>CM057459.1:1087937500-1090437500 GCA_016271365.2 Neoceratodus forsteri
GTTTTCAGGATCCTGATAGCAGCAGCATGTAAAATTATTACCAGAAAATTATTGACAGTGTAAAGCCCAATGGTAGGAGAGTGGGTAACCTTACTGAAATCTATCAAACAAATGGATGGTATTACAGCAGATTTGGACTCCAGAGGAACAATTCTAGGGACCAGATATTCAAAACATTGCTCTGGGTGCAAACTGTTTGTGCAGGTTTAGCACCGGGTTAGCGTGGGTCTGCTATATTCAAAAGGTCAAATAGTGTGCACAAACTGCATTAGCACCGTGCAAAATTATAATGTATGCAAGGGGCAAATTGAGGGGGTGTCAGTGCAATGCTATATTCAGTGAACAGCATAAGCGCAGTGGTTTTTGCGTGACGAGTGTAACACTTTGCGTGGTACAAAGCACCACACAGGAAAAAGTAGTCTTAACTCCGGGCAAACCAGCTTTGCATGACTTTGTGGCTTTGCATGGTGTTTGCATGGCTTTGCGTGGACCCTAGCCGATAAGTATGACACATAGAAAAACCCAGATATAGAGGAAACATGGTGCTCACTGATGGCACCACAATGATGCCATCATCTGCCACCAGTTCCAGGCATGCCAGGCAGTAAGTGGTGACCTGACTCCCAGTGGACACCATGGCAGTGCAGCCATACAGCATACACCTGCAGACCACCCTTCTGTGGACACCAACAGATGTTAGCACACATATGCAGCACTGTGGGCATGGAGGTGTTGAAGGGAGGGTGCACAAGTGGCCAGGCTACACCACAGACTGGGTGTGGCCACAAAGCTGGGACAAGCCATGCTGTGCACATGGGCCAATGTTGGGAATACTCCAACACCACTGTGCCTGTCTGATCATATGTGCCTGTCTTATCGTATGTACCTCCCCAGCCACATACCACACATCTTTACAGACACCACAGCACACACAGCCACTGTGTATGTGTCATTGTGAGCATCCATGCCAGGTGCAGCATCTGTGGGTCACACAACAGCATAACATTAATGTCCACTGTCAGTAAGCACCTGCAAGTTGGGCCTGTCACTATGTACAGTGCAGTGGTCATCACTGCCCAACACACCATAGGCATTGCTGTGCCTCCACACTGGCCCCCCTTGCTACTGTAGTGTCTGCTGTGCACTGTAACATGAACTACAGTTTGACAGTTGCATGCAGCACCACCACCTGTACCTGTGCTGTGTAGTCCTCCTGGGGCCAATATGCTATGCTGTACTGTGTAAATGTAGCCTGCAGTTACCACTGCGCACTCCCAGACTGACCTACAGGTAGAAGACTTGGTTTGCTGGCCAAGGCACCTAGTTTCACCTGAGCTCTTTCCTTCTAGATTGCTTGAAAGGACAGAGCAGAAACCTTACCAGAGCAAGGGAAAGGATTAAGACTTCTTTTGGCTAAGCAGATTTACTGTGTGTTATTTTTATTTTGTACTCACAGGGATTGCTACTGTTTGTTGCTAACATTTCATTGCTTTATTTTACTCTGATTCAAATTGCTGTTGCTGGTATACCTTCTTGTGCATTATTATAAGGTGTGCCTGGTGTGTGCTAACAGATTACTGCTGTAATCTCTGATTCAAATTGTCTTTTGCAAGGTATATCTTCTGTTACTGCTTTATTTTCTCTGTAGCAAAGTGTTTCTTACAGGGTATATCTTCTCTGAAATTATTACAGGTAGTGCATTACAGGTTTTACAGTTTTATCTAACATTAGGATAAGCTTTCAGGGTTACTGCATTTATTGTTGACTGATTGTTTCTGCTCTTACCTCCTTGTTCTTTCGTATGTGGTTATTCTTTTTCGGCAGGGGAAGGGCTCAGCCACCACCCCATCCCCAACCACCCATACTATACTCCATTTTATAGGGTACCACAGTTGTGACGCTTCCTGTGGCAAAGCAGGAAGGGCGGATCAGTGGGGCATCCACAAGGTGAACTCATTTACAGGGCACTAGTAATTTAACTTGTTATAGCAAGTTATACAAAAACAAATAGAAAATCAAGCCATTACTTGCATTTTCTTCCTTCTAATTACTCTGACCAGGTTATAAACCCATCAAATTATCTGGAATGGATATCATTACTGTAGGTACTGCTGAACACTTTCAGAAGGACAGTCTTACAGGATTTAGGACACTGTCCTACATGCTGGGCCATTGGAAATCTTAGGGCTCAGCTCTGGCAGCATAGGCAGAGATTGCATGCCTCAAATTTCATATTCAGGAGGAAATACATTATAAGAACCACCCGCCATTTCCTAACATCCAACAGAAGAACCTCGACTACAGAGGGTAGTTGGTCCAGGAGGTTGGCAGGTGGTTAGGAGCTGCAAATCAGGTGCCCCATCACCAGTGCTCTCCAACATATTACCTACAAAACCATATAAACACTACAAACAGGTATCTGCCTCTGTCTCCAAAATCAAACAAAGGGCAGAGGACACTGCAGAGCAGGACACTGCAGCACAGGAGCTAGCACAACAAAACTCGCGCAAATCAGGAACCAAAACAAAAAGCAAAAGGAAATCCAAAAACTTCTAATCATAAGGGACTCCATGATTCAGGGAGTTAATACCTATCTCCAGCCAAGGTAATGGTCATATGTCTCCCAGGTACATCAGCATGGAGAAACACTGACCGCATTGCTAAAATTGTTAGGAAGCAGGAGAAAACATTGACATCCTGGTACACATAGGGACTAATCATCTTGCCAGTCGGTCAGTTGTGGAGACCAAGGAACACCTGGCCAGGCTGGGTGACAAACTATCATCCATTTCATCCGCATCTCCTTCTGAAATCCTGCAAGTCTGGGAGGGGGGAGATGGATGGAAGGTGAGAAGAAGGAGAGATAGGGAGCTAAACATGTGGCTCAAGGGCTGGTGCCAGGAAAAGGACACAGATTTGTGAGGAACTGGCAACAGATTTGGGAGCGAAAGTTCTTAAATTTGATGGACTGCATCTGACTAAGGAGGAGTCAGTGCATTGGGCAGAAGTTTGATGTCTTTGCAGAATATTTAAACTAGCAAATGGGGAGGGGTGCAGCACCCCATACGTCAAATGGAAGAACACCCCTCCCCTCAGCTAGTGGTCAGACAGGGATTCAGCATGTTTGCAGTTCATTTGCATCACCAGGTAAGAAAAAAGGTCAGTCTCCCATACGACGACAGGGAAATGCCAGACCTCACCCAACAACTAACACACCGAAATCTGGCCAATGGAAAATCATGAACAAAAATGCTCTCAGCCTGGGAAATAAGATCCCATACTTGCAGGCAATAATGTCAGAGGCTAAACTGGACATAGTAGCAATTAGTGAGACATGGTTTACCAGTAACTACACTTGGGAGACTTTAGTACCTGGCTATATACTGTTCAGAAGAGATCGAGGTGCAAAAGGGGGTGGCCCTGTATGTCAATGAAAATTTCAAAGCTACAGAAATTGAGAATACACATAAGGAGCCAGAAGAGCTGTGGGTCACCCTGGAAACAGGAAATGGGACAGCCATAAGAAGTGGGGTTGTCCAGGCCCCAGACCAGGGGAGGACAGACACAATACAGTTAGGAGATATACAAAACATGACAGCTAAAGGGAGGTTCTGATAATGGGAGACTTCAACATGCCGGATACAGGTTGGTCAATACCAGCAGGAACATCTGCCAGATCTAGACACATGGTGGATTCCTGCAGGGAGGGCCTCAAACAACTGGTACAATAACCCACAAGAGACAGGCTGTCCTAGATCTAGTACTGACTAACAGAGAAGGGATCACAGATTTCCAGGTAGAATGTCACCTGGGGCCTGTGACCATCACATGGTATGGTTCAATTTGGCCACTACAACTAAATCATCCCATTCCAAGGCAAAATATGGGACGTCAGAGGAGCTGACTTTGATAAGATGGCCAACAGAGTTAAGCTAGCTCTGGCAAAAGAAATGCAGGTGAGGGGTACAGGCAAAGTGGGCAAGAATTAGGGATGCAATACTTTAAGCAACATCCCATTGTGTTAGGCAGAAAAGGAAGTGCAAAATAGAAGGAAACCACTTTGGTTTTCAAATACAGTAACAGACAAGGTCAGAGCCAAAAGACTGGCCTTCAGGAAATATAAGGAACACAGCGGGATGAAGATAGGGAGGCATACCAAACTGCCCTAAGGAAGCAGGGAAGGCAGTAAGGTAGGCAAAGTCCAAACTGAGGAAACACTAGCACAAACAGTAAAAGAAGGTGACAAGACTTTCTATAGATACATTAGTGAAAAGAGAAAGTCCAGAGGGGTATTGCTAAGCTCAAAGGAGAAAAGGGGCTTGTGAGGAGGAGGACCCTGTAAAAGCATCTATCCTAAAAGATACTTTTGCTCAGTATTTACTGAAGAGAAGGTAGGGCAGAGCCCACAGCTCAGCTCCATGGACACAGGGGAGGGAGAGAGTGAGCACTGCCCCTTCACAAAGAAAGGGTCCAACAAGAACTCACTAAGATCAGGGTGGACAATGCAATGGGACCTGATGGCATACATCCCAGGGAACTAAAGGAGCTAAGAGTGGAACTAGCAGAGCCATTAGCAGAACTGTTTAGTGAGTCTCTGAACACAGGAGTGGTCCCAGAAGACTGGTGAAGGGCTCATGTGATCACGCCCACAAGAGTGGTAGCAGGGAGGAGGCAGGGAACTACAGACCAGTCAGTCTTACCTCAGTAGTGGGAAAGATTATGGAGGCACTCCTTAAGGAAAGGATAGTGCAGTACCTGGAATCCATAGGGCACAGGATCCAAGACAGCATGGGTTTACAAAGGAAGGTCCTGTCAAACTAATCTCATAGATTTCTTTGACTGGGTAACAGGAGTGGTGGACCAAGGCGGAGCAGTTGATGTCGCCTACCTTGACTTCAGCAAAGCTTTCGACACTGTTCCACATAGAAGATTGATAAATAAGCTGGGTAAGCTCAGGGTGGGTCAGAAGTTGGTCAACTGAGTGGCAAACTGGTTGACGGGCAGAAAACAGAGAGTGGTGGTAAATGGTATACAGTCAGAAGAGAGATGCAAGTCACAAGTGGGGAACCTCTGGGTTTAGTCCTGGGGCCAGTCCTCTTCAATATCTTCATCAGTGACATTGCAGATGGACTAGAGGATATGGCTTGTCTGTTTGCAGATGACACCAAGATCTGCAACAGAGTAGATGATCCAGATGGGTGGCAGAATAAGAAGAGATCTGGATAAACTAGCAAAATGGTTGGAAGAGTGGCAACTGGGATTTAATGCAAAGAAGTGCAAGATTATGCACATAGGGAAAAGAAACCCTGAAGCCACCTATAGGCTGGGAGGGAGTTGCTGGCACAAAGGAAAAAAGAGACTTGGGCATCATCATCACCGATGACCTGAAATCATCCAAGCAGACCTCTAAAGCAGTAGGTAAGGCTAGGGGATGTTAGGGTGCACATCAGTAGGGTATCACAAGTCGTAGAGGGAGGTAATAATCCCTCTTTACAAGACACTGGTTGGGCCCCATCTGGAGTACTGCATGCAGTACTGGAGGCCATACCTTCACAAGGACATTAACCAAATTGAGGCAGTCAGAGAGGGCAACCAAAATGGTGCAGGGACTGCATCAGAAGACATATGAGGACAGATTAGCAGACTCAATATGTAAAACCTAGAGCAAAGGAGGAGAGGGTGATATGATCGAAACATTCAAACACCTTAAGGGTACTAACAAGGTGAAAGAGTCTAATGTTTCAATATAAGAAAAATAGCAGGACAAGAGGACACAGCATGAGATTAGAGGGAGGCCGATTAAGGGGTAATGTGAGAAGTTCTTTTCACAGAAAGGGTGGTAGATGTATGGAACCGCCTACTTCAGGAAGTGGTGGCTATGAATACAGTGCAGAGCTTCAGACAGGCATGGGATAGGCATAAGTAAGCAATACTGATGAGTATGAATAGATAAGCCACTGACAGAGCAAGGCCGATGGCACATTTATAAGGTAGCAAAAATGGGCAGACTGGATGGGCCTTGGTCCCTATCTGCCGTCAACTTCTATGTTTCTGTGTTTCAGACCCGCCCAGCCCCTGTACATCCAGACTGACCTACTGCTGGAGCTGTGGGACCCTGCAATAATGCTGTGCAAACTGCATGCAAATCAGGTCATAATGAGATGCTAATCTGGATGTTTGCCTACAGACCACCTAAGTAGGCTCATTTGCATGTCACTTTTGAATATAGCAAAGTTTAGCCTCAGACAAATGTGATTAAGCCAGGCAAGCGGCTTAACTCCACACTAAACCTGTGCAAATGTGTTAGCACCGCTCAAACATTTCAGAAATATTGTACATTTTTGCACAGTGTAATTTCACATGCTGCTACTTGCAGCTTTATTGAGTCCACGCCTTTGATGGCACACACATTGGCCACACAGTTCACCTCTCCTTCCTTCACATCGCTGTGAACTTGGCTGCTGTTGTGATGAGCACTTCCTGGTTGCTATATTCAGAGCTGTGTTATTCTTGGGCTGTTTACTGTACTCCAAGCCCAGTTTGCCCAGCTTCCTTAGCAGGGTATATTCAGCAGGTTTAGCACTGGGCTGTTCCTTTGAATACAGCAGGCTGTTGGGTCAGGGCTAATTTAGTACACCAGGCAGGGCTAATTTAGGCCCAGGGCATAGTTTTGAATATCTGGCCCTAGGCCTACTGGTTACCATTCATGGACTGGATGGAAGAACCACAGGTTAATTAGCACCAGAGTGAAAGTAGTTAGTTGAAGGTACCACAAAGAACTCAGGTAAATAAGTAAAACCTCAGTCTTACAAGTTCTGTTTTATTTCTCTTACAGTTGTATGCAAATCATTTACAGTTATTAACTGAGTATTTCAAACAACAGTACTCTGGACTGATAATGCAAAAGATGTCTGATCATTCCATGTTTAATGATCCCAACTTCAAGCATTATACTATAATGGTCTAATAGTGGATGTCGTTTACTGTTTGTGCATCACGGAATGGACATAATAACAACACTTTTAAATAAAGATAAGGGTCAGGATTCACAAAGCTTTGCTCGGCGGCAAACCCAATTTGCCTTGCAGGAAACAGGGCCTGTGAATTGCTGGTATTCATAAAGCCCAACTTGCCCCTCGCAAACTGGGTCACCTAGGCAAAGTAGAAAGGGGGGCTGTAATGCAAATGAGGGTAGGGGACCTGCACAGTCCTGCAATTTAATTCACAGAGGATGTGCTTCATGCAAGGGTCTTACAAAGGTCCTTTGTGGAGCAAATTACAGCTGAAAAAACTTGGTGGTAATCTGTGTAACCCTAGTGGTTGACGGAGATACTGCAGCCCCCACCCCTCCCCAGTCCCCGATTTCATGATTTCTCACCTGTTAATAGTAATAGTATTTTTCATAGTGTAGTGTCCCTCCTTGAGTTCATGATTTCCCACCGTTAATAGTAAAAGTATTTTTCCATAGTTTAGGGTCCCAGCAACAGGCATGCAGAAGCACGAGTAACAAGTGCTGTCACTGGTTTAACGCAGCTGTTGGGATGTGCAGTCACAGTGATTGACAGCCTGACAGACCAGTGGGTGTGCTACTGCACAAGTAGTGAGACCCTCACTGGCTTGACAGCAGAATGACAGATTAGTATTTTCCTGCACACTGACTGGCTGCAAATGTAGGGGTGGGAAAGTACTGGATCTGTTGCACTCTGCAGTCACATTGATTGCTAGACCAATGATTAAGTGTCAGCATGAGCAGCAAGTCCTCTTACTGGCTTGAAGCAGCTGTTAGGCCCTGTAATCACAATAACTGACAGCATGATAAATCAATGGGTATGCTGCAGCTCAGACAGCAAGTCCTCTTATTGACTTTTTTTCTAACTTTATTTTTGCACCTACCTCAGTGGCCTCTCTCCAGTAAGGATTCTTGGCTCATGGTTCTACTGCCCGCCTGTAGCCCCCACTATTCCTGCACTCCCACCAGGACAGTCTCTCTCCTTCCTCGTCCAGCCACCCACTCCCCCCCACCCCGGTTCTGAGTCCCCAGGGCAGGACTGGCATCTCCTTATGGCACTCTATCTATAATCCATACAGTGACTGGTGAGGAGAGAGAGAATGGAAGCACGTTAAGTGGCAGAGCCGGCATTGGGCATGGGATCATGGCCACTGATCCCACCTTTGCCTACCCCGAGGCAGGGTTTTTTCTTCTTAGTTCCTCCCTTGATGCGTGCAATGGCACCAGTGTGGTAGCACGTCAATACAGTGAGTCATTTTCAGCGATGCTATTATAGTGACTGCAATAATAGCGATCGCTGCATTATAACACAAACGCTTTTAGCGACTCTGGGTTAATAGTTTACCTCAAGATCCAGAGTACGTCTCGGAGGAGGTTATTTTAGAAATGGTGGGGTTTGGGAGCACAGTCCTCGGGGATGCAGGGGAGCATAGCCCCCTGCAATAACATGTAGAATGATCTGTAGTTCATTGTAGAACATCGTTCTGCAGGTATTTTTAAATGTCAGGTGGAGTGAGTGGGACTGGGAGTGAATGCCAGCGGACAGATGTGGGTACAGGCAGCGGGAGGTTAAAGTGCTGTAAGAGGTGACCTTAAGGAGATGTACTAAAATGAAGAGCAAGGTATGTTGCAGATCTGACCGTATGTGCTGATATGGGACTCGCTGATGTTACCAGTCACCGTAATTGAGTCACTATAAAAATACACTGTAATTGCAATCAGTGATTTTACTTTGCTGTATTGACATGGAACCCATCAGCGTGGGCTCCTCCCACAGACCACCTGCCATCACTAATCCCTCTACTTATCCCTGCTGCTGGGTGAAGCTCCTAGCCACTGCCAGGAGCCACCACCAAGTGAGGAATCCCTGGAATCCTCCCCAGGAGAAGAGAGTAGTCCTCCGGACGCTCAATCTTCTCCTTCCCTGCTGACCCCCAATGGCCCAGGCTCATTCCCAACCCAGGTTGCCAGCGTGGCATGAGGTGTGGTGTCCAGTGCCTCAACCCTCAGTGCCACTGGGCCAGCATGTCCTCTGATTGACTTGAAACAGCAGAAAGGCAGAGTGTCATTTTCATCCACTCTTGACTGGCTGTGAATGTAAATAACTCATAAAATGAGATTTATGTGCACATTAACTGCCATTAACAATGACCATTTTCCACTTGCAGTATGCACATGTAAGAATTAGAGATGAACAAATATAGTACCAAATATAACTGTTTGCATAATAGAACTGCAAAAGCCATTTACTGACATGCCAAGACAGATATTTCTTCCATCTCACAGAATATTGCTTACATATTAAAATAAGCTAAGGGATTGGTTTGGAGGGTGAAAGCAAATGTGGAACTACAAATAACAGAAGGAGTAAGGGGGACAAGGAATTTTTTCAGATATTTTAAGAAAAAGATACAAGGGGTTATTAGGTTATCTGTGAGGGAAGATTAGTGGAAGACAGTGGGAAAAAGGTTGATGTATTAAACAACTTTTTTTATCACATCCCTTTTCTCTTCCTGCTGTGGTATGATTGGTGGGGCATCCAGCGCTGGCTCACTCACATGATGGGAGGGTCCGGTGCTGCCACTCCTAGCCCTCTGAGAGGCCCCCCTATGCCTTCCCATGCTGGGCTGAGACCAGATCCCCAAAGTGATTCTATGACAGACCTTCTGGCAGTATGAGCATGGCTATCAAGCTGCTCGCTCGCACTCAGCCTTTTTCCTCCGTTATTGTCCCTTTGGAGTGTGGATGTGTAGTGACGCCAGAGGCACAACATGCCAATGTCTGCTGTGCACCTAGCTCTGGTAGTGCCCCCAGTCATCACCAGGGTCGAGAGAGCAGTGGAATCCCTCAGCCCTCCCAAGGGATAGGAGAGCTGTCCCTGGATGCTCAATCCCATCCCTTCCCTGCCAACCTCTGATAACCTGGCGTGTTTCCAAATCCAGGTTGCCAGCATGGCATGAGTGTGGCATCCAGCTCCTTAACCCTCAGCACCACTGGGCGGCATATTAAGCAACTTATTTTGCTCTGTGTTCATGAAGGAGGACTTGAGACTACTACCATAAGGAGGTGTAAGCCTTCCACTAGAGAGGTGAGAGAAATGGAGCAGATAATGATCCAAGTCACAGGGTGAGTAAAAGGCGAGCAGCCCTTAGGGTGGACAAGGTATTGGGACCTAATGATTTACATCCAAGGGTGCTGAAGGAAATGGGCTAGAACTGGCAGTGCCTTGGCAGACCTGTTTAGATGCTGTCTAGAAATGGCGGAAGTGCCAAGGGACTGTAGGTTTGTTGATGTAGTTAATCTGTACAAGGGTGGGGACCAGGAAAACCCAGGTAACTACAGGCCAGTCAGCCTTGCCACAGTGATTCAAGTAAACTGATGGAGAACCTGGTCAAGGAAAAATTAGTGGAATACTTAGATACGAACCAGTTGCAGAACAGTAAGCAGTATGGGTTTGTGTCAGGAAGATCGTCCAGACCAGTCTGTTAGTATTTTTTGACTAGGTCACAACACCAGTGAATAGGGGACAGGTGGTCAAGTAACTCTATTTTGACTTCCACAGGGCCTTTGATTCATGCCACATAGGAAGTTGCTAAAAAGCGGAAGATCTGGGAATGGGGAAGGGTTAGTAGGAGGTTACAAGTGGTGTACAATGGGGAGGTAGGTTCTGGGTTCTGCTGTCACAGAGTGCTCTGTGAAGGATTGTCCCCCCTCCCTCGGTAGCTGTAAGTGCTTTTTATGCTACTGCCTGGAAGCCTTGTGTGATAGTGCATACAGGCTGAATAGCTTAGCCGCTTTTAGTAATATAAAAGAGAAGGGCAACTCCTTTCTGTTTCTAAATGTGTAAAATGAATAAAGAATGTCAGGACTGCTAAATCCCTTAGATGTCCTGTTTCATTTACATAAATTGTATGCCTAAAGTTGTTTGTGCACCTTGTGAAATAAGCTTGTTGATTTCCCTGACAGAATTAATGTTTGAGCTATTTATACTCCATGAGCTATTCCTTGTCACAATACCTGCAGGTTAGCTCCTGTTAAAAGTTTGCAGGCGCTGCAGAAAAAGTGTCCTGTTTCTGTCCTTGCATGTTTCAGGGTTTAAAATAATAAGTGAGAACCTGGGGCTCAATAGCTTGTTCCACAATTGCCCAAATTAAAGAAAACTCCTTCACCACAGCACGAAAATGGAGCCCCAGTAAGCTTCTAAGCCTCCTTGAACGAGCAGACTATCGTGGAAGGCATTTAGCCTTGTAGATATATTTAGAATACAGTTTTCTGGACATAGTTAAGAGATTATGTAGTACATGCCCGTTGACTTGAATGTGGGTATTTGTGGGCCGATTTTGTGTACCTGGTTTCAGGGTTTAAAATAATAAGTGAGATTGTGTCAGACTATCAGTGCTGTCCACTTGCTCACCTGCACCCTATCACACCTGCTCTGTTCAATATGTTCATCAGTGACATTGGTGCGGGGTATCCATGGCAGGATGTGTCTGTTTGAAGAGGACACAAAACTGTGGCAGGGTGAACAATAGAGATGGTATAATGAAATTAAAGAAGGATTGAAGAAACAGGAAAGGTGGCCCAAATTCTGGCTGTTGGGGTTTGATGCTAAAAAGTGCAGAGTGCTGCCGTTGGTAAGAAGAACCCATGCACTGAGTAATGGATGGGAGGGTTGAGTTAGCCACAACAACGGAGGAAAAGGGATCGGGAAATTATCAGAAACACACTCTAATCCTCAAGCCAGTCCAGCAGAGCACATGGAAAGGCAACCAGAATGTTGGGATGCAAGGGTGAGGATTCAGCAGTAGGAGGATGGAGGCAGTATTGCCCCTGTATAGTCCCTGGTGTGGCACTATCTAAAATACTGTGCCTAGTTCTGGAGTGCATACCTGTGGAAGAACATTGGCTCTAGACTGTGCAGCATAGGATCACCAAGATGGTCAAGGGCCAGCATAGCAGACTGTATAAGAGCAGCTGGTGGACCTAAACATGCACATGCTAGAGGCCAAGGGAGAAACTGGAGGAGATATGACTGCGACTTACAAGTTCCTGAGGGGATAAATACAGTGGGCACTAAGGACCTGTTTACCAGGAACTGTAACACAGTGACAGGGGCACAGATAGAGACTAGTTTGTGGGAGATTTAAGTGGGTTATAAGGACGTTCTTCTTCACCAAAGGGTGGTGGAATGATGGAACAAATTGCTGAAAGAAGTGGTGGGGCTGGGTCTACATATGTGTTAAAATTGGGTGGACCACATACAGCGGGCTGGTAGCTTCAAATGTAGTGGGAGGGAGGGAGGAATGGAGGAGGTCAGCTGGGGAAAGGAGGGGTCTCAATGTAAAACCCTCTTCAACAATAGGTTATGAGGGAATAGGTAGAAAAATGGGGCTGATGGGATGGAACTCAGGACTTTTCTGCCATCAGTTTACGTTCCTGTGTAAGTGCAAGGTGATGCACATGCGACAAAAAATACTAACTGAACATAAAAATGGGGGGTAGTTGTGGAAATCACAGCAAAGGAAAAGGACTTTTAAATAATAATTTCAGGCAATCTGAATGCATCAACACAATGCTGTATAGCAGTAGATAGGGCAAATAGAATATTGGGGTGCATAGCAAGGGAAATAAACAGGAGAAAGGAGGTGCTGCTATTCCTGTATAGATCAGTGGCTCATCCTGCCCTGGAGTACTGGTTACAGTTTGAGTCATCATCTAAAGGACCGGGACAAAGTGCAAGTAATAAGAGGAGTGAAACCAAGATTCTGCAGGGGCAGCAGGAAGCACATATGAGGAGAGCTTGGCAGATCTGGACATGAACAATTGAGGTGAGAAGGGATAGAGGGGCAAGATTGAAATATACAAATACCTCCATGGGTTAAATAAAGTGGATAGCAGGGAATTGTTCAGACTGGTAGGACACACACACACACACACCAGGGCATTTCATAAAGGCTGGTAGGGGCAAGTGTAAGAGATACCAGGAAGTATTTTCACAGAGAAGGTTGGGAGGGTAAAATACTGCTGGAAGTGGTGATCTGTGTGAAATCGGAGGCGGCGGGAGTGAAATAAGTGTGGGACAGATGCAAGGCTTGGAAAAGACTACACCAGAGAAGAAGGGTGGGGTGGGAGAGTGAAGACCCTCTTGGGCTCTCTCTGTCATTAGTTTGTAGAAAAAGGCAGACATGATGGGCGGGGTCTTTTTTTTTCTTAACAGATTGTTTGTTTCTGAGAGAACAGACTGCATGCCCACTCTTCCAAGGACCAGCATGGCTACAAACTTTGGGTAAAACATAAATGTCTCGAGTTGGTAACAGAAAAGTATAACTATTATAGATCGCTATGAGTAAAAAAAAAAAAAACTCTAGTGCGAAGATGTTCATGATTAATTGTTGCTAAAAAATATTCTGACTTGCTTATTGCTGTTAATTTGGATAATAAAACTTGAGATGATGGTTAGCAGCGGTACTGTACATAATCATATGATCTCAGAACTAACATTTAGATTGGGATGGGGGTGTTAATGCAGTCTCTCAAAGTACCATGGTCCTGGAAAACCACTGTACAGAATGCTGCTTTAGACAGCTGTCCTGAAATTTTACTGTGTAAAAAAATAAAATTGCAGAATTCACTCATTTTCATGTAGCCTACTATTCCTTCATGTTCAGTGCCATGCTTTCTTGGAAACCTTGACTTTCGTGATCACATAAATTCCTGATTCCAATTTTATAAATAAATTACACAGTATCTTGCTTATTTATAAAGTTTCTCTTTGTGTAGGAGCATTATAAAGATGTAAAATTCTGTTTTAGTCTACTCTGCCTGGAAGATTGCAAGATGTAATGAAATTAAAAGAATGTGATCTTATTTTCACTTTTATACAAACTGTATTTTAAAACTCTTCAAAATCCAGGAGAGGGAAGGAGGGAGAGAATGTTACTCTCAATAGGTGTGCAGTGAGATTAAATAACACAGAGAGATTAGAGAGGATTAAGTACACAGAGGTTTATGACTTGCTTAGGTTCACACAATCAGTGCATTTGCATGGCAGTGAATATTCTGAGGTTATATGGAATACCTTGTGTTCTGAATAAGTATTTGCCATGTAAACAGCAGTATTTTGAATACTGAGTACATATTCTGATATTAGTATTTGTAGTAGCACAGTGGGATATTCCATTTATTCTGAATACTTGTGGAACATTATAACGTATAAATGCAAAGCGCTCAGCTAAATACCCTGAGCATGTGCATGACCGCTGACATATTCTCTGGATGTCCCTGAAAAAAACAGGCAGTATACTGAGCATACATAACTGCTAATTATTCTGAATATTGCAACTTAATGTAAACTGCAAGTACAAGTGGAATATATATTCCAGTGACCTGAAATCCAGTATTCAGAATGTTTATTCGGAATACTCCAGTACTGCAGTATTCATTGCTGAGCTTCAACAGTTCTGTTATCCCAGCACAACATCACACCTATTCAAAAGCAACTAAAATGCATTCTTTCACCTTTTTCTGTTTCTTAATTTTGTTAAACAGGCAAGCCATTTTATAATTGCAGTAATGTACTCCATGACATGTGTCATGGGATAACGTCACTTTTTGGGTGCTGGACACTAGCACAATACATGCCCTGTCATGCATTATTACTAAGAAGATTCACAGGGCCACCAAAATGATCAGGAGTTTGGGCGACAGGAACCATGAGGAGAAGCTGGTGCCCTTAAAGAGCTAGTGTACTACCTAAAACAAGTATTAGTTTTAAAAGCAGTCAGCAATTACCTTATATATCTGAGGTACCTTTTCTTTCCCTTTGGGTAATTAGAGGATTGTTTACCAGATGTTAATAGGTGTGATATGTGGAGCGACACTCTGCCTTGACAGCTGGCGTATCTAATTATATTCCCCCCACTGCAGTATCAGCTGTGGCCTCGGCTGACTTTGACATCACAGATGACTGACCTGGCAGCTAATGAGTAGCTCTTCCTGAGCACCTGTGATGTCACAATCAGTGGGGTTGTGGTGCTGGTGATGTAGTGGGGGGATAGAGGAGCTGCCAGGCTTAGAGCTGTCTAAACATCCAGCACAATATTATCACATAGAAAACCTTCTCATGAGCAAAAGAAAAAGAAAAATACTTCAGAAACAAAGTTACAATTACTTCTTAAAATTTGCATAGTTTTCCTGTCTGCTTTGGTTCCACTAGATCTTTAAAATGTTCATCATGGGAAAATGAGGCTGAGAAAGGACATGATCCAGTCTTCTGCACACCCATGAGTACTAACAAGCTCGAACAGACAGATGTTTGATCTGGTGTGCTTCAGCAGGATGCAGGGACATGCCTTGAAGCTCACAGGCAGTAAATTCAGGGGTAACGTTAGGCTACATATCTTCTTCCAGAGGGTGGTGAACTGATGGATCAACCTACTAGAAGAAATGGTGGGTATAAAGACAGTACATGGGAGACAGTGTTTCCTGGGTTGTTGAGTGGGCAGATAAATCTCTTTAAATTAGTACATATTTACACAGGGTATTTCTTCATCCCGACTTACTTATTTTATTTATTTATTTAGACAGCAGTTTGGAAAACCTTTGAGCCATAGGCTCATTTACAAAAGTACTCTTGTCACAGTAAGACAAATGAAAATACACAGTATAACAGTATAACACAGTATAACAGTAACTTAAGACATAGATACAAACAAGCTGGTACAGGTAGGATTGATGCAAACAATACCAGAGTTATGTTTACTTAATAAAGCGTATATAGAGTATACTTATAAAGTGGGGGGATGTCAGCATGAGTCCACTTGTTGACCAGGGTGCCTTGTAGGGCTAGTACAATGACACTGCTTGGCCTTTGGGTGTATTTTACTGGGTCAGTACTAACAGTAGAGCCCCTGGATTTACATTTCTGTGCTATTGCTGTGCCTAGATTGAGGCCAGACCTGTTAAGAGTATTGATACCTGAGAGGATCAGTCTAAAATGAGGAACAGTCCATTATGTAAGCATTAATCCATGGCACAGCATGGTTCTGCTGTAGAATTAATCCATGCTGGGGGGTTGAGGTACAAGGCTGCAGGCTGAGTGACTCCAACTACCCAGGCATGGATTCATTCTACAGTAGAACCATGCTGTGAGTGGAGTAATGCACTTGTAACATGGCAAGTGCAGAGATGGAATTATGCATCATAAGAGATTGTAACATGACATCCTATATTAGAAGTACAATAAAACACTGACACAGAGACAGACACAGGTAGTTGGAACGTTGAATTCTGTATTGTGCTGAAGAGCCTGATTTTCCTTTTAATATTGTGAGTACAACACTGAACAGTGACTCAGTTATTGATTACATGCAGCTGTGAGCAACATTTCAGAATATGTGTTGATTTTGGCTGAATTACTTTTGTGAACTGTGGATCATCTCCATTTTTCCACTGTGTTTGCTGTTTGGCTGCTGTGCATGATGGGAAATGCATATATTTAAGTGCACAGGAAATTTGAGTTCTGGTGGTGAATGACAGAATTACAAGAGCAAACATGGTTTATTGAGGAGCAACCATGGGTTACTTGAGAATTAATTCATGGTCACCTGTTCCATCCAACCAATTCAGGGTATCTATTCTACTGTCATTTGCAGTGCCATGTTACAAAGGGTCTTATCCCATTTGAGTTTACATTTTAATGTTTAATTATTTCTCTATACTAAAATGCCTGTAGTTTAATGTTTAATACCTATCTTCTCCTGAATTTGTATGTAATGCTAAAACAATTTGTTCTGTACACTGTGATATGTTTTACTACTGTATGTTTGCTTGTTCATTGTTGTATCATTTGTTTCTGTAACTTCCGGTTGTGCCTGAAAATAGGGAATTTGTAGTCTAGTGCACTTACCGGTAAACAAAATCTAACTAAATAAATAAGAAGGATGTGTAACCGCACTGAGTGAGTAAATGGAAGTTGTGGGATTCAAACCCAGTTCTCCAGATTTCCAGCTGTGCTGTAACCCAGCTAGACAAAACTGCTAAGAAGAAAAAAAAAAACATCCTGGTGGTTTAGAGGCACCATGTCCCATTGTCATGCAGAACATTTAGGACTGAGAATGGCTTCTGGTTATGTGTTTGATTTCTGTGGGTGGGTCCACCATGGTTGACTTGGTGTAAGAATACTCTCATTGCCTTGCCTGTGCAGTGGCCTTGAAATCAATTGCAGAAAGAACTGTTTGCTTTATCCTCCCAAGGGTGGACTGATAT
This sequence comes from Neoceratodus forsteri, assembly GCA_016271365.2. Taxonomy (NCBI): domain Eukaryota; kingdom Metazoa; phylum Chordata; order Ceratodontiformes; family Ceratodontidae; genus Neoceratodus; species Neoceratodus forsteri. The sequence continues at coordinate 1,087,954,776 of CM057459.1, forward strand.
AGGTGACTGCAGTGTGTACAGTAGAGATGGTGCAAAGAGGAAACTTAGCAAGCAGATGTAGCAACAGGATACAGCAGTAACCTGATATCACCCTCCACCCTGTTGCAGAAAACCCTGATCTTGAGTCACTGCTGCAGGTAGAGATCTTGCCTGTGGTACGTGCTCTACATAAATGCAGTTAAGTGGGAAAGACTCAAAACTCAGCATATAATAACTGCTAGGACATGTAATGTAAGAAGGTACAAGCTTTAAATCCCATGGGATTGAACAATAGCTCTTCAGTGGTTACTTTAACCTAAATTTGTCCATCTTAGTACTTTTTTCCCCTGCAAAGGTTTTATCCTCTTTAGGCAGGTATAGGTGGTTTATCAACCCTGTCCCTATGCCCGACAGTCATACATGCGTAACCTCCTTCAGGTCCCAGAAGCAGGTACTTCTCCAAGTTCCCCCTATAGTGGGGCAAGAAAGGGAGGGTCACCCCCATCTCCAACAAACAATCCAGGGCAGACCGTCGTGACACAGGCAGGGCTTCATAATGCCCAGGCCTCCATGTTTTCTGCTTTTTCTCCTCTGGGCCCTGAGCATGCAGTGAGCCTGGCGTGTGTGCTCCGCCTCTGTGGAGATGTCCCAGTGTTCTGTGCATCGGATCCCTTCCCACTGTGTACCTCACTTGTGATGCCACCCAGATACCACCAGGTGGAAGACAACAGTGAGGCACAGCAACCCCCCCAGAGGGAGGAGAGCAGTTCTATGGAAGCTCAGTCCTTCCTCACTCAGCCAGCCCTCAAGTAACCTGCATCCATTTCGAACCCAGGCGGCGATGTGGCAGGAGGTGAGGTGCAGCACCTCAGCCCTCCACGTCACTGGGCCACCTCATGTCCATCTCAGTTCTGACATCACCAGCTCTACCACTGCTGGACTGGGTCCTTCAGTGGGTGCTTCTGATGGAGGAATTTGTAGGCACAGATGTGTTAAATCTGCCTGAAGGTCAGGAAGTGAACTGGAGATGGAGAGCCCTGCCACAGATGGCAATGCCACCTTCCTTTCAGTGTGTGAGTAACCTCTAGTGTGATCATATCCCACTATCTGAGCAGCCTGATTGGGAGAGTTAGAGGCAAGCCCAAGTCTTGGGTGCTAGTTTCATTGTTTCTTTTCTGTCATAGTGGAAAAATATGGGCATATAGTGGAATTTTTCTTTCCTGATTCAATATCTTATCCTTTTATAACACTTTTGGCCATTTACAAATGTTATAAATGTAGTAATCCACTCCAGTGTGTGTCAGTGCAATATTAACCTCACTTCCTGGGCAGTTGAAGACCCTTAGCTGTGCCTCTGGCCTACAACCCACCCAGGTCATTCGGTAATTATAATATTGCCACACACTCAACTGTGGATTATTCTTTACATAGTTAAAAGTTATGGAGTGCAATTCCTTTATGATGCCACTGTATAGATTGCTTCAGGACTTTTCAAACAGAATCCTGAGCAGAAGGAGATGTTACTATAAGGAGCAGTACAGTAGTAGATGACGGTTTAATATGTCATTGTGAAGTTGTCCTTAAGTCTAAAAGTCACGCAGTGGTTTAATGTAACTCTTGCTACTAAGTGAAGGGCATTGCAGAGTATTGTCTGTCAAGTCAGGTTAATGTACAGTGTGCCTTATCTTTAGTAACGTGAAGAATGAGACCAATTTAACTTTGAACTTTGGCCACCGCAGTAATAGTCAGTTGTTAAAATTCCAGGGTTTGCAGTTTTCAAATATTGTTGACCTGTTCCTTTTATTTTAAGTTGATTTAGAAGTGATTATGCCTAGTAAGCACAACGCAGATTATTTTTTGACCTGTGAAACTGAGGTCACAGGATAAGATGTTTTTTAGTTCCTTGAGCACTGTTCTTCCAGTCTGTTTTAAACTTGAGTAATACACTTGCACATATTCATAAAGCCATTAGGAAGCTGATGTCCACGGTAAAACCACATCCTATGATCACTAAGATCAAGGTCACAGTCCTCTTGAGCTATTTGTCTGACCAATAGAATGTAGTAATCACTAAGTAGAACCTGCAATACAGTTATACATTATAAGGGATAAACTATGCCCAACTAGAATAATAAGGGTGTAAAACTATCGAGGGTTCTGGTGACATTTATAAACCATGAGACCAAAGGCTCGTAGTTTGCATTTGTCGCTAGAATCCCAATGTAGTTTTACACCCTTCTTTGTGTAGAGTCAAGTATAGTTTAAACGTTAATGTATAGTTCATGTTAAGGCTGTGCATTTTTCAGACACTGGTGAAGTGATAAAGCCATGAGTGCTTAATTACTCTATTTTATACATAGAAATAAAAGCTACAATCTGATTCACTAAAGTCATAATACAGTATGTTTTATATTATGTTTCAAAAACAAAATTTTACCATTGAACTTACAGACTAAGCTTGAAAGTCACTGCAGGGACCATCTGCTGACTAAATGTTACGCTTGTGCTGTACTGTATTCAGCTATGAGCACGCAGCCTGTAGCTAATAGATTCTATTTACTACAGTTGCTGTGATCAAGTTGTGCATAATAAGCCTGCAATGTCCTGTATTTTATACAAATGAAATTGTTCACTGTATTTTATACAGCTGTAATCATTCATCATGAATTATATTGTAATTATAATAAAACAAGTCACTGCAATTAATATTTTGATAGACTTTTCTAATAGAATAAGATTTTACCTTGTCAGCTTTGTAGCTGAATGCTGAACAAATAAGTATATTCAACATAACCATTATTAATACACTGTTGTTTAATAAGTGGCACAGTATTAGATATAAGAACTTCCTAGCTATAGCAGTGATAATTACAAGCATAAGCGTACTACATTTATTTATTTTTTAATTTGTTTACAGAGTAGGTGCACGATCAAAGGACGTTTTAGGCATGACCTGGGCCATGATGATAGCACATAGGAAATGCAATACAATTACATTAGTTAGGAACAGTGCAGGTGATAAAACAAACTAGAAATACAATTAATGCTTTGAATATAGTAAGATACATATAAGGTGCAGAATACATTAGAATGTAAGATACACAACTTGAATACAGTACAGTACAAGTAAGTTGCAAGTGCTATATGTGAGAAGGTACAGTCAGGCAGTCTTAGAATTTAAGTTCAAAGTAACTGGATGGCTTTGTCCTGGGAGAGGGAAGGACTCATGAGAAGAGAACAGCCTGCTTCTGACAGTTGTTTTTATTTTCAAGTTATTTTTTTAAATGCCAAATATGGTCAACTAGTTTGCAAAATTATGAATATAGCACTCGCTTTAATGAATCTTTTGTCTGTATTTGTACTACGGCGTACATTCACGAATGCAATGTCTGCTTCTTGTCAATCTGTAACTGAATATGCAGTATGTCTGTCTACCATTACTGTCCCCTGGGACACCATTGTAAATGAGACATTGCATCTCAAAGGTTTTACACTGGACAACATCTCAGAAGAGAAATTAACCTTTTCCTCTGGCTTAGGCATTGAGAATTTGCAGTCTTTTGCCAGAGCGTGGATTTTTAAACTGCATTCAGTTGATGTGTAGTGGCCTCTCTTAGCTTTTCTGGTGGTATTATGTCTTCAGAATGACCATTTTGTTCATTATTTTTACATCTTGCTTCTAAAAACTCATTGTTGCTTAAGGGAGGGAGTATCTGTATGTGTGTGTGTGTGTGTGTGTGTGTGTGTGTGTGTGTGTATGTATGTGGGGGGTGAGGAGGAGAAAAAAAAAATGCATTTAGTAAAAAGAAGCTTTAATGCCCATTTTAAGACTCTGCTCTTTCCTAGTGTTGAGAGCGAACATAACACAATCAATAAATAATCACAGGCTTAAAAGCAGCACAGAACTACTGGAAATGTGGCAGGATTTAAATAATGTACTGCTTATGAGAATCAGCTATTCTTTGCACTTCAGGGATTTAAATTATTGGATACATGTTGGGATACATGTCACTGGGACTGTAATGATGCAAAATTACGCTGGTCAGGACTTGACGGCAACAAGCTTGCTAGTGGTACAGATTCACTTCATACTGACATTTCTTTCAGATCATCACACCATTCAGAAGGCTTATACTGTGTGCTGAGAACCGAAAAGAAATGGAGGACTGGATCACCGATAAAGTCTGTGCAGTCTAGAGAGCATTATGAAGTAAGTTAAAATCCCTTTTGGTATTGCACTTGCTCTTGCAGTAGAACAGACACTCTAAATAAAGAGTTACTGTTTAGAGACTGATCATATATGTCCTGGAACTTAACTAATAGATATTTTGTTAACATAATTCTAAGTAAAGATAAAAGTAATCATTTTTTTGTTTAGAACAATATTTTGTATTTTATCCACATTAAAAATGTTTTGGATTTAATCTGCTTCCTGTTTTCCATTCGTGTTACCTCTGCTGTCTTTTTATGGATTATGGACATTACTGTATGAAGAATGGATAATACTGTAGTGTTGTATAAGTTTTGTATCGAGTACTTGCAATTCTGTCTGCCTTTCTTGTTTGATAGACAGCACAGTTTAATGTGGAACATTTTCTCAGGGATGCATAACTAGTGCGCCTGCTCCCACGCTTCGACCCACCTTCTGCAATGTGTGCCGAGAAAGTCTTTCTGGCGTGACCTCCCATGGCCTCTCCTGTGAAGGTACAGTACTGAAATCAGTTGGACTCAGTTTATTATAGTGCCACCCGTGTGATAAAGGGCTGAGTGCCTAGAGTCGAATATTGAACCATAAGTGTTGATTTCACAATACTGAACAAATGGCGATGTTATACAGGGTATCCCTTTTCCTTAGATGAACTACAGCCTTACAATATTTTATTCATTATTGATTGATTGATTGATTATTGATTTATTTATTTTAAAAGCTTTGCCCACCTTTTCTGTTCTGGGATGGTTTCATGGATTCAGCTGGTCTTGGATAACATAGCAACCTTTCAGGACCATGTGCTGTCCAGTTGTTTTTTTTGGGTGGGAGGCCCATTAGCTGTAATTTGTAAACATCCAGCGTGGTGTGTAGCTTGCAAACAAGAATCACTATTTCCATATCAGTGACTACTTAAGTTACGCTTTTGCTTACAGACACTGAACTAGTACTAGTTCAGGAAGCAGAAGAGCAAGTGTGAATCCAGCATCGTGTCAACTGTAGCAATGCAGATTTTTTAAAATACATTTTCTATACATACATTTTACACATTGATTTATAATTTATGAGTAATCTGAAACCTTGAAAAGAGAAATGCTGGTAAAACACAGAGCAGTCTCTTCTATTTTATATGATAATGGACTAAATAAGGAAACAATTGACAGTGTTGTTGTTTGTAAGCCATCATGAAGCTCCGATGGAGCAGGGGAAGATCTAAAATTTCTTTTAAGGGGATCGTAGTTTGTCAAGTGGTATCGCTTCCCCAACTGTAAAGTGCTACCTTTAAAACTCAGATTAGGTTAAAGTAGCTACTTTTGCATGCCTAAGGGGATAGCGGGTGCTGTCTTGCCACATAGCTGGATCCACCAGTGAGCAGGAGTAAATATATATTGTTAAATGCACGCAGCTGTATGGGGTGGCAGAGCAGATTTCTGGTGCGAGTGTGGAGCACTAGAATCCTGGCTGCAAATGACTCACACAATCAGTTAGGTATTTTGTGGTATTAGAGTACTGATGTCTGTTGTCTGTCATATTTGTAGAACTTTAAGTTTTATTGATAGATGACTGATATGGTACCTTACAAAGATTCTTGTTATGTAAATGGGAATGCAGTAGCCATGGACTGCATACCAGTTTTCTGAAACCAAAACTCTGGGGATTTTGTTTCAATTGGGAAATAGGACTTTAGAAATGTTACCTAAAAATGCAATAAAGTTTGTTGCAGTCCAATATGATATATATTTATGTCATATTACAGCACAGTGTTTGATGGCTGTGAGCTCACTGGGATATGAATCTGATGTGGTTAATTGTATTGCACAGATCCAAATTGTTAATTTTCCAATCCAAATAGCGTGATTTGTATACTTCAAGTCATCTACTTATTTAATTTCTTATAATTATATTTTTTCTATGTTTGGTAACCGTTCCATTGCATTTGTTAAACAGAATTAGAAATTGTTATTTTGTTTCCAGCTGTGTAAGCGGATAATAGCGACAATCAATCCTAACAGTGCAGTTGTGGTTTTAATGCGACTTAGGACCACATCAAATCTATTCAACATTGCAGTTTTATTAGTCTCGGGAAGAAAACAAATGTCAGCCTGATGCAGATGCAGTTTAGCTTTCTCAGGAGGTCACTAAACTCCTGTCTATTAATATTGGGAAAACGTGTGACTTGAATCTGCAGTGCTTGGTGAGCAATAAAACACAATACAGAGGCAATCGACCCAGTCATTAACCAAAGCAGTCTGGGAAAGAGAGATAATAGAATATCAATATTTCTGTTGAATATCCCCGAGGCAGATGAAATAAATTAACCAGTCAAAAGAAGGAAGATTACCCTTCATTGTTTACAAATGTTTATTTTATTTATAGAAAAAACTGACATGGAAATAAATGAGGCACCAGAGGGAACTGCATTTGTCAGCATAAATTAGACAGTTCTGTTTCTCTGAGTTGTAACTGTAGCCAATGGTTTGTTTTTTGGCTGTGGTGGCAGATGTTGCCCATTTAATATTTCCTTCAGTATAATGTAGTAATATACAGTTTGGTCTGCTAGCTGTTGCAGATACCACAGGTACAGTAGATTGGGCCCATCCTACCCTCCTGAGATCCTGAACCCTCCCCACCTTCACCACTGCCCCAGGAGAGTGCTTTGTTCCAGAGATGTTGGGCTTTTATCTGTCCCTCTTCCCATCTGAAACCTGCTGGGGACAGAGCATTTTGTGTTGCCGCTCCAGTTCTCTGGAACTATTGTTAGTAAATGAGAGCCAGTACAAAACAAAGGTAAGGAACTTTCTTCTCAGTGAAACTTTCCTAAGCCCATTTCATAAGGGATTAGAATTTTCTTCTGTCCTGTCCTAGGACCTGTGTTTTATGTTACACAGTGGAACATGCTCATTTTTTCAGTAGTGCTTTTGGAAGTCCAGACATTCCATCGCATAACTGTGATACAACATGGCCACCTCGATGAAAGGACCTCTTTGGTACCAAAGAATCTGTCTGTAATATGAATTAATTCCTAATGTGTGGGTTGCACATTACTTTAGAAATAGTAGTCGGGACTATAAAATCTTTCTTTAATGTTGTGACATCTTTATTATGCTGTGCCCTTAATAGAAAAGGTTTACTGTATGTGGTTTAATTGTGTATTTATCATATTCATTCGATTTGTATTTGTATCCTAAATCCTGTAAGGCACATAGAGTTTTTCTCAGAGTGCCAAATTAAAACAAACTAGCTACCTGCCTATTTTGCAAGTTTGCTTGCACAGCACTAGAGAATTTTCTTGGTGATGGACTGATCAGGAGCTAGCCTAGTGTGTAACAAGGCCTGTTGGATTAAGCAATAATGCGTCAGGGCATGTGTTGTGGGATTACTCTCACCTTATGTGGTATGTCACGAGGCGCAGCCAGTGACTTTAACCACACTAAGTGTAAATCCATTACTACACATGCCCTGAAGTGTTTATTCTTGATTATAAAATGAATTTGGTTATTAAAAAAAATGAATTCCGTTCAAAGAAAGTAAACATTTGATCAGCGGGATCTTTACGGTTGTCTGTTGCAGGATTTACACACAGTCATGTGATTTGTTTTGACCACTGAGGCTACTTTTGAGACCCATTTTATAATGTGAATAACATCCACTGACACCAGGGATGAAAAAACAAAAGCAACCCCAAAAGAACTCCCCATAAAAACTGAGTGCTTTCAAAAGCTGTTGGATAATTAGTAGCCCATGAATTTTTTAATGCATGCAAATTATGAGCTCTGAAAATGGGTTTAAAAACCAGTCTCCTTTGGGGTTGAAATTAGAACCAGTTCTGAGCAAAACTGGAAAGCGTTTGCCTATCCTAATAGTCAGTACAAAAATATTTCAAAGCAGTCTGCTGTTGTTACTTGCAGGCTCTTTTAATCTTTTGGTTCTGATTGCTTTTTATGGAATTTACATGTGGTCAAGGTAGAGGCCAGGGGCAGTCTGCGTGTGACAAGGGTTTCATTTTATTTTTCAGTCTGCAAGTTCAAAGCACATAAGCGTTGTGCTGTCAGGGCAGTAAACAACTGCAAGTGGACCACACTGGCCTCCATTGGAAAAGATATCATAGAGGATGAGGACGGGGTAGGTATCCATCATATTTGTCAATCTTCTCACCTGTTAAAGAATACTGCAGCAGCCTGTAGGTTCAATACAGTCCTAACACTCGGTACAGTCCCATTCAAGAAGCAGATTCAAGGTGTACCAGTTTGTCAACCAACAGCTGAGTTTTCCTTCAAAGTCTAGTATTTTCAGGGTTTCAGCGTATCAAGATGTTTGCACAAGATGAGCCAATAAATGATGCTAAATGAATGGCTCAGCAAATAATAAACTCACCTTTTGCTATGACAGACCTTGGTTTGAATACTATGTCCTTTCCTTATTGGTGGGTTTAGCCTCAGAGGCCAGTAGCCCACATGAATTCAACATGTAGTTTGGCAACATTGTTAGTCTTTATTTAGTCCACTCCAGGACTGAGTGAGCAAAAACTAACCTCCCCAAGTCTCTCCCACAATAGGTGGTCTGTTTAGGTCAGAGGCAAAATGAACTGGCGTGCTATGATGCAAACTGGAACAGTGAGTAAGCTTTATGCTTATAGCAACTGTGCTGCTTTTTTATCTTGTGTGTCTCATAATTCCTAGTCTCTCCTTCATCCTTTATGATTATATTCCCTTTCTTTCCTTCCTCACCCTTTTTCCCTATTCTCATTCTTTCTTCCTGTTCTACTACTTTTACCCTTGCTGCCCAGTTGTCGTAGCTGCTACCTTATAATTTATCCTGGGTTCATTTAGACCTAAAACAGATCTTTGTGTTGACCTGGTCTGCACTGTTCCAGTTACACCCTTGCCCTGTTTTGTGCTGCTGTTTATCTCCTGGATACACTTTATTCTACCATTTTAATGAACTGTTCATTTTGTATTATTGTAATACTTATTTTAGTGGAGTTGCCCTTCTTAGGAACTGACCTCTTTGGCCCTGGGGTGGAGAACTATCTTACCCGTACTGAAAAATCCAGTGTCACTTTACGTTCAGTGACACTGGCCCCTGGGCTAAGCAGCCACCTCAGCCCAAGCAGGGCTCCTTTCAGAACACATTCAGGGCTCCACATATTAGCAGCGGCAACCTCAGCAGCAGCACCTTCACTACCATCTGGATAAACTGAGGAGTCCAAGTAAGGGTCAGAAAGGGATAAGGGCAGTGGTGTGTCCAGTGGCCAGCCTTCCAGAGCTCCCTCCTAAAGGTATGAAGTGAAGGTTCTAGGAACCATTCCTCTCCTGCACAGTCCCTTCTTTAGCTCCCAGTCAAGGGTCCAGTATCACACTTTCTTCCATAATGGTCCATTATCTGGAGTCAGATCTGTGTCTGCAGTTTGAGACTGTGACTCCATGTGTATCCTGAGCACCAAGGGAGACTGTTGTACCAGTGGACACTCTTGTTGCACTGCAGAGTTACATGTTAATTTCTTGGGGTGCCTCTCTATCAAGGTTATCCTGGATGCCCCTAGCTTCACAGGGTTTGTATCTCATTACCTTTTGGTACCAAACCATTTGGTGGGCTGACACCCCATTCTCAACCTGTACATGTTGAGCAAGTTCATCTGCAGACAATGATTCCATATGGCAGGACTAGCATCTCTGGAGCTTAGGCTGTGGGTTTGCTCACTGAAACCCAAGGACATGTATTTTCACATTCCAGTCCATCCATCCCACAGGCAGTTCCTGTGGTTCTAAGTGGGTGGCATGCTATACCAGCTCATGGTAATGCCTTTTGCCTGTCATCAGCACCCAGGGCATTCACCAAGCATCTACTGGTCATGGTAGCCTAACTCCAACACAGTGGTGCCAAGGTCTTCCCTTATTTGGACTACTGGATCATCACAGGCCATTCTAGGGAGGTCATGGAACAGTTCAGGGATCTGGCCATCCAGACCTTTCAGGATCTGGGCCTGATGGTCAGTCTGACCAAGCCAAAATTGGTTCCAGTGCATGTACCAGTTCACAGTCTTGCCATTCATCCTGGCCTCTTCCCTCAGGTGTTTATCAGGTGCATATCAATTGTGTTGGCCTACTTTAGGTGCATAATCACCAAGGAATACCTGTACTTGGATGACGGTCATCTAGGGAAGCTCAAGGAGGCTGTAGAATGGTCAAGGGGTCTGGCTTTCCAGGCTTTATTTATTTATTGAAATTGTTTCACCAGGAAAAGCACACTGAGCAAGAACTGCTTGTCTCCGTGTGACCTGGGGAGGGGTACAGTGGGGAAGAGGACAAGGGTAGTCCAGGTCCTGACATATATACATACAATTACAATACAGTTGAAAACATTTGACAGAAATAGTTGGCGTAGATGACAATTTAACCTTACTTATAGTATAGTAGCAATTACATGGGAAGTCATGCTTTATACCTTGAAAACATTTAATTAGATAATACAGCTGCATATGTTTGACAGGAATAGGTGAGTGTGGAATAATACGTATACCTAATAGTCGAGGTAACAGTTACAATGAGAAATCTTGCTAAGGTATTGAGTTGTGGTATATAATGAGATGGGGTAAGTGCAAGCTAGCTAGCTCAAAGTTGGGATCAAGTGCAGCAGCTGGGTGTGATTAGTGAAGTAGCACCATTGGGCCTACTGGGAGAAGAAATATAGAGTGTCTGAGATAGAAAGATTGGAGAGTTAGCTGCAGGAGCAGTTTACTGAGCAATGGTTGGCAAGGGCATAGGATAGTGAGTGGATAGAGGAAGTGTGGCGAATTTCAGAGGGAAAGAGTTCCAGAGTTGAGGGAAGTGGTGAGAGAAGGCGGCCTGGCCAGCTTGGGTGCACGTCTGGGGGAATAACAGGAGCCTGGAGTCTAGGGACCTCAGAGCATAGGTGGGTGCCAGAGGGGTGATAATGCGGAGGTCAGATACACTGGGAGAGTATCAAACCAGTTCTTCGAGATAAACTTGGCACAGTGTATTAGGCGGTGGTTCTCAAGGGAGGAGAGCAAGGAGTGGTATAGTTTCGCGCGGTGGGTGTGAGGGAGGGCGTCAAGAGCGAACCGGCAGAAAGCATTAAAAGGGTATCCAGTTAGGATAAAACTGACTTGTGGGTGGTACTGTAAACAATATCACAATAATCGAAGCAGGAAGTATCATCTTCTGGATAAGCTCACGATGGACGGATAGGGAGGCTAGAATGGTTCCGATATAAAGCTCCGAGCTTGAGGCGGAGTTTTGTTAGTATAGAGTCAGCATGGACTGTGAAGGTGAGGTGGCGGTCAAGCCAAACTCCAAGATACCGAAGGAGGTGACGTCCTCCAGCTTTGACCCATCAAGAGTGTGGAAAATTGGGAGGGAGGAGCCTGGCTAGTCATTGTGATGTGCCAAAAGTCATAGTTACAGTTTTTTAGTATTTAGAGAGGCTGGTGAGAGTTGAATCAGAGCTGGACTTTGTTAAAATCCACCTGGAGGTGAGAGGCAACTGAGGCTGGGGAGGAGCCAGAAGAAAATAGGACAGTATCGTCCAGTATACATGTGGATCGAGGAGGCAGAACAAGTTTGGGGCAGGTTGTTTAGAAGAACAGAGAATAGGATAGGCCCAAGCACCAATCCTTTGGGGACACCGGTGGACATGGGGAGGGAGGGATATGGCATCCGCAGTCCCGACGGATTGAGTGTGGTCTGTAAGATAGTCACTGAACCAGGCAGTAGCAGATGTGGAGAGGCCAGAGTCAGAGAGCTAGATAGTAACAGAGTGTGGGAGACTGCATTGAAGGCCTTGGCCAGATCGATGAAAATGGCAGAGGTGATAAGACCTCTATCCATTCCAGATTGGATGGTGTCAGTGAGCCTTAGTAAAGAGGAGGCAGTGGGTGACCTTTCCTGAATCTGGACTGGTAGTGTGAAGAAATTTGAGTCAACGAGATGGGAGGTTAGCTAGCTAAGCACTAAGTGTTCTTGCAGCTTCACCAGAGCAGGGAGGAGGGAGGTTGGCTGATAGTTTGAGGTGGAGGAGGCGCCCGTTTGTGGAGAGGGATGACAATGGCGTGCTTCAGGACAGAGGGACAGATGCAGTGGTGAAGGATAGATTTAGGAGGTGGCAATAGGGGTGGCTATGGCAGAGGCCGAGAGGAACAGAAGTTTGGGGTCTAGTCCATGTGGGGAATTCCCATTTGAGGGGCTTCATGTAAGCAGGGCTTCTAGAGCTTCATCTGGAGAGATTTCCCTGAAGGAGAAAATACCTGTATTTTGAGGTAGTTTTGCCCTGTAGGTGGTGGAGATGGTGACATGGGGGTAAGGAGGAAAGGAGCGAGGCGCGGGTGGAGAAATATAAGTTAAACTCAGCAGCTTTCCTAGATTTGGGCCTCCTGGTCAACCAGGCAAAGCCCAAAGTGGTCCCCAGGCAGATTATCCTGTTCATTGGATTGGAACTGGCCTCCCTCTAAGCCAGGGCTTGCTTACCATTCAGGCAGTAGCGGATTACCTCCTTTGCCCAGTCATTTTGGGTTAGGCAGTCATGCATGGCTCGGAATTCCTCCAGTTTTGGGTTTCATGGCTGCTACAACAACAGTGGTCTGTTGGTCCTGCTGTCGAATAGGCCCTTTTCAGTGGAAACTGGGACACCAGTGATCCCAGTAAGATGGCCACCTGAACCAACTGGTCCTGGAGACATAGTCAGTGCAGGATGCCATCAAGTGGTGGCTGTACACTCAGACCCTTCTGGAGGAAATTTCCTTTGTCTGAGATGAGCCATCCCTCATGTTGATGACAGAAGCATTGTTGGTGGGTGGTATGCTCCCTGTGCAACCACAGAGGCCACAGGGTCTGGTAGCAGAGTGAGACCAACCAGCATATCAACCTGCTGGAGCTCAGGGCAGTGGGCTTGGCACTGATGGAGTTTACTCCACTGATTTAGGACAGGTGATATAAGTCAACACCAACAACATGACCACCATGTTCTGCCTGAACAAAGTGGACACACTCCTTTCCCCTTGTCAGGAGGCACTCTGCACTTGGTCCCTGGTATGCAGCCTGCAGGCAGATCTACTTGCAGTGCATATGGTGGGCAAAGACAGTCATTTGGTGGTCACTGTCTGCAGATTGGGAGAGATGTTGCTTGAGTGGTCCTTGCACCAGGATGTAGTGACTCAAGCTGTTTGCCCAGTGGGACACACCTCTCTGGTGGATCTGTTTGCCTCCTGAGAGAACAGAAAACTAAGGCTGTTCTGTGCCCACCCTCCTCAGATGAAAATGGCGATGGGGAGCCTTCTCCCAGGCCTGAACTCTGGGTCTTATTCTTCCCTCTATTCCCCTTGAACCACAAGGTGGTTTTAAGACTTGCAGGGACAGGATGAACATGATCCTGATTGCTCCAGACTGGCCACATCAGTGCTGGTACCAGGATCTCCTCTGCCTCAGCAGGCCCCTGTGGCAGATTTTCTGCATCCAGACCTGCTTATGACATGGGAGGGACTGTTTGGCACCTGGACCTGCAGTCTTTGCACGTATCCAACTGGTACTCCAGTGGCTAGAGTTCCAGGCTCAGGAACTTTTGGAAGACATTCTCAATGTTGGAAGGTGTCTTGCAAGGAGTCAAATTGTAGAATTTCCTCCTTCAAGTGCACAAGGTTTTGCACTGGTGTACTGAACAGGAGGTAGACTCCTCACCTGTCCTGTGGTGTGCATCCTTGACTCCCTCCAGTCCATGTCTTAATCAGGGATCATGAGTCGTGTCCCTCAGGGTGTATTTGGCTACCTTCTCAGTATATTGACATGGGCTGGCATGTCCATGTTGACTCTGGGAAAAGTGGTTGGGTGCTAAGCTCATGCTAAAGATATTCCAGGATAGTAAAAGGTGGTCTACCCATTGTAACTATCCATTGTCTAGTTAACACGTGTAATATTGAACTCCTGCTGTAGATGCATATCTAATCCATTTTTGATTACATTGAAGTTGGGACTATATATTAGGTTTGTTGGCAGTGAATTCCACTATTTAATGATTTGATTGGTGAAAATTGTGTCTCTTCGTCCACGGTGCTGAAATGAGCTTTTGAAGTTTTTTTAACTTTATTTCAGTTCAGTTATGCACGTTACATTATGAATAAAAATGTGGTTACAAGGCATAGTAATAACAGAAGGCACAGAAGTAACAAGGAGAAATAATCCTGTAATCCTGCATTACACATAGGTGGAAGTACTGAAATGGCATTAAAATAATAGCAAAGTGGCATAAAACAGCAAGACCATGGACTGATCACCACAAAAGACTATGATAATATACTGGAGTGATAACACTAATTTATAAAGCCACATCAGGACTTTATTTAAGTCCATGAGTTTCATAAAGTTTGTTAATAGTGTCCTTTATCTTTAAGAAGCAGTATATGAAAGCTCCGGCAGTCTGTTTGTGTAAGAATGCAAAATAAATGCTTTACCTACAGTACTCAGTGTTCCAGCAAACTCTGCAAAAGTTAAACATACTGAGCTTATGAATTTTATATTCTTGCATGGATTAGCCCAGACCCCTGGTAAGTATGCAAAGTGGATAGTTCAGGCGTCAGAAATCACTAAACTTTAACGTATTTTATAACAAAACCAGTCAGTGATCGGACAACATTTAAATGACAGACATCAGGTTCTAAATTAAGAGTTGGAAGCAAAGCTCACCCAAACTGCAGAACCCCTCAATATTCTAAGAGATGACAGAGGAATTAAGGCTTTAAACTCCATGCAGGAAAGTGCTTAAGAGTGCATGTATGATGCTCGTCCTCCTTGACCTTGGTGTTGCGCCTTTATGACTTCCGCCACTTATGGGAAGGCACCAAAATACTAAAGAGGCCCCAATTTTGTATAATATAATAGAAAGTAGACACTTCTCACCTGCATCCGGTGGAAAGCTCACCATTAACAATGTGTCTGCTTTCTCCGGGCCATCACTGTTAATAAAAAGTCTCTGAAATTTGTATAGGACAGGGGTTCAATATGAGTGTTTCACCTGTATGCTAAAACAGACCACATTTATTTAGATATGTCAATCCTCAACATCAGAGTCTTGTGTGCGATCATTAGCTGCAAAGTTCTCTAATTTTTTAATTTGTTTCCCAGCCTCCACAGAGTCACTGAAATTAATTTTTCCCCACATACATAATTTTAACTTGGCTGGGATTTGTAGCAAGTGGTTGGCACCCAAGATTTCAGATTCCGATGAACAGCATTGAATGTTTGGGATGCTGTCTCTTGGTGTATCTTAAGACTGGTAAGAAAAAGAGCCTAGTTCCATCCATAATGGATAAAGGTCCTTTTCCTTTGACTACGTTTGTGACCACATCCTTGATCTGTGGTCTGGCTGTGACAGTCAGAAGTTTCTTGGGCAAGCCAGGGTCCCAGGGATGTTTTCTGGGATTATATAGTATGCCTTATAGATAGACCCAGTGAAATCCATCACCAATTTGTTCGTTTTTGTAAACCCAGAATGAAAGTTAATAAATCTGGTCCTTCATTTATCTCTGGGATTCCCAACAGTCATACACTGGCGAGCCTGCCCAAATCTTTCTACTGTTCAAGCCAAAGCCTCAACACCTGATTTACTGTTGGACTCCAAGCTGGTGCAGCTGTCTAGTTGACAGTGGTTTGGCTTGCTGGGACTCGGTAGCAACTAGGTTGAGCTTTGTCTCAATAACCATAACTTGGTTATTAAATGTATCCATTTTTTGTCAAGATCTCTTACAAAGTGCTCTAGATCTTTCACAGTGCAAGCGCCTCACTGTTAGGAATCTCTGCATTGCCTCCTGGTGCTTTATTGTTCTCCTCGAGCTGCACCATCTTTGGCCTGCTTGGATTTTGGCTATTCCTAAAGGGCGGTCTGTCTTGGCTTCCCAATCACCAAAGCTGCTGGTTTTGTCATTGCTGATACAGTACTACGTCAGTTATTAAATGATGTGAAGAAATTATGGTTTGTTTAAGGGTAAAATAATAACATTTTAGCAAATAGCTGTCTTAATGTGAGGAGCTTACATAAGGTGCATCCGCTCTGTCAGCTGTTGGCCACACTGCCCTAGAAAGTTTTTATTATAATCCTGTATGAAATTGATATTTCCATGAAAATGGCAACCCAATCTTTCCATTAGTTCTGGGTCATCTACTATTGTATACATAAAATAGTATACTACCTTATACACACCTTTGTTCTAGGCAGTACATATTCACTTCAGTCAGTCTCTCCTCGTAGTTTAGATCTCTAATGGGAGTGATCATTTGGTTGCTCATCTCTACACACTTTCCATCAGTCTCATGCTACCTTTCTGATGTGGGTTCCAGAACTGAGAAAAATAATCCAGACTGGGTCTTATGTAGGAAGTGCATAATTTTATTAATAAGTCTTACTTGCAACTGACAAAATTTCTTTTTTAATTGTCTTTATTAAGAAGAAAGGAGAGTTTTTTTTACAGACCCATAGTACATAAGCCACACACATATATATACAGACAGAGCACATCATTATACAGCTATAATAATTTGCAGTCCAGCAAGGAAATGTAAAACCTTCTCCACTCCCTTTCATACCAAGTAGGATGTCTTCTCCAATCAGGTGTCCATTGCATGTACAGGGTGCCCCAGATCCATACCCCACCCACATCCCATGAAGGGTGCCCAACCCAAATTCTCCAAATTGTATGGACAAAGTTATTGGATAATATCTTGCCTATGTTGCATAACATGCATTAACCACAGGTTCCATTTGTTCTTATTTTCTCTTCTAGCCACTTGGAGGCAAGATGTCATTTTCTCCATTTTATAAATTTCCCATATTGTATCCTCCCACTGTTGCTTGGTAGGAGGGTCAGATTTTAACCAAAGTCATGTGATGACCTTTTGAGCCACAGTTAAAAGACACCTAGTAAATATTGGTGGGTTATTTTTCAGGAAAGGGAGGTAATGTAACAACAAAGCTCTTTGAGTTAGTGAGCTAAAATCTGTATTGCTGCCCAAAAAGGCTGCAGTACTGGACACATCAAAGTACATGTGTGTTATCAATACTTTGCATCTACATCCTCTTTAACAAGAAGTCATGTGTAGTGGAAAGTTCTGCCATAATTTGAGGAGTGCTGAAAAACCTAATCATGGTTTTCCAATTTTAGTTTCTCCACTGGTATGACACAGTTACCTTGTGTTGCCTCAACCATATCCGTGTCCAGTTCACTTTTTCTAATTGTATCATAAGTTCTGCTGTCCAAGTACTTTGTGTATTCGGCATGTCAGCTTGGTGACCTCTCTGTAAACCTAGTAGCACCCTGTTATAAAATAATCCAGCCATGAGCCAACAATAGTGGACTGTAATAGATCCATTACTGGGGAAAATTGGATTTATCAACCTCAAGGCCCACTTGCTTATTAAGGTAGTGCTGGATCTGCCAATACCTATAATGGTCCTGCTGGGTAAGGGCATAATCACTTTGTAACTGGGCAAAGATTTAAATTTACCACTAGCAAAAAACTGGAAAGCATGACTAAGCCCCCAAAGCGCCCATCTGTGGAAGCCATGGTCCAGCTTTACTGGTATAAATTCGTCATCATAGGTTGGTATACTTAGCCATTGCATAGTTTGCTATAGTATTTTGGGGCAAAAATATGGCATCAGTTCCACAACAGTGCCGTAGTAAAAAAAAAGGTGTGTCCCACTCGGTCACCATGTAGGTTCTGGGAGCCAAATAAGTAAGCATCTATTATAGGGGTTATGTGAGCATCTCTGTCTTAATCATCTAAGACATTCCAATCTGACTGCCTCAGCTAGAGTACATGTTGCATCAATTCAGCCTGTGCATACAAAACCCAAGTTTGGGAGCACCAAACCTCCTTTGTTTTAGCTAATTGGAGTTTCTTACGGACTACCCACAGGTGGCCCCTCCTCATAAGATCCAAGAAAACCATTTATTCCATTTTTTAAATCTATATTGTCTGAACAACTAGGGATACTTTGAAATAAATATATGTATAGTGGCAAAATACTCATTTAAATCATATGTACCTTGTTAAGAGCGGTAAGGGGTAGGTGCATCCCATCTTGTAAATCTAGCCTGACCACTTTTCCTAGATTAGAAAAATTTAAGTGATATAATTTTGTAAGAGAGGTACTGATCCAGATGCCTGAATATTTTATGTGTGGTCTGTCCCAACACAAAGAATAGGCTGCTTCGATTGCCAGTGGGGGTATAGTGAACATGTAACACCTGTTCACATGTAACATCTGTTAGCACCCTTTGCAAACTGTGTGAGAGGCCTTTTGGCACCATGCAATTCTGCTTAAAGTTGGCCCAGCATAACATTCTGAGGTGATTTGCATATGCAGCCCATGATGCTTTGCATTGTGTGGACATGTCGATTTTGTATTTTCTTGAAACTTGGCTTCCCAGCCAGATGCCCTTTAGGTAACCTTGCCTCAGTGTTTACACAGAGGTTCTTTGTCTATATAACACCTCTGTTTTGTCTTCATTAATTTTGTAACCAGAGAGGAGTTCTGTGTTTTAAGGAACAGAAGTAATGCCTGTAATGATTGTTCAGGGTTAGTAATATAAAATTAATCTGAGTAGTATGACTCTTATGGGTATGACCATGTATCTCTATACCTTTTATACTATCTGTTTGGAGTAAATAGTGTGTTGTAGGTTCCATGTATAGGGCAAACAGGTATGGAAATAAGGAGCAGCCTTGACAGGTACCCGAGACAAGGAGAAAAAGTGAGATAGTGACCGATTTGCTTTTACTGAAGCTCTCGGATTAAGATAGAGCCCTTGAAGAAGTTCCAGAAATGGGGAAGGAAACTGAAAGCTCAGCAGTGTTTTCCATAAGAAGGACCAACTAACCCTATCAAATGCCTTTTGGACATCTAAACTAAGAAATAGGGCTGGGGTGGAGGTGTGAGTAAGTGATCTATTATTAATAATGTCCGTTTAATATTATCCACAGTTTGTCTTTGACGGATAAAGCCAGATCGATCCAGAGCTATTATGATAGGGAGAATCTCATCAGGCAGTGAGCTAATAATCCTGTAAATTAATTTATAATCCAGATTTTAAATTGAAATCGGTGATAAGGTCACAATAGATGGGTCTTTATTCGATTTGAGGATTGCCAAATTGTAGCATAACACTATGTGTCAGGGCAATTGATCAAATTGAATGCCTCTTGGAAGACCTGGAGTAACGGGTCATGCAAAGATGCCATGAATACTTTATAAAATTCCACCTCATACCCATAAGGGCCTGAGCTCTTCTCATTTTAAGGTTTTCACTTGGGCTGTCAATTCTTGAAATGTAATAGAAGTGAGGAGAGCCTCCTGTTGCTGTGGCATCACATATGGTAGGGAAATTCCTTCAAAAGATGTTTATTTATTTATTTAGCTTTTGCTTACGGGTAAGTACACTAGAACAAGTAGTATGCCTATTTTCAGGAATGACCGGAGAGCACAAAACATACAGTATACATACATGGCAACATTGGAGAAACAGCATGATACAGTAAAAACAGCTATAACAGCAGCTTGTATAAGGGCAGAGATACTGCCACACATAGTACAAATTGTTACAGGACATAGATAGACATTAGAATCACTGAATACATATTTCATAGACCATCATGGACTCAGAGTGGACAATAGTGGACTGCAGAGTATTACATTACAGAGACTAGGAGCAGTCACATCTTGTCGTTTGTTTTAGGTGGGACCACAGGGAGGAGCGAAAGGTCCCATGGAAGGGGCAGAGCGAACAGAGTCCGAATGGAGTCCAAAGCCTAGGCACAAAGCGGCAAAGTCACGATCCCCATAAGGGTCCGAGTAGGGGGAACTTTACAACTCAGCGGTCTGTGACCTGAGCTGGTAGGGGATGGCATCCAGTTTTGGGAGGAGATGTGCCAGTCCCGGACGGTATGCCCGTAACAAACACTTTCCTGGTGAAGTTTCCTACCAAGGATCAAGAATTCCACAGGGGAGCCAGCTGAGTTTGTCATAGAGCTCACATCGGTGGGTGAGTTTGGGAGCAGCAAGTGCAAACCGACAGATGTCATTATATGCCGTGTTCCACTGATTAAGATGGATTTGAGGTGACCTGGCAAATAGGTGGTATCCTTAACTAAGGGAGGAACACTCCCTACTAAGTGCCAACCCTCGCTCCCGAGTCAGGTTGTGATTTGGCCCTGTAGGCAGGCCAAGCTTACACCTGGTGGTTCTGAAGATGTTTTGGATATGGTTTCCCATGTCAAGTTGTGGGTCGAGGTGACCCCAAGATATTTAATTGAGCTCGCTGTTGGCAACAGGGCCTCCATCACAAGCTATTTTGAGCATAGCTGATGGGGCTTTTACTCTGGCCGTGGAACCAAAGAGCATGGCCTGACTTTTTGTTAGGATTCAATACCAGTCTATGGTTGAATGGCTTCTGTTGGAGGAGGCTCCTGTTGTGCGTATAAGGTTTGATAATAGGTTCTCAGAGCATCTAATATCTCTGAAGTTTTTTAGTGGTGTTGCCAGTATTGGGATGTTCTAATTTATAAATGGTAAACACTTTCCATTTTGGCATAGCCTAAGAGCCAACAGTTTGGCTCCCCAGACACCTCCCTCATAGTAGGCCTGCTTAAGTCAAAGTAGGGCCTGCTCAGGTTTATAGGTTAAAATATCTTGAATTCTAGCCTGGGTCTGTTTCAGTTGAGGAAGTATGGAAGCATCCCTGGTATATGAGCAAGTTCAGGAAATCTAGTTCTTCCTGAAGTTTCTGTAATCTCTTCTCCTTTGCTTCTTGGCCAGAGAGCATAGGCAATGATGTATCCCCTAGAGCACCATTTTGCCATGCCCCATAGTATTGTTTTGGACATGTGTGGAGTTGCATTTTCTCGTAATATTTGTGGGATGTGAGTCTCCACCATTTTAGGGCTGCAGTGGCGTAGCCCTGCAGACCTCTTTGCTACAGAAAAAGGACTTGGTGCATTCCTTTAAACCAAACAACACATTGGAGTTGCAACACAGTCACCTCTGCATCTGTGAAGCACTCTGCTTGTTGTCTCTATTAGCAGTCTCCTAGTAGTCACGCATGCTCCAGTAGCGTGTGGTGGCCATCTTGGATATGGCAAAATGTACGTATTCTGCCGTGACCAATTTTTACATTTTTTATTATAAATATTCCCCTCACCCAACCCTTCCTCTCAGCACCCCACCACTAGACATAATACTGACACTGAGGTGCCAAATTCCCTGTGTCACAATCATGTTCCTGTGCCAGTCCTTTTTTTTATATATATATTTTTCCTCCCTACCCTCCCTCCCTCCCTCTTGGCACCCTCCAAGAAACATAACAGTGACACTGGGGTGCCCAATCCCTGATGTTATGATCATGTTCCCTGTGCGGTCCTTTTTTTATATATATTTTTTTTCCCACCACCCAACCCTCTCTCTCAGAATCCCCCAGAAACATAACAGTAACACTGAGGTGCCCAATCCCAGTGTCACGATTGAGAATCCTCTGTGTTTTTTTTCTTACCTATAAAAAAACCATCCATCAATGTCTTTGGCCATTCCTGTATGGAGAGGCATCAGTTCTGACAGATGTAAACATTGCCCACAAGTTGGACCCCATTGGAGAACCCATGGCTAAGGATGGTCAGCCCTTCCTACCACATAGGAAGAAGTTAGCTGAAAGGGGAATGATGTGGGATTAAAATAACTCACCTCCTCCAACGACAATTTTTATAAGAGGATTCAATTACATGTTCAAACTTTGATCATTTTAAATGTTTGGGGCTAGAAAGGTATGTCTTTTGTAAAAACAGCATATGAGGTTTTTGTTTATTAAGATGTTGTATCTCCTTTGCCCTTTTAACAGGACAGGAAAAACCATTCATATTTTGTGAAAGATTCTTATAGTGAATCATGTTAAGGTCAGGGTGCCTACTTACCTAACTTCCTGATAATGTAAGAAATGGGTGGGTGTGTCCTACATTCTCAGAAAATAGTCTGATAACCAAACAGTGCAGTAAAATTACACTGACATTCAAACTCCAAATTTATTCTGTGTGCCTGTACTATATATTGTTAGAATAAAGACAGAAATAACAGCAATGAATTTTAGAACAGCAAACTAACCCAGCTCTAGGAGAATTGTATTTTGTAACCAGTCACAGAAAAGGATCATCTGGGTCTAAACTGCTTACACATGGCTAACTAAGATGTAGGGGTCATTGGGGTACTCTCCAACTTTAATAATTCTTTCAATAATCTCACTAAAAATACAGTTATGTTTGTATCTGCCAGTGATTCTGGGATGCCATAAATTCTTAAAGTTTTCTTCTCACCTATGCTACTGGGTCTTCTTGCCTGTCTTGTATGGCCTCTTGTGGTCTGTGCTAGCTGTGTCCTGCCATCTCTAGCTTACTCAGGCAGTTGTCTGAGTTAGAGATGCACTGTTCTCCACGGTGACCTGCTGCTTTAGATGAGTGACTTTCTTTGGTGGCTGTAAACTCCTTTGGTTCATGTCAGATGACTTGCAACTCTTTAAATATAATATCAAATTTTCAGCTGTTTTTGAGTGTTTTGTGTGATTTGTCTGGCAAGATTGTCCTGGCCTCTGTCATGCTGGAAGCTTGGGAGAGCTCGGAGTCAGACTATTCTTCCATCAGTCCTGTCCCATCCACAGCTTCCCTTCAGAAATCTTATGGAGTGTTTCTTCATATTAGGTAGGACCTCTACAGTTTCTTTTGTACTAGTTATGTCTGCATTTGCCAAAGATAGAGATCCTTTTCAGGTTGGGGATGGAGGAGCTCCTACAGTGCACTGCTATGAGACCCATGACATCACTGGAAGTCAACAAAAGTCCTTTTAATTAATGTAGTTAGATTTTTTTGTGGCAATACGTTTGCAGTGGTTTCTATAGTTCAGATCATTACTCACTAATATTCCAAGACCCCTTTCAGATGTTTTTTCCCTGGACCACTATTATTTAAGTAGTACATAACCCTTAGATTTTTCTTGCTATGGTAACTTACTTTGAATTTGCTGGTATTAAATTCCATTCCATTTTCTGATGCCTATTCTGAAAGTATGTTATGATCGGCCTGTAGGGTTTATGCCTACTCCTGCTCAGGCAAAGGTCTGGATCATGTGTCCCATTTGGTGTGAGAGCCTCCATCACCCTGGGGCCTACTTCCTGTGCTTGCAGAGGTGATATGGAAAATCCTTCAAGCCTATGGACAAGTGCGAAATGTCTTATTTGTCATGGAAAACCACTTTTTGGTCACCATAACCTGGGCCAGATGGGTGAGTGAACTTCAGACTCTTTCAGTGGAGTCTCAGTATCTGTTTTTTCAAAAAAGGATAAGGTCCTACCTACACCATAACCTACTGATTTATCTCCCCATCTTCTTCTCTAAGCCATATGGTTCAGATGCGAGCGTACACTCCATACCCAGGACATACATCTGGTGCTCCTGTACTGCAGGGATTGTACAACAGGGGTTTGCAACAAGGCATGCCAGCTGCTCCTTACCTGTGCTAAAGCTGCTGTGGGCATACTAACAACCAAGCAGACAACTGCCCGATGTATAATCTCCTGTATTGATTTGTGTTATAAGTTGACTGGCAGGGAGCACCCACAGGGTTTAAAGGCTTACTCTGTCAAACATACTCTGCCTCTGTTACTTCTACTGGGTACATCCTGATCGGAGATCTACTGGAGTGCTACCTGGCCTATTGTACACACATTTATATCCAACTATAGCATCAATGTACTCAGTCATTGTGATCCTGCATTTGGGACCTCAGTCCTCCAGTTTCTTTTCATGCGATTGGGGTGCCCGCCTTGCCCACTCCTCCCATGGGACTGCTAGGTGCTTGCCTAAGTGTGGGTAGTGAACTGAATCTAGGTAGTTGTAATTAGAGATTACTCACCTGTAATATAATTTCTACTAGTGGTATTCATTTCACATCCATATGACCCACCTGACCTCCCTGACAAGACTTGCTCAGATTCCTGCTTTCACTGTGCAGATCAGATGTCAGATGGGGTGGAGCTGGAGACAACACTATGAGTGATGTAAGGAGCCAAGCTTGAAAATTGTTCCAGTCACTGAACAAAGCCCAGCATACTGCCTAAGTGTACTGTAGCTGTGACCTGAATATTAGTAGTAGAACTATAGCTACTGATGTTTAGTCTCTATATATCAGTGTATATAAAATCTTGAAAACTATGTTGACAGGATCCAGCCACCTTGACCAGACTACAAGCTTTAGTTTTAAAACAAAAAGAACAGTAAGCTCTTTATGTTTTCAGTTAAACCTGCTTAAATGAACTGTTTAGAAAGATCTATTTTGGAACCATTAGTGCTAAGAACATAATTTTTTTAATGTGAAAGCTTGGAGTCAGAGCAATAATGGATCTTTCATGTTGATATATTTGTAATACATCAGTACACTGAATACATTTTTATAGTATCGATATACAAAAAAGGTATTAACTGTAGTTGTGTTCATCTATGTTGAAACTTTGGAAGTCCATCGATGGGATGTAACTATATTGATTTTGCTACATGCTTTCAAATTTTAAAATTATGAACATTTCTAGCCCTTATGGTTCAAAAGTTAGCATTTTTATAAGATATTATTTTGGAGAGAACAATTATTTATGTATTATTTATTTCAAAGGTTTTACCAGGAAGCACACATTGAGCTGACAACAGCTTGTTTCTAAATGTGTCCAGGGGAGGAGGGAGGAACAGGGTACACCATGAACAGTAAATACAGATACAGTGCAATTATTATAAATAGATAAGCATTAAGAATAACAATTGTGCAAAGACACAGACTCTGTGTAAGTAAAATACTATATAATGCAATAAAGTGCTGCAGAGTAACAGATTTACAGGGTGTAATAGGCAGTACTGAGTTTAGTCAAGAAGCAGTGATTGTGGGAATGGGAGGGTGGATAAGGGGACTGCACTAGTGTAGGTGCAGGGTGAAGTGGAAGCAGGTAGAGGAGGATGGTGGGCAGCAGCCCAGGGTCCTCTGAGAGACAACTGCAGGACTGAGTAGTAGCGTCATGGAGGAGAGAAGTGAATGAGTGGTGGGAATGGGCAGAGTGGATGGTGGGGGGAGCTAGTTTGAGGAAATGGAGGAGAAGGCAGCTTGACCAGCAGTGGATTACCCTGAGGGGTGTGAGAAAGCAAGAGCCATAGTGGGCAAGAGGAAGGAAGCGATGGAGAGGTGAGGGAGGCAAGCATAGCACAAGGTGAGAGAGAGACAAGCCAATATGCAGAAATAAAGGAAGCACAAAGTGTGAGGCATCTGCACTCAAGGGAGGAGTACAGGGAGCAGTGGCGGTTGCAGGGTGGGGGCACAGTCTAGTGCAAAGCAGCAAAGAAGTGAAAAAGGAATCTAGACTGGCCAGGGTTTGTTGGGAGCAGCACTATATAGTATGTCACCATAGTTGATGATGGCAGTATCATCTTCAAGGCTGTCTTTCTATGGGCAGGAAGTGGTGAACTCCCTTTATTCATGTAAAGCACGCCAAGTTTGAGTGAAGCTACATGTGGATGTCATCCACATGCACAGAGAAATCAAAGTGCCTGTCCAGCCAGACCCTGAGGTACTTAAATGAGGAGACATTCCCAGTTGAAGCACCATCAAGTGTATGGAAGGAGGGGAGGATAACCTAGCGACCTCTGCTAAGTGGCAAGATCATAGAGACCATTTTCTTGGCACTGAGGAAAGCTGATTTACCGGAACCACTACTGCATGGTAGTAAAGTCCATCTAGAGTATGGCAGTGAGTTCAGGGGCAGAGGAACTTTGAAGCAAAGAGCACCATGTCATCTGTGTACATATGGGTGGATGCAGAAGAACAGGCAGCAGGGAGATCATTCAGGAAGATGGAAAGAGTATAGGGCCAAGGTAAGACATTTTGGCATCCTGAGCTGATAGTGAGTGGATGGGAGAGATGGATTCTTCAGTTTGGACAGTTTGAGACCTTCCTTCAAGTTAGAAGTGGAACTGCCCAGCTGAGGAGTCAGAGCACCCTGCCACTTTGAGTTTGTCCAGAAGTGGTGGGCAGCAACACTGAAGGCTTTAGCCAAGTCAACAAAGATAGTGAAGGTGACCAGGCCCTGATCCATGCCAGATAGAATGAAGTCAGTAAACTAGAGGAGGAAGTGGAGTGGAACTTCCGGAAGCCAGAGTGGAAAAAGAGGGAAGAAGGAAGAAGAATCAAGGAAGGGTGAGCTTGGATAGCACAAGGTGTCATGGGAATTTGGCCGGAGTGGAGAAGGGAGATAGGGCAGTAGTTGCCAGGAGAGGTGGAATTGGCCACTTTGGGAAGGGCATAACTGTAGCCTGTTTCTAAGAATCAGGAAGAGATGCTAAGGAGAAGGAGAGGTGGAGAAGGGAGGTAATAGTACTGCAGTAGCAGGGCAGAGATGCAGGAGTTTGGTCAAGACCATAAGGGGCTAACACTCTATGGGGGTTTAGAGTGAGGAGGAACTTAAAGCGATGCAGTGGGAGTGGTAGGAGAGAACGGTGGGTGTAGAGGAAGGGAAGGGGAGGAGGGAGTAGGCACAGGAGGTGAAGAAAATGAAAGCTGAGACAACAGAAGAGGGTCATCAATAGGAATGTCACCCACCTTGAGGATGGGGAGAAGGACTGTGTTGAGGGAGAGAAGAGGGCAGGAATGACCTTCCAGAACTAGGAGGGGTGACTAATATTGTTCTGGATTGTGGATACAAAGCATTTGACCCTTAGTGTTGTGGTACAGTAGCTGTAGTACAGGCATTTGAAGGGTCTAGTACTTGATTAGGGTTGGCAGGAGAACCACAGAACTTGGGAGTCTGCCTGACAAGATCTCGCATGTGGACACAGGCCAGTAACTCTTTGTGACCTATGGGAGATGGGAACCTTAGACTCTGGTTTTTCTAAGTTGGGCATCTAGATCCCAGTCACACATGAATTTGGAGTTGAAATATTGGAGACAGAATTTATGTTGCTGCTGTAGAGATGAGCAACCAGTCAGTATCATCTAGGTCAGCATGGAGGGAGGACAAGGCCAGTAATCTGAAGGATTGGGGCTGAATGAATTTGGGGGCAATAAATCTTTCACTCATAGTAAACCAAATGTTGGTCACTGAGGCATCAGAAAGGGTACTTAGCATCCATGATATGGGAGGGTTGGGAGGCAGAGCCCAGTCCCAGAAGGAGTGATTGAAAGATCTGTGATTGTGCCAGGCTGGGGTCAATGATAAGCTCTGAAAGCTGGAGGACTTTGGGTTTTGCCACGGTTTATTTAGAGAGGAGGAGAGGCAATTGACGTTAAAGTCACTGAGGATGAGAAACTCACCAGAGGAGGCATGGGACCAGATAGTGGTGATAAGTTCAGTTACTGAAGTTGGGAACAATCCAGGACAGCAGTAGGCACCAGCTATGAATATGAGGACAGACAAGGAAAGGAGAGTTTGAGGAGGAGCAACTCATAGGCAGAGGGGAAGTGAAAGAGTGCACAGTCTTGAACTGGATGCTAGAGGAGAGGTAGATAGCAACACCACTACCGCTTTTAGCGCAGTCTTGACTGATGATTGTGTACCGAGGGATGGCAACAGCTGAATCAGAAATCTTAAAGGAGTACCAAGACTCTGAGATCACGAGTTCATCAGGTAAGAGATTGACCATGAGCTGTTGCAACTGGTCAGTCTTGGGGAGGAGGCTTCAGATAGCGAGATGAGTCATTTCAGTCCTTTGGGGAGATGAGAGGGAGCTGACGTGACAGGGCAAGATTAAGCTCAATATCAACTGCTGCTCTGAGCAACAAGGAGACAATGAGCTTGAGGGAGCCTGTAGGTCACTTATGGAGAGAGAGAGGAGGTGAGGGAGGATTTCTGTGAGGAGGATGAGAGGTCTAAGAGGGAAGAAGACACCTGAGGGCTTCATGGTGAAGCCAGTGAGAGGGAGGTGACTGCACCCAGGAAGCCAGGGTGAATTGGATTGGGAGAGGAGGGAAGGCAGGAGATAGGAAGGGTGAGTGAGGAGGAGGGAGATGGAGGAGGGAAGGCAAGGATAGACAGTAGGAGGGGCGAGGTGAAGGAAAATAGGAGGGAGGAGTGGTAGGGGTTGAAGTAGCATAGTGAAGGGACTACAAGCAGTTGTCAGCTGAAGTTTGGCAGATTAAGGTGGGAGAGTAAACCTCACCCTGGTGGGAGGAAGTCAATTATGGGGAGGCTGATGGCTGAACTCAGGAGTGAGGAAGCCTAAGGTAAATAATTGAGGGACGTGGGGCTACCACCATATGGGGCCAACCCAATTTAACAATTTGGGGATGCAGGCTTCATGCTGAGAGTGGAAGCCTAAGATTAAACAAACTGGGAAGCAGACTTCACCCACAGGGAAGGAAGCCTAAATTAAACAGTAGGGGAAACAGGCTTCACACAGCTAGGGAGGAAGGCTGAATAAAACACATAGGGGATACTGACTTCACCCAGACATGGAGGAAGCCTAATTAAGCAATTGGGGGATTCAAGCTACACCCAGGTGGGGAAGAGTCTAACTCAACAATAGGGCTGTGCCTAGCTAGCTATGTAGATGAGAGAATGTGGGCATACACAATGCAGTAGGACCCTGCTATTCAATAAAGATAGCTCAGGAAGGTTTAGGGTAACCTCTAGAACAATAGCACTCTTGTTTAATCTCTTGTGGCAGTAGAACAAACACAGCAAATTGTAAGGGCACAATTGTAGCCTAAACAGATACCTGTCTAGCAGTGGTTCAGTACAAGCAGTAGATAAAGAGACACAGCATATGGTAGGAACACAACTGGAGCCTTAGATAAATACTGTACCTAGCTAATAGCAGTACATTATACATCTGGCAGCAACAAACCCAAATACAACTTACAGTTTGCAGGAGGGAGTTGGGTAGAGTGCCCTGGCATCCTCCTCAGGTGACTTCCCTCGAGGACTCCTACTCTTGCTGTGCATCTCATGCTGGGACAGCTAGCAGGCACCAGGATTAAGAATAGAAGGTCTGAGCACTACTCACGCTAATTGACTGCATGGGAGAGAGTCAGTGCTTCTTACAGGATCAGGAAACGGGCTGTTGATCCAGGAAAGATAGTGGGAGCCTGGACTGAAGCTGGCTCATGAACCCCCTGTGGAGGCGCAAATGACATCCCAGTCATATTTCTCGTGGTTCTTGGCTGGCGATAGAGCTGGTGACTGGGATTGTAGAAACCCTGCCCTTCCTCTGAAAGTGCCGCTTACACTGATTGGCTATAGGGAGAGAGTCAGAAAGAAAAGAAAAGTAGCTCTGCTGCTTTACCAGATCAGGAAACTAGCTGTTGATTTGGGGAAGGCAGGGGAACCGGAATGAAGCTGGCTGATGACCCCTGAGGCAGGCAAAAGTATGAACTATTATAGCAAGAAACATTTTTTTTTAAATGAAAGCTTAGTTTCAGGTCTATATAGTCACACCATGTTGATACACTTTTGATTATCGATATACATTAATACACTTTGATATAGTAAAACAAATTTTTCAACTATCGAGGTTGTAAAAGTGCATTTTAATATATCGATACATTGAATGTGTGTCAATATTATGTAACTATAGCAGCCTAACTGCAAACTTTAATTAAAAAGTGTGGTACTTAGCCCTTCCGGTTTGAGGTTAGTCCTTTTTAAAGAAATTACAGTACCTTTAAAAATGGCTAAGTTTTGAACCTTTAGAGTATTACATTTTTTTAAATGGAATATTTTGGAATCCAGTCAGTAGTTTCACCATGTTGATGCACTTTCAGTGTACTGATGTACAGAAATACACATTGATATAGAAAATTAATTTTTATATATCAGTATTGTTAAAGTGCACTTTCAGTATTTTGATACATTGGAACTGTGTCAACGTAGTGTAACGATATCAGCATGACTCCAAGCTTTCATAAAATAATAAGTTTCTAGATCTTTCAATTCAGCAGCTGACCATTTTTAATCAAATTATTATAAGAGCCCATTCCTGGTTCTCACTACAAAGATCTGTGAAGCTAGGAACATTGTCCAAATTTGTGTCTGTGTCCAAATTTATGTCTGTGATCCATGATGCATTGTTTAGTCTTTGCAGATGTTTCAAATGAATACCTTGTCACAACAGCACATTTTATTGTTACCCTGTTTATTTTGACCTATTATTGTGATACCCTGCTGTAATTTTTCTCAACTATGCTGGATGCAATTATAAATGAGAGGTGTGATCAGCTTCTTTTCAATAAATATATTGAATCTGGATTGATAGCTGTTATGTTTAGAAAGAGCTAACTTTTAAACCATTCATGCTAGAAACTTTTATAATGACTGGTTGGATCCCACTGTATCAGTAAAGCCATTTTTAATTTCAGTATATTACTATACTGGAACTGAAGTTACAAACATATTTTTAGCATTTCGGATTTTTGGTTCATACCAGTCAAAATAAACAGTGATGTCATTTTAGTTATGTGAATAATAATAATAAAACAAGCCTCACTGCTTAGCTCTGTATTTTACGTGAGACTCCCTCAAGCTTCCCAATGTCCCTTCTGTATTGAGAGCAGACAGTACACCCTGAGGCTTGTGGCTGATATGTGGGGACTTTCAAACAGAGAGAACCATACCTCTCCCAATTAATGAGTAGATCAGAATAAATAAAGCTTACCTGCTCATTCACCAACTTCAAATCACAGTTCTTAGAATGTTGGGCATTTTATAGGGGTGCTACTGGTGTTGCGATTTGAAAAAGAAATCAGCAGAATTCAGTACACCACTCCCCAAATAGCTGCTCAGAAGAACCAACAGTTCTTTAAAGTTTTACTTTCATACTCACATTTACTCATTCCATAATTCTTTAAAAGGAGTGTCTTAGTTTTCAGACATTAGCTGATAACATGAATTGAGCCCAACCACCAGTGAAAAGGTGAAGGAACCCAGCGGCTGGGACCTCACGCTAACATTTAAATTTCAACTCACCCATCTAAGCTAGAAACCTCACTGCTTATCTCCGTATTTTATGTGAGAGTCCTCTTGAGCATACCAATGTTCATGTCTGTAAAGAGAGCAGACACTGTGATGCATATGGCTGGTATGTGGGGAGCTTGCTAGTATAGATGACACACCTGTCCCAATTAATAAGCACTTTCTTGCTCAATCACCACATTTAAATTGCACTGCTTGTAAATATCTGCTTTTAAGAATTGCAGTCTCTTTTGAACAGATATCGTGGGGAGTTCAGTGGATTATGATTTTTTAATATGAGGCATACACAAGTAGCACCCAAGAAAGTTCAGCAGTTTATAAGAAATGTGATTTAAATTTGGTGAATGAGAGGAGTTGCAAGTAAAATATAGAGATAAGCAATAAGGATTCCAGCTCAAATGGGTGACCTTAAATACAAAACATTGTGTAGAGCCCAGTCATGGGGTTCACCTTTCGTTGGTGCTTCTTGGGCTCAGTTCATAAGAATATCAGCTGACATCTGAAAACAGAGACCCTTTAGAAAATCATGGAGTGAAAAACAAAACAAGAAAGTAAACATTTGTTGTTTCTTCTGAGCAGCTATAGGGACTATAGCACTGGATTCTGATAATTTTATGATTTTGAGAATATGTTGCTAAAGTGGTTTAATCACATGACGTAAAAATCTTCATTTTGCCATTGAGTAACCCCTAGGTCTTTCCATGCTAATAGTGTGAAAGCATGGGAAGATAATACTGTCATGAGACTCTGTCCCCAAAATGTTCTCTTCTTTGAACTCCCCATATGGTTCGATCAATATGCATGTTTCCGAGAGATGACAAACAGCAACAGTCAGATCTGATCAGTTGATATTCACTGGTGACGAAGTGCTTTTCAGTCTTGGAAGCTTCATGTGAACATATGAATGTAGGACAGAAAGAACAACTTTGGTCTTTCAAGTTTTTCTCTGCCAACTCTGTGGTCATAACTATTAATTCCTTTTTCCAGTAGGTACATATCTAGCCTTAACTGAAAGATGTGGATGGCTTCCACTGGTACTACTTCAGATGGAAGCCTATTCAACAAACCCACCACTCTTTCTGTGAAATTATAATTCTAAATATTTTTAAATTGTCCTCCTTTAAAAGCAGTATCTGTTAGCAAACCATTTTGCTGTATACTTTTTAAGCATTAACATATTTCTGACATAGAGTCATCATCAGTACATTTTATTTATTTTCTTTAAGATGATTTCAAAAGCACAAGCTTTTATTACTAGTATTATAATTAAGGACTCAGGTCATTAATATGGGCCTAGGAGCAATTTTTAAACATCACTTCATTTGAGGTCACTTTCTTGATTTTCATACAGGATTCATACTGGGAATGTATCAGGAGAGTGCTGGTGCATTTCTGATGGAGAACTGCACAGCACTGTGTTGAAATGTTTATTTTATTCATAGTGAGAGTGGCCAGAGAGCAGGGACTTTTAAAACTTAAAAAAACATATCTCAGTTCAGGAGGGAAATACAATGGAAAAAATGGATATATTGATGTTTTTGCAGGATATACATTATTGCAAAAAAAAAACTGTATGATGACATATTTTTCACTAACAAATACTGCTGCTTTAATTGTTTGTGTCTTATATAAATTAT
Organism: Neoceratodus forsteri; assembly: GCA_016271365.2. Classification (NCBI taxonomy): domain Eukaryota; kingdom Metazoa; phylum Chordata; order Ceratodontiformes; family Ceratodontidae; genus Neoceratodus; species Neoceratodus forsteri. The sequence continues at coordinate 1,087,987,636 of CM057459.1, forward strand.
GTTCATCATCTGGTGAGACTGAATTGGGTACACATCACAAAGATGCACTATTTGTAATAGTATAATGCTATTTTCTCAGAATTTGTGCATTCAGAGACAGGGTATTCTGGCTGAGCTGGGCCAGATAAAGGGACAAGCCTCCTCTGAATATTTAGTCCATGGTCATACATTTTATGCTGTGACTTTCGAGGTAGAGATGTTAAGTTTACTTACTGCCAGTGTTCAAAATTCACTTCGTGAATTATTTCATGAAGTTCACTTTGTAACGCCACCTACTTCATCCAACCTCACCTGTAAGGCGGTGAAGTTATGTAAAATTAGGTTAAGTTGGGCTTAGAAAAGGGCAACTTTGCTTTGTATAAACTTTCATGAAGTCAGCACTTCACTTAATTTCACTAACTTTGTGAATTAATTAACAGAGTAAATTTATCTACTTCATCCATCCCTATTCAGAGGAAGCAGTTACCACTAATATTCTGGCATTCTAGTCAATATAGCCTGGATTTTAGAAGGTTTGGATGCAGGACCATTGGCATTCATTTTACCACAGAAGGGTCACTGCAAATGCCCCAAATTGTGGGCTATTTTCAAACATTTTGATGCATTTACGGCAAAAAAAAATTACTCATCAGTAATATTTATAACTCATGCATAATTTTTGATGAGCAACTTACAGCACTTATGACATGAAGTTAGACCACATTTATGTAGTCTAATAGTCATGTCCCAAGTAGCATGAGGCAATTTGTGATGCAGCACTTTGAAAAGCCTTCTCTGTGTATTTATTAAAAGAAAGATTTTAACTGGATGTTCCAGTCAGCTGTTCATGATTGGCTTCAGTACATGGGCAAGTTATAAACAGCGCTCAGCCCTTAAGTGTGGTAATAAACAGATACATTGCCTGATACCTACTGTATATACATACATACATACGTACATACTACACAGAAACACAAAAGACACAGTGCTGTCATGAACTACTGAAATTACAGGCTCAAATGTGGTTTTTAAAGCACCAACTTGGTGAGTTCCTCCATCATAGGTCTCAACTGCTCGGCCTCATTGAGTGGACTGGATGGATTTGGTGGCAGACCTGGAAGGAGGAATGGGACTGCTGCACCCCCTTTGTAATCATAGAATCTTGCTGGCAGAAAAGGACCATTCAGCCCATCTAGTCTGCCCAGAGAGATATCCCCTTTTACCTCACCCCCGCCTCCCTCACCACCCAGGCCAAGTCCCATGTAGATATCCCATGCTCTCTTGAACTTTTCCACTGTGTCTTGCTACAACCCATTCTGGCAACCTGTTCCATGGACCTATAACCCTTTGTGAGTAACACCCCCTTATGTCCACCGATATCTGCCCCTTCCAGCTTGAGTGAATGACCCTGGTGACTTTGTTCTTGCTTAGTTTTAAGATGCTTTCCTACGTTACCTTATTTATTCCCTTCATGTACTTGAAGATCTCAACCATATCTCCCTCTCCTTCTCATCTCCACCCAGCTCCTCCAGCCTCTCCCCATATGGTCTTCCTTGCATCTCCTGGACCATTTTGGTCACCCTTCTTTGGACTCTTTCCAGCCTGTCCTTGCCACCCTGTAAGTGGGGCCTCCAGAACCGAACCCCATATTCCAGCTGTGGTCTGACTAATGTTCTGTACAGTGGCATGATCACTCCTCCTCCTACTTGTAAAGACCCACCCAATGCATGCCAGGATTTTTGTTGCTCTACTAGTCATTTGTTCACACCAGTACCTAAGCTTGAGACTGTTAGTGATCCAAATTCCCAGGTCCTTTTCTTGCCCGTGGCCTGCAGTGTCTCCCCGAGCAGTAATTAGCCCCAGGATTGTTCTGTCCTAAGTACATTATTTTGCACTTTTTGCATTGAATTGCAGTTGCCACTTACCCGCCCACTCCCTCCAGCCTGACTAGATCCTGCCTCATTTTCTCCACCCCTCCTGGTGTGTCCACTGTGTCATCCACAAGCAGACACGCCTTTCCATGTAGACCCTCTGCCAGGTCTCCCACATGCACATTGAATAACATGGGACCCAACTCTGAACCTTGTGGTACCCCGCTCATCACCCTAGCTGTCTAGAGTGCCTCCCATTTACCACCACTCTACGCCCTCCCTCCAGCCAATCCTCCACCCACTTTGTGAGTTTAGCCCCACTTAAGCTACTTAACTTGCTTACCAACCTCCTATGGGGATGGAGAATGTTCTTGCTTGTGCTGTGGCATTTCATGTTCATACTGGAGTTCATACTGGAAAGTCGAGAAAGCAAAGCCCATATAAACTTTCCCACAGTTCAGTGGCAGAAACATGAGTCTCCAACTTCAATAAATACTTATCCAATCTATCCTTAAAAATACTCAAATTCTCAACTTCCACCACTTTCTGAGGTAGTCTGTTCCACATTCTGATTGCCCTACACTTAAATCTGTTCCTTCTTAATTCCATCCTACACATTGTTTTCTCAACTGCCTATCATGTCCTCTCAGCTGATATAATTTTTCTTTAAACTCCAACCCCAACTCTGTCTTTACATCCTCGCCTCTTAGTCCTTTGTATAAAACAATAAATCCCCCAGCCCTCCTGTTTCTACAAGCCCAGTTTCTCCAGTCTATCCTCATAATTCAAACCTCACATCCTGATATCAATCTGTGTAGGACCGCTGTGGCCTTTCCACCAATTTGTTGTTAAATAAGTCTGGTTTGTTGATTGTAAAAATATACTGTACATTCAAAACAATAGACTACATTTGTATTTTCTGTCAAAATGTAATGAAAAATATAGTGGAAGGCAATATTTAAAATTGTATATCAAGTATGTATACCACCTCTGCACCCCCATTGCAAAATCCTGGATCCACCACTGCTACTGGCCTGTTTCACCCTATAAAACTCTTGTGTACCTACATGTATTAGACATTTCTATTTTTATACTCTAGACCGCTGTGCTTATAGCCATATTAATGGTACACTGGGGTAAGTATGAATTCATGTTTTTTATTTATAGATCCAGAAGCAAATGATTTGATACCTTTATTGGACCAACATGGATGGATGTTTTTCATTTAGCATTTGTTTTCTATATTCCAGCTCACAAGGTTCTGCTTTCAAGCTCCCATTCAAAACCAGTATTAGAACATGGTCCAGTTGTTTGCCATAGGTCCCAGCTGAATGTAGCCCAAAATAGCAAGGCATTTAAAATAGGCCACTCTAACCAAGAGATGTTTCAGCCAAAGTTTAAACAATTAAAGATTTATTTTATTCTCAGTGTACTGTTTAAACCATAGTGCTTTTGATTTATCGCTGACTTGTTCAAAGAACAATCTGTTACTCACAAGCCAGGTTTGCAAATTCTTAAAATCCATTTGATTTAACTACTGGTTTTATTATACATAGTATTAGGATTCAGTTTGATGTTTGATATGGCTAAGGTGCTAGACTCAAGCATACCCTTAAATTTATGCAGGAGAAAGCCAGCATATGCTAGTGGCTGACTCATAGACCTGTGAATCAGCAGATCCAGGTTCAAATCCCACCACAGTCACTGGATTACAATGCGACCTTGAGCAAGTCACTTGATCTCTCTGTCTCTTCCATCTGCAACACTTTGTAAACAGGAGAACCCCACTGAAAACTGTGTATTGCATCTCAGCTCTTATGTATTCAAACTGTGAAAAAGAAAATGGGCTAGGAACATATCTTGCTAGAATGTCTCATCTACATATACATGCATTTCACAAAGGGATGAAAACAGTAGCAGGCCCAAAATAAACCCTCTAAGGCACCTCCACCTTCAGTGCCTTTAAATTAGATTTCAGATTAAGTTTGATGTTTCAGGACAGTATGTCAGCTATGCCATAGCTCAGTTCAGACACGCAGTGCTCAAACTGACTGTAGCCGACTTTGATGCAAAATCCTTATGACTAACCATGTCAAAGGGACTTCAGATAAATCAATTGATAGTGCTCCAGTGTATTAACCCTTGTTCATGGCAGTTAAAATACTGCATCTGATATTATGTCTTGTTCTATGGAAGGAGTAAGGGGTAAGGAAAAATAGACTTTTGATTGGAAGAGATAGGGCCAGGGCTGGACGTTCTGTGCAGCAGTAGTGCTATCTTTCATGATGCTGATTACCTGGGTTTGGATCTCGGTCCACATCGGCAGAAGCTGGCTGGGAGGAGGAGGATTAAGTGCTCCAGAGAATGCTATCCTCCTCAGGGAGGGAGGGTCATGGGCTCCACCACACTACCATTGCCACAGGTGGCAGTGCAGGCTGGAGCTGCAGCACGGGTGGGGGCCACCTGACTGGGACATGAGTATGTTAGCATGCTTTTGTCCACTCAGTGCTGGACCATGAGGTGCTGTGGGGAAAGGGGAAGAAAACCAGGAAGAAAATGGGTGGAGCAGCATCATGCACAGCATGATACTGATCCCACACTGCTGACCACCACTCAACCATGCTTACATTCTATCAGTGGTACAGTTTCCCTCTGATGGCCTTGCCCTGGGGCAAGCAAGGAAGGACCAGGTGGTGAAGGTAAGTCCCAGGAAGGCAGGTGATTGGGCTAGGTGCAGTGATCAGGCCGATGAGGGATGCCTGGGTGACAAAGGCAAAAGTGCAGTAAATTAAACAAAAAGGAAGCAATAGGGCCACCAGAGATCCCTGTTAGAAACAAGAGGTAATGCCATCTGCCTCAGTGCCAAACAAATCAATGAGCCTGTGAAATTAATTCATGCTTAGGTGCTGAGACTCACCTTCCATACCCCTCCTGCTTGTATATTACCTGCTTGTGCATAACTGTCCACTCAATAACTTCACTCTTAAATCTGAAGGAGTCACAGTTACCTGTCTGCACAAACGAGTAACCCTTTTTTAACAAATCTTCGGATACCCTGACAAGAATAAAGTTTTTCTGCTCCATTCCGTGCCTATCTGTGACCACCACCACAGCTTATTTAAGCACTGCAGCCTGTTTCTACCATTGACAACTGCAGCTGCATTCAGCACAACCCCACTCACAAACTCTAACAAAACAAGTATGAGAAAAAAAAAAGCCAACAATCCCAGAGTAAAGAGCGGCACATTGCAGCACTGGACAAATTAAATTCAACATGATCTAGTGTCAATCTACCAGCGAACTAACGATTTTTTGAAAACAAACAGCAAAATGTTTTTACAGTATTTTGTATTATTTCATTAATAGTATGACTAAAAAACAACATTTTTTAAGCACAGTAAGACACATCGGGAGGGGATTTCTATTCACAATAAGTTACCACACGAGGTATGTAGTAATCTCTACTTTATAAAACTGGAAAGGAAAATCCAGAAACATCATTGGCTAGAATGTGTTACAGTGACTTTGCTTTCTGCAGGCCATCCTGACATTTATCCTTCTCGCATATTAAGATGCCACCACAAAGTATTACAAGAACTGTTTGGCTGCCATTTTTTTCCTTTGCTAAACAGCACAGCAAACCATCCAGCACAGCAGTACCAAAGCACAACAAACCCTAGTCATTGACAAATTCCCTCACCCACATTACAACAAGAAATGACTGTTCACAGTGAATGAAGGTGTTTAAATGATTCCTGGTTTTCTGTTTTTTGTAAACCTCTCTCAAATGTCCGCCTATACGACAGTCCCCGCCCTGACACACTCATACCTCAGTTACAAGCCTTCTCCACTGCTGCCAGCTCTCTTACTGCAGAAACACCCACCAAAACTGGATTTGCCTACAAAATGGACACCCATCAATCACTGTCAGGGAATCATATTACCTCTCAGACTATCTTACTGCATACTAAAAGCCTCTCTCTCTCTCTCTCTCTGTTACAGCATGTTGTAACAGAGCTGTATTGTTGTCTCTAGCTTTGTTTCCTGATGCTTAATAAACAACAGCTCTGTCTTGCACCACCTCTTCACAGCTATCTACTGTTCCTTATGTTATTTTAATCAAAACAAATTAATCAGTTTGTGCTGGGAGTAGGGGAAGCAATTACTGAGAACTACAAAACTACAATTACAGGAAGAACATAGGACAAATGTCTGAAGCAAAATTATAAGATGCTATCAAGTTCCAGCAGGTGGAACAACTGTTGAAAACATAACTCAGTTTAAGTGGAAAAACACTGCTGGGTGTGCATTATGCTAGATCACAGCACTTTTGGATGGATGAAGGCACTCAGCCTGCAGCCTCATTCCTCACAATGCAACTAGGGTATGCAGCGATCTAGCATAATGCTCACCCTGTTATGTCTTACTGCTTACATAAAACCCATCCTGGAGTGTGTCATGCTTTTGTAATTCTGTATAGTACCATGACTGGTATCAGTTAAGTAAACGATTGATTGATCAGTATTAAGAGTGTCAGATTCTGAGTCACCTTGTTGGATTTGTCAGATTCTGAGCAGATTTTTGGTATTAGGATTTTGGAACTACTGTCTGAAAATCCTTATTCTAAAATTTAATGCTAAAACAGTTTCTCCCCATAGGAATTTAGGAATTAGGATACCAAATCTGCCAGTTTTGAAAGGAGACAGTATAGCGCAGTGGTCTAAGGCTCTGAGCTGCAAATTTGGGGACATCCAGCAGACCAGACCTGGGTTTGAATCCCACAGCTTCCACTTGCATACTGTGTGACCCTGAGCAAGTCACTTAACCTCCTTGTGCTCCCAGGTCGCTCCTGTAAAAAGCTTTCAGCTTAGTGTGCTATACCTGGTTAAACAACTAAAAAAAAAAAAAAAAAATCTCATTCTGACATTGAGGTCCTTTTCAGAATCACATAGGAATCAGATTCAGAATAGGAAATTTCTAAATTCCTAAAGTCCAAATGGATCAGAACCAGATAATTTCAAGCATGCCTTCTTTTTCACCTTGCATTTATTGCCTCATCACTCTGACAGGCCTTGTCACTTGGCTTCTGGGACGTACCATACCTGCTGGCATCCTGCACAGGACCTGGCCGGAGGTTCCCAATCATCAGTGCAGAGCCTGAGAGGGACCGGCCATCACAGTGGCACAGTCAGTGGGGTGTTCCTCCATTTTCTCCCTTGAGCTCACGGATGTGCAATGACAAGATGTGCTTACTCTGCCTCCATGGAGATGCCCCTGCCACCCGGGCATGGGATCCCTCCCTGTCATGGTCCAGGTGCTGCCACCTAGATTCCTCTAGGTGGCAGTCAAGCCTATAGGACACACATCTCCCTCCTTGATAGAGGAGCACTGTCCTACAAATGCTCAGTCTTCCTCCACAAGCCAGTCCCAGAACAAATTCTCGAACCTAGGTTGCCAGTGTGGCAAGTGGTTAGGCAGCCAATACCTCAGCTTGCCACACTGCTGGGCTGGCTCCCAAATATTCCTTATCAATATGTCTGTGGTAACTGCAACTAGATCAGAGATCATTTAGTCACCACGCTAAAGACTATACTTGAACAGGGAGACATTAGGTAGCTAAAACGTGGTCCAACAACTTATGCACCATTGTTCTTGTCATTTTGATAATGCTGGGAATATTGAAATTAACTAAAACATTACATTATTTGTTCACACTGATCGCATAGCAGTGAAAATGGTCTGACTTTATACCTACTAAAACTATATGCAGGGAGACAGCAGCAGCAGCCACTGTAGCCAGAAAATATTTTCTTCATAAAAAGACACAAAAAGACACACAACACTTTTTTGTAGAGCTGTTTGACTACTGCTGCCATCTACCAAGTCCTGGGCTTGAAGACATACCCTGTGGTAGCCTCCCACAGCCCTATTCTCTGATATGCCCACTGTCTCTCCACATGGGGTCCATGGTGTGGGTCACAAAGATCTGCTGTCATCCCAATGGGAGCAGGGTTTTTTCTCCAGGTTTCTTCTCCCACCAGCCTCCATCCACATGATGCTGCTGGCTGCCTTGCTGATGTCATTGGGCGCGCAGCTTAGCCTGGTCTGCCACAGGGGTTGTTGCAGTGCTGGTTGCAGCACTATCCCCTCAGTGGATGGTACATTTGCCAGCTGCAGCACTGTTTCCCAGCCCAGCAGCCCGCTCTGTGCCCTGTGAGTTTGTTCCCTGAACCCAGGTTGCGAACATAGAAGTAGAATACGCATCTGCTGGGACAGTGGGTGGCCATAGCAAGCCATTTTTTCAACAATGTTATTCAGATTTCCACAAGACATACATCACTGAGTTATGAAAGAATAAGTAACAGAGATCAGATAGACATACATCCCTAATACATTTTTAGCAGCAACAGGTAAGATGTCTATCTAGCAGTCACAACAGGTAGAAAGCTGTAGATACTTCACAGGTAATCAAAGAACCACTTGTCTTTTTGTACTGTTATGATTAAAGCAGTGACATCTCTATGAGTCTTCTTTATCATAAATAAAAAATTAACAGCAAACCACTTTTTAATTTTTGTTATATAAGCAGGATAACACTCTTCAGAGTGTGCAGTTATTAAGAATTAACACATTTCTTGGTTGGTTAGGCACTTGGTTACACCTGCGTACTAACAGTTATCCAAGGCATGTGTATATTCTAAACCACCCTACACCCTGTTGTGTGTGGGACACTAGTGGTTTACTTATGCTACATTCTCCTCAGTTCAGCAGAATAACTGTAACATTTTCAGATTAAAGGCAGCTGCCTGTTGTGCAAAGAAAAGTTCTTTAAATCTTCCATTTTATGGATATATTGAAAATAGCTAATGTAGAAAATTTGATATTGGAAAGCCTTACATAATTTGTGCGGTTGTAGTGCCTGAAGATCAAAATGAGGGACAGACTGCTTGATAGTCTCAGTCACAGCTGCCTGAGAACTGCTGAAGAAATCATGTCAATTTTATTGGGGGTGAGGTGCAGTTTGCATTGATGTGTCATCAACAGAAATTAAGTGCACGGTTGGCAAAAGTATCTGAGAGAAAGAGGGATTTTGTTTTACCTCTTTTTTTAACTTTTTATTTATAGAGTTTATGAACTTACATTAAGACCATAATACATAAAATGCAGAAAGTGAGGTATGCAGACCTTCAGACTGAATGCACAGATAATTAAAGATAAATGTAGAATCTTAAAAATAATAGGACCATATATCCAAACAGTAAGAAAGACTTTCCCAGTTTTACTGAATTACATGAGTCTAAAGATAAATATGACAAAGACAAACATAATGTTGTTTGGTAACAAAAATATTAAGGGTAATGGTATGTAAACTCTAAACCAGTTCAAATAACAAAAGATTACACATATTTGGTCTTGTATTTTCAAAAATTTAGGTTGGAAATCTCATTATACAATGAGATATAGCAAGGTTATGAATACATCACTAGCGTTGAGGACGACTGAATGCAAAATTCGGTGGGCATGCGATAAGACCATTAGTGACAGCAATTGAAACAAACTACAATATGCAGATTTTATGCGAGCAGAAGTGTGGGATCATAAGTATGATAGTAAAACTAGAAAAACAATAATGAGTGTGTTGAGAACATCTGTAGGATTTCCCCAACAATTCCAACAACTTTTGTTAGACAGAAATAGGACTTGCTGACTTGAAGGCATTGGCAGAATTGCAGATAATAAATTACTGGATTAAGCTAAATGGTCAAAGCCAAAAATAGAATAGCCAGAAAATGTTTAGAGGAGAAAAAATATGGAAACAGAAAGGTTATTGGAAAAGTCTCCTGGTTGTTCAGATCCTAAGTTCAATTGGGTTGGAATCCCTGTTAGAAGGACATATAAAAATGTTATGATATCCAATACAAAAAGTATATTAAGAAATTAGTTGTCAAAAATATAACAGGAATGCTCTAGAAAAAATAAGAATGTCCTGATGCTCAGTGTGGTACAGTAACAACGTACTAATACATAGATTTAAATATTATCTTGACATATTGGAAAAGCCAGAACAAAGGAAGATGTATGCAAGGTTGAGGGTGGAATTTTTCAAGTCCAGTGTGCTTAAAGCAAGGTTTAAAAGTTAAGAGATCCTGTACATATAGTATGTTACTATGGAGCACAAGAAACTGAAAATAGCTTACATGTTATATTGAGATGCTCCTGGTATGAAAGGGCAAGAAGAAAGTGGCTCAGAAATGTATGGTGCTCTTTTAGTACGCTGTACAGAAGAAATACAATCGAATATACTCTTAACAACAGAGGATGACTTTATAATAGCCAAGATGGGTAACTTTTTAGTACAAATGCAACAAATAAGAAGCTGAAAACAAAACAATAATTGAATGAGCATGCTAAGGAATGTACTTATGAGACAGCTTTATATAGAAGTTTGATTTTTAATGAAAATGTTACATTTTAAATGTGTGTTTGTGTATAATAATGTATAAAATGTATTTTGTATATGTCTTATTTATTTGTAATCTTATTAGATTGAACAGTAAAAGAATACATAGCATACCCACTTTTAAACTTAGGAGTAAAGTCTGAGCTGATTATGCTGTAGGACATTAACACTCTTATCAACAAGATTTGCCTATAATTGCTACACCAGCATATCAGTTCCCAAGCAGAACTGAAAATCTGTGGGAGGGCAGAGTGGCACAGTGCCTATAGATAGAAATGAAATACGAGAGCCTGGACTCAGTTAATTTATATTATCTCCTAACAGTCCAAGGCAGGCAACCCACCCTGCAGGTAGCAGGGTCTGTCATATGGATATAATTAACGTTCACAAACTGAGTGGTGTACTAACACACCATATTTATAATTCCTATAACACTGGCTCAGGATGTTGACCATAAACAGCAGTATGGAATGGCGAGCAAACATGCTAAAAGACAAGTAGGACATTAACATTTTTGGATTAGCTTAAATACGCTAAAGTCAATATGCACTCTGGTATTCAATTGTAGTCCTTCAAAGGAACAACAGTGTTCGGAAACATAACCGCAGAGTGTAACAAATGCCAAGACCCATGGACATCTTTAAAAAGTTTTTACTTAATGTTCCACTGGGCAGCCTTACTAAGATAGTACAGCTTAGTAACACAGTACTTCACCCTTCATCATCTGAAGTAAGCTCTGGAGGTTTAGTTGTCAAATAATTTTCATCGCAAAAGCTGCAGCCGAAATTGGGTATGATTTATGGCATATTTGGAGCCAAGCTGGGTAGTTTAGCTGCACTTCAATGCTATTTTGAAGGAGTTCCTTTTGATCTCTTGAAGTTCTTTCTTTCTTATTTGAGTCTGGCTGATAAGTCCGGGAAGAAAGCCAGCTGACTTCCTTCCCATACAATGTTCCTTTAGATTGGGCAGCATGCAGTAGAGGAATACGGCCTCGGGAGATGATAGGGTAGCAATGGCGGTAAAGGACATTGTGTCAGGTCTCCTCATAGTTGAAGCCTCTGGAGTGTGACAAAACTTTTACAATCCGACAGTGGAGTCCTGTGGTAGTAAGTGTAGGTCTTGGAAGAACATTTTACTCACAACATTGAGGATCTTTGTTTTCCCCACAAATCGGGTGGAAACCCACAATCCACACATTGACTTGCCATTGGGTATTTCCAGGTTCTCAATTTTGGCTCTAAGAAATGTTAAATCCTATGATAGGCATCCAGTCTATTTGCCTGGCAGTGGCATTACTGAGTTCTTTCATTGCTTCTGAATTTTTTTGAATGCTACGGTTGTTCTCATTGAGTTTAGCTTCCACTGCTGCTAGCCTTTTATTTGTTTCCTCCTCAGTCGCTTGAATTTTTGTTAACATGGCCAAGATCTGGTTTGATAGTAATTCAAGCGCCACCATTCCGCAGTTGCATTTGGCCCCGAACCTTTCATGGAGCTCGCTGGAGATAAGAAACGTCTAAGCTTTGAGAGGCATGCTTGTGTCTTTTTTCAGCCCCATCCTGTACCCTTAGACTTCAAACAGGTATTGGTGCAGATTTAGATTACCAAGCTGAGAAATATCTGACTTTTAGAGCAATTGTATAGATCAATAAATGGAGCTAGTTTGAAAGCATCTGTCATGTTGCTGCTCATAGTGCCCTCCCCCAATATAGTTTTACTTAATCTAAACAAAGAAGTATCTATTGCTATCAAAATAAGGATAATTTATATTGTACAACATGCAGGTGACATCCAGTATAGCAGATGAGGTTTTGGGAACAGCTTCTTTATTATTATTTTACTGGGTAGGATTATAGTATTCAACTTTTTCAAACATTAAATGGTGGGTGCTGGGCAGAGCCCCCATCTTTAAATAAATTATTATTCGTTATACTTTAAAATTCAACTCTCGGCCAGAAATCTCATCTGCCATATTTAAAACAACACAACACAAAACAAAACAAAAGGCATGTCTTACACCATAGTTTTTCCAAACTAAGCTCATAGTAGTTTACATTGAATGAAAGCTAAAAACTAGAAAGTGCAATTAAAATGAGGTTTCAGCATTGTGCTGCCACCTAGGAGCTGGGGTTCATGTGAGCCCTGGAACCCACTGGGGCTGTCTGAACACATCATGAAGGTTGAGGCATTCAGGAGCAAGAGGTGGGCTACTATGGGGCAGCGTTGACATCCACTGTGAAGGTAGCCAGTCAAAACAGGGTCCAGCTTATGGCACCCCTGAGCAACTGCATTAGGAGTTGGGGTGAGAAGTGAACCCCTTTCCCAGGCAAAGCAAAAGTAAACCAAATGTAAAGTTTTGGGCTAACCTGGCAGTGCATCTCATGCTGCTCTGCTAGAGACTTGAAGTGGATTCCTGACCCTGACTCCAGCATGGAGTAGTGACTTGTTGGCAGGCTGTAGTGGCATGTCTTCAGACCCAGAGGTGAGGATGTATTTTACCTGGTTAAGCAGCAACCTCTTCCAGCAGCACCACTGACACACATTATTGCATGTGTTCGGCCCATGACACAGGGTGAGCTGTGGTGGGCTGCTGTCAATCAGAGTGAGGTAGCAGGGATTTCAAGTAGCTTTACAGATAGTAAGGTTACAGATAGTAAGTATTGTTCTGTATCCCCGTCTGTGTGGTTTGGTGTATTGTCTTTCTTCCTGATCACTGTATTTATAGTATTGTATAATATTGTATGCATAATTCCATTCCTTGTTTTCTCTCTTGTTTCTCTTACCTGAACACTGTACTGCTCAATGCTATATGTAAGTTCTTATTGTTGTTTGACGGGAGCCTTTGTAAAGGAGTCCATGACTCAAATGGTTGTAATTCTGAATGTTATTAAATAAAAAATAAAAAATAAATAAGGTACCTCAAGTCTTTTCTGGCAGAGCCTTATCCTGAGCAGACCTTCTGGCAGACGCTCATAATAGAGTTCCTTTGCTTGTATTTTCTATTCCAGTTCAACACCACCACTATGATTACCACTCAGTTGAGATCAGAACTGAAAATGAAGTGTTAAATTATTGAAAATCAAAACAAATTTATAGTTAAAAGCACAAGGATGGAAAAATCAACCTCTTTACAGATAACACCAAGCTCTGCGGCAGGGTCAGTTGTGAGGAGGGTATCTGCAAATTGAGGAAGACCCACCAAAGAGGCTTGAGAGGTGGATAAAGATCTACCAGCTGTGGTTCAGTGCCAAAAGTGCTGTGTCATGCAGTGCAGTAGGCAACAAAAACGGGAGCTGAGTACAGGGTTAGGCAGGAGAGGGGTTAACAGTTACGGTGACTAAGGAGGAAGGGATCTAGGTGTGGTGATTTAGAGTAACCTTAAAGGAAAACAATGGAAAGACACAGCTTTCCTCCAGACACTACATAAACTCTCAATTAGTGCTTTCAGACAGAAACAACTTTGATTTAAAACAGCTACCCACAACTTCCCCTTTCTGTATGGCAGCCACCATCTCATGAGCAGCAGTGAGATTCCTGAGCTTACTGTATGCTAATATGTCTGTTTGACCTCTGCTATTGGTTGGCAGGACATATTTTGCATAGTGTGAGCTCAGGAACCTCTGTGCTGTTGATGAGATGGTGGCTGCCAGCAATAGAAAGTGAAAGTTGAAGGCCACTGTTTAAATCACTAAAAAGCAATTAGATGTAATAAAAATGTTACTGTCCGAAAGCACTAATCAGGCATTTTTGTAGTGCCTGGGTAAAGCTATGCCTTTTCCAGTGTTTCCTTTAAATCATTAGCACAGTGTAACAAAGCAATAGGGAAGGTAGACCAAATGCTGGGATGCATTGGGAGAGGGTTCCAGTTGCAGGAGAAAGAGGACATCTTGCCCTTGTACAGAACCCTGGTGAGACTGCACCTGGGTACTGTGTGCAGTTTTGGAACCCTCACCTAGGGAAGGACATAAGCAGGTTAGAGACAGTGCGGAGGGCGACCAAGATGATACAGGGCCAGCAAGGTAGGACTTGTGAGTGGAGACTGGACAGCCTCTACATGTAGTCCTTGGAGATCAGCGAGGGAGGGAGGAGAATATGATTGACATGTTTAATATATGCATGGTATAAACAAAGTGGACTGAAGCAAGCCATCAGTGTCAACACAAATACCAGGAAACAACTGGCATTTGTGTGTCACGTGCGCATGCATGCATGCGTGTGGTGGTGGGGGTAGGTTTAAGAAGGAAGTTAGGCAGTACTTTTCTATGAAGGTGGTAGTAAACGGGTAATGAAAATTGCCCATGGTACTGGCCAATGCAAAATGATGAAGTGATGCAAGAGGTGTGCGATAGATATAAAAGGACTGTTAAAGGGATCTGGGGAGGTAGGCTTGTGGGTGGGGTGGTTATACACTCCTACAGGATAGGCAGGTGACTAGATCAGGTCACTGGGTCAGGACCTGGTCAGGCCTTCTTCTGTCAGCAGTTTTCTATATGTCTAACAGCATTACATTCTACCTTGCTCACATTTTATCAAATAATGAAGACCTTCTGGAAATCTGCTTTTCCAACTCCAAAATGCTGAGATCAACACTCTGTTAATTTTAGAACTGCAAGTAAAATTAAAACAGTCTTAAAGTTCCTGTCAGATTAGAACCCTGGTCTGTTGCATAAAATGCAAACATTCTGAGCTTTTGTCAGTATTCTAACATAGGTTTTCTGCTTCCTAATGTGCTGACTTATTCAGTTATGTAGAGCTGGAAACCAGTAAAGGCAATTTGATGTATTATAGTGGTTTGGTTCTGTCACAGGCCTACAAAGCTGGTTACCTGGGTTTTAATCCGATTATGGATATTTCCATAAGTACCTAAAAGGCAGAATATTCCTTTTTCATATAAAAGTTTTTATTTCATAAATAAAAAATAAGCATATCATATCGTAAGCAATAAGACACAATGGGGTATGAGTTGAACATATATTACTGCGGCTGGGGCATCGGCCGGTGACTTCAGCCACAGCCGTGCAGTAATATATGTTCAGCTCAGACCCCGGAGGTCTTATTGTGCGCTTATAAATGGAGAAACTGCAATAGAAATGAAAAACAAACAAGGAAATTCAGTTTTGCATTCAAATATTGCTTATTGAATTAGTGTCCATCGCAAGGGAAAATAGTCCCTTCGACTGCAACCTTTACCTTTTTAAACCATTAATTCAGTAAACTGTGCTGTAAAACCTTACCTTTTAACAATTAATGATGAAGGAAAATGTGTTTTAAAACCTTTACTTTTTACCAATCAGCTAGGAAGTTAAAACGTTATAAAATGGCAGTAACAATGAATTATTATTCTTTGGTCATGTAGGAAGTTAAACGTTATAAAACGGCAGTAACAATGAATTTTTATTCTTTGGTCAAGTTAATGAAATTGACAGTGCCACTGAAATAGACTGGAGCATTGAAATTGAAACCGGTTGTAGGAAAGTTTATAGGGTGTTCCTTTGAATAAATTGTCTGTAATGAAGTCATTAACGCCAGTCATGACACTGCTGAATTTCTGTCATGGTCGAAAGTAAGCAGCATTCCTGGGCTGATTTGCCACGGAGCCGATTGAGGACCTGTTGATGATTGAGCACCTGTTGCTGTCCGGGGTAAACAGTATTTCTAGAGCCGTTTCTTTTTGCCACGGAGCAGCACAGACTCATTCGACATGTTTGTATGCAGGGTGCTTAACAGGATAACAAGGTGGCTAACTGAGCCTTTGTGAACATTCTATGTTTGGCGTGTTCAGCACTGAACATTCTAATTCAGAGCATTGATTTCTATGACTGTCTTTTTTTTCTATGTGTAATACATATTACACTGATTTTCTACCCAATCAATGAGCTTATATTTTCATGCCCATTTTATCAACTTTGATATCAGAAATGTCTTGTCAGGGCACAAAGCCCCTTGGAAACACAACTCTAAGTCTTATTAATATCAAATAAAACAAGCATATCATGTATGTCTTAATATCTACAATTCCCAAGCCAGGGCAAAGTCCCTTGAAATAAAACTATAAAAGATTATTAATAGTGTTATCACCAAGATTTACACTAAACTTCATAAATAATGGTATCAGTAACATAGCCTAGAATTATATTCTATTGACTACTACAATACTGGATGACCTGAAATAATTAAAATCTGTAATGCAGTAGCAATGCATATATATATATATATACTCCTAAGGCAAAATATTCCTAACAGGAAAAGATTAAGTACCTTTGCTTCCAGATCCTGTTGTAAATTCTGATGTCATCCTGCCACTGGAGTCCATTCAAGGGCTCAGAGTGTGCCAGAAAAGTGGGGTGAGTATTGATGCCCCTAAGAACCTGTAGAAGTAAGGAATCGGGGGCAGCTTTAAACAACAGTAGGCTATAGCCAGTAACAGTGCTTTGGCCTGATATTAGCTTAATGTTTAAGGTTGTATTGCATTTGTGGTTTGCTGTAATACAATAAAATGCAACCTTTCACATTAAGATATTAAAGAAGCAGCAGCAGTTGTTGTCCTAGCAGGCTGCAGCAGTGGCAGCAGTCCTACTTGGTGTGTGAGTTGGAGCCAGGCAGGTGTTACTATGGGGCATGTCATCTGTTCATCACTCATTCTTTGCTGGACAATAACAGAGAGGACTGTATCTGGGGACTGACTCTTGAAAAGAAATGGTTTTATGTTTTTTCCAGGCTCTACTAGTGCACCCTGCTCTGTATCCTTTCGTTTTGGCTAAAGTGGAGTGAGGAAGGGAGGAAGTGCCATGGGTGGGGTGTCTACATAAAACAAAAGTCTTAAGGCTGTGTCTGTGTGTCGGGGACCAGGTGGAGGAAGATGCGGGTGACTACTGAAATGAATACAAACACAAGTATAGTGAATAATTGAAAGTGAAGTACAACTTGCATAGACTGGGGAGGAGGAGAGATGTATGGGTGCTGCAGGGTTGGGGCTGTACATTAAATGGTCAGGTGTGGGGAAGAGGGAGAGTGTGGTTACATAAGTGTGGGTTTGATGACAAAGTTTTTAATAAAAACGTGGTTGCACAAAGTTGGGTTGAAGTCGGAAACCCACTATGAGCATGGGCGCAGTTCTCAACTTCGCACCCACTTTCCAGTGAAGTTTTACTTTGGTGCATCCCACCCATAGAGATTGCATACAAGTCTTTGTTTGATGCAGTCTTTGTGGGGATATACTTGGGCAGGTAGCTGGTGGTGGAGACACACGCAGAAGTGATGCATCATTCAGTGTCTAATTTTCCAGCTTCCTCTAGTAGACAGGCAGTCAAGCTTGGCACACGTGCACCAGAATGAGGAAATCTGATACCTCAGTACATGTAACAACAACAAAAACAGACCATCAATTTATTACATACAAAAACAGTAAACTGGGCACAGGTGGTGAGGTCTGTCTTGCTACCACTGCTGTTTAGGGATTTTTATTGGTTATGTTATGTATTAAATTGATTATTACATATACTAAGGTGTCTGTTTTCCTCATTCTGTGGTGTGTGTTCCAAGTTCATTTTCCTGCCTCTCTTGTTGTTATATCTCACTGTACTTGGGAGTCGCCTCATTGTTTCCTCCTTCCTTTCAGTAGACCCTACCTTTGAGTGACCCAAAAAGTCTGCTGGCTTGTTAGTTGCCTTGTAGGTTTTTTTTTCAGCAGTAATGTTTCTCTGGCAAAAATATCAAGAAAACCCATTTTCTTTTTGTTTTCTTTCATCCCTGAATTAAGACAAGGATTTTGAAGTTTTAAAAGTTCCCACTCCTGTGCCGTGCCCTCCATGAAAAATTAAATATCTTGGTACAGTGTGGTGCTGTTTACCATCAGAAACATGAGACAGCACCATCTTAATACATCCACAGTATAAATCTAGTATGTACCTTCAACAGGTAACCTCAGTGAATGTGATTTTTGAAAATTGCAGTGGCGTCCATCTTTAATGATACAAGTCACTAATTAAAAAATAAGCTATAAAAGCTGGTTTAAAAGTATCTCAAAATACTAACGGTACACTGAGGATGAATCATGGATGTCAGAAATACTTTTTGGCTAAAACTATGTGGTGATTTTTTTGCTAACAAATATTGCTGCTTCAGTAAAATGAATGAAGTTTTAACTGTGAGACACTTGCTAGAAAACAATCTATAAAGGTCATGGTAACACCGTTAATTTTTATAATGGATCATTCCTGAAGGTTCAAATATTATTTCCGACTTCACGTTTGACTTGACTTTCAGTTCACATTTTATCTTTTGCTGTTTCTGTTCTTTTTGACCCCAATTTCACATAACCCTCTAAACATTGAACATAGAAACATAGAATCTGCTGGCAGATAAGAGCCACTTGCCCACCTAGTCTGCCCATTTTTATGTCTATAGTATTACCGCAGATCCTACTTGATCTCGGCCCACTCACCCACCTCCCTTCCTTTCCCTAAGATTCCTGTATGTCTGTCCCATGTCCCATTCTTCTTGAACCTCACCTAAATTGCTATATAAAATAAATTGTACTGTGTTATTGTACTGAACCACCTTTCTATACTTTTTTACTTTTCCCATAGATAGCAATGCCTCACCAGTGGCTAGAAGGTAACTTACCTGTTAGTGCCAAATGTGCAGTCTGTGACAAGACATGCTGACAGCGCATCGCCTACAAGACTGGAGATGCCTCTGGTGTAAGCTATGGTAGGAATTATTATTATTTTTTTTTCTTCATTAGTTTCTGTGCTATTGTATTATTCATCTGATATGCACAGGTATTTAACAACATTCTTGGCATTCAGAAACAGTTATATTTACAAAAATCTGAATGATTCTATTCATGGGGATTTGAGTCTACATCCTCTTGGCTTCCTTTGTCCACCTGCCATGTACAGAAAACTAGCAGGCCATGCAAAGGTAGTGGTGATGCTGGGGGGTCTGCACACAAGGTACTACAGGAATCTCAGCTGCTGAGTGGGGGCCTGTGATCAGTAAATATATCCCAAGAGGAACCAAGTCTGAGCAGGTGGCTCTGGGAATAGGGTAATGGAAGCCTCTTAGCTGGTGTTCTGGTATCAAGAATACTTTTGGCAGGGGCAGAGCCTAAGGACACTAGAGATGTTTCACACAAGTGTTTGGAATTGTCAAAGACAGTCAAACAAAACACTGTAACCCAAGCCAAATAAAAGGGGGTTAATTGTCCCTTCATGTATCTACACTGTGCATAATGCATTTAGATAGTACAGGCTTTCCAGTGAAAAGTAACTTGAATAAAGCATTACTGTGACTTGCTCATACTAGAATGTCATTAAGTACTGAAAGGTGATTGACTCATAATGATGTCATGTCATACATTTTGCATAATCAGATATTAGTTACTATATTTCCTTAATTAGAAGACATTAATTAAACTCTGTAATGTGTCACTGGTGTTTTACATCTATGCCCATTTGTGGTGGCAGTGGAGACTATGTCACCTTGTAATTTACAATATATCTATATGTTTCTGTGCAGCCTATTGTACTGCTCTTTATATTACACTCTTTTGTACCCTGCCTTACCAATGGGATGCAATACTTGGATCATTCTGACATCTGTTTAATGCAAAGTTCAAATGAATGAATGAATAAATAAATGAATGAATGAATTAAAAAAGTATGGTTTAGTACTTAGTCATCTCAAATATGGTCCAGAGGGTCTTGTGTACAGGCCCACAATCGGTACATTTATTTTCATTTCATTTTATTGGGTGTCTAAGCTAAATTACAGAAAAAAACTCCTGTCTATTGTGCATTGATCATTTCCAGTAGACCAAATGAATGTGACTCTGCACTAGACAATGGCTGGCTGGTACATGATGGAGCAGCTTACTTCCACACTTACAAATACTGGTTACATCTTTAACGTAAGTCACTTAACTACCCTGTAACTAACTTATTCCCATGTACTCATGGTGAATGTAGTCACTAACGTATCCCCATGTACTCACAATGAATACAGTCACTAACTCATTCCCATTTATTTACAATAAATATAGTTACTGACTTCATCCCCATGTACACACAGTGAGTGCAGTCACTAACATCCCCATGTACTTACAATAAAAACAAGGTTGGGTGTGATTGCACCATTCCCATGCATTTTAGTTCTACTAAGAAAGGAAGCATATCAAACAACCAACATCAATGAGTTATACAGAAGTGAAGCGATTATAAAATGTAGGTTTTCAACTAGAAAAAATATGATGCAAAGGGTTGACAGATTCCTTTAATGTAGTCACTGTGTACCCTCTTAATTCACTCTTGAAGACAAAGAACCTCAACACAAAAGCAATGAGATAAGAGTTACCTCAGAAGGGCAGTGAAAATGAAACCTGGTTTCAAAGAAATACAAAATCACACATACCCCAATAATGCAAGGTATCATGGGATGTATATGCAAATCACCATGAAATAATTTGGTCTGGTTCTTCTTCAAGCAGGAGTGTATCCCAATTGGCATCTCAAACAATCTGCAAAGCTGAGAACAGAAGACACAGACACATGTTTTGACCTTCACAGGAATCATCAGTGTGCCTTATCTGTATCTCAGCCTAGAGGAAGGGGTGAACCAGCCATATAATGGTCTGACTGATCTGGGTCATGGTGAGCCTAAAATAGGGAAAGCAATCTGAAAGACAAAACCCTCAGAACAAAGAACTGAGGCAAGTGTGTCTTTTGTTCTCAGCCTTTGCAGATTGCTTGCCATTGGCACCATATACTCATACCTAAATCAGAACAAGTCTGAATTCTTTGATGGTGATTTGCATATACTCCCCATGATGCTTTGCATTATTGGGTATTTGTTTATTTATTTGTTTATTTGTGAAATCAGTTTACAACCTGTGAGCCAGAGGCTCGTTTCAAAAGTACCTTGTCACATTTCTGTTCCTATACTCACATTCATTCCTGTGCTTTCTCAAAATTAATTTGTTTGCCACCTATGCCTCTATAACTTGACCATAAACTGCTTTACCCAGCAATCCCTGCTTGTGCTGAGTAGAGGATCTAGTCATCAACTGACCTGTCTGCTCCAGCTCCATTTCCACAGCCATCCACATCCTCCGTATAGAGTTCTGTACCAGTGCAAGAGAACTGGCAAGTCTGTGTATGCTGCCATCAAGCCTAGTTTTAGCAGTGATCTCATGGTATGGAGCACCACGCGCTTGCAGTAATGTAATCACATGTATAACAACCAGATGTATGAACAAAGCCTCCTACTGCTTAACTCATTGTGTATGAAAAGGGCATTCCTTTCACATGTATATTCTCCCTTACAGCACATAATTTTATAGTGATACCTCAGTATTTTATCAGCTGTGTAGGAAGAATGGTGTTTGGAACAAAAGTTCTGCTTGTCTTTTGTCAATTTTATTCGGTCATGACTTCCTAAATATTTTTTTTTTGTTTAGGTCCATACTGCCTGCAAGGATCCTTATCCTAGAAAGTGTCCACTAGGCTTGTGAAAGTCTCCATCATTCCACCCACTGCACTTAACAGCATAGACTCTGATGGTAAGCCATGCTTTTATTACCTAGATACACAGGTGCACTGAGATGAACTAAGACCAGGTCCTTGTCATTATGATTCTTACTTAACCTGAAAACTTGTCATTCCCTAAGTTCATCCAGTCTGGACTTCAAGCAGTGCCCACTATCTGCACACACCACATCTTCTGGTAATCTGTTCCAAACCCCTTTTACCATAAGCAAAAACAATGTTTACTTAGATCTTGCCTTTGCTTTAAAGAGTGCTCTTGTTCTGGAACCCTGAACTCCAGTGAACAAGTTACTTTTTAAACATATATTCTGTATATTCCCATCTCTGGTGTGGCCCCACACTGTCTGGATAGCTTCCCAGCTCCCTCTGTCTGTGCTTTAGTACTTCTCTCCCACCTTCCGGTGGGGGTTACAGAGAGTCTCTGCATTTTGATGAATTCCTTTGTGGAGGGGTGGCGTTGGACAGCGGTCCCACCGAGCTCCACCTATTGTATGGTAAGTGAGGTGACCAGTGGGCCCAAGAGAGTATTAACTTCTTGCTGTCTGCTGCTTTTTTTCTCCTTGGTTTCTCACTTCTCTCAGATGCCAGCAGCAAGGATGCCATGGAGCATGCGTGCACTTTGGTATCAGCTGGCATCCTCCTACCACAAGCAGCTCCAACAATATGCCCATCTGTGGTGACCTAGATAGTTGAACTACAGCAGAGGCTGTTACCCACCCTCTCTGCAGAAGAGTGTTGTGGGATGCTCAATCCTTCCTCCACCACGTCACTGCCTCACAGCCTAGGCTTGTTTCCTGTGCCGAGTTGCTGGCATCATGAGCGGCAGTTCTGCTGCTGCACCAACAAGCTGCACAACTGGTTACTTGTACCCAGTATTATGACACCACTTAAATCTTTCCACAGCTTAATGATATCACCCTCATTCTCCTTTTCTGCAGAGTGAAAATCCAAGTTCTTTCATACACTTTCTATGGGTTACAGACTCTTGCTCTCTGATCAGTTTTATTTATTTGAAATTTTGTGATCAAGAGAACATGCTTTGCTGAGGAGGAGATTCTTCGAGTGTGTCCACAGGATAAGGTACAAAGAAGGAAAAAATAAGCTCCCGCCCGGTGCGGTGTTAACCTACCGCTCATGACGCTTGATGACCTGGGTTCCGGGAGCAAGCATGGGCTGTCGGAGGATGAGCATCCCAGTGGACACTCTCCTCCTCCTTTGGGGATAGGTGTGTGGATCTGCATCCTGCTGCTGTGCCACCACTTGGGTGACCTCTGGTGGAGGTGCAGGGAGCAGTACAAAATGGGGAGTTGTAGCACAGTTATCAGGTGCGCCTGGCATGCCAGTGCTCAGTGAGGTCACCAAGCTCCTGAGGGGTGAGTGGGTTAAAGAGGGGTGAAAATACATCCAGCACAGAGGATAAAACCTCTACCTGTCCCCACATTTAGTCCTGGTCCTAGCTACTACTACCTCCTGGGGATGCTCCAGGCCTTCACCTCTACCACAGGTAGACAGATGAAAAGTTGGAAGTCTGTCGAAGGAGCTGACAGGTGACCCCAGTGCTAGGAGGCAAGCTGGGGCAGGGCAGCACTGCAGTGTACTGCAGGTGGGCCTCAGAGTCTCAGGTAGGTCAGCTGGCAAGATCTTGGAGGACAGGTATTATTCAGGACATTGGTGGTTGATGGAGAGAACTTGGGGGAGACTAAGGGGTAAATAGGCACATTAAATAGAAAAAATAATACTGCAAAAAATAGCTGGCAGTACAAGTAGGTAGGCAAATAAGCAAGAATGCATTTAACAACGTCTTGATTAGGAGTACACTCAAGTGCACTGTCACTCACAATAGCATTAACTAGAAAGAATAAAATAGGCATTGACCTGTTTGGAAAAGCTCATCAGTCACTGTGGCATATAGGATTTAGAGTGGCTCAATGTGGGACTGCTGCCAACTGGCTTGGGAACGTTCACAATTGGGTTTCTTTAGCTTCTGAGCCACTCTCTTGATGTTCAGCCATGAGGGGCAGGGCTGAAGCTAAGAAGGAAAGGATTGCCAGTAGAAGGGAAGTCTCCAGGAGAATGCAGCCTGCTGAGCTGATTAGAAACATCAGAGGCTTGAGAAGGAGCAGGGATTAGAATGATGGAGGGGTTTAGGCAGTGGGCAGTGATAGGTGAGAAGAGGAATGAGAGATGGTCAAGGTGAATGTTGGTCCAGAATTTAAAGGTTAGTAGGATTCCATGCATGAGTCACCTGCATTCCAGGAAGCAGTCAGACTGAACTACAGTTCCTAGTGGTGGTGGTGGTGTTGGTGCGGCAGTGTTACATAACGTGAGTAATAGACGAAAGCTGGTACATGTGCTATCCAGACTATCTCCACTTCTCCGCTTTTAGTACCTATATAGAAAACCTTCCTCATGTTGCCTGTCCAGTATACCGCTGATGTAGGTAAACCATTACACACCTCACCATTCTCTGTATAAAGTCTTTCCTGTTTTCCCCTGAACAGTTCTCTCTGGACCTGTAGCCACGTCCTCTTGTTATAACTTGCATCCTTTCAATTCCAGTTCAATTCAAAATCTCAGTTATGGGTGAAGTGGCATAAGGCACTGAAAAGGAGTCAAGTCTGGCTATGGAGAATTTGTGCACTTCTCTATTGATAAGTTTGTTATTGGTAAAGACTGAAAGAATCATTTTGTGAATGATCTAGTGTCTGGCAGTAGAGGCGAGGCAGGGTTTATTACCCATGTTATATCCTGTCCAAGCCTCTGTACCCTTAACTCTCAGCAGAGAATCCTATTTGTTTTACTGACAGAGATCCAGATTTTCACATGGACAATATTTGCAAGCAGGGCTGCACCAAAGATATAGCACACTGGGTGTACAGCAGTCTAATGGGATTTTAAATCCTGTGCTACAATTGAGGTAAGTTAGACCATCTTTTCTGGTCTAGCTTGCATCAATGTCAGGGATCGAATTATGGAGTTTATGGTCGAGATTTGGTGTAAGCTGCCATTAAGCCGGAAAACTGTAGCAGCTGCATCCCGAGCCTTGTGTCGGGTACAGTTGCGCACACAGAAATGGCATAGCTGTGGGAGCAAAGTGTTGGAGCTCAGGGTTTGATACAGGCCCTGTGCTACCTTTGAAAGTCCAGCCAGAATTTCTACATTTAAATTGTGCCTGCTGTTTATTAGTTTAATTGGCTCCTGCTTTAACCCCAAACTCCTGTCAGAGACTGGGTGTATTGCCATTGTGCCTGAATGTTAATTTAATTTTAATTTTATTCTTTGGTAACCAGATAAGGCCCGCTTAGGCACAGGTGCTTGTTTTCAGGGGTTACCAAGGAGCACTGGGAGGTTAAGTGACTTGCTCAGAGTCACATCAGTATGCAAGTAGAGGTTGTGGGAATCAAACCCAGGTCTCTGTAGGATGTACCAAGCTCATTCACAGCACGTTACTCTAACCTCTAGGCTATACTGCCTACCCCTCAGTTCCTCAAAGGTGTGAGATAAGTATTAAAGGTCTTGCTGTTGTGGTCTGCATTTAACCTGGTGTCTAGGTAAGACTTTTTTTGCAGTTTTCCTTTCAGAGCAGCTTTCCCTCCCTCCTTTGTGTCATCTTTTCAGGTTCTTTCTTCAGCCTAGATTAGCTCATGATGGATTCATTTTCCTTTTCTGTTTTTGATTCCCTCTTGGGTCCTTTGACTTTTTGAATTTAAATTATTTTTGGGAGCAATTTCTTTTCCTGATGTTTGTTGTTGTGTCAATTTACAAATTTTGGTGGATTTTGCATTATTTTGGTCACAATTGATAGAACTGTACCAAAATGCTGATGCAGGTGTGCAGAAAATAATACAAGTGTACATAAATTGGAGAAAGTGTACAAAATTGGCACAAGTGTGTAAAAACTGGTGCAAGTGCACAAGAAAATTGATTTAAGTGACTAAACTGTCAGACGAGACCTCCTTTATATAGGCTTTCATGGTAGAGAAATAAAGAAGGCACCGTGGCATTCCATAGGCACTGCTCCATTAATAAGTAAGAGTTGTAAAGCATATCATAAAACCTTGAGGCTGTCTTCATGTGGGTTGTTTGTCCATTCTGTATTACTAAGACCAATTCTAATTTCTCGCACCCAGCTCCCAACTACTGGTGGCCCAGGTGAAAGTAACATCTGGTTTTAAGTTTAGCAGTTACAATAGAGAGTTACTTGTATCCTTCTTTGTTATCTTAATAAGTAGAGCCAGTGATCTCTGGGCATTGTCAAAATTGCTGCACTCTTTTCTGAAATGGCTTAAACTTTTATATTATAGCCAACATTGCAGTTTTAAATAAAATGTCATCACAAATGCTGCTTTTCCATCTTTTGTCCTTTCTACCCATAAATAAAACCTATGACACTTTCCATCACAGCTTACATTTTGTGTAGAAGTTCACATTTTGTAAGCTGTGAATTTCAAATTTTCAGAAAGGCTATATCGTGTTAATTTTCAAACTTCCTTAATTTAAAAGCTTAACACTGTTGGTACAGTATTTAAATGCTTGTCACTGAATCAATACTGTCCAACCTTTGTTAATCAATTTTTAATGCTGTCTTGACATGGTGTTAACAAATTGTTATTCTGAGGAGGAACCTTTGTAAATGAGCATTTTGCTCAAAGATGTATTTCTGAACTTTGAAATAAATAAACAAATAAAGGAGTTGATGCTAGTGACTCATTAAAGTGAATGGGAATAAGTTCACACCTTTGTTCTAAATCCTTTGTTTCTTTTCCAGCGGTTTTATAGTAGTCTGTCTTCCAGCATTAGAACAACCATCGATTTATTCAGAAAAGGATATTTTCAAAAAGAAACACCCTTTTAAAATGTTTGGATTCTTTGGAATACATCTGAGGAACAGAGAACCCACATTTTCAACACCTGAGTGTCTCAGTGTCTCTCTCTCCCAAAATGTAACATTCACATGACACTTACATATATTTTTAATGGGCATAGTAATTAATTTTACTGAATTGTGGTAACTCTAGTTGCTGGAATTGCATACTATGGCACTTTTGTATTGTTACAATGATGTAATATACTGATTATTGATAAGACACCTATGCTATTATAGTGGAAATTATCCAAAATTGCATCTTTTATCACTGAAATATGAGAAATTCAATATCCCAAATCAATCGCTCTATTAATGAGGTCTCCACAAGGAAGGACACTGAGGAGCATTCCTGTGCTTATATCCAATTCACAGCAGACCACTCCCTTTGAGGTCAGGACATGCACTTCCAGGTGCATTGGTATATGTCACAGAACTTGTGTGGAAAGCATGTTCTTCCAGATCGGATGGTATACCCAGACCTTTCCAGAAAAGGAACATCCCTCAGCCAGATAACCTGGAAAGCCCTAAAGCACTACTAATCTGATTGATCGTCAGGATCCAGAGGACTCAGGATTCTGATGGGGACAAAGGAAGGCAATGGGTGAGAAGAATCCGTCATCTCAATCCCATCTCTGTTTGATCCAAAGCATATTTCCTTCCTGGTCAAGGAGACCTATAGCATTCTAGAGCTGCCCTGGATGCAGTCTGCCAGTACACTGAATATTAATCCCATCTTAACCTCCACAGGGAATACATAAATGCTTCTCTGAATTTGAAATTGGCACAGTTGTTAGACTATGACACTTCTTATCAAAAGAAACTTGACTAGCCACAGGATGGCAGAATTTGCTACCAGTTAAGCAGTAATGACTGAACAGCCAGTCATTTCCTGGTGATTAACAATCAGCTGGGGGTGGTCTGAGGCATAGCCAGGGCAGCCCCACCCAGATGGTCATTAATGCCAGGAAATGACCAGCTGTGAGGTAATTATTGTGTTTATAACTTTCATTACAATAATTTAGCTTTTTATTGACAGCAGGGCCAAAAACAGTTCTTATTTTGGCACGCTGCTGTCAGAGTAGAGAGCACGATAAGCTGAGAGTCACTGCCATTCCAGGCATTTCTAAGAGATTTCTGACCCGGCAACCAATCAGTGAGCAAGTTTAGCTCATGAATAATTAATTAGACTTATAATGTTGAATTACGCTCAGCTGTGGCAGATTCTACTTCCTCAAGCTTAATCACTGAAAAAGAAAAGCTGCTCAATAAAACTGGCCATGACCACGGAAAATAAATAGTTTAAACTACAGATATTCTCACTCGACCCTCCCTCTGAGCACCCACCACCCCACCCTCCACCCCGACATCCCAATTACACTGGGGTACCCAATCCCCAGTTTTGGGAAACATACGTATGACACTGGAGGTGCCCAGTCCCTCAGTGTCTGAATTAGGCATCCTCTTTTTTATTTTTTAAAGATATTCCCTACCCAAACCTCTTTCTCAGCGCCCCCCACAGAAACATATGAGTGACACTGGGGGTTCCCAATTTTATTTTTTTTATTTTGGTAACAGGTAAATGCACTAAACTAAACTGTTTATTTTCAGGCATGACCTGGAAGAGCAGAAGTCAAAATACAGGAACAACAAATACGTTGTGGTACAATAAGGGTTACAACAGCTTTATAGAGGTACAACTTACATAGCAGAGAAAGGATGGTATCCATCCCACGATATAAGATGCAACCCTCCTGTTGGGGCTGACCTAAAGCCCCAAAAGGTCTCATTTCCTGAGGTTTTGCTTCCACCCCATTTTTTTG
The DNA here is from genome assembly GCA_016271365.2 of Neoceratodus forsteri. Lineage (NCBI taxonomy): Eukaryota > Metazoa > Chordata > Ceratodontiformes > Ceratodontidae > Neoceratodus > Neoceratodus forsteri. The sequence goes on from CM057459.1 coordinate 1,088,016,177, forward strand.
GCCCTGGTCCCTGGTTTTCTTGGCTTGCCCATGTGTCCAGATCTCTACTGCCAGACCCCACGTTGGTTTAAGAGGAAAAAGGGCCAGAGGAGCAGTTTCAGTGATCTGCCAGCTTTGAAATGGGCACTGCGAGCGGCCAGTCTTCGCGACATGCACACAAGCACAAATTGTGCAGCCATTTCAATGGTCTTTAGGGTTGCTCTCCGGTGGTCCTGGTCCCATTGGGTATGAGAGAGGGACCGGGGACCTTAGCTGGAAGGGAGAGGCAGCTAGGAGAAAGGAAAATTACTTTTTAAATCGCCAGTCTGCAACAGGAATTGGGAGCGGTTCATGAATATTAATGAGATGGCATCCTTGAAGGGACAGGAGCCTGTCTAGCACTGGGAAAAAGGATGAAGCACTAGTGACAGGCAGGGATAGAAATGAATAATAAATAAACATATGCCAGGAAATAAAGAGGCTGCCTTTCTGTTGAGGCGGGGAATGAATGAGTAAGATGTGTTCAAGGACTGCAGCTGAGGGGCATACATGCACTGCATTGGGATTTGTGTGTGCAGCCTAGGGGTAAGTTACAACAGCAGCAGCAGCTGTAAAGGGCCAGCTGAATATGTTGATGGATGCAGTCACTTAAGAGGGCACAGGGGTGGTTACAGCTGTGTGGGAAATAATTGTTTGAAAGCAAGGGGTTTGGCTGCAGGGAGAACTGAAACTTGGGACACTGTGTAAATGTGGCACACTATTACATCGAGCTACCATGTTTGTAGTCATGTGATACAAGTCAGCCAACCACCGAGCCGGGATTCTTGAAAGGGACTCTGGGACTGATTGAAGGACTCTTGGGGGAATACCAGAGAAAGTCTAGGTACCTTTTTTTTCAATGAGGTGTTGAGGGAACCCTCATACCTATTAATTTTGCTTAAGACAGTGGCTTCAGCCAATTGGGAGCGAGAAGGGCTCCCAAATAAAGAGGACAGTTGGACTTGAGTCACTTGATTGGGAGCTCCTCCTGAGGAGGGCTCCTGCCCCTGGAGAGATTGGGGCTGCGAGATGGGCCTGCCTGGGGCTGCCAGCAGTTTGTCCCCTGTGCAGGAGGGTTTGCCCGTCGGGAAAAGAAAGAAGCAGCTTGGAGAGAAGAGGAAAGCTGCAGGTCTGAATTGTCTGCATTGTTCTGACATTGCACCACAGTGTTGAGGCAAAGAGGCAGAAAGGAAAGGTTGTATCCTGAGCCTGAGAAAAGACCATGGTTGTGTTCTGAGCCTGGAAAAGAACGAAGGTTGTATTTAAACCTGGAAAAGACAGGAGTACAGAGAATGAGCAATAAGGGTACATAAATATTCTGAGAAAGAAAAGGAAGAGTGAACCTGTTCAATTTAGAGACTTGCCAGTACCTGCACAATGAGAAAAAGGACTGTGTGCAGGGGATGATGTGTGAGCCAGAGCAAAAAGGTAGCTGTGTTAAGGCTGAGAGACTGTGAAAGCAGAAGGATGGTCAAGTGCTTTCTGGTCCAAATGCCTGTTGTCTGCTTCTGAAATATAGCAGAGAGAAACAGATTGCTGTGGCTACACACCATAGCAGAAAGAGAGAGGAAGAAAGAGGAGAAGCAGAAAGAGAATGTGCTGAAGGTTTCTGCTGGACATCCAGGGCCAGGTGGGGAACTTGCTAACTCCCATCGAGTGGGATCTGTCACTACAGGGATCACGAGTCTTGTACCTGAGTGCCACGGTGCTCTGATCGGAGGGAGCCAGGCCCTGGGGGCCACTCCGGATTGGGTGCTCTGTGGTGGTAGGCCCTTGCACATGCTCTGCAGTGGGGCCTTAATGGGCTGAAGGGGACAAGCTGCAAGATTGGCAAGCAAAATGAAGGAAGAGCAAGCTGCAGCCTCTGTGCCCCTGTTTAAGTTTGAGCCCAGTTCTGCCTGTGATCCGTCCATCCCAGGATTCCTGAAAACTGTACCATCCAAGGACTGATTCTGCAGAACCAAGAGTAAATTGCAGGAATTACCCTGCACCTGGGGACTGTAAATATATATTGTGCCAGAGGCAGGAGGTAAGCTAAGGAGGAAAAGGGAAAAGGTAAGGTAGCTCTAACCAAAGGCAAAGGAAAATGTATAAAGTTTAATCCATGGCACACTACCAATGCTGAAGCTACCAGCTGCAACCTCAGGCCTGTAACTTTAAAACTTGGTACCCAGGTACTGAACTGTGGGAAATGACCAGGCCTCTGGGTCTGGGTTTTGGGCATCAGTAGCAGATAGACAGACCTGGTGGCTGCACTGTTTGTAAAAGGAATGAATCAGAAGGGGAAACGTGACTTTGGCAAATGCAAATCTTTAAAATGCTTACTTGACCTCTATTCAACTACCCTCATCCTAAACCCTCCCACTGTAAATAAATCACAGAGTTATTGTTTTGCAGCAGAACATGAATCTAGAGCCTGATTTAGTGAGCCTGTATATTGATGAGATGAAAAGATAAATGTTATAACAGAATGGTGGGGAAGTTCAAAATCAGATATGGTAAGTCCATGTCTGGGGTAACTGTTGAGAGGAGGGTTGGTTCAACATCCCACAGGGTTGTACTGCAGCTATCAGACCCACTTAAAATGTACTCTGGGTGGAAGCACCACATTTTATTTTAGCTTTTGGGAAAGGACCGTGTAGGTCAGCTTTGGGAACCAGGCCCCATGTCCTGCATTCTAGAGAGCAGGCAGGGTAATAGCTCTCTCTGGATGGCCCGGAGAGGGCAACAAAGAGATAACAAAACAGGCAACATTGTTACAGTAAGGGATAAAAGGTACAAACATGAAGGAACAATAGACTAATTCTAGCTAGGAGGCAGTACTCTGACTGAAACAGCGAAACCTAAGTGCATATCAGTAGCTCAGGAAGAGAGGGAAGGGTCTGAGTAGACACGGTGATAGAAGTGCAAGGCAGGTTGATTAACACAAATCATGAAGCTAAGGACAGTTAAATGTGTCAAGGGAGGCAAGTTAATTGGAAAGGGCTTTTGAAGGCAGGGTGGGATTTGGAATATCTGAGGTCAAGTGGTAGAGAGTTCCAAAATTTGGGAGCATAGAAGGTGAAGGCAAGTTCATCCACCCTGGAGGAGCATTTGGGGACAGAGGCGGAGCTAAAGACTTGGACCAGAGGGAATGAGGGCAGTCTATGGTGGTGAGCATAGCTGCTAATAAGGAGAGAGAGAGAAAAGAAGAGAAGAGAAGAGAAGAGAAATGAAGAGAAGAGAAGAGAAGAATGAATTATGTTGCCAGTCTGGCAACCCAAAGAATAAGATCAGTGGGAAGAAGGGGATAACCACGGAGGCCAGAGTAAAGTGTACAGTGGCGCGAAGATGAGGGAGCCAATAAACCAAATCTACAGACATTGTTGTAAGCAACATCCCACATTTGGAGGATGTTTACCTGTGCCATTGCAAAGACAGGCAGAGCATAGCACAGTCTGGGAAGCAGAAGACCAGAGCGACAGAGACCCTGGTGGAGGGTCAGGAACTGTTGACTTGGTAAGCCTGTCCAATTTGGCATTGGCAGACTTGTAGGCAGCGTTGACATGAAGAGAGAAATTAAGAGATGGATCCAGTGTGACCCTAGGTATTTGAAATAGTGGGTTACATCTACAGAGAACCGACAAGGCATGAAACCTGAAGACTGGGTCAAGGTGCCGAATTTCCTTCATGACCCAAGAAGCATTGTCTGGGTATATAACAATTAGCACCAGGTGGTGGGATGAGCCAAGTTTGATACTATGCAGGTCAGAGGAGAGGTGAGAGTTAATTTCATGGACAGAGCTGGAGGAGATGTAGAGAACCAAGTCATCAGCATAAAGTAAGGAGTAAGAGTGTGGGCACAGCAAGTAGGTTATTTATGAACATTGAAAGGAGCAGGGGCCCAAGTATGGAACCTTGCAGGACTCCTGATTGTAGCACAGCTGGGGCAGAGAGAACTTTATAATAGGAGACAGATTAGGAGGCGGTTAAGCAGATAGCTGGAGAACCAGGGAATGTGGTTTAGGAGGCCCCACGAGACCCTAGTTGATGTAAGAGCAGGGGTAGTTGACAGATTCAAATGCCTTTGACATATCAATAAAAGCAGCCCTAAAGCTGGCCCTCTGTCCTTGTTGGTTTTGATAGTTGCTAGTGAATTGCATTAGGCCATCATGGTGCTATGGCCTGGCCTAAAGCCATGCTGTACAGTGGGGCAGTAGTTCATTAGGTTTTGGTCATCCTTTTGAAGACAGATAACCCCTGATATTTTTTCTACAAGAAGGGGCATGGTACCTGAACTAATGGTTGAACAAGTGCGTAATGGGGTAGCAAGAAGGGAAGTGCCTAACTTGAGAATTCTGGATTCCAGCCTGTCAGGGCCTGCACTGCCATAGGGGACATTATGTTGGGATGTGTAGGACATCTGCCCTGCTGATTGGACAAAGAACCAGGGAGGATGGGATTGGTGGAAGTCAGGGGAGGCACGGGATGGATGGGTGGGCATGCCAGAGGCAAAGCAAGGAGGCGGTGAAGAATGAGTTGAAAGCATTAGCAATTCTCTAGTGTTGGGAACCATCGTGTGACACTGGGGTGCCCAATCCCCAGTGTCCAAAGTAGGCATCCTATTTTTGTGTGCTTTTTAAGATGCACCCCACCCGACCCACCCTCTCAGCACCCACCACCCCACCCCTCTCAAGAAACATACTGGTTACACTGAGGGTGCCCAATCCCCAGTGCAGGAATCTTAGCTCATTTTTGTTTGAAAACCTGTAAAGAAAAAAAAAAGTCCATTGATGTCTTTTGGGGCAGTTAGACTCCCCACACCTGACCTTCCCACTCAGCACCCCTCCCAAACCCTTACTTACAGATCAGGAGTTCAATGTCATAATCCTTTCTGGACTGCAGATATATCTTCACTCTTCAAAGCCAGACTGCAAACCAAAGAAACAGGTATGAGCCTCAATGTATTTCAATGGGGTTTTGAACTTAGTTTCATAACTTTTGCAGTTTTGCATATTTATGGCCCAAATTTTCTACATGCCTTTTGGGACCCCACCTCATGAACAATTGCACTCACATTAGGCAAATCTTTCCCGAAGGTGATTTTGCAGTTCCTGTGAGAAATCACCTTTTGGGCAGGAGTTGAAACTCTTCTCTGCCCTTGTTCATGAGGTGGGGTCATAAAAAGCTATGTTTACAATGTGATGTAAAAACATTAAAAACAACAAAATTATAAGCCTACATTGAATTTTGAGAATGCAGACTCGTAACTTTGGTAACTTTCAATATGTTTACCCCAAATTTACAACATAGCCATATGTTTACAGCACCTCATGAATGTGACAGCTGTAATTTTTGGATCCTGGCCAAAATATTTTTCACATCCGAAATGTGATTTACTGTCCCTGCACAAAATCACCTTTCAGGCAGAGTTGAAGATTTTCTGTGCCCTTGTTCATGAAGTGGAGTCATAAGAAGGCTATGTTGAAAATTTGGTGTATTAAAATATTTACAAATAACAAAGTTATGTGCCTTCATTGAATTTTTGGGAGCATGAGGCGCTTAACCTTGGTAATTTTTAATATTATTACCCCAAATTTACAACATAGCCATTTCTTTACAATGCCTCATAAATGTGACAGATGTCATTTTAACTCCAACCCCAAATGAGTTTTGTATCCCAAAAGTTGATTTTGCAGTCCCTGCATGAAATCATCTTTGGGCATAAGTTGAACATTTGCTCTGCCCTTCTTCAGGAAGCAGGGTCATAACAAGGCTGTGCTGAAATTTTGATGTACAAATGCAGGTACTACAAAACAACACATTTATGAGCCTACATTACATTTTCTTAATGCAGTCTCAGTAACTTTGGTAATTTTCTATATTTTACCCCAAATTCCTTCCATGCAGCTCTTCTGGCTCCAGCCAGAGTTTGTTTAATACTTGCTCCAAGTTGGATCCATCACTGTGATGTATTGGGTAGCTCAACTGACTCTCTGTATAGAATAATTTAAATTTTGCTCATGTTTTGATTACAAAATCAAGAATTCAGGGACTTCTAACTATTTAAGTAATCCAATGGACATTTCTAACTATGAATCACATTCTTCATCTGCTCACTTGTTCTTGCAACCATTAGTACGTACTGTAACTTGACAGAGAACATTTGCTTATTGTGCCTCTTCTATTTGGAACTATTTATGTACAGTATTTCAATTTCAAATACAATGTATTCCTACTAATACATTTTCTACAGCTGCTTTACCATTTTAGAAAAGTTGATATTTGTACCTGTTTTAGTTGATGTTGCTAGAAGTGTACTGTGTCTGTTCATGACACTAAGGATATTCCATGTATCTACTGGAATAACTTTTTGTATGTAATTTTAGACCTCAGATCATACCTGAATAAGGAATGTATATTCCATTGTGCTCACCTGATACCAAAATAAATGAAATAAATGAAAATGAAAGTATTTGAACATTTTGTGCAGATAGTTAAAGATGAATGGTACAATGTGGACAAGAAGAAGCAGTTTTCTAAGACATGGCGAATCCCTACCCATTCATTGATGCACTAGTCAACAATGAGAACATCCTACTGTTACTGATGTAGCCATCTCTTCTTTAGGTAAATGGACAGTTATTACTGTAAAGGCTCAGCTACTGTAGTGACAACTATCTAGAAACAACCTGCAAATTTCCATACTTGACATAAGGTTTTGGTTTGTAGGCTGCTGCAGTCTCATAATTAGTACCTGTAGCATGAGCACTGTGTGAATTGTTGACAGGACTGGCAGATGAGGTTCGGAGAATTCTCCAGTCAGGGTTCTCCTTCACTTAGTACATATGGTAGCCTTCTTTTTAGGGATTCCATGGTGGATGTCCTAAATGCCTCAGAGGTTTTGCTGCAGCTGTGGAGGCAATTAGGTCAGTTTAGGTAAGACATTGGTTGGCAGACTATGCATCCAAGTTTCAATGGGTCTTTCACAGGGGCAAATTTTCAAGCTGCAGTCATAAGAGATCCTGAAGGGTCTTAAGGAAAAGAAAGTTTTTTTTCAGATTTCCAAGAATCTGTAATCCTCTTATAGTAGTTTCATACAGCTGTTATCACAGTAGGCTCTTTCTCTCTGTAACTCAGATGGCAGGCAGCTGAGGTGAGCAGAGGGGTTGTGACTGTCGCCAGCACAGGGAGGGATTTCCAGCTGTGGGGGCCACCAAGAGGAAGGGGTAGAGAGACCCAAGTGGGCTGGACACAAGGTGGGTTTCAAGATCACAGTCGGGGGAATGGTGGCCACTAGACACCAGGGATCAGATTAATCAACAATTTAGGGGTGTCTCAATGGTGATCAGGAGGTGTGGGACCACTAGAGGCCAGGGATTGAATTATACAGCAGTGTCGGGGGCATCTAAATGGTAATTGTGGGGGTGCTAGCAAACTGATAGCTCCTGCTGTCAGTCCACTACCGGCACTTGGCTGGATGGAAGGGTGGGACAGGTGTTCGCACATCACTGTGTACTGTCATAACAGGAGGGCTTTGAAAGCATTAAATAGTGCTGTGACAGAGGCTGTTTAGCACTTCCAAAACCTCAGAATATACTGCTGCACTCTGTATGCAAGTTGGAACCTTGCATGGACACAGTGGTATGTTCTGCACAGACACACACACACACTATTGGGTTAGTGCCATGTGCTGGGCTGCTGAATATGGCCACACCATCCCATCCTACCACATTATTCCAGGTAACCATGGTGCTAACTGTCTGACTGTGGGGCCAATATTTTTCTTAGATATGGGCACTAGAGCGGAACACTATGTTTGAGATAATGACAGATCAAGGAGCTATACAAGAACATTATAATATCTCTTCATTTGCTTATGAAGTTTCCTTGATGCATGCCATCATTCTGTTTTCTTTACAAGTAGCTGCCCCACTGTTTATCCCATTTTAATGTATTATATTACTAATCAGTTCACTCAAGCCCTTTTCCTGCTAGTCTGTGGCAGTATCTAAAACATTTAAGTAGGAGTTTACCATCAAATTCATCTTTCCAAAGTGTATGATTGAAAATTTTCACATTAATGTCCATACTCCATCTCTGCCCACTCCCACAGCTTGTTCAGGTTTCTTTGCATGTCATTTATCTCCCCTGTGATGTAATTAGTAAAAGACCTCCAGTGCACACTATACATGCGGCACTACGTGCATTGAACTCTGTAACTGTGAAGGATAAAACGTTTTAAATTGAGTTTGTTACTGAACTGGAGCCCTATTAACCCAAATCGAGTCAGGAGAGAGTGCTGTGTTGCCCTGGTTACTGTTGCTAGTCTGTGCACAGTAACGGTAACAACCACTGAAGAAGTTTTCAGCTGCTTATTTTAAAGTGGGATATATTTTATTCATTGTTGACATGCATGATTGCCTAGTGTAGTGCTTGGGGTGCTAAATTAACTGATAAAACAATCGTTTCTACCTGTGAAGGCTGGCGTGTGCCTGAGAGAGACTTCTCTGTCACGGGACAGGATAAATACAAGCCCCAGCAGGGCGAGTGAACAAAGACCTCAGTGTACACTATATAATGCGGCACTGCGTGCATTGAACTCTGTAACTGTGAAGGATAAAACATTTTAAATCGAGATTTGTTACTGACCTGGAGCCCTGTTAACCCAAATCTGGGAGTCAGGAAGAGAGTGCTGTGTTGCCCTGGTTACTGTTGCTAGTCTGTGCACAGTAATTGGTAACACAGCCACTGAAGGCAGTTTTCAGCTGCTCATTTTAAAGTGGGATGTATTTTATTCATTGCTGGCATGCATGAGTGCCTAGTGTAGTGCTTGGAGCTAAATTAACTGATAAAACAATCATTTCTAGCTGTGAAGGCTGGCATGTGCCGAGAGAGACTTCGGGTCACGGACAGGATAAATACAAGCCTAGCAGTGAGCAGGGTGAGCTTGTGCAGGTCGTGCACTGTCGTCGTGTGGAGATCACGCACAGAGACTCACGCGCCAGCACGTTATGCTGGCGGCGGATGTGAGGGTGAGAAAACATTCAGGCCTGAGTAGGACTATTCATACACTAAGGAATTGATTGCAGAGCAAGCACATTTTGTGCTGGGATTAAAATAAGACAGCAGTTTGCACAATGGATTTTGACACACTATTCTTGGGTAAAACAGGGAGCAAATGCATATCATGTGAAATGTACCTCTTCTCAGATATACCTGTGTTTGACCCTTTCTTTGTCTAAAATGTAAACAAAACACTGATATGTTAGCTGAAATATCAACTTTGGGGCTAGACTTCAGGCCCTAGAGCAAAGTCAACAGGTATGGCCTGCAGAATAAATGAGAGAGAGTTGAGTAATCAGCCTATGCTACCACAAAACGTTGCAGTTCAAAAACATTCCAACAGTCCCTCCCAGTGGCATTACATACTCATGTTATAAATAGCATTGCAGAAGTCCAAACTCTGAATGATGGTACTCTAATAAAAACACTTAAGGATGGAGGACACAGATGACAATGGAGATATTGACTGGTATACTGTTCAATGCAGCAGACCTGCGAAAAAAAAGAGTAGAAAAGCAGAATGCTTTACTTTGCCACTAACAAATAGTTTTGATCCACTTATCCAATTGTTGGAAGATGAAAACTCTGATATTTTAACACCTACAGAAAGAAGTTTGTTACCAGAAACAGTAATACAGCCTTAGCGCACCACAGGCAGAAATTATATGTATTGAGACCCCAAGTTTGCCCTCTACTGAAGCAAGTCCACTAAGTACGTCCCAAGAAACATTTGTAAATAGTAACAACAATGCAGCTACCACTTCCCCATTAAGTATATCACCTGAACAAATACATATTTTAGGTGATTCTTTCACTAGGTTTACAGATAGATTTACTACCAGAGGTAACAAAGAGAATGTTACCAGCTGCAGCTATAGAGGTGCAACCATAAAAGATGTTACTAGCATGTTTCCTGGAATATTTCAAAATATTGGTAATCCAAAACAGCTATTCTGCACATAGGGACAAATGACTTTGGAAAACATGATGTAGATAATATAACAATAGATATAAAGCAGCTATACATACTTTAAAATCTCTTAATGTAACACCTATTATATCGGAAGTTTTACCTATACCTAGGGCAAGTTATCATAAAACAAATAAAATAAAAGCATGTAACAACTGGCTTAGTAAATGGTGTTGTTTGAATAATACAAAATGCATTAAGACCTGGGAGAAATCTGAACACAGGGAAGATTTATATGCTTATGATGGACTCCACTTAAATAAAAAGGGTCAAGACTACTAGGTTCATTCTGTACAATACAATAAAGGAATATGTAGACTCAAAAACTAACTCTTCAGGGAAAAGGAAAAATCACCTAAGATCACCAATAAAACAAACAAACAAACAAAAAATAATAGTGAGGACAAGCTAAAACTTAAAATAAATTTGGATTTTCCTTTCTGCTTGCAAATGCTAGGATCCTACATGCCACTAGGTTAGATGAATTAGGCATAATATTAAAAAGATAACATAGACATAGCAGCAATTACAGAGACTTGGTGGGGAGAAAACATAAGTTGGAACATAAATATTCCAGGTTATCATACCATACAAAAATAGAATTTTAAGAAGGGAGGTGGGGTGGTATTATACTTAAAGAATGATATTGATATAATGTCATAAATGAGTCTGAAGATGAAAGAAGTAATGGAATAGTGTGGTGGAAATTACAGAGAAAAGCAAACCAAACTTGGTCGGACTTTGTTATAGACCTCTGATATCAACTTGAAAGAACATCAGGCATTGATAGATGCCATAAATAAGAGAATTGACAAAACAGATACTATACTAATGGGAGATTTCAATCTTCCGGGATAGACTGGAACAAGGGAAAAACAAATAGTAACATGGAAATTCAATTCTGGAATTATGTGTAAACAATGGATTAACCCAGCTTATTATCATCCCCACTAGGAAAGATAACATTCTTGACTGACTGATTACAAACATTCCTAACCAAATAAAAACATGAAAAATTCATGCCCATTGCAAAACAGCATCATTGTGTGATAACTTATAATACTAAATTTACTATTGTATGCATAACTTGGGCAAAACAAAATTTAGAAATTATAATAAGGCCAATTTTTCAGCTAAACATTGAACTAAATGCATGGCAATGGGATAAGGGATCAAATTCTCCTGAAGAAATTTGGCTTACAATAAAAAACAAAATGAGTAAATAAATATGTTCCATTTAAAACTGTATACAATAATAAGGAAACATTCCAGTTTGGGCAACCCCATATATATTGTCTTTATTAAAAAAAAGAGAGAGAGAGCATATTGTGCTTCTGTTCAATGTAAAATGAATTCAATATAAACAAATACAGGGAAATATTAAAAAGAGTAAAACGCCATCAAAATGGAGAAGAAAAACTGGAATTTAAATTGGCTAATATGAAGTGTGGTGGCAAGAGTTTCTCTTACATAAACAATAAAAACAGACTACAAATAATATAGGACCACTCACATTTGGTAAGGATATAATCAAGTAATCTTGAGATTATAGTGGATGAATTTAATACTTATTTCTGTTCAATTTTTAATAAAGCAACAGACATAACACCGGCAGTTCAAAACACATATAATATAATAGATGATGACTTTATTGAAATTAGTAGGCATGAAATTAGGACTAAACTTGAGGCACTTAAAATAAATAAATCACCTGGACCGGATGGACTTCAACACATTTATTAAAAGAAATTTCTTGTTGGTTAGTAGAGCCATTATATAAAATATTAATTTATCCTAAAACAGGAATAGTACCAAACAATTGGAAAACTGCCTTGGTCACTACAATATTTAAAAAGGGCAACAAAGGAGATATCTCTAATTATAGACCAATCAGTCTAACTTGTATTCTTGGTAAATTATTTGAAGCCATTTTAAAAACAAGACTTGAGGATGATTTAATAAAGAAAACCTGGTGGATCACAGTCAACATGGATTCAAAAGCAAAGATCATGTCTTACAAGCAATTTGTTTTTTATGAAAATGTTAGCAGATTTTTGCATGATAAAACACCAGTCGATGTGGTATATCTGAATCTATAAAGCCTTTGACAAGGTAACTCCACCGCACCTTGATTAGTAAAATGTGATCCATCGGAATAAACTACAGGTTAGTAAATTGGATCCAAGAATGGTTGAATAACCAACACAAAAGTATGTATAAGGGGTTTTCATCAAGCCCTGGTATTGTGACTAGTGGAGTCCCTCAGGGGTCCATCTTGGGACCAGTGTTGTTTTCTATATTTGTGTCAGATATGACGTCAAATTTGAAAAACATAGCCACTAAATTTTCAGACGATACAAAGATTGTAGCAAAATGGGATGCGAGAAAGACATATCTGACTTGCAAGAAGAATTAACAAATCTAGAGAAATGGGCAATACATGATGACATGTATTTTAATGTCGGCAAATGTGTAATAATGCATCTGGGAGATGAAAATCCAAATACACAATTAAAATTTAATGGCAAGGCTTTGCAACCTATAACAGAGGAAAGGGACTTGGGCATTATTATTAAATCTGACCTTACTTTCAGTACTCACTGTAACTATATTAGAAACCAAGCGAATAGACTCATAGGATGTATTAAAAGAGTATTTGTCACTCTGAACAGAAACTGTATTCTCCCATTGTATAGAGCATATGTACGTCCCCATCTGGATTATTGTTCGCCACTATGGAGTCCATTTCTTAGGAGACATATAAACGGTTTAGGGGGATCCAGCGAGGGTTACCAGAATGATTGATGGAATGCAAAATAAGACATATGAAACAAGAATACATTAATTGGGCCTGTATTCTTTGGAACAGAGAAGAATAAGAGGAGATCTCTTGTTTATGTTCAATTTATCAAAGGATAAAGAACTTATGGCACTTCTTGGACTATCTTTTAATATCAGGGATTGTAACCTTAGAAGCCATAAGTATCAGTTAGTATTAATATATCCCAGAAATGACAGTAGAGCTTATTTTTTACTCAGTGTTATACCAATTTGGAATTCACTACCAAAGGCCCTACTAGATACAATAACCCCCACCTTTAAAACTAAGTTAGGTAAATGTTTACTATCTAAAATGTAAACACTTCCAGATCTCTAGAGATGTACTTATACGGCTTTCGCCTTCTGTACATCTATGATTCTTAGTATGAATCTTAGTATAATTACTCTTGCAATGCTGGTATCATTGAGTCAAACCTGGAAACTTAGCTTACAAAGCCCATCTTTATAACTTTAATGAACAGTGCTGAGCTCAGAACAGACCCTGTGTGACACCACTGTTCACTTGTTTCCATGAAAGGTTAGTCGTCAGTTTCATATCTCTTTTGTTTCTTTTTCCATTGTTGTCTTATATGTTTTGTGCTCTCCCATCTCTTATCTGTGTTGTTTTCCTGCAGCCCCTTCCCCTTTTTCCTCTCCTTCTGCCTACACATGTAAGAAAATGAATACCAACCCTCAAACTGAAGCATGTGACACGGCTACTGTAGTCCACCTGCAGCAGCCCCAACCCAGCGCAGCATAATCCCCAGATCAGAGGCCCCACGGCTTGTTTCCTCTGTCTTACTCCACCAATGCAGAAGTGGGTGATTGATTTATATTAATGTTGCCTCAGCAGTGGGTAATACGTGTGCAGGATGGCTCACACAGTAGCACCTTTCATTTTGAAGACTTTGTATCGTATACCATGTCAGGGTGTGGTGTAAGTCTCTTAGTGTTAGCAGTAGTAATACATAAAATGCTCTTTACCCCATTCCTCTTAAGTTCCTGACTTTCAAAATGAAATGTTCTTCACTGTGAGTCACAGTAGAAGGGACTCTTGTGATTGCACACTTATAAAGAAAGACAGCAATTGCATCATTCAGCAGTGACAAGACTAGGATATTTTTAAAGAAATCCCTCAATTCAGCTATGAATGCTATTGACTACTGTTTCATTGTAAATGTTACAGTTGACTCTGCAACTTCATAAGAAATGCAAAGTGACTGACTTTTATTGAATTGTGTCCAATAGGTCTCATGAAAGAAAATTATCCTGGGGTCATAATAGACAAGGGATTTAAGCATGACAAGCAGTCTGAGGATGCTGTCAAAAGGGTCAGCAGAATGCTGGGGTGCATTAAATGGCAGATTGCCAGCAGGTGAAGTAATCCTGCCACTTATTCTGATCATACCCCATCTGGAATATGGTGTGCAGTTTGGGGCTCCTTAATACAGAAATTACATTAAGGGGTCACAAGAGTGCAGAGCAAGGCACTTAAAATTATAAGGGGTTTTATTGGACAGGAGCTGTGATGAGGGGCTGGTACTGCTTAGCATGTCCTTAGAGCAAAGGAGACTGAGAGGGACATGATCTCAGACATCTGCATATTTAAGCATATCAGCAAGCTTGATCAGGCAGAGTTGTTTGATTTGGTGTACTCCAGAAAGAGGATATGTCCTGAAGCTTATAGGCAGCAAATTCATAGGTAATGTTAGGAGCCACTCTTTCTTCCATAGGGTGGTGAAACTAAGAACAGCCTACCAGTGAGACACTGGACATAAAGACAGTACTGCCACTCAAGGTAAGCCTACATAAATTTCTGCTTACCAAGGGAATCACAGAGCACCCTAAGTATTAAATTAGTATGTGTGCAAACATATTTATTTATTCCTGCTTAGAAAGTAGGGTTGGACATGATGAACATATTGCCCTTCTGACATTAAATTACTGTGTAACTATGTAGGTCTTCAGCTCTGATCACAAAATAGCTACTAACAATAGCCATCAATATAGTAAGCAGTGCATGTTACAGTGAAAAATGTGATATATATCATTTTATTCCACTTTAGATTATACTTCCTGTCTGTCCTGTTTTTGCTCATTTTAAATCTGCCTTAGCACTTTTTTCGTTTGAAAAATGTAAGGAGTAATGCTTTTAATGGCTTGGGCCAGGTTTTATCAGTGTTCTTTGTTGGTTTTGAACCATTGTTTAAGATTACTTTTCTCGAGATGATAGTGAACTAGTATGCAGCAGACACTGTTCTGACCCTGCAAGTCAGTAGGTGTAAGCAAACAGCTACAAATGCTGATGAAATCCTGGTAAGAGCCCTGTTAAAAGGAACACTCCTTTTATTATTTCAAATGCCAAAAAAGTGCTATTGTACACTAAAATGGGGTAAGGTGTCATACAATACAGGAAGCAATGGGCAATCTAAAATGCAATTAAAAATTTATGTAGGTTAAAAGTTTCACTGCAGTGCCAGCCCAGTGGTGTTGTGGACTGAGGAATGGATTGCTCAACACCAGCATACTGGCGGCTTAGGTTTGTAAACAGATCGGGTTGCTCGGGATGTCATGGAAGGAGGATTGAGCATCCAGTGGTGGCACTCTCCATCATTGGGGACTGCACATATCGAAGAGTGCACTAAGTGGAGAGGTACAGGAGGGTGAAATAAAGGATGAAAAAACATTACTCTGCTAACATGCACTACTGCTTTTAATTGTGCAGGAAATACTGCTGGGTTTGTTGAGGTAATAAATGATGAATCTGGCGATGGATGAAACTGTGTTGTGAAGATCTTTTAAAGTGCAGAATTTTGCTTTTCACCACCATTTTTAATTAAACAAGCACATTTGTCAATGCCGAATATTGTCACGCTGGCATTGGCAGTGGCGAACTAGAGCGATAGCACTTTGATTTTGTTAATGTGTACGCAAAGGTGATTTTGCACAGCGAAAGCACGCCATTGAGCATCGCAGAAGCGGAAATGCATTTTGGTGGCTGTGAAAATGACAGCTGGACTGTTGATGAGGTATGCACAAATGCCAGTGGTGAAAATGTGGCATGAAAATATTGCAGATTGACAGTTACAAGGGCGCTGGAAACTGCACAATGCACGCTTGCAACACAGTCATTGTATGGACTTTCGGCACCAAATTTTCAACATAGGCATTTTTAGGACCTCTGCTCATGAATAGTGTCACCGTCATTTCATCAAACTGTCCTGAAAACTGATTTCGCACAGCAACCGTGCAATTCTGAGCCAGACATGCAAAACACATTTCAGCCAGCTGTACTGTTCATAAGGAGGCATGGAAAATGCCAGTGATGAACAGCTGGAGTGAAACTATTACAAATTCACAAAGTCACGGCGTGCATACAAACTGCACAATGCATGCTCATAAAACACTCATTTTATTGACTTTCATCCCTAATTTTCAACATAGGCATTTAGGACATCTGCTAATGAACAGTGTCACTGCCATTTTCATAATGTGTCTCGAACACGGGCTTTCCACGCGACCACACTATTCCTGCGCGAACTGCGGAAACAGATTTTGGTCAGGATGTGAAAAATGACAGCTGTACTGTTCATTAGGAGGTGCAGAACAATGGCACTGTTGAAAATCTTGAGTGAAAATATTATAAGTTTGTGAACTTATGAGCGGCGTGCAAACTGCGCGATGCACGCTCAGAACACAGTCATTTTATGGAGTATTGTCACCAAATTTTCAACACAGGCATTTTAGGACCTCTGCTCATGAACAGTGTCACTGTCATTTTTGTACTATGTTCTAAACACTGATTTTGCACAACAACCGTGCTATTCTGCGCTGAAAGTGCGAAACACATTTCAGCCAGGATGTGAAAAATGACAGCTGTACAGTTCACAAGAAAGTGTGGTAAAATGTCATTGTTGAGAATCTGACTTGAAAATATTGTGAATTAGCTAACTTATGAGCATGCGTAGAAACTGCGCTAATGCACGCCAGTAAAGCAGTCACTTTTGGATTTTTCCACCAAATGTGCAATATAAGCTTTTTGAGACCCCCTCCCCACCATGAACAGTGGCACTGTCATATAATTACTTGGCCCTGAAAGGTGATTCCACACAGTGACTGTGAAATCACCTTTGGGGACTGAATGCCATGACAGTGCAAGAATTCATGAGGAGGGTCCCAAAACCCCATGTTGAAAATTTAGGGCCAAAATTCCCAAAAATGCCTGAGATTTGCAACAAAGTTGAAAACACCTAGTTTATTCCATTATACATCTTACCGGCATTTCTTCAGTTTTTGGTCGGCTTTGAAAGTGCAGACATGTTCCGGTCCACGAAGATCATTCGCGACAGACCCGGAGGTAAGTGTGGGATGGGGGTGTGTGGGGAGAGCAGGGTGTGCAGAGGGTGGATGTGGGTGGGGGCACACGGAGACTACAAGGGACCGTTTTCGTTTACAGGTAAAAAAATTAAACATTGCGGGTCATTTTTTTAGGGGATTGGCATGCTGGGGTGGGCTCCCAGCACGCCACTAACTGTTAGGGGCTCTGTAGCCAGGGGGATTGGAGCACCCCGCCGGCATGCAAAGCAAGCGGTGGGGCCGAACCAGAGAGCGATTGGGCACCCTTGACATTTTAACAATGGGGGATTCTTTATGCCGATGGGGGTGACTTCCCGTTGGCACACAAAGAAAGTGGCAGCGGCAGGGTGCGAGCTGAGGGATTGGACACCCCTCGGCATTTAACAATGGGGGCTTATTATGCCAATGGGGAGTAGGCTTCCCCATTGGCACACTGAAGGGCAGGGTAACCCGATAGAGGATTAGGCACCCAGAGTCAGTAGTTTGCGGCCACTGTGCTGCCATGTTTATAATGTGGTGAGCATGTCAGGGAAGGCCTGCTGCATCTGATGAGCTTTGCTCACATTGCAGTGGACAGCACGCCTGTTAGATGCTCATCACGTATATGCATGGTATTAGCGCATGCAGACTAATTGGGAGTCGCGGGAGCACCTACTGATCGCGTGCCCCTGCATTCGCCCAACAGCAATTGGCGCCCAAATCCCCAGTGCCACAAGATGCTGGCTGCGCAAGCCGCCCAATGTAAAAAGAAAAAAATCAGACATTGAACATAAAAATATACTGCAGAATGCAGAGCAAAAGAGGAAGCAATGTAGAGGAGGAAAGGAACTTAAAAATTAAAAGGAGAGGCAGTATGCATACCTCCACATACTAACCCCTTGGAAATCATGGTAAGGGATAGTAGACATAGAATTAGGGTCCTGGCATGAGACTGTATGAGCCCCCAAAAGAAAATCATTCAAACCTTTCCCTGGTCTGAGACCCTCCCATTTTAAGGTCTGTATTTACAGTACCTTAGCAAAGTCAACAAAATTCCTTTTGTTGGACTTTCAGGAAATAAGATTGAGGTTCACTGGTTTGCATTACTTGCACTTGTGTTAGACAAGTTCAAGTTCAAGTTCATGCAGGAAAACTCCATTGAGCAAGCTCATTCACAAGGAGGTCCTGTGACATAAACACTTAAAGTACAAACACAGATAGGTAATAACAGTATATACATGAAATGCACGCTACATGATACAGGCTGGATATACATACAAGGGTACCACATAGGGTGAACATGAGGTGATAAACATTGATATGAGACAGGGAAGTGACTTACAGGTTGCATACTGATAAATGAAACATGATGACTGGTGTGTGCAATACATATATTTTGGCAGCTAGAACAAACAACAGTCTACAACTGATATGGGGAGGTGATTTGATAGAGTAGCAGTGGAGCGTAAGCATAGATAAAGCCAGGAGTAGAAGGGAAGGAAAGCAGTTAATATGACAAATCAATTATACCTTACCAGTGGATAAATATGGCACACATGGGGAAGGAAGAGACTTAATGACAGTTACAGGTGTCTTTTATTTTGGCTGAACTTAATGATTTGTAGAAGTTTATTGAAACTGTGCTAGTTAGTTTCAGTATGATTTGTAATTGTTCCAAATGGAGGGAAGGGCATATGCAATAGCACGTTTACCAAAGGAAGTCCCGTCCTTGGTATGTCAAGCATAATAAAGCCAGATTTTCTTAACAGTATGCACTATGTGAGATACTAATAAGGAAGAGAGATAGCTTGGCAATTTCTGCAGGATCAGTTTAAGAGTCCATAGCCCAGCATGGAGCAAGATGCCTAGTAGTAAGGGATGTCCAACCAACAGCTGCATATAAGTCACAGTGGTGCGAGACGGTAAGAGGAGTTGGTAATGAACCATAGCACGGTGATAAAGGATGTCCAGTTTACTTAGATTTGCAAGAGTGGTGGAGGAATAGATTACATCGCCATAGTTGAGTAGGGGAGAAAAGTGGCCTGTACAAGCTTGTTTCGAAGTTTCAAGGGAGAAAAGTGGCCTATTTCTGTAGAAGAAACCTAACCTTGCTTTTAACCTTCTAGAGACATCTTGACGTGGTCATTGAAAGATAATTTATTGTCGATCCAGATACCTAGATATTTAAATTTGGTTACAGCTTCCAGAGGCTCATTTAGCGTGGTGACAATGAAGTCTTGGGCAAAGGTATGGGGGCCTGTGACAGCACTGTGGGAGAATATCATCGCTTTAGTCTTCTTAGCAGTGAGCAGAAGCTTGCCTTTATTAGATTATGCTTAAGTTGTGCGAAGTCCGCTTGAAGCACTCCTTGACTTCAGATAACGATGAGCCAGAAGTATACAACACAGTATCATCTGCAAAAAGTGCAGATTGGACGTAGATATGTTAGCATCTAAGTCATTAATGTACAGAGAAAACAAGATAGGGCCTAAGATGGATCCTTGGGGACTCCTCTTGCAACTGGCAAGGCAGCAGAAAAAAGCCTTCCGCCTTTACTTTTGGAATCTTCCAGTTAGGTAGCTAGAGAACCACTGGGTGGTATGGTATGTGGCACCCAACTTTGCAAGGCAATTGACTAATAGTTTGTGATCAACAGTATCAAAAGCTTTGCTGAGGTCCAAAAGACTGCACCAGTTACCTTCTTAGCATCTATAGCAGAGATCCAATCATTGGTTACTTTTGCTAGTGCAGTGATTGTGCTATGATTAGCCCGGAAGCCAGATTGAGCTGGGTTAATGAGAGAGAGATTTCCAAGTGAGATTTTAACTGAATATGGATCAGTTTTCGAGAACTTTAGAAAGGATAGGCAATATGGAGCTAGGCCTATAGTTGTTTACATCGCATGGGTCACCAGATTTAAATAGAGGGAGGATGTGCTGATTTCCAGCAGGGCGGCACAGTAGCAGATGTAATGGAAAGATTGAAGATGTGGAGAATTGGGGCAGTGAGGATGAGCGTGGCCTGACCTTAGGAAAAAGGGTTCAAGGCATGCATCCCCCTGCGCTTTTTGGTGTCTAAGTTAAGAAGGGAATCTTCTACTTCTTTATAAGTTATCTCGAGCAGTTGGAAGGGGCTGGGTGCAGGACTAGATGTAGGGGGAGGGTATGCTGGCTCACAGCAGCACCAGCATAAGGTGGCGAGTCAAAGCTAATCCAGCTGTGGCAAAGTGGGAGTTAAGTTCTCCAGGATTAGGGACTTGTTTTCCACAATCTTGCCACTTGCAACTATCTTTTGGGACAGAGGGGCCATGGGCCATCCTTCTATAACTTTGATAGTCTTCCATATTTCATGAGGGTTACCTTTAGCTTGTTAGTAGAAATATAATAGTTAGCTTTAGCAGAGTGGAAGTTTTCACACCAGTTATTCCTGGCTGTTCTAAAGGCCTGCCAATCCGAAGATTCTTTGGAATGTCTAGCTTTAGCCAGAGCTTATGTCGAGCTATAAGGGGCTGCCTTGAGATCCGAGGTGAACCAGGGGTTGGAATTGTTCCGTACCCTTACTTTGATGAAAGGGGCATGCTTATTTATTATTGTAGTGAGTTTGTCATTAAGAATGTAAGCTGCCTTGTTGACATCTTTGGCTAGTAGAGATCTTGCCATCTGATCGTGCTCAGGTCAGATAGGAAGTTTACTGCACTGAATTTGCGAAAGGATCTTTTGTTATAATGATGGGTTGTGGCAGGCCTTAATTTGAGATCTTATGCAATCAACAAGTCCATGATCGCTCATGTCGCTGTGAAACACTGTCGAATGAGATATTTTTGTGGATGGGTGGTTAGTACCACATCTGGAATGGAACTGTTGGCAGTATTTAGAGTGTTGTTCCTAGTAGGTTCACTGACTAATTGCCCAAGACCTAGCTCGTCACAAAGGGATTTGAGGCCGTGTGATTTAGGTGACAGCCAGTCCATATTTAGATCTCCTAGAAATATTGTTTCAGTTTTTGCATCTATGAACATGGATTTCAAAGATTAAGGACTTCATCACCACCAGACGGGGTCTATAGCCACCTAGGATAGTAATACATTCCGAGGAGAGATGAAGGCTCAGCGAAACTAACTCAAATTCCTTGGCTGAGATTTGCAACTAATATTGGTGACCAAGTACTTAGATTTGGCATAGATAACCACACCCCTGCCTCTAGACTTTCTATCTGCTCTAAATAAATTGTAACCCTGCAGTGATATTTGTTGAACAGTGTTCGTCTTTTTTAACCCGACTCAGTAATTATGATAAGGTCAGGGTTAACGTGTGCAGCCAGGCTTGCAGCTGTACAAGTTTTTAGGCAGGCTTAAAATGTTGACCATCATCATTTTGAGACCTGTGGCCTCACAGCAAAATTGATAGGCGAGGTAAGTTGTGGGGAGGGGGGGCCAGGGTTGAGCTCCACATTTCTGGAGCAGAGAAGAAGCAGAAGTATAACTTTCTTTAAGGAGTTTATAAGAATGGAGACTGCTTTTATTACTTCATGACAACCCATATCATGCTGCACAAGTGGCAGCACCACTGTAATGACAGTTGATAGTGATCTAACAAGTTCTTCCTCTCTAGGGCCAGTGCTTTAGTCTTGGCCAAGGTCAATAATTCTCTTTCATATCCCCTTTCCAAAAGCGATTTTCTAACGCAACAACTTGTTCGAACCCCCAGAGTCATACTTGGTTAATCTGTAAACATTTGTTTTGCCATTTTGTTACATAATAAAATAAACATAGTAACCAGACAACATCCTGAGGTTTTTATTAATATGGCAAAAATCTGTTTCAGAGGTTCCTGTTTAGATTATCAGGTTTACATAATAACAAGGCTTGGATTAACCAGGTTGACTGTACTGTGTTTCATTGTATCTTAGGTAAATTTAGTCCACTCTGCTGGTTCATTTTCTACAGCTGGGCTTTAGCCAGCTCATGTCATTAAGAACAGTTTATGGCATTAAAATAAGGATTCCATATGGAGCACACAGAGGCCTTGTTTTGTGTTCAGAGCTCTACTGGTATCATCAAGTGTAGATTACATTTTTATTGATGAACCAGGAACATGGATTGGTTTGTAAGTCTCCATCACAAGTCCCTGTTTTCACCCATGTATGGCATAACTTACAGCACAAAACATGCAGTATATAGAGTCAATACAGTTAATTGATACATAGCTACTTTCATTGTACAGCTAGTTCAATCATAGCAATGATGTTGCATGATTATACAGATCAGATAAGACATTGTCTTAAAAATGTCAAAACTAGTAATGTAACCTCAGTTAAAATTTAGTTCATTTAATTGATTCTGACCTGAAACTGAAAAACTCCTTTCATCAAAACTTGCTCTGCATGAGTTTGCAACAAATTTATAAAACCAAGTCTTTTGCAAATTATTACTACTATATTATTAACATATTACTGGTCTTAGTTGGAAGAGTAAATCTCAGTCAGGTGGTATGCAGAAAATAGCAAATAGTTAAGCTTTATACCATCTGTAGGAGTTATAATTCACAAATTATTGTACAGAGTGCAATGATGTGTTTTGTGGGGAGCCAACAGAGCAAACCTGCAGTTGGAATTAAAATGCAACTGGCACTTTATGAAACAATTATTAGCATACTCCAATATGAGTATTATAAACTCTAGGTGATTTCAGTCACACAGCACTCAGTATCACTGTATCTCTTATTCTGTCTACCATGTGATCTCATGCAGGAGCAGTAGAGTGAGTCCACTACAGCCCAGGGAGGGGGACAGCAAACTAAAATAAAAACAAAAATACTCTAAACATATTATAAATCACTTACGTGACACTCAAGTGATTTAATAATAGATAATGGGGCCTCCAAGGGGTGTCTGTTATGGTATGAGACTCCTGTTGTGATTCATGTAGTGTTGTGACTCCGCTTCCCTTTGTGGTCCTCTTTCCCAGACCTCATGCTCGGAGTCCCTTCTGCCATAAGAAACATTCTTCAGAGGCCCTATTAACATATAACAGAACCTGTTTTGCAATCACAAACCTGGTAGTAGTACAGTAGATAAACATCGCCAATGGCTATAGAGGAAGTTTAGTTTCTATTGATTTTTGTTGATAACTGAGAAATGTCACAAGCAAAATTAATCTTCCTATCAAGCAAAGAACTCAAATATTGGTAAGTATTATCATGTTTAGTCTGATTAGATTTTAAGCCAATAATTTAAGGTATGGAAGCAAAAATATAATTTTTGTTAGAAACTGCTTATCTCTAGGGATGATAGAGAGGACATACTGATCAGCTGTTCAGGCCTTGTGCCTGGCCTGGACCAGTGATTAACTGCACCTCCAACCCTATGCTGCATACATGCTGGCGAGCCCACACACACACACACAGATACACACACTCACTCTTCCTCCATGCTCTGGTGGACTATTTCTTAACCCTCTCTAGGGAGGAATGAGTGAAAAAGGCCTAAATGCTTCCATGTGTTGAGAATTGTCCATGCAGTTACCAAATGATGGAGACAGGGACCAGACAGACATGTACCTTGGGTCCTTATCTGCCCGTTAAATTCTATGTTTCTTTTAAATGAATACATATGTCCAGTTTTCCTTTAAGAGCATTAATGCTTGGAAACCCTTGCAGTACCTTCTGGGATTTCTTTCCAGTGTAATGCCATCTTTTATTTATTTATTTGGTGACTGGTTGGATACACTCTTCTGAGGGACCATTTCAGGAATGCCCGAGCAATCAAGATGGCACATGCAACACAGTCAAAGTATCTGACAACAACAAATGGAACAGGTAGAATCAATACAGTGATACAGTGGTGCAGTAAAGATCTTGCAGCACCCGCGTAGTCAGCTTGGGAGGGATGCCTTCATGCCTGAATCATGTCTGAGTCCCTTAACACTAGTGCCAGTTGTTGGCAGACACCTGAATAGTACGCTTTGGAAAGGGGGGCCATATGCTGCATTTGGATGCCCATGTTGGCTGCTGGGTCAGACCTGTGACCATAGCAGTGTTTCAGGCTTTTTATGTGGTTTTCGAACATACCAAACAAGATTTGTGTCCAATCCCAATCACTACATTAGATATTGATAAATTTGCTCAGCAATTCACACCCAAGATGATTGTAGACCAGTGCAGGGAAAGAGAATGGGCACCTCTTGTTTCTCCTGACCATTCAAAATAATAAGCAACTCTGATCTGTTTTTGAGAAATAGAAAGTGCTGTCTGTATATTACTATAGCCACATAATGTCAGTGTACCAAAATTATGCAGAAAAATGATAAGACCTTTCCTGCATCCTTCAAGGCCTTTTGTCCTTTTCATTTCTAATTAGAGACTTGAGCACTGTCAGAATGAAGCAATTTGTAAACTAAATAAACATTGACTGTGCCGGTGGAAGTTCCTCAAGTCAAGCCCCAGTTTTCAATTCTGCCTCATGGCGCAACATTAAACATGAATTGAAGCCACCAAGTGAAGGACAGGATAGTAATTTTAAAAAGGATTCGACATGAAGTGATCTAGGGTCTTTATTTTTTATTTTGAATCATTATAGTATAGTGACAACATACTGAATTTTCTTTATATTGTGATGTATTTGTCGATGTGTTATATTTTTCCAGAGCTACTTGCCTGACTGGCTCCACCAACTGCACCTTTTTTCTGATCCCCCAAGTAAGGTTTTTGGCTTGCTTCAAGGAGCTTAGGGGTTCTGAGAAGGTGCCATGGGTGAAGGGTCTGTACTTGGCAGATAGGGGTTACACTGAGGGTTATGTTCAGGGCACCAGGGTTAGAAATGCCCTAGGACAAGAAAGAACTGGACTGGGGTTCTCCATGTGTTGTTCCCATCTCAAGGAGCCCTCTGCATCTGGGTTGGCTGTAGTTAGGGTACCAGGTGTCTAGGCTTTTCCACTTGAAGTAGTTTTGTAATGCCGGATCACTGAGGAATGAAACTGTGCTGCCTACAGATTACATCATGCATTCCTCAGCAAATCAGGAGTTGGATTTTGAGACCCCTGAAATCAGTGCAAACCAGAGGAAGTGGGTATCATGCTGGAAGGAACAGTGTTCCCATAAGGGTGACCTAATGTTGCCACGCACCCACTCACTTGGTGTGATGCAGTGGTGTCACATGCCCAGAGTGGTTAAAGCAGAGTAGGAGGAAAGGGCTCACCCTTTCCTCCAGCCAACCCTAATAGGGGTAAGGCCAGGTTATTCTACAGGAGTAGGTACTGTGGGTGGGATGTAGGTGGGGCTACGAGGCAGACTGAGGACAGATGTCCCTCATTCCACCACTTCCAACTAGGCTACCTGTACTGTCTCCTCTCACTTGCTCCTCCTCTGACATCCCAGGCTTGCTGAGCAAAGTATTCTCAATGAAGGCCTGGGCCCCTTCGAGGTCCTACCTATGGGGATAAGCCACAGGTTGCCTGCTGGGAGGCCAGAGTTAGGAGTGAAGGAAGGCAGGACTGCAGTATCAATACCCAGTTTTGTTTTTATTCTTTGCCAGCTGGATAAAGCCCACTGGGCACAAGGCCCTGTGTGACCCGTGAGCATAGGGAAGTTAATTAACTTGTTCAATTGTCACACAGTGTTCAAATGGAGGTTTTGGGAATCAAACCCATCTCTGATGGATGTACCGAGCCTGCTCAAGTTTCCTTCCTCTACCCTATAGGCTATACTGCCAGCCCAGGGCAGGGTTCTATGTGTGGAAAAGGTACACTGAGGGTGATGGGTGGAGATTTCCAGGTCAGGCCAGAAGTGCTAGCAAAGGAAGTATGAAAACAAAAAGAACCTGTATATCCCCATATGCTAGCCCTTTGATGTAGTCTAGCCCTGCAAAGGAGCTTCCTTCCATGGAAGACTTACAGCCAATGCAGGTCTGCTCTACCATGAAGGAGCAAGCTACTAGAAATCTAGCTGAATCATCTTTTATAAGGAAGATGATTATTCTGAGGAGGATGAGGTGAACCCATCACTGAGATGTAACTCATGGAATGAGGAAATGGGCTCTCTCCCAGGGAGCTTGATGGTTTCTCCACTTAGAAACATAGAATATAATTTGTCGGCAGAAAAGGACCCATTGGCCCATCTAGTCTGCCTTATCCCTCCCCATAGGTAGCCCTGGACCTTCCACCTAAACCCCACCCCTGTGCCTCCCCCTCACTCGACATAGATTCCAGTCCGTTTTCCTATTAGAGTACCTATCCATCCCTCTCTTGTTTAAACCCATGTAGTTATCAATGCTCTCTCAGAACCCCCTCCACTGTTTTTGCCTCCACCCCTCCCCGGAAGCCTATTCCGGGGGTCCACCACCCTCTCAGAAAAGTAGTGCACTCATCTATTACTGCTGACTTTCCACCCTCTAGTTTTAAGCTGTGCCCTAGTTTTGGGATTTTCTTTCATCTTGAAGATACTTCTTCCCTCACCTTGTTTATTCCTTCAGGTATTTAAAAGTTGCGTCATAACCCTCCTCTCTCTACTGATTTCCAGGGGCTACAGATCAAGCTCCTCCATCCTCTCTTCATAGGACCTCTGACGCATGCCATGCACCATTTTGGTCACCCTCCTGGACTCTCCACCTATCTCTATCCCTATCCCTCTGCAGGTGAGGTCTCCAGAACTGAACCCCATACTTTAAGTGGGGATGAACCTTGTACTTGTATAGGGGCATTATACCTCCTTTCTCCTACTTGTAATACTCCTCCTATGCATGCCAGCATACCAACCTCAGAAATACAAGGCACAGGTCATATGAGGAACATAATCACTTTATTAAATCATAAAAGGAAGTAAAATCTGCTTCGATTTGTTTTAGATGAAAAAGTATCCTTTATCAAAGGATCGTTTGATAAAGGATGCTGTTTCATCCAAAATGCGTCAGGTGGATATTTGCTCTTTTTATGATTCAGTAAAGTGATTATGTTCTCAAATGAAACCTGTGCCCTTGTATTTCTGAGGCTGGTGAGTGCTTGACTTTTGCAGTTGTGTTCATGATTCATTAGTCTAGTGGCACCACTTTCCCCAGTACTAACTCCTGGCTGTTGTTTTTAATGCCAGCATACCACTTGCCTTCCAAAAGCTTTGTTACACTGGTGTGCCTCCTTAACATCATCTGAGATGATAATCCCCAGATCCCTCTCCTGCTCCGTTACTAAAACATTCTCTCTCCCAGTGTGTATGTGGCCTTTGGGTTCTTGTGCCCTATGTGCATTATCTTACTTCCTGGCATTAAATCTCAGCTGCCATGTCTCTGACAACCCCTCTATCTTTAACAGATCCACTCTCATATGCTCTATCCTCCTGGTGTGTCCACCCTATTGCAGATCTCGGTTTTATAAGAGCAGAACAGAACAGATGAGAGGTGCTAACAATTGTCACTTATGGGAGGTGTCACGGGATATCTTACTTCCATAATATGTACACCCATGAAGGGGACAGTATGATAAAGACCTTTAAATATCTTTAAATACTCATGGCAGTAAATAAGGTACAGGTGGTAAGTAAAGTATTTTCAGAAAAAGATTCTCAAGAACAAGGGGCATGCAGTGAAACTAGCAGGGGATTCAGGAGAGATATGAAGTACGCTCTTCACAGAAAGAGTGGTGGATGCCTGAAACAGTCTTCCTGAGAAAGTGGGGCTGAAACAGTGTTGGGATTAAAGAATGCAAAGGACAGGCATAAGGGATCTAAGTGAAATGGGGGGGACTGGAGATCAAGTAGTTACAGTGACACTATGGGTAGGAAAATGAGCAGACTAAATTGCAAGGCCAAGCGGTCGTTATCTGCCATCAGAGTCTATTTTTCTTTGTTCCATAAAATCCACATCTAGCTGGACTTTGTCTTGAACTGAAGTCTGATACAGTGAGGCAGGTAAGGAAAGAAAAGCTTGAAGGATAAGGGCCAATTCTACAAGGGAAAAGCTGCATCCATGGCAGCAATAAAATATATGCCACTATTGCAACTATGAAAAGCTACTACCTGGGCTCCTGTACACACCTTCACTTCACATTACTACCTGGACATTCAGGCTACATTTAGGACATCAGTGTAATTCAGAACCCATTTCCAAGATAGCTATCCTAGAACCCCTTCTCAGGTACTACTCGCAATCTGCAATAGTGTGGCATCTTCCAATACATTCCTCCTATTAGAAGGAAGCTTTTCACCATGGTGACTCTCTTCTGTGGGATGCAATGGATGGTCACATTAACCTTCCTCTACCTCCTATAATGTTAGGTTCTTCAGTATAATAGTGTTTTTTTAATGTGCGTTTTATTGAACATTTTGTGCATACATAAACTCAAACAATGGTGCATTAAAGATTCTGTGCACAACACTGAGAAACAATACAAAGTATAGCAGTGATTACAGGAATTAGCCTGACATACAGGTCCAATTATAGTCAATGGGAGAGATTGTATTATGGCTATGTGACCATTATTCTGAACTAAAATACCAAGCAAACTCCAAGAGAATGACCCCATTGTACAAAGGGGAATAGCTTCTACTGTGTTTGTACTGTCAAACAATGCCGCTGAAAATATTGCGTAGACATTTAATTGACTACATAGTCAGCTGTGATTGCTGCTGTGCTTTCGAACCTGCAGGGAAGCTCCCTCCCTGTTTGGAGGTAATCCAGCAGGCTATGCACCACTAGCAGGATGACCACGGTGGAGTGTTGGTTGGCATTGTAGTTGAGGGATCTTTATGCCATGCAGCTCCTTGTCCATGTGTGTGCTTCATCTGTTGTGTGGTACAACACCATGCCACTATCACAATGGACCTGAAGGCCTATATGAACAGAGTCTGAAGCTTCAGTTGGCAGCTTAAAGTGCACATAGGTAGGGTGTATAGGTCTGAAGTTGCTGTTGGATCTGCATAGCATGACATTCTGGTCAATATAGATTCAAAATTGTTTGTAGAAAAGCTGTTATTGGTGCCACCCTGGGCAAAGGTTGTGCTTTTTCATTTTAAAGCTAAGGCATTTAAGAATTATTCAGTGTTGGTGTTCTCTGGGATTGACTTTTCGTGAGCTTTTGCACCGCTTGAGGTTCAGCACCAGATCTGCCAGAAGAGAAAGTGATTCTGTAATACCTTTTCCACAGAGTCACTTATATTAGGACCTTCCTCCCAACAGGGATCCCTAAGATCCACAAGCTATAACATCTCAGCCTCCCCTAGATCCGTGCATTTACTCATGAGCTTAGTTTGTCTATTAGAAATGTGAAGGAGCAGATCAGTATGCTGACCAGCATTGGCCGCTAACTGAGTGAGCATGGTCTGTTGGTCTACTTGTTCTTTCTTCAAGAGCGCAATATCCAGCCCTAGGAAGCTGACCATGGCTGCTACTTCAGAGCAAAAAGCCCTTATCTCTTCCAAAAGATGAGCATTTGTAATGAAACTTAACAAAGCTCAAATTAATGACCTGTCAAGTGCTATTGTAGATTGGGGTAAGGGAGCTCTGACACCTCAGTCTAAGTTGGTTGATGACCATCACCAGTAGTCAAAATATAATAGTGTTAATAGTTGTTATACATGATCTGTTACATCCTCGTTTTCTTTTCAATTGTTTTCACCTTCCTGGATCCCTGCCTAGGACCTTTTTGGTCTCAGATAGTGCTTTCTACCCATCTACAGAGTTCTCTTTGGCCTGTTCCTCATGACCCTGGGGACCTGCAACACATCGCAGCATTGCTTTCCCAGGATAGCTCCCTGAGGTGGGGGTCTGCCCTTCTCTACAGCTCCTCCTTTCTGGCTGGCCCTCCTATAATGCAGGATCTGGAAGCAAACCCAGCTTGTCATTGTTGCAAGTGGCAGCTTTACATTACACTGAGAGGCATGCCAGTCTGTTGGCATTTTTTGTGAATAGTTATCATATAATTATTGTGCCCTACCTCCTAACAGTCCATACCTCCTAATTGCCCACATCCCAATATTTTCTGTTGAAAAGACCATTTCATCCCTAAACACCATGTAGGCATCTTTCCCACTGTACCTTCTTTATTTACAGATTCTGGTCTGGTTCTCTTCCCTCCTACCTTGCCTCCATCCTATCCTGTCTTCCTCCTTTCTCCTACCCTCTCACAGCAATGTTTCCCATTCCTTCCTGTTTCATCAGAAATCTACTGTTTGTCAAGTTACCTTCTGTTATAGCATTCCTAAACTCTGGTTTACCCTTCCCTGTTAATCCGCTCTGTCTCTTCTCTTAAGTCTCTTCTTCATGACTTTTCTCCCACCTGTAAATCCATGACACCTTACATTATCAGATCTCCTCCCAGCTGTTCCTGTTGGGGTAATTTCCCTTGGCTATTCAAACTATTTTTATCTACCGCATGCAGGTGTGGGGGTCAGGCAAATGCCTAACAGTCATTTCAGCCAGACTTATGTCAGGAAGTGCAGCAAGACTTTTGTTGGGAAATTGAACTCTTTCTTTTTCTTTGTTTTTAATCCTCAACTACTCTCTCACCATACAGCGTATAGATGTTCATTCCTTCTCTCTCCCCGATGATCATAGCCCACTGCAGTTTGTCTGATGCACATGCACACTATGTCTGTCAAAGCAACTGTGCTATAGTAAGCACTACAAGTCCTGTTTATCTACATCAGCAGACAGGTAGGGGAGATGTAAGAAATGAATTTCAGCAACACATGACTGTGTTAGCGAACCACTGTTAGAATCATGTGGTAAGTTAGACCCTGCAGAGCTATACAACACATCAGTAGTTGTTAACTCATGCCTTTGGTGTCATTGTCCTCACTCTTGAGGAGCAAGAGAGTGCAACATGGTGTATCTGTTTGTTGATTGTATGAGGTGCTCACCTCGTCATTGCTTGCACTGCACATACTTTGTTAAATTCATTAGTAAGTTGCAGTCTTTCTTGGAGTGATTAGAGGTGATTTAAAGTTAGCACTGCAATGCACATTAACATAAACTGTCTAAAACCGTGTAAAATTGTTCAGCCCATTTGATTTTAAAATGACAATGTGGGCTTGCTGGCAAGACGCTTGCACTGAGGACGTGGACTGAAGTTACTGCCTTTACCTATGTGGCCTCGAAGCCAAGTGTCATGACTTGCATTCTGCAATAGCTTGAAATCCCTCATGACACTTGAGTTTCCTCCTGTCACCATCTTGTCATCGATCCAATCCTCCGTCAGACCCATTAGGCCAGGGAGAGACGGTATTGACTGGACGGAGTTTAGAGAACGCCAAGACAAATATTTTGCATGGACACCAGTTTTGAGGGAATAAATTCAATTTTACTTCAGCAAAGACACAAAAGAAAAATAAAGGCATTCAGTGTGATGTACAGTATAACACAACAGGTTCTCAATGGTTGGTCTGTTTGCTGCTTCCAACCTCCCGATAGTCATCTGTTCTCACTTTCTTTCCTGGCCCCTTTATGGGCTGCCATTGTGGGTTTCAAAACACTTTCCTGAGTGCCTTACCAGTAGCCTCTGTAAGCAGAGAAGCCTGAGATCTTAAAGGACCGTCCCAAAGCAGGCAGGATTTTTTTTTAAATCCTCCACAGCTCCTGCTAACACCTTTATTGTGGTGGTGTGGGAATGATAGGTGTAGAGCATGATGGGTGTAGAGGACAAATGTGGTGATGAGGTGCTGCCGTAAATGATGATCATCCACACCAGCCTTCTATCTGTATAGGCACCAGGCTGTTACTACTAAGGCAGATCTGAAAGCTCCAGACTAGATTGGACGATCTGAAATGAACTATTTTAGCTCAGTATGTCTTTCCTGGTGAAACTTTTCAAATAAAAAAAGATTGGCAGAGAACAAGTCCCATTAAGGATGCTGGAAAACAGAATAATTGAATAATCAAACCAGATAATCATTATACAATACCACCAAAATATCTGGTTTTAAGTTGTAGCAGAAACAAACAATGGCATAATTTATGTATCTGCAGTATCCAAACATCTCTGTTCAAATTACTCTGCCACAAACCATCAGAGTAACCTTAACTTCCCTGATAAGTTCTGGAAGGGTATTCACCCCTTTCTGATCCCCTTTCCAGTTGCTTGCCCATGTTCACGGAACTTACCCATCTCTGACCCACCATATGACCTGATAAACACTGACATAGAATTACTTAACTTGAATGCTGGATACTGTTTGCTGCAAATGCTGGTATGTTGTTGAGACAAGGGATTCACAAGTGGAGTGCGACAGGGATTGGTCCTGGGACCCATTCTATTCAGTATGTTTATTAGTGACATACTGTAGGGGAAGCTATACAAGGCAAGATGTGCTCTTTGTTCTAATGATGCAACACTATGTAGCAGGTAGATATCAAGGAAGGGTGATAAACGTCAGAAGGACTTAGAGATGCTAGAAGGGGCAGAGATCTGGGAGTTGAGATCAAACATCGAAGTGCAAGATGATACACTTAGGAAAAGGAACCCATGCACAAAGCACTGGAATGAGGAGTCAGGGCTGACCATTACAACAAAAGAAAGGATCTGCATTTCATCATCTGTGACTGCCTCAAGCAAACAAGCCAGTGCACTAAGGCATGCTGGGTGTGTGGAAGAGTTGTGATGTAGGAAAAGTGAGGTGAAGTGATACTTCCCCAAACAGATCTTTGTTGAGGCCTCACCTGAATACTGTACCCCTGATCTGGAGTCCTCACATGAGAAAAGGACACAGACAGGCTGGAGTCAGCACAAAGAAGGTCACTAGAATCAACAAGGGCCAACAAGGCAGATGCTATGAGGAATGGCTTGTGGTCCTGAAATGTACTTGCTGAAGGCCAGATGCGGGGGTACGGTAGGGACATGTATGTTTGTGAGTGGTATAATGAAGTGTAAGTGAAGATCTGTTTGTCTGAAATATGGACACAGTCACAAGAGGACACATTTGTGTTGTTAGGGTAAAAACTGGATAGATGCAAGAGAGGGGGTCACGGATGGCAGCTTAAGAGAAAACAGCACCTTCGTTGGCTCCATCTTCAGCTTGATTTTTTCGCCCTCAACGCCAAAAAATTTCGACATAGACTTCTGATAGCTTCTGTTAAGCCATCGGAGCGTTAGTTTGTTACTTGGATAGCGGCTAGAATGGAGGCTTTCGTGGAAAAACAGCCTGTGAAGCACACGCCCTCTCCTTCGGAAAAGAACAGGCCGCAAAACGCCTCTTGGCAGGTTCCAGTAAGGCAACGCCGGCCAACAGCATTGACCGAGGAGCGCTTGGAAATTATTGGGCCTCTGCAATGTTCAATCGAGGAGATTTCCACTGAAATTCACAGCTTTAAAGCGACGCTAAAGATGCTGAATACTTGAGTTGATGACAACGGTTAGGCTTAAATCTTGAAGCTAAAATGATAAGAGTGAGCTAGCAAATGCTTTAATTAATAAAAAGTTAAAAAGAATGGAAGAAAAGCTTGAGGACCTAGAAGGGAGAAGTTGGCGAAATAACTTAGTAATTATTGGTATACCGGAAAAAGAGGAAGGCACTACACCCATTCAGTTTGTGCAAAACTTTGAAAAGGTTGCTGGTCTATCCCCAAACAACACGAAGCTATATCGTTGAGAGACGCACAGATCTCTCCGGCCACCCCCACACCTGGTGCTCCTCCGAGACCGATAATTTGCAGGTTGTTAAATTTCTTGGACAAACAGCATATCCTGAGAAGCAAAATCTTTACAAGAGGTCTCGTGGAACGGAAAGCCAATTCAGATTACCTCATGATCTGCCAATCGGTGCGACTTAAATGGCAAGAGCTTCACCCTATAGTTACAAAATTGATTGCGCGAGTATTCAGTACAGAGTTAGATACCCGTGATCCTGCAAGTTAAACTTAAAGATCAGTGGCACTCCTACGATAATGCAGAAGCGGCAAGACAGGAGTTATCTAAGCTGTTGCATGAGTTATTTAAATGATGACCACACGCTTGCTAGTTAGCGGTCCAAGTAAGGGGTTTATTCCCAGGAGGAAAGATGTTTACCAGCATATATTTTGTAACATTGATCCTTGACTCACTTGCTGTCAGTTTGAAAGTGTCCCATTGAGGTCCCATTGGATGCCTTTGCAATCTCCTCCTCCTTGAAGCATGTTTTTTTTTTTTTTTCTTTCCCTACCTAGAAACAAAAAGAAACTCAAAGACATTTCCTACCTCAGTCTTTACCTCCTGTATGGTATCCATTGCCAAACGAGGCACGTTGGATAGTGGAACTTCAGGTACCTATGTGCACTGCTTTGTTGTTTTTGCAGAGCGTTGGATGTCATGTCTGACTGTAGCTTTGTCAATGCACTGTAATGGTAATAGAGTTACAAGGGAAATTTCGGATCCCATCTGAGGAGAACCAGAGCCCCCTTCAGTGATTTGAGTAACTTCAGCGCTTTTAGAGACCATCGTGCTTTTCAGCAGGGAGCTGCGGTGAATTTTATTAATATTTCCCAGCAGGAAAAGAAACGCTAATGTTGCGCTATCGAGGACACATTCAAATAAATTCTCTTTAGATCAACCTCGCATCAGTGGTTAGAGGACATGCAGAGCAACTGAAACCTTCTCAGGCAAGCTGCCTTGGTGAAATGCTCAGCTAATTTTATCTTCTATGGACATCAGTGAAACTTGTGTGCCCCAAAAGCGTGCTATAGATTAGCTTGATGCTTTGCTTACTGAGTGCTGCTATAAAATTAAAAGAATGCGTGGTTCAGAATATGAACATAGTGTCCTACGAGGTACCCTGGGCAGTGTTGACCATCACCTCGTCAAACACAACTACTGGCATTCTATCTATCATGGGAAGGATACCTAAATTATGGAGACAGTGTAGTGTCTGCAAAACAAAAATTCCTAAAAAAGCAAGGAAAGGCAATAAATCAAATAGGGCAGCCCCATGGACTGAAAATGACATAAAGTTACGATACACCTCAGGCACTCTAGATTTCCATAACTCAACCACATTAATGCTTTTGGATTATGTAAAAATATACCTGAGATGGGGTATCTGACATTATGGGAGGTCTCTGAAAAGTACAAACACACGTACCATGAATGGCAGATGGCAACCAGAACTGTGGAAGGGCCTCGCCTCATCATATGACCCTGTAATTGGAGATAAGGGCTGAATAAATAGGGTCTCCTTTTTTTTAAGTTATTATGCCATATACTCTCCTTCCCACTGAGGACAGCAGAGGACAGTCTAAAGAGTTTTTGGGAGTCCCTTCAACTATAAGTCGCAGGCAACTTTATGCCTTGCTCCACGGTTTAATGCTGAAATTAAATAGTGTATAGTTTCTCTCTTTAATTAGAAATATGGCTGCACTAGAGTAGTGAAGTACCTAGTTAAAGGGGAATTGTTTAGTCATATAGTGACTCATCTTTATTAGGTGTTAAGACATGTGAGGGAAATAATGTTATGCCATTGATATTAACTATAGTTCTGATAATCTAATGGCGAAGATGGGGACCTGTTCGCTTTACAGAGCTAGCTTTAACATCTCATGGCAGTGTTGGAATGGTGGTACAGTTATTAGAACTGGGGGTTGTGCTAGGTTAGTAGGGTATGTGGGTATCAAGGGAATCGGAAGTATTGTGTTAGAATAGTTGTAGATTAAGGAAGAGGGACTTTTTGGGAGGAGGGGCAGGCTGCACTGGGTTTATGCTTAGTTGATGAGGGCTTTTATTATTCCATATCTGATATGCCTCTTAATAGTTTGAGCACAGTATGTATGAGACTCTCCCAAGAGTGAGTTTCTGCTCACCATTCCTGATAATTATCAGTATTGTATATGGCATGAGTATAGTTATCATGTTGTGAGTTGGAATATTAAAGGGGCTAAAGATAGGGTTAAAAGGCAGATGGTATTGAAGCACCTGCAGTTGTTATGTTAGCTTAAATAGCCTTTTACAGGAAACGATCTTAGAAGGGATGATGTGCTCCATTTTAGAAAATTAAGGGTTGGCCAGGCATACGGAGCAGGGTTTTAGCAAATAAAGGAGGAGCAGCGATACTATTGGCCAGGAATGTGCCGTTTAAATTGACTAAGGAAATATGGGACCCTGAGGAAGGTATATATGTCGCATGGATCATTAGAATCCTGTCCGATTATTTTTGACGATATAGGCCCAAATAATGACTCGCCTTTCTTCTTTATGAATTTATTAAATATTATAACTGTGAACTCCCTAGGCTTATGATATTAGTGGAGACTGGAATTTGGTCTCGAGACGGAGCTAGATAGATCTGATCGAGCTCGACTGGCTTATCTCCAGCTCAAAAGAGCTCTGAAAGAATTTATAGATACAGCTGCTTTAGTGGACATATGGCAATATTCAACCCCAGCAAAGACAATATACTTTCTTTTCAGCGGTACACAAAACATATTCCAGAATTGACTATTTGCTTATAAGTTTGCATGCGATCCCAGGGGTCACACGATTAGGAATCTCAACAAGGGTCATATCTGATCACGCCGGTGGACATGGAGTTTGGCTTAGGGGCTGGGCTTAGGCGCTTGTCCTCAATGGCGTACTGAATAGCCAGATGTTGAAAGACTCAGCTACCTTTGAACATATCAAGGGGCACATCAACTCATTTCTCCTATAATTTAGGGACGGTCGAGAAATATGAGCCTGGTTTGGGCTTCCTAAAGTGTTCTGTGAGGGGTGAATTTATTAAATGGCGCCCAACAGGGCTAAGTGTCAGAGGGGTCTAATGGAGGAGCTCTAAGCTAGCATTAAAAAACATAGAGAATACCTCTGTCCCGCCTCCCCAGACGAATTGTGGTCCAGGTTACATCAGTTGCAGGCCCAATATGTAGGTTTGCAAGCGCTAGAGGGCTGAGCTGTCTTTACATAGGACCAAGCTCCAATATTTAGATGTAGGAGAAAAAGCAAGCAGACTTCTAGCGATGCGCCTCGTCAATTAGAGGCCCTTGATATATTGCTGAATTTACTCCGAGAAAGATGGTAGAGTGGTCACTGATTCACACAGAATGGTAGAAATATTCAGTTCTTTTTACCAAGGTTTGTACTCAGTGGCCCCGCTGCCTCTTCTGTGGATTCAGATTTGAATGCTTACCTTTGATCTGTGGCTCTGCCAAAGATTACTGCAGAGGACGTTGCTCTTCTGAGTGGCTCGATTGTTTTAGGGGAAATACAGGAAGCAATCCAGCAGTTGCCTTTGGACAAGTCTCCTGGTCCGATGGGTTTCTAGTAATTTTACAAAGCCTATCAAAGTGTTTTGGTATCCATGTTAAAGGACCTTTTGGTTATTTGGTTTGATAAGGGGATGCTCGAGTCAGGTTTTTGGAGGCGGTGAGTATCTCTAATTCTAAAACCTGGGAAAAGACCATGGCGTCTCAGTAACTACCGACCCTATTTCATTGTTAAATACTGATGTTAAAATTTTGGCCAAAGTGCTGGCAAATAGGCTTTCCAGAATTATAGATAAGCTAATAGGACACGAGCAAGTCGGGTTTATGACTGGAAGGTCATCTCAAGATCATATGCTAAAATTAATGCATCTTATTGTGACGGCCAGATTCTGATATTCCAATGGTGTTAACTTTCTAGATGCCGAAAAGGCATTTGACAGAGTCTCCTGGGATTTTCTTTTGCTACCTTAATTTTTTTTGGTTTCCGGAAGACTTTGTCAGATGGGTGAAAGTATTATATTCCTGTCCCAGGCCAGAGTGAAGTATAACGGGTTATTATCCTCTCCATTTAAGCTGGCTTAGAACTAGACAGGGGTGTCCTTTGTCCCCTTGCTTTTTAATTTATACTTAGAACCCTTTGCTCCTTCGCTGGCAGCTAATGTTAAGATTACCGAATTGAGTGGGGAAGCTAGATACGCCTTTATCGGTTTATGCTGATCGATATCTTATTACATCTGGAGAACCCCAAAGTCTCGATCCCTGCAGTACTAGAAGAGATTGAAGAGTACTCTAAAATATCTTATTATAAGCTGAATCGAGAAAAGACAAAGGTATTTCCTCTGAATCATAGAGTAAATAAGGTGGAGCTAGGCCCCTAGGTTTGGTGTGGAAGCAAACTTTGTAGTCTATCTAGAATAAAGATTTTAGAGATCCTATCACCATTCGGAGAAACAATATAGATAGCCTTATGAAAATAATTTCTGAAGACCTTGAGAGATGGCAAGGCCTCCTATCTCGCTATGGGGTCGGCTGAATATTATTAAATGAACCTCTTACCTAGGATATTGTATCCATTGGGTATGCTGGGCGTGTACCTTCCTAAAGTCTGGTTCTCTAAGCTGAGGAGTATGCTGAGTTCCTTTTGTGGAACAAAAGAAGGTACGTAGGTCCCACCTCTCGTTAATAGCGCCAAAAGCGAGGAGGATTGACATCCCTCTTTCTTTGTATATTATATAGCACAACATTTAAGTAAATTATATTATTGGCAGAAAGAGGAGGACCACACGGGCATACTCCCTCTGTGGGTATCTATTGAGGAGTACTTGGCATCTCAGGAAAGGTGTTTACGCCTTGCTTTACGCCTCTCCGCTACATATCCTCAAAAGTCTTAGAAATAACTCTATGGGCTGGTCGATGAAAGCCTCTCATCAGGCCCAAGCATTTTGTCAGTTAAGTGAGTCAATCCCGGCCAGCCAATTGTCAATAATCCACACTTCAAAATTGGCAATACACCGATAGCCGATGACTTTGGCCTCGGCTGAGGCAATGTAAAGTCTCGGAGGTATGGAGGGATGGAGAGATGGTCATCCGTCCAACTGTGCGGTTCCGACGGGCGCCTGAATAAAGAATCTTTAAATTCTACAAGTCAATAAGACCCTATCCATGTTTCATAAACACTCTCCAATAACAGACATGGGGAAAAGGAGCCTATTGTGCTTCTCCAGGTTGCTTCACAGTTGCGTAAAGTCTATAATCTATACAAAGCCTTGCAAGGTTGGGATAACAGATTACCTCGGCGCCTGTTTCTATTGGGTAAAGGAACTAGGTATCCCTGAGGATGCTAATCTGTGGGAAAAATCTGGATCACCCTATATAAGATTGTCAAGCAGGACAGGCTTAGAGTAGTAACTATAATATTTTACATAATTGGTATTTGACACCATCCAAACTATATAGTTTTGGCAGGTGCAAGTGCCAATGTGTATAGATGTAAGATGGATGGTGGTCCTCTATCATATGTTATGGTTATGTCCGTGTATTAAAGTTTTTTATAGGTTATTAATAGCTCCTAGACCCTATCCTTGGCTTGAGGGAGCTATTTACCTGAAGTGTGCCTGATAAATCTTTTCCTGATTGGCATTCCAAGCAATAGGAAGGCGATATGGCTTTAATAGCAGCAACTGCCAAGCTAGCAATAGTGAGACATTGGATGAATGAGAAGGCACCCTTAATAATGGAATGGTACAGGAGTGTGTTTTGGCCTTGCAGTTGGAGAGGCATATAGCACTTGTCGCGGAACAGAGGCAAAGCTTTTACTGTGGGGGAGTCTGAGGCTATTATGACGATATGGAAACCGCCAGGTAAATAGGAGGGTAGTAGTCAACTATGGGCATAAGGTTAGTAGTATTGTGCAGCCTGTGGGTGGGTGGGTGGGGAGGGTGGGTTTTTCTCTTTTTCTCTTTCTTCATGTGTATTTTCTTCTTTTGATGAATACTGGTACACCTAATATTATCAAGTGTAGATGTTATGTGACATTGTACATTTGGTGCTGAAATAATAAAGAGTTAAATTAAAAAAAAGGATAGATGCAAGAAAGGTCTACTTCTTGGAAGGTGATGGAGCTATGGAACAGATATCTGGTGGAAGTGGTGGGGATGGTACCCAAAGTATTCAACCATGACTGGGACAGCACAAGAGTGCTCATAGTCCCACTGGAGAATCAGGGGGTTATTATTTGGGGAAGAGGAGAGGGGACAAACCTATCTGGTCACTAGGTCCAGGGGTGAGGTATAGTAATATAATATGTGCAGACTCAATGGACCATCAGCATCTTTCTGCCAACATATTCTATGTTTCTACAGTAAGTATGATGTAATGATGGAATTGCATTGCATGTACTTCTATTTAATTCAGAGGTGCCATAATTAATTTATATTTTGTGAGATTTTGTAACACACACACATGTGTGTGTGTTACCTTCTGTACCTACAATAAATACGTGAGCTATCTTAAAGGACACTATTAAAAATGAGCTATGGCTAAACAGTTGTAACATCATTCCTTGATTTTCAACAAACAGTTGAATTGTCTCTCACGCCATGAATCCAAAAAAACATACATTGTATTTATTTATTTGGTAATTCGGATACAACCTTTGAGTATAACACTTTTACAAAGGTTTCACGCCAGGATGTAAAACAGCAGAGATATAACAAAACTTCCCAATTAGCAACATACAGTATAGCTACCCCAGGGGGTCCCAAGGTTAAGGTAGAGTTTTGTGAAAGGGTAGGAGAAAGCAAAAGGGAGAGTGCACCCAGGTTTCCCAGTTAGCAACGTATGGCATAGCTGCCTCAGGGGGGCCTGTCAAGATAGAGTATCGAAAGGGTAGGAGAAAGAAAGTGGGGTGAGTGCAATGAGAGGTAGATTTGAGAGAGAGAGAGAGAGAGGAGGGAGGGAGGGGAGAGAGCGAGAGAGAAAGGGATTGGGAGAAGGAGAATATTTAGGGATAGAGGTGGAAAGGGAGGTGTTGAGTGAGTATGGAGGGAGGGAGCTGGGGGTGGCAATGGATGGCAGGTGGGGTCCAGGGTAGGTAGAACAGGAGGAAAGCCTCGACAGATGAGGGGGGGGATCCAGGTTGAGGATATCAAATCAAATCAAATTTATTTATAAAGCGCTTTTCAAAATTATCAAAGCGCAATACAGTACAGATAAAACAGCCAACAATAAATATACATTTAAAAACATTTAAAACAATAGGTTGGCCTAATCAAAGGCTTTTCAAATAAATAACTTTTAAAGAAGCCTTGAATTGCTCTGTGGACTGGCGCCCGAATCCGACGAGGTAGAGAATTCCACAGGGTTGGGACCACAAAAGAAAAGCTCTGGTCCCAGATGATTGCAGACAAACCCTGGAAACCTCTAGCAATCCCTCCTTGGCAGAGAGCGGAGTTGCTAGAATTTGTGGCAGGAGATGTTGTAAGTAGTCCGGTCCCTGACTGTGTAGGGTCTTATAGTCAGCAATGCGACCTTGAAGGTGATTCTCCATCGCACTGGCAGCCAGTGCAGTTCACACAGCACAGGTGTGATATGGCAAGTTCTTGGGAGTCCCATCAACAACCTGGCCGCAGCATTCTGCACCAGCTGCAGGCGACGGAGATCCACCCCCGCAATCCTAGATATAGAACATTGCGTAATCAAGACATGAGGAAACAAAGGCATGGACTAATACAGGGAGGTTATCGTGGAACAAGGTGTTTTATCTGGGCAATATTCCTCGATGGTAAAAGAGGATTTGACAATGGCCGACACCTGTGTCTTCAGTGTCAGCTCGCCATCAAAAATTATGCCCAGATTTTGCACCTGTTCAGAAGGTCTCAACTGTTTATCCCCAGCACAAGGCCGGAGGAAGTCCAGGAAATGACTTCTACACGGTGACCTGAGTCCACCACCAGCACCTCAGTCTTATCCGGATTTAGTCTTAACCAGTTAGCACTCATCCAGCCCTGAATCTCAGCGAGGCAGTTGTTGAAGACCGATAAAGCGCCATTTTGTTTGGGTACAAGAGACATATAGAGTTGAGTATCATCTGCGTAGCAGTGAAAACTCAGCCCATAACGCCTTATAATGTCCCCCAACGCAGCATATATACACGTGAACAACATGGGGAAAGCACAGAACCCTGCTGCACCCACAGGACAGAGCAAAGAGAGCTTGAGGAAGAAATTCTGATACTACCCTCTGAGTTCTACCCATGAGGAAAGATTGAAACCATCTGAGTACTGTCCCTGACAGTCCACAGAACAGCCGGTTGTGTTCTAGCAACATCCCATGGTCCACGGTATCAATGCTGCAGAGAGATCGAGGAGAACCAGGCTCGAATGGCTCCTCTGACTCCTCGCTATTAGGAGATCATTAGGTACCCGAGCCAACGCCGCCTTGGTACTATGCCCTTCCTGAAACCGACTGGAGAGGATCATAGACTTCATGGGTGGTAAGAAAGTCCTCAAGCTGCAACGCGACTACTTTCTCAATAACCTTGCCCAAAAGGGCAGTTAGAGATCGATCTGTAGTTAGCGAGACAGTCTGGGTCAAGGGAAGCTTTCTTCAAGGGAGTCACAGTAGCTCTTTTTAGAGATTCTGGAACACCCCTTGGTCCAAAGAGCACCAGACTATCTCAGCAAGGATTGGTCTGATCACATCCATACACCCTACAAGGAGGCGGTAGACCAGGATCCATACACAGTAAGTCGGTTATAAGCCGTGGACAATCTTCATGATATCCAGGATCGCTGGCCAGTCAAAATCCATCCAGATAGATCGAGGGCCTGTAATCTTGCATTGACCACTGCCGTGCTCATTTGAATGCAAACTATGAATCTCTGACCTGATTGACGAGACCTTATCATCAAAGAACTGAGCAAACTCATCACACTTTATTTGTGAAAAAGCTTGCCGACCCCACAGACAGGTTGGATTACACAATCTGTCCACAGTCCAGAAGAGCTGAGCTGGTTGATCTCTTGATGCAGCTATCTTCCTGGACAGGAACTCTGCCTTCACGGGAGATTTCTGAGTGATAGTCCATATAATGGGCCATCAATCTAAGCCTGTCATCTTCCAGACTTGATTTCCGCCAGCAGCTTCCAGTGTTCGCCCAACCCTCCTCAACTCCCTCAACGTCCCATCAAACCAAGGGACCGAGGGCGGAGGAAGAGGGGCGAACACGATAGGAGCTATGGAATCCAGAGCCCTCAACACCATATTATTATAGTGTAATACTAAGACATCTGGATCCATGCACTCCACAGGCTGACCTGACAGGTCCAGCACTCGCCATCAGACCCACAGGGTAACCCCTCAAAGGACTGGTACTGGACCATCTCCAAAGAGGTTGGTCTCAAAGGGGGCCGCGAATTGAACTCTTATGGAGTGATGGTCAGACCACCCAACTGGTTCCACCACCAGTCCAGAGATCTCCATCCCCAGGGTGAACACCAGATCCAAGGAGTGACCTGAATATGGGTAGCAGCTGTACAACCTGTGTGAAGCCCAACGAAATCATCAGTTGGAGGAAGTTTTGGTCAAAAGTTTAGAGTTCATCGTCGACCCAGGCATTGAAGTCCCCAGGACCAACCACCTGAGGGCTCCAACACTAGGTCGACAAAGAAGTCTGCAACTTCCTGCAGAAAACATTCTCACCACCGAGTGGACGATAAACGAGAAGAATTCTGCTGCCCA
This sequence comes from Neoceratodus forsteri, assembly GCA_016271365.2. Lineage (NCBI taxonomy): Eukaryota > Metazoa > Chordata > Ceratodontiformes > Ceratodontidae > Neoceratodus > Neoceratodus forsteri. The sequence continues at coordinate 1,088,059,744 of CM057459.1, forward strand.
CACCTGCACCCATGATACACTCAAAGGATCTGGGGTCACCACTGAACTTCCACAAGGCCCAACCTCGATTGAAACAATAGCAACCCCCACTCGATCCAATCTCAGGGTGTATCAACGAAGTACCGCTGTAATAGCTGACTCAATATGGGACCAGCATTCCCATCCAGCCAGGTCTCAGTGATGCAAGCCAGGTCAGATGACTCAACAAGATCAGCATAATTGCAGTCTTGTTTTTTATAGACCTGGCATTGCATAACACTGCCCGGTTGGATGAGGGGCTGTGGAGGAACGGACCACTCTGCCCATTTTCAATGGAACCCTTGGCATGGGAACCAGGTATTGTAAACCTCATCCTGGGCCTATTTCACCTCAGGTGTCTCCTAGACCTCACCACCCTTATTCGGCCCGCCCACTCCACCCCTCAGGTGAGGAACCACCTCCTTCTCCTCCCCACATGCAATTCCCAAGGCACGACAGCGAGTATATACTCCGTTTCAATGGGGCAGTCAGGGATGCAGGTCCCTCAACCTGGAGGGGAGTAGCGCCTGTCCACAGAGACTCGGTCCCAACACATATTCTCCAAAGTTTAAAAACTAGCAATACTATTTTGAATTAAATTAAATCAAAAGAAACCAAATTAAACCAAAAAGAAACCCCAAAAAGAAGATAAATAAACCCTAAAATAACCCTCCTCCTCTCCACGTGGCAGGAGAAACAATTAGCAGAATTAAAGAAATATTGAAATAATAAATGACTGAGCTCAGGGTACTAGGCACACTCTCACTGTGCCCAGACCTAGAAAGGCACTCTCACTGCCTTACAGATTTTAAAGATAAAAAAAGAACCAAATAAAAATCTATTACAATAAATTAATATATAACCAAATTTAGGTGCAAAGCACACTCTCACTGTGCACACTTAATAAAGCACCTAAGTGCTATAATTTAAATAAAAATAAATAACGCCTGACCAAGGTTGTTGGAGAACAGTCCATAAAAGGAGTCCACCGCAGTAGTCCAGTAGCTCTCAGGGCCAGGAGAAAACCTCAATGGCTCCCACTAGGTAGACCAATTCAGATCCACGGTTTTGCTAATGGTCCTCCCTTGGGAACACTCTAGCGCGATCCCTCGGGAGAGATCCTGGGAACTTGAACTCCACCACCAACTTCCTGGTGGAACAAGATCAGGACCCCACATAGCCCACACCGCGAACAGTCCACCCCGCATCAAGGCCTCCTCCAATCCAAATAAAGAGCTATATCTCTAAATTTTAAGTTTGACAAACACTCAAACCATCACTCCAAAAGTTCACTCAATCAAATCCAGCATCCAATGATAAAATCGATCAGCGTAGGGATGGTAAAAATCCACTGCATTCGATCAGGAACGATAATAATCCACTAATAGTCAGACGAAAATGACTCCAAATAACACATTTACAGGGAGTATTAGTCCACGACTATCAACGCTAGCTTAAAACTGTACCTTCCCATTAATTAAAGTTAGTCAGCAGGAAACAGAATATAATTCCACCCAGTAAACAATAAAATTCAGAATCTGCCCGATGAAGTCGTAAGTCCACAATTCCAAAGGATCCCTCCATATGACAGCAGGGCGAGCCAAAGAAAACTCAGCCGGCCCCACTCAATAATTAATGAAGTCTTCCAAATCAAATCCAGACTCAAGATCCCATTAAAGGAGTCACTAAACAGCAGGTCACAAAAGATCGACAAGACCATCCGAACAGACAAGGACGGTCTAAAACAACTCAACACACAATTAATTCACTCATGCACGGCAATCCGCAGGTTCAAACGGATAAAAGCGCCTAAAAATGACTCAAGCTGAGCCTCAGCTCTCGATCCACTGGCAACTCGACAATCTCCAAGTCCGCTTTCACCACAATGGAAGACAATTCCGAAATCCTCTGTAGGTTCAAAAATCGAATAAAACAGGATTAAAAACTTAAATGAACTCAGTAAAAATGAAGACGGACACAAAATAAAGACGAATAAAGGAAAAAACTAAAAATAGGTTTTGCTGCTAGAGGCTAGCTTCAGCGTGGCCGCCATCTTGAAAGATAGCTGGATCAGTGAGTTATGAGTGAACTCATAGGACTCGGTAAGGGAGTCAGAGGTGTTTAAGAGGCGGTATCCAGGTTGAAGATATGAATTCAGGTAAGGCAGTTGCCGCATTTGAGTTCAGCAGGTATTGCTTCAGTTCTCTTTAAAGGACTGAACATTTGTTGTATTAAGAGCTTCAGCAGGGATCTCATTTAGCCATAGTGGAGCTCAGTACATGAAGGATCTTTGTCCTGGGAAGTTCTACAAAGTAGAACATTAGGCTGTGTTGTCACTGTTCTTTGTGTGCTGTATTTGGAGCTACTTCCTTTACCAGGTCTGCAATGCAGGTAGGGGTTAGGGAGAGTATGACCTTTCTCTCTAGCAGGCAAGTTTGGTATCTGATTCTGGATTGAAGTGGTAGTATGTGGGCCAGATCATACAGGTACAAGTGTGCGGAAGCAGTCAGCATTTAGCAACAGTCCAAAAAGCCTTGTTAAGGGCAGTGGCAACCCTTTTAAGGGCTGTATCAGTGGCAGTGCCTTAAACCACCAGCCCATAGTCAACCAGGGAGAGGACAGAGCTGGAGACTGAGAGCCGGAGGGCTTCAGCTGTTAGTCTTTTCTTGTGCCTAAACAGGATCCCTAGTTTAGTGTTCACAGCTTTACCACCATGTCAATGTGCTGAACATACGAGAGGGTATCATCCACAATGACACCCAGGTACTTGAAAGAGTGAACCTGTTCCAGTGGGGCAGTCAGGTGATTTGTGATTGTTAGTGCTGGGCATCTTCTTTTAGTTGGGGGCTAGAGAGGAGCATCGCCTTGTTTGTTTTTGTAGTTTAGTAGCAACCTTTGGGAGTAGAACCAGGTCTCCAGTTGCTGGAAGGATGATTGTAGCTTGGCCTGTAGGTGCTCTACATGAGAGTGACAGCTAAGCAGGACAGCATCATCAGCGTATAGAATGACTTTGTTAGTGCAGGCATCGAGTAGGTCATTCAGGAACATGCTGAAGAGCAGTGGACCCAGGATGGACCCTTGAGGCACCCTTAGTGAGACTTCCTTGATGCAGATATGGAGTGACCTGTCTTGACCCTTTGAGACCGGGAGGTTAGGTAGTCCTGGAACCATAGAGCGTTTGGGGAAACACCAAGGGCATGCAGTTGAGACAAGAGGAGTGGGTGGCAGACTGTGTCACATGCCTTTGTTAGGTCAATAAAGATGGACCCAACCAGTTTTCCTCATCCAGTGCCTTATGGACATACTTGGTGAAATCCATCGGTGCAGTGTCCGTGCTGTGGAGTTTCCTAAAACCGTGCTGCTGGGGACATTGCAGCTGGTATTTGTGAATATAGTCAGTAAATTGGTCTGCCACAATCCTTTCTAGTGCTTTAGAGAAGGGGAGAGGATAGAGATAGGCCTGTAGTTTGCGGTCAGTGACCTATTGCCTTCCTTATGCACCAGGGTCACCAGCGCTTGTTTCCAAGGAGAAGGGAATTTAGCTAGCTGGAGGATTTATTGAAAATTCATAGTGATTGGAGTGAAACTTTGTTGATTGCCAGTGTCAGCAGTTTCATGTCAATGTTGTCAGACCCCATTCTGGTTTTCCCCAGGACCTTTTAACATAACCCAGTGCTTCTTTGACAGTGACTGTCTTGAAGTAAAATTGAGGAGTCTGCAGTTGATGTCCAGTGGGCGCTATTATCAACTTTGATAGGCTTGAGGTATTCAGCTGGTAGAACAGAGCTAAGATCCGTGAAAGGTGGAGTTGAACTCTTCGGCAGTGGTGTGGGGTCCGTGGTATTTGTGCCATTAATGTTTAGCAGTGATGGCTGTGTTTTGTCGTACTTTCCTGTGAGTGCCTTTATATTGTCCCAAACCACCTCCCATCACCCCAGGTTCTTTCAAATTGATCCTTGTAGAAATTAGCCTTAGCATTCCAGATGAGATGTGTGCATTTATTTCTGGCTGCCCTGTATCTTTGAAGGTCACTGGGCTTACGGAGGCCCTGACTTGATACCAAAGGTTGTCCGTTGCCCTCATATGATCTAGAAGGTCACTAGTAATTCACCCATTGTTATGGCTGCATGTTTTTCTTTTTGAATGGAGCAAATCTGTTACAAATGCTATTAAAGTTATCAGTAAAGTACTGGAGTATTATGTCAAGGTCATGCAGTACCTTAAGGGGAGACCAATCAATCTGAGAAAGCACCTCCATGAAAGCTGAGAGCTGCCCTTTCCTGAGAATTCTGCTGTTCACAAAGGCAGGTAGCGCTTTTTGAATTTATTGGATTTATTGGACCACAGACAGGTGATAGGGGAATGGTTGCTTAATCTAATCCGTAGTACCAAGACATCAGTAATCCTGTCAGGTGAGCTTGCAAGGAGCCAGTCCAGGTGCTTACCGTCTTATGGTTCATTCTAGTGTGCTCCATGACTAATTGCATGAGGAGGAGCTGGCTATGGTATCCTTCTGGTTTGTCGATTCATTACTGAGCCAATTGAGATGTTGAAGTCCCCAGTCACGATGAATTCACAGTCGTTGTTAATGCCAGTCAAAGACCCTAGTAGTTTAATTAGACCATCTTTGGCTATTTTCAGCAGGAGGTAGACACATGCAATGACCAGAGATTTTATATACACCAAAAATAATTCTTACTGCAAGGAGCTCATGGTCAATGCTGCAGGTTGTGATGGGGAGCACAACACCTTGTAGCGTGTTCCGTAAATAAATTAGACAGCCAGCCACCACTTTTCCCATTCCTATCACTTCTAAAGGTATTATAACCTGGAGCGCTATCTCATTATCCCTGACCCGGTAGATAGCCAGGTCTCAGTCAGGCAAAGTATATCAGGGTTATGTAGGGCGCCCACACCTGCAGTTGAGGCATCTTTGGAATTAGGCTGCAGATATTCATCGTAGCAGTTTCAAGCCATTTCCCTTTGGCCTGGTATACCCGGCCCGCTCATGGGGTTAGGTTGCATTCTTGAGGTAGTAATATTAAACCATGCAGATAGTTATGTTCAGGGATGTGTTAATATAGTATTCTTGTTCAAGGTACCTGGAGTAAAATGATGAAAATAATCAAATCCACAGGAAATGGTGAACTACTGGGGACCAGTAAACTGTTGTTACTGTAGATCAAGGTGATGAATATTGGCCTGGGGTATATGCAGGATGCAGAAATCCTCTGTTAGTGTCTTTCCTTTGTTCTCCAAAATGGTTGTGAATAGACCTCAAAGACAAGCACAGATACTTTAGGAACAAGTCAGACAGAAATGTGGATTCAATACAGCACTCCACGACTCAGAGCTTGTATAACACATTTATTGACCTTGCTTTTGCTTTGATGGCTTCCAAAAGTTGATTTATGATGAGAATGCTAATGTCTGGTGATGTTTTACAGTTTCTTAGTCCAGGAAATGTCTATAGATGTCATGTCCAAGAATGGTCCAGTTCCTCCAAGCAGAAACACATGAAAATCCACAAAAACTAAACTACTGACAGAGACAAACACAGATAGACAGCCACACTGCAGGTGAAGTTTTGTATCCCTGGAATCAGGGGTAGGTAAGATGTAGCAAAAGTGTGTTTTATCTTTAATTAAAGCCCAAAGACTCACCGTAGAGCATCTAAATCCCCAGAGCTTCTAGGTGCTATCAGCCTTTGTCTAATAATCTTGCACAGTACATTACAATAATACCATTGGGGGTGGCTGATGACATTGTTGGTCAGCCAGTTGTCCACTACAGTTGCAGCTGTAGACTTTAAGACCAGCTATAGTCTCCTACATTCATGGAGTCCAGAGGAAAAATATTTTTTCCCTGGAGTCATGTGTAGGTAAGATGTAGCAAAAGTGTATTTTATCTTTAATAAAAGCCCAAAGACTCACCACAGAGCACGAAATTCCCAGACCCCTAGCCTTTATATAAAAATCTTGCACAGTACATTACAATAATACCTATGGGAGTTGGGTGGCTGAAGCCATTGTTGGTCAGCCAGTTGTCCACCACAGTTGCAGCTGAAGTCTTTAGAGTCAACTATAGTCTCCCACACCCCTAACCCTGGGGAAAAATATTTTTGCCTGGCATGAGGGGTAGGAAGATGTAACACAAGTGTGTTTTATCTTCAATAAAAGCCACCAAACTCACCTCAGAGCATCTAAGCATTGAGAGCTTCAACCCCCAGCCTTCTTGTTGGGAATTTAGGAACTTTCTGCCTGACCTACATTTTTGCCCCACTACTCCTGACTGCACGCACCTTGTTGTACAGTTTTGCCTTGCAGTGTTTAAAGATTATACTCCATTTGACTGTACTGTAATATTTGTATAATAGTATTATTTTTAATGCTGTTATATTTATTTTTCTTCACTTGTACTTATATTCCATACTCCTACCTACCAGGATGCATCTGAAATGAGTTGTTATCAGCTCAGTATGTCTTTCCTGGTAAAACTTTAGAAATAAATTTGCAAGCTGTAACTGAGGAGTTCTGCAAGCAATGTATACATTGTACCTTTTATCAGTAGGACACTAACTGTTGCACTTGTGTAACCAATTGTACTTATCTAGCACTAAGTAATTGATGCAAAATTGGCTGCTGCTACTGCTGTTTAAATGCTGCCCTAGGACACTCTACAGAATTGGATGATGCACTGAAATTAGGCTCTCCTGGTGCTGAAAATGTCTAATAAAATAAGTATGTTTGAGCATTTAAAACATGTTGTCTCCCTCACATTATCAAAATAATATTTAAGTAAAAATGGTTTATTTTTGTTTTTCCGATTTATATTCCAAGCCTCATTGTCTCTCATCTGAAAGGTCTGACATTAGAAGTCCAGAGAGCTCATGACCAGCGAGTGCAGAGAGCATGTTTTGAAAGTACCTGAAGTTATGGGTTGTTACGAGGCAAGGACTTGATGCAATAGAGTGACTGCCTGTTATATCCCTTAGCAGAAACACTGTTTCTTTCTCTGGAGAGTGAGCTTTTCTAATGCATTAGATTAAACACAAAGTTGTAAATTACCAGTATGAGATAAAAGAACCACAATAGCATTGTGACAAGTGCAGTACAACAGTTGGGATCTTCTTTATTAAACAACAGGTGGCTTTATCTGTCTTTCTTTGTTAATACTAAAGCCATATAAAGTCTGTCAGTAAACTCAATGGCATCTTATCTCATTTGATAGTCATTGTTTGCCCTAATACTGTATGTACTGTCGCTAAGTACAATTGTCCACCTCCATTTTATGACTTGCCTATGTTTTCAGCACAGTGTAATTAAGCCTTATTGAACTAGACATTGTTGAGCTAAATTATAGTTGGTGTTTTTTTTAATTAGGCACCATAATGTTGCTCGGTTAAAAGCCTTTCGATGGAAAATCACCTACAATACTGTACGTTAACTGAGCCGCCAAAGTAATTCAATTATCAAGTGTATATGTTCACTATCAAATGATTGGCTTTAGATGAAGTTAGTAGATGCAGTTTGCTAATTCTGAAACACAAGTTAAAAGTGAGCAGCCTGAGTGATTTACTAACATCCTGCTGTGTTTATACAGTAGGCTGACAATATGCTAGCAATAATACCCAACAAGGAGGGCAGTATTGAGCTGTACTGACTGTCTTGGGCATAACGGGGCCCGGCATCACAGGCGGAGAGCCTTATAATCCTGGAAGGTCTGGTATAGCCTATACCACCTAACCTTGGGGGTATTATTGCATTTAGAAAATGAGAATTTTCTAATAAAAATGGCCAACAAATTAACAAATCAGTTAAAGTGAATAATAATGAATAAACAATGCTGTTTCCTGTAAATAGTCCTTCTACTGGTTGGAGTGCCAGTAGAGGGCGCTGCTGTCAAATCAGTTTCTTAATGCTTTGTTGTCTCCTCCCATGCTGCTTCTTTTATTATGATTTTGCTCCCACTGCCCCAGTAGTGACTAGGAGTAGGAGCATTTAGTCTTTTTTTTTTGCATACACTGAGAGGGAATGCAAGGTAGCACTTGTAGCACGATCGGGACTGGGAAACTGACTGAAACAGTCTGCCACTCAGAGGATACATTTCTGTTTGTTATGATGCATATTTTGCAGGAAAGGAAAAAGCAAGTGTGTTTTTGGTTGGTGGAGAATTGTTTCTTTTGTGATGTGGGTAAAGCAAGTGAGGAAGCTGCTTGTGTGTGCTGAAGCGCGAGATAGTAGTGCTGTGAATAAAGCATTTATCAGTGCTGTTATGGCAGTTACCAATGAGAAAAAGAAACAATTTTGGCTGTCTGAGATGCTGTGTGGTGGCGGGCAGAATTGTTTGTTTTTTTTTTTAGTTAACATTTGGCAGAGGCAGTGCAGTGGGGAGGTGGCGACTCACTCACTCGCTAAGATTAAAAATGGCTGCTATCTAGTTTTCAAAAACTCAGGAACACCATGATACTAGTTGGTACTGAGCAGGTTGGTGTGATACTTGGTATTTTCCCTGTCTCTGTTGGCATATAAATGCACCCCTAGATGGGGTGCCCAGCCAATCAGAGACTGGGATTTTCTTGCCCATTTTCTGAAGTAAATTTGTACATTGTACCAAGGTTTTGGTTCTTTGAGATGATATTATTTATGAATTTCCAAACTGCATTTTCTGCCCTTCTGAAAGGCCTCATTACTACATTGTATAATGCTCAACAGTAAGCTGGTAGTAATCCAGTTCATCTTGAGTGACGATACATTCATTGGGATGGACTGTTTGGCTAGGAGGTTTATCATTTAAGAAATTACTTGTCTTTCTGAAGAGTACAAGTAAATTACCCCTACTTCTTTCAGTTCGCCAGCCATAAGTCATGAATAAGGGTCAAAATCCTATTATTTAGTGTCACCTGCTGTCCATCATATTCTTTACTTGATAATGACAGAAATCCTCATTTTGGTAAAGGGCACAGTTATCTGCCGGGCCCATACCCATAAAACTCAGTTTAACTAGATATGTGAACCCTGTCATTGCCACTGTGCATTATGGTTCCCTATGTTGCTGCAGTTTTCAGCATGCAGGGAGATTCAGACAGCGCAATGAGATTAAAGAATCAGGTTAAACAGTCAGTGAGGTTAAATGACTTGCACAAGGTAAGTGTTTTAAAGCTGGGTATGCAGGTTCACAGCTCTGTGTTCAAACCACTAGGCCAATGAAGGAAGACAGACAGCACAGGAACTAAATCAAAATAAACAAAAACGAACTGTAAACAGAAAGAATGTAAAACAGAAGAAAGAAAAGATGATGTTCAGAAACAAGAGAAAAACAGAAAACAGGAAGGAGCCAGAAGATCGGGGTGGGGGCATAACGGACCCCAAGTCCCATCTGGCCAAAAACTACTATGTCACAAAAATAGTAACATTGTAATTCAGTGTGTGGGGATAGATGGTGGAAAAAGATCTGGGCTGCTAAACAAAACATGTTACTTGCACAACCAAAATGCTACCCAAAGCTTGCTTGTTGCTATACAAAATTCATTTCAAATAGCAGTCACTGCTACAGAAACATTTTGGAATAGAATTTTCCCTGCTCATTGGTTATGGTCTTGCCCTCACACTTGAACATGAATTGCATATTTCGAGTCAGGCCATGGCATATCCACTATTTCTTACTTTCCTGCTTCAGAGATTATCATTTAAAATAAATTCAACAAGTAGCAGGTGGAGCCATATCTGTTGAACCCTTGTAGGTGGTGGTGGTGGTGGAGGAGGTTGGGGTGCAGTGATTTCAACTGCCAAATAAGGGCCTGTTTTCACTGTTTCTTCCTGCCTCTGGAGGCACTGGAGATTAACCTAAGCCATCTTGTAACACTTGGTGAGGTCACAGTGCCTTTCCTGTCAGTCTGTATAACACCTTGCTGATCCTACATCAACCTTCATGGGTCACTAGAAAGGGACCAAGATGCAAGGCAAACAATCTATCTCCCCTTTGAAGATAGTTACCTCCCCCTCCTACAGACCTAATGGGGCATTCCTAAGTCCAAGTGACTCCCAAGACACGTGCCACCTATCATGTTTGTTTGTTAAATGGTTCCTAAAATCCATTGTCTAATCAATAACATCCTTTTTAGGCCTAAAACTGATTGACTGCATTTTTAGCACCTGATTTCCTGAGGTGCTTTAATCAATCAAGAGTGGTTTTGCAGCCACTGCAAAAATGATTTGCTTACATATTTGACACTTTGTTGCATTAAGTCCAAGCACTGAAGGTCCAACCCAAATCCACAGCAAGATTCAGGATCCGACCAGAGTCCACAGCAGGACCAGGATCCTTATAGTTATTAGAGCAAGGTGTGGGCCTCTCCCTCCTACCAGATGTGGGAAAAGGATTGGGTTTAATTGTTCTTTTGGCAATTCCACTACACCACTACGGTTACTTCACATATATAGCCATTATGTATGCAATATGAGTTAATAATTGTGATTATTATGTTTATTGCTTTATGCTTCTATAACTGTTTAATATGTATTTATGGAAGTGAAAATGTTTGCAAAATTGTATTATAAAATAGATTTTAAAATGTTGACAGTTGACTGGTGGAGAGCCAATTTCACCAGCAGTGTTATCCAGTACAACTTCACAGGTGAAACTAGTGCCCACAAAAGCCTACCAGAAAATGAATCTATATTGTCCTCACAATGAGGTACTTCAGTGCATGTGTTGCTGGGATAATGTCACTTCTTGGGTGGTTGAAGGCATTTGGCCTCTGATCGTGTGCCTCACAACACACCTGAGGTGTGACGTTATCCCAACATGAGACACAACATATTTTCTTTATTGCTTAAAAGTGGAACATTCAGCACCAAGAGCCCCACACCCAAGTGGTTTGTGTGCAAAACATTTTTACTTACAATTTGCTACAGTATAATAGATTGTATCAGACTGATTCTGTTGATTGACTTCAAGCTGACACTTTCTGTAGCTACATATCCCAGAATCCCTTGCAGCTGATAGAGCAGGGCTGCCACAGTGAGACTCAATAGCCTGCAATGCATTTTAGAGTTTCTACAAGCTCTGATCTTTTGTTTGCTAGTCCCACTTTCCTTCCTAGGCCAAGTAAGTAACAGAGGACTGTACTTAACTCTAGGAGAACAGCAGGAGCAACAAGCGTCAGATCCACATATAAAAGCTCTGACATGCACTAAAGGCTATTGAATCTACTGCTGTTGCAGCCCTGCTCTGATGTCAGGTGCAAGGGATGAGAATTTTAGTTACTTAAAATGCCAGCTTGAAGTCAACATGAGTCTGATGCAGTCTACAGTGGTTTTTACTTAAAACTGTTGAATGTAGGCTGTTTCAATGTCTAGCCAAGCTCCTCATTTTTACCTTGCGTCTGAATTACTTTCTGTGAACTGAAATCTAATTTATTGTCTTTTGACATATTGAAATGTATTATTATACATTTGACATAACTTATATTATATCTACTATTTTTAAATGTATTGTATGTATGTTTTGGATTTTGTAATAGTCTTTAGACCAATCAATAAAGATTATTACACATAGTAGTACTGTATACTGCAGTAAACAGTAAGTAAAATATTTTGGATACAAAGTGCAAATTGGAACCAGCCCCACATTTGGGTGTGGGCTCTTAGTCTTGACAGTTTCCTTTAATTTCGTAAGGACACAACTAAAAATGAGCTTTGGCTCAGTGGTCCGTCATCTCCCATTTTAATGAACTGAAAATTACAATTTGATGGGCTTATGCCTGTTTAATGTCCTACCCTGCATGTCTGTCTGATTTCATAGGTTTGAAAAACCCTTGTTATCAGTCTACTTCAAAAATAGCTGAATAGATTTCCTTGTTAGTGGATTATTATAATTTTCTTAAAAATTGCTTCAATTAGATTTTGGTGTGCTTCAGATCAAAAATGGCCTACTGGCATCTGGCATCCATTGTTGCATAATGTTTATTACTATTATTGCTCCAAAATTACTGAGTGGGTGTCCTTCAGTAATTCTTTTATTCTTTACAATTTATATACCTAGGATAACCTAGCTGAGATTCAGTATCTACTGTAGTTATCAGTGGGGTCCTGTTTCTACTCATTTGTGCTGCTAGGTGGACTGAAGTATAAAGGTTACGTGACTTGCTCAGGCTAGCACACAGTGAGTTAATGACTGTGGTGAGACTGAATGATTACCCTCTATACAATGCTGTGCTGATTAGATTTCTGGAAAGAGCTAACAAAGACAACAACTGGTAGCCATATTTACTTTGTGAACTGTTTTGTTCTGCTTGATATCCTCTCTGGAATCCTGACTGCAACCCACAGCATGTCTGCTGGTGGGATCAGCCCCCAATTCCCCTAGCCGGAGAGGATCGTCACTGTATGCTACAATTAAGGTCTGGCATGTGGGTATTTATTCCCACTAAGCCCTCCCTTATTCCTCCCCAGTGTGTAGTCTTGAGGATTGACCCAGCAGAATACCTATCAGCCACCAGAAAGGTGGGTTAGTTTCACCCTACTGCCCTGCTGGTCCCTCTGGGCATGTGGTGTTTTTGAGTCACCCACCAGGTGAATGGGTGCATGCCAAAGTAAGGCTGCTTCAGAGAGCCTGTTTATTCCATCCTGTACAACAGGCATCCCTGAACCACCAGGGGACAATCTATCAGAAGGAGATGCCCTCCTCTCTGAGACAGAAGGTATCTGAGATGGACACCAGAACCATGCCTTGGTGGTCAGCACCAGATGTCCCAGACTTGAGTCTCAAATCTGGGTTGTCTAGGCAGCAGAGTGAACACTACCAGGATGACAAGAGATAGCGCTACCACAGCACTAACTGGCTACACTCCCTTTTTCTAACAAGCTTTAGCATTTGAAGGTTAAAGGCAGATGGAGCATAAGTGAAGGAAGTCACAGGTAGATATTGACAGGCTTGCCCTGGGGAACATTTAAGGACCTACAAGGGTAATCAGGGTGGAGAAGAAAAAGTTCTTCTCCTCACTTATCACAGCTAAGAAGACTTAACAAGCTGCACGTTCTGGGTGGTAAAGTACTGTATTATATCCTGATTGCATGCAAAACAGGGAACTAACTAGTTTCCTGGAGTGGTACACTCAGTTTAATGAGTTCCTTAAATCCAAGATTGTCTACATCCTTGACCATATTTCCTCCATTGCCCAAATTAAAGGCTACAGGGATAGAGCTGAGCAGACTTACAAAATGTCTAACAGGTACTGTAGGAAGAGTTCTGCAAATTGGATGAAGGAGATTTTCTTGGTGTAGCTGCTGGCTCACACTGTACCACCTCTATTCTGGACCCTGCACAAGCTCAGTTGCCAAGGCTACATTGGTTGCATTGTCTCCAGTACTGGAAGGTATTGTCAGTGTCTCTTTATGTGAGGGCATCCTCCTGGCACTCTTACAGGGGACTGTGGTATGGCCCCTGCTTAAGAAGGCATCGTTATAGCCTGACAGCCTTTCTGGTTGTCATCCAGTCTTCAACCTTCCTTCTGATGAAGATTATCAAAAAGTGGTATTGGCAGCACAGCTAATGAGCCAGTTACAAAGAAATGAAATCTTTGAGCCATAACAGTCTGGTTTCTATAGTAACACAGCACTGAAGTGGTCCTGCTTAGTTTGCAATGATCTACACCTAGTGAGAGACTGACAAGAGTTTTCCATCTTGATCCTTCTCAGCATGTCATCCACCTTTGACACCTTGTATCAACGGACTTGCTATACTGACTCAAGGGGCTTGGAGGATAGTTCTGGTCTGTTCCTTAATGATTGTAGATAATACACAGCTGTACCAGTCTTTTCTCCTGATGTGGTGTCTCAATGATGCATTTTGAATAATGCCATGAGGAACTCAGAACCTGGATGACCTCCAGCTGGTTGTCACCAGGCTCCAGCAAGACAAAATTACACTAAGTGAGGATAGATGGGCAGTTACTAGCTATAAATATTGACTTAGATGGAAGTGGAACTGAAGGCAGAGGAAGGTTTGCAGCCTGGGAGCTGTCATGACAGACAGCATTTGTGTCTCAAGTGTCCTCTGTGGTCAAGGGCTCCTTCTGTTATCTTATGGATGTTGCTGTCACCATCTCCCAGTCACCAACTTTCAAATAAAATAACAGATTGCCAAGATGCACCCCTTCTTGTTAGTGAGGATCTTTGTATTCTGGTGCAGGTCTTTGTCTCACCTTGCTTAACTACTATCTAAAGAGAAAAAAAAACAAAGTTTTTTTTTTTTCTCTTTAGGTATTTGCTGAAGAAGACCTGAGGTCGAAACGTAGATTTTTAACTCTGTTTTCAGCGTGCATTTAATATAACCGTTTTGTTTTGCTTTTAGACCACATGCTGATGCAGCACCTTGTTTTTGTTTTAACTACTATGATACACTCTGCAGGGGCCTGCCATGTAGTCAATGGCATTGTTTGCAACAGCTAGTCCAGAACTCTGCAACAAAGCTTCTGACTTCTGCTTAGAAAATAGATTATATTAACCCTCACCCCACCCTCTGGGTTGGTTGCTAGTGAGGAAGTGCAATGAATTCAAGGTTCTGCTGTTAACATATAAAGCCCAGTTGCTAAGCGAGCTAGCACTGTAATATCTCAATGACTTCCTGACCCCTACATTATAGCCATAATGGTAAAAGCCATTGGGAGGGGGCTTCTGAAGGGTCCAACCTTTTGGATAAATTCTTTTATTTTTTGTGGTTCGTGCTCCTTGTACATCTGCTTCTACCCATTGAATCTCACTCCCCACCGTGACCTCCATGGCCACCGACCACACTGGCTTGCCCCACAAAACAGGGCTGCCAAGATGACCTCTCCTGTGGAAACTCATCTAGAGTACTGGTGGTATGACCACTGCCAGCAGAACTCCCTGGGCTTGCCCCACCCAGATGGGGCTGTGGGAGTGAGCCAATCACCCAAACACTGTCTTGGCAGGGACCAGGAGGTGTGGCAGGGACAGTGAGATGGGGGGTGGGCATCATGGTGGGATGTTCAGCCATTTTTGGATGCTAATCCATGGGGGCAGGACATGTAATGACATGCAATGCCTGCTCAGCCCCATGACTGACGGCAGTGCTCACAGTGGAACCCTGGCCTCCCCAGGGGTTTGTAGAGTGCTGGATACTCTTCTGCCCTCCCAGAGAGGAGAACTGTCCCTGGATGCTCAATCCTTCTCCCCAGCCGGCTCTCCAACCGCCAAATCCATCCCGAACCGGGATGTCAGTACCATAAGCTGACATCTTGCCACTGCACCAGTGGGCCAGCCTTTTGGATAAATTCTGTTGGCATTAAGTTCTTGTGGTGGCTGATCCCACCCTGTGGAACTCTCTTTGACTGAAGTTCATTTCTATCAATCCTTTGCCTCCTTTAAGTATCATATAAGATCAGTTCTGATAAAGCAGGACTTTAGCTGTAGGGACTCATTCTCTCTTTTTTACTCCTGCAACTTTGCAGGACGTTTCCTGTCCCTAGGGCATTTGATATTTTTTCAATTAGTTGTTTACTGTTGATGATAATCTGTGTACTGCTGTACCATGTTTATATGTTTGTAAAAGCACTCCGAGCCGTGTAGGGTCACTTTAAATAAGACAATAAATAAATAAAAATACATGAAGAAACAAACTCCTGATGCTGTGCTATTACATCTACTACTACAGAGTCAGTGGTATCAAAGCAAATTCATGGAACCTGCAATACAGCTATAGGCCAGGGGTGCAAACCAGGTAGCAAGCCAAGAAACCAAACAGTAAGAAGGTTGCACTCACCAACACAGCAAAATAATGGCACAAGCAAAGACTTGCAAGTAAAAAGATTTGAATTTATTGTGCCAAAGTTAATAGCCAGATACTGCACTTTGGTTGCCACAGAAACCCCTGCGCTTCAACCAACAGGCTTTCCTGAAGTCAGTGGTATCCCTGCTATAGTGTACCACCTATCTGATACTTTAGTACAGTGCACTACATAGTGCATGATACTGTAAAAGAAAACACAAATAAAATGTCCTTATGGCACCCTTTCAGGTGTCAGTGTGGCTCAGTTGGTAGCACATCCACCTCTGGACCAGAAGGTTGTGGGTTCTTGTCCCACACGGGATTGAACTTGTACCTAAAATCGCCAGTATCCAAGTGCAGTATTGGGGGTGCTGTACTGCTGGGGTGTGCCATCTTTCAGATGAGATGTTAAACTGAGGTCCCTTCTGCCCATCCTGGTATTGTCCTGTTGGAAGTAAAAGAACACAGGGCACTCTGCAAAGAGTAGGAAACATTCCCAGTGTCCTGGCCAACATTTCCTTCCCATAAACCAGTTCATGCAATTATCCAGGCTATGTGTGGGTGATGATGTGTGATATGGCCACCACCACACATTCAGTCACTTCACTACCAGTCTAGCATTGCTTGTAAAGCACTTTGGGATACACTGTATATGAAAAGCACTATATAAATGCTGATTCTTCTTCTTCTTCTTTCCAGTGATTCAGAGCACCTCACAAGGATTAAAAAGACAGGGTTTCACTTTGAAGATACAAAAACAGCCAAATAAATACATCAGCATATGAATGGGACAGTAGCAGATAAAAAATCTAAACTTAATTATCTGGAGAAGCCTGTGTAAATAAATATGTTTTTAATCTGTGTTTAAAGGTATACACAGTGGAGCAGAGCATACTGATTCTGGGAGAAGTTCCACAATAAAGGGGCCACAACTCCAAAGGCCCTATCCCAGACTGTTTTAAATGGGCACGGGAACCAGAAGTTTGTGTTGCCTGGAATTATGAAATAATTTTAATCTCTCAGTTTTTCATTGTACACTATGTCTCCTTGTGAAGGAAGAATTGAAATTAATTACCTCCTAGGAGTATGCAGGAAGCTAATTGATACATTTCGTACATCTTTGTCAATATATTTAATTACTGGCAGTGCATACCAGAAAATATGCTGCTGTGATTGCTCCATCCATCTACTTATTCCTAACTTCTCCCATAAGGTAATGAGTTTACTGTATTTAAGAAAAAAACACAGTTGACAATCATTCAGCATTGTTTTCATAAATGTACTGGAATCGGAGTCCATTGGTGAAGGAAGTTGATAGAAGTAATGTGGAGTGCCATCGAATCATAAGAGGCGTGCAAGATGTGACATACTAGTAGAGATTCATTACACTCGGACTGCAAAGCTTGGAGAGAAGACTTAGGGGTATGCACTCCCTTTATATCACATTACCAAAGACAAAAACAGAGTGAGGAACTTAAACTTGATATGTAAACTGAACTGCACAAGAACAAGGGGATATAGTGTACAATTAGAAGCTGAGAGAGTAAAATAATTTTATAATTCCAGAAAATACACTTTTTGAATAATGTTTCAGTAATGTACCATATATTCTGCAAATGTCACGACGTAAGGTCACATAACATCAGTACTTGTTTTTGGATCTTAAAACAGCCTTTGATTCCATGAATTGGACTATTTTATGGCAACTTTTGGTGTTACGCCTGAATTGATAACATAAGATATCTTCATGAAGCAAACTGGACACACGTCTGATACAGAAGCAAAAAAGTATCAGGAAATTTCCAGCTAATACATTTGTGTAACAGGGCTGCATCCTTGCTCCATTTCTTTTAATATTTATATCAGTGATCTGATTGCAGGTTAAACAACCAAACATATGATCCCAAAATCAAAGATTTGTTATATCATTGAATAGAAGCTGCCCTCAAATACAAGCCACAGCTAAAATCCAAAGTTTGTAATGCAAGCTGCCCTTGAAGTGTAGCCAATGGCTTGTATTCAATGATATATGGAGAGATGCACTCTGGTGTCTTGGTATCTACTGTATAGGTGCTCCAGTTGTATGCCACAAACATCTTTAGCGTATGTATGTCCATTTTGTAAAAGTTACCTTTGTTTCTATTTAAGTGGATCCCATAGTGCTCACTCCTATATTGACCTTCTTGTGGTGAAAATAAATTTTAAAAAGTTATCATTAGTCTTCTGTTTGAGTTCACAGTGCAAGAGTTGTTTGCAAGGGAGTTGGCGTGGTTGCGAGTTGACATGTTACGAAGTATTGAAGTGACAAGTCACAGTTTCAGTTTCAACTTTATTCATTTTAAAACATAAAAAAGGCAAAAGAACACAAATAGAATCCAGAATTGTACTCAGAATAAGTTAAACTTTCAGTCCATAATCTCGATAGCATCTCATTCATTTGATCTCCAGTTTACTACCGATATCAGAATTAGAACAGTGCAGGGGCTCCTGTGTGTCAGTTTCACTGCATGTGGCATCAGTGTCTAAGGCATCAGCTGATGATATTGTCTCTGACAATTTAGTAATTAGCTCACCTCGGATGTCATTGACAATTCCACACTCCTTTGCAACTGAGCACATCTGGGTCACTGCCTGTTACATTGCACACCTAGGTGAAAAGGAAAATAAGGCAGGCTAGAACTGGTTAGAACATTAGATCCATCTGAGGGTATAAGTACTTTTCAGTACCTCAGAAGATTTTATTATCATGTATGTTGTGACTGTCTGCTATGAAAGCTTGATCCTCTCAAGCATCTTGTCTTAGCAAGGTACTCTGGGATTGCCAGCAACTGTTGTCTCCTGCTCCTCCATTGCCATCCTTCTGTCATGACACTCCTCTTATAGGCAGATTTGAAGGGAGCATTCAGCTAACATTGGCTGATGTAACATTTTGTGCAGCCACCAGGTATCATACCGATTATGATTTTTTTTTAGTGGCCTTCTTTACAGCTGGTGATATATGACACAAGGAAGACCATACCCAGAGATCTTTACCAAAGCCATGGAGCCCTACACTTGATCTAACCAGAGGAGAATCAGCTCTTCACTCATCCAGTCATTGGTGACATAGCCACAACCACATCTGACACACCCCAAGTCTCTTTCTGGATCTTCTTTCTTTTAGGACCACACATGAGGGTAACTTGCATTTGTTGGCCATAGCTGCTAAACACACTGTTACTTGTTGTTTTTCATGGCTGGTATCTAGGAGCAGAA
Source organism: Neoceratodus forsteri (assembly GCA_016271365.2). Classification (NCBI taxonomy): domain Eukaryota; kingdom Metazoa; phylum Chordata; order Ceratodontiformes; family Ceratodontidae; genus Neoceratodus; species Neoceratodus forsteri. The sequence continues at coordinate 1,088,078,809 of CM057459.1, forward strand.
CAGACTTTGAGCCAACAAGATCTATAGTTTTATTACCGTGCATGTCAGCCTAAATAACAGTCTCACCATATTGTCGATCAGTGCTGGCAAAAGCTGATGAGATGTAATCTGATGAGCACAGAAGTGGAAAACTTGGCATCTTTGGCAAAGTTTTTGGGTAGATGCTGACCAACAGTTAGTTGTTGTCTTATGGTGAACCCCAACATCATAAACACTTGTCTATTCATCCTCTGCCAGCAGTAATTGAAGGGTTCTGAACAAGCGCCATTGCTTTTAATGCCACAGCTGTTTGTATTACATAACAGTGTTGTTCTCATTGTAAAGTGAAATAGCTGGCTAGGCCACCTCAACCTTGGGGTATCTCAGCATCCTACCCCACCACCTAGTTGCCTGTATTTTCATTGGACCTATGGATCCCACAACAGACACCTTCTCCTCGAGGGTTGCCAGCTTTTGCCTCCACTCTGTAAGCTATTTTTCATCTATGTGGAGTGCTGTTGCAAATGGACAATTTCCTTCCTTCTCAAGCGCTCCCAGTGGTGGTAAGATTAAAAGATTTTCTCTTTGACATCTTCGCAGGTAGTCTTACTTGCTAACTCACTTCATTGCACTCTTTGTCAAACATGCCTGTCTATTGTTCCCATGACTGCTAATTCTTTTAACCTCTCTGTCAACTAGCTGATTGATAATACAAGCCACCGTCTATTACTAGCTGTCCTTGAATAGAAGCCGCAGTTGAATTAACATTATCGTTAATAGAAACCACAACATCCGTGTGAAGATATACAGTACTGAAGTAAGAATCCTTGCCTATGCCAATAATTTAGTTCTTTTCTCTCTCACTCCGTGCAAGGCGTTGCAAAAGTTACTGATGTTGTCATGTATCTGTAATAAAGAAAAACTTATACATAATGCTGTCAAAACAAAGGTAATGGTCACTGGTGCTAGAAACACTACATACACTCAAAAATTTAATAAGAAACTCTTGAGACAGTGAACACACTAATATTTAGAAATAATTTCAAACAATCTCTATTTGAGACTGCATTGATTTCCTACTTTCAAAACTAGCATTAACACCCTCTGGGATAAATAGATCCAATACATTATATGGTGTAACTCAATCCAAGCAGAAATGAGTGTATTAGAAACTAAGTTAAAACTGCAAGTGTTATATGGAGCTGAGAGCTGAGGAACAGCACATATAGTTAATCTTGAAAGAATAATTATGAAAACATATATATTTTTATTGGGTATTCCTGGGTTGACCCCAGTGACTCTAATTATAGCTGAACTGGGTGGTTTCTTGGCACAGTCAAATATAAGAAAATCTATTCTCATGTATTGGATAAACCTGAAAAATAATGGACATTCTGGCAAACCAATGTTTTGATAAATGCTTCTCTATAAGAACAGATTCAGTTGGATTGATTTCATTCAACAGACATTTAACAAACTTGGCTAGGGGCAGTAAATACTGATATTATCCACCCACATTTTACTTTGTGCTACTGTAATCACTCTGTGGATTAGAGATTAATTTAGATTTAAAGAGACAGACATTCTGCTAAGTATTTTTACTAATACTTTTGAAGAACAGTTATTGTCTATTTTTTGTCTACGTTGCAGCTCACGATCTTTATGATTTATAAGTAAAAGCGTTTGAGCTTTTAGTCCTTTTGACATAAAAGGAGTTGTTTGAGAGATTTTTTTCAGAGAGCTGCATTTCAAGTCTGAGGTTCTCTTTTTTTCACAATTAAGTAACTGATTTGAACAGACCTAGATGCTAGTTTCACCTACAGGAGTAAGGTGTGGAGTTTCCTATGTTGCTCAATTGGATTTTCCCATCTGGAACCTGTGCACTAGGTCTAGTCCTTCTGGGAGCTATGCAAAACAAGTACTTGTCACATGTGCTTTGTTTACTGGGTGTTCTCACCCCTGAATCTGTGATGAAACACACCCCTGTAATGCTCCCCAATGTGAGCACATTGTACACATAATTAGGTACTCTCTCTCTCTTGCTTCTGATCTCAAACTGGCCAAAATAAGGTACATGATTTATAATAAAGTGAGACGTGATGTACTACAAAGAACATTGCAACAAGTGAATTGATTCTTCCTTTGTAGGATATTATGTAATGTGTCATTTATCCAAATATAGATGACATGGTTGCACTTGCATACACTCAAATCTCACCATGATATTTGTGTCAAAGTTTTATCACACTACAGTTCATATGCCCTTACAGTTCAGGTTACAGACCTATGCGTGTATGTAAGAGTTAAGCCACTTGAAAGGATGGGTCTACTGTGGAATTAATTATGGAATTAGCCTCGAGGAAAGGAGGGAGAGGGGGACATGATAGAAACGTTCAAGTACCTCAAGGGAATCAACAAAGTCCAAGAGGTAGCATCTTTCAAAAAGAAGGTGTGCAAGAACAAGAGGCACAATTTGAAGATAGAGGGGGCAGCTCAGAGGTAATTTAAGGAAGTATTTTTAACAGAGAGGGTTGTGGATGCATGGAGCGGCCTTCAGGAAGAGTTGTGGAGTCAAAATCAGTGGTGGAATTCAAGCATGCATGGGACAGTCATAAGGCAATTCTAGGGAGTGGGGTAGGAAGAGTAGGCTGCTGGTTAACTAGGATCTGCAGCTTATCCAGTAGGTAGGGAAATGGGCAGACTGGGTGGGCCAAGCTGTCCTTATCTGCGTCAAATTCTATGTTTCTATGTTAATCCATGGTGGAGGTGCCTCAATGACCCAACCATGGATTAATTTCACAGTATACCCATCCTTCGAGTGGCTTAATCCTTTTGTAACATGGCAATGATTGTATGACTAATATTCACTGAATAAATGAGAACAGATAGGCTGATTTAGTTTTGGAATGCTTTATACTGACCTGTTAAACATGGTGTACATACAGTGAAAAACAATTGGAACATACTTATTGGAAATATTGTGGCTCATATTTAAGTATTGCAAAATAGCTTTCATTACAAGCTTTAAGCTTTCAAACATCAAAACATATTTTAAAATTTTTCAAAAACTTGCACTTAACTTTCTACTCTAGGTTCTTTGATTTTCATCTGTGTGTATCACAAGATATGGGTTGCACTACATGATGGGAGTGTGCTAGGGTACATCTTCATGTTTTGTTCCTGCAGTTTCTTGCAGACCAATAGGTGGCTGTGAAACATTTCTAGCAGCACAGCACTTTTCCACATGTACTGAACTGAGCCAATCTGAAAAAGCTTTCATAGACAAAGTACTGTTTTCTGACTATTAACTTCACTTTTTCCTCTCTACCACATTAATTTTCATGTGAAGTGCTGGGACACATAATATTATTCAGTAGACCAAGAATGCATTGCACCAAAGTTGCTTACATAGCAGTAGATTACGAGTGATTGTAACAGTATGTAAATGTTCAGTTCTGACAAAAATATTATCACTGCATAGCTGTGTCGAGTTGAACTGTAGAATGTTTAGTAAGTCATATAGATATGTACCAGTGACAACATAAAACGATGTTGAAAAAGTGAAAAACCCTGTGCCAGAAATAAAAAAAGTGATCAGTAGAAACATGTTTCTCTTTATCTTCAATCATCCATTAATGCTTACTTGTAACATGGGAAAAACAATAGCAGTCAAGGAAAGAAAGCTGATAGAATTAATAGCATCAGGTGGTACCACGAGCAACACGGCATTATGAGACGATAATGCCATGTTGCTTGTGAATATAAAAGCAGCCACAGGAGGAAAATGAGCAGTGTGTCAAATCGGGAAGACAAGAAATAGAAGTCGTCAAGTTTGTAAATGGCAAATGCGCACAGTGGAGGAGCAGTGGGACAAATATCAGAGAGGACTACGTGAAAGGTAGAACTAGGAAAGTGGGACGTTAGATATGGAAAATGCAAACAATGTTTAGGTTGAGGATGACAAGATACTGATGTCAGATGGAGAAAGAGGCAGTACAGAGCGAGAAATTAAAATATTGCAAAGTGGTAACCACAGAGCAGGTGAGACAGACAGAATGCAGCAAGCTGGACCACAAGTACTGAGGAGAGAGGATCCAACAGACTGGAACAGTGAGCAGGACAGGAACATCGGAAATGCATTTCAGTTTAACAGTTTACGGTCTATGGGACTGGTAATTGTAATTATGCAGGAGCAAACACAGACTCAGAACATAGCAGAGACTAGAGAAATCTGACTACAGAAAGGAACCGAGCTGTAGAAAGAAAATGTGAGTACCCAAAGAATAGAATGAGAGTGAAGTAAACACGATTTCTCTATACAAAATGAAACAGAGAGATAAATGATGAACTAGAAAGCGAGAGCAACATCGCGGTCAGCCTAGCAAGAATATCAAATGAGCAGTCACCAAGAAATCAATAAAATGTATCCCAATCATTAAGAAATATGTAATTGTACCACCATAAAAAAGAAAAACACACATATGTATGAAAGACAGATTCATTCAGAATTCTCTCAAAGTAACAGTAAAATAAGTGAGAAACTTTATTAGTGTGATTGTTTATTGTATTGTATCTCAGAAACATAAATAGGATATGTAGATCCATATGTAGACCATGTTACAAGTGCATTAATCCCCTCGAAGGTGGCATCTAATGGGGAGTTAATGCATGGTTGGACCGTTAATACACACTATTTGCCTCGTGCCACAACGATCTCAACCATGCATTAACTCCCAAATCATGCGCTTCATCGATAATGCTTACGTATCTTACTTTGACAGAATAGATATTCACCTAAACAATGATGTACAATGTATTCATCCCTGTGTTTCAGTACCACTCTTTGGTGCCTTGGTAGCAGAGGCAAACTGTTATATTTCTAAACAGTACTGATGGAGTATTTTGTTTTTAAGTGCAGAATGCTGTATGTATATTTTCAATGGTACCACATCAGTATTACTACGTTTGTGTCATTTGAAATGGCTGCATATTGTTTGTCTTACAGTACCTGATGGGGTCTGTCTGTGGTTGCTTGTGTAGTCTTGTCCTGTTGCTGCTGAGGGGAAGGAGTTAGGAGAAAACCTGTAACACCACATTTCCCTACTTTTGTGACATTAAGTTGAGCCCTGATGCATAATGCAGATTTTATTTTGCAATGAATTTCCTTTCTTTTTGAAAAAGTTAATAAAATCTACCTGTTTGTCTGTCTGTCTGTCTGTCTGTCTGTCTATCTATCTATCTATCTATCTATCTATCTGACCTTTTTCCCCATCAGTTGACTAATAAATGTATTTGGTTGATTTTTCTCTATATGGCCTCACCTGCTACTGTTGTATCATCTTGCAATATGTGGGGGTTAATTTTTATAGGGCCCATTGGGCCCCTATATAATACATATAATAGTCTTACATACATCAGTCAAAATGCAGAATGGTCCGTTATGTGCATATGCAATTTATGTAACCCCTTTGATCCCACACAAATCCCTTACCATGGTGTTACATCGTCTTTAGAATTTAGTCCAGGATTACATGTATTCCAGCACAGTAAATATTGCAATGCATCTCCAATTTTTGAGTATTTGTGTTCCAAATTCTTAAGCCTCTGTGATGTTCACAGAAGTGATGAAGTTTAAACCCATCTTTATAAATGTTTTTATGGTGTTACAAAAACAACAACACATTTTTAGGTGAAAATGACAGTTGCTGACTTCGGTGATGCACTCAAGCAGTGTGGATGGGTAATCTTGAGTTCTGCACTCACCCAGCACTTATTTCCATACTTCTACTGCTTTATCCCTCAGTAATCTGTATTATTGCTTGGGTGTGCTCTCTACTAAATGGGAGGCGAAAAAAAAGCATTGAAGCCTACCAGTCATTCTTCAGAATCCATTGTTTGAGGCCCACTTGTCTCATCTCCACTGATGCTGCAAACTTAGGCATCCTCTGCTCATTCAAACACAAACTACGTCAAACACCTATGTCCAGAGCCACCTGTGACTGTTTCTCCTAACCTCCCTGGTAGTCACTTCTGTTCTTCATACCTCTCTACTATCACCACCTCTGCCTGCCACCCCCTCCCCCATCCCCATATCTACCCCTGCCTCTCCCTAGCCCTGGTCCACCATCTTCCTCTCTTACCCTCCTTCAACTCCCTTCCTCTCTCCCTTTTCTAATCTGCTCACCCCACCCACTGTTGCACTTGTTCCCTGATCCTTGTCTCCCATCCACCTCTCCTTCAACCTCCCTCCCTCCCAGTTACCCTCTACACCCACTCTCTCTTCCACTTTCCCTCGCTGCCTGGCACAACTGGCAGCAACTCAGTTTTTCCACTCTACTGTTCCCTTTGACAATGCCCTTCTGGCAGCTTTAATTCATGTAAATATTGTTTGTTACTCATCATTCTTAAATGTAAGCTTGATTGTGTTGTTCTAACTGTTATTTATATTACCTGTAGTTTTCAGACCATGTATACCCTGTACTGAATTTTGTATTCAAACTGCTTGCCTGCTAATCTCACACAAACTGTACTTCTATTCTTTGTATACGGACGTGGAGCCTTTGTAAAAGAGCCATTGGCTCAAAGGTATTTATCCGAAATTCTAATAAATAAATAAATAAAATAAATCTACTTTGAAGCCAGACACCTCTTTGATACTGCCACAGCCTTCAATGCTGCAATTTTGAACAATTCCGAGGATTCCAAGAGGAATTTTGATCTCTTCAGATTGATTTAAAATCATCTTTGGTATCTATGGAAGGCAGAGTCACTGATCTGGAAAAAGCTGCTGCAAGAACTGATTCACAGGTCGACTGTTTGGAATGTTTACTAGCTACTGTAAAACACTATAAGACCAACATTATCTTTGGGACAAATGTGAGGACTTAGAAAATCGGGTCCCTCAGGTATAAGTTAAGAATATATGGGTCAAGAAGGGAGAAGAGGGTTGGGATATGCTTTCTTTCATCCAGGATTTCTTTGCTTTACTGTTAGACATCAGCGATCTCTCTCCCTCCATTTTGAACATGCCCACAGATCTCTAATGTAAAAGCCTGTATCAGAGGATGTTAGAGCCCTGGTCAATTGCAGTGCGTTCACCAATTTGCAGTGAAGCAAGAAGTTTTGATGCGAGCTTGGTGCAAGAGACAATTATTCTATAAGGGTCAACATGTCTGTATCGATACTGATTATTTCCTCCTACTGATGGCAAAATGCAAGGCATACGCTCCTCTTTGCACTTCTCAGGGAGCACAAAATAAAATTCACTACACCATACCTTGCAAAACTTCGGATACATTTCCCTGATGAAGTCCGCATATTTAAGGTTCCAGAGGTGGCCTTACAAGAATGCAAGTCTAGAAATGTATTATCGCCGAAGAACAGATGGAATATGATGCAACAAAGAGAAATGTGCCCTGCAAAAAGAACAATGGAGTAAAATCTCTTCATAGCAAAAAGAGGCGATCAGAACAACATTTCAAAGAAATAAAAATGATGCTGCAAGCATTCGCAGAGAAGGACACTACATGATGTGTGGGACTGATTGATTTTGTTGTTTTTACAGCCTGTCTGTGCTACCCTTGGACACATGAAGTGCTGGGACTGTTAAGATCTTTATTTCAGATATTTCCATGAGTATGATTCTACCATTCTGCTTCTTTTCTTTTACCTCACTCTCTTTGCCCTTTTCCCCATCCTTTTATTATGTTTCTATTCCAGCATACTTCCTTGTTTTTACAGCTCCTTCATAGCTCCTTCTTTATCTTCATCTTTTTACTTGTTTTTGGCAAGCCTAATATTTTAACATTAGTTCAGGACACAGTTTCTTCCTTTGTTATACATTTTGTTTGTCTTAAATTATCTGTTCCTACTTTCTGCAATGCATTTTTGTTTTCGTGCGTGTGTGTCTCGACAGCCTAGATGCTATGACTTTTTACTCACAGGCTACTCTGAGCTATTCCTTGCCAGTTTCAATTTTTTTTAGTTTATTTTTCTTTTCTTCTGACTAAATTACATGTATTGCTTTTAACTTTTCTTTCTTTGCTCTCTATTCCAATAAATATTTTTTATCTATTGATTATTCAGCAGAGTGACTTGGCTTTCACTAGTTGATACTGTGATACTTTTTCTGCTCTTCATTTTTGTTGGGGCTTTCTCATTGTTATAGTCTGTGTCTCCCTCTTGTGGTTTTATTTAGTACTGCAGATTTTTAGCTCCTTATTCTGTGTTTCTTTGTATCTATGAAGATGTTGGGAGCTAAAGTATTTTTTATTCCTTCTATTATTTATTCTTTCCCCTAGACATACCAATCCACATGTACCTCCTGCCAATTTTGTGGTATTTGTTTTGGAATTTTTTTAATATTTTGATATCTACTTTTTGGTGGATTTTGGAGGTGATCAGTATTTTGATGTGGGGTTCGCCTTTGTGTTTGCTTGGAGCCCTTCCAAATTTCAAATTTATCTTTTCCTTTTTTGTATGTAGAAGGTTTAGGGGATTGAGTGAGGGAATCCCTGTAATTCATATGGTCTTACTCTAACCATTTTTATTTTTCCACCTAGAATGGTACTCCTGGTTACTCTCTTAAATTTACTAGAAGGTTTTAAAGTATCTCTTTTCTCACCTTTTTTTTTCTTTATGCTAGCCAAAAGTGTGGTTATCTCCTCTTAATTTTTGTTTCCTTTCTTTGCTACTGTATATATATATAAATACACACACAATGGGGTGAGAGATATCCCAGTGGGATAAATGTAGATATTCTCACTGCAGTGAGATAAATGCTGATGACATCAGTGGAGTGAGGTATATTCCATTTATTCATACTCATGTCACCACTCACTCACTCACTAAAGCTAGCATTCTAAATGAAAGTGATTCAGAAATCAGTTTCTGTTTCTCACTGAAGCCTGCAATTTACTCAGTTAGCATTGCTAAACACACTTACCTGTGTCCCATAGTTTCTAACACTCCGAGCCCATTACTGTGCTAATAACAGCTTAAAACAGCCTGCATTCTAAAGGAAACTCCTTTACAAAGCAGTCTCTCTTTCAGTGCAAAGGTGCAACTAACTCAGTTAGCATTGCAAAACACAATCACGTTTCCCATAGTGTTTCTAACAATCCCAGCCCATTCAGAAACATTTCTGTCAGTATTAAGTTACCACCTTTCCTATTTTTCAGGACACTCCTGATTTGGGCAGCTGTGTCTGAAAACAAATCTGAAAAATACTACACTCCTGACTTTGTAGTAGTAAAATATTTTCTAACTTTCCACTAAATGTTGCAGAAAACTATCATATCCTAACTAAAATACCTTAAAATGATAAGAAACAATAGAAGCAACGAAGAAACTATAATACTTAGCCTTAATTCTGATTATATAGAGAAAACATGTCTGTTGTATTGGTCGAGGTTATGTACTGTCCTGCGAAAAATCTTGCTTCAGTAAGAAATGTCCCACTTTGGGCTTTTAAAAGGTGGTAACCCTAGTCAGTATAGCCTAGAGGTTAGAGTAATGAGCTCTGAACAAGCTTGGTACATTCAGCAGACCAGACCTGGGTTTGATTCTCATGACCTCCATTTGCATACTATGTGACTCTGGACAAGTCACTTAACTGCCCAGTGCTCCCAGGTCACTCCTAAAAACTCATCTGGTTACCAAAGATTAGTTATCAAAGACTAAAATAACAAAAAGCAAATAGAAACAGGAAAAAGACACAGCAAATAAAACAACACTTCTTAGCTCCTACCCATTGTATAAATAGCACACATGATGTGCAGATGGTGTCTATGGAAAATATTCTCACTCCTGCAGAGTGAGCTGTGCATTCTCACTCATGCCTTGGCCTCATGAGAATACAGAGTTCCTCTGCAGGAGTGAAATATTTCCCCATATCACACTCCTACCCTTCATGTAATATATGTAATAGATAACCCACTCTCAGGTGTGCGGTCGCTCTGATATATCACATCTTGGTGTGTGTTGTTATGCATGAGGCTGCAGGCTGAGTGTATCAACCACCAAGGTGTGAGTATATCGACGCAGACCACACCCTAGAGTGGTTATCTATCTTATAAAATAGGCAAAATTGTTTGGAGGGTGGTAAAGTGCAGGTGTGCAGTCGCTCTAATATGCACCGGTCATGTGATGTGTTTCAACCAATCTGCAGAGATAATTTTACCTACCCATTTTATAAATATATATAATATATACACAATGTGTGTGTGTGTATATATATATGTCTGTGTATATATACACACACACATGATTCCTGTTGAACCTAGGGAGCCCAGTTTTTAACACCTTCTCCTTATGACCTCTGGGTTTTGCCTAGAGTTGCTCAGGAGCAGGCTAGATGACCCTGCTCTTTACCTTGAAGTTGTCTTTGTTCTCTTTTTTCTCCTCACATTTTTGACTCCCTGGTGATGTAGCATTTTTAGTACCATGTCAGTTTCTTCTTTTATTATCTCATTTTTTTTCTTTTGTACCAGCCCTGGTGGGGGATTTTTCATACCTTATAAATAGTTCCAGATTTCAGATTTTCTTAGTTATTCCTGTTGGGGATTTGGTCATTTGTGTCTTATACTGGGCAGGTGGGGGGGTTGTTAGGCATTGGCTGTGCTTGGCTATACCACTGTTTTCCTATGGATCTGGTGCTTCCCCAGTGTTATGGTACCAGACCATGCATTTTCTCTCACTTGATGTTTGGAACATTTGTTTCACTTCTGTGATACCTGTTATAGTTCATCTGGTTTCTACTTGTTGCTTTGCTGGAGTTTGTTACAAAAGCCACCAAATGGTATTCCTGTGTCACCACCCTATTGACTTAGTATCTTCAAATATGCTATGTCCTGCATCCATCAAGTGGGTCTCCGTATTCTTTGTGTTTATACAACAGCAGGATTTTTCATGGGTTAGATTTCCTGTTTGCTACCTGTATTAGTATAAGTCTGAAAATAATCTCACAAAATATAAATGGGTTAAATAATCCCATAAAAGATCAGAGGTACTGACTTCCCTTAAGAAACCCAAACCTGATTTCATCCTAGTTAAGGAGACTCACTCACTCACTTGTCAAAGCCGGAACATGAAAAGTTAATGTCTTTTGGATTTTCAACTGTAGTTGTCTCTTCCTGTTGAAAAGGTAAATGGAGAAGCATAGCTTTTTAATTTCCTGCACTACATTTTCATTTGATTGCCTCGAAACAGATTCTCAGGGTTACTTGGCTATGCTTAAAGGGTCTTATTTAGGACAGATACTAACATTTGTTACTTTATATTTACCCCTGGATCACTGACTTTATTTGTTAAACATTATGGCAGCAGATCACAGCTTTTCAGGAAGGTATGCAATTTATTGGGGATTTCAATATGATTCTTGATACAAATACTACCAACCCTTCACCTCCCCATATGACCCCTACTCAATGCTTGGTTAAATCATACCTGAGAAATGGAATAGGTAGATGCCTGGCATTTTATTAATCCTACTTCCCATTGTTATACCCATTTTATGGCCCCCCATGGTGTCTACACCCATATAGATTGGCTGCTGGTCCCTGTGGAACAGGCCCATTGAGTGTATGATTGTACCATTAATCCTATTTTACTATCTGACCACATTTCTTTATGCTTAGAATTTCAATTACAACAACCTTGGGGCTCCACTTTATTGAAATTCAACAATTCCCTATTACATGATAACAATTTTGACCAGTGGATGTCTACTACGCTAGAAAGAATTATTACGGAAAATGCTAGTGCAGATACCTTCCAGCTTTGTTTTGGGATACCGCTAAAGTGGTTTTTACGTGGCATATGTACAGTATAGTAGTATGTGCTCATTCATGTTCAGTCAGCAGCTGGCCATGGTGGTGAGAGGTGGTCTGTGTCAGTCACTAGCCTGTAAGGGGTCGGGGTTGAAGCGAGGAGGTTGGGCAATGCCAGGTGGGGGCCACTAGACCACCAGGGTAATGGAGAAGTTTGCATTTGGTGCTTACATGTCGGGGATCAGGTTGGGAGCTGAGGCGGGTGCTGTTCGCACAGTGAGGGATTCAGGGCTTTGGACCTATATTGGGGGTTGGGGACATAAAGCCTGGAGGGGCTGTATTAAAATATTGGGTGGTTGGGGGATGACAAAGCTTGGAGGGCTTTAACCGGGATTGGGTGTCGAGGGCATGGGCAAGCCCTGCAGTATTTGGTGACATGGGGGTCGGGGTATGGGGGAACCCCTCTGGGGCCTGTGCGAACTGTTTGGGACATGGGGGCTATTGTGCCCTTCACAGCCAGGGTTGTGACTTGTGGCGATCCCTCCAGATATGCCCTTTGTTTGGTGTACCTGTGGGTTTGTCATAGTCACAGGACTTAGCTCTGGGAGCCTGCCCCTTACAAAATTGGGCTCAGGGTCCTTGGCTTATTGGGGTTTGGCAAAGTTGCCTTTGGCGGTGACTTGCACCATCCTTCTAGAATTGAGCCCAATACGTTTAGATTTCTTTCAGTTGTTGTAACTTCCAGACTTTACTCCTGTGAATATGGATTTAACTTACCATAAATGGTCACACCTGGGCCCTGATTATTGGTGTCAATTCTTGCAGGGTCCACCATCCATTCTTTCCTGAAATGCTACATCAGTATCAATTACCTCATACTTCCTTTTAGGTACCTACAGGTGCGAGATTATCTTAAAGCTCAGCTCCAGATAGAATACTTAAAAGGTGACCCTCCTGCCGTTAATAAGTGTACCCTTCTAGGAGAACTTTCGTAAAACCCCTTACTTCTCAGTTGTACAGAGCCCTTCAGGCTTTTCAAACTCATTCTATTAAGCATGTTCGATGAGCATGGGGAAAAGATCTTATTATGCATCTTGAGGATCAGCAATGGTACTCTTCTTTATCTGTTACGTATACAGTTACTTCTTTGTTCTGGCGTGAGTTCTTCTGTAAGGGTATACTTTGTTATTTTATCACTCCAGCAAGGCAGGTTAAGTATTTACCACATAAAGGAGCACAGTGCTGGAGAGGATGTGGTTATACCAAGAGCGGCTTTTAGTTCATGTTTTGTGGGCCTGTCCCAGTCTGGCACCTTTCCTTCAGGAGGTCCAACTTGCACTTACAGAACTTTGGGACGTTAATCTAAATTAACTCCTACATTGTTTCTTCTATTAGATGTTCCCCAAGGTTATCATACTCAGATACCCTTAAGTTACTCCATGTTTTAATACTAGCAGCTCATAAGTCCATTACTAAATGTTGGCTAACCCCACAACCTCCTACTATAGAGATGTGGTATAATTTAGTTTGTAACATTTATCATATGGAAGAGATTACAGCCAGATTATAATAGGCTCACCTTATTTGAGATGAGGTGGCGTAGATAGGTGGTGTATATTGGGGGAGTGATTTTGTTCATAATTTTGTTGTACTATGTTATACATTTATTACTTTCTGTTCTGTTTGACATGATAGCTATTTTATGTTTTTGGTACTCAGATATGTCGACAACACCTTGGTGGCATTCTTATTGTACTAGGTTCTTTGTGCATTATTTGTTCTACTTGTAAATATTGCAGTATTTTAATAAAGAAAGTGACGCTTGCTACCCACTAAAGTCATCTAAGGGCCTAAAAAATAAGATTGTTGAAAATTTGGTGTAAAGATCTTAAAATGACTGAGCTATGAGTAACAGTTGCTTTTATACCAAGTCCAAGTTTTTATGCAGTGAGTCGGTATTCTTTGGTCACAGTGCCTGACAACCTAAAGTTTCTTGGTTCACGACATAAAAATTCTTAACCAGAGTAAGGTCATATTTGTATGTCACGTGCTGGTTTCTCTGAGTCCGATATACCCACATTAGAGCTATATCTGATTTCTGGTTATTTTAATGTCAATTGTATTGCTTCTCTTCTTGGTAGTAACTGTACTTATCCCACCTGATGTGCTTTTAACATGTGCTGTAAGTCTGTATTGATTGTACTGTTGACATGATATGCTTTTATTGATGTTCTTTATATTTATGTAAATATGTCACCCTGAAAAGGGACTGTTACGGTCTCAGTGGGTCTACGAGTCACCAACATTTAAATAAAATTAGCCTCTATTCTTGGGTCACGACAGTCTCTGATGACCTAAAATTCTTGGCTCACAACATAAAACATTTTCTGCCACCCATTGGCCACCTGCATGCTCGAGCCCTGCATCCTTGCCTACAGGATAGGCCCTACCACCAAACACCACCCGGCTTACTCCCCTGAGGTAGGGCTGTCGATGGGGAGACACGCCCGAGAGATGCAAGTAGGTAGCATGGGAGCAGGAGCCCAGGTAACAGTGTGAGGTCTGCTATGTGGGGTGAATGTCATCCTGTGGAGGAAACCTCCTAGTTTTCACAGTTTTCTCCCAAGAGGAGTGTCATGCAGTGATGTTAAGGCGACACTCTGAACATCTGACATGCCTCCCAACTAGAACAGGCACTGGTGGTTGTATTCCCCGGCCTCTGCCAGGGGTTAATCACGCACTGGTTACTGTCCCCCAGAGGAGAAGATCAGTCCACATGATGCTCAGTCCCCACCCTCCAGCTGGCCCTCTAACGCCTTGAGTCTGGATTCGAACCAACAGAAAAATTCTTAATGTGTAGTAAGTTCAGATTCTTTTTTGAAATTCAAGTTTATTGATTTTAGCATAACCCACATAGACAGGTCATTACACATTAATGTCGGTATCCATTCATGGTATAACTAAAATAAATAAATAAAAGGGACACAACACCCCAACAACTCAAACCCCCTCCCTCAACCCCCTCCTCTTCCTTCCTTCCAAAACAACCAACCAACCACCCCTACTACCAACCATAAAGTACCCACCCTCCACCCCACAAAAGCCCTTATAGAGTGTGCAACACAATTGTATGTCTAATTCTATCAACTAGTTCATCATGGAATTATATCCTGATCATGTAGTCAAAATCAGAGGAGGTAGATGGGAGAAGGAAGGAAGAAAACCACGTTGGGCATCAGAGAGACTTCAAGAGATCATTGGTGCAAATATAAGCATACAGATTGCCCCATTTTTGTGGAACAGGTCCATACGATTGCATGAGCTGGCCACAAGTCTCTCCATGTTGAAGCAAATTGAAAGTTCCGTCAACCATTCAGAATAGGTCAGGGGTCAGTTGGTCGGTCCAATGTCTAAGGACTAGTCTTTTGACCACTATAGACACTAAGGCCATGTGATATTGGCGTTCCAGGCAATCTATGGTGGAGTAGTCACCTAGAATACATATATCAGGCGTAAAAGGTTGGCAAGGCCAAGTATAGGATCTAGATTGTCCTGAATAGAGGTCCACAAGGGGCAACCTTAGTACAATGCCAGAAAATATGGAGGAAATTCCCTTCACTATGTGAGCACCTGGAGCAGAGGGAAGAGATAGTTTATTGAGACGGAACAATTTTTGGGGTATAGTACATATTGTTTAATATGTAGTACTGGGTGAGTCTAAACCTATCTTGGGTGTGGTATCTGTGCAAGTCCTTCCAAATTCGGGTCCAGTTGGGAGTGGAGTCTGGGAGTAAAGAAAGCCAGATGCAGGAACCTTCGACTGAATTCGGGAATTTGTGGTCCAGTAGGAAGGAGTATATTAGGGAGATGGAGTGTGGTTTAGAGGCAAGGGTAAAATGTGGGAGAGGAAAGGATTGGACCTTAGGTTCTGAAATTGTGAGCCAAATTTAGCAGTGATAAGATGTCTTAGTTGGTATAGTTTGAAGATCCTATTATTGGGGATAGCAAATTTAGCTAGTATATTGGGGATGAGAGGAGGGAACCTTGGTCATAGTAGCATTCTAGAGTAGTTTCCTTAATTTGTGGAAGCCACTCAGGGTGATTATTAGGTTCCAGTTTGATATTGGGGTTGAGGATGATGGGTTGTGCTAGGTCCATTTTAGGGAAGATTTTAAGGAAATATAGGCATTGAAAAGAGATTTAAGAGATGTGAAGATTGTTTGATCGGATAGCCAATGTGAAAGCACCGAGATAGGAGTATAGAAAATTGCATAGGGGTCTGTTTTAGTCTCTGAAAGGATCTGTCTCTCAATTTGAAGCCAGATCGGGGAATGGTTCAGCATGGGTTGAGTACCATCTACCTAGTTAGGAAAGGTGGGCAGCCCAATGATAAAATGTTAGGTTGGGAAGTCTAAGACTGCCTTTATCTTTAGGGAGGATAGTTTGAGAAAGGAACGCCGAACTGCTTTCCTCGCCAAATAAACTTTGAGAAGATTGTGTGGAATTGATGTAAGTAAGAGAGCGGTAACCAGAGGCCTAGTAGGTTGAGGGATAAAGATACAGGGAAGAATGCTCATCCTAATAATGTTAATCCTACCCACAGAGAAATAGGGAGGTTAGACCATCTTTGTAAATCTAGTTGGATATGAGTCTTAAGGCCATCTAGTTAAGCTTCCTAAGCAAGGAGGGATCTGAGGTAAAGTGGATGCCTAGGTATTTAATCGATTGAGGACCATCTCATACCAAATTTAGTAAGTTCGTGTTTATATGTATGGGGTTCAATGGGAGTATTTGATTTTGATATATTCAGTTTGTATTGAGAAAGGTTGCCATATTGAGTTATAAGTTGAGCGCGTGTCCTAGAAGTGGCGGGGTGAGTGACATGGACGTTCAGATTCTTATGTGATGAGCCTGTATTCTTGGCCACAGTTTCTGATGACCTAAAAATCTTGACTCATGACATAAAAAATTTTAACCCTTAATAATGTTAAATTTTTATGTCACGAGCCTGTATTCTTGGTTTCACTTTCTTGCAACCTAAAATTCTCAGCTTGTAACACAAGAATCGACAATTGCCACTAGGCCTGGAACCTAAGATTTTGGGGTGCCCAGAACATGTATTTCTGGGTCATTTCTTTGTCAAACAAAAGGTTTTGGTTAATTAGGATTAGTCATTTCTTTGTTTCTGACTTTGTGTCTGATTACATATTGCATTTAATGTTCATGTTCTGTTTCAAATCATTTCTGAATTTGAACATGCATTTTATATAATGTGAAATCTTAAAATAATTAAAAAAAGCTTTTGACACCCTAGTTTTTTTTTTAATATACAAGTATGTCCTTCTGGTGGGTCAGCGGCTGTGTCAGCCATCCATACCAGACATCCAGGTCACCACGGGCCCCCTCACTTCCTGGCAGGACCACTGGAACTGACCTGGGGCATCATCCAGCTGTCGTCACCCACATTTTCTGCTGTTCTGTCCCTTAGTTCTTGGAGCCCCAATCAACCATGTTGGGCACACGCGGAGGAGCGCACACATGCCTTGGCTTAGTCAACTCCTCCTCCCACCTCTGGCCTAGCGCCTGGTTCCCTCTCTGCCTGCAGCACCATTACACCTCCACGTGGTGGTGGTCTTAAACTGAGAGAGCCAACCTCCCCTATTCAGGAGAGGGCTGCCAGGTAGCCACTCTGTCCACTCCCAGCCCCCGGCTGACCCCCAGTGGCCTATGCTCATTCCGAGTATGGGTTGCGGTGTGGTGAGAGGAGGTGCCCAGTGCCTCAGCCCTCAGCACCACTGAGATGGCTCCCTAGGTATTCTTTATGGTCTGTTGCTGCTAATTTACCATTTGGTGCCCTATTCTGGAATTGTTTGGGCCTTGGTGAAGGATTTCTCACTTATCTAAAGTATAATTTGCAATGTGGATTCTGTCACAAAGTTATACTTTGCCAAGGAACTCTGAGTATATGGGATTTACCAGTTTCTGATGACATAATGAATAGCATTTTAGATAGAAGCAGGGTGAAGAAGTTAATAATATTCTGGGCTAACACCAGGAAAAGATGGCGCCTTTCATGGTAAGAATTTTCAAAGGGAGAATGTGCTTAGTCAAAATGTGAAAATGACAGCTTAGTATTGCTTGAGGATATAGGAAGAACATTTGACAATGACTTTAAATTGCCATTCTGAAGCACAATATCCAGAGTTTCCATAGAGTGTAGAAACCGTGATGTACTGTATTTATCTTTAGAGGCTTAGAATTTAACTGGGTAAAAGTGAATTATGATCCGCTTCAGCCTGGAGATACTGAATGTATTATTGCACCGTGCTTTCCTAATTTGTGTAACTAAAGGAATACTGCATTGTTTTGACTATATTCACTTTAAATGGAAGAATCTCAAGAGCATAAAAATTCAGTCAGTAGGGTACATGCCTCCTCATCTGAAACAGAATGCATCCAACCACCTCTTTAATAAAGTGTTCAGGCATTCTTTTCAGACCCATTTTAGTGGATTCTGGCCTGCTTTTCATCTATGAATGTGCTGAGTACTAAAGCTAGCCTCTTGTCATCTACTCGGGGCTAACCACTGGCAAATTGGACATAGCTGCACAGTGTCTCTGATAAACAGATAGTTAACAGTAGAATAGGGCTAACCCATTGGATAATCTTTGCTGAACCATAGAGCAGCTCCACGTGCTGGAATAAAAATTTCTTTTGGTTTCCCTCTGCTGTGTCTGACTGATTCTGTGATTGCAAGCAATTCATTGTGTTTATGTTTTGCAATTTTGTTTTCAAAGGATTTTGAAAGCCACATGTCCACCGTCCTGTGCCAGCCCTCTTTTAGTCTTTGTCAATTCTAAAGCGGAGACAATCAGGGTGAAGTTCCTCCGTCGATTTAAGCAGTTACTAAATCCAGCTCAGGTGTTTGATTTAATGAATGGAGGACCTCATCTAGGGTAAGGCAAAATGTTGTTGTTTTTCTTCCCAGTGCATGTGATGGAGCGTACCCTGTCCCCATCCCACCTCTTTTGTTATGGACTAGGAGATCTACCGCATGCCTGACCACAGCTGTAAATGACTCTCAGGCTTCCAACTTCTAGTAGTTTCTCTACATATCAGTGCTACTTCTTGGGCAGAGTGCTGTCCAGTAATTCTGATGACCTCCTTCCTTAGTATGTGAGAACATCAGCTTCACATTGCAAGCTGTTCTCAGGCCTTGGGATACTAGACTGTGTTGCAGAGTACTGCCTCTGCATTGCAGAGCTAACCCAAAATGTGTCTGGTTCTCCTACTGAATAAAATTAATCACATCTTGATTTTTCCTAGTACACATAGTGCAAAATGCAATCATAAAACTGGAAGTAGTTTCAGTATCCCCAGACCACTTCACTAGTATTTCAATGCCTATAGTTATTGCAATTGCAAATGAAATAAATTTACAAACTATAAATTCAGCTTTTCCAAATTAGTTATCCACATTGGTTGGTTGATTGGTTACTTGTATTACTAATTGAATTTACAACTTTATATATCCAGTTAAAATCAACGTTTTGACCATAGGTCTTCTTCAGAAACATCTAAAATAGAAAAAGCAAAGTTAGATATTTCCTGAAGAAGACCTATATTGTAACGTTGATTTTAACTCTATTTTCTATTTTCAGCATGCATTTGATATAACCATTTTGTTTTGCTTTCAGACCACATGATGATGCGGCACCTTGTTTTGTTTTTTACATTTTATATATCCAGGCTATATTTTATGATTTTGGCTAGGTCTTAGTAAGTTCAAACTTTGTTGTTCTTTGTGCAGTCACCTGTTGTCAGTATCACTACCCATTGTGGGACCCTCCAGGTACATAACAGGCTGCTCTCAACTTGCCCACTACCAGGTACCCTCTCAGCTTACCACCTGAGGCAGGGACTTGCCTTCAGCTCCTTGGCAGGTGACACCCACAAATCCAGTCATCGGTGGTGAGGCTGGCTGGTGGCACCTGAGGCCATTTCAAGGAATTAAGGCATGGGGCACTGTGTTCCCTGCCCAGACGAGGACCCATTATTTACATCTTATTTTCTCCTAGCTTCTCCTTCATAAATGCAAGAAGGCAGTGGGCTGCCATGCCTGGCAAACTGGAATGTGCATAGTCTATTTTGAGCACCCCCCCACACACAACTGCTCTGTCACCTGTGATCGTTTAGGTGGCAGTATCAGAGTAGCAAATGTAACTGTGGCGTCCTGTGGGATGTTCATTCCTCCTCCTGCCAAGCCAGAGCAGAGTCCTAGCCTTGGCATGCCCCCCAGGTCACTGACATGGCAAGGGGCACGCTACCCCTATTCCATATGTCTGGCTTTTAGAAAAACATTTTGTAGGAAATTGTCTGATGCAGGCTGGGTAAGTTGTAGAATTGTTTTTTGTATTGGTTTTCTTTCAATTCCTTACTAAACTTTCCACATGATATCATACACTCAGCCCTACTTCATATATCTAGCAAATACATGCTTTGCAAGTTTTATAGTGTTCTGTTTTTCCCTGCATGTAAGTCCATATATGTTCTTATTTGATTTGGAAAAAAAATAAACAAACAAGAGTCATCTCTTTAGGTTACGGTTGTTTCAGAAGTTTGATAACTTCCGGATCCTAGTGTGTGGAGGATGGGATGCGTTGGTTGGTGCTGTCTGAAATTGATAAACTCAACCTACACAAACAGGCAAGTATGCATGTTTTATTTAACTGAACTGTATGATATTTTGTTTAAAATTAACAGGCTTAAGTAAAAATAGTTACTAAATCCTAGATAAATTTACATGGTTTAGCAAAAATTCATATCTTTCTGTTTGTGTAATGCAGTTGATTACTGAACTTGAGTATGAACTGTGATATTTTACCATATCCTTGTCCTATGATACCATATATAAGAAATTCAAAGACTGCAACACTGACCTGTAAAGCTAAAAGGAGGGCTTTATGGTAACTGTAGTGTTTTGAAAAGGTCTGAACTATTTATTGATTGAAGTTTGTTGACTGGCTAGGCCCACTGAGACTAGAGACCCTTTTTCAGGGAGACCTGGGGGAGGGAGTGAGATACAGATGGTAACCAACTGAAATTTAGATTATGCTTTTGGTGGCATTTTAGTGACTGAGAAATTTGGCCAGGACACCAGTGAAATTCCCTACTCTTTTCCAAAGTGCCATGGGATCTTTAACATCTACCTGAACAACCACCAGTACAGGCAGATGGGACCTCGGTTTAATTTCTCATTCAAAGATAGCACCTCAGAGTGCAACACCCCACTAATGATACAGTTCAGTGTCAGTATTGAGATTTAACCTAAGTGCCTGGTGTGGGCTAGAATCACAGCCTTCGATCTTCTGGCCTCAGAGGTGAGTGTGCAAACTGCTTAGCCACTGACACTAAAATGTCAATATTTCCAGAAAATCCTGGTGTAAACAGAATATCTACAATTATGTGAAGCAACAGTATATTTCAAATGACTTTCCAACAATCTCTGAATTTACTAAAATGTACTTTGATATGGTGATTCAATTGACAGAACTGTGTTACTCAGGATTTGTTTGTGTGTCAACAATACAGTATCTTACAAACTGTAGTTTAAAACTAATTAGGAATTGTAGCCCTTCTTTTTCACATTAAACATTTAAAGCATCATGATAGGAATGTTTTAATGTTGTTGAAACTGAAACTGCAGTAACTAATAGCTGATCATCAGCATAAACCTAGCAGCACTCTGGTTTTTATTGTCCTCTTACCTCACACTTTTCACCTTGGGGAGAGACATGGCTTGGAGAATGGCTAATGAAATATGGCAAAAGAACAGCTATAAAATGGATAGGGAAAATCCTGCATTCTGATTGGCTGGCACCAGTATATTAGCTCTGTCTAATACTTAGATTAAAAAGTGCTGCCAATCAGGACACAGCACACTAACACTATCAATTTTTTTAATAATTGATTGCCAGTACAAACATGGCTGCCACAGTTATTCATTAAAGAAATCAAATAGGTCCTACACTGTAAAATGAAGCCAACTAAAACATGAACAAATAAACTGTTCTTTTCTTTATACTGTACCGCCTCCTTACACACATACATAAGTTAACAAAATGAATCATTATTCACAGTTTTATTTTTGTAGCCTTTTCTCTGACCATGGACCCCTCCCCTTCTTACCTACCTACCTACCAGGGAATCTTTGCTGCTTTTCATGCTACTGATACATTGAATTCCTGGCTTTACTGAGGCCTTTTGTTGTGTGTTTGTGTGGGGAAGGGTAAACAGTCAAGCAGTAGAATTCTGCAGAAGTTTGAATTCATGAATTCTATGGTAAATAAACATTTCATCTATTGAGTCTCTGGACAGCCAGATGCTTGATAGCTGGGGATGGACTACTTTTGCTAGTTACTTTTAACAAAATAAAATATCTGTTTATTTTTTTTTAAAGCTGTCATTTTTGTTTTAATTTTCTCAATTTACACATTTATAAGCACAATAAGACACTTTGGGACTGTGTGTTATGCTGATCTCACTGTACTTCAGGGGCTGAAGGTCCTCCATCTTCAGTGTTGTGCCTCACTACACACTCGGGTGTGCTGATCGGTCAGCATAATGCACACTCCGTCATGTCTTACTACTTAGAATATTGACTAGTGTAACCTATTTTGGTGAAATTATCAGTGACAAAACATCTCTTAAAGTACCAGCACATTGTTTTATTTGATTCTAAAATACATATTTGGACCTTTTTAGTCTAATTAATCTCTGTTTTGACTCATAAAACTACAGTAGTTTTTCATGTTCAAGAATACTGGGTGGGGGTGGGGGTTCACTGAGCACTACAGTGAAGAAAGTGACCTGGGTGTCATCATTCATGACTCGAGAGCAATCAAACCAGTGTAACAAGGCCTTATAGTCAAGGCCCCTGGAATTCTGCGGTTCTGCATGTTCGGAATTTGTCGCAGAATTTGCATCATGCCACAGAACATATATAGTGCCGTAGAATTCATTGTTTTTGGTGAATTTTCATATAAATATACCGTTTTTCCATAGTGTCAGGCTTTCTTTCCCACCTCGTTTATCCTGAAGCCCTCCTCTATCTCAGCATATGATGTCATCGATGACATCACATCATATTAGCCAATGACAGGACTGCATTCTGCCAGAGACATGAATAAATCATGCCACAGAAATCAGAAAATGCTGCCGACAGAGTCAAGGAGCCCTGCCATGAAATAAGAAAATTCTGCCGCCAGAACATCAGGGCCCTGCTTATAGTATGCTGGTGCATATTGAAAGGAGTACTTACAGCAGGAAAAAGGAGGTACTACTGCCTCTATATAGGTCACTAGTTAGACTGCATCTGGAATACTGTGCTCAGTTCTGGAGTCCTCACCTAAGGAAGGACCGGAAGGCTGGAGATGCTGTAACACAGGGTGACCAAGATGATACATGGCCAGCAAGGTAGATCTTATGAAGAGTGTCTGAAAATCCCATATGGACAACTGGCATTGGGGTGAGATAGGGAACTCAAGGCAGGCGAGATGGACGTTTGGTCTTTTTCTGTTGTCACTGTCTGTGTTTCTATGTTTGTCTGTTATTTCAGTTTGCAGTAGTAGACTTTGTTTTTCTGTGTTTCAGTGCCAGTTAGGTGCTGCCTTGGCACTGGAAATGAACTGCCAGGGTCCTTGGATGGGGAGGGTCATGTGATGATGACACGCTGCTTCCTCAAATCCTGAAAAGCTAGAAGAGCCAGCACCAAAATGCTTGACAGGTACATTCAGGCGATATTTGTTTTCTTTAAAATCCTTATTCTGTTTATTCCCCAAGTTTTCTCCTAGTTAATACTCCACTCACACACACACATCTATATCACTCAGCGTCTGCTTTGTGCCACTAGACCACTGCTGTGTAGCATGGAGGTGGCAGTCTTATCCAGGATATTCCAATTCCTGCTCCCAGCTCACCTGCAGAGATCAACAAAGCATGTTGTGGCTCAGTCTTCCCTCCCATAGAATGAGGCCCATCACCTCCGAAAGACACATGTCCTCTACTGGGTTAGCGAGCAAGAGACCCAAGGTTGTTCATGAAAACTGGGAGCTTCTGGATGTTATCATATTACACAGCAACTAGGCTAGCTACTGGAAAACAGTATTCTCCTGAAACAAGGCTCTACTGTTGGCCAGGGCAGTCCTTTGTTTTTCTTCCCCACCATGATAGTCTCTTTCTGTCCCTCTCTTCAGCTCACTGACTTTCCACTTATTGTCTCAAAATGTTTTCCCCTTGCCTGCAATGCTTAATCATCTCACTTATCATTCCTGCAGCCCAATTGGTTTTGCATAACCAATATATTTGAAGCTTATAACTTTTACCAATTTTATGTATGTATAAAGCATTCTGGGATGCTGTACTGTATAGTGATGCTGTGTAAACATGTATTATGTTGCATGATACCAAGTTGTTAAAGTTTGACATTCTGTATAACC
The DNA here is from genome assembly GCA_016271365.2 of Neoceratodus forsteri. Classification (NCBI taxonomy): domain Eukaryota; kingdom Metazoa; phylum Chordata; order Ceratodontiformes; family Ceratodontidae; genus Neoceratodus; species Neoceratodus forsteri. The sequence goes on from CM057459.1 coordinate 1,088,103,053, forward strand.
GCCTTGGTGCAACTCCAAAGGCAATGAAGGTCACGTATTAAGTGTCAAGGTTGACCTAAACCTTTGAATTAAAGCCCTAGTTAATCATCAGATTGTGTTATCCATTTAAGTGATTCCTTTCTGTCTTGTAAAATCAACACTGCATTCTTGTGATGTGTTTGACAGATCACTCAGTCACCTGCTTGCATGAGTGTTACATGCTGCTGTTGTAGGATGTTTCTAGAAATGAGAGGCTTCATCTTGGTAAATAATAACTGCAACATTTTATTTGAATAAACAAATCAGTAGTAATTAAATGTATTTCTTTGAAGGACTCATGCAAAGACGAAAAAATATCAGTAAAGTTCCTCATGATAGTTCGACAAGATGCTTACCTGGATATATGAATTGGCTGGCTTCTTCAAACTGGAGTACCATGAATTCCCATTAAATAGCATTTGTATGGGTTGGTTGGCACAATTACTCTATGCTGGTCCACTGAAAGTACTTGTTGCTTATACAGCAATGACATTTGCCAGTGTATAGCTCTCAATCACCATACTCCGCCTCAGGATTGGTAGATGATAAAGTACTGAGGGGTAAAGACTGAGTTTTGATTTGAATAAGTCTTTGTTCCTTGACTGAGTAAGCATTGGTGTGCAGTATATGTAAATGGTTTCTAAGGTCCAGTGGATTTTGAGAAGTAGGAGTACACTGCAAAAAGCAAGAAACTGCTTTAAAATTGCTAAATATTTATGTATCAATGCCTTGCTGGGAACCAGGTAACCCGCTCTCTCCTTAGCCAAATATTTCAGTAATAGCTTGCAGTGGTTTCCTTTGGACATCCTTTAGGGAATGCACTGGGTGTCCTTTCAGCTGCTGTATTAGTTTACCTTTGATAACGCTTTTGGCATGGTAGGCCATAGTGTAGATATCTACTCAAAACTTCTGAACATCAGATTTAAGTGTCCCCCCATTACAAAACTTTTTCACCTTTACCTCTCTGGCAGAAGTCAGTACTAAGTCAGTTCTTCTCCTAATGCAGTTAGTGGATCCAGAAGGATCTGTCCTTGTGTCCATTAATTTCAGTACTAATATAAACAATGTCTGCCACGGGTCAACTGTCACCAAGTAACATCTATATGCAGATAGCACCGCAATCATGGAAGTCCAAAACAAGGATGTCTTGATAAGAGTGCACAAAAACTGAATTGCCAGCATGACTCCATTAAATAAAAACACAAGTTATGGTATTGGGCTTTAATGCAAAACTCACCAAGAACAACAGGAAAGTTAGAGCTACCGTAATTATCGTGGATTACAAATCACCTAATGTGACAAAGTGTACATACCTGGGTTGTGAGCTGGCTTGCATTTTTCACAGAACAGACTTTGCTCATCATCATCCATCAATCTTCAGCTCAAACTGGGCTTTATTTTTCAAACCTGCATTGACTTCAAAGGAAGTCTAAAAGCTTGCTTTTCAGTTATCTTTCCTAGGTTAGGCTGCACTGATCATATTTATGGTACAACTACAACAGTAATTCTGGATGAGCTGGATGTTATCCAGAATACACTAGCATGCTATGTGTTCACTGCACAATGTAGACCACAGCACTCTGACCAACACTGGACTGGATGTACCTATACCAGTAATACTGGCTCCAATTAAGTCAAGTTGTGTTTCATGACTCCACTGGCAAATATCCTTCACATTAGATATCTTTGCAATATTCTTTATTTTATTTTAATCTTTGGTAACTGGGTAAGGCCCACTAGGCACAAGAGCCAGTTTCCAGGAGTCACCTAGGAGCACTGGCGGTTAAGTGACTTGCTTAGAGTCACACAGTGTGCAGGTGGAGGTTGTGAGAAGATCTATTGCAATGCAAGCACAGAAGGGTAATTGCAAAATGTTGTTTGGTTACATTAACTCTAAATGAAACCGGAATGTAGGGTAGGTCCTATAACCACTGATGATACACTTTTATTGCATCAAAAAATGGCTGAGTTCTTTAACTCACATTTCTGCAAAGCATTTAGCTCCAGTACTAATGTAGCTATCCATACTGATCCTGTTAATCAGACATCTTATATTGTGGATATCTCCCTAGATATTATTAAAAATAAGTTCAACGCAGTCAAGAGGCTCTTGGCGGGCCGTGACTATATCTCTGGTAACTTATTACAGTGGATTCCACTTAAATGCACTTCGGATAAGTGCATATTTGGTTTATTGCACTACATTTAAAATCCCCATTTTTTTCATATATCTCCCTTGTTAAAAAATCCGCTTATATACACTTCGGATTAAAGCACATTTCGATTAAATACAGATTTCCCATTACTTAACACATCATTTGCAATGTAGTCAGCACCTGTTAAGTGCATAGCGGTTTTAACGATGGTGCCCATGGTATGTGAAACTGCTAATGACATACTAACTATCTAGATTTCGGCTGTAATTGTTCTTTTCTGTCAGTTTTTTCAGCCTTATCATGGGCTTCCATTAGATACTGTAATTTATAACCTCTGTCCTAAGCAGAGCACTCAGATCTCAGCAGCAAAAGCAGTATGGATCGGAATTAGTGTGGATGTATCACAATCGCTCGGAATAATTGCACAACAAAGACAGACTTCTGGCTGAATGGGAACCTCGGAGAACCAGGATTGCAAATGGAGCGGGGGCAAAGCGGGGGCGGTGAGGAAAACCCTCTTGCGATGGTTCTTTAACAGCCGAATGTGTGGGGTGATTCAGGGGACAGTCAGTGATAATGACAGACTTCTGGCTGAATGGAGCACTTCGGAGAACCAGGATCGCACATGGAGCGGGGTGGGAGGGAGCGAGGAGGTTGAGAAGCCCTATAAATTAAGAACTGCAGTGAAATTTAATGTTTAAATGAAGGACAGTTTGTTTAAAACAAAAATGCAAATAAGCGTTTGGCGCATATACGCGCCCCTGTATCTCATCTTCTTTTTAAAAAGCGTTAATTTGAGTAAATGCACATTCTGCTTAAGTGCACATTTTAGTATGCAAAATGGGTGTGCATTTAAGCGGATTACTGTATTAATAATGAAAGATCACCTCTATACACCTCTTAAAATTCTTTTCGACAAAAGTTTAAATACTGGCACTGTCCCTCTGAATGGAAACATGCGAATGTGAGTCCTCTGTTTAAAAGGGTCAAGCTCACCAAATAACTATCGTCCAATTAGTTTAACCCCTATTACTGTAAATTGCTAGAGTGTATAATCAAAGATGAACTGTCACCTATAGGGCAGCGTCTAGATCCATCCCAGCATGGGTTCATTAAAGGTCAATCATGTTCAACAAATCTAGTGAGTTTCTATGATTTTGTAAGTGACCAGTTGGATAAAGGCAAATCATGTGATGTCATCACAAGATTTTAAAAGCATTTGATTCAGCTCCTCACTGGGCTTTAATTGATAAGCTTCAGCTTTGCAACATCAATCATTTATGTATCAGGTGGATTACAAATTGGTTATCTGATAGAAGCTGAGAGTGATTATCGATGGACATACATCTATTTGGAAAAATGTATACAGTGGTGTTCCTCAAGGTTCTGTCCTAGCTCCAATAATCTTTCAGATTTTTATATCTGATCTATCCTGTAACATTCAAAGTAGCATCACAAAATATGTGGATGACTGTAAATTGCTAGCATCTGTACAATTTGGAAGAGTACATGGTCATTCAAGAGGATTTAAGTAGGTTAGAAGCATGGTCAGTAAAATGGAATTTGCTTTTTAATATATCTAAATGTAGCATTCTCGTTTTGGTAAACACAATCATAAATATGTATTCCATCTCTATAACTCTCCTCTGTTAGCAAAGACAGTGAAAGAGACCTGGGTATTATGGTTCGACTCTCGACTGAGATTTTGACACTCATATCACACATACAATTAGTAAAGCAAATAAAACCTGGTGGGCCATTCTCCTCAATATCACATCAAAAGTTCTGATATTCTGTTACCCCTATATAGGACGTACATAAGATCTTATTTTGACTATGTCTCTCAATTATGGAATCCCTCCAAAGGAGGATACTGCTAAATTGAAAGGGTACAGAGAGGGTGACTAAATCTATTATATCCAATAAAACCATCTCTTATGAGGATAGACTTGCTAAATTCAATTTAATGACACTCGAAAATGGGAGACTGAGAGGTGATCTCCTGTTTGTCTGGGACATCATACATGACCCTTATTTATTAACTGAATGTGGTCTGGATTTTAAGCAAATTCAAGTAACTACTAGAGGACATCCACTGCAGCTTACAAGAAATAAATGTTATTCTAAGAAAAGGGCTTATTTATTTTCTCAGAGAGTTGTCCGACCATGGAATCTGCTTCTTTGGATATTATCATTAGCAGTATAAGACTACTTACTAACATACTAAAATGCCAGCAGAATAGGCCTAACGGTCTTTCATGTCTGCTCGTTTGGTCAACCCCCACCCTGGGTGCTGACCTTGCTATCCTTCGCCTTCTCTGCTTCTCCTTCCCAGTTCCGGATATTCTTGCTGCATTGGATTTTGCTTCCTGAACCCTTCCCTGTACCTGTCACCCCTCTTGAACCCCTCCACTGTCTCTGCCTCCACCAGCCCCGGTAGTGCATTCCATGGCTCCACCACCCTCTCAGTGAAGTAGCACCTCCTCCTTTCTCCCTGAGATCTTCCCCTCAGCTTCCACCCACCCTCTAGTAGCCCCTTCCTCCTTCCTTTGAAGCACCCTGACTGTTCCTCCTCTATTTACCCTCTTCATGACCTGAAGACCTCTATCTTGTCCCCCGGTCCTTTTCTCTTCCAGTGTGTACATATTTAGCTCTTGAGCCTCTCCTCATAGGTCCTGTCCCCCAAGCCCCATATCATTTTGGTTGCCCTCCTCTGGACCCTCTCCAGAAGGTTAATGTCCCTCTTTAATGTGGCCTCCAAAACTGCATGGAGTACTCAGGTGCGCCTCACCAAGCAGTTATACAGAAGGAGTATCACTTCCCTCCTTCTGGAGTGATCCCCTAGCGATGCATCCCAGCATCCTGTTGGCCTTGGCTGCTGCCCTCCTACAAGTCTCAGAGTTGTTCATCTTGACATCCACCACCACCCCTAGGTCCCTCTCAGCCATTGAGACTTGTAGTATTCCCCCAGGGTGTACACTTGGCCTGGGTTTCTGGCCCCAGGTGGAGTACCTTGCATTTCCCTGCATTGAACCTCAGCTTCCACTTTCTAGACCATCTTTCCAGAGCCTCAGGTCCCCTGCAGGCCACCCTCCCCTCCTCCCCATCCACCACCACCCCAGTTTAGAGTCATCTGCAAAGAGACTCATCTCCTCCTGATTCCTGTCCTTATGTCAGAATCGTGGCGTTGAACAGAAGGGGCCCAGGCACTGATCCTGTGGGACCCACTAATGACCCTCCTTGGGGATGAGACTATCCCACCAACTATGACCCTCTGGGTCGGTCCTGGAGCCAATTGCCTATCCATCTGATCATCTGGTTTCCCACCCCCCATTTCTCCTAGCTTATCCAACAGGCCCACGTGAGGAACAGAGTCAAATGCCTTGCTGAAGTCTAGAAAGAGGACATCCACTGGTCTACCCAGGTCCAAGGTACTTGTCACCCAGTCATAGAACTCCACCAGGTTTGTCTGACGATTTCCCGGATGAATCCATGCTGTCTATCGTCCAGGCACCCTGACTTATCCAGGTCCCCCTAGCCTCTCCTTGACAATGCCCTCCATCACCTTGCCCACCACCGATGTCAGGCTGACAGGCCTGTAGTTCCCTGCCAGCTCCCTTGATCCCCCTTGGGATAGGCACCACATCGCCACCTTCCAGTCTTGGGGCACCCACCCTGTCCTCAGAGAAATGGTGAAAAGCTCTGCCAGGGTTTCGCCAGGACATCTGCAAGTTCCTTCAGCACTCTAGGATGTAATTTATCCGCCCGGTGCTTTCTCCGTCTTAAGGGAGCTGAGGGCTTCCCTCACTCTCTCTGCTGTGATTTCCACTTCTGGTACCTCTTCTCCCTGCTTAGCCCTCCCCCACCTGCCAGTGATGCCCCCTCTCCCCAGACCTGCCGATCGGTGGGGCCCCCCTCCTCATTATCTCTGTCTCCTCCCATGTGATGCAGCATCCCCATTTTCCCTGGTGAAAACTGAGGTGAAGTACTCATTTAGTACCTCAGCCTGCTCCCCGGGTCTTGTGCCCATCTCTCCCTGATTTAATCCTGCTAATCTGCCCTTCACCTCGTCTTTCCCCAGTGTATCTAAAGAACCCTTTTCCCTCTCTAATTTCCCTGGCCAGGTTCTGCTCCTTCCTTGCCTTAGCCGCCCTCACCACTCTAGTGGCCCTTCTAGCCATCAGCTCGTACTCCCTCGATCCCTTTCACTCCTTGAGCACTTGAATTTCTTATAGGCTGCTTTCTTTCCCCGCACCACCTCCTGGACCTCCCTGGTCCACCAACAGGGTTTTTGGGCCCTACGCATTTTCATCTTACTCTTGCACAGGTGCTGGTAGCATCCTGCACCCTCTCCTGATGATTTCCCACCTACTATCAGTGTCCATGTCTGACCCAATCCCATCCAAATGCTCCTTAAGGATCTTTCCCATTTCCTTAAAATCCGCCCCTGAAGTCGGTTACTTCCATCTTTGTGCAGCCTTCTAGCCCTCCTAGGTCCAGGCAGAACCAGACCGTGGCATGGTCACTCCCCGCCAATGGGTCCCTCCCTCCAGGCCCCAATCTGGTCACTGTCTGCCAGGACCACATCCAGTACCCATGCCTCCTGGTCGGTTCCCTCACCTGCTGAGTTAGGCAGCGTCTTGAAAGACATCCAACAACCTCTGTTCCTGGTCACAGAGGATTCATAGTCTCCCAGTCTGTTCCTGGCATGTTTAAGTCCCTAACACCACCACCTTTCCTCTGCCCAGTCTGCAGTGTCTCCTAACATCTGCCACCAGACTGTCCTCCAGCTCCTCCTCCAGGGCAGGGGTCTATACACCACTCCTATTTTTACTCTCTTGCCCCCTTGTTATCAAGGTGACCCAAATCGCCTCCACGGTTCCCTCCGCCTCCTCTACTCCCCTATGCCAATGCAGTTTTTGACTATCATTGCTACCCCTCCTCCTTTCCCTCCCCCTGTCCTTCCTGAACATAGTGTAACCCTCCAGGTTCAGGTCCCAGTCATGTCTTGCAGTGGCCCAAGTCTCAGTGACCGCTGCCACATCCACTGCTCCTCAGTTAACATCGCCTGGAGCTCAGGCATTTTATTTCCCAAGCTCCTGGCATTTAGCAGGACTACCTTCCACCCTTTCCCTATAGTTCCATTTCCCTGCTCGTGTTCCCCATGGGATTCTGTTTTCTTCTGGTCTGCACTTTGCCAGTTGGCCTTTCCTGCAATCCTCCTGGTCCCCAGGGGTGGAGACAGAGTCCCTCCTTATCGGCACCCCTTGACAGCCTTTTTCTCCCATCCCACCCCTTCACAAGTTTAAACCCACTTTTCACCAATGAACTCCTCTATTTTCAACTTAAGGATTCTCCCTCCAAATTGAGATGTAGTCTATCTCTAGCATACAGCTCCTTATCCTCCCAGGTCTCCCCAATCCCCATCAACCCTACCCTCTGGCCTCACACCACTCCCTGAGCCACTGGTTTATCTCCTAATTTTCCTTTTTGTGTTCCCCACTAGCCCTTGGCACTGGCAGATTTCTGAGAGGAAACTGTGCATCCTATGTCATGACAGACCCTAGGCGAGCTCCCTGAATCTTGCCTGTATCTCTAGCTCGCTATTTCCTCAATGTCATTTGTACCCAGGTGGACCAGTATGTCTGGGAACCCCACAGTCCTTGCCAGCTGATATACCTGGTGCTAGCCCCTGCACCATTAGTCCAGGAAAGCATCTTGTTCTAACTGGCCAGGCTTCTCCCTCTCTATCCCATTTGACAATCCTTGATCATAGAACTCCCCAGCAGGAGCACTCTGACAACTCCTTTCCTCCATTCCCCTTCCATGTCCCTCATCCTTTCTGCGGCCCCTCCACCCAGCTGGCTCCTTGTTCCTCCCCTATCTGGGTGCCACATGCCACCCCTCCTTATTTACCATGGCCTCCCTCCCCTCCAATCCTATACCTCTCCTCCTCCTGAGTATCCTTCTGTACCTTGCTAATTCCCCCTCACTGCTCATAACTGGTCCTTCTCCCCATCTGCTAAACTAGCCTGACTCATCCTCCTTCCTTCTTGTCTCCATTTAGTTCCTCCTTGCTCGTCGTGCTCCCCTGGCCTAAACCCTCAGCTCCCTTTACTGAATCCTCCTTGTACTTCTGGTCCTTCTCCTTTACCTTTCCTCCAAACTGGTCCTTCTCCTTGGCTTTCCTCCCTCTTCCCCTGCCCCTCCTGCTCTGATTCACTGCTCCCCATTCTCCTGCATTCCAGGTCCCCCTGTTCTTCCTGCTATCTGGCCCTGCCTCCTGCCTCACTCCACACCTTTCCATCTCTAACCACCTCAGTCGGCCAGCTACATCACCCCCTCATCCTTGAGCAGAAGAAGAGATTAGGCGGTTACTGAGTATAAGGTCTGATCCACCTCCCGCCTTGCTTCCTTCTGTCCAGCACTGGCCATCTGCCTACTTCCCTGAGAATGTTGTCCTCCGTCCCCCTTTGTGAGGGTCCCCAGTTACCTGCCTGCTTCCTTGGTAGTGTCCTTTGGACCCCTCTGCCAGGGTCCCTATGACCCTGAGGTGTTCTCCTGCACTCCTTTCCCTATACCCCACCCCCAGTGCTTGGTGCAACCCTGTGGGAGATTTCCAGCCCCTCCCCAACCATACCACCCCCTCTCCCCAGCTTTCTCCTCATCCCTGACCTCCTCCCTAAGCTGTGCTAGCTGGTAGCACACTGGGCAACCACCAAACTTTCAAGCCCAGTCCAGTAAGATGGCTGCTCCACACCCTGTGCACCCCACCACCCTCCCAAAGATGCGCCCTAATGATGTGTGGTTCCATCCCTTCCAAATAGGTTTCCTGGGTGAGCCACCAGGTTCCCCCTAGTCCAAGATACCCCTACTGCCTAATCAGGTCACCCACTAATCTTAGAGACAGTCCCACTGTACACCAGTAACTCTGTTACTAGGTGCAGTACAACACATTAAACCTTAGGAAATGAACAACTCCCTAAGCTCCTCTCTCCCAGCCTTTGAATCCAACCCCAGTGGCTAGAACTACATGAGCTGCACCAGCAGCCTTTTCCTCAATTGCAGGGCAGGTGTTCCCCTATAAATTTGCAGACTTCTGGGGAGGGAGGGTGGGGAGGGTGGATTTGGGCAGACACCTGACAAGAGAGGTGTATCAGCCCTGTGTCTCCCTCAAGCCCTGCAGCTAAAGAACCAGGCCCAAGCAAATCCCACCAAATAGGTTTTAAATCAGAAGAAATAGGCCTCTACCAGCGCAGCCTGTTACACAGTGAAACATCCACAAAAGAGCCCCACTTACAGCCACCAAATCAGTTTACAAACATCCAGCATCCCCCAAACAATACCCTGCTAACCCCTTAGAAGTAAGAAAGAAAAGAACTAACCTACCAAGTAAAATCCACAAGAACCCTGTAAAACAACAGCAGCAGTTACTGTCCTGGAACACAACTGATCCTGTCCCCTTCCAGTTCTTTCTGAGAAGACAAAGCAGCTAGCACCTCAACCTGATTCAGCCTGCCTCCAGACAATTGGCTGGGTGAGACCTGGCCAGACCATTAACACCTCTCCCCCACAATGAACTAACCTTTACAGCTAATGGAGTCAGCACAAGGAATCAAAATTCAAGTCAAAGCCCCAAAATATGTTTGCTGCCAAAGGAAACAGGTCTCCAATTAATCAGCTTCACTAACACCACATCAAAATAGGCTTGAAATTAACAGATATAGGTCTCCAATTCAAATAACCATCTCCAAGCAAATCCCACCAAATAGGTTTTAAATTAGAAGAAATAGGCCTCTACCGGCGCAGCCTGTTACACAGTGAAACATCCACAAAGAGCCCCACTTACAGCCACCAAATCAGTTTACAAACATCCAGCATCCCCAAAACAATACCCTGCTAGCCCTTAGAAGTAAGAAAGAAAAGAACTAACCTACCAAGTAAAATCCACAAGAACCCTGTGAAAACAACAGCAGCAGTTACTGTCCTGGAACACAACTGATCCTGTCCCCTTCCGGTTCTTTCTTTCTTTCTTACTTTTAAGAATAGAACTTGACAACTTCATGAGATCAGGAAGCTCTTAACATTCTATATGTAGCCTTGAAGCTCTATGGGCTTATGGCCTCTTGCTTCTTTCATTTCTTAGTATGGTGAGAATCAAATCAAGGTCTGGTCTGCTGGATGTACCAGGCTCATTTACAGCTCATTACTATAACCTCTAGACTATACTGCCAGCCCACTTTATACAACCTGAGATCCCAGGATTATATTGTGTAAAGGTACCCAGAGTAGAAAGCAACTGTGCACACTCTGATCTTGTAAAAAAAATGAAACTGCTCACCTGATCAGTGTAAAAGTTTGGCCTCATTGTCCCCATGTCCTTTCATTCAGCAGTCAGCCAGATTAGGTATAATCCCTTGCCTGTGGTGAAACAGAAGCACATCGACCTAAATGAATGACAGCTTGAGCTTCCCCAGAGAAATGCCAGCTATTCCTGCCAAAACCCAGTTGTTTTGCCACATGGACAGCAGGCTCACTGGTTTAGTGTCTGTTCTGAGAAGGCAGAGTTCAGAATTGGTTAAGTGATTCTGAATAGTTTGGTTAGGCTGCTGTTTTTAGGTAGTGCATTGCATTTATTTCTCATTTTAGCAGTGCAGTTAGATCTGTTCCTGGGCTAATGGTGTGGGGCTATCTAAATCTCCCTCCCAGATGGTGACAGAGGCATCTGTGTGAATCACGTCCATTTTGATTGTGAAACCGGCAGTCAATGGGTGAAACCTTATAGAGTCAGCTTGCTGATGAGAATTAAATAAGGATCCAGTGAGGGGGAAGTGCCCTGCCTCGGGTGGCATGAGGCAGGCTTCATTTGTAAGCTGTTTTTTGCAACTTGCTCTCAACACCAGATGACCAGTAAAGAAGCTCAGGATGAGGAAGGTGAATGTCATTAGAAGCTCTGGTAGGAGTTGAAACAGTTTGTAGTTGGGGGTGCGCTGGACTAGTCGCACACCTGAGGCTGCCCCAACTCCTTCCTCCCAGGTATGATTGAATATGTTGATTTGGCCTTTACCCAGGCTCATCTGGAACACCGGCCAAAGGCAGGCATGGGCCAGCAGCAGTAAAGTAGGCTGAAAAGGATTTAGCAGGTCATCAGAGGGACATTACAGCATGCAAGAGGTTATTACCAGATTTAGCCTTTCTGGAAGGGTAGTGAGCTGCTGCAGTCAGAGAAAGAGCCCTCCTCAGCATCAGCCTTTGGTGTAAAATTAGCTTCCCATCCTTCAAAACAGCACAAAACAAAATATACTGTCACAGAGTCACTTCAGGAATAACACAATCAGTATGTCCGGGTTGGTGGTAACTGCCTCTGAATGAAAGGCTGACACACTGAGTGACTCTGGCGGACACATTAAATGACACTAGGACTCGAACTTGGCTGATCTTCCTCTTCTACTGAGACATGGCATCGGCTGTAGAGGTCCAGGACCCATTTCCCTGGAAAATCCCAAAGTGTCCTTCCTTTCTTGCTTTCTCTCTCTCTCCTCTTGGAACAAGTCTCCAAGAATTTTCAGGGTATCCAGTGTTTGCATTAAAGATTACAAAGGAATGGGGATCCTTTAGCAAGCACCCCTCCATTCCTTGAGTTCATTTTAAGATGCACAAGTTTGAAAAGGCAACATGGATTCCTTTTTAATATCCTAGCAGTGGATCTAGTCTTGCTCTTTGATGTACTGTAGAGGTCCACCCCTGTTTCAGGTCATGCAGCCCTCAAAGAACTCTATGACAAGAGACTAAGCTCATGCCAAAGAAAGTATGTGATCTGACAACCATGAGTTTGTAGGTAGGGTAGTTATCTATATGGCATAAATGCCAGGGGCTACCAGTGGATTGGGTTCAGGTAGCTAAAGAAGTCTTTTGGCAGAAAAAAAAAGAGGACAGAGCACCTACTCCCTGAGAGACAACAGGACATTTCCAGGGTCCTGTCCTTAGAGGATGTGTCTTCAGACATGATCGCCCTAGCTCTTATGTCAGTGTCCTGGTCTGTCATGGCCAGGCCAAATATCAGGCTAGAAACATAGACAGTTGATATGAAATCCAAGAGACATCTGTTATGATTTTCCTTTAGGAGGCAGTACTGTTTGGTTAGTTACTGGAGATACCAGTGAATGATTTTGCCAACCTTCACACATTGTGGTTTCCATTGAAAGACAATCAGCCACCACAGAAGGGATGATAACCATAAGTGGTGCTTTTAGGACTAAAGGTGCAGCCAGTCTTTTCCAGAGCATTGCAGTTCAGAGTCTTTTTAACCTCCAAGTCCTTTCATATGACAAAAATAATTGGCAAACTGGTTGACTGGCAGAAAACAGAGAGTGGTGGTAAATGGTATACAGTCAGAAGAGATGCAAGTCACAAGTGGGTACCTCAGGGATCAGTCCTGGGGCCAGTCCTATTCAACATCTTCATTAGTGACCTCAAGATGGACTAGAGGGTAAGGCTTGTCTGTTTGCAGATGACACCAAGATCTGCAACAGAGTAGATGATCCAGATGGGGTGGGCAGAATGAGAAGAGATCTGGATAAACTAGCAGAATGGTCAGAAGAGTGGCAACTGGGATTTAATGCAAAGAAGTGCAAAATCATGCACATAGGGAAGAGAAACCCTGAAGCCACTTATAGGCTGGGAGGGAGTTGCTAGCAGTCACAAAGGAAGAAAGAGACTTGGGCATCATCATCACTGATGACCTAAAATCATCCAAGCAGACCTCTAAAGCAGTAGGTAAGGCTAGGGGTGTTAGGTGTATTAGTAGGGTATCACAAGTCGTAAGAGGGAGGTAATAATCCTCTGTACAAGACATTGGTTAGGCCCCATCTGGAGTACTGCGTGCAGTATTGGAGGCCACACCTTCACAAGGACATTAACCAAATTGAGGCAGTCCAGAGAAGGGCAACCAAAATGGTGCAGGGACTGCATCAGAAGACATACGAGGACAGATTAACGGAGCTCAATATGTATACCCTTGAGCAAAGGAGGGAGAGGTGATATGATCGAGACATTTAAACACCTTAAGGGCATAAACAAGGTGGAAAGAGTCTAACATGTTTAAATGTAAGAAAAATAGCAGGACAAGAGGACATAGCATGAGATTAGAGGGGAGGCCGATTAAGGGGGAATGTGAGGAAATTTTTTCACAGAAAGGGTGGTAGATGCATGGAATGGCTTACCACAAGAAGTGGTGGCTATGAATACAGTGCAGGGCTTCAAACAGGCATGGATAGGCTATAAGGGAGCAATACAAATGACTATGAATAGATAGGTCACTGACAGAGCAAAGGCCGATGGTACATTTATAAGGTAGAAAAGAAATGGGCAGACTGGATGGGCCTTATGTCCTTATCTGCCGCCAACTTCTATGTTTCTATGTAATTCCAGGAGGGCAAGGAGGTAATTCTCTGTTCTATTTTTTGAAACTTCACTTTAGTCAGTCAATTTGTGTTCGACAATGTAGGAAAACACATAATTTGCAGCAACGTCGCTGGCAGAGACCCAAATGGGACTCCAGTCATAACCTGCACCAGTATACATTATGGTTTTAGTTATAAGTATAAAATCAAGTCCACAGTATCCAGTTTCATAAAGACAAATGTCCAGCAAAATCTTTTATTTTCATCCATCCTGTTGTGGTTCAGCATCCCTTCTGCAAATTATAATCCAGTAATGATCATAGTCCCCATTCAGGGTAAGTCCTTGGTGTATGGGTGAGTGAAGTGTTCTGGTGGCAATTTCAGTTCAGGTTCGACTGGGGAGGGGCAAACTTTGGTTTGGTTTTGTCACTTTGGTCACATCACTTTGGCTCCCACTGTAATAACTGGCACAGGGCAAAGCACACTACAGGAAAAAGGGTGGGAGAGCCTTTGAGGTCAGCAACAGCCATGAATTACTGTAGCTTATTAAATGTCATTGGAAAATCCACCAATGTGATTGACTGAAGCATGTCACATAACCGTACATTAAATCTCTGTAAACGCATGGTCAGGTGCCAAATCCTATTTTCCTCCCAAAAAGCTGCTTAGAGCTGTTTTATAAGTGTAATAAGCTCTTCAGGGTGTGAATCATAGATTTTAATGTACTTCCCGGGGCATAAGGACACCGGCCTTCGCCTCATGCCTTACTATACCCCTAGGGCATGTATTAAAATCCTGTATTGCACACCCTGGTATGGCTTATTACTTACTTATATATACAGTAGGTGGTGTTGGATTGCCACAGCTGGGGATCGCTGTGTTTTCTGTGGCCTGACACAGTGCCAAACATATATGACTGCTAAATACCACCCATCAGAACTATAGTAATTTTAGTTTGCTGTGCTGACCTCAAGGTTCAACCCCTGAAGTCCCTGTTTGCCCTTCATGCCATTTACTATGTCATTTCCACATAGATTTTCAAAATGCCCCAAAAACATATGCCTCCTCAAAAACATTCAAGGTACTACTATACTCTACACATAGAAGTGCATTGCTTTGCCTACATTACTTTCCCAAATTTGTATATTTACTTTACTGTTTTTCCCTTTTGCAAATATTTTTAATTTTTTATTTCAATTTTGCAACTTTTTTTTTTATATTGTTTATCACCCACTGCTTGCGGGCTAGTGCTCCATCCCCCACAGCTATCGAGGATCATGCTTCACAGCAGTGGGGGCTTTTTGACCTTTGTTCCCTCTGGAACCCTACCACTGAGGCCGCCAGCACAGAAGATGGAATTCGAGGCTGTAGACATGCTAATGCACATCTCAGCCAAGCTGCCTAATGGCATCCTCCCTCCCCACAAACCTCAAGTCCCATTCCACTGCCTGCATCCACTGGTGGTGGGAACAGGGCAGTATATGACAGCCCCCCTTAAGAGGAGGCGAGAACCCCATGGGACAATCCAACCTCTTCCCCCAGCTGGCCCCGATGACCTAGGTTCATTCCCGAACCGGGTCACTGGCATTGTGGGTGGTAGCTCTACTGCTGATTCTTTAACTTAAACAAAATTAGTATTTAGTACCAAGCACTCCCATCAGAGTTATAGTAATTTACAGTTTCCGTTGCTCACCTCACGGCTCACCCTCCGTAGTCCCTGTTTGCCCTTCAAGCTAATCACTATGTTAGTTCCACTTTGATTTTCAGAATAAATCCCCCAAAAAAAAATATGCATCTCCTCAAAAGTCTAGTTGCTACTGTACTATGCCCATACAAGTACATTGCTTTGCCTACCTTACCTTCCCAAAGTTGTACATTTACTTTTTAATTTTTTATATACTGTAAAGTTTTAACTTTTAATGATGCTAAGCACCCCATCACAACTATATTAATTCTTAGTTTCCTTTGCTGACCTCAGGATTCACCCCACCCGTAGTCCTCATTTGCCCTTCATGCCAATTACTATATTAGTCCCACATTGGTTTTAAAATTAAATCCCCTAAATATGTATCCCCAAAAAGTACAAGTACTACTATACCTATGCAAGGGCATTGCTTTTGTCTACCTTACCTTCCCAAATTTGCATATTTATTTTTATTTTCTTTTTGTAAATATTTTTATTTTCTATTCAAGTTTGTTAACTTAAATTTTTTTAACATTTAGTGCTAACCACCCCATCAAAGTATAGTAATTCTTAGCTTCCTTTGCTGACCTCGTGGCTCACCACCCTGAAGTCCATGTTTGTCCTTTATGCCAGTTACTATATTAGTTTCACATAGATTTTCAAAATGAATCTCCCACAAAAATATGCATCCCCAAAATCCAAGTACTATTGTACTATACTCAGACAAGAGCATTGCTTTGCCTACCTTACCTTCCCAAATGTGTATAGTTTACTATTTTATTTGTTAAATATTTTGATATTTTTTATGTTGTTTAACTTTTTAAAATGTTTTAGTGTTTTAGCAAAACTTTACAGTAACAGCTGCTACCCAATGGCACATCATTCTGATGTGTCCCTCCCAGACTGCCATGCTGCCTAGGGGACCCTTAACATCCTTTTGTCAGTGCCAGTGGTTTAGGTGACATAACAGGTCTGATTTAACTGGTAGTGCCTGTTTGTAAACATCTGAGGTTTTGTTGTGCTGAGGCAGGGATCGTCTCCGCCTGCTCAAATTGAGTTTGTTGGTCATGACATGGTAAAAGTTTTTGTAGTATGTTCTGGAGGACTTGAGATGCCAGAGGTGTGTCCAGATCCTTTTCCTGCTGGTGACTGTGCTGCTAGGAGTGGTGGTGGTGGTGAGCCAGACTATGGTGTGCCAGTGACAATGGGAGTGTGGACAGATTTGCCTGCAGGAGATATAGGTTTAGTTGATGACACCTGTTGGAATTTGAAATAATCAAATGGATAGATGAAGTTGAGGTGTGTTAAATTCAGTTTCAGGAAGACAGGAATTCAGTATTGTCCAGATCTATCCTGGAGTGATATTGTGAGGCAATATCCCCAGATGTGCTGAAACACCTTTTGGAAACAGTCTATGTTGGGGAACATCCAGACAGTACAAAACCATTTTAGCCAGTGCAGGCTAAATAAGTTTTCTGTCCTGCCAGAATTTGTTGGCCTTAGTATTTTGGCTAGACAGTGGCTGTGCTACATAATCCTCCATCACGTAGTCTGGTGTCATGTCTGTGCCTTCATTCATAATGTCTGCACAATGTTGGTATTTTGTGTCAAACAGCTCCCATCGTCTTTTGTTGTGTCTCCTGGAATTGGATCATCAGTTTCTTCCTCGTCCCATCCGATGTCGTCTTCATCATCATCATCACCACTATGCTTACACCCCTGGCACTGAAAGCATGGAATGTTCAAGTTCAAGTTCAAGTTTATTGCAGGAAAACTCCACTGAGCAAGCTCATTCACAAGGAGGTCCTGTGACATAAACACTTAAAGTACAAACACAGATAGGTAATAACAGTATATACATGAAATACACGTTACATGATGCAGGCTGGATATACATACAAGGGTACCACACAGGGTGACCGCAGGTGGTAAACATTGATATGAGACAGGAAGCGACTTCTAGTCGCATACTGATAAATGAAACATGATGACTGGTGTGATTTGATTTAATCAAATCAAATCAAATATACAGTATTTTGGCAGCTAGAACAAACAACAGTCTACAACTGATATGGGAGGGAGGAGAAATTTGATAGAGTAGCAGTGGAGCGTAAGCAAAGATAAAGCCAGGAGTAGAAGGGGAAGGGAAAGCAGTTAATATGACAAATCAATTATACCTTACCAGTGGATAAATATAGCACACATGGGAAGGAAGAGACTTAATGACAGTTACAGGTGTCTTTTATTTTGGCTGAACTTAGTGATTGGTAGAAGTTTATTGAAACTGTGCTAGTTAGTTTCAGTACAGTTTGTAATTGGTTCCAAATGGAGGGAAGGGCATATGCAATAGCAATCGCTTACTCAAAGGAAGTCCGTCCTTGGTATGGCAAGCATAATAAAGTCAGATTTTCAATCTAGTATGCACTATGTGAGATACTAATAAGGAAGAGATAGCTTGGCAATTTCTGCCAATGTAGCCCAAGAGGAGGAGGAGGAGGTTGACTTTTGGTTTCTGTGCCTTATCTGCATGCTCTATCTGAAGCATGTATGGGCATTTCATCCCTGGACATAATGTTGCGGTCAATAGGTTATGGACGTTATGTCACGGGACAAAATATTGTTACCACAATGGTCGCTAGTCAACAAATGAAGCAGTCAAATGGGCACCACTATACCTTACTTGCTGATAAGCAGAAGCCTATAGATATACAGTATATAAACAAAACAGACAAGCACAGCAACTTTAAAAATAAAGCTGATTGACTTTAATTATACTCTTATCTAACTTATCTAGAAAGGCTCCACTTAAGCAGCCTTTAATGTCAGAAAAGTTCCTTGTACACTTAGAGAGCAATTAGGATGTGCCATCCTTGCTGTCCTGCAAACCCTATGCACCTCATGGTCAGCACCTGCCATCTTTGTGAGCATGCAACCACTTTCCCTTTGTGTCAATGCAAACAATTATTGCCCAGGTTCAAATACAATGACTATTTTAATAAGAAAGGTAAAATTAACTTAGCCAGTCAGCTTGTTCAGCATGGCTTTCAATCCTCTTCTTCTGAGTGATCTCCACTGTGGAACTCTGCCACAGTTTTGTCCACTGATTTCCTCATCTACCTAGATCATTGAACTGATAGGTTTTAATCCATATGTTATCTGGAGACATACAGCAGGCCCTTAACCTCTGTGACAGTATCCAGCTTCTGAGAACCCTGACAGATTGTGGCTGATATGCAGAATCCTTCCGACTGTCAAGCAGCAACAGTGAAAATCGTCACTGCTAAATCATCGCTATGGCTCCTTTTTGACTGCAATTGTTTCGCCAGGCGACGGCAAGTATAATTGCTTAAATGACAGCAACGATTGTCCGATGCTATTTTTTACAAGACCAAATAGCCGTGATATCCTGTGAAGTGTCTGCAAGATTTTCTGTTTGACATAGTCATGTGTACAGGAGTAATGCAGACATCTTTATATCTGGGATCCAGAAATGTTGCCATGCCAAATTAATTTGTGTCATAAACATCTATGCCACTTCCCAATAGGGCTTACATTCTGCTTTAGCTGCTGCTGAGATGATGAACTTGTGTCACCAGACCATCACCTTGCCCAGCCCTAATATCTTCCTGATCACCACTGCCCATGTCATTATCATCACCTCCATCATCATCCATGCTACAACCACCACCACATCTACTAGAACCACCACTGGCACCACCAGAACCAGCCTTTCTTTGTTGGGTTGTAGTTGTGGAACATCTCATATAATGTATGTGGTGTTAAAGTAGTTTCACCATAGGCAGGATCATGCTAAGAGCAGCAGTTCAGCAGACTGATCTTTGGTGGCCTGTTCATAAGGTCTCAGGCGCATAATCAACCTTTGCAGTGTTAACCACTTCACAGGTGTCCCCACAAGGCATCATTAAATGCAATAGCCTGAACATGACTTTCTGTTCCACCAGTCTTTCCACCATATAAAAGATAGAGTTCTACCTTGGTGCCACACCTTTAATCAAGCAGTGTTGTGGAACATTATAATTCTGTTGGCAATGTTGGAGGAGCTCAGCACATTTGTTTTAACCAGGAGAGACACTAAGCTGGAAGTTTGTTTACAGGTGTGACCTGGGAGCACAAGGAAGTTTAATGATTTGCTCAGGGTCACACAGTATGCAGGTGGAGGCTGTGGGATTCAGACCCACATCTCCAGGTTTGCAGCTCAGAGTCTTAACCCACTGTGCTATTATGCCTCCTACATTTGAGGGTGCGATGGAAATATCTTGAAATGTCCCCAACAGTGTCTAGTATTTCTTTCACCTATGCATGTTTCTCAAGCATAGAAGTCACCACCAGATTCAGTACAACATGCATGGCAGAACCCTCATCATTCATAGTCTTCAGCATGTAACTCCCCCTGTCTGTCACAAAAATTCCCACCTTCAAGTTGTGAGGGTATATCCAGATATCCAGCAGTGATTGTCTGAAGTGCAGAATGTTCTCCCTACTGTGTTTCCTCTCCATGACTGACACATTAAGTAAGGCACTCCCTATAGTGCTGTTCCTTTGTGAGGCTCTCTGCTTCACAATACCCCTGCAGGGGCTCGTGTTGGTGGTGGAGGTGAGCAGCAGTGGTGCTTCTGGTGCTTGACACAACTCAATGAACAGTGAGACTCAGGAATTTTTGGTTTGCAGTACTGCTCCAGATGTCACTAGTGAAATGCATATACCCCACCCCACCCGCCTGCTTCAAAGGGTCACTGGCTGCATACATACATTGCAGAAGAACATGCTGAGAAAACATGAAGCTTGATGGAATGTTGTATTTGGGTTTCAGCTTGTATAAGAGTCTTCAAAGGCAAAGTCTTCCAACATGGAGAATGGCTGAAGAACAAGTGCCATCATCTCACCAGTCAATTGAGTGATTCACACAGCAGCTGGATGACCGGATGCCATCTTTGTGCAGGCATGTAATGACTCTTAGAGTGTGGTTTGCTTGGTGGCAAGAAATGCTGTACTAGCACTGGTACTGCATCCATTACCACTGTTATTATCCCTGCCTAGTGATGGTGTTGGTGGTAGCAGTGTTGGTTGAAATGCTGTTTGGAGAGCGCCACTAGTGTCAGTTGACTTTCAGTGAGTGCTGCCTATAGGGGCTGCATAATTTGAAAAAACATCTAATCCTGAGACCCATACCTGGCTACTGTTGCTGAGTCTGACCTGTGTGTGGATTGTGAAAGGATGTGACTGTTAGCAGGATGCCTTGTTCACACTTCACATGGTCAGCCAGAATACTGGTTCCCAGTGTCTGTGTGGATTGATCCGGTGGATCATTTTCTCACACCTATTGCAACATACTCTCAGTGGATTTGTGGGGTCATCCCTAAAATACTCCCATACTGCTGAACATCTCTTGACTTTCTTAGCTATATGGCCACTAGACTGAGGCATGGGGAGCCTTAGTAGAAATAGGATGACCACTCACGAGATTTATTTTTCCTGGTCATGGGGGAGGAATGATGTGTCTGTACCACATGAACACCAGAAGCAATAGTAGCAATAGCAGTAGTACAAGATTTATCAGGTGGGACTGGGAGACGTGGCCTGGGGTTTGAATGTCCCTGCTTCATCAAGTTGCTTTCATTCTTTTCTCTTCTTCATTGTTTTTCTTACTTTGCCACTATTGGCCTCCTGTATTGGTGGTGACTTCCTCTACTCAGAATCATAGTCCTCATCAGACTGACAACACACTTTCAACCTTCACTTCCCTTCTCTCTTCTCCAGTGCTCCCTTATTCTTCTCCCAACTTCTCCTTCCTCACCTGTCTCTACCTCACTCTCACCTGATTCTTCACCCTTCTGCTGCCCTTTTCCTGTGCTTCTGCTTCCCCTTCTTTATCGCCAGCACTGCTCCCTCCTCTGGCACCTCCACTTCCTTATCCTTTTCCTCTGTGGAAGTCTCCTCCACTTCATCCGGCTGTGGTGGTAGTGGACATGCTACTGGCTTGCTTTTATAATATAGGAGGGGTTGCTATACCATTAGCAGCACCTTGCCTGTGTACACCAAACAATTATTTTTCCTCAGATGACAGGATAACAGTAGTGTCAGACCCAGATGCACTCCCTCATTTGGGGCCTGTGGGTGCACTCGGAGAAGGAGCATCATATAGTGTCTAAAGCTGGTGATGAGCAGGAAATTGACCACAATGCTCATTCCAGTGTGGGTGTACATGCATTTGAATTTGCATCCTACTTGGCACTGCCAGCTGCTGTCATGAGGTTCGCAGAAGATGCAGAAAGTGGGGGGCTGCCTTTATATGTTGGGAATGGGATGCAGAATCCCTGGGTATTAGATCACCACCATGGGTAGAAAGCACAACAAGGTATGAGGAGGAGGAGAGAAGGATAGGACCATGAACAGTGGAAAATCTGTGCATTTCTGCTTGATTCTCGCTGGTTTCATCACCACCAGATGCTCCACTGGACACCAAGTGTGACTGACTTAAAGCTCCTACTTACAGTAGGCATACAACCAGTTATCTGCTGCAGACTAACAAGTCTCCATGGTTTCTTTGGATACACTATTATACACCCAGCTCTACAAGGCCTCACAGTCTCGGACCCACCACCAACACCATTCCCGGCTTGCAGAACTGCTACTTGCTGTGGGGACAGGTACCATACTGGAAACCTTCCCTGCTACACCTCCTCTCTCCCCATCCTCCTTCTTCCCTTTCAGGACATCCTTGCTTCATTACTATGGTAGTTATAGGCTGCTTGCTGCAGTCAGATAAAGCTTTTGACAGAAGGAGGCTCGCAGGCACCCACTCTCATGAAAACTGCAATGCAACTGCATATTGTTTCACAAAATTTTGAGGGGTGGGGATCTGGCAGGCCAGGCACCACTGCTACCCACCAGAACTGCACTGCAATTGATAAAGTGTTTCACAAGATTTGTGTTGGGGGGATGCTCGGGCTGGCACCCACTGTCACCCACCAAAGCTATACTGCAGTTAGATAAAGTGTTTCACAGGATCTGGAGGGGAACTGAGTGAGCACCCACACTGCCACCCACAAAACTATATGCAGCTGATTTCACAAGATTTGAGGCGGGACCTCAGGCAGACCAGGCACCACTGCTACCCACCAAAACTACACTGCAGTTGGATAAAGTGTTTCAAAAGATTTGGGGGGCAGGAGGCACCCACTGCCATACACCAAAACTATAGTTCAGTTAGATAAAGTGTTTCAGGATTTGTGGGAGGGCTCAGGCAGACACCCACACTGCCACCCACCAAAACTATACTGTAGCTGGATAAAGTGTTTCACAAGATTTGGGGAAGGGCTAAGGCAGGCCACATACCCACTGCCACCACCAGCGCTACACTGAAGTTGGATAAAGTGTTTCACAAGATTTGGGGGAGGGCTTTGGGCAGGCATGCACTGCCACCACCAAACTTCACTGCCGTTGGATAAGTGTTTCACAAGATTTGGGGGGACTTTCGTGAGCACCCCTGCCACCCAAGCAAGACTACACTGCCATTGGATAAAGTGTTTCACAAGGCTGGTGATGTGCTCAGGCAGGCACCCACTGCCACCCACCAAAACTACACTGCCATTGGATAAAGTGTTTCACAAGACTGGGGGTGTTCAGACAGGCACCACTGCCACTAACCAAAATTATACTGCCATTGGATAAAGTGTTTTACAAGATTTGTTGGGTGGGGTGCTCAGGCAGGCACCACTGCCACCAACAAAACTACACTGCAATTGGATACAGTGTTTCACAAGAATTGGGGGAGGGGCATGCTCAGGCAGACACCCACTGCCACCATCCAAAATTACACTGCTGTTGAATAAAGTGTTTCTCAAGGGGAGGTGCTCAGACTGGCACCCACTGCCACCAACCAAAACTACACTGCAGTAGGATAAAATGTTTCAAAGATGTTATTGTTTTGGGGGCATGACGGCACCCATTGCCACCCACCAAAACTATACTGCAGTTAGATAAAGTGTTCCACAGGATTTGGGGAGGCTCAAGCAGAAAACTACACTGCAGTTGGATAAAGTGTTTCTAATTTTTTCTTTGGGGGTTCAGGCAGGCACCACTGCCACCACAAAACCACACTGCATTTGAATAAAGTATTTCACAAGGTTTTGGGGAGGGGAGGCTCAGGCAGGCACCCACCAAAACTACACTACACTTGGATAAAGTGTTTCACAAGATTTGAGGCGCAGGCAGGCAGGCACCACGACGACATCAAAACTACATTGGTTTTGGAAGAAGTACTTCACAAGATGGGAGGGGGAGGTCAGGCAAGGTGGCCTGGCACCTGGCCACCCACAATCACCAAAACTACACAGTTTAATAAATGTATTGACTAGATTTGGGGCTTAGGCACCACTATTAAGAAACTACACTAAAATTACATAAAACTTTGGAAGAGATATGAGCACAGCTTAGCATTGCGCTGTAGCCCCTCTCATCTCTACAGAAAACAAAACCACTCTGAAGGGTCAGTGTGTGTGAAATATACAGCATTGATGAGAAAAAAAATATCACACCACACAGCACTGAACCAATTTACAGCATTTATTTAGAAAAACAGTATAAAACGCCAAATGCCACGAGCGGCACCTGCTCCACTGAACCTCTTCTGGTTTTGCAAGATATGCATCATCAGAGGCTAACTTTGCATATAATGAAGGACCTTAAATACAGATATTATACTGTTTTCTAAATGAATGCTGTAAATTGGTTCAGTGCTGTGTGATGCGGATATTTGTTTTTCTTCCCTCTCATATCTACCCTGATTGCCTTCAAACAAATATGTAACTGCTCTTTTCCTCCCCTTTCTGTGCCTGCCTGACAAAAAAGTCTGTAGAACTAGCAGCTTGCAAGCAACTCGTCTTTTTTCAAATACCAACCTTTGGAATGTTTTTCTGACAAAATGCATACAGCATAGCAACAAGATCCTTTCTCCTGACACCAGAGCTACAGTTGCACACAGAGCTGCAGAACACTTGGTTTTACTAAGATTCTGTGTCCCTGATTGGATGCTGAACATTAGGCAGATGCCAGAAAGTTGCACATGCTCAGTGTGTGCTCTGTTAAAAATGCTGCATCATGCCTGCCAAAGGGCTGAAGCAAAGATAACAGTCTTTGGTCTGACTTCGGATGGCAGAAAATCGCTGACGTTTGGAGTTTCTCCGAATGATCCTTCAGCGTCATGCTGACCCTTTTCTTAGTGTCCTAAATACATGAAATTTGAGTCCTTTGCTGCAGGGAAAGGAAAGTCTCAGTTCTGATGGTCTGCTGGCTACCCTGGGAATCTCTTCTTAGGAGGCAGATTGAAAGCCTTTGCTTAGGTGTTGACCAGGGTCATCATGAATTAATAGGTGAAGGAAATAATTCCTTCTGGATGCTGTATATATTATTATTGTCACCCACTCTCAAACTCTTTCAGGAGTTTCAATTCAAATCCAGTGAAGCATCAAGTAGTACAAAGAGCAATGCAGAAACATCTGGACCTAGCTGCGATTATAGTGGTACCATAGCAGGAATGGAACTCACTCTACGTTATTCTAAACAAGACAGAATGGGATGTGAGTTGTCTGGATAGTGCTGTCCCTTTAGTATCACACATGTGCAATATGTTCCCAAGGTCAGTTTCAAAATGGAGAAAATGAGAGCTATCATCCTGTCAATTGAGCTGTGCAAATTCTTGAGCTGCTTCAACTTCAAGGACAGAAAACCTTCATATCCCAATTGATCTGGCCATTTGGAAATTCTTCAGACTTGTGGTGGGACCAGATCATTACAATGCATGACCTTCCCATTATGCTTGACATAAGTACTCAAAGTATTCTCAAAGCTCATGGTGATGTTGGCAGCTCATTGTGGAAAAAATGGTATGAGTCCATCGTTATCTAGATGACTCTAAATGGATCCCCATCCAGGAGACCACCTCTGAATGGTTCGAACTCTTCAAGTTCATGGAGTCTTTATTAATTGGTAAAGAGCTCAGACATCCAGTCACAGAATCTGGCCCATCTGGGAAGCATGTTCTACTTTGATGTGAAAAGCAGGTCTCATTTAATTTCATTTCTTTTTATTTAAACTGGTGAGCAGGTTGGCATAACTGCCATTTTCACAGTGACCAGTGTACACAAAACACTAGACAAGTACATATAAAACATTACATAAAACATGAACAATTGGAATCCTGCAGTAAAACATTGCAGAGTCTTTATTTAAATACATTCAGGTTACCACTACTCAGAACAGACTGAGGCAGGTTATTATAACAGGTAATTAATTGCCATATACTTAAAAGATCTTTGACCAAAAGATGAGATGAACCTGAGACTAGAAAAACAAACTTACTGGACATTTCTCAGTCACTGTAGTAGGCACCAAACCTAACACCATTTGTGAAGAAAGACCGATACTTTTTATTCAATCGTTGTTTAAGTGGAAGACATCCCAGAGGCGTACATAAGTAACAGTGATGAGCAGATCCTCTTATACCTGTTGCGGACCTACAAATGGTATTATAAAGTTTATTTGATCTATTAATCAACTTATCACTCAGAAAGAAATAGAAAAATACTGCCATAGTCAAACTTTTGAAAGTACTAGACTGTCTGCCAATAATGAGTGGGACTCCAAGACCAGAAATTGATTTATCCTATACACAGTACCCAATATTGTGGGTTGTTTTAATTAACTGAACAATGTGGATCTCGGATGTAAAGTATTTATCTAAATAAATCCCTAGATAACTAAAAACTATCAACAGAAAGAGTTTCAGAAAAGAGCCTGTGGAATTTAGGCAGACACACTGTGGATCTAAGTGAATCTATCTTTCAATGATGATGCAGACCCTGGGCAAAACGGTCTCATATTTGGACCCAATTTCCCAGGAAGAAATTTACTGTCAGTCTCTTCTGTCTGCCTGATCAGAGCAGCCAGAGTGGGGAGGAGCTCTGACAAGACCCTGGATAATTGTCCAGTCACAGGAAAATTTAGCCTCACATGGTCGCTTTGCTGGCAGAACTTGATGAAAGGGCTACAACTGCTCGGATGTCAGTGTATCCTCATCAAAACTGACTACAGCCAGTCAGGATGGGGCAGTGATGTGTACCAGACTGTTGTAGGATGGTGGTCATGCAGAGGAAGCTCTCTTGGTATCAACATCTTGAGAAGACTATCCTTTCCAGAGTACTGAGCATTTTCTTCACATATAAAAAGGAAGGGTGATACAAGTCAGTGCAGCAACTGCTCCTTAGTAGCATAAGTAAAGCACCAAGGGTAATAAGGAGCAGACTTTTCCTGATGTGCTTTCCTGGAGGCCACTCTCGATCTTGATGAGGAGCAGATCCATTTTGATGGAGGTGAAGGCACTTCTTCTTTGGGTGGAGTGACATCTGGGTGGCTGATAGTAGTCTGCCTACCAGACAAGGAGAACAGGAAAACAAAACATCAGACTCGGCAGACAAAATTCTTACCTTGAGAGACATTTAACACTGTTTCCTTCCCCATGTCTGTCTGACAGTTGGTTCCACCCTACCTGTTTAAGATGTACCAGTCAATTGAAGTAGGCAATGCCCTCCCTATTCTTATTACCTCAGACACCCAAAGGCTCCATCCTGGGCCCCATCCTTTTCTCCATTTTCTAAATGACTTTGGTCACATCCAGATGTGCACAGTGTTGTCTGTGCACATCGGATGTCTATAATGAACTGTTCTCTATGCTTCTGGAGCCTCAGCCTGCATGACCTTTGGCAACAAGAAGTAATTTGACAGACTATAAATGGCTGGATCAAAGCGTCCATTTCTCCTCCTCATTGATGCCATCCATAAAGTGTTCCTCCTCAAGCTCAGTGTCCTGTTCTGCAACAAATCCTGCTGTCCACTCCAAGTCCACCATGATAATTGTCCTGAACATGATCTTCCAAGTGTTTTACTTCAGGACGTGTACCAACACCGCCCCAAATCTATTTTGACTAGACTGGATCCCACATTCCCCTGCCTTCTGCTGTTTTGCCTTAAATGCTCCTCCCCAAACACACAAACCACTGCTCCTCCTACTTTATTCTCTCCCTCCCTTATGTAGGCAGCAGCCTCACACTGTGCTTCTCTCTCGCCAAATACTGGTTTAGTTCTTTCCCTTGCTACTCTCCTCCCTACTGTCCTCTCCCATGCCCTGTCTTCCTCTTACTGCCTTCATTCTGGTGATTCCCACTCTTTGCAGTCCTCACTCTCAAACCTCTGCTGGAGAGCAGCTTTCTCCTATTGTCTCTCCTTCTGCTGAAGTAACCATCACTCTGCCCTCCTCTACTCTTCTTCTTCTGTCAAACTCTCCTCCACAAACTGTCCTCACACTTCTGGTGTTGTAACTAGACATCCTCCTTCCTGCCCCAGCAACTCATCCCAGTTCTTTCTTGTCTTCCACTTTGTTACCCCCTCTTTCCCTGCTTTACTCACCCTCTTTCCTCATACTTGCCTCAGCTGTACTCAGAATACTATTTCTATTTGTTCCTTGTAGCTATATATATATATATATATATATATATGTGTGTATACAGTATATATATATATAGGATATGTGATGGGGTGGCGACAAAGGATATCATTTTGATCTTCATGAGAGATCAGTGACCTTTGACTATCACACTCATGAGGGTAGAAAGGTCACTGACCACAAATGGAGATAAAACAATATCTTATCAGTCCCATGACATGTGCAGTTTACACACCGTACATTAAGGCTTTTTAAAATGTATTAAAAATTTCTAGTTCATAAGGTTGGCCACCTAAGGCCCCTTCCCTTCCTTTCCTGACTATGCTATAGTGTCCTCTCCCTCCATAGGCTGCAGTTTTGGTTCAACCAAAGTTGAAAAAGGTCGAACCACCTCAGTTCGCTCTAGTCTGCCAGTGTAGGAACTTTTCAGTAAAACTGGTGAACTTTGTGAACTTTAGTTCGCATAACAGATATAAAAAAGAACTTTCCTTACCGGTCCTTCACACGTGCTCATTCCGTAACACGATGTTGTTACATGTGCGATACCCATCTTTATCATCTGAACATGGAGGACTTGACTTCAGGAAGGATACAGTGGATTGGCTAGAGGATCCATCACTGCTCCGTTGTCTAGCAAGAGGGTGACTATTGGTCTGGGCTGCAAGAGACACACGTGGTCTGCACTCTGCTGCAGCACTGTTGCTCTTTTGTCAGTGTAGGAGAGAGCAGTGAAAGTAAAGGGAGCATTTAGCTCCTCATGGTCGGTGTAAATGGTGTTCCTTGTAATTTGTGACCAGTTCATCATTATATTCTTTTCACTTGGTGCTAGGGACCTGGAGGGATTATTAAGCAGGTACTGGCACATGACCAAAAAAATAGATTGGGACTGGGACGGGAGGGAAAAAAACGGAGTAAAGCAGGGTCAGATACATGGCCTGCTTTTCAGATGGCTCCTCCGTCATAGTGCAACCTGAGAGAGACAGAGACATTGTGGTTTGTGACTTGTTTACGCAGGCAGGCACTGGTGCAGCAGCGTATAAAGTACAATTAAATATATAAGTAACTGATTCAGGAACTGAACTAGGAGGGAAGAGGAAAAGTGAACATAGCAGAGTTGAACTGACCAGTAGACATAGCATGGTAGGGTAACAGTATAGGAAAGAAGAAATGGGTGGGGGGCACTGATGACTCTGGATGGGGTACCAAACTTTGTAATACATACCCTTCTTGTGTACTTACAAATGCTTTTGTACAGATGCAAAATATTTGTGTGGCTTTTACAAACAATTTGACTGACAGACAAGGACCTCTTGGCCCACCTAGTCTGCCCATTTTCCCTACATACAGTCACTCTGCAGACCCTACTTGATCTCTGGCTTTAGCCCCCCCTTCTTACCTTTAAAGCCCCTTATACCTTTCCCATGCCTTCTTAAATCCCATTGCAGTTTTGCTCCCACCACCTCATCAGGAGGCTGTTCCAGGCATCCACCACCCTTTCTGCAAAAAGTGCTTCCTTGCAATTCCCGAATCTACCCCTCTCCAGCTTCATAGCATGGCCCCTTGTTATTGAGCATCCTTTTCTATGAACAAGGCTTCCTCTTGCACCTTATTTGTACTCTTGAGATATTTGAAGGTCTCTATCATATCTCCTTTCCCTCCTTTCTTCCAGGGTGTATATAGTGAGGTCCTTCAGTCTCTCCCCACAGAACTTTGATGCAGATCCGCACCATTTTAGTTGTCTTCCTCTGCACTGCCTCTACTCTGTCTATGTCCTTCTGGAGATCAGGACTCAAAATTGGACACAGTAGGTGGGGTCTCACCAGAGATTTATTTTATACTGAGGTATCACCACCTCCACTTTTGCTGGTGATACACCTCCTATGCACCTAGCATCCACGGCTCTCCCCACTGCCTTGTCACACTATTTGGCAACATTTAGGTCATCAGATATGAATGATACCCACGTAGCTTTCCTGTTTGGTTGCCACCAGTACCACTCCTCATTTGTTACTCCAACCCTGGGTTTCTATGCCCCAAGTG
This sequence comes from Neoceratodus forsteri, assembly GCA_016271365.2. Classification (NCBI taxonomy): domain Eukaryota; kingdom Metazoa; phylum Chordata; order Ceratodontiformes; family Ceratodontidae; genus Neoceratodus; species Neoceratodus forsteri. The sequence goes on from CM057459.1 coordinate 1,088,132,873, forward strand.
CCTGAGTGCCTTATTTTACTTTCACACTGAAGCTAAGTTGCCACATTCTGACCACTCCTAAGACTTATCTAGCTTTCTATTCATTTACACACACACACACACACACACACACACTGAGTGTCCACTGTATTGCAGATTTTAATGTAATCTGCAAAAGACATACCTTCCTTCTAGTTACCTTGTACTGATCCTTGCAGCACCCAACTAGTCACCCTCCCTTCCTTGCAGTGAACTCCTTTACCACCTGTCTGTCATCTGTCCTGTTTCTTGTTTATACAAGCCTCCTATGTGGAAAAGTGTTGAATACCTTACAGAATAGGCCACATCAACTGCTCTACTCTGATCTACTTCCCTGTCACCCAGTCAAAGAAATCTATAACGTTAGTTTGACTGGCATGACCTCCCCCAAGTAAATCTGTGCTACCTTGGATCTTGTAGTAAGCCACTGGATTCAAGCTATTCCACAATCCTTTCTTTCAGTATAGTGATTCCATTAATTTCCCACTACAGAAGTCAGACTTACTGGCTTGTAAATACCAACCTCCTCCCTGCTCCCACTTTTGTGAAGTGGTACTACATCTGCCCTGCTCCAGTCCTCCCAGAACAGTCCCATTTCCAGTGAGTGGTTGACTAGGACTGTCAGAGGTGCAGCCAGTACCTCTCTGAGCTTCCTCAATAACCATAATCAAGTAGAACCAGGAAGAACTTGAAGGTATTTTGTAGAACCTGGTTATACCTGGTAGAACCTGGTTAAGTTTGGTAGAACTTGGTTCTACCTGGTAGAACCAAATAAACCCTGGTTCTACCTGGTAGAACCTTTTGGGTTCTACTCAGAACGTTTGTGAGGTAGAACTTTTAGAGGTTCATGCAGCCCTACTCCTATTTCAATATTTACGGTAGAGTTCCCGTGTCAGAGATAAATGGCTGGTAACAAAAGCACAGTAGCAGCTTGCAAGCTTCAACCATAAGTTTCTGTGACAGTAGAGCCACGTTGTAGTCTGTATTGAAGTTTTGGTACATCAAGACTTTCAAAACAGTAAACACTACTTCAAATTATACAGGCACAAAACAGGGAGGGGCAGCAGCGGTCATGTCATAGAAATAAGCTTCAGGTTTCACAGACTTAAGCTTTCTAGGAGGATTGTGCATACATTGAAACAATCTGAGGAATACTTACATGTACCATACTAAGCCATGCACAATCACAGAACAGCTAAGTTTTTGAGGTGTGATGACACCTTCATCAGAGCTCTGTCATGTTGAGAAGCTGACCAACAACTTAGGAAATAGATGGCAAGTTATATTATGTCCAGGCATTGTCAAAGTTGAGATTTTCTTTTGACCTCAATGAAGTTTTTCATTAAGTCTCTCAGCTGGCTGTTCATGATTCCAGACTGGGCAATTAGGCTATAGTATTTTGACTTGGGTCATCCTAACTGAGGTGAATGCTAGATGAAAGGACATAGGAGCAATGGGAAATGAATAGTTTCTTACCTGGAAATTTAGTTTCACATAGTATCCCAAATCCTTCCAGATGCTCTTCTGCCCACCGCCCCAGTGTTGTTATTGGGTTTGCAGAGTGCTGATGTTCATACTTCTTTTTGCTTGGACTTCTTGGTGAACCATACGTTTGTGCTTTGGTTGTTTGTTGGGGTGATTAATAGTTGATCGTGATTAGGTGGCTAGGGCAGAAGGCAACTAAGATTTGGCAGCAACAGTAAGTATTTGTATGAGGAAACGCCAGCTGCCAGTTCTTTATGTTGGTGTGCCTTCTGTTTCCCAGTGTTAAGTTACTAACCTTAACATGGCTGACTGCTGGATTCAAGAAAATGTCTGTTTCAGACTCACTGACAAATGTCTTAATGTTTTTAATTTTTGTTGATCTCCACCTGTGAAGCAGAATGGGCAGACCTAAATAAGCATTGCATATGATGAAGGTGGCATCTAATGGGAATTAATGCATGGTTGGGGGTTCTGCACAAGGCCGAAGGATGAGTGCTCATAAATCCACCCAACCATGCATTAATTCCCACTCAGATGCCACCTTCGAGTGGCTTAATGCTCTGTAACATGGTTTCCTCAAAAGTAATAGTTGCTATAACTGTAAGTCACATAATGTGAACAACATAATGCAGACACAGTTTGCTTGTTTTGAGATGTTTACTGCACTTTTGACGACTTCCAGACATGTTCATTTACATGGTGATGTTGTCAAAACAATAGAAAACATATTAGCAGAGGAAGTATATTTAAACATTATTTTGCAGAACTTGTAAATCTGTATGGCTATTATTTTCATAGCCTGAGTAGGAGGTCCACGATCTGCTGGTCTATGTGTTCTAGTAGTTAGGACCGTCACTACTTTGGATATTGTCTGACCTTTGGTTTTGGTGTACCACTTTGCTGCGATACTGCTCAGTGCCATGCTTTGTATGTTGTTTTCTATCACCGTTACTGTCGCGGTACACAATGCTCTGGTGGTATCTCATTATTTATGGCACTCCGCACTAGGTTTACCACCACAGTAATTGAAATTCACAGTTCCATGCACCATGAAAGACTGGAACTGACATGGGCAACATATTTCCGATCATGTGTGTCTATACATGCGCTAGATCCAGAACTGCAACTGTGGTGCCTCTAGTGTTGTCTAGCGTGTCACTGGTGGTTGCGGGTCTGAATGCCTTTCTATTTTCTATTACTATTTCAGATTTTGTGAGGTTTAGTATTTGACTTCTCTTTGGTTTACTGTTTGTCTGCTCTTTATTCTTACTGGGTGTGGTGAGTGGTTTGGGACAGTCACGGGCATTTGGGTGGGTGGAAAGACAGGGACTTTTTGCTGGGACTATGGTGTGGTTTGCTCCTGCAGTGTTCTCTTTATGTGTGGATTTGTATGGTACTTCACTTTGGGGATGGCATTATTGCAAAATTAATGGCTCCAAAGCATTGCATGTGACTCATTTTGTCCAATCTTTTACTCTTAGTTCACTATCCACTATCTTTGCCGTGGTTACAATGGACTTTGAGTCCCTTCCTACTGCTACTACTGGGATTGTCTTTAACTGTTGCTTGTGTTTATTCACGCACTAATATCATACCTGCAACATATTGTACCTATACTGCTACAGCCCCAGAGCAGTCTTGTAAAAGAGATTCTCCAACCTCAGTGAGGAGTTTGTTCTTTGGTAAAAAAAATATAATAGTTATTGTCTTAATTTACTATATTTGAGAAAGCCTAGTAAGCCTTGTGCTAAAAGTACCCTTTTCAAGGGTGACCAGGAACAAAAAGAAAGCAAACACACATACAAACAGTAATGAACATTGCTACAAAAACTTTGAGTTGAGATATACTTCTTAAACAAATACTTAAAATTCTGTATAGAACATTCTTTTTGTTGTTAAAATTATTTCTTTCAACAGTTAAAAACAAACATCACAGAAAGGATGTATCAGCCTTTATCCTATAACTCCAGGCTTACAACATCTGACTTGTACATGAAGTCATATAGGAAAGATCAGGCAAGAACATGGCCTACCTGGTATGGCCCAGAGTAATCAGCTCTAAGAGATGATTCCTCACAGAAGTGTGGGCTTGCATCATTGCACAATTATGCTGGACATGCAGACCTGTAACAAAAGAATGTAACACACACAAAGCATCTAAATGAGTTAACATTTACAAGAAGAGTCACGTGCATTGTTACCTACATTTCCAGATCTGCTTCATTACCTACTCATGCACCAAAGGACCTGTGCTGGCCCTAGAAGTCAGCATGCTGATAGGGATTGAACCTATCCTGCTCTGGGCTTTTGAAGAAGTGATGAAGGGTTGCCAAAGTGTGTAGTACTTTGGGAGGGCATTGGCCACCACCTGTGTCATCTGGTCCAGGTTTGCCACTTTTATCATGGAGTTTAGCACCGCTTACCTGAGGGGACCTCCTGAGATCTCCACTTGCACAGGATGAGCCTCATTACCTGCTTGCTTAGGATAGCAATACACATCTGATCTAGGGTATTCAGCTGGAGGGGTATAAATTCCCAGCAAAATCACCTCTGATGAATGGGGCACCTGTTTGTGGAGGACCTCTGACCCCATTGTACAGATTTGCTGTCATAATGGCTTGATTGCTGGGCAATCCCACAATATGTGGAGCAGGTCTACCTTTGAGCTTGGCATCTCCAGCACTGCTCATCTTGATGAGTATAGCTGCGTGAGAGAGCAGCTGGGTCCTGTACCATGATTGCAAGATTTTGTTTTGGATCAGTACACTTCTAGTGTCTGGATATGCATTGTGGGCCATCCTCCAACAGGCCGCCCACTCCTGGTCAGTTACCTGAGCCTTTACTGTTATCTCCCACTTTATCTTGGCTTTGTGGATTAATAGGGAATTTGTCCCTTAGTGCTAAGTAAATGGTTCTGGCCTTGACTCTGTCTTTTGCTATCTAGTGTGAGACCAGGGAGGTGAGCTTGCAGTTGCTAGCTCGATGGGAATACTTGTTAATGGTGCTTCTGATCTGGAGGGATCTCCAGAAGTCTTTTAGTGGGAGATGCCTTGATCCTGCAGCCCCTTAAAAGTAGCAGTTATCTTGGCTGTGGGGCCAGTATGTCCTGAAGATTGTAGATGCCCTAGCAGCCCAGTGTACCCAGGATAGTGGTTTGTGATCCACAGTGATGTCCCTGTTACCCCATAGTGGGCTAGGACCTAAAGGGAGGGGTTGGTGTTCAGCTTCATGTGCAGTTTGGCCCAGTATTTTATAGAGGGCCCTATAGTAGGGGGTTGTTGTACAACAGTATAGACAGGTATGCTACTTTGCTTTGAGCCTCTTCCACGCCTTAACCACTGCAGGGCTTGGCCCATATCATGAAAACCATTTGAGTGGCTTGGAATGCCCATTTGTACCCCTCAAACCATGGCAAGCACCACCCACCCTCTTTCCAGGTGTGCCTGCAACTTGCTCTGACTGTACCCCAGCTTTTCCCTTCCTACAAAAGTTCCTATAAGGGTGCTGATTCTCTTGTACCAACAGGGGAAGCTCCAAGGGAAGGTGGGACAGAATGTCTAGGATCTTGGGGCCATAATCATTTTTATGGCTGAGATTTTCCCGACAAGAGTAAGTTGGAGGGGTTTTCACTGTCTAATTCTATTTGTATGACCACTAACAGGGGTTTTAGATTCATATCCCATAACTTGGCAGTAGAGGGACTATTCTGATCCCCAAGTAAGTAGTGCCATCCAGGGTCCTCCATAGACTATGACTTGCTGTCATGCTGGGCAAGCATCTAGAATTTAGGGAGGACCTCCATTTTAGATTGATTTAACCATAGCCCAGAGTATATGGTGAAGTCAGAAAGGACCTTAAGCAGGGGAGTGAAGTTCTAAATCCACCAGTGGTACCAGGAGATTGTCCACGTACATAAGGATGGAATAGCGTGCGTTACCTATCTCAATCTTCTTGATGTCGGAGTGTTGCCTGATAGCCACAGCTATTGGTTCCACTGCCAGAGTGAAGAGCAGGGGATGGGGTCAGCCTTGATGGTCCTCTTCTGGAGTGGGAGGGGGTGGGAAGCATGGAGTTAGTGAGTACTTTGGCCATGGAGGAATGGTATATCACCTGCACCCACACCTGGAACTTGTTCCCGAATCCCATGATAGTCAAAACCTGCTGGACTAAGTCCCATTCTAGGGAATCAAAGGCTTTTTCAAAATTGATAACCAGGGCTGCTGCTGGGGTAGGAATGGATTTCACCATTTGATGAGGTTCAGCAGTGACCTAATGTGGTCCATGCTGTATTGACCTTTACAAAGCCCACCTTTGGGGAGGGTGTATAAGATTGGGCAGAAGGGGTTAAGCCTGATTGCTAGTATTTTGCCAGAACTTTACTGTTGGCATTGAGGAGCAAGACAGACCTATAGCTGGCTGCCTTAGAAGGGTCTTTCCCTGTTTTGGGGAGTACGGTTACTGCCTCGAAAGGGGGGGAGGTGCCATTGCCTAGTGCTTCAGTATGGACCATATGGAGTACTGGGGGTGACTGTTGGATTTAGAGGTGCCAAACCTCCAGTGGAAAGCTGTTTCTTCCAGGGGCTTTGCCTGTCTTTAGAGATCTACGTGTTAGTGCTACCTCCTCGACAGTGGGAGGGGAGTCTAGCAGCTGGGCTCACTGGCTTGATAGCTTGGGAAGGCTCTAGGAGCTTAAAAGGAGGTTACCCCTCAGGGTTCGAGATCTTGAGATGGCATAGAAGTCTGCCGTTATTCTATTGATGTCCTTTGCATTAGGTGCAGACCTTCCCTGTATTGTCTGTCAGCCCTGCGATGCATCTTTCCTCTTGTTGTTTCCTCAGGCGGTAAGCCAAGACCTTCCCTCCTTCTCTCCCCTTCCCAGTATTTGTGCTTTCGGTGGATAATAGACACCTCAGCCTTGTGGGACAACAGCTCATTTACTTCCATTCTGAGTCCAGCCACTGTGCAACCTAGCTGGGACTGAAGGAAGGGTTGTGAAGGGCCTTAAACTGTGTCTCTGCCTCTTTCAGTTGTTTCTCTAGGTTGGTCAGGCACTGCTCCCCTTCTTTTGCTCCCTCGCATGTGAGTACCCTATAATTGCCTCCCTTAAGGTAGCCTTGAAAGCCTTCCGATGTTACCCGTGGAGGTGTCTGGTATGGGATTATTCTGAAAAAAGGATGGCCTCATGCTGTAACCAGGGGCAAGGTCTGGGTCCCTCAATAGGAGGGGCCTAGATGCCAGTAGGGGACCCCACATGAAATAGAGCTGGACAGGAGCATGGTTTGAGATTACTATAGGGAGGATTGTGGCTTCTAAGGACACTTTGGTGATGTCTGCAGAGGTGAGCCAGAATCCAGCCTGCTGTGGGAGTCCTGAACTGGGAATGGAAGGAGTAATCACGATACCTAGGGTGAAAAGTTCTCCATATATCTGTAAGGCCCATATCACACGTCATTTGGGCCAGTGCTCTGCTCCCCTGGTGTGGGGTTCGATGTTGGAAAGGCTCCTATCCAAAAGGAGTCAACAGTGAGATTAAAATCTACCCAATAAGCATGGGGATATTGGCTATGCTCAGTTTCCCTATTTTCTGTGCCACCGAATGAAAAAGGTAGGAGTATCTTCTTAGGGCCATATATGTTTCCCAATAACAGTGGCACTTCTGGGGTGCTCATTAAAGCAAGAACCCATCTCCCATTGGGATCACTTACCTGTTTGGAAACTGTCCAGTGGAGGGCTTTGTTTATAAGTATAGCTACACCTCTTTGGTGGGTGAGGGCTGATGCATGGACCACCTGACCCACCCATTCCCTTGCCAGCCTTTCATGGTCCATGGAGCTTAGTTTGGTTTCTTGCAAGAAGGCCAGGCCAGTCTACAGCTTCTTTAAAGTGAGATAGCACCTGTTTATTTTTAACTGGGGTATTCAGGCCCTGCACATTCCAGGTGTGAGATGTAATATCACCCATTGTCAAGTTACTGACAGTATCATGTTACCAGAGCTATATGTGACGTAGGCAGAAGCTACGGGCTGGCCAAGGCATTCAAGCACCAGATCCACAACCTGGGTAGAGGTAGTGCATGGAAGAGGGTTAGCAGGGTCCCTGTTGCAGTCACTTTGCTTAGCAATGCAGAACTCAGGTGTAGACAACTCTCTGTTCACGGACTCAGTATACAACAAAAACAAACATACTATTTACACAGTAATTCATTAGACAGAAGATGGGCTTTAGAGGTGTGTGTGCAGTCACAGAAACCTGTCTGAGGCCAACCTGTATGCCCTGAGTGCGTCTTGGTATGTCACACACCAGCTACTCCCCAAAGGAGAGCAAGGAGGGGTATCCACCTTGGATCATCCCCAGTTGCAGGAAGGAGTGTATGAGGCAATTGGTGGCATACTCTGCAGCCTTCGAGGGTAGGTATGAAGCTGTCTCTCTTCATTCTTTAGTTGATGCTGGCTCTTAGGAGAGAGCACAAAGATGACAGCAGATGGCAGACACTGCTGCTCAAAATGGGAGGGGGGACATGGTAGGGCATATCATGAAGACACCTGGAAGGGCAATATTGGTATTGGGTCCTCAGCAAGTGACTGAATTATTTACCTTTAGGGAGGAGAGGGGTGAGGGAAGGGGGTATCCTTGGTGTCAGATGTCTTCAGATTCTGAAGACTAGTGTTAAGCCCGGGGTATGAAGTATACCTTATGAGCCTGTGGCCAACGGCATTAGCTTGGCTCTAGGGGGCCTGCCAGTCGTGTGTAATCTGTAGAGGGTGCAGGGGAGATGGAGTAGGCTAGGGGCCCTGATCTGTCCTGCTAAGACTTAAAAAGTGGGCAAAACCCTCTGTAAATGAACTTATTCAGTCACTGATATAATATTAGTAACCTTAAGGGTAGGTACACTATTAGTTTGAGTCCTGTTCCTTTGATTTTAGTGCCTGGTTCAAGCTGGGATCAGCCAGGTTGGGGCCCTGGGGGAGATAGGCAGGTACAGTCATGCAAGGGAGTTATCCTTCGGTCTTGTTGCTTTTGGGGAGGGGGATAAACAGACACAATCCATTTAGTCAAGCCCTTCAGACAGGCACTCCTATCTCCTGAGGTTCCCCTGGATCCCCAAGTGGTCCGTTGTTTTGTTGTAAAATATTGGTAAATTGATTTGATTGGATCAGCAGTCACATGTTCTAATCAACTGGTGTATTCATTGCTGTTTGAAATGTATGACTCTCCGATGAAGAGGGTTGATACCCTCAAAGTGCCGGGAGGCCCTAGTTTGTTTCACAACTTTATTAAATTCTGAAGCTTCGTATTGTTGTTTTTTTGTGTATGTGTGATAGCCTTTGCCTTTTTCACAGCTGATCCACAGTTTTGCTGTTTTTAATGCACCAACCCTGAGTTCACATACAAATTTGGTCCATTATTTCCCAGCTCATCTCTGGTGGAGGTGGAGCAGGAGATGTTCAGGTGCAGCCACTGCTCGACTCTGGGTGTGGGGAGGCTGGGGTCCCAAACTAGGTGCCTGAGTCAATGTAACCCTAAACCCCTCTTCCCAATGGTAAAAGAACCAGAAAAACTGCACTTATCTGATCAGTTCTTGGCCTCCGATTTTTCAGATGGTGTACAGAATGTTCCAGGGAGGCAAGCAGCTGGCTGCAGTGTGAACCTATCTGCATAGACAAGGTGTTCTGTTCAGGCCTCTCTGGGTGTCGGTCAGACTCGCTGCAACTTGGGCTGGCCAGGAGCTAGAAGGTGTATGTTCAGGCAAGTGCTGGTGCTGTGGTGAAATCGCTGCTCTTGCAGAGGTCTTCGAGTGCTGCTCCAGTGATTGGGGACATAGGACTTCATAGCAGTTTCCAGTGTGGAATGCCTGCAGTTCTCCAGCATTGACAGTCTCCATCTGTCCTTTCTCAGGGCTCTCCTATAGTCCTCTTTCCATGGATGGTCCTGTTTCCTTGTCTTCAGGAGGATTGCCTCTTACTGCTGCAGGGGGGAATTGCCCATTTTGTCCTTCCACTTCAGTCTGCCATTCCCCTTGTCTAACCAGATACAGAAGGGGATCATCTGTTCACCCCGATCCAGCATGTACATCAGCCAGGGGAGGGTAAGAGGCCACATGTCTTGGGGCCAGGTGCGACAGATAATCCATGAGGGCATCCGGTGGAAAAAACCATCAGAATCCCATTGTGTACCACCCAGATAGTGGCCAGGAAGCAAAGGCAGAAAGGCAGGCCTAATTTATGCATAGTGTGGCAAACCTCAGTGTAGGCCTACCTCCTGTCGGTGAGGTCTTAGGAGTAGTCCAGATTGATGTGGATTCTATACTTTGCCAAAAATCTGGTTCGGCTCCGGGCCTTCACCATAACCAACTCTTTGTCTTGGAAGTCCAGGAAGCTGGCGATTATGGGCTGGGGCTTCTCGATGGCTTTAGGAAGTGGGGCTAGAGAACAATGAGCCCACTCTGCCTGCAGCACCCATGGGGGTCAAAGTGTAGGAGCTCGGTTAATGCCTGTTGGAGGAAGTCTTCAATGTCCCTTGCTTCATCTCTTTCTGGGAATCCTAGGAACTGGAGGTTATTCCTGCACCCCTGTTTCTCTAGGTCGTCAGTCTTGTCCTGCATTTTAAGGATCGCCTGCTGCTGCTCCTGTAGCATCGCAGCCATGCCCTGAACTGCTGTTTCATCTGCTGTCACCCTGTGCACTGTTTGAAGAGCCATGCCTCCATGAATTGCATGACTTGCACCGTGTGGTTAGACACAAGTGTGACCTGTGCTATCTGCTGCATCAGTTGTCTGGACATCCCTCTATGGTCACGTAGTCCCACACGGCAAGGTGCTGAAGAGCCATGCTGGCAAGGTAGGCCATGAAAAAAACTTTCTTGATCAATGTGATCATGGTTGGTGTCTGCAGACTAAAATAATTGCTTAGAGTTTGGCAAACTTTGAGACACAATCTAAGTTCGCTTGAAAATCGTAAAGTTCAATGCATTTGAGGATATTTTAGGATTATGCCCTCGAGGAGAGAGCCACTGACTTACCCTGCCATTTTGTTTAGTGCCCCAAGTGGCAGTCATAGAACAAACATTCTTAATAATAACAGGTTGGGCACTAAACATCTTCTATCAACTGGTTAAATAGCTCCTAAGGCCTCCAAGAACATTTTTGAAAAACAGTGTATTTAGGCACAATTGAGCTCATATTTCTTCATCTTAAGCTTTACTCCACTGTATATTAGTAAGAATTGTTGCATGAAAACAGGGCCCTGATCCTCCATATGCTGCTTTTACCTCATTAAGTCTTATTCCCTACTGTACCTGTGATATTATAATAGTTTCCACTACAACAGACTGTGATGTTACAAGCAGAGGATTTTGACTTCAGATGAAGATAAGTGGCAGGATCAGATATATTGTTATGAACAGAGCACCTGTTTAAAAAGAATGAGGAGGAAGTGTAATAAACATATAAACTATCTGCTACATAGCATGTGCGTATGTATTTTTCTGTGTTTGGCTGATTAAAATGCATCTCTCGGTTTAGCGACTTATGGTTATGTATTCTGGCTCATCATCATGCGAGTAAGCATCAATTTTACTGAGTTTATTGCAGTGTTATAGCACCATGTTATTTCCTATAAATGATGTATTTGTTTTTCCCAGATGGAGTATAATGACCTATGAAATCAAAATCCACCAAAGCCTTCCAACCTTCCAGTCACTCCAGAAGATGAGTCGGAGGAGTGCCAGGTAAAGATTCAGATTTAGATTTGGGAGCTGCTCTGCAGAACTAAAATACTGGTATCTCATCAGCTCCACCACAGTGATAAAATACTTTATGTAGTACTTTACATACAAAAATCTTTTAGAGCCACGTAAAAGCCAAAGGATCTTCCTTTGAGCTGAAAGAAATGAATATTTATACCTCTCCAGTGATAATAAATTTCACCTGATAAATTGTGTTATTCTCATGATCTACTATCTACTGGCAATATCTTTTGTTATTTTGATAGTAACTGTGTTACAAACAAAATAACTTTGATTATAATGCTGGAATTAACCAGTGGTGGAGCAGCTGGAAACATTGTCTGATACTATTACTGTGGAGCTGTGCAGCATTCTAACCAGAGCAGTGACGCTGAAATAAACTGTTACAGTAAAAGAGAAAGAAATGGAGGTGCCTTTATGGCCCCTACCCTGTGGAATTCTCACCTTGCCAGATACGCAATTGCCTGACTGTGGAGAGCTTTAAAAGCTTTAAAGACCTTCCTTTTAACCAAGCAATTTTGTAGTGATTTAAATTATATTGGATTGTATCTGGAATTTAATGTTGTTTATAGTTGTGGTTTTAATTTTGTATGAATGATATTGTAAAGGCGCTCTGAGCTGGAAGGGCGTTTTAAAGGAATAAATATTTACTTACTTACTATTTACTTACTGTATGTGTTTTATCCTAACCCATGGTTAGCACCATTGTTATTATCTTGGGGAGGGGCCAGCAAGCTTTGTGGTCCTTTCTGGGAGTTGCTGTCTAATTCCAGGATTTGGCTACAGTACAGGGAGTCAAGGCAAGTTTTATTTTTCCAGGCGCCAATCCCAGAGGCTCTGGGTGCTGTACAAATCAAAAGCACTATTTAAAAACATTAAAATTACAACAGTAATGTAAACAAATAATATAAAGAAGTAAATAAGACACATTAAAACTGTAATAAAATTGCTGTAACTAGAAAGAGGTAGAAGGGGAAAACCCGGGCAAGATTTAATACAGAAAGTCCGGGAAGGCCTGACTAAACAAGTGGGTCTTTAGGCAGGTTTTGAATACATCAACTAAAGGGCCTCCTGTACAGATGGTAGAAGCGAATTTCACAGGACGGGGCTAGTGACGCTAAACGCTCTGTCGCAGCAGTTTTTAATCTCATCCTGGGAATTGCAAGGAGGCCCACCTGAAGTGTATCTGGGCTCCACCGGAAAATAAATAGGTGGAGGCACGGGATGACACACTCATTAGTATTTCACTTAAATTGATACCCTGCATCTTATATATACTTGCAATGTCCAAAATACCCAATTTATCTAGAAAATAGATGGAAAATGCAAACATTTTCAGAGTTTACAAGGTGATCAGATACCCAGTGGAGGGCACCTTGAAATTACCAAGTACCTTGGTGGGCCAGTTCTACTCTGTGTATTTTAAAGGGAGCTGGGGGGGTGCAGGCTTAGTTCTTTATGTGTGTGGATATTTTGATTTAATATTTCCATCTGTATGTCTTACAAGTTATATAATCCTGTTAATTATTATGTTAGCATCAGCAGCTCAGTAGATAGCACGCTTGCCTCTGGGTCCAGAAGACTAGAAGATTGTGGGTTCTAGTCCCACATTAGGTACTTGGGGTAATACCCATAACTGACATTTAGTGCGGTAAGAGAGTGGTACTGCACTGTTGACATTAAACTGAAGTCCCTTCTAATCATTTCTGTTAATTACTACCTTCTGATCGTGGCCAAGTAAAATAGGCAACATCATTTCCATTACACTAAATGTCACTACCGGGTACCACAGGTTCCATCCTTGGCCTGCTCTTGCTCAGTCTCTTCCTAAATCACCTCCTGTAAGTTTGCCAAGACCGATTCTCCTATATACGAATGATGCCATAATTTTTTCCAGCCATCTGGGCATTAGAGCTCTTGAACAAAGCATCCAAAATAACTTCACACTAGTTGAGGACTGGTTCATAAGCTTGTGATTGCTGCTGAATTATAAGAAAACTAAAACTATGTTGTTTGTCTCTGCATGCAGCAGATTCAAAGCAACAAACATGTCATCCAAACAAACAAGGTGATATCCTAGACATGGTTAATAACTTCAGAGTACCTAGAGGTCATGCTGGACAGTGCCTTTAGTACTCCCTCCACATTGACCAACTCGCTAAATCAGTGAGCCGAAAGTTAGGGCAATTGTGCAGGCATAGGGCACTGCCTTACAGAAGACACTCTAAATCTTGCCTTAACAAGCTTAGTTTTCTCTGTGGTTGACTATAGTCTTGTTATATATAGTGCAGCCTCAAGCTACGGCCCTAAATAGAATCACCATTACTCTCAATAAAGCCTGTAGGCTATTCCAATGCCTTGCCTTACCTTTCATTACGCGTATACTTCCTATATGGGTTGACTTGATCTGGATAACAGAATTAGTTACCTGCTCAGTCTCCTGGCTAAAAGGCTACCCTTGGTGTGACCCTCCCCCGGTCCAGAACATGATTACACCTTCTGCATTATCTCGCCTGACATGAGGAACACTCACTAACTACTTCAAGGTGCCATTCCGCTGCACCTGCTTAGGCCAAGGGTCTTTTGTATACTGAGCCCCTCACCTGCTGAACTCCCTTCTGAGCAGGCTAATTGCTGAATCCAGAATCGGGCTCTTCAAGTCGATGCTCCACGCCCACCTCACTAGTCACATGAGGTACACCTGCCCTTTATAACTCTAGTTTCCAGTTTTCCATCAAGGGCCTGCCCGGTCATTCCCTTGCACTTCTTACCTATCTATGTGCCCTCACACTTATCTCTGTCCAATCAGATGCCGTTACCTACCCCAGATGCCTACCTACTACTCTGTCCTCCTCTTGTTGCTCTTATCCATCCTCACCTTGTCTACCATCATCCCTCTCCTCCATAATCCCTCTCTCCTCCATTATCCCCTCTCCTCCGTATCCCCCTGTCCTCCAGACCCCTATCCTATCTCCACTCCTTGCACCTGCTCCATCCCCCCACTCTGGTCCTAAACATTCCTCTCTCCTACTACCCTCCAACTACTCTCACCTTGACAGTGGGCCTCGGTCCTGCCTGGTCCCCACTGCCCCCACCCTATTGCCTATTACCTTCAATCGAGGTCCCTCCGCCTCCTGTGAGCGAAACAATCTTCCTTGATTTTTGTACAATCATTTATATCCTAAAGCCAGGTCTGAATCTCATTATCATGCTTGAACCAACTATGTAACTTGTTGAGTAACTATGATGGTAACCTGTATGTACCAAGTGTTTGCCCGAATTTCATATTTATGTTTGTACCACCAATGAAACTTGTTATGTAACCCTTGTATGTACCTGTTGATTGCTTACTGTTTGACATGGAACCTTCACAAATGAGCTCCCAGCTCAAAGATCTGTATTCCAAGACATGAATAAATAAATAAATTGTCTGGTGGAAGCTAAAGATCCCATGGCACTTATTGAAAAAGAGCTGGGAGTTCTCCTGGTGTCATGGCCAATATTTCTGTCATTGAAACTGGTCCATGTATCCAGCCGTCCAGGATACACCTAGAAACAAACTATCACAGCTCAGTGTGCCTTTCCTGGCCATAAATTACACACATATATATATATATTAGATCATGAATAGAAATATGTTATATCATCTCATGGAAGATTAGGGAGAAGGTGAACCATCAAAAAAGAGCGTAAGATATTAACTGACCTTAAAACATTGTATGCCAGAAGCAAATATACAAGTGCTTTCAGAACAGTTAACATTTTTTTTTTAGCTAAAGCTAAACGTAGGTACTTAGAGAGCATGAGAAGGCTGGGAAATTTCTGGCACTTAGAATCAAAATGATTGACGGTTATAGAGTTTCAGATGCTTTAATGTGCCCAAAATTATAACATACACATACCAGTCCTAGAAGAATACTTTCAATTTTAAACAGTTTTACTCAAATCTATGCATTAGTTCTAATAATGTGACACTCTCTCAAACTGGCTTAATTCCTTGAGAAGGTGAATCTTCTTCATGTATTGGATTCTGATTTGGAATGGTGTAAAATAAGAAGAAAATAAGAAGTAAATAGAGCTACTTTGCAGCTCCGATGTGATAAAGCTCCAGGATACTCTTTCAACTTTTAGAAATTTTAACTGCTATCAGAATTACTAAATGTATTTTCTCATGCACTAGAGAATAAACTATTAGAAACAATGAGAGACCTGCATTTTGCTTATTGTAAAACCAAAGATGGACCCACTTCTACCAAAATACTAATGGCCAATTTTAATATGGATACAAAAATGTATGTGGAAATATTAAAGTAGAGTCTGCTGATCAAGTAGGTTTTATGAAAGAAAGATTAGCATTTGATAATCTTAGAAAAGTTTCAGATCCTTTCACAAGCTAAAGTTATGTAAAAATGACATTTATTATGTCACTAGATTCAAAGTATATGATCGAGTAGGGTGAAAATTTTATTCTCTCTGTTAAAGAAATATGGATTCCCAGATATCTTTAATAAAACGGTATTAACACTATACCACAAACCATTTGAGTCAGTCACAAGTAATGATCTTATTTCTCCCAGGTATTTCTTATGGTCAGGTACAAGGCAAGGTTGTGCACTCGCCTCTACTTTTTAACCTTTATTTTGAACCGTGGTGTGCACGGTTCCAGACTACAGATATTGATGGGTCTTTTCTGCTTTGAAATTCTAATAGCTTTTTTTTTACACTCTATTTATTACTCCAGGGACCAGGACATCTCTCAGAGGTGCTCACTTGACTTGTCGCCTACTCCCCATTGAGACCTCCCTCCTCCAGGACCCCTACCAAGACCTTACAGCCCCCAGATCACCCCTGTGGAGGGCTTACCCCACCTACCTGATGACCTTTCTGCGATTAGAAGGTCAATCCGGTGGAAGGCCTTGGGCAACCACTGGAGGGATGGTCCGATGTTGGGGATGTGGGCTGAGCCCTGAAGCTCTTGTTGTCACCTCCTTGGTCCTCTGGGGATTTTCAACTTAGGTTTCCCTGGAGCGTAGTCATGTAATGGCATCCTGGCACTGTGTGCCGACACCTGCCACTGCTCCACCCCATGTCTCTGTGCCACAAGTTCCTTGCGATGCCCCAATCTCCATCGAGGCTGCTAAGGGGTGGCGCAGCCAGCAATCCCTCCCTGGGAAGGGAGAGCAGTCCTCTGCATGCTCAGTCCCTTCCCTCCCTGCCGACATCCAGCGACCCAAGTCCATTCCCCCAACCCGGTCGCCAGCATGGCATGAGGTGTGGCGTCCAGCGCCTCAACCCTCAGTGCCACCGACCAGCTCTAATAGCTTATTAAGGTTTAAAATGTTGATGCCACTCAGTATTCTTAATTTTCAACCATTATCTCAAATACTTTTCAGAATGTTCCAGACGTTACATGGATTCTCCTTTACTATATCAGTTAATCAAATTTTATGAACAAAATCATTCTGCAAGCTTGGTATATGAAAAGAATTATGCTGAAATGTATGCAGGCATCAGCTATGCTACAAAGATGATAGGATAAGGAGTGAAATATAGTTAGTAATGAACAAACAAACAAAAGGATATGCCAAGACTAGTGGTGCTGCTGGCAGTAGACAGACTGGAGGCAGACGGAAAACTGTGCACATGCACTCTGGCACAAAGTTGATAGACTAAGCCCCAAAAATGCTCTCAGGTACTTTATTGTGCTTATGCAGGAACAGGGTTCAGAACAGAAAAACATCTCAATGATTCATGCATGTACTATGCACTTTGTCCATTGATGAAGCAAGCACTACAGGCTTGAAACGGGGCTTTTTTTCTTGCTTGAACCTTGTTTCTTGTATGTTGCCTGTTTAGCACTACAAAGCACTTGATAGCTGTTCTTTCAGCTCAGTCTGCTAATTATGTGCTGGTGTATATGTGCATGGTTAGCAATGATTTATGTTGGGGAGGTATTTGTAAAGCTGAATACAGATATAAGAAAACGTCATCCTAGGATGACACATTTCAGAATAATCAATAACTCTTGTTGGACCACTGTTAGGTAGCATACGCTGTACTTTGGAATGCTGATAACTACAGATGTCAGGAAAATGAGAAAACATTGCTTCATGTATTCTGATATTGCTCCAAAGCTAAGCCCCAGTGGAAGGAGTAAAAAGAGGTATGGTATGTCACTGAGCCTGAGGGATACCTTCGCTTATAAAACATGCATACTATGCATTTTCCTCAAATGTTAAAAGAAACACACTAAATTACATTTTATGATCTCCATGGTTGTTAAAAATATTCTGAAATACTGGTTGAATAAATAAACTCTTTAAGGAATGGCATGCTTGTATGCTAAATACTTTCTTTAGTCAAAATTTAGCATAGTAATACATAATGATCTGGGCAGGTTAAATGAAAGATGGGAGAAATTTATTGATAGTACTGGAAAGAGCCGACAATTTGATTTCTGCAGCATTACTCATGCTGGTCTACTGAATCCTGTTAAACTAAACACCTAACATCCAAATACTGTATACAGTCATGTTTGTTGGAGACAAATATGATATACTGTACTGTGTATTATTTACCCAACAGTAGCACACATGGTACAACGTGCTATTAATTTGAGTACTGTATATTTATGTATAAATATTTATCTGTAATACATATATCATGTAAGACTATGATCACTAATTATTTTATGTATGTATAAACCCAAATGCCCTGTTATGTATTTTATTGTAAATTTAAGAAGCAAATTAAAATGTGTGTTGATAAACAGTCACAACTCCAGAAAATAGCTAATTTGAAAGGTTTATATGTGGAAAAGTGTGGTATAAACAGAATTTGTAATGACCTGACCGAATATGTCATTTACCATCATGTGTGAAGGCAGAACTTTTAATAACTCACTTCTGTGGCTCTGCCACTAGTGAGTTATGTTCTACTTCCTCACTTATGAAGATAAGTGGCATATTCTGAGTCAGGTCATTGCATATCCCCTATTTATTTAAACGATATAACAGGAAAGCTGTACTAAGATATAGTCAGTGTACTTTCTGATTGTGGGATAAGTGACAGCAATAATCTTTCTCAGAGTTCTCAGTAGCTGTGGGCAGTAGCACTGACAGTGCTACTGGTAGTCCAGTTCAGTAACACCCCACCATTTTTCCTCATTGTGATTTAAGCAATAATACCCGACAAGGTGTGTGTCGGTTGTGATAACATCACGCCCAGGTGGTTGGGCACAAGGCCGCAGGCCGAGTGCATCCAACAACTGAGGTGTGACGTTGTCCCAAACGACATACACACCCTGGAGGGCACTATTGCTATTATACAATGGCTCATTGTTATACAGAATTAAAAAATCATTTTAAAGATGTTTTTGTGTGGAAAAATATTTTGTTTTTAAGAGAAGATGAAACAATCATGGGGTGCTCAAGCATATCAAGCTCATCTACAGGTTCTCAGTGAGGCTGAGACTAGACCCGAGATGTTGTGCTGGGATAACGTCACGGCCCAGCCCAAGACTGACCAATCAGAGTCCAGGATTTTTTCATGCCATTGTATAATTTATATATAGCGCTGCTTATTGAGCTTTATACAATGCTAGACCTGGAGGAGGAGTTTCAGTTTTGGGTTTTAGAATCCTTTGTTCCCAGAGTGGACATTCCTTAATTTGTACCCTGTAATAATGGCATGCTTAACTGGAGCAGAGGGATTTTAACATATCACAAGAACCTCACGATTTTTATGTGTAATTTCAGATATCTGCCTATGAGGATTCAGTTGCTGCTCACCTCACAAAATCCTCAACTCTGACCAGCACTCAGTAGTCATATCCTCTTCAAGTGAGTTATTAGTTACAAGTACAGTAACTGTTTAGGAATATCTCAAATGATGGTTACTTTGTGGGTAAGCTTGTGTGTGCAGTGGGCCATTGGGATGGCACAAACTGAAGGTGACAGTGTGATCTCTGCAGCATTACTCGTGCCAGTCTACTGAATCCTGTTAAACTAAACTCTCTGACAAAATTACTTCCTTATACAGCATTAGTAGCATTTGTGTAATCTTCTTTGACTCTGTAACCTCTGCATTATCTATCCTCAGATAACCCACCAGAAACCATTCTTCTGTATCTTTTGTTTCATCCTCATTAACGCTCCCTCTGTCAGCGATGTTCGTTAAAGTCTCCAGTACTTGTATACCTGTCACTATCATATCTGGTAAATGTGTCATTATGCCAAAATTCTATCCCCATCAAAATGTTTGGAATTTTCTATTTCTCTGTTTCTGAAATCTGAATGCTGTGATGTGCAGGAAAGAAGGGGTTTAAAGTACAGTACATATCCATCTGTTTTTTTCCATGTAAGCATTATTTGCATACTGTTTAGATCCTGTGGTATGGCCACATTTTAAAATGCATGTTCTCTTTCTTGCAAAGGGTGTTGTGTGAAACTGTAGAGGACTTTGTTGCCAAAGTAAGAGCCAAAACCATGACAGACCTGCCGAGACTGCCCGATGAAAGCCGATGCCATGGCTCATAAAGTAGGTTGTTCAAATGGAGAAGATATTTATCACGCTTTCATGCCATTTTGTTTTCACCTTACTAGGCCCAGTAAGCTACTTGTATGCCTCTGTGGCCATATATTTTTCCCCACATTGTGTTTTGCAAGCATAATGGAATGATACAATATCAGCGTGAAGTGACTGAAGCCAGCAAAAGAAAAGCGAGCAAGCAATTGGTGGAACTCAGTGGGGTCTTGCAGGAGACCACCACCTGTACCTCTTACTGTCAAAATGTGGTGTTGCAGTACAATCAGGACTATAAAATGTTATAAATAAAAGTTAAAAAAAAAGACTATCAGGATGGGAGAACTGTCTTTCATTCCAGTCTTCTACTGGAAAAGTATTGGCCAGTGGAGCTAAGGCCCCTTAAGCTTGACTTTGACTCTAACCCCTTCCAACTGATCATTAATCACCAATACATTTTCTTTCATTAATTCTCGAATTTACACTGAGCTGCAGGAACTGTTTTCCTAGTAGTGAACACATCTGCTCATCATGCTGGGGAACTAGGTTCAAGTCCTGAGCCTGGATCCCAGTTGGGGACAGTGGAAAGCTGATGAACGCTTTCTCTGTTGATGCACAGTGCCTTTGAAGAGGATCTGCTGTACTGATCAGTGTATGACTACCCACTGGTGTCTAAGGTGTAGGGGGTTATGTGTCCCCTCAAAAGCTTCTTTTTCATATGGCACTGTGTATTGTTAACATGCCAGCATCAAGCACCTGGCCTCCGTCAATGTTAGTCTGCTCCCTGACTGCCACTCTAGCTATTGATCTCCTTCCTTGACCATCCATTGCCTGGGGAGAGCTCTTGCCATGTGGAGCTTGCTGTTGGAGGGCACGTTCATCAAGAGGCACAACTGAGAGGGACCTGACTTGTATGAAATTGTACATTGCAGCAAAAAGCAGGTCAGAGGTATGGAAAGGAGCCATGTAGGGAGTGATGGGGCATGTAGAGGGGTTTGAAGGCCAAAGCAAGATACAGTAAAGTCTAGGATTTGGTCTCTTCTAGTTTGAACCCCTCTTTCTGTCCTTCTGCCACATTGCCCTAAACTGTCCCCACCCTGTACCCACTACTGCTCTTTTGTATCAACCTCTCAGTCTCGTCTCTGGAATGCAGGCCTCTCTCCCAATGTGCTTCCTTTCTCCACAGATTCTGATTTGGCTTTTTTCCTTGCTTCCTCACCTCCCTCCTGTCTTTCTCTCTCCCTTCCTCCTACTTCTTCAGGCTAGAACATCTGCAGCCCATACAGCTTCTTCCTCTCACCTCCCTCCCTTTGGAATAACCACCTTTCATTCCTCTTCCTTTCCTTCAAACTCTCCTTTGAGACCCCCCAATCTTTGTCTCCTTCAGTCTCCTTTCTGTGTCTCTGTACTCCCCTCTGTCTCTGTGTTGGGTCTGAAGTTGTCTCTGCTTTTCAGTAGGTTTGAATGCTGCTGTGCCCATTGTACTCACATGGATTGCTTAAAATCACCCACTGTCCTTTATTGATGCTAGGTGTTTTGGTACATACTGTACTGTTTATAGCCTTACTTTGTTCAGTTGCACATTTTAGGTATTTATGTTGTCATTTCATCCATTCTACTGTATTATTGCATATCAAGTCCTTCTTTCTGTATTCCTTCTGCCTGGTTGTACCTGGAAATGAGCCAACTCTCAGCGTGCCTTGCTTGGTCTTCAGTTTTCAAATAAATAAATAAAAACTTTGATAAACACAAGATAGCCAAAATGTGCCAGCTCACAGTGCTAGTTATACTGCTCGAGTGCTGGCAACCCAGTTTGAGAGTGAGCCTTAGTAGTTTTAGGAGGGGGATGTCACGATCCAAGGGATGTTCCTTTCCTCCTGGTGTCATGGTGCCAGTTTCCTGCAACCTCACTGCCCCATGGGTGACCATCGGGGAGGTGTAGTGGTGATGCGCATATCTGACATGATGTCCCAGCATGAGATATCTTAAGTAGGTTTGCAGCATAAGGAGGAAAAACAGCTGCTGAGCAGCATGAAGGTCATGCCCCACCTGCAGACACTATACTTGTTGTCTTAGGAACTCCCTGTATGACCAGATATTTGGACCCAGTGGTCCTAGCCCCAGCCTGAGGGCCCGACAGTAGGGAGGCAAGCCACTGGGGTAACATGGGGATGGTAAGTCTTGAGAGATTGCAAGGTGAAAAGGCTGGCATCTGGTAGAGATTGGAGGATGAGCCCAAAGGCCTCATGGGTGCAGGAGTGCAAAAAATGAAAAAAAGAGTGCCAAGAGGGTGTTTCATTTAAATATATGTGGCATTCAGTAACAATAGTTGGGTGCATTTAAACCTGGTTGGCATAGAGAGCTGCCAGTCAGAATCACATTTTGATATAGTGACTGGGACTGAGAACTAAGTTATTGCCATGCTTTTTGCCATACAAATACACCAATGTATCAACTCTCATGTATTTCTACACTCTGTAGTTTGATGCCAGCAGTATGTCCCTACCTCATACTCTCAGCTGTTGCAAGTAGCTTAAGTTTGGTGCATTACATGGGAAAGCATTTGATTTCGTCAAGTAATGAGCAGCTGACCTTTGCCTTGAGGGATCCTGCTTGATGTGGTGGAGGGGTGTAAAAATAATAGACACTGTAAAAACTTGGTTTTGTCAATCTTTTGTTTTAATTTTGTCAGTGCTCAATATTAAATGAGAAGCTGGACTCACTGCTGCAGGCGCTCGTATTGAGGCTGAGGCCACACCACTACTGTCGCACTGCACTCCTCCAATTGTGGAGGAGGAGGTGGAGAGTTTTCGAGTGAAGAATCCTTGTCGGGAAGCAAGGCAGTTAACAGAAAATATCTCCACCAAGTCTTCCACCCAGAAGATCTTAAAATCAAGAGAACAGCTAATGCTGCGGGCAAACAGTCTGAAGAAGGCAGTGAGGCAAATCATTGAACAAGCTGAAAAAGGTACAGCACTGCAACAATTTCTTTGCTATTAGCTGTGCCGGTATTTCCTCCAGTGTTGTTTTGAGGTGGGGGTGGAAACTGAGTACTTCAGATGACTTTCATGTGACAGAGCTATTATAAATTGGGAGAGCCTGATTTGAATGGAATATTGTATACTGTAGCAATTGAGCAATTTTCAGAAGCCATTCAAGCAGTACTCAAACTGTAAAGAAAGTAAATTAGAGGTACGGAAGGCAGTATATTGGTGCATCCTATTGTTACTGTTAGAGCTATTTTTCTTAGTCTGTTTTTTTGTGCATTACGTTTTCAGATTAGCAACACCACATGAACTTTCTTGAAAAGGGATGACGTTTAAAATAATTTCTCAAAAGCCGTCCAGTGGCTCAGTGATAGTGCTACTTGCCCGCCATATCAGTGACCAGAATTCGGTGCAGACTTGGGTTGCTGGGGTCATCCTGGGTTGGGGGGCTGAAGAATTAAGTGATCTAGGGACTGCTCCCTTCTCCCGGGAGGGAGGCATGCTGTCTTGGTCTTTGACTGTCACCAGGGGAGCCCTGGTGGTAGTGTATAGAAAAGCAGCACACTGAGGAAGGGCGGGTTCTGTAATACATATGTGCCTCCACACACATATACTTGTGTGCTTTGCAATAGGGGACTACAGGGGAAAATATAAAAGGGGCCATATGGGCACTGTGAAGCACCACCTGCTTTCCTCTGGCTTGTGTTGTTATGCAGTCACCGGAGGAACTGGATTATGTGTATCGGGGAATAACCCTCCCCTTCTGGCCCCTGCCATGGGGAGGGGCAAACCATCTGGGTCTGCTTCAGTAAGTACCAGGGATGTTGACACTGGATGGGAGGAGTGGAATGGTGTTGACAGCTGGCCCACATGGCCCAGGAAAAGCTTTATGAAAAAATATAATTTCAACAAATTAATACAGATTAGGTTACATATGATATTAAAGATAATGATAGGGAGAGCCTGTTTAAGTGATAATGTGATACTAGCACAAACCTACATTGTAATACATTTCCCCAGTGCTCATAGACACTGAAGCTGCAGACTGAACTGTTTTTAGTGGTAGGTGAACATTTCGAGTGCACTGAGAGTAGTATCATATTAATGCTATTATAGTACACATTGGAGATACTGTCTTCTTGTTTGGAAAATTAAACCAGCACCCTAAATGCCCATTGCTGAATACAGTATGTTTCCCAGTGTAGTGCACATAACAATGTTATTTTCAATACACTGCTGGAAAATTAGAGAAAATAAATCAAACAGGACCTAGAGCTTTGAAGATCTACCAGAGAATTGCTATACTGTGAAGATTCATAGTTTCACACTACCAAGGTTCATTAAAGATGTGAAAATTATGTTTTTGTTTTTTCTATATTTGTTCTGCAGGGCATGGGAAACCATGCTTGATCGACTGGGGTGGAATAGCTCAGGCCTGAAAATAGTGTTGTCTTGAGTTGTCATGAGAGACTTAATTAATTACCTAGATAGTTAACCTGGGTTGTAGCTAACTGAGTTGTTCCTTAGAAAGTCTTACAAGTTAGCCAGCCTAGTGGCATGGTGCGCTAAGGCATCCCATACCACACTGGTGGCCTGAGTTTTGGAATGCACCAGGGTCGCTTAGGGGGGCCTGGGAAGGAAGATTGTGCCTGAGGAAGGAGGGTCATGCCTGGGGAAGGAGGATCATGTGTCCACAGAAGGCTCTCCTTTACATACCAGCATGAGCTACATGGTGCTTGTCAGTTGTGCCAAGGTGTGCAGGGTCTTAGCAATGCATGTGTGTGTCACTGTATGCATGCCAACTCCAGGTCAGGAGTAAACTGGAGGAAAAGCTCCTCCATGGATGGGCGACACTGGCGACCTGGCAGGATGCACACCACCTACCAAGGCACTCATTCACCCATAGAAGTAAGCAAGTAGATGCGATAAGACCAAGGGGTGGGTGACGGGCTGGAAGTTACCAACAGATGGGAATTAGTGGAGAGCAGCCAGCCAGGTGGATAAATATAGCATACAAAAGAAAGTCACACAATTTAAGTGGCAGTTTATCAAACTGCAGAGTATTAAATGGAAGGAAACTAAGCCATAGCAGGTGCTGTCTGTACTGCTTTCTGCAAATCTAAGTTTCTATGTGACTTAAATGCTACTAAGTTACAAAGAACATAGTAATACGGGACAATTGCTGTTTTATGTGTTTTCTTTAAGGACATGTATCGTAGAGGTGTGAAACAGCAAGTCCCAAGCCATGATGAGACCTACCTGTTATTACTTTTGGTTCTTCTTCTTGTACTGTTTGCTTTTTGTTGCCTGGGCTCTGCTTTTGTACCTCGCTTTACTGTTCTTACCTATCTACATTGTGAGTGATTGCATGTTAAGCCCTACCTTGTTGTCTAAGGCATAGTTTTGATCAGCCTTTATTGTATTGTTATTTTATATCATATTAGCATTGTTGATTAACTCTCACAGATTGTGCCTGGAAAATAGGTGCCTTTTACCCAGTGTACTTAACTGGTTAACAAAAATAAATCAATAGGTTATGGAGCCAGTGCTGCACAGGTTCCTGCTATTTCCTGTTTGTTATATGAACCAGTCAATGTTGTATGTGTGTAGGTTGCTTGCCCTTTCTTGTGATATTTTACTGAACTTGGTGTCACGCTGTGCAGTTGTAGATGAACAGAATGCTCACACAGAAGAACAAGTGCACCAGACACCCAGCTTAATATAAAAAGAGGAAGAAGAGGCTGGTGAAGAGGAAAAGATGAGGATACGAAAGAATCAGAATCTCAGTCTTGTAAGTAAATGTGATGTGACAGCTCTGCCATATAGATGATATTCAAACAAAGGTGTCCACTTACTACTCATTGGTGTCTGGAGACTACAGCGGTTTAATCTCATCTGTCTGGAAAGGAGATAGCAGACTGAGAAATCATATAAGCATTTAAAGCAATGAAGGGTATTGAGAAGGTAGCATCAAGTAGGCTATCTGCTGTAAATTGGGAAGACAATAAGGGATGTGGACTGAAGCCTGTGGTGCTGAGGGTTAGAACAGGATTAAGGAAGCATTACTTTACTGAGAAGGTGGTAGGGCAAATTCAGTTGTGTGCTTTAAGCACAAACTGGGTGAGCTCTTAACAGGAATAATTCCACAGGATATGGGGAGGGGGCTTATTGGACCATTGGTTTTCTTCTATTCCATACAGTGTTTATGTATCCTTTCCAATAACATTTTCTGTATGTGGAGAAATGTTCTTGGATTTCCTTGTTTCTTTGGTTAAGTTTTAGATATGGATACATTAGACTGGAAGAAAATTATCAGTGAAATAGAATATTTGATTGGAAATTTGTTTCCGTTTTTTTTGTTATCTTACATCTCATGCTTTCTCAAACAACATTATTTGAAGATTCTCCTTCAGATCACTTACTTGGGGACGGATTGTCCCTCTATTTTTGTTTTAAAGAAAATCATTAAAATTGTCCTTTGTTGGATTCTTCTTTAATTGTCTGAACATCCCTCTCTAAAAAAAAAAAAAAACTTGCAGGGCTGGACCTGTGGCACAGTGGTACTGCTACTGCCTGCCATGCTGGCAAATTGGGTTCAGAAGAATACTTGTGGCACTGAGGATTGGTTGGGGTAGAGAGGACTGAGCATCCCAGGAACAGCTCTCCTTCCTCTCCCAGGGTGGAATATCCAAGCTGTCTCTGCTTTTGACCGCCACTGGGTGGAGGCCCAGTGCTAGTACAGGTAGTGAGCGACTAGTAGGAAGGGGCCACAGTTCCATGATGCATGAGTGCACCCACATGCATGTATACACATGCCACCATGGCTTGTGGTTTGGGGAAACATGGAAAAGGAGTCAGGCAAACTTAATGAAACTCTGCCCTCTCTCTCACGTCATGTGCACGCCACCCTGTCCTGGGCACTTCCGGATATGTGCACCAGGGGTGGCCTCCCTCCCTCCCTCCTTTGGCCCCACCATGGAGTGGGGGATTCTGTGGGGACTTGGCCTGTGGACCAGAGGCAGTTGCATCATTTGAGAGGAGCAGGGTGGACCTTAAAGCTGCCCACCTGATTCCATAAGGTAAAACATTTTAGGAAAAAAATGTTTTAATATCTTTAGTTTGCCCAGGCAAGGTTTTCTCTCATGCTGTAAAAAGTCCTAAACCTACTCTGTCTGATTCTGTCACAATATTAAAAGACCTGTCATTTGCAGCCATCATTATCTAAGGTGTTTTCATGAAAAATGCTGAAAATCATGATACTGTCATGCAAAATTCCAAATGTTTTATACTGTAACTCCTGTACTTGAAGGGACACTATTGCAGATAAGCTTGTTGAAGTGTAAGGCTTGAGTGCATAATTCTGTTTAGCAACTGGTGATATAAAGCCTTTTCAAGTGTTCTACAGTTTTATTAGAAAGGGCAGCCCATTTCAATCCACTGGTTCCTTTGACCAGTCAAGAGTAACATTTGAGCTTCTTAGTCTTTGATATATACAGTACATCTCTTTATTTTTAATTTAAGGACAGATCCTATATCAGTGTCCCTTAAACCCATTTTCCAGGTAACCAGTCACTACAATTGGCATGCACTTGTTAGTAACAAATACCTGGATAAAGGATTGGCTAGCATTTTCTTGGGGCTGTTAATTACAATATCTGAATTATTTATATGCTTATACTAAAACACTTAACCCCCCACACACACACTCTCTCACAAAGTTACAGGGAAGATAATTTACACAATGTATGTGAGAGTTAAACTTTGCAGAAAAACAGATAAATGATTTATTGTAGCCACTAAGTCTTCTAAATGAGAATAAAAATGTACCCTCACTTTAGACAGGTCACAAAGGAACCCTAAACCAAGAGAGAACAGCTTGGACAATCCCTGATGACATCCCAGTGGCTTCTCTTGCACTTAAAATAGAGAAGGACGTCAAACACAAACAGTTAAATCTTCATAAAATGCTCTAATTTTAAAGGTCTGATCATTTATAATACCTTGGACACACATTGGCCAGGCTCAGAATATGCCATTTATCATCATTTGTTGAGGGGCAGGACTTATAACTCACTCATCGCTCTGCCACCGATGAGTTATTGTCCTGCACCTCACTAATGAAAAAAAAAAGTATTTTTCTGAGTCAGCCCCTTGCATATCATGTGTAAAACACTTGGGACAGTCACCATTCACAGGATGCTGCTTATAGAATTTAAAGAAGCAGTGATATGATAGCAGTGACCTATATGTTTTCTCTCTTTTAGATTATCCTTTATCTCCTGACGTAGATACCCTTCTTTCCCCATTTTGGGTTTGCTGTAGCACTTGTTTTCACTTTTGATTAATAAAAGGAGCACTCTATTTAATATGGCTCAAACCAGGTTTTCGCCAATGTCCTCAGCTGTATGTGCACGCCTGTTGTCTCATAAGGTCAGGAAGCAGTGTCTGCTGCTTGCCAGTTCATTATAACCACAAAACATGTGTCTTAGGCAATGGGTGTTCAAAACAGCAGAGAACACTGAAATAAACCTGGTCAGGGCTGTATTAAAAGAAACGCCCTTTATTATTTCAACAGTAAAATAAAGTGGCAAAGCAGACCCAAAATGTGGAAAAGGGGTAGCAAACAAATCAGGAGATCAGGCTAATCTGAAATGGAATAAAAAAGTATAGGTCAGCAGTTTCACCACCATCATGTACTGCACCTTTAAACCATTCATTTCCTTTGTTATTATAACTGGAAATTTGGATATGTGTGTAGCCTTCTTCAGTTTCCTACTTTACTCTTTATTTTGCTAACTTTAAAATAATTATGTTTTCTCCCTTTAGAAGTCCCTGTTTAATGCTGTTTTCCCACCTGCTATTCACTTTCATAATAATGGATCATTTCCAGAACTCGGTGACATCATTTGAGTGTAGGTCTGGTACTGAAACTTGTACTGTGAGTTTCTGCTTAATTGATTCACCGAGCTCCAGAGCTGATCAGTAATTGTAAAATGAATATTATGCAGGAAAGGGCAGTATCAACATTAAACCCTACAAAAGGCAGGAAAACAAAATATGTTAAAGTGAATAGATGGAAAAGAACAGTAAAGGGAGGTTTGTGTTCCTGTTAAGGAAATGAATACAATTAACATCTCCAGAAGGGCCGGGCAGTACAGTGGATAATAGTGTGTAGCATCTCAGACTACAGTTGGCCTCCTGGCTTACATAGTAAAATCAATCCAACCTGGTTGGCGTCCTAGCACAGAACAATTTTATTTATTTATTTTATTTACTTTTTGTTGACTGGGTAAATGCACTAGACAAATCCTGCCTATTTTCAGGCATGACCCAGGAGGGAGATACAGATGAATGCCAACTGACCTTGAACCAGATTAAGCTGTTAGTGGTATTTTTAGTGAATGAGGGAAATTTGGCCAGGACACCAGGCAAATTCCCCTACTCTGTTTCTTGAAGCAGAGGGTCCCATTTTCATGTGGGACCAAGATGGCTGCCGCTGGGCATGCTGTGGGGACATGGAGGTGTTGGAGGCAGTGGAGCTGGTCTCTTCCCCTGTCTCTGTTCTGAGAGAGACCCCATTTTCTATGCCTGTTGTGCTGCAATCTACTGAGTATGGTTCTTCTGTGCCTTTGGATACTTCCCTGCTGCTGTTGTGGATACTTGTGTGCAGTGTTTGCCTGTGGATCCTTCATTTATTCCTCAAACTGTGCTTACAATGTCTTCTAGCCCTGCTACTATGGATACACGTGAGTCTTCTCCTCCAGTTTCTATGGATGTAGATATGTTACTTAAAATCGAGAACAGCCTTATTTCACTGCCAGACAGCGTTTGTTAGCCCTTAAGCCTCAGTCTGGTTTTGTACCTGCTGCTACTGACTCACCATCTGGGAAAGATTGTTTTACTGTCTCTTCACTGATTCTGACACTTCAAATTCTTTGCCTGTTGCTACAGACCCTCCTCACTCCCTACCACCTGTACTGACTGCACCTCTTGCTCAGCTTTCTCCAGAAATTTCTTCTGTGCAGGTGCCTGCTTCTGCTCCTCCTGATGCCTTGCACAGACGGACTGGTCTGTTGAGTCGGCCCTGGAGCGGCTGGGTGGGAGAAGGATCCTACCATTGGGACTTGGCATTCTGGTTCTTCCCGATCTGTACTAGGCCACCTGACAAACTGCTGGCCTCTCCTGTTTTGAAAGACTCTACTGCTTCTCTTGATCTTTCTTTGCCAACTGAACTTCTTCTGACTCAGAACCCGACTTTGCAATTTGGTCCTGCTTCCTCGCGCCTCAAGAACAACGGACTCTTCGGGACCCTGTGTCTCGTCCAGTTCCTGCTACTTCTACTGCTTCGTCCCCTAAAACTTATGCTGCATGCTTTCAACCCCTGTACATCAAGCTAAAGACACAGTGCTGTTCGGCTGCATTATTTGGGGGCTTACCTGACTTTCCTGACGATTTTTTGTAGGTCGCACTCTTTGAAGGATTCTATGCAATTTGCTGCTTTGAGATTCATGCCTTAATTCATGTTTCTTCAGAGTCTCATTTTGATATTAGTTTTAAAACTATCACTGGTTTAGAAAAGTTTTGGAGAAAATATCAGAGCTTAAAACTTCTCCTTTATGGTCACGTTTAATGCCATTCCCTTAACTAAACCTACTCAGAAAACTGTTACTATATTGTTTCGTGAATGAAGATGTCAGTCTTAATGATATTACTGTCTGGTTAAAGCAAAGATGTACTGTCCTTTCTGACCCTGAGACTATCTTTGATTCTGAGAATATCTGGACGGGTGGGTGGAGAGCGAGGTTATGCTTCGCGACTCGAGGTTGGAATACAGCATCTCCCGAACAGCTTTATGCTTGGGAAAGACAGGGAGTTCTTTTTACCCCAGCCAGCCTAAAGCTTGCTACAGATGTGGCTCTCGAATCATATCAGTAGTGTCTGTGACAAGATTAAATGCTCTGTTTGTGGTAACCTTGGCCATGCAGGTTCCCAATGTGTGGATGAACCTCTTTGCGTCCTTTGTGGCGAATTGGGGCACACTTTCCAGACTTGTACTTGGGCAGCTCACAACTCCCTGACTCTTGCTGATGGGAAGAACAACATTTGCTTATTACTGTCGCACAACGCTCTCGCTTATCTGACACTCTTTTCTAGACCTCAACGGGTACCCTTCCTCACCCTGTTGTACCTGCTGTTGACCCCTCTTCTACTTACATGACTGGTCTGCTCCTGTTTTGGAACCACAGACCTTTACTACAGCTCTCCTCCCTTCCTCTGATCTTGCTATTTCTACCTCGAAGAGGTCCCTATTCCTGTCTTGCCTAGTATTTCTGGGTCTTCCATGGACCCCTCCCGAACCTTTTGTTAGAGTTACACGAGGATCTAAGACGGGACTTCTCCTCTTCTAAGGCCCTGAAATCCTCTACTGTGACTCATATGAATAAATTTGAGGTTTTACGCCACTCAGGACAACACGGACTCTGATACGTCCTCTGTTCTTTCTCCCACCCTGATTTGACTACGGACACTGAAGTACCCATTGATAATATTGGTTCTCAAAAAGGAAAGCTAAGGCAAAACTGAAACATAGGGAAGGTACCCCTAGGAAAGGTAGGTTAAGGTGACTTTTGTGTTTTTGTTTTCACTTTCCCTGTTCATGTCTTCTGCTTTCTCAGTGCATACTGTTAAGGTTAACAGTATAAAGAAGCATGCTAAGAGGGATGCAGTTTTTTCCTTTTTCTGGCTTGACAGCTGGTCTCATCTTTTACAAGATGTACGTTTCCATGCTCTTCCAGAAATTTCCAGGGCCACTCGTGCCTGGACCTCTGGGTCTCTTTTGGTCCTTTGGACAGGACTCTTGTTCTGGTTTGGGTATTTTATTTAGTATACCTGATGTTACTGTTGTTAAACTGTTGGTTGTCTCCCTGGCTAACTTCTGTTGTTGGATATTTTGATTTCTTCTGTCCCTTTCCGGATTATTAATATTTACGCTCCTCAATTGAAATCCCACAGAACTGAACTACTGAAACTGATTCAACCCTATTTATACACATCAATGCATGTGATTTTGGGGTGATTTCAATTGTGGGTTATCCACTAAAGATAAGTCTTCTACTTAAAGACTACTAAGTTGTTTTGTGACACGAATTTTCTGAAACAATTGCTCCATTCCACAGGTTTACAGGATGCATATTTATCTTTTACGGGTCGGCATACTCCTACTTTTCACAAAGGCCCCTAGCAACCCGTATTGATTTTTTTTTTATTTCTTCCCACCTTCAACTTTCTGATGCTGTAATTCAGTTGTGGAATTTTGGATCATAATTTATTATCTATTTCTTTAAGCCCTTCCTTGACATCTCGTTTTGGCCCTGGCATTTGGAAACTGAATGCTTCCTGTTATCTGATTCCGTTTGTTAAGTCACTTAACTGAGTATATTCATACTCGAAAGACTGTATTTTTATATGATGCCCCTGGGAGTGGTGGCGGGATACTAAATCTGGACTCCGAACTTTATTTAAAAATTTTAGCAAACATCATCATGATTCATTGTATTTCCTTTACCACACTAACAGACGATGACTTCAAAATTACTTACTTTATCTCATGAAACTGGCCATGATTTTTCCACCCAAATAAGTACTCTTAAGGAGCGCATGATGGATTATCACCTTCTGAAGGCTACTTCTGTTCAGCATCAACAGCGTTTTGGAACCTCTGGTACCCGTGGCGCAGTATGTCCATATGCTTCTATTTGGCGAACAGTAGAGAGTAAAACCTTTATTACGCTGTTTGATGACAGTTTCACCGAGCTCACTGATATTTTGGATATCAGGCACGTGTTACCTGTTATACACAAAACTTGTTTGGTCCCATGCCCCCCATCTGCATCCATAATGGACTACTTTTCCTTTTTACAACTTCCTGATGTACCTTCTTCTGTTGTAGATATGTTAGATACTGAGATACAAGCACATGAAATTGAAGCAGTAATCAAGTCTTTATGTCCAAGAGTGACACCGGCCTGGATGGTCTCTCCATGAGCTGTATAAATTGTTTTCTGCTGACTTGAGTTCTGAATTGGCTACAGTTTATAATTCTATTCTACAGTGTGAACATCTTCCTTTAGACTTTAACATGGGTTGTTTATTTTACTTACATAAAAAGGGGATAGAAGATTGCTCTCAATTGGAGACCTTTATGCCTCTTAAATACTGATTTTAAAATATTGACCAAAATTTTGGCCCTCAGACTTTCTAAATTGGCCCTATATGTGATTTCTACCGCACAATCTTGCAGTGTCCCTGGGAGATGTATTCAGGACCATCTAATTTTACTTAGAGAAATGATTGAGCTGGAAATTCTAATGTTTTACTTGGTTTCATATTCTCACTGGACCAACGGCAGGATTTTGATTCTGTACATCATGATTTTTATGGTCTACTCTTCGATATTATAAAGTACCTGATTATACCCTGACTAGACTCGTTGCTATATTGGTCTGCAACTGTTGTCCCACTGGTCAATGGATGGAAGGGCCCTATGCTTCCTCTACACAGAGGGGTTAGACAGGGCTGTCCCCTTAGTCCACTTTTTATTTTTTTTTTTTTGGATCCCTTACTGTTCTATTAATTCGCCCCACAATTATGCCACTTCCCTCAGCCCCATATTCCGTGTTGGCTCATGCAGACGATATGAGTCTCATAGTGGCTGATGTTGCCCTCGTCGTTCTGCATTATGGCATTGTTCCAAGTTTGGGGCTGTTTCTGGCGCGGCCCTTAATCTTGATAAATGTGTAGGCCGTAGATTAGGTTCCCTTTGAAGATGAGTCTTCCATTGACATTAGACTTTGTGATGACCCTATTAGGATTTTGGGCATTTTATACGGTACTGGTCCTTTAGATGTCCTTAACTGGACTCCCAAATTAGATTATGCTCAGACTATGGTTGCACGTTGGAATTCATGGCAGATGAGTAAGAAAAAAGGATTTACATGATTAAAACCTTTCTGCTTCCCCTTTTCTCTTTCTGGCTTATATTTTCCCTCCCGGCAATTTGAAACCAGATTGCTTAGTCTTTTTTCAAGCCCTATGGGTAGCCTGAACCCCATTAAACGCCAGATCACCTATCTCCCTATTCGGGATGGAGGCCTAGCTATGGTCCAACCTGTTTTTTTTATACTAGTTTTTCTTGTTTTATAATATTAGACCCCTGCTGGTTAACCAAGATCGAGGTTGGGAACCTTGGTTTCTTGAATCCTGTGGTTCGTGGTTTCATAAATGGAACTTAACAAATTGATGGTTTTAACACGTTCCCCAGATTTCTGCTTATGTTAGGGATAGTTTTTTCATTTGAAACACTGGCAGATTACTAGTCACATGCTAATAACTATCTCCAGAAAATCATTGTATAAGTATTTAGTGGACCGTGTATGTTTGGAGATTGTTGTTTTTCCCAAATGTCCTCGCAACATCTCCTGCTTTGCTCACTTTACTACGTAATTTAGGGTTCCCAAAAGATGTGGGACTTGCATTGGCTTAGCTGCCATGAACGTATCAACGCCAAATGTAACCATAAACACAAATCACTACAGGACAGATTTTGTTCCAGACCTGAATGTCAGCAACAAGAAGAAACTATTTCACACCTATTTTTTTTCATGTACATTTATTGTTTCTTTTGGACTCTATTAGCTGCCAGATGGCGTAAACCCTTGTTTGCTCTCATTACTTATGAAAATTTGATGTATGTTTTTTTCCTCACTTGGTCTCATTGGAATATTAATGCGTTAAATTTGATTTTGTAATAATCAAATGGCATGTGTGGAATGCTCGTTGTCTGTTTAATTTACAGAATCAGGATGTGCCTCTTCTTACCATTATTCAAGGATCGAACATGATTTGAAGGCCATATATTTTCAGAGGCAGAGCATTTGCCGCCTGACTCTCTTGTTGGACTTAGGGACACTGTTACCTTGGATAACTGATTCTGATTTTCCTGTTACTTCATTATTTTATGCTTTATATTTTCTCTGTATCATTTTTGTTTTCCATTTCTGTTCAGTTGATGTTCAATAAAAACTTCCCTACTCTTTTCAATAAGCGCCATGGGATCTTTAACATCCGCCTGAACTACCACCAATCCAAGCAGATGGGACCTGTTTAACGTCCTCATCCTAAAGATGGCACCTCAGAAGTACAGCACCCTCTCATGTTGCACTACAGTGTCAGTACTGGATATTAACCCAAGTGCCAGATGTGGAACTGAACCCACAGCCCTCTGATCTCCCGCCTGAGAGGCGAGTGTGCTACCCATTGAGCCACTGACACCGCTTACTGCTAAATAACATCAGTCCGACTTTGGTTGGCATTGTGGGTCAGATAAATAAAATCAGTCAATCTGCTTGGTATTCTGGCTCAGAAAATAAAATCTCTTCACCCTGGTTGGCATCTTCACTCAGATATGTAGAATCAATTGACCTAGTTCAAGTACAATCTGTCTAATCTGATTGGCACCCTGGCTCTGATAAGTAACATCTGACCAGTCAGGCTGGCATCCTGTCTCTGATATGTACAATCAGACCGACCTAGTAGGCATCTTGGCTCAGTCAGGTAAAATCAGTCCAGCCTGATCAACATCCTGGCTCAGATAAGTAAAATCAGTCCTACCTGGTTGGTATCCTGGGTCATACAAACAAAATCAGTCTGATCTGGTTGGCATCCTGGCTTAGTTTATTTATTTATTGAAAATGTTTCACCAGGAAAGGCACACTGAGCAAAAGATGCTTGTCTCCTGGTGCGACTTTGAAGTTAAGTAATATTAGTCTGAGCTAGTCAGCATCCTGGCTCAGACAAGCATAATTTCTGACCTGGTTGGCATCCTGGCTTAGATAAGTAAATTAATCTGGTGGTCTCATTTCATGCAATTCCAGCCTAAAAAATTAGTTACCATTTAGCTGGCTATTAGTTGAACCAGACCTACTGCCAAGAAGGTTCCCTTACCTGTAGTTCACTTAGTGGCATGTACTACCAGTTGGGAAACATGGCTTACAAACTTCTGCAGGATAGATGGTAATGACATGGTGTAAAAGCTTGGCTAAGGGAGGAGATTTTTATAGAGTAGCAAAGTGCTGTTCTTCAAAGAACAAGTTCAAATGCCAAGATATTCAGCTTAATGTTTGAAACTTCGATTAGCACAGTTACGGTGAAGACAATTAGATGTTTACAAAAATGAATGACATGGGAGACAAAATTTACTGAAATGGGCTGCTTGGCATTGAAATGTCTGTGTGTACATCTTTCTGTACAGAAGCTTTTACATCACCTGAAGAAGCCTATGCATACCTCTCTCCCTCTCCTACATTAGGATGGATGCCTCTGTTTTGCCACACAGAAGCCATTTATTCCACGTGGCTGTGGTGCTGTCCCACACAGTACACTGAGATTTTAGAGCTGAAATTCAATTATTGTTGTTCAGGCAACAGAAAACTTTAGGAACGTGAAAGCATGTTCCTCAGTGTTTTGAGCTTCTATCCTTATGTTATAATAACGTTATACATTTTGCTTGTCTTTATTTGGCTGGGTGTATAGCCTGGAGGTTAGAGTAACTAACTGTCTTGGTAAAGTTTGCAACAGTGAGTTCTAGGTGAGCTGAGAAGCCAAAGCAACATATTGTTAATTATACAATGTGGTAAATCGAATGAGCCAAATCCTGCAACCTGATTGGTTGGCTGGCACCTTTCCCAGCATGTTAAATCCTCCAATGCACCCACTGAAAAAAGCCAGCCAACCTTATATCATGCCAGTCTGGTTGCTTTCACTTCAAAACGAAACTGCCTGATTTGTCCTGTCCGCGCTAAACACCACGGGTAAATTTTTACAAAATGACATCCTCTTTCAAGTGTAGGAACCTCAGTGAGTTAGAAAATAGTTAAAAAACATTAAAGAAACAACATTTGCCATTGTATAATAACAATTTATCCCTCCAGGGTGTGGGTATACTGGAGAACTTAACACAACTAGTGTGGATGCGGTCACTGTGCTGCGCCTCGTGACCGAACCACACCAGCCGTGGTAAATCCTCCAGTATACCCACACCCCGGAGGATAAATTGCTCAAGTTTAACATTATAGTTCTTCCATGTAGTAACAGAGATATAGTAATACAGGAAGGAGCCATATTCTAATGCAGGGAAGCAGGACTTATACGAAATAGCCTTCTCAGCCTCCATCGTTAACATATCTTTATTTCAATACAAAAACATTTTAACTGATTTTCTTAGAGACCAGTTTGACTTGGTGAATAATGCCAAGTTCTGATCTAGCGTTATACCCACTGTAGGTATTTGAAATTGTGCACCTCCTCAAGGACATCACTATTCATCTCAACAGTTTGTGGGGAATCTGATAAACTACTGTATCTAGTTTTGTGGGGCCACATGCCAGTGTTTTTGCTTTCTGGTTGAGCAGCAGCTTTTGGTTAAGTAACCAGCTTTGAAAGGTGTTACAGGTACTCTGCAGTAAATTTTGTAGATGTGAAGTTTGTGCTTGTGTTATATAGTACAGTATCCTCGGTGTACATAACTATTCTTGAATTAGGGCATATAAATGGCAGGTCATTAACAAAGAATCAGAACAGCAGTGGTCGAGTATTGAGCCCTGGGGGCTCTAATTCCAGTATAAGCCATACCGGATGTTGCTTTGCCAATTTTCACTGTTGGTTCCTATTGAAAAGGTAACACCAAACCAGTTTAATGTAATGTCTGCAACTCTGATTTAGTCTAGGTTGTTTAAAAGCAGAGAATGATCCACCAGGTTGAAGGCCTAAATTAGATCTATGAACTCTGCCCTTGACAAGACCACTATCCGAGGTATCATACAGGTCTGCGGTAAGTCTGACCAGGGCTGTAGAGGTACTGTGGTATCTGCAGAATCTATGTTAATCAGAGGAGAGAACATTATAGTTGTTTAAGTATGAGGATAACTCTGAAAACTGTGCAACAATTTAGCAAGCGTTGGGAGAAGTGAAAGGAGTCTGTCATTTGAGGAGTTTAGTTTATCCCCATTCTTGTAGACTTTCTATGAGGAGGGTTTCTTTTCACAATATATGCTGATCCAGCTGGGCTGTGTTCTCATGTTCAGAACGTTTGTCAAAGATGCAGTTCTACCAGTTGATAGGGGCCAAATCACGTAGGTTTACGTTGTTATATTCTTGACGGACATTAGATCAATACTGCAATAACTTGTGATGCCACAGCCATATATCGTGTTTGGATGGGATTCTTTTCCTAAGGGTAAACATGATGATTCATATTAGACGGTATTGTTCAGGGTTGAGGGATATAGTTAGAAAATATTGACCTTGAGGGATGAAGTGAGGCAGTAGGACTATCGGAAGTCAGTAGGTTATCCAAAGAGGTTAATATGTTTCTCGCTATATCTTGAAATGTGTGGCCAGCATCGGTTTTATTAAATCTTGTTTGCCTCAAAAACAAAAGGCAGAAAGCAGCATAAATATCTTAGGCAGCCAGGAAAGGAATCAGGGAATTGAGAGTATAGCAGTTCTATGAAAAAGAGAGCTTTCAGTACTGACCACCCTCCTCCCCAATATGGCACTTTTCAGCTGCCTGCTTGCCCTCTTGTGGGGAGCCTTTTATGTAAGCCCTTTGAGGCTTTTCCATATAGTCACAGGAGCAGGTTGCACATTGGTGGTTTATGCCACCCACTTAGCCCTCTTTCCAATTGGGGCTTTACATAAACAAAAAACAAGCCCTTCTGGGCTTTCCTTGTTCTTCAGTGGCTACGTAGCACTGCTGTGGCCAGTTGTGGAGAATGTATGAAGTATGTATTACTGTACTTAAGCAGCCAGTAGTTTTTAAAGTATTAGACATTGCCATACACTATTGTCAGCTGTTTTGGACTCGGAGGGCAATAGTGCAGGCTATTTTTAATCGCATGATTGCATTTAGCAAATAAGAGGGTTCTGTTTGATCCAAGGTTTAATAATTGATTTCATCGTTGATGTGTAGCTTTACTCTTCATCATTATTGTAGGCTGAAAGGCAGAATGCAAGTATTTTTGCACAAGAAATGTTTTGATGTGGTTTCTTGCGTTTAATGACTTCTTTTTTATGCATTAGAATGGACATTTGGTTATGCACAAATAAGACTGTCAGTAGTCTCTCTTTTTCTGCTGAAGAATTATAAGCAAATATCCCCAAAAGATAGATTATTCATGGGCCAGAAATCTTATTTTGCTCCAGTAGCTTACAGAAGTACTGTAGCAAAAAAAAAAAAAAAAAATGAAAGATGGTTATGCATATAGTGGGTTTTGCAAGATAAAATGGGAAGAGCTGGCAGCTTAGCGAGTGTTCCTAGGCATGCAATAAATCATTTAAATTACCTGTGATAAAATATCATTTTATTTATAAGCAGTTTGTCTTGTCTTAATGAGACTGGGGAAAAAAGCAATGGTTATTTTATTTTGGCTATGCCCAGAAGTCCTGTCTGTCAGAATATGCAGCAGCTGTTCAGTTGCTGCCATAAGTAAGTCTCTGTCATCCTGAATACTGAAGTAACAAAACTGTGCTTTAGCACAATGATTGCTTGAATGCAAATGCTGAAGACTGAAAACATTGTGTTGTAGGTCATGGTTTAACTGACCAAGATCCTCTCCACTGAATTACACTATTTAGCCTGAATATTCTGATTATTCATTGACAGGCAGTACCATGAATTATGTGTTCTTTCTAGATATGGAGAATAAATGTATGAGCAGCCATACGCAGCAAGGCTATGTTACCATTGAGGGATGAGACAACACCATAGACATCGGAGCAACGCCGAGAGGTCTCTGTAATGTCATCTCACCCCGTGATGGCGACATCCTCAATGTGTATGGTTGCCCGTGAATTATTTTGTATAGTGCTGTATGTTTGTTTCAGTTCCTTTACCTGCTTTCCAACTCTGTCTTGCACTAAATAAAGGGCTAACAGCAAACAGAGTAAGAGTAAAACCATTTAATAGCTACGTGAGCTGGCAACATTTCTAGTGGTTCATCTTTAACAAACAGTTCACGGGGTGTTTTCTGTCTTGCTGATCTCTTCATTATTGAAAAGTCTGCAGTAGGCAATCATGGAAAATCTTAATAGAGACAGTATTCTATGCTGTTGTACCACAGTAGTGATATAGCTATAATGGCACAACAGCATTCTGATATCACTACTGTGGTACAAAAGCATCTGGAAGCGATTGATTTCCATGTACAACATTATATATATATGTATATCACTAAGGGATTTTAGCCAATCAGTACAAAGAGCTACTGTACCTCTTATCTGGTGTATGGTGTTGTCATTCCAGAGTACTAGGAGGGATCTCTCCACAACAATGCTGGGGGACAGCACAGTAAAATTAAAATAAAATTATAAATCACTCAAACTAAACTCAAGTGGTTTTAGAATAAGTTAATAGGCCTCAGAGGGATGTCTCTTATGGTATAAGAGACTCATCTCTAGTGGTTTGAGCAGATAGAACCACTCAGCTTTGCTTTGCAGTCATCTCACCCAGACTTAGAGCCTTGTTACTTTGTAACACTAGTAGTGTCAGTGGCTCAGTAGGTAGCACACTCGCCTCTAAGGCCAGGAGATCAGAGGGCTGTGGGTTCAGTTCCCAGTACTGACACTGTAGTGCAGCATGAGAGGGTGCTGCACTTCTGAGGTGCCGCCTTCGATGAGACGTTAAGCCAAGGTCCCATCTACCTGGATTGGTGGTAGTTCAGGTGGATGTTAAAATCCCATGGCACTTATCGAAAAGAGTAGGGAATTTCCTCGTGCTCTGACCAAATTTCCTTCATTCACTAAAAATACCACCAACAGCTTAATCTGGTTCAAGGTCAGTTGGCATTCATCTGTATCTCTCTCCCTCGGGTCATGCCTGAAAATAGGCAGGATTTGTCTAGTGCACTTACCCGGTCAACAAAACTAAATAATAATAATAATGAATAAGGATGTGAATACTGGCTTCGATTTGTACCAAAAGTCTGATTAAAATAGTAAAATTGCTTTAAAAATGATGCTCCCTAGCCATGGAGCATGCCCCGTGCTGGTCCTATATGTGATATCACAAAACCAGGAAGCATGGGATGGATCGGTAAGTCAGGAAGTGGAAGGATTGAACAGCTTTAGCTCTTTGGGGCAAAATATGATCCTTCCCTTCCTTAGGGGCAGATTATTTGTTTTAAAATTGGCATGGAAGAACTCCCATTCAGATAAGGAGCCTCCTATTTGTTAAAAATCAGAATGAGAACTGCAAGAAAAGGGGCCCCTAGGCGGCTGGTGGAGGCAGAGATGGTGGAGGGGTTCAAGAGGGGTGGGACAGGTACAAGGGAAGGGTTCTGGAAGCAAAATCCAATGCAGAGAGAATATCCGGAACTGGGAAGGGAGAAGCCAGAGAAGGTGAGGGCAGCAAGGTCAGCTCCCATGGTGGGGCTGACCAAACGAGCAGACACGAAAGACCGTTAGGCCTATTCTGCTGGCATTTTAGTATGTTAGTATGTAAAAGGTGCTCTTTGAAGTCAGTACTGTATAAGGCTGGACTATGAACTCCCATACATACTTGTGTCTTCCTTGTGAACATACAGATACAGTAAATATATTATACAACTTACATATACCAAATAGTTTATTCTAGCAGTGAGAGTATGTTTATGATGTCATACAGTTTACATCATTTCAGCCCAGAGGTGTTGCCCTGGAAATAGAACTTCAGAATGTTAATGTTTGAACTAGGCAGTGGCCATGCTCCACCTACTCCCCTCCTTCCTACCAGATCTATTTCTCTGCTGAAGAGATCAAACACCTTGAGTCATGTTCCAGTCACGGCTAAGTTTTCTTTTGTGTTGACTACAACTGTATTACTTTTTAAAGATCCTGAGTGTAATTGATATTATGCATTAGTTTTTTTTCAATAGTTTTATTCAGTTTTATCATTCTTTTTTAAAGCTGCTGGTGAACCCCTGGAGATGTTTTGCTAACTGCAGGAGAAAGAAAGGGGACTGTGGAAGCACATGGCCACATTCATCATTCATGTTGCTTCTGCAGTGCTATGGCAGGATTCCACTAATGTGCCATCAGTGCACCCCTTCTCTCTGCGGCCACACAACCTCCATGAACCCCTTTCATAGGGCACTATTTTTTGCCTATCACTTCTGCAGTTACG
Source organism: Neoceratodus forsteri (assembly GCA_016271365.2). Classification (NCBI taxonomy): domain Eukaryota; kingdom Metazoa; phylum Chordata; order Ceratodontiformes; family Ceratodontidae; genus Neoceratodus; species Neoceratodus forsteri. The sequence continues at coordinate 1,088,174,846 of CM057459.1, forward strand.
GGCAAAATAAAATATTACCGTGTAACATGGCCATTGTGACCGTTGTCGCGTGTACAATTCGGCATGTACCGCTGTCAGAGTGGCCATACTTGGGCATGGTGGGCTACATCTCATGCATGCGCAGGATTATCGGTCACTACGTGCGATGTGTGACATCAGACCACAATGATGTCAGTTGTGGAGCTTGTTTTGAGCACGCCACACAGACTAACTGAGCTGCAGCAGCTGTAGTGGCTCTGACCAGAGTTTGTTTTACTGGTTTATTTATTGAAATGTTTCACCAGGAAGGCACATTGAGCAACAAGTCACCCGTCTCCTGGTGTGACTTGGGGAAGGTGTACAACTGGAATGAGACATTAAACATTCAAGTTACAAGATCAACATTAACTTGCAGTTGTTAGGCAGGTGTTACAAACAGTGCTACAACAGTGTTGCATAACATGTAGAAAAGAGTGGACAATAATAAGTGCTGGGTTAATAAGTAAACAAGTGCTTACATGAAAAAGGGGGAAGGGGTGAGGTGGGGGAGGGGAAGAGTCATGTCCCTGGTGACCCCTTCAGGATGTGTGGAACCCTGCAAGGGACTGGAGGACCAGAGAAGGTGATAAGGCAGTGTCCCAGAGAGACCCCTTTAAGATGGTGGGGAAAGGAGTAGATGAGAGATACAGCCCTTGGCAGGTAAGAGAGGGACCCATAGAGAGCATTCAGTGTCCTTTACATTCTGTGAGAGCTCAAGAGAGGCCAGTAAGGGGGAGCAATTAGTGGGAAGGGAGGAGGGCTAGAGATTTGGGGGTGGGTGTGTACAGGGTAAAATGAAGGTGAAAGTAGGGGTTAGGGCTTGTCCAGGGTTTAGAAGAGGGAATTAGGGAAAGGCATGGCAGGAGCAGCTAGGTGCAAGGTAATTATTGAGGGCAGAGCTGATGGAGTAGGCATAGGATGAGTGCTGGATTTGAGGGGAGGGAATTCCAGATTTTATGGAGGCAGTGAGAGTAACGGATTGGCCGATATGGGTGGATCTGCGGGAGACAACCAGGGTACGGGAGTTGGTTGATCTAAGGGAATGTGAGGGTGGGGGGTGTTATAAAGGAAGAGGTGAGGTAGGAAAGGAGTTTAGCCAACCAGTGCTTGGAGGTGAATTTAGCACTGCGGGTAAGAGGGGAAGGATAGGGCATGAATAAAGATAGCAGTAATGAGTGCGGGGGGTATACAGGGCAAAGCAGCAGAAGGAATTGAAGAGGTGTCCAGTCTGGGTTTAGTGGAAGCACCATAGACTACATCACAGTAGTCAGAAATGGGCAGTATCATCTTCTGAACAAGTGCACACCTAGCCATAGGAGGGATGCAAAACGGTTCCTGAACAGGGCAAAAAGCTTGGGGCGCATTTTTTCTGGATGGTGTCAGTATGTCCAGAAAAGTTTAGGTGTTGGTCCAGCCAAACTCCTAAGTACCTGAAGGAGGATGTGTCCTCAGTAAAGTCCCTCAAGGGTGTGAAAAGTAGGTAGGGAGGAGGGAAGCCTAGAAAGTCTCTAGGTTGTCTTTTTGTTCCTGGAATCAGGAAAACTGGTTTCAGTGGTTCCCTGTTCAGGTTTAAATTTCACTTCAACCCCTAAAACAAATTTGTCTTTTTTTCTTGACAAATTGACATAACAGAAAGGCTTAAAAAGAAAATGGGGCCTATAGGATTTAAACTGTGTAGATCCTGAAAGCATTGGTCGGCAAAGGCAGATGGCTACAACCTTTGCTTAGATTGTTTGGGACAGGTCATAATTTTAAAACTGTGAACAATACAAGTTTTTCTGCCCTTTATATGTCTGCACCAACTTCCACAGCAGCTCCATGAGGGTACTCACCTGTAAAACAGGCTGTCCAAAAATTTGGAGAAAAGTACCACTGAAGGTAGAAGGTATGCTTCAGATTGCTCTTCCTCTCTGCAGTGGTCTCTGGCACCCAAGGAAGTTAAAAAGCTGCAAAGCACTTATCCAGAAAGGAGCAGCTGTCTCTGGCACCCAGGGAGACAGAAAAGTCGCTAAGCCATCTTTCAATAAAGAGCACAATGTTCCCAACCAAGAATGCTCTAATAGTAGAGAAAACAAAAGGCTTTCTGAATACCAGCCAAGTACTGCAGCAGAGAAAGGAAGCAGAAGAATAGCACCTGAGGTCCCTCTGCCTGAAAAGAAAATAAAGGAACCACTTCCCGATAAAAGAAATGCCTCCTTGGAGAGCGTTAAACAAATGTGGCCATTTTTCTAAACAGTGTAGAGTTAAGTGCCCTGAGAAGGTTCCTGTTTCCCAGATGGAAAAGGGCTTCTTCCCCAGGTACTTTTCAACTCTGAAGAAAATTGGTAATGGTGATCCATTCTGGACCTAAAGATCCTGAACGGCATCTGAAAAAGAAGTTGCTAATGGTAACACTACAGACAATGGTTTCATCCTTACAACCATGGGGTTGACTAGGGTCACTGGACTGAAGAGATACATATTTTCAGATCCACAGAGACCCTACCCCAAAAAGTAGTTAAGATTCAGAGAAGGGCATGGTCAGTTTCAGTTCAAAGCAATGCCCTTTGGTCTGATGATAGTATCAGGATGTTCACAAAGTGCTTGTTAGTGGTGGCACCCTACCTGTGCAGGAAGGGTGTAATGGTATTTCCTTACTTAGATCACTGGCTGTTGTGTGGAAAAACAAAAGGGGAGCAGAGTGCTTAAATTAATGAGTGACAGGCACCCTGCAGAGATTAGGTTTCTCCTAACTCAGAAAAGTTGCACATGGAACCCAGATATATCCTGTTGTTCACAGGTGCACTGTTAAATGGAGAAGTGGACAAAGGTTTCCTGACTCAGACAAAGGGCAGAAGCTCTAATTCAGTCTGCAAACATATTTCAGACAGGTCAGACAGGGACGTGTGTAGACATTTTGAGACTTCTGGGCCACATATCTTCTACCATGGCAGTGTTATGATGGGCCAGGTTACAGATGAAGGATATTCAGTACCACCTCAAATGACACTGTAGCTAAAGAAGTGCACTGCTTGTAGCAAAAGGTGCCAACATCAAGAAAGCTGATTCAAGCATTGAGGCGTTGGAAAGGAGTGGGCAACTCTGAGTGGGTATCCTCATCCTTATGTCTCAGCTTATCAACATTCTCACCAGAGATGCATCCTGCTAGGATGGAAAGGACATCTGGATGGGAGATTAGTGAATGGAATTTTTGCCCTCAGAAAGAAGAGCACATAAACCTGTTGGAGCTCAGAGCACTTTTTATTTCCATGAAGTCTTTCTGCTCCCTGTCATCGGGCCAAACATACCAGGTAAAGACAAACAAAACAACAGCCATGCATTACAGCCATGTATTACATAAGCAGACAAGGAGGAGCCAGATGTATAAAGCTCTGTACGGATTCAATGAAGATCTGGAACCTGACTTGCAGTCTGAATGAAACCCTCTGCATACACCTAGCAGGAGAGGAGAATGTCCTAGCTAGATTCACTCAGCAGAATGGGCCATGTAATCTCCAAATTTCCTCTGAACCAAGGTGTACCAAACTCAGTGTTTTAGAAAGGGATTGCCAAACATAGCTCTGTTTGCCTTGTGGGAAACTAGGAACGCTACCCCAGTTCTGTTGCAGGACCCCCTTTCCTCAGTGGGGACAGTTCCAGTGGACGACAAGCTCACCTGTGGAGAAACAGGTTCTTGCATGGATGTCCACTAATTTACAAGGTGTCATTGAAACTGAGAAAGGAGAATGCTACAGTGATTCTGATAGAAGCTGGCGATGTTACAGAGAATTCCAACAGAGCTTCCACTGAGGCAATACCTGCTGACTCAGTTCCATATCAGTTTGCCTCACCCAGTTCTTGAATCCTGTCATATGAGACCCTGATTCTTCAGGAGTTAGAATAGTCTAACCTGTACCTCTCAAACCAGACCATGGAGCGTTTAAAGTTGCTAGAAAGATAGCAACCAGGAAAACCTATGATCCCAAATAGAAAGGATTTATTATTTGGTGCGACACTCACTATGTCACTGCAAATGCATCAGTGTTTTTGATTACTTGGCACACTTTAAAGGCCAAAGAACTAAAACCATCTGCCCTTAAGGTGCATTTGTCAGCTATTTCTGCTTTCAGATCACCAGGTAGGAAATATCCATTGCATGTCACCCTGTGTTCAAGAGATTTTTAAAGGCTTGAACCAGTTGTATCCCTTTAAGGGAACCAGTTCTACTGTGGGATTTAGATTAGGTACTTTCACAGTTGACGAAGCCTCCTTTGAGCATATGTTGTTATCAGAGCTCAAATACATAACTTGGATGCTGTGGGTCTGGTAGTCATTACTTCTGCAAGGAAGGTCAATGAGTTGTAAACACTGTACAGATTCCGTTTTATGTTTTTTTCATAGGGGTAAGGTGGTGCTTAGAAAAGTTTTACATTTCTGCCTACATTAATAGGTCTGCAGCATCACCCACTTTTGTTCCAAAGCCCCACTCATTCCAGTGTAGGAGAGGAGAAACTTCACAGTCTGTATATCAAGAAGGCTTTAAGTTTCTATAGTCAGAGAAGCCAACAGTCCAGAACTGAAAACAGTCAGCTATTTATTACATATCACTTATGGTGAAGTAGGAAAAGGTGAACCTGCTGCAGAAAGACAGCCTCTTGTTGAATTATCTCTTGTATTGAATTCTGCTATGATAAGGCTGGTAGAGTCACCAAGCGGGTTGAGGGCACATTGCATCAGAGTGACATCTGCCATATTGGTAGCATTAAGGAGTATATCTTTGCTAGAGGTGTAAAAGTTAGCTGCATGGTTTACAGTTCACACCTTCACTTCTCAGTACTGTCTAGACATCCAGGCTAGAAGAAATGGCAGCTTGGTACTTTAGTGCTTCTGAACCTCTTTCCTATATTTCCTTAATAGGATCTAGACCATGCATCCAAAGCACTACTTTGAGTCTGCAATTTGTATGACATCACAAATGCAATCTCATTGCTTGAAGAAAAAAATTACTCACTGTAGTAATGATCGTCTTCTAGAGGGTGTATTTGTGGGTCAACACAGGCCCTTCCTACAGTATGTTTTTCTTCAGATTAATGCAGATTAGATGTTTTAAAATGTTTCATGATCATTTAAAACGACATTGTCTTACATTTATCTCATTTCATTCAAACTTTGCAGTTTTACAGTTTTTCATTTTATAATTGGTTGTTTTAATTACATTTCTTAATTCAGAGTATAGATTAGTTAGGTGGTCACTGCTTTCTTCAGCTGTAAATCGGTTACTGGGGAGTCAAGTGAAGCTTGACCACACTGACGAGCTTGAAATATAACATTCTGAAGTTTTATCACTGGGGCAACACCACAGGACTGAGATAATTCCAACTGTATGACTTACAAATCTTACAAATATGCTTCTAGAAGAAACATCTTTACAATAATGAGCCTTTTTTTGTTCTTGAGTACCCAAATTAAAAATAAATGTTTATTTTTACTGGAGTACATGTTAACCTGTTTATTTTACATTTGGATACACCTTTTTTAACATGGACATTCAATACCAGCCAATCTCCTGCTCAGTAGTCTTTCCTAACATCCAATTATTTTTCAAAACTTTCAAAAACTGGTTGTCGCTATCTTGTCTTACTTCTGGGCTCTGATTGGTTAGTGTGGGGCTAATTTATGATGTTATCCCAGTACAACATCATGGAATTAATCCTAGCACACACATGGCCCAGTCCCATAAAAAGGAATCAGTACATGTACATATTACCATTGGCTTCACAGCAGTCTGTTAGTCCATGCTGCTGACAGACTCATCTCAAAGCCTCTCAGATTTCTGCTCACCTACAAAAACATTTCTCCAACATGTCAGAAGCTCGTTCCCCAAACAAAAAAAAGTTATGGTTAACTGCTAGCCATTGTGCACGCTAGTGCTGTACCACTCTTCCCAAAATAAAAATAATTTTAAACATACTTTTTTTTCTTTTTACACAGGAGTCATTGTATGATCACAATAATGCACTACAGGTGTGTGTTGTACTGGAGCACGCTACTTCTTGGTGTTGGACACACTGGGCCTTTGGCCTTGTGCTGAACCACCGAGGCATGATGTTGTCCAGCACAACACACACCCTGTCAAGCATTATTACTTTATTATGCAGTAATTATGCTCTACACCACACAATTTGCCGTGGGTTCTTCTTCCCTGCTGTAGTGAACCCACAAAGCAATTCACAATTCATATAAATGCAAATCTGAGTCCACAGACACCAATTGTACTTCCTAGTATTCTTCTGTGATAGCATAATTCAGTCTGAACTCCAAGGTAATTAAACACTCTCTCTCTCTCTTGCTCTTTCTCCTTATCCAGTGCCTTAAAATGACTGGCTCCCTCATACTGTATTTCAGGACTCACACTGTATATATGTGTGTATGTGTGGAGGGGGCAGCAGAGATACTACAAGACAGTACTTTTGAATTTTCCCTACGGACTCCCAAGAACACTGTAATTATAAATCATCTATAATTTAAGCGGGCATAATTTACAAACAGCTTATTATAAATGTCATTTTTATGTTTTATTTTTATACTTAAAAGCTAATGAACATGACTGCCCTTTTCATTAGTGACAAGATCAAACATACAATACAAAAATACAAACAGTACATAAAATGCAGACATGTGAGATATAGAATACAATTCATATAGCATAAGTACAAATGCTATGTCGAAGTAACCACAACTTTAAATTACCTTTAAACACAGTAATGGTAAAACAGCTAAGAAGTTTCTATAAGTTGCATAACTTGAACATGCAATGAACTGACAGAAAATACACAGTTGTTTCAATTTTTGAGGGGTTGGTGAATTCTATAACTCACCTGTGGCTTTGCCACTTATGAGTTATTGTCCTGCCTCCACACTCATGGAAATAAATTGTGCATTTTCAGTCAGTCCATTGCACATCTTCTATATCTATCTATTGGGTTGTGCCTGAAAATAGGCAATTGACTGCCTTGTGCACTTAACTGGTTAACAAAAGCAAAATAAAAAATGTGTGTGTGTGTGATATATATATATATATATAATACTAGCACAGTAGCACCAGTATAGTTAGGATTGACTAGGCAGTTTAATGTTTAAACCTCAGATGTTGCACTTTAAAACTTTGCAACTGTTCAATAGATTTGCATGAAATGTAGCATGCTTTTATTACTAGAGGCAGGTCTCTTGACCTGCCAAATATTGTGTAACCTTTTGTAGTTTTTGAGATACATGGTGGTGAAAATGCAAAATCTGAATGTTTTGGGGATTTTTTTGATAGCCGCTTTCTCAGAAACAGCTTTTGGTTGTGATCTGAAATGTTCAAGGTTGAAAGCCTTTGCATCACAGAAGTGCCTTTGAGAGTTTGGTGAAAAAATATTAATCCATTCAAAAGTTATTCAATTTCTAAATTTACCATTATTTCCTGTGGGAAAAAACAGATGTCCAGTGTGAAAACACTTTTGTTTTCATGGAGAAGCATCTTGTTTTCGGACCGGGTCACATGGTGTCACAGGGAGTATGGTATATTTCGCATAGGTTCTGTTTTACCATGCTCCCATTTCCATTCAGAATATCTGACACCAGGATGCCCATCCACTGGTGTCAGATGCCCTCCGCCTCCCCAGTCCCTTGAATTTATTTGCCGACATTGGGGTGACCAATCCCCATGTTGGCAGTACAAGATCCCCTCCCCAGTAGTGTGGGACACTGGGTAGCCCACTCCCAGTGTTCCCAGTCATGTTACTCTCTCAAGCGCTAGGAAACATTGGGGACCCCACCCCAGTGTCCCCAAACATGTGTTATCCCTGTAAAAAGAAAACAGTCCCCTGACATCTTTTCATTCTAAACCCGTAAACAGGAAAATGGTCCTCGTCATCTCACCCATCCACCTCCCCCATCCCGACACTCCCACTGAGCACTCATCACCCCACCCCCTTTGCCCTATACTTTTTACATTAATTTCTTTGCCTCCATATCTGACCAGTTGGCCCATGTTCTTGCCAATCCTCCAGTCCCATCTCCCAACCACGGCAAGCTCTACTCCCTTCTTTCCCCATGGTTGTACCCTCCATAGCAGGGTGGCAGGGATCCCCATATCCCGCTGAGTAAGGATCCAGATTTCGGAGGGCTGCTCCTGCCAAGGGCAGGGGCCTATGAGGGTCGGCAGTCATCCAACTCTGCCCAGCAGTATTTCCCTCCAGTTTTTCTTGTTCCTCCATAGGTGGAACATGCAATGATGGCAATGGCACGCCTGCCCACTGCACGCCGGACATCTGTACTGTCTTCCTGCTTTACTGAGGGACTTGTGTGCCAGAACCCAGCCACCACTAGGTTTCAGGCTGATGCTGGTCCTTGCATTCCTCCCTCCCCGGGAGAGGAGAGCTGTCCTCTGGATGCTTGATCCTATCCTACCCTGGCTGACACCCATCGGTCTGCTTGCACTGTGAATATTGGTTGCTAGAATGGCAGGAGGTAAAGCATGATGCCTCAGTCCTCCATGCCACTGAACCAGCCACCCTTGCCCTATACTTACCAACAGAGGTCATCAGGTGTCATCTTTTTGTGGACTGGGATGTATCTGCACTCTTCAAAGCCGAACCGTGAACTGAAGAATCAAGGTAAGTGCTATATAATGGCTGTCAATGGCGTTTCAATTTATGGTGATATCTCAGCCATTTTAAGGTAATTTTGCACCAAATTTTCAACATGGGTTTTTGGGACTCTTCTCATGAACACTGTCACTGTCATTTCATTAATCAGACCCAGAAGGTGATTTACAAGACACTGTGTGAAATCACCTTTAGGACCAAGTAATGAAATGACAGTGTGGGGTACCAAAAGCCCATGTTGAAAATCTGAAGCTACAAATGCCAAAAATGCCTGAGTTACATGCAGTCATTGACATTGTCCTATGCAGTGTGGAACTTTGCCAATTTTTCATATTTTCACTACAAATTTTTAACAGAGCCATTTTTATACCACCTCATGAACCGTATAGCTGCCATTTCTCACTTCCTGCCTGAAATGAGTTTCCCCACCTGTGAATGGCATTTTGCCATGGATAAAGAAATTTTCACCTATGTTTTTTTTCTCCTTTTTTACCCCCCGACCCAGGACCCCGGCAGACACGTATGCTGATGTGTGGAGGCTATCATGAATGCTGGGCACTGGCTCAGTTCATTCCACCCCCTGGCATTATTGCTGCCGCACCCTCACCCACGCTTCCCAACAGACCTCCACCTGGGGGGAGCAGAACTCACGGAGGAATGGACAACCACCATCGGAGGGGAGAGCTGCCTACCGCAGTTCAGTCCCCGCTCTGATCCCCCATGCTGGCTCCCCGATGACCCAAGGTCATTCCTAAACCTGGGTCACTGGGCGAGCACAAGCTAAGAGATCCAGTGCCTCAGCACCACAAGGACGGCACCTATGGGGTTTATGAGGTGGGGTGATAAGAAGGCTATGTTGAAAATTTGGAGTTAAAATTTGAAAATATTATAAAGTTATCATGGCTACATACACACATACATACAAACAGCATGCACATCTCTAAAGTGGGAGCGCGAGTACCAGGGCACTGCTCTCTCACAGGCAGATAAGGATATGAGTATACTATCTGAAAAAAAGGAAATTCATTGCAAAAAAATAAACCTCATTAATGCATTAGTTAGGGTGGTTACTAAAAGCAGCAAAAGCATGGAAATGGGGTACTAGGGTTGGAAACCTCATTCTACTACCTCTCACTCCTGTGACACAATGACAGGTGTTGGGAGGTGCCTTGGGGTTGTCAGCTCTAACGCTCACCCCATTCCATAAGGAAATAAGCTGAGATGGGTACAGTATAGAAGACTGGGGTGAGTGTTAGGCTGATGATCCAAGGCACACCCCTGACACCCGTCAGTGTGTGCAGCGGGGGTGGGGTGTTAGGTTGAAACCCTCACACTCCATTTCCTGTTTTTCTTTGCTTTAGTAATAACCCTAACTGATGCATTAACAACATTTTTGCAATGAATATATGCAGTACATGTGTGTATATATAAGGGATATGCCATGACCCTCATGGAAATATTCATGGTATTTTCCCAAGTGTAGTTTGATCTTATTACATCAAGAGTGGTGAAGAAAGAGTGATGCCAGAGGCCAAACTACATGAGGAGAAATATAATGAATATTTCCATGGGGGCCATGGCATGTTCATTTTTTGCAACGCCTGCCTTTGTTTTTGTGTTGTTTTATGAGACTTTTTCTGGTCCTTATGCTATTTTGTTGTTTCTTTAACCATTTTCAAGATGGCCAGTGGTCTTGGCAGCAGTCATTTCCTGGTTGACACATTGGGCCCGATTCTGAGATGGGTTATGCATGTGGCAAGGTAACATGCCAAATCTTATGGTGCAAATCGCACCCTGCGACATGCATTATGCCCAACTCAATTCCAAGAAGCAGCCTATGACATGGCACTAGCTGCTTCCACCAGATGGGGTAAGGCCACCCACTATCTCCGCAAACCCCTGCAACATGGTGCAAGGGGATTCTGACATTTATTACACTGGTATTCCAAGAGGGAGGCTGGTGGAATCGCAAATCACGATTCCCAGTGGGACCCAGCAGACCATGGCATAAGTATAGTTAGACCTGCTACTGGCTGGTCTAACCATACCCACGCCCACCAGAAACACACCACTGAGCCTGTCACCCTTCAGCCGATGCCCCACAGTCCTCATGGGTGCCCACCACACCTCGTGGCAGGGCAGCCCACTGTGGGCCACTGACACCCCTCACCCCATCACTGTGCAGTGCCCACATGGGGCAGTTCCCATCCCCCTGCATGCCAGGGGCCCCAGGGTGGTCCTGTGGCCCCCAGCCCCTCCCCAGCCCTGTGGGGCAGTGCCATGGTGTTGGGGTTTGGAGCTCTGAGTGGGCCATGCCTTACACAGCTTGCACCTGTGGAATGTTGCTTGCGGCACCCATGTCAGGTGCACCTTCCTGTGGTGCACCCTCTGGGCTGCTGCAAGTCACAGGGCATAGGTGCCGGGACTGTGCCTATTCTGGAACAGGGCGAGGGTACCTGGCATAGTAGTAAATGTCACAACTCGCATACACCTGTGAGTTGTGACATTCATCTTAGAATTGAGCCCCCTTGTGTCTGATTGCTGCATGCATGCATGCATTACTAGGTTGTGCAGTGGTTGGAGCAAGTTGGGAGCATGAGCAGTAGTAGCTTCATGTAGAGGCAGATTAGGAGACCATATTCCTTAGTACAGTTAATATGAGACAGTGGGTGGTCTGTGGAGAGTGCAAGCAGAGATGATGGGAGTCGGGGTTGGCACCAGAGAGTAACACTGCCTCAGTAAGTGCTAAGGAGCTTAGATGGAGAAGACATGAGATTTTGGCTTTGGATGGGGCATTTGGATATGTATAATGTACTGCTGTTGCTAGAATGCTTACATTTTCAAAGTGGTTGGCTGGAGTCAACAGCATGATTGAGAAGATGGATTCTAAAAGTAATAGTGCACTGCTCGCACTTCTGGCTCCAGCCAATCGGCTTATACATTGGGAGTATCTTTGCTCATGGGACCTAGAGTGACAAAATTTCAATATTTTCACTTTAGATCTGGAAAATCAAAAATATCACTGATAGGTGCCAAAAATATATTCACATGTTGCATAAATATATGTATTAGTTATTTATTTTTAAAGTTTTACCTGGAAAGAAATGCTGAGCTGGTATCACCTCATTTCCAGATGCAGCATGAGGGAGGGGAAAAGGAAAGGAGAGTGCAAATACATTGTACAATGTTCAAAAATGCATAATGGAAATTAATACAACAAATTGGGCAATTACTGCAGTGCTTCTGAGCAAGAATTATGCAATACAATAAATTGCAGAAGAAAACAAAAAGAACAATATGCAGTGAGTAACAATGCAGTATCAAGAAGGGTGGGGCAGTGGCTGAAAATGAGGGGAGAGGGGCTGTACTAATGACAGTGTAGAGTGAAAAGTAACAGACCAATGTCCAAAACCCAGTATCATGAGCAACTGCAGCAGTGAGTAGTGAAATCATGGAGGAGAGACTTCAGTGTGTGAAAGTAAGGAGCAGAGTGAATAGAAGGGGAGAGGGAGGCCTGGGTTTTGGGAAGAAGAAAGAGAAGGCAGCCTGACTGGCAGAGGATTTCTTGTAGGAGAGCAAGAAAGAGAGAAAGAGCAAGACTTGCAAGGGGAGTACAAGCGTGAGTGGGGAAGAGAGGAGAGAAGCAAGATGAGGGAGGAGCCAAACCAGAATTGGGAGACAAACAAGATCCAATGGGCATGGAGCCTGGCATCAAGGGAAGGAGGGAGGGAGGTGAGAGAGGTGCACAAAGAACAGTGGTGAGTGCTTAGGTTTATCGGGCAAATCAACAGGAGTGAAAGAGGAGGTCCTGCCCAGCTGTCGGGACTTAGGAGCAACACTGTAAACAGTGTCATCATAGTCAAAAAGGGTTAGGATCATCTTTAAAAGGATCTCTGCGGGCAGGAAGTGGGATGCTCCTCTTTATTCCTGTAAAGTGCATCAAATCTGGGGTGGAGCTTCTTGTAGAGTGCATCCACATGAACATAAAAATTGTGACAGTCCAGCCAGACTCTGAGGTACTTGAAGGAAAAGACAACTTCCATTACTGCACCATCAAAGAAATGGAAGGAGGAGACATCAAGGCAATGGAAGGAGAGGAGGAGTGAGTCTAGCAAGCCTCTGCCTGGCGCCAAAGTCATAGACCATTTTATGGCATTGTGGGTCAACTGGTTTCCATGGAACCAGTTCTAGATATTGATAAAGTCCAACTGGAGATGAGCCATGATGTCAAGGGCAGAGAAGCCAGAGGAAAAGAGTACCGTATCATCTGCATACATGTGAAAGGACACAGAGAGGGAGGCAGGCAGTGGGGAGGTCATTTAGAAAGATGGAGAAGAGAACTGGGCCAAGGATAGACCTTTGGGTTATTAATGAGCAGATGGGGAGGGAAGTCTCCAACACGGACACCTTGAGACCTGCCATCAAGGTAGGAGTGGAACCACTCAGCTGAGGAGGCAGAGAGTCCAGTTGCCTTAAGGTAGTCCAGGAGAATGGGGTGGGCAACAGTATCAAAAGCTTTGACAAAGTCGACGAAGATGGTGGAGGTGACTAGGCCCTCATCCCTGCCAGAGAGAACAGAATCAGTGAGCTGGAGGAGGAAGAGGTAGAGTGGGACTCCTGAAGCCAAACTGGAAAGAAGTGTAAAAGGAGGCTGATTCAAGAAAAAGGGAGAGTTGAAAGAGAACAAGATGTTCCTGGAACTTAGCCAGTGTGGGGAGTAGAGAGACAGGATGGTAGTTTCAGGGCAAAATGGATCTCCCTCTTTCAAAGAAGAATAACTGTAGCCAGTCTCCATGAGTTAAGGGTGGTCCAATAGGAAGAAGGAGAGATTGAGAAGGTAGGTGTTGAGGAGGGCAGTGGTATGAGCAGAAAGGTAAAAGAGTTTGGTTTCAGGACCATCAGGCTCCTACACTTGTGAGGGTTTTGAACCAAGAGGGCCTTAATAGAAGCAGTAGGGTGGTGGGAGAGACAAAGAAAGTGATAAGGGGATGGAAAGGAGAGTGAAGGAGAAGAGTGAGGAGGGAGAGGGGCGGAGGAGGAGGTTGTTAGGGGAGCAGGCACAGGATGTGAAAAAGTAGTTGGAGGAGGAAACTGCAGTGGGGTCAGAGATAGGAGAGTCACCCACCTTGAGAACAGGGAGTGGTGACTGGGTCAGAGGAGAATAGCACATGAATTTCTTTCCAGAACTTAGCGGGGTGATTAAGTTTGTTCTGGAGTGTGGATGCAAAGTGTTCAAACTTCGCAAGCCTAGTAGCTCTAGTGCAGGCATTATGAAGGGCCTGTTAAATAGTAAGGTCAAAAGGGGAGCCAGTGGACTTGTAGGTCCTCTGAGCAAGGTCACACACATAATGACAAGCCAGTATCTCTGCTGAGATCCTGGGAGGTGAAATCCTCAGACCTGGTTCTTCTCAGGAGACATGATGATTGCAGACAGACATGCATTTGGAGGAGAATTTGAAGGCATTATCAACATTGCCAGTTGTAGAGATAGGGCTCCAGTCAGTGGCTATCAGGCCAGCATGGAGGAGGATAAGTCCAGTGACCATAAGGACTGGATCTGGATGAATTTAGGGGAGCATTGGGATCACAAATCTTCTATACACAATAGACCATATTGTGGTCACTAAGGGTCAAAGAAGGTACTAGCATTCACAGTGTGATGGGGATGTGAGGAGAGGACCCAGTCCAAGAGGAATGATTTAGAGATTTTAAATTATAATGAGGGGTCAGAGATAATTTTGAAAAGTAGGAGGGACTTAACATTCAGTCAAAATTTGTGAAGAGAGGGGAGAGCCAGTTGAAGTTGAAATCACCTAGGATGAGTAACTCACCAGAGGAGGCATAGGAGGAAATGGTGGTGAGTAGCTTGATGAATAAAGGTAGGGACATGCCAGGACAACAGTAGACACCAGCAATAAATATGGGGACAGAGAAGGGGGGAAGTTTGAAGACCATCTCATACACATAGGAGATGGAGGCTGAGACTCACAGGCTCAAACTGGATGTTTGAGGAGAGGTAGGTGGCTACTCTGTTACCCCTTCACTTGATCCTGTCAATCAAAGAAAACTGAGGATGGGGACAGAGGGATCCTGGGAGAGACCTAGACTCCAAGATCTCCAACACATCAGGCTTGAGATTAATCATGAGTGGTTGCAACTGGTCAGGCTTAGGGAGAAGGCTATATTTGTTGATATGGGCCAATCTCAGACCTTTGGAGAGAAAGATGCCAGGCGGGTGGGATGAGCTTAATATCACCTGCCATTATAAGCAGCACAGAGATGAGGAGCTTGAGAGGGCCCATGGGATGCTTACAGGAACATGAGGAGGGAATAGAGGCGGAGGAAGAAAAGTAAGTGAGGTAGGAGGGATGGAGGAACCTTAGGGCTTCAAGGTGAAGCTAAGGACAAGCGAGAGACTGCAAGCAGGATGCCAGAGAGTGAGGTAAATCAGAGAGGGTGGAGTAGGGAGGGTGGGTGAGAGTAAAGGGAAGGAGATGGAAGTGGAAAAGTTGGGACAAGTAGAAGGAGGGAGGGAGGATGCAAGTAGGGGAGGAGAGGAAAGATCTGGAGCATCATAGTGGGACAGTAATGAAAGATAGATAGATAGATAGATAGATAGATAGACTGATTTATTGATTTGCCTGGTCCCTTCCATTGTAAACCCCAGCACTGTCACCCATCATCCCAGACTTACCCCATTCTCTTATAATCATCATTGGTGGGTTGGTTTCACAGATGGTGCTGTAGATCCTGTGGGGTCTATGTCTTTACCCTGCCAGTTGAGGATCTTTTCCTTCCAGTTTCTCCTTCCCCAAGGTCAGCAAGTGTGCCATGATGTGAACATATGGAGTAAAGATACCACATGCACTCTGCATCTGCACTCAGCCCCTAAGAGGTGGCCACCTCTTTGCAACATAGCCTGTGCTAGGTGGAAACCAAGCATCGACATGCATTGTTCCCTCCTCCCCATGAACACTTAATCCTTTCCCAGCTGGCCCCTGAATGACCCTGGTTGATTCCTGAACCCAGGTCACTGGTGTGTATGGGGTGCCCCAGCCCACCATGCCACTGGGATAGCTGCATATTTTTGTCAGAACAATAGGCTGGAATTTCAGTTATTTTTCATTTCCACTTAGCTCGGGTTTGAACGCTTCCCCTTGCTTCACAGATCATGCAAAACAATGGAAAATGGCTCAAATTTTTCTTCACAGCCTATTTCATATAAAGGTCCTTATAATTTGTAAATGAACATGGCATATGGCAACAGCAGAATGACATAAAATAGATTTTATTATTCCCATACAATATAAAATAAAGCTAATAAAACTACTGCATAGATGCATCAAGTCCTGTAAACATTGCACAAGGCAGAATAAATACAAAGTAAAAAACTTTCAAGAAAAACAAACAAAAGCAACCAGACACAGCAATTAGTCTTACTAAACTTTTGAAAATGGTGGCATTTTGCATAGCATATTTTATATGTTAGGAGTTACCTTATGTAACTACCCCTTTCCTAAGCTACACTAAAATATAAAAATATTAGAGTGATACTTGAGACACTTGGGTGGGATATTCAGACTAAGCCATTCATGGCGCAAGCCCTTGAGCTGCGCAAAATAGTTAGCAGAGGTGTCAGGCGATATTCAAAGGAGTTGCGCTATTGAGCAACTCCTTTGAATATCACCCCCAGCCACAGCCACTGTGCATGGCGCAGTGAACCTGGCGCCACCCAAGTTGACAGAGTGGAGCAATCAACTTGCGGTGGCGCAAGTACCATTGCATGATCGCAAAATCACGATATTCAAAAGATGACATGCAAATGGGGCTGTAATTCATGCAAGGTGCAGGGGGGCCATTTGCATGTGATTATGTCCCCATTTGCATGCCATTAGCATGTAGGTGCACTGATCCCTGAGTACTTGTGCCTGGTGCCCTGCCAGGCAGCAGCCGTCCGGGACCGACACCCCTGCAAGCCGATCATGGGCATAGTGTACCCCCAGCCCGGTCGCGGGCAGCAATGTTGCTCTCCCCTCCGTACATATCCTGGGTCCAGTGGACGAAATGCCCGATCGGCGGTATGTGTAATAAAACCCACCCCTCCCGTGACGTATCCCTGGTGGTTCAGTGGACCGAAATGCCCGATCGTGGGCGTGTATGTTAATAAAACCCACCCCTTCCCGTACATATCCTGGTGGTCCAGTGGACGAAATGCCGATCCGCAGGCGGTATGTGTAATAAAACCACCCCGAACATAGCCCTGGTGACTAGTGTCCCCCCCACCCACCCACCGACCCACCACCCCGCTCCCGGCGGCGGCCGGCGGCAGCATCCACCCGCCTATCGCCCTGCCGCCGCCGACTGACTGCCCGGTAGGCTGCACGCCCATTGGTGCAGAGCAAGAGCCACGGGAGTGCAGTACCCATACCGCATATGACAGGACTGGCGGGGGCACAGGGACTGGGTTGGGGCCAGCCAGGTGGCAGCTGCTGTGTTGTGCCCTGCAATACAGCAACTCACCTGTGTGTGGCCTTCGACTTAAGCCTTTTTTTGGCTCAAAGTCCTGCAGGTGCAGGTTGGGGGTTGCACCTGCACAACTCTGCACAGCCCGGCTGAATATCGGGCTGTGCAGTTTATGCATGGTTCCTCCCTTCCAGTTGAGCATGCATTCATTTGCATTGCACTGTTGCTCAGTCTGTTTTCAGTGGCGCAACTGCCTCCTGCTGAATATCGCAGAATGGCACAATTCGGACTTGCGCATGGTGCAACCTTTTGAATATCCCACCCTTGGAGTTTGTACAAAATGTAGGTTTTTCTTCATGATGAAAAACAAAGGGAATCTGCTTCTTTGCTCTGTTGTTGACATTACTCTTGGTATTGTTGGTTCTTGCTAGAAGTACAGGTCTGTTCCTTACACTGGCATGACAAACTTGTGGTATACACACACACTCAGGCTTGAACCTTTGTTTGAAGTCCCTCCCCAGCCTGAATGCAGCAACTTCAAACATGGATCATGGTAACAGCAGGTTTGAAGGATTCTAACCAAATTCCAGATTGTCCAGTATTTATAAGCTGGCCACATTTCCATAATTATGATATCACATATTCTGGTTTAGCAACTCTGACTAGACATTGCAACTGGAGAGGGAACAGTAAATTCCTCTTGTTAGTAACACCTCTCTCTAATATAAAGCTCATTTGAAAATAAACATAAAATCAAAGTTATTTTCCACTCTAATTTCTAGAGGTTACCAGATATATATGTTAATATACAGGTCTTTGAATTCAACAAGTCATTTGCACATTTTGACATAACCCTGTCTCTCCAAAGTCCATAGTTCCAGGACAAACCATAAACATTGTTTCAAAGCAGATATCTTTATAAAATGCTACCATCTTAATCCTCATTTCCTGTACTGTACTTTAAAATGAAGTGCTTTTATTTCAAATAAACCTTAAGAAAATAGGTCAAGTGACAGAACCTCATTTTAGCAGAAGTTTTCTTTGTGGCAACTGGAGCATGGTAAGTCATAAGTCTCATACATGTCCCAAGAGTTCTAAATGGTTACAGCAGAATTTTCAGGCAATATAATTCATTTCTGCAGCCACATAGGCACATGAAAGACCTATATTTGAATGTCGCATTACATAAGCATTAAAAGACACTAAACATGAATGTTCAAGCTTTTAAACTATTAGCACAAGACATTTTGTAAATAATTCCTTTTATATGAAGACGTCCCTTATAGGCATTGGCCCAGATATTCAAACTAAGCCATTCTGAGCGCAAGCCCTCGCTGCTCAAAATAGTTGCGGGGTGTGGCTGAGCGATATTCAAAGGTTGAGCTATTGAGCAACTCCTTTGAATATCACCCCCAGCCACAGCATGTTAGTGGAACTTGCTCCACCGCAGTTGCCAGAGTTGAGCATTAAACTTTGCGGTGGCGTTAGGTACCATTGCGCCATGCGCAAATTTCTGATATTCAAAAGGCGACATGCAAATGGGGCCATAATTTATACAAGGCGTGGGGGCCATTTGCATCTATTTATGGCCCGTTTGCATGCCATTAGCATGTAGGTGCCCAATCCCGAGGACTTGGCTGACCCCTGCCAGGAAGCGGCCGTCGGGACCGCGCACCCTGCAACCCGATGCAGCGCAGTATCAGTGTATACATCCCCCACACACACATCTCGAGCACTGATCGGCGGGCATACAGTAACATGACCCCCGCCCACACATCTCCCAAAGCCCGATGTTTGGGGGCGGTTGTGACTTGACATTCTGCCCGCGATCGGGCATTACGATCCACTGGACCACCAGGGAGATATTCAGGTTGGGGGCTTTTTACATTCTATCCACGATCAGGCACTGGGGGTTGATACGCTCTGCCCACGATCGGGCTTCGAGATGTGTGGGGCATGTTACTGTATGCCCGATACCGGGCTTTGGGAGATGTGTGGGGAGGGCATGTTACTGTATGCCCACGATCGGGCTTTGGGAGATGTGTGGGGGGCATGTTACTGTATGCCCACGATCGGGCTTTGGGAGATGTGTGGGCGGGGGTTGTTTACGTTCTACCCGCCATCGGGCTGGTGGGGGCACAGGGACCGAGTTGGGGCCAGCCAGGGTGGCAGCTGCTGTGTTGCACCCTGCAATACAGCAGCTCACCTGTAGTGGCCCTCAACTTGATCCTTTTTTTTTGGCTCAAGGTTGTGCAGGCGCAGGTTGGGGTTACGCAGATGCAAATTCCTGCACAACCCGACCCAATATCGGGTTGCGCAGTTTATGCATGGTTCCTCCCTCCTGTTGAGCATGCATTCATTTGCATTGCGCTTTTGCGCAACCTGTTGTCAGTGGCGTGAACTGCCTCCTGCTGAAGATCGCAGAATGGCTCATTTTGACTTGCGCATGCGCAACCCTGTTGCGCATGGCGCAACCTTTGAATATCTGGGCCATTGACTCTTAGTCAGATGAAGACATATGCTGTCAGACAGTACTATTTTCATACCTGCAACAACCTTAGTTTTTAGAAATAAGCAAAACTACATGTGATGCATTAGAGAACATTATGTTTTTTTCCCCTTTAAATCCAAGCGTTGATCCTCAGCTCAAACCAGGTATCTGCTTAGCAGTTCTCCATTAGTTTGGAATGCCCCATCTGCACTTAGTGAAGGCCCTTTCTGCTGGAAGAACAGCAACTAAAAAACTCAGCTTTGTTTCCACACTTGATTCTATGAGTCCATTCCCAAAAAATATTTGAATTTTAAGCAAGTCTCAGTCTCCCACTGTCACTTGATACCAAAATAACCATACTCTATAATCAAATATTACAAAATATTTTTATAATTAACAGTTTGCTACATCATATATTTTGTTAGAATTTTGGACCAGGAAATTATCTCAAAATGTAACATACTTATCACCACCACCACCATTATCAATCAGAATTTAAGAAACCTGGATGTTGCCCACCGGTGGACTATAGGAAAATGGTACAGTAATTTCATTCTGCCACTCTAAAGTGGGTCACCCTTAAAATGGGCACTTGCTGTTTTAGGGCCCTCTTGGAAATAAAGAAATAGCATTAGTATTCAAAAACCTACAGTTATAACACATCCATTTTAATTCTGCATTTTGTGGCCCCAGTATCCAGAGTGGTCTCTCTCTTCCACCAAACCAGGGCTTATGCTATGCTCTGCCTTACCTGAGGTACTTTACTTATTGTAACTAGCTGACTAGTTGTTTTCAAGTCTGTTTGTGTTGTTTGTATACCTCTTTATTGCCTGACATTGCCATGATGCAATCTATAGTTCTCTATGCATTCATATTCTATCCCACTTTCAGTAGCTGCATACATAGTATGTTACAATCATCTTCTCCCAGTGCTTCCCTACCCCTACCTCTACCTCATATTACAACTGAATATGAAAATATTGTACTCATCTCTGTAGTGCTTACCTAGGTTAAGCAAATTTCAATAAATAAAGATGTAAGCCACCTTTGATGGCTGTTGTCCATTTCACCATCTCTTTCATGCGTTTATGCCATGTTTCCCTAGCATCCCACATTGGTCAGGCACATTGCCATACCCCATGGTTGTGCAATGTCTGCAGCACAGTTTGACTTCCATTGACTTGAGATGGGAAGTCCTGAGTCCACTCTTATGCCTGTGTATCCCACTTGGCAACATGTTGCCACCACTCTGTCTGACCAGTTTGCCATATTCTGATGGTCTGTATCAGTATTAGGGATGCTCAGAATTGACAACTATCCTATTTGAGACCAAATTAATTCTGCTTCTGATAAGGACCTTGGAATCAGAATTGGAATCAGAATCTTAAATCTCAGCTTTCCTATATAAAGGCATTTTTACCTCTTTTGCCAGAATTAGGCTTTTCAAACAGTAATTCTGAAACCCTAATTCTGAAAATGGATCAGAATCTGACGATTCAGAATTCTCAGTTCTGTGCATCCCTAGTTCCACAAAGGACCTCCAGAAATGGTATAAAGAATGTTTGATTGTACAGATACCTTCCCCAGGATAAAAATAAAATGCTTCATCTCATGAGGCAGTCCTAATGATTAAAACCTTAAATTAATAAATATTGCAAGCCAATGACTTCAGAAAGTCAATGTGTAAACATTTATACTAAGAGGGTAATTTTCTGTGTTACTGTGGAGTTTTACAGCAATAATTTTATTAACTGGAAGCAAACTAGGAGATAAATGGATTGTGTGCAGATAAATAGTTTAGGCTATGGCCTCAGAGTTTATTAGCTCATAATGAATTCATCCATATGTTGACTTTCTGTTAAATAAAATAATTACTGAATTAAGCTGCTGCATTAAACTATTAAAGTAAGATTAATTTATGAAGCAGCTTTCTAGGATCCATGATGCTTCAGAGTGTACAACCAACAGATATATAAAACAAGAATTGCAACTCATTGAAGCCAATGTTAGAGTGTGTGAATACCTTTTTTTAAAAACTTTACAAGTACTCATATTCAGCACCCCTGAGAGTTGACTATTCATTATTTAACATTTGGCACAAAAATTAACCCCCAAAAAGTAAATCCTTTATCAGTCCACCATGTGGCCAGTGCTAGTCCTCTTCTGCTTTCCCTCTCCACCACAGTGTTTTCCAAAAACCCACCGCCTTGCCAGTGCTCCCAGATTGATTTGGCATTTTCCTGGTAACTCCAGTGTGTTTCTCCTGTGTTTTCTGGTAGATTACATTATTTCCTATAGAAGAAGAATTGCTCTGTTTTCCTGGATAACCAGTGCAGGTCTATGGGAAGAATTTCCTTGAAATGGCTCTAAATCCCTGTAAAATACAGGAATCCATCTGGGAGTCCTGCATTCTCACAGAATAATTTTGAAAACAAATGGCTCATGCTGTCTTTTGAAAATCCTCTCCCTAGTCTGACTCCGCTCTGCTGAGTCCCCAAAATATTATTTTCATACAGGTGCCCCATCCTTGATTGGGGAGGAGGATAATTCAGCTTACACCTGTCTTGCCCAGTCATACTCTCCCATATGACCCAAAAATGCCTTTCTCTAGAGCCCTAATACTGTCATCTGACTGTATCAAGGTTGGACCACAAGGTGCAAATGACCCAGGGAGTGGGGTAGAGCAGTCCACATCATTGATGGTGATAGGCTGATTCATCAGTCTACCTAGTTCAGCAGTGATGCAGACTGTGCTACCATCCCACTTCCCAGCCTCACCCAGGTATGGTTAGATGACAATATTACCACATTAGAGAAAGGCTTGCTTTATGTAAAAGAAGAGGGGAATGGATTAACCAGGTTTAGTTGAATCCCCTACCCAATCAAGTATTATGAGATAGGAGGAGGAGAGAGGTATAAAATGTTATATTTTGTCGGTCTCAGGATAAGCTAGGGAGGAGATCATAGATAAGACTGTATCTGCCGCTTGACAGCACCAGTAGTCAGCGTAATCCCCCCGCAAAATGACTCTGGAGGAAGGGGATGGAGGGTAGGAAAACACTGCAGTGGGGGTAGTCAAGGGACTAGCCCTAGTCACCTAGGGAGAGCTGGACTTTTGTTTTGTAAAGTCAAAATATTTTCTGAATACTACAAATATGGAATGTTTTGTAAATCCCAAATAGTTTTCTGAATACCACAAATGTGGAATTGTTTTGTAAATCCTAGATATCTTTCTGAATACCACAAATATGGAACTTTTAGTGAACCCCAAATATTTTCTGGATACCACAAATGTGGAATTTGGTTTGTAAAGACCAACTATTTTTCTGAAAATTACAAATACAATCTGGAAAATATTTGGTCCTGCATACTCAGGACCCTAATATTCATGGTATTTGGGGAAAATACTTTGTAGAGTATACCCCTAACCAATATGAAACTATTGGTACTTTACAGAAATGCCTGTCTGAATATGATTGCTTTAACCTAAGATTTCTAGTGTGGGTGATGTACACAAGCTATATGTTAGTGTGCTCCAGCAGATGGGAGTAGTACCAACAATGCTCTGTCTCCTGCTGCTTTTAGTTTACTTCTTCTGACTGCCAGATGCACGTCTTGAGAAGAATGTCAGAACTGTGATGCCATGTAGGCAGACGGGAGATCACAGAGGTTTTAGCGAGCTCTTATTAAAATATAAAATCAAAATAGCAGTACATGTTACAGTGAACATTTTGAGCTATACTTTTTTATTCTACTTAAGATGGCTCCTTATCTCCTGTCTTAACCTTTTCTTTCCAATTTAAGTCTGCTTTAGCACTTTTTCAAAACCTTACTTTTGTTGATTTAAAAAATACAATGCAAACGTCCCAACAAAGGAAGACATCAAAAGATTGCATAATATGTTAATTCAGTAGACACATCAGCTCCCCTTTACCTTGTTACTCCACCGCAGTGACTTACAGCGGAGCCAGTCACAGTGCAACACGGAATAATTTGCAGCAAGTGACATGTCACAAAATGCTGCATGACAGAGGAGCTTAATAGCCATTGAATTACACTGTTTCCTGCATTATACTGCATCATTTTTAGGGCTGCAGTGGGTGAAGCCTGTGGTCCTTTAACAATCACAGAGTTAGGACTCTGCATTTTTCCTTAATTAAAAAGAAATGGATTCTCTCTGCCCATCACAACTCCGCCTCTCTGGTGCCCGTGCTCTTCTGCTATCCAAACAGCTCCTCCCCGCCCTTTCTCTGCTTATCACCAGTCTATCCCTCCATGGTGGCCCTTATCAACTCTTTTTAGTGCTGCAGTAGCTCCACCCCACTCCTGTCTGCCTGCTCTAAAAGAAAACCCTCCGTTACCGCCCACTGTGCACTGTACTGCCCTCTGTTCCTGTCCCCTTACTTCAAAAGTAGGCTGCTTGAAGCACATCCGAAGAGTGCCTGTAATTCTCCCTGAGCTTAAACTCCAGCTTCCTTTGCAGGTTCGCATCTCAAGCTTAAAGAGCCAGATAGGAATGTACTCACAAATGCTCGTTAGGTCAGTGGTTTCTCCTTATGTTGTCCCGTTGTCAGAAACCAAAATTGTAAAGCTGAAACCACAGTTAAGATAGTTTTATTCTGCTCAAATAACCACGCAGTCATGGACCTGCAAGCCACGGTGCTCCCACTTGTATAGTGCCATGGCATCATGCAGGGAAATGCACTATGCGAGCGGAGCTGGGCAGGTAATGTGGTTGAGTACAACAGAACTGTTATTGAACATGTAAGGCTCATCCTGTGTATAGACTGAGTCATGGCATAAAAGTTCATTTAAGTTTAGTTAAGTTAATAAAATGTCTGACCTTTCTGTTAGCAGTTCAACCCTATTTTGCAAGAGGAACACTTCCCTTTATAATTGTCCTTCCTGCTTGGAATAACACTTAATGCCAGTTAGGTCTTAGGGTGGGTATTTTTTCATTTCATATGTCTCTTCATTAGTAATGTCTGCACACTTCTGAAAGACAGCTCTGTTAAGAAAAATGTGCCAATAGTCTATAAATTAGCATGGTCCATATATTGCAGTCTGTATTGATTGGTGATGTCTGTGGTGTCTGGGGGTTTGCACACACAGTTGTTACCATACTGAGGTGTTACATTTAAAATGGATTACCAAGGGAATCGTGCCCTCGGAATAACGTGCAAAGCATCATCAGTATGCCAGAGGAAAGGTCATGGATCCAGAAGGCTTCATTAGGGACCAGCTAGTAAACATTTTGAAGCTGCAAGACTCTGAGCACTCCTTGAGCTGGAGACGTCACACTGCTACCCAGGATGGAGACCTAAGTTGGGCAAGAGGGTACAGCATTATCTGGTCAAGTTTTGTTTTTTGTATTTAATGTACTTTATTATAATTTTCAAATAAGTGTAAGCTGGTGACAAATGACAAGCATATTACACAATCTTTGAAACAGCAATTAGAGTGCGTATATAACAGAATAATACAAATCGTAGTCTGCAGCTTACCAATTTCCCTCCCATGCACCTTCCCCTCCCCATCCCCAGTCTGCCACCGTAATAGTAGATTCAATCCCACGATAAAAGATTGTCTAATCTACTGGAATACCACTATACCAAGTAATCGATCTCCCCAGCTCGTTAATTACTTATTGCAGAGTATAGAGAGCTCCCATCTCTTTACATATTTCTTGGTATTATTGGACAATTTAGCAATCGTGTACTCTGCTTGCAGGGCAAACATTATTTCATGAAACCATTCTAGATAAGTGGGGGCAACAGACTCCTTCCACCTTCTTAATATGACATTTTTTGCATGTCGATATCAGGGCCATGTGGGCTGTCTGATTGCCCCAGGTATTAGTGTGTATTCTCCAATAAGACATATTTCAATTCAAAAGAAACCTGTCAAAGCCAGCAAAGGATTTAACCTGCTCTCTATACTTGCCAGAAGGTAATTATTTTCTCACAAGACCACAACATGTGAATCATATCAGCAGCCTCTTGTTGGCATCTAGGGCAGCTGTTGTGCAGAGAGACCAAATCGGTGTAGTTTGAGTGGGGAATAATATAAGTTATGAATTATGCGAAACTGCATATATCTATATTTATCCCATTTGATATACTTATATAGATGCCTCAAACAAGGGACCAGTCTATAGAACTGGTGGGGTCCAGGAAATCTTGTTCCATTGGGTATAACTGTGGTTATCCACTGATTCAACCGTTGATCTAATAAAATCATAAGAAAATGATATTACATGGGAAAGAGGGATGGTATCTAAATATGGGGCTAGCTTTTTAGAAAAGAGTCATGCCATAACCTTGCCCCAAGGTGCTGCCTTAATGAATGTGATAACTGCAAATATTTAAAATTGAGTTTTTCTCCCAGTGAAACAGAGAGCAGCCTTCCTGAAAAGAAATCATTTTTGGTCAAAGACTAGCTGTTTAACCCTCTCCACACCTATCTGGGGCCAGAACATCTGGGCTTTATTGGTTTGCCAGCAATATGGAAATTGGGATTGCCGAATATGGGTTGGGTTATGTCCTTCAATCTTTCTGTTTTAAGGAAGACACTGAGTTGTTGCTGAGTCGGATCAGAGAGTATAAAGGGGTGTCTCGCTAAGGTTCTAGGAAGCTTTCTTAATGGAATAAATGGTAGGGCTTCGGCTCCAACCCTGTGTCCAGACAAAGGTCTTGCTCAATCCTGATCCAGGAAGGTAAATGACACATGTCTTGACTGGGCCGTAACCAGTATCGGACTTGGCCAGATGTATTGCCAGGGTAGTATATATAGAAATTGGGGACCTGTAAGCCACCGTCTAGTTTTTCTTTGCTAATTTTAAATAACTTCTTCCGTCTTTTTTGTTTTGCCATATAAATTTACTCAAGATACCATGCAACCGAACAAACCATGAGTGTGGTAATGTTTGGTTCAACATTTGAAGTGGGTATAATAACCGTAGCAATACATTCATTTTAATAACATTCACTCACTTCAAAGAGTTAATGGTAGTTTGGACCACCGTTTGAAATCCTCCATTAGACTATGAACCAAGTTGTCCAAGTTAAGTTGTCGACAACTTTTAGGGAGGGGTGAATGTAAATGCCAAGGTACTTCATCTTGCCCAGGTTCCATTGTATCCCCAGATGTCACATCTGCTTTCATTGTATATTTATTTAAAGGAAGGATTTCAGTTTTGTCCGATTTAGCTTGTAGTTTGAGAAGGTTTCAAAGTGTGTTATAATCTGGAACACCTTGGAGAGATTGCCCAGGGTCAGTAATATGTAGCAACAGATCATCTGCATATGCAGAGACCTTGTATTCCTGACGACCTGCTCGAATACCCTAACCATTGTAGAAAGATTAATCTTTCTAATAAGAGGTTCTAAATATAAATTAAATAAGTAAGGTGACAGGGGACAACCTTGCCGTGTGCCTTGTGTCAGGGTAAATGAGCAAGACATGATACCGTTGCATTGTATTCTGGCTGATGGAGTGGTATATAGTATTTTAATCCATTTTATAAATTCCTGGGGTATTCGGTATCGGGAGTAAAGGAAAAGGTACTCCCATGAAACTCTATCAACGCTCTCCGCATCCAGGAATACCAGAGCAGCAGAGATGTCCGAGTCCTGGACGCCGGAGAGAGATATGCCAGTTTTCTAAGATGGTCTGAGGAGAGTCTGTTTTTAACAATGCCTACTTGTTCAGGGCTAATAAGATGTTCCCACACCTGGGCAAGTCTTGTGACAGAATTTTGCCTAGAATCTTAAAGTCCGCATTAATAAGGAAATCGGTCTGTAGCTGGACATTCTAAGGGGTCTCTATTAGGTTTTGGAATAAGAACTATAGTGGCCGGCGATAATGAAGAGTCCGACAGACCATTTTGAAATAGATAATTAAATGTATCGAGTAATATGGGGGCAATGGCATCCTTGAGGGCCTTGTAAAATTGGTTGTGAAGCCATCCGCCCAGGTGACTTGTCAATTGCAAGGGAATCGATAGCATCACAGACTTCAGATATAACAATGGGGCGTTTAATAAGTCTACTTGAGAGTCAGATAAAACAGGAGTGTAACTTGAAGGAATGATTCCATCTGACACGAGAGATGATGATTAGGGAGGCTGTGTAAAGCTGCTGGTAGTATTCTTGAAAGAGCGTTTACAATATTTAAAGGCGAGTTAAGAAGAGTACCTGAAAGGGAATAAACCAATGGAATTATTCTCTCGGCAAATTGAGTGCGTAAACGTAAGGCTAATAATTTGCCCGCTTCTCACCTTGATCAAAATATTTAATCTTTGGGCGTACAACCATAAACTCTGCTTTTCAGTAAGTAGTTTATTGTATTGGGCCTGAAGAGATTGGTCAAGTTTTTGATACCGAGACCATGAGGAAATTCTGAAAGCTCCCAAGAGGCAGAAATTTGCAAACCTGAAAGCCAGCTTATATGGGAGAGGGAGACAGTTCTATCATCAGTAACCCTCTAGTCTCTGAATCCAGATGCTGGGCCAACCACCAAGTATTTTTACATCTGTACAAAAACCTGAGTATGCCAACAGCAATGGGTTCCTGCTCCTGGACCCTGCTGGCTGCCCCAGGTCATGATTCCTCTGATCGGTAGCTTACCTTCTTGTGACCAACAGTGCCTTTTCAGTGAATTTAAATACCTTTCCCAGTTCCCCTCTAGATTTAGTCACGATGTTGCTGGTCAAATGTGAAATGGGGCAAAAATAAGACTAAAGGTCTGTCATTTTCCTCTCGTGCCACTCAGCCACCTGCAGCATTCAGCGTCATGAGAAAGAAAAATCATAAATCTGTTGTTAACCCACACATCTCTTTCAGTTGTCTGTGATTGTACCCTGTCCTAAAAGTGGCATTTTATGATAAAACAGTGAGGCTTGTATGCATACAATAATGCCAAACATTAAGTGCTGACATATTCTTCAGAAATGGATTTTAAACTAATTCCCTTATTCTGTCTTCTTTCAGAGAAAACTTGTCACTGATTTTGGTTTTCGTTTCTGCCTTGTTTTAGTCCCGAATATATGAGGTAGGAGATAGAAGAGTTGACTCTAGTAAGTTTTTTGATTGAGATTTAATAAGAATGGGTGCACCGGCATTTAACCTGGCACCCAAAGACCCACACCTATAGCATTTTGATGAATTGTAGGGAGGTAGTATAGCTTGGTGGTTAAGAGTACCATGGGTGCCTTGAGTGAGATAGGGATCAGAGGTGGGGAGGAGGGTCAAGTACATATCCAGATGACAAACAGTGCTCAAAATGATGTAATTACTGGTAGCCCCATGCACATTCAGCATTAGGATGCCTTCTCCCAATCCAATATGATCAGGCTCTTCACCATCCATACCATTCTTCATTTATTACATTTATCAGGCTAGCACCGTCTGTGATTGTGTTACTGCTGATAGACAGCCCACAGATGGCGCTGAAGGATCGTCCCCTACTTGACGTCACACTGTGCTGATGTCCGACGCCACTGCAGGAACTTCCACAGTAAACAAGCACACTCGCGGCTGTTTTAAAAAGTAAGCAAAAAAACAACAAGATTTTTTTACAGCTGGATTTTAATGAGATTCACCATATCAGGACATGCTCTAGCTAAACTCCGTGGAAAATGACAATTGAGGTAGGCATCAGCTGCTCTTTAAAGTCCAGCTTCCCATGCATGTTCATCAAGGATGAAAATGACCATCACAAAAAAAAAAAATTGCGAGTACAAAACCGCTAGGTGGGGTACCAACATTTTAACATTTAACTGAAATATGCATACAACCATTATATAAAAGACACATCACATAATATTTAATTTACAAATCATTTATTTTATCACCAGTTGTCACAATTTCTACTTACATAAATACAGGAAAATGACAGTGCTCTGTTGCTGTGTGATCAGTTACCAACTGGGAAGGAAATGTAAAAAGTTGTTGGCTGAAGGACATAACCTTTAAATCAGAGGACAACCAGCAGCAGTCACTATATTGTTGCAATGGTTTGGCTGCTCTTAGTGGGCAAACAGCTGTGTGACCCGAGGGAATCTGTGAATGGCATCACCAAAAATCCAAAACCTCACAAGGTACTGCTTGAGAGGGTGAACTGAAGTGACACATTGGTGCCTCTCTTCCCCCAGCACTGCAGAGATCATGTCAACTGCAGAGCTAGATTTCTAATGTAGAAAGTTTTCTGGACAGACACCTGGACCTTTTTAAGGACTATCTGATCTGAAAGGAAGCAGAGCATGGTGGAGAAGTGGCTCACGAACCACCAGGCCAATGCGCCTCCCCAACCTCGGGTGGCTCAGAGGAGAAGAGTACTGCTGCCTGGGAGTGCTTGATCACCAAGGGGAATGGGCTGCAGCAGCGGGCCTCACAGAAGGCACTGCACAAAACTTTGCATGCTCCAAGGCTATCAAAGCAAACTGAACCCTCGATGAGCATGTGAACTCGAGGGCCCAGGAACCCCCACCATGGCCCACATTCTGAGTGCCCTGCTTGAGTCCCATGTAAACATCCCACAGTACACATCCACTGCCATCGACTACAACTTACTACCTCAAGGAGCACAGTGAGCTCCAGTTCTTCCTTGAACTGGTCAAGGATATCTCCAATGACCAGGCCCTAACCAGCCTCAGCTACAAGATCCTGATCTTCATATGCATCCTGGTCAACGCAGACCATTGCTTGCTCTTTCTGGTCGAGGGTAGCATCAACAAGAAGATGCTGGTGTCCAGGTTATTCAATGTGCAAGCGGGCTCCTCTTGCAGCACCGAGAACTCCAAGGTTCAGGTGCTCTGGGGCAAGGGCATCATTGGTGCGTGGCAGAGCATGGCGAGACTGTCAATATCCTCGATGCCTACCAGGTAAGTATTTAAAACAGTTGGATTTTTTAATTGAAAGTGTAACACAAATCCCATTAAAAACAAGAGAACAAAAGAAAAATAAAATACATTTGACCGGTGCCTCTCTGCCCCGGGACATGCATTAACATTCTTCAGTGTACACACTGCCCATGGCTTATTTCTCTTTTAAAATGGCATGCGTCTCTGTTCTGATTGTTTTACATAAATAATTTGTTTAACTATATTTTAAATAACAAAATGTATGCTTATGGCCCAAGTCGTGACTAAAAATGGTCCTCTGGATCAGTGCACTTACCTGGTTACCAAAAACATAAATAAATAAATAGTCCCTGAGTTTGTATTTATTTAGGTTTTTGCCTTGGTAATAAGATCTTGCCCCTGACCGGCAGTGCTAGGAATTTAATGCACAGTCAGGTGACATCTCTTGGCAAATTAAGTTTTCTAGATTTTTTTCTTGCTGTTTTATGACACTATCTAAATAATGCTTTTAGCTGAGTGAGACCATTCCTCCTTTTAGGGCTGCAGTGGGTGGAGCCTGCAGTCCTTTAATGATCACAGAGTATTCTGCATTTTTCCTTAATTAAAAAACGGATGCTCTCCGCCCATCACAACCCTTCCCCTTTGTGGTGCCAATGCTCTACTGCTATCCAAACAGTTCCTCCCCACCCTTTCTCTGCCCATCACTAGCCTGTCCCTCCCTGTTGTCCCTTATCAACTGTTTTTAATGCTGCAGTAGCTCCTCCCCACCAAGCTCCGCCCTGGTCCTGTCCGCCCCTGCTCTAAAAGAAACTCTCCATTACACCCACTATGCACTGTACTTCCCTCCTCCTCTGTTCCCGTCCCCTTACTTCAAAAAATCCTCCCATTACCGCCCACTGTGAGCTGTAGAAAGCAATAATGCTTATATTTTTTTACTGTATAGTGTCCTCTCTGTGTTAAAAAATCCTGCTCAAAGCCCTGGCGTGCCAAAAGAATGTGACAGGTGACATTGGGAGGGAGCAAGCTGCACATGTGACTCCAGCCCCTAGAACTCGAATAAAATACCTCCCATTTGTTTTTGCCCACCCATAGTCCACACTGACTTTCTTCCTTCTTCGTGTGGGCTGTCCCCGAGCTGCAGGCAGAGTCAGAGAATGAAGGCATTATTGGGATAGCACAGCTGCCAGCTCAACTTGGGCTACTCGGCCTGTCAAAGACACAGACACAGAGAGATTTTAAGCAGCTAGCAGTTCTCCTGCAACCTGCCCCAGCACTCTCCATTCCCTGGTCTGTTGTGTGTGGCACAATATGAATGGTGCTCACGCTCCCAGATAGCATCTAAGTACAAGGCACTGCCTGGTGGAGTATAAGTGTCTCTGTGTTGTTCCCATTAGTGACACTGTAGCATAAAACCTCCACAGTAGTGACAAGCAGAACCACACAGCGCTTGGGGTGCATGGTGCGGTAAATTACCTGTCATTGTTGCCACACCATGCATTCATTGTCACAGTTCCTCTGTGTCTGTGCTGTTCCTGTTGTTGCCCAGTCCTGCAGCATGTGCCCTTGCCTGTCACTTTCTCTCGGTCCTCTGCTGCAGCATTTGTCCCAGCTGTGCCCGTTTTTCAGTACTGTGACTTCTGTATGTAGTACGCCCTTTCTGAACATGTAGCACCTAAGTACAAGGCACTGCATAGTGGAGTGTAAGTGAATTCTAAAATGATTTAACTGGCACATGTCTAGGTTCACTTCTTGTGGACCTAGAACTGAACAAGATTAAAAATGTCTTTGTAATTCCAAGCAGATGGGCCTGAGATTTCAACCCTTTAATCATCCCTTCTTTCTCTGTGACTACAAATCATTACACCAGTTACAGGGAGTCCATTCAAACTTTTGATCTTGTTAAAATGACACACAGCATAGGCTGCCCAGAGTCTCCATCTCAGAAAGTTTATTCAGAAAGCACGTATCAAATAAAGAGCAATACCCACATTCACCAACCAACAAACAAACAATAATGCACAACTGCATGTAGCAAGGATCATACTCTGATCTCGAATCAGGTGCAGCTGTTACAAAACTCCAGTATTTGCACTGTAAATGCCACTAGAGGTGGATGTTGGGGATTTTAACTGGAGGCTGATCCTCTGTCCCGAAAATAATAATAATACAACCACATCACTCACCTGCCTCTGGTTTTAATTTGGGATGACCATGACTTTACAAACTATCATCCATTTCATCTGGCATCTCTTTTCTGAGATCCTTCCAGTCTGGGAGAGGGGCAGATGGATGGAAGGTCAGAAGAGAAGATAGGAGCTAAAAATGTGGCTCAAGGCTGGTTCCCCAGACCTACAGGCAATAATGACAGAGGCTAAACTGTACATAGTAGCCATTAGAGACATGGTTTACCAGTAACCACACTTGGGAGACTTCAGTACCTGACTATGTACCGTTCAGAAGAGTGAGGTGCAAAAATGGGGGTGGAGTGGCCCTTTATGTCAATGAAAATATCAAAGCTTCAGAAATTCAGAATACACATAAGGAGCCAGAAGAACTGTGGGTCACCCTGGAATCAGGAAATGGGACAGCCATACTGAACTGGGGTTGTGTACAGGCCTCCAGATCAGGGAGGACATAAACACATTATTGTTAGAAGATATACAAAACATGACAGTTAAAGGGGAAGTTCTGATAATGGGAGACTTCAACATGCCAGATACAGATTGGTCAATACCAGCAGGGACATCTGCCAGAACTAGACACATGGTGGATTCCCTGCAGGAAGGGCTTCAAACAACTGGTACAACAATCCACAAGAGACAGAGCTATCCTAGATCTAGTACTGACTAATAGGGAAAGGATCACAGATCTCCAGGTAGAAGGTCACCTGGGTGCCAGTGACCATCACATGGTATGGTTCAATATGGCCACAAGAAAAAAAATCATCCCATTCAAGGCAAAAATATGGGACTTCAGAGGAGCTGACTTTGATAAGATGGCCAATAGAGTTAAGCTAGCCCTGGCAAAAAGAAATACAGGTGAGGGGTACAGGCAAAGTGGGCAAGCATTAAAATGCAATACTTGAAGCAACTTCCTATTGTGTTAGTGAGAAAAGGAAGTGCAGAAGAAGAAGGAAACCACTTGGTTCTCAAACACAGTAGCAGAAAGGTCAGAGCCAAAAGGCTGGCCTTCAGGAAATATAAGGAGCACGCAGGACAAGCGATAGGAGGAGACACCAAACTTCCCTAAGGGAAGCAGAGAAGGCAGTAAGGCAGGCAAAGGCCCAAACTAAGGAAACAATAGCATGAACAGCAAAAGAAGGTGACAAGACTTTCTATACTGTAGATACATTAGTGAAAGGAGAGGGGTATTGCTAAGATCAAAGGGATAAGGGGTGTGTGTGTGAGGAGGAGGACCATGTAAAAGCATCTATCCTAAATAGATACTTTGCTCAGTATTTACTGAAGAGAAGGTAGAGCAGGGCCCACAGCTCAGCACCATGGACATGGGGGAGGTTTGCACTAGTCCCTTCACAAAGAAAGGGTCCTACAAGAGGCTCAATAAGCTCAGGGTGGACAAGGCAATGGGACCTGATGGCACACCCCAGGGTACTAAAGGAACTAAGGGTGAACTAGCAGAGCCATTATCAGAACTGTTTAGTGAGTCTCTGAGCACAGGAGAGTTCCCAGAAGACTGGAGAAGGGCTCATGTGATCCCACTCCACAAGAGTGGTAGCAGGGAGGAGGCAGGGAATGACAGACCAGTCAGTCTTACCTCTGTAGTGGGCAAGATTATAGAGACACTCCTTAAGGAAAGGATAGTGCAACACCTGGAATCCATAGGAGCACAGGATCGAGACAGCATGGGTTTACAAAAAGAAGGTCCTGTCAAACTAATGTCATAGATTTCTTTGAATGGGTAACCAGAGTGGTGGACCAAGGTGGAGCAGTTGATATTGCCTACCTTGACTTCAGCAAAGCTTTCGATACTGTTCCACATAGAATATTGATTAATAAGCTGGGTAGGCTCAGGGTGGGTCACACATTGGTCAACTGGGTGGCAAACTGGTTGAAGGGCAGAAAACAGAGAGTGGTGGTAAGCGGTATACAGTCAGAAGAGATGCAAGTCACAAGTGGGGTACCTAAGGGATCAGTCCTGGGGCTAGTCCTCTTCAGTGTCTTCATCAGTGACATTGCAGATGGACTGAGGGTAAGGTTTGTCTTTTGCAGATGACACCAAGATCTGCAACAGGGTAGATGATCCAGATGGGTTGGGCAGAATGACAAGAGATCTGGATAAATTAGCAAAAGTGGTCAGAAGAGTGGCAACTGGGGTTTAACGCAAAGAAGTGCAAGATCATGCACACAGGGAAGAGAAACCTGAAGCCACCTATAGGCTGGGAGGGAGTTGCTGGCAGTCACAAAGGAAGAAAGAGACTTGAAGCGTCATCATCACCGATGACCTGAAATCATCCAAGCAGACCACTAAAGCAGTAGGTAAGGCTAGAGGGATGTTGGGGTGTATTAGTAGGGGTATCACAAGTCGGAAGAGGGAGGTAATAATCCCTCTTTACAAAACACTAGTTAAGCCCCATCTGAGTACTGCATGCAGTACTTGAAGCCACACCTTCACAAGGACATTAACTAAATTGAGGCAGTTCAGAGAAGGGCAACCAAAATGGTGCAGGGACTGCATCAGAAAACATATGAGGACAGATTAACAGAGCTCAATATGTATACCCTAGAGCAAAGGAGGAGAGAGGTGATATGATTGAAACATTCAAACACCTTAAGGGCATTAACAAGGTGAAAGAGTCTAACATGTTTCAATGTAAGAAAAATAGCAGGACAAGAGGACACAGCATGAGATTAGAAGGAGGACAATGAAGGGGTAATGTGAGGAAGTTATTTTTCACAGAAATGGTGGTGGATGCTTGGAACAGCCTACCTCAGGAAGTGGTGGATATTAATACAGTGTAAGGCTTCAAATAGACATGGGATAGGCATAAGGGAGCAATACAGATGAGTATGAATAGATGAGGCCATTGACAGAGCAAAGGCCAATGGCACATTCATAAGGTAGAAAAGAAATGGGCAGACTGGATGGACCTTGTGGTCCTTATCTGCCGATCAACTTCTATGTTTCTATGTTTACTTCTAAAATGTCCTTAGGCACATCTAAAATGACTATTCTCTCACTGGAGTATGAGGATTTGAAATACCATATTGTCAAACACTGAAGTTGCAGACCACCTTTAGGAAATGCTTTTATAATAAGCACATTATGCAACAGCGTCCTCGCAGATATCAGTTTTGAACAGGCATTCCTGATTTTGGACCCTTGTTCCTGATTTCTTTTAGTCTTGCCCCGATGCTTAGAGAGGTATGTGAGGTACCTAGGTTGCCTACAGTTCATTAATATTCAGATCATTAAACTGTCTGGATCAGGTTCATATATTAAAACAAGTCAGACCCCATCAATGTCTGCAATGGGAGGGTATGGGTGCTGAAGCATGCAGGATTTCTACGCAGCATAGCAGGAAATCAAATCCAGACTATGGGCAGCTCGTGTAAAACATCAGATGCTGTACTTTTCTTCGTGAAGTTCTTAATGGATGAGAGCACCTTCAAGAGTTGAATTAGTGTCCCACGCAGCTCAGGAACTCATTAAATTGCTCCCCAACTTGCTCGGTGCTAAACCCACTGGGTGATCCGACTGCAAGTGATGTCTGCATGGTGTATCCAAGTTCAGCAATTTGTGACCTTTTAAAGTTAGCTCTGGTAACTTGGACTTGACAGACTCTTATTGTTTTAATTCAAAATAAAGACTTTTATCTATTGCTTCATTTGCAATTTACCATTAACACTGTTGTTTCATAAACTCTGTTTCAAGTTCCACTTTCCTGGATGATTATGTTCGTTCTTACTATAGCTTAGTTACAGTTTTTGAGTAGCACCGGTTTATCTGGTTAGACTGGCAATTAATACGCTTCTTTTCTTTTCTTACTTATGTTCTGAGAGAAAGTAGTTCTTCTGATCGGGTTTTTCTCTCTCTCCAGGTTACTGAGGATATTTCAGCAATGGAAAGGCATCCTCATAGTCACTAGTATGTAGGAGAGCGAATAAGTTGCCTTTCTCCACATGTCCCCTCAGTTTGTTTAAAATTCTGCCTATTTACATGTTCTAGTTATAAAGTTATGCTTTCAGTGAATAGCTAGTATACTTGATTATAGCTTAATCACTAAACAGGCTTAGATGGATTTTTTCCTAATGCATAATCAATATTACTGCATAGGTAAAGAGCAGTAAGTACCTGCCTACTTATTTTTCAGCTAGCTGTTGAGTACAAAAGAATCTATTTTTCTATATATATTTAAAATAGCAGATTATTAATTCCTGTTGGGAATGCGTTTTGTCTGATCATCTTCATGATAGGTGCAGGAACCACACAATTTATATGTGTTTAGTAAAGGTGAGACTTACAGAAAAAGACATGAAATATAAACTGGATTATGTTTAAATATAACATTTTTCTAAAGTTGTCCCATGGGGTCAGGGGCTCTTTAACTTCACTTTGCTCCTAATGGCTACTGCATCAGTTTGTATGTAAAGTGCTTTGGGATACAATGTGTATGAAATATACCTATATAATTGACTATATAAAACCCAACTCCTTTCCTTTCAGCATGTAAGTAAGACTCAGTTGTTAGCAGGTGCAGATCTAGATCAAAGGTCATGTGTTCTAGTCCCATATTGGGACTTTGGCTTATACCTTAAATGCTCACACCCAGATGCGGTATTAGGGAGATGCTGAAATATTGAGATAGCGTCATCCTTTGGATGAGATGTTGACTGAGGTCCTTTCTGCTCATCCCAATTGCTGTCCCTGTGGGTGTCCAGGTGGTGTTGCAGACCACCAGTAAATGGTACAGTCCCTGAGGATGCGCTATTCCTGGACTGGACAGGGAGGTTCTTGCATGACATGCCACCATTCAGACAGTGCTCATAACGCTCAGCAGAGAGCCAGCCACAGTGATCCTGATAATCCTGGAATGGCCCAGGCAGACATGGTACTCAGTGCTCCTGATCCTGTCCAGCAGGATTCTAATCAACCTACCAATGAAGTACAACCTATTCACTCTATCTTGTGACCAATCCCCAGTGTCATGATCAGGACGCTGCTGGTTTTATTTTAAATTATAGATATCCTCCTCACCCAACCCTCCTTCTCTAACCCCCACCCGCCACCAGCACATACATCCCTTTCAGCTCTGGCCAGAGTTTGTTTGATAAACTGCAGCATTACTGTGTTACATCCTGGCTCCATAGCTGTAAATCACAATATTTTCTTAAATAGGATCCCACAAGCAGTAAGTCTTGAATCTAACAAATATAAAATAATCTCCTATATTAAAGGAAACATTCGTGTATAGTGGCTGACATAGTTTAAAAGATCATGAAAAGCTTTCTTTTTTCCATTTGTAGTTTGTGCTTTTCTTCTGTTTTCTCCCCACCTGGGACCCTGGCGAACCATGAGTGCGTCACGCCTTTTTGTCGTGTGAGTGCAGCTCGGCCCCATACCCCACCCTGCAATCGCCTGCCACCCCTGCTGCCTGTGCTTCCATTGGACTTCCACCTGATGGGAGCAGAACTACAGGGGTTGGCAAGCCACATCCCTCCTGGGAGAGGAAAGCCACCTCGCAGCAGCTCAGTCACATTCCTTGCCTCCCCACGACAACCTGGGCTCATTCTCAAGCCCAGGTCGCGGTAATGGCATGAGGTGCGGCGTCCAGCTCCTCAACCCTCAGCACCACCAGGCCAGCCATGAAAAGCTCTTTCAAGCGGTATTGAGTTCACTTGTGGTTGGAGGTACTCCAGAGATGTAGGTGACTGAATTCTGTTCAATATTAATACTACACTGCAGCCATTTGTAGTACATTGTGATGTCACCAAAGAACAAGCTGTGCGTGACTCAGTGTAGTTAGGCACAGTTTGTTCCTAGATGACATCACAATGTTTTAAACATGGCTGCAATGTAGCATTGATGTTGAACTGACTCAGTTGTCTATATCACTGGAATGTTTCTGGCTACAGATGCACCTAAAACCTTGTTTGAAAGAGCTTTTCATAGTCTTTCAAATAATGATAGCCACTGGGCATGAATGTGTCCTTTAATGAGTTATTTTAATGGTAATACAGTACAAAAGGGAGAAGGTAGTAATAAACAAGATAACCAAAGTTAAAAGCATCCTCACCAGCGACAGTCTATTTACTACCAAACAGTGGTGATGGGATAGTGCTCTGTGGGATCCAAGCACCTTCCAACAGATAGTGCTGCTGTCCATTCACTGGATTGGATCCCCAGCCAGATTTTGGGGATCTGAGGTCAGATAGGGTTGGATGTCATACACAGTTGGATCTTTAGCTCGATCCCTCAGATAGTTGTGATCTGACCATTTGATCTCTGATCAGACTGTTGAATCCCTTAGATCCTATACCTCTGACAAAAGATCTATTTCTGGGATTCAAGCAGATAGAATCCATGGTCAGATGCCATCCATACTGAAGCAGTATAGCGGGTGGTTTAAGGCTCTGAGCTGCCAATCTTGAGACCTGGGTTTGAATCCCACAGCCCCCACTTGCATACTGTGTGACCCTAAGCAAGTCACTTAACTTCCCAGTGCTCCCAGACTGCACCTGTAAACAAGCTTTCTGCTTAGGTGTGTCTCACCTGGTTAAACAATTGGTAAAAAAAAAAAAAAATATCGAGTGACCTCCAACATCTGGTGAAAATGGTGGTATCCACCGTTATCCAGCCCTGGCGGATGCTGTCTGAGCACCACTACTACCAACTATGATACAAAACTGCCAGTTGTTCATATCTTTAGCACATCTTATGAACATCTAAAGAAGCCAGCAGAAGAAGGCCATTTGGTCTATCAAGTCTGTCGCATTTCAGGGTCCACAGCTTGAGCTAATGTCCCTGCCCTCCCTTCCCACACCTCCCATCCTCCCTACCCATGATCCTTACCCTTCCCCATGCCTATCCCAGCTTCTCTAAAGCTGCCCACTGTCTTTAATGAGATGACCTCTTCCAGCAGCGCATTCCAAGTGTCCTACCCTCTCTGTGAAGAAGTGCTTCCTGACCTCCCTCCTAAACCTCCCACCTTCCAGCTTGGGACTGTGCTCCCTCGTGTTCGGTTGCCACTCAGCTTAAAGAGACTCTCCTTATCAACCCTATTTATCCCTTTCAAGGACTTGAAGGTCCCAACCATATCCCTCTCTCCTCTCTCTCTCTCTGTCTGTCCCTGTCTTGCATGGAGTACATGTTCAGTGCCCTCAATCTCTCCTCGTATGCCTTACCCTGCTGACCAGCTGATATCTTTGTAGCCCTCCTCTGGACCTTCTCCAGCAGGTTAATGTCCTTTTGAGGTGTGGGCACCAGTATAAACTCCATACTCTAGATCTTGGCCTTACCAGTGAACCTACAAGGCAGTATAACCGCCTCTCTCTCCTACTGATTCCCTAGATATGTATCCCAGCATCTTGTTTGCCTTTGCTGCTGCTTTCTTGCACTAGGTGGAGTGCTTCAAGTCACTAGTGATCATCACTCCCAGGTCCTTCTCCTCCTCTGATACAGATACTCGGACTCCACCCATGTAGTACTCTGTCCTGGGATTCTTGGCTCCAATATGCATAACTTTGCATTTCTTGGCATTGAAGCTAAGCTGACAGATCTTGGACCATCTCCCCAGCTTTTCCAGATCTTTCTGTAGGTCCTGTATCCTTCAACTGTGTCCACTCTCACAGAGCTTGGTGTCATCCATGAATAGGCACATTTGCCCTCAATTGCATCTCCAGTGTCATTGATGAAGACATTGAACAAACCGGCCCCAGCACCGAGCTCTCTGCGGACCCCACTGGTTACCTCTCTGGTGCCAGATAACTCTCCCCCACAACCACCCTCTAGGTTCTGTCCCTCAGCCAGTTTTCTACCCATTTAGCCATCTTTTCCCCAACCCCAAGATCCACTTCCTGATCAACGTTTGTGGGGCACAGAGTCAAAGGCCTTGCTGAAATCAAGATAGAGGATGTCTACTGCTTGGCCCCATCTATTCTCTTAGTAACACAGTCAAAGAAGTCAATCAGATTCATTTGACACGATCTCCCCACCATGAACCCATGCTGCCTCTCATCATGGAGACCACGCTCCTCTAGATATTCTACCAGCCTTTCCTTTAGTATAGTCTCCATGAGCTTGCCCACAATGGAGAGTCAGACTGACTGGTGTGTAATTCCCTGGTTCATCCTTGGGACCGCTTTTGTGGAGAAGCATTACATGTGTTGTTCTCCAGTCCTGCGGTACCATGCCTGACTCTAGTGAACTATTAAATAGGTCTGACAGTGGCCCTACCAGATCCTTAGCCAGTTCCTTTAGTACCCTTGGATGTACTCTGTCCGGGCCTGGTGATTTGTTCACCTTCAATGCCAGCAGCCCTCCCTCACTCAGTCCTCCTCTATCATTACATCTGTGTTCCCTCCCCGCTCCTCTTTTCTTTCCTGAAGGCACTGGTCTGTCCTTCTCCCTGGTGAAAGCGGAACAGAAGTATTCATTTAGTATCTCTGCTTTTCCCCATTATCCTCCACCCACCCACCCTTTCTTAAGCCTAACAATCCCTTCCTCCTTGGCCCTTTTCTCACTTATATATAGAAAAAAGCCTTCTCCCTTCTTAATTCCTTCCACTATCTGAAGCTTCTTCTGTGCCTTTGCTCTCTGGACTTCCTTACTTGCCTCACTAGCCAACCATAAGTAATCTTCCTATCCACCTCTCTTGGTCTTCCTGAATTTTCTACAGGCCAACCTCTTTTCCCTTACTGCTTGAGCAGCCCCAGAAATGAACCAGCTGGGCACTTGCACTTGTGTTCTTCCCCTGAGCCTAACACACTCATCTGTGGCAACCAGTATTCCTTCCTTAATGATGGACCAACTTTGGTCCACCCCATATCTGCTCATAATGTACATAGCATACATGTAACAAAATGTACTTCTCAGCAGAAATTGCCCCATTCCCACATAGGCGTGGGTGAATTTGTCGAAATTTGCCTCACACAAAATTTGCTAATTTTAGCAACTTCAGTTCATGTAGCTGTTTGCCTGGCAAACTGGCCAGATTGCACATCAAATCTATGCAAGTTGCTGATTCACTGGCAAATTGAACGGTTGCATAGTTGCACAAATTTGTGCAATTCATTGTAAACAATTGTGTGGTGTGACTCTAACTGTAATTAAAACCTCCTTGCACCACTGTGCTGTAATAACCTATCCACTTCCACCTCAAAGAACACTGTAGTCATATACCTCCTCCCACCCCATGGTGGAACCCGGCTTCCCCTCCCGCCTTGGCAAATTTCAACTAAAGTGTAAGTCTTATTCTAGCAAAGTAAATTCACTGTACTCTTCCTTCCACCTGGGAACCAAACTCACTCCACCCACCCTTTTCCCACCACCAGGTCCATTAGTCATCACACCCTCCACCCAACCCCCATCTGGCCCTACCATTCTCCTCCCCCCCACCAGCACCGAGAAAATTGTAACCTGTAATAAAGAAAATGGTCCCCTGGTGCAGAACATCTGCTCTGTTTGGTGTTTGTTTCAAAATAGGCCCTTATGAATAAATGGAGACATAGTTTGCTTCTAGTAAAACCTGACTGGCTGAAAATTTAGGCTATCAGGTTTACTAGGATAAGACATCACCATTCATTTGTGCACCAGCACCATTACAGAGATGGACACTGAACAGAGCAGATGCTTTGCACTGGGAAACCATTTCTTTTATTACAGGTTAAATTGTCTGTGTGCTGTGGTGGTGGTGGTGGGGAGTCTGGTGGGGTTGGGTGGGAGGTGTTATGATTAACAGACTGATGGTGAGACAGGTGGGAGAAAGTCAGGGGATGTGTTTTGACATGCATGTGGGGGGAAGGTGTCTTTACTTATGCTGCTTGGAGTTGTCCTACTCTTTAGTTAAAATTCACCAGGGCAGGGAGGGGAGGAGGGGGCCAGCAGGGATGGGGAGTATATGATGGAAGGGGCAGTATTACAGCACAGTAGGAGGGAGGGGTAGGTTTATATATACAGTTGGAGGATTTTAAAAAAATTGGTCAGTATAGTTGGTGTGGCTGCCAGAA
Organism: Neoceratodus forsteri; assembly: GCA_016271365.2. Taxonomy (NCBI): domain Eukaryota; kingdom Metazoa; phylum Chordata; order Ceratodontiformes; family Ceratodontidae; genus Neoceratodus; species Neoceratodus forsteri. The sequence continues at coordinate 1,088,217,494 of CM057459.1, forward strand.
AATTGTGAAATTCACAACGTACAGATTTCCACAAATTCATGCCAACTTTACCAGCGAATTAAAACTGCTGCATCTCTACTCTCATGGTTAATATATGTATAAAAATGACAGCAAAAATCTACTTCCCATCACATGCCAAACCCTCCAGAGTACTTGCTGACCTTCTTTTGGATTCTTTCTCCTCCAGCTGTGCTGAAAATTTAGCCCAAACCTTCTCAGTCATCTTGCCAACATCTGAGGAATTCTAGTAGATATATATATGTGACCTCTACACTGGACTTTTGAATGAGCAGGGAGCAACATATAATGACTGACTCAAGCTTCAGTAAAGATACCACACTCTGTTGAACCTTTTGCAGCACTGTCTAGTATTAAAGCTGAGATCCAGGCTAAGAAATGGAGACAACAGTCTCTGTACTCATCCGACCAGCATTCCTGGTGACATTCAAATTCTGTCGTGATCTTCCTCACTCCCAGCACCAGCAGCAAAGTGCCCATAGACTCAGAATTTTTGGGTGAACATCTCAGTGTAACATAGACAACATTATTTTAGTCACCGTTGCTAATAGCCCAACAACTCCAGCAACCATGTGATAACATATAGAATAGTGGATGGGCATAGATGCAACCAGCCTGTTGTGTCACAGAGAGGTTCTGATAACATCAGACCTCAAGAGTGAAAACTAGAGGTCTGATGGTATCAGAACCAAGTAACACAAAAGGCTAGTTGTATATGAAGTGCTCATCCATTATTTTATATAGTTTATAGAGTCCCGAAATCACTTACAGTTCTTTGTTTTGTAGCCTTTTACTTTTTGTGTGCGATGCACTGTTCCATGGTAAAGGGTGGTTTCCAGGGTTGCCAGAGGTTGCTAAGAAGGAGGCATGACTACATGCCTAAGCGCAACTTCACATTGGCTGGCAGGTACATTGGGAGGGTTTAAAAAAACCATGGCAGCCATACACGCTCACTAAGCAAGATGGCTGTGAAATAGGGGTCATTTGTTTTATTTAATTTTTTCTATGTCTAAATATCTGGTTGATCCTTCATTTCCTCATATCTGGTTGATCCTGCATCTTGTAAGGCTACGATGTGACTTATTTTACTGTCACAGCGGAGTGTGGATCTGTCCTTTTCTGCCACTAAGGTAAGTGATGTGCAGTCTGTGTAGTGGCGTGGAACCTCTAGAGGTTTCAAAATGTTGTTCTGCTGCAGTAGGGTACAGTCCACGTTCCATGACCTTTTTGAACTGCAGCAGAACAACATTTGAGAACCTCTGGTTTCCATGCACAACAAGGGTCCACTATATACCATAAAAGTTTTGGACTTTTAGCCCTCTGACTGTCAATGGTGCATACACTGCAGAAATGTGCAGCATTTTCAAATGCTCAAATACATCATTCAGACTCTGTTTTCCATCAGTATACCTGTAGATGTCAGTAGGACCTAGTTGGTAGCTTTCTGTGAATGGTCTGCTAAAGACTTCACTTTGTTCATTTTGCTTCTAGTAAGGCTTTGCAGACATTGAAAGCTTCCTCCTCCTTGTAAGTTCACAGCATTTCCACCCAAAGTACAGACATTGAGGGGCTTCATGCTCTGGATCAGCTGTTTGGTCAGTCCTGCTAGGCCCAGGTTGCTGCGTTCCTGACTTTACTCCCTCACTTTGTATCAATTTCTTGGGCTTCACCATCACTGCTTTCCACTCAAAACATTCCAGACCAAACCAGAACATGTTTCAGGTTATATGCAAAAGTTTTTATGCTGATTCAGGATGCTTAGAAGAAAAAAAAAAACTAAAATGCCAGCTTTTCTCAAGCATGTCCACCTAGCATGGCCATTGGTTCCACCCACCTTTAGCACTTTTTTAATATGTGTAACAATAAAATGGGAACACCTTGTAATATGCATTTACTCAGCTTTTCATCAGTATTCTCCACTGTTTCTGAACAGTCATTGTCCCATAAAGTGATTTGACAGTTCTCTCACCAAAGAACTCAGAATACACTCTTAAAACCATAACAGACACAGTAACTGTATAGTTTAACATATAGTGTACACTGTTTACAGACAACAGTGGCTCAGTTTCTCCAAAATGACCTTTTCAATTTTTTTCAGCAGCCGGCACATACTGAGATCCCCGACTGAGAGGTTAGTGGCCTAAGCAATTATCTGCATAGTGGCTCTTTTTCCTTTCCACTTTTGACAACCAGCAAAGAAAATTTGCCAGTTTTGAACACCAGGATAATATGTCCAGGTAAGTAACTGTTCTGATCGCATGACCTACCACAAGCTAAATGGTTAATTGTGTTGTTATTGTATTTGTATTAATTTTACGGGATAATACTGCATTGAGCAAGGCTCATTTTAGTATGCTCCCAGGACAGCGACACTATTAAAGCAAAAATGTCTATGCCGAACACATCAATGTTTCACTGTAATAGTCCGCCCGAGACACAACACTCTCTCTCTCAGTCCTGCACCCCTCCTAGACCCAACTCTAACTTCGGAGTTAGAATCCTTAAGATTGGAAGGTGCGGGAGTTCAGGGGAAAAGCCCCCAATGAAAAAACTGCCAGGGTCTCCATTCAGATTTATGTCAACCAGAAGTTGCAGTTGACATAAATCTGTCACTATAAACCACTCAGTTTTAAGGAAATCCTAGGATAGTGTGGCAATTACAAAAGAATAAGACATGTATGATTAAAGTGTACAAAACAATATGAGAAGTACAATTAAGCAAGAGTTAATACAATGAAGGATGAGCTAACACACTAGGGCGGAGTTTTCAGGGGCATTAGTGATCACAAAAAGGGTTAGTGACAAGCTAACACCACTTTGCACTCCCAAAACAGGGAAGGATGGCAAAATGCCAGAGTGAATGGTATGGTTAACAAGTCACTAACCTGTTTGCAACTTGTCCTAAATCATGCGGTGCAAATCGGTGCTTCTGTTCAAAACGCTGATAGTCCCTTGTATACAGGCACATCGCATGCTGGTAGGTTTAGAGAGGTGGTAACTAGCCCTTACTATGGCACTGGGTGGAGGAGGTGCATACACAGTCTGTTCCTGGCCTGTAATGAGGCCCTAATGTGATGTAAATCACCCCATAGTGCCTTGCTGGTACTATGGGGTAATTTGCATGTTAGGGTATGAATATAGCAGATTCCTCCAGTGCAGCAATCCCCATTAGTGACAACCAACAGCCAGCTTGCTCCCCAATCCCCATAGCACCCTATTTACCACATACCTCCTGTGGCCATTTGGGGCTGGGGGTTCAGATGTAGTCAGGTTAGTGCCTGGCTGGTATATTGGAACATGCCTTTAGCGCTCACAATGTGCCCAGACATTTTCAGTAAACCTACAGTTTGCTCCAGATAGTAATTTTCTCCTGGAACAAATATTTAGAAGGCCCAAACAAGGACCTTTGAATATCCTGGCCCACATGTACTGAGCACCAAAAGAGAACTGCAGTACAACAATCAGATGTGGTACAAAGTCTGTGGGACTGGCACCTGTAAAGACTTGGGTTTTGTAACAACTTCCAAAAAGCTCCACAGGGATATACTGGACTGCAATGTTAGTTCCAAAACAGTGTCAAATATTATTGTAAAGTGCCACACAGTGCTTAAATTTCAGATGAAGGGAACTCACGTGCCATAAGTTGATCGACCAGGTTGTATGCCAATTACTGACAGAAATAAAATCCAGTTGTTTGAGTAGCAAAACTCTCCTTGAAGTGTTCACTCCAATAGAACCCACCCCTCTCTTATGTCACCTGATACATTTTGTACGCTAGTGCTTTCTCAAAGGTTGACATATGGTATTCACTGTCTCTTTTATGTAACGTGCTCTTTAAGGTACAGTAAATTCATGTAATGAGCACAACTAGTACTCAGAACCACCAAGATAAATAAAATAGAGTAACACTAATTGTAGTACTCTAATGTTAAAAATGTATTTAATTAAAAATACCCCTGGCAATAATATAGAAACAATCTAAAATCATGATAAAGCGCTAGTGTTAGAAAACTTTCATAAACCACTCCTTATTCTAGCAGATCTTATAAAATCTATTATGATCAACATCTATTATATCATAATAATATTCTTATCTGGTAGTGCAACTACATGAAATGTATTAAAACTGTGTGACTTGCACGAAGCTTAAACCATGAAGCAAACTGACAGACGGCTGGCAAACATAGTCGTAGGCAGATCTGCAAAAAGAAAACACAGAAGACATACTAATTAGATTAATAATAACAACTCAGTAACATTATGCCTACCTACCTAAAAATAATGTGAGTTAAGGGAATAAATATGTGCCTGTTCAAACTTGTTTCTTCAAAAAGTCCTTCATTGCTTTCAGAGAATAGATCCAATATTGTTCTTTGAGAAGGAGCAGATTATCATGATCCTCCCCAGGCATTATAGGTTTCTCAATGCCTGCAAATACAAAATCATGGTCATTTTTAGGGCTGCAGTGTGCAGAGCCCTATAGACCTCCTGCTTTCAGAAAAGGACTCCACATTCCTTGCTTTCTTTACAATCGAATAACATGATGGAGTTCCACCACAGTCACCTCCACGTCCGTGGAGTACTCTCCGCACTGCACTATTTTCAATCAAAAAAAATTGTCATTCCTGATTGTGACACTGGGGACTAGGCACCCTCACTGTCACTCTTATGCTTCCATGCTTTGGGGGGTGCTGGGAGGAGGGTCAGGTGGGGCATATCAAACAAATGGTGGTCATGGCAGAACATGGCACACTCTGCCATGTCCAAGATGGCCAGCTTCAGATACATTAGAGAAAGAAGGAAGAACAAAGACCAGATTGTGAGGATTAGGAAGGACGGATGGTGGGTGGAGAAGTGGGGGAACAGGCAGAGGCATTGGTGAATACTTCTGTTCTGTGTTCACAAAGGAGAAAGGGAGGCAGATACCCCAAGGGAGTCTACGGTGGGTAGTGGAGGGATGGAGTGACTGACATAGGGATCACGGAGGACAGGGCTCGGAAGAATTGAGGTATTAAGGGTGAACAAGGCACTGGAACCAGATGGCATTCACCCTAAGGCACTCAGAGAGCTGGCGGAGATCCTGGCAAGGCCACTGACTGTCCTGTTTAATACTTCCCTGGACACAGGATGCATACCACAGGACTGGAGGATGGCCCTTGTGGTGCCCATTCAGAAAAATGTCACCAGGGATGAGCCAGGCAACTACAGGTCAGTGAGGGAAGCTCATGGAGACAATCCTAAAGGAGCAGCTGGTGGCTGTCTTGGAGGACAGTGGTCTCCAGGATGGTCCTGACCCTGCCAGACAAATCTAATTGAGTATTATGACTGGGTGACCAGGGAACTTGACAGGAGCCATGGGTGGATGTTCTATATTTGGACTTCAGCAAGGCCTTTGATTCCATGCCAAATGGGAGGCTGGGGAAGCTGGAATACATGGGGTGAAACAAAGATGGCAAATTGGATGCGTCAAGTGGCTGAATGGAAGGCATCAGAGGGTGGTGGGGGAGGCTCTCATCACCAAGGGAAGTGATGAGCAGGGTGACACAGGTATCGGTGCTGGGAATAGTGTTGTTTGGGATATTCATAGCTGATATCTCAGCACAGGGTCCGAGTAGGATCAGTCTGTTCATGGACGATACAAAGATGGGAGCAGTGATAGATGACATCGAACGGTGGGAGGGGCTGCAGGAGGTCCTGAACAAACTACAGGGTGGTCAGTAACATGGCAGCTGGAATTCAGCCAAGAAGTGCAAGGTACTGCACTTTGGAGCTAGAAACCAGGAGCAGCTATCAGCTGGGAGGGTACAGCTGGAAAGTAATGAGGGAAGAAAAGGATCTAGGGATGATTATAACAGGCAGCATGAACTACTTGGCTCAGTGCAGGAAGGCAATGGCAAAGGGCAGTAGGATGCTAGGGTGTATAGTGAGAGTCTCCTCCAGGAATAGGAAGGTGATCCTCCCCTGTACAGGTCTTTGTCAGGCATCAACTGGAGTACTGTGTCCAGTGCTGGTGCTCCTTCCTGAAGAAGGACATCAAGTTGTTGGGAGGGGTGCAGTGTAGAGTGACAAAGATGATCTGAGGATTGGGGAAAGTCCTATTAGGAGAGATTAGCAGAGCTGAGTATGTACTCCTGGAGGAGAGGAGGATGGGGATATGATCAAAACATTTAAATACCTCAAGAGGATAAATAAGGTTATCTGGAAGGATTTTCAGCTTAGAAGAGGGAGGGATACGGAAGGCATTAGTTGAGGTTGGAGGGTAAGATTCAGGAGGAAATCAAGAGGCATTTTTCATGGAAAGGGTGGTAGACAGGTGAAATGCTCTGCCTGAGGGGTGGTGTCCTGTAGATTGGTGGGTGGCCTTAGGAGGGTTGGGACAGGGTGAATGGGTTATGAGGAAGAGGGTGTGGCAGCTGCAAGTTGAGGGCTAGCTGCACAATCAAGCAGACTTGATAGACTGTAAGACCTGCTTCTGCTGACATTTTGTATGTTCATATGTTCAAAGCCTGACTGCGAACTGAAGAAACAGGTATGCGGTTCAATGTATTTCAATTGTGTTTTGAACATAGTGGGATAAATAGGGCATTTTGCATATTTTTGGCCCAAATTTTCAACATGCCTTCTTTGGACCCTACCTCATGAACAATTGCACTGTCATTAGGAAATCTGTCATAAAGGTGATTTCTTGGTCCCTGCTTGAAATCACCTTTTGGACAGGAGTTGAACATTTTCACTGCCCTTGTTCATGAGGTGGGCTTATAAAAGGCTATTTTGAAAATGTGATATAAAATATTAAAAATAACAAAGTTATGAGCCTATGTTGAATTTTGCGTGCACAGGCTTGTAACTTTGGTAATTTTCAATATTTTTACCCCAAATTACAACATTGTCATATCTTCATAGCACCGTACGAATGTGACAGCTGCCATTTTTCAAATCCTGGCCAAAATGTTTTTACATCCCAAAAGCTGATTTCACCATTCTTGCGTGAAATCACCGTTCAGGAGGAGTTGAACATTTTCTCTACCATTGTTCATGAGGTGGAGTCATAAGAAGGTATGTTCTAAATCTGGTGTAAAAATATGCAAAAATTAACGCGGCAATGCTGAGTTTTGCAAGCGCAGGCTCGTAAGTTTGGTAATATTCAATATTTTACCTTAAATTATCAACATAGCCATTTCTTTACAGCACATCATAAATGTGACAACTGTCATTTTCAACTCTTGCCCAAAATGTGTTTCTGCATCCCAAAACTTGATTTCACAGTCCTTGCACAAAATCTCCTTTCAGGCAGGAGTTGAACATTTGCTCTGCCCTTCTTCATGAGGCACAGTCATAACAAGGCTATTTTGAAAATTTGGTGTAAAAGTATTGAAAAACAACAAATTTATGAGCCTACATTACATTTTGCTAACACGGGCCGTAACTTTGGTAATTTTCAATATTTTTACCCCAAATTCCTCACTTGCAACCCCTATTGGCTGTGGCCAGAGTTTGTTGTTTCTTGCTTTCAAGATGTGCATTGTTCAAGTTCAAGTTCAAGTTTATTGCAGGAAAATACTCCATTGAGCAAGCTCATTCACAAGGAGGTCCTGGTACACATACATAGACATAAGGACAATACATACAGGTATCCTTTCAATAAGAATTGCTAGGAATTGATTATATCTGCTTTCTCATTGCATGCATGTGTTCCCCTATTCTCACTTTGACCGCTGTCTTAGTTTTTCCAGTATAAAACAACTGCATCTGCAGTCCACCATATATATAATACTACATGTGCTAAAGATTATGAATGCCTTCACTTTACTGTAACCAGATTGGTACAGGATTTTGTTGTTTGGAGCTTTGGACAATATTTACAGTTGCTGCATTTATAGGAGCTGCTGTTCCTACTTTTAGCCAAATATGTGGATTCTGCATTGTGCACTGTACTGAATGTACTACTGTTTCTTTTATGTTTTACCTCACCTATAAACTATTCTAGGACCATTCATGTTGACATATTTTAATCCCAGATCGTGTGCTACTAGATGCCAATATTATTTTGACAATTGCTGCTATTTGGTGTGACTGTGTTTTATTGGTACTGACAAAGGTAGGCTGGGGCTCACTTTCCTAGTGGTTAGTTTTTCTGGTAGCAATTCCTACCTATCCATTTTATCCACTGTTCCCCTTACCTCCTCTACCAGCTGTTCATTATACCTCTTGTCAAGTTACCTTTCTATCTGTTCTTCTGCTCATTGCTTATATTTCTGTTCTGTGCCATAGTTCCTCCTGGCTAGCGTGTGTCCTTGAGGTGTGCCCAGATAACATGGCTGGGGTGATTGCTGCTTGCAAGCAGCAGTGTATTACAATAAGTGGGTTTCTGAAAGATCTATAGTGACCACCTGCCATATTTCATAATAATAAGGTCCAAACAATTTAATGGACTCTGACTAAATGCCACACTAAAACATAAATTCGGGTTGCTACTCTCCAAGTACTGAACAAATTCAATCAGCTCATTTTCAGTACCCTTCCACACAGAAATATATCATCAGTAATCTTCCTCCACATATCTGGTTTGTGGAGGAATGGGTTAATGTCTCCTCACACATTCTCCAAGTCCGACTTTGCCATATAAAGATTTATAAAGTTTGGTACAAAACTTGCACCCAGTGAAGTGCCTTTTCTTTGTAAAAAAATGTACTGAATGCAAAACATATTTGGCCAACTGAACCAAATACATCAATAAGTGGAACATTAACCAGGTGAGAATCTAGAAAAACTTTAATGTTTCTATTCCTTCTCTGTTTGGGATAATAGTATAAAGTATAGTGACATCTAAGCGTGACTAACAAGCTCTCATCGTCTACACACAGATCTTCTAGCACTCTCAGGATACCCCAGTATCTTTAATGTATGATGGTATCTCTTTAACTAGATCTGCTATGTGTGAGTCTACATACTTCACCAATGCTCAGCTAAACAGTCATTGCCCAAAGCGATGGGTTGGCCAGGGATTAACCAAATCACTGTGCATTTTTGGTACACAATAAAAAGTGTCCTCACTGGGTGCACTACCATAAGGTAATCAAGGACCTGTGATGGTAACCATTACTTTTCTTTTACAAAATTTAAATAGCTATTATTTTTTTTAAATCATTTGTGTGGTCATATGTAAATTTTTCATAAAATACAGTGTCATTTAACTGTCTGAGAATACGCCCAAACCCCAGTTAACTGTGGGCAGGAGATCATGTGCCTTTTTGCCAAAGTCTTGCTGGAACTCCTTAACACATTCTACATTGTCCTGCTCCTCTCTCCTCAATTCCAATCTTCCCTATTACTCCACCTCTCTGCCTCTTCACTGTGTTCCTGCTTCGATGACTTATAAATCTGCATTCCTGACCTCATGTATAGATATTCACATGGTCTGATCTTTCTACTTATATGTATATGTAATATGTATATGAAAATGTAACTGCAAATGATGTCATTGTAACTGTAAATGATGTAAATACAATTATTGTATCTGCCATGACATTGTCATTGTACTGTATTATCAAGGTTGCCCCTGAAAAGGGATTGCACTGTTTCTGTGGGCTCACCCAGTTACCAAAATTCAAATAAATAAATAAATAATATTGATCATTGTTTACTACTACTATTGCTCCCCTTGTGTCAGCTGTCTTAATGGTGATATTTTTATTATTGCCACCTGTCTTCAAAACCTGCTGTTCCTTGTTCCTAAGATTATGGAAAAATCTATTACTGTCTCTTGATCTAATCTTTCTATCTCCACCTCACAAGTTCTTAGAAATGTCAGTAATGTTATGCGGTGACAACAGGGAGCAAAATTGTGATTTAGCTTTAAATTGTTCATTGTATGTAGTGCTAACAGCAGTCTCACCTGTCCCTTTGGTGGTCTCTATCTCTTGCGTGTCCTTTCTGTAAAAAAAGATTTCAGGCTCAAATTACATACCAGTCTATTAATGTCAAATGTTTCAGACCTCCTCATAGGTGTAAAGAGCGGTCCTTTGTTTAGAATCATTATGTCCACATCGCTTAGCTCATAATTTGATAAGTTGATCATGTCCACTGGGGATCCTTTCTTTTTCATTCTCCCTCCACTTCAAGTTCTTCCTCTGCTGATTCCTCCTCTTCCACCCTGTCTTTGTACCTTCTCATCTGGGATGTTTGACCTTCTGGAGGTTCTGCCTGTTTTTCATTGACTTCTCCATGGGATGAAGGGTTACGGGTGGGGCAGGTAACACATCTCTTCTCCTCACCTAAAAAACATCTCTGACTGAATCTCGTTTCACTTGCCCTTTCAGTGTTATTCCTCAGTACTGGCTTTAGTTTATCAATTTCTCTTTTGCTGATACATTTTCCAATCAAATATTTTCCTTTATTGAATTCCTTCTCATCCCTCTCAAATTTATTTTAGTTGTTTTACTTTTCTCATATTTTCTCAGTTCTCTGTAAAATCCTCGAGTAGTTGGCCATACTGTGGCAAGCCTGCCAATCCTTTACTGCTTCTTCTCTAGTATTGACCTCTGTTTCTACTTACTTTTGCAATAAAGCATTTTCTGTAAGTATGAGCTCAATATACTCTCATCTAGCTTTTGACTGATGTTATGCCATTTCTCCAAAACTCCTCTCTATTAAGACCACAGGTCGGTTTTCTAACACTCTTATTCCCAGAGGACTCTGTCCACTTCACTATGCTTTAAGGGAGATTTCCTCCCATTGCAGTCTTTTCAGTTTTTAGGCTGTTTTCTCAAATTGGCTATATGCCTGTTGTATGTTATACAGACCTGTTACTGTGTTGGTATCATTCACGTATAGAATTTAAAGGAATTAAAGATTATCCCTTCCTACTTTCACTGTGCTTTGCAATTTATTGCAGATGATTGGAGCTACTACTGAAATTTTTTTTCCAATTCTTTTTCTTGCCTCCCGTCCAGAACTCTCGGACTGCTGCCTCACTCACAGTGTCCGCTCTACCACCTGCTGTGTTCCCCACCATCTTCAAGGATGTTATGTGACCCCCTGGAGTACCTGGGGGCTACAGCCCCGGAGAGGTCAAAGGGGCAGTGGCGGGGAACCAGCGTTGGTGTGGCTACAGTGGCACTGGAGCCATCGCCTATCTGGCAGGAGGCTGTTTTCCCCTTAGTCTCTGTGCTCTGCCCTGCCTCCCTCCCTGCATGGTGCCGCGTCCGATCAGCGCACAGCAACCCTGCCGATGTTGGGTCATGGAGATGCATGCTGTCCAGTGCTGCAGCAGCAGCCCCAGTCTCCACCAGGGGCTGCTGGTGCACCGGACACCCCAGAGCCCTCCCTGGGAAAGGAGAGCAGCCCAGCTGGTGCTCAATCTGATCCCTCCCTGCTGACCCCAGAACCCGAGCTCGCTTCTGGACCCTTGTCGCCGGCCGTATCGCGAGGTGTGGCGTCCAGCGCCTCAACCCTCAGAGCCACCAGGCCAACTGAATTTATTCTTATCAATACATCTGTAATATCTAGGGATTTCAAATAACAGTTGGGAGAAACTCTGGAGCATGTAGGTGGCGACACATCTCTAAAGAAAGATGCTGTGTAGCCCCCAAAATACATGGCACTCACCAAAACAAATTGTTGTCACATTCAAAATATGAGTTACAGTACAAGCAGCTTTATGTTTAGAACACACTCAATGTGAAATCCAAATGGCAGTGCAAAACCCTCAATGTTTCACTCTTTACAAGTATCAGTGAAAACCTCATAAACAGTGAAGCGGTGGGGCATTTGGGTGGCAAATCTTCTTTGTGGTGAGTGCCTATTTTTTTTTTTGGGGCACTGCATACACAGGCACCAGGCCTCATGAGCAGCCATTTTGTACTGTTTGCAAAGATGCTATTTATTTGGGAGGTTACCACTAATGGATTTATACAACCATAGAGAGGTTCTGTAGGCCCCTATTTGCAAGTGAGGTCCAATTTACTGATTCATAAAGGGTGCAGAGGTGCATTCCAGGTGATTGACCAGTAGCAGATATTATGGTTCTATGCTGTGGGTCATCAAATTTTTCTAGCAGGGCCCAGGAGCAATTCATGTGTAAAAAATCAACATAATCAGTTCAAGTAAGGAATGTGGCCTGTGCCAACCTTTTCCTGGCATAGGAGGGAAAACACCTGTTGGCTTCTGCCAAACTAGGCCACATCCTTAGCTTTTTACACACTTCTTCTATATGATTGGTGATGAATTGTCTGTAGTTAGTCCAGTGCACTAGATACATGCAGTGGCAGACTGTCTCTAATTTGTCTCCCAACAAGGTAGTGATAGAAAAATCAGGAACGCAAACTGCAAAAGATGTATGGTGTTATTTATTTTATACTTCTTTTTCATAATTGGACAATTATGCTGCAGTCTGTCAAGTACTTGTTTAGACTTTCGAAGTGAGTTAACATTCTCCTTTGCCACTGGCAAAATAAATTAACAACCTCAACAAGACTTTCAGAGTCTGACAGTTTTATTTATAGAGCGCTGATCCAGTTTGAGGACATCTTCAGAGATATTCTTTAGACAATTATTCAGCAAACTTGACAGCAGCTGTATTATAACAGCACAAAACTGTGTCTTCTATACCTTATACACCTGGATCCAAGGTTAGCCTCACAAAAGTGTAGCCTTCCTCATGTGGGCATCTGCCATTAGCAGAGTACATCCAAAGCCAGCATCACTAAGAAGTACCCATTATTATATGGGAATCTACTGTATAAAAATGAACCCATGATCTTGCCGAGATAGAGGCTCTTGCAGCAGACTATCACAATTAGGACTGTGCAGGCACCTAGGACCCTGGAAAAACTTCTGCCAGCAATACCAGCTGGGGACCGCTGACGCCGGCCCGCCCCAACGTCAGTCCGGGGTACAAGAGGGTGGACCCAGCTCCACCTCAGTTCTTTCCGCCGCATACCGCTACGTGAATAGCTGCTGCGCGATTCACCAGCGAACAAGAGCTACAATCAAGATATTTTCCGTTTTCGTTATCACCGCGACCGGCGCCTGCGGTCACCGTTAATAGCTCATTTTTTCAGACTCTTGTTGTCTTTTCCTCGGTGTTTCCATCGCCATTAGCGCCGGCGTCAGTACGCGGTTGGTCCAGCGAGGTTCGATGTCTTCGACCGGCCCCTCTCACCAGAACACGTCAATAAGTGCGAAAGGCCGGGCAAATTCCTCGCCAAAGACTGTCATCGGGTGGTGTGTTTTCTGCTTGGGCCCGACCACGACACTGCTAACCGCGCTTGACTGGCAAGCGTTCACGAGCACGACTCACATTCGATGCCTGAAGGCCTATTTACTGGAGAAGAAGATGGACCTGCACTCGTCCGAGGAAGAAGAAGGAAAAAAGCACCATAGTAAGGGAGCGCAGTCGGTCCCGGCACGGGTCTCGGTCTCGGTTCGCTTCGTGGTCGCGACCTTCCAAGAAGGCCTGTCCTTCGAACCGGGTGGTCGCGCGCTCGGCCAGGCTATGGCAGGCCCTTGAGGAGCAGCCAGCCAAGCCTAAGGTGACTCCGATTAAGGTCATCACTAAGTCCGTAGTGGTTTCTGCTTGACCCTACTGTCTCGGCACGGCGCCGCTGCTAAAGGTGCACCTCCGAGACCTAAGGACTCTCCTGCGCCCCATGCGTCACCCGTCGCCGGGTCGCGACGCGACGCCGGGCAGCAATATGACCCGGGGCCGGCCATTGTCCCACCGATGCCCCATCGCCCAAGTCCTCCTCCCCGGGCCTCCAGGAAAGCTCGCCGTCGCGCCGCCCGCACCTGAAGCTTCTTTCCACAGCGGTGACAGAGATTTTCTCCCAGGCGAGCTGAAACAACTTTTTTTGTTTTGGTGGGGCAGGTTCATAAGCGTACCACCCGTCGCCCGCCCAGACACCGGTACCAGATCCTGCGGGTGAACCACAGCCGGAGGGCGTAGACCTCCCCGTTGAGGTCCCCGGAGCGCCGTTTTGACCTTCTAGGCTTGTTTCTCGCCCGATCTGAAGACCGCCAACATCGCTCCTTAGGTCCCACTGACCGACGGCGGACCCGGTCTCGTTCCGGGCCCTTCCCGCACTCAGCGGGATGGTTCCCGACATTAGTCCGCTGACCGGCGTCGGTCATCGCTCCGTCATCGGTCCAGGGACTGAAGTCGGTCTTCGGACTGTCGTCGGTCTTGGACCGTCGTCTGTCTTCGGACCATCGTCGGTCCCGGAATACCAATGCCAGTGAAGGCATGGACATGAGGCAGAACCAGACCACTCTAAATCGGATAGTCGGTCCTCCTCTTCAGCATCATCCTCTTCCTCTTCCTCAGCCTCAAGCGCCCCTGAGGAGAAGGACATGCCTCGCTCGTCTCCAGACGCATCCCACATTCATGGACGTCATGAGGCATATCCAGGCTTCTAATGAGTGGGACACAGAAGACCTGGATCCGGAACACTGGAGATTGGCCAAGTACCTGAGGCAGAAGGCCTAAGTCTTTGGTCATTCCTCCTCTGGTGGATACCTTCAAGACCTGACTAAATCCACCTGGCTGCGCCCAGCCTCCATCCCAGCGATTCCCAAGAAGTCGGACAGGCTTTACAAGGCTCTGAGGGCTGAATCTTTTGGCTGAACACCCTCAGGCAGACTCCACTGTGATCATGGCTGCTCATGACAAGTCTCGACAGCCACGGCACCTCAGCTCCCAGCCTCCCGACTTAGAGTCCCGTTACTTGGATCAGGTGAGCAAAAAAGTGTACTCTGCCTCCACCTGCTCCATTAGATCCCTAAACTTCCTCACGCATATGGTGCAGTTCCAGAATGCGCTGTGGAACGGGGTCTTGAGCTGTCACAGGCCATGCCAGACTCAATAAAAGACGGAGCTCCTGGCCCTCCTGCAGTCAGGCTCAGACATCGGCACTCATATTCTGCGGGCCTCCGATACTGCAGATACGGCTGCCAGAGCAGCTGCCTCTGGGGTTTGTCTCCCGCCATGCCTGGTTACGGCTTCGGCTTCCACCAGGATCTGCAGTACGGTATCCAGGACCTGCCATTTCAGGGTACCATCTTATTTGGACAGGAGGCGGAGAATCTGATCTCCCATCTCCAGGAATGGGCAAGTCTATCTGGTCGGTCTGCCAGATGTACCGTGGCAACCAGCGACACCCCCATCACTGTCGGCTTTTTGAAAGGCCTCAGACAGTCAGACTTCAGCCTGTGGTTCCCAGCAAGGGCAGAGAGGTGGCTTCACCAGAGATCAGGAAACCAGCAGTCTGGTGGACCGTCTGGCCGTGGCCCAAGTCCTCCCAGGCCTCTCTCCTACCCCGGTTCCCTAATGACTCCTTCCACCCCGTGGTTAGGCGTCCAGGGGCGGTGGGGCCACTTCTCCCTTCATCTCGAAGGGTGGAGCTCTATTACCACAGATCACTGGGTCTTGGGCGTCATTTGGAGGACACACGTTGGAGTTCACAGAGTTCCTCCACGTACTCCACCAAAGCTCTCCTGTTATCCTCCTTCTCACATTCCACTCTTGGAAGGAGAAATTCAGGCCCTCCTGCAGAGGAGAGCAATAGAACGAGTTCCCTGGAGCAGTGGGGTCAAGGTTTTACTCCCACTTTTCCTGATCCCAAAAGATGGGGGACCTTCGCCCATTCTGGATCTCCATCCTTTAAATCTCTTTATAGGGTACAAAAGTTCAGGATGGTGACTCTACAAGGTCTCCTCCTCTGCTGCACCAAGGGATTGGCTCTGTTCTCTCGACATGTAGGATCGTACATGCATATCAGGTTCTTTCCTCCTCACAGGAAGTATCTGAGGTTTTACTTCCTGGGAGAGCATTATCAATTCTGGGTGCTCCCGTTCGGCCTCTCTTCTGCTCTGCGAGTCTTTACCAAATGCCTAGCAGTGGTGGCTGTGGCTCTCAGGCGCTCAGGCCATTATGTTTTCCTTACCTTGACGACTGGCTGCTGACAGCCCGTCAAAGGATGGCCTCCTGCGCTGTCTCGAGATGCCTATACTCTCTTCCGAGAGCTGGGGATCACCCTGAACTTAAAGAAGTCATCCCGGAGCCCAGCCAAAACCTCGCCTTCATTGAGTGACTCTGGACTCCGTCCAGGGCAGGGCTTTTCTCCCTCAGGACAGGGGTCTTCGCCTCGAAGTTTGGCAGAACAGTTCCATAGCACCTCGAGTTCTGGCTCAGAACTTCCTCAGTCTACTGGGGCACATGGCGCGCCATCCCAGTAATATCCTTGCCCACCTCCACATGAGAATCCCACAATGGATGCTCAGGGTGCAGTGGGATCAATACTCTGACGACCTGGGCGCCTTAGTCATGATCTCGGAGCCCATCAGGAGAACATTGCTTTGGTGGATGGACCCCAGCAATCTGAATAAGGGGTCAGCTTTGTCCAGAGCCTCCAGGTCAGACTCTGACAATGGATGCCTCAGACCTGGGTTGGGGGCTCATCTCAGTGGTCACCTGACGCAGGGGTTTGTCGACCGAGGAAAGGTCCCTCCATATCAATGTCCTGGAAATGCGAAGCGTCCTCTACGCCTTCAAGCATTTCAGGAGGACCTGGTTCCCAGCTCTCTTCTCATTCAGACGGACAACATGGTGGTCGTCTTTTATATCAACAAGGAGGCACTCATTCCTATCCTCTTTGCGGGGCGATGAGAGTCTGGTACTGGGCGCTGGAATGGGGCGTCGTCTGTCGGTGCCGCGTTTCAGGAGTCCTAAACAGTCTGGCCGACAATCTCAGCAGGTCATGGGCCAGGGCGGACGAGTGGGAATTGCTTCAGTCCGTGGGCGGATCAGCTCTTTGGAAGGTGGGGCCTTCCGAGCTAGATCTCTTTGCGTGCCCGCTAACGCAGTCTGCCATGCTTTTGCTCGTGAGAGCAACAGCCTCTGCGTTTTGGCCAGACGCATATCCCTCTGTTGGGCCAGGAGGTTTCTTTTATGACTTTCCACCCTTCCCTCTCATCCAGAGGGTTCTGCTCAAGTGACAGGCAGAGGGCGCGCATGATCCTGGTGGCCCCAACTGGCCCCGACAGATTTAGTTCCCACTTCTGCAGCGTTGTCCCAGGAACCTCCAATCCGCTGCCTCTATGCTCGCAACTGCTGTCCCAGGACCAGGGTTCTCTGGTCCACCCAGATCTTCAATCCCTGCACCTTCATGCTTGGCTTCTCCAGGCGTAGCTGTGAATCGATATGGGTTTCCCGGCAGTGGCTGAGATATGGCGTCCGCCACGTAAGCCTCTACTCACTCTGCTTATGCCATGAAGTGGAAGCGGTTCTGTCTTTGGGCCTTGCCTCAGCAGTTAGACCCAGTCACGTGCTCTGTGAACTCCGCTTGCAGTATCTCCTCCTTGTATGAGAAAGGCCTGAGCCATTCCTCCATCAAGGTGCACATGTGGGCGATCTCTGCCTACCATGATCTGGTGGGCGACAGGGCATTGGCCCAGCTAGAGTGGCCGTGACCTTCCTTGGGGTTCTTCACATGAGACCTCCCGTCAGGAGTCCCTGTCCCACCCTGGGACCTCCTTTTGTGTTGGAGAAACTCACTCTTCCCTTTTGAACCCGCAGTGAAGTGCGAGCTGCGATACTTATCTTGGAAAGTTTGTTTTTGGTTGCTGTTACTTCCGCCAAAGAGTTTCCAAGCTGCAGGCTCTGATGTGTAAAGAGCCCTATTTGGTTTTTCATAGGGAAAGGGTTTCCTCTGAACTAATCTAAGTTTCTTCCAAAGTGGTCTCGGAATTGACCCTCAACCAGTCGGTTAATCTTCCTGTGTATTTTCCTTCTCCCTCCAATAGAGAGGTTCTCCTCCACACATTGGATGTCCACAGGTCCCTGAGGTATTACCTCAGTAGAGCAGTTCAACACTGTAAATCAGCACAACTCTTTGTGGCCTGCGCTACTAGCGCTAGGTCAGCCGGTGTCCAAGCAGACTATCTCCAAATGGATAGTCCATTGCGTTTTCGTTCTGTTACGAGCATCACCACAAACCCCTACTGGGTCCGTGAGGGGTCACTCCACCAGGGGTGTTTCAACTTCTTTGCCGCAATGCGAATGTCGCCATTCAAGACATCTGTGCGGCTGCGACCTGGAATTGTGCATACCTTTGTCGAGCATTACAGCTGGATATCGCCTCCAGATGCCGCGGCTGGCTTCGGCCTGGCGGTCCCACATGGTCTCTGAGTCAGCATATTCCTCCTCCCGGGGCGACTGTCTCTTCGCAGGGCACTGCTTGGGACTCAGTCCTAATTGTGATTGCCTGCTGCAAGAGCTCTAGCTCAAGTAAGATAGTACAGTTACATAAGGACTTACCGTAACAGTAGATCTTTGAGAGGAGCTCTTGCAGCAGAGGCTGTTTTCCTCCCACCTTCCCCTCAGAGTGTACTGGTTTCTTCTCTTCTCTAGGATGGGCTTCATCTCCTTCTCTTGTTAGGCCATCTGCTGGGTACTGGGGGAGGAACTGAGGTGGAGCTGGGTCCACCCCTCTTGTATCCTGACCCGGCGTCAGGGCAGGGCAGGCGTCGAGGCGGTCCCAGCTGGTATTGCTGGCAGAAATTTTTCCGTGTGGTCCTGGTGCCTGCGGCATAGTCCCTATCTGTGATAGCCTGCTGCAAGAGCTCCTCTCGAAGATCTACTGTTACGGTAAGTCCTTCACGTAACTGTACTGTCAGCTCACTGTGAGAATACCCTCCTAAATGGGTATTCAGTGTGTACAGACTACAGCCAATGCCAGCCTCATTGGGCATATACCCTACCTTTATGGGTGTGTGCAATCTACAGAATAGAATCAAGGTTCAGCCTTACTGTGAGTGTACTCTTCCTCATATGGGCATGTACCATCTAATTAATAGACCCAAGATCATCCTCGCTGGTAGTATACCCTTCCTCATATGAGCATCTACCATTTACAGAATAGATCCAAGTTCAGCCTCACTTGAGTGTACTCTTCTTTTACAACACAGAGCCAAGGTCAGCCTCACTGTCAGTGTACCCTTCCTCATATGGGCATCAACATAATAAATACAAGATCATCCTCACTGGCAGTGTACCCTTTCTCATATGGGCATTTACTGTTTACCAAATAGATCCAAGATCAGCCTCATTACAAGTGTACCCTTCCTCATATGAGCAAATACCTCTACATACTAGAACCTTGGTCATCAGCCTGACTGGCACTTTAACTCAAAACCCAAAGTGAACCCATGTACCAGGACAGTGGTACCACAGTATAAAAACACTAAAGGCAGTTTTCCACCATACATATGTCCCTTGATTCATTGCATAAACCTTTCATCATCTGCAACAAGTTTGTTTCACTTTATGCTTTGAGTACCCTGCTTCATATTCACTGTGAATATTCCCTTCCTCATATGGGCATCTACTGTGTACAGAACACAGCCAAGATTAACATCACTGGGAGAGCACACTGCCTCATATGAGCATTTACCATCTACAGAATAGATCCAAGGTCATAGAAACATAGACTTTGATGACAGATAAGGACTGCTTGGCCCACCCAGTCTGCCCATTTCCCTACCTTTTGGATAAGCATCAGATCCTAGTTAACCAACATCCTACTTCCTCCTGCTCCCCACTAGAACTGCCTTATGTCTGTCCCATGCATTCTTGAATTATCCCTCTGTTTTTGATCCCATTACCTCCTCTGGAAGGCTGTTCCATGTGTCCACCACCCTCTCTGTGAAAAAATTCTTCCTCATGTTGCCCTGAGCCATCCCCAATAATCTTCAAATTGTGCCCCCTATTCTTGCACATCTCTTTTTCCCAAAGATGCCACTCTCTTGGATTTTGTTGATTCCCTTGAGGTACTTGAATGTTTCTATCATGTCCCCCTCCCACCTTTTCTCTAGGGTATGCATATTAAGCTCCTTTAGTCTCTTTTCACATGGCTTCTGGTGCAGACCCTTCACCATTTTAGTTGCCTTCCTCTAGAATACCTCCATCATGTCTATGTCCTTGCAGAGATGGGATCTCCAGAACTGCATACAGTACTCCAGGTGGGGTTTCACCAACTGTCTGTACAGAGGTATAACAACTTCTTGTTTTCTACTGGTGATGACTCTACCTATGCATCCCAATATCCCCCAGCACTCCTTACTGCCTTCTCCACATTGATTGCCTATGTTTAGGTCATCTGATATGACTACCCCCAAGTCCTGTTCCATTTTTGTTGTTGTTAGTACCTCCCCAATTGTGTACTCTTCCGCTGGGTTTCTGTTTCTCAGGTGCATTACTTTGCACTTCTTTGCATTGAATCTAAGCTGCCATAATTTTGACCATTTCTCCAACCTGCCAAGTCCCTTCTCATCCTTTCCACTCCACCTTGTGTATCAACCCTGTTGAAGATCTTTGTGTCATCTGCAAGAGACATAATTTTCCTTCCAGTCCTCACAATGTCACCTATAAAGACATTAAAGAGGACCAGTCCCAGTAGTGAACCCTTTGATACCCCACTAGTAACTCCTCTTTCCTCAGAGTGGACTCTGTTTACTGTTACCCTCTGTGTCCTGTTGTCCAGCCAATTTTTACCCAGGTTACCACCTGGGACCCTCCCAGGCTGGCTAACTTGTTTATTAATCTTTGTGTGGGATTGTATCAAATGCCTTACTAACGTCAAGGTAGGTGACATCCCAAGTCCCTTCCTGGTCTACTACTTTGATCATCCAGTCAAAGAAATCTATTAGATTTGTCTGACATTACCTCCCGCTGTGAATCCATGCTGCCTTGGATCCTGTGCCCTGTTGACCTCTAGGTACTCAACAATTATGTCTTTCAGAAGTGATTCCATAATTTTCCATACCAGTGAGGTCATGGTGCACCCTTCAGGTTGACACCCGATGGCGAAACAGGAAAAAGACCATTATGGCGACATTCACGGTAATGGTCCTTTTCCGTGTTCCTCTTCCCCAGTGTTCCTCCTCCCGGACCAACTCCAACCTGGGTTGGAATCCTAACATCTGGGTGGGGTGGGGGCAAAACCCTCCCGCATGGGGTGTGGGGTGCAGCCCCCAACAGAAAACACTTTTGAAACAGGCGGCATATTACCTGCGTCGGTATTGTGTGCTGTGGGGAGGTCGCACTTTCACTGTCGACCTCCCTTGGTGCTTCCCTGAGGTCAAACTAACAGGTCTATAGTTTCCTGCCTCTGCCTCTGCCTCTGCTTTGCTGTCACTTTGTGGAGAATAACATCCACCTTCCTCCAGTCCTCAGGTACCACACCATCCTCCATGATTTGTTAAAAAGGTAGTCAGTGGTGTCACTAGTTCTTTTAGAATTCTGGGGTGAATCCCATCAGGCCCCATTGCTTTTTCCTCCGTGAATTTTAGGAGTTCTTTCAGGACCATTTCTTCTGTGAATGGATTGGTATGCCCCAATCCAGAGTGCTTCTGTTGTTTGGTTTAGGTACCTCCCCTCCTCTTCTTTTGTGAATACTGATCAAAAGTATTCATTTAGGATCTCTGCCTTTTCACTGTCACCCTCTGCCCACCTCCCTACCCTTCATTGACTCCTCTATCCCTCCCTTGGTCTTTTTGCTCCTTAATGTACCTATAAAAGGTTTTATCCTCCTTCTTAACCGAGTTGGCTATCTTTTCCTCTGTTTGGGCCTTTGCAATTCTGACTGCCTTCCCTGCTTCCTTCTGCTTTAACTGTATACAGTTCTCTGTCCTGCTCCTCTGTGATTCCTTATACTTCCTGAATGCTATCTTTTCTCCATAACCTTCCCACTACCTCTTTTGAGAACCATAGTGGTTTTCCTTCATTTGTTTTGTTTATTTGTTTCACACAAGGCTTGTTGCCTCTGTGATGGCAGTTTTGATTTTTCCCCATTGTTCCTCCACCCTCCTTCCTGCCCATTTGCTAGTGCATTCCTTATACACTCTCCCATTTTGCCAAAATCAGCCATCCTAAAGTCCAGTACCCTCGCTTTTTGTGTGGCTTGACTTAGCTGTGTTTATCATGAACCACACTGTTTGGTGGTTGCTTGTTTCCATATGGCTACCTACTTCTAAATCGGAGATCCTATCTTCATCCTATTTGAGAGTATCAGGTCTAGATTGCTCCCTCCTGAGTGGGTTCCAGCACTAGCTGTCTGAGGCATGCCCCGTGGGGCATCAAGAATGACCTTGTTCTTGGATGTGGCTGCAGCAGATAAGCCCCAGTTAACATCTGGCATATTCAGGACCCCCATCAATAATGTCTCCCTTTTTCTGCCATTCTAAGGATGCCTTCTATCATTTACTGTCCCTTTCCTGTCCCTGAGCGGTGGTCTGTAAACAACACCGTGCGGATTGTGGTGCCATTTCCTGTCTCCAAAGTGACCCACAGTGCCTCCCTCCTTCCTGTTTATCCTTTAGTTCCATTGCTTTGATCCTTCCTTTATGTAGAGAGGTACTCCTCCTCCTCCTCCTCTTGCACCCTCTCTGTCCCTCCTGTAGGTGTGTACCCTGGTATAGTGACATCCCAGACATGCTTCTCTGTCTACCATGTTTCTGTGACTGCCACAATATCCAGCCGTCCCTCTTCCTTCAAGGCCACTAGTTCAGAAAAGCATTCCCCAGACTACAGGCATTGCTACTCATAAGCCCTCCATTTTTTGATGGCCTTACCCTTTTGCCTCATCCCTGCCCTTCACTGCCTTTCCCTTTTCTCCGCTGACCCTGTCCTGCTTCCCATCGACTTCTCTACCTTGGTGTTTACTTAGCTACTACCATGTGGGGCGGCTGGGAGTTTCTGATCCTTTTCAGTGCCTCCCCCTTGGCTAGTTTAAAAGCTTTCATATGAAGTATTTAAACCTATCACCTAAGAGCCTGGTTCCCCTCCTGGAGAGATACAGACCATCGTGCCAGTATAGGCCTGTATCCCTCCAGGTGACCCCAGTTCCCAATGAAGTCAAAACCCTATGCTCCACACCAGTTTTCAACCATTCATTGAATCCCATGGTGCAGAGTACCTAAGCCTCACTCATGCCATAGACAGGCAGCACCTCTGAGAAGGCTACTGCATGCTGCTTGTCTAAGGCCCTCCCCAACTCCCCAAACTACTCCTGTACTGCTCTGATCCCATTTCCAGCTAGGTCATTTTTCCCTAGGTCATCCTCACTGGGAGTGTACCCTTCATCATATGACATCCACTGTGTACAGGATAGATCAAAAGTCAGCCTCACTGTCAGTGTACCCTTCCTCATAGGGGCATCTGCTGTCTACAGAACAGATCCGAGGTTAGCCTCTCTGTGAATGTACTCTTCCTCATTTGAGCATCTTGTCTACAGAACAGATCCAAGGTTAGCCTTTACTAGACATCACAATCTACAGTACTGTCCAGTAAACTGCTTGCATTAATAATGGGTGTGACTGTGCTACGTTGTCTTACTATTGCATAACCATAACTATAATCCTTGGAGGTGAAGTGCATGGACTTCACTTGCATTGACAGTGGTAGTGTGATGATGTCATTATTGTTAATTTCAGAGGATCTTGTTACTTTCAGGAGACTGCATCTGCCATCAGCACTAACTTATTGATTCTGCAGAGGAAAAAGGAACTGTTATATCCTTCAGCCACACCTTTATCCCTGGTAAAGTGCCCTGTCAAAATCAAAATATAGTAGGTTTCTCTTGTAGGCAGTATTTCCTCTATAACTAAACAGGCAGAGTGACCAAGATGTAGAGAGCTCCAAAGTGCTGCCTGTACGTAAATAATCTGACTAATTAAAGAAAATGTTTGCATTGTATTGTTGATGCTTGTCTCTGTTTCTTTCCTGCCCAACTCCTCATCTACCTGTAGTTCAACACAAATGTGTTTGTTCCTATTTCTTTTAAGCCGGAGTGTTCCATACTTTGTTTGGGCACTTTCCCATGATGCCAGTGCTTCACCTCACTCCCACCTGTATGATCTAAAACATTCAGATTCAACTATAATACACTCACTGATATCTACATCTCATTGCTAGCAGCTGTCTGAGTGCTAGTCTAGTTTCTGTTTGCCACACAAGAGGATTATGTTCAATGTAAGTAATAGGTTTATTCCGAGGTACAAGAAAACAAACAGTAATAAAAAAGAGACCTAGATGGCGAATAAAAAGTTAAACTTATCAATAAAAAGCACAACGCCTTTAACATATATAGAAAACACATACCCAATTTCACTGGAACAAATATAAACAACTTCTAAAAAATGTGAGAAAGAAATCAGAAAAGCAAAAACTAATACAGAATTAATTGTGGCTAACAATGCTATGAAAAATAATGGTGAAGCATTTGTGGGTATATAAATACCCTAAAACAGCCAAAATGATGTGTGGGCCCTCTTGCATGTAATAAGCTGACAATAAATAAGGTAGATCAAATGGCGGATGTATTTAGCAAACACTTTTGTAGTATATATGGAAAACAAAATGCTGCCACACTTGGCAAATTCACTAATGAACACTTAAAGATACTGAAAGAAGAAATTACCATTAGGATTAAAGCTATCACCGCAGACTGCTCACCAGGCTCTGACATGATAATGAGCAACACGATCAAACTTATGTCCAAACACCTCCTGTACCCACTTGTTATTTTTGAAAATAACATAATGTAAATACAGGTGAAGTCCCGAAGGATTGGAGGGTGGCTAATATAACTCCACTGATGAGTAAAGGTGACAAACAGAACATGGAAAACTATAGGTCCATTAGTCTAACTTCCATGACCTGTAAAATATTGGGGTATTACTAACGTTAAACTTACCTCATACTTTGATAATATAGATAATGAGCACTGTGGTTATACCAAGGGCAGATCCCGTGTCACTAATCATTTGTGTTTTATGAAAAGATTAGCAAACGTTTGGACCAGAAAACCCCATGTGACATTTTTTTAGATTTTAGCAAGACCTTTGACCTTGTCCCACATTCAATTACATTCAGATTTATTCCACCAGGAAGAGTCCATTAAGCAAGTTCATTTTCAAGGAAGTCCTGAATAGACAGCATACAAAAGAACATAAGTACAATAGCATGAATACAGAAGAGTACAAAAGGTGAGGGATACAACTGCAGTTCTATAGTATAAGGCCTGTATACACAATGTAACCAGAACTGTCTACAATATATACATACTAGGATAATATATGTTTTAATTCATTGAAATTATAAATACAGAGCAGAAAAATTACTTTGGTAATGATCTGTCTAGGTAGGATATGAGAGATACTGGTTTGCCTAAACCTGTATCGACATTGTTCATATTCACCTGATAGGGTGTATTATCAAGGGTTGTCTAGCCACTCAAATATATAAATATTTGTGTCACGTAATCAATTTTAAGCATTTTCCTAGTGAATCAGTATATAGATACTTCACTGTTTACAATTACTGTAGTTACAAGAGCATAAATCTTTGCATACATTTGAAGCAACAATAAGAAATTTATCCAGAGAGGCATTAACATAGAAACATATAAGTTGATGGCAGATAAAGACTGCAAGGCCTATCCAGTCTGCCCATTTTTTTCTATCTTATGAATATGCCATAGGCCTTTACTCTGTCAATGGCCTATTTATTCATACTCATCTGTACTGCTCCTTTATGCCTATCCCATGCCTGTTTGAAGCCTACACTATATTCATATCCACCATTTCCTGAGGTAGGCCGTTCCATGCATCCACCAACATTTCTATGAAAAGAACTTACTCACATTACCTCTCAATCAGCCTTCCTTTTAATCTCATGCTGTGTCCTGTTGTCCTGCTATTTTTCACCTTGTTAATGCCCTTAAGATATTTGCAAGCCTCGGTGGCCCTGAGAGTTGAGGCACTGGACGCCACACCACACCATGCCGCAACCCGGTCAGGAACGGACTCAGGTCGCCGGGGTTGGCAGGGCAGGGGAGGATTGAGCATCCGAGACTGCTGTCCTCTCCTGGAGGGGGAAGGTAACATCAGCCACTGTAGAAGTGACCCTAGCAGTGGCTGGAGGTCCAAGGCAGCAGAGACAACATAAGGGGTATGGGAGATGTGGCGGACGTCCTGTGGGTGGGTGCAGAAGTGTGCCCATTTCATGCTGGATGTCATTGCACATCCGATCTCCTGGGGCAACCAAGAAAGGGAAACAAGCTGGCACCGGGTAGGCGAGGCCTGCTCTCTGCTCCCAGGGCACATCTCCACCTTCCAACCTCCGGACTGCAGCTTGGACCCTGTAGATGAGCCGCGGTGGAATTGGTGGCCTTACCCGGGGTGCTCAGATCCAGGGAGGCTTGTAGCCTGGAAGAGACAGAGGAGGACTTGGAGATAGTGTGCGGAGGGCCTCAGGCAGAGCAGGATACTGGGGTGAGTCAGCAAAGCTGGAGAGAAGACCTAAGGGACCAGTGTGGGAGATAAAAAAATGATACAAAAAAATGTCCTTAAAGTATTTGAATATTTCGATCAGATCACCGCTCTTCCTCCCTTGATCTAGGGTATATATATTAAGCTTCATTAAACTGTCCTCATATGTTTTCTGATGCAATCCCTGCACCATTTTTAGTTGCCCTTCTCTCACTGCCTCCATTTTGTTAATGTCCTTGTGCGGTGCGGCCTCCAGTACTGCACGAGTACTCAGATGGGGCCTAACCAGTGTCTTGTAAAGAGGATTATTACCTCCCTCTTACGACTTGGGATCCCCCTACTAATGTAAGCCAACATCCCTCCAGCCTTACCTACTGCTTTTGTGGTCTGCTTGGATGATTTCAGGTCATCTGTGATGATGATGCCCAAGACTCTTTTTTCCCCTTGTGATTGCCAGCAACTCACCACCTAACCTATAGGTGTCTTCAGGGTTTCTCTTCCCCATATGCATGATCTTGCACTTCTTTGCATTAAACCCCAGTTGCCACTCTTCAGACCATTTTGCCAGTTTTTCCAGATCTCTTCTCATTCTGCCCACCCCATCAGGATCATCTACTCCGTTGCAGATCTTAGTGTCATCTGAAACAGACAAAACTTACCCTCTAGTCCATCTGCAATGTCCCCGATGAAGATATTGAAGAGGACTGGCCCCAGGACTGATCCCTGAGTACCCCACTTGTGACTTGCATCTCTTCTGACTGTACCGCTTACCACCCATCTTTGTTTTCTGTCCGCCAACCAGTTTGCCACCCAGTTGACCAACTTCTGACCCATCTTGTGGCTACCAAGCTTATTAATCAATCTTCTGTGTGGAGCAGTATTGAAAGCTTTGCTGATGTCAAGGTAGGCGACATCAACTGCACTCTCTTGGTCCACCACTCTGGCTACCCAGTCAAAGAAATCTATGAGATTAGTTTGACACGGCCTTCCTATTGTAAACCCATGCTGTCTTGGATCCTGTGCTCCTATGGATTTCAGGTGATGCACTATCCTTTCCTTAAGCAGTGCCTCCATAATCTTGCCACTACTGAGGTAAGACTGACTAGTCTGTAGTTCCCTGCCCCTCCTTGCTGCCACTTTGTGGAGCAGGATCACATGTAGTCCTTCTTCAGTCTTCCAGGACCTCTCCTGTGCTCAGAGAATCACTAAACAGTCCTGTCAGTGGCTCTGCCAGTTGCATCTTTAGCTCTTTTAGTACCCTAGGATTCATGCTATCAGGTCCCATTGCCTTGTCCACCCTGAGCTCATAGAGGCTCTTGTAGGACCCTTTCTTTTGTGAAGGGACTTGTGCAAACCTCCCTTCCTCCTGTGTCCATGGAGCTGAGCTGTGGGCCTGCCCTACCTTCTTCTCAGTAAATACTAAGCAGAAGTATATATTTAGGATAGATGCTTTTCCTTGGTCCTCCTCCACTCATACCCCTTTATCCCCTTTCATCTTAGCAATACCTCCTCTGGACTTTCTCCTTTCACTAATGTATCTATAGAAAGTCTTGCCCCTTCTTTTACTGTTCATGCTGATGTTTCCTCGGTTTGGGCTTTTGTCTGCCTTATTGTCTTCCCTGCTTCTCTTAGGGAAGTTTGGTATACCTCTCTGTCTTCGTCCTGCTGCATTCCCTTACATTTTCTGAAGGCCAACCATTTGGCTCTGACCTTTTCTGCTTCTGTTTTTGAAAAACAAAGTGGTTTTTCCTTCCTTTGCTCTTGCTTTTCTCCATGACACAATGGGATGTTGCTTCAAGTATTGCATCCTTAATGCTTGCCCACTTACCTGTACCCCTCACCTGTATTTCTTCTTGCCAGGGCTAGCTTAACTCTGTTGGCCATCTTATCAAAGTCAGCTCTTCTGAAGTCCCATATTTTTGCCTTGGAATGGGATGATTTAGTTCTAGTGGCCAAATTGAACCATACCATGTGATGGTCCCTGGCCCTCCGGTGACCATCTACCTGGAGATGTGTGATTCTTTTCCTATTAGTCAGTACTAGTTCCAGGATAGCCCTGTCTCTTGTGGGTTGTTGTACCAATTGTTTGAGGCCCTCCCTGCAGGTAACCCACTATGTGCCTAGTTCTGGCAGATGTTCTGGCTGTTATTGACCAATCTGTATCTAGATGTTGAAGTCTCCCACTAGCAGAACCTCCCTTTAGCTGTCATGTTTTGTATATCTTCTAACAGTAGTGTGTATGTGTCCTCCCCTGGTCTGGAGGCTCTTTAGACCACCCCAGATCGTATGGTTGTCCCATTAACTGATTCCAGGGTGAACCACAGTTCTTCTGGCTCCTTATGTGTATTCTGAATTTCTGTAGCTTTGATATTTTCAGTGACAAATAGGGCCAATCCCCCCTTTCATCTATGTCTCTTCTGAACAGTATATAGCAGGTACAGTAGTCGCCAAGTGTGGTTACCTGGTTAACCATGTCTCGCTAATGGCTACTATGTCTAGTTCAGCCTCTGTCATTGTTGTCTGCAGGTCTGGGATCTTGTTTTCCCCAGACTGTGAGCATTGTATGATTTTCCATTGGCCAGATTTGGTGCGTTGGTTGTGGTGAGGTCCGGCTTTCCCTACCGTTTGTATGGGGAGCTGGTTATGCAAATGAACTGCAAACATCCTGAACTCTTGTTTGATCACTAGCTGAGGGAGGAAGGGGTGCATTTCCTGTTTGATGTATCGGGCGCTGCACCCTCTCCCCATTTGCTAGTTTAAATATTCTGCAAAGACATTAAAATTCTGCCCCAATGCACTGACTCTCTCCTTAGTCAGATGCAGTCCATCAATTTAAAGAACATTCGCTCCAAAAACTGTTGCCAGTTACCTACACATTTGTATAATTTTTCCTGGCACCAGCCCTTAAGCCACGTGTTTAGCTCCCCTGTCTCCCCTTTTCTGACCCTTCCCCCATCTGCCCCATCTCCCAGAATGGTAGGACCTCAGAGAAGAGATGCCAGATGAAATGGATGACAGTTTGTCTCCCAGCCTGGTCAGGTGTTCCTTGGTCTCCACAACTGAATGCCTGACAAGATTGTTGGTTCTATGTGTACCAGGACATCAGTGTTTTCTCCTGCATTCTGCATGATTTTAACAATGCAGTCAGTGTCTTTCCATGCTGATGTACCTGGGACTCATCTGACCATTACCCTGGCTGGAGGTGGTATCAATTCCCTGAATCATGGAGTCTCCTATGATCAAAGTGTTTTGGATTTCCTTTTGACATTTTTTTTTTCCTGTTTTGGGTGACTTTTTTGTGCTAGCTCCTGTGCTGCAGTGTTCTGCTCTGCAGTGTCCTCTGCCCCTTTGTTTGATTTCAGAGATAAAGGTAGATACTTATTTGTAGTTTTATATGATTTGTGAAGTGATATGCTGGTGAGCATTGGTGATGGGGCACCCAATTGCCCCTCCTAACCACGTGCCAACCTCCCAGATCAACTACCCTCTGTGCTTGAGCTGCTTCAGTTGGATGTTGGGGAAATGGTGGTGGTTCTTGTAATACATTTCCTCCTGAATATGTGATTTGAGGTGCACAGTCTCTTCCCATGCTGCCTGGAGCTGAGCTCTTAGATCTCCGATGGTCCAGCATGTAGGAGAGCGTCCTAAATCCTGTATAACTGCCCTTTTGAAAAGTGTCCTACTGTACTGCAGTTAATAATATCAATTCCAGTTGAGTTGCCGAGTTTATAACCTGGTCTGAGTAATTAGAAGGAACATGAAAGCAAAAGTGTAATTTTATTTTTATATTGTTTTTGTTTGTTTTGTTGGTTTCGTATAACATTTTATAACAAATTAAATTAATTGTGCCCCTTTACGTGAAGTCACTGTGAGGATACCCTCCGATCTTCCCCTTCCTGCTTTGCTACAGGAAATGTCACGACTGTGCTACTGTATAAAGGAGTGTAGCATGGGGTGATTGGGGATGGGGTGGTTGGGTGGGCCTTCCTTGCCGAAAAGAAGAACCATGGACAAAGAAGCAAGGAGGTAAGAGCAGAAACAATCAACCAACAACAAATGCAGACACTATCCTCAGTCTGTATCTCATAGGTGCTCCTATAATTAGCCCTGAAAGCTTAGCCTAATTATAAATAAAACTATAAAACCTGTCAGCACAAAAGTAGCAAAACCTGTAAGCAGCACTTGTAACAATTTAACAGAACATATATCCTGCTAAAAACACTTTGCTACAGAGAAAAATAAAGCAGTAATCTGTAAGTACAGAACGTAACCTGTAAGCACAACCTTCACAACAATTTAACAGAAAATATACCTTGCAGAAAAACCTTGAAACAGAGAAAATAAAGCAGTAATCTATAAGCACAACACAGTATAAACCTGCAAGCACACCTTATTGTAACTATTTAGCAGAAAATTATACCCTGCAAAAACAATTTCAATCAGAGAAAAATAAAGCAATAAACTGTAACACCTGTAGGCACAACGAGTAACAAAACCCAGTAGGCCCAACCTTGAACAATTCCACAGAAAATATATCCTGCAAAGAAACAATCTGAACTGGAGAAATTAAAGCAGTAATATGTAAGCACAACATAGTAACAAAACCCTGTATGCACACCCTGTAACAATGTAGCAGAAAGTATACCCTGCAAAAAAATTTGAATCAGAGAACAATAAAGCAGTAATACGTCAAAAAACACAAGCTAATTAATTGGATAATGAATTGGCTGGATGACAGAACCCAGTGGGTTGTGAGAAATGGGTGTTCATCTCAGGAGGGAAGGTGACTAGAGGGATTCCTCAGGGATTGGTTAGGGCCCTTTCATTTTCTGTGTTTTCATTGTTGATCTACCTAAGGTTTACATAGCCGTCCGTAAATATGCCAACGACACAAAAATAGGAGGTACCTCAGCAACACAGGAAGAAATTTCCAGATTGCAAGAAGATTTAAACAAGATTACTTACTGGTCTGGTATGTGGGGAATGTGATTCAATTTGGAGAAATGTAGGTCATGCATCTGGGTTTTAAAATTGTAAACATATCTACTATTTATGTGGGAAGCAGCTGGTAGAAACAATGCTTGAGGAGGATCTCGGGTCTACATTACAAATAGTTTATGCTTTACTAGACAAACAAATGAAACAATCAGTAAGGCTAACAAAATTATTTGAACACTCAGAAGCAATATAAAGTCCAGAACCCCGCAGGTTTTGGTTCCCTGATATAGATCATATGTCTGCTCCTCACTTGGGCTACTGCCCACAGTTTTGGTTCCTTTAATTATTTAGAAAAGTGCAAAGGAGACTTGCTAAACAAGTGCATGGACTGAAAGATTTATATTATAGGGATAGACTAAGTATGTTAAATCTTATGTTACTAGAAACAAGAAGGCAAGGTGATCTTCTTCACATTTGGTACATAAATGATCCCTATTTGTTTAACAAGATGGGTTTTGATTTTAAGCAGGATAGTAGAAACCATGGGTCTTCCACTTCATCAACGCTGCACTAAATATAATACTAATAACAGAAAATGTTATTTCACTCAGAGAGTGGTTAATCCATGGAATATACTTCCCTAGATATAATAATTAGTAAAAGCAAGTCCATTTTTTTTTGCTATAACGGTGTTGTTGTTATGTGGTTGGTTCTGCTCTGTCCCATCAGCCGCAGCCATGCCAACTCTCCTCTGGTGGACCAGGAGCCAGTATCCCCATGGATTGCTCCCTATGGTGGGGGCCAGGAAGGGAGGGCTGTCCTCCCTACCCAAAACACAAATCTAGATGGCCCCATATCCCCAGAGAGACTGGGCAGGCCAGCAGCTTAACGGGCAGGGCTTATGGGCTCTCCTCAGATTTTCTACCAGATGTTCCTCCCCTGGGCTGCAGAACGTACAGTAAGCACGATGTGCATGCTTTGCCTCCATGGAGCACACCCTGCACTCTGTCCGCTGCCCCCTCTTGGTGACTTGCATGCATGTCCACCCAGATTCATCCAGGTGACAGTTGATCGCTGAGCCATGCAGTCCCTCTCCTCCCCAATGGAGGAGGCAGTCTTACAGATGCTTGATCCTCCCTCCCTGGCCACACAGTGAACGCATCTGTCCTGAACCTAAGCTGCTGGTACAGGAAAAGTAAGGCATCCATAGTGCCTCAGCCCCTTCACCACTAGGCTGGCTAAAACAAGTCCATTTTAAATGCAGACTGGATAAATGGCTTTTGACAGAGCTCTCGGGATGGTAGCAGTGTCCTTTATGCACATTTTGTGCATTGGGACACTTCTTTTCTAAGGTCCCCAAGAGTCACCTGAAGAGCCACTCCTCAGCAAGATGTACTGTAAGATTCTGTACAGTGGGGGCGACTCATTGTTTCTAGGAGGGCATTTTAAACTACATTTTTTTATGTTTCAGAGGGTGAATTCAAACAAATTACAGCCACTTAGAAACATTTGCCCAACAATATATTGGAACATAAGATCAGCACAGTTCTCTGTAAACAAACTATACCTTTAGTCAAGATATTTTGAACAGGAATCCTGGCTTTATTGCCCAAGTATAATGAGTAAAACATCTTACCCTCATTAGCAGGAAACAGTTCATGAAGTAGGGTGTCTACACATTCCAAATGGTAAAATTAGGTTAACATTCATTTGTAAAACTGTAAAAATCCAAGTTTGAACTGTTTCAAGAAACAAATGAACACCTCATGCCCAGGAAGTAGGCACCATGAAGACACACACGTGACACTGTGTCTACTTCCTGGTTATGAAGTGTTCATTTGTTTCTTGAAACACTCGGTTTAAACTTGATTTTCAAGTTTTACAGTGAATGTTAACCTCCTTTACCATTTGGAATGTGTTGGTAGACATCCATACTTTGTGAACTATGTCCTGTTAATGAGGGTAAGATGTTTTTTACTCATTATACTTGTGCAATACAGCCGGATTCCTGTTCAAAATACTCTTAGCTAAAGGTCTGCTTGGTTTACAGAGAACTGTGCTGACCTTACATTCCAATATATAATGTTGGGAAAATGTTTGTAAGATTTCAAAGATCTCTTAGGCATGTGCACCTGACTGCCTGACTGCCATTGCAGTGTGAGACACCTAACAGTCTTTGACTTTTGGTGGGTTCATAAATTCTGGCCACCGCTCAACTAACAAAACCCTTGTTAGTTAGAAGGGCTGATTCTCTCTGAAACATAAACAAATGTATTTAAAAATGCCCCCTAGATACTAATTGAGTGCCCCCACGCTACAGAATCTTACAGTACAAGAGAAAGAAAGCACGGTTCCCATGTATTCAAATGGGGACCCTGGAATTTTCTAGAGACTCCCACTTTGGGCTCTGTACTCCCTTTATTAAAGCCAGTCCCGGACCCCAAACAAAGAATCCTACTGAAAGCCCTGTTTTGAGGAAAGGAGTACCCTGTTGTTATGGGTTCTGAGATGCAGCCTCTCATGGGTATTTGCCTTGTGCTGGCTGTCTTACATCAGTATATGAGCAACACTGAGGGTGTTAAAAACACTGTATTGCATCTAACATGTAGGAACAGGGCGGAGATGAGGCACTGACATGGAGGACGGTGAGCAGACTTTCTGAAGATAGCCCAACCCAAACTGAATGTGGCTCACTCCTAGCTCAGAAAAACATGTCTGCACTGAGCTATATGACAGTTGAGGACACTGGCTTGGCATGGCAGAAATGTATATCCACTAATGCAGTGGTTCTCAAATGGTGAGGTCAGCCTCCTGGGAGGCCCCAACCTGTTCTAGGGGAGGCTCAAGCAAGTCTTGAAAAGTGTTATAGTTCAATTTTGAACTTTATAGATTTTGTGAAGGGATAAGGCAAACTGAAAGAGGATACCAGAGTGAATTTATGCATTTATTCACAAGTCTGTGACCAGGGAAGGTACTGTACACTAAACCATGGCTTATTTCAGGTGTACCCAGGAAGGGTAGTGAGAGAATACAATTCAAAATGTATCTGCAAAACACTCAAGCAATACAAAATGAATAAAAGTGCAAACAAATTAAGAACAATAAACTAACAAATGCGAGGAACAATTGATCAATTAGACTGGCAGCAGAACTGTCCAAATACAAGAGTCAACCATACAGGCACTAGGAATAAGAGCAGGAGGGAGCAAAATGATCCATGAGAAGTTGCTTATGCAGGGGAGAGGGGAGAGGCAGAGGTTGGCAGGATTGTTATTCCAGTTAGAGGGGAAACAGAAAACGCAGTCTAACCCATGAAGGTATGGCAGTAAGCGGTAACAATGGTTTGAGAGTCAAAAATATTGAAGCAAGTAGGTTGTCCTGTTTTTTTTTTTTTTTGGGGTTACAATAAGCTTAATAACATGAGAGCCAGCTATGCAAAGAGGTTTCAATTTATTCCTGATGTACTGTGAAAAGTAGGCTATTTTTTCTATAGGAGGCCCCAAAATATTTCGTATTTTGGGGAGGCTCAAGATCTTTTCCATGGCTTAGGGGAGGCTCACTATGACAAAGTTTGAGAACTGTTGCACTAATGCCAAGTCCATACTTTATTTCCTTTAAACCTCACAGAGTGAATATATGGCAAGCTTATTGTGAAAGGATAGTAGTTTCCAGACTGTTAAAAGCATCAGCTGGTAAAATACAGATGCATTAATCCTCTGATACAGCTTTTTTTTTTTAAATCTGTGAGTCCGTGCAGTTGCTGCCAGTGCTTTTATGTGTTCTGTGTTGATTGAAAATGTTTTGTCCCGCTTCCCATCAGGTCTAAGAGCAGGATTGGCAGCCTCCATCGCAGGGAGTTCAATCATTAGCAAAATGTTACTGGCTAACATTGATCCTTTTGGAGCCACACCATTCATAGATCCTGATCCCGACTCACTGTAAGGAGTTTTAAAATAGTATTTTTAATGTTATGTAGCATCTTTCATACAGTATATCACAAAGAGCTTTGTAAAGCAGTAATTCAAATGCAAATCAGAATGATACAAGCAAAGCATTAAGTGGGCTGGAAGGTGGTGGTGGGGAGCTGTACAGAACTTGCAGTACACAGGTTTGTGCCCAGGCTAGATTGCCATTGGAGAACTAGAGGTTTAAGGCTAAGGGAAATGAGGTGGATGTTAAAGGTGGATTTGAAGATTATGGTAAAGTATTCAAGGTGTAGTGAGGCAGGAGGTTTGTTCCAGACTGAAGGGTAACTAAGCTTAAGGACTCTCCCCACCCCGTGGTGAGGAGGGTAACATGACACATCTGAGAGCTACAGAAAAGGAAATGGCAGGATAGAGAGTACAGGGAGATGGAAGTCGGAGAAATTAAGGATGCCTGGTTATGGAGAATTTTGAAAACAGAAGTGAAATTTGTACTGTTTTCAGAAGTTGGATGGCAAGCTAGTGCAGGCTGCTAAGGATAGCAGTTATTTGTTCCCATCCATAAGGGCAGATGAAGAGATATGCAGCAGCATTTTGGACAGATTGGATATTACTGAACAGACTTGGAGAAACCATTCACGAGGGAGTTGCAATACTGGAGTTGCTAGCAGATAAATGCATGAGTCCAGCAATAATGCCCAAATGAGTAGATATTTCCTGGGGATTAACACCCAGCTGAGGTGTGCCCCAGGCCATTAACCCCAACAAGGATGTTAAGCCCAAGAATGCTCACTTTGGGCATGTTATTGTGATTAACAATAACCAGTATGCCCAAGATAGGCTGCAGTTCAGTAAGGAGGATACAGCAGTCCTGAAGAAGAAACTTGAGGAATGTCTGGTGTCTAACTTTGATTTAAATTAATTGGGGGTGGGGCAATTCATATCAAACAGTCGAAGGCTCAGATCAACGGTGGACATTTGTTTCCCACCCCCAGATGGTAATATAGGACACTGGGAAGCTTTACAGGTGGAAGGTATGAAGAAAGGGTTAGAGATTATGGTGATCATGGGAAAGGATTGGTAGTAGTCTCCATGAATGCAAGAGCCTAGCAACAAGACGCCAGAGCTCCAAGCACTTTGGCAGAAGGTGGTTAGATATTGTGACAAATCAAAACAGAAAATGGGACTTAATAATACCGGCTTTAGGTTGTATAGGTGGGACAGGGAAACTGGCAAAGGAGGAGGGGTTGCTGTTTACATAAGGGAGGGATAGAGTATAATAGAGAAGAAGGTGATGAGGGAATACGGAACAGGATCAGTTTAAGCAAGCCAAAAACAAGAGGGTCAGGCTAGGGTGGTTATAGACTACCCTCCCAGATGGAGGAGAAGGATAGGGAGCTGGTGGGGGGTTATACAGCAGAACTGTAGAAGGGGCAGCACAGTGGTGGTTGGAGACTTCAACCTATCAGGGTAGATTGGGCCACCATGACATCAGCTAGCAGCAGGGGACAAGCCATCCTGGAAGTGCTCCAGGATGTGTTTCTGATGCAGCTGGGAAGAGAGCCAACAAAATAAGGCAACATCTCAGACCTTGTCTTGTTAAATGGTGATCAGGTAAAGGAGGTGAGGGTAGAGGACCCTATAATGAGGAGTGACCATAGTTCAGTATGGCTGTCCCTCAAGCTGGGCAGAGTGAAGACATATACCACCACCAAGGTTGTTGACTTTAATAGGGCCAACTCCAGTAAGATGGCTGCAGTACTTGGGAGGCATGTGGCTACCATAAGTCCAGACATGGACACCACCCAGAAATGGAAGATCATAAACTGGTGCTGAAGGAGACCACAAACCCAACCCTGAGTGGAGGAGTAAGAAGACTAGGTCCAATAAACTAAGCTGGTGGACCAAGGAATCACAGACAAAGGTGAGAGAAAAAGGCAGCCTTTAAAACCTATAAGAGGACCTGCAAAGTAGCAGATAAGGAGGATTACATCAGGAGCTCCTGGGAGGTGACTAGGTGGTAAGGGCAACCAAGGCTATGAAGGAGCTAAGGCTTGCTCATGGGGTCAAAAGGGTGAAAAGGATTCTTCAGATATATCAGGAGAGAAAGAACTGCAGAAAGCAGATCTCTAGAATTGATATGGGAGCAGGATGGGTGGATACGGGGGCTGAATAGGCAGAGGTATTAAATGAATACTCTGTTCAGTTTTACAAGGGAGTGGGAGGCTACTGAGCCAATGGTGCAGGACAGGGTAGAAAAATGAAGAAGCTAGGATGGTAGACAAGGGATCACTGTGCAGAGGGTGCTAGAGGGCCTAAGGTCTCTGTGGACAGATAAAGCACCAGGACCAGACGAGATACACCCAAGGGTCCCAAAGGCACTCATGGAGGTCCTGGCACCACCTCTGACTGATGTATTCAACTCATCCCTTCTATCAGGATGTGTGCCCTGGATTGGAGCGTGGCACATGTGGTGCCCATCCACAAAAGGGCTCTTGGGATGAACCAGGGAATTACAGGCCAGTCAGCCTCACATCAATTGTGGGGAAACTAATGTAGACTATCATAAAGGAAAGAATAGAGGCATTCCTGGAGGAGAATGGTCTCCATGATGATCGGCACTGGTTCACCCAGGGAAGGTCTTGTCAGATCAATCTTGTGGTCTTTTCTGATTGGGTGACTAGGGCTCTGGATGAAGGGTGGGCGGTTGATGTCCTTTATTTGGGCGTTAGCAAGGCCTTGACTCCTATGCCACACAGGAGGCTGATAGGCAAACTAAAGGACATGGGTGTAGGGATAAGGTGGTCAGATGGATCAAGCTGGCTGGAAAACAAACAGCAGAGGGTGGTGGTGGAAAGTGGGCGGCAGTCATCAGTGGGTCCCGCAGGGCCCAGTGCTGGGACCGGTGCTATTCAACATGTACGTGAGTGGATTTGGCAGTTGGGATTCCAAGTCAGATAAGCCTGTTTACCAATGATACCAAACTGGGAGCAATGGTGGATGGATTGGGGGTACTTCATAAAGACCTAGAAGCATTGGAGAGATGGTCATGCACCTGGCAGTTGGGTTTCAATACAAAGAAGTACAGGATTATGCACTTTAGAAACAAGAATCCTGGATACAGTTACCAGCCTGGGGTGTGCAGTTATCAGTGTCTGTCAAGGAAAATGATCTGGCTGTGCTGGTCACAGGCCATATGAATCACTCTACATAATGTACTGTAGGAAAGCGGTGGTGAAGGCCAATAAGATGCTGGTGTGCATAGCAAGAGAAATCACGCAAGGAGTGAGGAAGTGATTCTGCCATTGTACAGGGTACTGGTGAGGCTCACTTGGAGTACTGAGTGCAGTTCTGGCACCCTTCTTAAAAAGGGACATCAGAATGTTGGAGTGGGTACAGAGAAGGGCGACCATGATGCTAAGCAGGATGAAGGAAAAGTGCTACAAGATAGGTTATGGATACTCAATATGTGGAGGACAGAAGGGCAAGCGATATGATTGAGACCTTCAAATACTTGAAGGGCGAAATAGGGTTAGTCATGAGGGCCTGTTTAAATTTTGAAAGGAAGGGATCGCAAGAGGGCATAGTCAGAAACTGGAGGGTGGGAGGTTCAGAAGAGAGATGAGGAGGTACCTTCTCACAGAGAGGGTGGTGATGGCATGGAATGCTCTGCCTGAGGAACTGGTTTCACAAACATCAGTAGGGGATTTAAGAGGATAGGACAGGGTCACGAGCAGAATCGGAATGGGGAAGGGAGGATGGGGCAACTCAGATGATACAAACAGTGAGGAAGGGCAAGGGGTTGGGGGCAGCATTAGTACTCAACACTGAGAGCTGTACACTGAACAGACTTGATAGACCATAAGGCCTATATCTGCTGGCTTCATCACATGTTTGTATTATGAGTCTAATTATGTTTGGTTAGAAAAGGCTTTTACAAAACTGGAGATTTGAAAAGCATCTGTTGAATTGCTCTGAACTGTATTGGGCTTTTCTTAGACATTAATGCCTAATACAGTTAACAGTAAAGACACAATAGCCACCTAAATAACTAGTTAGACTTATAATGAGTGTTACAACTTACAGGTCGTTGTAGATGTGAAGGATTCCTAGGTCACATGAAAACAAGATGTCTGCACAAAACTATATGGCAATTAAGACTTTGGTTAAGGTAAAGGCAGAAACTGATGCAGAAGGTTTTACTTTCTTGTTAGTGTGTTGGAAAAGATTCCCTTTACTTTTAGATGTGATGTCTAGAATATTCAGAAAACACTGTACATCGATTAACATTATGACACTGTAGTCTTATTGTCCCTTTTAATATTCTTCCTGCAGGAGGGATATTCAGAAAAATGTGTAATGAATAACTACTTTGGAATTGGATTAGATGCCAAAATATCATTAGAATTTAACAATAAGCGTGAAGAACACCCTGAAAAATGCAGGTAAGCCTCATTTGCTTCCTTTAAAGTACTGTCTTTCATTTTGTGAAAATAACTAGAAATGCATTCACTCGCTATCAGGAAATGACAGTTTCTGCTTGCTTTGGAATTGTGGTGTATAACTCTCTTCTTTTATTTTCAGAAGCAGGACTAAGAATATGATGTGGTATGGTGTGCTTGGGACCAAGGAACTGCTGCAGAGGACATATAAAAACTGGAACAGAAAGTTCAGCTAGAGGTACGGGCTACAGTAATTTTACCTGTTCATGCACTGTATTTTAAATGATAAGGAATTCTGTTGTTCATGTTGGTTATATTTTGCTTTACAGTGGGGTTCCAGTTTAAGGGAAGGATTAAGGATCCTCTCTGTAAGCAAGCACAGGAATGGGCGGGCTAGAGTTAGCGTAGCATTGGTGGAGATAGACGTCGCATGAGAGGAGTGTGAGTAAAGTTAACTATATTTCCACACTTGTGAGCTTAGTTATTTAATTCATTTTTATGTTGGTGGGCTTTAATCACCCTCCCTTCCCTCCACCATTTATAAAGGGAAAGAAAAGACAGGTACAGGGGCAGATTCCCTAACATTAAAAAAAACTGACTTTACAAGAGTGTAAATACAGTTTTCTCACACTCCTGTCCCACCATTGTCATTGCTACTGTAGCATAACTAGTGCTACTCCAGGTCCATAATATCTATTCATAAACAGTCTACGTGAGTGTCATTAGTCCTCCACCTACGCTGCAGTTTCTTCCAGTCATAGAAATCTGAACTTACTTTTAAATGTATCCCACCATTTAGTCTAATCTAAATGTTTCTACACTTTTACTTTGGGATAGTAATGCTTCATTGATTGTCACACAATCCAAACTAGTTCCTCATCAATCAGAATAGTTTTCAATCTGTAGTTTTATAAAATTAATTATAAAATGGCAAGAAACATTCCTGATCTCTGATTGGTCAATGCTCACCCTCAACAGTGATGTTATCCCAGCACAACATCACAGCTGTTCAATAAACAACTAAAATGTATTTTAAAATGTATTTTTACACTTTTTTTTTTTTACATGCCATTTTCATAATCGAATAATGCACTCCAGAGAGTGCCATGGGATGACATCAATTCTTGGATGTTGGACATACTGCCTATGGTCTCATGCCCAACCACCCAAGGTGTGATATATCCCAGCATGACACCTGCTCTGTCATGCATTGTTGCTTATATAATTCCCCACAACTAAACAATGGTTACCCTTATTTCATACTTAAAAGTTATGGTTATGTTACTGCTGAAAGGAGTTTTAAGTATTGTTAGAGTTCTGTTATTGAGATAGTGTTTTGCTGAACCCAACAACATCTCTGTAACACAGCAAGCCAAAGGTTACTGCCATGCCTTTATCACTGCTCTATCCCCAGCTAAGACTGCTTCATCCACAAAAGTGAACGGTGTGTGGAAGAGAAGGCGATTCAGACAGTGTTACATCAGCAAGCTGGACTGTGCTTCTCGGGAGAAACAAGGGTAGTTTCACTTACCAGTAGTTCAACAGTGATTGCTTGTGGAGCAGAGTGAGAGCAGACTAAGGCAAGGTGGTGGTTCTGAGAGTGATGAAAACTCGTGGCAGTGTTTGTAGTGAAAGAAAAATTTGAAGAGGTGGTGTGATGGTGCAGCTGTAGCAGCATAACATATTACCATGTGGCAACTTTTAAGTTTACCCACAGCAGTGTGGAGGACTCATGCACATGGAGGTGCACATGCCACCAGAACCGTGGTTCCTTCCAGCACCCCCCAGCCTCAGTCTGCCTCCCTAAGCTTAGCGCTACCACCAGTCCTCCACCTAGTGGCAACTAAGAGCTAGTATAACCCACCACCCCAGTATGGGAGAGGAGAGCTGCCAGCACCACTTGATCCTTTCTCAACCCTCCTCCCCACTCTGACCCCTGGTGACCAGTGTTGCTTCCCAAACTCGGGTCACCAGTATGGTGAGAGGTAAGGCACTAGAGCACCTCAGTTCCTCTTGCCACGGGCTGGCACCTTCTTTCTTTATTTTTCTTGTCTTCCTTCTCCCTTCCTGGGATATATCCCCTTCATGTGGAATATTCCTGTTAGTTGCTGAATGCAGTCTGTGCCTCAGGGCACTATCCAGTCTAATTCCACTTGACAGCAGCACTGTTTGTGGAGGAGTACTGTGCACTGGACTGGACAGTTAAACTAACTCTTACATGGGGTATATCCCTGTTGTTGCAATGAGAAGCAGGGCATTTCTCTGATTTTTTTTTCTTCTGGCTATGCTAGACTATTCCTTTTGTTTGGTGTGCCCCTTTTCCTCTCTTAGTCCAGCTGGGCAATTAGCCCACTACCCTTAGGGTTGACTGTGGAAATGGGCACAGTTCGACTTCTTTAGGTGTTAAGCCCTACAGCACTGTATGCACCAGAGATTCCCTTTTCTTTTTTTTCCTGATGGGTAAAGGGGACATATAGTAACTGATAATTTCAGTCAGTCCTCTGGTAGCATGAGGTCATTTTTCCAGAAGTCTACGTGATTCATTCCTATTTTGGTACATTGTGCCATCTAATGTCCAAGGGGTCCCAATTCTGGACATTCCACTCTTAATTTCTTCTGTCAGAGCCAGAGTCATATGCTTCAGGGCACTGCCTTAAACACAGTAGAAGCTACTTAATCAGGTCATGGATAATTAGGATGTCCATGTTATTTGCAATGGACTCAGTGTCCCTTTAATTGAGACAGAGGTGCCAGTTTAGAAACATAGAAGATAGAAGTTGATGGCAGATAAGGACCGCAAGGCCCATCCAGTCTGCCCATTTGTTTCCTACCTTATGAATGAATGAAAGTTTGTTGGGACAATTCAATACCTGCTCCTGAGTCAGACCTCACACTGAATGCCATAATAGTCTGCTGAGTAGGTGTTAACTGCTTTTCACTGACCTTGCTGTTTGCATTTTCTAAGTTTGTTTGAAGTAAAATCTCCACAAAGAAATTGTCATGCTTTCTCTGTTCATGTTTCTGTACCCGTAGACGCCGCTTCATACTTGCCAAAGGCTGTCTTTCCGATGACCCACTCTGTCTCTTGTCTCTGCTCCTCTTAAGAGTACAACAAGTAAAGTAAAAGTTTTCTGCTCTGCCACGAAGTCGTGGCTTCTCTCTCTCTCTCTCTCTCTCTCTCTCCGCACTTGCCTCATTACCAGCGCTTAGCTGTGCTAGAAAAAAAAAGACAGTGGCTTGTCTCTCTCCCTGCTCACCTCATTGCTGATGCTAGCTGTGTTAAAGATATGGAAAAGTTTGCCGCTCTTCTCTGTTGCCATGAAGACTGTGGCTTGTCTCTCTCTCTCCCTCCCACTCACCTCATTACCAATGCTAGCTGCATTAAAAGTAAAAACAAAAGGACAAGTTCTCCGCTCTGC
This sequence comes from Neoceratodus forsteri, assembly GCA_016271365.2. NCBI lineage: Eukaryota > Metazoa > Chordata > Ceratodontiformes > Ceratodontidae > Neoceratodus > Neoceratodus forsteri. Next base: position 1,088,260,559 of record CM057459.1, read on the forward strand.
CATGAAGACTGTGGCTTGTCTCTCATCTGTCATCTCTTTCTATAGATACATTAGTGAAAGGAGAAAGTCCAGAGGGGTATTGTTAATATCAAAAGGGATTAGGGGCATGTGAGGAGGAGGAGGACCATGTAAAAGCATCTGTCCTAAATAGATACTTCTGCTCAGTATTTACTGAAGAGAAGGTAGGGCAGGGCCCACAGCTCAGCACCATGGACACGGGGAGGGAGGTGTGCACTAGCCCTTTCACAAAAGAAAGGGTCCTACAAGAGCTCGATAAGCCTAGGGTAGACAAGGCAATGGGACCTGATGGCATACATCTCAGGGTACTAAAGGAGCTAAGGAAGGAACTAGCAGAGCCATTATCAGAACTGTTGAGTGGGTTTCTGAGCACAAGAGAGGTCCCAGAAGACTGGAGAAGGGTTTATGTGATACCACTCCACAAGAGTGGTAGGAGGGAGGAGGCAGGAACTACAGACCAGTCAGTCTTACCTCAGTAGTGGGCAAGATTATGGAGGCACCCTTAAGGAAAGGATAGTGCAACACCTGGAATCCATAGGAGCACAGGATCCAAGACAGCATGGGTTTACAAATGGAAGGTCCTGTCAAACAAATCTCTTAGATTTCTTTGATTGGGTAACCAGAGTGGTGGACAAAGGGGAGAGTTGATGTCGCCACCTTGACTTAAGCAAAACTTTCAATACTGTTCCACATTGAAGATTGATTAATAAGCTAGATAGGCTCAGGGTGGGTCAGAGTTGGTCAGCTGGGTGGAAAACTGGTTGATGGGCAGAAAAAGAGAGTGGTAGTAAATGGTATACAGTCAGAAGAGATGCAAGTCACAAGTGGGGTACCTCAGGGATCAGTCCTAGACCAGTCCACTTCAATATCTTCATCAGTGACATAGCAGATGGACTGGAGGGTAAGGTTTGTCTGTTTGCAGATGACACCAAGATCTGCAACAGAGTAGATGATCCAGATGGGGTGAGCAGAATAAGAAGGATCTGGATAAACTAGCAAAATGGTCAGAAGAGTGGCAACTGGGGTTTAACACAAAGAAGTGGTGACACACGTTACGCCACTGATTTGTGGGGAAGTCTAAATGGGCTTTGCCTTTTGACTTCCTTAAAAAATCCAGTATGAAATCCAGTTTGAAAGTGCAAGATCATACACATAGGGAAGAGAAACCCTGAAGCCACCCATAGGCTGGGAGGGAGTTCCTGGCAGTCACAAGGAAGAAAGAGATTTGGACATCGTCATCGCCGATGACCTGAAATCATCCAAGCAGACCACTGAAGCAGTAGGTAAGGCTAGGGGATGTTGGGTGTATTAGTAGGGGTATCACAAGTCAGAAGAGGGAGGTAATAATCCTTCTTTACAAGACACTGGTTAGGCCCCCATCTGAGTACTTCATGCAGTACTGGAGGCCACACCTTCACAAGGACATTAACCAAATTGAGGCAGTCCAGAAAACAGCAACCAAAATGGTGCAGGGAGTGCATCAGAAAACATATGAGGACAGATTAACAGAGCTCAATACATATACCCTAGAGCAAAGGAGGGAGAGAGGTGATGTGATCTAAACATTTATTTATTTATTTATTTATTTAAATTTAGTCTTTGGTAACGGTAAGGCCCACTAGGCACAAGTGCCTATTTCAGGGGTGACCTGGGAGCACTGGGTGGTTAAGTGACTTGCTTAGAGTCACACAGTATGCAAGTGGAGGTTGTGAGAATCAAAGTGAGGTCTGGTCTGCTGTATGTATCAAGCTCGTTTCACACCTCGTTCCTCTAACCTCTAGGCTATACTGCCAGCCCAAACACTAAGATCAAACATTCAAACACCCTAAGGACATTAACAAGGTGAAAGAGTCTAACATGTTTCAGTATAAGAAAAATAGCAGGACAAGAGGACACAGCATGAGATTAGAGGAGGCTGATTAAGTGGTAATGTGAGGAAGTTCTTTTCACAGTAAGGGGTGGATGCATGGAACGGCCTACCTCAGGAAGTGGTGGATATGAATACAGTGCAGGGCTTCAAACAGGCATGGATAGGCATAAGGGAGCAATACAGATGAGTATGAATAGATAGGCCATTGACAGAGCAAAGGCCGACTGCACATTCATAAGGTAGAAAAAGAAATAGGCAGACTGGATGGGCCTTGTGGTCCTTATCTGCTGTCAACTTCTATGTTTCTATGTTCATCTCATTACTGACGCTAGCTGTGTTAAAAGTAAAAAACAGGAAAAGTTCTACCCTCTGCCCAATCTTTACATTTCGTGTAGAACCTGAACACCAGCACAGCACGGCAACACTGCTCCTGACAGAAAGATCTAGAGGAGGTGAGAAAAGTTGTAAATTGGTGGAAATTCTGCAAATGGTATGTCGGCTGTATAAAATGAACAACACAGTACTGAGAACATACACTTTTATATATGGGACAGCTGTTTAATCGAGACAACAGTGCTGCCACTAGGCCGTCCCTATTAAGGGGCTTCTACTGCATCCCTATCCATGTGGTGTCCGCTAGTGGTGTGTGACTGGATCTATACCCAGCTACCCTTTGTTCCACTTATGTGCCTTTACATGATCCAAAGGCTGGCAAGGCAAGGCAAATTTTATTTATATAGTGCCCTATCCAGGGACTCAGAGTGCTTAATAAACATAGTAATAAAATACAATAAACATCCCAACAAATAAATTAGAGAAGATTAAAACATTTTCAAATAAATGAGTTTTAAAAGAGGCTTTAAAGGCGCCCACCATGCTAGCAGCCTTAATGTATGGTGGAAGAGAGTCCCACAACAGCTGTGTAGCCACCCCAAAGGCCCTATCTCCTGATCTTTTAAATGGGAGGATGGTACAACTGACTAACCAGCTTCAATGGAGCGTAGGGAGCAGATAGAGAATACGGAATCAGGAGCTCTTTCAGGTAGTCAGGTCCCAGACCACGTGGGGCCTTGTATGTTAACAAGCCTATCTTGAAGGTTATGTGCACACCACAGGCAGCCAGTGTAGAGAGCTCAGGACAGGAGTGACATGGTCCCCATAGAGGTCCTGTCACCATCCTGGCAGCAGCATTCTACACTAGCTGCAATCGCCACATCAAACCTCGAGACAGCCCTAGGTACAGGGCAAGCATAATCAAGTCAGCTAGTAACAAAGACATGGATAACTGTAGCCAGATCAGTAAGAGTCAAGAATGGGTGGATCCTAGCAATATTCCAGAGATGGAAAAAGTTGGCCCTAATGACTGACTGAGACCTGTTTTTTAAGGTCAAGACAATCGTCAAGAATAAAGCCAAGATCCTAACGCATTAATCACCGACAGGGACGACCACCGACCACTAGGGGGCAGTCTCCCATCAGTGAAAATACCCTAACGACCCAGCTCAGTCACCATAACATCTGTCTTGCCGGTGTTGAGACATAGCCAGTTAGCGGACATCCAGTCATTTATCTCAAGCAAACACCGACTCAGTGTATCTGGTAGTCAGGTTTCATTTTGTTGTTTATTTATCTTATATCTAGGCAATTTCTTATCTGTATCTTTATTTTCCCCACTCTGTTTCTTTCCATGTGAACAGAACTGAGGTTGGTGAGAGAGCTGGCAATGATTATTGGCTAGCACATGGCACTATGAGGGAGGGTGCTTGCCTGCACCTGTATCCCTTGCTGGTCCCCTGGTCAAAAGCTTTGCCCTCTGGGATCCTAGTGCCTCCCGCCAGACCCAAAAATATTCTGAAAGATCAACAGTTACAGTAAGTACAGTTTGTAACTTATATTTCCATACCTCCCTTGCTGGTCCAGTACTTGAGAGCCCAAGTCTGTTCCTGATGTTGGGTCTTCACTTGGTGCTTCAGCTACCACATTATGTATACATGCACTGCACAATATCACTGTGCTCTTATTATAGGTCGCGGGGGCAGCAAAGAAGTACTTGTTTCCAATCCCCAACAATACATTGAAATCTCTAGATGTTGTGTTGGTCAATCTTTGCCAAAGAAATAAGGGAGACAGACAGTATACTCTGATCTTGCATCCCTTAACCTGCTCTGGTATTTTGAGCAAACTCTCAAAGGGCAGCCAAGTCAGAGTCACTTCAAGATAACCTCTATCTTCACTCTAATGCCCTACTTTGCTGCTTCATCTCACTGAGATAATCCATATATCACGATCCCTTTAGAGGGTGCCAAATTGGGTGTGGACATGTGCCATGGTGACAAGTGCCATGGATGCAGTCCTTCAATGGGCATCCCTTGCAGTGTCTACTCCCATGATGTAGGGATGCAACAGATCAGAGCAGTCTGCAATCTCTTGAAGACCCCAAGGGTCTGAGGCCATATGACATTATTTGCAGACCTCTGCAGGGTGATGGGTCTGTGTTGTAGCTCCAGTGATAAAATACACAGAATGGTAATCTGATCGTGGCACTGGGGTTATTGATGTAACACAGGCTGTAGTACAGAAGAAATCTCTTCAGGTCACCAATATGGTACTGAAATCTCAGAAATACTTCTGAATCTTTACTTGCTAGTTTTCTAACTGACAAAAAGGCTTTAGGTTCCTACTGGTTGCTAATACTGACATTTAATCATATCCAACTCTTGCTTTGCTTATGGCAGGCAAAGAATTTCTCTCACAGAGAAAGTAGGCCATCTGCCATATGAATGTGGTTCACTGATCTATAAATAAATCTACCGCGTTCAGTGTAGATTATTATGAAAAGAAGATCTCCTCAGCAGTGAAATGCTGTCTCACAATGCCGACTGTAAAAGGCAGTTTAATGCCATCATCTTTCTTATTATAAGCAGCAGATAACCTCTGAGTTCAGATTTAATAAGAGCCAGGCCACTGAAATTGAGTGTTTATTTTAATCTTTTTCATATCTGGCCCTGTAAATCTGAAAAGATCCAGCTTTAATGAAAATGTCTTCACTAATAAACGTGGAATGCCAGCCATTCCAATTTTAGGGAAATATGTGCAACGGAGTTCTGCTATCCCAACTTTGAGTTTCTTGCTGGAAAATATAAGCGTTTTAAATTTATAATGTGTTTCATATAGTATTAAGGACTTTGCACCACATTTTGAAGGCCAGTGCTACACATTAGGCACAACCCTATAACACTTCAGGGGACACTTCCTTAGCATTTATAGTGGCAGCAGCTGTGAATAGGGAGCATAATGTTTACTAGAGGCACAAATATCTGAGTCTGGATTTAATAAGAGCCAGACCACTGAAACTGAGTGTTTATGTTTAATCTTTTTATATCTGGCCCTGTAAACCTGAAAAGATCCAGCTTTAATGAAAATGTCTTCACTAATAAATGTGGAATGCCAGCCATTCCAATTTTGGGGAAATATGTGCAACGGAGTTCTGCTGATCCCAGCTTTGAGTTTCTTGCTAGAAATTAGAAATGTTTTAAATTTAGAATATGTTTCATATAGTATTAAGGACTTTGCTCCACATTTTAAGGTCAGTGCTACATTAGCGCCAGCCTTATAGCACTTTGGGGCACATCCTTAACATTTTTGGCAGCTGTGAATAGGAGCATAATGTTTACTAGAGGCATGAATATCCAAGTCTGGATTTAATAAGAGCCAGGCCACTGAAATGGAGTGTTTATTTTTGATCTTTTAATATCTGAACCTGTAAATCTGAAAGGAGCCTTGGCCCTCTTTGGTTTCGTGGGTATCAGCTGTAATGATTTTGCATTAACCTAGAAAATTTATTCCAAAAAAAAAATTTAAATATAGTGGGTACTGCATTTTTTTTCTTTCAAGTAATGGTCCCCCCATATCCTTCCCTTACTACCTGATTCCCCATCTGGGAGAGTTGGATAGCCCAGATGCCACAGATCTTCTTCAGGGATATCTCTGTCATCAGGTCACACCTATGGAACTTTTCCGTCAGGCATCAGGATCCCATGGAAGCTTTTTCTGTAGCAGTCTATTAGAGACCCATGCTGATGCCAGGCTCAGACATCATGCAGCTCTATTAGATAGGTGGCCCTGTTCCTGTCACCAGGCGGGTTTAGGATAACACAGTTTCAGGCAGACCACAAATCAGGGTGCATAAAAATGTCAAGTGCATTTGTCATTTTGTTTTTATCAAGTAAAATATACAGAAAGCAGAATGGTTAAGTCAGACAACTGCTTAGCTTCAACAGTTTTCAAGGCTTTTCTTCAGCCTAACAGTGTGAAAGCACACACTACAAGGAGGTATTTCAGCTTCCTCAGTCAGTATTCAGCTGACCTTCCTAGCTATCCTCTCTTAGCACTGTGGTAGGGCATTTTAAGTTCACTAGAAGTTGGAAAACAATTTCCTGCCTTTTGATTCACAGCAAACATAATATAAAACTAGCCACTAGGGGCCACTGTTGCACCACAGAGAACAGTTATTTGGCACCTGGAGAATATTATATAACTTATTTATAACATTGTTAAAGATCATCCCTGAGGTCAGAACATTCTGTGCTATCCTAAACTCCCTGCAGGGTCAAATTACATGGTTCAAGAAGGCCAGAGATGCTGCCCTCCCCAGGAACTCCTACAAGGGTCGCGAGACCTCAGAAACAACCGCCTCCCCACCGGACATCTCCAGGAGGCCCCCACTGGAGCATGAAGCAAGCAGGTCGAGAGGGCCAGAGATGCTGCCCTCCCCAGGAACCCCACAAGGGTCGCGAGGGCCTCAGAAACAACCGCCTCCCCACCGGACATCTCCAGGAGGCCCCCACTGGAGCATGAAGCAAGCGGGTCAAGAGGGCCAGAGATGCTGCCTCCCCAGGAACCCCACAAGGGTCGCGAGGGCCTCAGAAACAAGTGCCTCCCACCAGACATCTTCAGGAGCCCCCACCGGAGCGTGAAGCAAGCGAGTCGAGAGGGCCAGAGACACTGCCCTCCCCAGGAACCCCACAAGGGTTGCGAGGGCCTCAGAAACAACCGCCGTCCCCACTGGACATCTCCAGGAGCCCCCCACCGGAGCGTGAAGCAAGGCACGGAGCAGGCTGGAGGCACAGCCTCCGCGCCTGAGTATGGCGTATGCATTTCTTTGTGCTTTTGGCACCAAAAACAATTTCAAACTGTACTAGAACAAAACTTTACTTGCCTTTAATGCAGCCTAAATCAAACAAATGTCCATACTGAGACTGAAATTAAATAAATCGGCGTAGCTTTGCTGATCGTTTTATTTGATAATTTTACCCCTCATGTTTTGCTTCATTGAATAAGATAGTAACCTGTACCTTAAGAGTTTAATTGCACATTCTTTCCTCTTGCTTGCTCGCTACATGAGAATAGTAACTGGTACCTTAAAGGTTGAACTGTATCTACGCAGCATCACATTTTCCAGCTGTTACAGGGTGAAGCTGTTAGTTGTAATTTTTTGCTTGTTTTGCCCACGTGTTCATTTACAAACTGTGATAGAAGCTGTTAGTGAAATTTTTGCTTAGTTTGCCCTCATGTTGATTACAACTGTGCTAGTAGCTGTACCTTAAGGGCTAAATTGAACTACGCAGCTTACAAGCTTACAAGCAAGTTGCAGGACAAACCAGGTGGGTAGCTACGAGCTTTATCTCAGGCAGAAAAGGGGATCTAAGCAGTACCACACTCACCTGGTCTCAACTCCGCCCGTCCAGTTCGCGAAACAAATTAATTTTCTCCTCTCTGTCTTCTTCACACAGTGGGTCGAGAGGGCCAGAGGCACTGCCCTCCCCAGAAGCCCCACAAGGGCCTCAGAAACAACTGCCGTCCCACGGACATCTCCAGGCGCCCCCCACCACCAGAGTGTGAAGCAAGGCACGAAGCAGGCAGGAGACACAGCCCTGCGCCTGGAGTACGGCCTGCTCTGGCATTTCTTGTTTCACGCCTCCCGGTGGGGGGAGCTCCTGAGATGTCCGTGGGAGGGCGGTTGTTTTGAGGTCTCCGCGACCCACGTGGGGTTCCTGGGAGGGAAAGTGTCCTGGCCTCGACTGCAATAAATTAATTTCTCCTCTCGTCTCTTCACACAGCGGGTCGCAGAGGGCCAGAGGCACTGCCTCCCCAGAAGCTCTACAAGGGTCGCGAGGGCCTCAGAAACAACTGCCTCCCACCAGACATCTCCAGGCACCCCCACTACCAGAGTGTGGAAGGCACGTGGCAGGGCAGAAGACACAGCTTCCTGCGCCTGAAGTACAGCGCAGATTTCTGCCCTCACGGCACCGTGCGCCAGCTCCCCACCACCCCCACCACCACCCTTAGTCAGCATTCACTTATATAGCTACAGTCAGATGTGCCAGAACCTATCAGCCCACTTTCAGATTAGCAGCTTATAAGATCCCACCACTAGCGGCCATTATACCGAGTCCCAGCTCGCTGCTGCATGCTTCACACATCAACCATGCTCCTCATCTAATACCACTCTTTCCTGACTTTTCCTCTGCCTTCTCCCCCAGCAACCCAGCCCATGCAGGACCCAAACCTCTACCCCCACACTGTGTCATCTCCCTTTCCCCCCATCTACCTCCACCTCTCTGCTCCAGCCACTTATGCACACCCACACATGGGCTCTAAGCCTTCTGTCCTCCCCTCTCTTTCTTTTCCTGACCTATCTGTCCTACTAAACCTAGCTACCTCAACCTCTCTACACACCACAAACAACCCACTCAAAGCTTAAGTCCAGATACATATGGAATGCCTCCTGCACTACATCACCCTGCTTCTCCTCTTGACGGGGATCTTGAAACCAACCCTGGTCCATCGCCCACTCTACCCCCAAACCCTCCCAAAGGGCCTTAGATTACTTCACCTAAACATCTGCAGCCTCCTGAACAAAGTACCTGAGGTGCAACTCACTGCCCTAACCCTCCACCCAGACATCTGCATTATATCCGATACATGGTCGAAACCACACCATGCTGATTCAGAAATAGCCATCCCTGGCTACACAGTTATCAGGCAGGACAGACAGGGCAAGAAGAAAGGAGGAGGCATCGCCATGTACATATCCACCAGGATCCAGTTCACCCTGTCCATGTCCCTGGACCCACACCCCAAATAGAATATGTGCTGATTAAGCTTACTCTACTGCATTCCTCCCAGTGTATGTGGCAGGGACATACTGCACCCTGCTACTCCTGCACCCAGCGTCCTAGACCACCTAGCCACTTTAAAAGTCTGCTGCTGGAGCTGACGAGCTCTACATCCTCAGGGATTTCAACTACAATTGGCTAGCAAAAGACTGCTTTAAACAACGGAGCAAAGTTTACTCCCTAAACCTCTCCCAACAAATCGATCAACCCACCCGACTAAACTCAAAACACATAACCATTCCCTCCTGGACTGGGCCCTCACAACCCACCCTCACAGGATAATAAAAGCGGCCTCCTCCCTGACTCCCGAGTGATCACCATATGGTTTATATGGTCAGGAAGGTGCTGAACCTACAACCCCTCCCCCAGACACTCCTCACAAGAGCTACAATCCTCTGTCTCCATTCCCTTCTGAATGACCTCGCCCATGTCAACTGGTCATTCATTCAGATGGCACCCCTATTGACTACGTTTTTGAACATGTTCAGAGACAACCTGCTTGCTGTATGGGACTATCATGTCCCCTAAGATGCAATAGGGTCAAGGGCTTCCATCTCCACTGGGTCATCACGATGTCATCGGCAGTTGCCGAGCTAGGGACCAGGCCTGGAAAACACAAGCAGATGGCACCCTAGAATCCCTGCAGTGATATTGCACCCTCCGCAACTCCTGCACCAAAGCTATATGGAAGGCAAAGAAAAACTATTTCAAGGTGGTTCTCTCCTCCAACCTTAGCCACCTTTCTAAATTCTGGAAACCATCAAAACACTGCTCACCCCCAGCCCAACCACCCACCCCAAACCCTATCCATCCATGGCAACACTGTCTCAGACCCTAGCAAAGTTGCCTCTGTTTTCAACACCTTTTTACTAACTGCGCTGCATCTCTCCTCACAAACCACCTGCATCTCACCCACACCCAGTTCCTCCTCACAACCCCAACACCCCCACCCATCTCCACGTCTCATTCCGCCCAGTCCCCATGGCAAAGTACTCCATGCCCCACATCTCTAGACCCTAACAAAGGCAAATGCCCATTAGGACTGGACGCCAAGCTTTCTACACCTATCAGCCCCTGCAGTTGCCACCCTCTAGCCGACTCCTAAACTTCTCATTTTCCACGGCTCAAATTCCAGCCACTTGAAGCAGGCGGTCGCATACTCTACCGAAGGGTGGTGATCCATCTGCACCTGGAAATTATCGCCCCATCTTCCTTCTCCCAATTCTGGCCAAACTTGGAACACCTAGCCCCTTACCCAACTTACTCAATTTCTGACTCTACCTCCTTCTTCACCCCTTATCAGTCAGGATTTGGAAATCTCACCCACCATCACTGTGCTCTTAAGACTCTTAAATGACATCTCCTCAGAGATGGATAGAGGAGCATATCACCTTGGCCATTTTCATAGATCTGGCCAAGGCCTTCAACACCATCTCCCACCCAAAGCTACTCGCAAAACTAAATGACACAGGCCTTCCAGCCTCAGCCACTAGCTAGTTCCAGGCCTACCTTACTGGCAGACAACAGTCAGTAAAATTGGTACACAAGTATCCCCTACTCCTAGTCACCATGGGGTCCCCAAGGCTCTGTCCTGGGCCCCTTACTTTTTCCATATTCTTAAACAACCTCCCACTGACATGCTCAAACTCAGCCATACAAATATATGCAGACGACACTGTACTGTGGCCTCCTGCCCTTCCACTGGGACGTGTATGTAGCCCTCCAACAGGATTTTGATGCCATCCAAAATGGCTCGGGTCCAGTCAACTAGTACTAAACTCAAGAAAACTATTCTCTAACCTTCGCATGCAACCTCGACTCTCCCGCCTAGCTGCCTCCCTCGCCCATACCCTGGACGGAGCCACCTGGAGACCTGCACCTCCTTTAGATACCTGGCAGTATGGCTTGATCAATACCTTGATTTCTCCATCCACATTGACTCACTACACAAAAACTGCACTCCAAACTGGTGCACTTCATCGTAATAAAGGGTGCCTGCCCACCACGGTCCAGAGGGAAATAGTGCATAAAATGATTCTCCTATCTTTGACTATGGTGACGTGGTCTCACGGCTCAGCACCCTCAACCACCTTAGCCAGCCTAGACGCTCTTTCACTCCTACTCGTCGCTTCATCCTGGAATGCCCCCACCACCCATCACTGTGACCTATACAGCCCTTAGCACTACCTCGCCGAGTCTCACATCGGATACACCGCGCAAATGTCATAGCTAAATTCTGGACAAATTCCCCCACCCCCCACCTCAGCTCTGCTTTGTCGGCAAACCCTCCCGGCCTACTCTCTCAGATGCTCGACCCAGGCTACTCAAAATCCATTTCATGCACACTTCAAAGGGCCAATCCGCCTTCAAATACCGCCTGCCCAAACTCTGGAATGATCTTCCTGCTGGTATCAGGCTCACTCCTGCCCCAAGGCTCCTTGAACCACTCTCCATGACCATTTCTCTGACACATACAACTGCTACCAGCAACCTAGACCACTCAACCAATGGGGCATCTAAATATACCTTGACAGCTTAATGTCTCAGCAAAACTACTGTGTACCTGCATGTTTTCTGCCTGTTTATACTCTGATGTCTTAGGACTAAAACCTTGTAGTAGTAGATTGTATCAAATGCAGTCCAGCTCTGTAACTATTCTGACCTGTTGTTTTTACCCTGTATTGTACTTGTCCTGCTGTATTTTCTATGTAACCCCCAGGTCACATCTGGAAACGAGCTGTCCCGCTCAGTATGCCTGCCTGGTTAATCTCTAAATAAATAAATAAATAAAATTACCTCATGCTGTCTGCTGCAAAATATGTCTTAGAAGGGGCTGCTAACATCTAGAAAAGAAGACACAAACTTTTTGTTGCTATGTAACCCCCTACAGATGGGGTTCCTAGAAGGTCTGCTTGGGCATACCTGCCACTTGCCCCTCTGTTCTTCCTCCGGCCTCTCCTGATCTACTTGCCAGTTTTTCTTCTGTGCCCAGGTCTTGTTCTGCTCCTCTGCTGGTGCCTCCCAGCCTGCAGCCCAAAGTAAAATCCAGCCCCTCGGGCTCCAAACGCCATTGCGATCTTCCACTGTATTTGTGCTGCCCCAGGCAGTGGAATCGATTGGCAGCAAAAAAGCACCTTGATTTTCAACCACTTCATTTTGTGGTCACCTCAGGAACTATGCCATCGAGTCCCGGGATCCTCACCACATGGGGACCCGTGGCCGGACAGTGGGGAAGGGGACCAATAAAATTAAAGGCGCTTTTAAGTAGGTACTGATGGGGCTCTTTGTAATATTCATGAGCTGAGCCCTGGTCCTCTGAATATTCACGTAGTGTCTGTCTGCCCCAGGGAAGCCTGTATCTCAGCTACAGCCAAAAAGAAGATGTTTTATTGAATATTAACTGCTGTTGCATGTGGGGATTTGCTGTGTCAAAGGGGAGGGGTATTAAATTAAAATAAGTGCTTCTCCTGGCTAGCCAGACTTTATTGGGACTCATTGTGTCAGCCATCTGCTGCTGCAGGTGAGTAAGTATTTGCAGTAGCTACAGGAAACTTGAGTAGAGCCACGCCTCTTCTCTGTGCAGCGACAGCAAGAATACCAACTGGGCTAAATAACAGTGGGACATTGGGGCAAATAATATTTATTCTCTGGCTGCACCAGCACTTTTATTCAGGACTGAGCTCCTTTCTGCTAAAGGGACAGTGGGTTAAGCAACCTCAGCCAATTGGAAAGCCAGGAATACAAAGCCAAGACTTGTGGGACATTCACAACACCTCATGGGAAAATGCCAAGTGCTCATGGGGACTTACAGGGACCTATTTTTAGGTGCCAAAACATCAGACCAGCTGTGCCTCGAGTTGTGTGAATGACAGGTCCTCCAGCCATTCGGAGGCCAATCACCCCATCATCCCAACCAATCAGAAACTGTAATAAAGCCCTATAAGAGACAGTGTAAACCAGCATTTTACCAGATTGAGATAGAGGAGAGCAGATTCCAGTCTGCTTGGAGTCCTCCACAGGGGTGGGGGCTCAGACCCTGCCATGCTTCCAGGCCTGTGCATTCTAGTTAGGCCCCTCCATCCTGTAGGGGATATTTGTTATTTTATTTAAAAGTTACAGAAATTTTGTTTAGTTTCAACTGCTAGTCTGGAGGTTACCAGAGTTGTCCTCCAGGTGCTAGCCCTCCCTCCCACATCGGGAAAGATGTGGACCAAGACCAGATGACATCAAGCCTCAGTTATGTGAGATGACAGAAGATACCAGGACACCTTCTATTATGGATGCCACCCATGGAGGACCTGTGTGAGTATCTTTCTACCTCCCAGTGCAAGGGAGAGTTCTACAAGTAATCTTGGGCCTCAAGCCTGGTCTACTAGATATGCAACTAAATAATCCTCTAGGATGGTGTCCATTCTGGCAAACCCCGCCCCAGCGTTGAGACCTCTCAAGCCTCAAGCTCCACAGGCACTGGGCTCAACCGCCATTCATCATCGAACCTGGGCTATGCAGCCCTTCTGTCGATGCCTGTGTCGGCGATGAGTCCTCTTCCTGCCATCAACCGTAATACTATACTTATCTCTATTATCGCCTGTCATGCAACAGTTAGTCCCAAGGCCTGGGCCATTGTTGCCCCTCACTTTTGGGTGCTGCTTGGTGTGGATGCCAGTCTGACCTGTTTGCCATGTGCCTCCAAAGAGCCATCAGTACTTATGCTCATTAGCCTTTGCTTCAGAGCAGGCCGACATCAAGAGGAATACCATCATGATCTCATCTTTCCTGAGGAAGAGGATGAGAATGACACCAATGTGGAATCCTCTGATAGACAAAGAACCTCAGCGGCAAGGACTGAGGCAATGGTTACCTCAAACGGCATTGGCCGGGTAGCCAAGTTTCAAAGAAATACAAAATCACACATGCTCCCATAAAGCAAAGCATCATGGGTTGTATATGCAAATAATCACAGAATATTATGCTGGTTCAACTTTAAGCAAAATGCATGGTGCCAAAAGACCTCTCACACAGTTTGCAAAGGGTGCCAACAGAAGACACATACACGTTTCGCCCTACCAGAACTCATCAGTCCCCCAGAAGACTCCTCCTTTTCAACATTATGAAGCAGCTCTCCTCCACCATGGGTTTTAAAACTGAGGAGGAGGTTAAACTAGGAGGAATCGGTGGATTTCCTGGAAATTCCAGAGTCTTCACCCAATGTTAAAAGTTATTCTCCTCTGCTGCCAGCACTGAATGATGCTGCCTCAGCGGCCTGGTGCAGGCCCCTCATTGTACCAGCCATGTCCAGAAAGTCTGACAAGCTCTATCAGGCACCTCAGGGGTTGCCCTTCTATGCAGCCCAGCCTGAAACTGAGTCAGTGGTTATCCAGGCCACTTGTGACAGAGCTAAGGCCCCTAAGCACCTTAGTTCCCTTTACCCCTGACCGGGAGTCCAGGAAGTCAGACATCTGGGGCAAGAGGATCTTTTGCCTCTGCCAGCCTTGGCCTTTAGATTGCCAGTTATTTGGCTTATCTGATTAATTACCAGATCACCTTGGAGGATGGGCTGCTGCACAGGCCTTACCTGAGGGCTTCCAGAGACAGGAGCTTTTTAAGGTGCTCCAGGCCTTGGAACATGTCGGTATGCATTCTCAGTGCCACATTTGATATTGCTGATACTACAGCCAGGGAAGCTGCCTCCTGCATTTGCCTTTAGAAGACACTCCTGGCTCATTTACTCCACCCGACAGCTGACAGTTTGACAGCTGAGATCCCCCACAGCGAGTACAGCCCAGCCACTGTAGGGGACCCGCTGGAACTGGGCACTGTCTGTGGGTGGTCCAGCCCCCTGAATCAACTCTGACTTGAAGATGCTAATCCTTAGTGGGGAGTGCGGGGTATAACCCTGGAGGCCCATGGGACAAAGCCCTCAAGAAAACATAGCTAGCACATAGAAACCAGCAGCCACTGCAAATGCGGTCGACCTGCCGGTTTTGTCTGTTGGGGCGGTCGATCGGAAATTTGTCGACCACCTGTTGTGGATCCCTCCTGGCTCAGGGTCTCTGGCTTTTGTGAATGTTGTCCAACAAAGATACTGAATGCCCCTTTTGTGGGTCGCAAAACATTTTGGTCCAGATGTGCAGGATATCACACGAACCACAGGCTCTGGCAGAGCTTATTTGTTCCTTCCACTCCTGTACCATACCCAGCACAGGAGTAGGTCAACGTCCTTCTTTCATAAAGTCTCTCACAAGTTGGGTCCCTGAGCAAAGCTTCAGGGTGAATGCAGAGCTCTGCCTTGACTGCCCCCTCCTCTACCTCTTGTTCCTCTGCTAGCAACTCAGAGGGGGAGGTGCAGCCCGTCACCGTTCAGCCTCTTCCTGACTGCTTTCCTCAGCCAGGAGGTGGTGCTCAGAGGTTGGTTCTCCTCCATGTGTCCCAAAGGAGAACTATCACAACGGATACTTGGATCCTGCAAATAATCAAATAGGACTGTGTTTTAGAGCCTCTAGAGCAGCCTCCAGATATTTCCCCAGTCCCCACAGTTTACCCTCCAGATCACAAAGAGGTGCTCAGGAGGAGGTTCTCACCTTGCTGCACAAACAGGTCATAGAACCAGTGCCCAGGTGGCAAAGGAACATGGGGTTCTACTTCCCAAAGAATAGGGAACTTGAGGCCCATTCTAGACCTCAAGGAGTTGAACCTTTTATCCAGTACAAAAGTTCCGCCTGCTCACTTTGAACAAAAGAACATAGGAATGTATGGGTCTGTAGCCAATGGCCATTGTGACTCAACCAGTCAACCCAAAAATGAGTACTCAGTATCACCCATGTATCCATCCAAGGTAGATTTAATACATCTAGAGTGCTACTTGATACCACTCCCATTTGTAATCTATTGCAGACTTTAGCAACTCTCAGATTTAACTAATCTGCCCATCTATTTTTCTATAGAACTTGCCTTTTAGTTGGAATTGATGGAACCTGCTTCCCTCGTTGCTTCTTTTACTTGTGTACCCTATGCATTCACACACAAGTCGCCATTGTTACATGTCCTGCATATCAGGCATAAGTCCCTCTTAATCTCCTATATTGTTTGGAGTACAGGCCAGGTCTTTGTACAGCCTTCATCCTGTGCTCAAGTAGGGTGACTGGCTATGCTCCCTCGATATACAAGTTACATACCTGCCATATCATGGTTTGCCCCTCCACATGATGATACCTCACGATTCCCTGTTCAAGGGGAGCATTACCAGCTCAGGGTATTGCCTTTGGCTTATCCTCTGTGTCGTGGGTATTTACCAAGTGCTTAGCACCTGTAGCAGTAGCTCTTCAGTGCAAAGGCCCCTATGTGTTCCCGTATCTCGAGGACTGGTTACTGAAAGCCCAGTGCAGGGAGCTCATTATTGACTCTAGAATACACCCTGCAGTTATTCCAGTCCTTGGGTGTCGCTGTCAATCGGTCCAAGTCTGTGCTGAAACCCTCTCAGGGATTTCAGTACATAGTGGCAGTCCTTGACTCTACTCAGGGCAAGGCCTTCCTCCCTCAAGACAGGGTGGGCTGCCTTATTGCCCAGGCCCAGGAGGTGGCTCAGGGCCGGCATGTCTCAGCCAGGACATTCCTCAGGCTACTGCCTCATGGCCATGGCCATTGTTACAGTCCCTCTGGCCAGGTTGCACATGAGGATTCCACAGTGGACCCTCAGGGTTCAGTTGGATCAGCCAGATGATCTAGATCAGGTGGTCCTTGTCTCCTCACCAGTGCACAAAGTGCTTCACTGGTGGAGGGACATGGCCAATCTCTTAAAGGGAGGGCCACTTTCTTAGCCTCACTCCTAACCAAATCCTCACCGCTGGATGTTTCGGTCTGAGTTGGGGAGCCCATCTGTGTCCTTATCAGACTCAGGGTCTCTGGTCCCAGTGGAGACTCACCTCCACATAAACATCCTAGAAATGAGGGCAGTACTATATGCCTTCCAGGCCTTCCAGAACCATCTTTCTCTGGGCCCTTTGCTGGTGCAGTCGGACAATCTCAGTGTGGTCTGTTACATCAACAAAGCAAAATCCATTCTCCCTCTGTGTTGGGAAGCCATGAGAGTCTGTTATTGGGATCTAGAGCATGGCCTAGAACTGTCAGCTGTCCATGTGCCAGGTGCCCAGAATGGTTTGGCAGACAGCCTCAGCCAGTCACAGTCCAAATGCATGAGTGGGAACTGCTGGCTTTGGTCACAGAAGACCTGTTCGACAGGTGGGGTCGCCCAGAGCTGGACATTTTTGCATCCCCACCCAACACAAAACTGCTGCATTTCTGCTTGCCAGATCCAGGGCCTGGAGTTTTCTGGTGAGTCATGTTGTCCTCTCCTGAAAAGGAGGTTTCTTTACACATTTCCTCCTTTCTCTCTGATTCAGAGGGTTCTCACTGTTGTTAAGATGGATGGTGCCACCCAATTCTGGTGGCCCCATTTTGACCTTGACAGATATGCTTTCCATTACTGCAGCAGTTGGCTGTGGAACCTCCAGTTCCCTGCCCCTCTGCCGGTAGACATGCTGACTCAGGTCCAGGGGACTCTGTCCATACAGACCTCAAGTCCCTCCACCTGCATGCATGGCGCCTGAGGACATAGCCATTTCTCAGTTTGTGGTATCTCGAATGTAGTGACATCCTTGTGGCTGTCAGAAAACCTTCTACCAGGGTGACTTACTCATGAAATGGAAAAGGTTTGCTATCTGGGCTGCTTTTCATAGCCTGGACCCTTTCACCTGTCCAGTGAACTAGGTTCGGAATATCTCCTGACCTTGTCTGATGCAGGACTTAAATACTCTCCCTTAATGTGCACCTGTGGGCCATATCAGCCTTTCATGTACCCATTGATAGATGTACTGTGGCACAGCTGGATGTGGCCCCTACTTTTCCAAGAGGCATTCTCCACTGGAAGCCTCCTATCCATAATCCGGTTCCGCTTGGGACCTGAATTTTGTTTTGGAGAAGCTGACCCCACCTCCTTTTGAGCCAGCCACATCTTGCAAGTTACACTTTCTGTCATGGAAAGTGTTATTTTAGTTGCCATTACTTCTGCTTGAAGAATTTTAGCACTACAGGTCTCATGTGTGAGCAGCCTTATTTGATTTTCCACAAAGACAGGGTCTCTTTGTGTATTAATCCTAAGTTTCTTTCTGAGGCGGTGTCTGAGTTTATCCTAAATCAATGCAACCACCTGCCTGTTTATTATCCAGAGCATGCCAGTCCAGGGAAGCATTGTTCATACTGGATGTGTATAGAATTCTGCTACTATACACACCGTATAAGAGACTGCTAGGTTGTTTGTTTGTTTCTTTCGCCTTGGCAGAGAGGACTCTCCATTTCCAACCTGCTGTCCAAATTGTTGGCCAACTGTATTATTTTTGTTACAGGCAGTACAATAAGGAACTTCCTGGGTTGTTAAGGGCCATTCCACCAGGGACATGGTCCTCGGTTGCCTGTTTCAGGACGGTCTGCAGCTGAGATTTGCACTGCTGCCACTTGAGTACCATCCACACGCTCACTATGCACCACAGTCTGGACATTGCATCCAGAAGAAGGGCAGGCTTTGGCCTCATATGCTTTAGGGCCTTTTTTCTTAGGCCTCTGGCCTCCTGCCACCCAGACTGTTTTTGTGCTCTCAGCACTGCTTGGGAGTCATTCCATAGGTGTGATCAGATGACAGAGATATCCCAAGAAGGTAGAATAGTTACATAGGAACTCACTGTAACAGTAGATCTTTGAGGGAATCTCTGTCATCAGGTCATGCCATCCTCCCTTCATCTCCCTTTCTGTCTTCTCTCTACAGCACGGCTGTCCTGTTGCTCCAGCCTTCTGCTAGCTGGGCACCTCTCTCTCACCATGGTTCCCTGGTGGGACTCCTGTCTCTCATGGCCTCTGGCTAGAGAAAGAACTGAGGAGGGAGTGGGGCCTCCTGGGCTTATATAGGGTGCATAACATTGGAGCCTGACATCAGCATGAATAGCCCCTAATGGACTGCTGCAGAAAAGATTCCAAGGGATCCTGATGCCTGACAGCTAAGTTCCATAGGTGTGACCTGATGACAGAGATTCCCTCAAAGATCTACTCTTGCAATAAATTCTTACATAACTGTTCTTTGTGAGTGCTGTGATGCTTGGGAGAAGCAGCTTTTAGTGATTGTGGTGTTGGGGTAAGGGAGGACGTCCCAGTGGAGGAACCCTCTTTGGCAACTAGTGGTGTCAAAATAACCATTTTCCCTAATAACCGGGTAATGTTCGCTAACAATACATCTGTTTTCCTATAGCGCAACATTTCTCTTTTAAGATATAGTATATTATTTTACAATAAATTAGTGAAAATGGAGTTAATTAGTTTGTTGCCTTGTTCCTCACCCCAAATGAGGGTGTTTAGTGTCTCTCCCAGCAAACTCAAACCAGATGCCATGATGTCATGATATGTTGATAACTCTGACAATTTTTCAAGGTTATATTACCATGTAGAGTATGTTTTCCATTTTGCAAGCTGACTTATGGCTCAGTGGGTAGTGTTAGAGAGCTCCCATGTGGGTGACCTGAGATCAGGAATGAGCTTGGGGAGCTGGTTGATGCCTTAGGGTTGGGGAAGTGCTGCCTATAGCAGCACTCGCAGCCTGAGAAGTAATGACATTAGGTTCCCCACCTGGTGATCCCTCTGCAATGCCAGGGAGCTTGCTCCTCTGTAGGGACGCCAGTTGCATGTTGAGGCCTGTTGGATCTATGCCCAGCTGTAGGGTTTGAGGGCTTGGAGAAACGGTAAAAGAATGCCGGCAGAATGATGCCTGTGGTCACACCAGGCTCTGAACCACTGACAGGGCCCTGACCCTATCTAGATATAAGCTGGGAGAGGATAACTCTCACCTTCTGGTGCCACCAGGGAGAGGGAGGGAATCTGGAGAATCATAAGTTCAGGTAAGTCCCTGGGATAGTGGGTGATGGAGCTGGATAACTGAGGACTGTGCCTCTGAATGAGGAAAAGATGCGGCTACGCTGGCTGCTGTCTGTGAGCTCTGGAATTTGGCCCGATTTTTCAGTTAATTTTATTATAGTTTTATTGTTTTTTCTGTTAGTTATTTACTTTTATTTTGTAGTCTCAAGCAATATCACTGTCTATTATCACCGCCTATTATTGCTGCAGTTATAGGAGAAAGCTGGTTATCATTACTGCTTTGTTATTTTAAAAATTGAGACGCTCCGATATTGAAGAGAGACTAGAGAGACTGGCCTGTGTGGAGTAAGCCTGGCTTGCTGGCTAGCGGTGTGACATGGGCTGCTGTGTGAGAGCGTGTGTGTGCTGACTCCCGAACTGGATTCTGTGGGGACTCGGTGGCTGGCAACTTGAGGCTCAGCCAGCTTTTGGTAGTGAAGCAGAAGGAGCGACTAGCGGTGGAGTAGCAGTTTCAACACGGGAGTATAACCTAGTCGGACCGCAGGAGAAGGGGTTGCCGGTTCCTAGTGAGAGTGGACCGCCAGAAAAAGAGGAAGCGGATAGCGCATAGCGGCAGTGAAAACTGGTTACAAACTTTTCACAACTTTGAAGGTTCTGGTTCCCCGTCCAGACGGGAGATGGTTTCTCTGCCACCGGAGGGTGGTGGGGTTTATCCTGCTCCTAGGAGAGGCAGGGGCACCACCGAGGGTGGTCCACTTGCTTCACCGTAGCAAGGGTTAGGTAGAGCCGGAATTTGCAGTGAAGTACATATAGTATCTGTCTGCTCGTCCTGCCTGCAGGATTCTTGGTCACTAGGAAGTTTAAACATTTGGAAGTAAGTTGAACTGCGTGGATTGTTCGAATTGGTGAAGTATCTCTGAATTTTCTTTGTTTTGGCCAGCGTGTTAGCTATTGGGAAATTTAAAACTGAGTTCAATTATGACTGATTCAGTCTCGTGAGAGGAGATTGATTAAAGTTTGGACCATACTGAAGTGGTGAGAGCACATAGGTGTGGACATAAAAAGACCTTGAACTCTTTGTTTTATTTTTATTTTTAGGCAAATAGGTATTGGCTTTAGACTAAGGGTTTTTAAAGTTATGGGCCAATTTTATGTTAGGGGTTCTGTATGTGTGGAAAGCTCCTCTCCCGCAGTGGTGAGAGTACTGTGGGTGGGGTAGAAAGATAAAGCATTTTGACAAACTTAAAGCACAATTTTGACACACTGATAGTATATTTTTGTTAATAGATGTTGTATTTATATTTGATATTTGAGTGTTGTGTTTATTAGTTTTATTTAAAATTATTGGTAAATTTTGTAAAGTAGTTATTTATATAAGTTTGAGTAGGGTTTATTATTGTTGATTTTTTGTGGTGTTAATTATGTGCTGAAATGATAATAGGGACTACGGGTATTATTCCTCTAGGCTCAGGGACCTTGTCCTTTCTCCTGTCCCTGCCGGGAGCTCTAGAAGATGTAGGGCTCTGGGGATTGTGAGGGGGAGGAGGAGGGCTGGTGCTGGGCCTGGGGGAATGGAAAGGAGCGGGCGGATAGGGATAGTGGGGTCAAGGAGATGCCCTGGGGTGAAATGGGCACAGGAAAGGGATCTCCTGTTTGCGCCCATACCCAAGGGTTCTGATTATGATCAGCAGGTAAGGCGGTCATCTTCGGAGGTTCATCCTACTCAGGCGGTAGTGTGCAACACCAGGTTCATGAAAACAAGACTGCCATTATAGCCGATCTTGTTGGGTCATCTGACCTGGCGCATCACCGGTAGACTTGGCTGGATGAAAATGCTCGCCAGTTTTAGCAGCAGCAGTTCCAGCCGGGTACTAGTGATACACCGCCAGGCAGGATCGGAGGGGCGGGGTGTTGCTACATGTTTTAAGTCAGAACTGGCCTGGTGGAGGTACCGTGGAGTCACCAGATCCTTTGAGTGTATCTCAGGCGAGGGTGGGTGCAGGATACTTTCGTGATACCATCCACCAGGTGATTAGAATGTTTTCCTGCAGGAAGTCGAGATTTCATTGTCGACCTGATATTGGGGTCCCCAGATGGTTGGTTCTGGGGACTTCAATGCCTGGGTCGATGATGAACTCTCACGCTTTTGGTCAAGACTTCCTCCAGTTAATGATATCACTGGGCTTCACAGGTTGCTTCTCCTCGACCCATATTGGTGGACACTCATTGGACCTGGTGTTCCTTCTGGGGATGGGGATATCTGACTTGGTGGTGGAACCGGTCAGATGGTACGACCATCACTCCATTAGGTTCAGTTTGAGGCCACCCCTATTAGGTCAGCCCTTCAGAGATGGTCTGGTACCACCTTTAAGGAGTGTATCCCGGATGACCTGATGGTGGTGCTGGACCTATCAGGCCTACCGATAGATTGCTCGGATCCAGGGACCTGGTACATGCTTATAATAAGGCGGTGACAGGGGCCCTTGATTCTATTATGCACCTGTTCGTGTTCGTCCTCTCATTCTTACCCCAGGTCTCCTTGGTTGATGAGACTATGAGGGAGTTGAGGAGGGTTGGACGGCTGAGAGGCGCTGATGGAAGTCCGGTTTGATGATGACAAACTTAGTTTGATGGACCATTACATGGTTTATCAATCCGCAATCTCTCGTAGAAGGCAGAATTCTGTCCAGAGAGATTGCGGCTGCACAGAATAAACCAGCTCAGCTCTTTTCGGACTGTGGACAGACTGTGCAATCCAGTCTGTCTTCAGCCCAGAACAGCCTTTTCTCCAGAACGGTGTGAGGAGTTTGCCTCTTCTTTGCAGATAAGGTTGCCAAAATCAGATCGGATGTCCGCTCTTCCTCCCCAATGGGAGCGGTGATGGTCGGCAGGAGATGTCGAACACCCAGCTTGTATGGTCTGACTTCAGCCTCCCCACAATCGATGACATTGTGATGATCATCCGAGCATTGCGACCGACCAACTGTGATTTGGACCCCGGCCCCACGCCTTTTAGTGGATTGTGTGGATAAAATTGGCCTAGTCCTGGCTTTGATAGTCTGGAAGTCTTTGGAGAGGGGATCTTTCCAGATCCTCTTAAAGAGGCTATAGTTAAGCCTCTATTGAAGAAGTCCTCCTTAGACCCAGATTGTCTAGCAAATTACAGACCTGCCTCTAACTTACCCTTGTGGGTAAAGTTATTGAGAAGGTGGTTGCAGTGCAGTTGGATGGTCATCTGACCAACAACAATGTCTACGATTCTCTCCAATCCGATTTAGAAAAGGCATAGTACCGAGACAGCACTTGGTTCGGGTACTAAATGACCTCCCTAATAGCGAGAGATCATAGGACCTGTTCTATATTGGTACTTCGATCTCTGCAGCATTTGACACTGTTGATCATGGTGTGCTGTTAGAGCATCTGCGGTCCATCTGTGGATTGTCTGATACGGTCCTCAGGTGGTTTCGATCTTACCTCGAGGGTAGGACTCAGAGGGTGGTGTCGGAATTTCTTCCTCGGCATCAGTCTCCTATCCTGTGGGTACTGCAGGGTTCTATCCTAGCGCCCATGTTGTTTGCGTATATGCTGCCGCTGGGAGCTATTATTAGACTATACGGTTTGGGTTTCATTACTGTGCAGATGATACCCAGCTGTATATGTCTTTTGTGCCCGCCAAGATGCTGCCTTGTCGGTATTTAATAACTGCCTTGCCGAGATCCAAGACTGGATGAATGGGAGTTGGCTGAGGTTAAACCCGGAGAAAACTGAGGTGTTGGTCGTGGACAAGGGTCGCTGTGAGGCGGGTCTGCCGGATGGATTGCCCTCAGGCTTATGGCTTGGGGCGCTTCAGCTGACGACCTCAGATCAGGTGCAGAATCTTGGCGTAATATTTGACGCACTGCTTGACGCTTAAATCTCAGGTGTCAGAGGTGGTCAAAACTCCTTTTTCCATCTGAGGAACATTGCTAGGGTGAAGCACCTGGTTCCTCCAGAGGATCTTCCAACGCTGATCCACGCCATTTCTGCCTTGACTGTTGCAACTCCCCGTACCTAGGGCTATCGGGGTTGAACTGCCTGCAGCTAGGTGCAGAATGCGGCGGCCAGGAGCTGTTGACTGGATCTTCCAGATCCAGCCATATAATGCCTGTGTTCGCAGACTGCACTGGCTGCCAGTGTTTTGGTGAATCACCTTCAAGGTCGGTTTGTTGACCTATAAAGCCCTACACGATCAGGGACCTACTTACCTGAAAGAGCTCCTGTGCCCCTACTGTCCTTCCCGCCTCCGATCCACTGATTTAGGATTGCTAGAGATTCCCAGGGTTCGCTTGAAAACTCAGGGGCTAGGTCATTTAGTTTTATGGCTCTGACCCCGTGGAATTCTCACCGCCAGGTGCGAAATTGCTCGACTGTCCTAAGCTTTAAAGGAGCTTCAAGACGCACCTTTTAGTATAGCTTTTAATGATTTATGTTAGTTTAAACTTGGTTTATTTATTGTTTTATGAAATTGTACAGGCGCTTTGGTTTTGAGAAAAGTGCCTTTTAAAAATAAAGAATGAATGAATGAATGAAATGGTATGACAGTATGAGGAGTGATTAGTGTTTATAGAAAAGAAACATTTTAATTTTAACCTGAGGTGAGCAAGGCACAGCCTTTTTCAGTCAAACCACAAATAAGCAAACAGTAGAAGCAACAAACAATAAAATCTAAAAAGATAAAGGACCTCAGCACAAAAGCCATGAAACAAGGGTTACCAGAAAGGGCATTGGTGACAAAGCCAGGTTTCAAAGAAATGCAAATCACACATGCCCAATGAGACAAAGCATCATGGAATGTACAGTATATGCAAATCACCATGAAAGAATTTAGACTGGTTCTGTTTCAAGCAGGAGTGCATGGTACAAGATGCCCTCTCACATACACTGAAAATGATGAGAACAGAAGACACAGACATGTGTTTCGCCTTCTTAGGGCTCATCATTGTGCTCATCTGTATCTCAACCCAGAGGAAATGAACCAGCCTTTTCGATTATATTGTGATTTGATCATGGTGAGGCCAAAATAGGAACACAGTCTAAAAAGATACTATGATGCTCGTGTTTCAATACAAACACCCTATTTGTACATTTTGAGAATAGAGCCTTAAAGGGCCCCTGACACCATTAGAAAACACAGTGTTCCCACCACATCCATATACCAGGGGTACATTGTACCCTCTTTCAAATTTTCAGTGGTACAAATTGAGTTTTGAGAGTACACCATACCCCTTGTAGAAAATCACTAGAGGTATCGTATTGTTTTAAGGCGTCGCAATCATTCAGCATTAAGCTGAATACCTGTTTTGGATCCACACACAGTCACAAACTCAGTCACTCACTTTCTGAGAGCTTGTTTGTATGAATTCATAATACCTCCTGAAAACATTCCAGCCCCAGTCCTAGTTCCAAGTTCCAGCTCCTTCTTCCAACCTACAACTAACTGCCTAACAATTCTCAATGTGCCTCCATCACAACAGAATAAGCTGCACCACAGGCAAGGACAAGGGTAAGTCAGAGACAGAGTGTGACAGACCAAAATCACAATAGCACTCTGATGATGACATAATTTGTGCAAGTCTGCATCTACATCAAAATCCAGGCAGCACAAAGGTTACTTTTCACTTTACATAAAATAACATGGACTTTCTTCAAGACCTCAAGCAGGCTAAATGGCACCAGGGTTTGTTATCATTCAACTTCAAAAACACACTCAGGGGACTGGCAAGGAACATAAAATGCTGCACATCAAAATCAGTTTTCCAGCAACACAGAACAGGTGTGCAAAAACAGAAAACATACCAGAATATGGATGCCAAAGTGCATTTTAATGGAATCGGTGCAAACAGTGTACAAAACCATGCTCACTCCCCATTATCATTCAGTCGGTCAGTCTATGCATGCATGCCACCCACTACAATGTCTCTAACACATTATCTGTCTGGCCACTGCTGACTGTACTGAGGTGAGTGTTTAAATGGATTAGAATAGTCTATGCCAGAAAACCATGACCACGCACCACCAGATTCACACTTTCACAGTGCACTTATAGAGACCACCAGCTACAGTGAGATGCCGGGCCTGGCAGGGGAGACAGGACTAGGACTGGTCAGTGAGTGATGGGGACAGGTGACAACATGGGTGCCGTGGGATAAGTATGCTCGGCCTCGGACTAAGGAGCCAGGCGAGCGTACTGCACTGGACTGGGATGCCACTGAAAGTTATGATTTTTTTAACTTACTTAGTGACTGATGACTGATGACAGTATGAAGGATAGCCGGGCTAGTGAGCTGGCGCAGCAGTTTGCTACCTCTGAAGTGGACCCCTCACTGACAAATGTTACATAACTTGCAAGCTGTCTGCCTCTTAAAAAAAAATCCACTCAGAGGGTGATCATGCAACAGTAGGCAAATGAGATGCTGGGACTGGGAGAGAGAGGGAGAAAGAGAGGACTGGGAGGCTGATTGAGGAACACGCCAACAGGAAGGAAAACTACATCATTCAGTCATCTCCAGTCCACCAGTAAAACAAAATATACATATACATGCTTTTAATATCAGATGAAGGAATTCCAGTTCTCTGTATCATGGAAACATAGACGTTGATGGCAGAAGGAGACCGCTAGGTCCATCTAGTCTGCTCATTTGTTTTAGACCTGTTTTGACACTCTAGTTGCTCTTTGTAGTCAGGGCTCCTTCTGTCTATCCCATACATTCTTGAATCCTCCACAGTGTTGACCTCCACATCCTCTTGAGGCAGGCTGATCCAGGCATCCACCACTCTTTTTATGAAGAAAAACTTCCTGGTGTTGGTAGAGAACCTCACACCTTGTAGCCTGAGGTCATGACCCCTGTCTTGGAGCCCTTCTTGAAGTGAAAAGTTCCTGTGCCTTGTGTCTGTACCTTGTTAATGTCTTTTATGTATTTGAATGTTTAAATCCTGTCTCCTCACTCTCTTCTCTGCTCCAGGAGTACATATTCAGTTCCCTAAGTCTTTCCTCGTAGCACACGCATTTCCAGACCCTGAATCATTTTGTCACCTTTCTCTGTACTGTTTCCACCCAGTCAAAGTCCTTCCTGAGGTAAGGCCTCCAGACTTGACTCCATATTCCAGGTGAGGCCTGACCAGCGATCTATACAGTGGTAGTACCACCTCTCCTCTTGCTTGTGATTCCTCCCATGCAGCCCAGCATTCTGCTGGCCTTCAATAATGCCTTCTCACATTGCTTACTAACCTTCAAGTCATCTGAGATTATAATTCCCAGCCTCGCTTCTGGTTTGAGGCAGCCAGTCTTTTGCCTGCTTGGTAATGTTCCTTTCTTGGATTTTCTTTCCTATGTGCATGACCTTGCACTTTTGGTGATAAATCTCAGCTGCCACACTCTAGACCATTCTTCTAGTTTCTTGAGGTCAACTTCCATCTTGCTCACTCCTTCTGAGGTGTCCACACTGTTACATCTTCATGTCATCTGTGAACAGACACACCTTCCCTTTCAGTCCATCAGTGATGTCTGCTATAAAACATTGAAAAGCAGAGGCCCCAGCACTGAGCCCGCTGGTCACTATGCCTTCCGCTCATTAGTGCTCCATTAACTGGTACCCTCTGGGTTCTGCCTTGTAACCAGTTTTGTACCCATCTGACTACTTCTGGACCAACCCCTGTGTGGTCATGCTTCTTTACCAGCCTTCTGTGCAACCGAGATTGAAGGCCTTACTAAAATCTAGGTAGACCACATCTACTGCCCCACCATTGTCCACTATTTTTGTAGCGTAGTCAAAAACTCGAGCAGACTTGTCTGGCATGATATCTGCTGTGAAACCATGCTGTTTAGTGTCTTGTTGGCTGCTAGTTTCGAGGAATGCTATGATCCTCTGTTTGAGTAGTGTCTCCGTTAGTTTCCCTACTATAGATATGAGGCTCACGGTCTGTAATTACTAGCCTCAAGCAGTACACCGTGCGGGTCTGTTGGGATCCTTGGCTGTTGTGTGTTAGCTGGGTGGGGCCTACTTTTTCAGAAGTTCTGCTGCAGCTTGCCGCTATCTTCTTCCCCATGGACATGTGAAACCCTGTGATCGCCTCATCCCTTAGGAGTACAGCACATACATGCATGCCCACTAGCAACTGGTGCAAGAGGATAGGTGACTTCTCTTAGTTTAAATTGTGGATGGACCAATCCTAAGATGGCTGTAACCGAGGGGAAAAATGTCCTTTCTTTCCAAGACAGTCTGCATGTAAAGAAACTCACATGCTTGCACTCAAAAACTCACCAGGCTTCTTTATGTGCAATGTGCCTCCTTCACACATCGATGTACATTAATTTTTTTAATTTTACGTGATTCACGTACATCTATGCGTGAATGAGAACACTGGAAAACATGAAAAAATTCGAGATCTAGACATAATTTAGTTTTTATATTTCATATATCTTCTATCATTCTTTCCTTTTATCCTTTATACTGAGTACATTTGTATGAAAGTGGATTACTGTCCTTAGACTTTATCTACTCTTTTCTGCCTTCCAACACTAGTGCATGCCTTTGTTACTTCTAGGCTCAACTACTGTAACTCTCTGTACATCAGAGTCATGGGAGGGACCCTCCGCCAGTTGCAGCTGGTGCAGAATGCAGCAACTTGGTTACTGACTGGCCTGTCGAGGTCCAGTCATGTGACCCCAATCCTGTGTGCCCTGCACTGGCTGCCTATCAGGTGGAGGGTCCATTTCAAGGTGGGCTTGCTCACTTTTAAGGCCCTATACGGACTGGGTCCGGGTTACCTGACTGAGCTCCTGACACCTGTAACCTCTATCCACCCCTCTGCCCTCGTCCTAGGGGCCTCTTGGATGTTCCCAGGGTTTGGCTCAAGACATTGGGCGACTCGTGCCTTCAGTGTCACTGGGCCAACCCTGTGGAACTCGCTTACCACCTGCAGTCCAGGAGGCCCTTCTATTGAGGTGTTCAAGCAGAGGCTTAAAGCCCACCTCTTTCGCCTGGTCTATCTGAAGTAAACCTTTCTGCCTGACTGCTTGAGTAAATATCAATGACCTATGGTTGACTGTGATTATGAATTTTAGAATGTTATATTTATGTTCTTTGTTTTATACTACCTATACTGTTTTTATTGTTAGGTGCCCAGAGCCCCTGGAATTGGGCCATAAAATAAAATTTGCCTTGCCTACACCTGGCATCATAATTGTCTCTACAGCACTAGACTGTGATGTCATAAACAGAACTGTGATGTCAAGTGTAGGCAAGCAGCCAGAACAGATAGGGCAGCAATCCTGTTTATGTGCAAATGTTCTTAGTAATAAAGACGTAAAGTGAGATTTACAGAAAAATATATTAAATATAAGCTGAAGTGTGTCTAAATATTATATTTTCAAAGTTGTCACGGTGGCGCTAGGGGCTCTTTAAAGAGCTGTAGTGACCTTCAAGATAAGTTTGGAAATTATTCATTTGTTTCAAGTTTTCCGCAGCAGGTCAGCCTCATTTAGGCATGGCATTTAGTCTGCAAGAGAGTCCTGGTGGTGGGGGTGGGGCTGTGGGGGTCACTAGTTGTCTGATACTCATTTTATAATCACTGTGCCCAGTGACATCAGCTGAGCTCAGAAGAACAAGTTTCAAGCAGGCCTTCACTCAGCTGATGTCCCTGGGTTTCAAAACTAATCAGTAATTATAAAATGACTGTCAGTCTGAACATGTATTTATTTATATAGTCACTTGAACATGTTGGCCAGGAAGGCACAGCTTTGTGCAGAATTACAATTTTCAGGTGTGTTTGTGGGGAGCGATAACAGTAGGAGAAACAACATCAGAACAGTGGTCAATGCATAGATGAACAAAGCAGTACAATGCAGCAGCTCTAGTGTGAGGGGAAAAGTCAGCTCAACAAGATAGTGTACCTTAAATCAGGGAATAAGATTGTTTCAAAGTGAAAAAGAAAAAATATTGTAAGGAAATTAAGGAGGCTACCACACACATGCCCACATTTTCAACTATATTAAAAAGGTGAAGAAAGGTTTATTTTCCTGTCAATAAAAAAAAAAAAATTGAACAAAAAATAAACTGTGTCTGTGCATGATAAAACATGTAAATGCATTGTGTATGCAAGTACAGGGCATGTTGAGGAAATTCTAAACACAGTTCAGCTTATATTTTATGAGTATTCAGTATACTCTTTACCCAGTTCTTCATTACTAGGACAGTTACCTGAAATCTGGATCTTTGCCTCTTGGACTTACTTCACTGGCTTTGTTGTTTGTCTGCACATGACATTATAATCCTTTGTTTGTGACATAACAGTAACCTGATATGGAACTGATTATGATGTCACAGGTAGAGGATTATGATGCCATGTTTAGACAAGCAGCAATGGCAACAGAAGACAAGCAACAAAGATCCTGTTTTCATAGTGATCTCCTTCATAATAAAGAAAAGGGATGTATATATATATATATATATATATATACAGAAAATGTATGACGATTAGATGAATGGGGCCAAATACAAATGTTTCTCCAGGGCTTCAGTAGCTCTTTAATGTCATTGTCAGTTCTTGCAGATAAACTCTGACACTGCTCTAAAAGTATATACAGTATCGGGAAAAAACAGGTTGGGTTCAGGCTTTGTAGCACTTTTATGCGCACACCATAATCCTTAATGTATATTTAAAAATGAATCACTCACTATTCAGAAGATACAGTATTAAACAACCTGGGCTCTAGTCTCAAAGGACTTAGATTGCTGCAAGCCTTGGGTGCACCAACGCATGGTAGCATAGGGCTTACCCAACAATTCCTAGGCTTGGATTAGGATTCTCAAACCCCAGCCCTCTGTGTGCCAAACACAGCGACTTAAAACAGCTTTTCATGGTCTAACGTCACCAAACTTTTCTGAGGGCTTGCATGAGTACTTAGCATAAAGCCACTGTAAAGGTTGTAGTGTTGCAAAAGCATGTGACCAATGAGAATTGGACACACTGTGCACCAAACAGTTTGTAAGTAATCGAATTTTGGCTTAGGGCTTGTATAAGCCCTGTGCCAACCTTTGAGAACAGAGCCCTTGAATCCATTTTATTTAGAGCATACTCACAGAAGATTTTCTAAGATAAAACACCAGGTGAGACCTTCTGAGAGAAAAATTCTCTTCACAAGCTACTTTGACCGCTTTTCACCAGTGGTCTTCATTAAGAGCCTCTGATATGTTTGGTACTGCTGCAAGCACCAATTTATTAATAGAAAGTGAGGCCATGAGGCCAGGAAAATCGTGACAAATTGATTTTAGGTCTAAGCAATTCTCCTGAGTATTGCATATTTTGTCTATGCAGTATCTGTATTGTGATCAAGTATTGTGTGAAAATAAGCAGTACTTTCTTCTGGGTTAAGGAGCTAATGTTTTCTGTAATTTCCAGCTTTACTTTTATAGTACATTCTGTAACGAAATTACTGTTGGTCAGACAAACTACTGTCTCCTAATATGGTCTCTCCTTTGCCTCTAGGCAATAAATTATTATGCTTGACTGTAATCGAATCATGCCATACTGTACAAGTTTCTTTAATTAACGGATAGTACCTACATAGCAGGCATAACCACTAGGTAATGAACTGTGCTCAGTAACATTGGCAAGGTCAGTTATATGATTGTAGAGCTCGATATGGAGGGGACTGTCATCATTACAAACTGTACTGAAAGAAAAAATCACAATAGTAAACTAGAACCCTCCATTTAGAGAGCTTTAAACACTCCACATTCCATTGGGCTATGTAAACTTAATGTATAGACAGCATTACAACAAGAAGGCTATATTTTCATATTAGGGTAGAAAGGACATCATAGGGACTGCAAGAGTAAATATCGGACATTCCTTATGTTTTCTCAGTTCTGAGATAGAAACATTCACTGGGTTAGGCAGGGTTGTCCTTATTTTTGTTTTTATAGTACTGTATCAGGTTCCTGAAAATTAGAAACGTTCTACTTTTAAATTCTGTGTTGCTGCCAAAGAATGAGAAATGTGCCATTTTTTAAACAATACGCTAGCTCTTCGGTATCACCCACTCAGTGCTAAAATATTATTTCTCGCTTTGTTTTTATGAGTAAATTTATAATTACTTTCAAAAATGCGCTGCTCTTGTTGAAGGTGTTTGCTGAATAAGCACTTTCATTTTAATGAGTACAACGCTCATTGAAATAGAAGCACTTAAAGGGAAGGTCTCTCAGCCTAGTTTCTGTATACCTCTGTAGCCTGTAGGCATAAACAATGATTCCCTCTTAACCCCCAACACACACTAATTTCATCCTAATTTAAATGAAGTTGCTTAACTCTGTTCTGCCCTGTTGTGAAAATCTGTTTCACTGCATTGCAAAGGTCATGACCCACTCACCCAAGGCACCATGGGAATTGATGATGCTACATGCGCACGCTCAACAGAAGTGCTATTGTCAGTTCTGTTGTAAGTCATCTGAAGTCTCTGTATTCTTGTCTTGTGCTGGCCATCAAACTTGTCAAGGTAAAGTTCCTCAATGCTTTCTGTTGTTTAAAGTGTGTCTGAGTTGGAAAATGCAGCTGGAAAGATGCTGGTGCTTGTGAAGTTTGGATATTTAACTGATTAAGTCTCATGTGCTAGGAGCTCTTTGCTTACTTCCAGTCCCTTTGATGGGCAAATACACATTATCACCTCCCATGTTTCCTTTTATGAATGGGGTCATGACCTTTGCGGTGGAGTGAAATGGGTTCTCACACCAGGGCAGAACAGAGTGGCAGACGAAACTGCAACATACACCAGGGAGCAGGTACTTCAGGAAGCTATCCAGGACAGCTATCTAGTGCAGGGAGGACAAAGCCTACCAGGAGGGGAACATACTGGACGTTTGCTAACAAATGGCGACCAAGTCCAGGATGTGGTAGGCAAGACCCTCTGGCTGAAAGCCACCACCACTCAGTGTGGTCCCTCTGCACAGGAGGGAGGTGGCTAAGACCAGGACAAGAGTGTTCAACTTGAGGAAGGCAGATTTTGCCAGAATGGGCACTGTCCTAGAGGGATATTTAGCTGAATTAGCCCAGGGATGAATGCTGAACAGAAGTGGGCAATCATTAGGATGGGACTCAATGAGGCTACAAACACATGTGCCAAGTCACAGAGTAAGTAGTACAGGTAAAAAACCTAGCTGGTTCAGCAAGGAAGTGGAGGGAATGGTGAGGGAAAAAGATTGGCCTTCATTAGGTTCAAAAATCTGAGCAAGAGGAGGACAGGGAGGTGTTCACAAAGACATCTAGGGAGGTGAGCAGGGCAGTAAGGGTAGTCAAAGCAGCAAAGGAGCTGAAATTGACTCAGAGCATCAGAGAAGGTGAAAAGGTGTTCTTTAAATACATAAAGGAGAAGAGGAGTTGTAGGGATGACATTGTTAGAATCAAGAGGGAGGGAGATGGACAGAAAAGGGAAGACCAGGCAGAGGCACTCAACAAGTACTTCTGCTCTGTGTTCACGAAGAAAGGGATGGCCCAATACCACAAAGAAAAGGGGGAGTGTGGAGTGAGGGCAGAGATAGCAGATGGGGTCATCCAAGAGGACAGAGTTCTGAAGGGCCTTAAAGCCTTGAGGGTGGACAAGGCACCAGGACCAGACAGTGTACACCCAAAGGTCCTGAGGAACTGGTAGAGGTGTTGGTAGGCCTTCTGAAAGACCTGTTCAACACCTCCTTGGAGACGGGAATGTACCAGAGATTGGAGGATGGCTCACATTGTGCCCCTCCACAAGAGGACCCAAGGACAAACCAGGCAATTACAGATTGGTGAGCTTGACTTCATAGTAGGGAAGTTGATGGAGACCATTCTGAAGGAAAGGATGATAACCTTTCTCAACAGTAATGGTTTGCAGGACAAGAAACAACATGGGTTTCTCTTGGGAAGATCTTGCTAGACTAACCTGATCGACTCCATTTGACTGGGTCACTAGGGTGGTTGATGAAGGCCACACTGTAGATGTCCTATATCTGGACTTCAGTGAGGCTTTCGACTCAGTGCTACATGGGAGGATATTGAGCAAGCTGAGGACATGAGGGCGGGGAGAAGCTGGTGGGGTGGATTGAGAGCTGGCTTCAAAGGCGGACAACAGAGGGTAGTTGTAAGGAGGGAGACATCCAAGCCAAGGCAAATAACTAGTGGGGTACTGCAGGGTTCTGGCAGTTGGGCCCTGTTTGTCTAGTTACTCATCTGAGAAACTGCAGAGGGCTGAAGAGTAAGATCAGCCTGTTCACTGATGACACTAAGAATTGTGCAAAAGTGGACAGTGAGGAGGGGAGGCAGGCACTCAGGGAGGATCTAGCTAAACTCAAACACTGGTCAGAGGAGTGGCAGTTGGGGTTTAATGCTAAGAAGTGCAAGGTCATGCACCTCGGAGCCAGAACTCTCAGGACCAGCTTCTGGCTGGGGGGCGCTAGGTAGCAGCTTCAGATGAGGAGAGGGACCTGGGGATACTAGTCACAGGGGACATGAAGGTATCAGCACAGTGTAGGAGGGTGGCAGCAAGGGCAAATCAGTGCTGGGGTGCATTGCCAGATGGATCACCTCCTAGAAAGGAGGAGAAGGTCATCCTGCCCTTGTATAGAGCACTGGTGTGGCCACACTTAGAGTACTATGTACAGCACTGATGCCCATACCTCATGAAGAATGTGAGATTACTGGAGGTGGCGAGCGTAGGGCTACAGAAATGATCATGGGGCTAGGGAGATGCCTTATGAGGAAAGATTGAGGGAGCTCAACATGTACTCACTAGAGGAGAGAAGAGAAAGGAGGGACATGATAGAGACCTTTAAGTACTTGAAAGGCATAAACAAAGTTAGAGCAGGAGGATTGTTCTGCTTAAGGGAGGTAGGATTACTAGGAGACACCGTCTGAAGTTGGAAGGAGAAGGTTCAGGAGGAAATGAGGAGACACTACTTCACAGAGAGAGTGGTGGTGGGATGGAACGACTGCTGGAGGAGTTAATCAAACTGAGGACAGTAGATACTTTAAGCGGGGTTGGATAGAGTCAGGGCAGGGTTAGTACAGACAAGAACACAATGGGGGAATGACAGGAGCGGGATGATGGAGGGGTGTGGCAGCTGCAGTGGTATTAAACTGAGAGCTGCACAATCGGGCAGACTTGATAGACCTGTGAGCCTTTTTCTGGCGGCAATTTTGATGTTTGTATGTTCGAACTTCATTTAAATTTAAATCAGGGTGAGATTTGGGAGATGTAAGAGAGGGAATCATTGTTCATGTCTACAAACCACACAGGCAAACTGAAAAAAGGTTGAGGGATTTTCCGCTTAAAAGTAAGGATCATCTGCCAGCATGGGACATTTTTCAAATATCATTACATTTACTTATAAAAAGCAAAGGTGAAATATTATATTTGGCACTGAGTGGGTAGTACTAAGGAGCTGGGTATGGAATGGGTTTATTTTAAAAGAAAACAGCAAGTTTCTTATTTGGGGAGATGGGAAGAGGCATTGTTCTAAAAATAGAAAAGCTGTTGTAGTATAGATTTTTTTTCTTTGTATTTTCTTTTATCATTTTTTTCACATTTTCCCCGATCCCAGGACCCCAGCACATGGCAACACATGCGCATGGAGGCACATATGCACCTGTGGCACGGTACTGGCCTCTTTCACCCCACCCTGGTGATTGCCATGGCTCCCATGATGGCTTAGGCGCTACCATTCATCCTCCACTGGGAGGCAGCCAAGAGCTGGGGAATCCTACATCCTCCCCGAATAGAGAGCCACCTTGCAGTAGCTTATTATCCAGCTCCTCGCCTCCCTCGACAACCCAGGCTCATCTCAACCCGGTCACTGGCGTGGCATTTGAGGTGTGGCGCCCAGTGCCTCAACCTCAGTGCCACCGACCTGTTGTTGTAGTATAGATTGATTAAAAGGGGCACTCACTGCTCCATGACACCTGATGACTGGACCATGGCTGGTGGTAAATTTCTAAAAGCAGCAGTCAAATGCCCCAAGCTCTCTTGAATAAATAAACTGTGCTGTGAAAAAAATTTTTAATGCAGGTCTACAAACTTACAATCCTCATCATAAAAAGCTGGCCTGATGGATTATAACATCATGCCAGTTCAGCAATGATAAAACTGTGTTTGCTTTCCTGATAGCTTTTGTGACTGGCCTCAGTCCGATAGCTACTACTTCTGTTGTTTTTCATACCTTTGGTGTAGTATAGTAGAACATCACTACTATATGACAACTTTCTGTGACCTTTGAACTGTCCTACAACAAGAAAATGCTTTGTATCAAATCCATACACAAGAGTGCTAAACATATACTAGGTGTGTTAATACCTTTTTGAATATTCACCAAGCATTCATATTCGGAGTCCCGATTATTTGTTATTCATGCCTCCTTATTCAGCTGATGGAACCAGCTGTGAGACTACAAGATATCCTGAGACTTCCTGTCCAATCAGAGGCTACTTGAAGCTCACTGAAGAAAGGTCATGTGACCCAGTACTGCAGAAGCTTCAGGCAGGAGAGAAATATACTTGAGCTGCTGGAGAGAAAGAATTTATTCCATTCTCTTGTCAAACTAGACAAAAGTCAGCTTGTCACACTTTGTGCAATAAATCATTTTCAGTGTTTCTCCAGAGAATTGATAGTAGTGTTTTTTTTCCCTAGATACTAGGCTCTGTTTCTGCTCTGCAAGCAAAAGCAATCAGACAAATCCTGGCCAATAGGGCTTAAGAGAGGCCACTCACTCAATCAGCCATTCCAATTTGCAGAAAGCCAAAACATACAAAACATTTCCAATATGAACTTAATTTTTTCCACTAAAATCACACATGCTTCGCTGATAGGGCTTGTTTAGCTGAATGTTTTTACTGTTGTCATTTGCTGTCCCTTTCTTACTTGCAATAATTTATTTATCACAGAAAAGAAAAGGCTGCCTGCTTTTTATGTCTCTTTTACATCCTTTCTTTTATTTCCATGGAGAGCCCAAAGGCAAGACTTCACAGAACATCTTTTCTAAATGCCATGTTAGTCTCCTTGCAGGATCCCCCACCACTAGGAGACCAACATGGTGCAGGCAAAATGTTTTAGTTGTGTGGCTGTCCCAATGGCTCAGGTTCAGGATGAGCAGAGCTGGTGGATGCCACTGAATAAGAAAACCTCCTGCTGTCTCAGTGATGTCTCATAGCAGTGTTCCCATTAAGGCTGCAGATCTGGGGTGCACTGCACCCTCTACAAACATTTTCAGGGGTACAAATTAAATTATAAGGGTTCATTCTACCATTTGTACAACATTCTTGTGAGGTACATATACTTCAAACAGAATTATGGGGTACAGTGTACTTGAATTTCCTAATTTCTACGAATCACATACAGTTAGGGGTAAATGGAACACTGGCTCATAGAACCTGAACTGGGTATGTTCTATTCCTGTCTGATTACAGGACAGAGTGCATCCCTCCGTATTTCCAGGGTATATCCTATCTGATTACAGGGTATAACTTACCTAGTTACCAAAGACTAAAATACAAAAAAATAAAAAATATCCCTTGTGGACAACAGGAGGGAAAATTAACAATGTTTTGGTTTCTAAAATGAAAAGAAAAGCCAGCACTGTAGCATACAGCACTGTCAGTACTGTCAACTACACCAATGAACCGAAGTTTTTGAATGGAACTGTGTCACCAGGGTCAGCCTGGGGAAGAGGACTCAGCATCTCAGGGATGACTTTTCTTTCAGGAAATGGAGGCACAGACAGTGTCCCTGTGGGATTGCTGTGGTGCCCTAGTGTAACCTGGGTGCTGGTGGTGGCAGCTGACCAAAATAGATATGCAAAAAGAAAATGAAATTAAAGGATTTAAAACAGCAATAAAAGGAGCCATCATGGGTCTAGATCTCAGATGACCAATCAGCATCCAGGATTTATTCTTGCCATTGTATAATGTTGAATACTAAGAGTGGCTACATAAAACTATTCTGCTTGTTTGTTGAGTTCAACTAGATTTATAATTAGCAGTGTGATTATGCTAATTGTAGGTGTTGGAGAAGAACTTGTACTTCTTTGTGAGCTGAACTTGTCTAAAACATGTGAAACAATGCTTTTATGTGCAACTAAGTAAAGTATCATCACTATAATGTATGGGGAGTCCTTATTAAGTATGGCATGCTGCTGTCTAACAATCTTGTAATCTCACTGATCTGATGTCAGCGCTATAAACCTTGCTTGCGTTCATCACATCGGTGAGATTACAGGACTGAATCCAGTCAGGTGTGCTGAATTCTAGCACTTGAATGTTGGTCACCATACGCGATCGGTTTAAACTGTTCAGCCAAGCCCACAAGCAACAAGTAATAGCCTTCCCGCTCTGTCCTGAAAGTCTTTACTGTTGCAACCCCATACACTATAAGACAATGGTTGGGGTTATAGTTTCTACCGCTGGAAAACCTCTCGCTGTTGCTTATGTTGAAGGTAAACCTCTCTCAAGCTTCACTCTTGAGGTTTAAGCAAGGTCGGCCTGGTAACCGCTGAGGGGTCTACAATGTGGTAAACTTCATAACCCCAGCCATTATTTATATTGTAACCTTTAGCAGACTTTACAGCCACATAGTTAGATTTGCTGGCACCTTGTCAAATGAAAAGCAAAAACACTTTGTGCTGTTTTTTGTAGTGTTTGAGACAGGATAGGGTGATACTGTATTTTTAGTTTGTTCTTTGTCTGAAAGAGAAATTCTCAACTTTATAACGTTATATGTATTTCAGTGTGATGGACAATACATTCCCTTCCCAGTCTCCAAGGGATTGCTGTTTTAAACATTCCAAGCTATGCCGTGGGACCAATTTTTGGGTGGAACCAAAGAAGATGATGGGTACTATGAGGAAAACCAAGTATTCTGAGACTCAAACAATAATCAAAACTGATCTGTGCTCCTCTGGAGGTCTCATTCCATTCTTATTCTTCACTTCAGGGATACTGTTAGGATTTTTGTCAGCAGACTACAGCTAAACAAGGCTATTTAGGGACATAGTGTTGTTTTGTTCTAGTTCAGCCTTAGAACCGAATCAAGTTTTATTTATGTTTTTAAAAGCCTTTGCATGTTACAATAATACATACTGAAAAAGAAGACAAAATAAATATGAGAAAAATAAAGAATATATATTTTCCTATAAGAACTAATAGACACACATTAGTTTCTTATAGTTAGAAGACTCAGCAAAAAGCTCAAGAAGAAGCATGATTATGCTTAGAGAGAAAATGTCCATTTGGCAAATGAGATATTCTTAAGATACAGGAAGAGTGTGTATGCAGTATTATGCAAGATTTGTTATTAAAGAACCAACATAAAAGTTGTTCTGGGGTACGATTTGGGGAAGAGAGAATTTCATTTCAGATATTTCTTTTCTACTAAGCTCTCCTGTAGGGCAGAAAAGTGTCAGATTAAGCGAGTGTTCCTTTGTTCAGGAGTGTCATCACATTTTGTGTAAAACAAGGTTGGTTCATATTTTAGTGTAACCCCTAGATGGCGCTATCCCAGGGCTACTACCCCTGCCTGATTTGCCACTAACAGGTTGAGGGCCTGGATCAATGGTGGTGCCTCCACCCAGAGGTCAGGGTTTGCAATAGTTAAACTAACTTGGTCACAGCCTCTGGGACACTGCAACCCCCTTTCTTCCCACTAGTGGCCCACACAATATATCAGAATTACCTTCACAGTATACACTTACCCCAGGTCTGGTTCGCACTGGGACCTCCTGTGAAATGAGATACAGTGCAACAATCACAGTACAGTACTTTAACATAGACAAATACCTCAGGCAGTATAACTTGCTGAAACAAGCAGCCTGATTTATTTAGGGGATATAACAAGGACAGGGGAAATCAGGTTAATTAGCTTATCACTCTAATAATCTACCTATGGCTCTGTGCACAGGCCTATCCCTATCAGTTACTGTCCCTGGGTACCTCAAGCCCTAGTGGCTAGTCCAAACCGTGGCAGCTGGTGGGCCCCTTTCACACAGAGAAAGGAGAATTAAACAGTCAGCAATTACAGTAATTCCATTTGGATTTAATGTGGCAATTCAATGAGGAGCAACCCTGAATTAGTATCACGACCTCCATAGGAAACATAGAAACATAGAAACATAGAAGTTGACGAGATAAGGACCGCAAAGGCCCATCCAGTCTGCCCATTCTTTTCTACCTTATAAATGTACATAGGCACTTTGCTCTATCAGTGACCTATCTATTCATAGTCATTTGTATTGCTCCATATGCCTATCCATGCCTGTTTGAAGCCCTGCACTGTATTCATAGCCACCACTTCTTGTGGTAAGCCATTCCATGCATCTACCACCCTTTCTATGAAAAAGAATTTCTCCACATTCCCCTTAATCGGCCTCCCTCTAATCTCATGCTGTGTCCTCTTGTCCTGCTATTTTTCTTATATTTAAACATGTTAGACTCTTTCACCTTGTTTATGCCCTAGGTGTTTAAATGTCTCGATCATATCACCTCCCTCCTTTGCTCAAGGGTATACATATTGAGCTCAGTTAATCTGTCCTCCATATGTCTTCCTGATACGGTCCCTGCACCACTTTAGTTGCCCTTCTCTGGACTGCCTCAATTTGGTTAATGTCCTTGTGAAGGTGTGGCCTCCAATACTGCACGCAGTACTCCAGATGGGGCCCTAACCAATGTCTTGTACAGAGGGTTATTACCTCCCTCTTACGACTTGTGATACCCCTACTAATACACCTAACACCCCCCTAGCCTTACCTGCTGCTTTGGGGTCTGCTTGGATGATTTACAGGTCATCAGTGATGCAGATCTCTTTCTTCCTTTGTGACTGCTGCTAACTCCTCCCAGCCTATAAGTGGCTTCAGGGTTTCTCTTCCCTATGTGCATGATTTTGCACTTCTTTGCATTAAATCCCAGTTGCCACTCTTCTGACCATTCTGCTAGTTTATCCAGATCTCTTCTCATTCTGCCCACCCATCTGGATCATCTACTCTGTTGCAGATCTTGAATGTCATCTGCAAACAGACAAGCCTCACCCTCTAGTCCATCTGCGAGGTCACTAATGAAGATGTTGAATAGGACTAGCCCCAGGACTGATCCTGAGTACCCCACTTGTGACTTGCATCTCTTCTGACTGTATACCATTTACCACCACTCTCTGTTTTCTGCCAGTCAACCAGTTTGCCACCAGTTGACCAACTTCTGACCCACCCGAGCCTACCTAGCTTATTTATCAATCTTCTATGTGGAACAGTGTCAAAGCTTTGCTGAAGTCAAGGTAAGCGACATCAACTGCTCCCCTTGGTCCACCACTCTGGTTCCAGTCAAAGAAATCTATGAGATTAGTTTGACAGGACCTTCCTTTATAAACCCATGCTGTCTTGGATCCTGTGCCCTATAGTTCCAGGTGTTACACTATCCTTTCCTTAAGGTGCCTCCATAATCTTGCCCACTACTGAGGTAAGACTGACCAGTCTGTAGTTCCCGCCTCCTCCCTGCTACACCACTCTTGTGGGTGGGATCACATGAGCCCTTCTCCAGTCTTCTGGGACCTCTCCTGTGCTCAGAGACTCACTAAACAATTCTGCTAACGGCTCTGCTAGTTCCTCCTTTAGCTCCTTAAGTACCCTGGGATGTATGCCATCAGGTCCCATTGCCTTATCCACCTGAGCTTAGCTAGCTCTTGTAGGACCCTTTCTTTTGTGAAGGGTAGTGCTCACCTCCCTCCCCTGTGTCCATGATGCTGAGCTGTGGGCCCTGCCCTACCTTCTCTTCAGTAAATACTGAGCAAAAGTATCTATTTAGGATAGATGCCTTTACAGGGTCCTCCTCCTCACATGCTCCCTTTTTCTCCATTAAACAGCAATACCCCTCTGGACTTTCTCCTTTCACTAATGTATCTATAGAAAGTCTTGTCACCTTCTTTTACTGTTACGTACTAGTGTTTCCTCAGTTTGGGACTTTGCCTGCCTTACTGCCTTACCTGCTTCCCTTAGGGCAGTTTGGTATATGCCTCCCTGTCTTCATCCCGCTGTGTTCCCTTATATTTTCTGAAGCCCAGCCTTTAGGCTCTGACCTTTTCTACTGTATTTGAGAACCAAAGTGGTTCCTTCTTCTTTGCACTTCCTTTTCTGTCTAACACAATGGGATGTTGCTTCAAGTATTGTATCCTTAATGCTTGCCACTTTGCCTGTACCTCTCACTGTGTTTCTTTTGCCAGGGCTAGCTTAACTCTGTTGGCCATCTTATCAAAGTCAGCTCCTCTGAAGTCCCATATTTTTGCTTTGGAATGGGATGATTTAGATGTAGTAGCCAAATTGAACCATACCATGTGATGGTCACTGGCCCCCAGGTGA
Organism: Neoceratodus forsteri; assembly: GCA_016271365.2. Classification (NCBI taxonomy): domain Eukaryota; kingdom Metazoa; phylum Chordata; order Ceratodontiformes; family Ceratodontidae; genus Neoceratodus; species Neoceratodus forsteri. The sequence goes on from CM057459.1 coordinate 1,088,302,933, forward strand.
CCTTCTACCTGGAGATCTATGATCCCTTCTTTGTTAGTCAGTACTAGATCTAGGATAGCCCTGTCTCTTGTGGGTTGCTGTACCAGTTGTTTGAGGCCCTCCCCTGAAGGAATCCACTATGAGTCTAGTTCTGGCAGATGTTCCTGCTAGTATTGACCAATCTGTATCTGGCATGTTGAGTCTCCCATTATCAGAACCTCCCTTTAGCTGTCATGTTTTGTATATCTTCTAACAGTAGTGTCTATGTCCTCCCTCTGGTCCTGGGGCCTGTGACAACCCCAGTTCTTATGGCTGTCCATTTCCTGTTTCCAGGGTGACCCACAGTTCTTCTGGCTCCTTATGTGTATTCTGAATTTCTGTAGCTTTGATATTTTCATTAACATACAGGGCCACCCTCCCCCCTTTTTCACCTTGGTCTCTTCTGAACAATACATAGCCAGGTACTAAGTCTCCCAAGTGTGGTTACTGGTAAACCACCGTCTCACTAATTGCTACTATGTCCAGTTTAGCCTCTGACATTATTGCCTGCAGGTCTGGGATCTTATTTCCCAGGTTGAGCATTTAATACATGATTTTCCATTGGCCGGATTTTGGTGTGTTAGTTGTTGGGTGAAGTTTGGCATTACCCCTGTGCATCGTGTGGGGGAGACAAACCTTTTTTCTTACCTGGTGATGCAAATGAGCGGCAAACACACTGAATTCCTGTTTGACCACTAGCTGAGGGGAGAAGTGTGCTTCCCATTCGACGTATAGGTGCTACCCCTCTCCCCATTTAGCAGTTTAAATATTCTGCAAAGGCGTCAAACTTCTGCCCCAATGCACTGACTCCTCTTTAGTCAGATGAAGTCATCAAATTTAAGAACTTTCGCTCCCAGAACTGTTGCCAGTTCCACAAATCTGTGTCCTTTTCCCTGCGAACAGTCCTTGAGCCACGTGTTTAGCTCCCTATCTCCCCTTCTCTGACCTTCCGTCCATCTGCTCCCTTCTCCCAGACTGGGGATCTCAGAAGGAGATGCAGACAGAAATAGATGATAGTTTGTCACCCAGCCTAGTCAGGTGTTCCTTGGTCACTCCCAACTGACCGGCTGGCGAGATCGTTAGTCCCTATGTGTACTAGGACATCAATGTTTTCTCCTGCTTTGTGAACAATTTTGTAATCCCGGTCAGTGTCTCTCCATGCTGATGTACCTGGGAGACATCTGACCATCACCCCTGGCTGGAGATGGGTATCAACTCCCGAATCATGAGTCTCCTATGATCAGAAGTTTTTGGATTTCCTTTAGCGCTTGTTTAGTTTGGTTCCTGATTTGGGTAGTATTGTTGTGCTTAGCTTCTGTGCTGCAGTGTCCTGCTCTGCAGTGTCTTCTGCCTCTTTATTTGATTTCAGAGATAGAGGCAGATACCTGTTTGTAGTGTTTATATGGTTTTGGAGGTAATGTGTTGGAGAGCGAGAGTGATGGGCACCCTGATTTGCTCCTCTAACCACCTCACAACCTCTGGACCAACTCCCTCTCTTGATCGGGGTTTTTCTGTTGGATGCTGGGGAAATGGTAGGTTCTTATTGTGTATTCCTCTTCAATATGAAATTTGAGGCGTACAATCTCTGCCCATGCTGCCTGGAGCTGAGACCTAAGATCTCCAAAGGCCCAGCATGTAGGACAGTGTCCTAAATCCTGTAAGACTGTCCTTCTGAAAATTGTTCCACAGTACCTGCAGTTAATGAAATCCATTCCAAATAAGTTGCTGGGTTTGTAACCTAGTCAGAGTAATTAGAAGGAAAAAAAATGCAAGTAATGGTTTAATTGTGCTTTGTTTAACTTGTTATAACAAGTTAAATTACTAGTGCCCTGTAAATGAGATCACCTTGTAGAGAGCCCCACTGATCCGTCCTTCCTGCTCTACCACAGGAAATGTCACAACTGTGGTACCCTATAAAAGGAGTGTAGCGTGGGGTGGTTGGGGATGGGGTGGTGGCTGGGCCTTCCCTGCCTAAAAAGAAGAACCATGGACGAAAAGAACAAGGAGGTAGGCAGAAACAATCAGTCAACAACAAATGCAGTAACCTAAAGCTTATCCTAATGTTAGATAAAACTGTAAAACCTGTAAAGCACCACCTGTAATAATTTCAGAGAAGATATACCCTGTAAGAAACACTTTGCTCCAGAGAAAAATAAAGCAGTAACAGAAGATATACCTTGCAAAGACAATTTGAATCAGAAGATTACAGCAGTAATCTGTTAGCACACACCTAAGCACACCTTGTAATAATGCAGAAGAAGGTATACCAGCAACAACAATTTGAATCAGAGAAAAAATAAAGCAATGAAATATTGGCAACAAACAGTAGCAATCCTGTGGTAAAAAATAAAAACACCACCACACAGTAAATCTGCTTAGCCAAACTAAGTCTTAATCCTTCTCCCTTGCTCTGGTAAGTTTCTCTACTCTGCCTTTCAAGCAGTCTTAGAAGGAAAGAGCTCAGGTGAAGCTAGGTGCCTTAGCCAGCAAACCAAGTCTTCTACCTCCAAATAAGATAGGGTCCTTCAATGTCAACAGGGCTCACTGGTACAAACCTCTTCACACATCCATATAAAAAGTACTATACCAGGCATGTCATCTGTATCCAATCACAATTACCACAATACCGAGAAAACACAGCAGATTCAGTTCCTGACAGACCGAGTGCAATTTTCAGCAATTCTTCCAGTCTTCTACAGGGTGAGCCTGGTTTCTACTCTTCAGAGATCCTTTGATTCTTTTCACAGGATGGATTCAGTCCTAACAAGCTGTTACACAAGCTGCAGACTGGAACTCTGGGCCTTACACACGTTTTTGACTAAAACTGCACACTGAAAAGCATAGGGCTCCTCCCTTCCTTCACTGCCAAAGCTCAACTAAGCTCCAACCGACAAAACTGGGCACTTCCTTTGAGTTCCTCCCAGTTCTTGACTGGATTGGCTGTCACTCACAATAGACTGCTGCTGTTGGTCCAAGGCACTGAAGTCTAAACTACATCTCCCAGATCACTGCCATACAATCCTCTTGTGGCTGGCTCAGATTATGAGTCAAGTTCTGATTCGTCAAAGGCACCATTTTAGAGCTAGCTTACCCACACTGATTGGTCCAGTTCAGCAGTTCAAAACTAGAATGGGGAACTAGCAGACACAGTTCTGACTGCAAAGAAAGCAGGTTAGACAAACTGTAATTTCATTATTACTCTAAATAATTTCTGACAAACAGTTACATCTTTCAGATGGGTTCCTTGCACTCCTAGTGACTGCAAAAATGAAGTGAATTGGCAGCAGCTCAAGTGGTACTCAGAGAGCACACAGTCCCCATACAAACTAATTATGTCTGCAAGCAGACAGCTCTTAAAGAGACAGTACCAGAGCTCTAAAACACTCACTGATAAATGGCTTAAATGCAAACACCATTCAGGCTTGGAGCATTCAAGCAAGCTCCTGAAGTCTTTGAGAACTTCCCCATTTGCAGGGGGTTACCCTTCCTGGCCTGGGAAAGCAGCGTCAGCGTCAAGCAAGTACCCATAAGTTTCAACTGCAACCATATACATTTGCATTAGGCTCGCACATGTAATCATCAGTCAATATATCATTTTACCAAGAACACATTTCTGAAACATTGCGATACGTCACTCTTTACACGGTATTACGCACACATTGTGCCATAACTCAAGTTATACCTCTTGTACATGAAACCTGAAGAGGGCCCTTCCCTATCAGTTACCTTGGGGCTGGAGCGGGGCAAGGGCACCATGTAAGAGGCAACACAAGTAACTTGGAGTTAGCACTGGCCAGCTCAGTTTGGGCAATGAGCTCGGGGACACATACACTCCTTTATGGACAACATTGAGAGGCAAATCCACAGGCCTCCCAAGGAATCATAACTGAGGGTGCACCACAGGCTTTACAGCTCGACCAGTCTTTCTAGGGAACTGTTGCAGTCTCTGCACTCTGAGCCTCATTTTCAGCATTGTCCACACTTGTCAGGAGTCTCCATGGGGAGTAGAGGCTAGAACTTGGGACACTTTCAGCTCCAGGAGTACAGTTTCTGAGTCCTGACATTTGGCTCGCATGGAGAACTTTCGGACACTGGCAGTGGACTGTCAGGGCCTCAAAATACTCTTCTTGTTCGATTGTATCATAGTCTGCCCCAATCTATCATTTTCCTCACAAGCTCAAACAGTTCAACCATGCACAATGATTCCATTTCATCTGATCTGATGCTTTGCACTTCACTTTCTGGGAGCATTGGCTCCAAGGGATGAAGCTGGGGCTTAAACAGTCCAGAAGGCCCAGCTCTGTCTCCAGTATTGACTAGGGATTGCCCCGAAACAATTGACTCAGTTAATAAAAGGATAGTATTCAAAGTCACTCTCACTTTCTTCCGATATGGACTGACAGTCATGCTCAACTGGGACTTGTGGAGGAACACTTTAACTTTGCTTCTGTAGGTGCAGACTTTCTTGATCTTTTCTTAGCAGCAGCTCTAGTCACTGGTCCAGAGGGGCATCTTCTAGGGGCTCAGACTCAATTAAGATTTGTCCAATGGGCAGTAAATGATTTCTATGCATTGTTTTTACATCTTTTGAATTATTCTCAGGCCTTACTTTGTACACTGGCAGATCATCTAGTTTGCCACTACAATGTGAGGAGATGGTGCCATCTGTCAGCAATCTTGTGCTTGCCATGCAATCCCAGATTTCTTAGCAATACCGATCTCCCTCCTGGAGTTCCTGTGCTTTCACCTTTTTATCATACCTTTCTTTGTTGGCCAGATTTCTTTTAGCAGCCATGGTTTGAGCCAGTTAATGCAGCGTGAGTTAGCTGGGCCTTTAACTTGCACATACTGTAAATAGTTGTCAGCTTGAACCCCATCAGGGAGACCCCAAAACACACATCTACTGGTAGTGAGCTTCTCTTCCAAACATCAGGCGGTAGGGGAGAATCCAGTGGCATCACTTTTGGTGCAGTTATAAGCATGTACCAGGGTGCTAATTTGTTGACTCCATCTAGGCTTGTCCTTTGGGTGCAGGGTGCCTAGCATATCTATGAAGTACGGTTGAAAGCGTTCAGGCTGTGGGTCCCCTGGGGATAGTGAGGAGTGGTTCTGGACTTGCACTCCCCACAGAGAAAGCATCTCTTTGATCAGGCGACTCTCAAAGTCTCTCCCTTGATCAGAATGGATTCTTTGTGGAGCCCCATAGTGAACAAAAGTTTTCTACAAGTACTTTGGCTACAGTGGATGCTTTCTGGTCTTTGGTGGGAAAGCTTGGGCATATCTCGTGAAATGGTCAGTGACCACCAGCACATTACTAATATTTCTTTGATCTGACTCCAAACTTAGAAAATCAATACAGACCAGCTCCATGGGTGCACTGGTGGTTATGTTAACAAGGGGCAGCCCTCTGAGAATAAAACTTTCCTCTGTAGCTTAGCGACTACAAGTTGAATGTGTTGCTCCACATCAGCCCCATCTTAGGCCAATAGAATCTGGATCTCACCAAGTCAAGTGTTCTGTCTACCAAGGTGCCCCCATGTGGTTGTGCAAGGACCTCAATACTGAGTCTAGAAAGGCAGTGGGCAGCACTAGTTGTTGTTTGTCTACTTTCCCTCTGTCTACTGTTTCTCTGTATAACAGTTTATTGATCAGTTTCAACTAGGACCTTCTTTGTATAACAGTGCAGTTCTCAAATCAGTGGGCGTAATTTGGACACATCTTTTTCCTGCACCAGAGGGGCCTAAAAAGCTGCTTTGATCATGGGATCGCAGGATTGAGCCGCCGAATACTGTCATTGTCCAGCTGAGGCAGTGCAATGTCTATTGCAGAAAAGTGGCAATAAGCAGCAGGTATGCAATTCTCAGAGGCTCCCAAGCAACACCATGCAGTCCACTGCATCCGTGGACATTGTTCCTCTATCAAACTTCGGCAGAGTGCCGAATGTCAGGTTCTGCCAGTGGACCCAATCATTCTGGGAACAGGCCTCCGGAGAAGAGCATCAGCATCTATGTGGTTCAGACCTGCTCGGTAGACCGAGCATAGTCATATGTAGATAATGCAGAAAGCCACCTATGGCCAGTGGCATCCAACTTAGCTGAGGTCTGCACATAGGTCAAGGATTATTGTCAGTTTTACTAGTATTTTAGCCCCATACAAGTACTCATGGAATTGGTCAACAATAGCCCACTTCAAAGCTAAGAACTCTAACTTATGTACAGGATAGTTCTTTTCGGATGGGGTCAGGCTTCTAGCAAGGCCACTGGTCTCAGGCCATTCTCATGCTCTTGCTACAACACAGCCCCAACCCTTGCAGCTAGCATCAGTGTGCAGGACGTGAGGTTTTCTTGGATCGGCATAGGCCAGCACTGGAGCATGGGTAAGTTGATATATGATCTCATGAAAAGCAGTCTCACAATCAGGAGTCCAGCGGGCCCCAAATACTTCCTCGGATGAAAATACACTCTTTCAGTCTTGAGGGATGCTGACTTTTGGTATTTTTGTGGGTTGGGGATACCCTTGGTAAGGTTAAGTAAGGAGCGGATCACTCTTGAATAGTCCTTGATGAAGCGCCGATAATAACCACAGAATCCCAGGAATCTTTGCAGTTCTTTTAGATTTTGGGCTGTGGCCAGGTAGTCAAGGCCTCAACTTTACCAGGTGGTCTCTATTCCTAAATTGGATACTATGTGTCCCACATACTTACTGATGTTTGAAAAAATTGACACTTATCAATGGACAGTTTAAGGCAAAAGTCCTCCAGTCGGTCCAATACCTTAAATAATCTGCTCTCATGTTCCTCAGTGAGCTGCCAAACACAATAACATCATCTAGGTATACCAGGCACTCTAGTAAGTTCATGTCCCCTGCCACGCTCCATCAATCGTTGAAAGTGGCTGGGCACCTAGAAATCCTTGAGGCATCCTCATGAATTCACAGAAGCCAAGCGGACAGATAAAGGCTGTCTTTTCACGGTCCTCTGGGGCCATCGGGATCTGATAGTACCCACTGCGGAGATCCAGCACAGAGAACCACTTGCTCCCGTTTAGGCAGTCAAAGCATCCTGAATCACGGGCATTGTGTACTGATCAGGGATAGTCCGCGGTTTAAGGTGCGATAATCACACATCCTTACTGTTCCATTCTTTTCCTCACTACCACAATGGGAAGCATAAGGAGCTTCTGGATTCTTGTATTACCAGCAGCTAACATCTCTTGCAGATGCCGTCTCACATCATCTATGTCAGCAGGTGCCAGGCGTCGAGACCTCTCACGAAATGGTCTTCGTCATGCAGCGGATATTGTGCTCAGCTCCTTGCACGCATCCTACATCCCATTCCTTTAAAAAAACACCTGGTCTCTCTGGGCAAGCTTCTCCACTGATCTTCACTTTCCATTCAGCTGGCCGAGGAGTCGCCGAAATCAAACAAGTCAGGCGTTACTCTGTCATTCTTCCTTGAACTCTTGCTGCTGGGTAGCACTGCAGTGTCTGCACAATGCACATTAGCCAGGATGCAACCTCTGTTTACTCGAATGTCTCTTTCAGACACATTATGACACGGACCATTACCCTTCTGGCATAAGCATGGGCTCTAGCGGGCAAAATACTAGGCTTGACCAGCAGTCCCTCTGGCAATTTTCCATCGCCTGGTGCATCAACATTAATATTTTATTCTTAACATCCTTTCTGATACGGACCTCTCCTGTAAGGTACACTGGGCATTGGCGCCAGGATCAGAGACTCAGGATCCTTCTTCCTTACAATTCCGACCGGTTCCTCTGGTTCTGTTTTTCATCTCTCTGTGCCTCATAGGCCTTCTTAATTAAAGCGGAACTCTTAAAGCTCTACTAGTCTTTGACCCTGTTTTCATAACACAACTGTACTAGCCTTCCGAACATATATGAGCATTTGTTCCAATCAACGAGGACACCATCATACAGTCAATTAGGGGACACACTAAGGCTAGTCTCTACTTGTTAGCCACTCCAGCCCGCGGAGGTGGGAAAGACAGCCAAATTCGGATATACAGGAATAAGGGTGAGGCCTTCTCCATAACCCCATACATGCAGTCCTTCTAATGGTTGTAAGGGTACATCTGACAAATGCTTCTGATACCAATCTTGGAACATAATTGTCACTTGGGGCCACTGTCTAATATATAGCTCTTGTAGAACTCCGTTCACCTTTACAGTGGTCTCCATGGAGGACCACTATTCTGGACCAGTCTGGAGAGCGGTGGGGGGCTGGGCAACGACCTTGCCACAAAGGATGAATTAGCATTTTGGTGCCTCACTGGGATCATGTCGTGCACCTCTTAACCACTGATTTCTTCTCGAAGCTCTCATAGCCTATTGCAACTTTGTCAGTGTCTTTTGGGGACTAGCATTCCCTTTTCATGTGCCCATCTTTCCCACAATTATAGCAAAACATACTTTCTGGAGTTTGAGCTGGCCGGGCGCCACACTGGGAGCCAAGGCGGGTATTACTAACTGGAAACTTGGTGCCATCTCTGTCTCTGGCGTGATAAGCATTTGGAGACATCTCGTCAGTTTCTCCACTTCCATGGTCAGGAATCGAGTTCAGAGCTGTTATCAACAGGAGATACATGGTGCGGTACCCCCCACCCCCATAGCAGATGCAATCGGAGATAGGTCAGGGCCCGTGCTTGCAGGCGTGGCCTTCATAAAGGACTGTTTTTGAATTCCGGATCTCTCTCAACAGTTCAGCCCCATTGTGACATATCTTTTCCTTGTCAGAGCACTCATTGACTGCCAACCTCTGCCCTGAACTTCACTTGATGGGTCACCCTCAGTCACTCGGGTCGTAGCGCAGCTATTGGTGCAGGTCCCTCCGAGGTCGTCTTTTCTCAACTCCTCGAATTTCTCTCATTAACTCATCATAGGAGGGTGGGGATTCCAGTCGATCTGCCAGGTGTAACTGAAGCAACAGCAGTTCTGAGAAGGGGCAGACTTAAGGATCCTGTCCAGCCTGGTTCGGTCCAGTTCAATCGATGAAACTACCTTTTCTGAGGCATTCTTGCAACAATTTTTCCAGCCGAGATACATACACAGACAACAACTCCCTTGGTACTGTTGTGCATCTCTTACTCTCCACCATAGGTCCTCATCAGAATCTGGGCTCCCATACACATTCTCCAAGGCCTCAAGATAGGCCTGTGCAGTCGCTTCAGGGTTACTGGCCCGTTTGCTACGGATGGTAGCCAGGGCAGGACCTCGGAGGCTCTCACTAACCCTCTTCGCTTTTCACCTTCCGAGCATTGCCATTCTAGCACTTGGGGCAACATAGTCTATCCAGGTCTCCCAGTCATCCTCCCTTGGGGGTGGGGAGGGTGCCAGAGAAGATCCTCAACCTCGGTAGAGTCGTGACTAATGGCAGGTGCAGAAATAGGAGTCTGCATTGGTTCAGCCACCATTACGGGCACTGGAGCAGGAGAGGTGTTGGGGAGAACACCCCCAGGTGGCAAGAATAGTTTCTTCAAGTCCTCCACAGTTTTCCCTCTCCCAGCAACCATTCAGCAAATTCTCCTCAAAAGTTTCAGATAGTGGTGAGGCTGATTCCCCAGGTCTTTACTGTCCTTAGTTATCACTCCAAGCAGTGAGGGCTCCCTCTGGGGTAATGGTCTGTGGCACTTTGGAGCTATCTATGGGATCCTTAAACTCTACTAGGGCCAGGAAAGTGTGGGTGAGCAGATTAGCATGCGACCCACCACCACAGGGTTTGTAAACCTTCCACCTTGGAAAGTACTCCCTGCACAGTGTCCGTATTGATACCAGGGATGTCCAGGATAAGCATAGCATTTTGGGGCGATCTCCTCCCCAGTACACCCTCCACCAGCGGTGCACAGCCACTTCTGTCGGGTACCCATTTTTTCTTAACAGTGGTTAGTAAATATGGCCACTAGAGGACACACAATCCCAGCGGTGAGCCTCCAAGATGTAACCCCTAGATGGCGCTATCCCAGGGGCTACTACCCCTGCCTGATTTGCCACTAACAGGTTGAGGGGCCTGGATCCAATGGCGGGTGCCTCCACCCAGAGGTCAGGGTTTGCAATAGTTAAACTAACTTGGTCACAGCCCTCTGGGACACTGCAACCCCTTTCTTCCCACTAGTGGCCCACACAATATATCAAATTACCTTCACAGTATACACTTACCCCAGGTCTGGTTCCGGCACTGGGACCTCCTGAAATGAGATACAGTGCAACAATCACAGTACAGTACTTTAACATAGACAAATACCTCAGGCAGTATAACTTTGCTGAAACAAGCAGCTCTGATTTATTTAGGGGGATATAACAAGGACAGGGGAAATCAGGTTAATTAGCTTATCACTCTAATAATCTACCTATGGCTCTGTGCACAGGCCTATCCCTATCAGTTACTGTCCCTGGGTACCCAAGCCCTAGTGGCTAGTCAAACCGTGGCAGCTGGTAGGGGCCCTTTCACACAGAGAAAGGAGAATTAAACAGTCAGCAGTACAGTAATTCCATTTGGATTTAATGTGGCAATTCAACAGGAGCAACCCTGAATTAGTACTCACGACCTCCAAATAAGATAGGGTCCTTCAATGTCAGCAGGGCTCACTTGAGGTACACAAACCTCTTCACACATCCATATAAAAGAAAGTACTATACCAGGCAGGCTGCATCTGTATCCCGATCACAATTACTGCACAATACCGGAGAACACACAGCAGATTCAGTTCCTGACAGACCGAGTGCAATTTTCAGCAATTCTTCCAGTCTTCTACAGGGTGAGCCTGGTTTCTACTCTTCAGAGATCCTTTGATTCTTTTCACAGGACGGATTCAGTCCTAACAAGCTGTTACACAAGCTGCAGACCGGAACTCTGGGCCTTACACGTTTTGACTAAAACTGCACACTGAAAAAGCACAGGGCTCCTTCCTTCTTCACTGCCAAAGCTCAACTGAAGCTCCAACCGACAAAACTGGGCACTTCCTTTGAGTTCCTCCCAGTTCTTGACTGGATTGGCTGTCACTCACAATAGACTGCTGCTGTTGGTCCAAAAGGCACTGAAGTCTAAACTACATCTCCCAAGTCACTGCCCATACAATCCTCTTGTGGCTGGCTCAGATTGAGAGTCAAGTTCTGATTAGTCCAAGGCACCATTTAGAGCTAGCTTACCCCACACTGATTGGTCCAGTTCAGCAGTTCAAAACTAGAATGGGGAACTAGCAGACACAGTTCTGACTGCAAAAGAAAGAGTTAGACAAACTGTAATTTCATTATTACTCTAAATAATTTCTGGCAAACAGTTACATCTTTCAGATAGGTTCCCTTTGCACTCCTAGTGACTGCAAAAATGAAGTGAATTGGCAGCAGCTCAAGTGGTACTCAGAGAAGCACACAGTCCCCCATACAAACTAATTATGTCTGCAAGCAGACAGCTCTTAAGAGACAGTACCAGAGGCTAAAAACACTCACTGATAAATGGCTTAAATGCCAAACACCATTCAGGCTTGGAGCATTCAAGCAAGCTCCTGGAAGTCTTTTGGGAACCCCCATTTGCAGGGGTTACATTAGTATATGTATCTTTCTTTTCATTGCTCAGAGATAAACTTTAAGCGAAAAACCATTAGTGCAGCCTTTGCTAGATTGCATGCTTATGTTTTGGCAGTCATCATTAAAGGAAAGCGTCCATCAGGACTTATTCTTCACCTTAGTGTGGAAATCCCTGAGTCAGCATTTTGCAACAAAGGCAATTTTCATCTGTCCTGCAGTTTCTTATATTCACTTTTATCTGGTTGATCCTGCCATCCTTCCCACCTGACATGTCATACATTGCGCCTCTAGTGGCGCATCCCAGAAACTCCATGGCTGATGTCAGAGCTGGGGACAGTGGGGGTGGTGTATTGCAGATATAATTAGTATGAGCTATTAAGAACTCTGTTTCATAATTTACGAACCAGGTGCCATGATAGACTCATGAGTGTATACTTACCCTAGGCATGGCACTGGGGTCTGCAAATTACAAAACAGAGCTTTTCAGTGATGCCAGCAAGGCACTCTTCAACGATGCCAGCAATGCTCTTGGCACTCAGGGCATTGTTGGCAACATTCGGAGAATAAAAACTTAATCTTGTCCTCCCTATAGGATATCCCCAATATACAGAAAGGGTTGCAATGAAATAACACATGTATCTCCACACATGAGTGGTAAGATGGTCATAACTTACTTATGGCTTTGCCACTTGTGAGTTATGGGTCTTATCACTCACAAGTGGAGATAACTGTGTTCTCCCACTGCAATCCATTATGTGTTTCTCTATTTATATGGTGCCCTTGAAGTAAAATCTCTTGTAGTGCCTCACAGTAATACAGTGTATTGTGAAAGGACCACACTAAACAGTATCCAACTAACAGAGACAAATAAACACAGAAGTATCAAGTCAAAGGGCAAGGCAATGTAAGCATATACAAACTATGCAATTATAAACATCTTTCACTAATGCTACAATTTATGTGTTTTATTATTGTGTAACATGTACAGTAAATCCCAAGCTACTTCCAAAGATTGTTTGAGCTGCTGCAGCTGGTTGGCTGTGAGTGCCGTTTATGAAAGTTTTACTACGCTCTTTTCAGCAGGATTGCAAGTCATAATAGCATTGAACTACATTAGAATAACGGCATACGACTTAGAATCTTCATAGCAGTAGTATTATGAATATTTATTTGACTGGAGTTCCATCGAAATCGTGAGCCATGTATTACATATTATACAATGGCAAGGACATTTTCTGCGCTCTGTTTGATCACTAGGTGCCTGGAACAGTGATGTTATTGCACAGTAACATCACTGTATGAAGTCAGGCACACAGATGACCTCAGAACAGAGAATGAAATCCCTCCTCCCCATGCAAGCCATTGAGAAGCTGATAATGCCCTGAAGCCGTCATGGCTTACAACAACAACAATTCTGTCCATCGCATCACCATCCACACCAAATACTTTATTTGCATATGTTAGTGTACAAAACAAGTTTAGTTTTAACGGCAGGTTTTCTCCCTGAACCAAGTTGCTTCTGTGAACCGTGCATACCATAACTACCGATTACGTGGTTCATGGAAGCCACTCAGTTCCAGGAAAAACAAACATGAAAATTAAATCTATTTTTGACCTAAATGTTACCCACAACACAAATTCTCCAGCCCCGCCATACTGCACAAACTTTAACTGAAAACAAACAGCGATTCGATGTCCTCCTTGGTGCTGAAATCAGGTCAGCGTGTGCACACTTCAGTGTCTTGCTCTACAGAAGCACAGCGCTTCAGTGACCACAGAAAGAAACAGATCAAATTCACATAATGAAAAAAAGAATAAAGTTGAAATACAGCCCAGTTTAACGGGTGAATGAACAGCGGGATGGGGGTTCTGGAGCACTGATGTCACACATCACAGCAGCCAAAGTTCAGCACTGAAACCATGATAAGCCATGGGACACTCAATCATTCAGGCAGCAGCTCCACCTACTGGTGGAAAAAATATATTACTTTTTTAATCGTATACCTCCACACAGAAAAAATGGAGAAAAAAGCCAAAACATTTTCTTTTTGTTAAACAAGGAGCCATTGTATAATAGCAGGCACTCCAGGGTGTCTGTTATTGTGTAATAATGTCACTTCTCGGGTGTTGAACACACTCCAGTCTGCAGCCTCGTGTTTCCAGCCATCAAAGGCATGACATTATTACACAATAACATACACCGTGTCGTGCCTTATTGCTTAAATAAATCTGTCCTTATGTCAATCAGTATAGCAAATATCTAAATCCCAATTATGTTTTGAACCCTTTATAGTACTCTGCAGTCAAAACCTGTGGGGTATTCTCCATCCATCCTATAGGTTGATGCATGATCCAATCAATTTTGAGCTGGCCAAGACCAGCCCCTCTGTCCCATCTCAGAATCTCCAGTTTGCTCGTGCATCAAGAGAGGTTGGTTGCAATCCAGATCTACTCCCAATACACAGCAATTTACTCAAAAGGTACAATATTTGTTTCTTCTATAAGAAGCAATACTAACAACCTGATAGCCAAGGGTCACTAACCCCTTGTTCCTCAGCCCTACTACTATTGTTTACAATCTTAGCATTAGATTGTTGTGTCTATGAAACATTGCGAAGATTAAAGCACTGAATATAGCTATAAGCTTGTCCATAAGGGGTGAATTAGCTGGAAACAAATCTCCCTCCAGCAGCATGATCTGTCTTCCACTCATAAGCACTTCACAGGGTGGCCAGAGAGACCCCATGGGGCACTAAACCCACTCACTTCCTCCAGCTGCAAGCCAAAAATCTGATGTCCCTCCTGAGTGCCCTCAGGTAGAAGCCACACAGCTGTACTTGCCTGACAACCAAGGGAGTGGACCCTCCGTAGCACCCTCCCCAAACCATACAACCTCCAAACCCTGCCTCTGCATAGCCTGGCAAACTCACAGGCTGAGATTCCTCCAGCAGGCTCCACTGCTCCCACACACCACAGAGAAACCAATGCCCCAAAAACAAGAAGGAATAAATACCTCTCTGGTTTCTTCTTTTCCCACCTCCTGCAATGCTGCGGAACCCAGAAACAGTCCAGGGCTGACAGGAAATGACCCATGAGTCCCTGCATGGATGAGACCTTCTCCCAGCCAATTCTGCATTCAGTATCAGTGGGCCATAAAATAACATGTTCTCCACCCACGAGACCTGCAGTAGCAGCCATACTCTCCCTCTGCTCCTCACCACCTCCCACAATGCAGCGCAACTCCTGCAAGACTTAATTCAATGGCAGTACATACAGCACTTGCAGTCTCAGAGGAACTTCGCATGAGATCTCGGCTGACCATCATACCTGGAACTTCCAATCCTCACATAATAAGCCCAGCATGAGTGATCCCAAAACTTCGCTGGATCTCGTGATATTTGGGTAGCCATCTTGTGTGAGGCTGCAGTATGACTACCACCCATAACAAAGGTTTTTAAAGGGGCAGCACACAGTGTGTTCACCGAACACCAACAACTGGCATGCACATTCTTAGTTCTAGTGTGGAATCCTACTAATGGGACCATACCTCATTCAGTTCTCACGACAGGGTCACATCCACAGAGGACAAGATCCTTAACCTGATGACACAGACAAGCGGCCTCCTGACTCACCCAGTAAGACCAGTCTGTGACTATCTTCAGGTACTGGGATTCATGGCCTCTACCATAGACATGGTCCCCTGGGCCAGACTCACATGAGGCAACTGCAGCTTCCTAATAGAAACATGGTACCAGACAACATGAAACTTTCAGTTCCAATCCCCCCATGAAAGTGCAGAAGGAAATTCAGTGGTGGACAAGCTACAAGAGCCTCTCAAAGGGTGCCCCTATCACACCCAAACAGCTCCACTATCACAACCGATGCCAGTCTGACTGGCTGGGGGCTCCCTACAAGAACCACATGACTCAGGGCCTCTGGTCCAAGGAGGAATCGGCCCTTCCAGTAAACCTCCTAGAAATTAGGGCAGTGTACCTAGCCATGTTGTTTTCAAACCCCTAATCACCAATCAAGACATCCTTGTGAGATCGACAACCAGGTGAGTGTCTGTTGTTATCTCCTGCAATTCACTGTTCACTGCTTGTTCACATGTGTATGTATGCTTGTATACAACAAAACTGGAGGTACAAATAACAAGAGGAAAATTATTTTTCTCCATGACAAAAGTAACAGCACAGTGTGAAAAATAAGTTACTGTTGTCACAGTAGATATCTTGAAGGTTAGTACTGTATGAACGTTGGAATACTGAACCAATCCGACAGTAGCTTTCTAGCGCTGATAATATCACAGTTGGCTGCAGCATGAAGCCAGTAGTTGAAACCAAAGAGAAACAGTTACATTTTTAAATAAACAGCAGAATTAAAAGTTAAACTTGTAAACTGAAGTTATATAAATTGAGTATGCAGCGGCCTGACTTGTGTATGCAGTTTATCATAAATTGTGAAGGGACAGAGTTTTGATAACACACTTGTGGCTCTGCCACTCGTGAATTCTAGTCCTGCCCCTCACACCTCAAGATACATTGCATATTTTGAGTCAGTCTATTGCATATCCCTGCATAGTTCATCACTGTATAGACCTGTATTGTTAGTATTACCCTTGTGCTGTAATTATTCCCACAGGACCCTCTTGAAAATTAGTCACTTTTGCATGTAAATGTTGATATTCTGATGTGCAGAATTCCAAATAAATAAATCACATGTAAGTTTATTTATTTAGTTTTTGTTGACTGGGTAGGTCGCTAGACAGCAAAGTTGCCTATTTTCAGGCACGACCTGGGAGGTTACATACAATGGTGGAAAACAGCAGTGAATACAACAAATAAATCAGGTGACAACAAGCAGTACAATTAGCCAGAAGCATATAATCAGGTAATAACAAAATGCAGCCAGAGTCAGGCATGGAATAATACAGGCGTAACACAGTACAGTGGCATAGACAAAGATTCGACAGATAAGAGCCCATGTAAATGACATTATCAACAGTTGTGCAAATGGAGGGTAAGTGCGGGGAAATAAATGGTTCAGTTAAAGCTCTGGGAGATCAGGATAGGAACCAGTGCCAGAGCAATAGCTAAGAGGGTTAGGCAAGTGAGTGGGTACACCCTCCACAGGAGCAGCGTTCAGAACTGGCAGTACCTTACGAACTTCCTGCTTAAAACTCCAGGAGGTTTGGGAGGTCCTGAGTGCCAGTGAAAGGAATTCCACACTTTTAGAGCACTAACAGAGAAGGTGTTTTACCCTTTTTGTGTTACACTTAGGTTTGGCGAGGTAGATCTTATCAGTGGATCTCAGCGGTTAGGCAGAGTGAGCAGGTTTTAACAGCAGGGCCAGCTTGTTGGGTTTCTGGGAGGTGATGATGTTTTGATGAAGCAAGTAGTAGTGTATTGCCAGAAAGCTGTGGGGGCTAGCCAGCCCAGGCCAGAGTAAAGTGAACAGCGGTGAGTGAGCTTGGATACTGATAGAGCAAAGTGGCAGATGTTGTTATAGAAGACATCCCACTTGTAGAGGAACCTTCTTGAGGATTCCAGAAGGGCCATCATCCTATAGGCCAGTTTAGATCTCAGAACCCTCTGAGAGATAGCCAGCCTAAGTTGTATGTTAACTGTTTTGACAGTAGAAGTTAAGTACAGGGCAGATCCAAGGTGACTGAAAGGTATTTAAAAGAGGAGACAGTGTTGAGGGGGTGCCTTCAGATGCTCTGATGCATAATGGCTGGTGACAGGCCCTGATTTTGGGTCCCGAGCCAAAGAGCATGGCATCTGTCTTTTGCTGTTGACTACAAGTCTATTTTGCTTCATCCAGTGTTGGAAGGTATTGACATTTAGGTTTAGGTTCTGGTTGATGTCCGAGAGGTCAAGGAGCTGGAGTAGAGTAACAAATAGTCAGCATATAACAGGGAAGAACATGGGCTGGACAGCGAGGAGAGATCATTTATGAAGATTGAAAAGTAGAGGGCCTAGTATGGCTCCCTGAGGAACTCCGATCCAGGTGTGGAGAGAGAGGACTTGGCATTTCCAATCTACAGGAATTGCTGATGCTCAGAGAGATAATTGTAGAAGCAGGCAATTGCAGAGGTAGAGAAACCAAGGGCAGACAACTTGGAGAAGAGCAGCGGTGATCCACTAAGCCAGGAACGAAATTGCCCCTGTGAGAGAGCCTTTGTCCATGGTAAGCCTGACATCATTGGTGAACTGGATAAAAGCAGTGGAAGTGCTGTGCCCTTGTCGAAAATCATGCTGATCCGGAGTGAGAAGATTGTGTAAGTGGAGGTGGTCCAAGACCTGGGCTGCCACGATTTTCTCAGAATTTTGGATAAAGTCGATTGGATGGCAATAGGATGGTAGTTGTCCATATTTGTAGTGTCACCCTTTTTGTGGATGGGACAGTGGGCAGTCTTCCATGGAGAAGAACACAACCTGTAATCATAGACAGACTGAAGAGGCATGTTGCAGGAGAAGTAATGAAGGGGCAATGGATTTCAAGAATTTGGATAGTAGCCCATCAACCCCAGCTGAACCGTGGGAGGAATGGAGTTAAGGAGGTGCAGTACTTCTGGTACTGTGACTGGATGGAGGTTGAAAGGAGAATGATCGGTTCCCTGTTATTGAGAGTGTTCCAGACAAAGGTGTAGGGGGAAGCATAGGCAGAGGTCTAAGAAGCGAGTTTAGAGCATCATCGATGGTAAGAGGATTATTGCAGCTAATTCCATTCAAGACCACTTCTGTTATGGATTAGCTTGCCTCTCCCAAAATTGAGTTAATGTGACTCCAGAACACTCGAGTTGCTTTCAGAGGTGTGGAGGAACTACAGGTAGTAAATGCTCTTGGCAGTTCTTATAGATGCTTCATAATGGTTCCTGACCCTTTTGTACTCATCCCAGTCAGCAGGGGACTGAAACAGCTTTGTTTTTATCCAGACTTTTCCCTCTGTTTGATAGAGGCCATAAGCTCAGAATTTAGCTAACGGGTTGCAGCTTCTCAAATTCTGCGCCTTTTAATGGAACTTGCTTATCTTGCAAGGCTAGGAGCTTGGAGAGGAAGTATTGTGCAGCATGTTCAGTGTCGGAGGTCTGGTACAAAGGTGTCCATTCAGTATTTCAAGGTCATCACCCTCTTATCCAGCTTTGAGAAGTCACGGAACTGAATTCTCTGGGTGAGGGTTTGGGGTCCTAGCTTGCCTGATACAGTAGACCAGGATCCTATGAGGACGGGTTGAAGGACTTCAATATGTACTCCTGGAGGAGATGAGGGAGAGAGGGATATGATAGAGACATACAAGTATCTTACAAGGAGGAATAGGGTGCAGGAATACACTATTTTTAAGCAAAAAGATGTTCCAGGACTAGAAGGCATGGGATGAAGTTGGAGGGAGGATGATTCAGAGGAAATATGAGGAAGAATTTCTTCACAGAATGGTGGTGGACAAGTGGAACACCTTGCCAGAGGAAGTGGTGGGGGATGAAACAATCACAGGATTTAAGAATGCATGGGATAGACATAAAGGAATTCTGGAGGGCAGGGGTAAGAGGCAACAGACTTCTAGGAGAGCGTAAAGTGAACTTACAAGCTCAAATGGGCAGACTGGGTGGACCGTGAGGCCCTTATCTGCCGATACTGTCTATATATCTATGTAGGGAATGATCATTGATAGAGTCTGGTAAGACATCCGTAGCACTGATCCTGTCAGGTCTGTTAGAGATTATCCAATCTAGAAGAGACTGGTGGCTGCTGCTGCTGTTAGAAGCCTGGTGGGTAAGATACCAACTGGACAAGGTGGAGTCTACCCAACTCCAGCAGCATAAAGACTGGAGCTCTTGCCCAGCCAGTCCAGGTTTAAGTCGCCCATATTAACGAGTTCATGTTTGCCTTTTAATGTGGCAAGATGGCTGAGTACATTTGTCAGACCAGTTAAACCATTTTTGGAGGATTATAGATACACACAATTTTCAGCTTTTAGTAAGTCCAAGGGTAACAACTATATGAATAGTTTTGCATAAACAACTTGTGTTGATGTAATGAACAGAGAGGTTGAGATTCTCCTAGTGTAGAACATGACACCCCTCCTCTTAGCATTGGGATGGTCACATCTGTATAGCTTATAACCTTAACCGCATATAGGAGTCAGGGCGTGGGGTTTCAACTGAGTCTCTGACAGACCTAGTGTGTCGGGAGTTGTGAGCCATCCAGGCCTCAAGCTGTGCAAAATTGACTATTAGGCTTCTAATATTCATGTGAACGAGCCTTAACCCCTTGTTAGAGAACCAGAGGAGGTGTCACAGGAGCAGCCCCAGCAAAGGGGCCAGGGTTGAGTTCCATGTCACCAGAGAGGTGAGCAGGCATAGAGGTACCCATGTTTCCAAGAGAGAGGTTAGAAACGGCCCTCAGAGGCTCATGAGAGGAGGGAAGGGTAAGGTAGTGTGCTATTTTGGCAAATGGGATGAGTTTTAAGAGCCAGGTGTCAAAGAGGGGTATCCTCTCTGAGCAGCACGTTCGAGAAGAAAAACTCCAGCCAGCAGAACTATGGTGATAGGCAGAATCATCCATGAGAAAAGAGAGAAGATCAGCCAAGAAAAGGAGAGCTAGGAGTAGAAAAGCCACCCAAGAGAGCAGAGGAGGAGGAGGAGCTTAGAGGCAGAGTAGAGCAGAGTAGCTGAGAGGCAGAGCTCCAAAAGAGTGTCTAAGAGATAGAGACTAGGGAGAGGAGCAATGTTAAGAGAGATATGGGGAAGACCAAGGGGGAGGGTGGTAGTTAAGGAGAGTACCAAGGGAAACTAGGGGCTTGGGTAATATGCAGAGGTAGCAATTAGAAAAAAAAATAGAGTGCTCTTATTAGAAAGAGGGGGTCAAAAATTCAGGATACCAGAGTCAGAGCAGGACCTACTTTAGTACTTGGGTAGTGCAGGAGTAAGACCTACAATGGGCTTTCAGTGAGCTCCAGAGAGACAGGTTCTAATTACCATCTAAGTAGTAAAACCTATTCTGGGAGCGTGGATATGTTGTTCATCCACACTGTTTGGCATGTCCGCTTCCACTTTAAATCTTGCCGGAAGTCTTCAAGCTGACTCCTCCCACCCACTTGGGTGGTATACCTCGGCTCTGCCCCATGACACCAGAACTTCCTTCAGCTGGAAGATATAGGTTACCTCGTGCTCTTGCAGCAATTCGAGAGCCCTGGATTTAAAGCGCCGGTTTTTGCCGAAATTATTCTGAATCTCGCTCGAGTTAGCGATTGCAATTTTACCACATCTTACATGGAGGAAAAATCTTCCCAGATTTCACCAGTGCCCCTGCAGCCAGAAGATGTCATGCACTGATCCCCACCTAACTTGCATCTACTGTCTAGGTGTCGGACATGACACCTTGTCATGCGGGTTTTGCCTGGCCTTCCATCCCAATGTCCTGATGACCGCAAGGTGCACTTAAAGCTGGGGAGACCGGAGAAAAGAACCCACCAGTGAAATCGAAGGAGGCGAGGTGGGTGGTTTCACGGCCGCAGGATCCACCAAGCAGCTGGAACAAATGAAGGCATTTGAGGAGGAAGCAGCTTGAGCTTCGCCAATCAAAGCTATTTTGTTCCATTGAACCTTGGCTCCACCTTTTGGGCTCCTTCAAGGAGTTGTGCCAGTTCTCGCCACCAGGGATGAGGCACCCTCAGGCTCGCACTCCTCCCACTCTCACAAGAGGGAGAAGGACCCAAAGTCTTGGTCCGCAGAAGACACTCTTGGTACCGAGAAAGGTCCGAGTCTCAAGGCATTCGATCTCGACTTGGTCGAGATTGCTTCTCGACCACCGGCTTCACGGACCTTCCGCTCTGGCCAAGGGACCGAGGAAGTGGTCGATGAGGTTGAGATTAGTTCTCGACCTTATCGACCCCTGTTCGCTGGCCCAGCCCGATGACTCCTTGGAGAGGACCCGTCCTTGTTTTCCTGACGAGGAAACCCAGCCTGCTGGTATCCCCATTCAGGACCCGGTTCCGACCTCGGTTTTCACTGATCACGGTGTCTCCTGACTGACCGAGTCAGCCCCCGATCCTTAGTCAAGGTCCAGAACCCTTCGGCAGAATGGCCAAAAAGAGCCATAAGCACTCTAAAAGAGGCGATGCCATAGGTCTTCATCCTCCCTCGGATGAGGAGAGGCTGCGCGGAA
This sequence comes from Neoceratodus forsteri, assembly GCA_016271365.2. Classification (NCBI taxonomy): domain Eukaryota; kingdom Metazoa; phylum Chordata; order Ceratodontiformes; family Ceratodontidae; genus Neoceratodus; species Neoceratodus forsteri. Next base: position 1,088,324,657 of record CM057459.1, read on the forward strand.
ACTCCGCGACACTATGAAGACCTCATGTGGCAACAGCTGATTTTGACGGGCAAAAGCCGGCTCCGCCACCTACCCCAGCCATCACTTGGCTTATGCCTCCCAGGCTGACACCGACCCCTCTGGAACTAAAGCCATCGGTTCCTCCACCTGCAGCGCCTGTATCCCAGTTCTGCCTATCGCAGTCTCTCTTTGATTTGGGTGGAACCACCACCTAAGCAGCCTCAGGAGGGGCTCCTCTAAAAGAGGACCGCACAGACACCGGGCTTCCCCTAGCGTCTGCCGATAGTCACCCCGACCGCCCTCGGTGTATCGAGGGAACATAGGCAGAAGGCTGTTGTATCCCCGACTCTTCAGTCTCGGACGTCACCGATTGCACTCCCATCCCAGGGATGATGAGTCATCCATGGCAGGGTTGGAGGAAGGCCCTTCCTCCTTCCAGGGCATTCTCCACCTGATCTCCGAATCCACTGAAATGCCCTGGAGTCCATTCAGAAAAGGCAGAGTACCCCTTACTGATATCCTCAAAAGGGGAGACACCCTGATGGAGGCCTTTCCAGTAGCCCGGAAGCCATTGTTGGCCCAGCCCTTGAGCTTTGGCAGCGCTTGACTGTATCGCACTGTCTGCCCACATGGCCTGCAAGAATGCACGTGCCCATGGAGTCCTGGCAGGGTCTACAGAACACCCTTTGGCTGAGAGCTTAGTGACCGCCTGTGTTCAGGCGTACTTTCGGTAGCTCGGCCAACACTGTCCGACCCCAAACAAGGAGTCCAAAAATATGGACCACTCTGCCCATAAGGTCTATGCGGCCTCTTCCTTGGGCCTTTGTCAGGCCAGCTTGGCTGTTATCATGGCACACTTCTCTCATGCCCTCCTTGGGTCAGTAGACAAGGTCCTCCTCATCTCCACGGTCAAGCAAGTCCGTGATCAGGGCCGATGTGTTGCAAAACAGCAGCTCCAGATGGCCCTGACATTGGAGATTCCTGTGCCCGGCTCTTTAGCAGTCACAGTGCCACTGCTGCAGGGCTTGGCTGAGGCTTTCCTCCTTCCCGGCGGATACTCAGCATAAACTGGCTGAACGTGCCCTTCCTAGGCACCAACTTGTTCGGTCCAGGAGTGGCCGGTCACCTTCAGCGCATAGAGCAGTCCATTGCCACCTTGGATGCTGCTTTGGGCAAGAACCAGCAGAAGAGAAAGAAAAGCCATTTTGGCACTCTTCTCTTGTGGTCAGGCAGCCCTCTATCAGGAGGTCAGCAGCATCAGCAGCAGGCTCAAGCTTGGTACCCATGGCCCAAGCAGGGTCCTCAACAGCCGCAGTAAAGGAGGCCGAGGCGCAGGTTCAGGAGCCTCCTCCTCTAAGCCTGCTCAGTAACGGTCGGAGTAGCCACCCTTCACCCATCACACCAGCTCTGGGTCCTCGGCGTGGGGGTCGGCTCCACCAATTTCTTTCCGCCTGGTCCGATATCATTTTGGACAGGTGGTTCTCAAAGGGTCAGTCAGGGACTGCCTCTAGAGTTCGAGCAGCACCCTCCCAGCCGAGCCTGCACCTCGGGAGGAAAGGATCCAGCTTGCACTCAGTCGGGCTCTTCAAGATGACGTAGCTCAGCTCCTCCACAAGGAGGCAGTAGCTCCAGTGCTGTTCTCTACAGACCCAGGCTTCATATCCAGGTACTTCCTGGTGCCCAATGAGACTGGGGGTTGGCACTCAATCCTAGAGCTCCCACAACCTGAATCAATATATCAGGTCCCACACCTTCCAGATGGTAACTCTGAACGAGATCATGCCATCCCTGGAGCAAAACATGTGGTTCTGTTCACTGGATCTACAGGACGATTCTTTCACGTCCCAATCCATCCGTCCCATCAGGGTTCCTCCACTTCAGGGTCGAGGGTACCCTGTATGAGTTCGAGCCATGCTGTTCAGCCTGTCATCATCCCCATGGGTCTTCACCAAGTGCATTGTAGTGGTGGCAGCCACCTTTGGCGTTGAGGAGTCCAAATCTACCCTTACCTTGACGACTGGCTCCTGGTAGGTTCCTCCCTTCAGGAGGTGGAGGTCCAGGGATCTGGCTCTCGAACCTGCTCCAAACTCAGCCTCCTGATCAACGAGGCCAAGTCAGAACTCGTGCCTCTCCAGGTGATGGGCTTCATAGGGGCAGCTCGACTCTTGTCAAGCCAGAGCTCGGCTCCCGTGGACAGGGTGGAGGTTCTTCCTTCTTTGCCCGATCATTTCTGGTTGGGCACTTGCCCTGCCGGGACTTTCTGCACCTTCTGGGTTACATGGCAGCATGCACCTCAGTGGTCCGTTGGACCAGGTGGCACATCGCCCCTCCAATGGGAGTTGGCCACCCAGTGGACTCAGTGCCATGGTCATTTTGACCAGCTGATAACTGTAACCCAGAAGATGTGGGACGCTTCTCCATTGGTTGACCGCCCCCAGACTGGTTGCAGGAAGGGATCCCATTTGTCCACCCTGAGCCGTGCGGTCGCCCTTATGACTGATGCCTCTCTCATGGGCTGGGGAGCCCACATGGAGGACAACAGAGCCCATGTGTTCCAGATCCCTGAGGAGTCCCGATGCCACATCAACCTGTTGAAGCTCAGAGCAGTCAGACAGGCACTGTCAGCTTTCACTTTATCAGCTCCGGGGTCAAGTGGTTCAAATCCAGATGGATAATACCACGACCATGTACTACACTCAACAAACAGGGTGGCATGCACTCCCATCTGCTATGCAAGGAGGCGCCCACATCTGGCTCGTCAAGCCAGCGCTGAGGCGGATCTCCTAGCCATCCATGTGGCAGGAGCTCGAATCAGCTGGCGGATGTCTCAACCGCATAGGCCAGACATCCACGAGTGGTTTCTCCATCAAGAAGTAGCTTACAGTCTGTTCTTCCATTGGGGCAAACTGTTGGTGGACCTGTTTGCCCCAGGGAAAACACCAAGCTGAGGCTGTACCATGCCCGCCTCAGCAGGGATCACTGCAGGGGATGTCTTCTTGAGGCCGTGGACCCCTGGCTTCTCCGCCTTCCTCCATTTCCGTTGATCCACAAGGTGTTACTCAAGGTGAGAAGAGACAAGGTGAAGGTGATCCTGGCAGCCCCAGATTGACTGCGCCAGTTCTGTGGTAGCCAGATCTCCACAGCCTCAGCTGCAGGCCCAGGCGGCTTTGCTACAGCCGGACCTGATATCATTGAACCAGGGGCAGGTATTCCATCTGGACCTTCAATCCTGCACCTCACAGCCTGGTACCTGAACGGCTAGAGTTCCAGGCTTTGGTCTTTCCAAAGATGTCTACACTGTGCTGGAGGCATCTAGAAAAGAACTGACCAGGAAATATTATAAATGGAAAAGGTTTTCCATTTGGTGTCAAGGTAAGAGTCTGAACCCTTATCCTGCTCTGTGGCTAACATTCTTGACTACCTTTGGTCTCTCTCCAAAGAGGGTCTCTGTCATCGACCCTTAGGGTGCACCGGCAGCCTTTTCTGCTTGCGGGCGTGGGCCAGTCAGCTGACACTGGCACAGGAGACAGTGGTGGGCACTTCTTCAAAGGCCTGGTTCACATATTCCCTCTGGTGTGTGAACCTCCACCTCCATGGGATCTGTTGCTAGTTTTGCAAAGCTCATGGGCAAGCCATTTGAACCCATGCACAAGTGTTAGCTCTCACACTTATCATGGAAGACAGCCTTTCTGGTGGCTATCACATCAGGCAGAAGGACAGGGGAGGCGCCAGGCGCTTCGGTGTACTCCTTATCTGGTCTTTCACAGGGACAAAGTTGTCCTCCGCCCCCACCTGAAATTCCTTCGAAGGTGGTATCAGAGTTTCACCTTAACCAGGTCTTGACTCTGCCGGTATACTACCCTAACTACACCTCGGATGCCGAGTAGGCTCCATACTTTGACCCGAGATGTGCTCTCTCTATTATAAGGAGAGAACGGAAAATCGTGGAGAGGTTTGCCAGCTGTTTTTCACCTATGCTGAAGCCGCTTCTGGCAGACCTTCAGCCAAATGGACTATTGCAAGGTGGATTACATCTTGCATAGGTCTGTGCTATGAGCTGGTGGGCAAGGAGCCTCCCAGAGGGATAAAAGCTATTCTACCCACCATACTGCTGCATTGGTGGCGGCTTCAGGGACATCCCTATCCAGGAAATCTGTGGGGCTGTTCCTGGAAGTCAGCAAACACCTTGATTACCCACTAACACATCAACCTTGAGTCACGCCGGGATGCTGGTTTTGGGGCCTCGGTTCTCAATCTTTATTTCATATCCAACAGCTTAATCTGGTTCAAGGTCAGTTGCCATTCATCTGAATCCCCTGCCCCGGTCGTGCCTGAAAATAGGCAGGAATTGTCTAGTGCACTTACCCGGTCAACAAAACGAAATAAATAAATACATTTCCCAAGTAGGGGTGTCGCCTTGCCTTCCTCTTCCCAGAAAACTGCTTGGAATCTGCCAAACAGTGTGGATGAACAACATATCCACGCTCCTAGAAGAACAGGTCACTCCACCTGTAACAGTAGTTCTAGGAGTGGCACATGTTGTTCATCCACACTGCCCTCCCCTCCCTCCCTGCTTTGGGCGCACCACCTTGCTTCCAGCGGCTAAGATCTGGCATCATGGGGCAGAGCCAAGGTATATACCACCTAGGTGGAGTGGGAGGAGCCAGGTTGACTACTTCCGCAAGATTTAAAGTGGAGGGACATGCCAAACAGTGTGGATGAACAACATATACTACTCCTAGAACTACTGTTACAGGTGAGTAACCTGTTCTTACAGGATATAGTACAACAATGCTTTCTTTGAGGACTAATAGGAAGTAATATAAAACCATCAACAGAATAACCAGTTTGAGCTAATCTAGAACTACCATATACTAGCTACAGATTATTGCTCCTTTGAGTGATTAATACAGTAGTTACAAATTATTGTTCTCGAATAATTATACAGTAGTTACATATATAATGGTTTCAAATATAATCAGTGGTTCTCTCCTATTTGGCACAGCACTCTGTTGCAGTCAGTAGCTTTTATTAACTAAAAGGTGCTAATTATTAGATAGTTGTAACAGTAGATAATCAGTACAATTTATTGCCGTCAGCTAAAGATTCCAACTATTGAGCCATCAGTTGCAGTGTGACAGCTTATAGTAGTAGTCGCAAAAAGTCCCAGTATTTCTAGATATATGTGGATATGTCACAGGAAATCACCATTCATTTCAATGAGATTTCCAGTGATAAAGCTAGATCTATATATCTACTGGGACTCATTTCTTGGCTAGCTGTACATCTTGTGCACATTAACTGGCCACTATATCATAAAATGTTGTTTACAGTCTAAAAGTTATGTGGTACTGGGATATAATTACACATACAATGCACTCAGTCTAATAAATGTAATCTGTAATTAGAAGAAAAGCTACAAAAGGAGAAGTTGTTAAAATAGGTAAAAGAGAAGATATGGCACAGAAGAGTTAAAATTAAGTGAGGCGGTAGCTAATTCGTTATGTTAGAGGCCATAATGGGCTGATGGCAGTAGCACTTTTGCAGAAGTGGGAGAACATGCCCAGTTTGAAGGGCTGCAGATTTATAGAGAACTTTGTTTAAAATGTTTTTACCAGGAAAGGCTTCCTGAGTTGAGAACAGCTTGTCTGGTTCTTGGGAAAGGGTATATGGCAGAAAAGAAAGCAAATATAGAATCAATAACTGTGCCATACTGTACAAATTATAGGTAGACAGTAGCACAGATAAAGGGCTTTTGGGTTGAATGGGACAGGAACTCAGGGTACAGGAGAAGACCTGTAACAGGCACAAATAATCCAAATTTAACCAAGTTACTCTACAAAGGTCACTACAGAGCAGTAGGGCTGTCAAAACACTGAGCCTGAGCAGGGAGTATGAGGGAAAGGATGAGGAGAAGGAAAGAGTGGAAAAGGAGAAAAAGAGATGGCAATTGGAGAGAAAGTGGGGGTTAGCTTCTGGGGCAGAGGTGGAGGTTGGATCATGGACCAGGCTTTCAGACCGGGTGGCGGAGGAGAGGAAAAGAGCAGATAGAAAGGGGTTACAACCCTGGGGAACTGTATGAGATGGCAGACTGCCCTGCCATGGTCTTAGTATGAGGCAAAGGAAGCAGGGAGTTAACTAACTGGAGGAAGTAGGAGGATGGAATAGGATAGGACAAAAGCATGTAGAGACATGGGAAGGAACCACACGAATTTGGAGATAGTGAGGCAGAGAGAGAGAGAGAGCAGTGATGAGTACTGGCTTGGCAGCCAATGAAGAGGGGTTCAGTCTGGATAAGGTGGATTTGAAGGCAACACTATACACCTCACCTTATAGTAAAAGCAGGGAGGATCATTTCACTATAATATTTTGCCATTAGGTGAGGAGAGGGGAATGCAACCTTTGTTCCTCTAGAACATGGCAAGCCTAAGGGAAAGTTTGTTTTAAATGCCAACAGTACAACAGAAAAAGTCAAGGTGACTGTTCAACCACACATGCAGGTATTTAAAGGCAGAGACTTGTACCAGCTGGGAGCCATCTAGAGTCATGGAGATTGGGAAAGACTGATTCTAGCTAGATGCTGCCTGGTGCCAAAAGTCATGGAAACTGTCTTTTGGATTCTGGGCAAGCTGATTGGTGCAGAATCAGTGCTGGACACTATTGAAGTATTGCTGCAGTTGTGCAGCCAGATCACAGGCTGAGGGGCCAGTGGCAAAGAAACAATGTGTCATTTGTGTACATGTGAATGCACAAGGAGCCACAGGTCTTCTGAAGGTCTTTAAGGATAATTAAGAACCAGATAGGGCTAAGTAGAGAGCCTTGAGGAACTCTGACTCAAGTAATTGGGGAACAGGTATCTGTTAGGACAGCCTGTGACTTATCTGCAAGAGTCAGATAGTCCAGCACCTGTTATCTTGCCGGTAGGAAGGGCCTGACCAACAGTGTCAAAGGCGTTGGCCAGGTCAACAAAGATATTAAACCATTCCCTTCATGGTATTAGTGAGTCTTAGAACAAAACCACAGCACTCACTAGTTCTTCTGTAATGTACATTTGATGCAGTAAGGGTATAATAAATCAATTTATGGCATGTACAACTAGTGAGCACTGTGCCTTTGTTCTGTTTCCTGTAATTAGCTTTGGCTTCACACATCAGCACACTGCTGAGAAACACATCACTTGAACTTTGTTTGTTTTTTGTGAGTCTCAGCAGGGAAGTAACAGTGGAGTGGGATTTCATAAAGCCAGACTGGAATAAATTAAGATCTGAAGCGTTAAGGAAGGGAGAGGCATGCATGGCTAGCCATCACACTGAGCAGCAGCAGTCTTATCAGAGCTCCTGCACAGAAGTGACAGAAATACAGTTTAATGACCATAAAGCTGCAGAAATCTAAAACAGTTGATTGCATTGCTGTTACAGAGAGGATTAATTTGACATCAATAAAAGTTACATCAGCTGATGGGTAACCCAGGAAAAGTGGCACTGTAAAGTTGGAGAAATCAGAACATTTTTCAGCCATGCTTTCTCCCAAGATTGTACAAAGACATAGGTTCTGCTGCATTGGAGGATTGTCCAGGACAACGTTGGAGGCCCTGAGAAAATGGTGGCTCAGCTATCACAGTTCAAAATGAACAGCACTCCCCTGTATAAGTCCTGATGTATCCTGAATAAGTCGGGTAAACGTAAGAACCTGTAATTGCACTGCAGTTTGATAATGGGAGTAAAGCCTTAAAACTACGTGGTGTTGTCTTGTGCTTTTTGAACCAGGACTTGTACAGGGGTGAGTGCTGTTCTGTTTTGAACTGTGATACTACCTATTTGGAACTTGCACCTCCGTCCCAGTGACCACTGTTTTAATTAATTTCGTGTCTCAGCTATGTTCCTCTATAACCACCATGGACAAGAAGTTGACTTCAATAACTTCATGACTGACCATAGTGGAGCAAACTATAGACTACATTAGCTTAACACAGCTGATGTAAACAAGACTAGAGCATGACATGGATATTTTCAATGCCTGCTTCTTCATGGAAAGCCATACTAAGAAAACAGTGTGCTGAGGTGGGGTCTTCTGGTTCCCCACCTTCAGAGGCAGCTGTCACATGTGCATCCAAGCACAGATGACCAGACCTGTCACCTGGCCCTCTTCCTGGGACCTCTGATTCTGTGGAATTATGGAGTTCTCCTCGACCATACCATGCTGAAAGCATCGGAAACTCTGGTGGACAGTTGACTCCTTCTGGGTTGTGAACTGTGGACCATCCACAGTCTGCCTGCTGTAAGCAGCAGATGTCCCCAGTGGCAAGGCCGCAGCTCTATGCTCAGTCCACACTAGTGGACACCCCTACTTCATCCTCTGGGGTCACCCACACTGTTGTCACCATTCGCGTTGATGGCGCATTTGGTGGCAAGGATGACACTGAGTCCCTCCTGATACTGTTGACAGTATCAAGAGGTGGACTGGCATGGATGCTGTTATCTGCCATTACCATTGTGGATACTGTCATCTTCTATGGTTTCGCTTAGTGACACTGAGGAAGGTGATGGCTCTGAAGTAGTGATGAAGGCGGCAGCGGATGTGGTGTCAGTCCTGGGTTCGACTCCATGCAAGATACTGATGATGATTTCATCACGGAGGTCATCCCCAACTCTGGTGTCATTCGAGACACAGAGGAGAGTGAGAGCACCAAGAGCAACGTCGAAGTTGTCACTGAGCACGTTGCCAGGGATGACCTGTTTCTGAGGCTGTCAATAGTTCTGAGCCTGGTGTCAGAGGCAGTGCTGATGCAGGGTCAATTAGCAGCCTGGAGTTTTCTCTGAATCTGCTGGATGTTACCATAGTCGGTGACTACCTGGGTCACCCGTGGGACCTGTGGCTCCGATCTCCTTACCTGGGATTCCCCCATGGGCACTTATTGAGTCACTCCTCCAGATGTAGAAAGACACCATTCAGGTGAATCTGCTAGGCCTTCCCTAGGAGAGGCCGACTATGCAGTTCAGCATCCCAGGCCAAGGCCCTAAAACCAGGAGTCTCAACACCTCTAGCAGGACCTCACCCTTTCCTGTAGAGGTTGGCATCATTCATAGGCCCTGAAGGGCTGTTAACGTGAGAACTACAGTGGGATTTCATTGGTGCCTTAGAGATCTGGCATAGGAAGTCTGACAGGGCCAGTACGGGCCCATTTCCCTGACACCAACGGGTCCCAGAGTTGGTACCTCATCTCAATCGACATCTTCCTCAGATGATAGTGAATTATCAGGCCACCTCCTTCAGCTGCTGAGTACATCTTGTAGCAGGTATTGTTGGTGCAGATGCTCCATGCACACGACTTACTTGCTTTTATAAACCACGATCCGCAGCCCTGCTGTTGGGACTCCTCAGAGTTCCTAGTCTTGGTACTACTATCATTACTCAATGGCCTAGAACCTTTGAGGAGGCATTTAGAGCAGTACTAAGGCATCTCTTCTCCAATCCAGCCATCCCAGGGACCTCCTTGCACAGAATCATGCACTGACGGGGCAGCTGGTGATATACTTCACCCTTCCTCAGGGCCTGAAATATTGTAGACCCCATCTGAGTCACAGCACTGCACGTGACTAACCTCCAGAGGCAGATTCCACCTAGGTAGATCCCTTGGAAGGAAGACTTTTTCCTTGGGACACACTCTGATGCAATTTCACATCAGTCACATATGGTGACCTATAACTGTTGCCTGTGGTTGCAGCTAATCACACTGCCACAGTGCCTCAGAGTGAGAGACAGTCAGGCAGGCCATTGACCTTTCTGCCCCAGGGCCTAGAGGTAGCTCTAAACCAGTCAAGGGCATTTGATGATGCCAACAAGGTGGCCTCCTGGTTGGCAGGAACTGCAGTGTGCATAAAGGCGAATGGCATGGCTTTGCCTCTCCAGACTGGCACCTTTCACCTGGAATAAGGTGCTCAACTCCCACTTCAAGGAGGCTCATAAGAAACCCTCCTACTCTTGTGTCACAGGAGCCTCTGCCTGCCCCTGACCAGTCTCAGGTCTGCTAGACCTGTGAGGAGTCCCTTCTTTCAGGTTTTCCCCTCACGCTGGGTAATTGTTGACCATAAGTTGAAGCCAGACTGCAGTGTGCTGCCACAGTGAAGAAAATTCAGTGTCGTGATGGATTAGGAGGGGTAAGGAGCTGATCAAAGGTAGTGATCCTCCCTCTGTACAAGGTATTGGTCAGATCATATCTATCCTGTTCTGTTCATCACAGTACAGAAAGGAGATTGAAGAGATTGAGAGGCTTCACCACAAGGCCACGAAGTTGGCTTAGGAAGCAAGAACTACAGGTCTGGAAATACTCAGATTATTTAGCTTAAAAACATAAGTCTGAGAGGGACATAAACCATGGTTTACTGAATACTAAAGAGGATAGACAGGTGGAGTATACACAGAATTTTGAGCTGATGAATGCAAGCAGAACTAGAGGTATTTCCTCAAACTAAAGAAGGGGTAGAATAAGGAGAAAATTAAAAGGCATTACTTCACACAGAGGATGGTTGGAATAGTCTGTTTAGTGAGGCTGTTGAAGGTACTGTTCAGGCTCTCAAAGCAGGACTGGACAGATTTCTGAGGGATCATTTTATTGTGTGTTATTCAGTGTGAGTGGGCTTAATATTCCAGCTGTTAGCTTGGATGTCTGTCCATACTCGGATTGAGTTATGTCACTGCCAAGAGGCAGAAGGGTGGACAAGATGGACTTCCTTCCATTATCATAATGATGCTGTGGTACCTTACTATGCAGGTCTGTTCCAAGTGTCTGCTACTCTTTGTATGAAGTCCTTCTTTGATATTTACCCTGAATGTTCCATCTTTCACTGACATTGAGGTTCACCTGATGAGATGCATTTGATCTGATGGGATTGTATCTTTCAAATATTTGAATACTGTAATGTAATCCCTGGCTGTTCTCCTTCTCATGGAGAGCAGTCCCAGTTCTGCAGTCTGTCATCATTTCCCATGTTTTCAAGCCTTCAACAGCCTTGTTTGTTCACTCTCCTCTGCACCTCTTTTAAAAACTGATTAAAATTTGAGATTTGTCCCTGGTAGTTTACTTTTATTTCCCTGATAGTTTACGCCTACTTCCCTGGTAGTTTACTTTATTCCCTAGGCAGATTTCAGGTTTTAATTATTTTCAGTCTTGACTTTATAAAAGCTGAAAATGTTTCAAATCATACCTCTCAACTGTCCCTGATTATGAGGAACGTTCCTTATTTACACCTCAAAATTGCTCTCCTTCATCCATCTCTCATAGAAACATAGAATTTGATGGCAAATAAGGACTGCTTGGCCCACCTAGTCTGCTCATTTCCTACCTCATGGATAAGCTGCAGATTCTAATTAATCAACCACTTACTTCCTGCTACCCCTAACTAGAATTGCCTTATGCCTGTCCCATGCAACAGCCTCCACTCTGTCTGTATCTTTGTGGAGATGGGGTTCCAGAATTGCAACAGTACTCAGATGGGGTCTCACTAACTGTCTGTACAGAGGGATAACAACTTCATGTTTTCTACTGTTAGATGCCTCTCCCTATGCATTCCAGTATCCCCCAGCCCTCCTTACTGGCTTCTCACATTGCTTGCCCACCTTTAGGTCATCTGATATAATTACTCCAAGTCTCTTTCGATTTTTGGTGTTGTTATTAACCCACCTCCTATTGTGTACTCTTCCCTAGGTTTTTGTTCCCCAGGTGCATTACCTTGCACTTCTTTGCATTGAATCTGAGCTGCCACATATTGGACCATTCCTTCAACCTTGCCAAGTCCTTTTCAGTCTTTCCACCCCACCTTGTGTATCAACCATATTGTTGCAGATCTTTGAGTCATCTGAAAGAGGCATACCTTTCCTTCTAAGTACTCTCCATGTCCAATTTGACAGACATTGAGTGCTGTCTATTGTTACTAGTGGCTTAGTGGATATTTCCTTTATGGTTTTAAAATACTATTGTTATAAATAATCATGGAATATAAACAGTCTTATAAAATAATGTAAAAGTGATGTTTGGCTGTGTTTGGGGATATTGATTATACTCATTTGCCTGTTACCAAACATGTTCTATACATTCATTTGCCTCTCCTTCCTTGAAGTGTCAATTTCACCAGGGTCTTCATCCTTTTGATTGTTCTGCCAAAAATGGGTCTGGCCTTGTAAAGAGGAGAAATCCTTTCCTTCTGGTGAAACTGCATTTGAAGAACCAGTAGGTGAGGTATGCTCCTTCCAGGCCAACTGGTAGAACAAATGGATGGGTACTTTGGTGATTTTGGCCCTCAGTGGTGGTATTGAAACCAACCCTGGCCCTGAATCAAGACCTAGAAAAATTGTGCATGATAACGCACCAAGTTTAGTAAATAAAATGGATTTGCTTCATGCCTGGGTTGAAATGGAAAAACCAGAAATAATTGCTCTTTCAGAAACCTGGTTAGGAAAGAAGAAGAAGATAAAGATTTAAATTTAATTGACTATTATTTTCACAGAAGGGATAGAGGCAAGGGAGGGTGTATAATACTGTATGTAAATAATTATTTGGGCACTCCTAAGACATTATAGTCTTGTAAAATTGAAGGAATGGAGTGCATCCTGATTTCACATTTTCCAATTTAAAATGTCACAACAAAAGTGGTATAGGATTTCCTTATCCCAGACTTGGATTTGCAGTAGAGGAATTCTTAAAATGTTCCTAGAGGTATGTAATACTTGTGCTCCATATAAAAGAGAACAAAGAAACAAAATCACTTACCATGGATAAATGACGCTTTAAAAAATTGGTAAAATATAAAAGAAATTATGGAAAAAGCTAATAAAACTTTGGATCAGGCTGTTTTGGATCATTTCAAAAGATACGAAATAAAGTTATTCAGGAGGTAAAGAAAACAAAAGTACTTTATTATAAACATAAAATTAATGGTACTAATGATCCTAAGAAATATTGGGCTCCAATGAAATCCTTGTTAAACCACAAAATAATTCAAGTAGTATAAAAGTTATTGGAAATGGTGTTCTGCAAAATCCAGACAATGCTGCTAACATTTTAAACAAATATTTCATTGAACTTCCTGATTTAAACATTCCACTGGACTACAAGAAAGGGGCATTGTGGGATAGAGGTAAATGATAATCAAATAGACCAAAACCCAGTCCCAATATTTAGGTTTAAACAAATAACAAGAAAGGAAGGAATAAAATAAATAAATTACAAAAAAAAATAAGGCTGGGTCTAAATAATGTAGAAATTAGATTTTGAAAGAGACTACATATGGGGTGGCCCAACCCTTAACCAATCTCTTTACCAGGAGCTTGATTGAAGGAAATGTTCCTAGGCCAACAAATTATAGACCAGTTGCCTATTATCTGTCTTATCTAAGCTGTTGGAAAGGTTGATCCATAGTCAATTTTGGATTATCTGGAAAAATATAATAAGTTAAATAAATTTCAGTCTGGTTTTAGAAGGGTGAGGTCAACGACCACCGCACTCACTGACTTTATTGACTTAGTGGCAACTCCACTTGGTGAGTCAAGGTCCATGGGTGTGGTGTTCGTCCAACCTATCCAAGGCATTTGATTTAGTTGACCACTAGTTACTAGTACAGAGGTTGAAACAGATAGGGTATAGCAGCTGAACCCCTAAACTGGTTCCGATCTTATCTGGAAGACCGATCCCAAATGGTGATGGTGGAGGAAATCGGTTCAAGGTTTCTTCCAGTGACTTGTGGTGTTCCACAGGGGTCCATATTAGGACCTCTGTTATTTATCATTTACATAAATGATCTCTTATTACATAAATCTACTCATATTAGGCTTTATGTAGCGATACTGTTTTGGTCCTGATGAAGCAGATCTGGGAGGGAGAGGTGGAAGCCAACCTGCAGACAGATTTTAATGTACTGCAGGTGTGGTTACTCCTCAGGTCTCATTTAAATACAAAGAAGATCCAAACTATGTTAATTGGTTCAAATATAACTAAAAATGGTTTACAAAATGATAAACTATACATAAAAATTGTAAATGGAAATTGTTTGAACAGGTTTTGACCTATAAGTACCTAGGGGTGCTTGTAGACCATAAATGATCTTTTTGAACAACATCTAAACATGGTAATAAAAAGTTCATTCTAGGATAGGTGCGCTTAGAAGAATAGTAAACTGTCTGGGCATTAAGGACAGACAGGTTATAACAAACCAGCTAATAATTCCACTAAATGACTATCAAAGTCATGTATATTCAAGTGCCAATAAAACAATGTTACACAAGCTTGATATATGTTATAATAGGTTAGCAAGGTTTGTATTAAGATGTAAAATTAATACTCATCTTTGTTATACGGTATGTATACTAAGCTAAATTGGTCTCTCTAGAGATTAGGAGAAAATAAATTTGGACAAATTTGGTCTATAAAATATATAAGACTAGATATCTCACTGGCCGTGCAGAGAGACTTATTAGCCCTACTCATCAGTTTAATCTCGTAAAAGTGGAGCTAGAGATTTGATAGTTCCCAAATATAAAAAATAGATTTGTAACTTTGACTTTCAGTACAGAGCTGCTATTACTTGGAATGAACTTTCATTGCGCTGAAAACTCAGGACCTGACTATAGCTAAATTCAATTCTGCTGTGAAGCAAGAAATATGTTTTGGTGTGTATGTAACAGATGGCCTGTATCAGCCTGAAGAAGTTTAAAGCGCCATGATATAAAATTGTTGTCCTGTATTAAGTCATTTATTATACTGTTAAATGTGCAGTTTTATTGCTTGTTTATTTTATTGTAACTTATTGACATCTAAACAGGTGCACCTTGCAAAAGGGTTATTGTACCCTAATGGTGTTTGAAGTTGTCTTCATACCCTGTATAAATAAAATTTTACTACTACAACATGTACATTAAATGGTGGACTCTGTTTGCTATTACCCTTGTCCTGTTGTCCAGCCAGTTGTTTATCCAGGCTACCACCTTGGGACCCACTCCAATGCTGGCTAACTTTTATATTAATCTTTTGGGTGAGACTGTGTTAAATGCCTTGCTAAAATCTAGGTAGGCCATATCCACAGCCCCTCCCTGGTCTACTACTTTGGTCACCCAGTCAAAAGAAATCTATTAGGTTCATCTGACATGACCTTCCGGCTCTGAAACCATGCTGCCTTGGATCCTGTGCCCCACTGGCCTCCAGGTACTCAACAATTCTTTCCTTCAGAAGTGATTCCATCATTTTCCCTACCACTTTGAAGTCAAACTAACTGGTCTGTAGTTTCCTGCCTCTGCCCTGCTCCCACTTTTGTGAAGTGGAATCACATTTACCGTCCTCTGGTCCTCAGGTACCACCCCATCCTCCATGATTTGTTAAAGAGACTAGTCAGTGGTGTTACTAGTTCTACTGTTAGTTCTTTTAGAATTCTTGGGTAAATCCCATCAGGCCTGATTGCTTTGTCCACCCTCAGTTTAAAGAGTTCTTTCAAAATCAGTTCTTCTGTGAATGGACTGGTATTGACCCCCCTATTCAGAGTTCCTCTCTTGTTTGGTTTAGGTACCTCCCCTTCTCTTCCTTTGTGAATACTGAGCAGAAATATTCATTCAGTATCCCTGCTTTTTCACTGTCACCATCTGTCCATATTCCTCCCTTTTATTAAGTCTCTGTATCCCTCCCTTGGTCTTTATTCACTCCCTAATGTACCTATAAAGGTTGTATCCCCTTCTTAACAGATTTGGCTATCTTTTCCTCAGATTGTGCCTTTGCTATTCTGCCTGCCTGCCCTGACTCCTTCTGCTTTAACTGATAAAGTTCTCTGTCCTGCTGCTTCTGTATTTCCTTATATATCCAGAATGCTATCTTTTCTCCTTAACCATCCATACCACCTCTTTTGAGAACCATAGTGTTTTTCCTTCATTTTGTTTTGTTGATTTGCTTCACACAAAAGGCTTGTTGCCTCTGCAATGGCTGTTTTGATTATTCCCATTGTTCCTCCACCCTCCTTCTTGCCTGTTTGCTAGTGCTTTTCTGAGACACTCTTTCATTTTCTCAAAGTCAGCCTTCCTAAAGTCCAAGTCCAATACTCTTGTTTTTGTATGGCTTGACTCTATGGCTGTGTTTATTGTGAACCACACTGTTTGGTGGTCACTTGTTCCCAGATGGCTACCACTTCTAAATCTGAGATCCCTTCTCCTTCCCCATTTGAGAGTACCAGGTCTAAGATTGCTCCTCCCAAGTGTATTCCAACACTAGCTGTTTGTGTCATGCCCCTGTAGGGCATCAAGAAGGACCCTGCTCTTGGATATTGCCTGCAGCAAGGGTACTCCAGTTAACATCTGGCATATTCAGGTCCCTCATCAACAATATCTCTCCTTTTCTGCCATTTTAAGGATGCCTTCTATCATTTCCTTGTCCATTTCCTCCCCTGAGATGGGGATCTGTACACAACCCCCATGCGGATGGTGGTGCCATTTCCTGTCTCCAGGGTGACCCATAGTGACTCACCAACTTCCTGTTTACTCTTTAGTTCTGTTGCTTTAATCCCTTCCCTTATATAGAGAGCTACTCCTCCTCCTCTTTTACCTACCCTGTCTCTCCTGTAGACTGTGTATCCTGATATGTTGACATCCCAGTCATGGTTCTCTGTGTACCATGTTTCAGTGACTGCCACAATATCCAGGCATCCCACTTCCATCAAGGACACTTGTTCAGGGAGCTTGTTGCACAGACTGTGGGCATTGGTACTCATCACCTTCCATTTATTTTTATGGCCTTACCCCTTTAGCCCCATCCCTGTCATTACTGCCTTTTTCTGTATTTACCTCTGTCCTGCTCCCTACTGACTTCTCTACCCTGGTGCTTGCCTCTCTAACTACTGTGTTTTGTGGGGAGGCTGGGATTTCCTGCTCCTTTCAGTGCCTTCCCCTTGGCTAGTTTAAATGCTTGCCAATGAAGCATTTAAACCTGTCACCTAGGATCCTGGTTCCCCTGGACAGATGCAGACCATCATTCCAGTATAAGCCTGCATCCCTCCAGGTGGCTCCCCAGTCCCCAGTGAAGCCAAAATCCTGAGCTCCACACCAGTTTTCAGCCATTCTTTGAATCCCATGGTGCAGAATACCCTAGCATCATCCTTGCCATAGTCAGGCAGCACCTCTAAGAAGGTTACCATACATGCTACTTGTTTAAGGCCCTCCCCAACTCCACAAACTCCTCTTGCATCACTTTGATCCCATTCACAGACAGGTCATTTGTCCCTAGGTGGACAATGACATCCAACTCCTTCCTCGTGCAGCTGCTCCCATGATCCTGAGAATTTGCTTCCTGTCCCTCAAGCCGTGGCACCAGGCAGGCACCTTACCTCCCTATCCCCTTTCTCCCCATTTCTACCCCCTAATGATCAAATCCCCCACCAGGAGTTGTTTCCTTCCCCTTTGGGGTCTCGTACCACCCTCATTTAGGTCTCCTTGGTCTCCACTGCAGGTGCCTTCATAGAGGAACCACTCTTTGGCAGAACAGCATATGAATTGTGAGAGGTACAACTCCTCTGTCTAAAACAGCAGGAAGCTGTAATTAGAGACCTGCTTGTACTCCTAAACACCCCTAATTAAATTTACCCTCTGCTCCTGACTCAGTAAATTAAGCTGATACAGGCCCCTTCCTCAGAGAAATGCACAGTGACTTTCTTCTTTTTTGTTACTTAACTGAGACCCCTTCTTCTAATAAAGTATCTGTTTGCTTAATCCAAACAGGTACTGACTCCTGCTGAGATAAAGTGATTTATCAGTAAAAAAACTGTAGTTCTAGACTGCTGTTGCTCTGAAACCAAAGTTCTCCTCTGTCAAAACAGCAGGCAGACAAGCCTCTAGGAAAAGGTGCTGTCCACACAGATAATGTGCTATACATTCTGAGTTTAATGCAGTAATTCATAATATTTTAGGATGCTAAATCAAAATAAACTTTATGCAAGTAAGCACAATGGTTTCCAGTGTTCTGAGCTTGTATCTCCATGTTTGAATATGTATGCCTCATTATGAGGGTCAGTGTCCCTCATTTTGAGTGTCCGTGTCCCTCATTTCAGTGATGAAAGGTTGAGCAGTATGTTTCAAATTGTAGATGATGGGTATATTCTAGTGCTGAACAAGAAACAAGGTACATTTGAGAAAGAAGTCATTTTGCTAATCTCTTTGCGTCTCTAAAAAGATGGTGGCCAGTGTGGGCTCTGAATGGTCATTGTTTTCTCCTCTTCATGTTAACATTTACTTTATTTTAAGAAGAATACTAGGAGAAATTGGTGCATAAAATTCTGTGATGTCTTGGTGCATCTAGAGTTTAAATTTTAAATAGTATTTTTAGTTAGACACGAGGTTCAGGGCATTAGTTATAGGTTGGGATGGGAGCAGTGAGTTCAGTAGGAGTTAGCTATTTTGTTTTTAGTGAGGGCTCTAAAATCATGCTCTGGATTTGTGTTTTGTGGAGAAGTGCCTGGAGGAGTGACTATAGCTGATGGCTGTGGTCTGTGGAGGACACAAAGCATGATCGGCTGGATCAGAGGGTTGAACGAGGGAGCCGGCTTGTGGGGACCTGTAAATGACTGAGGATTCCAGCAGTGCAAAGCCTGACTTGTGGAGTGAGCTACAGTTGATATAATACTGTCAACGGGATTGACACTGGTTAACTGCTGACTTGGCGGGGTCTGCTTTGGCAGTGCTTACTGCACTTGGAATATCTGTTGTGTGGAATGTTTGGTACCAGTAGGGCCTGCAGTGAGTCTCCTAGTGTGGGCCGTGTTTGGACTACGGGACCATCAGCTGTGTCTGGCATTTATCAGACTTTGTAACTGGCCGAGGAAAGGTGCCTGCAGGTGTGTCTTCTCAATTGGGGCTCAGAAACTGACATAGATACTTCATTTATAGCTGCTGGCTTTGGTTTGGGGAGTTTTCCCTGTTTTTCCAGCTGCCCACTTTGGATCACATCCATGGGCCAGTGAGAGCAGTGTAAGATGATGTTTCAGGGACAGTGGGCTGGTGAGTTGGTGCCTCCACATGTAATTGTGATCATCTTCAGGCAAACTCTACCCCATTGCAAGTGAGAGGAGCTTTGGGGTGGAGAACATTTGAAATATCTCTTCCAGTACTCTTCCCTTTTATTTCATACAAGTTTTTAAGCGTGCAATACCTGTCTAAAATCTGGGAATTTGTGGTGAGAGCATAGCCCATCTTGGTAACTGTCTGCAGCCTGCTGAGAATTGACTGTGGATATTTGTTATTATATCTGAGACTGCACTGGACTTCAAACTATAGTGACTTTTCAGACTTTGCTCTTGACATCATACTTTATTTAAAATCCAGAGCACCTTTTATTGATTTCTCCTACGAACTAAAATTGGTTTAACTCCCATATAGGAAGGGTGGGAGATATTGGGAAGGTAGTGTGTAGTTTGGGTAGGGGAGTGGTTGTGCTTGTGTGAGTATGTATGTGAGTATGATTGTGTTTTGGTTTTCTGTATTAAGGTGGTTGTGAACCTGAATGTGTTTGATTTTAAAAGTTTAATAGGTGTTAGAGTTGTCCCTGTTTAGTCTGAGACTGTTGAAATACTCTGTTAGGACTGGGGATGTGCCGTAGCCTTGGACCCACTCAGACTGCCTATGCTGTATCCTATTTCGCAACCTCTGCCCTTCACTGACCTCCCTATTCCAGCTGGTGCAGTTAGGTGCTGCAGAGGTTGACATTACCAGGGAGCATGTAGGTCTGTGATGGCAGGGTGCAGGGTGCCTGATGGAGTGAGGGGCATTGAGGGTTGTTAGGTGTAGGAGGCGCCTGGGATTAGACAGAGCCTATTGAGAGGACAGATGTGTTTGGTCTCTGTCCCCAGGGTTCCTGCCAGATTGACTGGGTATGCAGCTGGTGAACCTGCAGCATCTGCTAGTCCCTTTGGGCTGTGCTATGCAATACCAGATTGATGAGGAACAAAACTGCAGTTATGACAGACTTCATTTCTTGATCAATCTGGCATGCATTATGGAGACCTGGTTAGGTGATGATACCAGGCCAGTATTGGAGGCAGACATCCCTTTATGTACTCCTTAGTGCACTGCCCAAGGAGGGAATGCAGGGGCAAGGGAGTGGCCACCAGCTTTAGGTCCAGCTTGGGCTTCTCCGTGCACATGGTTAGGTCAGCCAGGTCTTTTGAGTGTGAGGCGTGTGTGGGGTCCAGGTGCAGATTTCAGGATTCTCCTCATTTAGCACCCTCTGGGGTTGGGAGGAGAATTCCTCCAGGGGTCATGGACTTCATCGTTGACAAGGTTTGGAGTCCCCAGATGGTTGATTCTGGGGACTTTAATGCCTGGATCGATGACAGATCCTCACAACTTGGTTCTGACCTCCTCCAGTTGATGTTGTCACTGGGCCTGACACAAGTAGTTACTTCTGTGACCCATCACCATAGCCACAGACTTGACCTGGTTTTCTCACTGGAGGTTGAGGTGCTGAATCTCAAAACTGATCAGTTTGTATGGTCTGATTATTGCATGGTGAAGTTCTTGTTTGGGGTCCCCTCTGAAAATCCCTCCCTGTTGAGATGATCAGCTATTGCCTTTAAGGGATTGTCCCCAGAGGGACTGTTGGTGGTAGCTGATTTATCTAGTGTTGATGCTGCATGTGCGGTCGATGCAGGCAGTGGTGGCCACCTATAATAGAGCGGTATCTGAGGTGCATGATGCCATTGCACCGGTCCATATGACCCAGATCTTCTCACTTGAGATCCCCTAGTTTGATAGTGATCGCAAGAGCGATGAAGTTTAGGAGTTGGAAGTTGGAACATTGCTGTGGAAGACCCGATCAGAGAACAAACTGGCCTTGCATGCTCATTACCATGAGTACCAAGGGGCAATCAACCATAAGAAGGCAGAGTTCCTGACCAGGGAGATTGCTGCTGGGAAGAACAGACCATCTCAGCTTTTTTGAACTGTGGACAGACTTTAACATACTGTCTGTCTTCAGCCAAAAAGTAATTTCAGTTGTGTTATGTGATGAGTTTGCTCAGTTCTTCTCAGACAGGGTGTCCTCTGTCTGAGAGGGATCCCATTAGTGAGGCACGCTTTGCCTTGCAATGGTCAGTTTGAGGCGACAGAGGTGCTCCGACTGTCTGGGGTGAGTTTAGACCTTTGGAGGTGGCGAGATCATTGAGGTGATCTTGAAGCTAAAGCGTACTTATTGTGAACTGGACCATGACTTGTTTCCTGATCAGATGTGTTGAGACAGTTGGCACGATGTTTGCTAGGATTGTCAGGAGCTCATTATTTGAGGAGTCTTTCTGGATGCCCTGAAAAGGCTCTGGTTAGACACCTCTTGAAGAAGTAATCTCAACCCTGATGTCCTGGCAAAATTATCATCCAATGTCCCACTTTCCATTTTACGTAAGGTTGTCGAGAAAATAGTGGTGTAGCAGCTTGAGGATCTCCTAATGTTCTTTGATATCTATGAGCCATTCCAGTCAGGTTTCAGTGCCAGGCATATCATGGAAATGGCATTAGGGTGCAAAATGACTTCCTCAGGCTAGAGATAGAGGAGACAGGTCAGTTTTGTACTCCTTGATCTCTCATCAGCATCTGACACCGTGGATCAAGCAATGGGTGGTGATGGAGAATTTCTGCTCTCTGAAGCTCCTGCCATGTGGAGTGCCTCAGGGCTCAATCTTGTCACCAGTGTTATTCAGTGGTGTACATGCTGCCCTGGAGAGCTCATGAGGCATTACAGTGTGGGTTTTCTCTGCTATGCAGATGATACCCAGCTGTACCTGTCCTTTGCCCGGAACACAGAATGCCATGGAAGTGCTTAACAACTGCCAGGCTGAGATCAACGGCTGGATGTCCTCCAGTTGGTTGTGACTGAACCCCGACAAGACTGAGGTTCTGGTGATTGAGCTGGATAGTGGGCGTGATGGGAGTGCCTCTGAAGTTGCTACAGGATTGTTCCTAGGATCCACTCTGTTGATGGCCTCTCTTAGGGTGTGGGATCTTGGCATTATTCTGGATGACAGATTGACTTTTGAAGTTCAGGTGTCTTCTGTGGTCCAGAGTGGTTTTACCACTTGAGGAAAATCGGCAGGATTAAGTCCCTAGTTCTGCCTGAAGACCTGTCGTCACTGGTACATACCTTTGTTACTTCCAGGCTTGACTATTGTAATGCATTTTACTTGAGATCACTGGAGGGACCCTCTGCCAGCAGCAGCTAGTGTAGAATGCAGCAGCTAGGTTGCTTCTGGACCTGTCCAGGTCTAGTCATGTGACCCTGATCCTGTGGGCTGTGCACTGGCTGCCTGTCAGGTGGAGGATCATCTTCAAGGTGGGCTTGCTCACCAGTAAGGCCCTATATGGGCTGGGTCTGGGCTATCTGGCTGATCTCCTAACATCAGCTGCCTCTGCCCATTCCTCTATTCCTTGACTAGGGGCCTCCTCACAGTTCTCAAGGCCACATTGAAAACATCTGGTGATCGGGTGTTTGAAGTCACTGGTCCGCCATGTGGAACACTAGTCCAGCTGGCATGAGGGAGGCCCGATGGTTGAGCTATTCAAGAAGGGTCTAAAGGCTCATTTGTTTTCCTTAGCCTTCCCTGAGGATATCTGATTCTGACCAGAGTTAATTTAATGGGAGTTAACTTAATTGGAGTTTTATCTATTTTATAGTATTATATTTATTGTTTTAAATATTTATGTATTGTATTTGTATACTGCATGTTTATTTGTTTTCCCAACATTGCTTTTATGTAAGGCACCCAGAGCCTCAGGGATTGGGCACCATAGAAATAAAACTGCCTTTCCTTGCCCTTAGCATTATATGCAGTGAGATTAAATAGCACGTGGTGCATGTGGTTTGCAGTGCCTTAAAATGATTTTCTGGTTTTCAGCCAGCAATTAATAGCTTCCTTAGCAAAACTCAGTTACACAGATTCCCCAAATTTGAACTTCAGGACCTTTTATATTTTATTACGGAAGATATTTTCAATAAAACAGGATTTTTCCCTTAGACCTCTTCTGTTCCCATTGCTTATACCTGCTGTGAATTCATAATCCTCTGCTCTTGACATCACAACTTGTTGCCACAGGAGTGATACTGAAGTTGTTGGCCAAAGACAATGATCACAGGACAGGGAAAGCAGCAGGAACTGATGACTTCTAAGGGCACATGTCTTTACTAATAAAGAAAGAAATGCCATTAAATCCTTTATTTTGAGGACTGTTATGAGATTTGAGTAATACTGATGCATGCTGCAATTATTTTTTCAGGAAATGGGAAAAAAGTCACATAAAAGATTTAAGGGACACTGTCAGCTTTGCCCCTTCATTTTATTAGCATAAACAGTGTGCCTCTTGGCACACATCCATCACATACATGCTGCAGAACATCACTATATGCCAAATGTAATGATTTGTTACCATTTTTATACATTTTCAGTAGCTTCCAATCGGGTCCACGTTATGTCCCCGCATACCAGAAGCACATCAGGCCAGGGCCGCATGTCTGCCATGAGTGCAGCCAATGCACGATTTTTTCAGACTCAGCTTGCAGCTACACATTGCGTGGGTCCCTTACCCTATTGTAAATGCTCCATCTATGAGCGACTGCAAAGATGAGCACTGGGAGTATAGTAATTAATTTTGGCATTGCAGCCCAAATCCTGTACATGCGCACTAATGGCGCAGCTCTTGCGCATGCACAAGATCTTTGGTTATGCCTCTGGTATGCATGCGTGGGATTGGGCTGCGATATACAGAAATTAATTACTGTAATCCCAGTGCTATTCTTTGCAGTCGCTCATAGATGGAGCATTTTAGAACAGGGTAAGAGACCCATGCAATGTAGCTGCAAGCTGAGTCTGAAAAATCTTACTTCGGGCTGCTCATGGCAGAGCGGTGGCCTGGCCTGATGTGCTTCCGGTATGTGGAGGACTTAACGTGGACCCGACTGGGAAGCTACTCGTTAAAATGTATAAAAACAGTAACAAATCATTACATTTTGGCATATAGTGATGTTCTGCAGCATGTATGTACTGGATAAGGCTAAAAGGCACACTGTTTTATGCTTGGCCAAAACTAAGGGGCAAAGCTGACAGTGTCCCTTTAAAGCCAATCAAAAATATGTTTAAGTGGAAATTTATTTTTAAAAATACATTTTAAATTGTGTATTTCCTCTGCTACCTGTGATTGGAACAGTTCACCTCAGATTAGGTTGTTGAAATTGTTTCCCATCATTTTCATCCCCTGTCTACCACCCCTTTTTTTAATTCACATTTTGTCCACCAACACAGAGCTGGAAGGTGACTCTGTCCCTTGTAGAGGATGTGTCTCCAGTCCCAGGCGCCTGAGCCATCGTGGAGACTGCCAGCTCCATTTTCCATATTTTCTCCACGGGCCCCACAAACATGCAGTGGGTGGAGCAGCTGGGCTTTGCCTCCACAAAGACAGCCTTACACCCTGGATGTGGGGCCCTCCCATTCTGGTGGTGTGCATGCACTGACACCAGCCACTGCTGAGTGTCAGTCAAACAGTCTGCTGCTCTCCCCCCCACTCCCTGAGGAAGGAGAGCTGTCTACCAGTGCTCGATCCTTTCTCACCCCTGCCAACCCCAGTGACCTGAGATCAATTTCTGAACCCAGGTTGGTGGTGTGGCGTGAGGTGTGGCAGCCAGCATCTCAACCCTCAGTGCCACTGGGCTGGCTCACCACCCCCTTTTTCTAGTTGTATCATAGAACCCCAGTTCTGCTGCCTGCAAGGGGAGATGAACAGATAGATTGGTCAGCCTTCTCTGAACTCAGAACCAAGTCCCACTCGAGAGTCGGCCATAGCATATGGTATACTGTTCAGGAGTGTGTGCTAGGCCCTTATCACAGGGAACTACCCATCTACTTTTACCAGCCTCCAGAGTGAGGGGTCAACTGTTGCTCTGAGTCTGCATCTCCTGCACTATAGCACTGTGTGTTGATGTTGCTAATTGAGTAAGTGGTTTCACATGCCCTTCACAGTAAACATGAGTTTGCTTGGCTGCCAAAATATTCTACACAGAGCAAAAGTTACAAAGGTTAGGCATTGCAGGAGCTATGAGACTGGTTCAGGAGAAGACTTTTGCCCATCGTGAAAAAAGGGATTGAGACATTCCATCTACTACCTCCAGAATGGAAATATCAAGTTCATTGGTGGAAACACCTTTGCTTTTCCTAACTGAAGAAATTAAAACTTCCCTATATGCTGGACTGGTTTGTATGTCATGTTCTTTGACATTCATGGACTAATTCTGTACCATCTGGAGTTCAATGGAATTACAAGGCAACCAGTGTTATTAAATCCTGAGCTATAATCTTCATATAGTGTATGGTGGAACATTGTTCTGACTCATTTTTTATCTGTGCTGAAAAGCTGTTCAGCCACAGATAAAGTTCCTAGAATGCTGTTCAGCCCAGTACATGTAGAACAGTGTTCTACTCATTTAAAAATCAAGCTGTGCTTTAAATTGAAGCACAAGAAACTGCCACGTGCAACACAATGTCAAACTGCATTTGACATTGAACAGTAAACTAGCTAACATGAATTGAAGTTGTAAAATGCAGGATCAACGAGATATGTTCAGAAACATAATTACTCACTAAATTGCAGTTACCTCCTCCACATTGTATTTTTCTCACTAAGCGAGATGTCCAGCCACCATTTTTTCTTGTTAATCCCTCCCACAAAAGTGTGACAACCAATGGTAATGTGCACTGCTATGTAAGGATGCATAGTCCTAGCAACCACACAACTCACGATAAGCAACCTGCCCTAGCTCCGAAATAAGAAATGGGACACAGCAATTTCTTTTGACTAAAAAAATATATAGAAATGCTAAAACAGTATAAAAACTAATTTGAGGGGCACCATACACTATAAAAAATACTGGGAAGGCAACCCTGTACCCAACCAGTGTGTTCGAGCAACTTGGGGTCTGATTCTGCAGGACCTCTTGAGCTTCACTCTTGAGGTCACAAGGAATTGAACCCTCTGTAACAGAACACACTGGTTCTCATAGTTACCTCATCAGTATTCTCTATTTAACTACCAAAGAGAAGTGCAGAGGTTTGGTTGGGCTACTTGGTATTCTTCATCATGATACTCTCTTTGTCCATATGACACATAGTATCCAGCCTAGTATATGAAACTGAGACAGGAACAAATAATTGATTAAAATACTCCTGGAGTTACAGGAGAAACATGCAACTGGTTTGGGAACACTGCCCTTTCATATGTACAGCACTGGTATGCACATTTTGATCGGCTTGATACATGATCTGTTTCTTATGAGATATGAAGAATATATGACTTAAGATAAAATACATCAGTTATGTCTTAACCACACATGAGTGGGCTAACCTCCCTTCACCCCCTGGCACATTTGCTGTGTCCCAGTCCCAGGAGCCCAATTTGTTTTCAGTTTACATGTGGTGTACTAAACATGGTTCAAGCCTTTTAACCTGATATTGATATATGCAAAGTCTTAAAATGCATTGATACTCTACTGACATGTATATGAAACATGCTCTCCACATAGATCTTTGGGGCACCTTCATTTGATGACAAGATCTTGGAGGTTGTTGCTGTCTTTGGCAGTATGCAGATGGCAGTTTCAAGTCATCAAACTGCAGCACCACAGGATAGCTCAGGTAAGCTTCCGACTCAAAGCAAGATGACAGCAGTGAATTAAAACAGGCATCTCAAACTATGTTTGTTTAATTGTTTTGTTCCTATTGCTATGGAGCTGCAGATGTACTGTAATCTCATAGGAGGTCCTGTTCTTGTGCAATGTCTGATCTACAGTATCTCCTTAACAGAATCTCACTTTTGGTCTTCACCTGCAGACACTAGGGGCTTGATTCTCAAAAGGCTGGCCCTAGGGCTGGCACAAGTCCTGCATCAAATGGTGTAGCTGCCCCAAACTCTGTGTACACAGTGCACCCAATTTGGTAGCTCACATGCGTTTGCAACACTACACCCTTTTTACAGTGGCTTGCGCCAACTTCTTGGCACAAAGCTAGTAAAAGGGTCGGTGAGATGAACCAGCAAAAACTGGTCTAACTCATAGCATGTGGTGCACAGAGGGTTGGGGACTGAGAATCCCAACTGCAGCCAGGGATGCTGCACTCCCCATCTGCCATGCGTTTGGCACACCCTGGCCTTCAGCACTCATTTCAGTTTGAGAATGAACCCTAGGAGCCCACAGGAGCTTTAGAGCTTGGGACTCTGCTGTGCAACATCATGTTGATGCCAAACAGTACTGGCTCAAGTCTAACTATCAATTTGATTTTTCCACGCTATCAAGAGCACGTGACATTGGGGAGCTTGTCTGTTGTCAAAGTAATTTGGTTTAGTTGTTGTGATGGTGTGTTTCTGTTATTGAGTTTGGTCATGCATTTCTTGTTTTTCTCTATTTTTTGTCACTGTGTTATTTTGTCATGGCGGTAGGGTTTTGCATCACCACCATTGTGATTTACATCACTGGCCACCATGCCTGGCAACCCCTATTTATAAAATGAATGTGTGGAAATGCAGTTTCCTCCAGGATCAAATAAAAGTGCCTAGGTTGTCAATGTGTGGACCACAGCTTTGCAAAATGCCTATGCCATCAGGCAGTATGACCAAAACAACTCATCCTGGCAGGATTTATAATTTAAGCTGTCTTCCTGGAGCTCTCAGGGGGTTTCCACATTTGCAATTTCAGTTCAGCATTAGCATTGACCAAAGAGTCAACAGTGTTGAGTTTGTCAGGGCATAGGCATAGGAAGAAAAGTAGTGGTCCCACAGGCATAGTGGAAAAAGTAGTGGTCTCATAGCTCCTCATCACTGCATAAGCAAAATAAGCTTGACTATGATTGACATCAGTCTGCATTACTACACAAGTCACATCCTGGGACTAAGTCCCCAGTGCCACCAGAGAAATCACAAAGTTTTGGAGTCACCATCCTTCTTTGGCATTGGCATAGGGATACTTCCTCATCACTCTTGAGGTCAGTGGTGAACTTACTGCCAGTTCTGCAGTAAAGGCAGTCGTTACTGGTGACTGTGCCAATGATAGTTCTGTTCTGACACGCAATGACAGTGGTAAACCCATGTCAGAGCCAGTTGTCCACCTAAACATGGCACCAGAGATAGTGCCAGCTTGGAGTCTGATGGCAGCCTGGAGGTGGTGTGCTCCTGGAACTGCTTGGATGACACCCCTCACTGGTGGGGATTGGGGTCACCCTGGTGTCTGTGCGGCTCTGCTGTCCCCGTGGGAGTACTCTCCATGGGCACCGACCAGGTTGTTCCTCTGATGTAGAGCAACCCTGTTTAGGTGGTCCTGCAATGTCCTCCTCTTTGTGGTGGTACCTGCACAATTCTGCAGTCGAGACAGAAGCTCAGGGACCCTAACCCTGACATTGGGACTCCTCAGAGTTCCCAGTGATAGTTTTCTGTCATCCCTACCTGACCAAGAGCCTTCATGGGGTAACACACAGACAACCTATCTCTTGTCCTCAGTCCCAAAGGGACCTTATGCTCTGGTATCATGCACCACGTGATCAGCAGGTGCAGTGCCCCATCCTCTTCAGAGCTAGAGGTGTTGCAGACCTTTAGGGCTGAGATGCCCTGTGTATGATGGACCTCCGAAGCAGACTCTGCCCAGACTGATGCCTTGTAAGGAAGTTTGTTTTCCTCAGCATGTGGCATCAGGTGCATTGCAACATCAGGCAGCCTTTAACCAGCATCTGTGGTTGCAGCTAGGTCAGCTCCTAGCTGCAGTGCCTCAGTGTGAATTAGTTGGCAGGCCATTTGCCTCTCTGCTCAAGGCCAAGAGGTGTAACGCACCAGTCAAGGGCATCATACAATGAAGTAACCTCTAGGCTTGCAGGAACTGCAATCTGTCTGATACAGATGGCATGGCTTCACCTCTAGACTGGCACCTAAGGTGCTAAATTTACAATTCAAGAGGGCACATTTTTTCTCTCGCAGGGGTCAGGCGAAGAATTGTCAGGTGCTTTCCTGCTCATGTGCCACAGGATCCTTTGTTTTGCCTGACCCATAAGGAACCCCTGCTGTCAAGTGTTCTCCCCATGCTGAGGGCTGGGGAGCTTGTTACCTCTCACCCGCTTGTTACCTCAGGGTGAGACAGCATCTCCCTCAGAAAAGGAAGCTTGGTGCTCTTTTTTATTTTACAGTTTTGGCCAAGAAAGACACACTAAGCAGAGACTTGTTTTCCAGTGTGTTCTGGGAGCACAGGGAAGTTAAGAGACTTGCT
The DNA here is from genome assembly GCA_016271365.2 of Neoceratodus forsteri. NCBI lineage: Eukaryota > Metazoa > Chordata > Ceratodontiformes > Ceratodontidae > Neoceratodus > Neoceratodus forsteri. The sequence goes on from CM057459.1 coordinate 1,088,353,947, forward strand.
CATGGTCTCAAATTATACAAGAGGTTGTTGTGGGATTCAGATCTACTTCTTCCAGGATTTCAGCTCGACTTCTTAACTAGTACACTATGCTCTGACTTCGTAAGTGGGACTCAGTGGTGAAGACTGATTCCTGGAAGATATGAAAATTACATACTTACGTAATTGTTGATCTTCCAGAATACCTTCAACATTGATTACCATCCCTCACTCCAGACAGAGCCAGGGTAGGCACCATGAGCTTTCTGTGGGCATTTCCCCAGTTACACCCCTCCTGAGGGATTTCTCCCTCCTTTTGTTGCAAACAAAAAAAACCCACAAGAAGGGCTAAGTAAGCAAACAGGGCACCAGAAGGAAACTGCCAAGTTACAAACATGTAATTCCAAACTGCAAACAAAGTAGAATAGAACTCAGGCACCCTGAAAATATAATCCAAAAATGGGTGTCTGATTCCAAAACCACTTTATTGTTTAAGAGTGCTAGAGGTTGTAGCTGCTTCATTTTTAAAGAAAAAGAGGCAAAGCACTTTGAGAAGCTCACCTACAAAAAAAGAAGAAAAAACAAAAATGAGGTGAGGGTCTTTTGGGACCTTGTCACTAACCAACCAAAAAAGGGGTTGATTGCGAAAGATAGCTCCTTCCTCCCTTTTCTTTCTTTCCTTCTCCTGCCTGCGGTGCATCCCTTTATGGGTGTATCCCTACCAGCTGCTACATGCAACATGTGCTCCTGGGCACTATCCAGTCTAACTCCACTGGGTAGCTGCTGCTGTGCATATGGGGGTGCTATGTGCCTTTTTGGATCAATACATTAGCTTTCACAGAGGTACATCCCTGTGGTTGCTGGAGAAGTCAGTCATGTTGATATGTTTCTTTCTCTATGTCAGACTTTTTTCGTTAGTATGCCCTTCTTCTTTGTTTGTCTGGGACTTTGGCCTGCTACCCTTAGGGTGCCTGGGTAGATGAACACATCTCAACTCACGTGGACTGTCCAGTCCAGCAACTCCAGATCGCCTAGGTTCCCCTTCTATCCCCTAATGTAAGATAGAGGTACTGGGTTAACTCTTGAGTTTAATCATTCACTATCTGGTAGCATGGAGTTGCTCATTTTTACCAAGAGTCTGTGTGTCTTTTTTCTGCTTCTGGCACATTATGCCATCTCATTTGCAAGGGATCCCATTCATGGGCCTCCCTCTCATTTTCTGCCACAGCCATATGCTCAGGGCTGCTGCCCTATTTTATTATGCCTCTATCCACCTTCTGTCTGGCTAGTGGTGTGAGGCTCTGGCTCTATAGACTCTACTACCTCTTGTGCCACCTAGCATGCCATATTCTTATTTTTAAGTTGCTAGTCAGATTTTATTTTGTTGTTATTTGGTTATCCTTTTCCTTTCCTATTCCTTGAACTTGAAAGTCTCTAGCCCTTGCTTTGTTGTCTCTCTACTTTGTTTCTTTCCTGGCAAACAACACTGAGGTGCATAAAGGGGCCGGCTCACAGTTATTAGGCTAATGCCCAGCACCATATGATTGTGCAGGCACCATTAGTACCCTATGTCAGCTCCCTCCTGCAAAACAGTTTGCTCTTGTGGGGTCCTAGTGCATCCAGCCCCAAACCTATAAGTGTAGTAATCAATAGTGAAGATATTCCGGGACATCAACAATTATAGTAAGTATGGCATTTCATTTATAGTGACATCCCTAGGGCAGTGATGATGGGTACAGAAACCCTTAATGGATTCAAGCACATCTGGGTCAGAGTAAAGGGCTTAATAGTTACTCAGCAAGGTATCGATAGAGCAGGGAGTGAGAGGGCAGGCAAAGGTGAAAACCACGCAGACAATAGGTCATGTGGGTGAATCTGGGCATGCTGCATGGACCAGTGGTCTTTTCTACCAACATTGTCTATGTTTGTACAGTCAGGAACATCAAGAGTTACTGGTAATTACCTTTCCTTTGCTCCTCATTCTCCCTATTTTGGTTATTCTAGTCCAGTGGGGTGAATGACCTCATCTGGAAGAGTTGCAAACAGAGAGCTACCCACAACTTCTCCAAGTCTCTGTCACATAACTTGGGCACAGGGGATTCTGGGAGTGATTCTGTTTTGCCTCTGTCCACAGAGGGCAGTACTACCACCATGTCGATGCAGTCATCCTTGGCAGGTCAAGTGAAGGAGAAACTGAAGGTTTGAACCCAAACCTAGGTCTCGCATGTGGCGAACAATGTGGCAACATTGGAATGGGCACTTTTTAATGTTAAACTAGGGCTTGGCAACAGTTTAATTTCATGGAACATTGCTATTTCACATTCACAACATTCCATGAAAAATTACTTGAAATGAGTAACAAAACAGAAAAAGTGTAGGAATTCCTATACTTATAAAAAGACAGAAGGAAGTACGGTTGTGCAGTTGTCCATAAAATGGAAGTTGCTGGGGTGGAGGGCAGTGGGGATCTGTAAATCTCCTACCCTGCCCATATACTAACCCCTCCATCCTTTCCCCAGATAGAGTGTGCCACTGGTCTGTTCGCACCTTTACTCTATCTCTCTACTTACTCCTTACCTGTTACAGCAAAGCACGTATTATATTGTAATGGCATCCCTGTACTGTTTGAACTTGTCATCTCATTTATTTATTTATTGAGTTTTGATGACCGGGTTGGTCCACTGGGCCCTGAAGATCCCTTTTTCAGGACAACCTGGGGATGTTCAGACATACCCAATGTATTATGTACCTTCTAGTATGCATTATGTACAAAGCATTCTACTGTATCATTTTGCAATGTGTTGACACCTGTCCCCTAAATCATGTAATTTGTTTTGTATGTATTCATTGCACCATCTTCATGGCCCAGATCTTGCCTGAAAATGGTCCTTTGGATCAGTGCCTCACCGGTAAACAAACAAATATAGCATTTAGTACTTTCCATAGCAATGTCGCAAATTTGTAAATTGTTTTGCTACATTTCACTAAATGTTGTTAGACCCTATTAATAAAACCTTACTGCAGATAACTTGCCAGACAGTCTATGTGGTAATCTGTATTGGATTGTGATGGGAAGTCTTGCACTTGGCAAGAAACTGCATTCTTACTGCAGTTTAACTGCTGAGTGTCTTAGTCAAAAAGTTCCTTACTCTGAGAGCACTGTGTAGTAGATGCTTAGAGCAAAGGAACCCAAGGAAGCTACTTTGCTAAATCTATTAATTATATTCTCCAGTGTCGCTCAGTGAAAATCACCATACTGGGGGATGAAGGTGTACCAGTGCAAGTAGATGGAGAGGCATGGATCCAGCCCCTGGCATTATTAAAATTGTTCATAAAAACCGAGCCCAGATGCTAACAGCGAGACAGAGTAAGTAAAGAAATTATCTTATTTAGTTGCTGCAATATGTGGCTTTACCTGTGTGATTTAGTTTTGTTATACAGTAGTTCAAGTAGAAAATTCACAAAAAATATGCCAGCCTCTTTTATACTAGAGTAATCTTTTGTTAACTAAGACCTAAAGATTTGCACTACTGTACCGTTAAACAAAATGTCATTTAGTTAAATTTAAAAAGTATTTTTCCTACAAAGATGTTTATTTAAAAAAACAACTTAGTTTTGTTTTCATGCCTGTGCTGAATTTATGTGAAAGCCCCCAAATAGCAGATTGCTGTTTTCTTTCCTGATATCTCTGCAAAAAATAATCTTTAGAAAAACAGCCACTTAACAAATATTCTGTATCTAAGATGGTCTCAGATTCCTCTTCTGGTTAAAATGCCTTATGTGGGGCCACCCAATGGCAAACAGTTTTGGAGCAGTGAGTGCTACAGAGTGCAGCACTGTTCAGCCTGGGAGTAAGTGGGTGACATTACACACGATGCAGTGACACCTTACTGCAGGCTTTGGGGCCTGCTCCCTCACGATAAGTGATGCTGGCACTCTTGTGCGCTGCATTATGTGAGTCTGCCAGAGCACTGGCCCAGCATCAGGGAGGTGTGGGACCAAAGAATGGGAGAAAAACAGAGTCGACTGTCAGGATATTGGCCACTGGCACACCTGGGTCCCATTCCATCCAGTCCACTGCCTAGCCAAATCCTAGTCACTGGTGGGAGGGAGGATGGTCCTCCAGTGGGGTGAAGCTGTGGAGGCAATAGCAACAGTAGGGTTTGTGACAGATGGGTGTGCATGGTTGCCTGGCACAAGACCTGAGAAAATGCCCTTTGTAAATAGCCAAGGTAAAAATCTGTTGTGAAAGAAAAAATATTTTCCAATGTAAGTGGGTTGAGAAGACAGACATGGGTGGATGCTATAATTAAAGGCTGGATAGTTCGGGTAGGGCTAGTTATCTGCACTATTGTGCTTCTGAAATAATTACCCTTGTGGTTTAGACTGGCTACACCAGTATCATGCATTGTTGGAGGCTTTGGAAAATCTAGTGCATTGGATCAAAGAGGCAGCATGATCTAGTTGCTAGAGCACAAGCTTTGAATCCAGTAGACTCAGGTTCAAATCCCACCACAGCCATTTACATGCTGTGTGACCTGAAACAAGTCACTTATCCTCTCAGTGTTTCAGCACATCCAGCTATAAAATGGGTAAAAGCAGGACCCCACTGAAAACAAGACAGCATCTCAGCTGGGATAGCCTGGATAAATTGTGTGTGTGTGTATGTATATATATATATATATATATATATATATGTGTGTGTATATATACAGTATATATATATATAAGTAGAAATCCTGAAAGCTCAGGGTAAGTGAAGTTTAATGCATATGATGGAATCCAGTATGAAGAGAAACACATTTTAACCAATATGGAATTTAGAAAGGTTATATATAGGAAGTGATGTATTATTAACTTGAGGCAATCATTCTTTACTGCTAATAAAGTTAAAAATACATCCGAGCTAATTGGTCTAGAGGCAGTTCCAGTTGTGATGTTTTCTGGTACAACATCACAGACTGGAATTAATTTAAAGAAAATCCTACATACTGTAAAGATACTTTTTTTTATTCCACAGGATCCATTTTCTATTATACAGGATCCATTTCTAGTAACAATAAGGCACTCCAGTGTGTGTTATGCTGGCTAACCATCACTTATCAGGTGGCTCAAGGCACTCAGCTGCACCCAGTGCCTCACAGTGCACCTGAGAAATGACATACCCTACAGTAGCATAACATTCACCCTTTCAAGCTCTATTGCATAATTAAATACTGCACAGTCAACACAAGCTTATTTGACTCTGTCTCTTTAAGAATTTGTGGGCACATTTACATTTTCCATTACTTGTTTGTACCATGAAAATATATGTTTTTGAAAATAATTTAAATTGCACAAAACAGCCTGCACATCCATTTATGCTATGAGAAAATTAATTGTAAATATGGGCTTGTGCAGAGTTTTGAAAAAAAAAAAGCCTTCTTGGATCATCTATGCTGCAGAATACACACTGTCAACTGATCTGCGTGTTGAATTTCCCAGGCCTTTGAGAACACCCTGAAGTCTTGGGAAGACAAACTGAAATCAGAAATCTGATTCTTGCAAAGTGCCTTGACCTCACTTGTACCCTCAGCAGTCAGTTGATTTAGCTACCGAGGAGGAGGTACTCCTCATCCAGATGTGTGCCCAAGCAGCAGAGGAGCTCATTACCAGGTAATGCTATGATTCACAGGGCTCAGACTGCAGAGGTAGAGGATGCTATAGCATACTGGCTTTTGATAAAATTCCTCTTCCTCGTTCATGTACCCACATCAGTCTTTCTAGACTGATTATAGCTATGACCGCTCCCCAACACACTTCAACCAGATTGGGCAAAAGTGGTTAGGTTGGCACTGTACATACTTTAAAAGAGCACCAGCAAAGATTTAAATAGTCTGACATGACTGTAGTACCACATATCTAGTCTTTTGTTTAGATACAGTGGTGGCCTCATGACTACAGGGCCACATATTGTATCTAGTCCTCTGTTTAGACGCAGTGGTGGCTTTGTTCAAAATTAAGATTGCAAGTTATTGCAGAGGAGGTGGTGCTCCTGACTTTGAAAATATTCAATATTTTGTATACTAATGTAAGTATATGGAGAATGTTGTAGTTAAAGCAGCAGTATTTGTTAGAAAAAGTAATCATACAGTTTATTTTAGCAAAAATGTATTGCTGACATCCTCAAATGCATGCTTAGTATGTTTTTAGTTTTCTACGATATTGCTAAAACAGCTTTTATAGTTAATTGTGAAATTAATGACTCATCATTAAGGATGGCTGCCACTTGCAATTTTAAAAATATCTTCCATTGATATTACCTGCAAATGTGCATGCTAGAATCATGCTATAGATGTATTAAGATGTTGCTGCGACATGTTCTGATGGTAAACAGCACAGCATGGTGGGCATAGCGACGAGTGGGAACTTTTAAAACCTCAGAATCCCATCTCTTGGTTCAGGAATGAAAGAAAAAAGAAAGAGATATGTACAATATCTTGATATTTTGCCAGATGAACATTATTGCTGAAAAACTATATGGTTACTAACAAATGCTGCTGTAGCAATGATCAGACTGAGATCTTGTTTTATTCAGAAAATGAACTGTATGATACATAACACAAAAAAGCAATAAAATCTGGAAATAATAACATGGAGGGGTTTACAGAGTGTACATCAGACCACATTTAGACCATGGGTCACAGTTATGGTCCCTGTACAACAAAAGGATATATTAACCCTTAGGCTGCCAACAGAATTAGAACGATAAGAATTCTGGACTGATATATCAGTCCATGCACAGCAAGGGTTAAGAATAGAAAAAATCCAGAGATTTACTAAGACCATTTTAGGACTAAAAGATGAAACATCTAGAGATAGATGTAAACTCTTAAACCTGCAAAGCTTGGAGGAGAGCAGGTTAAAGGTAGATATTTTCAATCGATCAATCAATCAAATCTTTATTTATCCAGGTGAATCACCGTTGAGCAAGCTCATTTACAAGGTGGACCTGCATTACACAGGTGAAAGCAAAACAAATGATTACAATTGTAAAAATGTTATATGCACACATAGAAAAAGTTTACATAGCTAAGATACATGTTCAGATAATATATATATATATATATATATATATATATATATACACACACACACATATATGCATAGTAACATAGCTGATGGCCAAAGAATGGGGTAGGAAGGATAAGGGGAAAAGGCGCAATTATAATTACACGTAAAGGTGGGAGTTTGGACAAGGACGGGTATAGTGCAGGAAGCCTAGGAGTGCCCTGCCTGGCGCAATGGATGGGAGGGTAAATGTGGGGTCATGGACCAAGGAAGGGAGAAGATTTGAGTGGACAACATTAAACGGAGAAGGGAAGTGGGTGTATATAGGCAGTAAGGGTGGTGGAAACAGTTGCAAACTACAGAGACAGCTTTGGTGTACAGAGACTTGACACAGCAAGACTGACTGAGGCTCTTCATTTTAAGGATTTCTGGAGCTTATTCCAGAGCGAGGGCGTCTGAAGCTTATGGCCGACCTCCCAAACCATATGCTGAGCCTTGGCACTTTCAAGGTGATCAAATAGTTATTTCTCAACGATAATTACCTATCAAGTTTAGTGGCAAGCTGTCGGCAATGTAATGCGGGAGTTTATTGGTAATGGCTCTGTATGCCCAAAGTATGGCTGATACATAACATAATAAATGATGGGTTACTACTAAATGAAATGGGATTATCGGTGAACAACAGTATTCACAATCTAAGGGTCACAATAAACAACTAAAGGGCTTGAAATTGAGAACAAAGTTTTCTTTTCACAAAGAGTTGTGAACATTTGGAACGCTTATCATAAACAGTTGTAGACTGCAGAACAAAAGAGAGTTTCAGAGACAAGCTTGATAATCTGATGGGTTTAACCAAAGACAGTAATTGCCACTGTGGCGTGGGAAGTAGCTTAGATCGGTCTTTTGGCCTAATGCTACCTCTACAGAAAATAATAATAGTATTAAAACATTCAGTAATTTAACTTGGATCCACGTCTAATGCATACTCAAAGCAAACAAGCCATTTGCTTAAACTACTGCAACAATTAGCGACAGTCTCTGTATTTAATATTAATTCAGACTCTGGTAAGGTACTATACTTGAACTGTATACACTTGTGTGACCGTTATGCAGCACATCGGTCCACTACGGAGTAAAGGACAATGCCTCTGACGCTCAAATTGCAATCCTGTTTTGAATCAAAACTGTCACTATATGTGCAAAGACAAAAGTCGACATAATCTTATATTTGGATGAGATGAGACTAATCACATTTGAATGTCTCAAAAACTTATAACACTTTAGGAACTTCAAAACAAAGTGAAAGTGATTAACGATGCAAACCAGTGAACAGAAAATGATTTTGTAAATGTATGCCACAGTTAAAACAGTGTTACTCAAACTTTAATTGAAAGTTGGTATTCATTAAAAGGCTCTGTGATGTCCTAATTCCTAGTCACAGCTCAGATGGCCACAGATTATCTGCTCTACCAACTTGTATGTCCATGTAAATATCACCTCTCAAAAACAGATACTTTTGAGATGCAATGGTTGCACACATGTCTGCTACCAAAACCTTTCTCTCTTGCTCTCACCCAGGTTTACGATGACACATTTATGTATAATCTTGAGTAAGTTAGTGATATAGCTCTGGAGCCACTGTAACATTAAAAACAAACTTTGTTTAGCATCATCTGTCTTCATATATTTGCAACTTTAGTCTCAACATAAGGCAAAGCCATAGATAATACACCCTGTGACTTACCTCTCAAGCCACAAAATTTCCACTGTTGCTGCATTTTTATGACAATAAAGCATATACATTAATTTTTTTCATTCTGATTACTTTTGCCTCTCTGCTCATCTACTTTCATTCTTCATTCTTTTGATCTCATTCATTTATTTCATTTTGTTGATCGAGAAAGGAGAACTAGGCAATTCTGCCTATTTTCAGCCTCATCCTGGGGAGGGAGGCAACAGATGGAAACCAGCTGACACTAAACCAGATTAAGCTGTTGTGGTATTTTTTACATTCCTGGTATTTGCTAGTTGGACCCTCTGGGTGCCTCCCAAGCTTCAGCCATACTACCACTTCACCTGCATACACCCAGTGGAAATTCTCTCATGGTAGGACCCAGGGCAAGGAAAACTCCACCAATTCCTGGGCTATCTTTTGTGCATAAGCAGGGTGAGAGGAACTACTGAGCAGACTAAGGGAACTGATGTGGAACCCCACTACAGGGGTCATGTGGTTGACTAGTGAATATTTTCCCAGTTGTAAACCCTCTCATGTCTGAGCCAACCATTTATGCTACGGGTGGGGGTAGAATGTTGTGTGCTGACCTATGTCATCCATCACTACCCCATCTCCACCACCATAGGTGCTCATGCAGCAAGAAAGCTACCACCTTTCTCCCAGAGTCCCAGAGCATTGCTTCCACAGTGCTCCCTGGACTCTACAAAGATGGGGATTCAGGACTGCAATGCAAACATGGGCCTTCTGCAGGCTAACACAACCACTGGGGCCACCAGGGCAGGCATTCCGATTTCTGTGTGTCTTTTACAACTCTTATTTCTGCTTCATTGACTAATAGTAAGCCCCACTGACCTTTCCTCTGAGGGCTGACTGATCAGACATTGGACTGGTGCTCATGCCCACCCCATCATTTACTCCTTGAGTTTATCAGCACTGACAGGTCTCCCTACAGCCATTGTGGAGTGTGAGCCCCACATCCACTGCTGTGGTGGGAGGTAGACAGACGGATGAGCCTTGAGGCTCTGGGCCTAACATAGGAGGTGGTGCCCACTGGTGCCATTTGCTGTAAGCCCCTTTAAGCTGTTTCATTGCTTTACCCCTGAACCCTCCCACCAGGTCCAGTGCTGCATGCATGAGTCAAGAGTCCTGATGCACCGCATGCATTTGCCCTTTCCCTCCAAACACTCCAAGCTGCAGACAGTACCACCTGAGGAGAGCATCTGCAAGGATGTTTAATCTTCCCCTTTCAGCCTGTATCAGCATCCTGGGCTTAGAATGCAGAGCTGGGTCACTGAAGTGGATGAGCGAGGCCTGCTGCAGTGATGCCATCAGGCTGTCCAGGGATGAATTTTTCTGAATGCTGCAGCACAAGAATAATATCTTTTCATGCAAAGCCCAGTGCTAGCTAAAATTTTATTAGTTTGTTCATTAGTTTTTGTTGACCAGGAAAGGAGGGATAGACAACACTGTCTAGTTTCAATCTCATCCTGGGATGTGGGGTTCAGATACACAGATACAAATCAATTGAAATTTAACAGGGCAAAGCTTTTGGTGATACTTTAGAAAATGGGGAATTTAACTAGACCACTGGCGAAATTCCCTACTATACAAGCACTATAATTGGGAAGAATTTCTCCCTTGGCACTTAAAAATTGTCCTAATGAAAAAGTTTCTGAAGCTCTGCATCACCTAACTAGTAGGAGAATACCGAGGTATGTGTGGGACATTGTATGGTTAAGCCTGTATAGTAAAAAGGCAGTGAAAACTACATAAAATATACAAGAATAGAAGAAAAGAAATGCCCAAGAGAAGAATGTCAGGGATGGCTTGAAACATAAGAACGCTTTGTACTAAAGTGTCCATACAGCAGATCCTTGTGGTACACATTGAGTATGGAATGAAATGACCCTTTAGTTTCAACAGTCTCACAAATATTAGTAGTAGGGATATATCTAAGAGAATGGAAGAAATATAACGTTAATGTTATGTTTTTGCAGTATTTGTAAACACGCTGTGCACTGACAATGTAACAGAAGTATCTACCTCCCCAAATCATGGTACACATGATTTCATCAAGTCTACAGAAAATGTATTGGTCAGAAAAAATATGTGGCCATGTGCCAGGGTAAATGTTCTTTGGAGGTCTTTTCCAGAATGTGGAGAACTTAATAAGAAAATGTACCATGTAAAATTGTGAGCTAGTTAAAGACTGCTGTGCGACCTGGCCTGGTGGCACAGAGGTTGAGGCATCTAGCTTACCTCACATCACGCTGGTGACCCAGGTTGGAAATAACCTCTGGTCATCAGGGAGCTGGTCAGGGGCAGGGTAGGAGCAGGATTGAGCCGCCTATTGGCAGATCTCCTCTCCTGGGGTGGACGCTGTCCCTCCTGTAGTCCTGTCACCACCAGGTGGAGGTCCGTGGTGGTGTAGGTGGGGAAGGGGCAGCTAGTAGGGTGGGGCACTCTGCAGTGTCTGGTGTGCATGTGTCTCCACACGTACATCAGCACCCTGGGCGTGTGCAGGCAGGGGACGGGTGAAATGGGAAAAACCTGCAAATGTAAAATAAAAAAAAAAGACTTGTGTGACATCATGATTGTTCATCTTGCAGCTGAAAAATATGTGTTTGGACCTTAAACCATTTTGCCAGCTGACCTGTATAATTGTTCATTTACTTTGTTTTGTCTTTTCTTAGTACAGTTTTGTTTGACTCACACTATGTTGATTCATTCTGCTGATTTTGTTAAGGTTGACATTTTTTATTTATGTATATCACTGTGCTTTTCAATTTCTTTTTGCCATATTGGGAATTATTTTATTTTGACTTAAAAGTCCTGCTCTTTGCAAGAAGTGTTGGGGTCTTTAATGTCCACCTGAACAACCACTTGAAATGTCAGACAGCACCTCAGTTTAACATTTCATTCAAGGACAGCACACCCTACAGTACAGAGCCCCTTGGTACTGCACTCGGTGCCAGCATTTATTATATGAGCCAATCTCAGTGTGGGACTAGAACCCACAACCTTTTGATCCGTGAGGCAATTGTGCTACCAACTGAGCCACACTTAATAAAATTATAAACATTAGTATTTAATGTAAATTTTGAAGTGATTCAGATGTTGCACAGTGCGTAAGGTTTCCTTTATTCCTCCTCCTTGCTGTGTTTGCGATGGTGTTTCTATTTTAAAATTTATCCTTTATCACAGTCCTGACACTTGCCAGTTCTTCAGGCTTCCTCTCACTCTAGTTATCCTTCATTTACCAATTCCACGGACCCTCTTACCCAGCTGCATCCCCTAATTCATCTGTGGTTTGCTGTCTCACACCCAATACACACACACACACAGTAGGGCCCCTACAGCACAACCATCCTACATGCTGCCAGGCAGTGAGGAGTAGCTGTAGTCAGTGAAGGATGGGTGAGGAAGGACATCGTTGTGTTGGGCAGCATTGTGGCAGGTGAAGAGGGTGTCATCATGAACTCCTATGGATGGGGGTGGACAGTAGACATTGCGTAGTCACTGCGTGTCCGTGGTTTCCTGTATCTCACCAAAGGAGATGGTCATGCAGTAAGAAGCTCAGCTCCCTCCCCACTGGTCAGCATGCATTGCCTCTGCATCATGCCCTAGAATTCACCAGCACAGTGTGGGAGAGTTTAGACGAGGTCTAGTCCATGGTCTCCCATGTGGTAGTGCAGAGCACCACCAGCCAGCACTGCTGGGCCGAGCTACTGTACTGTCATCTGTAAGGCAGCTGTGGGTACACATTAGCTGTGACATCTTAATGGTGCTGTCCTGATATACACATCGTGTGGAATCTGTGGAAACTGATATTAAATCAACAGAGAGGCAGTTGGACAGAGAAAGAGGAATAAGGCAGAGAGCAGCTACAGTTCCTTCCTTGAAGAAAGTTAATGTAAACATGTTTAAAACATTTTTAAATACTGGAGAAACTGGAGCAATACACAGGTATAGCAATTAAAGATAGAATAATGTATAGGATGTTGTACATTATGAGTTTTTACACACCCAAGGTGTCTGATACCACATAAAACACGAATGTGAAGCATGAGTGGCTTGTGATGGTATCACACACTGAGGTATATAACAAACAAACAAAATATTATTAACAATGCCCTGGACCTTATTTTATTTAATTGCTGTCCCTCAGATCAGATGTTATGTTTGCCCTTTTAATGCGTTAAGCCATACGAACACTCCTCCAGCTCACTGCCCTTTCCGGTGCGATGTCCCTACCTCTACTGAGACTGCCTCCTGGTTCCTGCGTGGAGTCAGCTGGAAGATGGAGTGCCAAAGTGCCTCAGGGGACCAGTGCACATGCGGTTGCTTGTAACTGACGCTTTCAGCCCAGGAGAGGTGCACCCGCATTTCTGCTTGTTCACCAGTTTGAAAGCTACACAGAAACAAAAACAAATGGAATGCGTTTGCCTTGATTGACACTCATGCCATATTAACCAGCCAATTAACATGGCTAGAACCCAATTAATGTGGCATTTAAAATGTGTGTCGCTCTGGTCAATAATATTAAGATATTTGAAATGACATGATATTAAACAAAAGGTAAAGCCAGCCCTTGTTACATGCAATATTGAAATGAGAGAGGGCAAATATAACTGTTCTTCTACATTGGCGAGTAACCCCACATTAGCACTGAGAGTGAAACCCATGCTGGTGCTTCCACTGTGGAGTACCAGCATCCATCTACAGTAACAGCTGTTCAGATAATTACTGAGTTTGAGTAGGAGAGAGCAGGTCAGTCTGGAAGCTTGACATCCGTGTATTTTGCTGTTGAAAACACAGTCATCTCTGAGCCTAGATATACTTCATATTTCATTTATATCTTTCTGCTCTGCTAAGTTAATTTTGGTTATGCAAAATTAATTTTTGTGTCGCATTCAAATAGAAGTCTCAGTCCTATGCTGCAGTCTGAAGCTGTCAGGTCCAGTTGCTGCTGATGATCCCTAGCAGTGGCTGAGCTGAAGCACATCTGACAGCTAAATTTCATGCCCATCCAAGGATTAATAGTTTAAAACCAATTTTAGATTCCTAATTGGAGGATATGGGGACTGAAGATTCTGCATCGGTCACATAGCTACTTTATTTTTAAGCAGTGGCAGAGGGCCATCTAGTGGACAACCAGAATGCTGATGGCAGGACAGAGAATGAACAGAACACACCTGCGAGACTAAAGGCAAGGAAAGGAATCTGATTTCAGCAATATGGCCTGAGTTCAGCAGCCTTTCTTGGATGATAATGTAGTAGTAGTTGTAATTTTATTTGAGCGACCATTCCTGGAGTCTCAGAGTACTTTACACAGATAATGAAACTCATAAATAAAAACAGTTATGTATGCATTTTAAAGCATAAAATTAAATAAAGTAAATATCAGCAGTAATAAAGATCAGCTAAAACAGTGGCACCAGATTTTGAGGCATTTAACTAAGACCAAAGCCTCGTTCAGGTGTCTCTTAAAGCCGTCCACCAAGGACGGGGAAGAGCTCCAACAAGGATCTTGGAAGCATGTTGCACAGGGCCTGGCCAGCAACTTCAAAGGTGCGATCTCCAGATGATTTCAGCCTAGCTCTGGGAACAGCCAAGAGGCTTACTTCAGAGGAGTGGAGGGTCGCAAATACAGTAGAGAACTGGGTGGTCTCTCAGGTAACAACTGAAAAGAGCAGAGGCGAGAAATGATGCCAAAAACTCTCCATTCTGCTGCAGGAGGTTCTACTTGTAGAAGAAAAGGACAGCACTGAACTCTGGTGCTTCATACCTCTGCAGGTTCTTTTGTCTGTGCACTCTGCTTTTTCTTTGTATGTTTGGTCCTTTTGATGAGTGCATCACCCACTTCTGTGCACTCAGCCAGCTTCAGTCTCTCAGGTAGCCAGGGCCAAGTCCATATAGGGCTTTATAGGTCAGCAAACCAACCTTGAAACTGATGCACCGCTTACCAGTAGCCTGTGCATATCACACGGATGGGGTCATGTGACAAGACTTTGAAAGGCCCGTCAGTAACCTGGCTGTCACATTTTACACAAGCTGCAGACATCGTAGGACACCTCCCCTAATCCTGAGGTAAAGAAACTTTGAGGAAAAGTACAAAAACTGTGGTGCACTGAAGGTAGTCTACTAAAGGTGCTGTCTGTACCATGAACTACATGAACTGAAATAACAAAAAAGAAAACACACACACAATGAGGTAGTCATGCAAAGTTTTAATGCTCCATACAGGGTGAACTGCAGCCGGAAGTCCGTTGTCTGTGTCTGTTTTCTTTTGTTGTAAACTTTAGTGGGAGGAGTTAAGTTAAACCTCCCAGTGGGCATTATGCTCCTAGAAATGCCTGAGGATGAGGGCCTTATTGCTATTATAAACTTTTTTCATAGAGTCTTCTCCTGGCCTTGTCTGGTGAGAGTATACCCTGTTTCAAGGGATATAGCCTGCTCTAACCTGGTAGCCCCCATCCTCTCCAGGTCCCTGCCACCTGACATCCCCCATGGTTCTGCCTCTACTGCTCCAGTGGAAGGGGCATCTCCTCCCCTCCCCAGCAATCACTGTGTGTGAACTAGGCTCCATTTTCAATGGGTAGTAGTACCCAGGGGAGGCCTTTGGAGTCCAGGCCATCATAGAGACAATTATGGGTTCTTCTCCCAGCTTTCTCCATGGTTCCACCCTCCTACCCCAGCATGAGCTTAACCCATCAAGTGGCCTCGACTGCATGCAGTGATGTCCTACAGAGGGCTCAAGTTCCCTTGGCCCACTGTAGGGGCCATGCTATGACTAAAGCCCAGTGGCATTCCCTTCCCAACAACAGCACACTACCAAGTGGCAGCAGCAGTGGTCTGATCTGCCTCCCAATGCAGCATTTCAAGTTTTACTCCAAATCCCAAAAGCATTTTAAAATACACTTCAGGGTATGAAGCACAAGGCCAAAACTGAGTGGCCTTATGACCCTGGGAAGTGAATTAATATCCTTTAATGCTCACCCTGGAGGCTTATTGTACTTATAAAACATCTCTCTGCTCTTATGTATTTTATGTAAAATGTAACATTTCTAATGTGAGTTCCTTTTAGATAACATTTTTGTTTAAATACATTTTAAATGACAAATTGTATACATGAAATCGTTCCTGATTCTGTAGATAATGAGGCTTGTGTACCTTGGTAATAAGCAGGGCCAGATTAAGGTTTCCAGGAGCCCTAGACACAAGGAAAATATAGGTTTCCAGGAGCCCTAGACACAAGGAAAATGTAGGCCCCATGCAAGGCCATGCTGTTTAGCCTTAGCCACATCCCTTACCCTAAAGCCATTGACTGCACCTTTTCATAGCAGCAATAAATTGAGATTTTAAATAACACACACTGTGTAAGGCCAGATGCACTTGTTTCCTTAGTTTAGCCCCCAGATTTTTCAGGCTTTTAAATCCCTATTTCCTTTCTGGAAGGGCAGATATCCAGGCATGTGACTCAGAAGTGATAATGGCTTAATGAGTTGTTAATAGGTGCTGGAACCATAGTGCTTGGTATGAAGATTGGTTTGATATGTCCCAGATAAAATGAACACAAGTTGGACTGACTGAGACCGATTTCTGTTGTCAGGATGAGCAACTTGGGGCTGGGGCCTCCTGGCAGGCAGAAGCCCTAGGCCTGGGTCTTGTTTGCTTGTGCCTTAATCCAGCCCTGGTAATGAGATCCAACTTGCATTGCTAGCTGTTTATTACGTGGTCAGAGATGTTCCACAGTTAATGAGATTTCATGATTTTTCCTTGCCATTTTATAACCCCTATGTAAAGTGCACTCCTGGAGGTTTATATCGCATAGGAGGTTTATGCAAAAAAGGCAATTCCAGAATACATTTTAGAATGAAATATGACAAGCCACACCTTCCACTTTTAATTTCTGGTACTGTAGTGAATGTCTGAGATAATAGTCTTGCTTTTTCCTTGAATGCCATTTAACAACACTGTAGACCCTTGTGCATTTCTCTCACCAACATGGCTGACTCATTGTGATTAAAGCCCTGAGCTGGGAAGCAAGAGACTGCCAGTTTGTGTGCTTCCAGAGCTACTAACCCAGAATGGCACTTTGAACAAGTCACTTGGCCTGTAATATCTTTACCTTGAGGAAAAAGGTTAATGGGAGTACATGAACTCAGTTTTCACATACTCGAGAGAACAGCGAACAGAGATGCTTGGTTGGGTGTCCTTTAGGAACTGCATTGAAGCGTAGCTAGATTTGGGGTTAATGTTAGGAGGCACTTTTCTTATTATATTTTGAATGCATTTATGAATTTTGTTGTACTGTAACTGTAAACTGCCCTGAGCCTTTGGGATAGGGTGCTATACAA
Organism: Neoceratodus forsteri; assembly: GCA_016271365.2. Classification (NCBI taxonomy): domain Eukaryota; kingdom Metazoa; phylum Chordata; order Ceratodontiformes; family Ceratodontidae; genus Neoceratodus; species Neoceratodus forsteri. The sequence goes on from CM057459.1 coordinate 1,088,371,068, forward strand.
AGAAAATTGATTTGCCTTTCTCAGAGAGCAGTGAACCCTGTTGAACAGGCTACTAGTGGAGACTGTGGGTATAATGGCAGTACACGCCTTTGTGAAAAGCCTGGACACATTTATGTTTATCAAGGAAATCCCATGGGTAGTACAGTGGGTAAGGAATACCAATAAATGAGCACATGTTGTACAGCATACTGATTTAGCCCTGGGTATGACAAATAGGTGCATACGGGAGGGGAATCTGGTGAACCTAGAGTCCTTTCCAACCTTGAATTACTATATGCATCACTCTTCTCAGCTGTAGAATTGGGTAGAAGTAGGACCTTGCAAAAAATAGCTGTTGCATCTAAAGTCGGCTATTCCTAGGTTCAAATCCCACTATATCCCCAGGCTGTATGACAGCAAGCTAGACAGTTGACCCCATACTTAAGTTTTCCCAGGACCACACTGTAGAAAATATAAATATCTTAATTGCCCTCACCCTCAAAAATAAATTTAAAAAAAATGTGACCAACCAGGTACAGTAATTTAGGAATGTGGTCACATGATGATGGAGTAAATAGTATATAAAACTGCATAAACAAAGATGTATGTGAGATGCTGGTTATTTACAATTTCTGTTTCTTAAATGAATTACCTTTTGTATTATTTAATTACTTTTGTATTAGCACAGAATTATATCAACCATCTTCTTTGCATTCTGTTGTAGAATCTGTGAAGCAGCAAAACACATAGCCTGTTGGAGCAGGAACTTGCCCATGCAGTGAATGCCTGTTCTCATGCATTGAATAAAATCCACACAAAGTTCCTAGAGGTAAGAAAACTGAGAAATCCATAGTATAGTATATCTCTGCACAAAATAGGCATTTCATTTAAAGTTACTTTATATTGGTTGTATTATTATGACTGGTTACTGCTGTTTAGTGCCAGAAAGCTGAACCTGTAATTCTTTATTATACATGGGTGTGGTGTCACACCCATGTAATTGAGATTGCATACATTATGAGCAGCTGTTCGTAATAGCACAAAAAGATGAAAACACAAAATACCAAGCAGCTGTAGTTGTCACTGGATTGGTCACACTGCAGTACTGAACACTACTATTTGTAAACTGTGAATTTAAGAATCTACTGGTTTCTGTCTGGTAGTACTGAATGCAACATTGCTGTATTTGACAACAAAGATGAAGGCAAGAAGTGTTGGGATAATCCTGATATGTTTTATATTTAATAAATCTACAGGGCTGTAGAGTACTGAAAGTTGGGTAAAGGTCTGGGGTGTGAAAGTGAAACTATATTGATGTTTGTGGATGGGGAGTGACTGTAAAACTAAAATGGCAGCTTCAGGAATTATTGCTATTTTTTGTAACCAATTAGAAAACCTAAGTTATGGAAGCTGTTTTAGCTAATTTTGTTCCTATCCTTGGTTTGACCACCGGGCTTTATTCTCATCATATATGAGCTCATCACAAACCTAGAAGGTGTAAACAAACAAAAAAAAAATAATTGGATTGTGGGAGAGAGATAGAAAGATGGTTGCTGGATGGCTGCTTCAAGATTTGCTTTGCTTTAAACATTTCCTAAGTGTTTTAAAAGGCCAATTTATTTCTAAAATTCATTGAAACAGACACATGTCTGAAAAGAGGACAGCACTGTCTTCCTCATTGTCTGAGGAATATACTTCACTGAGTATCAGACCATTATATAAACAATACAGCCTTGCAGCCAGCTCGAGGTGGGGGTGAGCTGGAGTGGCATACTCAACTTCTTCTGTTTCACCTGCCCTTACAGAAGCATTAGTGAAGCCCATTGTTTTCTTTCAAAACCTCAAGACACTGGGAGTCCTTCTATGTCTGTATCACCTTCAGTGCAGAAAGGGCTAAATGTCACCTGTCCCTCTCAAAAGCAGTTGAATACTTATTTATTTGCACAGCTTCGGGCTAGATTACACTGTTAAACTTGCTGTTCAACCTCAAATGGATGTGCAAATGGCTTCTTCTAAGTCTGAGCAAGTTGTTCTTTATTCTCTGCTCACTGTATTGGGTTCGAACCCAGTTGAAGGAAGCAAAAAGCAAACACCAGAGATACTGGGAGAATTGTTAGAAAAGATTCTCAGATGGACTGAGTACTTTGATCATCGCTTTCATGCTCTAAGAGAGAAGGTAGATTACATTTGAGAAGATAAAAGACAAAAAGAGACATAGACATATAGAAATCTGTTATCAGATAAGGCCTTCGCCCACCTAATCTGCCCCAATACCTCCAATAACTGTGCTTTTTTATGCTCTGCCAGTATTGGGTTGTCCCTCCTCCAATTACCAGTAGTCTTCTATGCCTGTCCCAAGCATTTTTAAATAGGAAGTAGGGAGAAAATTGAGATGGCACAAAAGAAATAAATAAAAAACATCAGCCTGATTGGAAATTCCTCTAGCAAAATCATGGGGTTAGAGGCTGCAGATGCAAACCTTATAAGGGAGAACAATGCAATCAATAGAAAATAGAAATGCTTGAAAGCCAAGCAAATTATGAGAATATGTGTCTCATGGGACTACTTATTGGAGTGGAAGCTGGTTTCAGTCCCTAAGGAAAAGATAAAAATACATTTTATTACTGTGTATGACTTGTCTGCGAGAACCCCCTCCCCATAGCTAACACTTTTAGGGTGATAAAGAGAAGCACTATTACTACTACCACTGCTACTGCTGTCACATCTGAAGATGTTGCTCTGTCCAATGATAGCAAAACTGCCTAGCCTTCTGTACTTTGCATTTCAATCTAGCAGGGTCATATTACGCAGCTTTCTCATTTGAATTTGTATAAATCTCACAGATCTTTTTATACTGACTTTACCTGTCTTACTAAACAGTGTTGCGGCAGATTCCTTAATTATAGACAGGAACTTTTAGAAATGGGAGCAGACTGCAAACTTTTGACTCTGGCCAAATTGAGAATCAATTTAAGGGTCACCAATCTGTCTTTTTGACACTGATTAACTTATAGCTTTTATACGTGTCCAGTATGAGAAAGAACCACAAAAGAAGGTGATATAGAATCTCCTACCCTTTCTGAGAAAGAAATCATGGTCATAACCACAAATACTGAAAAAATAGTATGTAGAATTATCTTAAATGTAGAATAAGGTGAACACGCCTTGACTATTCTCTGAAATATATGTATTTACAATAACAAACATAAAAATATTAAGTCAAATTTGTATCTCAGACAAGTGAGATGTGTTTAGATTGAAGAGATAAAATATAAATAGAATAATTTATGGGCATTATACATTTTGAGTTTTTAACAAAAAGTAATGACAATATTTCACAATTTATTGCATATAATTGCTGATTCACAAATTATAGCCAACAGATGTCACTTTTGCTTTTTTGTGCCCTATCAATTAATTTTAAACTGGTGTACATGTATTTAGAAAAATCACCAGTTTGAAAGATACACAGAAATGAAACAAAAACGAAAAATGTAATGCATCTGACTTGATTGACACACATGTTATATTAACTGTCTGGTTAATATTAATATAATCTAGGTAATATGTATGCTCCAAATGAGTAGCAATCCAGTCAATAAACACACTGATTAGTAATTACGCTTCTGTACTTCTATAGTAGCTCTTATAGTTTGTGCAAAAGATAAAGAGAATGTTATTATTCATTCATTTATTTGAGCATGTATACGAGTACATTACTTTTAAGCATTCAGTTGGTCAATCAGTTTTGTTTAACCAGGAAAGCACCTTTGAGACAACTCATTTGCAAGGTGGTCCTGGAAGAGCACAATTACAATAAAACCAACAATTAAGACAAAATTACAGGCAGGAGGATCACAACATATGAAGCATAGTACCCATACAACCCACATTCACCACATACTCATTGGACCTGGTATTACTCCTGGGGATGGGGAGCTCCATTTAGTGGTGAAACCAGTGGATGGTTTGACCATCACACAATAGGCTTCAGTTTTGTGGCTCCCCAATAGCCTGCCCCTATGGAGATGATCCAGTACCACTCTTTAGGGTGTGACTCCAGATGGCCTAATGGCGTTGCTGGACCTATTAGGTATACTGGAAGGAATGCCTGGAACCAGTGGATCTTGTACTAGCCTATAATAAGGTGGTGACAGAGGCCCTGGATTCCATAGCTCCTGTTCATGTTCGATCCTTCACTTTCACCTTGGGTCCCCATGGTTTGATGTGACCTTAAAGGAGTTGAGGAGAGGGATAAAGGCTAGAGAGATGTTGCGGAAATCAGACCTGGAGGCTGACAGGCTTAGATTGATTAACCATTATACAGTCTATCAATCAGCAATCACCTATAAGAAAGCAAAATTATGTCCAGGGAGATTGTCACTGTGCAAAATCAACCAGCTCAGTTTTCCGGACTGTAGACAGATCATGCAATGCAGTCTGTCTGCAGCCTGGAGGAGTTTTTTGATAAGACAAGTGTGATGAGTATGCTTGATTTTTGCAGATAAGGTTGCCACCATCAGGTCTGGGATCTGCTTAGGCCCCTCTATTGAGTCTTGTAGAGGTCAGCAGGAGATTGCGAGCACCCGTTTACCTGATCTGACTTCGGCCTGCCAGAAATCACTACGTTGTGAGGATTATCCAGACTTTGTGGCCAACCTGCTGTAGTGTTTGACTTGGGCCCACCGACTCCCTGGTGGCTTGCATTGAGGAAATCAGCCTGGTCCTAGCCGAGATAGTCTGGAGTCCATTGGAGAAGGTTTTTTTTCCAAATCCCTAAAGGAGGTGTCTGTATGACCACTTTAAAAGTCCTCCTTGACCCAGATTGTCTGGAACCACAGACCTGTCTCTAACCTGCCCTTTGTGGGCAAGGTTATTGAGAAGGTGGTTGCACTGCAACTGGATGATCATTTGTCTACCCACGATGTCTATGATTCTCTACAGTCCAGTTTTAGGAAGAGGCATAGCAATCAGACGGCTCTTGTTCGGGTACTTAATTATCTCCTAATAGCAATGGATCAGAGGACTTGTTCTATCTTGGTCCTCCTTGACTCTCTGCAGCATTTGACACTGTGGACCATGGAGTGTTGTTAGAGCGCCTGTGGTTTATCTGTGGACTGTCTGGTGCAGTCCTCAGCTGGTTTCAATCATTCCTTGAGCGTAGGACTCAGAGAGTGGTGTCAGATTTATTCCTCAGCCCCTCTCCCTATCCTGTGGGTACCGCAGGGTTCATTCTATCACCCATGTTGTTTGCAGTGTATATACTGACATTGGGAGACATTATTAGGTGGTACGGTCTGAGTTTTCACTGCTATGCAGATGATACTCAGCTGTACATGTCCTTTGTGCCTGAACAGGATGGAATCCTCTTGGTCTTTAATAACTGCCTTCCAAGATCCAGGACTGGATGAGCGCCAGCTGGCTGCGTTGAACCCAGATAAAACCAAATAGTTGCTGGTGGACCCAGATCACGGGAGGCAGGTTTGTTGGCTGGACAGCCATCTCGCTATGGCTTGGGGTGTTCAGCTTGATTACCTCAGACCAGGTGTGGAACCTAGGTGTTATTTTTGATGATGGCTTGACACTTAAATCTCAGGTGTTGGCTGTTGTCAAGACCTCGTTTTACCATCTGAGGAATATCGCCTGGGTAAAGCACCTGGTCCCTCCTGATGATCTTCCAACTCTGGTCCATGCCTTCGCTACTTCCGCCTTGAGTACTACAATGCCCTTTAGCTAGGGCTATCGGGGTTGATATCCACCTCTTGCAGCTGGTGCAGAATGACAGCTAGGCTACTGACTGGTTCTTTCAGGCCAGTCATATTATGCCTGTGTTCCATGGACTGCACTGGCTGCCAGTACAGTGGCTGATCACCTCAAGGTTGGTTTGTTGACCTATAAAGCCCTACATGAGTAGGGACCCTGTTACTTGCAAAATCTCCTTCACCCCTACTGTCCCTCCACTCACTCCGCCTCCACCACCGAGGGATTGTTAGAGATTCTCCAGGGTTCGATTGAAAACATCGGGGCATGTTGCTTTGCTTTTGCAGCCCACACCCTGTGGAATTTCTACCTCATCAGGTGAGAGAGTGTCTGGCCATCCAAAGTTTTAAGATAGCTTTAAAAACCTATTTATTTAGCCTGACTTATCCAGATTGTTCTTAGCCTTGTAAGATAGTTGATGCAGATATTTTAATATGGTGTAATTTAAATAATTTGCTGCTGTGTTATTTATTATGTTTTAATGATTGTTATGTGTGTTTGATTTTACTGTGTAAAAGTGCTTTGAACTCTTGGAAAGGTGCTTTGTAGAAATAAAATATGATTTGGTTTGGCATGATACTAATGGAGCACCTACACAGGATTCTAGAACACTGAAAATGAAACAGGAACATGAGTAAATGACACCGAATTATATGGAAGTGCATTGGTTGCCAGTAGGAATTATATGAAAACAGGTAGTAACAGTAGATAAAGATCGGGGGCAAGGAAAGATGGGGAGGACAAGGAAAGGTATGGAAAGAGGAGAGAAGAGGCAGAAGGAGGAATGAAATTAATTGGGGGTAGGGGGTCTCAGTGGGGGTGGCAGCTAAAGGAATCAACCTGCCAGCCTAGAGGAGTTCATTGTGGTAAAGGGGCGGTAGTGGTCAGTTGCCAGTAGATACACCAATCTAGTATAGATGGTAAGTGTTATGGAGACTGGGCAAATAGGTGATCCTAAAGTTGGGAATGAGATTAGGAGTAACAACTACAATTGTCATTAAGTGAATGCTAAGCAGCGACTTGAAAGTGAGCAACCCAACCGCTTGTGTAAGTTTGAGTGTCCTTGTAGGGTGTTCCAGAGAGTAGGTATAGCATGGCTTAAGGATGAGGAGTCAGAATGGGATCTTGTTCTAGGAATGTTGACCATGATGTAAGAATATGTTCAGAGAGCGTAGGTACAGGGGAAAATTTGAAAGGGCTGCAATGTAAGGGGAATTTCTTGGTGATGGCTTTTGTAAGCCCAGAGTGCGGCATATCAGCATCTCCTAGTGCTGAGGGAAGACCACTCTAGGTGTGAATAAAGCAAGCAGTGGTGGGTGTTAAAGGTGCATTAGTGATAAATTTTAACACTCTGTTGTATAGCATGTCCAGTTTGGCTAATGCTGTTTTGGTGCTGTGGCTGTATAGGAAGTCAGCATAGTTAATTAAGAGGAGAAACGTCTAAAACAATCTTATTTTAGCCTCAGTAGTAAGCAGATGCTTTATGCAGTAGAAGATACCAAGTCTTTGTCATAATTTTTACTAATTTTCAATATGCCTGGCAAAGGAAAGGCTGCAGTCGAGCCAGAAACCTAGGCATTTGAAATCATTCACATTTTCAGTGGTTCCTCAAGTAAGGTAATGACCCAGGGTTTGGTATAAGAGGGGTTGGTGGTTACTGCTTTAGATTGAGGGGAGAGGAGCATGATTTTAGTTTTTTGGCATTAAGCAATAATTTCAGTTGGAGCAGGTTTTGTTGTAAATTGTCAAATTCCCACTGAAGCTCAAGGAAAGCAAGATCTAAGGAGGGCCTAGTGATATACAGTACAGCATTGTCTGTGAAGAGGTGTACACTAGCTGAGTTGATACTGTGGTCAATATCATTGATATCTATAGCAAATAGAAGGGTCCCAGAATAGATCCCCAAGGGACTCCTCTTGTAGGGCTTTGAGGGGAGAGGTCACCACTGGCTTTTAGTGCTGTTGTCTACCTGTTAGGTAGCAAGAGAACCAGTTCATGACGATGTTGTCTAACCCAAGATTGTGTAGCAAATGCAGTAATAAACCGTGGTCAGTAGTATTGAAAGCCTTTCTTGGGTCCAAAATAGTGTGTAGACATGATTTTTGCCTTTGAGGGCAACTTGCCAGTCATTGGTAACCTTGGCCAGGGCAGATACTATACTGTATTTGGACCCAAAACCAGATTGTAAGGGGTTCAGTATGCTTGAAGGTTCCAGTAGTAACGTCATTAGGAGTTTACTAACTTTTCAAGTAATTTTGATAGGATAGGCAACAGGGAACTAGGCCAATAGTTATTGAGGTTACTTGGGTCACCAGATTTAAATAGTGGGATGACTGCTATTTTCCAAGTAGAAGGAAGGGCCTCTTGAGATGGAGAAAATTAAAGAAGTGGGTGATGGAGAAGAAAGTAGGGTGGTACCTTAGTTTTAGGAAGAAGAGCTCAATATGATCAACTCCGCGCTTTTTTATTGTCCAGAGTAATTAGGAGATCTTCAACTTGTTTGAGGGTTTGACCTGTTTAATTGGAGTGTATTCCAGAGATCTCAGGATATCTTTCTATATAATTTGAATACCATTGGTCTGAGGCAATAGACAGAATACTCCTAGATAAAGTACTTAGGTCTGATAACTAAATGTTAAGCAGTTATGCCCATCATTATATCATTTTGTATAATGGTACTATTTGTTTAATGGTTTCACCTCTCTGTATTGTGTTTATTTTTATTTATTTAACAAATTGGAAAGATCTTTGAGTCAAGGGCTCTTTTACAGAGGTTCCACATCAAGTCACAAGACTAGCAAATTAAAATGGTTTCAGTAAGTAGTACAACATGAGGAAAGTAATTACGTAAAAAAAGTGCAATATGGCAAGATAAATATTGCATCAAATGCAGCAAGTGGCCTTGTCTGAAGAGGGGTGAAAGGGCTTAAAAGGAGAGAAAGTACAGGGGTGAATTGGGGTGAAGGAGCAAAAAGAGCAAGGAGGGAGATTCCATAATGAAGCTTGAGCAGGAAAGATTCACAGGGTGGGGGTAGAGGGAGAGAACAAGGTGAGGAAACAGAGGAGAGGGGAACTGGGAGTGGAGGGTAAGGGAAGTGGGGATGAGGTAGGTTGAAAAGAGGGCAGGAATGGGAAAGGATATGGAAGAAGTGCTGTGAGTGGAATAGCAGCAGCAGCACAGGGCTATACGGGCAAATGGTAAAAGAGGGAGGTCCTATGCATTTAGCTGTCAGCAGAGATTAGGTATAGCAGTCACACGATGCTCTGGAAACTAGGAATTGATGCAGCGTCTGGCTAATGGTCCCAAGGTTGCAGTTGGCGAACCTCAGGAGGAAGGGAATTAAATAAATTAGCAGCTGTAACTGCAATGGATTGCTGTTGGAGTGAGGTTCACAGCGAGGAACAGCAAAAGTTTGGCTCACAGAACTTAGTGTGCTCTGAGTGCCCTGGAAGGGACTGAAAAGCTGAAGGGAACCTGGTGGTAGGAGACTCAAGATCTGCCTTCTAGCCAGAAGGCAGGCTTGTTATTCAATGCGAGCTTGAGTTGAAGCCAGTTTGCTTGTTCGTAAAGGTCACAAGTGTGAGTACGATACACTGCACCAGTTAGTAGATGGCATGCTATTCTAGAGCTGTGGGTGAGCCAATGTAGGGTTGTGTCTGTGGTGGAATCATAAAATGACAAAACCATAGTCAATAATAGACACAATTGAACTTTGATAGCCAACCCGCGGGCTTCTGTACTAAGGCAGTGCTTATGCCTGTGTAGAAGGCCTCAGGAGAATGTTAACTACCTTGGCAACATTCTCAACATGGTTGGAGTAGGAGAGTGTACTATCCAGAGTAACTCCTAGGTATTTGAAAGATTGTGTCTGATCAAGGATAACACCCACTGTTTTTAATCACCAATTATTTGGCTTTGTGCTTGCTGGGGTACCATGGAAGAGCATGACCTTAGTTTTTGCAGTTAACCACCAAGTTCTGAGAGATGAACCAGGACTCAGCTTCAATAAAACTTTTCTGGAAGTTGGGCCTGAAGGAGGGTAGGATCAGCAGTCTTTGAGAAAATGACTGCCTCATCCAAGCAGAGGAGTACTGGTTTAGAACAGGATGCAGGAAGATTATTGAGGAAGATGTTTGAAATAGAAGGGGTTCCATCAACTTGAGGAACCCCAGAGCAGACAGGAAGTTTAGCAGAAAAAGCAGACATTATTCTCACCTGCTGTGTGTGTTTTTTCAGATAACTGGTGAACCACTTAGGGCTTCTGAAGATATACCAAGCCCAGCAAGTTGATGTATCAGCAAATGGTGATTGACCATGTCAAATGCTTTAGACGGGTCAATAAAGGTTGCACCAACAAGTTGACCCTGATCACAGAGTATGGTGAATGAAACCTGTGAATTCCAATAGAGCTGTAGATATGTCATGGAATAAAAATAATTATGTATAAATAATGTAGCTGCTATATTTGTATGTACATTATAGTAACATTTTCAATAAAATGTAAGCTAAAACATTAGTTATACATAGCTCCCCATGCATTATTCTATGAAGAATGTTCTTTAAAGGGAAGATCCCTCAGCCTTTTATTCCATTTCCTGTGCAGTTTGTAGGCATGAGCAATGACTGCCTCTATTGCACCCTCCTAATTTCATCAAGATTTAAATGAAGGTACTTAAGTCTGGTGTGAAAACCTGCTTGACTCTATTGCAAAGGTCATGACCCAACTCATGTAAGGCGTTCTGAACTTTATGATGTTTTAGTGCTAAAGCCTGCAACAGTTATACTGGGCTCTACATGCTGGAGTCGATTTAACAACTCATCGACAGGCATCGCAGCACTGTGCTCCTGCCGATTGCGACTTGTAGTTGGCAGGGAGCTGTGCACAGCAGGGACTGCGCTTTTTGGGGCTTCCAAACCCCCAAACAGGAGCTTGTCTCCGCACCCTGTACTCATGGATACCAACTCCAGGTCAGAGTTGGTTCGAGGAGGGGTGAAGACGGGAGAGTGTTGCCGGGTCCTCGGCGCATCCCCTACAGCGACTTGGTGCTATTGTCGGCAGCGTGGTATGTTGCTGTAGGGTTTTGCTGCAGGAAGTGTATACCATTACACTGTAGTAGTCAGTGTTGTTGCTGTCCTCTGCAGTCTCTATGTTGTTGTCTTATGCTGGCCATGAAAAGACATAATAAGTGGCCTGCTGTTTTCTGTAGTTTAAAGTGTATCTAAGTTTAAAAAATACTTTAGAGAATATAGGGTTTCACAAGGCATGTAGCAGAACTGAATGAGAGCATAACGGTGCTGGTTTGTACAGGTACACATCATCAACTCCCATTATGCCTTGCATGTGAGGTCATGACCTTGCAATGGAGAGAAACAGGTTTTCACACCAGGGCAAAATAGAGTGAAGCAACCCATTTATATTTAAATTAGCGTGAAATTAAGGGGATACAAGAGAGGATCATTGTTCATGCCTACAAGCTACATAGGTATACAGAAAACAGATTGAGGGAACTTTCCTTTACCAGCTATAATACCGCATAAAACTTTTGGCCTGCAGTACGTCACTTACTACTATAGCCCTTCTGTCAGGTGCCCAACACTCAGGTCACAGTATTCTCTGCCTGGTTAAAGGTATTTTCCAGTTCCTGTAAATATTTACAGATGGCACCAGCAGAACTCAATTACGAAAACTTCCTCAATGTGAAATTCAGGTCAAAGCTAAATAAAATAAATAAATAAAATTTCCTTTTTCAGACAGAAGACAAAACACACTGCTTTTACTTTAGATATAGTGCATACTGCTGATGCCATACCATGAAGTCCTAATCCTCTGTTGATGACATTCACAACCTGTAGTTATGGAAAGGAGTCTGATGTAACAAGCTGAGGATTACACAATATTAGGGCAAGAACACAGCAGGAACATATGAAGTCTAAGGCAATGAGATTTTATGCAAATGTATTTAGTAATAAAGAACAGAATATCCTAAAATTCAAAATTTTTTGGAATGTTATAATGAGGTTTGAGTTCTGTTGATACCAACAATAATTTTTTGCACCAATCACTGTGGTAACCACTTCAGAATGTATCTCTTAATGAAGAATGTTCTGTGTTCGTCTCTCCTGTGCCCAGAAATCTCTTACTTTTAAGGTACTATTCATTCTGTAATGTGAGATGTAGATACTCTGATTATGCACTTACTGCAGCAGACAGTGTGTACTCAAAACAAAGGGATATTGTAAAAGATTCCTTTAATCATAGATATGTAACAGATACACACACACACACACATTCTTTTAAAAATTATCTTGAAGATTAACTACAGAGGTCATAAACTTTAGAGAAGTTTAAAATAGAAGTACTTTTAATTCTCATTAGCCAGCCCTTCTGATGATACACACTTCTTTGGGTTATTGGTCAGAGTTAGTCAGTGACTCGCACCTCAGATTTCAGTCTGACTGAACAGACCTAACATGTTCATCACAATTTCAATTCAGTACCAAATGAAAGCTGGTAACTTATTTGTGGCTCTTCAAAGGTATAGGAAAAGCTGCAAGGTTTGTTTGTGCCATGATTTCACAAAGATGTGTGAAATTCTGTTGTGGGAACCCTTTTTAACTTAGACATGCAGAACAACCATTTTTAAATTAAAAACATTAATCATGAGCAAACTATGACGGTAGTGTAGAACACTGGAGGCCAAGAAATAGTGGAAAAGGGAAAGAAAAATAAAAGTTAAACATGAAATTGTTAGCATGCCATACCTCTGCATACTGACCAATTTGACGCTCATGGTGCAGAGCAATGAACAGAAGCCGGTCCTTAGTTTGAAACCATGCCATGTGAAATATTTCTTCCAGCAGTTCTGAGGCCTAAAAGAAAATCAGAAAATGCCCTTACGTGATTTGACAATAACCTCACTGGCCAACACGGTTCAGGTTGCTTTAAACCATTTTGGGTGCCGTAGAGTACTGCATTTAAAAATACCTATTAACCATCTCAAATTAATAAGCATGCATGCTTATTTTCTGTATTTGCTTGAGCTATAGAACCAGACCAGTAATGGTTGATGTTCGTATCTGTGCTTTAAATAAAGCATATTCAAGTAGGACAAAGACTGTTCTAACTAGATTTCAGTTCACTATCCACACTTACGCAGCTTTCCACTGAACATGTTGAATCATTGGAAGTCTTCAAGCTTGACACTACCTACTACACAACCAAGTGATCCTAAGGCTCTGTCCCTTTACACTCAGATCTTTTCTTTCACTGGAAGGACAAGTCTCATTATCTAGAGCTGCTGCTAATGCAAGTTTTCAATCTTTGTGTATGGAGTTTTGCTTCAGTTTTAAACTCTGTGCTATACCCTAATCTTTGGCTTCCAGCTCCATCACCGCAATTCACACTGGAACAGAAGAAGAAGCTGGGAATTAAGAGGTGTTTTATGCAGTTTCCCAGTGTCTGTGACTGGACATGATGCCTGCATCTACTGCCTGGGCCTAATCCACAAAGTGGTACATTACTCCTGGTGCCAGGCAATGTGTGCGCCAACCTTGAAGAGCATCATCAGCATGTGCTCCAGGCAAACCTACTAAAGTGGAATACCATCCAGATCAGAGGTGAGAAGCTGGTGAGAATCTCCCAGTCCTGGGTCTTCTGGGTTGATAGCAGAAGATGTGTTCACACTGGAGCTGCTGACTCATCGTGAGGACAAAAGGTTTTGAAATTTTCTTTGAAGAGTCGATGCCAGTTGAGGCACCATTCATACTCTCCCTGGCTGGAGAATTTACTTGGGCAGTTGCTCTCGAGGAAGGTCATGTCACCCATGGACTCTGTTAGTTTGCCTCAGGATTTCCTTTGTGGTCGCTGACTTTGAATCCATGCAGGTCAAATGATGATGACCCCATTGAGGTAGTGACAGTTGAGGGAAAATATTCATCTGTCTCTCTTGGACATCATTGTTGATCACAACCCAACCCCTGGCATCTTGAGTTGGGCCTGACAGAGTTCCTGCCAGGCCCTCATCTAGTCAGTTGCCATCATCCCAACCCTTGTGCCACTTCCTGTTTGTTCTGTACCCAGGGTATCTCCCTTGATGATATTTGGACCAGGGGCCTTGGTGCCACATCGATCTCCAGTTCAGCAGTAGAGGTTGTGGTCACTCTCTTGATCTTGCTCTCTGCATTGACTCAGGTTCTTACTCATTGTCTGTCTCTTGCCACCAATGTCAAGCCCATCACAGATGAGACTGCAACCTGGTGGTAGTATACCCATGGAGTATTTGCCCAGTGCCAGGATCAACTGGCAATGCTGCTCGACCCATCCTGGTGCCAACTCTGGTGGTACACTAGCTCCTCCTCTGTTATTGCTGTCTATGCCATAGCAGTTGAGTATAGTGTATCTCCCACCTCCACAGCTGGTGAAGCGTTCCATCCAAGGAGTCTTGGCCTGAGTACAGACTTCCTCATTACCTCTCAGTGTTGGTTACCCCATTTGAAAGGTTGTCCACACCCTGTGTCGATGATCAGTGCCCCACTATTTTGATGATGTGTCATCCATCCCATCCACTCCATATCATTGGAAGGGAAGCTTGTCAAAATATTGACCCCCTATGGCCATGAGGTCCCATTTGTTCATTGTAGCCCTCATGGAACTATTGTCCACTGGCCACTTCATTGGAAGAGGTCCCAAAGGAAACTTACTCACTGATGGCCATTCTCAAATGAGATTCTGTAGCCTTTTCTATTACCTCTTTCATCCTGGGCCCAGCAGACATTATCTGGTAGGACCCAGCCTCTTCCAGGTCCTGCTGCATTGTACTGGCTGCAGGTACATCATCCCCAAGGTGTGTTGTCAGCATTTTGGAACTTCTGTTACAGAAAGCGGTTAGCAGCAAATTCTGTATTCTGCAAGGCAAAGGTGCAGAGTGGGTTGGACAATCTGCTGGACCCGACTCCACAAAACAGGACTGCCTTGGCTGAAAGGTCTGCACAATTGTGTCCCTGGGCATTGATTAGGCCAGCTATATTGCCTTGATGGCACAGTATATCCATGCTGCTCTATAAGTGTCTCTCCAACCTGCTTCTAAGTGAGAGTTTTTCCAGATCTGTGGGGGTCTGTGATCTTGGGGTAAGTGTCCAAGCACCACTTACAGGTGGCTCTGGACACGATCAATGTGTCACCCTGCTCAGTGGTTTTAGTGGTGTCTATTCACTGACATGCATGGCTTCAGGTTTCTCTGTTTGCACAAGAAATTCAGCAATGAGTGGCAGCTTACTTTTACTGGGATGAATCCCACTGGGCTGGGGTTTGTAGACCAGCTCATACATGTTGAGAAGTCCAATGGACCCTTGATTGAGTAACATTAGTCACCAATCCCAGTGCCAAACCAAGCCTAGGCAACAGGGGTGGGCTCCTTCATGGGATCATATCGGGCACACAGGGTAAGCAGCAGAAGTATCAGCAGCACTGCCCAGTCAAGCTCTCCAGTAAATCAGAAGGGGGTTCTAGGTCTGCACAATAGCGGTGGCCATTCTTTGGGAGGCTGCCACCAAAGGTAGAGAGTGATAAGTTGGGGCCCCATCCTCCATTATGAACCCTTTACAGATTCTGGTCAAGGGCATTTCCCTCATGCTTTTGCCAGTGTTCTGCTATTCCTTTGAACAAGTGGGTCCTGGAAGTGTTGGGATCCGGATTGTCTATGAAATTTGAGAGCTTGTCTTCTATCTGTCCTGAGCACTGTTGGAGGTCACACTGTTGCAGGAGTCTCTCCTCCCTTTGGAGCAAAGTTTTTCAGCGCTGCAAGTGGCAAATGATACAGTTTGTTCCAGAAAACGAGCTCAACAGTGGCTTGTGTTGTGGTACTTTCTGGTGCCCAAAGGGACAGGCAGCTGGTGCCCCATTCTCAATCTGTGAGTATTGAAGAAGTTTATTTGCAATCAGAGGTTTGGCATGGTGGCTTTGTACTGGATCTTTCCTTACCCAGAGCGAGGGCTTGGTTCTGCTCCCTAAACCTCCAGGATGCGCAGGATGTACACTTCCACATCCATGTCCATCTGTCACACTGATGTTTCCTCTGCTTTCATATGTTCAGAACCCTGTATCATTTCACAGCCATGCCAGTCAGCCTGTTATCAGTACCTAGGGTGTTCACCAAGTGTTTGGCAGTCATGGTGGCTTTTCTCAGTTGCAGAAGTGTCAAGATATTTTGTACCTCTACTACTGGCTCATCACTGGAAGCTCATTACAGGACATGGAATGGTCCAGAGTGGTATACACCTCCTGCCGTGAAACCCCTACAGAGACATGCATCACTGCTGACAACAGCGCCACCATGTTCCTGTAGGGGTTGTGCTCGGGACCCGACACACTTGCCCTGTCTTGCACCCTGTCCCTGAACCAACTTCAACTCAGAGTTGGTATCCATAGAGACAGGGGGTTTAGGAGAAGCCCCTGAAAAAACACAGACTCTGCTGTGCGTGACTCCTTGCTGACCGCAACTCACAGTCGACATGGAGCCTGGTGCTGCGATGCTGGTCGGCGAGGTTAGTTGTTGACTCGGCATTATAGAGCCGCTCCAGAGTTCTGGCTGTCCAAATGTTCCTGGATCTTGGCTTGATGGTCAGTCTTGCTAAGTCCGAGTTCACTTCAAGGTAGGTGATCCTCTTCATTGGTGCAGAGATAAACTCCTTAGAACCAGAGATGGTCTGCCACCAGACAAAGCGGAGTACCTGATCACTTTTGCTGATCATTTCAGGTTGGCAATCAATCATAGCTGGCCCGGAATTTCTTTGGCATCTGGACTTCATAGCATCTACTGTACAACAGCCATGGTGAGTTGGTCCTGTTGTGCAGGAGTCCCATTCTGTGGGAATTGCAGTGCCACTGGTCTCAACTGCATGCAGCCATGGACCACCTGGTTAAAATAACCCAGTCAATGCTGGAAACCATTTGTTGGTGGCTGTCCCTCTCAACCATCTTGTAAGGAATCTCATTTGTCCCTCCCAAGTCCTTGGTCATGTTGACAGCAGGTAGGTCACTGGTAGGCTGAGGTGCACATCTGCTGGATCACAGAAAGCAAGGTTCTCATAGCCAAGCACAGTTCACCAGGCTTTGGTGGAGTTCACACCACTGGTTCAAGTTTAAGTGGACCAGGTCAACACACACAACATGACCACCATGTTCCTCCTGAACAACAGGGTGGCATGCACTCCTTTCCCATGTCAGGAGGCATTCTGGATATGGTCCATGGCCACTCCTGCATGGGCACTTGTTGGCAGTCCATGTCATGCCAGCTAGCAACCAACTGGTGGAGGCTTTCAGTCATGTGAGACACATCATACAAGTGGTCGCTGTACCAGTAGGTGGCAGATAGACAGATAGATAGATAGATAGATAGATATTTTATTTATAAAAGTGCCCATTTCAAAGGGACTCGGTGCTGTACAATAAAACAAACAACAATATAGTAATATAATAAGGTACAGCTAGATACTTAGCAGTTCAACTGGGAGCGACATTAAAATTCATCTATCTATCATTAAAACAGGCCACTAGTCAGTCAATAAAAGCCTGCTGGAACCGATAAGTTTTTAATCCCTTTTTAAAGGCTTCTACTGAGGAGCTTCCTCACAGAAACAGGAAATGAGCTCTACAGGGTAGGTGCAGCCACTGAGAATGCCCTGTCCCCTGAATGCTGCAGCCTAGCCCTGGGAACTCTAAGGAGGTCTCCCCTCACAGAACGGAGTGCCTGGGATGGATGGTAGAGGACAAGGAGATCTTGCAGATAGACAGGTCCCTGATTGTGCAGGATTTTGTAGGTCAAAGCCCTATCTTGAAGACAGTCCTCCACCTGACTGGCAGCCAATGCAGTCCATGGAGAACCGGGTGATATGTTCACACCTTCTCACCCCTGACAAAAACCTTGCCACCATCGCTCTGCACTAGCTGCAGCCTGTGGAGGTTGCCTCCAGATAACCCTAAGTACAGGGCATTGCAGTAGTCCAGCTTGAAGTGATGAAAGCATGCACCAGTATGGTCAGGTCCTCAGCCAGGATCAGGGCTAGGATTTGGGCGATATTCCTCAAATGATAAAATCCGCCTTGACCACAGCCAACACCTAAGTATCAAGTGTCAGGCCGTCATCCAGGATCACGCCCAAATCCTTCACCTGTCTAGATGGGGCAAGGGGAACACCCTCCAACACTAGGCCTGGGAGACCCCACACCTCCTCTTCTGCCCCAGTGACCTGGATCCACCACCAGTTCTTGTCTGGATTAAGCTTAAGCCAGTTCTGAGTCATCCAAGACTGGATATCCTTGAAGCAGATGATAAATACAGAGGCTGACACCTGGGTATCGGTGCACAGGACAAGTACAGTTGGATATCATCTGCATAGAAAACCAGCTGTATCACCTGATAATGTCCCCCAATGGCATCATGTACACCGTGAACAACAAGGGCGACAAGACCCGATCCCTGGAACCCCAGCACAGAAACTTGAGTTAGATGAGGCTAACCCATTGTGCCCTTGCACTCTTGCCTGTAAGGTATGATCTGAACCCAGTTGATGACATTACTGACAGACCACACCAGAACCGCAGACGGTTGAGCAGCACTCATGGTCCCTGGTGTCAGATGCCGCGAGAGGTTCAGGAGGACCAAGATGGTAGGTCTCTCCTGTCCCTCACCATCAGGAGATTATTAAGCACCATCACCAGGGCAGTCTCTGTACTATGCCCCACATGGAACCCAGACTGTAAAGGCTCATAGATGGAGGAAGAGGCAAGACGCTTCTCAAGCTGAATGGCCACCACCTTCTCAATAACATTTCCTAAGAATGGGAGGTCGGTGACTGGACTGTAGTTGCTGAGGCAGTCCGGGTCCAAGAGGGTCCTTCAAAGGGGTATAACCTAGGCCTCTTTCAAGGCCAATGAGAAGACCCACTCCACAAGGAACTCCAGATGGCCTCAGCAACCACAGGTCCAGTTAAGTCCAGACATCCAACCAAAAGTCCGGTCAGACCTGGGTCTAGATCACAATGTGTTGGCCGCAGCTTTGAGACTATCTCAATCACCACCTCCACCCAACCAGCTCAAACTCATCCCAGACAGGAGGAGTGTTTCGGATAACTCAGGCCGTGCTCTGCATCTCTTTCAAGAGGCACTTGAGAAGACCTCATCCCTGATAGAGGACACTTTGTCGGAGTTCCAGGTGTTCTCAGTATGTATACTATGGTTGTGGTGTCCCAGGTGTTCTCAGTATGGATAACACCATCAGTGGATCTGTTCACTTCCAGGAAATCAGGAAATTGTGACTGTTTTGTGCCCAATCCCTCAGCAGACACTCTGCCACGGACTGCATTCTTCCAGTCCTGGGCTCAGGGTCTCCTGTATCCTTTCCGCTTCTCTCAGTCCACAAGGTGGTCTCTGTGGTGCAGAGAAACAGGGCATTTCTGATTGTATTTGCACTGGACTGGCCATGTCAGTTCTGATATCAGAATATTCAGTTGCAGCAGCAGACCTCCATGGTTGCTTCTACTCCTGCTGGAGCTGCAAATGAGGTCAAGGGGTTGATTCAACATATGGAGCTAGCAGCAGAAATCCGCACTCCTCGGCTGATACCAACAAAAGGCTTTATTTAGTATTTAAATGTGCCACCATGCAGCTACAGACTTCAGAAGCAAACTAACCTCGACCAGTTTTGTACGTCAGTACATCATCAGGGGATGAGGACCTGCAGTCCTTGCACCTGACCACCTGGTTCTGAACAGCTAGATGTCCATGCCCTTGGGCTTCACAGAGATGTTTGCCAGGAGTTAGAGGCATCTCAAGAAGAGTCAACTCACATGTTTGTGCAAGGGATAGAGTTATTGCCTGCTCCTGTTTTATGTTATAGATATTAGATTACTTTAGTCCCTTTTTCAGGTAGGGTTGTGAGCACTAGATGTCCATACCCTTGGCTTCACATAGATGTTTTCCAGGTGTTCGAGGCATCTGAAGAGGCATCAACTCACATGTTTGTGCAAAGGTGGGAGTTATTGCCTGCTCCTGTTTTATCTTGCACATGCCTGATCAACTTTGGTCCCTTTCTCAGGTACGGTTGCAAGCCTCATCCTTCAGTGAGCATCTGTCTGCCATTTTGGCATACCATGTCAAGGCAGGGCTGCTGCTGATGGTACAGGAATGAGTGGTTGGATGTTTCCTAATGGACTGAACCACTTGTCCCTCCTGTGCTGGAACCACCTAAACCATCAGACTTACTGCAGGTGTTGTCATGGCTGATGATGAGTAAACCATTCGAGCCATGGACAGATGTGATCTCTCACATCTGTTGTGGAAAGCTACATAAGTCACCATCACCTCAACCAGACAGATGAGCAAGCTCCAAGCACTTTCCATGGAGTCTCTAAATCTGGTTTTACTAAGGACAAGGTTATCCTACAAACCATACAAAATTCTGCTAAAAGTAGTCTCTGAGTTTCACCTTAATCATGCCCTCATTCTACTAACCTTCTTCTCAAAGCCTCACATTTCAGATGCTGAGTGAACACTGCACATGCTCAATGTTGATAGTGCTCTGCTCTTTGTGCAGTGAGCATAAAGCAGGATTTCATGGTGATGCTTGCCAGCTGTTCTTTACACACGCTTAAACCATCCTGTGCAGACCAGCAGCCAAGCAGATGACTGCCCAGTGTTTAACCTCCTGTATCGCTTCTGTGTTACAGGTTGGCTGGGCAGGAGCCACCCATGGGGTTGAAGGCTCACTGCATCAGGCATGCTGCTGCCTCTATTGCTGCTACTGCAGTGGGTATATTCCCATTTCTGAGCTATGTAGGACTGTTACTTGGTTTCTATCTGAGATCCAGGACTGATGTCTCTGACTGGCTGAGGCTTAACCCAGACAAGATGGAGGTAGTGGTACTTGAACCTGGTCGTGGTGGAATATGATCACCACCAGGGCAGGAACAGGTTGTTCCTGGGTGCCACTTCACTGGTGGTGGCCACCAAGGTGAGAAATCTGGGCATCATCCTTGACAACAGCTTGACACTTGATGCCCAGGTGTCTGCCGTCATCTGGAGTGGTTTTTACCACTTAAGGAATGTCGCCCAGTTAAACCCATAATCCTACCTGACAACCTTCCCTCACTGTTGCATGCTTTGTTACATCTAGCCTCGATTACTGTAACACTCTATACTTCCAGGTCAGTGGAGGCAACCTCCATCGGCTGCAGCTGGTTCAGGATGCAGCAACCAGGTTGTTGACGGGCCTTTGAGGTCCACCATATAACCCCAGTTTTCACTAACTGCACTGGCTGCTGGTCAGGTGGAGGATTGCTTTCAAGGTAGGCTTGCTCACCTATAAGGCCCTATATGGCTCAGGTCCCGGTCCTAACTGAGGAAAAGATCGCCAACCTAGTTAAGAGGGGGATAAAACCTTTTTAGGTACATCAGGAGCGAAGGAAGACTAAGGAGGATAGTGAGGCTTAATAAAGGGGTGGGCAGAGGGTGATGGTGAAAAGGCAGAGATACTAAACAAATATTTTTGCTCAGTATTTACAAATGAAGAGGGGAGGTACCTAAAACAAACAATAGAAACACTCTGGATACAGAAGTTGATACCAGCCCATTTACAGAAGAAAGGGTTCTGAAAGAACTCTTAAAACTGAAGGTGGACAAAGCAATGGGGCCTGATGGATTCATCCCAGAATTCTAAAAGAACTAAGGGTAGAACTAGTAACACCACTGACTACCCTCTTTAACAAATCATGGGAGGATGGGATGGTACCTGAGGACTGGAGGAGGGCAGATGTGATTCCCTTCACAAAAGTGGGAGCAGGGCAGAAGCAGGAAACTACAGACCTGTTAGTTTAACCTCAGTGATAGGGAAAATGATGGAATCACTCTGAAGGAAAGAATTGTTTAGTACCTAGAGGCCAGAGGAGCACAGGACCCAAGGCAGTGGATTCCAGCAGGAAGGTCATGCCAGATGAATCTAATAGATTTCTTTGACTGGGTGACCAAAGTAGTAGATCAGGGAGGGGCTGTGACATGGCCTACCTAGACTTTAGCAAGGCATTTGCCCCAGTCCCACACAAAAGATTAATATACAAGTTAGCCAGCCAGGGAGGGTCCCAAGATGATAGCCTGGTAAAGAATAGGCTGAGAATAGGACACAGAAGGTAATAGTAAATGGAGTCCACTCTGAAGAAAGGGGGTTACTAGTGGGTGCCGTAGGGTTCAGTATTAGACTGTCCTCTTCAATGTCTTTATGTTTACATTGCAGAGGGACTGAAGGAAAAGTGTGTCTCTTTGCAGATGATACAAAGATCTCCAACAGAATTGATGCACAAGGTGGGGTGGAAAGGATGAGAAGGACTTGGCAAGGTTAGAGGAATGGTCAAATGTATGGCAGCTTAGATTTAATGCTAAGAAGTGTAGGTAATGCACCTGGGAAACAAAACCCAGGGAAGATTACACAATGGGGGTGAGATACTAACAACAAAATGGAAAGGGACCTGGGAGTAGTCATATCAGATGACTTGAAGGTGGGCAAGCAATATGAGAGGGCAGTAAGGAGGGTTGGGGATACTGGGATGCATAGGAGAGGCATCACCAGTAGAAAACAGGAAGTTGTTATCCTCTGTACAGACAGCTGGTGAGACCCCATCTGGAGTACTGTGTGCAGTTCTGGAGACCCAATCTCCCAAGAACATAGACAAGATGGGAGCTGTCCAGAAGAGGGCACTAAATGGTGCAGGTGTCTGCACCAGAAGACATATGAAGAGAAACTAAAGGAGCTTAATATGTATAGCCTCGAGGAAAGGAGGGAGAGGGGGACATGATAGAAACTTTCAAGTACCTCAAGGGAATCAACAAAGTCCAAGAGGGTAGCATCTTTCAAAAGAGGTGCAAGAACAAGGGGCACAATTTGAAAATGGGGCTCAGAGGTAATGTAAGGAAGTATTTTTTCACAGAGAGGGTTGTGGATGCATGGAACGGCCTTCTGGAGGAGGTTGTGGAGTCAAAACAGTGGTTGAATTCAAGCATGCATGAGACAGCCATAAGGCAATTCTAGGGGTGGGGTAGAAAGAAGTAGGCTACTGGTTAACTAGGATCTGCAGCTTATCCATTAGGTAGGGAAAAGGGCAGACTGGGTGTGCCAAGCGGTCCTTATCTGCCATCAAATTCTGTGTTTCTATGTTTCTATGGCTGTCTAACTGACCTCCTGATACCTGTCTGCCCTGTGCACTCACTCCATTCCTCCACAGAGGGCCTCCTGATGATTACAAGTGTGTGGTTTGAGACATCTGCAGACCACATCTTCAAGGTTGTAGGGCCAGTCCTTTGGAATTCTTGCCATGGTCATTAAGGGAGGCTTCTTCCATAGAGATCTTTAAGCCGGGCCTTGGGGCACACCTTATTCAAACAGGCATTTGATGTCCACTGAATTTTGTATGGGTTTTATACTTTTAATATTCATAATTTATTATTTGTGTTAACTGACTCTGATTTTAACTGTTGTAAATTGTTGTAATTGTTGCACCTCTTTGTAAAGTGCCCATAGCCCAGGGATTGGGTGCTTAAGTAATACATTTTACATACTTACTACACATGCATTCATTTCCTCAATGCGCTGACTTGCTCAGTCATCATGGTGCTGCTTTTCTCAGTCCTCTAGTCCTTCAGTCTATTTTTGCGTAACTTGGGGTGCATGTCTTGCCCCTTACCCTGAAGACCACTAGAGTCTTAGTGTGAATAGTGAACTGAAGCTAGGTACAGTGTAAGTTGCCTATAATGGACTATACTTTGCAGGGTATTTTTTCCATTATAAGCAGCTATCCATTCTAGTCAGAGTTGCTTTTATATATATATTAACACTGAACACACATGCTGCTCATCCAGCGACTGTACAGGGTTAACTCAGTATTAACTCGCCTCCCCCCCATTGCCCTTTACTCCTTCCATAGATCCACGCTTGTACTGTACAGTATTTTAAAAGCAGAACTTCAGTCAAAAAGTAGAATTTCTAAAGCAAATGTAAAATTAAATGATCAAGCTAAAAACCTGCATTCACTCCACCTGCCGGATCCAGTACAGTACTCCCTTACTGCTGTTGGTCCCTTGAACTTGCTTTGCCTGTCTCTTGATATTTGCCAGTTGTTAAGAAAGAGCCATAGTCATGTTATAGTAAATGTCCTGTTGGTCTCTTTGAACTTACTAGGGACTTATAAGATGCATCAGCCACGATGAAGTGCAGTAACTTGCAGTAATGACATGTCACAAAATCCTGCATGACAAAAGGGTTTAATTGCCATTGACTTACAATGGGCCCGACAGTAAATTGCAGTATTCTGTGATATTCTGCAACATTTCTGTGCTTTATCCTGGCTTGACACATCTGTACTTTGCCCTTTCCTTCAATCTGCTGCCTGGTCACAACTTATTGAGAATTGTCTGCTGACACGCTTTCTCCACTCCACTGCCTGCTTACAACCTGGCCGACTAATAAACCTCAGTGAAAACAGAATAAAAGAAATAAAAAGAAAATAAAATACATATAAACAAAAAAGAAAATAAATTACTTTAAATAGCCACTGATGCCTCAAGAAGAACTTTGCAAAATATAAGATTTGGACACAAAGCCGCTTTACTGCATAGTAGGAATAATAGTGATCAGTTTATTTTAGCGCTTATAACTGAAATGGAAAAAGTGCTAAATTAATCTGATTGCTAATATTTATTGAACGAATGAGAAACTGTGCCAGCACAATTTTATGACAACAATCTTTATTCGAACCACGCTAGAGTACACCAAACTAGAAATTTTAATAAAAATGCGGTTATGATCCCAGACAGGCACCAAGCAAGCAAAGAAAAGACCAGAGTTCGCTTCAACTGGAGTCCTTCATTCAGTAGTTGTGTACCTGTAAAATAAAAAAATGTACTCCTTGTCCTGAGATACCAGTAAGCATGCACACACAATGAACTAGTGACTGGGTTTACAGGGGCGGCTGCACACATTCTCCTCGAGGGATTACACCTGTAAAAGAAAATATTGCTCAGTACCAGTAATGCCTAAGTCACTGCAGAGACACTGGCAGCACACACATTAAGATGGATTTAGATGGATAGTGTACTCACCACAGCTACTGGTGTTGGTTCAGGCTCTCAGTATGGACATCCAGAATTCCTGCTTCAGTAAAGCCATGTGCCACATCATCCCTGGGTCGCAGAGTTCCAGGAAAGTGGCATGGAGCCACTGTGCGCGCTGTTCCTTAGCGTCAGCATGCCCAAATCAGGTTTTAGCTCCTTGCCTGTCTCCAGTTGTTGTGACACAAGATCTGCATACCAGGTAGTGAACTTGCTTCATCAGATCTTTTAGAATTTTTTCATGGAAATGTCTAGCAGCTGCAAAGCATCCATGCAGAAAGCTAGAACAAAATGGGTATTATACCCAAACTTTCTAGTTTTTCGAGGACAGCAAATGTTTAGGCCACAGAAAAGATCTAGTTGAGGAGGGATTTTGTTCACATGGAAGACTTAGCATTTACCTGTTTGGGCACAATATGGAGCAATAACATTCTCACTGTAATGCAGCATATTCCAATCAGTTGCCCAATAGTTGTCACTGTGTGTGATATCCCACCTCAGGAAAGCTGTATTGTGGGTGGTAAGTGCTCGTTCTACCTTTGTAGATAATCTGTCAGGGTAGAAAGTCACCGGATAAAGTGCTTGTAAGGACCATCGAAATTTGGTGCTTACCCCCAGCCCAAGCACAGCAACTTATTTTGACCCAGAAGCTGCCGTTGTCCACGCGTAAACTGGCACCACATTAATGCTGGTTTCATCAAGGTTCATTATGAGTTCAGGCGTATCAGCTCCTGTGCTGCTGCAGTGCTGATTTGCTTTAGAGAGGCAGCCTTTAGTATTGGAAAGTTAGTAGGCACTTTGCTTGCTGTCTTTGTGCCCTTACGCTTGTTATACCTCACGGTGGAGAAATGCCCAGGCCCACTTAGTGTTGAGATTGACATGGCCCTCATTTTCCACCAAAAGTTGTGGTGATTTTGCTATCGGTATTCCAAGTGCCACAGTGTGAACAACTCGGCGCGCATTACTGCCCCTTGTTCCCGCAAGCACCACACAACTTTCAGCTGTTTCTCCAGATCATCCATGAGAAGAGCAGGATGCCCACACTGTTTTCTGGGCAATGTAGGGTGCGATTGTTGGGGTCAGGTGTCCTCAAAGCTGTTTTATATAGTCTGATTTAAAGCTCCATACTGTGCTTTTGTTTATGGGCTTGGCATACTTTGCCGTGTAGCATGTGAGTATGACACCAGCCAAAATGAGTATAACACATGCCTAAATGGGTCTAACACATTATGAAACAAGTATGAGATATATTGAAATGAATACAACACAGCAAAATGGTATAACACATGCTGATATTAGTAGAACACATACCGAAATGAGTAGAACATATACCAAAATTGATTCACATATTAAAAAATATAACACATACTAAAATAAATGTAATATAGACTAAACTTTGACTAAACATGTAATAAGTGAATATAGCATGCTGAAATGTATAGTACACATACTAACACACAAAACAGCTGAAGCATACTGAAATGATGATAGCACATGCTGAAATGTGTGAAAGACACTCTGAAATGGGTATTGACACATACCGAGAAGCACACAATGTCAAGGACCAATCACAGTGCAGTTAGAAACTGCAGAGGCAGTTGCCTAAAGTTCAGTGTAGCCTTCTGCTCTGTAGCAGGACATAAGCTTTTCAGTTGTATTTAATTTTCAGCTATAAGTATGCAGTTATATTATATTTGTAATAAATATTAGATTGAACAGGTTTATTATTTGTTCAACTTTTATAGAATGACATAGATAAATAATGCATAATCTGTACAGCAACCTAAAGTGCTATACTGATCAGTGGAGCATCGAGAACAGCTGCCTTCTGGTGGAATGCTGTAACTGCAGAAGTTTGAGAAGTATGTTATGCAAATTAGTTTCCCGTCACCTTTTGATTGCAGCTTGAAAACATACTTATTTCAGTGTGTCTTTCATACATTTCAGCATGTGCTATCTCCGTCTCAGTATGCACTTTACCTTTTGATGTATTAGTATGTGTACTACACATTTCAGCATGCTATACTCATGTTATTACATGTTATACTGCTTTTGGCATGTTTTGCAAAGTTTAGTATGTGTTATACATATTTTAATATCAGTACTGCAAGAATCTGTAGACATAATTCCCAATATAGATGATGATTGAGCTATTGTAATTTGTTTTATTCTATTAAACACCAAACAAAATGTTTTTTGGTGTTTACTAGAATAAAGAACAAGTTTCTAGTAGCTCCAGTGTTTGTCTATATTTGGGGAATGTGTTGGCAGCTTCTGTAGTTACTGATTTTGTTGTCTGCTGGGAGTGCACCACCTTGCCTTGTGCACATTCGCTTGGGCTGCAGACCTATTTTAACATGTGTTGAATCAAGTTTGGTATATGTTCTACCTATATCAGCATGTGTTATACTATTTTGTGTG
Organism: Neoceratodus forsteri; assembly: GCA_016271365.2. Taxonomy (NCBI): domain Eukaryota; kingdom Metazoa; phylum Chordata; order Ceratodontiformes; family Ceratodontidae; genus Neoceratodus; species Neoceratodus forsteri. The sequence continues at coordinate 1,088,398,378 of CM057459.1, forward strand.
TTTACTAATTTCAGTATCTCTCACACTCATTTCATCATGTGTTATGCCCATTTTGGCATATGTTATACTCATTTCAGCTGGTGTCATACTCATAGCATAACATGTTATACTCATTTCAGGTGGTGTCACATGTTCATATCATAATTATGCAGTAAGGCATGACAGGGTGTAGATATCGCGATATCTTCACGCCTCGGTGGTTGGGTATGAGGCTGCAGGCCGAGTGCATCCAACCATCTGAGAAGTGATGATATCCTGTGATATACCACACCCTGAGTGACTTATCTGCTATTATGAACTGAGTTCATTTTTTTTCAGTAAAACATTTTTTTTTAAAGTTAAAGCCTTTTGAAAATGCATGTTTTCAGATGTTGGAGGAGTATCTTTTGACAAAATAGTTCCTGGAGGGCAGTGGGCAGCAGGTGGCACTGTTGTAACTGGTCTGTATCATGTGTCTCACTCTGCCAGCAGTACAGTGTTTAACCCGTGCCACTGCCTGCTCTGGGACCCGCTAAAGATATCTGTGACTTCCTGTTGATTTTTGTACATGGCAGTTGGAGCTTTTCAACACTGTGAATGTTTTTTTTTTTTTAAACAAAAAGTCATGGACCGGGCTGCGAATGCTGCAAGTGAGCAGCTCACTAGGACAACCACTAGGATGATGTGGTGTGAAGGAAGGTACGGAGGTATGTGTGTCATGAAGCAGTTTTTGTGCACTGGGGTTGGGAGTGTTTCCGAGGAGTGTTTTAGTGTGGTTGCCAGTGCTTCAGTGTGGTGGGTGGTTTGTTTTTATTTATTTTGGTTTGACTCAAATGCTACGACTTCTGTGTGGCACAAGCAGAATGATGTCATGTCAGAGGAAGCGACCGGGTGGATTCGGACTGTGGGACATGAGGAGCACTGCGCGATAAGCGAGGAGGCTGGTGACTGGAGGTTTTGAAGCCGTGATGATGTAGCCTGATATCATCACGGCTTCAAAGATATCTCGCCAATCAGTCTTTGATTCTCTGCACCCAGTTCATAATATGCTATAGTCATTGTGACAAATATCATACCCATTTCAGTGTGGGCAAATGTCTTGTGTGGTTTACCTACTTGGTAAATAAAAAGCTAAATAAAAGCTAAATAAATGTGTCATATTCAAAAGCTGTAATTTTGAACTGAATTGACCTCTTATATTGGACTGTATGTCTGGCAAGCTACCCCAAATTCCTGGGAAAGTAGAAATGCGAATACAGTGACTATTAAACTCTATGACATTTTGTTTCCCAGAGTCTTACCAGAAACACAGCCATTGAGATTGCCAGTAATGTGAAGGCATTGCATAATGAAACAGAATCTTTATTAGTCGGGAGAGTTCCCTGGTAAGTTAACATTATAAAACCTGTGTGTACATGCTAATACATTTGTTATTTGTAACAGCCACATAGAACTCTAGAAATGGTATTTACTAGCACATTAAACTTAAGGAAGTGCCAGTCAAGCCAGAACTACCAAATGCAGATCTAATGCATTTTTTGCCATGAGGTGAACTGGGCACAGCCCTTTTCAGTCACGCTTGATGTATAACAACAACATACAATACACAATTTATAAATAAATAATATACAACACAGTATTAAAACAAAAACATTGACAGTTAACATTCATCTCGCAATTTCATTAACAAATGTTTAAAGTGTCTTTAATATACATATCGATCAAGATTAACTCCTATTTTTGTTAGATTCCCAGAATAGTTTTTGCTTTTGTTTTAACTTTTGTTCACTTCCCAGCTCGCTGATGGCACCCCCAAAGCTTGTCACTGACCTGCACATGGATTTACCAGCTATCCACCAATTGCGAGGACTATGATAGTGGTGGGGGCCTGCCATGTCTGTCATCTGTTTCCTCCTGTTCCTGGACTCAAGGGTGCGGTGTATGCAGTGGTGTGGAAGTGTGCCTCTGCATCTAGTGACTGCCCTTCCCTTATTGTAGTTCAAGTGCATTGCCTCCTGGCCTCCACCAGGTGGCACACAAACAGTAGAACACTGCATCCCCACTCCCTGAGGGAGAAGAGTTGTTCCAAGATTGCCAGGATTGTAGTTGGGAACATTACAAGACGGAAGTAGGATTATATGGCTTATAACATCTATTTCTGTTGTGACTGTCTTGTGCTGCATACAGTAGGACAGTAGATGAGCTTGGTTGTCCAAAACCATGTGTTTAGAATAGAATTTAAGTTTGCACTTTATAGCACCTGTCCTGTTCTCAGGTATATTTTTACCAATGAATAAGTTCAGTAATGGTAGAGCAACGGCGGTGCACAAATAAAAGAGCAGCCGATATACTCTGAGCAGTGCTTCTCACATAACCATGGACTGAACTGCCTTAGAAACTGCTCTGTCTCAGATGTGTGGTTAGCTAATGGGTAACTATTGTGTGTACTGTATAGTTCATTTCAAATTGTTAAGAGTGCCATTTGCTACTGTGTGGTTAAAGCTAACCAAGCCTTTTGTTCTTTCGTTGCTGGTTATATAGCAGTTGGATTCCCGCATGAAGAATTCCTGTCTAATGCTCTGCACAGTGTGGAGATAGAGCTGAGAAAACTCGCTGAGATTCCCTGGCTTTTACTACATCTTGCAGCCAGATGATGAAGAGGTATGTTACGTATGTAAGATTACATTATCTGAATCGTTATGTTACGTGGACCTCTCATTGCTTCAACATAGACTAAATGACAGACTCTGATTTCAAAGACCATGGGAGAAGTTTCTTTTGCACAGTGGTGACTGTGTATTGCTGGATAATTGTCAGCAGTGCTTTAAGTCTGCCAGATGGAAGGAGGGACACTACAGACCTGACACTGTGTATAAAAAGCTATTTATAAGTGGCTGTGTCAAAGCTTGTGAAAACTGTTTCCGTTGTGTGTACTGTTGGTCTGGTATCTACCCACCAAATCTAAAGCTAAACAGACCAACAGTACATACATTTAATAATTTGCTTAGAAACTGAAAATGGAAAAGCACACTGAGCCAAGACGTGTTTCCAGGTGGGACATAGGGTGAAAATACAGAAAACAGAGGTGTGCATACAGTAAATATACAAAATAAACTGTAATCTCAGTGAAAAAAGTTAACTTATGCCACCGTAATAAAAGGAGAAATACTACACGTAAGAGTATGACTAAACTCTGCAATAAAAGATACAGTAAATATAGAACAGTGGTTCTCAAATGGTGAGGCCAACCTCCCAAGGGAGGCCCCAAATGGTTCCAAGGAGGCCCATTCAAGTCCGAGAATGTACAGTATTTAAATTTGAAGTTTTGGATGTTTTGTGTGAAGGAAGAAGCAAACTAAATATGAATAATGGCAGGTGGATTTCTTTACTTATGCACAAAGTTGTGACCAGAAAAGGCCCATTGAGCCAACATTTTTCTAGGTGTGTATTTATATATATATAATTGGTGACTAGAAGGCATGCTAAGTCAAAACTTGTATGTACAGTAGGTGTTTATATGCAAGTTAGTGACTGGGAAAAGAACACTGACTTGTGGCTTGCTTCAACCGTATGTATTTATATGCAAATTAGTGACTGGGAAAAGCACACTGAGTCAGGGCTTGTTTCTACAGTAGGTGCTTATGAGCAAATTCAGACTGGAAAGGCACACTGAGCCAACGCCTGTTTTCAGGTGTGACCTGGGATAAGGTAAAGGAAGTGGCTTGACAGCAGGATAAGGGGGATGAAGTGGCTAAGTCAGTTGTTCCAGGTAGAGAGGAAGCACAGTAACAAGGGTCCAAGCATCAGAAAAGTGGAGAGATAAGGATAAATTGGGGTGTGGGGTTGAGGGGTGGAGAACAGTAAGTTGAATAAATGTGGGAATCTACCAGTCAGCTTTATTGGTCTCACTTTATTCCTGTTGTACTATGCAAAATATGATATTTTTTTTCTGTGGGAGGCCCAAAACGCTTTCCAAATTTGAGGGAGGCTCAAAAGCTTTGCATTGTTCTGGGAGGCTCATCATCACAAAGTGTGAGAGCTAATGATATAGAATATAATATATATATGACCAGCCTGATGGCAGGCCCGTAGTGCTACCACTTGCAATGCTGCCGACCTGGTTGAAAGCAAGCAGCTGTGCTGTCTGGTCTAAATATTAAAGAGAGACAAGAATACACCTCTGATGATTGTGCACAAAATCGGTAAATCTGATTTAAAGAGCAACCCTGCACTTCGTACATGCTTCATAAACAATGTTTCGTGATTGCCATTTATCCAAGAATACATTTGTTAGTTTTCAGTTTTCCTTTTCAGGTTTTGAGTGCATCTTTTAGCCTGTCCAGGAAGTCTGTATAAAAGTATTGCAGTTGTCCCAAACTGATATCAAAGTGCCTTTATTTGTGGCATTGTAGTGTCTGACATGACGACAGACGAAACGCAGTTTTTGTGAGGACAGTTGGAGGCTTTTCAAAAGACATGGCAACATCAGAATGGCATTATCTGGCATATGTAGTGGACCAATAGCAGGAGAACATCAAAACTAGAAAATACTAAAGTTAAACGTAATTGTTGTAACTATATACATAGTTTTAAGCCTTTTATTTCATTCACTACTGCAGCTGCTCTTAACTTGGGGGGTATCCAGTTGTTTGGCAGTAGTGAGTTGAGAGCTGCAGCAGGGGAGAACTACATTCAGGAGCAACCTTGATTCTTTTACTCCCCAGACTCAATCCTCACTTCACTGGTAGCTTTTAAGAATGGCTTCTTGGCATGGCAGTAGGCATCACAAGCTACTGTACTGCACCTGATGTCAAGAAAAACAGACAAAACAAATACAGTAATTTGGTGTCTATTATACTGCCTGTTACTTTTAAGCTTGGTAGATAATTTTGTGCATAAAAGGTCTAAAATTTGAGTGACGATGCCTTTTAAACAATAAATGAGGATCAAAAGTGACTAACATTTTTGGTTATTCTTTTCAAAACAGTAAATAAAATGATTGTCTAACACAGCTGAACTTTTCTTAGCTTAAGATATATACAGCAGTGGTTGATTCTGCCCCTAGTAATGATATGTTATTCAGTTTACTAAAAAGAGTAAAAAGAGGCATTAGGTTGTCTCTTAGAATTAAGGTGTAAGGCGAAGGTGTGTATTTGTTGTAATTTACTTGTACTGTATTAAATTGTTCAAAGCATGTATACAGAATAAAGTATTATAAATCACTAATGCATTTCAGCCAATCAGCACACAGAACCACCGCGGCTCTTATTCTGAGTTCCATATGCTCTCGCGCAGGAACGTTAGGAAGGAGTTCTCCACTTTGGTGCCGTGCGTAGTATGGCACAATAAAATAAAAAGAAATACTCTAAACTTATTATAAATGACTGAAGCTAAACTTGAGTGATTTATAATAATAGTTCTCTGAGGGATGTCTCTATGATGTAAGAGACACCTCTCATAAGGTTTGGGCAGACAGAACTGCTCAGCATCGCTTCACCGCCCTCCTGCCCAGACATCCCACTTGGAGTCTCTTATACCACAAGAGACATCCTCGGAGACCCCATCAAATGATATGTTTGCCCACTACCATTGCTGGCTGGCAGTCCCCTTTGGCCCCACTTAGATTAGAGGGGGGACTGAAGCCAGAGGTAAGGGAGGGGGCAATAAAGGATGGTACTAGGGTGTCCTGATGTGATTGGAGGGGGCAAAGGAGAAAAGAGCATGCATAAAGAAACTGATGCTTTTCAGTCTTCCTCCAGTCCCAGTGCCATATCCACAATTTTATTCTTTAACAGGAACATTCCTTGGACTATGCAAAAAGGAACAGCAGAAGCACAATGTTTCGTATAGTGCCAAAGTTTAAAAAGAGAAGATGCAGCGGCACAAGAGTACCCCACAGCCAGGTGTGTATAAACTGCTGTGACAGTGCCTGTAGCATGCCAAAAGCACTGTCTTGCACTGTCTTTAACATTAGCAAATTTGTAGCAAGTGCTAAGAGGAGGACTGACGTGAAAGTAGGCAGTGCATTCCAAGAATTGGTTATTACAAATCTCTGAAAGAACAGACACAGAATACAGTTTTAGTAGGAACCGTTATCCTTACCTTATGATGCAGCTTTGATTTGGGGGGTTGGGGTACATAGGAATAGGACAGTGTCCAATGATAATACTTTTCCATTTTAGGTGAAAAGATGAAGTGGATACTAAGAAGATCTGTATGTCTACAGATCACATTTTTTCATCAAGTATTGATAGACTCCTCCGCTTTGCATTTTACATCAGATGTTGATGACATTTGCAATAGAAAGATATGTAAAATCTCACAAAACACTGGCTGTGTAAAGGCTAGTGAGTTTAAATGGGTCACACATTCTATGTGTGCCTGTGTGCTCTTAACATGGCTGGACTGGGTCCATGAATGATAGATGATCTTGTAACTAGGCCTGTAATGGACTCACCAAACATGGCCCATCTATAAAATTATATAATGAAGTCTAAAAATACGTACTGTGTGGTATGCTCACAGTGAACAGCTTTATCAGAAATGGTATTGGTTTGCTTACATGCAAAATTCCATTTTCCCTTACATGGGGAACAAAGAGCCACCCAGAAAAGTTTTAGAATTATTTACTTTGAAAACAGAAGTTTTATTGAGAAGATGCTAAAGCCACCATATTTGAGACTAATATTTTACAATCAGATTTTGTTGTTTTATGCCAGAAACTAAATGGTTGTCTTTTGTGTTTGCACAAGATTGCGTGACCAGCAAATAATTGTTTAAAGAGACACTATCAACCCATTTTGCATCATACTGTTTCAAGTTGCCAAACCCACATTTTATGATTCCTTACGGCCTCTAAAATTTATTAGTGTGTTGGTTGTTTAATCTGCATCCTTTCTTAGCACAACTGAAATGCATGGTACTTATGTAACTACACTTATGTAATTATACCCAACCTTGTTTTGTTTCAAATCCTTGATCAATTCTTATTGCTCACTTCCTGAACATTAGGAACACCCCAAACAGTGCAGCCACTCCATGATGCCATAATATTCTCTGCTCCCACTGCATCATGAGTGTCTTAGACTGTGTTGGGGTGTTCCTCAAGTCCAGGAAAGATGCAGGGCAGTAGATTAAGGAATGTAAACAAAAACATTTTTGGTGGTAACACTAGTATGGTGGACTGTCTTGTTTTTCACTTTTAGAAAGAAAAATGAATCAGAATCTGCCACATCAGCACAGTCTGACAGTAGAATGCAAACAATCGTAAAATATGTTTTCTAAACAAGTGATCGCTTGAGGCCTAGGGGTTGACGGTGTCCCTTTAAAAGGTCACTTTTAAAATAATGGGCAACTTTAGTCAAGAATGAGCCCTAATGTAAAAATAGGCCACTTTGTGGGGCCCAAGGTGCAGAACAGACCAGACACTTACTCACCTCTGTGGCTTGTCCGGAGACACATGCTATATTATCCCCTGCTTCCCGTGTGGTGGTAAAAAGCTAAGGGTGCTGGGATGGCTGAGTGAGGTTAGTCAGTGGACTTTCTATTGGAAGCCCCTATTTGGGCTCATCGAGATCCTTGCTCTGCATGGAATGGCAGCAGCAACTGTGCTCTGGAAAACTGTGGGGTATGGGAGCTCAATTTTTGCATTCTTAATTGATGTTGTAATTTAAAACACAAAGAAATTCTATCAGGCTTACTGTAATTTATTTTTCTGTTCATTATAACATTGTCACTGTTGTCATTTACTGCTGGGCAATACATGCTCACCTATTAAAATTTTGTTGGCCTCTGCTAGGTGAACATGTGTTACCCGGCAGTAAATGACTAGCCCAGTGGCATGTGGAATGACACAGAAAGAATAAATATTGCTTAATATGTGTGGGTAAAGGACATTTTAACCAGCTGCAATCTGCAGTACGGTGTTGTGTAACACATCTACCCTCTGGCAGGTATACGGTAGGCTTCCTCAATGTCCTCTTCAACCTTTCAGGACCTTCAAAGTATGCGTTTGGCATTTTCATGCCTGGCATGCACCTTTCCTGCTCTTGTTCCAGAGTGCATGTGGAGTAGACTGCCATTGCATGTTTTGGTTTTGTGGGGGGTCGTAGAAGGCTGCAGCAGCGTGAAGGCATTTTGCACTTCCAAGCCTACAGAATAGAGCCAAGAGTGCTTCACTTAGTGAGGGAAATGTAAAAAGAAAATATTCTTTCTAAATCATGCTCCTTGTCCCATTCATACTGGCTTGGGGTGGGGCACTCATGAAACTTTCAGACTGAAAATAATGTTAATTTAGCAGGTATAGAAGTCCACTAAGGTCAAATTGTATACAAATCTTCTTAACCTACAGTGAACTGTTTTGCTTGAATCTTGTTATAACCATAGGTCACAGAAGTTTATTTTGAATGAGAATGTTATTAATTCCTTAACCAGCCTGTTAAGGATAGTTCTAATTGTAAGTTTGAATTTTAAATACATAACATTTCTGTTTGCATTGCTTTAAGCAAGTTATAAAGAGGCAAGACTAATAGAAATCTTATTGCCTGAGAAACGCCACCTGACCATGCATTAAATCTCAATAAGTACACAGTCAGGTGTTGAGTCTCATTTTCCTCCCCAAAACTTCTTAGAGATGTTTTATAAGTGTAATAAGCCCCTCCAGGGAGTGCATCATAGGGTTTTAATGTGCTTCTGAGGGACATAAGGACACTCAACCTTCGGCCTCATACCGCATTATACCCCTGGGACATGCATTAAATATAGAATAATACATGGCGTGATGTGTTTAATGAGATTTAGACACACCCTCGATGTTGGATGCTTAAATAAACCCTGTGAAACACATCACCCCATATTTTATTTTATATAATTTTTGAGATCATTTTTTTGCCAGCAGTTGTATAAAATAAAACCATGCGCCTCTGCTGTTGCTGTCCACTATGGTTTCAGCAGCTGTCTGTGGTCAGAAGTGGCTGCTAGAGAAATGTAAATATTCCTTTGTTTTTGTTTTTTCTTTTTTAAACTGCCGTTAAAGTTTTTCCCTTTGGCTTGTTATTTATTTGTTTTAATAAACTTACCACCAACTCCGTGGCGGTGTGATGTGCATCAGGGAATGCCGACCGTGTGGAAGCAGGACTGACTGCAGTTGGTACATGCGCACAAGGGACACTGGGCATGTGTTCACTGTTATACCCACGGGTTACAACGCAAATTATCACCCAGTTTCCCTATGGGAGAAAATAATTCCAGTTATCATAATCCTATAATGCACATCCTGCTGTAGCTTATTTCTTACTTATTTTCATATTAAGCTCTTTAAATGTCAGTGTTGACTATATTGATTTCTAGGGGTCCCTCAAAATTTGATAGAATATTAATTTCCTTAAAATCTTATCATAAAAGATAAATTCTTAGAAAAAAAGGAATGTTTGCTATAATATGAATTTAAACTAACTTTTTCTTTTCATGGACTCTATTAGCTGGGAGGTTATATGACTGTGTTCCTTTAAGCCATATTCTAATAATTGCATATATAAGCATGCACATTTTCTCATGAAAATAGTTGACCATATGTTAACTCTGTATGGCTTAGTGCCAATTATGTTGCTAAACAGCGTGACAGGCTTCTTTAACCCTTTCTCTGGGCATTCTTTCAGCTTTAGTTCAATGTAATGATGTATGTGTCCCCTTTTAAGTGAGAAGCTCTGGTAAAAGCTGAACTGTAGAGCAGAGAGCCCTGTGATCTTGTGATCGATGCTAGTTGGTTACCTGCATGAACATATCAAGCTGTTGATTCAATAGAAAACGTGCTTTAACTTCTCCCCCTTCCCCACCCCACCCCCTCCTTGCTAGCACTGCTGCCTTCTCTCCTTTTCCACTCTTTTCTGCCTAACCTTTGCCTGTGGTGCCGATGAGCATGTAGAAATTAAGGGGTTTTGCTCTTAACTTTGGTAGTTCAAAATGGGGCACAGATGAAGTCGCTGCTTGGCTGGATCTTCTCAGTTTGGGAGAGTACAAGGAAATCTTCATTCGCCATGACATCCGAGGCTCTGAGCTTTTGCATCTGAAAGGCGTGACCTGAAGGTACTTCCTTTGTGCTTGTTTTTCTCCTCTTGAGAATTCTGATTGTAACTTTTCCTTCTGTCTCTTCTCTGTTGTGTGCTGCTGGCTTGGCTTCTACTGTGCTGATCTGCAGTAACAAACTAATATCTGCTGAGAACCACAGTTCCTTTTGGGGCGGGGATATTACATGTCAGATCCAGACTATTAGGGGGCATTATTAACATGAGTGCTTTACATACAGTACTGTCTAATCCTTGCCTTAGGGTAGTCCCCATAGTTTTAATCAGAACTGCTTTCAAATAGCCCAGCACTATGATTCCCCCAATTAAATTAACAAAATACATTACATAGTATTTTAATTGTGTTACCATATAATAGGGTGTGCTGTAGGGCTGTCATACCGTGGGCTCGGGGGTCCTCCAGCTGTCATCCAAGTAGTGCAATTTGGACTGAGAAAGGCTGTAAAGTATAACTTAGGTTCCCCACAGACACATTTTTAATTGTGTGCCCTCCCCACAATTTTCCAGGCATGACGCCTCTTGTGTGCTGTGCATTGTACTTAAATGATGGTCCTTTGCTGGCTGTTTAAAGCAGAAACTCCCTCACTGTATCCTGTATGACTTGTATGCTGCTGCCATTGCTGCCCCCTCCCCAAAACACCTTTGTAAACAAGATGCTATATCTCAAGTGGCTTACCCTTGGTGAGCAAAACTTCAATAAATGAAGAGATACAGTATTAGCATATTTCTAATGGCTGAAGATACACTTGGCTTCGCCTTCTCTGCATTTCAACACATCAGAAGAGGGCTGTACGGTTTTGAAAACATCAAGCTGTCCCTGAGCTGGATTTTCATAAGTCTCCTAGCAATGTGGCAAATGTGTTGCAAATTGAGAACCAAAAGCCACACCATTTGGGTTTAAAACACAGTGAGTTTACAGAAAAATGAGGCAGGTCTTTTATTTTTTTGATAAAATAATTGCAGTAAGTTTAATGACTTGGACATTACTCTCTAACCTGGTAGTGGCAATGGGGAGTGTGGGCCGCCTGAAATGGTGGCCATGTAAATTTAGAATTTTATTGGTTAAATATATATTTTTATTTCTATGTGTTTTAAATGTAACAAAAAAATAAAAGGAACTACTGCTTCTCAATTAAAGGGATTCAGGCGGGAAGGGGCTTGTTGAAACTTTAAATTTCATATCTTGTTGGGCATGGTTGAACAAAACATCAGTGGTGTCTCTGGCTTTGAAAACCAGCCCCAATGGGCTCCCATTAGAGCTTGCAATAATAAATGCTGTAAAGATCTAAATCACTTTCAAAATTCGCAAGCCGAGTAAGGTATAATCAGAGTCTCTTACAGAGGTCTGTAGCTTATCAAATCCAGTCCCAAGAGCATGTTGTTGTTTCACTGTCTTCCAGAGCTGTGCATGCAGAACAACCAGTAAGAGAGGAGTTGTGAAATCCTGCAGCAGGATTTTACCGTTAAAAGGCTTCTCTAAGTAGTGAACATATTTGTGCTGCATTATTGATTTTAAGTCTGCATGCTAAAATAAATGTGCACATTTGTCAGTGACAGTCAGTTGTCACGAACGGGAAGTCAGAACCAACCAGAATTGTACGAGGCTGGCAGCAGCTGGAATAAAACTTGTATTGCAGTGTTTGAAGTATGCTGGTTTACAGTGACTGAAAAGGTTAAACCCTGCTTTAAAACATGGGATTCTGGGATTAATGCCAGTGTTCTCTGCATTTCCAGTTACCATGGACCAAGTTGTTTTACAGTTCTAGTGATTCAAGCCAAATCAGCTTTCAGTAGTTCTGTCTGTAACTATTTTACTGGCAAACACCGCAGCAAAGCAGTGTGCTTGAGCATAGTCAGTTTTATAACAGTGCCGGTTCTGTGGAGAAAGTCGTATTTCATTTACAGGACGTGCGCTTGAGCAAGAAATAGATAAAAGGTAAAGAAGGGAGCATGGGAGAGAAAAAAAGGGAGATAAGAACATGACAAACAAATTAGAGATCACAGACAGAGAATGTACTGTTGAATGCCCAGTCCTGCTTGCTGCCCCAGGCTCAAAACATGAAGCTGGTTGCCAGCGTCACAGGTTGCATCTGCTGCTGTCATGCCATCAGGTCGGCCTGTAATTTGTAATTTGATAAACACTACAGTTGTAACAAAGGCACAACAAGGGAACTGATACTATGCCATGTGGTTAAAGGAACACACTCAACTTTTTCCCCCATATTTTCCAGTTGAAAACTCATATTTTATGATTGCTTACCTGCTGTAAAATTTATTGATGTTGCTGTTTTTATCTGCTTCTTTCTCAGCAGCACTGAAAAGCATGCTAATTGTGTTGTGTCCAACCTTTGTTTCAGATCTTTGATCTACTCTCATTGCATACTTCCTGAATATTAGGAACATCCCCAAACAGTTCAGCCACCCAGGCAATTGGTCTCTGAACCTCCGACTGTATCTTGAGTGTCCAGACATAGAAACATAGACTTTGATGGCAGATAAGGACCACTTGGCCTACCCAGTCTGCCCATTTCCTACCTACTGGATAAGCTGCAGATTCTAGTTAACCAACAGCTTACTTCCTGCCACCCCCACTACAATTGCCTTATGTTTGTCCCATGCATGTTTGAATTCCCTCACTGTTTTAGATCCAACAACCTCCCAGGAAGGGTTCCATGCATCCACCACTCTCTCTGTGAAAAAGAATTTTCCTCACATTACCCCTGAGCTGTCCCCTCTATCTTTAAATTGTGCCCCTTGTTCTTACACATCTCTTTTTCTGAAAGATGCTACCCGCCTGGACTTTGTTGATTCCTTGAGGTACTTGAAAGTTTCTATCATGTCCCCACTGTCCCTCCTTTCATCAAGGGTATACATATTAAGCTCTCTCAGTCTCTCTTCATATGGTTTCTGATGCAGACCCTGCACCATTTTAGTTGCCCTCCTCTGGACTGCTTCCATCCTGTCTATATCCTTGCGTAGATGAGGTCTCCAAAACTGCACACAGTACTCCAGATGGGGTCTCACCAACTGTCTGTACAGAGGGACAACCACTTCCCTTTTGCTACTTGTGATGCCCTTCCTATGCATCCCAGTATCCCTCTGGCTCTCTACTGACTTCTCACATTGCTTACCCACCTTTAGGTCATCTGATATGACTACCCCCAGGGCCCTTTCCATTTTTGTTGAGTACCTCCCTGCTATTGTGTACTCTTCTCCTGGGTTTTTGTTTCCCAGGTGCATTACTTTGCACTTCTTTGCATTGAATCTAAGTTGCCATATGTCTGACCATTCCTCCAACCTTGCCAAGTCCCTTCTCATCCTTTGTACCCCACCCTTGTGTATCAACTCTGTTACAGATCTTTGTGTCATCTGCAAAGAGGCATACCTTTCCCTCCAGACCCTCTGCAATGTCACCTATAAAATGTTAAAGAGGACTGGACCCAGTACTGAGCCCTGAGGTACTCCACTAGTAACCCCTTTTATCGGAATGTGTTCCATTTACAATTACCTTCTGTGTCCTGTTGTGCAGCCAGTTTGCTACCAGGCTACCACCCTGGGACCCACTCCCAGTCTGGCTAACTTGATTATTAATCTTTTGTGCAGGACTGTGTCAAATGCTTTGCTAAGTCTAGGTAGGCCATATCCACAGCCCCTCCCTGGTCTATTACTTTGGTCACCCAGTCAAAGAAATCAATTAAATTTGTCTGACATGACCTTCCTGCTGTAAATCCATGCTGCTTTGGGTCCTGTGCCCCGCTGGCCTCTAGGTACTCAACAGTTCTTTCCTTCAGAAGTGATTCCATCATTTTCCCTACCACTGAGGTCAAACTTACAGGTTGTAGTTTCCTGCTTCTGCCTTGCTCCCACTTTTGTGAAGGGGAATCACATCTGCCCTTCTCCAGTCCTCAGGTACCACCCCATCCTCCCATGATTTGTTAAAAGTGTGGTCAGTGGTGTCCTTAGGTCCTCCCTTAGTTATTTTAGGATTCTGGGGTGAATCCCATCAGGCCCCCATTGCTTTGTCCACCTTGAGTTTTAGGAGTTCTCTTAGGACTCTTTCTTCTGTAAATGGACTGGTGTCAACCTCTACCCAGAGTGCTTCTACTGTCTAGTTCAGGTAACTCCTCCTCACCTTCTTTTGTGAATACTGAGCAAAAGTATTCATTCAGTATATCTGCCTTTTCACTGTTCTCTCTCTGCCCACCTCCTCTCCCTTATTAATCTTCACTATTCCTCCCTTAACCTTTCTATGATCCTAAAGTACCTATACAAGGTTTTATCCCCTTCTTAACTGAGTTGGCTGTATTTTCCTTGGTTTGGGCCTTTGTCATTTTGACTGCCTTCCCACTTCTTTCTGCTTTAATTGATACAGTTCCTGTCGTGCTCCTTCTGTGATTCCTTATACTTTTGAATGCAGCCTTTTCTCCGTAACCTTCCCTGCCACCTCTTTTGAGAACCATAGTGGTTTTCACTCCGCTTTGTTTTCTTTATTTGTTTAACACAAAGGCTTGTTGCCTGTAATGATGGCAGTTTTGATTTTTCTCCATTGTTCTTCCACCCTCCTTTTGGCCATTTGCTAGTGCATTCCTCAGGTATTCACCCATTTTGCCAAAGTCAGCCCTTCTAAACTCCAGTATCCTTGTTTTTGTATGGCTTGTCTCCATGGTTGTGCTTATTGTGATGCACACTGTGCAGTGGTCGCTTGTTCCCAGATGTCTACTGACTTCTAAATTTGTGATCCTCTCTCCATTTGAGAGTACCAGGTCTAGTATTGCTCCTCCAGTGGGTTCCAACACTAGCTGTCTAAGGCATGCCCCCTGAAGGCATCGAGAATGACCTACTCTTCGATGTGTGGCTGCAGCATGTCATCCAGTTAACATCTGGCATATTCAGGTCCCCCATCAACAGTATCTCCTTTTCAGCCATTTTGAGAATGTCTTCATCTTTTCTTGTCCATTTCCTCCCTTGAGACGGGGTGTATACAACCCCTGTGCAGATTGGATGCTATTCCTGTCTCCAAGGTGACCCAGAGTGCCTCTTTGTCCTCCCCTTTACTTTTTAGTTCTGTAGCTTTGATTCCATCCCTGTATATAGAGCTACTCCATCTCCTCTTTACCTCCTCTGTCCCTTCTGTAGACTGTGTGCCCGGTATGTTGACATCCCAGTCATGGTTTTTGTGTACCATGTTTCCATGACTGCCACAATATCCAATGTTCATCTTCCATCAGGGCTACTAGCTCAGGGAGCTTGTTTCCCAGACTACGGGCATTGGTACTCATTGCTCTATTTAATGTTGGCTTTATCCTTTTCCCCATCCCTGCTCTTTTTCCCTTGTCTATTTTCCATTTACCCCTGTCCTGCCCCTGTTGAGATCTCTACCTCAGAGTTAACCTTACTACCTGCAATATTTTGTGGGGAGGCTTGAAATGTCCTGCCTCTTTTCAGCACCTCACCCTTAGCTAGTTTAAAAAGCTAGCTGTGTTGAGGGAGCATCCCAGTCCAATACAGATGCACTGGGAGTTGATCAAGAACTGCAGACAAACACATTTTTGTGGAAATACCAGTGTGGTGGATAGTCCATTGTCACTTAAAAATAAATCAGAATCAAACTACCAGCTACATTAGCACAATCTACAGAATGTGAGCAATCATTTTTAACTGTGGATGACATGAGGCATACAGGGGTTGACAGTGTGTCTTTAGTACATCTGTGGCACAAAGTCATTCTTTCAGTCACTCCAGTAACATAAATTTTGATATTAAAACTACAAACATAGAAACATAGAAGCTGATGGCAGATAAAGGCCAAATGGCCCATCCAGTCTGCCCTTTTGTTGCATTGCTTACAATGTAGACCCTCCAGGTCTGCGGCACTTTCTCTGCCACCCCTTACCTATCCCTTATGACTCCTTGTGCTTATCCCAGGCTTTTTGAATCCCACCACCATTTTTGCCCCCACAGCCTCCGCTGGAAGACCGTCCCAGACATCCACCACCCATTCTGTGAAGAAGAATTTCCTCGCATCTCTCATAAACCTACCCCCTTCAGCTTCATATCGTGGCCCCTTGTTCTGGAGCACCCTTTCCTCTGAAAAATACCTCTGACTTGTACCTTATTTACCCCTGTGAGGTATTTAAGGTCTCAGTCATATACCCCTCTCCTCTTCTCCTCCAGGGTGTACATGTTTAATTCCTTTAGCTCTCCTCATAGGACGCTTTGTAAACGTTGTACTATCTTTTTTTTTTTTGTCAATTCTGTTTATATCACTCCAAGCACCAGAACTCTCTTGGACTACTCAGTGACCTGCTGTTTCTACTGCCCACACTGTGACCCCACCTCCTCAAGGACATTATTTTCTCCTCGTGAACCTACTCTCTGGCCAGGGTCCCGAGGAGATTGAAGGGCATAGGCGGAGATCTGGTGTTGGGCGTGTGGCAGCAGGTGCTGAGAGCCATCCCCTGTCTGAGCTGGAGGGTGTTTTCCCTTGTGTTACACCCAGACATGGGACATGCAATGCCGCCAGCCCGTGATTTAGATGCTCCCAATCACGTCTGGAAGGCAGCCTCACAATGTCTTCCCCTGCTAACAAGCCCCTAAGCGTGCAGGGCTGCCAGTCTCCACCTGGGTCCACTGCTGCGCTGGGCTGTCCCTGATTCCTCCCTGAGAGAGGAGAGCAGTCCTCTGGATGCTCAATCCTCTCCCTGCCAACTGCCAGTGATCTGGGCTCACTCCCAACCCAGGTCGACGGCATGGCACGAGGTGTGGCATCCAGTGCCTCAAACCTCAGCACCACCGGCCTGCCGACCCCTGTACCATCTTGCTAGCCTCCCATGTGGCCTCCAAAATTGGACACAATCCAATACTCCAGGTGGGGTCTTACTAAAGACCTTTTATAGTGGCAGCACCACTTCTCTCTTCCTGTTGGTAATACCCCTACCTATACATCATACAAACATGTAAATGCCAGAAGAAGCAGCCTTACGGTCTATCGAGGGTCTGCTCAATTGTGCAGCTAGCCCCTCAACCTTGCAGCTGCCCCTCTCCACACCCTCTTCATCACAACCCCTACTCTGTCCCAACCCTCTTAAAGCCGCCCACTGTTCTACAGGATACCACCTCCTCAAGCAGAGCATTCCACCTGTCCACCACCCATTCAGGAAAAACAGTCTCCTGATTTCCTCTTGAATCTTCCTCCCTTCCATCTCAGCTAATGCCCTCTCGCATCCCTCCTCTTCTAAGCTTGAAAATCCCTTCTGTATTAGTCTTATCCTCTTAAGGTATTTAAAGGTTTCAATCATATCCCCCATTCCTTCTGTCCTCCAGGGAGTACCTGTGCAGCTCGCCAATCTATCCCTGTAGGACTTTCTCTCCAATCCCTGGATCATCTTGGTCACCCTACATTGTACCCCTCCAAAATTTGATGTCCTTCCTCAGGAATGGGTGCCAGTACTGCACACAGTACTCCAGTGTGGCCTGACCAGAGATCTGTACAAGGGAAGGATCACCTCCCTATTTCTGGAGGAGATTCCCTCGCTGTACACCCCAGCTTCCTGTTGGCTTTTGCTGCCACCTTCCTGCACTGAGCTGAGTTGTTCATGCTGCCCGTTACAAGCACCCCAGATCATTTTCCTCCTCGGGCTTTCCAGCTGCACCCTCCCAGCTGATAGCTCCCCTGGTTCCTAGCTCTGAAATGCAGCACTTGCACTTCTGGCATTGAACCCCAGCTGCCATGTTTCTGACCACTCCTGTAGTTTGGTCAGGTCCCCCTGCAGCCCTTCCACCCTTCAGTGTCATCTACCACAGCTCCCATCTTTGTATCGTCAGCGAACAGACTGATCCTACTCCGGATCCCATGAGATATCAGCTATCAGCAATGTACTGTATATCCCAAACAGCACTGGTCCCAGTACTGATCCCTGTGGCACCCTGCTCGTCACTTCCCTCGGTGGTGAGAGTCCTCCCCACCACCCTCTGCTGCCTTCCATTCAGCTAGTTGACAATCTAACTGGCCATCTTCATTCCCACCCTATGTATTCTAGCTTCCTCAGCCTCCCATGCAGCACAGAATCAAACACCTTACTGAAGTTCAAATACAGGACAATCCACCCATGGTCCCTGTCCAGCTCCCTGATCACCCAGTTGTAATACTCAATTAGATTTGTCTGGCAGGATCTGCCCACGACAAACTCATGTTGCTGGCCATTCTGGAGACCATTGTCCTCCAAAAGGTCACTAGCCTCTATTTAAGGATTGTTTCCATGAGCTTCCCCACAATTGATATGAGGCTCACTGGTCTGTAGTTGCCTGGTTCATCCCTAGGGCCACTTTTGTGCACGGGCACCACATGGGCCATCCTCCAGTTTTGTGATATGCGTCCTCTGTCCAGGGAGGTATTGAACAGGTCAGCCAGTGGTCCTTCCAGGATCTCCACCAGCTCCCTGAGTACCCTAGGGTGAATGCTGTCTGGTGCATTGTTCGCCCTCAGTGCCCTTAATCCTTCCAGAACCCTGTCCTCCGTAATCCCTACATCAGTCACCCTCTCCCTTGAGGTATCTGCCACCTTTTCTCCTTCGTGAACACAGAGCAGAAGTATTCATTTAATCCTCTGTCTGATCCACCCCTTCTCCACCCACCCTCCGTCCTTTCTAATCCTCACAATCCGGTACTTGTTCTTCCTTCTTTGTCTAACGTATCTGAAGAAGTCCTTTTCTCCTTCCTTAATACCTTGTGCCAGTCTCATCTTTCTTGAAGCCATGGCCACCCTGACTAGCCTGGTAACCTCCCTGGACTTCTTCAGATACTTATCATTGTCAACCCTCCTCCCGATGTCTTGAGTTTCCAAATGCCTTCTTCTTGGCTGTCACCCCTCCTTAACCTCTCGAGTCAACCAACTGGGCTTCTTCACTTCCTTCTTACTCCTTGTCTTTGTACAAGTCCCAGTGGCCTTTGTCAGACCTTTTTAATAATATCCCATTTTTGACTAGCATCCATGTATGGTTGAATTCTCACCAGATACCTGCCCAAAATTTCCCCATCCTTTTAAAGTCCGCCCCATTAAAGTCAATCACCCTGATCGCGTACCCCTTTTCCCTACCCATACTGAGCGTGAACCACACCGATTGGTGGTCAGTCACAGCCAGAGGGTCCTCCACCCCAGTTCTCTTACAGCCTCTCCATTTGAAAGTACCAGGTCCAGCGCCCTCCAATCTAGTCGGCTCATGTTCCAACTGCACCAGGAAGCTGTCCTGAAATGCATCTAGTATGACCTGCTCCCTTGCACTCGTGGTGGTTGGAGTGCTGTAATCCACTCCAGGTAGGTTGAAGTCCCCACCACCACTGTGTTCCCCTTCCTACATACCTTTCTGATTTGCTCAGCTAGCTCTCTGTCCAGGTCGTCCCCTTGTGCTGGTGGTCTGTATACTACCCCCATCCTCAGCATCTCACCTTCGAGTCCTGAAACTGCATCCGTGGGGCCACTGTTCCAGCATCCCACTAGCTCTCCCAGCCTCTTTGTTGCATTGTCTGGCTACCTTCAGGTCATCCGATATGGTTACCCCAGGTCTCTTTCCTTCTTGGTCACTGCTAGTATCTCTCCACCCATTTTGTATTGCCACCTCAGGTCTCTGTGTTCCAAGTGCATTATAATTACTGGGTAGCACTTAACCCAGTTATAATTTGCCATTATAACCAGCTGGTTATAACAGCAGACATGTGCCAGGTTTCCTCGGAGCAGCCATGCGCAGTCACCAGTCTCTGATGTTCACATTCCTGGAGCAATCCTCAAGCACACTTCCGGTCCCACATATTCGGCGGTAATTTATTTATTTATTTATTTATTTTTTAAATGAACTTTTCTTGACTGACCCAGGAAACAAAAGCAAAATAAAAGTAAAACTAGCGCCTTGTTTCCTGTCAGCATGTGATCGAGCCGAGTGCATGGTACAGACTGTCCCCACCTCTTGAAGCTGGAAGGATGCTGCAACTGACGCCAGCAGTAAGTTTATCTTTTAAACAAAAAAAATCAATATTTCTGTACATTTAATGAAAATGTCCAATTCCTTTCCCCTCCCTCAACAAGTACAGCAGTGTAACTAGGAAGACCATGGACTGCGTGAGAATCCAGACTGCTCCATGGCTTCCTGAACACTAATCTGATTTTATTTTTATAATTGCTGAGGTGAAAAAGTGCACACCAGCAATTATAAAAATAAATATGGGGTGGTGTAAAGCTGACTGACATACACCTGCTAGGGTGCTTTTATAAACCCCTTGGTCTTCACCCTCTGGGTTTATATAGCATCCAACAACTCGTGGTGTGTAAATCTCATTACACATACCACCCCATATATCAGGATCAGGAGCGGAGGTGCCCCGGATGGTCATAAAGACTAGGAAGCTGAAGCCCTCCCTCCAGCAAGGATCAGAATCAGGCTCAGGAATGGAGGTGTGCCTCCGGATGGTCGTGTGGAGAGCCAGGAAGCTGAAGCCTCCCTCCAGCAAGGATCAGAATCCGACTCAGGAACGGAGGCGTGCCCCCTCGGATGGTCGTGGAGGACAGGAAGCTGAAGCCCTCCCTCCAGCAAGGATCAGAATCAGGCTCAGGAACGGAGGTGCGCCCGGATGGTCGTGAAGGGCCAGGAAGCTGAAGCCCTCCCTCCAGCAAGGATCAGAATCAGGCTCAGGAATGGAGGTGTGCCCCCCTCGGACAGTCGTGAGAGCCAGGAAGCTGAAGCTCTCCCTCCAGCAAGGATCAGAATCCGGCTCAGGAGCGGAGGCGTGCCCCCTCGGATGGTCATGAGGGACAGGAAGCTGAAGCCCTCCCTCCAGCAAGGATCAAAATCAGGCTCAGGAATGGAGGCCCCGGACGGTCATTAGGGCCAGGAAGCTGGAAACCCTCCCTGCAGCAAGGATCAGGTACGATTGCCCGGACATCTGCAGAACGCAATGCCACCGCTCGGCTGCCTAAGCTGCTGGCTGGAACCACAGAGTACAGCTGCTTGGCGCCTTTTTCAGTTTAAATTCTGGGACAATAATTATCGGTATAGGAGTGAAGATAGTCTCCTGAACTGAAAGTTTTGTAGCCACTTGTGGGGTTTCATTTGCTCTAATCTAGCTGCTTTAAGAGGTACACTGGGAATCAAGTAACAGCTACCATTATTTTAAAAAAGAAAGTGCTCAGTTAGTCTCCTGCTTTTTAAATCATGAATAAGACATTACTGAACCTGCTAATAGGGAATAAGGATTTGGTAACAAGGTTCTAAGTAAAGATTGATAAAAATACTGCTGAGAGGTTAGGGAGTCTTTAAGAGTTCATGCTCTAGTAACTGCTGCTTGTCGCTGCACTCCTGCTGTACTCTGGTAGGACCCTGGCATCCTGGCACCATTTTTTGTTTGAAATACCCACGGTCAAAAAAAAAAATACAGCAAACACTGCCTTTAGCCCCAGTTAGCGATATAATAGCCATCCTCCCCTCCCCACTGTCCACTGGTAAAACAACTCAGCAGCCTCCCTTTCTGTACACCCTCCCTGCATTTACCTGCTATAAATCTCATCTTTTCTTCTCTCTGCAGTATCAGGCTCAGGAACGGAGTCGCCCCCTCCCGGACGGTCGTGAGGGCCAGGAAGCTGAAGCCCTCCCTCCAGCAAGGATCAGGTACAATTGCCCACACAGCTGCACAATGCAACGCCACGCTGCTTCAGCTGCCTAAGCTGCTGGCTGGAACCACAGAGAGCCCGCTGGACGCTCACGCCAGCTACCCCGCCCGCCCCACCACCACCCTTAGCAGACTCCTCCTTTATAGTGTAGGTCACCTGAGCATTTGAGTCTATCAGCTCTCTTTACCATCCGCAGCTTATCAGCTTCCACCTCTAGAGGTCACTGTCATCAAGCTGACTGGTCTGCTGCCCACTACAAGGCTCTCTCACCATATATCCGCTGACTGACGGGGTGCTGGTTATTAGAGGACATTTCCAGCCCTGATCTTGGGCTAACTGAAGTGAGTGCGGCTGTACTGCACATCCCGATTAAACCAATCTGCTGTAACCCCTAGGGACAATGCATTTCAGCACTCTACTGTACTCTGGCTGTTGAAAGGATAGCGAGAATTTATCCTCACCCAGCCTAGTGCCCCAGCCTAAAACCCCCAAGACAATACAGCCTCCACTGCATTGCAACACCCTGACAGAAGAATCAACTCCCACTCTACTACCAACATTATGGGTTCAAAGGATTGGAGCTCAAAACTCCAACCTGATGTAGTCTAGCCCACACTACTGGAATCCACAGGGCCCTTGGCTTCACCAAAAGCCTTGCCCCTGCAGAGTCCATGGGTTGGTACTTTTGTACATTGCAGCATTAGCATGGGTAGATGCTGCTATGTACAATGGCCTCAGCCCAAACCTGCATGGGATACACCCGGACACCACCTACCGCACTCTGACATTGTGCCCTGATATCTCTACCATGGACGCCATGATATCGATGCATGGCTTGATGACTAGGGAAGCCTGGTACCACATCCTAGATGGAGTGACCAAAAGGTGCAGAACATTGCCCCCAAGTATAAGAAGGAGGTCCTCCGCCTCATTGTGCTCACTCTTTTATTGAGCTCGGGAGACGCCCAACCCAATCCAGGGCTCATCGTCATTAATACAACTCTAGGGTGCCCTAGGAACCCCACATGGCATCTCGCCAGAGGACTGAGAATTGCCCACTTGAATGTCTTCAGCCTGTGACCCAAGATCCATGAGGTCCAGTCCTGGGTCAAAATGTATAAGCTGGATGTGCTGGCCATTTCTGAATCTTGGTTGAAGCCTCAAATCCTCCAACATGAAGTGGAGCTGGCCAATTACCACACCTTCTGAAAGGACAGAGATGGTAAAAAGGAGGGGTGTCCTAATCTATGTGAACTCCTCTTTGGGGACCTCCATCCTCTCACTGACCTACCAAGCTCCTCAGGGCTTGAACCCTCTTCATCAAAATCATACTAGGCGACGCAAAACATATAACTATAGGCTGCATTTATAATCCCTCAGGTGGCAGTGCTGCACTCCAGAACCTAACTCGGTCCTTCACAGACTCTTTGTCTGCTGAGCTCCTGGTCCTAGGGGACTACAGCCTGAGGTAAGACCCCACCAGCGAGCAATCCCACAGGGCCTCACTCCTAGAAGCCAACCTGACACAGGTCATAACTGAAGTCATCAGGCAAAACCTAAAGACAGGGAACCACTCCACCATCGGCTGGATCCTAGTCTCTAACCCGCCAACATCCAAGCTGCAGGCATGATGTCCGATGCCCTAAGTGACCACTCCCCACTTTTGCATCTGGAAAAGCAGACCACCACAGGATTCCCTTAGGGTCATAGTGGCCAGGGACTTCTCAGGCTTCTCCCGAGGCCTTCCAGAGCTCATTAAGAAATGCAGACTGTGCACCACTAAGCCTACTAGAGTATTGATGAAGTGGCCCAGTACTTCCAGGACACTTTCTCTGCGGCCAGTCTCCATGCCCCAGTTAAGAAAAGCGCGCGAAAAGAGCAATGCCATAGATGGATTTCACGTGAACTGAAACCCTAATGATAAGCAGAGATAAGGCCTGGAAAAGACCAGATGCTCAACTAGTCCAGCAGATCTAGCAGACTACAGGTCCCTTAAGGAACAAGTGCAAGAAAGCCTCAAAATCGCTAAAAGGCCATATCAAAACTCTACAGAGGGATACCCTGGCAGACCCCAAGTCCTTCTGGACCTGTATCAACTCCCTATTAAAAGACTCAAACAAACCTCAGCCTGGAAATTTAACCTACAATGGAATGACCCTAACTGATAGATGAGAGGCCACCACAGCATTCAACAGCTGCTTCACAGACCTGGGCTCTTACAGAAGCAACCGCACTCCCAGTCAACAGGGTCCACCAGTCATCGAAACGCAGGATCCTCTGACCCCACTTCCACCTAAAGATTGTAAGAGTCAAAGACTGCTACCCTCCTGCAATCCCTAAAACCCACGGGATCTCCTGGACCTGATGGACTGGATCCACGACTACTCAAAGCAGCTGCCCTGGCTATAGCCCTACCCATCTCCACATTAATAAATAGATCCCTATTGGAAGGAACTGTCCCAAAAATATGGAAACAGGCCCACGTGGTTCCATTCCATAAAGGTGGTTCCAGAGACCCTATTGGCCACTACAGACCCAGCTCCATCCTCTGCCACCTGGCAAAGATACAGGAGCTGCTAGTATACTGGCCAACTGACAGACTACCTGGAAGGTAATCAGCTTCTGGCACCGACACAGCACAGTTTCTGCCAAAAGCACAGGACAAGACACTGCCCTCATCAGGCTTACCCCTCTGAAGTCCTAGCTGCCTTGGACAAAGGCATCTCACGGGCTGTCTTCATAGACCTAACAAAGGCTTTTGACCTGGTTGACCACCCCTCCTGTATCCAAGCTGAGCACATTTGTACTGGACCAACACTCTGAATTGGTTCAGTAACTGTCTGACTGACCGCATCCAACAGGTCAAGTGGCGGTGCGACCTCTGACTCACTACCATTAAATAAGGGGTACCTCAAGGCTCCATCCTTGGCCGCTTCTGTTCTCCCTGTTCACTAACGACCTCCACCTCCACTGTGGGGCAGCTCCATGGTGCAGTCGCTGACGATGCAGTCTCTACAGAACTGAGCCACGCCGGATTTCCTGGGACCCCTGCTCCAGTCTGACTTCACTCAGGCTGAAGAGTGGCTGATTGAGAATCACCTGGTCCTCAACCCTAGCAAGACAAAAGTGCTCCTGTTTGGCCCTAAATCCCTGGGTCCCTCCTGGGAACATCTTCCTCTGGTCACCACATCGGCGCCACTATCAAGTGGCCCAATCCATCAAATATCTGGGTCTTACACTGGACCAGGGACTTACACTAAAGTCTCATGTAGATCTGATGACAAAGAATATGCATCAAAACTAGGGCTGCTCTACTGGCTTAGTGCACATTTGATACCTGAAACAAGACTGGCAATAGCTCAGAGTGTCCTCCTACCAACCCTTACTTATGCTGCCCCAGTCCTACTCGGTATAGCAAAACTCAACCAAGGCCGACTACAGACATTGTACCACAAAGTTACCCGATTCACCACAAGTGCCCACCCAAGGACCCACCACCGCAAAGCCCTTGCCGCCCTCAAATGGCCCACTCTGAACCTTCAGCTGCAGTACCCCCTGTTAAGTTGAGCTTATAAGCTCCTCTCTGCTGATCCCCCTGCAGGACTATTGGGTCACTCGCCTAAAAGCTGCCCAGCCGGCCCTCTGACCTCGGGTAAAACTCTGCTAGAACTGCCCAGGTCCAGATCTGCAGTGGGCAGTAAATCCTTTGCCCACATAGACCCCACACTGTGGAACAAGCTCTCTAGTCAACTCCAAGAAGCCCCATCACTAATAATCTTTCAGGAGGCTACGCAATCACCATTGGAAACTTAGCTCCTGCGCCTGTCCAGACTAGCCTAAATACACTCCCTGTAGCATGTCCAGGGAATGTCTAATCTAACTTGCACCTAATTGCCACCCCTGAGCTTGTGTTCCATTTTCTGTAAGTAGTCGTTCTCGCTTTTGATAACCCATCATTTCCAATGTAACCTGTCTCCTGTCGCCCCACACTGAACGGGCGCAGATGCAATAGCTTTGCTTACCCTAGGTCTAACTGCTACCACTGTTGTCATGTCAAAAGTTACCCCTTCTCCAATGATCATTGTACATTGTCTAAATATTCTGTATGCATTGTACTGCTATGTATACTTTGATTGTACCTGCATTGCTCTATTGTAACCACTATGTATTCTTGGATTGCACCTGCACAGCTCTATGTAACCACTATGTACACTCGGACTGTACCTGCACTGCTTTTTGTATGTGCTGTAATTAACTCTGGGTCGCCCCTGAAAAGGGACCTCCCGGGCCCCGCAGGCTTACCCGGTTAACAAAATTTAATAAGTAAATAAATATTATTCTCTATATTATGCACTTTTTCATTACACGTTAACTACCAAACTTTTGACCACTCCTCCAGTTGTTTCAAGTCTCTTTCCATCCTTTGCATCCCTCCAAGTGTCCATCCTGTTGCAGATCTTGGTATCATTCACAAAGAGGCTGACCTTCCTTCCAGTTCCTCTGCTATGTCAATAACGAAAACATTAAAGAGGACTGGTCCAAGTACTGACCCTAGAGGTACCCCCGCTGGTCACTCTCCCTCCTTAGAGCAAACTCAATTTATCACCACCCTCTGCCTCTTATCTCCTAACCAGTTTCTTACCCAGGTTTCAACCTTATTTCCCACCCCATGCTACCCACCTCGCTTACCAGCCTCCTATGTGGAATGGTGTCAAAGGTCTTGCAGTTCCAAGTAGGCCACGCCCACCACCCTGCTCACTCCTCCCAAATCCAACACCCTGGTTACCCAGTCAAAAAATCTTATCAGATTTGTTTGGCATGACCTCCCCTCATAAAGCTATGCTGCCTCTGGCCCTGCAGTCCATTGGATTCCAGGTGTTCCATGATTCTTTCTTTTAATAGTCTTTCCATCAAATTCCTATTGCGGCCTTCGGAGGTTGTGGAGTCAAAACAGTGGTGGAATTCAAGCATGCATGGGACAGTCATAAGGCCGTCCTAGGGGTGGGGTAGAAGAAGTAGGCTGCTGGTTAACTAGGATCTGCAGCTTATCCAGTAGGTAGGAAATGGGCAGACAGGGTGGGCCAAGTGGTCATATCTGCCATCAAATTCTATGTTTCTATGTTTACAGATGTCAGGCTGACAGGCCTGTAGTATCCTGCCTCCTTTTCCTATCGTTTTTGTGAAGTGGGACTATGTCCACCTTTCTCCAGTCCTCTGGGACTACGCGGTTTCAGTGAACTGTTAAACAAGTCTGTGAGGGATACATCTTGCACCTCGAGTTCTTTTATCATTCTTGGATGCACCCTGTCTGGCCTCATGGCTTTGTCCACCCTCAGATTAGTGAGTGCTTTCCTGACCTCTCCTCAGAAAAGGGACTAGTGTCCATTTCCTACCCCAATCTTTTGGTACTTACTTGTGGTCCCTCCCTTCCCCTCAGCTGTGAATACTAAACAGAAATATTTAAGATGTTTGCTTTTCTTGGTCCTCCTCAGTATAGCCCCTGCTTCCTTTATTGACCTTGCAGTCCCTCCTTTGGTCTTCCTTTTCTCACTGATGTACCTGAAAATTGTCTTGCCCCTTTGATACTGTGGGCTAACTTCTGCAGTTCTATTAAAACTTCTGCAGTTGTCCTTTTGTTGTATAGTGCTACAGATCTTAACTATATTTTACATAGAAATTTAGAATTTGATGGCAGATAAGGACCACTTGGCCCACCAGTCTGCCCATGTTCCCTATCTACTGTGACTCTGTTGACCCTACCTGATCTCCAGCTTTACCCTCCCCTTTCCTTGCTTCTGAGGTTCCCTTATACCTATCCCATGCCTTCTTAAATCCCATTACAGTTTCGCTCCCACCACTTCCTCGGGAGGCTGGTTCAGGCATTCACCACCCTTTCTGTGAAGAAGTGTTTCCTTACATTTCCCCTGATTCTACTTTCTCCAACTTCAGCCAATAATGTATTAATATTAATTACATTTCAATAATATATTCACATGGCTTTAAACTTTGTAATTTAAAAGAAAGCATGCATTTTATCTCACTGCTACACAAACTGAACATTACAAAAAAACAAAAACAGATGGACCATTTAATATCAGTGGTGGAATACATTTTATAGCTTTGGAGCACAGCAACAAAAATAATTATAGAAATTACAATAGACAAGTTTATGTATAGCATAGACAGAAAATATAAAAACCTGTTTTCCTTAAACATATTATATCACCCTCACTGTTCCGCATTCAGTATACCAGTACATTTGCTGATAACACTTTATGTTGTGTTGTTTCTTTATTACAAAAGCAGTGGTTGTCAAAGCACAAAATAAATAGCAATTCCCTGATAAAATTACTTGAGGTAGAGTGCCTTTAACTAACGAGTAAATCCAAATGTAGATGTGAAAGGAAAAGTGTTTAACTAAAGGCGGAGCCCAACAGTTAACATGGGCAGACTGTTTCAGCCATGCATGGTCCTGACCTTGCTTCAGAGCATATTCATCAGTGTAATCTGTTCCTGTGAGGCGAATAAGAATATACGTTTTTCTTGCTGCACAAAGCAGGATTAATAAATAACATGAAATGGTCTTGTTCATGGCATTTAGTGAGGCCTTTGAAAGCATGTCTAGGCATCAGGATGAATCTTTTGGGAGTTTGCTCTGATCAGCCCTCCTCCTCCTGCTCCTGTCAGGCAATGTCACTCCAATCCCGGGCCTGGCAGCACTGGTCCTCCCTGAAATCTCCTGAGCTGCGCATTGCTTCTATGAACATCTGTAGCCTCCTGAAAAAACTGGACTCTCTACACTGCTGGGTAGCAGCTTCATAAACCTGATGTTGTTGCCCTGGTTGAAACCTGGCTGTCTCCCTCCACTCCTAACTCTCATGTCTCTCTCCCGACTACACTCTCCACGGTTGGACCGTGTCGGCAGGAGAGGTGGGGGCTGTGTCTTCTATTTGAAGGATCTCTCTCATGGGCCACCACTCCCCGCCTGACCTTGACCATAAGGCCCAGGCACTTACTCAAAGCTGTCCCCTGACCCAGCTAGAGGCCCATTATTCCCAATCGTAGCTCACATAATTCTAAGAACTAATCCCAGGCCCTGGGCTCACTAATTGACTACCTCACCTCCCTACCCAACTCGTCGGACCAAATCTTGGTGGGCGACTTGAATATAAACTGGCTCTGCCCTCATCCTCCTCCCACCATGAGGCTTTCGATTCAATTGACCTAACTCAACTGGTCTCACAGCCTACTAGAAAAAACCCTAGGGGGGACAAGCACCCTCCTGGATGTGGTCCTCACCAACAGGCCAATCCGCATCCACAACATCCAAATCCTCCTGACTGCCTCAGTGACCACTCCCTGTGCTTTTCAACTGGGAAACCCTCGGCTCTCATCCCTGGTCAAAACCACCTCTCGAAGGTGGCTTAGGCCTGGGGACTCATAGGCCTCAGCGCTTCCTTGCCCACACTGATTGGTCCCTCTGACGAGGGCAACCAACATTGACTTGGCCCTGGCCTTCTTTGTAAGCACTTTCAACTTTGCCTGTGATATCTTTGCTCCCATAACTGCTAGGAGGTCCAAAGTGAAACATGCCCTTGGATCACCCCTGCCCTACTGGCAACTTAGCAACGCGACAATCTTTGGCACCTTGTTGTTGCTACTGGTCGCTCAGCTGACGGCAGTCCTATGCTGCCGCCGCAACCAGTGCACCTGGGCCATCCAGAAACAAAGCGGAATACTACCAAGCCTCTCTTACCTCCTCCTGGGGAACCCCAGGTGCTTCTGAGGACAACATCAAGCAACTGAATGGTCACTCCCAGTCCCCTCTCCTTCTCTTCTCAACATCAATGGTACCGTCTCCTCTGACCCTGCCCTCATTGCCACCCACCTCAATAACTCCTTTACCGACCTTAGCTCAGTACTTCCTGGTAACTTTTCAGTCCACCTCCCCATCTGTACCACCACCCATTGCCGCCCCTCTTTCCACCTGCGTCGTGTCACCATGCAAGAAGCTAGGCCTTACTTGCTAAAAGCCCTAAAAGGTAACACCATCGGTAATGACTCACTTGATCCCTGCCTTTTACGCTCAGGTCCTGGATCAGGTCCTCTCACCTATTACGCATTTTCAACAAATCACTCTGTCTCGGACAATTCCCTCTGCCTGGAAGATTGCCACAGTTACCCCTGTCCATAAAGGTGGTGACAGGACTCTTCCGGGTAACTACAGACCATCTCAATCCTCTCCCCAAGGCGTTAGAGAAAATTGTATGCCCCAAGTCTCTGACTACCTCTGTAATCAAATGTTCTCTGCCCTGAACAACACGGGTTCAGAGCAGGTCATAGTACCAATACAGCACTCCTGGAATTTTCCAACTTCCTCCATGCCTCCTTGGACTCTGGTGCCCTGGCTGGTGCTATATTCATTGACCTGTCTAAAGCATTCGATACTGTTTCGCATCCTCTTTGCTCTCCACCTCGACCTAATAGACTTTGCCTCAGGACCTGTTTCCTGGTGCACCAGCTATCTCTCCGCCGCCTCCCAATGTGTGAAAGTCAACGGTACTCTCTCTGAAACATGCCCCATTCATTTGGGGTGCCAGAGGGCTCAATTTCTTGGACCCCTACTATTCTCACTCTTTTCTTAACTCCTACCCAGCAGTTGTACGTGGTAAGATGCTTCTCTATGCTGATGATGCTGTTCTCGTTGCCTCCCACAATGACCCCATGCTGCTACAGAACTCCCTCCAACTAGTCTTTGACTCTGCAGCTACCTGGTTCACTGAGCACCGACTTGTTATCAACCTTAAGAACAAAAACGATGCTCTTCTTCCACCCCAAAATAAGTACAGCAAGTTTCCTTAGCTGTCCACTCCACACCAATCTCGTCATTGACCAGGTGCAGTCCTATAAATATCTTGGTATAACCTTTGACCCTGCACTTTCATTCCATGGACATATATCTGCCTAAATTCTGTCGCCAACTCACGGCTAGGCATTCTTTACCGGCAAGAAATGCCTCCCTCCTGATGCCCTCCGCCTGGCTGTCACCTCCTCTGTCATGTCTCTCATTGACTATGGCCTTCGGTCTATGGCTCAGCAGATCAGACTGCCCTCAACAAGGTTCACCTCACAGTTAATAAGGCCTGCAGACTTATCACTGGTGCTCCAGACTCACTCACACATGTGAGCTGTACACTCTGGCTACCCTACTCAACCTGGAAGAGCGACTCATGTATCAGACATGCCAGCTCACCTTTAAGCCCTGCATGGCCTATCCCCATAGGCCTATCCAACTCCATTCGCCGCACTGCACCGACTCCTGATCACGCGCAGATCGCCAAGAGCTACCCTAGTTATTCCGAGAGCCAGGACCTCTCAAGGTCAGAGGGCATTCCCCACAGTGCCCCCACTGGTATAACTCCTCCCTGCCACAGTGTCTCAAACTCGCTAACCTTAGCTTGCTTTAAGCCCAGGCTCAGAAACTTCCTGCTTAGCTCTCGCAAATGCAACTGCCGCTAGCCTAGTGTAAAAAAAAATATATATATATACTCTGTTTGACAATGCTCACTGGCGGCTCCCCCTTCCTTTCCCTACTAATTCCTCCTCCCTATCTCCCTCCCTTCTACCCCACCAGCTCTCCCCGACCATAAGTTTTGCACCTTTTGTTATCTTTTTGCTCGTTGAGATTGTATTCCATTGTAACAAAATTGTAATTGAACTGTAACTTTTTGTTTGTAAGTACTGTGTCC
Organism: Neoceratodus forsteri; assembly: GCA_016271365.2. Taxonomy (NCBI): domain Eukaryota; kingdom Metazoa; phylum Chordata; order Ceratodontiformes; family Ceratodontidae; genus Neoceratodus; species Neoceratodus forsteri. Next base: position 1,088,429,844 of record CM057459.1, read on the forward strand.
CTTGTACTACTGTTCTGATGTCCTCTTTGTGACGAGGTACCTTTGTAAATGAGCCTCTGGCCCAAAGGTTTCTAAACTGATGTTTAACTAACTAAATAAATAAATAACGTGATTAGCTGCAGCTTTTCCAGCTTGAATTCCTGACTAGTTCATATCTATCTATCTATCTATTATATATATTTATATATCTTCCCCAATCCTGGTTATCGTCTGGGATATACCTGATCAGACAATGTTAGCACCTTGTCCTCCTCCTTACCCAGCTCTGCCTAGCTCTTTCTTATGGGCCGCCCCGTCGTGGGGAGCCCTAGAGGAAGGTCATCCTCCCTTCTCAAGCAGCCCACTATATGGACTAGGATGCAGTGCTGGCTGGCACTAGGACCCAAAAGAGTCCTCAAAACCGAGGCTGTCTTATAAACGGCCATGGATTTCAACCCAGTTTTCTTCCTCCCTCCACTCTAGGCATGGATATAGCCTCTGTCGTCTTGACTGTATGCAGCAACATCCAGCAAAGGAAGCCAGCTGCCTTGGCCCACCACGGGATGCCGTAACACTGTCGCCCAGCACTTTCCTCTCTGAATGCAATGCACTGCAGCCAGGGCTGTCTTCCAGTGCGGTGACCCAAGCTCATTCCCAAACTCATGTTACTTTTGTGTCATATTGCTGTGGCTTTCCTGGCCTTCTTTAATTAGAAAGGCAAGAAAGAAGGATGTCAGGTGGAAGTCATCTAAAAACCCTGTAATATATAGACCAGTTCCTATTAACACTGTTTTAGCCAGCAGTTGGTGGTGTTGTTGTATATCCTTGTAAAGTTAGAGCAGATGGCTATGAACCAGGAGAACTATGATTTGAATCCTGCTACAGCCATGGGTTCGCTGTGTGAACTTGTATAGTTCTGTTTTCCTGTTGTAGATGTGAGTAGAAGCAGTTCCACTGACCATGAAATGCTGCATCTCTGGGCTATTTTGGGTACATAACCTATTTAAAAATGGTAAAACTGTTGCCAAACTACACAAGTTAACAATGAATACAGTTTTGACTGAATTGTGTTTCAACTGCCTGTGGAGCTCTGTAACCCGGCATCCCAGGGTGCCCAAGCAGTCAGACTACAGTAACTTGAACCACATGATGTATTATCTAAAGTGAAAACTCTAGGGCTGTTTTATCATTTATATAGTCTGAAATGATAAACAAATTGTGTGACCTAACTTGAAACTGAGCCCAGGCTCCCGGATACTGTCCTGCACTCAAGCACCGAGTTATCAGACTTGCATAATGTACAGATCACCAGGAACGATTTTAGGGCCTGGGTTCACCTCCAGTTAGATCATTAGCTCTAACCCCAGGGATCCCTTGCTTATTGGTTGTACTCTAAACATCACTCTCCATAGAGACAGATGCCCTGTAGATGAAACCCTATTCTGATTATCAGAATTTAGAATTCAGGATATATTTCTTCTCGTTACAGTTTACATTTCAGTTGTGAAGCAGTAGCTGACACAGCATCAAAAACTCATTACCATCTTATGTATACTTTATATAGGGAGATTTTGAGCAATTTGTAAGAAATTCAACAGTACATTACCATTTTTTCTTTTTTGCATATAGTTTCTTGGCCTCATCCAGCTCCTTGCACCTGCTTCAGGTGATCTCCAGTTCCCCAGTCCTATCTGCCAATCCTCCCACTGTCTCACCAGGGGAATCTTAATGGAGGAATCAAGGATAATGGCACTGTCTCGAATGGGCCAGTGCTCATTGTTTTCTTTTCGGTTTCACTGAATGTTTACACTTGATGCAGTCATCTCAGCTGAGAGTGACACCCCAGAGATATAGCCTGTGCAAATTTTAGAATTTGGAATGTAGGTTCAAACTCTGCATCTGTGCTCCATTCTGCCATTGCTCAGTTCTGTTTCTGTGCCTGAAGAGAGCAATCGCCCTGTAGTGAACTCTAGCAATGGCTGGTTCTCCAGTTGGGTTTTTGTTTTATAATTTATTCCTAAAGTATATCTTAGTTTTTTTCTGATTACTCTGTGTTTAGCTAAGGTTTTCAGTTATTTGTGATTTCTCCAGTTCTGGATGGATACCCAGAAACTGGAGAATATCCTATAAGGCTACTGTTTAATGGTTGTCTATTTTGAGCTACTGAACTACTTTTCTTCAAAATTAGAAGTGGTTTAGCAATTTTTTAGTTATCCAATTTACAGAGAATGGAGCATTTCCACTTTCCTTCCTGTCTGTGCCCTTACTTTAATTAATATGTTCCTGTGTCAGGAGCTGCAATTTGACCTTGATTGCAATTTTTTCAGTACAAGAGCAATTTTATGTTGATGTTTCGCATGCATAAAGAAACATATTGCGGCAGCTTGCTGCAGAAGCAGGTTATGGAGGCCGCGGCACTGTTGTGGCTAATGCTCCCACAGCCTTGGAGGCTTGGTCCGCTGTTGCCAATGGGGTGGCACACTGCTGCTGATACTAGTTCAGCCAGCATGCCACAACCTTGTAAGGCTTAAGCCGCTGCAATCAGGGGCCACCTTGTCATTGCAGCGTAAGCCATTCTGCTGCAATGAGGAGTGACCATCATTGCTGGGAGGAACCTTGGTACTGTGATATTGTTTGTGAACATGGCAGCGGCTTGCTGCCGTGTTCACAAACAATATATCGTACCCCACTGCCGAGGGGTGTCCAGTCCCGCAGCATGTGCCCCCACCACAGTGTTTGTTTGCCGACGGAGGCCCCAATCCTCGTCGGCTTCAGCACCCTGAGTTCATGTTGCTGGACGGAGAGCCCACTCCCGTTGGCATTATTTCCGCCTTACAGTTTAATTTACAGGTAAATTTGCCTCCCCGTCGGCATAATCCCAAACACCCAGTGCAGTTGTGCGGGTACCCAATCCCCTCGGCTCTTGCGCCACCCCTTTTGTGCTGATGGGGTTGCCCAATCCCTGTCGGTTAGAGGTGCTCCCCAAAGAAACACTCTGTAGGCATGCTGGGAGCCCACCCCAGTGTGCCAAATATCCCTGTAAAAAAAAAAAAAAGTCTTGCAGTTTTTGTTTTTTTAAACTGTTCAGAAAGAAAAAGGTCCCTCGCCATCTCCCTGCCCCATCCCACAACCTGCACCCACGCCTATGCACCCTGCCTTCCTACACCTCCCTTATCACATACTCTCTACTCATGGAGTCCGTGCAACCATCTTCGTGACCAGGAATACGTCTGCACTCTTCAAAGCTGACCGCAAACTGAGGAAATGCTGGTAAGCTGTATAATGGCATAAATGGGTTTTTTCAACTTTGATGCATATCTCAGGCATTTTTGGACTTTTGGCACCATTTTTTAACATGGGGTTTGGGGACCCTCCTCATGAATTCAGCCACTGTCATGGTGTTGTCGGCCCCAAAAGGTGATTTTATGGTCACTGCGATAATCACCTTTCATGACCGATTAATGAAATGACAGTGCCAGTGTTCAGAGGTGGACTCTCAAAAAGTCTATGTTGCAAATTTGGTAGAAAAATCCAAGAAATGACTGTTTTCTGGCGTCGTTGCCCAGTTGCTACACACACTCGTGACTTCGCAAATTTGCAATATTTTCACTCCAGATTTTCAACAGTGCCATTTTTCTGCACCTCCTTATGAACAGTACAGCTGTCATTTTTCACATCATGGCCAAAATGTGTTTTCGCACTTCTGGCACAGAGTAGCGCAGTCGCTGAGGGAAATCAGTGATTGGGACACATTACAAAACCACAGTGACACCATTCATTAGCAGAGGTCCTAAAATGCCTATGCTGAAAATTTGGTTCCAAAAGTCCATAAAATGACTGTGTTATGAACGCATTGCGCAGTTTCCACACACTGACGTAATTCGCCAATTTGCAATATTTTCACTCCAGATTTTCAACATTGCCATTGTTCCACACCTCCTTGCAGCTGTCATTTTCACATCCTGGCTGAAATGTGTTTCGCACTGGTGCAAAATATACCAGGTGCTGTGGGAAATCAGTGTTCGGATGCATTACGAAAATCACAGTGACGCTGTTCAGGAGCAAAGTCCTAAAATGCCTATGTTGGAAAATTTCCGTGAAGGAAACCTAAAATGACTGTGGATATTTAACGGCATTGTGCAGTTTCCACGCACCCTTGTAACTCGCAAATTGGTAATATTTTCACGCCAGATTTTCAGCACTGGCATTTTTCACGCCTCCTCATGAACAGTACAGCTTTCTTTTTTCATATCCTGGCCAAAATGTGTTTGCGTTTCTGGCACAGAATACCGAGTCGCTTTGGAAATCAGTGTTTGGAACAGATTGGGATCGAGGGGGTAACCGAGCTGAACTGAGCTCTGTTGGGACAGCTTTGGATTTCTTTCTGGGCAAAAAGGGTGCCAATGTAGGCGGGAGCCCAGTACAAAGGGCAGCCTGCAGTGCTGGGACAAACAGAATGAGCGGTGAGATAGGGGGACTGAGCGAGCTCAGCGGAGCAAAACAATCAACATTCAGCATTGACAAATGCTTGTTTACTATTGAGCTCTTGCACTACAATTGTTTGCACTAATTAAAGATTCTCTAATATTGGTACATCAGAAAGACCTTGTCGGCCTTCATAAAATTGTAAAACTTATTTCCAGCTACTGGTAACAGCAGACTGTGATGAGCTTTGTTTAGTGTTTAGGTCCACAACATGACATTATAAATTATGAGTCCTATCATACTTTTGCCTGAAAAACTCATTTAAAAGGGTAAAAATTTAAAAGAAGCATGCCTTTTGGTCTGCCTCTGTGTCACCTAAAATAATGAAAAAGGTGTTGAGAGTGTTCCCAACAAAGGTGGAAAGCATGATTCAGAGGGTCCATCTCTTCATGTATAGCAGCAAATAATGTAAAGGTGACAAGAAAAACATAACCTGCACAGCTATCAGAAAGGCTTTGTGAAGATGATTTAGATATCAGGGTGTCCAAAGGGAACTCTGAATCTAGCAATGGCAAAAATAAAAGAGACTTAGAGCAGGTACTGGAAATGGTGTCTGGCAAAAAGAAATTTTAAGAAGATAATGTCACTGCCACTCCTCCTACATGGAGATAGGAGCAGGCAGGTGGCACAGATAAAATTCCCCTATCAGAGGAAATGTAACAATTATTCCTGGCAGTCCAGGCCATGACAAATTTGAATAAAATACCTGCCATCCCCTCCCCACCAGACTCAGGCTCTAAACTATCTGCCTGCAGAGGAGGAGGAAGAAGGATATTATGTGCAAATGGAGGAAGGTGACCCCATGAAATTAGAGGGCACACTTGAGCAAGATTTCAAACCTCCCAAGACAAATTGAGGACTGTTCATCTTCTGCATCATTTGTCAGACTACTGGTAGATACCCTCAACATCCCTCCACTAGAAACAGGAGAGTGAAGAATGCCAATTTTATGGACGTGCACCTCCACCCTCTAGGACCTGACCAGCGGCCTAGTTGCTGGCGTATATTTTCAACAGCTGCACTTGCCTTTCCTACTGCACTTAATTGCCGATGTATATGCCTATGTTCTCGTTGCCAAATGTCTGTCTCTAGTTGCGTAGTATGTTAGTAAATCCATTCTTAGTTAACCCAATATATGCTGTACTACTATGAAAAATGTAACCAAAATGTTCTTGTCATCTTATGTGCTGTGTTTAAGCCTGTACAATGTTAAGCTTGATTTCCTTGCCACACCGCTTGTAATTGTCCTCCAGCTGTAACCCTCCACCCAAGTCGCACCGTGAGATGAGCATCTTGTTGCTCAGTGTGCCTTTCCTGGTGAAACATTTCAATAAATAAATAAAGTTCCACCAAGAAGGGTGTTACTTCCCATACATAAACCACGTAAAAGGCCATAGCAAAAATCATGGCTGCACCCATTTCAGCTGCAACCATTGACAAAAAATTGAAAGAAAATATCAGGTGGATGTCTATTCGATCATCACGGAGTACTGTAGTCAAGGCTGCTGCTTGTGGAGAGCAAAATCACTTTCTTGCAGCCCCTGAAAACAGACTCTTAATTGTAAGATAATATGGAAAACACAGTTCTGGCACTAGTAAAAAGAACCGATGATGAGTCGGCACAAGACCTGATTGCTACATCAAAATCAGCCCAAGATGCCACAAAATACAATCTCCATATTACTATAGGGAAGGGGAAAGGGCTTTCAGGTGAGGTGCTGCCGCTCCAGTGCCTAAGCCCCAGCCAAAACAGAACCCCAGACTATATTGCCGAGCACATTACTTCCAGGAATGAGTAAACATTACCACAGAATAGTGGGTACTGGAAGTGCTGGGCGAGGATTGTGTCTGCAGTTCAAACGCTTTCCAAACCTGCAGAAACACAGATGTCTTCCAGCTCACTCTTCCACAGAAAGAAGTCTGCTGGAACTGGAAATAAAATAATTTAATATCAAAAGCTATAGAAAAGTCCCTGCCTCCTAGTGGGACAGGGCCTATCTCAAGATACTTCCCAACCCACAAGAACAATGGGGAGTGCGACTCATTTTAGACCTTGGGTTTCTGAACAAGCATTTGAAAAACAAAAATTCAAGATGATCACACAAAGGGTAGTGATACCATCTTTTCACAAAGGTCATTGGCTGGGACCCTGGATCTAAAAGATACCTGTTTTTATATCACAGTCAGACAGTCTCACAAAAATACCTCAGATTCAAGCAGAGAACTGCCAGTACCAGTTCACAACTCTCCTGTTTGGTCTCACCTGAGCTCAAGGGTTTTCACAAAGTACCTAGCTGTGGTGTCGGCAATCTGAGAAAACAAGGTGTGGTGGTTCCCTCTACCTAGATGACTGGCTAGTCTCAGGAAAACAGAACAAGAGGCAAGGTGCCCAGTTCAATTGGTTAAAAGCACCTTGGAGAACCTGGGATTCTTGATAAACCTGCAGAAGTCTCAGCTAGAGCTTGTTCAAATATAAGACTTCATGCTAGCTAAATGCCTTGTAGGAAAAGCTTTCCTCCCACAGGCCAGAGTTATTGCTTTGATGCTAACAGCAGAGTCCTTCACAGCAGGCCAGCCAAGGCCTGCAAAGACTCCTGCAGTTACTAAGGCACATGGCCACATCCACAGCTGGTGTTCCATAGGCCATGTTCCAGATGAGAAATATCCAGTACCACTTGAGGGACTACTGGTCCCAAAAATGGGATCCACTTGCAAAGCTAATGCCAGTTACAAAAGCACTAGTGGAATCATTAGAGTGGTGGAAGGAAGGAAGAAAGCAACCTCAGATATGGCATTCCTTTCTTCAGCAATCACCAACAAATATTCTTACCACAGATGCCTCATTGCTGGGATGGGGCGCCCACCTGCAGGACCTCACCGTCAGTGGCATGTGGAGCCCACATGAGTCCCTAGAACACATCAGCCTCTTGGAGCTGAAAGCAGTACTGCTAACAATAGTCTTTCTCCTCTCAGCTAGAATGTCAGTCTGTCCAAATCAGGACAGACAACACCACAACAGTGTACTACATAAACAGGGAAGAACAATTTCCTATGACTGTACATGAGGCCAAGAGGATCTGGGACCTGGTATATTCCTAGAAGCAAACATATTTGCAGTGCATCTGCCAGACAAAGACAATGTGTTAGTAGATTCCTAACTAAAATCAGCCAGCAAAATCATGAATGGTCCTTAAACCAGCAGGTTCTGGCCGCAGTATTCAGAAGGTGGGGCACACCAAATATAGGCCTGCTTGCATCTTGAGAGAACATCTTGGGAAAACTATCGGCCTCCACAGTTCTGCTGCAGACCACCAGACGGGGTGGGGGACAGTCCCAGAGAATGCTCAGGTACTGGACCAGACAGACAAAGATGTATTTGTATGCCTTCCACCATTCCCACTCATTCAGAAGTAGTCTTGAAACTCTGGAGGAATCTGCAACATTGAAACTTCAAGGAATCAGTCTTCACCATTGATTCGCACAAATGGGTCTGAGCTGGAGGTACTATGACCCTGCAGGAGACAGAGCATTTCAGGAGGGCTGGCACTGAGGTAAGCTGCACACACACGCAGCACCCTGAGACTGGCTCACGCTGCATGGCTTACCTTGACACCAGCTCTCAACAGCTTCAGTTCCTTTTTCCCCACCATCGATTGCACTTCCATGACAATGTCACTTAGTTCTTAGTTTTTAGTGTTTAAAAGTAGAGTTTGTTATTTTTATGTCAGTTTAATGATTTTACAAAAATATTGCTCTCAGTCTCTCATGGCTCTGCGAGACAATGGTAGATGGCCATGGACAACTATGGTAAGGGCATTCTTAGGCAAGCTGCTCCAGCAGTGGGACCATGTCCAGTCCACTTCCCTCATCATGGGAGGGTTCTGACAAGAAATGGTCCTGTGCCCAGGAGGAAGGACAGTCCTCGGAAGCAGTCCTCTTTCCTAGGAAGGAAGGAGGTGGTACAACAAGGTCGCCCTCTGCGAAGTCTGCCGCCAAGATCCTTGGTCTCCTGTGCAGGAGATCCTCACTGGTACCATCAACATCACTGGTTGTTCATGTAGGTCAAGGTCTTGGGCTGGGTCCCCTCTGTCTCTTAGTAGGGACTCCGTGTGCAGTTCCACCACTGGGCAGCTCTTATGGGGCAGTGGGTACAGCATCTGGCTCATTTGCCTCTGCCTGTGGAATCGGCCCCAGGTCTTGCAGGGCTGGTAGAACTGGAGTCACAGGAAGGACTGTCAAGCCAGGTAGAGTGGCTGGTTCCAGCAATAGCCACAGAACCGTTGCCAGTGACCGCACCGCCAACTACTGTTTCACTGGACACATCACCATTCATTGTGTCACTGCAGTGGGACCATCCACGGTACCCTTGCTGGTCATGCTGGTGCCAGCTGGATCATCAGCTATTGGGTCAATGCGGTCCTAGTCTTCTTGGAGCCTGTTCCGCACCAGCCTCAGTGCCAGGAAACCTCCTGGTACCAGATTCAGTTCTAGCTGTGGTGCCACCCTTGATGCCGGCTCCTCATCCCCTCGGTCTAGCATCACTGGTATTGCCAAGAACTCATTCTGGATTAGGGGCCCTGTGATCCATTCCCTTCATCATCCTCCCTCTAGAGGGAGCTGGAGGGACAAATCTGACCCTGAACTCATCATCTCTGAGGGCAGTGATGATGATTTTTTCACAGCCTGGACTCTTTGGACGCAGGCCCCTCCCTGTTCCTCAGTAGGATTTGACTTTCCAGGCCTTGTTAAGAAATATGCATTCTACACTTGATTTTGAGCCTTCAGCTATTGACCCAGTTAAATGTCCCCATCTGCATTATTTAAATGTTTCTACTATGCCGCCAACCTGGTTCTTCCTATTCCTCCAGCATTTGAGATCTTGCTGGATGCAGTCTAGAATATGCCTGCTTTTATCCCTTCTGTCTGTAGGCAAATCAATAGAAAATACACTGCTCCAAAGGACAGAGCAGTGTGTGTTTCTCCCTTCTGCCTGTAGGCAAATCAATAGAAAGTACACTGCTCCAAAGGACAGAGCAGTGTGTGTTTCTTAGCCTCTAGTTGATGCTAATGTTATTCTTGCTAAGAATGACAGAGCATTCTGCCCCAGAAGGTCACTCTGCATCCTAATAACAAGGAGTAACAGAAAATAGACACTATGGGCAAGCGAGCTTTTGCAACCACTGCCCTTGGTGCTGTAACTCATAAGTCTCTCGAGAGTCCTTGCCTCACTCTGAGACTAAAGATAAGATCCTGTAAATTGTTACTCATGAGTCATGGTATTCAGTCTAACAGTCATGGACTCAAAGCAGCTATGGATGCTTTTGACATTGCATCTTGCTCTGCTGTGGTGGTCATTTGTATCAGAAGCACTTCTGATTATGTACTCTTGTTTTTCTCAAGATTTCCAGCAACAAGTAATGAATATTTCCTTCAATAGTACTTACTGTACCTGTTTAGGCAGCAAGTAGCATAGTTTCTTGAAGTGTCTCAGTAAACTAGAATGATCATAAAGACTTCCAAGCCAGCTCCTGCTAACCCTTAGAGGAAGAGGATATGGTTTCTTTCAGAACTAGCAGTCCTTTCATGGAAAAGACAGGGAGCCCAAATCAACTCTCAACCTCCCCAGCCTCAAAAGAAGATGCAGCTAAATGTACAGATGGGAAAGCAACCAATGCCACTTCTTGAAGCTCCAACCCTCATCCTGCCTCAGCTGTCTAAGGCAGACCTCTCCTTCCCAGTTGGGGGCTTGACCCAATTCTACTGCCAGTGGGAGTCCATCACGACAGACAAGTGGTTCCTCAGGATCACCCAGAGGATACCCCTTGACTTCACAGAAATCACTCCAGACTATCCACTCAGAAGGCAACTCCTTTTATCGCCCATATGTCAGAACTTCTTGCGCGGGAGATTGTGAGCCTTCTGAGCAACAGGGCAGTGGAGGTAGTGGAAGAGTCAGAACAAAACACAGGCCTCTACTCCCGCTCGTCCCAGTTTCAAAGAAATCAGAGGGCATGCAGCCCATTCTCATCCTCAGAAACCTGAACAAGTTCTTAGATTGAGAAACGTTCATACTGATTTCTCTGGGGTCTCTGCTTCCCTTTCTGAAACCTCAAGATTGGTTAGCTACCCTAGATATGCAGGATGCATACCAGCACATACTGGTCACCCCAGCCACCTCGGATACCCGCTGATTTTTGTGCTGGGGCAGCAGTAACAGTTCAGAGTCCTGCTTTTGGGCTTTCTTCAGTGCTTTGAGTCTTCACAAAGTGATTCACAGTACTTGCAGTGCATCTCAGAAAACTAGGGCTCCAGGTTTACCCTTACCTGCATGGTTGACTCATAGCCAGTCAATCCAGGCAGGAGATGGAGCAGTAGAGACCATGGCCTCTCAGTTCCTTACCCCCAAGGAGATACTGCTGAATTTAGAGAAGTCTCAGCTCCAGCCCTCACGCAGCTTCTGTTCATTGGAGCTCTTCTCAATACAACCAAGGCCCAGACCTTCCTTCCAGAGAACAGAATGTAGGCATCCTGCAGATTGCATGCTACATAATGGAGCGCAAACTGTTCAAGCCCACCTTTACAATACATGCTAGATCTGATAGCCTCCTCAGTGTTCAGAGTGCCCAGGCACAACTACACATCAGAATACTTAGTGGATGCTGGGCGCAGAGTGATCACAAGCATCACATCCTGAAACCTACACCATATGAGTGGCAAGCCCCTGCTTCCATCACTCAAAATGGTGATAACTGAGGACAGTCTCTTCCAGGGTTTCCTTCTCCCATCTGGAGCCTCAGGTGTCTCTCACTGCCTTCCTGATGAGGTGGGGTGCCCACTGTCAGTGCCTCCAAATACAAGGTATCTGGCACCTGTCAAGAAACACATCTCAGCTGGCCTGGTGGCACTGAGGGTTGAGGTGCTGGATGCCACACCTCACACCGTGCACCGGTGACCCGAGTTCAGGAATGAGCTCAGGTTGTCTGGGGTTGGCAAGGAAGGACTGGTATCAAGCATCCGTGGGACAGCTCTCCTAGTCCTGGGAGGGTTCAGGCTCCTCCATTGCACTGGTGACCCCTGGCAGAGGCTGGGGCTTCTGCAGTGCAAGGTAGCAGAGACACGGGATTGGAGCAGTGGTGGACATCTTCCGGGTGCATGCGGAGTGTGCTTGCGATGGCGGATGTCATTGCATGTCCGTGTCCGGGTGAAAACAAGAAAATCCCTCTACCTTCAGGTGAGGCAACAGTGAGCATAGGCAGGCTGGCCCACCACACGCCCAATGTCAGCTGACTGTCGGTCCTCCCCGGGGTCTGGGGGCCTCCATGGGATGGAGAGCCCCAGACCTCACATGCCCGGCGTAGCCTCCGAGTCATTGGTTCAGGTGGGCGGGTGAGTGTGGTGACTACAGATGGGACCCTGAGAGATACCCCAAGGAGGTGCATAAATAAAGCATACAAATAAAAAAAAAGAAACAGATCTCCACATCAGTGTGTTGGAGATGTGAGCTATTTCGTATGGCCTGCAAGCCTTAGTGTATCTGGTCAGCCACTTAACAGTCCTACTACAGACAGCAAATGAGTCTGTGATGTATTACATCAACAAACAAGGAGTACCACACTTATACCTTCTCTGCAGGGAGGCAATGCAGCTGTGGGAATGGTGTCTGGAACAAGGGATACTGCTCCATGCCATTTACCTGCCAGGAGTTCAGAACACTCAGCATCAAAAGAAAATTCCTACCTAAGGTGCTATCTAAGTTCCACCTGAATCAGTGACACTCTGTTCGTTCTCCTGAGCACTCCAATCTAGGAGAGGAAAAGTTGCATAGTCTGGACCTAAAACAAGCACCATGCACCGGACAAGGGATGTCAGGTCCCAGAGTACCCAGCTTTTTGTTACCAGCAGTGAGGTTGGTAAAGGTAAACCAGCTATGAAGAGATCTATCGCTCACTGGATAGTCTCTTGCATTCAGTTCTCCTATGAAATAGATGATAAAATGCCACCAAGAGGCTTGAGATTACATTCCACAAGGGGAATCTCTGCCTCTGTGGCGTCCTCAAGGAGCATCCCATTGTTTGACATTTGTAAAGTAGCAACCTGGAAAATAGTACACACCTTCACAAAGCACTGCTATTTGGACATACAGTCCAGAAGGGATGCCAGCTTTGTAACTGCCATCTTGCAGAACCTTTGTCCTAACTAGGTTCTGGAATCAGCTTCGTGAGGTACTGTTACTGATTCAGCATAAAGTGTAAACATTAATTGAGCGATTCCTGGGGTTAGAAGAAAAATTACTCACCATAGTAATGCTGCTTCTTCTTAAGGGATCACCCGTTATGTTTACACTCCTATCCCTACCTCCTTCCAGAACCTGAAATAGATTCACACAAGAATTAGTTCCTTTTTCATTGAGGTTGCTTGAGCATTGCTACTACAGTTCCAACAATTGCAAGCTTGTTTTGTGGTTTATATTATAAATTTTCACAAGTCTGTTTCAATGTGTTTGGTGTTTTAAAGTTCTATGAAAATTATTTCAAACATTTTTGGTAACTTTAGCTAGTTTGACTAGCTGCTGATCCACTCTGGCCTGGGAACAGATCTGAGCAATGGCCAAAGTGGAGCGCAATGCAGAGTTTGAACCTACAATCCAAATTCTAAATTTGCATAGGTTCTATCTCCGGATGTCACTCTCAGCCAAGATGACTGTATAATGTGTAAATAGTGAGAGATTCCTAAAGAAGAAATATTACTATGGTGAGTAATTGTTTCTTCCTGCCCATTACCCACCCATATTGCCTCAGTACAGTGTCAGTATCAGGTATTCGCTCATGTTCCTGGTATGGACTAGAACCTATAACCTTCAGGTTTTCGCTCAGAGTTAGCATGCAGCCCAGTGAGCTACTGACAGTTTCTAAAACATTTCTTAATAAAAGACTCTTTACATCACATCGATGCACTGTGCATTTCAGATGTGATCGAATTACAAGTATATTCCATTTTGCAATTGTCAGGTTATCAGAAATTCCAATTTTGAGTCTGATTCTGTTGTGACCACAGTTAAGCTATCAGGATTGCAGTTAAAGCAGAACTTCCAATTCTGCATGTGACTACTTTGAACCCCTCCACTTCTACACTAACATTATTGTTTGTAGAGCCCTCACTGGCCAGTATAATTAAAGACATCCCCTTCCCCTATAACACCCATTATTCTTCCTCCCTTCCAGTGTTAACACTGCTATGTACTCACTGTTTGATGCCACTGATTCCTGCAGTCTCTGGCGTTACCTTGCTGATGACAATGGCACAGTCTACGGTTTTCTGCCAAATTATGCCATCCTCTTAATCTTCAGAATGGAGCCTCTGTCAGTCAGCAGTTGCTGTGCCCATAGCAAGTTATTCCCAAGCCCTTTCAGTGTCGTTGCTGTGCCAATGTCGAGTTGCTGACAGAGTAAGTCTGGCTTCCACCATGAACCTGCCTGCCTGGCCCTGTGCTGCTACTGCCCACCCCCTCACTGCAGCATGGCTAAAGTAAGGAGTATTGGTGGAGACAGAGAATGTTCACAGACAAGATGAATCAGTGGCATCAAACAGTAATTAAGTCAGTAACAGTATTGGCACTGGCAGGGGAGGGAATGGGTGCTATGAGGAGTGGGGAAAGGAGAATGTGTTTATTGTTTGGGGAGTGGAGAGGGTTCTACACAGTAATATTAGTGGGATGAGCAGAGTTCTGGGTTAGGAAGTCGGAACCGATTCAGACACATTTTAGGAATTAGGATTTGTAAAGTGCAGTTCTGAAAATTCTAATTCCTAAACAAAAAGTTGGAATCTGATTGACCCTACTGTGAGTGTGTGTGTATGTGGGTGCATTTGTGTGTGCATACATGCTCTGAACACATGTAAACAATTACAACAACCGGACAGCAGAGTTTGGAGTCACCATTCCCTCTTCCTTTATGTTCTGTGTACAGTGCTTGTCCTGTTTACTACTATAGTTCTGTAAATGCCCAGAGCAAGGGACTGCATAATGTGCTGTTTGGTTAAAATAAGGTCATTTCTCCTTCCCTTCACCATGTAAAGTAAATGTAGTTCTACCAGTTGTCCAAGTTAAGTATAAGTACGATCTGTGAATGAAATGTTGTACCTGTATCCTAGTTGGGTTGTTGTGGGTGAGACATGGCTATCAACAAACTGCAGTATACAACTCATTATCTGACTTCATTAAATGCTTTGTAAAAAATAAACACCTTACAATATGGCTGACTACAGTCCACATTTCCTGGCTAGCACAGTGCAACTAGGTACTTTGGATTTTGTTGGCCACATATTCAAATTCATATGCCAGATAAAGCTTGAATATAAATGCAAACATATTAAAAGGAACTCAGGAACTGGCCTGGCAGTTGCAGCAGCAGAGCCGCCAATCATGATGGCAACAACCTGGGTTGGAATTGGCCCAGGACATCAGAGGGCTGGCTTTGGAAGGAGGATTGAGTGTTACAGAAGAGGTGCTTCTTCGGAGGACAAAAACAGACTGTGCTGCATTAACACTACCTGGCTGGCCATAGCTGGTGCAGCTGGTGCTGGAGAAAGTGGGTGCATGTGTGTCGATTGGCTCTAACATGGGCTGAGTGGTAGGGAGCTTTGTGGCCCTCCTTGCACTGCCCTTCCCTGAGAGTAAATCTGTGTTTAGAGGATGTGGATAAGTGGTGGACACAAGAAGGTGGGGCTGAGAGGTTGCCAAGCAGAAGGGGCCACAGCAGTGAACATGGAGGAGAATCAGAAAGTTAAAAATGAGATGAGCTTGGGACAAGGGTGCATGCCCTACCACTTGTTCCTAGAACACTATACTACCCCACACATGCACATTCTTCTAGAAACCCTCCACCCCTTTCAAGTGGAGGCAGAAGTGGTGGGGAAAGAGACAGTAGATAAAATAGTTATTGCTAGAGCACTGTGTTTTCGTCAAATAAAAATGACACTAAATAAAGCCAAAACAGCATATAAACAAAATAAAACAAAAAGTCATTATAAAACAAACACAAGAAGAAAGTAAAAACTTAAAAAAACAAATAAATGCTTAAAACTGAAATTGTCAAGGCTTCGTTGTTACCATAGATATGATATGGAAGGAAGTGTGAATGTCGAAGTCTGCAAATGCCCAAATATATTCTATTCATGCAGTGGTTCTCAAACTGGGGTCTCAACCCACCCTTGGTGTCCTGAGGCTCTTATGTGAGGGTCATGAGTGCATGCACAGATAATATCAGACATGTAAGAGGTTGTCTGAAACAGAGAAAATCGTGCAGCCCTGATTATGTTGTGCATCGCATCATGTCACCAACCATTTAATCATTAGCTTGCCTATTGAGACAATACTAGAGTACCAGTTCTAATGTTCCATTGCAAATGCATACCCACTGGTGGCTGAAATATGGCCCTTAGAGTCCTCCTGCCATTTCCACATTGTCTACAAATGTGACAGTGGATTCTTCAGCCTTCTCACAATAAGACGAAATCCCCAAACCAGCTTCACCTGAAAGACGACATCAGATGTGCCCTTTCTAACATGAACCCAAGAATAATACTTCTCATGGCAAAATACAGCATCATCCATCCCACTGATTTTCTTCCTGCTTACAAGTATATCATGCTCGCACTTACTAGTATGGATGTCTTGATTCAAAAATAAACTTTACATGTAATAAAGCTGGCTTTTTATTGCTGTTTATCTTGGCTGAATCTTAGTAATTAGTAAGCCATAAAATAATATTCTTAGATAGCTTAACACTAATTTGTCCCAAGGCGGGGTTGCACTTAGAGGCTATGTGTGTAATGGGGTCACCTACACAAAATTTGAGAACCACTGTGTTAGTGTACACTATATATTAACTGTTATAAAATGTAATAAAACAGCATTTTAATGAAAAAACAAAATTCTTAAAAACAAAAATAAAAAATACACAAACAAGAATTTCATGGGGCTCTAGTTATTGCATCATATTATGGGGCTTTTTCATTGGAGGATAACAAGCACCATTCTTTAGTTTGTAAGTAAAAAGTATCTGTTAATGCCAGCTGACTTCCCAGCAGCAGTGCGTTTCCTTACTGTGCAGATGACCTGGGTTCAGAAGCAAGCCCAGGAAGTCACATTGGGAGGCAAAACAAGATTGACATAACTGCTGCTCTACAGTGCATCTCAGTCCAGGGGTTGGTGGTGGGTACTGCCACCACAGTGACCCCTGTGGCTGGGCCAGGAAGCTTGCTCCTGCCACAGAGGAAGCTGTGTGTGCACAAGGCTAACATAGGCTTCAGCCATGCCAGAGGATGAGGAGGAAGAAAACAGGGAAGTAAAACCCAGTAGATGTCTATTTGACAGCCAGGCACACCTCGCCCTGATCAGGGTATGTCCCTCCATGCAGGGTATATCCTGAAGAGAGAAGGCCATGAGAAAATGTATACGGGTGAGGGAAGCATGTTTTGTGGGGATCTTTTTTCTTACCCATGTGGCTATTTAGAAGTGGAAAACACACTTCATTGTGTATAAGCGAGACTGCACTATATGGATTTACATATATATGGGATACATGATGTGTAGGGTGGGATATGGAAAATATTCTCACTCCTGCAGAGTGAGCTCTGTATTCTCACAAGGAGTGCCAGAGGCTGGTGAGAATGTACAGCTCACCCTGCAGGAGTGAGAATATTTCCATATCCCACGATTCGCCCATCAGGTGTGCGATTTATGTCAGTAGGGCCCTATTGCTGCAACAGTTACTATTTGAGAAGGTTTGTGCAGCTTTGCTCAGGGTTGCACTTGTGTAATAAATGGATTTATTCTCACTCCACTGGTGTCAGCAGCATTTATCTCACTGTAGTGAGCATTTAACTCACTTTTTGATTTTCACCACCTTGCTTCTCACAACCACGAAAAATTGTTTTTCTTATTGTGATAGTAGCCATCTTGTTTTCTTTCCTCCAAACTAAAAACATGGAAAATACATAAAAATGTTGTACTGTATTTAAAAACATCACCGAACCTAGTTAAATGTGGCCATTTAGTTAGATTCTGGTGTTTATTTTTAAAAACCACCAGAAATACCTTTCTCAGCACTCCAAAATCCAGGGAGCCCAACTTAGCAAGAGGAGCTGTTCACCTGCCTTCTCTATATGAGAACAGTATGAGTTTCTTGGCATCTGCAGCTGCAGCTAGAGACCTACTGCTGGCTTGTGTCAGTAGTGAGGTCAGGGTCAGTCTTTCTATCTGTCTTGATCTATGTATGTATGTATATATGTATGTGTGTGTGTGTGTGTGTGTGTGTGTCTGTCTGTCTGTCTGTCTATCTATCTATCTATCCATCCAACTTGTTCTTGTTCATTAAGTTTTTCATCCCTCTCACTCAGCCAGCCCTCCATGCTGTTTTCCCGATACTGAACACATGATTAGATGGTGACACTGGAGTGCCCACCTCCTGTGCCACCATGGAGTTTCACTGACACTGAGGTGCCTAATTCCCAGTGCCAGATCCAGTATTCATTTAATTTTAACCTGCAGAAAAAAACCATCCTTGATGTCTTTATTTTTTAAAATGTAGCTGGATGTAAGAAAATGGTCCATCTCCACCAGACCCCATGCACCCCATCTTGGCCACTCACTCAGCACCCACCACACCCCACACCCACATGCCTCACTCACCCGAACATGTCCCACGATGTAGATCCACACTCCTGTCAAAGACATTTCTTGCTGCTGGAATCAGCAACTGCAATATAAGAAAATAACATAAGTCTGTTTTAGCCCTTAGACTGCCAACAGAACTAGAACATATTGGAATGGAGTTATGGACTGATATATCAGTCTGTGGCCCTGCAAGGGTAATGTATTTCAGTGGGGCTTGAATTTTTACTCATAACTTTGTCATTTTTTAATTTTACACCAGATTTTCAGCATGGTCTTTTGGATCCCACCTCATGGACAAGGCAAGTGAAGTTTTCAAATCTGTCCAGAAAGATGATTTTGCATTTGCTGAGTGAAATCACATTTTAGGCAGGATTTGAAAATGTTCACTTACGGGTTCATGTGAGGTGAGATGTGTGGCTCTAGCAAGACTCTGTTGAATATTCGGTGTAAAAATAAGTGAACACTGAAATTTCAACATTCACTCATAACTTTGCTAATGTTTAACATTTTTCCAACAAACTTTCAACATGGTCATTTTGGAACCCCCTCCTTATGAGCAAGGCTGGTGAAATTTTCAAATCCATCCCAAAACTAATTTTGCAGGTTTAGCAAAATTACATTTTGAGCAAGAATTGAAAATGTCACCTACCGAGTTCATGATGTGGGGCCATAAGAACAGTATGTTGAAAATTTGGTGGAAAAATATGATAAAATGACCAAGTTATGAGTGAATGTTAATATTTAAATGTTCACTCATAACTTCACTAATTTTCTGTATTTTGACTCCAAACTTTCAACGTAGCCATTTTTCACACTGTCTCATAAATGTGATAGGTGTAATTTTCAAATCCTGGACAAGACATGTTTTCACACACATGTGTACAAAATGGCATTTGGGCCAGTTCTATAATGCCACATTTCATGTTTATAAGGGCAGATCCAGAAGCAAATGGTTTGATACCTTTTATTGGAACAATATAGATGTTACAAAAAGAAAACAATGTCTAAGCTTTCAGACCAACCAAGTCCTTCCTCAGAGACTTATGACAGTTGTTCATACTGCCTGAAGTCTCCGAGGAAGGACAGTTGATCAACAACTGTTGTTCTTTTGTGTTTATCAAATTGATCAATAAAGTATCAAACATTATCTCTGATCTCTATCTCTCAAGGACCAATATGGCAACTAATCTATTTCTGTATGTTTATAAGGGGAGTGATGTATGACAATCTTGAAAATTTTGGGTCAAAATAAAGAAAAATTATTAAGAAATGTTATATACCCCAATGGGAAGTACTTTGTGAGCTCATGCGGTTAGCGGTGTTTGGGGCGAGCTCAGTGACAGATGGATGGTCTGAGGCTGGGGAAAGCACTGTCATGTAACATCACCCCCAGCCTGGGAATGGTAGGTGCAGGGTTGCCCGAACAGGCCCAAGTACCATATAATGAAGAGAACTCTTCTCTTGGCATAAGGCCCTGCACCTCTGCACCCCTGGGTGCCAGAGAACCCTGTGATTTGGCTGAGAGATGGATTCTTTGCCCTGTGCATCTGTTTCTGTGGCCACGTGAAGGTGCAGGACCTAGAGAGGTCCCTGCTTCCATAGTTCACCAGACAGTCCCATGAATTGTTGACATCTATTGCTGCAGTTTAGGCAGACAGAGCCTTCCCTTGGTGCAGTGCCTGAAGGACCCTACATGTCTGCATCTGTTCATGCAGGTCCTTATATATAATACTGTATATATTACATAGAATCAGTCTTATTCATGGAGTCCCACTCTTGGGTCTGAGCTAGAGGCTTTAGGACCCTGTGGCAGCAGATCATTTGGCCAGGGGCCAGCAACAACTACTAGCCTGCAGCACTTGTGTGACACCAGGTGGTGATGCATGCCTGTCAGTAATGATTGCTGGCCCCTCACCTACCTCAGTTCTGTTTTTCCTGTAGTTGAGTGTGCACCATTGGAGTGAATCACATCACCTCAGTTCACCTACAACTGCTTCTTTGTCATCTAAATCTCGTTTATTAATTTTTTGGAATGCTCATGTGGTCCCTGCATAAAGTCCAGGGCCCACTGATAAGAAAAATTAGCCTAATGATGGCAGTGTTCCTCTTGCCTCGGAGCAGGCCACAACATGGGCTACTGTGATGCCTGTTTTCTTTCAACTGCTGCATCCTCGAGATTCATTGTCTAAAGTTGGGCCATCTGGTCCAAACCTTCAGCAGGAGGCATTGAACCAGAAGGTCTGAAGGCAGAACTTTGGACCCTTTCCATGGGTCCCTTCCTGCTTTCATAGTCAGATGAGGCATGTAACATTCCCCCTCATTGCACTGGCTGTGGTACAGTGTGTGGTGGTAGCATAGGGTAGAACTCTGGCTCCTTCTGGGCAACCAGTAGAGAACCTACCATGGTCCAATTGCCTTGAGTGATTGATCACCTCATCTTTGAGTTCAAGGTTACTGGCTTTGTCCACTTCAGGGAAACGTCAACACTAACCATTGGTTTTGCCACGCTGTTGTTGCCTTTTGCGGTAATGACATTGAGGGTGAACCGGTGCTGACACTGTTTGTAGTCCACGATGCTTAGGGAATTTCAGTGCTGGAGATATTGTAGTATCTGGTGTTGGTGTCATCAGTGGTGTTAATTCAGACAACGATAACTTATTCAGTGCTGTGTTCTCTCCTGGTTCTGGCATTGGCTGTGGGCTGGAATCAGGCTCCTCAGAGGCCTACTCAACCATGGGCTCTCTTTGCCCATTCTGCTGTCCCCAAGACTGTTGCTGTGCCACTTTCTCTGTCATAGGAGTGCCAGCAATGAGAGATTCAGCTTGATTCTCATCTAGGGTGAGGATGTCACTAATGCCTCAAGGCCACTCCCAAGACATAGGTGTTACAACTCAGCAGGCTGTTCTGTCTCTCTTAAGGCTGCTGCCTCAAGTGCCTCAGGAGTGAGTAGACAGAATGCCCACATTCATCAGGCCTCCTGAGCCTCTTTTGGGGAACAAAACTGTGCATGGTTAGATACCATAGAGTCATGATACAGGAGGTCTAACAGTGGGGCCGTCCTCAGTACCTAACCCAAGTGGTTTTCATGCCTCTTCTACATGGACATCCCCTTAGAGGGCAATGAGTCATCCTCCACCTTGCCTCATCTGCTGAGTACACAATGTACCAGCATTTAATGGGCGAGATGTTACAACCATTAGCCATTCTAACACACAGTCATGATCCTGTCATCCTGCCATTGGTACTACTTTGGGTTCCTAATACCCACACCTGTGTCATTCCTCCATGGCACAGATCCAGAAGCTCAAAGGGAATTATGGAGGCATCCCTATTACTTAACTGCCACCCCAGGGACTTCATAATAAGAATAGTGCCTCCCTGTATCTGCAGGGGCTATACCTTACCCACTTAGGGCTTTAGATACTCCAGACCCAAACTGGGCTACAGCTTCAAGATGTGCCCAACTTCCCAGTCTGGATTCAGCCAGATTTAATGCACTGGGCAGGAAGGTGTTTTCCTTGGCACATACTCTCCTCTCCATGTCGTCATATATGAGGTATATGGTGGCTTTCCTATGCCAACTGTTTTTTTTATTTAATATGCTTTATTTATTTTTCAAAACATTTGGAACAATACAACAATACATGACATACACTCAATACAAACATTCAAACCCTCCAAACCCTCCGTCCCTGCCCTTCTCCTCTAATCCCCAGACCCCCATACCGGATATACTATAGAAAGCCAGGCAGGTAGGTTGCATATAAACAACAGTGTCACTGACAATTTAAATGGTAAAATCCATAATTTGGTGTTTCTACAGGCATTGGAAATAATGATATAAATCTATTATGGAGCGATATGCACCAGTAACAGGGTCTCCAGTTTGTTCCATTTTTGTTATGCATAGATACATAGACAGTGTCAGCAGATAAGGGCCTATGGCCCACCCAGTCTGCCCATTTGAGCTGTAAGTTTACTTTATGTTTCCCTAGAAGTCTGTTGCCCTTAACCTGACCTCCAGAATTCCTTTATGTCTAGCCCATGCATTCTTAAATCCCGTGATTGTTTCAGCCCCACCACTTCCTCTGGCAGGGTGTTCCACTTGTCCACCACCCGTTCTGTGAAGAAATTCTTCCTCACGTTTCCTCTGAATCATCCTACCTCCAACTTCATCCCATGCCCTCTAGTCCTGGAACATCTTTCGCTTAAATATAGTGTATTCCTGCACCCTGTTCCTCCCTGTAAGATACTTGTATGTCTCTATCATATCCCTCTCTCCCTCCTCTCCTCCAGGGAGTACATATTCAATTCCTTCAACCTGTTCTCACAGGACTTTGATGCAATCCATGTACCATCTTTGTTGCCCTCCTCTGGACCTTCTCTACCCTGTCTATGTCCTTACATAAGTAAGGTCTCCAGAACTGTACACTGTACTCCAGGTGGGGCTTCACTAGTGTCTTGTATAGTGGAATTATGACCAAGGCCCCTGGAGTTCTGCGATTCTCTGATTGCGAGAATTTGCTCAGAATTTGCATCATGCCGCAGAATATATATAAGCCGCAGAATTCATTGTTTTGGTGAATTTTCATATAAATATACTGTTTTTCATAGTGTCAGGCTTTTTTCCCAGTTCATTTATTTTGAAGCCCCTCCTCTGTGTTTCAGCATATGATGTCATCGATGACATCACATCATATTTAGCCAATGACAGGACTGCATTCTGCCAGAGAAATGAATAAATCATGCCATAGAAATCAGAAATGCTGCTGCAGAAGTCAAGGAGCCCTGCCACAGAAATCGGAAAATTATGCCGCAGACCACCAGGGGCCCTGATTATGACCTCCTTTTCCTGCTGGTGATGCCTGCCTGTGCATCCCAGCATTCTATTTGCTTTACCTGCTGCCTTGTCACACTGTTTCCCTACCTTGAGGTCATCAGAGATGATAACCCCAAGATCCCTTTCATGCTTGGTGCATGGTATATCCTCACCCCCAACTGATATATTGTGCCAGGGTTTTGTGCCCCATATGCATTATCTTGCACCTCTTTGCATTGAATTTCAACTGCCAAACCCTGACCATTCTTCAAGTTTCTGCAGGTCCGTCTACATTCTGTCTTGTTATATACTTGAAGATGGTTCCTGATGCTAACTATAGTTTTCTCAACTCTTAAGCTGTGTAAGACTTCGTTCAGCCACTCAGTATAGGAGATTTCCTCCTGGTCAAGCCAATAGCACAGGACTAGCCGCTTTACTGATAGGGATATTAGAGAGATGTGAAATCTCCTTTCTTTTACAGGGATTGCAGAGACACTTCCACCATGCAGATTTCAGGGTAAAATATTCACTTAGGCCAAGCAGGGATCTAACTTTGACTTAAAGGGGACAGGAAATGTGACTAATTAGCAGCAGTTAATGCCGTTAGTAGTAACAGATATAAATAGCTCCCCTCCAACTAAGCCATATTTGACTGTTCATGAATAAACACTCATGAGAAAAACTCTGTTTTCAATTGTTTTCTTTTATCGACAACATTCTGCACAGTTTGTTCATGGAACTAGTAATTTTGAGTTTTTACTATGTTATGGTTTGTGTACAGAATGCTAAGCATGGTTCTGTCTTGTCAGAACCATGCTCAGAGTTCTATTCACAAACTGTGACATAGTTAAACTTCTGGATCACATGTTCTATGAGAGAACTGTAATAGAATACTGATAAGAATGAAACAATGCAAAATACAGTTTTCACATAAACTTTTTCAGATACATTAACATATGGATCATTTAAGCTTATGGATATCATTTCTGTAAATAGGAACATTATAAATAGCTGACAATTAGAAATAATTTCCGTCCTCTTTAATTTTGTCCTACACTGGGGCTACCTTAGGACACTCCCACATGATGTGCAATATGGAACCTTCTGAATGTGCACATCTGGAACATGTTGCTAATGGAGTTATCCCATCCTTTGCAAGTGAATTGGGGTGAAATATATGTTATGGAGTATATAAAATTGTGTAAGATGTAGTTTATCATTAAAGAGGTACTGATGCACATCCAACCAGATCGCGGTCCCAGGTCCTGGGCAAGGTAGGCAGAGCAGTCTCCCAGAAGTGGGAGCGCCTTGTGATGGTGGGATATACCTCAAGAAATAAGAGGGACACTAACTCGACACAGAATGAGGTTGCCAAGAATGAGACTGGGTGAGGAAAGAAAGCCATTGTTATTAACATCCCACTCTATTGTCCCAAACCATTTGATCAGCATGTGCTGAATTTGATAGATCTTAAAATCCGCATGGAGGGAAGATGGAGGTGGGTCAAGTTCTAACTGTTAAGCAGTTGCCCATCTTTCATGAGATTGAGACCTGGAGACCTGCCTACCAGCCAGCTCCGGAAAACGACGGTGCGAGAGAACTGCCCCAGCCAACTTGAAATTTGGGTTATTACATAGTGGCTGAGAGATGTCTTGTATATTCTTGTATTGCATAGATCTGCATAACTGGGCATGCATCTTAACTGAGGTATGTATGACTGTCCCCTGAGTTGCAATGGTAGGGTATTAGGGAGACAAAGAAGAGACTAGTCGAGGAAATTCCAGCTGATGCTGTTAGGTGCCTCTCAATCTGTAGCCATGTAGGTAAATATGCAGACACTCCTGACTGAGCTGAAGGCAGAGGCCATCTGGCATATTTTGAGATGTGGCTAGCCAAATAGTATACATAGAAGTTAGGCAACATAGGCCCACCCAAGTGTTTTGGGGCCCCCAATCATATATAGGCTCTGTGGGGAGGTTTTCCTTTCCATAGGAAAAGGATATAGCAGAGTAAAGACTTTGAACCAGATGGATGGGAGGAAAAGGTTAAGCATGTTGAGGGGAGAAAATACGGAGGAGGACATTCATTTTAACAATACTGATTCGGGCTTGTAAGGAGAGGGAGTAAAGTCCATCTGTTCAGGTCCTGCATGATAATTTCTCTATTCTGTCAAGGTTTAACTTTCTACTAAGGACTGCCTCTTAGAGAGTAACATCCAAATACATGAACTTAGATGCCCAGACCAAGCCCAATGTTTCATAATCCAAGGGAAAACAAGGTGGTTTAAAGGCATGAGAATGGTCTTGTCTAACTTCAGTTTATAATTGGAAAAGGTGCCAGATTGGGAGATAATGCGAGAGCTTCCGGTATGGAGGTGATGGGATGCAACATGTGCAGCAGAATATCATCCACATATGCTGATTTTTTAAGGTCAAGAGGGCTGATAGGATACCTTGGATGAGTGGAGGAATGTTCAAAAGTCTAATTAGTGGCTCCAGGTAGATGTTGAACTGGAGGGGAAGGGACATACCTGACAAGTCCCAGAGTGAAGGAGAAATCTTTGAAGTACTCCGTTACAGTATAGCTTAGCATTTGGCTTGGTATACAGCACCTGCACCCATTGGACAAACCCTGTGGGAAGCCAAACTTTCCAGCACTGAGAATAAGAAATCCACTGCACCATGTCAAATGCCTTCTCCACATGCAGAGAGACCAGTGCCATAAGGTATGTGACCGCTCTGTATACGGAGAAGACATGCTCCAGTTTCCGTAAGTGATTTGTAGAGGACCTCCATCTCATGAATCCCACCTGTTCATGCCCAATCAAATTGTCCAAAACTTGCATAACTCTGGTGCAGAGAATTTTTGCGAAGATTTTCATATTGCAATTCATGAGGAAATGGGATGATAATTGGTGACCTTGTCTACTGGCCTGGTTGGGCTTGGGCAGGACTATAATAAGGGCTTCTAGCAGGGAAGAATCTGAGAGACCTTTATCACACAGATAAGAAAAAGTTGGGCCAGGATAGGAACCAGTTCAACTGCTAGGGATTTATAAAGTTGGAGGAAGCCATCAGGCCCCAGGATTTATCAAGGGTAGAGACTGGATGGCTGCAAGAATTTCCTGATTCAATATGGGATAGGTTAGGTAAGCCTGCTGCTCAGGGGCTGAAGAAAAAAACACAAATAGGAGGAGCACTAGAAAGGTAGACAAAAATAAAGTGCAAAACATGGAGCCATGTGCTACCCTGGCACTTTGGGTCTTCTCGTGACCATTTCTCCTTGAGAAAGGATCACGAGAAGACCCGCCACTGAGGTAGTAGTAGCCTCGGCTGCATGCCTTTGCACTTTATTTGAGGTGCTGACTTATTTTTGCTTTATCTACCTTTCTAGTGCTCCGCCCTATTTGTGTTTTTGTGCTTTGTCTATTTCGAGTGAGCACCTGCACATTTCAATGCTCCGGTATTTGTGTGTTTTTTGCTCAGGGATAGCACTGGGAGTGGAATGGACTCTAAATAAGCTTGAATTTCCACCTTGAGGGAGTGACAGGAGGCTATATAGCTGGGAATAAAATCCATCAAACTCCTGGGCTATCTCCACGGAGAGAGGTTTGAGGCACCATCTACTTGAGAGGAAATAGCAATGACCAGGCGGGAGAGCTTCTTGCTGTCAAGGCGTAATGCTAATAAGTGACCTGCTTTGACTCCCGGTCCACGTATGTTGAGTGCATTTTAGGAGGGTATACTCTGTCTTCTTCCTAAGTAAATCAGCATACTGGTGCCTCAACTTGGTCAAGGCGGCTCATTCTGTTTCAGAGGACTCTAATGTTGGGCTATGTTCCAGAGCTGTAATCTGATCAAGCAAGGAATGCAGGGAGACTTCATGCTTCTTTTCTGGGTGGATGCAATGCAAATAAATTCTCCTCTCAGCACACACTTAAGGGAGCACCAGGTTTTAGCTATGTCGGAATGGACCCCAGATTGTGTTCCCAGAAGTCACTAATAAGGGATTGTGCTCTAGACAGAACCGAGAATCTTTCAACAGCTGGGTGTCTAGTTTCCAGACTTTTATCCCGTTTAATGTTTGGGCAGGGATTATGCCAACCATACTGGGGAGAGGTCCAAAAGCACTTTTGGAGCTATCCCTCCATCAATTACTCCAGCTAAGGCTTCTCTGCGAACTAAAAATAATCAATCCGAGAGGATGACTTGTGTACCGGGAATAGAAAGTATACTTTCACTCTGTGGGATGGAGTACCACCACAGGTCACAGAGGCCTCCCATATTTAGGAGCTCATGTTGGGCAGGAGAGAGCCTATTGGGAGATGATTAGACCTACCCAGGTCGGGCTTGAGAGTATGCTCCAGTCACCTGCCAAAATCAGGGAAGGTACATGGGGATATCAAATTGACCAATCCAGAAAAGAACTCATGCCTTGGGTGTTAGGGCCATAAATGCAGTCCAGGAACAATTCTGTATGGTCCAGGATACCATGCAAAAGGAGGTATCTGCCCTTCGGTTCCTCAATAGCCATCAGCAACTGGAAATTAGTTCCCCAATAATGACAATGGCTACCCTGTTTGATTGGTGGAGTCCCCACTGCAAAAACTTGTCCCACCATTTTGCGCAGGAAAAGCATGTTCTCCAATGCCAACAAGTGGGTTTCCTGGAAGAAGGCAATTTGGCAGTGCAACAGTTGTAGGTGCTTTAAGATCTGGTACCACTTGCTCCTAGAGCGCGCACCTTTAATGTTCCACGCTACATATCTCATCTCCTGTGTATACTAAGGGAAGTAATCATGTGTTCTCTACTGTAGAACCTGCACATGTGGTTGACAGTTCGGTATCTCTTGCCCTCCCTCCTTATTCGAGCCATCACACATAACTTCCCAGTAGTTCCTCCCCACCCGCCTCCCACCTCCCTAAACAATATCCAACAACACACACTCTCTTCAACCCCAGTCCTAATTACTGGTCCACTTTACTTAATCAGGCCATAATGCCAATCATTTCCCCAAACAGTTACAAATCCACCCCACCCCACCCCCACACAAGTTCAAACATGTACTGGCAGTCCTGTTATGCATATCATGGACTGCGCCATATAACTTATAGAACAGTCAAACAGATAGCGTAAGAACTTAAATATATATCAGCCCCATCCTCCAAATTAAAAAGAAAAAGGCAGTAGGCTCCATTGCCAGGATTGCTGGGGCTCTGTTTAAGTGTGTTCAGTGCATAACTCATGGTCATTCAAAAACATGTGGAGAGAGCCCTTAGTCTTGCAGGTAGAACAGAATTTATGCAGGAGAAAGTCCCACAATCAGCACGAGCAGTCCAGCAGAAATAGCTTCCTCAGATAACCAGCCAGTAACCAGTGCGCTTACAAGTGGGCACAAAGTTTAAAACTGAACTGAGGGTTAACCAAAAAGTTGCCATGATAGAGCTCTATTAAACCACTGAGAGAGTTGAGTCCCAATTTCAGACCTTGTTCACATCCAGGTGATTCAGTAGGTAGGAGTCAGAACCAGCACTATAATTATGACATGCAGATCATAGTTGCAATTTGCAGCCAGAAGGGTAAAACCATATACATCTCCAGTTATCTCCCTCACTTGAAGAGGACAGGATAAAAGGATTTCAGGCCTGTAGAGGCTTGGTCCACTGAGTCAAAGTTATGCCAGACATCTCGATGTTGCACCTGAAGCGTGGCTGGATACTTCATCTGAAAGCAGATCCCTGCTGCGATGAGTTTAGTTACTGTCGTGTGCAGTTCAGTTCTCTTTTGCCTCACAGTTTTAGGTAAATTCTGGGCAATACAAATCCTCCAGCCCTCCCACAATTCACTTATTTCTCGAATTTTACCTAATATGTGTTGTATCGAGAGAAAATTTAACAGCCGGAAAATTAAAGCCCGTGGAGGAGCCCGGGGCGGCAGGGATCGGTGGACACACTGAACTACATAGTCGGGTAGTTAGAAAGGGCCCAAGCTTACATATAATTTTTGTACAAACAGTATAGGATGGGACCCTTCCTCCCCTTCTGGGAGACCTAGTATCACCAGGTTATTTTGTCTTGACCTCCTTCTAGATCCTCCATTTTACTCTCCATGGCTTTGAGGCGCTGCCATAGTTGGGCCAATTCTGGGTCTGTTCTCGCCTCCAGTCACCCAGGAGAGGAGATGCGCGACTCGCTGTCACTGGTGTGCTGTGTTAATGTCACCAGGAGGAGGTAATGATCTGGACAGAGTTTGCTAGGGCTTCCAGTGTTGCCTTCAGAGGAAAAACCCTTCAGGAACTTTTCTTCTATGAGCATCCAGGGACTTGTACCAGCCACTTCCCCGGCCGTGGCTGCTTTGGAGTGCTTTGCATTTTATTCCGGGTTGATGTGGGGTGG
Organism: Neoceratodus forsteri; assembly: GCA_016271365.2. Taxonomy (NCBI): domain Eukaryota; kingdom Metazoa; phylum Chordata; order Ceratodontiformes; family Ceratodontidae; genus Neoceratodus; species Neoceratodus forsteri. The sequence continues at coordinate 1,088,459,196 of CM057459.1, forward strand.
AGTATGATGAGGATGCTTCCTCGCATTTCTGTATCCCTACGCAAACTTCTTCCCCAGCAATGTTTTAGGTGGTTGCAACGAGACAGGGTGTGCCAGGATGATCGCTCAAAGGACCAAAATTGCAGAAAATGAGGGTTTATATAGGGAGTGGAGTGAGAGCCAGGAGAAAAGTGTCCACCAGGTGGCCATCACGTGCTCTCTTCTGTGCCAACTGTGTTTGCAGATGCATACTTTGCTTGTTGTAGCGCCTAACTGTTAAATTGTTAGGAAGGTCATGAGCATTTCCATAGGGCCTGAGGCAGCATTGCACCAGTTGAGAGCATTGCACAATGCTAGCAAGTTGGCCTCCAGGATAGGCATATCAGCCATCTGCAAAAGACGAATGTCATGGCTATGCTTGTCCCAGCTGGCGCCGATGGCCTGGTGGAAGGTACTCAACTCACACTAGGGCGAGCTCACTTCTTCTCCCCTCAGGGCAGGTGACAGTTGTCAAGAGACCCTCCTCCTCCTCCTCCTGTGTCTCAGGGCCTTCACTTCAACCCAAAAGTCTTTGGTCTCTCTGGACTGAGAGTAACCTTCTTCCTCATGTGGCCTCACCCCACGCAGAGAGCTGAGGCCAGTTTCTGTAGCTTCAGGGTTAGCAGGTTCCTCCCTTGTCAAAGGGCAGCTTTGGTACCATGACCCAAAAGTGGTACTGCAGTAAGATGATTGATTCTAGGAAGACAGAAAAGCTACATACACTTACTATGACTGAAGATGTTCTAGAATATAATGTCGGTGGAGTACCCGTCAAACTGCCCACCATCCCCTCTCAAGATGTGACGGGCTACTGGGCAGCACACATATAAAACATAGTTGCTAATTCACATTCTCATATTTGTATATGTAGACCTCAAGTATTCTATTAAAATGGACAGAACATCTAAATCAGCTGAAATATGCAGATACAAAAATAATTTCTTCTGTTGAAAGGTGAAGGTTTCCAGTAAGGGCCCAACAATTTATCATCTGCTTTCTTGAATAGTGGGTAGATTAGAGTAACATATTTTAAATTGTCTGGGCTAGTCATGCTACATTTACAATTTTGTGAAACAGGAGCTTTTTTTGCTTCTGTAGCATCTGATTTCCTTTATACTTTTCTAAGCAAAATGGGTTAACAGAGCGTGATCTGAAAGACCAATGATGACATCTAAATAAGATTCTCTTATAAATATAGTTTTCAATTTACTATATCACAAATAGATCCAGAAGCAAATGGTTTGATACATTTTATTGGACCAACATAGATGTTACAAAAGAACAAAGTGCCTAAGCTGTTCTTACAAGGACCAATACGGCAATTAAACTATGTCATGAATGTAATTTACAGTCAGCCAGAAGACTCAAGTCATGTTGTGATGCAGTACCTTTAAATAATGCTTTTGTAATATTCATAATATAATTTTCAAATAATCAGCTAATATATGACCTACTCATGTCAAATAGGTGACATTTTGATAAATTTCATCCAAATAAATGTAAAACCTCTGCTAGAATAGTCTACTTGTTAGTCTAAGCAGATTCTTGAGGAACTAGTACAATCAAGCCTAAGAAAAAAGAAGTCTGTTTTATACATATTATACCTGAGATCGAGAGCTTTCCTGATTCAGCCCTTAATACACAGTGTTTACACATAAAGATCAATATGGCATTTCCTCCCACCTATTGAAAGAAATCTAACCCCTAAGTAGTCATAATAACAAACTGTCTCTAACAGAATGCACTAATAAAAACATTGGATGGTTTATCTTTTATAGCCAGAAATAACCATTTATGTTTTAGTTAGATTACTTTTTAAAGAATGTTCAATATGCCAGTCATTGAACTAACTTAGTTTATGTTGAAATCCAACTTTGATGTAGGAATTAAAACAACATTGGCAGCATGTGCTGATGTCCAGTTGGAGCTTCCAGCTATTTTAGGCATGTGGCACTCAGCATCATTCAGCTGACGAGAATGACATTTGAAAATACTAAATACTCTGGGTGCTAGGATGCATCCCTGCCTAACCCCTATTTGTCTTAATGTGGATTGTCAAATTTCCAAATTTATCAACTTGCATCTTCAGCGAGGTATCATTATGTAATTTAAAGAGGACACCCAGCTCCCAGGAGAATACTGGGGACCTCAAGGTCCGATTGTAATCTACAATGTTAAACATTTTTTAATCACTTACTTAGTTACAGTCATTTATTATCTGGTTGACCCTGAGACCCCCCCACCTGCCGTGGGCTCAGTACTCTATCTCCCAAAGTCCCCATGGCCAGTCCTCTTATGATGCGATTGACACAGTACACCATGGGGATGTCAATGTTCCAGCACTTCTACTGACTAAATACTAGTGTTATAGAGTTACATGATCACACTTATTCTACCAGTACTGATTGAGCTGAGGTAGCATGATCGGTACCAGTAGAAAAGTTGCATCATCAGAGGATTAGGGCTGGCCATGGTGGACTCTAGGAAGTAAAGTACTGAGTCATGGTGGGTGGGGACAGAGTCACAGGGTCAACCAGATAATAAAGGACACTGCAACTAAAAAAGTGATTTGAAAATTATTTAACATTGCAGATTGACAACCAGGACCTCAGGCTCTCAGTATTTCTTTTGGGAGCTGAGTGTTCTCTTTAAATGGACACTGTCAGCTTTTTGTGACGTACACATTTTTTACTTGATATCTATAATTATGTGAGCCCCAGATTTACTAAAAGGGGTCAAAGATAACATGTCATGTAAAAATCTGGAAGTCACAAAAGCGCTGACAGTGTCCCTTTAATCAGAACATTCAGGAAAAAATGTATCAGTACCAGCATCATATAGGTGTTGCCATTGAAGTTTAATTACACTATCAAATGCTGCCACTGATCCATGAAACAGCAGTAAAGTTAAGGTGCTTTGATTTTAGTTTATGTATAATGTGAGACAGAACAAAGCAGTGTTTAGACGTAGTCTAACCTGTCCTAAATTCTTTTTGGGAGTCCCATCAGTAAATCAGATTCAGTAACCAAATCATGAAGATTGTTTGATATTATTCGAGTAAAAAGAAATTGTAATGTGTCCATCAGGCTTATTGTGCAGTACATGGCAGGATCAGCAGGTGGACCTTTTTTATAGTTAGAATAGATGGAATAAGATGAGTTTACAGTATATTTTACAGAGAGGCCTCACTTCATCTGCATTTTATCGACATCGGTCAAATTATTGGAAACAAAACAGCATGACCAAAAACGCACCCATTTTTTGGCATCTGTGCCGATGCTTTTTACCATGCCATTTTGTTGCTGCCAATTTGACCTAGTCCCCATTTTATCTACTGTATCTCTGGGCTCCTTAGTTGCAAGAGAGAGAACAAGTGAGAGAGAAGCTAGTTTATTTCTTGGTTCTCTGCTAGTCACATATCTTTTGTACTAAGGGTGCCCTAATTTTGGTAATAAGTTCCAAGAAGTTACACTGAGTTTTCATTTCTTCCTATTGGGGAACAAATTAATGAATACAGTTCTCATTCCATTACCAAAAAAATATTTGTTTTGTTTTTTTTGTTTTCAGTACTACTTGAGTATGTTTCAGGTTACAAGCCTTTTGAAGACAGGCTATTGTTTCTATGAAACTGCATATTTTCACACCTGGCCAGAGCCTGGGCTGGCACTATTCTGTGACTGCGTCCATGTTAACCCCCTCCTTTTTTTCCTGCGTACCAGATCAGCAAGACTGTACTTGCTGTAAGGTGGTTACTAAGTTTTACAGTGGCTCTGGCTCAGTTTGTGCTTGCTTCATCATTAAATAGTTTCTGCAGGGGCGTGCATATCTTCTGCTTTTTATGAATACATGTTCTTTACTTAGCTATTCACAAGGTGAAGATTAAAAGACAGTTGTTACCTTTAGGAATGCAAATGAATCCCAAGAAGTGCTTTAGTCTTCATTGTCACTCAAAATAGCTTGTTTTTAGAGGGTTGTGGGTGCGATCATGATTACGCAAAGTGTTACTTTTTCTTTCTTGGTATCTTTCAGTATGTGTGTTAGTATGCTGTCATGAACTTGATATGTAAAGGGATACTTATGGCTCTCTACAGATGTGCTGTTGTTCACCAGTGATTAGCAGGTGTATTTTCATGCATGCAGTTGTGAGTGAAGAAAACATTCTGAGAATATTTTTGCTTCCAGATATCTTAGTAACGTAGTCCTTTATTGTGATGACAGAGGGACTCTGGTACTATCTTGTTTGCTCCTTCTGCCACATGGCAGTGGCTATACCAATTTTTATTATACACACACACACGTGCACAATGACCTCCTCACTCATATGCTTCTGCTCTTGCTTTTGAAGAGTGAGCAAGCGAAAATGATGTAGTTCTATAAGCAACTCGGGTATTATGTAATGGTAAAAAAGAGTTACATATAGTATGATGATGGTACTGTTTCAGTAGTCAGCGAGGCAAAGCACTTCTTGTTCCATTGCAAGGTTTGTTTGTTTATTTAAGAAAGATTTTCTAGCATGCATTATCTTTTCAACAATTTCATGGACCCAAAATTCTATAGCTCAACTCAGATGCAGCATTTCAAGAATGGTGGCCTGCTTCTACCCTGATTGTACAGCTGGAGTGAGATAAAATCAATTGTCTATGGTCATAGAGGTAGCCACCGATCTTGCAGACATTTAAATTGGATGTTCTGTTACACAATTTTGTGCACAAACCATTGGAGTATATCATTTGTCTAATTATTTTGTAGACAAACAAAACAAAAATCTTTCTTGAGTCTGGCATGCCTTGTGGGTACATCTGTGACATGAGAATTTGTTCTCTTAGCACCTACTGTATATTAAAGGGTAGGATTTACCTGACTTAGATTTAGTAAAGCTGGGTGCCTTCCAGTTGAGCTTTAAATGATCCTTCTTTATGTAGTATTTCCATAAAATTGCAGCCTTGACTGAACTGTTTTTGGATTAGTAGTCCTTTGTCTTTAGTAAATTATTTGTTTTCATGCAATTTGAAAATAACACAGTGACACTAACATGTATGATCCTCTGATTCCACATGTTCCATTGAACTCAGTACAGTAGGAAGGCTTTGCATATTGCTTTGTGTTTCCTCAATCGTTCCATGCACCCATGAGAATTGCAGTCTCTGGGCTAAAAAGTCTAGGGTTTAACAATTAGGGTGCCAGTGTTGACCGGCAGATCATTTCCTTTGCATCAGGTGTGAAGATGATTATTTTCAACTTGTTGCAACTTTGTATCCTCACAATGGAAGGGAACAGCCTCTGAATTTTTGTTTTGTTTTGTTTTTGTGTAAGTCACAACACTGGCATTGGTGGGCTTTTCTACAAGTAATTTTTTATTTTTTATTTTTAGGACTTGGGGATCACGAAAGTGGGCCATATGGCTTAATTCTTCAGGGAATTAAAGAGCTTGGCAAGAATACTCCCTGATGGAACTGTAGTCGTGATGACTCCCAAGGCAGAAAGGAGATCTGAAGTTGCTGTAAGAAAAGTCAAAGGCATTTCACTGTCCACATGGTTGAATGTATGACTTGGATAATTTCCTTTAGTCAATGCAGGTTGAAGTCTCTTTGTCTGCGCCTGTAGAGAGTGAAGTGGTATTGAGATGCAGGGTTTTGTGCCAAATAAGTCACTCCTTTAAGCCATGTCCTTATTGTGGAAACTTGGCAAACCCAAATATGCATTTGTTAGCAAAGAGGTTGAGTTTACATTCGCTGGGCATGCTGGGCAGTCTAAGAAGTGTTGACTTCCCTTAAACATGGGCCATCAGTTGGCTTGATTCACTTATAATGCAATGACATATCATTATACTACCTGTCTGGATTATCTGAGGCAAGATGTTAGAAACATATACTACGGAGCAGGTGCAGTGGACCCAGTAATGCCATTTCCAGTTACCTTTGAGCTGGCATTGCCTCAGGAACATACTCAACTGGCCAAGGATCAGTTAGAAGACCTGTTGCGTGTACCATGAATGCAAACTCAAACTGCATGGTGTGCCTGCCTGAACCATCTTTCTTCTATTGCATGACATAATCTGATGCTTTTCTAAAGAAACACTTGAACAAGTTTTATATTGGTTTAATATGGTGTAATTTATCACTACTGAAGTGTCTCCTCTATGTTGTACTTTGCATGAACATGTTTTGTGGCAAAGGACTCGTGGATGTGACTCTGTGCCACATGCAAGACATTGTGCATTGAATGACTGAAAATTATTTATTATATATCTGGATCTTTGTCCTTCAGAAATTCACCTAGGTAAAAGATCTTTAACATATGCTGAGCTTTGTTAATTGAAGGTTTCTACAAAATTATTCAGTTTAAAGATATTGATACTATTTCTCAAAATACCTTTTCTCCAGCATTAAGGCACATTTTCCCTGTAGTGAATTCTTCATAGATGAGCACTATTTGAAAGTTGAGGTTTTAAGAAAACAAGGGTTTCTACTACTATTTCATAAACATCAGTAGCTTTTAAAATACATTTCTAGTGTTTTATAAAGGTATTTTAAACTCTTTTAAAATAAATAAAATGTTAAGACCTCCAAACTATACCCCAGACTCTACCTAACAAAATAATTATACAGGCATTAAAAAAACATAGTTGAAAACAAAAGTAGTTGTGCAATATTATGCAAAACCTTTTCAGAAGCATTTCTATTACTTTTTGTGTTAATTTTAGAGGTAACTTATTAAACAGTCTATTGCAATAGTATAGCTAGTACACTACTTTATTATCTATTTCTACTAAGTCTCATTGTATAGGAAGTACACACACATGGATGCAGTTGACCTGCATAGCTATATTTAAATTATTAACAATGTTGCTGCACTGGTCAGGACAATCAATCAGTGTGAGAAAAGTCAGAATGGACTGGGCATTGGGGATTTGCTCAGCTAAAGGTCATATGCAAAATAGTAATGCAAAGTAAGTGAATGTAAATGTTGCAATCTGTACTCCTCTTACAACCGAGAGCTTTAATCACAGCATACAATCAGTTTAGTTAGAGATTGCTCACATTTATATTTGTCAAATATATATAATGTTTTACTAGCAAGATACAGGGATCCACTTAGGAGCGAAATGTAAGAAAGTCATATCACTTAAATCCATCATATATACTGACATCATGAAATGCTTGAGGTTGACTACAAATTACGAATACCTAAATCATCCTTTGCCATAACATTAAACAACAATCATGTGATGTAATTACACATATATCCTTTCAATAATACCAGAAGTGTATTTTGAAGTCACTCTAAAAGCATGTTAGTGTTCTAAATAAAAGTCTAGGTGTGATTTTATTCTGCAGATGATCAGAATGCAAGGGATATCATGCTCCCAATGTGAAACTGGCTCTAACTCTTTTATATAGATCTGTAAACACTTCTTTGTGGATGCATATACATACAATTGTGCCTTTGTTAGCGCCTAAGATCAGCTAAATACCACAAAATTCATCACATATACACAAATAGTCTTCAGTTATATTATGACATCTGCTGATTTTTGTTGATATAAACTAGGGTTGCTTGGAATCAGATTCCTCAGATTACAGAATTTTTTCCAGAAGATGGAATTTTGGTACTGTAGGCTAAAAATCAGAATTCTGAAAAAGGTATTAATCAGAATCCGATTGTGATTCACATCCAGACTTGTGCTTCCAAAACCACCCCAGTACACTGAGAAAAACTAACTTGGACCCTGTCTGAAGTCCCTCCCACCCTTGTGTCTGACCACCTCCCATGTCCTACCTTAAAGTGGGTGATGCTGGAAAGACCTGGAATGTCTGTCTATCTGTGTGGGCTGCTTGCTTTTTTATTTTTGTGATGCCTGTCTATCCTCGAGTCTGATGTTCCATGTGATGTCGGCCATCCATTCATAAATCCACAAAGAGACTCCCCTCCCAACTCCCCACCTCACCAGACATTTGCAAACAGTAGCACTTGCCCCCCACCCAAGGCCCACTAGCCTAGTCAAAGCAAAACAACTTGAAACAAAACTGAAGCCTGGCCAACCCATCATGGTCATTTTGAGGCCTTCAATTATATGACCCTCCTGAGTGACCTGAGAAAATTGCTAAAGTATGCTAGCTTACCTGCAGATAACCCTGGGGTTTTCAGCCACTACACGCTATATTGATAAGGACATTGACTTTTGCCCAGGGTTTTTGCTGGTAGACCACCTCACTCTTAATTTTCCCTGGTCAGGAGAGTTTTTTGATTAAAGGACTCAGGAGGACCATGATGGCTTGGCTAGGCATCAGTTCTCTTTCTGGTTATTTTTACTCTGACTGGGCTAGTTGGGCTTGGGATTGTGCTGGAGTCAAGAAATGATGTACTACTGTTTGTGAATGCTTAGTGAGGCTGTGAGTTCAGGAAGGGGTCACTTGTGGATTTATGGATGGAGGACCACCACACCACATAGACCTTAGAACCCAGAGGATGGGCGGAGCTGTCCAACAAGGTTACTCAATTAAGATCAGCAGCCCAACAGCTAGTTGAGGGACCACATTCCTTTGCAGTAGCAGCTGCCTTAAAGAAGTACACAGAAGAGCAAGGATACATAGTGGGTGGGCAAGGGGAAGTTAGGCAGGATTCAATTTAGTTTTTAATCAGTGTGTTTTATGGAGAAGTAGTGTTACAAGTACTAGATGATATTTGGATGCAGCATTGGAGTTAGAAATTTCAGTTCTGACTCCAGGGCGTTAGCTGGCATTGGAACAGAATTGGAATCAAAAATTCCAATGAATGAAACGGAATGGATTCCAGAGAATCCAAGCAACCCTAATGTGAGCTAATAATTGAAGAACTACTTGTGTATGGCTCATTTGGATTTTGTGGATGTAATTGTTTTATTTTGTACCAGAGCTGTATAAACATCTGGTTTTCCTAATTTTATAGAGTGACAGGACAAGCCACTGTTAGGGTCAGTACTGATGTTGGCTTGATTTGATAAACCATCAAATCCCAATATTTTTACTATACCTCTGGTAGAGCCAGCCAAGTAGTGCCCCAAACCTGCCAGCAGCAAGTGTTTTAACCTAATCATTGTTTCAGAAAGAACCCTTTAAAATTTTTTTTAGAAAACAAACTTCCACCTGCTTGACAAAATTCTGAATCTGTCCATAATTACTCCCATTATTTATCACCCCAGTCAAGGTTTTCATGTCTTGTATTAACAAAAGCACAGAAGTCTTTATTCTCCACACATAGTGGTACCCGATGTGAACCATAAGCTATGAGCAGCCTCAAGAACCTATAATTGTATCCCCATTAATGACATTGAGTAAGACTGCAGTGTTCAGGCATTGCAGTTTCAGTCCCTTCCAGAATATTATTAGTGCTTGTAATGTTAAGTGTATCATATCTACAGAGGTTCATGGGTAGGAGAGGGGATGAGCAAAGAAAGGGGAAAAGGATTAAACTAAAAGCAGACAAGCTAAAACAGAAAGTGGGCTGGATTAAAAACATTACTAATAAAAGAGTTCAGAGTCTGAGAGGCTTCAGAGATGCCAGAGCACTGAAAGTAATAAAAAAGACAAATAGATTGTTCTCCAGTATATTGCTTGATATGGCCTCAATAAAGCTAGCACCTTTGAGTTTGACCCTTAGTAAAAAATTTGGCGAGAAGACTGACTGGTATATGAGATTACACTGAGTGTATCTCTTGCATGGTCCCAGTAGATTGCAATCATTGTAAAATCACTGCTGTCTCATTGCATAATGCTGCTACAGCGCCTCTGTGTGAGCAGATTCAAGATTACTGCACTACAGTATCTCGTACTAACCTTCACTGCAGTCTTACCTACAGTATTGGCAACAGAATCCATTCTTTGCTACATCAATAAGCCACCCTCTTTTATATCTGAGTAAAGACTATAAATGAACTAATCTCGAACCACAGAATGTTGGCTGCTCTGTGTCTTTAGTTGCAATTTGTCACATCAAGCATACAAACCCCTAAGGTTTTTTTGGCTCCAAATGTTTTTGAGTTGTTGGTGTCAATTAAATATGCATGCACACAGGAGCTGTTTTGTTTATGATCTTTAGTAGCAATGATTGCACTAATAATGTTTACCACTGTTATGACTATTCTTATCTGCATCTGTACCTCTAAGTATTAAGTTCATGCCTAGGCTGTACATTTCTTTTGACAGTTCTGGTAACTGATTAACAATAGTGTAATAGGTTTTAATACTGTAAGAATTGTGTCATTACATATATAATACAAAATATATATATATATATATATATATAAATATATATATATATGTGTGCAAATGGGATATATTGTGGAACTTAATATTTTATACAAAATGCATTTTCTAGTTCTTTTTACTGCTGTTGCTTATTAAGGTTCAAAGCTCTGTTTATGTGTGCTTATTTACTTGAAAACTCATTTCTGCAGTGCAAGGAAGCTCACATTTCTTTAAGTTTTTGAGAAGCTCTTTTGTTAACTCCTGGGGTATAGAAAACAGAATATCTCCTTCCTTTGTACTTTGGTTTGGAATGACACTAGGGTGACTCTCAGTTCATGGAACTTGGCACACTGTACATGTCCCTGGCCCAACCAGCTTGAACTAATCATAATTACACTATGCAGTGTTGACTTGGATGTGCCAGATTGAAACAAGAACAGTGTGTGGACAAATGTACAAATGACAGAAGGAATGTGGTTTACATGAAATGCCTCACTGCGCTACCAGAGATTCCATCCTTACTTCAGTGCAGAAACATTGTGCTTACACACTCCATAACTGCTTTCTGCTAACTTGGCAGCAGTTCCGATACTGTGCAGTAAAGGGCAATGACATGGCTTAATGTTGACTTTCGATAACTACTTGATTTTTTTTGTTTGTTTTACTGCTTTCAGCACACAGCATCAGTAAGCCACATGGCATTTTGAGCACAGATTAGTCAGCACTGCAAATAGACATGAAACACTGAGTGTTATTTAGACCCATAGTTCCTTAAAACCACAGTTCCCTCAGATTAGTCTGGCCCACAGACACTTGGGAACTTGCTGTAAGGCAAGGGTGCTCAGTTTATAACTTATCTTTAGTGGTGCTATGATTTGGATTCATAAAACTGTATTTTGAAGGTCCAGTCTTGGGGCTAGCTACTCTAAAGATTTTAAGTGTTTTTATTTTTTATTTTACAGCAGCACAGTTCCACTGTTTTCTGGTAAGAGTTCTGCAGCCATAAACCTGGCAACTGGCATTGACATTCAGACTCTGCATCTGAAATTTTAAGCAGATTGCAAATTAATTCCAATCTCATGGTCATCAAGGTAGTTTTTCTTTTTTTAAATCATACTTTTTCTCCCCTGACTTCTCTCAGTCTGTAACCTAGCTCAAGCTAGCAACCTTGCAGCCTTGGTAGTTGGGGTCCTAGTTGGACCTCTCCCAGCTCAACAGTTGCAAGTCCTAGTTAGACCTCTCCCAGCCCTGACAGTCTTGGAGTCCTAATTGGACATCCCTCAGCAGTGACAGCCCCAGTCATAGTTAGAGCTCTCCTAGCCCTGACAGTTCAGGTCCTAATTGTATCTCTATCAGTCATGACAGTTCTTGGTCCTAGTCAGACCTCTCCAAGCCCTGACAGTTCTGGATCTTAATTGGACCTCTCCTAGCACTGACAGTCCTGGTTCCTAGTCAGATCTCTTCCAGCCCTGACAGTCGGGTCCTAGTCAGATCTCTTTGAGTAGCACATGGCCTTAGAGTGCCATCCATCACTCTCACAGGTCTGTGTTGTTTTCCTTACTCCATGTGTTTTCTCCTGGTCTTCCCACTGCCCACCTCCACAGTGATGTTGTGCCTAGCTACAGTAGCCTCACAGACACACAGCTACTTTGCAATGGAGGGAGAACTCTTCATGACCATGTCATTAGGAGTCACTGTTGCTGCAGAAGTGCAGTTCTTCTTTCCCTGGTCAAGTACATGCTTATTCCTTGACCATTTCTGTCAGATCACAGACAGCCCACTCTTTCTTCTGAACCTGAGTCACCTGCATGGTACCGCAGTGTGCACCGGTCATTCAGCAGCCCACCAAGATGGTTTTTGATTTACAACTTTTGTAATTTAAAATGACTTGAATCAAATAAGCAATCTGATTGCTCAAAACTGGTCACATGACCATGCATTAATCTGTCATTACTGCACAACTTGTTGTGTGTTGTTGCTTACTAATGAAATATTTAAAGAGCTAATAGCACCTAAAATAGCAGACAGAACAAGTTATTAATGTTTTTAAAAGCAGCCAGTTGCTACTTTTAACTTCTGATGTATTTTTCTTTTCCATTTGCTCATTAGAATGTTTTCATCTGATAGTATTATTGTAGGTGTGATGTAAAGAGCATTACTTCACCTGGATACTGACATATCTAGTTCCTTTCTTCTTCACACCTCATCGACACTGTGACCTCTCTTATTTTGACATCACAGATGACTGCTTTGACAGCAGGTGATTGGCTCTTCTTAGTCACTTGTGCTGTCCCAGCAGTAAGGTCACACTGCTAATAAACTAGGAAGAGGAATAGAACTAGATATATCATCCTCTGGATAGTGTTGCTCCATACATCATACTGAGCATTGCCAGGCAGAACATTTTCAAATTAACAGAAGGGAAAAGAAAACTGATTTCAGATATAAGAAATACTAGATCACTACTTTTAAAAGTTAATATTAATTTTAGACAGTATACTGTTGGGAGATGCATTGTCTCCACAAAGGAAAGGTGTGGAGGAGGGGAAACTTTTTCATTTAGACATTGTCACACCCACCTCCAGAAAGGAAAGGATGGAGAAGGTGAAACTTTTTCATTTATGCTTTGCCCCCCGCCCCCACACACACACACACACACTCCTGTGTCATCCAGCCTTGGATCCTGATCATCCACTCACCTTCTGGACCCTGTTATCCACAACTTATCTGTAGTGGTGGGATCCCATTAACCAGGCACCCTCAGTGAGGTACATACCCACCAGGGCTGGGAAGTGGAGATCAGGGACAGATGCTTGCCTTCCTGCATGGCTCAGGTAATTTTCCTTCATTTGCTCCTTCCCAGGACATCAGCCCCATGGGAGCTCAGTGCATACACCACTGTATTTTTGGTGTCCTCTCACCCAGCACACAGTTGATTTAGTTGTTACGCTATTCCCTGGGCCACCAGTGAGAAGTCATGAACTTTCCCAGGCCATCTACACTGGAAAAAGGGTAGGTCTAAGTAGAAGCAGCATTCGTCTTCAGTGGCCCACTACAGAAATTCCAAACTCAGGATGCATACCCTTGATCTCCCACTTGCCACCACCATTTTATTCGGGGATAACTAACTGCAATAATTATTTTTAAAAATTAGACAAGGTAGAAGTGGGTAGGCCATGTTTATCATTTGTATTGAAAACATGCATTTTGCTTCCAAAATTAGCTGTACAGTAGCTTCACAAGACTTTCTTTAGAAATTTGTTGCTGCCACAAAAATTCATGGCACAAAAGCAGCTTGTTGCTCAACAGCCTTTTGAAAATCCATGCCATGTCTGAGCAGCAGAGGGCCTTCACACTAGATAACATTAATTCTAGTGCAGATGATATGATCTTGTCAGTTGAACCATATTGGCAGGATCACCTTGCACAAAAGATTGTAATCTTTCGGGACATTTACTGGGAGAAAATAAGGTTATTAATATTATTATTTTACATACACATGTAGGGTTTCAGCTTCCAGCATTATCTGTTTCCCACCTTTCTTTAGTAATTAATTTAAGTAGCCAATGCATTTCACTAAATATTTATTAAATAATATTTAATTTTGTAAAACAAGAGTGGCTTACAAGGGATAATAATTGGAGCCACAGCAAAGAAAAAATCCAAACTGCAAAACAAGCTGGGCTCACACAAAAATGGACTCACAAGACTTCTGTTAAGCCTGTTCTTCATAATGTTTATTGAAAAAGTTATGAAACTCCCTCAACCAAACATTTTCATGTCCTCACAATGCTTTCTTAAGGTGTAAACTGAGAATGAATTACATAGTGTTCTTATAGTGCCTTAGGGCTCATATGGTCATTTAAAAGGTCCAATCACCATTAGAAACATCAAATAAAAGCATGAATCAATTAATTATCAACATCCTCAGTTTAAAGAGAACAGTCCAAAATATTAAGTAACCATTAGATATATATAGTGTAACACACCAACAGTAAATATATACATAAACATGTACACAGTCCTTACCTACATCTATAAAACACACTTATTTTAAAGAATATCTATCAGAAATCTGTTATTTTATCCCCATAGTGTCATTTGAGTTTTTTTTAAATACATATAACATTCTATTCTATTTTTCCTAAATACCCACTATTGTTTTATAGAGAGTTTAAACCACACCAGGCTGGATACATACAACATGATGTTTCTAACTTCAGTATGCACTTTTCCTGTATATGTATAATAATTTCAGCAACTTAAATAAAACAACTTAGATATATACAACTATAATGTATCTATTTGTACAGCCTCAATGATCATTTTTCTATCTACACTTGGTTTCAGTGCAAATTTTAAAGATTCATCTGCAACATTTGAAAAAGGCATTAAACTGAAGTTGGTATTCAAACCTGCACCAGAGCTAGCTTGCAGTTTATACTGCCATTCACTCTCCTTTTGAAGGAGAATGTTGTCCCAGTTACAGCCCCCTCCCCACATAGGGTAATACTTTTTCTAGCTCTTGAAATCTAAAGGAGTGCTGTCTCCTTTTGTATTATTTGTGTGGCTATTGCATTTTATACATCAAGTTTTCTAATGCAACCCAAATGTTCAGCAATTCTGTTTTTAAACAAACATTTTGTTTTTCCAACATAAAAACAATTACATTTAACAAAGTTTGCAGCATATGATGTATTCAGTAGTGCAGTTGATGAAATTCCACAGTGTAAGCATTTGTCCATTGTCTGGATGTACAAACTCCTTACCAGGTTTTATATACTGGCAGAAGTTGCAGTCCACAGGTACAAGTTCCACATGGCAGGGGATTTCTTTTTGTTGCATTCGCATTCTTCTCCACAAAGGTGCTTCTTGTAACCTGGGATACAGTATTCTTTCCACACCTGAACACCATTCAAAGGGGAGGGGTGACCTCACAATCTGTTCCAGTTTAGGCTCTGCCTGCAGGTTATGCCAGTTCTTATACAGAATATTTTTTATCTCTTTGCTCTGAGATGAAAATCACAGACAAAATTAACTTTGCTCTGTATATCCTTAGTTTTTTTGTTGTAACAAATTCTCTCTTGAAATATTCTGTATTTGTTACTATGCTATTTGTAAGCAATTCTCATTGTACCCCTATCTATAAATCATTTTTTCAAACATGTAACATTTTCTTCATATTTTTCCACATTGCTAGTATTCCTTTTATTTCTCAGGAACTGTTCCTTAGGAATTGAATTAATTAAAGACCTAGGTGGTAGCTATCAAATCTTAAAAAGGCATTTTTATCTGTATTCTTTCTGTATAAATCTGTCTCAAGTATGCCATCTTCCATCTTAAAAATACTTAGATCTAGGAAATTAATCTTATTTCTGTCTGAGTTCATTGTAAATTTCAAGTTCACATTTGTGGACTCTAAATATTTCACAAAGTCTAATATTTCTGTGCTGATCCCCCAAAAAATCAAAAGTAAATAATCAATATATCTTTTATAAAATGTTATACTTTTGACATAGGGGTTCTGGTCACATAGCACATTATTTGCTTCCCACTCTGATAAATAAATATTCACATAACTGTGGGTAAAAGTAGTCCCCATTGCTGTGCCATTGACTTGCAGGTAAAATTATCCATTAAACATAAATATATTGCACTTCAAAACTTTCTCTGTCAAGTAGTAGTAGACATTCAATAAACCCAGTCAAATTATAGTAGTTTATTGAATTTCATTAACTGCAGTACTGAATACATCATATATGCTGCAATCTTTGTTAAATGTAATCGCTTTTATGTTGGAAAAACAAAACATTTGTTTAAAATCAGAATTGCTGAACATTTGGGTTGCATTAGAAAACTTGATGTAAAAATGCACTAGCCACATATAAAATACAAAAAAGGAGAGAGCACTTTAGATTTCAAGAGCTAGAAAGTTATTACCCCACATGCGGGGACTGGGACAATATTCTCTTTCAAAGGGAGAGTGAATGGCAATATAAACTGTGAGCTATCTCTGGTGTAGGTTTGAATACCAAATTCAGTTTAGTGCCTATTTTGAAGTGTTGTAGATGAATCTTTAAGAATCTGCACTGAAACCAAATGTAGATAGAAAAATGATTATTTAGGCTGTATAAATAAATTGTTGTTGTATATATCTAAATTGCTTTATTTAAGTTGCTGAAATTGTTATACATATACAGGAAAAGTGCATATTGAAGTTAGAAACATCATGTTGAATTTATCTAGCCTGGTGTGGTTTAAACTCTCTATAAAAACAATAGTGGGTATTTAGAAAAATTAGAATAGATTGTTACATGTATTTAAAAATCTTAAATAAGACTATGGGGATAAAATAACAGATTTCTGATAGATATTCTTTAAAATATATGTTTTTTTATAGATGTAGGTAAGGACTATGCACATGGTTATGTATATATTTATTGTTGGTGTGTTACACTATATCTAATGCTTGCACATAATATATTGGACTGTCTCTTTAAACTGAGGATGTTGATAATTAATTGATTCATGCTTTTATTTGCTGCTATTAATGGTGATTGGACCTTTTAAATGATCATGACAGCCCTAAGGCACCGTAAGAACACTGTGTAATTCATTCTCAGTTTACACCTTGAGAAAGCTTAGAGGACACGAAAACGTTTGATGAGAGGGAATTTCTGTGCTGCTTTTTAACTTTTTTCAATAAACATTATGAGGAACGAGTCTTAACATAAGTCTGGTGAGTCAGTTTTTGGTGTAGTCCAGCTTCTTTTGCAGTTTAAATAATATTTAAGTTAAAGTTGGCACTTTATCATTGTTTGCATGCAGGGCAGAAAAGTATGCTGACCTGATTAAGTGGTTTGTTTTAATAGGGTTTTCAATGGATCTTCACCCTTGAACAACACTAACAAGTTAGCTCCCATCATCATTTTATGATTGCCTTTTACAGTGCATTGTTAGATTGGTGGCATTTCTTAGACGGGAATAGTTTATACCCAGAATTCAAATATAGAGCCCATTGTATCACATGAGAGGGATGCTAGTACTTGAAGAGTGTTATAGGAACAGATGTGGCCAATTTAGTTTCCTACAGCTTGTTGTGCTGCAGTACACATTTCATAACATTGGCAGACAATTGCTTCAAATTTATAAGTGGAGCTTAATGTCTGTGATGGTTAGGAAAAGTGCATCAACACAATAAACTATATAAACAATTCTGCCAACAATCTCTTCCTTAAGCACATTCTCTGGATTTGTACAACATCTCCCCCTTGTGACATGAAATGGCTAAAATAATGTATGTTATTACTGCCACTGAGACCAGTCTTATAGCTTCATGCACATTCTTAGGGTATGCTAACCCTTTACTGAAGGTGAGCAGTTCTGATACCCTAAAGATGTTAGTGAGACCACTCTTACAACCTCAAGGGTGGTCTCAGGGGCAGTATTAATACATTATTGATTAATAATATACTAAAATTTAAAAAACTTGTCTCAATGTGCCCGTTTCAGAGCAGTATACTTGAGACACTCTTTACAGAATAAGAGTGTCTCATGTGCAGAGGAAAGGAGTGCTCCAATTGGCCATGTATCTATAATTTCCTAAATAGGTCTGTTCCATTCAGAAGAACTTTTCATGTCATGCAACTCATTGCCAAACTAATACTGCATCAAGATGCTTGCATAATATGCACATCAAATGTGTACATCAGCATATTTTAATCCTACCCCATAAACACTATGCTTTGCTGACTCATGCGTAACTACATCTCTGTTGTCTAGTTTTGGTTTACCCTGCCCTTAGCTACAGGCATACATTTCAGTGGCTTCAAAATACTGGGTTCCTTCTGCTGCAGAAAAGAGTAAAGCTTTAAAAACTGCCTGGCAAACTTGCCAATGAGAAGTATATCTAACAGAGCAGAGGTTGTAATTTTCACTTTATTTACTGTTAAAAATTGTCAGAAGTGAGTTCTGTTTGTTTACAAACTGTTTACAATGGCACAGTTTATTTTTAAAGATTATATAAATAAATATATATAATACATTTGAGGTATTTATTGCATACTATTTTACAAATGTTTTAAGTGTTTTCACCTTTGGAATATATTGTTACATTTCCTGGTATAAATATTTGGGTGACCTTGTTAATATAGTTAGTACTTTTTATGACTACTAAGTGACCAGTTTTTCTGTGCCTTTTAATGTTGGGTGCATGATTACATATTTATTATCGTATGGAAGTCACTGAGATGTGTATTTTTGTATTCTGCAGAGAGCAGTGATGATGTACATTTTGAGATGCCTCCCCTGACAAGGCACTCAGTTAAGATCTTCCTACTCAAATAAACAGAATGCATTCACTGCTAATGTAGGCCTTGAATTCTCTTCTGTGTTTGTATGTTTGAGTATTTAGTGACGACATGTGATACCAGACACAACTGGTATTTTCATCAGTTCAGAGATGTACACTTACACAGTTTTCCTGGTTAGTTTGAAACCTGTGCCTGAGAGCTGTCATACACATCTAGGCAGTTTGTTTTGTCCATCAAACTCAAGCATCCAAACTGGGACATAACTGGGTCTTCATTTTGGAGGACCTAAAATATGAAACTACAGGTGATGAGAACTTAGCAAACTGAAAGGACATCTTTGCAATTAGAACAATGAATAATTCGCTACTCCTGCGACCAGGGTTCAGAAACAGACTCAGGTTGCAAGTAATCAGCTGGGAAAGGAATGACAAGTGTCCCACTGGACAGCTCTCTTCCTCCTTTGAGGGGGATTCCATCCTCCACTGTGTGACTGCCATCCAGTAGAGGCTGGGAGGCAGTACATGCAGAGACTGACACAGGGTCACAGGGGATGTTGATAGATGCCAATACATGCCCGCACACTTGTGGATGCGCCTCATTGCGCCATTGCATGCTGGCTGCCTCACAGGAAAAATGGAAGGCTAGCGCACCATCTACAGACCTTGCATTGCCAACCATGTAACTGCCTCACAGGCCAGATCCTTACCCCATCAGGAAGTCATGCTCCCTGTGGATCCCACTACTGGCAACAAGCCATGGAGGCACAAAGGAGATCAGGGTAAGTACCTGGAGATGGCAAGTAATGGGGGAGGTCGGTTGCTCGGATAGGTGCTGCCCACAAAGTTGAAAAACAAACAATGGCTAATAATGTAATATACCTTATAGGAACAGTTGGCTCTACTAAGTCATGGGGTTTCAGAGGTGTCCACCACAGATGTAACTAAAACACTGTGCATAAGCATATTACAGCCTCAACAAAATACTTGATGGGTGCATCTGCTGAGATGACGGGGAGGAACTAGATGAACCACTTGGTCTTTTCTGTATTCTGTGTTCCTCACTGCTGCCATTTCTTCACTACACATCTTGACTAAAGGGAGTGTCTCTCTGCACAAAGATCTCACAGAGTTCTCCTGTCAGGAACTTCCTGTGCTGACAGAACAACTTTCTAACTGCACAAATTATTGTTCTTAGAATATAATTTACTACTTCAACTCCACATCATTACGGATTGCCACCAAGTGAAATTCCAACTGAAAAGTTTTGTTGGGTGGGGAGTGCAAGTCCCTGTTGGAATTCAAACCATGATCTCTTGCTGAAAAGCCAAAATAGTGTGTTCATACTTGGATTCAAACTTCTGATTCTTTGCATCCTCAGTGAGCACATATCCAGTGTTCCATCAAGCTGCACAGAAGCCATTTGCCGCTCCTGTGGTATAGAGGTTAAGTCACAACCTATGAATCAAGCGACTGGGGTTCTAATCCTAGAAAGAGCATATACTGTATACTGTTGGCTATGTAAAACACAGCAGGCTCGATTTTAAAGCCCAAGAATGCCAAAAGCCCCTGTTGCACCAGTCATTTAGCACATGGGGCTTGCCGCATTCTCCTGGCCGCGATCAAGATTTTTAATCCTATGCACCAAATGGCACAAGTTAGAGAAGCTTTTCCTGGTCTAACCTGTGGCATTCAGGGGGTCTTTTTTATACAGTTGTACCATATTTGGTGCAAGCTGGCATAAACTGAGGAAACTGTTGCAATTGGCGCCTGACAATAGAAAATTGGATGCAGTTGTGGCAAAGGAGTTTGGCACAGCTTCACTCAAACAAATGGCTTCGACATAGGTAAACTCTGCATCAGCCTTTGAAAATCGAGCCATGCATGCTCCTGATAGGAATATTTCATGGTACTTTGTGTATTTACAAAGGGGTGTGTAGTCAAGTTGACACCATGTTCACTCCTGACTTGCCTTGCTGTATGTAAAGTGTTTATTTACTCACCTGGTAAAGATGATTATACCTGCACCCTGTATAGTACTCAGACATTGCTCCACAATGGGTTATCCTCCATTCATTCTATAAGGTGATGCACAACCCAGTTAAATTTGAGCCGCCAAAAGCAATCCCCCAGCCTTGATGCTCCAGTGGTATACTTCCCAGCGGAAGAAAAGACAGAGAGAAAACACCCACAAGGGGAAAAATAAACAGAGTTTCCCAGAAATATGGAAATAATGTACTAGGATGGCAGTGATGTCACAAGAATGTGGTTTATTTTTATACTGCGTTTACTACATAGTGTCAAAGAAAGAGAAATCAGGGCCAGCCCGGTAGCACTGAGGGTTGAGGCGCTGGAGGCCGCACTCGCGCCACACCGGCGACCAGGGTTTGTGAATGAGCCCAGGTTGCTGGGGTCACCAGGAGGGAGAGGATTGAGTATCCAGAGGACAGCTCTCCTCTTCCAGGAGGGACAGGGGTCCCAAGTCGGTGCTCGGTTACCCTCTGGCAGAGGCTGGAGATGCAGCAAGTGCTGACAATGCAGAGAGGAGCAGGGGAGTGGCAGACATTGGTAACATGCCTTGACATTAGGCGCCAGCTACTCCCGAAAAAAAAAAGGGAAAACACTTCAGCTCCGGGCGGAGACAAAGCACCTGAGCTTCCCTCGATTCATGGCCACCCACCTGGCACCCTCCTGTCTGACGCTACTGCCTGCTTGGGGTGTTAGGGCCCACCCTCATCCCCATCTGGGGGTAAACTGAGGCTACATGGGTGATGGAGGACTGTCCAGACAGGGCGGACCACAGAGGAATGACTCCTTGGTGTCTCCGAGAAGACTAGAGCTGAGGGTGAAGAGGAGGAATAAATATGAGAATAAAAAAAGAGAAATCAAATAAACCAAAAATAACAGCAAACATTGATTACAATTAAGGCAACAGTTTGACCTGTAGCTTCATACTTGGCTTTGTTAGGTAGGCACAGAAAGAATCATTTGTTCTAAGTTCATGGATATAGTTCACTGTCCACCACTGGCAGTTCCAGTGGAAGTGCTGATTCATTGGAATGTCTTCAAGGTGAGCTCCTCTGACCGCCCAGGTGGTATATTCTCTGGCTCTGCTCGTAATACAGATCTTTCTTTTCACTGGAAGAGTCCAATCTCCTCCTTTCTAACTCTGCAGCTTTGTAGGCTACTAAAGTGTGCCATCAGCAAATTATATCTTTGCTTCCACTTTTCATCAACATTCCTTAACAGCTGCCTTCTCCTCACTCTGACTCTGCTCTGCCTTGTCGACGGAAGATAGACTCCTAGAACTGAAGCCAGTTCACGGCTTCAAATTCTGCATCACATGTCAGCAGAAAATGTTGAAGACAGACCCATGTGTGTTTTGCCTGTATTGTCTAGGGGCAGCGATGACATTTCTGGCTGTGGCCTATGTCAGGCGATGCTTCCCTCCTCTCTCAAAGGTTGTGTGGCCAGACTTCTTCTTGGCCAGCTGACAGGGATTCTGAGCTCTGCTGGAAGGGTCACAAGCTGTCCACTGCAGTGGGGTCAGCTGCACAGCTTGTAACCATGGAAGAAGCAGTGGGGTTGCAGTGCTCACTTTGGCCTCGGCACTGCTCCCACCTAGGGCCAGTGCCAGAGGGTCTTCATGGAGGACTTTCATAAGATGTGTTGGGTTAGCCAGGCCTACAAGAGAGAGCCCTTCCAATATGGTAACAAACACAAATGCTGCAGGTGCCAGTTGTAGGATTGGGAGAGATCACATTCCATCTGTTCTCTAGACTCACCCAACTGCTCAATGCATGTTGAGCACTCAACTATGGTCGGCCTTCACCTGGTCAAGGGATCCATTGATAACTCTATGGTGCCCCCATCAGGCTTGTGGATCTTGACACCACCCATTTAGGCAGTTGAGATTTTCTCAACCCAGTTGATCAGTTGTCAGAGGAGCATGACAAGGAGTCGATCTTCAAGACCCCAATTCTCCCAGTCCTCTCAAGGAAGATGTTGACGGTCAATGTCCCCAACTAACTCCACTCAGGACCAGTCTCCACTGGTGGTCATACTGCTCAAGCTGATGCTCTTCTCTACACCTCAGCATATGGTCTATACTGATCCCTAGGTGGCTTCTCCTCAGTGTCACCCCTGTGTCGACGGGTCCAGGTTGAGGTTGCAGTCGAGGTGCTGTTCAGGTTCTTGAGCATGTACAACTAGGAGGCACCACTGTTGATGTTCCTGTACCTCCTCAGGTGAAGAGAGGTACTACCGGAGGATATAGGGACACTACAAGGAACCTCTGGCAGCAATGGAACATTGTGGGTGGGGTAGGGCTGTACCCCTGTGCTCTATGGCCAACTGGTAGGTGTCAGTACTGTTCATGCCGGGTCCAACCTCTGCAGAATTCCCAGTGTCTGCCTCTCCACCCTTGCAGGTGGAGCCGCCACCACAGCCTTTGGTGGAGTCCTGACCAAGGACTCCAGTGCTGCAGCCGACTTGCCAGGCCAGCTGTTGGTGGAAAACACCCAGTCTGAAGACGGCAGGGTAGTCAAAGGCAGTGCACAGCCATGGGCCATCTTCAAAGAGTCCTCAGATGACTCAGATCATCCATGGTGTAGTCAAGGACCCACACCTTCAACCATGTCTCGCCGAAGACCTGTCCACCGACCATGGGCCAGTGCCATTTGGGACTCTCCTCCACTTAGTATCAGAGTACATGTATGTGTCCTTGGGCTGGTCTAGAATACTCTGCATGGACATTTTAGACAAGGATAACTCCCTAGGGTTGCCTTTCTCATGGCCGAGGCTATCTTGAGACTGGACTTGGAGCACTGATAGCATCTAGCATCCTGCCCAGCACCCTTCAGCATTATGGTCTGCAAGTATGCAGTCCCTACTGGGTCTCTTTCAGAGTTGGTCTCAGACTTGGTCTTCCAGAAATCCAGAGGCCAAGGGGACAAAAAAAGCCCCCAACAAGGAGTCTATGAAGCTTGTCCACATGGCCAAGAAGGTCTATGCTGCTGCTTCTCTCGGTCTACATCAGGCAAGCTACACTGCTTCCACATAGAGAAAAGATATGTGCTCTATGAAAAGTTGAGGGTAACGGAGCTCATCTACTTTGATCCAGGCTAGGATCCAAACAATTATAATATACTTTTGTGTCTCACACAAAATAAAAGGGAGCAACAAGGGTAGTTCATTAGCTTATCTACGTATGAAAAATAAGGCTTTGAGCATTTATTCCAGTACAGAGCTTATTTATTGCACACAATTGACATAAAATTGGCAGCAAAATGACAGAACCACCCCAATCCTCCATACCAGCCAAGAACAAACCCCAGCACTTCATCTAATAGCCCATGATGCTAAATGCTGTCAAAAGTATGTCAGGTGAGCTACACCCTGATGATGGCTAACTTTGGCCACTCCCTCGGACAGCTGGATAATGTCCTCCAACACCTCCTGGCTGACACACAGCTGCGGTGAAGTTGGTCAGAGAACAAGGTCAAGCACTGGCTAAATACCAGGTCCAGGCATCCTTGGACATAGGCAACTCCTGTGCATGTGCCATGGCAGTGACCATCACAATGTACTGAAGGGCACTTCAGAGGTTGTCCACCTTCACTGCAGACACTTAGCACAAGCTGGCCATTGTCCCTTTCTTGGATTCAAGGACATTTCACAAAGATTGAGAAGTCCAGTGCTACTCTGGACTCAGTGGCTTCATCCCAATAGACCCAAAGGCCAGAATCTTAAAAAGAAGCCTCTTGCCTGGGCCCTTCCAGCCACCGCAACTCAGTGATAGCAGCCCTGTAGGGCAGTACCAAGCCTGGCATTCCAAGTCCATGTTCTATGGCCAGAGGCAAAAAGAGGCAGGGGTAGGGAAAGTAGTGCTCCCCTAGGGGCCAGTACTCCCTCCATAATTGCCCAGGGATGCGGCGAGGGTATCAACCTCTCACCTGTCAGCCTATGACCCAGACCCCTATTGGGGCTGGTTTCACCACTTCTGTCATGCAGGTCAGTCATTACCATGGACAAGTGGATCCTAGAGGTGGTGAGTAGAGGGTTGCCACTAGATTTTGAGACCCTCTTGCCATACAAAATCCTCAGGAGTCCTCAGTGTCAAAAGACATGCTATTCTCCCTAAGGGAGGACATCACTCCGTCCTTGAAAAGGAACCACATCCCATGTCCCAGATGCCCTGGCAAGTCCGGGTACATGCCCAAGTACTTCCTGGTTCTGAAATAGACAGGGACTGGTACCCATACTGGATTTGTATGACCTGCATCAGTTCATGTGGAGGTGCAAGTTCAAGATGGTCGGTCTGAACCAAATAACACTAGCGAACATGAGTGGAAGTAGAGGGGAAGCTTCAAGAGGGAGCTTAGAAACTTTATTTTACAAAAGAGCCATGGAATAAACTGTCAGCTGAGGTAGTGGAAGTAGAGTCCATTACATCATTTAAGCTGGGCTGGGAGAAGGCTAACGATGATCAAGAGCAAAAGAGCGTAGGAGGCATTAGGGAGAAGGGGGTTAGGTCCTGGGATCTGAGAAGGTCCAAAGAACACATGGGTAGACTAGCTGGACCATTGGTCTCCTTCTGCTATCTTTTATTTTCTGTTTTCTATGTTTTCTATACCATCTCTGGAACAGGGCATGTGGTTCTGCTCCTGGATCTCAGGATGTTCGTTCACATCCCAGTCTGCTCGTCCTGCTGGCGGTACCTTCAGTTCCATGCAGAAGGTCATGCTGTTTGGTCTCTTGTCCACACCCAGGGTCTTCACCTAGTGCATGGCAGTGGTGGCAGCCTTCCTACTGCACAAGGGCATCAGGGTGTATCCCTGCTAGGACAACTGGCTGATAGCCTGGCCATCCAAGGAAGCCATGGAGCAGTCCAGGGATCTGGCCCTCCAGACCTGCAAAGACATGGACCTGCTGGTCAACCTGGACAAGTCTGAACTGAACCCCTCACAAGTCCTCAGGTTGATCAGGGCAGAGTTTGACTTCTTGAGGCCAAGATCCATCTCCTGTGTACCGTGGTTCAGGTCCTTTGCCCATCATTTTAGGTTGGGGCATGTGCCCTTCCTAGAATTTTCTGTGGCTGCTGGGGTACCTGGCATCCACCACCTGTGTCTTCCATTGGGCACACTGGCAGATGTGCCACCTGCAGTGGGAGCTGGGCCTTCAGTGGTCTCACCATCTAGGACACCAAGGCCAGCTCATCCTTGTGACCCAGTCGAGTGTGGGATGCCATCCAGTGCTCAATGATCACAAAATATCTGGAGAAAGGATCCCATTTGTCTGTCCAGAGCTGACCATCATGCTCTTGACAGATGCAGCTCTGGTGAGCGGGGAGACACCTGGGTGACCACAGATACCAGGGGTTCTGGTCACCCCGAGTCCCATCACCACATCAACCTGCTGGAGCTCATACAGTGTGGCTTGCTATGATGGAATTTGCTCCTCTAGTGAGGGGTCAGGTTGTGCAGATCCAGACAGACAACAGCATGACTGTGTTCTACCTGAACAGGCAGGGTGGAACACACTCCCTTCCACTAGGTCGGGAGTGGCTGGAACCTCTTGCACAGCCTGGGTGCAGATTTCCTGGCGCTCCATGTGACAGGAGTGATCAGTCAGCTGGCAAATGCTTTCAGCTGTGTGGGAGAGACATCACATGAGTATTCCCTACATCAGAAGGTGGTACACCACCTGTTCTCCCAGTGGGACACTCCTCTGGTTGATCTGTTTGCCTCCTGGGAAAACTCCAAACTGAGGCTCTTTTAGCACCCACCACAGTCCAGGACACTGTTGGGAGATACTCTTTGAGGCCCAGGATCCCAGCCCTCATGTACGCCTTCCCTTCCTTCCTTCTCCATGATCCACAAGGTGGTGATCAAGGCCTGGAAGGACAAGGTGCAGATGATCCTTATACTGTAGCTCCAGACAGGCAAAGGCAGTTCTGGTACCCGGATCTCCTAGCCTCAGGCCTCTGTGGCAGTTGCCTCTTTGCTGGACCTGCTGACCAGACAACAAGGGATGGTCCTGCCCCAAACCTTCAGTCCCTGCACCTCATGGCCTGGTTCCTGAGTGGCTAGAGTTTCCTGCTTTGGGTCTTTCGGAAGCTGTGCTGCATGTTGTGGAGGCCTCCCAGAAAGAGTCTACTCAATGATGCTATGCCTTTAATGAAAGAGGTTTTAAATTTGGTGTCAGGGCAGGGAATTTGATCCGCTTGCTTGCCCTGTGGCTAGTACCCTCTGTCAGTTGAAACTGCAAGGGACAACCATTAAGGTGTACCTGGCAGCCATCTCTGCATACGGGCATGGGCTGCTATGATGACAGTGGCCCAGGACAAGGTGGTAGGGTCTTTTCAAAAGCTTTGACCACCTATCCCTCCAGTGCATGAACCACCACTGTCGTGATACCTACTGCTGTGCTGGTTGTGCTCATGGGCAAGCCATTTGAGCCTATGCACGGAGTGAGATGTCACACCTGTCATGGAAGATGGCCCTCTTGGTGGCCATTACATCTGCCAGAAGGATCAGTGAGCTCCAGGCACTCTCGGTGGAGCCTCCATTATCTGGTCTTCCACAGGGACAAGGTCATCCTTTTCCCCACGCAATGTTTCTTCCTGAAGATAGTGTCAGAGTTCCACATTAACCAGGTGATGAACCTCAGTATATTTTACCAACCCATCTTCATAGGCCTACTGCAGGTTCCATACTTTGGCCCTGTGGAGGGACTTGCTTATTATAAGGAGCTCACAGCTGGAGTTTGAGTTGAAGCTTTCCAGTTGTTTTTAAGCTGAAGTCACACCTAGCAGATAGGTAGCAAAGCAGATGATTGGAAAGCGGATTACATCCTGCATCAAACGCTCCTATATAGATTGGCTGGTCGAGGTCTCCCATATGGCTTAGGGCTCATTCCACCAGATATACCGCTGCCTCAGGTGCTGCTTCCTGAGACATCCTCAGGAGCTCTGCTGGGCTGCCACCTGGATGTCAGCACATACCTTCATTTACTATTATAGCATTAACCTTGAGTCTCATCTGTATGCTGCCTTTGGGGCCTTGGTTCTCAATCCTTGTTTGCCAATAGGGTGCATGCTTTGCTCCTTCTCCCAGAGATCAGCTGGAAGTCTGACAGTGTGTGGATAGTGAACTATATCCACACCCTAAAATAATGGGCTACTTACCTGTAATTGAATTTCTAGGAGTGGTATATAGTTCACATTCTCACCACCTGCCTGGCCTCCTGGCAAGTGGTATGTGGATCAATGCTCTGGCATGCAAGATCTGATGTCACTGGGTGAGCCAGAGGATATACTGCCCAGGTGGTGGGAGGAGCTCAGCTTGAAGATGTTCTGATGATTTAGCACTTCCAGTGGAACTGACAGTGTGTGAATGTGAACTATATACTACTCCTAGAACTAAAGTTACAGGCGAGTAACCTATTTTTCTGGCTGCTTCAGACTCTTGGTTCTCAATGCATTGGGAGCGACTCTGAGTACCATAAAGGGTGGAAGTATAATTACCTTTATTAGATGAGTAAATACCATTATCCCCAACACCCTTTATAGTACTCAGACATTGCTCACCAATGGTGCCTTATAATAGTAGTGTGTCAAAAATTGGGATGGAAATGCATGAGCAAGTTTACATAGAGTCGGAGGCTGCCCAAGTACTGCTCTTCAAAAGAGATTCTGTCTGTGGAGGCTACATCTAACTGGTAGTGTTTCACAAAGTGTGGATGGAAGGCCAGGTGGTGGCCAAGCAGATGTTTAGGTAGTTCACTTCTTCTGCCCAATGAAGTGGGCCATTACTTAGGTGTGGAATGTGCTTTAATACTGAGGGTGGCTGAGACCTGTGGCCCAGTAAGCATACAATGGTGGCTCTGAGCCATCTGGCTGTTTTGTCCTTAGATGTAGCCTGGCCTGCTTTCTTTCTAGCCATGAGTACAAACAGTCTGTCAGTTTTGTGGATTTGTTCAGTCATGTGCAAGTATTTCCTCAAAATGGGTAACAACATCAAGTGGGTGCAGAACTGTTTCCAGAAGCTCCTGCTCTGGATATAGAGTCAGTAAGTGAATCTCTTGTTCTGCATGGAATTTTGATAATACTTTGGGCATGAATGAAAGGACTGGTTGCAAGGAGACTGATTCATTGTGGAAGACCAAGAAAGGTTCTCTGCAAGAGAGCAACTGTAGTTCACTAACCTCCTAGCCGATCACATGGTTACCAGGAAAACAGGTCTGAGAATCATTGAGTACATGGAGTCCAGTTGAAAAGGTGATTTGTGCAGGGCATCTGAAACAAGGGCAGTTGCCAGGGGAGCAAATGGGCCCCATGCAGGAGAAGAGATTTATATGGCCCTCAGCAGTCTTTGTCTGGGTGAGACCCTAGTTATCTAGTCCCTGGTAGGGAACCTCTCATGGCAGACATGGCTGATGTTTAAACTCTTAGAGATGAGTGTCTGAGTCCCTTTCTATTCTACCATTTAGAAAATACAGAATGTGAGGTAGCCCAGCAACCGAGGAAACATACCCATTGCAGTACACCACTTGCAGAATATCTGCCAATATCTTTGATAGGTCTTGCTGGTTGATTGTCTCCTTGATTGCGATAGGCAATCCACCACTCAGATGGTACCCCATGTCTAATAGTGTTTGCCTTTTAGCATCCATGCTGTCAATCTGAGTATCTTGTGGTTATGGTGCAAGATCAGGCCCAGTCCCAGCAGATCTGGGCATGTACTGTAGTATGAGTCACTGGGTGTCTATTAGCATGGCCCTGATCAGGAGTACTAAGATCTCCTCAGCCAGTCTGGGGCTTATCAGTAAGACAGTTGTTAGACATCAGGCTTCTAGACCTGTTGGCAAAACACAACACAGAAGACCAAATGTCACAGAGGAAAGTTTATTCCAGAAAATACAGAAAACAGCATACCTGCTGGGAGTTCAGAAATGTCCAACACTATGATGTCATCATGCAAACTCGGTGAAAAACAGTCATATAGACATTCTTATACAATGGACAAGGAAAACATGTTACTAGGTGACAGCTGCCAAACAAGGTAAAATCACAAAATACAGAAGTCTCATTGATTAGAAGGTCAACTCAGAAGACAGAGCATCTCTTTCTCTGTATGTACTCTCTGATATGAGTGAAGCTAGCTGAAAATATTTCTGGGTTACAATACAAAAGATGCATAGTATTGCACTAAAATAAAGATATGTCAGCTGCATAGCGTGGGAAAAAAAACTACCAATCAGGACAGCATAACCAATGCTAATACTATTAGGACCAGAGGTTGCCAGCACATAGCCTTGTTAAGATACTACAATCATATGCACATGTATATTACATAAGCATATAGTACTACACCATATCCTACCTTTAAGCATATTATGAATAAAATGTATGTGTACCATATGCTGCATTAAGTATAGGGCTGAGAGGTGGTCCAGGTATACATATCCCCTTGTTACCTGCTAAACTGGCAACACAAGATGGTGAGTTAGGATAGATTGGGAGCATAGCTGTCTATGATGATACCTGAGGTTTGTTTTCATAGGCAGCAAATGGTACAAATAAGAATCAAGATAGTCTGCAACAATGACAAAGGCTTTAGCACTGTATGAATTAAAACAAGATGTAACTGGGTCAGGAGTACCATCACCCCTATCCAGAGACCACCCAGTCCAATGCAACTGCCTCACAGGATGCCAAGAACGATGAGCACTTGGATGACAGTGGGCTCAGGGAGGTTAGAGCGGTCAGGCAGAGGCACATCCCAGATCCTATTCCACTCAAGAACTCATATGCCACGCTGGCAAATGGGGACAACCAAATAGGAGGTACCCAGAGAAGTGAAAGGAAAGATGTGGAGGTTAGCCAAGGAGGTGATTTCAAGCGGGAGAGCAGTGGACCAGAGGAGGAGGAAGAAATCCTGGTGGGGACTCCATCATAAGAGGATCCAGCTAGGAACACAGAGAGGGAGGACAGGGAGGTGCAGTGCCTACCAGGTACCACGGCATGGAGGGATGGAAGGAAGATCCTGGGGAATCACTGGGAAGGCAAGACGGAGAGTGAGCTGGATGTCATTATCCACCTAGGTACTAATGACCTGACAAATGGGGAGCCAAAGGAAGTTCAGGAAGAGTTTAGGAAATTGGGAGGGGTCTGCAAGTAGCTACTTCTGTCACTTTCTCAGAAGTACTACCTGCTAGAGGCAAGGAGAGCATAGAGGTGCATCAGGAACTTTAACTCATGGTTGAAGAACTGGTGCTGTGAGGAAGGTTTGGATTCATTGGTGACTGGGGACCCACCTGGAGGGATGGAGGTTTGTTCAAGTCTGACAGCCTGCATCCATCCTGGAGGAATCCAAGCACTCAATGATAATTTTAAATGCTACATTGACAAGCATTTAAACTAGCCAAGGGGTGGCAGGCCAGCAAGGAGGGTACCACTTGCTCATCCCCACAGCTAGCAGTAGAACCAGTGAACCGGAGGAGTGGCTATCTCTACAAAGCAGTGTGCAAAGATGGAAATTAGCACCCAAGAGGTGGATAGGCAGAAAAGGGGCAAAATTGAGCAGAAGGGCAGACAGCAAGGAGAACCAGGGATAAAGGACAACCAAGGAAGGGGCTGGAGTAGAACAGCTAAACAGTCTAGGGAGGTAAAATCATGGAAAGCCATGTTGCCAATGCCAGGAGCCTTAGCAACAAGATGGAAGATCTGGAGGCTGTCATGGTGCAGTCAGACTCTGGACATTGTGCCATCACTGAAACCTGGTGTAATGATAACCACGACTGGGAGATGGCCATACCCATACAACATATTCATAAGAGACAGGGCAGGTAGGAAGGAGGAGGTGGCACTGTATGTGAAAAATGACACAAGGGCCACGAGATCCAGGAGGAACAAATGGGGAGTGATACTGTGGGTTAAGCTGGAGGAAAATGGGGCCAGCCTATCACACACAGTTGTGGTCTATAGACCACCAGCCCAGGAGGAAGAAACAGATAGGAGTTGATGCTAGCCATCCAAAGGATGGCAGACAAGGGTGAGGTAGTACTGGTTGGAGACTTCAATATTCCAGATGTGGACTGGAGCATCCCAGCAGCAGCATCAACTAGAGCAGATTTATCCTGGACTCTTCAGGTGCCTTCTCAAGCAACTAGTCATGGAACCAACTCAGCAGAAGGCAATACTGGACCTTGTGCTCACAAACAGGGACAGTGTGATGGGGGTAACAGTGGGGAGCACCTGGGAACAGTGACACCAGTCATTGTGGTTTGAAATCACAAAAGAGCAGAACCAAACCACACAAAAACATGTATCCTGGATTTTAGAGGGCAGACTTTGGGAAAATGGGGAGATACTTGAAAGAGGCATTATGGGGATGGGGCAGGAATCAGGGGTTGAGGAACAGTGGGCAGTATTTAAAATGGGATTACATGAGCAACAGAATTATGCATTAAGCAGGTTAGCAAGAGGAAAAGGAAGAGGAGACCATTATGGTTTTCCAAAGAGGTAGCAAAGAAGTGAAAGCCAAAAGATTGCATTCAGGCAATACAAAAGACACAGGCAGAAGGGGATAGGGAGAAGTACCAGGAGAGCGAAGGGAGGCAGGGAGGTCAGTAAGGGAAGCCACAACTCAGACAGAAGAACACATTGCAAAATCAGTGGGTAGAGGGACAAACCTTTATAGGTACATAAGTGAAAAAAGAAAGGCAAAGGGAGGGATAGTGAGACTGAAGGGGAGGATGGGGGCAGTGGAGGATGACAACAGTAAACCTGACATATTGAACAGGTATTTCTGCTCAGTCTTTACTGAGGAAAAGGAGGTAATGGGTCTGAAGGGAGTACAAGGTGAGAATGGTGCAGAAATGGACAAGTCCCTTTATATGAGAAAGGGTCCTGAAGGAACTGGCAAATAAGAGTTGATAAAGCAATGGGCCAGATGGGTGCACCCCAGGGTCCTTAAAGAACTAAGAGAGGTGGTGGCTGAACCTCTGGTTATCCTGTTTAGCTGATCACTGGAAACAGGGAGGCACCAAAGACTGGAGGACAGCAGATGTAGTCCCCTTATACAAAAGTGGGAACAAAGAGGAAGCTGGGAACTACAGACCAGTCAGCCTCACCTCGGTAGTGGGGAAGATCATGGAAGCACTACTGAAGGAGAGATTGGTGGAACATCTGGTTGTCAATGGACTACAGGACCCAAGGCAGCATGGTTTCACCAGGGGAGGTCATGTCAGACCAACCTCATTGAATTTTTGACTGGGTGACTAGGGAGGTGGATCAGGGTAGGGCAGTGGACATGGCCTATCTGGACTTCAGCAAGGCCTTTGACATTGTGCCACATAGAAGACTATTACACAAACTGGGGAATATGGATGTGGCAGGACAGTAGTATGGTGGGTAGGTAACTGGCTGGGCGGCAGGACACAGAGGGTGGTGGTAAATGGCTGTCCACAGAGGGAAGAGTGACCAGTGGGGTACCACAGGATCAGTGCTGGGACTGGTCCTATTCAACATCTTCATCAGTGACATTGCGCAGGACCTAGAAGGCAGAATTTCACTGTTCACTGATGACACAAAGCTCTGTAACAGAGTAGACACACCAGAGGGTGTAGACAGAATGAGAAGGGACCTGCAGAAACTTGAAGAATGGTCAGGGTTTGGCAGTTGAAATTCAATGCTAAGAGTACAAGATGATGCATATGGTGCACAAAAACCCTGGCACAATATATCAGTTGGGGGGTGAGGGTATAGCATGCACCAAGCAGGAAAGGGATCTTGGGGTTGTCATCTCTGATGACCTCAAGGTAGGGAAACAGTGTGACAAGGCAGCAGGTAAAGAATAGGATGCTGGGATGCATAGGCAGGGGCATCACCAGCAGGAAAAGGGAGGTCATAATTCCACTATCCAAGACACTAGTGAGGCCCCACCTGGAGTACAGTGTACAGTTCTGGAGACCTTACCTACATAAGGATATAGGGTAGAGAAGGTTCAGAGGAGGCAACAAAGACAGTACATGGATTGCATCACAAGTCCTATGAGGACAGGTCAAGGAATTGAATATGTACTCCTGGAGGAGAGGAGGAGTGAGGGATATGATTGAGACATACAAGTATCTTACAGGGAGGAACAGGGTGCAGGAATACACTATTTTAAGCAAAAAGATGTTCCAGGACTAGAGGGCATGGGAAGAAGTTGGAGGAGGATGATTCAGAGGAACGTGAGGAAGAATTTCTTTACAGAACGGGTGGTGGACAAGTGGAACACCCTGCCAGAGGAAGTGGTGGGGCTGAAACAATCACGGATTTAAGAATGCATGGGATAGACATAAAGGAATTCTGGAGGTCAGGGTAAGGGCAACAGACTTCTAGGAAAACATAAACTGAACTTGCAAGCTCAAATGGGGAGACTGGGTGGGCCATGGGCCCTTATCTGCCGACACTGTCTATGTATCTATGTAAATCACCATCATGTATTAAATCATTCAGATCTCTTTCAGCTTTCTGAATAGTATTGCTGATATTTATGAGTATCTTTTCTATATAACAGGATTTAAGATTCAGGGTGAGTGTATCAATATGCACATTCAAAACTAGTATATACTGGTCTATAGCATCCAGATAGTCAGTGTTACTGTCAAAGTAATCCTATTTAGGAGTGGGTACAGAGGTGATAATGGATTAACCAAGAATAGTTCATGTATGAGGTACAAAGCAGAAATTAGGAATGCTGAAAGAGATTTGAATGATTTAATACATGATGGTGCTCACATGTGAGATGTCCATAAGAAAGTTCTTGATGCCTGTCACAACATAATATTGTCCATCCATATTGAATGTTATTTTGGCTTTCTGTGGCAGATGCCACTTGATGAGTTGTACTAGACATGTGACAGAGGCGAAGATATGGAGATATCCATGTTGCTGGTTGCTGGCTGCTGGCTGGCTGGATGAAGTCTTCTGTAGCATTGGTTGCTTGAGTGGCATTTGCAGAGAAGGGTTGTTCTGTAGAGGTTTCAGATGCATTCAGTTTAGGTAACCCAGGTATGAAATAACCACACACAGGTATTGCTATGTCGGATACATCACACCTGCACAAGTACCTGCATCCTTCATAGAACAACAGTCAGTTTGAGGTGAAGCATCAACAGTGGAGGAAGGTCAGTTCATTGCTTGTAGATGTCTTCTAGGTATCCAATGGAGTGCACACGCGTCGGACTGTCAAGACTGAAGATTCCTTCTCAAACACTGGTAAAGACACAGTAAATGAAACATACATGGCTTCTTGGATGAAACAATGGTGAGTTGAATAGTAAGGTTCTTGATTAGGGTGTGGTGACACAACCTAAGTTTTCTAGCAGTTGTGAGAGGAAAAGTGATGGACTCGCCAAACACTTGTTAGTGCAGGCTGATGTCCGCAGGAGGATAATACCATTTGAACATTGTGAATCTTGACAAAGTCAGGGATATGCCCTGCTTTCAGATCTCAGAAGAGGTTAGTGACAGTGGTTAAAACCGATTTCCCTGCCTTTGTGTTGCTGTTTGGCCTCCACATAATTTGTGGCGATTAACTGGTTAATCTCGACCTGTGTTTCATTACATAGGTGTGCAATATCTGCATGTCATACACTGTGAGCCTTTCCTCCATGGCCAAGCCATTAATACCATGTAGCATGGCTTTAGAATATTTTCAGTTTGTAAACTGTGAAAATAACTAATTTGTTATTTTATTTTCTCCAGGTCTGCCCTATTCCAAATAGACATACCTGATCCAAATAAGCCTGATATGCTCCCCACCAGGCCTGTTACACTCAAATCCTGCTTAGGGCATTTAGAGTGGAATACCTTTGATGTGTAGCAGTTCTCGCCCTGCTATTGGGTTTGAGCTTGTACTTGATAAGCTGCAACAACATTTAATAACATAGTAGCATGAAACCTAGACACATTTTTTAATGGAACAATGACAATATTGAACCATGTTCTGAAAAGACAAAGAAGAAATAGCTGAAGTGCACACCCCCAGCTCAGTGAATCACTTATTCAGGTCCATCAGAGCCCTTGAATAGTTTGAGCTGATTGGCATGAACCACTTGCTGATATGTTTCTTGGTGCAGCACTGCACCCTGAAAAACAGAGGGGCTGAACTTGTTTACAGTGTCATAGGACTAGCCTATTTGTTGGCTAGGAGTAGGCAGATGCTGAATACTGCAGTATCATGACTTTGTCACACCTGCTAATCCACTTCTTTTGACATCTTTGTCAAAGTACATTTTGACCTTTGTTGACAGCACCCAAGGTTTGAGCAGCAAAACTGTGAATTTCAACCTCATTTTCCTGTAACTGTTTTGCACAGGTGTTCTGCAATCTCATTTGCCAATCAGTCATCACCTCAGAGGGTATGTACTGAGTAGATACTGATGGGTAACCCTAATTGTCATTAGGAGTAAGTGCAACAGAGTATCCCAATGCTTTGCATTTTCATTGACAAACTTTAACAACATTGCCTTAATTTGCCTATTGGGTCTCTCTCCAGCACCAGAAGACTAAGGATGGTAAGCGGCCTTCCATGGATGTCATCCCCAGAAGGGCAAGTCTCATAACTTCCAACAAGGCATCCTCTGTGGACAGAGACCATTTCATCACTGATAGGCACCAATTCATATTTCTGAAAGACGAAGAAAAACAAAGAGGAGGCCTCAAGCCCTTTCACTTTAGTATGTTAGTGTTGACCTTTAAAATGCTGATGCATTATTTTTTATACAGATGTGTGCTTTTGGGAATATTTATTTATTTATTTAGTGATTTGGAAAAAGACCTTTGAGCTAAGTCTTTTGCAAAGGTTCCACATCATAGATTGCAAAACAAAGTACAATAGGAGAAAGCAAAGGTATATCACAATGAACGATACAGCTCAGATTCAGAATTTACAGAATAACTCAAAACATAGGTACAAGCTAAAATAACAAGAAAAACACTTTATGGGGGATAAGTAGCCACAAAGTGCCTTGTCAGTAGTTTAGAGGACAGAGATAGCTGGCAGTGGGGTAAAGAAAGGAGGTATGAGAGAGAGAGGTACTACTAGTGGAGGTGAAGGGTGGGGAAGAAGGCGATAAGGTATAGGGAGAAATGGGAGTGAGGGAGGCTGAGTGGAGAAGACATGCTAGAGTAAATGGTGGGGTGTGAGGGGCATGGTCAGGCAGCCTGCATTAGTAGTGACTGTTAGGAAACTCACGGAACTAGGAGTTGGGGGATGGGGAAGGTGGGGTGTGGGTGCCGAGTAGCATGAGGCAAACTGATTGCTGAGGCAAGTCATGAGAAGGATAGAGGAGGGGTACCTGAGTCCTGCCTAGTGTATTGTACAGCATCTGCTGCTACTGCCAAGTGTGCCATTAGCAGGTAGGAATGTAAATAGTCCTGTGGCTGCCAACCAAACATTACTTGATCTTTTTTTGTTTTAAACAGAAAACAAAAACAGAGAAAAAGGGCATCCTCTTCCTCAATAGAAGATTAGAAAAAGTTTTAACTGAATTACATGATATCCTAATCAATGTCATGTTTCCTGCTTCTAATTGTATTTCATGGCCTTAATTTTCTGTGAACACTTTATTTCCATATTGAGTCACACCAGTGTTGGTAGCAGAAAGTTTAACATTAACAATCACACCCACACTCTTTGCTGAACCATAAAAGAGCCTTCTACCAGAATGAGTTTGTTTTGTGGGAGCTGTATGCATCTGCCACCATTTCTAGAGTGTTATTCTTAATTTAAAGTTGTGAACCAGAGACTGCTTGAAAGCAGTTAGTTATGGAGGTGGGAGGAGCAGAGAAGTCCATGTCCCCTTCCCCCAAGCTCCTTGTTGGCAAGGGGATCGACTTGTGCATTGAAGTGGGCAGAAGAAGCTCATTCGTAGTGGGTTAAAAAATTGTACTGCCATATAGGCAAAACTCCATGAAGGAACAGCAAAATCACATTTAGTCAAGAGGGTTGGGCTAAGAGATGAATCAGAGGGTACTGACAGCAAGTCTTTCAGAAATGCCCCGACACAGTACACAATTAAGCCGTGATTTTAAACAGTGTAACTACAGGAATCAGCAGTTGATTTGTGCTCCTGGAAGCTTTTCAACAGGTTATGAGATTGAATTGCCATTGCTAAAAGAACCAGTGTTAAAGTGGACTTTTAACCGTGTAATACCGCTTACATAAAATCAACTGATCATAAAAATATCCAGAAAACAACATTCTATGATAAAAAAACATGAAACATGCTATGTGAGGAAGTTAAATCATTACACCACCAGTCATTTAAAATGTACTGTAGTATGGAGCACAGTAGCAAATCATAAGGGTTGGGGTGGTTACAGGCCCCCCTTCTGAGACAGTGCAAATGCACACAACAGATATGCACATAACACAAGGGAATCTCGTGCATGGTAACATTGTGAAAACCGTAAAGTAGTCTGAGAATATAAACTTAATTTCCTGTTGAATTAAGGTCTTGTTCCTAAAGTGAAAAGGCTGTTAGATTACGTGTATATCATCCCAGCCAGTCATGCCGTGTCCAGTGAAGGCTGATGTGCAGTTAGACTGAGAAGGAAAATTATAGATTTAACCCTGTCTCAGTTGTTTGTTTTCTTGCATTTGAGCCATCCCAAGTTTCCCACCCCAAATTCGGGAGCGACTGCAGAGCACTCAGCAGGGTGGACGTTCTTTCCAGCTCCATATAGACTATGCTAAATACTTACAGTACTTTTAAACAGTGTAAGATAAATATATCTGGCCATCCAGTAAACTATTGCAAACGGAACCACTTGGAGCAAAATGAGCCCTAAAAGCAGCAGCAGCACTCATCCTCAGGGCTGAAATGCATTTCAACAACCTGGGACCAGTGTCTCAACAAAATCTGGAGACCCAGCTTCTTCCTTGTCATCAGAACTTTCACAAATCCTCCCATTACTAACAAAACTGCAGGAGATGGGCAACAAGACCATCAAGCCTCTGGCTGCTATGGAAAAGAAGTTTACTGGCCTGGAACAAAGATTACCTACAACACCACAGCAATTGCTGATCTTACCACTTCTTCGACTGGCAGTCAGAGGTCAGTACAGGCCTGATCCATGACATCAATTTCCTGAGAGCCAAGGTGGAGGCGTTGGAGAATGGTCTTCTGCAGACGAACGTCGGATAGTAGGATTTCCTCCTCGATTTGCCAGCCGTATCGAACTTATGTCAACGCTGAGCAGAAAGATTTTGGGGACCTGAGTTATTAAATAGGACATGTGTCACCATTGTACAGGCTCAGTAATTCTTCTGCACCCTGGAGCTTGAGGGTGCTCTGCCTCATGACCATTGATGGCGATAGTGATCTTTATCCACCCCAGAGGCCAGAATACCCATGTTGCAAGCTGCTGTGAAAAAGGGACGTCTGGGAAGGCAGCTGATTGGGATTTTTCCCTGACCTGTCATCACAAATGCAAGACTGCAAGAAAAATTACAAGCTGTAAAGAAATCACTTCTGGCTAAAGGGGTGAAGGCTCAGATGCTCTTTTCAGCATGTCTGCATATCATACACCAGCAGAAATCCCATGTTTTTACTGACCCAGAGGCTGCATCAAGTTTTTTCAAGAACTTGCTTTCTGAATGGACTGTAGGGCCTTGGATCAAGATTCTGATGGGGAGCGGAGTGACTATAGTGGGACTATGGTTCTTTCCTCTTGCTACCCAGGGATGCTGAGTAAGGCCCTTGGACTATTATTACAGACTACCTGATGAGTACTCCTTGATAAATATATATATCTATATATCTAGTATGTACGCTGAAATGTTCATTTAACAGTTTTGATGTTTACTGACTATAACAAATTATTTCTAGCCTACTGGCTAATCACTTTTGCATAAGGAAAGATTTCTAATTGTGTGCTGATGCACACCACTCAGTTTGTGGACTGTAATTCTCCTTCAGAGATATTCTTCCCTACATGGTCCCTTAGAGGTGGCCTATGGGTGTAGGGTCTTAGTATAACTTAATCAAGCACAGATCATCTGTTTTCTGTGTAGTGTCCTATTTGCATTTGTTCTTCCTCCAACACATTACTTATGTCTGCAAGGGGAGGAAAGCTAGGTGCATTGCTATTTTATGTCCTGTGGTGAGAGTATGATATCCTAGAGCTTATTTTCTTGGCACACCTAATCCTGATGACCTCTGGGGGTGGAAGGCCTTGTCTGGGAATTATACTATTTTCTGCATAATAGTTCTGTCTAATACTTATTGTACAGACAATGTGCTGCCTTCTGCCAGTTGTTGGAATATGTATTTATTTTATGTACATGTTGCTAAGTGTAAGATGAAAATCTATAAATAGAAAGTTAAAAAAAAATTCTGCACCTCTGATGCTTAACGCAGTATGGCATCAGAAAACCTAGTGCTTTACCCAGTAGGTGTACTCCAAGTTGGGACTCCCTTGTCACTGAGATGACACAAATGTGCCTATGTAACAACTTTAAATGCCCACATATTAACAGTTGGAGAACCTTTTTGTTTCTGTTAACAATTAATATTGAGCCCCAGTGGGCACATAGAATGGGAGTTTAATTACATTAGTTTATACCAACTGTTGGCCATAACTGGTTCTTTTACTTTCATAAAATCCATTCATAAAGCACTTTCATAATGTACACAAGTACACTCGTGTAACCTTGATTCCTTTATCAATCTGCATCACCATTATGCATTTTCTAATGCTGTGATTCTAAAGTCTTTACCATAAACACTTTATAAACCATGTAGACTAATTCCATTACATTCCCTGCTGCCAGAAACATCATATCATACCCACACACATCTTGTCATTTACTCAGTCATCACATACAAAACAATCTTGCCATCAGTTCTTCCAGACTAACAATTATTTCTGAAGACATCTTTTGTATATGGACTCTTCCTCATATATTTTCCAGAAACTACATTGCAAAATATGTAAAAGCAACCTCTCTTTGTTTTCTTGTACGAGGCTATATAAACCAAATAATTGTAAAAGCAGATCTCAGTCTGCCCTCTCTCACAGAGAACTAGAAACATTTTTTCTGTGCTGCTTATCTCAGTTACAGCCTGTTGAGACCCTGGATTATTATAAAGCTCTGTGTTATGTTCAGCAAAATAAAAAAACACCTTTAACTGTTTGACTAGCACACTATAGCACAGCATATTCCAACATATAATTAGGTTCATAGTATTCACTTCTCAACAGCAAAATGAGAGACAAAAAAAAAAAAACAGAAGTGCGCACTTAAAGCCAAAAATTTTCCTTACACAGCAGACTATGACATAAGTTAACTGTATGTGTGTGTGTGTGTGTGTGTGTGTGTGTGATGAAAAAAAACACACAGAAAAGTAAATGCACCCGATTTATCAGACCACTGAGGATTAGAAATGATTTAGAGTAGTGGAAGACAAAAATGATTGGCTAGCTCATGAATGGATAGATAGTTAGATTTAAACAAGGCCCCTAAATTCTGCGGCCGCAGGGTTTTACGCAGAACTTTGCAATCTACCATAGAACTTCTGCAGTGCTGCAATTCACTCTTCTTAGTGATTTTTATTAATATTTCTGTTTATCCATAGAATCTGGTTCCGTCCCTCTTTATATCCAAACCCCTTTATGCTCAGAATGTGATGTTATCATTGCTATAGCATCATACATTAGCTAATGAAATGACTGCATTCCTCAACAGAAATGAACAGTCCTTATCTACCACAGCTCCACTGCCAGAGACGGTGGCACAGCACATCATGCATGGTGATATTTGTTCAACCTGCACTACAGCCTAATACAATTTTCAGTCTTAAATTATTGCACTAGGGCCAACTTAAACAAAACCTTGTCAATAGCACAGACCTGTTAAGTCCATACCTCACTTTGTACAAACCTATTTGTGCCTTTAAGGTATAGAATGCCATCTGAAATGAATAACTGGTAAAATGAATTTAACTGTCATTTTAAGAAAAATAAAGTAATTATGCCCCAAAAAGTGGAATATAATAATGTGTAGACCTGTTGAAAGAATAGACCTGTTAAATAAATAATTGCCTCTGTACACATTTTTGCCAGGGTTATTGATTACATATTGTCATTGTTTGAT
Organism: Neoceratodus forsteri; assembly: GCA_016271365.2. Classification (NCBI taxonomy): domain Eukaryota; kingdom Metazoa; phylum Chordata; order Ceratodontiformes; family Ceratodontidae; genus Neoceratodus; species Neoceratodus forsteri. The sequence continues at coordinate 1,088,500,901 of CM057459.1, forward strand.
AGAATCACCTAAAAGTTATGAAGAAATGTTGTGTGCAGGGACAGCTGTTGGGCCAGAGGGTAGCATGCTGTGTTTCCGTGCCGGCAACTCAGGTTCGGAGATTAGCTCTGGGTGCTGGCTGGGCATCACAAGGATTGGTGGAACACATCACTGCTCGGAGCCTGGGAAGGTATGGTGCAGTGTTCTGTCACATGGTGGACACATTGTGATGGGCTGGAGCTCTATCTCACAATCGGTTCACATGCATGTCATGGCCTGATGGTGTTACGCAGTGTGTCAGGAAAGCAGGCTGACATGAAATGAGTTATACAATAACTCCTCTATTCCATTTCCAATGGGACCTGTATGAATGAGGATGCAAGTTCATGGAAATAAATAAATAATAATAAAATATATATATATATATATACAGTATCTCTGTCTCTCTCACCACACACACACACACACACATATTTGTAGGTATGTTACAGATTGCATATAAATATATAAGTGATACACAGTGGAACCTCATGAGTGGCGTGAAAGCATATACAAATATATAAGTGATAGACAGTGGAAACCTCATTAGTGGGATAGATAGCATGCTTATAGAAATACCTTATTTATCACTTAAGGTCCCTCTGCATATGTCATTTATGTAGTAGGCTAGGACCTTAAGGGACAGACATTTGTTTTGGTATTTTAGGCATAAAATTGTTTCTATAAGTCTGTTATTTTTTGAACTAGTGTTACTGTGCTTTCCACCATCCTGATTGCTATAACCACTGCCATGAAAGTGAAGTCAGGATGTCAAGCTTGACACTGTGATGTGGTAGTTTGTTACTGTCATAGAACTTCCTGAGAAATTACAAACCACAGCTGCAGAAGTTCTGTGGCAAATGGTAGTCTTATACAGAACTTGGTCCCACTGTGCTGCAGAAAAGTAGGGGCCCCAGATATAAGAGTCATATTAGATAAATTAAGAGATTATGTGGTATGCTGTAATTCCATTTTCATTGCCACACACCTAACCTTTGTCAATGAATACCACTGCTGGAGGTGGCATCTCTCCACACCAATAAACTGCAGTATCATGTCTGCAGTTGGTGCTTTAAGTCCTGCACTCTTTCATGGATCTGCAGGAGGTTCTGTGCCAGCACATTTGAATTCTAGCCAATTCTGCTGGGACATTTTTCTGTCAGCTTCTGGGTTGTGCGGACTCTGTCAAGGAGGAAGCCCACAGGGTAGGTTCTATGGTCTGCTGAAAGACATGGACCTGCTCGGTGCCTGGGTACCATATCTGTTTCTGCCTTCTGCACTCCTTGAATCTTACAGTTAGACAGCTGCACCTTCTGGATGTGGAGGCTCCACTCGGTTGACCGTCCACACGGGTTGAAGAGGGGCAAAGGCTCCAACACCTATTGGTCCCTAACCTGTTCACCTGCTACACACACCTTAGTGTACTGATTCACGGTTCTGTCCAAAAGACCCTGCCCACAGTTGCCAGTTTGTTAGCAGGATTCTAGACCTGTTGGTGAAGCATGACACAGAAGCCCAGCTGTCACAGAGAAAAGTTTATTCCAGAAAATACAGAAAAACAGCATACCTGCTGGAAGGTCGAAACCTCTGAACACCATGGTGTTGTCATGCAAACTCAGTGAAAACAGTCTTACAGACATTGTTATGCCATAAATAAGAAAAGTATGTTATTAGGTGACAGCCTGCCAAACAAGGTAAAATCGCAAAATAGTACAGAAGTCTCATTCGTTAGAAGGTTAGCTCAGAAGGCAGTTAGATCATCTCTTTCTCTGCACGCATTCTCTAGTAAGAGTGAAGCTAGCTGAAACTAGTTCTGGGTTGCAGTACAAAAGATGCTTACTATTGCACAAAAATAAAGATATGTCAGCTGCATAGCTTGGAAAAGTAACTGCCCCATCAGGCCTGCATAAGCAGTGCTAATACTATTAGGGCTAGGGTTGCCAGCACATAGCCCTGTTAGGATACTACAATCATATACGCATTAACGTATTACATAAGCACATAGTACTACACTATATCCTACCTTGCTAAGCATATTATGAATAAAATGTATGTGTACCATATGCTGCACTATGAATAGGGTTGTGGGTGGTCCAGGTCTACACAATGGTTCTGGTGGTCCTCATTTCGTGAAGTACATTCATTACAGTGAGTGTTGATGGCACATTATATGCTCTGTTGAGTTCTAGGGGCCAATAATGTGTCGATTTCCTCCATTTTTGAATGTGAAAGCATGAATGGTAATGGGAGATTTGAGCATTGTGCAGTGAGGCCATTAAGTCCACTTACAGCGGTCCCACCTTTTTGCTGAATTGGTGGAAGATGCAGGGTGTAACTGCCATTCCGCCTGACTTAGGATGACTCTGCAAACCAGTCCACTTGGGAGTTCAGTTTCCTACCATGTAAGTTGCCAATATTTCCTGTAGGTGCCTCTCCTCCTATCACAGTACCGTTAGGGCCTCACTAATCATGGTACAGCTATGAGCCTCATTTGTTTGTTGAGGTAAGCCATAGTAACCTGGTTGTCCATTCTTACAAGGACTGCTTGTCCTGTGATGGAGGGGCAAAAATAAGAGTGCATGGTACACTGCTCTCATTTCCAGGTTGTTGATTGGTAGACATGACCTAGATTGTGACCATTTCCCCTGAGTGACATGGCAATCCAAGTATCACTCCCAGGCCTACAGACTTGCATCTGTTGTGACTGTCGCAGTTGCAGGACAGGAGATCATGGCATGCCCTTGTCAGATTGGACTTGTTCATCCACCAGATAAAGCTGTCCAAAACTGTTGAGTTGGGGGGATCTCTGTACTGAAGTCCTGTGTTGCCTGGTCCCATGTGTCCAGAATTCATCTTTGAGAGGCCCATTTGTAGTCTGACCAAAGCACTGTGTCTAACAGTGCTGCCATTAGTCCCAGTATTTTTAGATAATACCACACCTCTTTGTTGGGCTGAGATCCAATTCTGTTTATGTGATGAATGATGCTTTGCACTTTATCTTTGATGGTGTCACTGTATTAGTTGTGTATTGATTATTGCTCCCAGATGTGAGTTCCTGAGACAGAGCTAGCTGTCTCTTGTTTCAATTATTTTCCAACTGTGCTGTTGGAGCCACTGAACTATTAGCTCAAGTGTCCCTTTGTGGCTGGTTTTGTGAACTTGCCTGTATAGCCAATCGCTCAGGTAGGGTATGGCATGGACTCCTTCCTTGTGTGGGGAGGCAGCCAACACCACCAGTGTCTTTGTCAATGGCTATAGGGCCAATGTGGGTCAAATGGAAGGCAGGTGTATTGGTAATGCTCTCTGTTACTGTCGAGTCTGAAATTGCCTTAAGGGACTGTTGGATTGGGATGTGAAGGCACACATCTTCAGGTCAACTGAGGTCAAAAGTTGCCAGGTTGAAATTGCTAGGTAGTGGATCTCAGTGCACTCCATTTTGAATCTTTTGGAATGCTACGTGCTGGTTTAATAATTTAAGATCTAGCACTTGATGCAGACTGCCCATCTTTTTGGCAATCATGAAGAAGGTAGAGTATACCCCATGTTTTGCTCTTGACGGGGGTCCTTGAAATGGCTCTGTTTGTGTCAAGAATGGCTTGTTGAATTGCATCCACCTTCTCCTGGGATGCTGGTGGTTGCTGGTGGCTGGGAGGTCATCGGTCTATGTGGAAGTATCCTTGTTAGAGTGTGATAACATATCCGTGTGTGACCAGCTCTTTGCCCCATCTGTCTGTTGTGTTTGGGCCCATTGTCTGATGAATAGCTGAAGCTGTCCCTCTACCAGTGGGCTGCTCACCTGGGCCCACCTCGCCTCATTGTTTCTTCTTGTTGTTGTGTCATAAATTTGGTTTACACCAGGCGGGCTGAATTTTCAGTTGGAGTTAAATATTGACCTGTTTTATCGTTGATATCTCCTCCATTAGTCCATGCTTTTGGAAATGAAAGTCATCAGCAGTAGGATCACACAGAAACTTTTTGCTAGCTGGGCAGCATCAATGAATGTATAACATAGGTGGCCCATTACTCTCAATTGTTTCTTCTGCCATCAATCATCATCGGATTTGCTGAAGAAAACGCCAACAAAGCCATTGCCATTATTTTGTTGTTTTCCATACTTTAGTAAGTTTACTATCATCATATCTGCATGCCACCAAACTACAAAGAACCTTTAATTAGATACTGTGTTTGCAGTCATAAAATCTATAAAACAACACACACTGCATTTGTGTGTGCTGTTTTGGCCTTTCTCACAATGTGAGGAATTATGAGATTTACCAGGGCTTCTACCAGGCTACAAGGTAACACTGTCAGAAGGCTTTATAAACCACCTTTGCTCATAAAGCAGTGAAAGCCATAGAAAAGGAAAAAGGTTGAAAGTCTGCTTCTCTGTCGCTTCCATCCAAAAACAGTTATCGAGTTGTAAGACAAGAATAAGGAAATGCATCATCTCAGACTTCCTCCTTATCTGGCTATAAGCACAAGCACAAAGATAAAGACAAGTCTACTTTGTCAGTGAGGTCCTGGTCACCATTGAAATCAATCGTCCTCATCAACACCTGCTGCGGCATTGTCAGAAGTACCAGTGACCATCACTGAGACACCATGGTCAGGTCTGGCTCAGGCACTGCCATATCTATTATAGACAGTACCTTGCATCATCGGGCTCCAACCTTTGTGGCAGGTAGTCCCTGACCCTTTCAGGGTGCAGTCAACTCCCAGGCTATGCTGGCATCGTTTTCTGATATGATACTGATGCATACCATCATGGTTGCCACTGCAGGTAACATTGCCGGTGATGGGGCCTTTTGGTTCTGTGCCTTCATCAATAGCTTCTACAAGTGTGCCGCAGATTCCTGCCTCTCAGCTGCTGCTGATGTCACTGGCTCTTTCTGCTGTTCCCATCATCGTTCATGATGTAGATGCAATGGAGTATAATCCTGTCCTCATGGAACTTAAAGCAGATTTAGAGGAGGAATATGAAGGCAAGGAGCAGTATGAATAGAGAAACTTGCCCTCTAGCTCTACCCTCTCATCCTGCAGTGAGGACTCAGTGGCTTATACCCCAAGGTCTCCTCCTCAGGACCAATCTTTTGAGGCCATAATGCAGCAAATGCAGTCTGCCATGGATTTCACAGTGGAAGAGGAAGATTCCACCAAATGGAATCTCAAGAAGTGTTTGAGGTGCCTGCACTCCTCCATTATCATTTCACCTGTGTATCCTGCATCAGAGGATGCTACTTTTGTGGCATGGCATAAACCTAACTCACTGCCTCCAGTCTCTAGAAAGGCTGTCAAGCAGTACAGCTCCATCTGCTAGGCCTTATTATGCTAACCAGCCTGAAACTGACTCTGTAGTCATCATAGCTGCTCATGATAGGCTCAGGGCTTCCAAGACACAGGAGCTCTTTACCTCCTATTAAAGAATTTAGGAAGCTGGATGTAATGGACAATGTACTGTATAGTACATATGCTTCTGCATTCTTGGGCCTCAGGCTTGCCCATTATCAGGCCCACATGATTAAAAACTAGAACAGTCTATGCAAAGATGCGTGTACTGCTGCCCAGACTTTGCCTGATGGGTCTGTCAAAAGTAATTTGCTTAAAACTTTAACTTCTGGAGCTGAAAATGGGAAACACTTGCTGTGCTCTGCTTATGATGTCTGTGATTCTTCTGTTAGGCCACAGCCTCTGGCATTTGCATAATATGCTATTCTTGGCTCAGAGTGATTGGTTTTGCCACTGATGTGCAATGGGCAGTTTTGAATGATCCTTTTAAGGTTTCTGAACTGTTGATTATGATGTTGAACAAGCCCTATGTGGCATTCAGACTTCTATGATAACTCTAAGGTCTGTTAGTCTCTCTGCACCACTTCCACTAAAGGCATGGTCAGGACTATTTTCATAGACTTGCAGCCACAGGTAACTGTTTCTACCATCACCAGGGTCATAGTAGGGTGGTGGTCCCCTCCCAGCTCCTTCCCCGGTGCCTATGCCAAAGCACCAAAGGAATCTGTTCTGGTAGCCTTGTCACCCCCAGTTCTGCTCTTCTTCTGTCCCCCCACCCTCAGCTACTGCCTCCAGGGGTGAGTGTGGGGAAGGATCTCCTGCATCAATAACAGTGGCAGGGAATCACCATGGTGAGTGGGTGCTGGAGATAATTGCAAGGAGGCATGCCTTGCACGTGATAGAAATCCTTCCAGATTATCCTTCATCTCCTTCCTTTTATCCTCCAGGCCACAGAGGAGATTCAGACCCTATTTCAGAATCATTCCATAGACCTGATTCCTCACAAAACAGGAACACAGGGTTATATTCCAGAGCCTACTTTGTTCCAAAATGGACAGGAGAACTGTGTCCTGTGTTAGATCTCAGAAATTTTAACCTGTACATTAAATACAAAAAGTTTCAAATGGTATCCTTGCAGGACCTAATTCCTTAATACAAACAGGGACTGGCTCTGTTCTCTTGACATGAAGGATGCATACCTTCATATAAAGGTCAGGAAATCCCACACAGAGTACCTCCACTGTATGCTGGAGGGCAGGCACTATCAGTTGAAAGCATTGCCCTTTGTCTTTTCCTCTGCACCATGGATCTTTGTTAAATGTTTAGTAGTATTGCAGCAGCCCTTCCCAGGGAAGGCCAGCTACAAGGAAGCTCTGCTTTCACACCCTGATACAAACCTGTCAGTTGTTTGATGACTTGGGGTCACAGTGAATGTGCCAAAGTCTATGTTGACTCCCTGCCAGAGACTTATTTACATAGGAGTAGTCTTGGACATGGAAATGGATGTGCCTTCCTGCCCCAGGACAGAGTGGTCAGTCTGATTGCTCAGATACACTTAGTGCACAGAAGCCACTATGTCTCGGCATGAACAATGTTACATCTCCTGGGTCTAATGGCTGTGGCCATAGTGACTGTGCCACTAGCCTGTCTTCATATGAAGATTCCATCAGTGGATACTTGTGGTCCAGTAGAACCAGCTGACGGTTGAGTAGGAGCAAATGTTTCTCGTCACATCTCCATTACACAGAGCATTGTTGTGGTGGATAGACTGCAAGAATGTACTGAAGGGCATTCTATTCTTTATACCATGAATGAGAACTACTGATCCTTGTGGTAAATGACCTCTTCGCAAGACGGGGTCATCCAGAGCTGGACTTTTTTTGTCCCCACACACACAGAACTGCTGCATTTCTGCTTGCCTGATTCAGGGCTTGGAGTTTTTGGTGAAATGCATTGTCCATCTCTTGGAAAGGGAAATTTCATATGCATTTCTCCCTATTCCTCTAATACAGAGAGTTCTGCTCAAGCTTATGGGGTGGAAAGTGCCACTTTCATCCTCATTGCTCCATTTTGACCTCACCAGATATGTTTCCATGCCTTCCACATCTAGCATTGGAGAATCCTGCCCCTCTACCTCTATGTCGGGGTCTGCTATCACAGGGCAAGTGGTCCCTGGTCCATCTAGACCTGAAGTCCCTGCACCTACATGCATAGCCCCTGGAAACATAGCCATTACTCATTTTGGGCATCCCTAAGGTTGCTAATGTCCTACTTGTGGCTCTGTAACCTTCCACCAGTTATTCTTATTCCCTGAAATAGAAGCAGCTCACTCTGTGGTCTGCTTACTGGAATAGGGACCTTTACATGTTCCTTGAATTCTGTTCTGGAATATGGTGTAACCCCACTACAAGTGGGGTTCCTGAAAAGTCTTCCTGAGCTTGCCTAAATGTCACTGCCAGGCTGGTGTTCTGTGTTTTAGCAGATTAAATGTATTGCCTGAGTGTGCCTGTATAGCCTCTGTGTACTGTCTCTTTAAGAGCTGCCTGGATTGCAGTCTTAATCTAAAAGGGAGCTCCTTTAGAATATGTGCTTGTTTGCTGATCATTTGTTAGAGTAGTAATAATATTGCAGTTTGTTCTAACCCACCTTCTTTGCAGCAAGGACTGTTCTGTTTATCTCCACCAACTTGGCCTGGGACGGTCAGAATGGGCTAATCAGTACTGTTGGGACTCGAAAATGGAGCCTGCCTACAGGGGCTTGGTGGGGTCAAAACTTGTAGGAACTGTAGTTTTTGCATTTTGGCACCTAAAATAACCTGGAGGGAGCCCTTGTTGTGACTGACAGACAGATCAGCCAACCGAACCTTTTGGATCTTGGGGAAATTCCCAAGCTGCTTGCAACTAGTTTCAGTTCTGAGTTGGGAAGTGAAGAGATAACAGCTTGAATGATTCAAGCAGCAGCCCTGACGTAGATTTGTGCAGGAGAACTGTGGAAAGGCCTGAGTTTTGCCCTGCATGCCTGCCTGCTGTCCCTGAGAGAGGGAACTTGTGCCTTTTTCAGACTGAATCCGAACTTGGAGGCGGTAAGCCACTGGTGTGACCAGGCTCCTACCTGAAGAAGAATGAAAATTTGCTGAATGCGATCAGCCTGTCTGCAGCCACCTCTGAACTTCCGGATTGTGCAGAGACTCTGTAATTGCGACCGGAAAGCCTTTGTCTGGTACAGAGGAATTTCCTACATGTGAATGTGTTGTGTGCTGATAGTGGGTCGTGATTTGGTTCCCCACTGTGGTTTGAATTGTGTTCTGCTTGCTGGAAGCTGCATTAGAATTTCCTTACATGTTAATGTGCTGTGTGCTGCTAGTGGGTCGCGATTTGGTTCCCCACTGTGGTTTGAACTGTATTCTGCTTGCTGGAAGCTGGATCCAGCCCCAGAGATGGAATCCAGAATCATCTCTATTGGCCCTGGCTTTGCCACACTGGCCCAGCCTGACTACTCAATGCACACAGAAAGCCATCGATGAGAGACCTGCTTGGGGATCAGCCCTTGCTCAACAATTGAACAGGAGCGATGCCTCAGTGATTTGTGTGGGCCCGCTTCTCCGGCACTCCAGCTCAACAACCTGCAGTCTCGATTTCATCCTGCCTATGTCCAGTATTGGGTATCATGAGTAAACACCAGGTATCTCCCTGCAACAACAGCTAAATCTAAAGTGTTGTCATCTGATTGGTTGCTTTTTCTTTCATGAACTGAGCTCTCCGCCTCCGGATTACAAATAGTGTGTGTTGTGCATGTTGCTTTCTTCCATCACAGGGCCCCAACCAGCTGCAACATTCATGGATAGCCCATCATCTTCCTGCCTGGGTACCCAGAGGTGCGACTGTGTGGGGACTTTAAGCTTATGCATAACTGTTTGATTAATACAGCCTTTAAGCCAATCAACCTGATTACATCATTTCCTTGTTCAAGTCCCCTGAATAAATCAGATCTGATTTTTCTGCATTTAACCTGACTATGATTCCAGTTTGTGCCAAGAGTACTGTACTCTTGCTATTTGCTGTGCATAACCTTGTTTTATGGGGGTCCCCAGGGTCGAGCCAGAGGAACCAGCCCTGGTGGTAAGTGCAAACTGTGTGGGTACTTGTATGGTGTACAAGGAGTACTGTGAAAGTGATTATCGTATATTGCCTCAGGCCACTGAGGGGAAAGAAGGGGTTGGTAGTGTCCTGGAGGGCTGTGCCAAGTTAGTTTGGACCAGTACCAACTCCTGACCCTGGGTAGAGGCACCCATTGCAGAACCTAGGTCCCTTAACCGCTACTAGCCAAGCAGGCAGGAGTAGTAGCCTGTGGGATAAGCGCCACCTAGGGGTTACATCTTGGAGGCTCACCGTGGGGATTTTGTGCCTTCTAGTGGCCAAAAGTATGAATTATTGTTAAAGATTAATGGCTACCCCAGTAGAAATGGCTGTTGGTGGGGTGGTGTACTGGGCAGGAGATCGACCCCAAAATGCTCTGCTTATACTGGATATTCTCCTGGGTACCAGTAAGGAAACTGTAGAGGAAGCACTCTCCAAAGTTGAATGTTTAAAACCCTGTGGTGGTGGGTTGACAGGCTGATTTGATTGCCCAAACTTTCATAGCCTTGGTAAAGTGTAGTAACCTTGTGGACAGCTCTAAAGTGCCACAGACTGTTGCCTCAGAAGGGGTCCAAGCTGCCTGGACAGCGATAACAAAAGACAGTAAAGACCCTGTGGAGGATGAGCTCCACCATTATCTGAGACTTTTGAGGAGAAATTTGCTAAGTTGTTGCTGGAGGAAGGGAAAACTGTAGAGGACTTTAAGAAACTGTTTCTACCACCTGGGGTGTTCTTTCCTGACATCTCCTCCCACTCCAGCACCTGTTACTGCCCGCCTTCTGTGCCTGTGCCAATGCTGGCCCCTATATCTGTACCCACCATTAGTCATGACTCCTACCAAAGGCTGAGAATGTTCTCAAGCACCCTCCACCCCCAGGGAGGATGACAGTGAGACCTGGATCAACTATGTTGCCCCTGGTACCCGTGTGGCAGTGTGTGGAGGCTGAGAAGTGGAAAAGAATCATAGAAAGTTTCAGGGGCCCTGCCCTTGAAACCATTACATTTTTGAGGTCCACTAACCCTGATGCATCTGCTCAGAAGTACCTATCTGTACTTGAAGGCAATTTTGGGAGCATTGAGTCAGGGGAGACTTTAACGTGGAAATACCAAGGTACCAAACAATGGAAGGGGAAAGTTTATCTGCGATGTTACTCACATAGAAAGAGCTCTGCTACTGTGACTTGATAAAAGAACTCTGGGAGGTAGAAGGTGAAGAGGAGATTGTAACTATGGGGTGAGTGCAGCCCAAGTGATCATGGCATGGGAAGACCTTCTGAAATAGAGACCACTAAGAATGTCCCACGGTGGGCTAAATGGTGGGGGAGGAATTGCTGAAGGAAGTCAGAAAAGTACAACTGGGTGCATTCACTGAGGTATCCCTGCTGACAGAGACCCTGGCCCCTGTCAGGACGTGACTGTTATGGTGGTGGGGATGCACCCTCAGGCATTCTCTATTGGGGAGGCTTCTTGGCTGAGCTCAAGGAATTGACTACTACCCTAAAGGAACTTTTGAGACATGGTACACTACCTGCAGAAGTCAGATCACAATCTCCGTCGATGCTCCAGCACCACCTGCTATGTTTTCCCCAAGGATGCCCGACAGCGTCATTTGTCATAATTGCAGCAAGGATGGCAATATGAAGAAGGAATGCCAGTCTCAGAAGGACTTAGAGAAGTGGTGAAACAACTTTAAGGAGAGCTTCGAAAATGAGTCAGTGGTCAAGGGTGCACGAAATGACCGCAGTAAAGGCTTTGGCTATCCTAACTCAAACCCTCTGTGGCTAAATCATCTGTCCAGGCTCCTGCTGTTGTCCCTCCAGCCTGGGCCAAGATAGTAGGCCCTTCAATGGAGACTAATGTGGCTGTGAATGGTATTCTTACTCGGGCTGTGCTTGACAGTGAGTCTAAGTGACCGTTGTGTTTCAGTACTGGTATGACAAACACTTATCTGATGTGCCCTTACAATCCCTGGAAGGCCTACATATGTGGGGGCTGAGCGACAAGTCTTATCCATATCTAGGATATGCCCACCTCTGGTTGTCTTTTCCTGCAACTATCACTGGTGTAGAGGAGCAAGTAGAGATAATGGCTCTAGTGTGTCACCCCACTGGACTGGATGATGGGGTTCCCTGTTAATTGGAACAAACGATAAAGAATCCTTAGGCATTCTTATTAGTCTTAACCAAAGTTTACTTTCCTGGTATCTACAGTGACAGCAATATTGGTTTAACCCACTTCCGATCTTATGTACGAAGCAGAGCAAGAATGTCCTCAGCCCATTATTTTCCTAAGTGCTTTAAAAACTGGAGTAGTAGGTCTTGCCCAGATTCTTACTATCCCAAACTTCCACCCCAAACAGTGCTTGTGATAAATATTTACCTAAATTGTTTGAATGCGTGGTTCAATAGAGTTCCCCTTATCTATAATTAAAACACTATAGGCCTGAGATAGTTTTTCACTTTATCCATGATGCAATTGACATGCTTGTTCCATTTACAATTTTATGAAAAGAAACTCCACATATACATATAACATATGAGTCTACTGTATTGATTTTGGTAGATCATGTCCTTCAGTGTCCTGTTTTTTTTTTTTCTATTGCCAAATATTACCACTTTAATCTTGTTTGGGTTAACTTTAAGATCCATGTTTAGGGACTTCTCACAAAGTAGGTCCAGTTTCTTTTGAAGGCCTATTTTTGACAATGATAATATAACTATATTGTCCACATAAGCCAAATTGACACAAGTAGAACTATTAATTTTAGATGAATCTGAATCCAGTTTGTTTAACTCTCTAACATTTTATCTATATATAGAAAAATAGAGTCTGGGCTAGGACACACCCTTTTATGGGTAAGGAGGATTCAGACACTTCTCCTGCAACTCCAGTTCTTATTGAAACCCAGGTATTATTATATAGGTTATATATTGTATACACCAAGTTCTTGCTTATTCCCCAACATAATTTTCCACAAGGTGTTCCTGGAAACTGAATCGAAAGCCACTGAGTAATCTATAAACTGTGTATATTTTCTGTTTATGCACCACTGTATATTTTCAGTTAGGTGGCATAATACTAAAATCTTAAAACAGGTAGAAAAGTTTTTCTAAATCCCATTTGAAGTGGGGATATTCCACTAGTTCTCTCTATTTCTACCATAAGCTTCTGTAATAGAGCTTTGGAAATATTTTAAATTTAAGTCCAACAAACTGATTGATCAGTACATTGCAGGGTCAGATGTAAGACCCTTTTTATGAATTGGTATTAAGTGGGCTCCTTTCTGAGATTCAGGAAAATTAGTTTCCTTTACACACCTATTATAAAAATGGTTCAAAATGTACCATAGTTGAGGTTGAACAAGATATACTTCTGCCGGCACCCCATCTGGCTCAGGTGACTTTTTTACCTTAAGTGTGCTAATTGCTAGTAGAATTTCTTCATATTTTAATGTTAAATAGGGTGGATTACTGGCATCGGTTTCTGGGAAGAGCAGTCTGCCCAGAACCCCAAAATATACATATAAAGTGTTCTTCCATTTTTCTTCAGTTATATATGTATCTATTTTGGTATTAGAACCATAAGTACCCTTAGCCACTGGTGTCCAGAATTTTTGAATCTTTGTTTTCCACTACATCCAGCATTTTCCCATTGTTTTAGCTGGTGGACCTTTTTTCCTTTATAAGTGACTTATACTCTTTCTTAAGTGTGTTTAATTCTCCCAAACCTTTTTGGAGGGTTTGCTATGTATACCTTGTTTAACTTTCTAATTCTCCTTTTGTTTTTATATATTCTTCATCAAACAGCTGTCATTTTGTGGCTTTCTGACCCATGATAATTGTACTTTCCAGTTTTTCTTTATATTTTTAATTAAGAGTAGTAATTCTACTTTCAGATCATTAAAACTACAGTGATCAAGATTATCTGAGTCAGTCTGCTGAATGGTTTCATAAGTACCTCATTTATTCTTTCTGCAGAGTTGTGATGCCAGAAAATTTTGAGTTCTGATTTCAGAAAAAGGGACCATATTATGGCCAGATTGAACCTTGTGACATAATTTCTTGCTAAAAGAACTACTGGAAAGTGATCACTATCAGCTTGATATATATATATATATATATATATATATATATATATAGAAATTACTTCTTCCTACTGAATGGGAGAGCTAGGATGGTGATGAACTAGAGTTTGGACTTACACTGCTGCTAAGGGTGCATCAGTGGTGGATCTAATGTTGTGGTCAGGCCCCAAATGGTTGGGACACATTATATATATATATAGTAGCCAGCTATTGGAGCCTGACACTACGCTGATCTGCTGCTGGCACAATCATCCTCACCCGTCTAACTCCAGGAAGAAAGTAATTCTCCATAATTCTATTCATTTAAACCTGCAGTGTTAACCTTCTGGTCTTTTGACCTTCATGTAATTATCTTGCCCACATTATTATATGCAAAGTAAGGATTTTTAACATAACCATCATAACTCCCTATGCGGGCGTTAAAGTCTCCAGCAATTAAAATTCCTTCTTTAGTGCATACATGTTTAAGATTTTCAAGTAAGTCCTTTAGCTGTGTCCAAAAGTTCACACTGTAAACTCTAGAGCTTCTAGGGGACAGTAGCAATTCATACTCAAAAACTTAAAATCACCAGCATCCACATAATTTACAATCACATTTTCCATCATTTTTATAAAGGTTACCTTCTTGATAGAGCCAACTTTAGAATAAGAGGATGCCCACAAGCATCTTCCTAGCTTTTGCATTTTTCTACCAGAGTAGAATGATTTCATACCCACTCAGGTTAATTTTGTCCTCCCATTCCTGTCATGTTTCTTGTATCAAGATGTCAAAATTCTCAATAAAAGTTTTCCAGTCCTTGTTCCCAAATTTACTTTTCAACCTGCAATATTCCACAACAACAAAGAGGTTCTCTTTTTTTTATTTTGGATCTCTATCATCATCATCAGAGAAGGAGGTATTGGCTAAGGTTAATTGTCAATTACAGTACCCTACCAGTATTTTCCCTACTTTCCTCACTTTGCCTAAGACTATTGGGTTAGGTTCCTGAGCACTATTAGCCAAAACTTCAGACTCAGCTATGTATAACCCTAAATTATCAAGGATATACTCCTTTTGTTTTATTGTATTTACTATTTCTTTGTCCTTTATTAATAGTTCAATCTGGCTATCAGGACCAGTTCTGCTAACTTACATTCCTTCTTCATTTCCATTGGTATTTGTAGAATATTTGTGAAGAAGCTCAAAATGTCTCAGTTAGCTTATTATTATCTTCATTTTCCAACCTTTGCAAACCAAAAGGTTTAAAGAAACCACCTCGTTGTTACTCTGCCATTTGAAACATCTTTTTTTATTAAAAATATATTTGGAAAACTAGTATGAAAATCATCATTTTATAAGTCTGTACCACTTAACTAAACACAATTAGCTACTCTGGCAGTAGCTTAAATATACATCCACCAGAATAGAGGAGTCTAAGTTTAGAGATTTAATCTCCAAGATATCTTCCTTATAAATATCTATGTCCAGTAATGTATTTATGCTTTATTTTATTTGAAAGTTTTGAATGCCCTTGTCAGTTTATATCCAGTTACTTGGATCTATAAATCTAATAAGGGGTAGGTTTCCTTATTCATAGTTTTCTTTTCTTTTCGCATTTAGCCTTTTGGGAACCCCTGCCATCTTGCTCTACCTTTCCTTATCAGTTCAGTTCAGTTTAATGTTAAAAGTGTGTATAACACTAAATATGACACACAACATATGATAACCAGATCATAAAATAAAATATAACAAAATGCAAAATGCAGAACTGCAGGAGAGCTCAATAAATACAATAAATAAGTCACATTACATCAATTATCATAGACAATACATCCAGGTTAATTCATGCTGAACCATTATATAAATCCTTCACTTTTAATCTAATGGAGGCTATTGTAAATTGTGCAACACTCTACAGAATAGCAGCATTATTCATATTTAAAAAACTTTAGTTTTTCCTCACTTTCAATATATAGATCTTTAAGATACTTATCTAACCACTTTTATGTAAACATGCTAAATTTTGACATTCCAGTAAAATATGTACCAAATCCCATTTACCTGGGCAATTACCCTTACATTCTAAACCATTTATGTAAGTTTCTCAATAAACAAAACCTGATGAATATCCAGCATTTATATCAAATATTAAATCTGCAATAGTTTTATACTGAAGGTTTGTTCGGCAAATATGGATATAATCTCTTCTCCTATGTGTATCTTTCAATATCTTATAGTTCTTAAAATTTCAGAAAATGAAATTCTTCCCAAATCATTTTGTCTAGAGATATCATAAACTCTTTCTATAGCTTCACTAAAGCCACTGTTTAAGTTCAATCCTTGATATTTATCCATACTTGACAAACCAGCCAAACTAATTTCTCAAAGTCCTTATCAAGTCCACCTATCAATGTTGATCTTTCTATACACCCACTTAATACACACTCTCCATCCAACATAAATTCAGGAGTAAATTTAAGCTTGTTATTATTTAACGTACAAGATATTTCACCTGTCTTACTAACATTTTTGACTTCTAGAAATAAGACCAGTTTCAGCTCTAAAATATTCAGCTGGGACAAATTGTAGTAAGTTTAATATCAGTCTGATATACTTGATTGTACTGGTTCTAAATTAAGAACCCCAGAATCTTTCTCCCAAACCTCAGACCCATATAGTATGGTTGATTCAACTTTAGCTCTATAAATGTCAAGCAATGTAGTTCCAGAATTATTTATATATTGCTTACTAAATTTATTAATACCCCAAATAATCTGTCTACCTATCTTTTATTAATTTTAATATGCAATTTCAGATGTTGGTAGATTGCAATAAAACACCCAAATACAAATAACTATTTACTTCTTCCAACATCATATTATTTTTGGACCATTTATAGTTCAACTTCTTAGGTCTATTCATGACCATTATCTTTGATTTCCTATATTTATACATAAATCTAGTTTTTAAGAGAAGTAGCCAAACATGATAACACTTTTGTAAACCTATAGTGGATTTAGAGAGGAGAAGAATATCATCTGTATACATAATAATATTGACCTTAAAATTTACAGTCTTTGGGGATCCATCCTGCCTATCAAGATCCTGTACCACCTGATCAATATACAAATTAAATAGAACAGGGGCCAATAATTACCCCATTTTACACCCATATCTATTAAAATAAGAAATGATACTCTACCATCTGTAGAATATCTAATCAGTATACTTGTATTCGTATATAGTTGCTTTATCAAAGCCAACAGTTTCTTATTCATTCACAAACCTGACAAATCTCCCATAAAACCCTCTATTTACATTATCAAAAGCAGAGGTTAAATCAAGGAATGCCAAAAATAGAGGTTGTTTGTTTTTCTTAAATTTCCTAATCAAATGGTCCAAAATATAGATGCAATCAACGTAGAAAAACCTTCTCTAAATCCAAACTGTTGGTTACTTATAACATTATTTTCTTTTATCCGTTGATTAAGCTCATAGAGCAAAGTTCAACAAAAATATTTGCCAAAATACTCTGAAGAGCAATAAGACGATAATTGTTTTGGAAACGCTTATCACCCTTTTTATGGATTGGAACTATTTCAGCTCCTTTCCAAGACAGTGAATAATTTCTGAGTTTTTACATAATCAAAGAGATGTTTAAAATCACTGACCACCAATTTACATCATTCTGATATACCTCTGCTGGAATACCATCCAAGCCTGAAGTCTTGTTTCTATTTTGTGCAAGGATAGCATTTTCTAGTTCGGTACAGTAAAACTATAAAGCTCATAGCTTTCATTTTCTTCAGCCTTACCCTAGAAAACCCCTTATTAGAATTAAGACTGTTATTTTCACTATATAAGTCAGTAAAATGCTCAACCCACTCCTCTTCAGGAATAATCGCCTCTATGTTCCTGGAAGGACCACGTTCAGCATAGGTAGTTATCTTCCAAAAATCTTAAGAGTTTTTCCCATCAATTGCAAGTTGTAATAAAGTCCATAATTTAGCATTATAATCCATTTTCTTTCATCTAATAAGTGTCCTATACTCTCTCTCAAAAAGGTAAAGTCTTATTATAAATTAACTCTATATCTTTCTAAAAAGCCTTGCCACTTTATTCAGTAAAATTGTGTATTTCCTGCATTCATAATTGTACCAGGGATTTTTTTCAAAGCCGATCTTCTGGTATATAAATCCAATTTTGGTTCTCATTTTATTACTAACGTACACTTAGTTTTCAAAATACATAAAAATATCATCCCTGAAGCACGTAAGATCTCTTCTTTTAGTTTTAAAGTTAACATATAGTTTTGCAAAGTGTCAATGTTATTTTTTTATCAGAGGATCCCATCTTATTTTCTTTTTTGTAAGTTGCATATGATTATCTAATTCTAGCTCAATTGACATCATAAGTTAATTCATTTACATCCCCATATTCTATTATAGCTTGCAATGGAAAGTGGTTAGAAAAATGTTCATTTAGAACTTCAAAACCAATGGTGTTAGAAAAATAAAAGCAACATCAACCAGTGCAAGATCCAGGATAGAGCCACCAGTCTCAGTTGGAAAAGTGATTTCACCCAAGTGATCTGTCTTTGATCGACCATTTAGGATACATAAATTATTTTCCACAATGAACTCCAATAATAATTTACCCTTATGATCCACTTTTGTAATCTTAGATTTCCTTACTGGTAGATCCCCATAGTAACCTACATCTTGTAAATTCATAAAGAGATTCAATTAATTACTGCAGCCAATATGTGCATTCCAATCTCCTGATAGGATAAAATGCTTATTTTGCATACTAAAACGGTACTTATTTAGACAATTAGATAATGCATCCAAATGCTACTTATATTCGGAGTTAGATAATGAAGGATGAAGATAAACATTTGATAGTACATAGGTTTCAGATTCTCTAACAATTATTGCTGATACAATCCAGTTATAATAGGGAGAAAGTTCAGATTTCACAGTACGTATTTTCTTTGTGTATTTATCAGAACCATCAGGCCACCTCTGCATCTACCCTTCTCACTGTTCCTAATTCCAGGAATCAAGATTTTATTAAAACCTGAGATTTGTACCTCTTTATCAACTTCTAACCAGGTCTCCTGGAGCAATATAATATATTTTTGATTTTATCCAACCAGGCCCCATCATCAGTTTTCACATTCACTCCTGCAATATTCCAGGATAAGAATTTAATGGATGGGGTAGATAGCATAAGCCTTCATTAAATGGCCTGATGGTCTTTATTTATATCATTTGATCTTTGTATCCCTAATGCTATATTAAACTGTTTAATTTCAGTTTCCAGTGTACTCAGTCCTTTTATTAATGATTTGGAAGTGTCCACTAGTGTGTTCTCTTGGATAGGCTATATGCTATCCTTATCCACCTATAAATTAGTGTCTAGTGTTTTTGATGGTATTGTTATTAAAGGTTGGTTCTTGATGTCTTTTTACTATTTTTACTTTTTCCTCCAGATTATCAGTAACCTTCTCTTTACTTGCTTGTTCTATTTTTTCTAGATTTTTTCCCTTCTTTCTCCCTTTCAGTGAATCTGCTGGGGTCTCAGGGATAACTATTGTGCTAAAGTCTGGTCTCTGCTACAAGTACCTCCCACTCCACCCTGCCACTGTCTGCACAGACCCTTTGTTAACTGGGCCACCTCCAACCCCAGCTGTCGGATTGCCATCTGACTCCTGCACCCTTTACACGCAGCTTCCTCCTGATTATTTATTTCTGTCCTTTAGCTCTTTCCCCAGGGTTCTATCTGTGCCCAAGCAGTGCACAAGCAGCTGTGGGTGGAGCATAATGCCCACTTTTCCCCTGACTGCCACCTGTCAAACCTACAACCCCTGACTGCTGTCCTGGAAGTGAGCACCAGATCCTCTCTGAGGTACAGCTGTTTTTACTCTTCCCGGTCTTGAACTGACTTACCTCAGTGGCTCTGATTGGTGCAGTGATCCAGCTCAAGAAATCTGATTTGCCTGCCTGTATCCATGGCCCAGCTGAATGGTGCACCTCAGCCTGCTCTATTTGAACCTCTGTTTTCTTGCTTCCTACCTCTCAGCTATACAGTACCTCTTCTTTTTCCTGACTAGTATAGCCTGTCAGTATTGTATTAGTGTTTACCTGCCTAGCATAGCCTGCCTATACATTTTAAGTGAAAATCTGTCTAGCTTGCCAAAATTCTGCAATGTGTTAATTCTGTCTAGCTTAACCTACCAGTACTTCATAAGTATAATCTGCCTAGTGTAGCCTGTTTGCACGTTATAAGTGTTTTTATCTGCCTCACCATAGCCTGCCAGTACTTCAGAAGCATATACTTTGCCAAATGTAGCCTGCCAGAATATAATCTAACCTGTGTTGTAACTGCTTAGCTGCCACTCTCCCCTCTCTACCTTCCTCTCCCACTCTCCTAATTTACTGTCCCTGTCTGCTCCTCATATTTCCCAGTCTGCTTTCTTTCTACCTCCCACACAAACACTCCAACTACCTCAGAAACAGACTCCTAGGGTCACTGAATTTGGCTCCTGGTCTCTTACCCACCCCCAACTTTGTACTTAATTCCTCCCAGCTAACTTCTAATCATCTCTCTCTCCATTGTTATTCATTTGCAACCCCACCCTTGTGAATGTCTGCACAGAGCCTTTGTTAACTGGTGCCACCTCCAACCCCAGCTGTCGGATTGCCTTCTGACTGCTGTCCCTTGACACACAGCTTCCTCCTGATTATTTATTTCTGTCCTTTGCTCTTCTCCAGGGATCTGTCTGTGATTGAGCAGTGATGAGCAGCTGCAGGTGGAGCATAATGGCTGCTTTTCTCCCAGGCTGTCACCCGCCAAACCTACAACCCTGACCACTCTCCTGGAAGCAAGCACCAGATCCTCTCTCTGAAGGTACAGCCACTGTTTTACTCTTTCACAGTCTTGGAGCTGGCTTACCTCAGTGGCTCCTGATTGGTGCAGCGATCCAGCTCGAGTAATCTGATTCGCCCGCCTCTATCCATGACCCAGCCAATTGATGCATCTCAGCCTGCTCTATTTTAATCCCTTTGTTTTCTTTTTTCCTACCTTCTCAGCTATACAGTACTCTCTTCTTTGCCCCATAGCCCCTCCCAGGCCTCCTTTAAATAAACTTTGTCCCTCCCTCTGGAGGATCTCCTATTTTATTGGCCCATTTTGCTCTGCACTCAACCACCCAAGCTGAATCTGCTGCTAACTACTATATGTCCTTCTCCACCACCCTTTCTCTCATGCTTCCTGGGAATACAGGACTGCCTAGCAGCTGTCCCTGGACCCCAGTTCCACTTGTCCTCTGGAACACTTTGTAGCATTCTCTCCACCAACCATGCCATCACTTGTTAACTGGCTCACTTTATTCATGCTTGCCTTTAATCTACCCAACAATGCTCTGTCCTATGACAGCAACAGCGCAGTGAGAGACCCAAAACCGACCTACAGGATGGGCCACCGAACTCCACATCACCGCCAGGTCTCCCAATGTCTGTTGTCCTCCTGTCTGCAGGATCTCTGTACCTGTCTCCATCAAGCAACCTCTATTAAATCCCACCACCTGCCATAACTACAGTCCCCATTGCTTGCTATTCTGCAACACAATTCCACTCCCATCACCACTCACCTAGCTCCTTTAAGCAACTCCAACTACTAGCTATCAGGGTAGCCTGGTTACTACTGATGCTATTAGGCAATATCCATCCCAACCCTGGCCCCAGGAACTGTGATGCTAGGACTGCCAGGAATAACCAACTGATTTCCATTGCTTCTATTAACATCTGTAGCCTTCTGCCAAAACTAGATCTGCTCCAAGCCTGGATTACTCAACACAACCCAGATGTCCTGTCCATTACTGAATCATGGCTACACCTAGGACCCCAGACAATCAAGTTCTGCTCCATGGGTACACTCCTTCCGCCTCGATAGGCTAGGTAAAAGAGGAGGGGATGCATAATCTACATAAAAATCACCTCCAGGGCAAAACTCTTCCCCATTACCAACAGGGAATAACGTTCAGATACTTTCAGTAAGGCTTGCCCTAGGCACTCAGGGCAAGGGCCTTACACTGTCTCAATCTACAACCCCCCGGGAGAAAGCTGGGGTTTTACAGTCCTCCACGAACACTGCACCGACCTTCTGTCCAATAGTGAAGTCATTGTATGGTGGACTTCAACATCAATTGGTTATCATTAGACTTGGCCACCTTCAAGGACACGACTCTTCTATCAACTTCCATCAACCAATTGACCAACCCACTTGAACAAACTATAGAACTGGAACCAGCACCCTAATAAACTGGGTGTTAACGAACCACCCTGAAAGGATCTGCCTAAAAGTGCTCCCAGACTCCCTCAGTGACCACTCGCCATTACCTTCCACTGATCAAATAAGCCCCAAACCACCAGAGAAGGTAATAATATCCCAAATGCTAAAAAGGACTATCAAAGTCCCTTCAAGCAATACCTTCAACAGCAGAATTTGGCCCCGTCCTAACCTCCAATGATGTTGACAAGGCTGGACAAATCCATTAAAATTTTCAATGAAGCCTGTGATATCTTTGCCCCCATTACTAAAAGAAAAAGTGAATGGTTCTCATAAAACATGGGTTACCCCACCTCCTTACTTGATGTGCACCAGAGACCTGCTCTGGTATAAGCATAATAGTACTCTTACAGCCAAAGACTTGCAGAGCTATAAGGCAGCACTAAATAACTGTACTCTTGCTATCCGCCAGGCCAAAGCCAGTTCCTTCAAGTCCAAGCTAAACTCCTCCTGGAGCGATGGACAGATTCTGGAAAATATCAATGAGATCACAAGAATTCCTACCTTTATTCTCCCATATGGGGAAACTGACGATAACTTTAGATGCAACCATTATTTTGCAACTCATGGAAACATAAAACACATTATTTTTGGTGATATCTTAATCAAAAACAGTAATATTTTGAACTCTTTCATGAATTTACAAACCATTTGGGATATAAATAAAAGGATTTCTGGAAATATCTACAAGTTCGAGCTGCATTAGCTCCTACATTACAGCATACACATAGAATAACATATACCAACCTAAATATCACCTTATGGGTGAATACTCATCGGACTAGTTAGTAAAATATATAAAATGGTCAGAGACAATTTACTAAATCACTCACTTTCAGCTAAAGCTAAATGAAACTCAGCATTACAAGAATATATAACTGAATCTTAATGGAGCCAATGCTGGACCGCTTTGCCATAACACATTTAGAGATGTTTGTAGTGCACTTATTCAATATAAGATCCTTCACTTGTGGTACAGAACACCAGCCATACTTTACAAAATGGAGTTATACCAAA
This sequence comes from Neoceratodus forsteri, assembly GCA_016271365.2. NCBI lineage: Eukaryota > Metazoa > Chordata > Ceratodontiformes > Ceratodontidae > Neoceratodus > Neoceratodus forsteri. The sequence continues at coordinate 1,088,523,774 of CM057459.1, forward strand.
TGATATATGCTGGAGATGTCATTCATCTAATGATAATCTATTCCACATTTTGTGGCTTTTGCGAACCCATATCTACATTATGGCACTCGTCCATCATTTGGCTTCTTATATTGTAAAATATTCTTTACCTTTGACCCCAAGTATTTTATTCTAGAGATTATTGACAAAATATTAAATTGTCCAGATACCAGCATAGATGGCTACAAATATTATTTATGCAGGTCAAATGTCTAATTTTAATTAATTGAAGTCACAGATAATACCTACATTTGCAGATATCTTTAATAGCCTAACTTATACTGCATCCCTGGAACATATATTTTATCTGACTTTAGACCAACTAAATGAATTTAAACTGTGCTTGCAGGATTATTTAAATTTTTAGAATCCAGAGGATCAGGAAATATCTGTAGACTTCCCTTAGAAGGATCCTTATAATATTTCATAGAATAGACAGACTGTATCTCCTACAATATAGATAGGATATACTGTTACTTATTATAGTACTGTGTTCATTTTATATACTGTGCAGAAATAAGAATCAATGACATTGACTGCCATTACATATCATGACTTGAAGTAAATGTATATAATCATTACACCAATTTAAATCCAATTCTATATTTAATCAAAATGTGGAATGTGTAGGACGTCATGCCATATTGGTGTTATATACATGACTGCAAGATATTATTGTGTGATAATGTAGAAAATGTTTTTATTTCTAATAAAAGATTAACTGCAGTACAAAGTCCCCAGAATTAATGGCCACTTGTCAATTTTCTGCACACAGGAGGATGCATTTTGGGCCTGCAGAAAAAATCTGAGGACTCTGTGCCACCCTGCGCACATGACTGAATGCATCATTAATTCTGGGGACTTTGTATGTGCTGAAACAGTCTCATTCTACTGTGTTACCACTTGTCAATTTTCTGCACAAAAAGAGGATGCATTTTGGACCTGTAGAAAAATCTGGGACTCTATGCCACCACTGCGACATGACTGAGTGTGCCATTAATTCTGGGGATGCATTTTATGTGTTGTGTGATTGTTATGAGCTCATTATGTCATACTGACAGTATCAATTAAAGCAACATTGCAAGAATGTCGGTGACAATTTTGAACTGTATTTTTTATGCTACTTTACATTGCCACAGCCACTAGTTACTCCGAGTCATGACTTGAATGATATGCTTCTTTTCACAATTTCTGTCTGCTTTACTTAGTTGACTACTTTTTCATGTATAAAAAAATGAGCACGCCTTTCAATATTTTTCGACCAGGTTTGTATTTATTTGCAGCTGCTTTTCAATAACTATTGTTCTATGGTGTCATAAAACACTGCCTGCTGCATAACTGTTAATTTACAACAGAAGTGATATATAACAACTAACCGATGTGATGGAGAAAAGCAGAAGAAAACAATGACAAAGACCTAGTCAGCACCAATTTAAAAGGAATGATCCATTCATTATTTCAATGAAATAAGGTAGTACAGCAGACTCAACCACTGGAAATTCTCATATCATTCCAGTCAGGATGTAAGTAAAGGAAGTTGTAACATAGCATTAAAAATACAGGTCAGAGTCCTCAACAGATTGTTCGCTGCTGCTTTACAGAGATTCACCACGTTACATAGTTATGGTGATGCACATAACCTAATATGTGGGCTTTACTCCAGAGGAATATTTTGCTCCACAGAGTGCAATATATTTCTGAGAAAACCACTCGTAATTTCATTACAGTGTGTCACGTGATGGAGGAATTCCCATTCAGAAAAGCCGCCACATTCTGCCCCCTTTCTCAGCAACCTTAGGACGTGATGCCAGGGGAAGCGCAGGTGCATGCTCTACTATGGTGAATGTCCGGCAGATATCCCACTGTTTCATTTGTTATAATGTTCACTTTGTGGATGAATGGGAACGCCTACTAACAAGGCTCTTCTTACTGGAAACGGCCAACACATTTCACCACAAACTGACCATTATAACATAAAGAAACATTCAGAAAGCTGCCTGACAATTGGACATTCACTGTAATGGAGCACACACCCATGCTCTTCCTGGCATCACGTCCCAACATTGCTGAGAAGGTGGGTAGAATGTAGGTGACTTTTCAGAATGGGAATTCTCCATCACATGATACACTGTAATGAAATTATGGGCAGTTTTCACAGAAATGTATTGCACTATGTGGAGTAAGAAATATTCTGAAGGGAAAATGTGTATTATTAAACAACAACAAAGAAAAACATACAAAACAGTACAATGCAGTAGTAGGGGGCATAAAACAATCCCTTAATATGGCCATGGATGCCATGGTGGTCCAGCAGGAGGTACAGCATTGTCAGTATTTGCTGCTGCTGTGCTTGTATTGTGTTGACCTGTTGCTGCAAAGCACCAACCCTCTGATTACTCTCCTCCAGGGCCATCCACACCAGAGCAATGTTGGCCTCTGTTGCAGGAACTGTGGCAGGCTCCACTGCAGGTGGAAATCCAGGTAGTGTTGGTGGTGGAGAGGGTGATGCTGGTGGCTTGGTGGTGGTGGTGGTGCAGCTGCTGTACTGGCCCTCCTCCTGCTGCAGTGAGGCACAACTTCAACCCCAGCAGCACCTCGGCCACTGCCACAGAAAGGCCAGCAGGTGGATGCCTGGCCCTTCCGCGGGCAGCCTGCCACTCCACCGTGGTGGTTGAACATGTGGGTGCTGGCCACTGGTCCCCAAATGTGTCCCCAGGGGCCACGGTGCACCAGCACACCACACAGATGACACACCATGACTGTGCTGTCTCCCCCACAGAGTTAAAAACTTCCACACTGCGGAGCTGCAGGGGGCCAGACACAGTCCTCACACCACCTATGGTTTCCAGGGCACCTCCTGTGACTGTGGAGGTGGTGCTGGAGCCCCACAGCTGCTACCGGTGGTGGTGGTAGTGGCGGAGAAGGTGGATGCACAGCAGTCACTGGTGCTGCTGCTGTTGTTTCACTGGGGAAGCAACACCCAGGAGTTGGAGAGGTCCAGTATCACACGACTGCCCCCATGTGTCTGCACTCCCTCCTCTGACAGCACCCATGGGCCAGTGACTCCCCTTCTCCAGGTTCCACGTCCATCCCTCCCACACAAGTCCCCGCACACACACACACACACACAAAACAAAACAAAATTTATAAAAAATTAACTACCAAAAACAATCACAAACACAATACAACAACTAAAGACAACTTTAAAAAGCTGTTGTTTTCTTGACAGAAGGGCAACAGCACTTTGTCACTGACTCCTACACTGCTCTCCACAAAGTCTTCTCCTCTACGAATGCAAAGGAGAAAGTGAAACTGCTTCTCTGACTCACTTCCTTCCTGCCTGGCTAAAGCATGTGACTTACAGTACTGTAAGCCATGTGATGTGTGGGAGAGCTGCCTATTACTTGTCCTTCTCCTTACGGCATCATGGCAATGCAAAGTAATAATGATAACACTAAGTGAGCACTTTGCAGTGCACACTTCACATTGTGCTCTGCCAATGCAAAGTGCCCACTTGTGTTCACTTTGCCAGTGGATTAAAATTTGTTGCATCTCTATTGGAAGTGAGATCGTTATCTTACTCACTTCCTGGTTCCAGGCTTAAAAGTTCAGCCACTAGCAAGTGGAGCCAGCAGGCAGGGAGGTGACACGCCAGAGGGCAAATGCGTGTCTGCCGTGTCAGCCAGGATAGATGGGACAAGGGCCAGAAACTCTGCTTCTTGGGGGTATTGGTAGGTGCTTTTAAGAATTTGTTACAAAACTGTTTGCATTAAGAGAACCTAGTTGGTAAATTAAAATAATGAATACCACTCAAGACATTTTAAACCTCATGTCTAGTGACAGCTCTCTTGTGACATGCAATAAATTTAGTATGTATAGGCTGTTTATCAAGTGTCTTTTTCACATGTGGGAAATGTATTGCATATGTTACTATGCTAATGAAATTCAATTACTTGAAGAAATACAAAAATAAAAGAGTCTTGTGAAATAGATAAGATAGCAAACTTCATTCAAACAATAACCTCTGAGAACCCAACAATGGAGATAGCTCAGAAGGAAAGTAAGAAAAGAAACAGGAAGGAAGGGAGCAAAATAGATAAACCAGGAATGCCAAGTGGGGAGGGAAGATAATGAGGATGGCGAAGCAGACTGGTGCTTAGTTGACAGAATTAAAAGGAAAAAGAAAGAAAGAAGCAATAAACTTAGCTATGGGTTTACCACTCACAAATAGATATGAGGCATTAAATGACTTCTCATTAGAAATTTAGGACAGGGATGAATCAAATACTGAAGGACCATCACAGAATAAATTGGTAATAGGAGACTCGTTATTAGGTACACAGATTCCACCATTTTGTGGTATTAGCAAACTAAGCACCGCTATGACATACCTTTCAGGAGCAAGGATAAAGGGTGTCACTGCTCATTACAGATAAACTCATAAGGAATCAACAGAGGTTATACGAAGTAATATTACATATAGGTATCAATGATGTGGGTAGATATCATGAACAGAATATTTGTTATGAACTCTTGGATTTAGGTAGACATATAAAAGAAAGGGCTGCAAAGTTATCATCTCTGGAATCATCCCAGAGCCAAGAACATGTACAGAAAAAATCGCACCATTAAACACATAAATAGGAGTCCCACCAATCGGTGTAAGATGAATGATATAGCTTTCCTTGAAAACAAGCCCTTTTTTTGGTGCCGGATCTTCCTGTTAGCTCAGCCCCTGCTCCTGGGTGGGCTGCTGAGCAGGCGATCCCCATGGAGACTAGCATTGGTTCTCAGCAGACTCAACTGCCGGTATTCCTCCCTGGTTACTCCCCAGGATGGGGCTAGGCCATACCCAATGGAGGACTGTACTCAGTCACCAATCGAGTGACACAGGCAGGCATAGGTGAAACGAAGAAGTGGAGTGTCATCAAGGTGGGGCTGGCAATTTTTGGTTGCTTGCTCAATGAGAGGCAGGGCATGCAATGACATAGTGCACCAAAATGCTGACCTCTGGCATGCCTCCTCTATTACACAGCTCTGGCAGCTGCTCCTCATGGTCCTGCCAGGGGTTGATCCCCAGCTGACCCCTGCCTACCTGGTTCGCTTTCAGAACCCGAGCATCGACGTTGCAGATGGTAGCACTACTGCTACATCATGGATGGCCAAATGAAAGCTTTTTCAAAAATAAAAACATCTGTATGCTAGAGATGGTTTACATCTGAACAAATAAACAGTAGAAGTCTATGCAGGAGTAGGTCTGATGTACTGATGGAAAAAATGAGTACTCCTTTTGTCTTTATAGAGAGTTCTTGCCATGGATCCACTAGGCCTAAATCTATCATAAAATGTTTTATTACCATACGTGAAGCATGGTGGGATCTATCTAATCCTGTGGTTTTATCTATTTGTTGTAAGACGATATTAAAATTGCCACCTACTAAATAAGGTGCCTCAAAGGTAGAGAGAGTCATGAAAAATCGAGAAAACCTGGGGTATTTTCATTTGGCATAGATTACTGCACAAGTAAATTTTAGGTTAAAAATTTATAATGTCACAATAACATATCATCCTTGGTCATCAGAGAATGATCTGATAACTTTTGGCTTAGTCTTTTGTCTGTGAAAGGTTATAATAACCCTCTGGAGCTGGTAGGGTTTTCAGAGAGGTAACCCTTTCCCCATCAATTCTCCAACCAATGTTTTCCTTTATCAGATGTGTTTCTTGGAACATTACCATATTAATGTTTTGTCTTCCATATGTTTTAATACTTTAATTACTTTATTTCTTTCTTTCTTGTAGTTCTTTCATGTTCCAGGTGGCAATATTGAATAGTTCAGACATATTGTTTAGAGCTCACCTCTTTGAGTTTCCTGGATCCCCCCACCCCCATTATGTTATATAAATTATCAACAATTATTTTAAATATTATAGTGTTTCTGGGTGTTTATAGGAAAGGATATCAACTAATATAGACTTCTTATCTGCCCTCCTCCCCATGGATTTGATATCCATCCTACCTTTCCTCCCTCAGCAACCCCCAATGAGATGGTAAGAACGCCATCTCAGTGCACCAGAAAACACTTTCCTGAACTTATGAATGGTAGTCCCTTCCTATAATGCTATTAGGAGAGAAACAGATACAGGGTGCACATTAAGAGTCTAAACATCTATATTGTAGCCATCCACTTTTTGTCTTTTAGCTACATCAATCAATCAATCTGTCAATCAATCAAACAATCAAATCTTTATTTATTCCGGTGAACATCATTGAGCACAGCTCATTTGCAAGATGGACCTGATAAGGTCAAGGTTCAATAACTGGTACATGTATAGGAAGATTTAAAACACGATATACTTATATACAGTAATCAAGGTTCAATAATTGGTATATGTACATGAATAATTAAAACACTTATATACAGAAATCAAGAACAGAAATTGTTTAAACATAACAGGATATGGTAGAACATATGAGATGCACTCTAGGTAAACCAGTATATACATATCAACATTGGCAGTAAACATGGCATACATTCAACATGATATACCCAAGATTCCAAAGATCCAAGGGAAGTCAATGTGGACAAAGAGAAATAGTGATTGGATGACTGAACGAGGTGATCATAGACTGAGACAAGTGACATGGTAGGAAGGGGCACGATGACTAGAGCAGGGGCTGGTGCTAGAACTGGGAGGTGAAAGGCAGTGATAAGGGCTAAGGTAGGAGCCTGGAGTTAATGGGAGAAGATTATAGCCAGGGTGTGAGGTATCTGTGAGCTTGAATTTAGGAAGTGAATTGCCATTATATGATGGCAGCCTGAGAGGGGAAGGAAAGAACTGCGATAAACTAGAACTTGTGGAAGCAATTGCATTTTTCAGGGAAGAGACTTAGGTATAGATGCTTGAAGGATGCTAAGGATACCCAGTTGATCAGCTTCAAGGACTTTTGAATTGTGTTCCATGATATAGCTAGATTATAGCTGATAAGATCTCCCATGCCGGTGTTGACTTTAGGCACTTTGAGCATAATGAAATTGTAGCTTCTTAGGGTGTAGTGCGGCTGTGGCCTGTGCAAAACAGTCTAATATATAGTTTGGAAGCATCTTAGTCAAAGCATCTTAGTCAAAATCTGTATGTCCACACTGCAGCATTTCTGTTTCTTCTGAGATGTAGAGATGTCCAACCGACTGCTGCATAGAGAGAGCAATGGTGAGTGTTAAATGGTAGATCTTTTATGAACCTCAGAGCTCTGTGATATAGTGTATCCAATTTGCATAAGTAGGAGATAGGGCAGTGACTATAGAGGAAGTCTGCATAGTCAATTACTGAGAGAAATGTGGCCTGGACCAACCTCATTTTGGAATTTCTGTTTAGAAAGTGCCTTATTCTAAAAATAGACCAAGTCTCTGTGCTTTTTTAAAGTTCTTCAATATGAACTGTGTAGTCAAGTTTGCTATCTATCCACACCCCAAATACTTGAATTTTCTACATAATCAAGGCTTTCACCAAGGATGGTGGATAGCTGGGGAGGTTGTTTAGTAATGAGGGATTTGTATGGTTTTGGATGGAGAAAACATTGCTTTTGTTTTCTTTGCATTTAAAAGAAGTTTTTCCAATAATTGATGTTGTAGTATAGAGAATTCTGTTTGTAGAACTTCACAAGCTGTAGCAGGCGATGGGTTGCTGACATATAAAACAGTGTCATCTGCACCAAGTGTACAGTGGCTTTTGGTAAGATTCGAATCAATATTGTTAATATAAATGGCGAAAAGGATAGGGCCCAGGATAGATCCTTGTGGAACTCTCTTAGAAGTGGTTTTAGTGGAGATAGGTCTGCTTCAGCTTTCACTTGCTGTGTTCTTCCTGTTAGGTAACACCTGAACCATGTAAGGGAGGATGGATCCAAGCCTATGGAGTGCAAGGAGAGAGTAGCAGCTCATGGTCCACGTATCAAATGCCTTGCTTAGATCAAGGAATACAGCACAAACGCTATTCTTGTTATCCAGTTCGGTTTGCCAATCGTTTGTAACTTTGCTAGTGCAGAAATAGTACTATGCTTAGACCGAAACCCGGATTGTGCTGGATTTAAAAGATTAGATTCTTCAAGGTAATCTCTTAATTGGATGCTTATCAGTTTTCTAGCAGCTTAGATAGTACTGGAAGGATAGAGATTGGCCTATAGTTGTTAAGGTCCATGGGGTCCCCTGATTTCAGTAGAGGGAAAACTTGCTGTTTTCCAAGTTGCAGGAATAGAACCAGATTTTAAGGATAAGTTAAAAGGTGTGTTAAAGGAACTGCAAGTGCATGCATTGCAATCTTTAGAAAGTAGGGGTCAAGGGAGTCAGCACCTGCATTTTTTTATATCCATCTGCAGATTAGATCCTCCACTTGTTTCAACAGAATTGGTTTGAAGGAGAAGGAGGATTCAGCTAACTGAGATCCTGTATACTGGGAGCTTAACAGAGCACGTAGCAGATTGGCTGGAGAGGTATCAAATGCAAGGCCAGCGGTTGTAAATGATTATTGAATGCATCCAGTATTTCCATTCTGTCCAAGATTGTCACCTTGTTGTGGTGCATTTGAGCTGGTAGTGAAGTGCTAGGATCTTGTCCTGCTATGCCCTTAATAGTGCTCCAGAACCTGGCAGGATTGTGGTATGAGGAGTCGAGTTCAGCCATGTAGTAGGCAGCCTTAGCATCCCGTGATTTTCTTGGTACAGCTATTCCTGGCTTTCTTAAATATCAACCAGTCATTTGGGTTCTTAGTCTTCCTTGCCTTTTCCAAAGCTTATCTCTCTCAAGCAGGGCTGATTTAAAGTCAGGTGAAACCAACGACAAGATTTGTTTTAATTCAACTCTAGTAATTGGTGCATGAGTGTTAAGGGCATCTAGTATTATGCTATTTAACACCTGATGAGCTTTTTCCACTGAGTCTGCTAGGTAGAACTCTTGCCATCTTGTAGAGTGATTTAGATCATGAAGATATGCCTCAGAGTTGAAAGTTTTCTTGGATCTCCTCAGTAGGAATTTAGCTGGGGTGTTAGTTTACGGATGACCTTATTCCAGCAATAAGGCAGTGGTCACTTATGTCACTGAACAGCACCCAGCATGCGTGAAGAGGTGGGGTTTGTTCACCAGCATGATGTCAAGTAATGTGCTGTTGCTCAGATTTTTGTTGATTCTTGTTGGTTCATATATAAGTTGTGAAACCATATGTATCACAAAATGATACTAAAGGAGCCGCGGCCTTGGATAGCCAATTAAGGTTTAGATCACCTAGGATTATGGTCTCTACATTCCCATCAATTAGAAGTAATAATTTATAACCTCATCTCTCCCCTCCTTTTGCTCAGCTCCCCAGTTAATGCTACATTGTTTTTTGTTATAGCCTCCTGAAGAAATATTTTAACCTTTTGTTTCATTTTATTATCTGCTTTTAAACTAAGTTCTCTAACAATTTCATCTGTCATTTAACCTCTATTTTTGTGTTCCTGCTCAGTCATTTTCATTATGATGATAGAGTATTCATCTGTTAATATCGGGGAGTCTGACAAATCTAACCATTATATGCCTTGAATCTATATATAGCTGAGGATTAATCCTTTAAGTTTCTTCATATGCGTGTTTATAGACTTCTGCAGCATCTTTAGGGATTCAAAAGTATGAAAACGTTTATCCCAAATCTTATCTTAGCTGGATATAGCATTGAGAAATGAATCCCTTTTATACAATAATTGCTTTAAAGGGTTGTACTGTCTTTTCTTTTCATCTGTGTCCATTGATAAGTCTGAGTAGGCATTAAAATGCAGGTTCACAAAATTTAGCCCTCTGGACATGCGTGCTTTTGCAAAATTGCTTCCCTGTCTTAACACTTTAGGGTTTTTACAAATTCTGTCCTTGGTTAATCTGAGTTACCCACAAATCTTGCTCCTGCCTGGTGTGCTCTATCAAGTATAACTTTTTCTTCAGGATATTTCCTGTCAAGAGAAATAGTAAGCATTTTTTCAAAACATTTTATTTTATTTTCTATTTATTGAAATGTTTCACCAGGAAGGCATGCTGAGCAACATGTTGCTCATCTCCGTATGACCTGGGGATATAGGAACATGAGGATAGTATACAGAGATTTGGTACACAACATAGATACACAATTTGATTATATGCAATAAAGTGAGCAGACTATACAGAAGTTCTGAAAAGGAGAAATGCTAACAGGAATGAACTAGATTGATACAATGCTAACAGTCATGAACTAGAGAGCTACAATAGCACAAATATCTTTGCAAACACTTGGTGGGACATAGTTTTATAGTTAGAAAATGTCTGGATAGAATACAAGGAGGTTGAACTAGGGCAAGATTGTGAGGAGAGACACAGAACAAAATTTGTAAGATGTAACAAAAGTGCAAGGTTGACTAGTGAGCATTAGAGATTAGGGGTTAGCCAATAACTACAGCTAGGATGGGGAAGGTGGGTGGGGCGTATAGGCAGGCAGCAATGGGGTGGAAAGGGGGGAATTTGGAGGAGGGAAGGCAAGTGGTGGAGAAGAAGGGTCTGCCAGGGCCTGACCCCTCCAGAATGTTGGGGACCCTGCCTGCACCAGGCAGCGGTCAAGCATGAACAGGAGGGAAGCAGAGGTAGAGCATGACAGGAGGAAAATAGGCAGCAATGGGGAGTAGGCTTCAGAAGGACTACAGAGAGGGAGGTGGGAGAGAAGAGGGCTGAGACCCAGCCCTTTCAGGAAAGAATGGGGTGGGAGTAGAAGGCAAGGAAGGTGTTTGCCTAGGTTCTGGACCCCTCCAGGATGCAGAGAACCCTGCCAGGGGTGTAGGCCAAGCAACAGCGAGTGGGTAGTAAGGGTAAGCTCATTTACTTAGGAGGAACAGGGGTTGGAGTAAGGTGGAAAGGAAGTGGTGCTGGGGGAGGGTTTTAGGAAAAAGGTGGTGTGAAGCTGAAGCAGGCCCATGGGGAACAAGTTAAGGAGAATTGTAGCAGGTGCAGCTAGCAGAGAGAAAGTTATGTACAGAGGCAAGGGAGAGGGAGGAGGAGGAGGAGGAGGAGAGTCATATTTGAGGTGGGAGGGAGTTCCAGATTTTGGGAAGTGATGGGATAAGCCTGATTGGATGATGAAGGTGTTACGATGGGGACTAGCAGGTGCGAGTGTCAGAGGATCTGAGGAAGACAGGGTGAGGAGGTAGCATGAGAGGTAGGAAGAAAGTACACCAAGCAAATTTGGAAGTTAGCTTAGCACAGTGAGCCAGGCATCTGTTAGCAAGCTGGGGAAGGACAGGGCATGGTAAAGGTCACAATGATGGGTTCGAGATGGGGCATCAAGAACGAATTAAGAAGGAATTGAAAGAGAGTCCAATCTGGTAGGGAGATATGGGGCGAGCGCCATAGACTACATCACAGTAGTCAAAATGGGGAGGATCATCTTCTGGATAAGTTCTCGCTGGGCCATAGGAGGGATGCAACTACAGTTCCTGTAAGGGCTCCAAGCTTGAGCTAGTTTTTTCAGTATGGCGTCAATGGCCAGAGAAGCTGAGGTGTTGGTCCAGCAAAACCCCAAGGTATTTGAAAGAGGGGTGTCCTCAAGGATGGTCCCATCAAGGGTGTGGAAAGAGGGTAAGGGTGGAGCCTAGAGAGTCTCTGCCTAGTGCCGAAGGTCATGAAGACTGTCTTTTGGTATTTAGGAATAGCTGATGTGAGGCAAACCAGAGCTGAACCTGGTGTAAGTCATGCTGTAGAGTGGTTGCTACATCAATGGTGGTTTTGCCAGAGGTGAACAAGATGGTGTCATCGGCAAACATATGGATAGAAGAGGAGGGGAGAAGACTGAGGGCAGGTCAATTAGGGAAGATGGAGAAAAGGATGGGGCTGAGCACATGGCCTGTGGGACTCCTGTGGAGATTGGGAGGGTGGAGAGATTGCATTCTGAATCCTGACTGATTGTGTTCTGCCTGTGAGGTAAGCTCTAAAACCAGGTAAGAGCAAGAGTAATTCCCTGATCCCTCTATGCCTTCCGGAATTTTGCAGTCTTTTATTGGCCCTCCTTGCTCTGTCCTCTTGTTCTGTCACTTTCAATTGCAATGCCTACAGTATTTTCCAGCTGTTGTATTTGCTGAGGAACAGAGCTAGTAAACTCTTCTACTTGTGAGACTCTATTTTCCAAATGGTCTCTTCTATTTGTCAGAGGTTGAAGTTTAGCATTCATTTCAGTAAGAGCCCCTGTGATTTTGCAATGTACCTTTTATCAATGCATCTAACATTTTTTAAGCTGCTCACTGCTTCAAGTACTTCTGCCTTAAATTGCTCATTATGCAATCTGTTTTAGCAAGGCCTATGACTTTGTTTGTCCCATTATCCTACACAACTGAGATTTATTTTTCTTTAGGATATGGTTCATCATTAGCATGCATGTTCAAATTTTGTATTTGCTGTTTCTGTGTATCGCTTTGATTTTGGCCAATTTCCCTGCCAATTTCATTTTCTTGTAACTTTTGATTTGGATTTTAACTAAGTTTTTCCTTGCTCTGTGCTTTTTGTGGCTCATTTTTCAAGTCCTTGCCCTTTTGTTCCTCATTTATTTCTGAAACTCCCTGTGCAGTTTCCTTACTTACTCCAGGTGCAAGTTCCTTCACCATTGTAGCTTTTTGTTAAAAATAGGTATGGATATTACCTTGCACAGTCCTTTCTCTGGCTTGGCTTACCACTGGTGAAAGTAATGCTGGTATGTCATCTGTAAGCATTCGAAGGTCTGGCAAACTAGATGAATTGTTTTTGCTGTTGCCCATGTGTTTCAAAGTTTTTCTTCTCTTCGTCCCTGGCTTCTGCAATTTCTTCAATGCACTGAACTGATTTGGACATACTGGTCTGGCCTGTGCTTATTTCAGAATTGCTAGCATAGCAGGCAGTGGCGAAGTAAAGGCAAACAACAGAGCAATTATTTAAATCATATAGCATTTTGGAAAAAACAGAGAAATAAATTTCAACTTATATCACAGCTGTTAAAGCATCTAGTGTTCTCTGGCAGTGCAGGGTTGCAGTCTAAGGTTAAAGAAAAAACAGCTTATTTAACCTAGAAGACTGCTACCCAAATTCAAAACAGATACCGCTCTCTGGATAGGCAGTCGAAAACTCTATAGCTACCGCAACAGAGATGCATGAGGAGAATTATGTGAACGCTGTTGTAAGGACAACCATCATGTTTAGGGTTGTCTAGCATCTTCTATACCTGGCCATCTCAGAGAGAACTGCATCGAGATCCTGATGTCTGCCTTTCCTCACAGGTGCCCTTCATCACCAATGGACTAACCAGACATTACAAATAGAAAAGACATTAACAGGCTAACACAACTACCTAGCTCTTCTCTAGATTCACATACATTTGGAAACCTTTGCAAAGAAAGATCAACATAATCAATTAATGAATGAAATAGCTAAAAACAGATTCAAAGTTCTAGATCTAATTATTATTTCTATACAGACAAACCCTTAAAATTATTAGCGTGGCAAACAAAGCAAAACCAGACAACAAATACAGTTAATGCTATTAAAGATGCACAGGAGAAATCTTTAATAAGCCTAAAGAAATAAATAAGTGCTTTGAGAGTTATTTTAAGAAACTACAGTATACTCTTCAGAATTTAAAGGCAATATAGAGCAGGCAGTGAAATGTTTGGACACACTACAAATACCAGTAGTACTGGATCATGTAAAGAAAAAAGATCTTAAAACTAGAAATTGAAGATGCTATAAACAATTTGGCAAAGAATCATAGAAGTTTACAGCAGATAAGGACCGCAGGCCCATCCAGTCTGCCCATTTTTCTACCTTATGAATGTGCCATAGGCCTTTACTCTGTCAATCACCTATTTATTCATACTAATCTATATTGCTGCCTTATGCCTGTCCCATGCCTGTTTGAAGCCCTGCACTGTATTCATATTCAACATTTTCTGAGGTAGGCCATTCCATGCATCCACCACCCTTTCTGTGAAAAGAACTTCCTCACATTACCCCTTAATCGTCCTCCCTTTACTCTCATGCTGTGTCCTCTTGTCCTGCCATTTTTCTTTCACCAACAGCTTAATCTGGTTCAATTTCAGTTGCTTACCATCTGTACCCCCAGTCGCCCTGAAAACGAGCTTTAGGCCAGAGGGCTTACCGGTCAACAAAATTCAAAAATAAATAAATAAATAATATTGAAACATGTTAGACCCTTTCACCTTGTTAATGCATTTAAGATGTTTGTTCTGGATCATATCATTTTTTTCACGGAGAGTGGTGGATGCGTGGCACTGCCTTCCTGGGAGGTTGTTGGGGCTAAAGCAGTGAGGGAATTCAAACATACATGGGACAGACACAAGGCAATTGTAGTGGGGGTGGCAGGAAGTAGGCTGTTAGTTAACTAGAATCTGCAGCTTATCCAGTAGGTAGGAAATGGGCAGACTGGGTGGGCCAAGTGGTCCTTATCTGCCGTCAAAGTCTATGTTTCTATGTTTCTATATCACCTCTCTCTCTCCTTTGCTATAGGGTATACATATTGAGCTCCGTCAATCTGTCCTCATATGTTTTCTGATGCAGTCTCTGCATCATTTTGTGTAACCCTTCTCTGGACTGCCTCCATTTTGTGAATGTCCTTGTGCAGGTGCTGCCTCCAGTACTGCATGCAGTACTCCAGATGAGGCCTAACCAGTGTCTTGTAAACAGGGATTATTATCTCCCTTCACGGCTTGAGATACCCCTACTAATACACCCCAACATCCCTCTAGCCTTACTTACTGCTTTACTGGTCTGTTTGATGATTTCAGGTCATCTGTGATGATGATGCCCAAGTCTCTTTCTTCTCTTGTGATTGCCAGCAACTCCCTCCCAACCTATAGGAAGTTTCAGGGTTTCTCTTCCATATGTGCATGATCTTGCACTTCTTTAGTTAAACTCCATTTGCCACTTTTCAGACCATTTTGCCAGTTTTCCAGATCTCTTCTCATTCTGCCCACCCCTCTGGATCATCTGCTCTGTTGCAGATCTTGGTGTCATCTGCAAACAGGCAAACTTGCCCATTCAGTCCATCTGCAATGTCACTGATGAACATATTGAAGAGGACTGGCCCCAGGACTGATCCCAGAGGTACCCTACTTGCGACTTGCATCTCTTTTGAATGTATACTGTTTACCACCACTCTTTTTTGGCCACCAACCAGTTTGCCACCCAGTTGACCGTCTGACCCACCCTGAGCCTACCCAGCTTATTAATCAATCTTCTTATGTGGAACAGTATCGAAAGCTTTGTTGAAGTCAAGGTTGGTGACATCAACTGCACACCCTTGGTCCACCACTCTGGTTACCCAGTCAAAGAAATCTATGAGATTAGTTTGACAAGACCTTCCTGTTGTAAACCCATGCTGTCTTGGATCCTGTGCACCTATGGATTCCAGGTGTTGCACTATCCTTTCCTTAAGGAGTGCCTCCATAATCCTGCCACTACTGAGGTAAGACTGACTAGTCTGTATTCCCTGCCTCCTCACTGCTGCCACTCTTGTGGAGCAGGATCACATGAGCCCTTTTCCAGTCTTCTGGGGCCTCTCCTGTGCTCAGAGACTCACTAAACAGTTCTACTAATGGCTCTGCTAGTTCCACCCTTAGCTTCTTCAGTACCCTGGGATGATGCCATTGGTCCTATTACCTTGTCCACCCTGAGCTTAGCGAGCTCTTGTAGGGCCTTTCTTCTGTGAAGGGACTTGTGCACCTTCCTTTCCCCACTGTGTCCATTGTGGAGAGCTGTGGGCTCTGCCTACTTTCTCCTCAGTAAAACTGAGCAGAAGTATCTATTTAGGATAGATGCTTTTCCTTGGTCCTCCTCCACACTCCCACTTATCCCCTTTGATCTTAGCAATACCCCTTCTGGACTTTCTCCTTTCACTAATGTATCTATAGAAAGTCTTGTCCCCTTCTGTTACTGTTCATGCTAGTATTTCTCAGTTTGGGCATTTGCCTGCCTTACTGTCATCCCTGCTTCCCTTAGGGAAGTTCGTATGCCTCCCTATCTTCATCCTGCTGCTTCCTTATATTTCCTGAAGGCCAAACTTTTGGCTCTGATCTTTTCTGCTATTGTTTTCGAGAACTAAAGTGGTTTCTTCCTTCTTTTGCTCTTGCTTTTCTCTCTGACACAATGGGATGTTGCTTCAAGTCATTGCATCCTTAATGCTTGCCCACTTTGCCTGTACCCCTCACCTGTATTTCTTCTTGCCAGGGCTAGCTTAACTCCGGCAAATGGAAAAGCGATTGGACCCGATGGCCTGGAAGCTGAATTCTATAAGAAGGAGAAAGAAATTCTTCTGGAACCTTTAAAATACTTATTTAATTCATTTATTGAAGATAATTGCATCCCAGATTCATTTAGAGAGGCTATAATACATGACTTTTAAAAAAAAAGATAAAGATTCAGCTGAGCTGTGCATCATACAGACCCATTTCATTGCTAAATACAGACTACAAAATATTCACTAAGATTATTGCTAAATGATTGGAGAATATTCTACCTACATTAATTTATCAAGATCAAAATGGATTTATTAAAAACAGAACTCTAATGCAAAATATTAGACGCACTTTAAATATAAAGGGCAGGATTCACAAGGAGGATGCACTTGGCATCACAAATGTGCTGGAGCAAATCAGATGCGCCGAGCACAGACAGAGCCATTCACAGTGGGAAGTGTCAAGCGAACCACACTGTTAATCACCATGAAACACAACAATGCAACTGCAGATGCACTGGCACAACCTGAGATGCACCAGGGCAAGTTGGATGCCCCATAGCCACACAGGGGAGCTATGCAGAGCAAGTGGAGCAAGCAGCAGGGCATGAGGAGCAACCACAGTGCCGGAACAAACACACCCACGGGCACAAGTGCTGAGAAAACATGTTTATAAAAGATTAAGATCATAAAAACTGTACAACAGATATGAACAACAAAGCACAACTACAACAATACCAAAGGGGTAAGAGAAGCAGGGATGGGAAGGAGGGCAGGAAAGGGACAGTAACAGTGGATGGTGAACATTAACTATGTACAAGGGATGGCCCCAGGAAGAGGCAGGGGCCACTAGTGTCGCCGTACCTGCCATGCACCACCCTGGTATGGCCTACGGACCGGGAGACGCAGCAGGACGCCCTGCAGGGCAGCTGACAGGTACTGAATGGTCCTGAACAGTGGCCACAGGGCTGCCTGGATGGCCACACAGATCATCCGTCCACGCCAACAGGGGTACCACCCCTAGCCACAGCATGGTGATCCTGGAGACATACAGCAATGACAGAACACACACTGAGGGCCTGAACATGGACTACACATCCACCCACCAGTAACCATACAGTATCTGAAATGCAGCAATAGCAGAATGCAGTGCTCATCTACCCCTGGAAGGGCACCAGGCCTGGCACCAATGATCCTCCGCATCTGCACCTCAGCTGTGTCCGCAGCCTGCTGCCTGGCATCTGGTCCTGCAAAACACAACAGACAGCACCATGGCGTCCACCGCCACCGTGTAGGATGCAGTGCCACAGTGCCTCCCCGCCGGCTTGTGGCCATGCAGTAGACAGTGGTGACCAGCTGTGAAGCACCCAGTGGCCCGGAGGCAGACACAGCCATGCCCAGCACCCCCATGGCACACATGGTATGGCAGCATGGGACAGGTGCAGCCACTGCCGTGTGTGCAGGATGCTGTGAGACCCATGAGGGTGCCCCATGAGGGCCTTGACACACACACACACCCAGCACGCAACACAAAAGTAGCCAGATGAACAACACCACCTGGTCTCGGCAGTGCACCCCTGCATGCATGGCACTGCAGCTGCCCCAGCCTCTCTGGGTCCCACCTCTGGAGGTCACCATAATGATGCCTGCACTGCTCCCCTGTGCATGGCATCCCTGTATGGTGCACAAGCCTAGTAGCAATGGAGGCCCACCCTGGGCCCTGGGCTCATGGAGGTCATCCTGGCCAAACAAGCGCCCTCCACAGACATAACAAGTGCTACCAGATGTAGCAGCTCCACCTGTGACCAGTTCATGGCCCTTGGAGTCAGTCTCCCTGCCCTAGGCATAATATAATGGGTACTGACAGTGGCAAGGTGCAAAAGGTAATGCACAGTCGAGTGGTCATTATGCACCACGTGAAACACTGAGGCATGTGCAGCACAGTGCGCACTGAGTGTGAAGTGCAATAGGTCAATTGCAACATGCCTGCGCATGCAATGCACTCCACAATGGCTTGGCAAGGCCAGGACCCTGTCGGCATGTGTGGCGGCGGCGGGTGCAATGTTGTGCACGGCATGTGCTACGAACAGCTACCACATGCCGTGTAGATCCATGGGCAGTACAAGCACAGTGCAGCATGGACAGCGATAGTGGAACACGCTGCACGATAGGGTACACAGGGTCATGGCCAGCAGGCCTGCAATGGCGCATTGGGGTAGCAGTGGAACATCGCATCATGAAAGATGCGCCATTGGACAGGGTGACCCGCATGTGTGACAGAAGTGCTGACTAGAATGCCCCTGATACAGGAACATGAGCCTACTGATAGCGTCAGATGCACCCGAGATGCGCTTGTACGGCCATCGGAGCATCACACAGATGCTCTGTGCAAAGTGAGATAAGCTGGGGGCAATTGTGCAATTCACAGAGAATGCACCCAAACAGCCTCATCTAACATGCATGGGCAACTCAGCTGATTAGCATCTCATTACCAGGTGCTCAGGCCTCATTTGCATGCCCTGAGCCATAAATGCTCCCAATTCAGCAGGTTGAGACCAGGTTACTGAGAGGAGTCAATGCCTTGAGTGTGACATGTGTGTACTGTGCATTAACCATGGTTTCCCTTCTCTCCACAGCATCATCGCGTTTCTGGGTGCAGCCATGGCTGACTGTGAAGCCCTCGTGAGCGATGATGCGGGCCACCACATGGGGCCGATGACACCACCACCATGGATGACTCTGCACCTGCACCATCCACATCCCGTGCAACACGGTCACAGCCCGGTGACAGAGGGCCTGTGGGACCCTCAGCCAGCGATGGTGGGACAGCCAGCGGGTACATCACTTGGTTGGGGAGCCTGTCCGGGTTGACTGGTGCTGACCTGGATGATGCGGTGAACACTGCACATGCCCTCCATGTGCTCACCAGTGGCATGCAGAGGGAGGGCATTGGCACGCCACATGCATAACTGACACTAGTGCTGCAGATATGGCTGACAGTGGTGCACACATCACGGAGTTGCCTGTGCATGGGAACCTGGGTGCCACCGATGTTCCCACTGTGCTGAGTTCGGTGCAGTTGCAGCACAGCTGCCTGTGGCTGTGGGTGCTGTGCTCCCTGCACCACTACCCAGTGCAGTGCTGGCAATGTTGGTGTCATCCGGGTGGATGCCTGCGTGCAGGCACCCACTCAATTGCCTGGAGGACACCACCCATGGGCGGCCAGCGGCAGTGCCCCGCAAGCCCACGCTCACATCGCAGCTGCCAGGGTCAACCACCACCTGTGGATGAACCTGGTCAGGCTGAACCATCCCTAGGTCATCGGCCACTGTGCTGCATCACCCACCCACAACATGGGGGCCTATCTTGACCTGCTGTGGGTGACTGTAGAGTCAGGAGGCTGTCCGTGTGGAGTTCCAGAGCCACAGGCTGTGATGGTCCAGGAGCATGAGTCCACAGCTGCGTGGCATGTTCAGATGCTGACAGAGACACGCATCATGCAGGTGGCATGACCGCAGCTCTGGAGTGGATTGCAGTGGCTGCGGAGGCAGTGGCTGCATCCACATCACACCATGGACATCATGCTTCCAGTCGGATGCCCAGGAGCACGTCCTGTACACCCCGTGGCAGAGCCAGGTAAACCCTCTACTGCTGACTCCATCGCCACTGGCATCCACACTTACCATCCATGGCTCGGCCTGGCGCCAGATGGCCACTCCACTGGGAACCCATTCATGGTCTCGGTGCAGCACTCCTGCGGGTCACTGGGAACACCCCTGTGGCCAGTGGTGGCACCCCACCACCGCCAGCCATGGAAGAGGCGCCCTCATGTTCATGGCAGTCAGGGCACTGCCCTGTGATGCCCATGTCCACGAGCCTATGGTTGTGGGTTGGCACACCCGCACTGGGCGTCCTGCAGTGGTGCCCGTGGTGGTGTGTGTGGCGGTTGCTCTCCCCACAGCTGTCCTGGCACCACCCTGTGCTACCTGTGCAGGCTGACCAGTATGTCTGTGTGTACTGCTGTTGTGCCATGTGTCATGGGAATGATGAGTGTGTTACAGTGCCTGCAGTGCCCATGTGCAGGCCGCAGTGTACACTAACCCGTTGACATGCGACATGGCCTGGGCGGTGCTGGGTTGATGCATGCCTGGTGTCTGTGTGTTTGTTTGTCACCCACCGTGTGCATGCACCTGTGTGTGCACCACTGTGTCAGGTGTCCACTGTTCCCCATGTCATGCAGTCCCTACACCGTGGTGCTCACACCTGCACACACATACATACTGCATATACTCACCTGCGGGGTCTGAAATGTTCCTCCACCACACGCATGCAGTATTCCCTGCGTCTCTCTGCCAGCCTGGGATCCCTGCATCCCTGCCCGACTTTGCCTCCCTGGACCTCAGGGGCTGCCCTGTCTGTCCCTCCCACCCCAACCTCCTCCTCGGAACTGTCACCCTCACTGGCCTTGACAGGTATCCCACGGTTATGAGCCATGTTGTGTAGCAAACAACAGGCCAGGAATATGCCACAGGCCTTCTCAGGGCTGTACTGTAGGGCACCACCTGACCGACACAGGCACGGAATCACATCTTCAGCATGCCAAGACATGCTCTATGATGGTACGTGTCATGATGTGTGCCTCATTGTAGCATTCTTTCACCACCGTTCTGGGTCGTTGGATGGGGTGAGAGTCAGGGCCTCAGTGGGCATGCAGCATCACCTGTGGGGTAGACGTGTGTCCATTAGAACATTGGGTTACACTGTGGCATGTGCCCTGTCCTCATCCCTGCCCTCTGTGTTGTGTGCTCCTGTCCTTCACTCCCGCCCATGCATCCACATACCTGGTAGTCCTGCATCCCTAACATGGCTGCGCATGTTCTGTCCCAGGGCCCATGCGACTGCTTCACACTGCCCACGGCCCACCCACATGTCCCAGCCTTGGTGCCCCCTGTGCTGTTGGTGCCCTGTCACATGTACCTATCAGATGGCCACTTAGGATGTCCCCAGCCTCGAACATCATGCAGAGTGCTGACTGGTGTTATAAGAAAGCATCGTAGTGCGCTCCCAGGGTGTGTGGCACAGACATTGGCGATGCGCCTGTAGCATTGCACACCATCTGGCAATTGGAGGAATGGTACACCTTCCGGTTCACATATGTGATTGCCTCCTCACCAGGTGGTGAGTGGATTGCCATATGGGTGCAGTCAATGGCCCCTATGACACCTGGTATGCGTGCCACCCTGTAGAATCCCTGCATGGCTTCTGTCCACTCTGCCTGCATGCTGGGAAATGGATGTATTCCAAGCATGTGATAGCAGTGCAGTGAGGAACTGTGTAAGGAGGCAGGACGAGAGGCCTGTGATATACCAGTGGTGTCCCCAGTAGGCCTCTGGAGAGTTCCCGTGGCTAGCGGCACGTGACCGTTGTCATCTTGGTCTCCACCGAGATGGCATGACCTCGTGCAGTGGTGCCTGCATCTCATCATGACACAGCTCACAGAGGTCGCAGCTTGGACCTGTAGAGGCGGCATCACCCTACTGTCTCCACCTCTGTGAGCTGCTCAAAGGACAGCCAGGCACGATACAGCCATGGGGCTGGCTGACTATGATGCCTTCCAGCACCCTACCTCCTCCTCCTCATTTGGGCACCAGCTATGGCGACTGCTGCCAGGTTCATTTCTGCTGTCAGTGTGGCCTTCTGGCATTGTTTGCTGCCTGGCTTTGTTTCTGGCTGGCTGGCTGTGTCTCTCCCTCACTTTGGTTTCCTCTTCCTCTTCCTCTCTGGCTCTGGCTGTGTGCTGCTCTGGTGTTCCATTCACATCCTGCAGGTGTGCTGGACATAAGTCCTCTTCTTTTGTACTTATCTTTCTATGGTGCATCTTGGCTACGTTGGGTTGCCTATTAATGCGCCATGGTTCAGCACTGATGGTCCGAGTTGCACTGTGTATGCATGAGTATGCCACCTGTGTATGAGCTGCATGTCATTACAGTACACTGCACCTATGGGCATGTTCTTCAGTGCGTGGCATCTCGGTTGGGCTGGTGCATTCACCCTGTTTCTGAATCAGCTTCCGGCACATTTCTGACTTAGCGCTGGCAATGTGGGATGCGCTTGTGTGATCTCTTTTGGTGAATCCTGCCCAATAGATCTAAATAGGATAAGATGCCATTTTAATGGCAAGAGATCCTGAAAAGGCATTTGACAGAATAAAATGGCCTTATATATTTGCAGTAATACAAGTAATGGGTCTGGGTGCACAGTTCAGTGGATGTTTAAAATTATTATATGACACTCCACAAGCAATAATTAAAATTAATAACACCATTTCAGGAAAGTTTAATTGGGTAGAGGGACCAGGCAGTGCTGCCCCTATCCCCATTGATATTCACATTAATTATAGAACAAATGGATATAGCCATTAGAAATAATGAGGTAATTTATAGAATAAAATAAATAATAAAGAGGAAAAGATAGGCCTTTATGCGTTGATATATTACTTTATTTAACTAAACCAGAAATCTCAATACCTCAAATAATGAAAATTACAAACTATTTTGGCCCATTATTCAGATATAAAATTAATTGGACCAAGACTATACTATTAAAATAATAATAAAAAAAATATTTGTTACAATCTATACCTAACTGTCAAGTTAATACTTTTGTAGATAATATTAAGTACTTGAGTGTAAATATTGGATGCATAAACTACAGATCTCTATAAACTGAACCATGAAGAACTACTAAAGAAAATAGAATAAGATTTAAAACAATGACATGCTTTATACCTAACTTTACTGGGGAGAATAAACCTGGTCAAGATGCAGTTATTACAAAAGTCCTGATTCTTTTTACAGCCAAGCAATTCCAATTCTAATGTATTTTACAAAATTGAAGCTAATAATTATGAAGTTTCTTTGGAAAAACACCAAGGCTAAATTTCCTGGAAAACTCTAACCCTTCCAAAACAGAGAAGAGGTCAGGCATTACCTGATTTCTATGCATACTATATAGCAGCACAAGTGGCACAGGTATGGTATTGATTCCAAGAGATACCCCCATACTTACCTCAAGCAGAATATGAACACAAGCTCAGAGTTATCCTCACTTATGAACTTACTTTTATTCAGGATGTTCATTAAAAATCTAAAGATTCCTATAATGACTAAGACAACTTATCAATGCTGGATATATTTACAACAGCAACTGGGGGACACGTTATTTCAAAATATACCCTAATACATAAACACTATAATTGTACCCCATCAATAACAAATAATAACTTTAGGATATGGCAGGAGGCTGGACCTATACAAATAGGAGACATATGGAAACAAGGCTCAATTGAATTTTTTCACAAATATCTAGGCAATATAGATTAGCAGAAACTCAAATATTTCAATATAATAGAAGCATAGAAACATAGAAGTTGATGGCAGATAAGGACCGCTTGGCCCACCTAGTCTGCCCATTTCCTACCTAACGGATAAGCTGCAGAACCTAGTTAACCAACAGCCTACTTCCTCCTACCACCCACTAGAATTGCTTTATGTCTGACCCATGCATTCTTGAATTCCCCACTGTTTTGACTCTCGACCTCCTCAGGAAGGCTGTTCCATATATCCACAGCCCTCTTTGTGAAGAAATACTTCCTCACATTACCTCTGAGCCGTCCCCTCTATCTTCAAATTGTGTCCCTTGTTTTTGCACATCTCTTTTCTGAAAGATGCTACCCTCTTGGACTTTGTTTATTCCCTTGAGGTATTTGAAAGTTTCATCAGGTCCCCTCTCCTTCCTTTTCTCAAGGCTATACAACTTTAGTTCCTTTAGTCTTTCTTCATATGTCTTCTGATGCAGACCCTGCATCATTTTGGTTGCCCTCCTCTGGACAGCCTCCACCTATCTATGTCTTTCTGGAGATGGGGTCTCTAGAACTGTACACAGTACTCAGATGTGATCTTACCAACTGTCTGTACAGAGGGCCAACAACTTCCTGTTTTCACTGGTGATGCCTCTCCCTATGCATCCCAGCAGCCCCCAGCCCTCCCTACTGCCTTCTCACATTGCTGGCTCACCTTTAGGTCATCTGATATGACTACCCCAGGTCTCTTTCCATTTTGTTGTTGTCAGTATCTCACCCCTATTGCGTATTCTTCCCTGGGTTTTGTTTCCCAGGTGCATTACTTGCACTTCTTTGCATTGAATCTAAGCTGCCATATATTTGACCATTCCTCCAACCTTGCCAAGTCCCTTTTCATCCTTTCCACCCCACCTTGTGTATCAACCCTGTTGCAGATCTTTGTGTCATCTGCAAAGAGACATACTTTCCTTCCAGTCCCTCTGCAATGTCACTTATAAAGACATTAAAAGGACCGCCTCCAGTACTTAACCCTGTGGTACCCCACTAGTAACCCTCCTTTCTTCACTGTGGACTCCATTTACTATTACCCGCTGTGTCCTGTTGTCCAACCAGTGTTTTACCCAGGCTACCATCCGAGGACCCATTCCCAGGCTGGATAGTTTGTTTATTAATCTTTCGTGTGGACTGTGTCAAATGCCTTGCTAAAGTCTAGGTAGGCCATGTCCACAGCCCCTCCCTGGTCTACTGCTTTGGTCACCCAGTCAAAGAAATCAATTAGATTCGTCTGACATGACCTTCCGCTGTGAATCCATGCTGTCTTGGGTCCTGTGCCCCAATGGCCTCTAGGTACTCAACACTTCTTTCCTTCAGAAGTGATTCCATCATTTTCCTACCACTGAGGTCAAACTGACAGGTCTGTAGTTTTCTGCCTCTGTCTTGCTCCCACTTTTGTGAAGGGAATCACAATCACCCTCCTCCAGTCCTCAGGTACCACACCATCCTCCATAATTTGTTAGAAAGGGTAGTCAGTGGTGTCATTAGTTCTCCCCTTAGTTCTTTTAGAATTCTGGGTAGTCAGTGGTGTTACTAGTTCTTCCCTTAGATCTTTTAAAATCCTGGGGCGAATCCCATCAGGCCCCATTGCTTTCTCCACCTTCAGTTTTAAGATTTTCAGAACCCTTTCTTCTGTGAAAGGACTAATATCAACCCCTTATCTAGAGTGCTTCTATTGGCGAGATTAGGTATTTTCCTTGCTTTTCCATTGTGAATACTGAGCAGAAGTATCATTCTCAGTATCCCTGCTTTTTCACTGTCGCTTCTGCCAAACCACCTTCCTCTTTGTTCATTCTCAGTATCCCTACCTTAGTCTTTCTTTGCTCCCTAATGTACCTATAAAGGTTTTAGCCCCTTCTTAACTGAGTTGGCTATCTTTCCTCAGTTTGGGCCTTTGCTATTCTGACTGCCTTACCCACTTCCTTCTGCTTTAACCGTACAGTTCTCTGTCCTACTCCTTCTGTGTTTCTTATACTCCTGAATGCTATCTTTTTTTCCTATCTTCCCGCCACTTCTTTTGAGAACCATAGTGTTTTTTTCTTTCATTTTGATTTGTTTATTTGCTTCACACAAAGACTTGTTGCCTCTGTGATGGCAGTTTGATGTTTCCCATTGTTGCTCCACTTGCCTGTTTGCTAGTGCTTTTCTGATGCACTCTCCCATTTTGACAAAATCAGCCCTCCTGAAGTCCAGTACCTTCACTTTTGTGGCTTGACTCTACAGCTAAGTTTATTGTGATCCACACTGTTTGATGGTCGCTTGTTCCCAGATGGCTACCCACTTCAAGATCAGAGATCTCTCTCCATCCCCATTTGAGAGTACCAGGTCTACAGATTGCTTCTCCGAGTGGGTTCCAAAACTAGCTGTCTGAGGCATGCCCCTGTAGGGCATGAGAATGATACTGTCTTGGATGTGGCTGCAGCAAAGGTGCTCCAGTCAACATCTGGCATATTCAGGTCCACCATCAGCAATATCTCCTTTCTCTGCCATCCCAAGGATGCCTTCTATCATTTCCTTGTCCATTTCCTCCCCTGAGATGGGGGTCTGTATACAACCACTGTGTGGATTGTGGAGCCATTTCAGTCTCAGGGTGACCCACAGTGCCTTCTCTCCTCCCTGTTTACCCTTTGGTTCTATTGCATTGATCCGTCCCTTACATAGAGAGCTACTCATCTCCTCTTCTTCTCTCCTTGTCCCTCCTGTAGATTGTGTGCCCTGGTATGTTGACATCCCAGTCATGGTTCTCTGTGTACCATGTTTCTGTGACTGCCACAATATCCAGGCATCCTCTTCCATCAAAGCCACCATTTCAGGAGATTTTTACCTAGACTATGGGGTTGGTACTCATACCATCCATTTTTTATGGCTTTATTTATTTTTGCCCCATCCCTGTCCCTACTGCCTTTGTCTTTTCTCCATTTACCCTGACCTTCTCCTATCGACTGCTCTATTTTGGTGTTTACCTCACTAATTACCCTGATTTTTTGTGGGGGCTAAGTTTCCTTCTCCTCTTCAGTGACCCCCAGCTAGTTTAAATGCTTGCCACTGAAGCATTTAAATCTATCACCCTAGGATCCTGGTTCCTTCCAGGATAGATGCAGACCATCATACCTGTATAGGCCTACATCTTTCCAGGTGGAGCCCCAGTCCCAATGAAGCCAAATCCCAGAGCTCTGTACCAGCTTTTCAACCAGTCATTGAATCCCATGGTGCAGAGTGCCTAAGCTCATCCATGCCATAGACAGGTAGCACTTCCAGAAAGTTACCATGTGTACTACTTGTCTAAGGCCCTCCCCAACTCCACAAACTCCTGTTGCACTGCTCTGATCCCATTCTCAGCCAGGTCATTCATCCCTAGGTGGATAATGACATCCAGCTCCTCCCCTTGCCACTGCTCCCCGATCCTGAGGATTCATTTCCTGTCCCTCAAGCCTTGCGTTGGGCAGGCACCTTACCTCCTTACCCTTCCTCCTCCTCCCCAGTTCTACCCCCTAACAGTTGGGTCCCCACCAGGGTTGTTTCCTTCCCCTGTGGGTCCTGGGCCACCCTCCTGTGGGTCTCCATTGTGGAAGTTCTCAGCATCCTCCTTGGTCTCCACTGCAGGTGCCTCCATAGAGGAACCATGCTTCACCAGAGTGGTGAATTAATTGTGAGAGGCACAACTGGAGGGATGCATCTCTGTTCCACCACCCTCACCTCCCTGAGCCCACTGTGGTCCAACCACTCCTCTTTCTTGGCAACCTCTGAGGTAGTGGTGGTGGCCTGGTGGGGAAGCAGGTTTCCAAATCCTTGCCAGGTCAGCATGGAGATGAACAACCTCCTCCCTCAGACCAGAGAGGTACCTGCAAATAGGGCAGCAATGCAGTTTCCAGAATGTCTCCCAGAAGACTGCTGCTCCACAGCCAGTGCACTGCACCACTCCCCACATGTCTGTGTCCCTTCCAGTTACAGATGCTTTTTTTGTTTTTGTTCTTGTTTTAGTGTGTGCAAGCTTGTGAGTGTCTCTACCCCCATTCAGTGTGCTGGGATTTTAAGGATATGAACAGGTGTACTGTATGTTGTTAGCAGTTTTGAGGAAGTGATGTCAGAACCCTGCTATAAAGGAAGTTATGCACTTGGGGTAGGTAGGGTGGGGAAGGGTGGAGTAAACCTATGCTGTCCAGAAACAGTCACCTACAACTCTTACCCTCCAACCTGGGGAGTGCCTTCCTTCCATTCAGACACCTATTTCAGAAAGGCTATAACAGGTCTAGTCACAACTGGCTGCAAATATCTCCCAGCTACAGTTCCTCCTTGGCAAATTAAAGTTAAAACTAAGAAACGTCCACCCAAAAACAGAATCAATACTAGTTACTTACACAGGTCCAAAAGTAATAATTCGGTTCAGTGTAGTCTAGAAAATAACCTCCTTGATTCAAGAAGCTGTGGCTGCTTTCTTACTCTCCCTGTCTTCAATGTGAGAAGGAGACTGCAACATCTCTGAGACAAAAAAAAAAGAAACACTTTTTACAGAGAAAAATAAAGCAGTAACAGAAGATATACCTTGCAAAAAGACAATTTGAATCAGAAGATTACAGCAGTAATCTGTTAGCGCACACACCTGTAGGCACACCTTGTAATAATGCAGCAGAAGGTATACCTAGCAACAGCAATGTGAATCAGAGAAAATAAAACAATAAAATGTTAACAACAAACAGTAACAATCCTGTGTGTACAAAATAAAAACAACAACACACAGTAAATCTGCCTAGCCAAAAGTCTTAATCCTTTCCCTTACTCTGGTAAGGTTCTTAGTTCTGTCCTTTCAAGCAAGCTAAAAGGAAAGAGCTCAGGTGAAGCTAGATGCCTTGGCCAGCAAACCTAGCCTTCCACCTTCAAGATATCAACTAACCTGACCTTTTAACCCTTCTTTCTGTTGGAAGTTGCTGTCATTTGCCAGCTTCACCCCCAGATACACACCTAATCCCCTGAAAGAGCTGTGGGAGGAAGCAATTAGCTCCTTCAATGTGAGAAGGAGACTGCAACACATCTGAGACAAAAAAAACATTTTCAGCAAAAATAAATATATAAAACAGGGGCAAACAGTAATTTTGCTTAGCCTAATGATAAAAAGTCACAGAAATTTAAGCACCACGTGTAATAATTTCACAGAAGATATACCCTGTAAGAAACACTTTGCTACAGAAAAAATAAAGCAGTAACAGAAGATATACCTTGCAAAAGACAATTTGAATCAGAAGATTACAGCAGTAATCTGTTAGCGCATCACCCTGTAGGCACACCTTGTAATAATGCAGCAGAAGGTATACCCAGCAACAGCAATGTGAATCAGAGAAAATAAAACAATAAAATGTTAACAACAAACAGTAACAATCCCTGTGTGTACAAAATAAAACAACAACACACAGTAAATCTGCTTAGCCAAAGTCTTAATCCTTTCCCTTACTCTGGTAAGGTTCT
The DNA here is from genome assembly GCA_016271365.2 of Neoceratodus forsteri. Lineage (NCBI taxonomy): Eukaryota > Metazoa > Chordata > Ceratodontiformes > Ceratodontidae > Neoceratodus > Neoceratodus forsteri. The sequence goes on from CM057459.1 coordinate 1,088,552,926, forward strand.
TAGTTCTGTCCTTTCAAGCAAGCTAAAAGGAAAGAGCTCAGGTGAAGCTAGATGCCTTGGCCAGCAAACCTAGCCTTCCACCTTCAAGATATCAACTAACCTGACCTTTTAACCCTTCTTTCTGTTGGAAGTTGCTGTCTATTTGCCAGCTTCACCCCAGATACACACCTAATCCCTGAAAGAGCTGTGGAGGAAGCAATTAGCTCCTTCAATGTGAGAAGGAGACTGCAACACATCTGAGACAAAAAAAACATTTTCAGCAAAAATAAATATATAAAACAGGGGCAAACAGTAATTTTGCTTAGCCTAATGATAAAAAGTCACAGAAATTTAAGCACCACATGTAATAATGTCACAGAAGATATACCCTGTAAGAAACACTTTGCTACAGAGAAAATAAAGCAGTAACAGAAGATATACATTGCAAAAGACAATTTGAATCAGAAGATTACAGCAGTAATCTGTTAGACACCCTGTAGGTACACCTTGTAATAATGCAGCAGAAGGTATACCCAGCAACAGCAATGTGAATCAGAGAAAACAAAGCAATACAATTTTAGCAACAAACAGTAACAATCCCTGTGTGTACAAAATAAAAACAACAACACACAGTAAATCTGCCTAGCCAAAAGTCTTAATCCGTTCCTTACTCTGGTAAGGTTCTTAGTGCTGTCCTTTCAAGCAAACTAAAAGGAAAGAGCTCAGGTGAAGCTAGGTGCCTGGCCAGCAAACCTAGCCTTCCAATCAGATCAAAAGTTATTTGAAAAATAATAACAAATTAATAAAAATGAAAGACCCTTCTACTACATTACAAAACTTATTAAACAATAGGATGGAGAAGAAAATGACATCTTCTTTGTATTCCATGATACAAGATGCCTTGAAGGTTAATATTAATAAGATTAGGAAAATGGGAAATAGAGTTGGGCATAAAACTTACAGATACGATGTGGCAGGATATTATTAAAGCATACATAGAGCATGTATCATCAGTTAAACTACAGTGGATACAAATGAACACTACTCATAGAATTTATTATACCCCAAAAACTAAACCAATTTAATCCAAATATTACAGATAAGTGCCCAAGATATGCAGTGTCAAAAAGCACTTTAATAGATTTGATAGGATTATGTCCATATATTTCAATATTTGGTATGAACTCAGGCAGTTTTGTGTAACAGTTTTGAAAAACAAATTTGTTCTCTCTCTCATGGTTAAATTACTGGGAATTTATTTATTGGATAAAACATAACTAAAATTATTACCACTATTTATCATAATAGCAAAGAAATGTATTCTTCTGAAATGGAAGGACTCAGATCCACCATTTTTTAAAAATGGCTAAATATGATAATTGATATCTCTAAGTTGGAACAATTATGGTATTTTAAAAATTGATTAATAAATAACTTCCTAAAAATGTGGTACCTGTTCCAGATGGCAATAAATTAACTTAATACATTAAAGGTACTTAAAATAATTAGCAAAAACAAAATAATATAGTGTAGATAGGGCAATACCTGCCCCCAATATATGATGAAGCAGTGAAATGAAGATTTAACCTGAGGAATTTTCTGAAGATGGAAAATGACTTCATTACAGTACTCTGATTTGAGGAATTGGAAAAAAAAAGAAAATATAAATTTGTTTGATATCGCCCATAAAATAAAAAATAGTTCATACGAATATAGAAAATGCCGCAGAAGCAGGCCTTATGGTCTATCGAGTCTGCTCGAATGTGCAGCTAACCCCTCATCTTGCAGCTTCCCCACCCTCTTCATTATAACCCCACCCTGTCCCAACCCCTCTTGAAGCCGCCCACCATTCTACAGGATGCCATCTTCTCGGGCAGAGTAGTCCACCTGCCCAACACCCTTTCAGTGAACAAATGTGTCCTAATTTCACTCCTAATCTTCACCTCCAGTCTCAGCTGATGCCCTCTTATATCCCTTCCTCTTCTAAGCTCTAATGTCCCATCTGTATTAGTCTTATTTACTCCCTAAAGGCATTTAAAGGTTTCAATCATATCCCCCAATCCCTCCTCTCCTCCAGGGAGTTCATGTTCAGCTTGCCCATTCTAGTCTCACAGGACTTTCCCTACAATCCCTAGATCATCTGTGTCACCCTACATTGCACCCCATCCAACAATTTGATGTCCTTCTTCTGAATGGTGCCAGTACTGCACGCAGTACTCCAGATGAGGCCTGACCAGAGATCTGTACAGGGAAGGATCACCTCCCTATTTCTGGAGGAGATTCCCTTGCTAGACACCCTAGCATCCTGTTGGCTTTGCTACCACCTTCCTGCACTGAGCTGAGTTGTTCATGCTGCCTGTTATAAGCACCCCAGATTATTTTCCTCCTCAGTGCTTTCCAGCTCCACCCTCCCAGCTGATAGCTCCTCCCTTGGTTTCCAGCATGAAGTGCAGTACCTTGCACTTCCCAGCATTGAACTACCAGCTGCCATGTTTCTGATCACTCCTGTAGTTTTGTCAGGTCCTCCTGCTGCCCTTTCCACACTTTGGTGTCATCTACCACAGCTCCCATCTTTGTATCATCAGCAAACAGACAGATCCTACTCCAGATCCCATGTGAGATATCAGCTATGAATATCCCAAACAGCACTGTTCCCAGTACCGATCCCTGTGGCACCCTGCTCGTCACTTCCCTCAGTGATGAGAGTTCCCCACCACCACCCTCTGCTGCCTTCCATTCAGCCAGTTGATAATCCATTTGACCATCTTTGTTCCCATCCCTCTGTATTCCAGCTTCCCCAAGCCTCCCATGCAGCATGGAATAAAAGACATTGCTGAAGTCCAAATACAGGACATCTACTGCATGGCTCCTATCCAGCTCCCTTGTCACCCAGTTGTAATACTCAATTAGATTTGTCTGGCAGGATCTGCCCAAGACAAACCCATATTGATGACCGTCCTGAGGCCATTGTCCTCCAAAAGGTCACCAGCTCTCTTTTAGGATTGTCTCCATGAGCTTCCCCACAAATGATGTGAGGCTCACTGGTCTGTAGTTGCCTGGTTCATCCCTATGGTCACATTTGTGAATGGGAACCACATGGGCCATCCTTCAGTCTTGTGGTATGCATCCATTGTCCAGGGAGGTATTGAACAGGTCAGCCAGTGGTCCTGCCAGAATCTCTTCTAGCTCTCTGAGTATCCTAGGATGAATGCCATCTGGTCCCAGTGCCTTTTCTACACTTAGTGTCCTCAATCTTCCAGAACCTTGTCTACTGTAATCCCTACATCAGTCACTCTTGCCCCCCACTACCCACTCTACCCCCCTTGGGGTGTCTGCCCCTCTCCTTCGTTCAGCCTGTACTGAGACCATACAGGTCAAGTTTATTTCTCTTTCTATCTCCCCAATAATTGTAGGCCTCTGTTACAGGCCACCTGGCTCAAATATTGAAGTAACATCATAAATACTAGAAGAACTTGAGAAAACTAATGAAATAGGTAATATTCTACTTGTGGGATTTTAACTTAGGAGGCATTGACTGGGAAATGTCTACTGCTCATTCAACTGCTGGGAAAATCTCATTATGGCACCCAATCGTTTTGGGTTAAAACAATATGTATGTGAACCCACGAGAGGAGGGAATATTTTAGATTTGGTCCAAGCATCAGAAAATATTAAAATCAGTATGTATTATATAAGGAACCAATTGGGAAACAGTGATCATCACTATTTTGTTTATTGTTAACACACTGAAGGCATTACTGAGATCTTCCCATATGAAAAGCCAACATGACCAGTATTAATTAAGAATCGATTAATATACATTGTAATGAAATACTGAAGAACCAAGAAGTTAATGATATGTGGAAAGATTTCAAAAATATATTAATGGAAATCTGTAATAAATGCATTCCTAAAATTAAAAAATACAGTAATGCGTGATAAGGTCTAAATAGTTAACAGAGTTCACAAAATAATTAATACAAAGAATAGAGCTTATAAAAATATATTTAAAAACCAAGGAACCCACACTTTGCACAAAGCACAAATTATTGCTAAAGAAATCCAAGAAAGTAATAAGAAAGGCTAAAAAGATGAAATTATGTCTGGCAAAAATGCAAATAAAACCAATAGTAAAGTCTTCTACAGCTACATTAACTCACTCAGAAATCACAGACGAACAACTGGTCCCAGTTCTGATGGAAATTGTTTACTTACAGATCCTCTGCAAATGGCTAATGCATTCAATAATTTATTCTACAAGGTATATGCTCCTCACACTAAAATTATACCCTGGTTGACCTTTCCAACACTCCTCATACTGTATACCTATCTCTGAAGAACAAAGCGTGGAATGCATAAAAGCTGACATCTGACTCTGCTCCTGTCCCTGACGGTATCACAGGAAACATACTCAAGATCACGTCGACTAGTATAATTACCCCATTAAAAATTATTTATGAGGCCCCAAATAATGCAGGTCAAATCCCAGAAGACTGGAACAGAGAAAATGTCACTCCAATCTTCAGGAAGGAAATAAATAACACTCAAATAATTCTAGCCCTATCAGTCTAACATCGATCCCAGGAAAATCCTTGAGGGCATTATTAAAAATGTAATCAGCATTAACATCAATAAGGACTTAGATCAACATGGTTTTACACCACATAAACCCTGTGTTACTAACATGCTGTGTTTTTATGAAAAAAAAGTAGCACCCTGGGCAAAGGACCGCCATTTGGCACCATTTATCTTTATTTATATATATATATATATATATATATATATATATATATATATATCTTCATTTTACCCTCCACCATACCAGGAATGAAGTTGGCTTCCCATCTCTGTCACCCTTCATCCCTGTTATGGGATCACGCTGCTCGATGGTGGGGGTTTGAGTTTTCTGTAGTTGCTTGTATGACTACTTAAGCCCTGAATTGCCCCTGGGAATGCTGGCGTGCAGGACAAGGTCCAGGCAGGAAGTTGTGTTGAGGCACGACTTCTGCCAAGCACCTAACACTATCCCTCGCTTCTGACACCATCTGCTACTAGGATCAGTGCCCACCCTCCCTCAGAGAGGAGAGCACCCTATCAGCGGCTCAGTCCAGCTCCCTCCCCCACCGACTGATGATGACCCCAGGTTGTTCCTGAACCCAGATCACTGGTGCAGCATGAAATGTGGTGTCCAGCACCTCAACCTCAGCGCCATGGGCCTGGCTGGCATCATTTATCTTGATTTTTCCAAGGCCTTCAACCTTGTACCACACTGGGCATAATTCAAAAGTGCAGAAGGAGAACATAAACAACAAGTTGATATACTGGACCTCAAACTGGTTAAATAATAGGTCGCAGTGCACGACAATTAGAGGCCATAGATCAAATGAAGTTATTGTATCCAGTGGAGTCCCACAGGATCCACGCTTGTGCCTCTGCTCTTTAACATATTTATCTCTGATTTAACAAAAGATCTAACATCGTTGTTAACTAAATATGCTGATGATATTAATTTGAATGGTGTATGCAATTCTATTAGTGACCACAAACTAATACAGGGTGACCTGGATAAAATATCGATGTTGGCCACTAAATGGGAGATGCGTTTAACGCTGGTAAGTGTAAGGTCATGCACCTAGGAATAAGAACAAAATGCACTCCTGTATTCTATGTTGAACAACACTAAATGAAATCCACCAATGAGAAGGACCTTGGAATCGATGTCATAGATAAATTAGATCAAGTTAGTCAGACCTCGGAAGTTATTGCATGTGTAAACAGGGTCCTGTGGACAATTAAAAGAAACATAACATTGAGAGAAAGACGTAATCTTTCCACTGTACAGAGCATATGCCCATCCACATCTGGATTATGTTATCCCAGTACAGTGTCCATACAGGAGAAGGGTCATTCTTAATTTGAGAGAATTCAACGTAAGGCAATAAAACAATAAGCTCCATTAGTAATCCTGCATACAAAGATAGGTTAGCACATTTAAACCGTATGACATTAGAACAAAGAAGGTTGAGGGCGATCTTATTACACTACATCTGATTTTACAGGATCCTTACTTAATAACAGAATTTAGTTTAGAGTTCAAACAAATAAATCAAAATACATGAGGACATCCACTTCAACTATCAGTACAAAACTTTAAAACAATAAAAAGGAGTTTTTTTCATATGATGCATCATTAATCCATGGAATTCCTTATGTTTGGATCAGTAATACAGAAGCTGAATTCAAAAGAAATTGGATCATTACTTGATAAGCGGTGGCATAATTAATTATTACAACAAAATGGAGCATTATGGGCACAAGTCTCTTAGCTCCTATCCTGCCTTAGTATGAAACTTATTTAACTATCTAGCTAACACATGATTGGCTACATATGATATCCACAGCTGTCACTGAACTTTGAAAGAGCCTGCCTAAGCAATTGTTTTGAAGTGAAGGAAATCAACTTATCACAAATGTATCCATTATAATTCACATTGCTAAGCATAAAAATGTCAAATTAATGTCTATAATGTCTGCATATATGTAGGCCGTACTATTAGACTAGCTAAGGTATGTATACTCGAACATCTTCATGACACACATTCAGGAAACTGCAACACATCAGTGGGAAACACTCTTAGAAAACTATGAAGGAAACCCCAAAGTGGCTAAGTTTATCATTGCTAAAGTTGTACTACCTAGACACAAGAGAGGGGATAGAACTCAGATATTGCTACAACAAGAGGCAAGATGAATTTGTAATCTAAAGACTTTGCAACCATTAGGTCTGAATGAGGCCCTGGATTACACTGTGTTTTGTGATGATTTGTATTGTACATTAATTGAACTGAAACTTCAGCTGAGACCAATTATATTTTGATCTATTTCAAATTTAATTATACAAAGAAGGAGGACTTTAAAGCAAATTTCCTCCGGCTATCTGCTTTGGGACATTATCATTTCTTTAACTCTAGGAATTTACTGTTTACTTACTATGAATTATGTTATGCAATTGTTTCCTTATAAATATGTGTCTATAAAATGGTTAGTAGACCCAAACACGGTTTAGCATGGAAATATAATGATATTTCATCATTATTCACTATATATTTGCTGACTGTCTGCATTTTAGTTGAAGTTATCCATATGCACCTCCCCATACACACACACACACACACACACACACACACACACATGCCTGTCTCCCTTCACTTACTGTGAGAGTTTGTGATTATGTTAGGCATTTTCTCTATGTTTCGCTCCTTTCCCTGATGTCAATTTGAAATGTTATGCTTAATGATGTGAATTATAATGGATGCATGTGTGCTACATTGATCGCCTTCACAGCAGATCAGTTCAAAGTACTTGCTTAAAATAGGCTTTTCAACAGGCATCTTGAAAAGAACTCTACAAATGCACTTGCATTTCACGCTTCATCACAAGGCCAAGGACATAATTTCAAATTTACTGGACTTGAAAAAGTTGCTTTAGGCCCTAGAGGAGGGGACCTTAATAATTTTCTGCTTCAAAGAGAAACTTATTGGCAATACATTTTGAGGGCTCTGCAATATCCAGGGCTGAATGATAAATGTCAGCTGAGACCATACTTAGTTTAATAGATAAGAATGTACTTCATGTATTTCATGATTTTTAAATCTATAAAGTATATAGGGTCTCTGGCCCCCTTTAGAATTTTTAATTCTAAAAACATGAGGTGCTAGATGGGTGTTCATTTAAATGTGTTGTTACAAACAAGAATTTTTGTTTTATAAAAATATCCTATGTTGACATTGTGATGCTTGGCCAGCTGGTTATGATTGTTGGATGATAGTTGTAATATAAAAGTATAGTGTGTGATTGTCACAGTGCTTCCGTGGTGTGCCCCCTCCCCAGGTTTAAGTGAAATGACAGGATATATATTAAACCAGGAGATCTCTAATGTAATTAACTTCCTTGAGACATTGTATTTTATGGCCTTTTTATGACCTGTTGCTTCTTTAAAGTGGAAATGAAATGGGACTTTATGAGTCAGCCAGAGGATGGAGAGCATAAACTTTTATGATGTCTTAAGAGGTGTAAAAAGTTATAAAACCCTTTGAAATGCTTGGGAGAAGGAACAGGAAATCACAGACTTATAATTTGGGAAATGAGTTTTGCTGATGTCACCTTATTTAAAATACCTTCTGATAGGACATCATGTTTGTATTTTCTTTTTATATTCTAAAAGGAGGAGCTAGATGATTCATAGAAGGTGTGGAAGATACAGTTTAAACTATACTATGTCTGAGCTGTTTTATATATTCCATCTTGGGAGAGAGAAACACACAACTCTCTGATAAGCACTTAGAGATAATACATTAGATAGAAAAGTAACTGTATGTTGGTAGGAGTTTGTCTGTAGTTTCTTTGTTTTCTTGTAAGTGATTGTATGCTTTGTGATATAGTGTTCTCTGTTTACATTTTCATATTTTTACCCATTTTTAGTACTCTATATTTGAAAGATACTTCCTTGGTCTTCCAAGTTCTTTTTTGCATGAGATGTATAGAGGGTTAAGACTGACAAAACTGTTCAAAAGCTTGATGGTGTTACTAAACTGGGAAAAGGTAAGAACATGCCTAAGGTCTTTTATAGAGTTTTAAGGGTTCATTTTGGAAGCCTGGCTGGGTGCCCTGGTGTAAGATTGTATCGTAATCCCCAAAGAGGGTATGAAATCTGCACCTGTACATTGAGTACACTAGCATAAGGTTCACAGTTTGAATCCCCCAGAACTTGAGACTAAAGGTGATTCGACTTACAAAGCAGACAGGAGGTTACCCTGTCTGTTACCTGTTCACACTCTTGTGCTCTGAGGTTGGCACTGTGGGAGCAGAGGGCCTGACCTGCTGAGTGCATTTGTGACAGACATTTGCACAGAAATTAGATCCTTGACAAAACAAGTGACCTCCTATCATGAGGCTTTTTAATTAGTAGCACACTGACTTTATCTTGATGTATTTTAAAAAGTTTTTAATATGGAAATTTCATGTCAGCATTAGTATATATAAATGTTTTTAGTGCTTTCCAAGTATTTTAGTATAATATTAAGAGGTGATAGCACAGAGTTTGGATATAACCCTTCACCCCCACCCCGATATGTTTAAATAGATGTGGTATGTATATGTTTTTTAGCTTTCAGTCTCTATATTTTATATTGTGAGTCTTATTAGATATTACAGATTATTGTAAGTAATTAGTGGTAACCATGTGACTCATGCTTAGTATTTAAGATTATCCATACTGAACCCGATTACTCTTGACAAAGAGCCAGTGGGTCTTCAAATGTAGAGAAAGGGTTACTGTGGATGTACACTAGCAGTGGTCTTTTCCATTACATTCAACATGAATAAATGGTTTATCTGAAGAAGAATCCTGACTGCAGCTACTTTATAGTAAAGTGAGACCAGCTTTTGCTTTTCCTGCATTCTTTATGCTGAGGATCCACTTGCTGCCCCTAGCCATCTCTCTCCTATCGCAACAGAAAAGAAAATAGACATGAACTAGGGACTTGATATGAAGTTGGAGGGAGACAGAATTAGGGAAATGTGAGGAAATACTTTCACAGAAAGGGTGGTGGACACTTGGAACAGCCCCTGCAGGGTGGTGGAGGCAAAACAGTGGATGAATTAAAAATGTGTGGACAAACTCAAAGACATCCAAGAGACAAGGAGAGAGAGAGAAAGTCGCAGATCAGCTGCAGTCTGCAGAGTAAGTAAAAGGTAAGAAAAATAGGCAGACTAGATGGGCCAGGTGGTCCTTATCTGCCATCAGATTCTATGTATCTAAATATCTGTGTACATATTGATAGGCCTGTCAGGCATCAAGAGGAAGCATTATTGACTTGCAGATTGATTCTCGAGGCTCCACCAGGGTGCAGTAATACAGGGTGGCCAAGGCCTGAGGACTCCCATCCCCACCACCCACAACCGGTCTCCATCTTCAACACAATCTGGCTGGAGAGCTGTGTGTACCTGGTCCTGTTATTTACAAGTGTCAATGGGCAAAGCAGGCTGAGTTAAACTCTTTCTCTTCAAGGAGTATAAACATGTTCCATGAAGAATCTCTTGTCTCTAAATACCGCTTACTTTTCTCCTAGGCTATGTGGAGAACTGACATTTTCTGTCTATAGTCCAAAACCTGTATAACAATGGAGCATGCCTGAGTCTCCTGCGACTTTGGGTTTGGCACTAAAGCCCAGCAAGCATGATTCAAGTCCAGCCAAGTGTCTGCTGAAGTCCCAGAATTTCTTTTAGAATGGACGCCATGTTTCTGTGGTATCTCCCTTTAGTGCCTTTAGGGAGCCCATAAATATGAATATTATTTCAGCAGAAGCGCGTCTAGGTCATTGAGTTTATCTGCCATCACTCTTTTTTCTGGTAAAGGTATAGCAATGGTGCATTGTGGCTATCTGTCTGGGTTGAGAGTTCAGTTAGCCCCTGCTTCAGGTCTGCTGTGCAAACTTGCATTTGTTTAATATCCACCTGTGTGGCTGTTGCCATCTCCTCCAGCTTTACCAGGGTAGAGCTGATCATTTTAACTCTGCAACAAGGGATCTGGAGGTAATGGTAATGATGTCCTCCTTCATCTCCATGTCTGTTGCACAGTCAGGAGAGCTGCCCTTGTTCGAACGCTCCAAGCATTTTTGGCTTCAGGCTGTGCACTATAAAAATTTTTAAGTTTTGGTGAGTCAACATAATGAAGAATCAGGATGTGCAGTTTCTAGTTGAGTCACTAGGCTTCTATGGAGGATTTTGACCAATTTATTTATCCACACACAGTGCTCTTCAGCTCTGTTGCAGCATGGGTGGTGACAGCGCGAAGCCTCAGGTTAAACTGCTCAATTTGCAATTTGGATCAATCATAGAATTAGAACACTGTTTGCATATGTCTCATGCCTTTTTGCCAAAGTTTCTAAACTCCATGGCCAGGTCCATACACCTCCATTGATGGGCCTCTTCATCCACTCTATAGAGATGGCAGAGGAGGCATAGGACTGGAGGATGTGATATGTGGTCTCCACTACATAAACTTGGAAGTATAGAAGAGCCAGGCAAGTATAGACCAGTCACCTGACATCCATCGTGTTGAAGGTCCTAGAATCCATTATAAATAAGAGGATTGTAAGATTCCTTAGGGTAAATGAGCTGCATGATCCCAGGAAACACAGTCTTACCTGTGAAATGTGCTAGACCATCCTGACCAACTTCTTCGATTGAGCTTATGAGAGGTGTGGACAAAGGATAGGTGTAGACACATTATATCTAGATTTTAGTAAAATCTCCAACTCTATCCTCATAGAAGGCTGGAGAACAAACTGGCAATTTGGGAACTAAGGAGAAAATAATGAGGATGACAAAAACTGACTAAGCAGGAAGACTTGATAGTAGTACTGAATGAAGAGACATCAGGGATCAGGAAACTCACTACCAGGGTACACCAGAGGTCAGTCTTGGGACTAGCTGTCAGTATGTTCATTTGTAACATAGGGTGGGAGTCCAAGGAAGGTATGCCTCTTCACAGATGACACCAAGATCTGTAGTAGTGGACTCGGAGGAGGGTCTAGGGCCCTGATGAAGGATCTGCAGAAACTGAAGGGTGGTTTAAAGTGTGGCAGGTAAAATTTATAGAAAATGCAGTCCAAATTTCTTGTATCAATAAATTCAGAATTTGCATCAGCATAGCTCCAATCAGTCTCATGCCAAATGAGATCTCTAAGTTACTTTGTTTAAAAGTTACAAGTCATTTTACAACCTAAATTCACTGCCTGTTTAAAAAAACAGTTTCAGTGAAGAGCTGCTGCTGATGGGTATCCAGTCAAGTGAGCGCTATCAGAATAGTGCCACAATTCAGCCCTAGTCTGGTAAGCACTCACATGGACAGCGAGTGGGATTTTATAACACTTGCTGAAAGCGTCCCCTGGTCGCTGTCCATGGTGCTGGAAAGAGACAAGGGTACCAGGATCCAGGAGACTTGCTGAGCTGCTTTATGCACCAGCCCTCCACACCATGGGAGCAGCTCAGCAAGTGGTGGAGACCAGAGGGCCAATTCAAGATGAATGGCGAACTCATAGGCAGCTGTGAAAGTTACGCCTATCTCGCCAGGACCCTCGCCACATTCCAAGAGTGGCAGGGTCCCTGCACTTGGCGCATATGTGGGATATGCCATGTGTAGGCTAACGCCATGCGCATGGCATATATGCCTCACATGTCGCACATCGTGGCCAGTGACAGGCAGCTCCCTGAAGCCCCCCACCCTGTACCACCACGGCACCACCAGGGGCATGGGGGCAGGACTGATGGCACAGACATCCAGGAGCACACCATGGATCGGACCTCTGGGGCCAACGTCGATCAGGGGTTGGGGGCATGGGCATGCTTGTGGAGGCTTGGGGGAGCTGCATGGTGCCATTGCTGTGGCACTGCATGGCAGCATCCGATGGTGCCAGCCGTCAGATGCCACTTAGGACAGTTCTGAGCTGCCGTAGGTACACTACACTACTGCACCTTTGGAATCACACTACGGTTACAACAGCCGCCCACCTGGAACTGGGCGATGTTGCTGTCATAACCTGCACTTGCAGCATGCGTTGTGGGCTGCAGCATAGTGGGTGGCATAACCCATGATTGTCATAGCCTGCAGCCACCATGGTGCAAGTTGCAACTTGGAATAGGGGCTGGTGTAACACATGGCGAAGTCATGAGATACGCCATGGGGTTTGGCATATCTCGGCTTACACTGGCATAGCCCTCTTGGAATTGGGCCCCAGGGTACTAATCCTGGTCTCCCAACGTTTTTCATACACTGGACTTAGAATATTTTATGTGGGGCCGTGGAAACACTATTCCATGGCTCCCCACTTTAACTTTCCCCATTATTCGCTCCCCAGGAGTTAGAATCCTTTACTCGGGGTGCAGGGGCAGAGCCCTTCGGGGATGGGGCAGCCCCTGCAAAAAAAAAATCAGCTACATGTTTCCCTGCACCCTAGCCAACACTATTCTTGTCGGCACTTTGGACCCAGTGCCCTGATGATGTCATCTCCTGAACTCACAGTCTAGTTCTCCCTGTCAGCAAGTTTATAGGACCTGTTTCTCCAAAGTTTTAAAGATCATGTGCAATGGTTTTCACAAGTAAAACAGGCAGCACCATTCAGCAAACATTGCTTTAAAAACTATGGGTCCGATTCTCAAAGCTCCTGGCATGGTGCAAGGGCTTGCACCACTAAGAATGGCACAAAGTGCTCCTCTTACAAAAGATGAGTCGGGAGCATTTCACAAAGGCAGCCTGCATCAACTGCAGGCTGCCTGCCCCAAATGGGGCTTATGCTGCCCATGCATCCAATAATGGGCCATGACTAGGTTGGGGGAATGTGGCAGACCCATACTGCCACATCCCCAAAATGACATTCAAAGATCTCTCACAGAGAGAGAAATTTAAGTACCCCTAGACCAGCCAGGGCTGATCTAAGTGTACTTAGAAGAGTCTCCTCTGGGAGATGACCTTGTGTGGCCAAGGCCCTTCCCAGCTTGATGCTGGCTGTATACAGAAATAGTTGCACACACTTCCTGTGGTCTAGTGGCTTCCTCCCAATCTTGCCCTTATTATAAGTAGAAAACCACCCCAATCCCCATTGCTGTGACATTCTGTAATAAAATACCCCACTTCTCCAATGCTGTCAGTAGTCTAGAAACATATATGTCCTCAATCCCTGATGCCGCCGTTATTACATATATTAACCCCATCCCCGATGCAGTCCATAGTTTGTAACGAATAATATGTCCCCTCTCCCAATCCCCGATGCCACCTTTATCATATTTAATAACACCCTTCCTCAATGCTGCCGATATGATATATTTAATACAAACCCTCTTCGATCCTCGATGTAGCCCCATTAATATTGAATACTAATGACCACCTCGTGAGGATAGTGGCTCTCATCCCCAGCCCCAGCAGGTGTGCCCACTGCTCCTCCCCATTCTGAATGACAGCCAGTGCCCAGCACAGCCCACCCTCACCTCTCTGCGGTGGCGCTGTTTGAATTGTCTGTCACTGAGCTGCATATAGGTGTACACACTTCATTGACAGACTGTTCAGTTGGTGCCCAGCGCAGAGGTGAGAGGTGGTGTGCTGGGCACTGGCTGTCAGTTGGATTAGGAGGGGAGAGGGGTAGGCACCACTGCTAGGGCTGGGGGGTTGTAGGCCAATATACCACCATGAGGGGGTCATGTTATTTAAGATTAGTGGGGCTGCATCGAGATGGGGGTTGTATTAAATATTATACTATGGGCAGCATCGAATGGGGATTTTTAAATATGATATGGGCAGCATCGGGATTGGGAGGGGGACATATTTTGCAGTATAAACTATGGACTGCATCAGGATGAGGGTTAATTTATATAACAGTAGCATCGGGGACATATATGTTTATAAATCACTGACAGCATCAGAAGAGCGGGGTATTGTATTGATATAATATGGGCAGCATTGGGGTTTGGGGTGAATATTACTGATTATAATAAGGGCTGCATCAGGGATCGGGAGGGGGACACTAGACCACCAGGGTAGGGGTGTAATGTACTGTACTTGGGATCAGGGATGGGGAGACCGCTTGTGTTTGCTGCAAGGGGCCTGTAGCAGATCCTTCCTGTGTGCCAGGTGTTTGCTGTATGGGAGGGTTTGCCCCACATAAGCTGACTTAGGTGCTGGACCCTCCTGTACCAGCATCTGGTGCAGGGTCCTTGATGCACTGGGCTTCAATGCAAGCTGCTGTTTGCCACAGCTTGTGCCAATCCTAGCTATTTTTTGAGAATCAGGCCCAATGTATGTTTCAGGTTTTGTAACAAAGTTGATAAATTTGTGTTGGCTTTTTTGGTGCCTTTTGTTGTGGTCCTTCTCTCAGGGTTGCAGGATGTTGGTCATAGCACACTGCTGTGAAGTTTGCAGACTGAATAACTTTCTGATATGGTGAAAGGCTAACATCATGCACACCTATCATTCAATTCAGGTGATTTCAGGATGGCACTTTAAAACAATTATTCCATCTCCCTGTCACTGGGGGTGGGAGAGGTAATGCTGTTTTGAAACCTTACTATGAGTTTCTATGCATTAGCCAGCCCAATGTTTTTCCCTGTCAGGCTATTAGTTGACCTACATTCATGTGCATCTGTGTTGTACTCTACATTAAAATGAACATTTTACCAGGGCTAACTCTTCCACTCTAGTAGGAATTAACATATATAAGACCCCTATTAAAACTTTTGTAAAGCAGACACTGCCAAACAGCAATGAAGTTACAAATATTACAATATTAGTAGCACTACAACTTCCTAACAGGCACAGTAGAGTAGCACTCAAATGGTATCAGCAGCCTGAGGCATGCTGATGCAGTATCCAGCAACCCTGGAGAAATGGACCACACCAAAAAGGCATTACAAAATACAAATTTGTCAACTGTGTTACAAAACCTGAAACATAGTTTTTATAGCAATGTTTTTGAATAGTGCTGCCTGTTTTACTTGTGAAACCATTGTACATGATCTTTAAAACTTTGAGAAACAGGTCCTGTAAGCTAGCTGACAGGGAAGACTAGACTGTGAGTTCAGGAGATGACATAATCATCTGTGGCTCGTCACTGAAACTGGCTTTTTGAGCAGACAGTGAAATCAGGGTTACAAAATAGCTCCCAACTTTAAATGAAGTTAACACAGAAGCTTAATTTTTGGTATGAGACTTCCAGGGGCGGAGTACGCCTTCTTAATTCTGCAATGTAGCACTTTGGCTGGAGTCCCTCTTTAACACTAAGAAGTGTAAAATTCTCACACAGAGGCCAAAACCCTGAAAACAGAATACAAGTTTGATGAGTGGTAGAGAGCACAATGGAGAAAGAAATCTTGGTAATGATTGTGTATACTTTAACAGCAGTGGCACAATGCAATAAAGGGATGGGAAAGGCAAACAGGATGCTGGGATGCAGAGGTAGGAGGATCACTAGCAGAAAGAGAGAGAGATGTTAATGCCCTGTACAGGTCAGGTTGCTGGTCTGACTTCACTTTGGAGTACTGTGTATAGTTTTGGAATCTGCACCATCAGAAGGTCAGGGACAGACTGGAAGCATTGCAGGGACAGTCACCAAGATGATACAGGGACAGCAGGAGAGTTTGTACAAGGAAGGTCTGGAGGATCTGAACATGTATACCCTGGAGGATAAGAGGAATTAAGGGTATATGATTGAGATGATTAAGTTTCTCCTCCATATTAATAGAGTGGACACTAGTACATGATCACTTTAAATAGGAACTGCTCGCTCGAAGTAACTCCATGAAATGGAGATGAGGAAAGGTTAAAAAGATGTCAGAAAGTACTTTTTATGAAAAGTTATTAGTAGAATGGAACAAACTTCCAGACAAAACTCTGCTTCCTTCTACCTTGCTAGGTACACCTCCTGTCTCTCTCTCACTCTGTGTTTCTTTGTAACTCTTAAATGCCACCTTTTTTCTTTTCACTACCCTTGCCACTATTTTGAACCATAACTGTCTCCTTTTCCTTCTGCTTTTGCTTACTTTCTTTCACACAGAAGTTTGTTGCCCTTATTATACCCTCCCTTATTTCCCCGTTATGCCTCTACTACCCTTTCCTGTCAATCCCCATCCCCTTTGAGGCATTTTCTGAGGCAGTCTCCCATTTCTTTAAAATCTGCCCTCCTGAAGTCCAGGACCCCTGTCCTCATGCCACTTACTTCTGTTCCTTTCCTTATGCAGAACCACACTGGATCATGATCATTGGTACACAGGAGGCTGCTCACTGTGATGTCTGTAACTGCAATTCTGTCCGTTTATTAATACCAGGTCCAACACACCCATTTCTCTAGTGCGTTATTTTTCTTTTTGTAACTATGTTTACACTCCCAGCACCAGAACTCGATCGGGCCGCCTGCTCACCGGATCTGCTCTACCACCCGCTGTGGACCCTGTCTTCTTCAAAGTCATTACTGTCTCCCAGAGCCTTGGGCAGCTATGGGCCTGAGGAGACCGGGGGCAGAAGCAGGAACCAACGTTGGGCATGTGGTGGTCCGGCACTGAGGGCAGTCGCCTTTCCAGGCTGGAGGTTTTTTTTCCATGATGGTCCCCAAACCCCTTCTACCTCCCGAGCGTGGCACTCCCCTGATGTCATAGCGCACAGCAACCCTGCTGGTGTCTCCCATGATCACCCCAATGTGCGATCCACATCCTGCAGCACCCCTGTTCTCCACCGGTGCTGGGATGCCGGACAGGCCCACCACCCACCCCCCAGGAGAGGAGAGCAGCCCATCAGATGCTCAATCCTCTCCCTCGCTGACCCCAGCACCCAAACTTGCTCCTGAACTCGGGTCGCTGGCGTGGTGTGAGGTGTGACGCCCAGCACCTCAACCCTCAGTGCCACCAGGCCATTTAGTAGGTTCTTTAACTAGTTGACTGTTACCTGAGAAAAAGACCCTTGTAGGGAGTCAGCATGGCTCTGCTCCTTGTCAAAGCTGCAGCCAGAAGGTTCCACTCCACACCTTGCAGACTGAAATCTCTCCAACTAGCAGCATCCTGATAATGGTCTCCCTAGTGCCATGTCCATCTCTTCCTTGTGCTGGGAGTCTGTACATTACCCTGGTGCAGATTCTGACTCCTTCTTTCCATTTTGCTTTCTCCATTCCTGGTCCCCTTTGATCCACTTTCTTCCCTTACCTGTGCTCTATCCTGTTTTTCTTTCAGTTGTTGAAGTCCCTGCCCTGTACCCTCATCCTTGGGGTGTTTTTACCCCTTGGGCCCTCTTTCCCTCTCATTTTACCATCTTGGGGAACAATTGTTGCCTATCTCATTTTTTCCACCTCCCTCCTGGCTAGTTTAATTGCTCCTCTAAGTAGCATGTAAACTTCCCACCAAGGACTGAGGCCCCTTCCCAGAAGGATGCAGTCCGCTCTCCTTATAAAGGCCCAAATCTTCCTTGGTTGGTGCCCAGTCCCTACGTAGCCAAAGCCCTCCTCCATGCACCATGTCTTCAACCAGTCATTAAAGGTTCAGGTGTGGAGTACCCTACCTGTCCCCTGCCCTTTACAGGTAGCACCTTGGAAAATCCACTGTGGATACTATCTGCTTGAGGCCCTCCAAAGGAACAGTGGTTGACTGGGAGAGAGGCTTGGTGTGCCCCAGGTGCAGGGAGGGTGGAAGGTTGGTTCTGGTGCTGGACTAGTGGTCCCAGTGCAAGCAGGGTGGTTGGCTCAGGGAAGCAAGGGTGGTCCACATACTGGGATGGTGGTCCAGGTGCAGGGAAAGTGGCTGGCTAAGGGGCAGACTTGTACAGCCGTTGGGGGGGCAAGTGCAGGAGGGTAGGAGGCTGGTCTGGATGCACAGTGGGTGGTGAGATGGTGGAGGCTAGTATTGGGGTCGGGATGCTTTTAAAGACATTGCAGAGGGTCCCACATCATTAAAACACATTGGTGAAATCCTTTTATCAGGACAGTTGGAGTAATAGACTCACTCATCTGTGTTTAAATCATTTTAATTCTTTTATTAAATACATTAAATGACCACACATATTGGCAGAAAAGATGGACTCAATGTTTTGTGAGAAACCCTCACTTTATCAGGGTGCCATCCTATGTTTAATGGATTCCTTTCAACAGGTCATACAGTTTCATAAGTTATGTTCACATTAACATGCTATACTCCAGCTTACTAGCTGCAATGCTGGCTTTTACTTTATTCAAAATGGGAATTAATGATCTCCATGTGTGCTCACTGAAAGAGCTCTCTGTGAATTTGTCTTAACTATATTGTCCTTGTGTGGCTATCATGTGCTTGAAATCTGGTCTTCACAGCTTTTATTCATCTGGTTCCAGTTTTGACCAAGTACCCACGCCCACAACAACCTCTGTGGAACTCATGAAATGTATACACATTTATATCTTGTGACCCTTTATAGTGCTCTGCCTTGCTCAACAAGGGATATTCCCTGTCCATCTGATAGGTTGATGATCCAGTCAAAATTTGGGAGTGGCTCCTCCTCTACTCCTACTGCTGGTATTCAGTTGTTCTCAGGACTTGAACAGGCAGTAGCAAAACAAGTTGGCCTCCAGAATTTTGAGTTATTTTTCCTAAATCAGGCAGGTTACCTCTGTCTCATATACTTGCTATCCTATCTACTTGTGACTATTTAATATTTTTTCACCAAGTTTTGTTAACGCCATCGATCTACGCAGCGTGGGACTAATATCATAGGTTAACTTTCTGCTGTGTACTCCAATTGAAGTCTACTTCCTTTAATCTTATCCTTAATGGTATTGTTGCCTGTTTATTGATACTCATCTATTCCATGGTTATTCACTGGAGAATAGGGTTAGTGGACCCTGCAGCAGCATCTCACCATGTTGTATCCAGCATGTAATTCTGGAATACCTCTTGAGAGACCCAGGAAGTGTTTGCCCCTCTGTAGTGTTGCTATTCTCTGCTCCACAATGGCAGAGTGGACCATCCTATAGCATCCACCCTGCACAAGTATGTGCAATTCCCACAGTAAATTTGGAACACAGGGTACCACATTTGAAAACCCAAGTCCCTATGGAATAAGGAAGATGGAAGCAAGACAGCTAATTTACTGACTCACCCCATTTGTCTTCTATGCCCTGTGGTGCCTCTATGGTATGGTATGTGTCAGACACACAGCTAGACTGTTAAAAGAAAGAATCCAGGAACACTGCAGGGTATTTGCAAATGGCAAAGAGGACTAGCCCATGGTACCACATGTCACAGCAGCACACAATGGAAATAGAGATTCCATCAAATTCATGGCATTGGAAGCAGTATCATTAAAACTAGGGATGTGACAGGGTACATAATGCTATTACAGAAGGAATCTCAATGGATTATTTTTTCATCTGTTTCTCCACGGTTCCCCGTCGGCATCCATCCTCAGCCAACTGCTCGCCCACACCCCATCAGGCAGCATACCCTCTTCCCCACAGTTTACCCTCTGTGGCAGGGTGGTGAGGAGCCCCTAGCTCAACTCACCTCGACCAGGATCCAGTTCTGGGAGTACCATTTGGAATCAGGGCCTGCGGCGGTGGCTGATTCATCCAGCATGACCAGGGACCATTTCTCATTTTTTCCTTTGCGTGAGTGGGGCGGACACCAGCGGAGGGAGCATACACGCATCCGCATGCACTCCTCCAGGCATCTGTCCCATCTCAGCCCTCTTCGGCAGTAAGCCAGCGACTGCCCCCAGCCTCCGCTAGGGGACAGTCATGTGCTGGTCACTGAGTCCCTCCCCGAGAGGGAGAGCAGTCCCATGGACACTGATCCTCCTCCTCCTGCCAACCCCCAGTGGCCCGTGCTCATTCTGAACATGGGTCACCGCGTAGCATGAGGTAATGCGGCCCAGCGCCTCAGCCCTCAGCGCCACCAGGCCTGCTATCTCAATGGATTTTTAAATTGAAGACATTACATCCCCATGGGTTTAATGGTAAATTGTATCGGGTCTCATTCTTGTAGCCCCTGCTGTAATCCTTAATTGGGTATAAAAACATTACCTATTTTGAATGTAGCAGAGTACATCATTATTACCTAGTAACTCCAAGTATCTGATGGCTAAAAATAGATTTTATATTACATTATTACAATAAAAATATAGAACATAGAAAGATAGAAGTTGTCGGCAGAAAAGGACCTTCAGGCCCATCCAGCCTGCCCATTTTCCCTACCTGTAATGATGGTCAGTGCCACTAGTTGGTCACCTGCTTACACTAGTCCTTCTTATCTCTATGCCCCCTCATTCCTATACCATGCATGTTTGAATCCTACTACAGTGCCTGCTCACCACCCCATGGGGCAGGACATTCCATGCATCCACCACCCTCTCAGTGAAAAATAACTTTCTCCCATTTCCCCTTATACAGCCCCCCTCTAATCTCATGTCATGCCCCCTTGTTCTAGTACTCTTTTATACTGGAAGATGGTATTCCCTGTCACCTTATTTATGCCCTTGAGGTACTTGAACATTTCAATCCTGTCCCCCATTCCCTCCTCTGTTCCAGCATGTACATATTGAGGTCTTTTAACCTCTCCTCCATATGACTTATGCTGTAATCCATGCACCATCTTAGTTGCCCTCCTCTGCACTATCTCCATCCTGTCTATGTCCTTACTAAGGTGCGGCCTCCAGAACTGTACAGAGTACTCAGATGTGGCCTTACCAGTGTTTTGTATAGTGGAATCAGTACCCCTCCTTCAGCTCATGATACCCCTTCCTGTTCAACCCAATATCCACTGACCTTCCCCAGTGCCTTTGGTGTCTGCTTGGTGGCCTTCAGGTTATCAGTGATGATGACCCCAGATCTCTTTTCCTCCCTGGTGACTGTCAACAGCTTCCCCTCATCCTGTAGCTCTCTCAGGTTTTTATTCCCACGTGCATCATCTTGCACTTCTTTCCATTAAATCTCAGCTGCCATACCTCAGACCATCTCTTTAACTTATCTAGGTCATTTCTTATCCTTACCACACCCTCTGGTGTGTCAACTCTGTTGCAGATCTTGGTGTCATCCGCAAATAGGCAAACCTTTCCTTTCAGCCTTCTGCAATGTCACTAATGAAGACACTGAAGAGGACTGTCCCCAGAACAGAACCCTGGGGTACCCCACTGCCATATACTGTCAGCACAGTGATGCAACCACAGCAACTCCCCACAGTGACAGACTTTGTGGCGATGGGTGTTTTGGCGACACGGTCTTTAGGTGTGACGGGGACTTGTGTCTACCTCCACTGTCTGTGTGACGGGAGTTAGATATATAAAAGTAGGGGATGTGGGGGGCTGATCTGTCCAACTGTGTCGGTCACTGTCACAGTGTTGCTGGTCGTCGTTGGGTTACATTGGTGCCGGGGATGTTGCTGTTGTGTCGCTGGGGGCGTGGTGGTTGGAGGTGTCGCCAGCGACATGGAACCCTCCGCTGGTCACCTTCATGTCCTCTGGACTGGGTTCCACTTACTACTACCCTTGCTTTCTGTCCCCAGCCAGTTACTAACCCAGTTCACTACCTTGTGGCCCAACCCCAGACTACCCAGCTTGTTGATCAACCTCCATGCAGAACGACAACGGCCTTGCTGAAGTCCAGGTAGGCTACATCCACTGCTCCTTCCTGGGTCCACTACCTTGTCACCCAGTCAAAAAAACCATTATATTTCTTTAACAGGACCTTCCTGCTGTGAATCCATGTTGTTGCAGATCCTGCTCCCCTATGGATTCCAGGTGTTCCTAATTCATTCTTTAAGGAGTGCCTCTATGATCTTACCCACCACTGAAGTGAGACTTACTGGCCTGTAGTTCCTGCCTCCGCTTTGCTGCCACTCTTGTGTAGAGGAACCACATGTGCCTTCTCCAGTCCTCGGGGACTCGCCCATGTTTAGGGACTCAGTGAACAGGTCTGCTGAGTGGAAATACAAGTCCTCTTTAGTTCTTTCAGGATCCTGGGATGTATGCCATCCGGACCCATGGCTTTGTCCACCCATAACCCTGTAAGCTCTTTTAGTACTCTCCTCTATAAAAGGACTGGTGTCCACCCCCCCCATGCCATGTAATGCTATTTACAGTGTCTCTTTGTTTTCTAGGTTTTCAGATCAATTACATTCCTATCATCATATCCTGGGAGATTCTTCTCTCACACTAACAGTCACTTCTGGATGCATGCTCTATCCCCAGCCTTCATTATTTACATAATAATGAGTTTATAGTTTCCATAACGATGGTAATCGATTGGTCCACATTAGCAACCAACCATCTCTATATTCTCTTTTTCCTACTTTTAACTCACGTTATTAGCTTAGTCCTGTTCTGTTAGTTCCAGTCCTCTTTCATCCTTTTTCTTCACATCTTAAATAAGCTATATTTATGATTACCTACAGTCTACCATCCCCCTTTTATTCTTACTACTGTATCTGTATGTTATGCAATTTATTTTCACTTCTATCTTTTCTGTCCTCTATGATAGCCTTTTAGTTGTTGTCACCTAGTCATTTCCAGTAGGTGAACCGGTTTCATGTTTTATACATTGGTTTGCTCCTCTCCAACAGGCATCTGGTACAATTGAGGTCTTAAAATAAATATTTATTTTATTTTATTTATTTAGCTTTTGTTGACCAGGTAAGTGCACTAGACAAATCCTGCCTATTTTCAGGCACGACCGGAGGGGATACAGATGAATGCCAACTGACCTTGAACCAGACCAAGCTGTTGGTGGTATTTTTAGTGAATGAGGAAATTTGGCCAGGACACGGAAATTCCTACTCTTTTCGATAAGTGCCATGGGATTTTTAACATCCACCTGAACTACCACCAATCCAGGCAGATGAGACCTCGGTTTAACGCCTCATCCGAAGACGGATCTATTTTAGGTACTCCAGGTTCAGATCCCACCTTGGCCACTTGGTCTTACTTAGTAGTACAAGTTTTCTATTTTCGCCACTGGTGTTTTGAGGCATATTTTTGCACAAGCATCTCGTAATGGATCATGTCTCACTCAGTTCATATCAGAGCCATATTTTGATACATGCACCCTACAAACTATTCTAACAAATATTGATTTTTAAGGTATGCTCTGCTTGATTTTCAGTAATAAATCAAAAGCTATTGGTCTTATTTAGCTTAGTATTTCCAGACATCTTGGCGCAGTTCCTGTTTTTAGCACGTCAACTGGCTTGATGTTATATTGGCAGACCATAAGAACAGAAGGGAAAAGACCATGGCCATGCCCGCTGATGAAGACAGCAATCTCGAAACACTGGGGCTCATTTGTATGGTTTTGGATGGCACTGATTTTTGTTACTGAGCAATAAACCAAGTTATTTTGAGCTGCTGAAGTACTGGTATCTCTAATTTGAATGTGGTACTAGCATTTTACGAGCACCGTCACTTCATGCAGTGTGCTTAGCTTTTACTCTTCTTTGTTAGATGAAGAACCTGGCTTCAGCATCTGACACTTCATAATGACATCTGTTTTACGATGTCCTCTTCTTACCACACTAAAGGTGGATGGATAGTATCCTAAAAAGTTGGATACCGCCAGATGCCACCCATTTGGCTCAATTTCGTTGTGACTGGATAGTAGTATCCAATCAATGATCTGGACATCTTGGATCCAGTGCATAAGTCTGAATAGCTGTGTGGTCCGATGAATCCAGCCAATGGAGCCATGCATCCGAACAATGGATCCACCCTCAGATTCAACTATCTGGGGCAGATCTAATGGATCCATAACTGTAACCATGTGCAGACACACAGAAAGTGGCTGCCTGCATTATCTGCTTGCTCTGGTGGTCATCACAGTTAATGAAGGTTAGGATATTGTGTGGGCATAGATCTAGCTGCCTCCTGGGATATATAATGATTTTGACCATATTTCCAGTATTTGTTTGTGTTTTTAGCTCTTTTCAATAGAAGTAAGTTATCTGCTTCTGCTGTTCTGACTTTTGGACCAGGGAGTCACAAAATGTATTTTTTCAGTTGGCTGGTTTGAAGTTAACTAGATTGCCACATGGCTACAGTGTAATATATGCCAGAGTGGGGTGGCATTGTTTTTCTCTCCTCTCAGGGAAACCTGACTTAACGTCTCTCATTTCTCTGTTTTCCTTCATTTTCTTTTAATTTTTGCATGCACATGTACAGCAAACATTTTAATACAAGAATAGCAATTCAGAGGTGTGTCTCTGTTGGGTCCTGTGCAGCTCAGGCTGTAGTGGGCTCGACAGTAACTTGCAGTGATCAGCGAGCCTGATCATGACACTGTTCAATGCTTGCAGAGTGGAAACTTCTTGTAATTGAAGGGTCTGAGCCTCTCCTATGAGAGAGCAGCTCAATGCTTCAATCTGCATGATGTTGCCCAGCTAGCAGCTGAGCAGTGTCATTATCAGCCTGCTGATCACTGTACCAAAACCTGCTATGAGTGGGCTTCTGTAATGTAATCACTCCCCATGACGTGTGCCCCCACTCATGTCATGTGTGGGACATCAGGGTGCCCCACCTAGTGCCACCATACTGCATCTGTAATGTAATCACCCTCCCATGTCATAGTGTGTGGGCACTGGGGTACCCAACCCAGTGCCATCATATTGTATCTGTAATGTAATCACCCCTCATGTGTGTCACTCACATTTGTGACACTGTGGTGCCTAATTCCCCACTGTCACCTTTATACCTGTTAAAAAGTTTCCTCATAGTTTTTTTAGTAACTGTAACCTGAAAAGCAGAAAACCATCCATCAATGTCTTTTGATGCCGATCACCCCACCCACCCCTCTCTGACCCACCATTCACCACCCACCCTCACTTACCTATAAATGATCTGCTGCCACTCTGTAATGAAGCATGTCATTCTCCAATGCAGTCTGGGAACTGAAGAAACAAGGTAAGTGCGGTCAATGTATTTTCTATTTTTTTTTACTTTGTCATTTTTAATATTTGGTCACCAAATTTTCAACATGGTTTTTTGGATCCCACCTCATGAACCAGGTAGGTGAAATTTTTCAAATCCATCCAAAAGGTGATTTCTCATTCACTCCACAAAATCTCCTTTCAGGTCAGTTCTGAA
This sequence comes from Neoceratodus forsteri, assembly GCA_016271365.2. Taxonomy (NCBI): domain Eukaryota; kingdom Metazoa; phylum Chordata; order Ceratodontiformes; family Ceratodontidae; genus Neoceratodus; species Neoceratodus forsteri. Next base: position 1,088,578,532 of record CM057459.1, read on the forward strand.
AATTTCTTTTACCTGGTTCATGAAGGTCATCAAAAAGACTGCATTAAAATTTAGGGTCAAAATCTTAAAAATACCACAGTTATGAAGGTATGTTGTACATTTTCAGTATTCACTCATAACATAGGTAATTTTCAAAATTTTGACCCCAGATTAGCATAGTTCTTATGACCCCACCTCATGGACAAGGTAGGTGACAATTTTCAAATCCATCCTGGAAGGTGATTTTGCAGTCACCCCATGAAATCACCTTTCAGGCTGATTTTTAAAAATTTTCTCTACCAGGCTCATGAAGTAGGGTCATAAAAAGACTATGAAGAAATGTTGAGGTCAAAGTCTTTAAAAACACCAAAGTTATGAAGGTACATTGAACATTTTCAATGTTTACTCATAACTTTGGTAATCTTCAATATGCATTATGCAACAATACAATACATGCATTTGTGTGTGTCCCAAATGTGGTTCTTCAAAGCAAACATTCAGCATTAACAAATGCTTGTTTCATCACAATTCTCACTTCTCATTCTAGGCTACTATATGTAGCCAATCTAATTAGTAGGGCTCAACTGAATTTATTTCTTCTTGTTCTACTGCTGTTGCCTCAATCTCCCATCTGTCATCCTCCTCTCCCTTAGTGTGACTTGTGAGTCAGTAATGTCACACTATTCATGACTGTCTGCAAATATTCTATGTCATTGTTTAAAAAACACTGGTCAGTGTGTATACTGTAGGTCATAATGCATGAAAATCAGACAGTCACCAAAAGAGAGATTCAGCTCTGCTATAGTCTTCCTTGTGCCAGTCACTGGTGTGAGGAAAGAAAACTGAGTGTTTGTGTGGTTGTCTGTATTATTTACAATACACACAGCCAAGTCACAAAAATTTGCTGTTTGACTTTGTGGACTTTCTAGCAATGGACTTGTCTTGTTTGAAAATAAAAAGTATGTCTAGTGGTGGTGACATATATTCTCCTAGGGAGCTTGAGGGAAATCTTCTAGGGTCAGTCCTCTGGGTTGGCAGTGATCTGGTGACACTGGCAGAAGAGGCAGTGCTCTGGTGCTAAAAGAAGTCAGTTGGTGCCAAAAAAATGAAACACACTCAGCTTATGCCTTTTAGGCATACTCCTCTTCCACCGAGTCAGCCTGGTACTACTGGTGTTGAAGTTGGTGGTAGTGAGCTGATACAAGTAAAGTATGTCCTTTGAAAATCAAGAGCTATGAAATGGTTTAATTAGTGATTGAGCTTGGAAGCCATGACTCCGGCAATGGTTTACTTGTATCAGCTCACTACCTAGTTTAATAGAGTATACTTGGAAAATAGTGCACAAAAATCCCAACTCATCAATGCATGAGTTTGATGGCGCTCAGCATCATGTTGCAAATGTACGCACTGGAGGCTCCTGCAGCTGGAGATATGGTGGGACTAATGAAGCTGCAATTGTTATCAAAACTGAGCTAATTAATAATGTATTGGGATTGGGAATATATATTTCCATCACAAGGCATGTAGATGGCTGCATGCACTATAGATGGAAGACTTCTTTAGCTTAGCCAGCAGATTTGGAGACATGTGATCAGATGGAAATTCACCACACACAATGAAGAGAGAGCAAAACATCTGTTAGGAAAAGACAGGCTTCTTTGAGAGGGAGGACGAAGATGACTTTCTGACCATGAGACTGAGAATCTACTTGTTCAGTTCTCTCATCTGTCTAGTTGATGTCTGCAACCTCTGCACCCAGTGTCAAGCATTGTCACCTTCCATCCATGACAAGATCGATGGATACTTTACCAAAACAATGGATGTTAATAGGGATGAAAATCCATTGAACTATTGGCATGGCACAAAAACCACATGACCTGAGCTATATACTGTCACACTATACTACCCTCCTGCCTATGTCCAAGTGTATACTCAGAGTGGGTGTTTATTGCTGCTGTGTAATCATGACTGAACCCAGAACATGACTGAGTCCAGGTAACATGGAGAAATTGATGTTCCTGAGGTTAACTCATTCTCTCCTGGTGGCCATTTTGGGTCGGGCTCAGCAATGAATGGTTCTGACGCCATATGGCAGCTAAGGGACCAAGGAGAGTTAAATCGACATGATTTCATGCTAAAGCCTTTGCAAAAGTTTAATCTTGTCTGTGACCCTGCAGAGACACATCTGCATCCATCTGATGCACGCTGGGATAAAGACTAAAAGCAAGGGCAAGGCAGAGCACTCTGATCTCATGTTTATTTGTCCACTGACTCCACATATACACTTTGCTGTCAATCATTTTCATTTAATTTAATTTTACTTCTTATACTGGAGAGCAAGATGAGCTGTAAAGCCCCTTTCACAAGCCACTAGTCATACATGTTAGCAGAGGGCACAGAACAGTCATAACTCAATGATAAATGCAGAGTACAATAGACAAAGAAGCAATTGGGAAAGGCAAAATATAGAGAATAAAGGATGGGAACTGTGATATGAGAATTTAATGCATACCAGGTGTGGATGCTACATAAACCCCGAGGCGAAGCCTGAGGGGTTTATTAAAGCATCCCACACTGAGGGTGTGCATTAAATTTTAGTTTCTGACAATTCCCCATCTTTTATTTTATATAACATCTGGAGAGCACTTTTTCCATCCTGGGTCCTGTGATGCTCAGTGTCACTGTTATATACACACACACACACACACACACACACACACACACACACAGCTAGTCACACTGAGAGACACACACAGTCTCTTTTCTTATTTTTTCCCTTGAGTTTTATTTAGATTCATTTGGCTAGCACTTACCTAGCGCTGCAGGAGTCAGCCGTTGCCCTGTTTGTTGCGTGGCCCCAATCTTCCTGAACTCGTTGATAAAGAGCAGGATCAACCAGATAGACCTTTGTTAGTACTGTAATGGAAATCAGTTCAATTATAAAAAAGATTACAAGGCGAAGTTACATGTTGTTTTGGAGGCTCCTTTGGTAAGTGTCGCTTGAAGCCGCCATGTCTCGAACGGTTTAGCCCACCTACAAAGCAGGCGAGAATCAGTCAGAGAGTGCTACACTTGATAGAGGTAGTGGTAGAATGTCATAATAACCAGTGGGTTATTATGGAAAATATCAACTGGCTGAGCACTAAGAAAAAGTGCTCACCAGTTATTATTAAGACAATTAGAAACTATCGCTGTGCAAATTGTCAATTATGCTATCATGCAGTTTCACATACTCATTGATGCCACATACTGTAAGTCCATCATCACATGACCTGTGGTTGCAAGTCCTGTTCAATCACACCTTACATTACAGTTGCATGACCCACGATAACCCACAGACATCAATCTGAAATCACAGCTTGCTATTTCCAACAAATTTGAATATTCTGATCCAAGAGTGAAACCAATTTTCAAAACCATAGGGTTTAATATTTGGCCTGAGAAATTATTTATCTCCTGTGCAGTTGCTGTATTGTATCTTCACTGTAAGAAAAAGTTAATAAAATATATTAATTTGGGGAATTATTTATCTCTTCACTGTATGTGACTCTGTAATGTATGTCTTGCTAGAAGCATGTTCTATGTGTTTTACAGTCTTTTTTTCATGTTTGGTTTATGTGGGAATCTGAGTTAATTTTTTTATGACTTGTACAGACAACCAGATGACTTCAAAAAACCGCTGTGAATGACTGATTAACATGGTACTGAACAAGGTCATTTCATTTTGCTTTTATGCATGTAAGCAGCACAGTGGTATTTTCATTGTATATTGTAAGGCTTTGCCTTGCTCTTGAACTGTGAATGTGTTTTACATTTTAAAACCCACCTAGTTGTTTGTTTGAATGATTGACTATAAATGTGTGTGCTCATCCCCCAAAAATACATTTTGTGCATGTTTGTTGCTATTATCTTCTCCAACTCCCACCCTTAAAAAAGGCAAAACAAATTCAGAAAATATAAATATGTGTGTCTCTGTATGTATCTTTCTTGTTGTTCATGTATGTGAAGTTATCTGCCCCAAACCCAATGACTCACCTTTACATGCATGCCTTTTCCAGCAGTGTTCTAATAATCTTTACTCCATTTTTTGTAACATTTCTGAAACAACATTTTGGGTTATGTTTAACCTTCATCTTCAATTACTGTCTAATTCAATCTCTTCTACACATTAATGTTTTCCATAGCACCTAATTTATGTATTGATTTCTGGTAAATGTAACTCCCAGCTAAGGGGAAGACAGGCCACTTATGGCAGTAATAAAAATTATATACTGGTCTACCTTTATAGCCATTAACTGATGGATGTTTATTTATTACTTTAGCGAATGATATTGAATGATATTGTGGAATAACAGCTTTAAATGAAGAAATAATAGAACTGCATTATCTTCAGGGTAAACTTCGTAATTTATTTTCTAAAAATATAAAATTTAAGAAGATATACTGATGTATAAAGTGAGTAGAAAAATAAAATGTAATATTGTATTTACAGATATGGAAGCCCTTTGAAAAACTTCATATTTGGCAGTTAAACGTCAGGGCTAAGGAAATAAAAGAATATTTTGGGAACATAAATACAGATTCCTTTTATTTTTCTTTGAAGAATGAACTGGTCCACCACGCCTATTTAAACCAGCAGCACATAGCAAGTTAAGTAACCTGGACTCTGGTAGCAATGGAACTAAAGGGTAAACAGGGAGGAGAGGAGGCACTGTGGGTCACCCTGGAGACTGGAAATGGCACCTATAGTCTGCATGGGGTTGTACACAGACCCCATCTCAGGGGAGGAAATGGCCAAGGAAATGATAGAATGCATCCTTAGAATGGCAGAAAAAGGGTAGATATTGTTGATGGAGGACCTGAATATGCCAGATATTAGCTGGAGCACCTTAGTTCCAAGAGCAGGGTCACTCTCAATGGCCTACAAGGGGCATGCCTCAAACAGCTAGTGTTGAAACCCACTCGGCAGGGAGCAATCTTAGACCTGGTACTCTCAAATGGGGACAGAGAGAGATCTCAGATCTAGAAGTGGGTAGCCATCTGGGAACAAGTGACCACCAAACAGTGTGGTTCACAATAAACACAGCCACAGAGTCAAGCCATACAAAAGTGAAGGTACTGGACTTTAGGAGGGCTGACTTTGTCAAAATGGGAGAGTGCCTCATAAAAGCACTAGCAAACAGGCAAGTAGGAGGGTGGAGGAACAATGGGGAAACATCAAAACTGCCATCACAGAGGCAAAAGCCTTTGTGTGAAGCAAATAAACAAATCAAAATGAAAGAAAAACACCATGGTTCTCAAAAGAGGTATGGGAAGATTAGGGAGAAAAATATAGCATTCAGGAAGCATAATGAAACACAGAAGGAGCAGGACAGAGAACTGTACCAGATAAAGCAGAATTAAGTGGGAAGGCAGTCAGAATAGCAAAGGCCCAAACTGAGGAAAAGATAGCCAACTCGGTTAAGAAGGGGATAAAATCTTTTATAGGTACATTAAGGAGCAAGAAAGACCAAGGGAGGAATAGTGAGGATTAATAAAGGGAGATTGGTGGGCAGATAGGGACAGTGAAAAAGCAGGGATACTGAATGAATACTTCTGCTCAGTATTCACAAAAGAAGTGGAGGGGAGGTACCTAATCCAGTCAATAGAAGCACTCTGGATAGGGGGCCGATACCTGTCCTTTCACAGAAGAAAGGGTTCTGAAAGAACTCCTAAAACTGAAGATGGATAAAGCAATGTGGCCTGATGGGATTCACCCCAGAATTCTAAAAGAACTAAGGGAGAACTAGTGACACCACTGACTACCCTTTCTAACAAATCATGGGAGGATAGTGTGGTACCTAAGGACTGGAGGAGGGCAGATTGATTCCCTTCACAAAAGTGGGAGCAAAGCAGAGGCAGAAACCACAGACCTGTTAGCTTGACCTCAGTGGTAGGGAAAATGATGGAATCACTGCTAAAAGAAAGAAGTGCTGAGTACCTAGAGGCCAGAGGGCACAGGACCCAAGGCAGCATGGATTCACAGCAGAAAGGTCATGTCAGATGAATCTAATAGACTTCTCTGACTGGGTGACCAAAGTAGTAGACCAGGGAGGGGTTATGGACACCTAGACTTTAGCAAGACATTTGACACAGTCCCACACAAAAGATTAATAAACAAATTAGCCAGCCTGGGAGTGGGTCCCAGGGTGGTACACTGGGTAAAAAATTGACTGGACAACTGGACACAGAGGGTAATAGTAAACAGGAGTCCACTCTGAAGAAAGGGGTTACTAGCGGGTACTGCAGGGTTCAATACTGGGTCCGGTCCTTTTAATGTCTTTATAAGTGACACTGCAGAGGAACTGGAAGGAAAGGTATGCCTCTTTGCAGATGACACAAAGATCTGCAACAGGGTTTCTACGCAAGGGGTGTGGAAAGGATGAGAAGGAACTTGGCAAGGTTGGTGGAATGGTCAAAAGTATGGCAGCTTAAATTCAATGCAAAAAGTGCAAATTAATACACCTGGGAAACAAAACCTAGGGGAGGGTCACAATGGGGGAGGGTTATTAACAACAACAAAAATGGAAAGGGACCTGGGGTAGTCATATCAGATGACCTAAAGGTAGGCAAGCAATGTGGAGAAGGCAGTAAGGATGACTGGGGGATACTGGGATGTATAGGAAAGGCATCACCAATAGAAAACAAGAAGTTGTTATCCCTCTGTACAGACAGTTGGTGAGACCCCATCTGGAGTACTGCAAGCAGTTCTGGAGACCCCATCTGCACAGGGACATAGACAGGATGGAGGCAGAACAGAGGAAGGCAACTAAATGATGCAGGGTCTGCAACAGAAGCCTTATGAAGAGAGACTAAAGGAGCTTAATATGCATACCCTTGAGGATAGGAGGGAGAGGGGACATGATAGAAACTTTCAAGTACCTCAAGGAATCAACAAAGTCCAAGAGAGCAACATCTTTCAGAAAAGATATGTGCAAGAACAAGGCACAAGTTGAAGATGGGGGGACGGCTCAGAGGCAATGTGAGGAAGTATTTTTCACAGAGAGGGTGGTAGACACATGGAATGTCCTTCCTGAGGAGGTCATGGGTCAAAAAGTGGGGCAATTCAAGAATGCATGGGACAGACATAAGGCAATTCTGGTGGGGGTAGGAAGAAGTAGGCTCTTGGTTAACTAGGATCTGCAGCTTATCCAGTAAGTAGGAAATGGTCAGACTAGGTGGGCCAAGCGGTCCTTATCTGTCATCAAAGTCTATGTTTCTATGTTTCACAAACTTTGCTCCTCTTCATCTCTTCAGGCACCAATAGCATAAACCAACTTGGCTTCCAGTACCAGGGTAAAGTCAGAAACTTCATGAACTCTTCTCCTTCTACTCTTCATCTCCTCAGGCACCAGCAGCACAAATCAAGTTAAAGGAACCTGGCCTCTGGTACCAGCATACAAATCAGTGACTTCATTGCTCTCCAGCTCTTCATCTTCTCATGCACCAGCAGCACAAAATAACCCAGCCTCCTGTACCAGCATAAAACCTGTGGCTTTACTAACTCACCTCCTCATTTCCTCAGGCTTCAGCAGTACAAACCAACCTGGCCTCCTGTACCAGCATAAAAAACAGAGGCTTCACAAATTCTCCTCCCCTCCTCTTCATCTCCTTAGCCACTAGCAGCACACACCAACCCAGCATCCAGTACCAGGGTGAAATCCAGAGACTTCACAAACTGTCCTCCACCTCCTCTTCATTTTCTCAGGCACCAACAGCATAAAGCAAGCTAAAGCAACCCAGTGTCAGTACCAGCACACAGCCAGTGCCTTCACAAACTCTCCTCCTCTTCATCCCCTTAAACTCAACAGCACAAAGCAGTTAAAGCAACCTGGCCTCCTGCACCAGAGTAAAAGTCAGAGACTTCACAAACTCTCTTCCTCTCCTCTACATCTTCTCAGGCATCAGCACACAAAGTAAGTTAAAGCGGCCTGGCCTTTGGTACCAAAGATAAGATGGCTGCTGCTTCATTACTCCCTGTTTTCCTCTCCCAATGCACCAGCAGCACAAAGCAAGTCAGCTCATGTAGCAGTGTAAATGACTTACACACTCTTCTCTTCATTTCTCAGGTTCCAGCAGCACAATCCAACCCAGCCTCCAGTACCAGAGTAAAAGCCAAAAACTTCACAAACTCTACTCCTCTTCATTTTCTCAGGCTCCAGTAGTACAAATACACTGGCCTCCAAATTAATACCAGGGTAAAAGCCAGAGGCTTCACAAACTCTCCTCTTTCTCCACTTCTCCTCATGCACCAGCAGCACAAAACAACCCGCCTCTGGTACCAGTGTAAAAGGCAGTGACTTCAAGTTCAAGTGACAGATGTTTTCTCTAGTAATCCTCAAGTCTGTCAGAACAAATTCAATGTCACCAACACAAACTAATGTGTGTCAGTCACACAATCAAGTCTCCTCGTGACCATTACCATAGTATACTGTAATACAGCAACAGCACCATTGTATTCAACCTACAACAGATGAATGGCTCTTCAATCATCAGAAGGAAGAAATAAACACTTTCACTGTTTGAGAAACTGGAATGTCCATCTGCAGTGCATTGCAACTGAGTTCAAGTAGCAAAGAACAATGTTGTCATGAGTAATGACAACATCTGTCTGAAACTCTGCACACCTGTTACAGTGCCTGGAGTGAAAATGACTGCTGCTGTGCTGTGTCAACATCGCCAACAGCCTATAGTGCCAAAAGTAAAAACAACTGCTGCTGTGTCAGTTCCACCAGCCCCTGCTGCCATTGGGATTTTCAATTAACAGATAGAGAAGTATTTGCTATTATTCACCATCATTCATTGATCGCCTTGTCGACAGTCAAGTTACGTAATAATTCAACTGAAGTATAGATATTGAAGTATCTTAAGGTAAGGACAGTGTAAGCACAACGTAAGTGTATTAATTTCACCAAAAGTTACTTGCTGCCATCGCATGTTATACCTTTCCTTCATGGCAAGCATGTTGCAGATTGTTGCTGTTATCAGTGTTTGACACATTAATGGTTAAAAAAGGTCATACTGTATACAGTGTTTATTGTACAGTATATCCAAGGTCAGATGCAAATATCATATCTCAGATACCTGGATATGACCTCGGATCTCTGGATCTGACCTTAGATCGCTGGATCTGACCTCTGATCCCTAAAAATATGACCTTGTATCAGACATCTGACTTTGGTCAGATCTCTGGTTGGATACCAGCACTAATGAAATTGGATCCAGCAAGGCACTATCCAAGCATCACTACACCATGCCTTTTCTTTTCCCAGACCAACATGTGCCAACCAGGGTTCTTGATAGTAGGAAATCAACGTGTCTCATATCACCCTAACACAGACCTATTTCTTCTCTTGCACCAGGTCTATTACTCATTCAACAGCCATGGACAAGGTTAGATTTTTGTATCTCATGTGGCATGCAACTGATCTCAACTCATCACTGGCAGTTATGTACTGTCTGCTTGGTGGATGGAGGACTACTACAGAGCCAGTCAGAGCCACACAACCCATCTTGATGGGTGCTTCAGTCTCCTCCACTGATCCTAACTTGACACTCACCTCACTCGACTCAGATCATGCAGCACTACTGTTCAAACATCTAAACAGACTGAGAAAACCCTACACCAAACTCATGGGTCCAAAAGGACAGGATGAGTGCAATGACCCCCCCATCAACATGAACATGGACTGAGTGGAGAATAGCAACCAGGACATGGAGGACTCTGATGAAGATACCACCGACCAGCCAGAGACAATTACCTCTCACCTATGCCTGGGGAAGCACATAGCAGAATTAGTCTGAGTAGTGAAAGAAATGCTCAGGCTCCAAACCTCCAGCCCACAGAAACACAGATTCAGAAACACTGAGTCAGGTGCCAACCTTTAAAGAGTCCTTGTTCCCAAACTGTAAGGCCATTGACCATCTCCTATCAAAGACTGGGAGCCACAGAATCTGATAGGCCTCCTCAAATGCTGAATGGTAGAGAAAACCAATCTTATTCAAAAGACAGAAGGGAAACCTGATTTAACCCTCTAAAGATTGATCCAACAGTGTCAGCTCTCTCCATCAGAACCACCAGCCCAGTCAAAAGCATGATGGCCCTAAAGTAACTGGTGGACAAAAAAATAAAAATCGAAGAATATCTTAAGGGACAACCTGAAGTAGTAGGTACGCTCATGCCGGCACATTCTGCAGTGATCTATTTATTTATTTATTGAAATCTGTTAACTGGGTGAGCCCACTGAAACATAGTGTCCCTTTTCGGGTGATCCGGAGTTAATTACATTCAACAATAACAGTTTACATACCGAGACAAGTTAATAACCACAGTTTACATATTGAGACAGATAAGAACCACAGTTTACTTAGAGGCAAGTTAAAAACCACAGTTTACATATTGAGACAAATAAGAAGTATATGTAAGATGGACACAGACTTAAGAAATAGTTGAACTGAAGTAAGAACACCTTGCACTCATATGCTATATAAAGAAGGACAAGCAACCCCATATCTGGGATAACATCACAGGCTAGAAGTATTGAATACAGGCACACCTGTTTCAGCATTTCTAACAAGGTTAAGAATCCATGATAGTAGAATCTGCCACTTAAATTAGGCAGAGAAATAGCAGGTAAGTTCTAGGTAACACATCTGAGTCATCTATTGCAGCTGCACCTATCTACCATTAGTGAGTGAGATTTCAGGGCACCTTTGAATGCATCTAAAGAAGTACAATTTGACACTTCAGGCAACTGGCTGTTCCAAAGGGTAGGGGCAGAAACAGCAAAGGACCTATCACCAGCACAGGTTCTAGACCTTGGGACTTCCAAGGTGGAGCAAACAGATGATCTAAGCACCCACTTATAGGTTTTGTATTGAAGTAGCCAGCTGAGGGGAGGGGCAGCTGTTTTGATTATTTTAAAGGCAAGGCAGAAGGTAGGTTATGCTAGTCTCACCTCAAGTAAGGGCCAATTTAGGAGGCGAGTATATTGCAGTGGTGATCTTGGGGATGGGCAGCAGCCAAAGTGATCAACTTTGTGGTAAAGCTCTCTCAGTTTACCTAATTCAGCACCTCAGAGAGGTTGCAGAAGAGGAGCACTATATAGTAGAAGTAGAGTTCCTGTGGCGATGGTCAAACAAGTTTAATTACTACAATACCTCCAAGTCTATATAGGAGCCCAATTTTCTGGTGAAGAGACTTCGTTATTGCCTCTACATGAGATTTCAGAGTAAGCTCTTGGTCCAGATGTACCCCTAAGGTACTTTATGGAGTCACAGACTTCCAGCCCGGTACCATTAGTTGAAGATAAATGGAGAAGGTCATTTCTCTCAGTACCCAGGTGTCAAGGAGCAAAGAGCATGGCCTTAGTTTTCTTTAGGTTGAGGACTAGTTTGTTATCTGTGAGCCATTGTTCAAGAGTCCTGAAGTCTGCATTTAGGTCCAGGTTTATCTGGTTAATATCATTTAAGCTCCTATATATAACAGCATCATCTGCATAGAGTTGGATCGTGCCCCCCACCCAATGTTTAGATACATTGTTTATAACTATTGAGAATAGCTGAGATCCAAGTATGGAGTCTTGGGGACACTTTGATTAACATTTTTAGGTTAGACACAGTACCCTTCCACTTTACCAGTTGTTTCTCCGTAAGTAGTGTTGAAACCAGTTGCTAGCCAGCTTATCCATACCAAGATGGCCAAGTTTGGTAAGGAGGAGGAGATCATGGTTCACCAGGTCAAATGCTTTTGTTAGGTCTATTAATAGGGCACCAGTTGCCAGACCATCATTGCACCGAGTACATCAGTAGTGAACTGGACATGGGCTGTGTCCATACCATAATTTTCCTAAATCCATGTTGCACATCGGAAAGTAGATGGTGGAGCTCCATATGATCCTGGACTTGTCTGTATACCAGCTTCTCCAATACTTTTTGCAAGTGCACTGAGAATTGATATAATTCTGGAGTTCTCTATCAGGAGTTTAGCACCACCTTTGTTGATAGGGATTACCATCGCTGTTTTCCACTTGGTGGGAAACTGACTGAGAAGAAGGAACTTATTAAATAGTTTTTTGAGTGGTGTGGCTATAACTAGGGCTGCTATTTTCAGGAATTTAGGTTCCAGTTTATTGAAACCTGAGAACCGCCGGGTTTAAGTAACCTCAATAGAGTAACTATTTCTTTCCAGGTGATAAGTCGAAATGAAATTGGAGGAGGGTTGTATATCAGAGAGACAGCTGCTCATGTTCCCAGGTCTAGGGTCTATGTATTTATCCAGATTGGTGAAGAAGTTGTTGAATCAACAAAGCACCCTGGAATAACTGGAAAAAGTCCTTATGACATACCAGATGACTCTGAATATGCCCAAACTCTGGCTGTGCATATAAGCAGCAAGATACTTGATAGCTGCTTCAACTGATTAACTCAAATTCACAACTAGAGTCTCCACCATCATGAACAAAGCTAGAAGAGTGCTTTGGCTCAAGTTCTGGCAAGCAGATTCTGAATTGAAGCTCACCCTAATGAAACTACCATTTTAGGGATCCCTGTTCTTCAGGGAAGGCATAAATCCATATCCAAAGGATGGATCTAGAAAGAGTCTAACTGGGAGATTGACTTTAGGCTACCATCACTCCCATCCTTCTGCAACTAATGAAATTTACAGCATCAGCAGGAAACCCAACAATGACCTAGTCAAACAATAGGTCTTTTGGCTTAAAGCAGCAATTCAGTATGAGCTGACCAAAGTGCACCAAAAACCACCTCCCCAGAAATGGCAAGCAATGAGATGAGGCAGAACCAAAAAGTTTATCCCAGTAGAAGAAAACTATATTTCAAGAACCAATGGCTTAGACAACATCTGACAACCGAAAGAGGAAAGTGTTCTCAAAGAGATACACAATAGCGCCAAGGCTGTCCAAAGAACCATCCAATTACTACCATCCCCACTTCCTGCCTGCTCACTCATGAAATCTGCAATATTCCAGGCAATACAGGACTTGTTACACAACAAAGCCATTGTTCTGGTGCCCTCTCACCAGGAGAGAGATTGTTGCATCCACTCTGTATTTTTATGGTCTAAAAGAAGACAGGTGGGATGAGAATAGTCCTTGACTTATAATTCTCTACCAGTTTGTACAGTACAAAAATTCAAAATGGAGACCATCAAATCAACCTTGCAGTCCCTACAGCCACTGGACTTCCTGACGCCATTAGACTTGAAGGGTGCCTTCCTCCACATCCCTATATGTCCAGCACACCAGAGGCTCTTAATGGCTAGTGTGGTGGATGATCACTACCAGTATATTTGTTGCCAGTTGGACTAGCCTCAGCACTGTGAGTATTCACCAAAGTACTGGCAGTCCTATAAGCACACCTGTGGATGAAGGGCATACATGTAATAACCCTATGTGGGCAACTGGCTGATCAGAAACAGAATGTCAAAAGAAGTGAACCACGCAAACAACAGGGTAGTCCAGTACCTCACCCATCAATATGCCAAATGCCATCTCTCTTAATCACAAATGATTAACCAAATGGGGCTACACTAGACACATCACAGAACAAGGTCAGACCATCAGGGTATCTTGTGATAGGGGCACATAGGAAGTGAGCCTGCTGAAATGGTGACCCACTTTGGCTACTGCCCTCACGGCAGGAGTGTGGGGTTGGCGACCGGATGGGGTGGGTTTTGAAAAGCGACAGGATGTCGTGTACATATACGCATGTGGGGTGGGGTGAGTGAGCCCACCCAACATGGGGCAGGAGTGTATGTGGGTGGTGTCGCGGGTTGCTGGTGAGGTAGCGTTGTGGCATGGTGAGTTTGGTGCTGGCCTGTGGTGGCAGGGATGCAGAGTTTAGGACTGGGCACCGTAGCTTTGTTGCACCTGGCCTGAGACAGTGGTTTCTTTTTCCTGGTATGCACCCTCTGTCATGCACCCCTGGAGTTGAGAATTCTAATTTAGGAGGGTGCGGGGTAAGGGCACAGCCCTCTGCATAAAGGAAAAAGTCATCTGCGCCACTTTGGTTATGTTTGGATTCCATATTGCTGAAATAATTTCTGCCATGTGGCAGGGGGTCAACCTTAACATTCATTTACTAGCCCAGGAACTAGTGCAGATTGCCACTGGCTAGTGCATAATCTCTGTTACTTGCCCAGTTGGGCTAGTGCAGTTCCTCCTGTGGAAAGCTGCAGTTTCATTCTCAGCCCGGTATCAAATAAATAAACAAACAAATAAATACATACATAAATATAACTGTTATTTACTTTAAAGACAGGTCCTTTTCATGGAGGTTTAACTATGTGCTGTCTTAGCATTAGTGAAATAATAAAAAAATTTCTGGTGTGTAGTGCATTTACAAACTGTTTCAGTTTATACTAACTACTGCTTTTATTTTTGCTGGTAAAGATCCTTTCTCCTTTTCCTTTCCTTGTTTAGCTCAGTAGTCATGGCAGGCAGATTTGTGACTGTCAGGAGCAGCACAGTTCTAGGGTTGCCACCTGTCCAGTTGTAGACCGGATAATCTGTTTTCAAGGTCTTTATCTGGGCATCCTGTTTTGATTAAAAGTAGTTCAGTTTTGGGCCATTTTGAGTGCTGAGATAGTGTTAAAACTGATTGCATCAAATCATTCACTGTTGCATGCATGTCCAGATTACATAAAAGTTCTGATGTCACTAGTCACAGGCCTTTGTTTGTAAAACCAGTCTGTCTAGGAGGTGTAAACTATGGCCAGTAAGACCATTAGCAGTAAATCAACCTAATCTTTTCAACTCTGAATTTTAAGTATGGTCAATCACTGCCATGATAGGAAACAGTTTTTATATCTTTATATGCTGGAATGGGTTCCTTTTGTTTTCCTATATTCTTATGTTTTAGACCCACTTTTCAAATTAGTTTTTACAATTGTATTGCCCTTGTCACTGTGTTGATTATTTCTCTCCCAAGTCCTCAGCAGTTGCTGCTCTTACTTTTATACTACTAACCTGAACATTCCACGATATTAGCTACACCTTTACAGGTCATTAGAATAAATAGCATGGACTTGTGTGTCTGAAATTGTGGAATGTGACGTCTTAGACATTTGAAAAGAAACAGCAGTAGCTGATGAGGTAAATGGAATGCAATGTAGTATTGAGGATACCACAAGTCCTGATAGTTCAATTATCAAAAGGTGGTCAAAGTATATCAAAATACATGGCTGTCATGGAAAGGAAAACTGGAGAGTGTTTAACAGAGAGAGAGCAACAGGTTGTGAATGGGCTTTGTACATCCAGCAGATCTAGGTTTAAATTCCCACAGCCTCCACTTGCATACTGTGTGCCCCTAAGCAAGTCACTTAACCTCCGTGTTCCTGGGCCATCCCTGTAAATGGGTCTTGTGCTCAATGGGAGTTACCTGGTTGCCAAAGAACAAAATAAATAAATAACAGTATGGGTTGATACTGTTGAATTTATCCTTACTTTTTTGGTGAACTTTTTAATAGAACTGGGACAATCAAGCATTATTGGGATCTGCCAGGGTGGAAAAGGGAAGAAAAGACATACACACTTTTCACAACACAACTTTATTAACTACAAATCTGAAAATGTGGAAATATATTAAAGAAGTCAGTAACCCAGCTGACATTAATAGAAAGCATGCTGACGAAGACAAACAAATAAAAGATCATGAGTACAAAAAGACCAAGTAAAGCCATCGGTTCCAGCAATGTTGGCTAGAAAAATACAACTAGTTGGGGTATGATGGTGCAAAAGATCTGATGTTCTGTCATTTGTGTATCAAACATGAAATACAGTTGGAGAAGGCGTGCAATAAAAATAATAATTTTGTTTCGGTACAGATAATTTTCGGCTTGACTCTGTCTCGTCCCATAATATCAGCGAAGCTCATGCTAGTACAAAAGAAATGGAGGATGCCAGCACTGCTACTCCAGGGACAAGTAATGTGGAGGAAATGCTGAAAACCATGAATGAAGCAATGCTTAACTGTCTGGATAAACTGTTTCACACATGTCATGCGATTGCTAAGAAAGGTCGTTCTTTCACAGACTGTGTGAATGTGCAGCCTTGATGATATGAAAGGGCTAGATATCAGTTCAGCAACTTTATCCACTATGTAGCCAAGGTTGAACAAATGGCACTATGAGAAAAATTACGGGAACAAAGTTCATTTCAGTCATCAGTGACAGAAACACTGACACTTCAGTCACAGAAGCTGAGACAGTGTATGTGCAGTTTACAGTTAAAGGCACAGTGCAAAATTAGTTGGTAGGTGTCCAGACTGTTGGCAGTACAAATGCAATTTTATTTGCCCTTTGTTTAACAAAATACTGTTAACCATACTGACTGGAGGCTACTGCAAACGTCTGCAGGCTAGTGCAATCTCTGGTTCACTAGCTCAGCTGGCTAGTGCAAAAAGTTAAGGCTGACCCTGATGGGGTTGCGATAAGGGCATTTGGTGTTTATGAATTGCCCTTATCACATGGAACTGACCATCAAAGGAAAAAAAGTAAAACCAAATCATGCAGCTAATGAGACAGATCATCACACGATTGATGTGGCAAGTATGGGACTACCATCAATTGCTGGGTCACATGGCAACCACAGTAGACATGGTACTGTGGGCAAGGCTGTACATGAGACATCTACATCTAACAATTCTCAGTACCTGGGACCTCCAGTCAATGATATACAAGATAATATCACTATTACTGAAGGTATGGGACAAACATAGATGGTGGACAATGGGGAGGAGCCTCAACAGAGGTGCACCTCTCCTCCAAAACCACACACAATGACACTTGACACCGGTCTACTAGGCTGGGAGCAACACTGGAGAAGAGGTCAGTGCAGGGAAATGGACCAAGATGGAATTGAAGCTCCCCAAAATATACTGGTGATAAGGGCAGTCTTCCATGCCCTCACTCACTTCTCTCCAGCACTAAGAGAGAGGATCTGCTGATCAGATGGGACAACCAAGTGTCAGTAGACTATATCAATAAACAAGGTAGCACAAAAGCAAGGTGATGATCAGGAGTCACTTTGGGTACTACAATCAGCAGTATACCTGGCAGGAGCACTCAACAGAGAGGTGGATTGGCTCAGCTGCAGGTCACGAGCCAGGGAAGTAGTGCCTCCACCCAGAGGTGTTTGTCCTCATCAACTGTTGCTGGAAACCTCTAGAGCTGGATCTCATGGCTTTAAGGGAGAATGCCCAGCTTCCACAGTTTCACTTCAGGTTTCAGAACAAAGGAATGGAGCAAGTGGACACCCTGTCTGTGGAATGGAATTATAAAAAGCACATGTCTTTCCTACAACCCCGATACTACACAAGATACTCAACAAAATTAACCACATCAGGTCAACAGAAGTTCTGGTGGCACCCTTCTGGCCCAGGAGGCATAGCTCTTACTGATCATGTCACTGTCAATTGACTGACCAATAACACTACCAAGCCATGAAGATCTACTACTTCAAGGGCCAATCAAATTTCATAACCCAGCAGTAACGAAACTCTCAACCCAGTTATTGAAAGACACAGACTGTTAAATCAGGATACACTGTAGAAGTTGTTGACACCCACTACAATCCTGTAAAATATCCATGAACAAGATTTGCCATCACTAGTGGGCAGTCCTTCATCAGCGGTGTACGACAAAGGACTCACCTCTCTAGATACTACCCTGTCAGACATATTTTCCTTCCTAATTACAATGGGGCAAGACAGGGACTAGCACTAATCTCTACGATTGTAAGCAGCAGCTATTAGAACAATTCAGGATCTTTTACAGAGTGGGGTGACTATCAGCGCCACGCAGATGTAGTTAAATTCTTAAATGCGGTCAAAATGCCAACACATCAGGGAAACCACCTCTCCACCATGGAAACTGAACCTAGTTCTAGATGCAGTAACTTGGCATCCATTTGAGCCATTCAGTAACACGTCACCATATTTACTGACCATAAACACTGTCTTCTTACTAGCCATCATCTCAGATGCATCAGAGAGACAGGCTCTGTCCTGGAGAGAATGATTCCTGGTGTTCCATAATGACAGAGTGACATTAAAGTAGCAGTGCAACAAATAATGTTTTCCAAAAGCTAGTTTCAGCTGCAATTAATTAGAAATAACAGCACCTCTTTACTGTATGAGATGAGGTTTTTTTTCATTCTTAACCCTTGCTAAGACTACAATGTTATTTTCAAGCCATATGTGGAAGTCACATTTTTCTTGAGAAAAAACAAATAAAATTAAAACATTTATAAAATACTCACATTTTGGTGGAACTAGAACATTTTACTACCAAATAAAAAGGAAGAGGTTTGGAATTGTTTTTGGAATTTTTTATAGTGAAAAAGGGTAGGGTTATATTTTTGCCCAATTTTGTTGCACTGTGCTTTAAAGCTGGTGCTGGCCTTCATTCATAAGATGAACTCCCATTTTCACTTAGCTGAAGGAACTCACATCGACAATTGCATCTCAAAGCTGCAAACATGCACCTGCTGGATGCGGGGACAGTTGAGACCATACCTGACTCAAACCTAGCCCTTCAGAAGAATGGACAAGTTGTTCATGCTGACTGTTGGCTATAAACCAAGCCAATCAGCTTCAAATGATACATTTGCAAGACGTGTGAAGGTGCTATCTCAGAAGTTTACAAACCTTTTGGCACCCAACTGCCAATACAGTCAAGGCCCACTCAGTCAGGTCAATAGCCCCATCCTCAGCTAAAACATACACGCAATAACTGCAGAGATTTGTTCAACCACCGCATGGTCATCCATGCATACCTTCACCACGCATTACAGAGTAGACATTATGTCAGTGCAACAAGCAGTATTTGGGAACAAGAGCATCCAACCAACACTCAATATGCAGTGATGATCAAAAACAGAGACTTGATCCCTCCCAAAAGACTTTAATACTACTGCTACTAAGGTTCCTTTGGTCAGCAAAGTGGAGTACTATAAAGGGTGTGAGATATTATGGAGTTTACTCACTTGGTAAAGGTGATTATATGAGTACTCTTTATAATGCTCTGCAGCCCACCCTGAATGACCTCATTGAGTGCTTCTGAAGCTATTCTTCACTATCATCGGTTCTCACATATCTAATTCTACTATGCTATAACATTTTCTCATAATCGTTTTGTGAGCTGCTTGTTAGAAGCCTTTTCCTTTGAACTCCCATTTTCACTTAGCTGAAGGAACTCACATCGACAATTTCATCTCAATGCTGCAAACATGCACCTGCTGGATGTGGGGGACAGCTGAGACCATAACTGACTCGAACCAGCTCTTCAGAAGAATGGACAGGTTGTTCATGCTGACTGTTGGCTATATACCCAGCCAATCAGCTTCAAATGATACAATTGCAAGATGTGTGAAGGTGCTATCTCAGAAGTTTACAAACCTTTTGGCACCCAACTGCCACATACAGTCAAGGCCCACTCAGTCAGGTCAATAGCCCCATCCTCGGCCAAAAAGTACAAGCAATAACTGCAGAGATTTGTTCAACACTGCATGGTCATCCATGCATACCTTCACCACACACTGCAGATTAGACATTATGTCAGTGCAACAAGCAGTATTTGGGAACAAGAGCATCCAACCAACACTCAATATGCAGTGAAGATCAAAAACAGAGACTTGATCCCTCCCAAAAAGACTTTAATACTACTGCTACTAAGGTTCCCTTGGTCAGCAAAGTGGAGTACTATAAAGGGTGTGAGATATTATTGACTTTACTCACTTGGTAAAGGTGATTGTTTGAGTACTTTTATAGTGCTCTGCAGCCCACCCTGAATGAACTCATTGAGAGCTTCTGAAGCTATTCTTCACTATCATCGGTTCTCACATATCTAATTCTACCATGCTATAACATTTTCTCATAATCTTTCTGTGAGCTGCTTCTTAGAAGCCTTTTCCTTTTCAAATTTTTAAGTTGACCTAATAATGCTCTTTTTAAAACTTAAGTTTTATTGGCCTTCTAAAGTATTGCAGGGTTCTGTATATTTATCTTGCTTTGCAGAAGAATTTCACAGGCACTTGCATATAATCATGTGTTATTATTACATTCGTGCTAAATGAGTCCTTTGTCCACTTAACCATAACAAACTGGTTCTCTCACTCACGTCTTGGTGTCCGTGTATTTCCTTGGTGGTTTCCTCTATTGATGGCTTGTTGCTTGTTCCTCCAATGAGGCATAGTATTACATACATTTCAGTGGGAGACCTAATATGTTCTGGAATTGAATCTGTCCTGTTTTAGGTTGGATTATGTTGAACTATGTTCCAGAGTTAAGTTCCTCCCAGAATTGGTGGATAACTGGGCGTTCCAAAATGTGCATAATGTGGTTCCTTTCTCTTCGCATTTCCTCCAGCATCTGTCTGTGTTGTTTGTTCTGAAACGGTTAGATTTATCTGGTGTTATAAAACATCCTAATAATGTTTTGTTTTCTTATAATAGCTGCTGAGCATCTTTTGCCAGTTTTTTCTAAAAGTTAGAACTCTGAGAACAACTTTCAGTGTTAATTTGCAACACCTGTGAGTGGGAACTGCTCACTTTGCTGCCTTAAAAAGCGAAAGTGGAACAGATACATTGATATTTCATCTAGATGAAAATATCGGTATCTCATATAGATGAAGTATCAACTGAGGACCATGTTAAAAAAAAGAATAAAAGATGTTCAGTTTGTATTACAAAGAAAAATGTGAAGAACAAGCTTAGTTCTCACACCTTGCTCTTGTGCTTTATGGTGTCACTGTACCTACTCACTGTGAGAATCAGCTTATAGTGTATGGTGGAATGCGGTTGTGTATGGAACCATGCAATCAAGAAAAAGTCATTCTGCTTCAGTAGTGACGCCCTCGCTAATGCAGAATGACTTTTATTCTGCATTAGTGAGGATGTCACAATGCAATCACCCCACCACGCCATTCATATGAGGAGGTAGTTATTGACTCCTACATGAGAGACAATGTTCAAAAACAGAAGTGATCCTATATTTTGGGGCACCACACACTATATAGAACAGTATGGCCTCCCAAACAACTCGTAGCACTTCCCCTCCTGTTTCTATGACAGCAGAGGGACCTCTCGAGCTTCTCGCTCTTGAGGTCATCAGCTGTCATAGAAAGCCACTCAGGTGAAGAATTGCCTTGTTGTGTATGGGAGGCCATACCTATCCTATATGTTCTTCACATGCAGGGGTTAGTTATCCTCTCTGTAATACATGATGAGCCTGTTTCAGCAGTGGCCCTCAATGTTGCAATTCATATTCTAGAATTCTCAGAGAAATAACTGACATTCTAGAACATGAATTATTCTCTACTTAGCTGCTTTAATAAGCTCTGTTCTCCTGCCCAGTCACTACAGAGCATGAGCTGAATACAGGAGCTGAGTCTAACATCTCATCAAAAGCTGTAAAATGGCTCTCTAAAAGTGTTGTAAGAATGGCTCACACAGTAACAAAAACATTTTAGACAAACCCTCAAAACAGTACAGTAGGACATACTAAAACAACATACTGTAACTAGAGTATGTTTTAGAACCTTTTCTTGTATCTGTTTCTGCAAATATCTGGACTTTATTTTTCCGTTTTGTGGGAGTTTAAACTAGTTGGATTTGGAGTTACTTGCTGGCGTTTCCATTCTTAGTTGGATTTATTCTTCCTTGCTGGATTTTTGGAAGTTGGTTGGAACAGCATGAATGTCACGCTAAGCCTGAAAACCAAAACTGGTGTTTCTGAAACAGTCTCCTCTTATATTACATATAATAAACAACCTTAGGTACAAAGTATGCACAGGTATTCCACACCTCCTTACTGTGTGTGACAGGGTTGAATAAGTCCCTGCCCATTTGTTATGCAGAAAGAGTTTAAATGCAAGGGTCTGTTCTATGCTTTCCTTTTCTGCCTCTTCTCTGTCTGGCTGCACAACAAAATTTTCTTGTGAGACCTAGAACTAATCCCATCACTTGCCAGTTTCGTAATTTTCTGCCTCTCACTGTCTCAATGCCTTCACTTGCTATTTCTGTCTTTTCTTTCCCTTGCATATATGCAGTTTAAAACATATGTGAATCTCTATGCAAAACAGTATTTGAAACTGGGATCCCTTTGTTTTAAACTGTATATAGTTATACTGTTGAAATGATTGCAAAAGCTCTTTGGAACTCAAGGGGTTACTCTGAGATGCAGTTTTTGAGCCTTTTGCAGAGCTGTAAACAAGAGGTCAGTTCTGGGTCACTATGTTCTTTTTGCTGCACCTGCATTGAAACTTACAAGAACATTCTGAGAGAAGCAGGCACTCTTAAAGAGTTCCCAGACAAAGACATAAAAGAGCAGCAATGCTTTTGCTAGAGAGACTGTGAGAGTTAGAGACTGAAACTTGGAATTAAGAGATACCCTCAGAAGAAGGATTTAGTTTTCTTTGTTTGTACTGTCTGTGTAAACAGTTATACTGAATAATTTTTATTTTGCTGTTATTGAGAAAAATAAAATGCTATTTAGCAATTTGAAACTGCTCCTGGTTTTCCTGACGTTGCCTTGTCGACACTGTGGTGATATCATTAAGGCACTCAAGCTTCACTCTCATGCCAATGATGCCACCTCACTAACTTGGTGTGGAATACCAGTTTATATTTCAGACTTAGGAGTTCATTATTCTCTGGCCCCGATATTCAGAAGTGCACCTGGCAAGGTGCATGTGGTGGCACAGCTCAACAGAGTTGCGCTGGTTCAACTAGGGATATATTCAAAGAAGATGAGCCATGGTGCATCTCCTCTGAACATATCAGGCAATGCGCACTGCACAAATTGGATGCACTGGTGTATCCCCAGACAGGGCTGAATACCAGGAAGGGGAACTGTGCCAGTGCAACAGAGTTACGTGTGTGGAAATTCCTGATATTCAGCCAGCAGTATGCAAATGGTGCCATAATACATGCAAGACACAAATAGGGCCATTTGTATGTCATTTTGGCCCCATTTGCATGTGTTGTGCAGGGTAGGCCAGTGAAATGTGCATGGCACCTTGCACAGCATGCGGTGCTGCCAGAGGAGTCTCGTGGCACTCCCATCTGCCCGTAGCCATGATCCCATAATAGTACATTGTCATAATGCCCTGGCAGTCTAGTGGACCCCATTGCACCGATCCCTGTAAAATAACATATTGGTAATTCCCTGGTAGTCTGGTGGTCCCCACCCTCTTCTGTTGCACTGATCCCGTAAAATAACATATTGGTAATTCCCTGGTAGTCTAGTGGTTCCCTCCTCCCATTGCACTGATTCCCATAAAATAACATATTGGTAATTCCCTGGTAGTCTAGTGGTCCCCACCCCTCCATTGCACTGAGACCCATAAAATGAAGGTGTCATAAAGCCCTGGCAGTCTAGTGGTTCCCCACCTCTCCTGGAACCCTGATCACTGATCGTCGATAAAGTCAATTCCCTGGTTGTCCAGTGGCACCCCACCCCACCCACAAAGGACCACAGCCCCCCATCGCCCGGTGGGTGGCAGCATACCCACATACCTCAGCTAGCTGCCTGAAGAAGGCAGCATACAGTATGGGCTGCAATCCCATTAGTCCACACTGTAATAGTCATTCACGAACATGTGAATGAATGACTTCATTCACATATTTGTGAATGACTTTTACAGTATGACTGCAAGCCCATTGGTTCAGAGTGTGGACCAATGGGATTGCAGCCATACTGACGCTGTCATTCTGCTGGCAGTTGTGGAGGTATGCGGGTGGGTATGCTGCTGCCCACCGATGGGGGGGCTGGGTGGGCTGGGGGTCCTGTGTGGGTGGGGGTGCCACTAGACCACCAGGAAGTGGCTTTATGTACAATCAGTGATTGGGGTTGTGGGAGAGGTGGGGGGAACCACTAGACTACCGGGGAATTACAAATATGTTATTTCACGGAGATCGGTGCAACAGGTGGGATGGGGAACACTAGGCTACCAAGGAATTACAAATATGTTATTTACAGGGATCAGTGCAACAGAGGGTGGGGGACCACTAGACTACCAGAGAATTACAAATATGTTGTATTACAGGATCGTGCAACGGAAGGGTGGGGACCACTAGACTACCAGGGAAGTATAAATATGTTGTATTACAGAGATTGGTGCAACAGAAGGGGTGGGGAACCATTAGACTACCAGGGAATTACAAATATGTTATTTTATGGGTCTTAGTGCAATGGGATGGGTGGGGGGACCACTAGACTACAAGGGACAGTATAGGATGCTTGTGACCGGTATACTGGGAGAGGAGACCACCCACGGCTGGCAGCTGCTGTGATGCACCTTGCATTACGGCAGCTCACCTGTGGGTGGCTACCATTTGAGCCATATTTTTCAGGCTCAAATTTGTGCATCTGTCTGCGGCACATCTCAGGGTTGTGCAGGCATGTGCACCCGCATATCCTGGGCTGAATATTGGGATGTGTCGCATATGCATGGACACGCTGGCTGAAGATGCACCGATACATTATCTTGGCACCTGTGCATCAGGAATTGCACTGCGAATGCCATCTTTTGAATATTGCCCCTTGGTGCATTTCTGGGGTTGTGCTGGCACAATCCCTTCAATATCTAGGCCTCTGTGTACAGTCTGCTTTATTTTAGATAGCTATGAAGAATCCAATGGTAAACCAACCGCATGGGGTAAATTCTGATGAAACTTTGCATTAACCTATTGGATGGACGGGGAATATCCTGTGGTGAACAAGCTGAGTACTATAAAAGGAGCTTATACAATCATCTTTGTACCTCTCAACTGTACCTCATTACAGGAAAGGTACGCTCACACAGAGAAGGTGCTGTAAACTCAAGACATTTAAAGTAGATATCTATAATAATCCATACCTCTCAACTATCCTTGATTACAAGGGCTGTCCCTCATTTTAGCCTTCAAATTGCTCTGTCCTCATATGTCCTACATGGAAAAGGTGCTACCCATATGTAGAATGTGATGTAAATTCCGTTTTTAAGGCAGAATTTTATAATATTCCAATTTGCTATATCAAAATAAACATTGTAGAAGCAAACATAATGGTTTCATATGAACATATGAATGTGCCAGCAGATAAGGCCTTACAGTCTATCTAGTCTGCTTGAGTGTGCAGTTTCCACTATGTTTATAGAGGAACTGCCCTCCCTTATCCCCTAACCCCTCTCAAATACCTCCACCCTCTCTACTGTCTACCTGAAACTTCCACCCCTGCCCATCATTTTTAGGGCTACCACCCTCCAGCAACTCTTTCCACTTAGCTATCACCCTCTCGATGAAAAAGTGCCTCCTTACCTCCCTCCTGAACTTTCCCACACCAGCTTCAGGCTGTTACACAGTAGTCGGCTTCCACTCAAGGCTGAAGAGGCCCAAGGTGCTCACTCTCTCTTAAACCTTTAAGGTACTTGAAGATCTCAGTCAGGTCCTCTCTTCTGTTCTCAAGACAGTACATGTTGAGCCCCTGAGCCTCTCCTTGGTGTTTGTCTTGCTGGCCCTGGATCATCTTGGTTGTTCTTCTCTGGATCATTTCCAGCAAGTTGCTATCCTTTAAGATAAGGGGTACAAATACTGCAAGCACTCTGGAGTTGTCACATTAGAGACCCATACAATGGCAAAATGACCTCGACCTTCCTGCTAGTAATTCCCTGGCTATGCAGCCCAGCATCCAATTATCTTTGACTGCAGCTTTCCTGCAGTACGCTGAGTGTTTCAGGTCACTAGTGTGAATTATACCCAGGTCCTTTCTGCCTTTGACCGGGTTACCTGCACAGCACACCACCAGTATTTGGTCCTGGGTTTTCACCCTCAGGTGCATAACTTTATACTTTTTACCACCGAACTCCAGTTGCCAAATGTCAGACCACTTCTCTAGCCCAGCCAGGTCTTCTGAGTTCCTGTCTCCTCCTCTGTGTCTGAAGTCAAGGTAGGTGACATCAACTACTCCCCATGGTCCACCACTCTGGTTACCCAGTCAAAGAAATCTATGATATTAGTTTGACAGGACCTTCCTGTTGTAAACCCATGCTGTCTTAGATCCTGTGCTCCTATGGATTACAGGTGTTGCACTATCCTTTCCTTAAGGAGTGCCTCCAACATCTTGCCCACTATTGAGGAAAGACTGACTGGTCTGTAGTTCCTGCCTCCTCCTTGCTACCACTCTTGTGAAGCGGGATCATATGAGCCCTTCTCCAGCCTTCTGGGAGCTCTCCTGTGCTCAGAGACTCACTAAACAGTTCTGATAATGGCTCTGCTAGTTCCACCTTAGCTCCTTTAGTACCCTGGGATGTATGCCATCAGGCCCCATTGCCTTGTCCACCGTGAGCTTATCAGGCTCTTGTAGGACCCTTTCTTTTGTGAAGGGACTAGTGCACACCTCCTCCCCTGTGTCCATGGTGCTGAGCTGTGGGCCCTGCCCTACCTTCTCTTCAGTAAATACTGAGCAGAAGTATCTATTTAGGATAGATGCTTTTACATGGTCCTCCTCCTCACATGCCCCTTATCTCCTTTGATCTTAGCAATACCCCCTGGACTGTTTCCTTTCACTAATGTATCTATATAAAATCTTGTTACCTTCTTTTACTGATCATGCTAGTGTTTCCTCAGTTTGGGCCTTTGGCTGCCTTACTGTCTTCCTGCATCCCTTAGGAAAGTTTGGTATGCCTCCTATCTTCATACCGCTGCATTCCTGATATTTCCTGGAAGGCCAGCCTTTTGGCTCTGACCTTTTCTGCTACTGTTTTTGAGAACCAAAGTGGTTTCCTTCTTCTTTTGCATTTCCTTTTCTCTCTAACACCATGGGATGTTGCTTCAAGTATTGCAGCCTTACTGTTTTGCTCACTTTGCCTGTACCCCTCACATTCATTTCTTTTGCCAGGGCTAGCTTAACCTGTTGGCCAACTTATCAAAGTCAGCTCCTCTGAAGTCCCATATTTTTGCCTTGAATGCGATGATTTTGTTCTAGTGGCCAAATTGAATCATACCATGTGATGGTCACTGGCACCCAGGTGACCTTCTACCTGGAGATCTGTGATCCTTTCCCTGTTAGTCAGTACTAGATCTAGGAAAGCCCTGTCTCTTGTGGGTTGTTGTACCAATTGTTTCAGGCCCCCTGCAGGGAATCCACTGCATGTCTAGTTCTGGCAGATGTTTCTGCTGGTATTGACCAATCTGTATCTGGCATGTTGAAGTCTCCCATTATCAGAACCTCCCTTTAGCTGTCATGTTTTGTATATCTTCTAACAGTAATGTGTCTATGTCCTCCCCTGGTCTGGAGGCCTGTAGACAACCCCAGTTCATATGGCTGTCCCATTTTCTGTTTCACGGCGACTCACAGTTCTGTTGGCTCCTTATGTGTATTCTGAATTTCTGTAGCTTTGATATTTTCATTGATACAAAGGGCCACTCCACCCTCCCTTTTTGCACCTCGGTTTCTTCTGAACAGTACATAGCCAGGTACTGAAGTCTCCCAAGTGTGGTTACTGGTGAACCATGTCTCGCTAATGGCTACTATGTCCAGTTTAGCCTCTGTCATTATTGCCTGCAGGTCTGGGATCTTGCTTCCCAGACTAGAGCATTTGTGTACATTATTTTCCATTGGCCAGATTTCGGTGTGTTAGTTGTTGGGCGAGGTCTGGCATTTCCCCTGTGCTTCATATGGGAAGCCGGACCTTTTTCCTTACCTGGTGATGCAAATGAACTACAAAGATGCTGAACTCCTGTTTGACCACTAGTTGAGGGGAAGAGGTGTTCTTCCCATTCGATGTATCGGTGCTGCACCCTCTCCCCATTTGCTAGTTTAAATATTCTGCAAACAACATCAAACGTCTGCCCCAATGCACTGACTCCTCCTTAGTCAGATGCAGTCCATCGAATTTAAAGAACTTTTGCTTCCAAAACTATTGCCAGTTACCTACAAATCTGTGCCTCTTTTCTTGGCACCATCCCTTGAGCCACAT
This sequence comes from Neoceratodus forsteri, assembly GCA_016271365.2. Classification (NCBI taxonomy): domain Eukaryota; kingdom Metazoa; phylum Chordata; order Ceratodontiformes; family Ceratodontidae; genus Neoceratodus; species Neoceratodus forsteri. Next base: position 1,088,606,526 of record CM057459.1, read on the forward strand.
GTTTAGCTCCCCTATCTCCTTTCTCTGACCTTCCATCCATCTGCCCCCATCTCCCAGACTGGAGGATCTCAGAGAAGGAGATGCCGGACAAAATGGATGATAATTTGTCACCCAGCCTGGTCAGGTGTTCCTTGGTCTCCACAACTGACCAGCTGCGAGATCGTTAGTCCCTATGTACCAGGATGTCAATGATTTCTCCTGCTTCCTGTACAATTTTAGCAATGCAGTCAGTGTCTCTCCATGCTGATGTACCTGGGAGACATCAGCCATTACCCCTGGCTGGAGATACGTATCAACTCCCTAAATCATGGAGTCTCCTATGATCAGAAGTTTTTGGATTTCCTTTTGCTTTTTTCTGTTTTGGTTCCTGTTTTGGGAGAGTTTTGTTGTGTTGGCTCATGTGCTGCAGTGCCTTGCTCTGCAGTGTACTCTGCCCCTTTGCTTGATTTCAGAGACAGAAACAAGGAGGTAAGAGCAGAAACAATCAGCCAGCAACAAATGCAGTAGCCATGAAAGCTTATCCTAATGATAGATAGAACTGTAAAACCTGTAAAGCACCACCTGTAATAATTTCAAAGAAGATATAGCCTGTAGGAAACACTTTGCTACAAAGAAAAATAAAGCAGGAACAGAAGATATACCTTGCAAAAGACAATTTGAATCAGAAGATTACAGCAGGAATCTGTACGCACATACCTGTATGCACACCCTGTAATAATGCAGCAGAAGGTATACCCAGCAACAACAATTGAATCAGAGAAAAATAAAGCAATAAAATGTTAGCAACAAACAGTAACAATCCCTGTGAGTACAGAAGAAAATAGTAATGCACAGTAAATCTGCTCAGCTAAAAGAAGCCTTAATCCTTTTCCTTGCTCTGGTAAGGTTCTTTGCTCTGCCCTTACAAGCAACCTAGAAGAAAAGAGCTCAGGTGAAACTAGGTGCCTTTGACAGCAAACCTAGGGGACAGATGAAAGATAGTTCTGGTTGTAGGTGGACTGATTTGCTCATTGTTTGATGTGGTTTACTGTAGACCAGGATGACTGTACATGAAATAGATTTCATGCATGGTCACATGATATATTTTGACAATGAAACTTTACTGTGGATGCCCATTTTATAATGCTTAATTACCACCTATTCATGATTTCTGTCTTTCTACTTTGTCTCATGATTTTAGGTATTGGTCTTATTTCAAGGTTTATGCCCCAAATATTTTCACCCTTATCTGACTCCATCACCGTGGGATTTTCACATAGTGTTCCTGCCTGTCCTCATTTTTGCAGGACAGTCCTGATTGGGCAGCTGTATCCTGCAAAAATATGACACATACTATATGTTCTGATTTTATAGTAGAAAAAATATTTTCTAACTTTCCTGTGGTGCTCTCAAGAAGGTGATGTTGTATGATGAGTGCGCTCTACTCTAAGGTGGTGAAAAGAGATGGCAAGGGCACCAGAGGTCCGAATTATTTTCGGATAGGATAACTGCTATCCGGACAAGGAGAGGCAGGAGTCGACTTAGTAATTTTAAATGCCCGCAGGACAGGCGTTTATTTGGAACCAAGGGTAGACAGACACAGTCACAAGAAGGAGTAGGGGATGCCCGATTAACAATAGGGCAGATTATAACAAGGATGCTGGAAACACTTTCGATCTACCACTTTTATGGTTATCTCAGCAATGTAATGCCCCAAAGTTGGCCATTACAGAGAACATATTGTAAATAATAGGAAGTGCCCTGTACACTTGTAGCTTTGTAAAAAAGTTAGAATTTACAAGCAATGCAGTTCATAATAGCCTGGATGGAATGCTGTACTAGGTGGCTCATGCACAGCATTCCAGAATCCAGCAGATCTAGAACCCTGGGAGGTTCAAGTTTAAACAAGGATTCTATAGTTAGTCAGTTGGACACAGTTATTGCTGGGCAGAGGTTGAGGAGCCAGGACCCAGAAGTCAGGGGACAGTTTAGGCTTACCTTGGTTTGGAGCCATCCCTCTGACTTGCTGTGGTCCTGTGCTGCCTCCCTGCCTGAAGACTACCTCTTCTTCTCCAGTCCATGGTCGGTGGTGCCATCCAGGCACCACGAAGATGAAATGCCGTTCCTTACGCATTTTATTGGCTTAAAAGCCCTTCATTTCTTTATTTTTCCCCCGAGTGATTTTTAAAGTATTTCGGTCCCATGCCGGCGGCAGAGAAGCGCCAGCATCGCCGAAGTCATGTTTGGGCCATCAGAGGCCCTGAGTCATCCTCCGCCGCCTGTACATTTTCCTCCCACTGCCAGCATCCCTTCCGCCTCCCAACAGTACTTCTCCAGTCAGGATGGCAGAGCGGTGAGTCGGCGGCAGCCTCGCGTTATGCTGACCGCCAGTTTGTTGCAGAGAGGACTGAATTGTTTATTAGCGCATTAGGCGCCTTTCCAGAGGGTGGCTGAGCGCCTGGGGCCATCGGGTCATTAGGACCCATGAATTTTAATATTCAACAGGGAGGTGGGGCTAGCGACTCCTGGGAGGGGCCAGCAAGTGCCTTTATCGTGGCCTAATAAATATTCATTAGGGGCGGTGCGGAGGCGGAGATTTGCTGCACTGTATGACAGCAGGCACTGGGACCCTGCAGATTTAAAGGGCAATACATTTAAAAGGGTGATTCCTGCCCATATGTAAAGGAGGGCACCTGGCCCAATATAAAGTAGGGCACCAGGCCCAATCTAAAGTGGGGCATCAGGCCCATTGTAAAGAGGGCTCCAGACCCAGTATAAAGGGGGGCACCAGGCTCAAGCTGACGGGGGCTTCAGGTCCGAGGTAAAGGTAGGGCATTAGGCCCGAGGTAAAGCCTGGTACTACAAGAGAGGCCCCGCCCAGCGAATAGGGCAAGCCAGCCTAGTGGTACTAAAGGGAGGCCCCGCCCTAGCGAATAGGGCAAGCCAGCCTAGTGGTACTAAAGGAGGCCCCGCCTAGCAGAATAGGGTAAGCCAGCCTAGTGGTACTAAAGGGAGGCCCCGGCCTAGCGGAATAGGGCAAGCCAGCCTAGTGGTACTAAAGGGAGGCCCCGGCCAGCGGAATAGGGCAAGCCAGCCTAGTGGTACTATAGGGAGGCCCCTGCCTAGCGGAATAGGGCAAGCCAGCCTAGTGGTACTAAAGGGAGGCCCCAGCCTAGTGGAATAAGGCAGGCTCAAGCTAACAAAGGGCTTCTGGTCCGAGGTAATGGTAGGGCATTAGGCCCGAGGTAAAGCCTGGTCTAAAGGGAGGCCCCAGCCACAATGGACAGTAAGGGATCCTATCCCAGAAGTACCCTACCTATAGAAACAGGGGTTCATTTGAGAGTGTTCTAATTGCCTATACTGTGAATTTACTGTGATTACTGTACTGCTTATGTTGAACTATTGTCCAAGTACCTGAACTATTGCCTGAAGTACCAACTATTGTCCTAAGTACCTGAATTATTGCCGTAAGTACCAACTATTGTCCTAAGTACATGAACTATTGGTCCAAGTACCTGAACTATTGTCCAAGTACCTGAACTATTGCTTTAAGCATCTGGACATTGGCCCTTGTCAGTAACAATTACCCCTGAAGTTATAATTTGTCCTCCTGGCAAATTATTGTACTATTCCACAGTTCTTGGGCATTCTTCAGTTATATGTTTACTACTGTACAAAGACAGTCTCAGTCTTCTACCACACTGCAGTCTCCTAGTGTGGTCTGTAACATCACGTGCTCAGAATCAGTCTCTACTCAGAAGAAGACATCCTTCCGCATTCTTCACTCCAGAAAGATCATCTATCAACTCATCCCATCCCGTGTCGTCCGCCAAGTCAAGTCCGCTGTCAGTTGTACCAGTCGCATCGCCGCTTTCTTGTTTTCACAGCTTGAAAGTACGCCCGCCGAAACGCATCACGACTAGCCGTGCCACCGTCGCTCCGCTTTGGTTCCTGTTCCAGATGTCCTGAAGTTGGTCACCCCTACAGAAGAGAGAGCTCATCTTGAGAACCTGTTCTGCGCCTCCACCTGGTCGTTCACGAAGCTTCGAGTCCGCCGCAAGCCCAGTCCGGGACGATCCGGCTGCTTTTGTTTTGTGTTAGTTCCTGACCTGAGGATTGCAGATTCTACCATCGCTCTTCAGATTTTATGGTTCCTGGTCCTGTCAGAGTTCCTTCCGAGTCCAGCTGGCCCTTGGAATGCTGCAGCATCAGTCAGATCATGGTAGTCCTCCATTGGATTCATCGCCACGCAGATCTTGGTCTTTCTTCATCCTTGGCAACCCTAGAAGTGGGTTTGGCCGAGGAACCTCTTGCTTCAGTGTGTGTTATTTCAGGAACCAGTTGCTTTGGTTCTACATTCTGGCAGCCTCGGAGAGAGTGGGCTTTTGCCGAAGATATATGGTCTGTTTACCAAACCTCTCACCACCCCAGTGGCCTTATCTAGGTCCTTGCTGGGAATTGAGATTAGGTTCCACAGTTCTGTTTTATTTCCTTGTAGCTACCAATGAAGAACGCCAGTGTACGAAGACGCCGGATCTCTGGACCTTTAAAATTCTGGACTCTTTGTAGTTGTATGATGCTGATCACCCTAATGTAGTGCTGAGTAGCCTAAGACTGGGTTCTTGTTTAGAGTATAGAGTACAGTATAAAATAGTGCTAGAATAAGAGTGGCAGTAGGCCTGCAGTTTATATTTGCTGAGGTAATCATAAAAGTGGTAGATCGAAGTGTTTCAGCATCCTTGTTATAATCTGCCCTATTGTTAACCGGGCATCCCCTACTCCTTCTGGTGACTGTGTCTGTCTCCCCCTTGGTATTTAAAATTACTAAGTCAACTCCTGCCTCTCCTTGTCCGGATAGCAGTTATCCTATCCGAAAATAATTCGGACCTCTGGTGCCTCGCTCATCTCTTTTCACCACCTTAGAGTAGAGCCTTCATCATCATAACATCATCATCTTCTTGAGCACCATCACATCATCTCTCGGGGACAAAAACAAATAACCAGAGGGCTTTCAAGCCCATAAGGCCAAGGGACTGGCATTTTCATCTTTGTGGTGCCCGGTGGCACCACCGACCACGGCCCACAGTAGCAGAGGAAGTCTTCGGCAGGGAGGGCACAGGACCCAGCAAGTCCAGAGGGACGGCCCAAACCAAGGTGTTTCTAAAACTGTCCTCTGACTTCTGGGTCCTGGCTTCTCAACCTCTGCCCAGCAATAACTGTCCCCAACTGAACACTTGAAGAATGCTTGTTTAAACTTGAACCTCCCAGGGTTCTAGATCTGCTGGATTCTGGAATGCTGGCATGAGCCACCTAGTACAGCATTCCATCCAGGCTATTATGAACTGCATTGCTTGTAAATTCTAACTTTTTACAAAGCTACAAGTGTACAGGGCACTTCCTATTATTTACAATATGTTCTCTGTAATGGCCAACTTTGGGCATTACACTTTCCTCTAATTGTTGCACAAAACTATAATACCTTAACTAAAATATCTTAAAATGCTAAGAAACAACTAAAAAGCACAACACTTAGTCTTAATTCTGATTATATAAGAAAAACATGTCTGTTACGTTGGTCCAGGTTACATATTGTCCTACGAAAAATCATGTTTCAGTAAGAAATGTCCCACTTAGGGCTTCTTAAAAGGTGGTAACCCTATCTCATGTGGAAAAGTGTTGGAAAGTCCCCACCCTTTTCAAGGTCTTCATGGCACTACCCATACCTCTCAACCTCCTGCCTTATAAATCAGGGACAAGGCTTAAAATAATCAGGGACAAAGGGCCAAAATGAGGGACACATCTTCAAAATTAGAGCTATCCACTCAGAAAGCTGGCAGAATATGGGGCTTTGGGCAAAGTGCATTTTCTAAAGACGAACAAGTCTGTAACTTTAATGATTGACATTATTTTGTGCTTGAGTCCCCACTGTTTAACCACAAAATTTTAGGAGGGACAAAGTAAAATTTTGAGGCAAAATCAGGGACATCCCTGAAAATCAGGGACACTTGAGAGGTATGGCACGACCGGTGACCAACCTACAACATTACTCCAACTGCGCCAACAAAACAGGCATATCGTCACTAGGCACGCAGAGCGGACCAGAAAGAATTCTCTGTGGACTGTTGTCTTCTGTGTTCGATGTAGCAGTACTGCTCTCTCAGTGCGTCTGTGATCGATTGCTTGGCAGGAAGCATCAGTCCTCTGGGCAAGAGGCATTGACAGCGGTCCCGGACAGTCACGGTGATTCCAAATGGGTGGATATGATAATGACGAAGTATCACATTCTGAGGGGAGCAGCAAGAGAGCATACGGCTGTAGTGCCCATGCTTCGTCTTGTTTTGGGCTGTCTGAATGCGCCATTTGGTATGAGCTGTGTATTTTTCTCTTTTATTTACTCTTTGGGCCGAGGCCTGGGGCAGAATGGATGTTGCCAGAGGGTTATCAGTTGAAGCCGACGGCATCGTTGATGTAGCTGGTACTAGTAGCATAACACCACATTTCTGTTGTCCAGGAGTTATATTATTATTTTCGGTATGCTGTTATACGTTGTATATTCCATTCGGGCTTTCTTCTACTCGGATGTGGTTAGGCACCACTCCAGATGTTCAGATTTGTTATTGATGGCAGTGACAGGAAGTGGCGGTGATGTGGTTTTGTGTGTGTGTAAAAGGTTTTCAGCTTTCATATTTTGCTGGTTGGTAACACCTGTCTTTTGCATTTCGGATGTGAATGCAGAAGTGTGGAAGTAAGCATCAGAATCAAACCTGTTAGGAGTCGAATATGCAGGATACCTCGATAGTGCATTATCAGCCTCAGTGTTAATGCCAGAGCAGGGCCGGCTTTAGGGTTTGGGGCCCTAGCAGAATTCTTAAATGAGTCATGGGGCCTCTCTGCTTGGCCTGCTTTGGCCCATGTGTTTACTGTAGCCCATAGGTGCAAGATTTTATTTTGTGGTGATACTATAGGCAGGGAAAAATGGGCAGATTAGGAGGGCAAGCAGTAGTTATTCTGCCGGCAAATTTTGTATTTCTGTGTTTCTATGTATAGCTTTAGTATAACCAGTAGTATTTTAAAATATTTTTAGGACACAGCAGTGTCATTTCTTGGGGCTGGTCTTCCCACCCCTTCCATTGTTGCCTGTCCACCTCATACTGACTGGATCATAGCTTGTTGAGGTATTTCATGACATAACCAGAAGGATCTGCATAGTCCTTCACTGATGTTTTAAAAATATATTAAGATAAAAATGTTTAAAAATGAATAAGGTAAACTTCTTTGTAGGGCCCCATGAGCAGGGCTCCCAGCAACACGCAGGGTCGCTAGTGCCTAAAACCGCTATGATGCAGAGGGATGGGGTGGTTTCATAGATTCTGTAGAAGTGTGACGCAGAAAAGGACCGAACTAGGCCCACCAAGTCTGCCCATTTGCCCAGCTATCTGCTTGGACCTGTGCCTACCCCCCTTAACACTCCCATGTGGTTGTCCCATGCTGTTTTGAATCCCTCCACTGTTTCCTCTCCAACGACTGTCTCTGGGAGTCTGTTCCACTTACTACCACTCTCTGTGTAATAGTATTTTCTAATGTTACCCCTGGACTGCCCTTCCTCCACCTGCAGGCCATGCCCCCTCGTCCTCGGTTTTCCTTTCATCTTGAAGATGCTCCCCCGGCACCCTGTTTATACCCTTAAGGTACTTGAAAGTCTTGATCATGTCCCCCTCTCCCTCCTCTGCTCCAGGGAGTACATGTTCAGATCTCTCAACCTTTCTTCATAGGATAGGAGGCCTAACCTGGTTGTAGGAGTAATGGCTGTTCTGTTTTTTCACTTGTAGATTTATTATGTTATTACTGTGGGCTGGTTTAATAAAGCCGTTCCTAACTTCTTCAGCTAACTAGAAAGCTTGATTTTTATCAAATGCATGGTGCTGCATTCCATTTATGTAAATTACTAGTTTCAGGACTGCAGGGTATTAAATAAGCCAAAAATATTGATTAGCAGGTTTGCAGGTGTAAGTGCTGATCAACTGTGAAAATGTAGCGAATGGCACAGATTGATTAGCAAACTGAAAAATGATGCATTTTTAATGATTTGAATGTAAAACTAAATAAAACAACAAATATTTTAGCTGTCCTGTGCTATACAGTTCAGAAAATGGTTAGTAATACCCCTGATATGTGTAGCATTTTGCTATGATATACCAGCTATTTAATACTTTAGGACTGTATTTACATATGGCAGACCACAAATCATGTTATAACCAAGCAGTTCATATAGGTGCATTCCAACAGTGTTCCTCCCTCAATTAAAAACCCAAAACAAACAACAAAAAAAAAAAAGAAAGAAAGAAAAGAGAACAGTACTTTGGCTACTTTGAATGTTATTTTAACTTTTTTAATTGGTAGGCCTGACTGGTACCTGAAAAAGCCTTACCATACATGGAACACTATAAGTACATTTTGGTAGTGACTGTTTTGATGGCAAGGATCATCAGCTGTGTCTCTCCTATTATTCTGACTTGTAGGATTACACATATAGAATAAAGGTGTGTGCCAAGCTTAGTTTGTGTTATGAGGGAGTTTTTAAACCCTAGTAAATCAACATATAGTTCCTCCAGGCCAGTCAAGATATCTTCCTCCTGAGTGGATCTGATGTGTCTGATTCTGTACCCCACTGCAATCCTCGAATCACAGTTTATACTCATAATTTAACTACTTTCTTTTGCATGTCAGAACAAAGATAAAGGACCAAGAGCATTAGGATATCTCAATTGATTATGTGTAGTATTGACAGTTGATTGGTTGATTTTAATTTGATTGCTGAGTAAGTGTACTGAGCTCCGTGGCTCATTTTCATGAATAACTTGGATTAGCATCCATTCTCTGGGAGATGAGATTTTATTTTTATGTCCAGAGCCCCTGACAGCATTAGGAAAGCTTTGAAAAGTAAGATTTATATAATGTATGGCAGAACATTATTATATGTTGAAATCCATTTTTTACAACATTGTTATACCAACAGTGTGACGTCACTATGCTGTTAACCCATTGATGGTATGTCACAACAAACTAGAACTTCCATGTGCTGCTGTTACCTTGGCAGCACGACCAATCGAAACACTCCTATGTTTTGAAGTACAGTGCTGCAAGTGACAGTTTACGCACATACACAGGAAAAAAATGAAAGAAACGTCTCAACAAGATGTCAGCACCTAACTTTTTCTCTCACTCACCCTCTCTGTCCTTTTGCCATTAGCCGCTCTGTTCAAAAGATGTTTAATAAAACTGATTTTTCCCTTCCATTTCCTTACAGTTGAGTTGTAAATTTGCTGTGTTTTACCACACAGTGCACTGCACCACGGCCCTATTCTGAACAGTTTCTGACAGTCCTGATTGGGTGAAAACCCATGTCATCTACACCAATGACTTCCTGCTTATATTTTGCAGTATCACAGTTTCAGTGTTGTATTTGTAAAAGTTTAATGCTCATAACATTCTGTTGTGTTAAGCGGCTGAATAAATCATTCGCTTTTCAGAAAGTTACACCAGCTCATTGTATGCAGTGTAAGTTAAGATACTGTAGATGTTCTGTTTAATGGTGGTCATGTAAAACCAAAAAAGAACATTCACTGTTTGTCATATTCTTTTGATACCAATGCCTATACAAAGTATGGGCATCGATGAATAACCACGCTAAGCTAGCTTATTGTGGTTCCCTTGGCGTTGGCAGCTGTGTGGAAACCTCTTGGGCTGTGCTCACCGAGTTTACCTAAGTTGCCAGGGAACTCACTTGAAGCTAGCTCATCGATAGCCATACTTTATCCTCTATATTCAGCTCCATCCCATTACCTTGATTACTTCATATATTTTCAATAATTCATTCTCCATTTTCTTTATTACTGAAAGTCATTGCATGAAAACAAGATCCCTGTCCCCTGGACTACAGTATATCTACTCTGGCTACTTTTCTACACAACATCACAATTCCTGCTTATGACATCAAAATTATCTCCACAGTAACATAGTCTGATGTCATAGACAGAATTATGATGTCAGTGTAGGCAGGCAGTCCACAGTGGAAAGGGCAGAGATACTGTATTCATACAAATACCTAAGTAATTAGGTAACGGGTGAGAACTATAGGATAGAATACACCTAAAAGGGGCAGAGATACTGTATTCATACAAATAACCTTAGTAATTAGGAAACAAGAGTGAGAACTACAGAATATAAGGTACATTTATGCCTGAATATTAAATTTTTTCAAAGTTGTCTAAAGCGTGTCACAAGCTTTTAAAGAGCCTCGACACAACTGGTAGAACTTTGAAAATATAAGATTTGGACAAAGTTTAGTTTACATTTCTTACATTTTCTACAGTTCTTTCCCTTTTTTATTACTTTGATATTTGCATACAGACATAGGTAGTCCTCATAGTTCGTTAATCTGGTTGCTTGAATACACGTCGGACATCATAAACCTGCTTATGACAGCATAATTATCTCTCCAGCATCAAATTGAGATGCCATGAACAGAACTGGAATGTCAAGTGTAAACAAGCAGCCTTAACAATTAAGGCAGAGATTCTCTTTTCATGCAGAAGTATTTTGTGATTAAAAGGGTGATAATACAGAAAAATATATAAAATATAGTCTAGATTGTGTGTAACTGTTAAATTTTTTTGGAGATTGTCCCAGGCGCCAGGGGCTGTTTAATATGTGGACCTTGAGAGCCAGCAGCAGATCAGAGTTTGAATCCCACAACTGCCACTTGCATTCTCTGACCATGAAAAGTTGTTAACCTTCTTGTGGTCTTGGCTTTGACTTAGTGAAGGATTGGCATCTTGGATATCAGCAGGGACTCTGCCGTTCCAGTGAGGTAAGGTGCCATACTTGTTTACTTGCTGCTGGCTTTTTAGAAAGTATTGGAGCAGGGGGGAAGGGGTAATGGCACAGAAGTAACGTCAATACAAACAGTAAGTACCTGTTGTGTGGGGGAGGAAACACCTTATCTAGGGTAGGGTATGTATTTTTAAAGAAAGGCACAAGGAAAGGCTAAATAGAAGGAAGCAGAGGGGTATAAGGGTGAAATACAAAAACAAGATGGGTAAACAAAGGAAAAAGGAGAATAAGAAACACCCTATCTAGGGTAGGATGACAAAAGAAATACCAGCAGAGATATAGGCAGAAAAGGTCTAAATAAACAAAAAGAGGGGCAATAGGGTAGGCACAGTGAGTAACGGTACAGAGTGAAATATATTTTATTTATTTATTCATTCTCGGATTACAAATACCTTTGAGCACTGGATAGCTCATTTACAAAGGTTCCACATCAGTTTGGAGGGTAACAAAGACAGATGAGAGGAGACAAATTCTTTAACAGTGCACAGCAATAAATCATAATACATAGTTGTTGACAGTCTGTAATACAGTTATGATATCAGAAAGGGTATAATCTGACGCTAAGAGAACAGTGAGGAGAGGCAGAATTAGAGGAGGTCAGGAGAGGGGAAAAGTTGCCACCAGGTGACATTGTCATGGTGTGTAGCGAGGTAGGAAGAGATAGGGGTATAGTGGGAAGGTAGGGAGGAGGGAAGTGGTGGGAGAAATGAGTGTGAGGGGAAAAATATAGAATGGTTGGGAGGTAGGCCAGAGCCCAAAGGCAGCTAATGTTTCACTGTGTAGTAGTAGAGCATGTAGATGAGGTGGGCTTGAGGAGGATGAGGGGAGGACGAGTCAGATAGTGGCCCTGTCTTAGCTAACAAGGGTCAAACTGTGTGCAATAGTGGGCTAGTGATATGATTATTTGGGGCAATCACAAGCTTTCATTCATAATTTGCTGGTGAAGGAGACGCTTTTACTGAGCAAGATGAGGTAAGTTAGTAGTTCACAGCCCAGACCATTTAGCCAGTTTGGGGCTCTGTAGAGGAAAGATCGCTGGCACTGGGTGGTCCGGAACCTTGTTACAAGTAAGTGTTCAGTGCCAGAGGTCCGAAGTATGATGAGACTTGAGGGATCTGGGCAGAAGACACGATGAGTTGTCAGGGCTCCAAGCAGCACCTTTTGGCAAGTATGCATGATTGGTACTTGGCCTTGTAATTAAGCCATCCAGTTAGGGCATAGAGATCACATGTGTGGTGAAGTGATCAGCATCAGTGATGTGTCTACTAGTCTTTGTTTAAGGTTGTATTTAGCCTTTGAGGATGTGTGAGCGCTGCAATTACCAAACCGTAATCAATGGCGGATAGTACCGAACTGTAGACAAGTTTAATGGGTGCTTCTGGTCAGACTTCTTCTATGCCTAAATAACAGACCTAATCTTGCATTCACAGTCCTGCAACGATCTCAATGTGTGGCACGTAGGTGAGGTGGCTGTCCAAGGTAACACTCGAGGTATTTGAATTGTTGAATTTGTTCAAGAGGGGCTCCAAGGTTATTTTTGACTGTCAGGGCATGCAACCTGTACTTGTGGCAGAGGATGGAACAGCAAAAGTTTAGTTTTTGTAGTTTAGAACAAGTTTGTGCAATGGGAACCATTTTTGACTTCAAGGAAACCAAGCTGGAGGTTGTCTTCAAGCACGGAGGGATCAAGAGTGGCTTGTAAAGATGACAGCATCATCTAGTGTATAGGAGCATCCTTAGTTGACAGGCATTTGGTAAGTTGTTTAGGAAGATACTAAACAGGAGAGGACCTAGAGTGGACCCTTGTGGTACACCTGATCGGATGACTTGCAGCTCAGAGACAGTGTTTGATATCTTCACCGTTGTGACCTATCCACAAGGTAGCTTCCAAACCACTTCAGAGTATTAGGTGAGTACTGATTGTTTCAAGTTGATCAAGGAGGAGTTTGTGATTAACAGTGTTGAAAGCTTTGTTAGATTGATGAAAGCGCTCCAACCAGATTGTTTCTGTCGGACTGTTGAATGAAGCAGGTAAATTCTAACAGAGCTATGGTCATGCTGTGCTTTTGCTAAAGCCATGTTGTTGAGGCATTGTAGGAATACTTCTCAAGGTAGTCTACAAGCTGGTTGGTTACTATACGTTCAAGTACTTTGATAGTGGGGGAGGATTGATATTGGCCTGTAGTTACAATGCTGAGTGTGATCACCAGATTTATGCACGGGTGACCAGAGTGGTTTCCATACTACGGGAACTGGCATAGAGTGAGAGATAGATTAAGTATCTTTGGTTATAGGCAGGAGAACTTCTTCTAGGGTAAGTTCAATGAGTTTGAGGTCAAGGAGTTCTCCACTATGTCTGGATTTCCCCAGGACTTTAGTTAGAAGTTTTCTGACCTGGGCTGAGGAAACCCGTTTGAAGTAGAGCAGTGGAGCTGTGGTCTTTGGTCTCTGAACACCCAGCTGTGATAGTAGGAGCATCATCAAAGAAGTCTTTAGGAAGGACAGCGGATAGATTAGTGAAGGCAGTATTAAAAGTATTTGCGATTGAGAGTGGGTCAGTGATGGGATTGCCATCTACGTTTAACACTGTTGGAGAGACCTTCTGTTCTTTGCCAGTAATGTCTTTTATGTCTCGACCAGAATTTCTTACTGTCACCCCAAGTGTTGGACAGCAGCTCTCTGTGGTGCTTTCTTTTACCTGCGCGAGTTGTCTTTGTACAGGCATTTCTAGCTGCTTTATATGCCTGAAGATCATGCTGCTTCCCAGGATGATTTTGCAAGTTGCCACAGATGGTCCCATTGTTTCGTACTGTTTATTAGTTCCGCATAATCCAGAGAGTTAATCGCTCCATGAACCTTCATTTTTCTAAAAAGGGCATGGATATAGCAGACCATGTTGAAGACTATGATGAAGTGTTCCAGAGCAACATTGTTATCATCAACAGAGTCCAGAGAGGACCAATTTTGGGATTGAGTTGATGTTTGAAGAGATCCAAGTGCCCATGCTTTAGCATTCAGTTGTAGATTGTTAGATGCGGGTTTGGAATTTATTGGACCAGCAACATGTGATAGGGGAGTGGTCACTGATAGAGTCAGGGTGCACTTTTACATTAGAGATGTGTCCCGGTGATTTGATATAATCCAGTCAATGGTGAGCTAGTTCCGTATAATGTATGGTGTTAATACACACAAGCCTGTGTTTCCATTGAGTGGTTGAAATACCTGTGTGTGGACTTTGAGAGTGAAGCTGGAGAGATTCATGCAGGTATCTCAACCCCAAGATGAAAACATAAGGCGTAGTTGTTTATGGGCACCCATATTTTATTTGTTATAGTGTATGGTTAAAGAAAAAAACACGGCTGGTATGTGTTTGTTTATTTGTTTTATTTTTACCACTGTTACCATAATACTGAGGTACAGTGAGCAGAGAGTAGAAATAGGGTAGGAGTCAGCGAGAGGAATTGCAGCTACAGTTAATGATGAATGTGCACAGTAAGGTTTTAGAATATAAACAACAACTTTAGAATGTGCACAACAAGGTTTTGAGCTACTTGTATTCTGTGTACAATAAGCCCTAACCATATGCTATAAAGTCAGTTATGAGAGTAGTGCAATGTAATGGGTGTGGAGCTGCTGTTTTCCTGAAATTTTCTGGAGACTGAGGTGCTTTCCCATCTGTATGCACCTCCTTGAATTGAAGGAAGAAGTCACTGGTCTCTGAACCGAGGTGGCTAATGATCCAGAGAACCTCTTCCCCAACCCAGGGACTGCCAAGTCTACCACTGTTACTCTTGAGGCTGGCTAGAGAAGGAAGGCTAGTTGAACTATGGTGGGCTACAGAAAGGTGGGAATGGTGGGTCAGGGCACATTTCTCAGCCTGTGCCACTACAAAATTCATTTGCAGCTCTGGTGTGATGGAACTTCCGGGAGGAGGCCTCCGTAGTAGTGGTCAGGGAAGATGTGGGGGTTCTCCTTAGGTGAGGCTGAAAGGTGGGAGGTAGAGGACCCAGCAGAGGACGTGGTAGGGTCTTGATTGCTTGGGGGGTTAGATTTCAGCACACGAAAAAGGAGGAAGCGGGAGGTAAGGTGCCTACCTGGCGCCATGGCTCGGAAGGATGGACAGTGGATCCTAAGGATTGCTAGGGTGGTGGGCAGGAGGGTGGGCTGAATGCCATTTTCCACCTGGGGACCAGTAACCTAGCTTGGGACAGGGCTGGGATAGTGCAAGGAGATTTCAGGGAACTGGAACTGCCTTCTGAATCCCTTCCTGTGACAGCTTCCACTAAATGTTCTTAACTAGGTATCGAACCCAGGCCCCAATTTGACTACTGTCTTCAGCATTACCACTGTGTGCTAATGTTACACATGTAGAACCGTTCTTAAACGGGATCTAACCCAGACCCCTTTCAATAACTGTCTTGCTCAGTGGTCCAGATAACTTTGCCATTAAAGAGTAATGTATTCACCATTTTGGCATTAGGTGAGTAAAGCGTAAAAGTGTTTTAAGTTTGGGAAATGGCTCTTCTGAGTATTTATAAAGCATTTCCAAGGATTGGGATGAATATTGGTATCATCAAAAAAAAATTTGAATGAGTATTTCTTAAAACATTTGTTGAGTAAAATAGTCTGGTACTCTACCTCAGGTGGAGAACTGGTCTTGTGCCCCACCACTGTGTGTTATTGTTCCATGCAGTGTTCTTCACTGGGATCAAACCAAGGCCCCTTCAACTACTGCCTCAGTGTTCTACCGCTGTTTGTTATTGTTCCACATTAACATGCTCTCAGTTCAGTTTGTTTATATGGGTAAGTCATTGAGCACTGCTCATTTACAGTGAGCCTCACAAGAGCAGTTAAAAGAATTATAAAAATTGTAACAACAGTTAATATTATGAATACAGGAAATTATAAGAAATATAAAAGCACAAGTATTACATACGTAACACATTCTCAACCCATGCACTCCTGTTTCAGCATCTCATTAAAGACATAGTTTACAGGAACTGAACCCAAACCCCTTCAAATACTGTCTTGCTGCTTTACCACTGTGTGCTATCATTTCACATTGACATCTGTCAATTTCTCTCATACATAAATTGTAGGAGAAAAAATTTTCTTCATCTGGATCAAATTCATGTCCTGTTAAGCTACTGTCTTGGTGCCTCACAACTGTGTGCTAAAATTCCACATGGTGAAACAAAATATATTGAATTTATTTTTTTAGCAATCATTTAGATTTCTGTGCTGGAATAATCATTCAGTAATTGGTTTTTAACTGACACATACAGTTTGCATGTTTGTAGTTACATATAGGACTTATTTCTCAGACTCAGAAGTGATCCTCTATTGTTTCTCTCTTATAGTACCATAGAATGTAACTTGTTAAGGTAAACCAGAGAATAATCAACCAAAGTGTACAGTCCAAACTTACTTTGACCAGACAACCAGGAAGCTCTAAAATGGCTCACATCAAATAAGCGGACATTTGGTTTGGAGCCGGATCTAACTATAATGATTATATATATCACACTCTTTACAGTACTCTGATGTCAGCACAATTGTTGTGCAGGCTTCTTCCTACAGGTTGATGCACTAACATGCAGATCTTTTTTTTTTTTTTTTTTTTTTATATTTCTGTTTAAGCCCCTTTCATCACTGGCTCCTCCATGGACTCCTCTGGCCTAGCAGGACACTCCCAGCCCCACCCTTGTGGCAGTCCGCCCCCCACAGAGCCCTGGTTGGAGGGTGGGGAAACGCCTCTGACATTCTGCATTTCGTGCTGGGGTGCTCCATGATCCAGTGGCGACTAGGGCCTGAGGAGCTCCTCAGGGCCATCATCGTGGAAGAGCTGGGGCCATTTTCCATTTTCTGGTCTGCCCCTGGAGAGTCGTGACACGAGGATGTCAAGGCAGGTCCTGTGTGCACCCCGAGCATGCACCTGCCAGCACATCAGCGATGTCCTCGCCCCATTCTCCAGCTACCAACTGCTGCCACTTGTGGTCACCCAGGTGGCAGACTCACAGCTGAGGATGGGACCCACCCCATTTGGAGGAGGCAAGCGTCCGTGGGATGCTCTGACCCTCCCACCTACAAGCCCCAACTACCTGAGGTCGGTCCCGAACCTGGGTCGACAGTGTCTGGAGTGGTAGCGCTACCACTATGCTGACAGGCCGTCCGACATTCAAATCTTTATAATCTGGCGTAGTCTCCCCAGCTCGGATTTCCCCAGTTTCATTTATGCATCCCTACAGGCTAGGTCACTCCACAGTTCACACAGCTCTTCTAGTGTTGTTTCTACACAATTTTAAAGTAAAATAATTTTCCGTAACTAAGTATGTTTATATTTTACCTGCAGCCAGTGCTCCAGATAAGCCAAGTACTAGCCTAGTTTACTCACCAATTTTCAGAAATATTCTTTAGAGTGAATATGTGAGATAACATTTTGGGCTTTATAGCCCACTACCCTAGAGCAGACAGAGCCACTCTGTGTTAAAATGATAAATTATATTGCACTGTTTAAAGTTTGGGAAGGGATCGTAATTTGGCCAAACTGCCAGCCAGCGATCCTTCCCACTTCCAGATCCGCCTGCACGCTCAGCGCTGCCACGTTTTGTGATGTGGAAGCAGGGAGAGGCTGAAGAACCATATACAAGTCTACGAGGCTCATTTTCAGAAATTTGCAAAACTTTAAACTGCCAATTGATAAAAATGAAAGCCACACGCTCCACTAATAGGGTTGCTGTTAGTTGAGCAGTGGCTTCATTTTATCAACAGGTAGTTTAAAGTTTTGTAAAATGTTCTGAAAGTGAACCCTATAGATTCAGGGGCATGTCCTTTCTTTCCTGGTTCCATGACAAACGTGGGGAGTGTGGGGCTATGAGGCGTATGATCGAAGTGGATGGGATCAGCTAGCTGGCAGTTCATCCAGAATTACAATCCCTTCCCAAACTTTAAACAGTGCATTACAGTTTATCATTTTAACACAGAGGGCTATTGCCACCAGGGTAGCGGGCTGTAGCCCCTAATTTTTTTTTTTTTTTTTTTTAAATCACAGCTTTCATTTTCTTTTCTTTTTTTATGAAATGAGAACAGTACTCATCCCAGCCCTTATAGTGCTCCATAGATACTTGAAAATTAAGTGTTTTTCTAAGTTTAGAGAGCAGCTAACACCTTCAGAAGAACTTTAATAAAACATAATAGTAAGACACAGTTCCACTTGTATTTCACATTAGTTCTGTATTCCTCCTCCCCATTATTTATTACTGAGGTCATTTGTATGAAAACAGGATCTTTGCTCCTGAAGTTGCTTTTCCCTCTACCTGAGGTCATAGTGCACTGCTTGTGACATCACGGTTACTCCCATGGAAACAGATTGTGATGTCACAACAGAGGATTATGACCTGAAATAGGGAGTAAGATATAGAGGCAGATGAACTCTAAAGGGAACAAGATCATGTATTCTTGCAAATTTCCTCACTAATACTAATAAGGGATGAACAATATATAGAATATATGTGGAATACAAGCAGACTGGTACCTGATTATTATGGTTTTCAAGGTTTCTTTAAGGTGTTAGTAGCTCTTTAAAGCACTTTACTCATCAAATGATATTTTACTCAACTAATGTCAAAATGGTGAGTGCATTACTCTTGAATGTCAACATTTCTTTGCGCACTGCCTTCAGCTATGTTATTGTTATTAGCAGGTATTTGGTTTGGAGCCTATCTAATTATAGTGATTAAGCCTGGAAGAAAGGAAACTTACTAAATTTAAATTTGATATTTATGAGAGCAGTTGAAGTCACTAATACGCAAAATGACTTATGAAGCTCCCTTTTATAATCATGGTATGTGATGCCCTTGCCTTAACAATTTGTATCTACATGGTTATGTTTGTCAAACACATCTCAGAGAAATGTATTTTGGTTCATTGCTGGCTGACACATTTCAGTTTCCATAGCAGTTATTCTCAACATTGATGAAAGCAAAAGAGGAAAGTGCTATTAATATAATACCTGCACATTACAGTATCAGTAAAAAGGGATGGTATACTTATACCTGACAGTGTATCCTGTTCCTGACGTCTGATGTACTTGGTTCATTGGCCTTCCCAAAACCAAGACTAAGGGAATTGTCTTTCTTCTGCTCTGTCCCTGCACTCTGGAGCTCCATCCCAGCTTGTGGTCCATCTCGTCCACCCAACCATGCCTTCAAGAGTGGATACCATTCTTTCCTACTGAAGGTGTGGGCACGTATATGTCTGTGGGTTACATAGGATCAGTAGTAATTTTTCTGAATTATTACACTTATGTGTATTACTAAATATCAGCTTTACACATATGAAATCTGTCACTGTACTTGTTACTTGTACTGTATTGTTGCACTTTGCCCTGTACCGTATATCATGTTTACCACATACCATATTTTGTTTTGTTTTGGTTTACAAACATACGAATACGAACATACTAACATACGAAAAATGCCAGCAGATACAGGCCTCAAGGTCTATAAGGTCTGCTCGATGTGCAGCTAGCATTGTGTTACTCTGCAGCTGCCCACCCCCTCTGTCTGATAGTGACCTTTCCTTGACCCTGTCCCTCCCTTCTTAAAACTGGCCACCGACTTTAACGTTACTACTTCCTCTGGGAGTGCATTCCACCCATCCACCACCCTTTCCGTGAAGTAGCATCTTCTCATTTCCCTCTTGAACTGTCCCCTCAATTTTCAGTCAGTGCCTCTTAGC
Source organism: Neoceratodus forsteri (assembly GCA_016271365.2). Lineage (NCBI taxonomy): Eukaryota > Metazoa > Chordata > Ceratodontiformes > Ceratodontidae > Neoceratodus > Neoceratodus forsteri. Next base: position 1,088,626,137 of record CM057459.1, read on the forward strand.
ATTTCTCACTCATTTTAATCTAAAAATTCCCTCTGTACTAACCTTGTTTAGGTCTCTGTATTACTTTTAGGCAATTGTACAGACCCTCTCTATATTTTCCTGCATTGTTGTGTCAGTTTCTACTGCAGTGATCTCCCAGGTCATGCCTGAAAATAGACAGATGTTTGTGTAGTGCACCTATCTGGTAAATAAAAACGAAATAAAATAAATAAGGGGAATCCGATATAGGATGTAGCAGATTGAAATATATATTTCAATACTTGATGATTTATAGATGTGGCATTTAAATTGATATATGACTGATTTTAACGTGTTTTACTGTTTGTAAATGTTTAAATCATTGCAATGACTATCTGTCAGTGGATTAACAATAAACTTGAACTAAGCAAATAAATAATATGTCATCAGATGTTGTTATGTTGCAAGAATTACATCTAAATGATTACCTGGTGATCCTGCAGTTCCACTTTATGTATTCATTTTTTCATTTGTGGTATAATGAAATGGTTCTGTGTACCTATACCAGTATTTTATTTATTTGTAATTTATTGAACCATGAAGGGTAGTGTGCTGTGTTAGCTTGTTTCCAGGTGCATTTGGAGGGATAGGGAAGTGAGGGGTTAAATGTACTGGTATTACTGACAGGAAATGTTGGTCATAACACGGGAACTCCTCTACTCTTTTTCAGTAAGTGCCATAGGATTGTTAATTTCCACCTGGACAGTGACTAGAGATGGGTTGAAGGGACCTCAGGTTGAACATCTTATCCACAGTGCAGCATCCCTTAGGTCCTGAGCTACAGGGTCGGTTATGGGTATTACCTCACGTACCTGCTGTGGGGCTGATTATAAGATATTGTGTGTGTGTGTGTGTGTGTGTGTGTGGTGGGGGTGTACTGACACTAAACAAGAAAGGACCTTGGGGTTATCATATCTGAGGATCTGAAGGTGGCAGGGCAGCGTGACAAAGCAGTGGGTAAGGCTAGTGTAATGCTGGGTTGTAGGGAGGAATTCTTCTGCAGGAGGAAGGAGATGGTTTTGCCATTGTATCACTCACTGGTGTGACCACACCTGGAATGCTGTGTTCAGGTTTGGAGACCACACCTCATAAAGGATGTAGATAGAGTAGAGGCAGTTCAGATGAGAGCAACCAAAATGATGCATGGTTTGCAAAGAGAAGCCCTACAAAAAACTGACTGTGGAATCCCAACATGCACTCTAGAAGAACAGAAAGAGAAGGATATGATAGAGACCCAGAAGTACCCCAAAGGGTGAATAGTGTACAGGTGGAAGTCTCTTTCAAATGAGAACAAGCACCAGGACCAGTAGGTATGCAGTGGCTAGAAGGGAAATTCAAGAATGTTGGGAGGACATATGTCTTCACTGAATGGGGTAGTGGATACCTGGAATAGATTGCGGCAGAAGTGATGGAGGCCAATACAGAGGGGTTTCAGGCATGCACAGGATGGGCATGGGGTACATTAGATAGGATACAAGGAGGAGGGAGGGTCTGCAGAGAGAATAGGTAGGGAATATCTAGGAGGTGAGAGATTCTGCAGAGGACAACTGGTAAGGAACATCTGAGGCAAATGTATTCAGAAGAAGTGCAGGCTGCAACTAGATGATCAAGCCCCAAGCTTAGAGCTAAAACTTTAGAAATGAAAGGTCGTGCTAGAGACAACACTGTCAAGGGCAAAAAAAAAACATGCTTAGGTGTCTGATTAAAAAAAACAAAAACAAAAAAAACATGTTTATTGTTTAAAACTGCTGTTGCAGCACTACCACTGAAAAACCAAATATTTTAGAGCACCCCTCTTGTGCTGTTTCTCAGAGTGTCACGCCTTGAGAAAGACCCATTAGAGGGTGCTGGAAATGTTTGTCATTTTCAGTGGTAATGCTGCACCAGCAGTTTTAAACAATAAACATGTTTTTTTGTTTTTGTTTTTAATCAGACACCCAAGCATGTTTTTTTTTTTGCCTCCTGTCAGTGTTGCCTTAGCACAAACTTTCATTTCTAAACATCTGGGCAGACGGCTCTACGATGCTGATTTGACAACCCTTTTATCGACTGGTCTTGCCAACAGGAATCATGTGGAGCGCAAGTTGTGGTTTACATGATTCCTGTACGCATCTCCTAGTCCGTTTTTTTAATCAGGGCAAAGCTCTTTGGCCCCGTCTTTAGGATTATCAACCCAGTCAGAGTTGATTCTGGGTGCAGGACCAGAAGACAGTGTGCCCCTGTCTCGGTCACACCAACACAGCGACCTGTTGGCAAAGTATCGATTTTGCTGACAGAGTTGTGAGTATTTTGTTGGTGTCACGGTACATGGGACATATACCAGGCAGACTATGTGAAAAAATACTTTTCAAGCGATCAAATTCTATATTTCTGTCTAACCCACAACCTTCTGATCTTCTGGTCCCAGAGCCACTGACACTATTATACTTCTTATTTGCATTTAAATTGCTTTGTTTTCTTTTACTCATTATGACATTAAAAGAAGTTACATGTATCTGCTGTCAGGCAGCTAAAGCAACAGTAAGCTGCACATTCTTACTGGATTCATTTTACATGCACACTTCTTTTATTTATTTTATAATTTTTTTTTTTACTTTCTTTTTATCCCCTCCTACCTGCCCTCGGTGCCCACTCCTTGGCCGTTCATCCCTTGCCAGCTTCCTCTGCTCAGGATCTGCCTCTCAGAGTGCCTTCTCCTTCCCCCCACCTGCACAGTGGGGTCTGTCCTGAATTGGTGGCTTGGATGGCATGGAACAGTCGTCATCTAGGACCACCGAGGGTGTTTGTCTATTTTCTGTAAGTCACCACCCCCTAACCCTCTAGGGGCGTCGGCGTGACGATGTCGTCAAGAGAAGCTGACGTGTTTGACACATGTCCTCCCAAGCGCCCAACAAGAATCTCCTCCCTGACTCGATGAACTGAGCCACCAACACCTCACTCAGTCCGTGTTCCACGGCTCTCTTTGGTGTCGGTGCATGCAGCACCCTGGTATTCCACCCAGAGGGAGGAGAGCATCCTTTGGGGCAGCAATCCTCCCTCACCAAGCTGACCCTCGTCGACCGAGTCCATTCCCCGAACCCGGGTCGCCAGCAGCGCGAGGTGTGGCGCCCAGTGCCTCAACCTCAGCGCCACCAGGGCCGGGCTTATTTTATTATTTTTTCAGAAATGGTTTTAGTCCTCCGAGGCAGACCGGGCAGGTATCTGACTCGTCCCCAGGCACAAATCCAACTATCCATGCCTCCCTCCTGGTTGGGGCTAGATTCCCCATGGATCCCTGTGGTGGGGCCAGGGAAGGAGGCCATTCTCCCCAGAGTACTTATAGAGAACGCATTATGATAAATCATGATTTACATGAGGGGTGATTCAAGATGGTGGCGGAATGTGAGCTGCCTGTAGACTGAGTTTTATTTAAGAAGATTGAGTTTTATTTGAGAGGCCATACATTATTTTTGAGCGTTGAGTCACAATCAGAAAGGGTCTTTGAGTAGTTTACGTTTTTGTTTTTTGTTTATGAAAGACTGTTTTGTTTCCTAAATTGGTTCCCTGTTTCAGTGTGTCGCAGCACTGGGACTGTGTGGGGTAAACCAGTGACTCAAAATCAGCGTTCACAGGCTTTTCCTTTCTCTTTTGGAAAAAGTAAAACTGTTTCGGTTGTCGGCTGCATTGGGATTATGTGGGGTGAGCCAGTGAACTAGCGAGTTAAAATCAGCGGCACAACTCTTGCCTCCTTTCTCTATGTTGGAAGAACCGAACAGTGTTGAAACTGTGCTGAAAAAAGGGTATTTTGAGCAGATTTGGGATTTTGGAGAGAAAACCAGAGAGACTTTTGTGGTGGTTCCATCTTTTGGGATTATATCTGAAGATCTGGATTATTCCTGAGCCAATGAATGAAAGGATGGACTGGGCTGTAGGAAGCACTCTGCCACGAGGAAATCTGGCTGTTTAAGAAAGGCTGCTGGTGCGGTGAGGCGCATCCAGCGGATGCTTATGGGCTCCTTGGTATACAGCAGCGGCTGGGAGATGTGTTTGGGAGGGGGCTCCTCTAATGTCCTTGGATTAGGTGGTGAGCCGGTCTCCTGGACCAAATGGGAGCTACACAGCGACTCTGGGGAACCTGGGGTGTGCTGAGATCTCCCAAGCCTCCTGTAGGTCGTGCTGTGGGGCCTGTCCCCTGGGGGCTGTAGTTGTGGGTTGTGGCAGGCTGGCTACCAGGGCCTAGAGTTGTTTTCATCTGGAGGGAGTCCCTCTGGTCCCTGTTTTGACACACCTCTTGCCTGCTGTGATAATAGGGAATCCCTTACTATCAGGCTACTAAACTGCCAAGATATCTAGATAAAATCATTATGGCTCTGGATATGGTCTGACCGTGGGATTTAATTGTTGTATTGGCTGATAAATTCCGGAGATCTGAAACAACAGACCTTGGATTTGCTTTCAGTGGTTAGGATGTGTAATGTGATGTTTTTATTTTTTGTATTTGAGTTATATTTTCTTTGGTTCTGGTGAGAGCAGAACCAAGGACTGAAGTAATTTACTACTATACATCTACAATAGACTTTAGATTTTGTTACAGTGATTATGGCTTGTTTTTCATAATATGCTTTTTTTTTTATTATTATTTGATAATTTTGTCTTGTTTTCCTTTTACTGTTTTAGTTACTTAATTCCCAGGTTCTGGTGAGAGCAGAACCGGGATTAAAATACTAGTACTTTTGCTCAGGAGGTGAGAACTTTCCTGGGCTACTCAATTTACTGGGTTCTCTGCTGTAATTAAGTATTATTTTTAACTCAATCGGTCTGATCAAGTTTATGTGGAATGTGTTGTCTGTCTGCCCTCACAGTTGTGCTACTCACCCTCTGCCCTTTGTGCCTCCGTCCCTTCTTTTCTCCTCCGCTTGATTTGGTGTATACCAGTGCTGTAGAGCACTTGGTATTGCACGTGGAGAAGGAGGTGGGCGAGGGTTCGAACAGCGGAGGGTGAGCGAAAAGTGTCATCCTATCAGGGTTGTAGGAGTCAGGAGACGCCCTGGGGCAAAATGGAATTCAGAACGTGGTTTTCATGTCTGGTTTCCATACCCAAGGGCACGACTGAATTAAGTCGGCAGGTGGTTCGGGAGGCATGAGGCATTTGTCCAACTCGGGCGGTGTTATGCAATGGCAGGTCTGTCAAAACAAGACAGCAATTCTTGCTGATTTTCTGGAAATGGTTGACCTGGCTTGCATCACCAAGACCTGGCTGGATGAGAATTCTGGCCCCATTTTGGAGGCTTTAATTCCAGCCGGGTACTCTGTGATACACCGAGATTGGACTAGGGGAGGGGTTGTGGTCTGTTTCAAGACCGAACTTAACCTCACAGTGTTTTGGTTGGGGAGACTGAGTCATTCGAATGTGCTGTGGTAGCAAGTGTAGGTTGTCTGATCGTTCTCATCTATCGTCTACCGGTGGCGAAGCGTTTCCTTCAGGAAGTGGCGGACTTCATCATCAGCATGGCATTTGAGTCACCCAGACTGGCGATTCTGGGTGACTTTAATGCCTGAGTCGACGACGAACTATCGCAATTTGGACAACACTTCCTCCAGTTGATGTCTTCTCTGGGCCTGACACAGGTGGTTAACCACTGTTACTCATAAACACGGTCATTCCTTTGACTTAGTCTTCCTCCTAGGGATCGAAACTTCTGACTTGGAGGTGGATCCAGTCGGGTGGTCCGATCACTGCACCGTGGGGTTTAGTTTTTATACCCCCGGTAGGCCTACCCGTACGGAGATGGTCAAATCCCCCCTTTACGAGATATAAGTTCTCAGAGCCTAATGGCGGTTCTTGACCTGTCGTCTCCTCGTTTCCAGCAATGATCCTGAGACTCTCGTGGCGACCTATAACTCTGCCATCTCGACAGCTTTGGATTTCATTGCCCGTCCGAGTTCACCTCTCTCCCTTGCCCTCGATCTCCCTGGTTTGATGGGACTTTGAGGGAGTTGCGGAGACTAGGTCGAAGGTTGGAGCGTTGCTGGCGGACGTCCACCCGTGATGCCGACCGCCTTAGATTGATGGACCATTATCAAGTCTATCGATCTGCAATCTCCCGTAAGAGGGCAGAATTCCTGTCCTGGGAGATTGCAGCTGCTCAAGAATTGACCAGCTCAGCTGTTCCGTGCTGTGGACAGACTGTGCAACCCAGCCTGCCTACAGGTACAGAAAGCTTTTCACAATTGGAGTGTGATGAAATTGCTTGATTCTTTGCAAATAAGGTGGTCGGCATCAGGGCGGGACTCCGATTGGCACACTCTATGGGTGTTGCTATTGATCAGTACGAGGTCACTACACCTTGATTGTTTTGGAGTACCTTTGGCCGTCCGGAGTTCATGGATGTCATGCGGATCACGGAGTTCATGGATGTCTGCGGATCATCCAGGGTGTCGCCCTACGTGCTGTAGTTTGGATCCTGGACCCACTTCCTAATTTTGGATGTATTGATGTTATCAGTCCGGCCCTAGCATGGATTGTCTGCTGCTCCCTGGAATCGGGAGAGTTTCTAGCTCTCTGAAAGAGGCGGTGGTGACACCTTTCTTGAAGAAAGCTTCCTTGGACCCAGACTGCCATGCAAACTACAGACCTATCTCTAACCTTCCTTTTATAGGGAAGGTTATTGAAAAAGTGGTGACTGCACAACTGGAAGACCATTTGACCATCCATGACATCTATGAACCACTCCAGTCTGGTTTTGAAGAGACACGACACCGAGACAGCGCTGGATCGGGTGCTCGATGATCTCCTGATGGCTAGAGATCGGAAGAACCGCTCCATCTTGGTTCTTCTAGATCTCTCCTTAACTTTGACACCATGGATCATGAGGTGTTGTTGGGCCATCTGAGGTTCATCTGTGGACTGTCGGGAACAGTCCTCAGGTGGTTTACATCTTTCCTCATGGGTAGAACTCAGAGAGTGGTGTCTGGGGTTTATTCCTCAGACCCTACTTCTCTGTCATGTGGCGTTCCTCAGGGTTCGGTCCTCTCACTCATGTTGTTTGCGGTGTATATGCTGCCTCGAGACATTGTAAGAAGGTATGGGCTGAGGTTTCACTGCTATGCTGATGGTACCCAGCTCTACCTATCTTTCGTGCTCGACCAGAATGGAGCTGTATTGGTCTTCAATAACTGTCTGAAAGAAATCCAAGACTAGATGGATTCCAGTTGGCTAAAGTTGAACCCAGACAAAACTGAGATGTTGGTTGTGGATCCGGGTCATCGGATGGGGGTTGGGGGAGGTGTGTCCTCAAGAATTTTCTCGTGACGCCTCACTCCCGACCTCTGAACAGGTCGCGTAACCTGGGGTAGTTTTGACGAAGGGCTGACCTTGCATTCACAGGTGTTGGCTGTCGTCAAAACTTCCTTTACCATTTTAGGAATATTACGAGGATTAGGCATCTGGTTCCATCCTATGACCTTCCATGCTTTTGTTTCCTCGCTTAGATTGTGCAACTCCTTCACCCTAGGGCTTCCTGGGTAGAAATCTGCAGCCTGCAGTTAGTGCAGAATGTGACCCCGGCTTTTTGATAGATCTTGATCTAGCCATATGTTCGCGGTGCTACGTGAACTGCACTGGCTGCCAGTACAGTGGCGATCACCCATAAAGTTGGCTTGCTGACTTTAAAGCCCTCACGAGACTAGGCTCGGACTACCTGAAAGAGTTCCTAGTTCCTACCAGCCAGTCGATCACTCCACTCAACCGACGAGGGGTTGCTAGAGGTTCCAAGGGTATCTTTAAAATCCTCTGGGGCAAGAGCTTTTGAATTTGCTGCCCTACCCTTTGGCATTCTCTACCCCGCGGATTTGGAGTGTGCAACGTGGAGGCATTCAAATAAGCATTAAAAACGTATTTGTGGTTTCAAGCTTTTAATAACTGAATCTTCTGTTTAGTCTATGGATATCTGTATGATTTTATTGAATATGTTATATTTTATTGTTGTTTTAAAATGTGAGGCACCTTGGTTTTGGATAAGGCGCCATACAAATAAATATTGTTGTTGTTGTTGTTATTATTATTATTATTATTATTATATTACTTGCATACAGAGTTGCCCTCAACTGGAACAGCAAAGCAGGCTGTGGTGCATTGGGTGAGGCTTCACAAAGCACTTAGTCCTTCCATTTTTGCCTTAGGCCCCAGCGCCTTGGTGGCAATGGATGATGATGCACATGGAGGGAGGTATGCCTGCAGTCCAAAACTGTGCTTTGTCACCTGTCATCACATCCTTGGTGTGAGACTGGCAGAATCCTCTGATTTGATAGAGATTACTGCCTTCTCTGCCTCGTGTCATTCTTATACCTTACCTCATGTTTCCGGAGGGTCCCCTGCCCTCCCTTCCATGGTCTATTACTCCCAAACCTCCTCAATTGAGGGAGTACAAGTACAACCCTCACCTCCTTGATGATGATTGGGGAGGGAGTGGGGCTGACCTGTAACCATCTTGAGCTGGAGGATTCCTCTAGCTCAGTGGTTCTCAAATGGTGAGGCCAGCCTCCTGGGAGGCCCCCAACCTGTTCTAGGGAGGCTCAAGCAAGTCTTGAAAAAGTGTTATAGTTCAATTTTGAACTTTATAGATTTTATGTGAAGGGATAAGGCAAACTGAAAGAGGATACCAGGTGAATTTATGCATTTATTCACAAGTCTGTGACCAGGGAAGGTACTGTACACTGAGCCATGGCTTATTTCAGGTGTACCCAGGGAAGGGTAGTGAGAGAATACAATTCAAAATGTATCTGCAAAACACTCAAGCAATACAAAATGAATAAAAGTGCAAACAAATTAAGAACAATAAACTAACAAATGCGAGAACAATTGATCAATTAGACTGGCAGCAGAACTGTCCAAATACAAGAGTCAACCATACAGGCACTAGGAATAAGAGCAGGAGGGAGCAAAATGATCCATGAGAAGTTGCTTAAGTGCAGGGGAGAGGGGAGGCAGAGGTTGGCAGGATTGTTATTCAGTTAGAGGGGAAACAGAAAAGCGCAGTCTAACCCATGAAGAGTATGGCAGTAAGCGGTAACAATGGTTTGAGAGTCAAAAATATTGAAGCAAGTAGGTTGTCCTGTTTTTTTTTTTTTTGGGGTTACAATAAGCTTAATAACATGAGAGCCAGCTATGCAAAGAGGTTTCAATTTATTCCTGATGTACTGTGAAAAGTAGGCTATTTTTCTATGAGAGGCCCCAAAATATTTCAGTATTTTGGGGAGGCTCAAGATCTTTTCCATGGCTTAGGGAGGCTCACTATGACAAAGTTTGAGAACTGTTGCTCTAGCTCTACCTCCTCCCCTGCAGTGAAGAAATAGTCCTGTACAGACAATGTTTCCCCGAGGACCCTACTTTCCAGTCTTTTAGTGAGGAATTTCTCCCTGTAAGAGGAAGATTGTGTAAAAAGAATATGTGTGATTTCTGAGTCTAAAAGTGCCTCATTGGTGGTTGTACTTTCCATCAATACAGCTCTGGAGGAAGTCACCATAGTTGCCTGGCAAAGGCCCAGCCCTTTCTGGACATTCCTAGCAAGGCAGACAAGCAGAATCTAGTCCCTAGGAACAAGAATTTCTATTACACATGGCCTTACACTGACTCAGTGGTGAGCATGGGTGCACAAAAACAGATCTTGGGGAACGCAATGGATGAGCACCAGATTTGCTGTAGGGTGCCATGTTAATAAAATTTTGACGATCGAACCGTGTTGAAATTATCGTGATAACCTTGTTATCGCAATAATTTTGCCACTTTGCAACAATGTTAGCAAAACTATTTAAATTCTTTTTTTTGCATAATTCACGTATTTGGTTCTTTCTCAAGCAATGCTATGCATTTATGCACATCATTTTGAAGTCTATTGTAAAATAATGCAAAGAGTAAAATATTAAAAAAAAAAAATCATTTTTCACAATTAAATCTCTGAACTTTATACGGAGAGGGTGGTGGAAGCATGTAGCAGCCTTCCTGAGGAGGTTGTGGGGTCAAAAACTGGTGGAATTCAAGAATGCATAGGACAGACATAAGGCAATTCTGGTGGGGGTAGGAAGAAGTAGCTGTTGGTTAACTAGGCTGGATCTGCAGCTTATCAAATAGGTAGGAAAATGGGCTGACTGGGTGGACCAAGTGGTCCTTATCTGCCATCAGAGTCTGTTTCTATAAAATTGCTTGCATTTTTTACATTAAAATTCAAATACACAGTTAATACATGTGTTATACAGAGTATAATGCATTTTAAGATGTGAATGAGCAAATATTTTTACTTGATTATTTAAAGCGCTTTTCCCAGATGTTTCTCCTTGCCTGCAAAATAATAAGAGACTCCCTTACCTGCCTGGGAGTTCCTCCATATTAGTTGAAAATGTTTCTCCTTAGCCCTCTAAGGAAGGTAAGGATTGTATTTGCCCCCTGGGGGTTAGCCGCTCGATCCCTTCCACTTCCTGATTGCCAGTGCCATCCCTGTGCTTCCTTGTTTTGCAAGGTAATTTTTTGCCTAGTGAGGGATGCGCATGCTCAATGCCAGTCTACAGGGTGGCATTTTAAAACTTATTTTTACGATTTTAACCTGACTTGTAGTACAAATCAGAGTCAGTGTTCAAGTAACATGAGCCTTGTTACTTTTGTTAGATATGGGTGGAGCCTTGGATGTAGCCTGCCTAGATTTCATTAAGGCCTCCAACACCATTCCACATAGGAAACTCAAACAAGCTGGGTAGCCTGGGAGTAGGTCCAAAGGTTGTAAACTGGGTAAGAAATTGGTTGGGGATAGACAGGTAAACGAGCTCGCTCTGAGGAAGACCAGCAGGGTGCAACAAGGATCAGTACTGGGACTGGTCCTCTGTTTTAATGTTTTTATTGGTAACATTTTAGAGGGCTAAAAGGGAAGGTATGACTTTTGCAGATAACACCAAGATCTGCAGTAGGGTAGACAGTCTGGTGCAGGGGTGTGTGTGTGTGTGTGTGTGTGTGTGTGTGTGTGAAAAATGACTAGAGATTGAAGAAAGCTTGAGGAGGAAAGAAGTGTGGCAACTAGATTCTGCTCTAAGAAGTGCAAAATCATGCACTTGGGGCACAGAAAACCAGGGGAATACAAGATGGGTGGTGGGGTAATGGTACTGATGACCACCAAGAATGAGAGAGACTTGGGGTACTCATACAGTATATGACAACCTAAAGGTGGCCAAACAGTGTGACAAGGCGGTGGGGAGAGTTAGTGGGATGCTAGAGTGCATACGGAGGGTATCACCAGCAGAAGAGGGAGGTGGTGATACTGCAGTATAAATCATTGGTGAGACCTCACCTAGAATATTATGTCCAGTTCTGGAGACCACATCTGCAGAAGGGCATACAATAGAGGCAGTCAAGAGGGAGGAAGTAAATGACACAGGGCCTGCCGGCACAGTGGAAAAATTTACCACTGCTATGCCAGCAGCTCGGGTTCAGGAATGAACTTGATCATCAGAGAGCTGGCCAGGAGAGAAGGCTAGAGCGTCCACTGACAGCTTGTCTTCTCTTGGGTAGAGAGGTGGGGTAGAGGACTGGTGCCTACTAACCCCAGGTGGAGGCCGGGGACAGCAACACACCTGGTGCCACTAGTCAAGGAGTGTGACTGATGCTGGCATTGGCCTTGCATCATGGATGTCTTGCACCTGCAGGAGAAAAGAGAAAACGTGTGCTGGTCCACCATCGAGTGGCGGCAACCCCCTCAGATCCTCTCGCCGCCAGAGTACCCAGCCCTCCTCAGCCACCTCAGCAGCACCCAGGACCAGAAAGAAGGCTCATTCCTGTGAAGTGGGACCAGCCCGATGAAGGGATACATCGGGGTACTCTGGGTCTAACTGTGATATGGGGGGTCAGGGGACTACCAGGGCGGGAATCTGGTCCATGAAGGCCCAAGGAGAGACCGACCAGTGTAGGTGGGGTGAGCAAAAAAAAACCCTATGAGAGGAGGCTAAAGCACCTCAATATGTACACCCTGGAGAAGGGGGATATGACAAATACTTTCAAATGCCTCACAGATATAAATAGAAGTACACGAAGGAAGCATTTTTAGAAAAAAGGTGCTCAAGAAAAGGGTCATGCTGTGATGCTTGGGGGTAGATTCAGGGCAAATGTGAAGAAGTACTTCTTCACAGAAAGAATGGTGAATACCTGGAAAAGCCTCCCAGTGGAGGCGGCTGAGGCAAAACTGTAACAGGATTAAAGAACTCATGGGACAGGCATAAGGGAACCTTATTGGTCAGGAAAGGGAGGGTAAAGACGGAGATCAAGTAGTTTCTGCAATATCATATTAGATAGGAAAATGGACAGATTAGTTGGGCCAAGCAGTCCTTATGAACTAAGTTGACTGGTGCACACATCTCCCCCATTTCTTTTTCCCATCCCTCAGGCACAACTGCGTGTGGTGCGGTATGTGACGTATGTACTCGACATCTGAACCCAGTCAAAGCTGTTATTGCTGCATCATCCAGCCTCCCTAGACTGCGATCAAGCAGCGGCTTGCTCTGCTCCCTCTCCTCAAAGGAGAGCCATTGCCGTCCTGGTGGAGCTGAGGGTTGAGGGCTGAACATCACACCGGTGACCTAGATTCAGGAATGAGCTTGGGTCATTGGTGGTCGGCAGGGGCAGAGAGGACCGAGCATCCAGAGGAATGCTCTCCTCCTTCAGGGAGAGGACATGTCATCCAGTTGCTGACTGCCCTCTGGCAATGGCTGGAGGGCAGTATGGGTCAGGAGGCACACGCCTATGTCATGACATCTGGGGAGGGTGTGGGAGAAAACAGAAAAACAGAGCCCTGGCAGGCTCAGTGATAGCTCCCAGTCTCTGTGGCGGTCAGCCCTGGTGATCTGGATTGGGTCTGTAGTGGGAGGGAGTACAGTCCCCTCTCCTGGCCCTGTAGCGGGGTAATCTGTGGGGACTGGCCAGGGCGGCGATACAGGGACGTTGGGAGCCAGAGGGTGAATCTCCTCATGAACAGAGGCTGCAGCTGCAGCCAGGAGCCCCAGAGGGATAAAAATCTGAATGAAAAGGAGAGCCGTCCAGTGGATGCTCAGTCCTCCTTCATGCAGTCCACACTCGAAAGTGACTCAGGTCTATCCCTGAACCTGGTTTACCAGCATAGTGACAGGGAGGAGCTCAGGCCCCAAAACTCCACACCACATGGCCAGCACTGCATTTCTTATTTTAAGGAAAATACTAAAATCTGATAGAAGGATGGTGGGAATCAGGAATCATAGTTGCAACTGGAGCAGGATGTGCTGCTGGTAAAAGCAAGCTGAGGTTCTTTACGACTGTATATCGCGGTATATAAATGGCTGCCACGATAACCGTGATAATGTTTTTTACAACAATAAGTTATCGTCAGTGGCAATTATCGTGATATATTGTCATATACGTATTATCGCAGGGTTTTATTTAACTCCAAAATTGATTAGCGTTTGCTCATAAAAGTGCTAAAACATTGTGAAAATGCATAGCACTTGCCTCCTGTGTTTAACAAACATAGCACTTCTAGAAAACCTATATAAATACTTTCTGTACCGCTGGCATTGTCCCAAGAAAAAAAACTGCTAATCAATTATTTAAAACCCTGTATCGTGGCATCCCTAATCTGCTGGCAAGGAGTCCAGAAATTGGACATTATGGACAAGAGCACATTTTCCTTAGCTTTTGGGCCTGAGTATTGCTAGTTACCAGATTTATCTTGCCGGGTAGGAGATTGTAACCAGATTGTCAGCAGTATGCCTGATGGGTCCCCTTTATGCTGGAAACGCCTTTAGAGATTAGTCTGTGATGTCTCCGATGCTGTTTCCAGGGATGCCGCCACAAGCATTTGTTTAAGATACCACTCCTGGCTCTGTGTTTCAGGTTTTGACCAGGATGTGCAATAGTCTGTTCTGAATGCTCCCTCTAAGGACACCAAGCTCTTTGTATGATATGCTTAGGTCATTCTCAGTGACCTAGAGACCTCAAGAATAATTAGAACTATTCGGCCTGACAATCGAATACTTCTACATGGCTCTAACAGAGATCCTTTGCAGGAGCCCTGCATTAACCCTTCCTGTGGTCAGGAACAAGGTTTTGCTACTTCAACAGCAGTCCATAGGGTCCCCTATAACGCCCAAGGGACATTTAAAAGGGGTCCATTGATCATCCTTTTCACATTATCATGCTTATTCTGCAGGTACTGGTCAAGCTTTCCTCAGCTGAGCAATAATGTGCTGTATTGGGATGATGTTATGGATAGGTTAGCAATCAGGGCTGAGGGCATACTGGTCACCCCAAGACAGGGTTCATGGATGGATTAGCATTAGCGGGGCACAGCTTTGCACAGTACCTCCAGGCAGTTCTGTGCAGTGGCATACTAATGAGCCATTATGGACATGCATATGGCCCTTAGCGCTTTGCATGCCCTGTTGGGTTTATAGCATGTCAGAGCTGATTATGGACTGCAGGAGCGCTGGCACTATCCCATTAGAGACGCACTATCTCCATTTTGGCTTCTGTGAGACATATTCAGTAGTGAGGTTGTGTCGATGCAGCAAATAGTCACTTGTGCTGCGCTGTCACCGCCCCATAGGTTGCACATTTAGGTTGGAGCGTTCTAACTGTCTGAATATCAGGGGTTGAAAATGTTTTACAGCCACTAGCCAGCAGAGCTAGTGACTAGGAAAATCCACTAGCCCCACAGCCTTTTCTATTGGCCTAGCTGGTGTGATTACTGAAATATTACCTTCTCCAGTATAAGTCTGCATGGTTACTTAAAAAGTGTTTTACTAGCCCAATACAAAATTCTAGTTAGCATTTGGCTAGTGGCCTGGTGCCACTTTCACCAATGAAGGAACAGTAGAGCAGGCAGGAAGTACTTAATGAGTGTTTCTGCTCAATCTACTAGAGAAAGGGAGTGTCCATTACCACAAGGGAGGCAAGATCGAGACAGTGGATGGGGGGACACTTTACAGATTGTGAGATCCAAGTGGGAGGGTGCTGTTCAACTTGCAGTACTACTGGGTGCATGGAACACACAGCAAGGTCTGAATATGAGACCCACTGCCTTTATGTTTCTTCAAATTGTGCAGCTTTTCTTTGTCCTCAGTATTTCATACCTTTCCCTAGCCTTGTGTTAGTCTCTTGTATAACCTGGCATTTTTAGGTTCAGATCCCTACCTGAACCATTTTCTTTAGCATACCTCACATATGGGTGCAGTTTTTGACCCAGTTTGAACCTTTTTCTAGGAATTTACTTCCTCTGGAAACCCAGTCGCTGCTTTTTATTCTCTGTCATATAACATCAGCAGGCTGTATTTTCAAGCTCCTACTGTACATGAAACTTCTCTCAAATTCTTTTTTTTTTTTTTTTTAATCTATTTTCCCCTCTTACCGTGCTCCAGATCCACCTCTCCCTCAGGCCGCCTAGGGTCACCGGCATTCCTTCATTAACTCCCCTGAGCTCACCTCATATTGTAGCCAACCCACGGAGGTAGCTCGGTGTTAACCCTCTCGCCCGAGTGGGTCCCTCTCCGACTAGGGGAAGGCACTGGTAGGAGCAACCCAGCACACTATATTTTCTCCTGCAGCCTCTGGGGCGCTGCTGAGATAATTGCCCCACTGGAAGCCTGGAGGGTGTCTGAAACCAGATGCCATCATCCGGTCAGTGCGGAGCGATTTTTCCTTTTTCTGTCACTTCCCACATTGCGACGCTTTTGCAGTGCTCCCCAGTCTCCACCGGGGCTGCTGCAGAGCTAAGCGGCCCTGTAACTCCACTCCCAGGAGAGGAGCAGTCCCATTGATGCTCAGTCCTCCTTCCCCTGCCAACCCATGGCGACATGAGTTGTTCCAACCCGGTCGCTGGCATGGTATGAGGGAGGCACCAGCGCTCAACCCTCTGTGCCACCGGGCCGGCATAAATTCTGTTTTTTAAAAGAACATTTTATTAATATTCAAGAAGTATACAAAAGGTTCTTAGGACAATACCTTACAGATTCACAAGCAGAAAATACTGTAAAACTGCTAATTTATATAAAATTTATTCTCGCTTATGTTTGCGCTTGCTTCAGCATGCGCGAACAATCATTTGCAGCAAAAAAATACTTTGGCGGTATTTTAAGTATTCACAATTTTATTGCTTCAGCAATATGCCATAACGCAGTTAAAATGCTTTCACTGTTGCTTTCAATGTTCATCCTCGAGCACGCCATTCAGCAAGCAGAGCCTACAAAAGAAAAGGAAAGACAGCTTGGTATCTGCAATTGCCATAATAAATAAGCAGGATGATACAAGATTAAGAGGCTTACTTTAAAACTACTGTGTTCCTCTTAAGTCCGTCGCTGTGCTTCTAGTCACTATTGGTGAAAAGAACAAAGTAAGAACATCAGAAAGGAGAGAGTACAGTATGCTATTTTCAGTAAATCAGTGAACAGTCTGCTAACCTCTTTTTTTCCCTCTCAGTAGGCACCATCTCTCTTGGTTCTTGATCTTCGATCACAGGTACTGTTGCTGGTGTTTCCTGTTCGTTTGTTCTGTCTCAGTGAACACCAAGTTTTCTAGGACTCCAGAAACCTCAGATACCTAAAAGAAAGGACAGGTGTTATTTAAAAAAAAAAAAAAGTTTACTGTTACAGTTACAGTACTTCACAATACTTCCAAGCAGGTATCGTGGGCTGTTTTTTATTCGCCTCAGCGAACCCACGGAGACAATCTTCTGTTCGCAGCTCCTGAACTATTTTAATAATCACCTGGCATGCTGGAATTTTTATGGTGCTCATAACGGAGATCAACGTTCCTTTTTTCTATTGGTGTGCCCAGATTGAGCTTGTCCGCAATCTGAGCAGCATACCATTCTGTAATCATGCCTTTAGATTGTCCTTATAGATTTTATTGATGGAAATATTGAGGGGTTGTAACAAGTCTGTACATGATGCTGGATAAATATGGGTATGATCGCTGCATTCTCCAGTTTGTCAAGTACAGGTCTGGTGGTGTGCGCCTGTAAAATCCAGGATGAGGATGGATGTTTGCTATACAGGTAGATTGTTATTTTTTATTACTGATGAAATGTATGGCATCAGAATGGCATCAATATACTGTAGCACAGTGTCAGTATTTGCCCAGTGGTTGTCGGAATAAGTTATGTGCCATTCTGCTGTAAACTCAAGGTGGGCTGGTTTTGCCCTGGTATATCACCTGGGGCAGGTACTCTCCTGCCAGAGTACATCCCATTAACATAGAGACCGGACGCTGTCTCCCAGGCCAGTTACCTCAGTTTCGCTTTGCTCCCACTGTCTCCATCGCCCACTGGGAGCATGGTGCAAGATTGATACCAGTTTCATCCATATTAATGATGAGTTCTGCAGGAATTGGCTCCTGCATACTGGCAGTGCTGATGCATTTTAGGAAGGTCTCCTTCAGTTCGGAGAAAATCAAGGGTGTTTTTCTGCTTGATTTGGTGCCCTTCCTCTTGCAAAACCCAAGTCTATTAAGGAATTGCCAAGCCCACTGCCAGAAAATAAAAGCGGGCCACCATTCTCAAACAGCATTTTGTGATTATGAGATTTCACCACACCCGCTGCAATTGCGACAACAATGCGGGCATTGACAACTGCCCTCAGCTCACAAGCTTTTAATTATACTTTTGAGCTCTGTTCCATGTCCTCCATCAAGAGTGTAGGATGTCCTCTGGGTTGGTGGGCAATACAGAGGGAAAAAGATAGTTTAGACCACCTCATGAACCATGGCACTGCTGTTTTGTTATTCGGTCCCAAAATTGATTCTGCACAGTGACCATGAAATGACCTTCGGAACCCAGAAAGTAACTAGACAGCATGTAAACATGAGGTGGGGTCCTTACACCCCATGTTGAAATTTGGAGGCAAAATGAGTGAGATATTCACCTAAGATGAACCCCTCCCCAATTTATGCCATTTTGCAGCATAGCGGCATTTCTTCAGTCATGGTCGGCTTTGAAGAGTGCAGATGTGTTCCTGCTCCACTGAAGATCGTGGGCACCAACCTCCAGAGGTAAGTATGGGGTGGGTGGGTGTGGGGAGGTGGGGTGTGCAGAGGGGGGTGTGGGTTGGGGAGGGGACCGAGCAGCAAGGGACTGTTTTCTTTGTTTCTGGTAATAAATAAAAAAAAAAAAAAAAAAAAAAAAAACCAAACACCGCAGATGGTTTCTTTCTTTACAGGTGTAAGAAAAATGTTAAGCACACTGGTGGAGCTCAGTGTCCTGCCCCATGACCTTTAAGGGAGGAGGTGATGCTGGCCACACTGGATGGGCTTCCCATTGTGGCACACAATGGGGTGGGCAGGGCAAACATGCCAACGACGATTGGCTTCCAAACACAGGGAGGCAGCCAATGGGTGGGCCCCAGTGTGCCACACAATTTTGGGGAGGGTTTAAAACATGCCGACAGAGGATGGGCACCCAAGTCTACTTTCTGGGGATTGTGTGGCAGATGGCAGCAGCAGCCGCGCCATGTTTATTTAAACGCCCAGCAGAAACGCTCATTGGGAGGCAGATCACGGTGCCGCTGCATGACGAGCTTGTCTCTGATTGCAGCGGCACTTTCTTAAGTTGTGTCCACTTTGCATAATGCTGGTGTCAGCTAGCATGCTGGCTTATTGGGGAATGAGGATGCACCTACTGAAACGCTGTCTGCATTCGCCAACACAGACGCATCTCTGAAATGTGCTAACTAGCACAGGATGTCCTTAGTGCAAGGTGCAAGTCAATCAAAAACATCCCTCACGGAACAAATGCCGGGTCAACACTAACTTTGTAAAGTGCCCATCTCTCCAGATCTCATCAAAACAGGTAATTGATTTAAATAAACATAGCTGCAGCACTGTTGTCTATAAATAGTCTCAACCAATGCTTTCAATGACTCACCTGGAGGAGGCGAGACTGAAGCCATAACTGAGTAATCTTTTTTTTTGGCACATATCAATAATATTAATAAATGTTTAAACTGGCTGCCCTGACCGGAAAATCACCTGTGGGGATATGTAACAAAATCAACTCGGGAGTTAATTCAGTAGTAACATTAAAAATGTGAATTATAACCGGGAAACACCTGACCAAAATTCAGCCAAACTCGGCATGACAAAAAATATGAATTTGGTCTTGGTAGTACTGTTGCTGGTACTCTGTTAGCGCAGAGCAGAGGGATTGATTGGACTGATATTTATATTTATATATAAACACATATATTTTCTCTTGGGAACAGGGGCTGCTCTGTTAGAACAGAGCTAAGAGGTTAATTGAATCATTTACGTTTCTTCTGTTGGTACTGGGTCAATGGGATAGTATTGTTTTCTGAAGAGTAGGGTGTGCCTTTGGTTCTGTTAGTTGGAGGGTACCATTAGGGACAGGTAATACATTGATTTTTGGTACAGAGCTCTGTGCTCGGATTGTTTTTCAGAGGAGCGGAGAGAGAGAGAGAGAGAACATTTTCCACTCACCCTAGGCTCGGCCCCTCCTTATTTAGCTGCTGGGTCCCATAGTGCTTGCAACTTTCTGTAACTGAATGGGGGCATAACAATCCTATTCTTGGGGGTAAGTGCAAAACAAAAAGGGAGATAGCAAATGAGGCATAAGTAGACACTAAACAGAATAAGGTCACAAATATGACTGTGGGGCCAGGGGTTGATATTAGTTCTGCGGGCAAGTCTGATTCTTCTCGCCAGCTCGGTGTAAGTTGCTGGCTGCCGGTCTCAAGGAGCAGAGGAACCGAGCCAGGATAAAGGAAGAGGACAAAAGGGGAAGTACATTTACTTTGATTTTACTTAAACTGTTTTGGTGCTTGGTGCTGATCTGAAGGAAAATCCCAGCCTTCCACCCGCACTTCTCCATTGATTAAATAGGCTCCTGGCCCTTCCAGAGGCAGCTGCCATCATTAAAGGAGAGGAGGAAAATTTTCTCATAGTAAGGGTGTGAAGCAGGGCAAAGGATGCTTGCATATCTATGGGAGTGGATTTTTTGTCTCTAGAGTTGATATCTTACAGTGGGCAGGAGGACCGTAGCATGACAAGGATGGGTAGAATAGTGGGCTGCAATGGATGCGGGGTGGCTGTTTGGATGAACACATTATGGAAGTTGAGGGTGTCCAGTTTCACAGGCTGAGGAAACTGGAGCCAGAAGTGCAGTGGCTTGGAAGGAGATAGTAAGGATTGGGGGGTGGCTGGAACAGGATGGCCACCTCCAAGGAGTACCAAGAGTGGAGAATCAGTGGAAGGGAAGAGGATGGGGTACAGGGTCAAAGAGTACAGTAGGGCCAGCAGCAAGGGGAGTCTCGGACAGTAGAAAGAAGCAGTACATAGCAGAACATCAGAGTCTGGCAGTAGGTTCTGAGTGCTGGCTTCAATGGTGGTGGTGGAGGAGGAGGAGGAGCTCTTCAGGAGGGGTCAGAAGGAGGAGGGGGAAAGGAGGCGCAGGGCAACATTCGGTCAGAGGAGGGAACAAGGAGAAGATGAGTAGGGAGGAGGGGCGGGGAAATGGGAGGGCAAGGGGATATAGCAGAGGAGGGGGAGTGGAAAACGGGGCCAAGTGCAGAGATGAAGGATGATATTGCTGAGAGAGCTTTGGGGAGTGGGTGGCAAAATCATATATGGGGGCATTAAGGAGGGGAAGGACTAGGGTAGAGGCTGGGGCACAGACAGGGGATCGATAAAGTCATATAAGTGTAGGATAGGGTAGATGTTCATAGCGGGTGCAAGGAAAATAGGATGGTGGGAGGGCAGAATAGTGACAAGAGGGTGGAGTATTAGTGCTGGGGACTCCATACTAAAAAGGGGTCAGATGGGGAAGTAAAGGAGGCGGCATAGTCACATATGGGTAGAATCAGTGCCTGGATTGACGGCAGGTAGGGTGGGACAGTCTGTTCTTAAGTGCCCAAGGGTGAATGGGTGAAACTGCATGTCGTGGTGCACTTGGAAATCAATCGAATTTGGGGGTAACATGTCAAGTGATAATGGAGAGTTTTAAGGAACTGGGAAGGTTGTGTGAGGAGGTATTGAGATCAGTGGCCTCTCTGAAGTACTCCCAGTACCCAGAGCAAGCATGGAGAGAAGAAGGAGGATAGAGGAGTTTAGCACTTGGCTGGGAGCGTTGTGTCGAACCAAAGGGCAGTGGATAGTGGGAGGCTGGGGCAGGATATGGGACAATAGTGATTTGTTCATGGAGGGCAGGTTACATTTGAGTAGCAAGGGATAGGGGTGTTAAAACAGAGGTTGGGGAATGCATAGCAACAAAGGTGGATTTAAACTAGGTGTGGGAGGAAGCGAGTGGGGAGCAGGAAAACAGGGTCTCCAGAGAAGGGAGCCAAATGAGATTACCCTCCATGCAAATAGGGATGGAATCAGGGAAGGGTCACATGGGGGTTATGGTTGGTGGAAAACAGGTTAAGGAAAGGAAAGGGAAGGTGGTCTCCTTAAATGCAAGAACCCTGGGGAACAAAACTGCTGAACTACAGGCTCTCTTGCAGAGGGGTGGTGGACAACAGGCCATCACCGAAACATGGGCCACCTAGTACCAAGACTGGGACCCTCATGATCCCAGGGTACAGGGATTTACAGATATGATGGAGCAAAGGGAAAGGGAGGGGTGGCATTTTACGTGAGGGAGGGATAAAGTGTACAAGGAAAGGGGAGAGGGTAGAACAGAGGCATTGTGGATGCAGTTCTATGGCTCAAAAAATAGGATTCTCAGGATGGGAGTGATACGGCCACTGGTTCAGTTGGAAGACTTGGACAGGAAACTAGTGGAGCAGATTAGGAAGGTTTGCAGGAAAGGTAACACCGTGATTGTGGGGGACTTCAGTCTGACAGGAGTGGATTACAGTACCCCAGCCACCTTGAGTGCTAGGGCAGGTCCTCCTGGAAGCCTTCCAGGACAGCTTCCTGACACAGCTGGTTAACGAGCCGACTAGGTTGGGAAAAACATTGGATCTAGTACTAACTAACGGTGGAGGCTGTAAGAGAGCTGGGGTGGAGGACCCGCTGGTGGGGAGTGACCAACACTTGGTGTGGTCTACACTCAACATGGGCAAGGAAGCTGTAGGAACAGGAACCAGGGTGGTTGACTTCAGATGGGCTGACTTTGGAAGGATGAGGGAAATTTTAGAAAGGCATCTAGCAGGAATTCATCCACGCTTGGATGCGAGCCAGAAATGGGAAATAAACTGGGGATTGTGGAGGCTACTGAATCCTGTACCAAAACACAGAGCAAGAAGGAAGGGCTAAGAAACCAAGCTGGTTGAGCAGGGAGGTCTTGTAAAAGTGAGGGCAAAAAGGCAGCATTCAGGAGATTCAGGAAATCTGGGAGGGGAGGACAGGGAGGAGTACGTGAAGAAGTCCAAAGAAGTAACCAGAGTAGTCAGAAGTGCCAAGGCTTCACTCATGAGGGCATCAAGGATGGGAAAAGGACCTCTTCAGGTACATAAGGAGAAAAAGGAACTGCAAGGACCAGATAGTGTGGATTAGAAAGGACGGGGTGGATCAGGCAGCAGCACTAAATGAGTACTTCTGTTCTGTATTCACGAGGAGAAGGGCGCAGCTCCCTCAAGGGACAGGGAAGGTCGGCAAGGGGAGGGGTGACAGATGAGGTAATCATGGAGGGCAGGGTACTGGAAGGTCTAAAGGCTCTGAGGGTGGATAAGACACCAGGACCAGGCGGCACACACCCCAGGGTGCTGAAAGAACTGGAGGAGGTCCTGGCTGGACCACTGACAGATCTGTTAAATACCTCCCTGGGCACAGGTTGCTGACAAGACTGGAGGATGGCCCATGTGGTGCCCCTCCATAAAAGTGGCCTAAAGGATGAACTGGGCAATTACAGACCAGTAAGCCTCACATCCATTGTGGGGAAGCTAATGGAGACAATCTGAAAGATAGGCTGGTGACCTTCTGGAAGTCAGTTGGCTTCAGAACAGTCCAAGACCAGCCTAGTTGAGTATTATGACTGAGTAATGAGGAATTGGACAAGGGCCATGCAGTGGATGTCCTGTATTTGGAATTTAGCAAGGCTTTTGATTTAGTGCCGCACGAGAGGTTGGGGAAGTTGAAACACATGGGGGCGGGGACTAAGATGGTGAACTGGATTGAGACCTGGCTGCAAGGGAGACAGCAGAGGGTGGTGGTGGTGGTAGTGGTGGGAACTCTCATCTCCAAGGGCTGTAACAAGTGGGGTACCACAGGGCTTGATACTTGGCCTGGTGCTGTTTGGGATATTCATAGCTGACATACATGGCATCAGGAATAAGATCAGTCTGTTTGCTGATGATACCAAGATAGGGGTGGTGGTGGACGATGTTGTAGGGGTGGCAGGGACTGCAGGACTTACCTGACTAAACTGGAAGCGTGGTCAGAAATATGATAGTTGGGGTTCAGCGCAAAAGTGTAGAGTATGCACTGGAGCAAAGAACCCAGGGAGGAGCTACCAGTTTGAAGGGTTCAGCTAGCTACCACCAAGGAAGAAAAGGATCTAGGGGTGGTTATAACTGAGAACATGAATAGCTCAGAGCAGTGCAGGAAGGTGGCAGTGAAGGTCAGCAGGATGCTGGGGTGTATTATGAGAGGAATCTCCTCCAGGAGCAGTGAGGTGATCCTGCTCTGTACAGGGCACTGGTCAGGCCACACCTGGAGTACTGCATGCAGTACTGGTGTCCATATCTGAAGAAAGATATCAGATTACTGGAAAGGTACAGGCAGAGTGACAAAGATTATCCAAGGACTGGAGGACAAACCCTACAGAAAATGCTGAGGGATTTAAACATGTACTTCCTGAAGGAGAGCGGGACTGGGGAGATATGATTGAGACCTTTAGTACTTAAAGGGATAAACAAGATGGGTACTGAAGAAGTATTTAAGTTAAGGAGGGGAGGGACATGAGGACATGGTCTCAGATTGGAGGAGGGAAGATATAGGAGAGAAATGAGGAGACACTTTTCACAAGGAGGGTTGTGGCTAAATGAAACACTCTGCTCGAGGAGGTGGTATCCTGTAAAATAGTGGGTAGTTTTAAAGGGGTTGGGACAGGGTGAGGGGTAATTTTAGGGTTGGGGAGCAGTTGCAAGGTAAAGGTGCTAGCTGTACATTGAAGCAGACCTGATAGAACATGTGGTCTGTTTCTGCTGGCAGTTTCATGTTTGCATGTTCTGTGATGCAGCAGGTTCTCCACATTGTCTCCAACAGGATCCAGCTGCTGGCCAAGATAGGGGAGAGATGAAACCGTGGTCTTAAAAGCACATCCTGCACTCCCATGCAAACTCCTTAAGATACAGTATGGAGCCATCAACAACTTGTATAGGCAAAGCATATCTCGCATTGAGTAAACTCCCATTCCATGCAAAGAGCTGCCAACCATCGCCAGAAAACGAAAGAGTAGGTTCAGCCAAAGAGAGTTCAGGGCTGACTGAAAGGCACCAGTCAAATGCTGCTGCAGCTCCCAAGCTGACAAGATATGAACAGAACTAACAAAGGGACTGTGAACCAGAAACAAGCCTGGACCATTGCTGAGAAGACTAAAGGGAAGCACGGAGTTGCAGATAACTGTAATGATCCATTACAGGAGATTGTATGTAGTCTGAAGCTCCACAAAGGAATGAAGTCCTTTAAAGAGATAGTGTATTGCTTGGAATTAACAGTAATTTTAGATGCAGTCAGCTATCACTTCTGGTATCTGAAGTATATTTTATTTTCTGTTTGCTAATTCAATGATTTTCCACCTGGCAGTACTGGGGTGATGTGTGGAGCAGCACTGTGTCTGGAGGAAAAAAGTTCTGTTCCTCCCACTACATCGTTAGAAATGAGACAAAACACATTGAGGCATCACAGTCCTTGCAGCCTTAGCAGTGTCTTCACAAGCTACCAATCAAAATGCAAGAAATTGTGACATCGCTAGTAACCAGGGAGAGCCAGTCCCTGCTGCTTCAGTGAAAGTGAAACCTGGCAGTGAGAAACGGTTCTTATTGGTTACTAGTGATGTCCTAGTCAGTGTGGTTTCAGTATTCATGTAGTGGGGGAAGAGAACTGACTTTTTTTTCCTACAGACAGAGTGCTGCTCCACACATCACCCCACTACTGCCAGGTAGAAAAATCTTCTAATTAGCAAACAGAAAAGAATAAATACTTGAGATATAAGAAGTGAAAGCTAACTGCATCTGAAAGTTAGTTAATTGCAGGCAGTTTCCAGACAGTACACTAGCTCTTTAATTGAACATTTGATGAATATAGTGAGGGCTCGTCTGAGCCCAGTGCTGAAAAAAAAAATCCAAAAATTCAAAGGAATAGAAGAATTCAAGCCAGAGTAGTAATAGGAAGGGCATCCGCATTCAAAACCTGAGTATGAATCTTATGCTATGTGGTCAGGACTTTGAGTAACAGAAAAACATGTGGTAATGGGAAAAGCTGTGGAGGTTGAGAGTAAAGCATACAGCTAATATCATTCGGTCATTTAAAGCAAATTCGATATCTTTCCAGTATGCTTGGAAGGAAGAAGATGTCCAAAGATATATGTAGTTGACAAACAGCGTATATCGCCAAAGATCAGGAGATTTAACCCCTTGTTTTATCAGTAGAGATAAGAAAGCCGCTTTGGAGGTGAGATTTTTGCCTTGCTAGAGAAACTCGGAAGCATCCGCTGCCAACTGAAAATAATACAAAGGAGGTAGAAGAAGAAGGGTTTGCAAAAAATAACTATACGAGGAAGAACTTTAGATTGGATGACCTCTACCCGCTGGAGAAAAAGATGAGAGAGTAGACCAACGGGCAAAATCCTAAACAAATGTAATTGATAGGAGCTCATAGTTAAGCAAAGTAAGAAGGTCCAAGTTCTGGGAGATCATAATCCCTAAGTATCGCAAACAATTCCTATTCAAACGAATTTGGTAGCATTCCAGAAAAGTGCTTGGGGAGAATAATTATAAGCCAAAACTTCTGTTTTCTTTATTAACAGAAAACCTGCCAAAGCCTCAAAAGTAAATAAGATATGAGAACAGCCAAAAGTGAGGAAGTAGGATCTGTAAGGGTCAACAGAATATCAGTAAATAGGGCTATTTTATATTGCGGACCCCAGTGGTATCCCATGAACATCAGCTGTCAAACGGATATATGGAAGCAAGGGCTCAGTGTAAAGAATAAATAATAAAGGTGAAAGTGGGCAACCTTGATGGGTGCCTTGCTCCAAGGAAAACAAGTAGAGAATAAATTATTAACCTGAAGTAGATCATGTGAAGGGAATTTAAGTGTTGTAGCATTTTAAGGAATACTGTAGGGAAACCCATCACCTGAAGCATAGACCACAAGAATGGTCAAGAAACATGATCAGAGGCCTCTCTGCATCCAAGCTGGCCAGGACCAGGGGACGGAACACTCTCGCATACTCAGATTGTAAAAAGTACATTGTACATTTTCATGAGCCTGCCGCTTGCGGACAAATCCTACCTGGTCCCAGTCCAGCAAGGAGGAGAAGCCCTCAATTGGAGCAGCCCAAATGGAGATGAAGAATTCATAATGTGAGTTTAAAATAGAAATGGGATGATAGGAGGCAGGAAGCATGGAGTCCTTTCACGGTTTTGGAAGCGCAACTGTAACGGCATATTGGCAAGAAGGGGAGGAGTGTTACTCTCTTAAACATGGTGAAAAGACGCACTCAGAAAGGAGTGAGCAAGTCCTTTAAGGAAAGGTGTTTAAAGAATTTGGCCGGAAAACTCTGTTCCAGTACATTTTCTCGGCTTGCAGTTAAAATACTGTGATGAACCTTTATTACAGATATGGGAGAGAGCAACAACAAAACTTGCTCAGGGAAGAGATGGTAAACAGATGCTGGACAACAGGGATTGAACGGACTTATCAGAGGGGAGGGAGAATCGGAGAGTACAAGAAGAATGATAGGTACGGAAAATAGTATATCATCACTCGTAGTACAGCTACGCTGGAGGGGGCAAAGTTTTGTTACCGTACCACACGGTGTAAACCAAGGCTTAAGCTAAACACCGAGCACCACGCTGGCCTCTTTATAGTAACGCTACGAGATTAAACAGGGTGGGTTTAACTTTCTGATCAAGTAATTGTTGTATTTGCTGCTGAACAGCTAAAATATGGACTTGTAGCATTGCATCACTTCTCCCTCAGGCTGTCTGCAGTGAACTAGTTCAGACAGTAGAGCTGCTAATTTACCAGTCCAGGGTCCTATGAAGGGCAGAGGCATGGGCAATAATGGTTCCATGAAGTACTGCCTTTGTGTCCCATAAAATGCCAGGAGAGATATGATCCTTATAATTTTCTTGCAAAATTGTCGGATTTGATTAACTAATTTATTGATAAGATCCTGATCAGGAGAAGACCAGGATGAAGCCTCCAAGATGGGGGTGAGAGGGTTAGCCTAAAGGTAATGACACTAAGACAGGGGGATCAGATAAATGAAAAGGGCCTTGTTGGATCAGGGAAACAGTGTCTAAATGCTCAAAAATAGTGAAAATATAATCGAGCCTTGCATGGCTGTCGTAGCGAGGAGCATGTGTGCATACTAA
Organism: Neoceratodus forsteri; assembly: GCA_016271365.2. NCBI lineage: Eukaryota > Metazoa > Chordata > Ceratodontiformes > Ceratodontidae > Neoceratodus > Neoceratodus forsteri. The sequence continues at coordinate 1,088,653,692 of CM057459.1, forward strand.
CACGTGTAAGGGTTCAGGTGACACCAACGTCCACCAGGCCCAGAATCTGAAGGTTTTACTTACGAAACAATGGACAGCAGAAAATGGAAAGCTTGGGGTGAGAGGCATCCAGGTCAGGTGACAAGGTAAGATTTAAATCTCTGCCCCAGAGCAGCTGCCCTTCAAGTGTCCCAACAAAAAGTGAAAAAGGAAGAGAAGACACGCTTATGCATGCTCGGGGTAAATAAGTATTAACCAACGTTAGGGTCTGCCAACAAGAGAACCTGTAACAATTAAGTGGCGCCCACCCATCCTCAACAGTTTGAGAAAGAACAAAAGAAATCCCCAGCTAGTAAAGTGAGGACCCCACGCTCCGCCCGACTCATGGGAAGAGAAAATACATGTTCAGACCCCAGTCTTTGAATTTAGAATGCTCAACAGAAGACAAATATGTCTTGTAAAACAAAAAAAACTATATCCTCCTATTATTGATGGAGATGCTGGAGGAAACAGGCATGCTTAACTGGGTTGTGGATACCATTCACGTTGTAGGAAACTAAGCATGTTGCAGTAACTGTTGAAAAAATATCCATGAGCATAGAAAAAAAATTCCCATGCCTGGATATAAAATAAAAACAGCAGTGTGGTCTCCATGAACGTAATACTGTAAAAGATCCCATAACTTTCCTCTGGGTTACCAGTAGGTAGCAACAAAGGGCAAACAACACTATGTGACTGAAAATTAAACTCAAGAAGGATAACGCAAAAGACTTCATACAGTCAGGAAAACCAGGGCCAATAAACTTATGAAAGGGCCCAACATTAAATCCCCATTTAAAGACAACTGAGATGTCCAAAAATAGAAAAACAACAAAGATGATCTAATAAAATATACCAAAAAGGAGTTAAAGCTGAAACAAAGAAGAATTTAAAACGCCGAAGGAAAAGGTAGTATAAAACCCCCAAACCAGCTCAGCTCCAACTTAAAACAGGAACAATCTCCCCAACAATAACCATTCTCAGTACGAAAAAAAAGATAAAGAAGATAAGAAAATGGTTTGAACTAGCTTCAGTTTAAGGGAAATCTCAGGTTGGACTGGGAAGCCATTTAACCATCAGGTAGGCGACAATAAACAAACGGCCCCTCAAAACAAAGCTGAACCCGTCCTTCTCTCAAATTCTAATAACTGGCCTGCCCACTTCGCTCCAAAAAGTGGAGAGTGCCCTCACATCTCTTCCTTGGTTTCCATTTCCTGGTTCCTTTCCTGTGTTTTTTATTTTTATTTATTTAAACATTTGGTGACTGGGAAAGGCACGCTGAGCCAGGGCTTGTCTCCAGGTGCCACCGGGACGGGAACATGGGATCAATGTATACAATTACAAGGTAAACAGGCAAGCATAAAAATATATTATATGACAACTAGTACAGTATAATACAGTATACAAACACAATAGCTCAGTATGCATACAGCTACATCTGGGGTTCTCTATTTTGTGATCCCCATCGCCCAAACAAATAACATCCCCTTAAGGGTGGCTGGCTCCTCTCCCTGGGCTAAGACATAGATATGGCACACTGATGAGTCCAAATGAGGATGAAACATGTGTATGTGTCTGCTGTTCTTAGCCTTTGCTGATTGCACTGTGAGGCCTTCTGGCACCATGCAGTTCTGCTTAAAGTTGAGCCAGTCCAAATTCTCATGGGGATTTGCATATGTTTCCCATGATGCTTTGCATTATTGGGGTATGTGCAATTGTGTTTCATACAGATACAATAATGCATAACAGGTCACGATAAATAATACAGCAAAACAGGCTACGCAAATATTTAATGTACATTGGCAAAACATTTCAAGTGCTATGTGATGTTATGGGAACAAGTGGGGAGGGTAGGAGGTGTAGCAGAGATCTGACAGAGATGAGGGGGAGTTGCGTGGGAGAGGAGTTTGAGAGTTTCACAGAAAGGAGGCGATAGTTAAAGGGAGATTTGTCCATATTGGAAGATGGGGTGGGGAGAGAGAGTAGCATGATTCCCTAGTGCGAGGGGAGTATGTCGAGGTTGGGGCAGGAGGGAGGAGGGAAGAGATATAGGAGGGTAGTAGGTTGAACCAGAATTGTGAGATGAAGGATAAGGAGAGATGAGATGCCAAGCGTGAGAGGTGGGAGGTCCGGGCATGAGAGAAGGGACAGTGGTGAGTCCTGTAAGGAGACTTGGTGTGAATCGACAGAAAATATAGTAGAGGGAGTCAAGACGGGCGAGTGAAGTGGAAGGAGCAGTGCAGCATACAATGTCTGCATAGTCAACCAGCATGATTATCTTTTTCAGAAGCTCTCGACATACAGGGAGGGAGAAAGTCCCTGTTTTGGTAGAGGATACCGAGCTTTGGACGGAGTTTGGTGGTTATGTGGTCAGTATGAAAGAGAAGTTTAATTGTGGGTCCAACCAGATGCCTAGGTATTTATAAGAGGGACAACCTTTAGCGGGTGCCATCAAGAGAGGTGATGGGTGGGCGTTGTTAGCTTTGGCTAATCTTTGAGAGATTTTGAAGGTCGTAGAGACTGTTTTAGTTGTGTTTAGTTTGAGTTGTTTTGATTAGAACCAAGATTGAACCGAGTGGAAGTCTTGTTGCAGTTAGGTTACCACCTTTTAAGAAGCCCAAAGTGGGACATTTCTTACTGAAACATGATTTTTACAGGGACAGTACATAACCTTGACCGGCCGCAACAGACGTGTTTTCTCTATATAATCAGAATTAAGGCTAAGTATTGTAGTTTCTTAGTTGCTTCTAGTGTTCCTTATCATTTTAAGGCATTTTAGTTAAGCTATTGTAGTTTCCTAGAATATTTAGTGGAAAGTTAGAAAATATTTTTCTACTGTAAAATCAGGACATTTAGTATTTTTCATGTTTTTTGCAGGACACAGCTGCCCAAATCAGGACTGTCCTCGAAAATCAGGACAGGTGGTAACCCTAGTTGCAGTGAAGAGTGGATAGTGGCTGGGTCCGGGCTGGATGAGAAAAGTATGGTGTCATCCACGTACATATGAATGAGGGAGGAGAAGCAGGCAGATGGGAGGTTGTTTATTAATACAGAAAACAGGATAGGGCGAGTATGGAGCCCTGAGGGACGCCTGTAGGCTAGGGAGGGAAGGAGAGGAGGAATTGGTGATTTTAACTGAATGACATCTGTTATTGAGATAAGAGTCAAACCACCATATGGCAGGAGGGGCAAGTCCTCGTCCTCAATGTATTCAGAAGAAGGGGTGGGATACCAAGTCGAAGGCTTTAGCCAGATCTATGAAGACTGTGGCAGTGAGGTGGCCTTGTGGCAGCTGATTGAATGTGGCCAGTGACACGGAGAATTGAGGATATGGTGGAGTGTTTTTCTAAAACTGGACTGGTAGGGGATAGGAAGTTGCTAGCGGTAAGAAAAATCAGTCAGTCTGGATTGTACGAGGCGTTCCTGAAGTTTTGCTAAGGCAGGGATATGGGGCAGTAGTTTCCAGGTGTGGAGGGATAACCACCTTTGGGGAGAGGGATACCACATGCCGATTTCCAGGCTTTCGAACCATGCCTGAGAAGGACATATAATGATGAAGGTGAGGGGAGGAGCAATGGCAGGGGCAGAGGCGGAGGAGACTAGGATGTAAGCCATCAGGGCTAGATTTGGACGTGTTAAGGATAGAAGAACAAGCATTACTTCATTCTTGGAGCGGGCTAGAAGGTTTTTCATTTGTCGTATGCTTTGGAGAGGTTTGGAGGCAGGTGGCGGGGTGCGATAGGGTTTGGAAGCACAAGTGGTGAAAGGTGTTGAGGGTATCCGCAACTTGGATGGGAATCTGTTATTTCAGTGCCGTTGTGCTTAGAGTAGGGGTGCTGGATTGTGGAGGAGGGTTGACATTGGGTGCACTCAGTACCAGAGCGAGGAGAGGTGTGCTGTGTTGAGTTGGTGTTTGAAGTAGTCTGCCTTAGCATGACGAATGGCCTTGGTGCAAGCATTTCTCACAGTGTTATATGCTTGTCTTGAGTTTGGGGTTAGCAGGCTTTGAAGATGGATCAGGCTTTTTGTGGGTTTGCAGAGAGCAACTAGGGGGCAGTAATCCAGGGGTGGTGGCTTCCTGACCCTGGCTTTCTTTTTTTTTTTAAATTCAGGTTTTATCCTCCTGAGCCCTGGCAGAGCTTCAGCCCTCTGAGGAAGGACTCTGTCTTATGTTCTGCCACCCTACACTCGCTGATCCCAGTGATTCCCACGGCTTTCCCTGTGGTGGGGTCAGGAAGGTGGTGTCCCTCCTGGAGACCCAATCCAGAAGCTGGGGTCGGCCCTCGGTACAGCAGACCATCACGGAGCCCTGCCAGGCTCCTTTTTCCTCCTGTTTCTACTGTTTCCCTCCCTACCGACGTGATTATGTTGGAGTGCGCCTCCGACCTGTATTGCCCTCCAGTCACCACCAGAGTGCAATCAATGAGTAGGGCGATGTGACACCCTCCCGAGAGAGGAGTGCAGTCCTCTGATGTTCGATCCTCTCTCTCCTGCTGCCACCCCAGCGCCCAGGCTTATTCCCAAACCGGGTCATTGGCGTGGCGCAAGGTATAATGACTAGCGCCTCAACCTCCAGTGCCACTGGGCGGCTTACCCTGGCTTTTCTAGGGGATGGGCATGATGGTCCCAGACACTAATGAAAATACTACTGAACTGAGCTAGGGCAGTATCAACAGTGGCATAGAGTAAACTGATACCCAGTTGGTATAATGTGAAGTCAGAGAGGAGAATTAGTGTCAATTGAGCTTAGAAGTGTTTCAATGTACTTTGAGTACGGATTTGGGTAGATGAGTTTTTCTAATGCAATAGGTAATGCAGTGATCGCTTAGGGCAGAGTGAGTACTCCAGCTGCAGATATCCGTTGAGGATGGGACAAAAGAATCCAGTCTATGAGGGAGTTATTAGAGGAATGGGGTTGTAGTGGGTAGGTTCGTGGATTAGCTGAGAGGGTTTAGGGATTCTAATTTTGATACTGTGGATTTAGATGAAGGGGACAGCTAGTCGAGGTTGTAGTCCAGAAGTATAAGTTTGCTTGGAGGAGCCAAGGGAGAGCAGAGATGCTCACTATAAGAGCATCTTGACTGAGTCGGGGGTGACGACAGACAACCCCTATGAAGGTGGGGGAGAGTTTGGGGAAAGGAGAATTTGGTTAGAATCAGCTTGTGGGATCTGAGGCAGGATCCTTTTTGCACCGAATAAGAGAGGTGTTGTTTTATGATCATAGCTACACCACTTCCTCTTTGCCACGGTCTTGCCAGATGATATTGTAGTCTGGGAAAGAAATAGATGAGTTAGGGGTTTTGGCATATAGCCAGGTTTCAGAGAGGCATAGGATATTGGGGCGTTCTGGGTTATCAGCAGTTCAGAAGGTCCAGTTCGGGAAGAGACTCTAATGTTGATGTGCATGACCTTTAGGTCTTTGTGAAGAATTGTAGTTTTGGGGGCGTGGGGGCTGGGGTTCCTTTTGATATCTTCCGCTAATAGCAAGAAGAGAAAGAGCACAGAGAAAGTAGCCGGAGCTTTCACCTTTTATGATATTTAGGGCATAGGGTTTGTGCCGGAGCATTGGACTAGGGTGATGCAGCAGCTTATATGTGGAGGAAGAGACGTTTGGAGAAATCAAGTGATAGAATGGGTGGGAAAGGAATCAAAGTGGGTAAGGGCGGGTAAGATGGTGATGCAGGAGGAGGGTGCAGAAGAGGCAGGAGGGTGGAAGATGGGTGCAACCATGTGATTGGTGGGTGGTGGAGAAGGAGAGAAAATAGGAAAGGAAGCACAGGAGAAGGAGAAAGGAGGGCTGCATGTTTACAATAGGGGGTTTACAGGAGCGTCTTATGAAGCAGAGGTTTCAGGTTTAGGTATGGCCTTAGAGGCAGAAGCTTGGTTTCTAGCGCTTTTAAGCTTTAAGTTAAAGTTAAAGATTTGGCAAGCTAAAAAATTATTACAGGCAGTCCTTTGGTAGTTAAAAAATTATTATAGACAGTCCTGGAGGATGTGATTAGGTAATGATTAGTATTAGACAACCAACGAGAATACTAGCTGTGTTACAGTTGGGCTGGCTGCACTGCTAGGCAGAGTCCAAGAGCACAGCTAGTGCATTTAAAGAGTACCAGGGTGGGGAGATGGGAGGAAAAATCAGTTTACAAATGCAGGCTCAGGAGAGAAACAGACTTTGGAAATTGCAGTCTAGGCACAGAATCGGGGCTAGCAAAGGAGCCAGTCAGAGTGCTTAAAGGCAAAGAGAGCAGCCAGTAAACAGTTGGAGTTCAGTGGGGTGCCAAGCTCGAAATTCAAGGAGGACCATACCTTTCAGCAGTTGGGAGTGGTGATTTGCAGGGCCGGGCGGGCGAAGGCAGCAAGCTGGGGATTCTGCAACATGAGACTGAAGAGCACCCAGTTTGGGCTCTGAGCTTTCAGCAGTTGGGAGCAGAGATCTGCAGGAGGGAGGCAGGCGGTGGCAAGCTGGAGATACGCCGCAACCAAGGAGAGCAGATCGCCCGGTCAGGGGGTTCCGATCTTTCAGCAGTTGGGAGCGGAGATTTGCAGGAGGGAGGCGGGGCGGTGGCAAGCTGGAGATGCCGCAACAGCAGGGAGCAGAGCCTTTAAAATTACCTCATTGGGCCTGTAACATTCCTCCATGGAAATCAATTTTGTGGAACGAGCCTAATAAGGTCACTGCTTCCTGAAGCTAAATTAGACAAACCAAATATGGTCAGCATTTCTAAAAATTAAACTCATTCAGCCCAGAGCATGTCTATGATCAAACAGTTGTGTGCTTAACCTTAGTCAAAATGGCCACCAGGGGCAGAATGAGACCTTTAGCAAGGTTTTTGCTTCTAACCAGTTAATTTTAAGCAGCTCTAAATTTGAGCACAGCTTCACAGGTGCATTTGTTAGTCACGTAGTTGTACATAGTCCATAACTTTTCATTTAATTTGAAACCCTGGGATTACTTTCTTGGACACCCCAACTAAGTACCGAGGTTCAGCAGACTAGAGGCAGATGGATGGAGATTCTACATAAAAGTAGAACATTTTTACGTTATCAGTGCCGACAATTATGAAATTGGGGTTGGACATCTAAATTCTTGGCTTTTGTCTTCATAAAGAAGCTGCAGAGCAAACAGTATATTGGAAAATTAAAGAGGTTCCCACCCCTGGTTTATAAATTTTAACCAGAAGAGATAGCAGAATGTTTCCGCACTTATTATGCTACTCTTTATTCTGAGGATAAGGATCCAGACCAGGTGTTGCTAGATACTAGAAATTTTCTGCAGCCACTACAGTTGCCAGCTCTTAGTCCTGACACATGGGAAATGTTGGCTAGTCCAATAACTATGTGTAACATTCTTGATGCTATGAACTCTTTAAAACAGGCAATGTACCTGGTCTGGATGGCTATAATGCTGATTTTTATAAACAATGTAAAGTTCAATTGGCCCCGGTTCTCTGTGATTTGTTTGAATTGTCAAACCACGACTGCCATACCCCATCCTGGAATTATGTGATCGTCACGTTCTTCTCAAACCGGAAAGGTGTTGAATTATGTGACTCTTATTGGCCTATTTCTTTGCTGAATCAAGATTTTAAATTATTTACTAAAATATTGGCTACCAGGTTGCAGAGGGTGATATTCTCTTTGATTCTCCCAGATCAAACTGGGTTTATCCCAGGAAGCACCTACAAGATAATATCAGACACATGTTGAATGTTTTGTCTAAAGGAGCCAGACAGTTGTTCCACAGATAGCCCTCCTAATTGATGCTGAAAAACCCTTGTTGAAGCAATTGGGTGTTTTGCAAGAAACTCTATGCAAAATGGGTTTTGGAGATTATTTTTAAAATAGGTGAAAATGCTATATGAGTCTTCTAGGGCAGTGATTCGACTAAATGGCACCCTTTCTTCTTCCTTTGCCATTGCGAGGGTGCTAGACAGGGTTGCTGCCTCTCACTGCTTCTCTTTGCCATAGGTATGGAACTGGTAGTGGAGGCAGTACAGTCCTTTCTAGTTGACTGGGGATAAAGGTGGAGGTGTAGATAATCACATGATGTTATCTGCGGATGATACGGTGACATTTCTCAGAGACCCTATGACTAACATGCCTAAACTTGAGGCCTTGTTGCTTCAGTATGGCTCTATATCTGGTTTTAAAGTGAATATATCTAAATCTGAATTTTACTAATTAGTGGTAATATTCCACTGGACTTTAACTTGCATTCTGGCTATAGTTGGGATAGGGTTGCAGTTCAGTATTTAGGTTTTTCTTCCTAAGCATATGGCTTCCCTTTATCAGGTTATTTATGGCAGGTTACACCAGACCATCTATATGGATTTCGACTGATGGTCCTGCTTCCCTCTTGTTGACAAACAGAATTGAAGCTATTAAAATAAATGTTTTGCCCATTTACTTTTCTTATATCAGACTTTACATCTTTCTGTCCCAAGCATCATTGGCATCTTCTTGATTAGGCTAGTAAAGATTTGTTTGGAAGCTGGCCCAGTGGCGCTGAGGGTTGGCGCTGGACACCTCACACCACACTGGTGACCTGGGTTCGGGAATGGACTCGGGCCATCGGGGGCGGTAGGAAGGGAAGAGATTGAGCGTCGAGGACTGCTCTCCCTTCTTAGGGGTCCAGGCCAAGCAGCGTCCTTGCGGCCCCTGATGGAGATCGGGGCAGTGCAAGAACTGCAGTGCAGTGACTAGGGGTGGAGCGGTGGCAGATATCGGTGCCAGGATGTCATTGCACGACTGCACTCCAGAGAGGAAGAGCACAATACAAAATGCACGGTGGACCAGGAAGGTGACAAAGGCTCCATGGACCTAGCCCACATCTCCAGTCCCCAAGGCCCTTGATCAGGACTGACCTCTAATCACAGAAAGGCTGCCAGGTAGGTGGGGTGGGCCCATCCCTGGGGGTGATCTGGGGTCTGGAAAGTCCTTGGAAGAGGGTCCAGGAGGAGGGAGGAGGAGGTCTCAGGTGGGTGAGTAGAGGTGACGGTCAGGTATCCCCCCACCCTCCAGGCAATTTTAGAAAGATTGGCGCACCGCAGTTGTGCAGCCTACCACCTACTACCCATTGCTCTAGATTTGCCCTGGTGACCCCCACCCTTCCAGATGAAGGATACAAAGACTCACCCAAATCTCCCTCTTCCCCTCTATCAGTGCAAAACATTCTTCTCCTTTTCTTATTTTCCCTTACCCCTTTGTCATACACTTCTAGATAGATTGAGCAACTGCTTTTTACATTCGATCCCTCCTGTCCATACCAAAAGAAACTTTAAGCAACTATTGCACAGCCTTCTTCAAACTCCTGCCCCTCATTTCCACGATGCAAACACCAATGAAAACAAGTAACAATGAAAGCTCCTTGTTTTGCAGTTACTTTCCTTCCACTGAAATAGTAGTCACCTCTTCACTCGCTGCTGCTCCTTTCCTGCATGTCTGCTTCTGCAGGTGCATGTATTTTGCCCATCTGGGGAAGTGATGTCAGAACCCCGTTATAAAGGAAATCATGTACCTAGGGCTTGTGGGGTGAGGGGCAGGGAGGGTGGGACCAGCCCGTGCCTTCCAGAAACAGTTAGGTAGCTGAGGCCCTGGTCAGACCATTAGCAACCGTCCCCACTATGCACTAAACTTTACAGCTAGTGAAGCCAGCAAAAACAATCACAATTCCAGTAAAAGCACAAAAATAGGTTTGATAACAAAAGAAACAGGTCTCCAGTTCAAATAGCCTCACCAGCAATACACAAAATAGGCCTGAAATTAGAAGATATAGGTTTCAATTCAAAGAAACAACCCCAATAAAAACACACCAAATAGGTTTGAAATCAGAAGAAAGCAGAAGAAATAGGCCTCAATGTAAAGGGTGACAGCCCCACTCAAACACACCAAAATAGATTTCAAAGTTTCACCAGCTCTTAAATAGTTCCTGCTAGCCCTTTTAAGAAGAAAAACTCAGCCTACACAGTGAAACAAAACAAATCAGACCACTTCAAACAACATGAAGTCTTGCTGTATTCTGACAAACTGCAGTTAGCTCCAGCCTTTAAACTGCCCGGAGAACATAGGGTTAAATTTCTATGCAGTGCATAGAACGTTGAGCTCGAGCTCGGTTGAGGTCTCTGTCTGCAGCCCTTTGAAACCCAACCGTCAGATTTTACTCATCTACACTGAACAGTCGCTCGAGATTTCTTTCAGCTCGGTTCAAAAGTCGGTTAAAATGTTGGTTAAAGTGTCAGTTTTAAACTGAAATTATTCGAATTTATTCTGCATTGTCGGTTCAGGCTCTGTCTGCGGTACCGTGAGTACTAAATAGTTGTTTCTGATTATTGTGTGGAAATTGTAAGTTTGTTCGATCAGTTCGGCTGAACTGATCCTTTATAATGATTTTCTGTACTTTACTTTAGTGTGTGGTTACGGTCCTTATCGGTTCTAAAAAAACTGTGTTTTAAATGTTTTTCCAATACCCATTGACACGGTTGGAACCGATAAGGAATCTTGCCTGGCGGTTGCCGAAAAAGGGTAAATTTGGGTAGGTTGGCCATGTCTGAGAAACTCAAAAAAAATGGGCCCACTGGGTTTCAACACTGCAGTGAGTGTGGGGAAGTCTTTGCTAGGCCGATCCCCACACCACCTGTGTTTATTGTCTGGGGTTTGAACACCTCGATACAGACTGCCAAATTTGCAGAGATTTTCCTAAGTCTACCCTGGAAAAGAGATTAGGAAGATTTGGGAAAAGGAGGCCGAGAGTCTGCTGACCCGGATGGCCAGCCGGTTCAGTTCGACCGAATCAGAAGGAGTGCCCTCTGACCAGGGTGATACTTCTTCGGACAAGAGGAGAGCGATCCTGAGGGATCGGGTCCTACAAAAAGGAAAAGGCGACAAATCAGCCAGTTCGGATCCAGAGGTTCATGTTCTGACTGCTGATGAGATTGCCCGAGCGATTCGGATTGTTGAATCGCTTTGCCTGGTTCCTTCGATCCGGCTCTTTTGGCTAGGGGCTCGGTTCAGTCGGTTCCACGGTTCAGGAATATGCCCTGAAGATTTTATGAACTGGAATTTGAGGAGGAGGAGGATTTTGAACAGGATAATGACTATGATGGAGCAGAAAGTCTGGATGTGCCCATTGAACCGGACATCTCCCAGACAGTCCTTCTGGTGTTTCCCTCCTAGGCTCTCGGTGAGTCCTCTCCCACTATTTGTTTACAGAAAAGTGGCTGAAACTATTCAGCTTCCTATGGAAGAAGCTACAAAGGATCAAGAGGAGCCTCATTTTGTAGAGATGATGGACATCCCAGAGTGCAGGAGGCTGTTTATTCCCTTGCACAAACCTTTTGGGAAACAGACTCAAAAATTTTAAAGTCTCCTAATTCTGTACCTCCTGTTGATAGAAGAATGGATAAAGAGTACACCTTATCAAGGCTCAGACATGGAGTTTTTCTACCAACAATGCAGCCATGTTGGGGTTGTGCAGGCTGCAGCCTGTGACAGGGCTAATGTCCCCTTGGCTTCACACCCCAGATAAAGACTCCAGGAGGATGGATGCCTTGGCAAAGAAGCAATACATGGCATCCTGTTTGGGACTCAGGCAGGCTAATTATGCCTATACAGCCAGGTACTAGAAGTCCAGGTGGGACACTGTACTGGCACTGGCTAAACAAGCCTCCCTCAGCTGGCCAAGGAGCCAGAAGAGGTAGCTGCAGATGGGATTGAGGCATCTAAGGTACAGTTCCATGCTGCTGTGGACTCCAACGATGTGTCATCAAGAGTCATGGCTACATCTGTGGCTCTTCAGAGAATAGCTTGGCTCAGATGTACTAGCCTGTCACAGGACACCCAGGCTAAGGCCATGGATTTCCCTGTGGAAGGTAATTCTCTGTTTGGGAGCAGACAGAGAATTACGTGAAAGAAGATGGAGGCGTATGGGACCACTTATAGAGTGCACAGGCCAAGGAGAGCAGCAACTCCTCAAAGGCAGCATTCTGGGGGCAGGGCAGGCCTTTCCATAGGCCTTTCTACCAAGCACAGGCCTCTTCTTCCTTTTCACGGGGGTTCTTCAGAGGGAGAGGCAGAAGGGGATGAGCAGGGCTGCATCCACTCCTCAGCCTAAGGCCCTGCCAAGCAGACACCCTGATGGGTCTGCCCAGGTCGACTCTCCTATCTCTGTAGGGACAGGCTGGCTTACTTCGTCCAGGACTGGGTGTCTGTTACTTCAGACAAGTGGGTCCTGGAAGTAGTAAGCCAGGGACTGGTTCTCAGCTTCAAAAAATTTCAAGTTGAGAGCCAGATCTTTCCACCTGCAAGTCTCTCCAAACCCCTTGCCCTAGAGGCATAGATTTCATCTCTTTTGGCCCTAGCAGCCATAGAGAGAGTTCCTACCCTACACTGGGGAAAAGGTCTGTACTCCAGGTACTTTCTTCCCCCAAAAAGATACGCAGTGGTGACCCATCCTAGATCTAAGATACCTGAACAAACATCTTTTAAAACCAAGGTTCAAGATGGTGACTCTGGGAATAATTCTTCCCTCTCTAAGGCCAGGGGACTGGCTAGCCTCCCTGGACCTCAAAGATGCCTACTTTCACATTCCCATCAGGTGCTCCCACAGAAAGTACCTCAGGTTCAAGTTGCCCTCAGGCCATTATCAGTTCAAGCAATGCCCTTTGGCCTAACATCAGCCCCAAGGGTTTTCACAAAGTGCCTGGCAGTAGTAGTTGCCTTTTTAAGAATGCAGAAGATTTCCATCTTTCCATATCTGGATGACTGGCTCATAGTGGGTCAGTCTCCAGACCAAGTCAAATCAGACCTGCAAGTGACCCAGCAAGTGCTATCTTCCTGGGGTTCCTTCTCAGTCTCTCAAGTCAGTCCTCGAACCAGTGCAGCTTCTTACCTTTATAGGGCAGAGCTAGATACTGTCAAAGCAAGAGCCTTTCTTCCCTGGAAAGGGCAAGAGTTCTTGTGGAACTGGCTTCTTCCTTCAGCCTTCAGGTGTCCCGACCAACAAGGCACTTCATTCAGCTCTTGGGCCACATGGCAGCTTCTACAGCAGTGGTCCAAGGGGCAAGATTTCAGATGAGGGACATTCAGTTCCACCTGAGGGCCTTTTGGTCCCAAAGAAGGACCTTCTTAGTAAACTGATTCCAGTGACTCGGATACTGATCCAAGCCCTTCAGTGGTGGCAGGATCAGGACAATTTAAAGCAAGGGGTCCCATTTGTTACTCAGTCTCATTTGGTGGTCCTTACCATGGATGCTTCCTTTTGGGTGGGGAGCTCATCTGGGAGCTCTCACAGCCCAGGGACTGTGGTCCTTCAGGAGTCCCTTCTTCATATCAATCTCCTGGAACTCAGGGCAGTTTTCTGGGCCTGCAAGCTTTCTCTCAGTCTGTGCAGAACAAGGTAGTTCAGGTCAGAACAGACAACACCACCACCATGTGGTACATCAGCAAGCAGGAGGCACTCGGTCTATGGCCTTGTGTACAGAGGCCATGAAATTGTGGTCCCTGGCTTTTCCTTGCAGACCTCTCTGATAGCAGTCCACCTTCCAGGGAAGGATAATGTGCTAGCAGATGCACTGAGCAGGATCTCCCAGGGCCATCACGAATGGTCCCTGGACCCCTTAGTTTTGAAAGTAATTTTCTCAAGGTGGGGCACTCCAGAGATAGATCCCTTTGCAGCCCCAGACAATCATCAACTTCCTCTGTTTTGTTGCAGACCCCAGTCTTGGGTTCAGCCCTCTGGATGCTCTGATTTTGAACTGGGAAGGGAAATTTCTGTATGCCTTCCCTCCCTTTCCTCTACTGTTCAAAATTCTAGTCAAGATAAGGTCACAACGTGGCAAAGTGATTCTGATTGCTCCAGACTGGGCCAGACAGCTTTGGTACCCTCTGTTGCTGTCTCTAGCAGTCCATCTTCCCCTGTCTCTTCCCAGGAATTACAACCTGTTAACCTCCTCTCAGTGGAGGATTTGGTACCCCAATCTTGGTCTCTCAATCTCAAGGCATGGCTCTTGAAGAGTTAGAATATGCAGATTTGCATCTGTCTCAGGGGTTTTGGATATTCTCAAAGCTAGCTCTCCACCAGAAAGACTTATAACTCCAAATGGAAAAGATTCAGCATTTGGTGTTCCAAGAAGCATATTTCTCCAGACACTGCTGAATTGCCTACAGTTTTGGGTTATATGGTCCATCTTAATGGCCTAGGCCTCAGACCAGCTACTCTCAAGGTACACTTGCCAGCTGTTTCTGCTTTTCTGTCAGTGGGAAGTCTTCCTCACTATCTTCTCATCTTGTGTTCTGTAAATCTTTCAAGGGATTGCTTCATACCAATCCTCTCTTTAGGGATCCTGCCCTTCCTGGGACTTAATTGTTTGCATTTCTCAACTTATGCAACCTCCTTTTGAGCCTATGTCCTCAGCAGAGCTGAAGTACTTGACTTGGAAAACTGTGTTTTTGGTAGCCATTACCTCTGCCAGGCGTATCAGTGAACTGCAAGCCCTGGCAGTGGAACCTGATTTTATCTCCTTCCATAGGGATAAAGTGGTCCTTAGAACCAATAGGAGGTTCTTGCCTAAAAGTGGTCTCAGACTTCCACTTGAATCAGTCTATGTCTCTTCCTGTCTTCTTCACTGATCTTCCTCCTCAGAGAGAGGAGGCTACACAGTTTAGATGTTAAAAGAGCCCTTAGCTACTACATAGAGCATACCAAGGGTCACGAGGTTTGATTCCCTTCAGTTGTTCCTCACTTATGGGGAAGTGAGAAAGGGCAAACCTGCCACCAGAAGAACTATTGCCAGGTGGATTGTGTCTTGTATACAATTCTGCTATGAGAAACTGGGAAAGATTCCACCCTCAGGCCTGAGGGCTCACTGTACAAGAGGTACAGCTGCTTCCCTGGCTGCAGCCAGAGATATCCCTTTGTTAGAAATTTGTCAAGCAGCCACCTGGAAAACAGTCCATACCTTTACCAAGCATTACTCTCTGTATATCCAGGCTAGGAGTGATGCTCGGTTTGACACAGCTGTACTTCAGAGCCTATTCCCAAAGTAGGTTATTTCCCTCCTCCATAGAGGTACTGCTTGGTAGTCTGCGGTTTGTCAGAATACAGCAAGACTTCATGTTGTTTGAAGAAAAAATTACTCACCTTAGTAATTGTGTTTCTTCTAATGGAGTCTTGCTGTATTCTGATCTCTCATGCCTCTCCTCTCAGAACCTGGTTTTGGGAAGTGGTGGGCAGGTGCATGCAGTGCTGCACCCCAGAGGTGGTTCTTGCACACCCTCCCTTTTATTTGGGTGTTTTGTTGTATTGTTATCCTTATTTTGGATTGGTTTTGTTTTTGAGTTTCCTGACTTGTGTCTTCCTTGGAGATCGAAACTCTCTGTTGCCAGTTGGCTAGTTTAAAATTTTACAGTTTCCACATAGTATAGTTAGTGAGTTTTTGCTCGTGAAATCTGGCGGTTGGGTTTCAAAGGCTGCAGACAGAGATCTCAGCGAGCTAGAGCTCAACGTTCTATGCACTGCATAGAAATTTAACCCTATGTTCTCCAGGGCAGTTTAAAGGCTGGAGCTAACTGCAGTTTGTCAAAATAAAGCAAGACTCCATTAGAAGAAACACAGTTACTAAGGTGAGTAATTTTTTCTTACAGCACACCAACTAGGTTTCAAAATTCCAACAGCCCTAAAACAATACCCTGCTAGCCCCTTAAGTAGTAAAAGAAAAAAAAATAACCTTCTACCAAGTAAAATCCACGAGATACAATGTAAAAGCAGCAAGAAGTAGCTACTGTGCTGGAATTGATCCGATCCCTTCCCTTCTGGTTACTTCTGTTTACCTTTGGCAACATGTCTCCAAGCATTGGCATATGATTGTTGTTTGTCTTTCTGGACAGTCTGAACTAAAGATAGGGCAACACCAACACTGTGTCACATGGTCATTCAAACCTGGCAGAACGCCATGTGATTAATATTAATATTAATATTTACAAACTATTTCTTTATTACTCTTCCATCTTGTCAATGGGAATTAGTTGTAACATCAGTCATGTGCTCCCCAACCAAGGGCTCCATCGGTACACCTATAGCATTGTTCAAACAATATTTTATTCACATTAACAATGCATACTATGCAACATCCTAAACAGAAAAGAAATATTCATATACATGTCTACCCTACAGAACAACATAAATTATAAATAGGGCTCCTTGCTGGAAATTACTCTGATATTAAAGAATATATAATAGAAAGCTAATTTCACCTCCTGTTACCTGCCTGGTTATGATCCCTTATTCATAGATTCCTCATAGAGTCATAGAATGTGACAACAGGTAATTGCCACCCAGTCTGCCCAAATGTATGTGTTTTTTTTTTCAATTATTATTTGTATTAGTATCATTACACCCTGTACCCCTGCCTCTATGATTCCCTTGTGCCTAGCCCAGACATTTATAAATCCATTTACAGTTTTAACATCCACTACCTCTTCTGGAAGGTTATTCCAAATATCAACCACCATTTCTTTGAAAAAGTACTTCCTCACATCCCTCCTGAATTTGCCCCCTCCAGCTTACTATAATGCCCCTTGTTTTTTTTGCTGCTCCCAGGCCCCTTGACTGGCCACTCCTTCAGGCTGCCAGGGACACCGTCACCACTGAGACATTCCATCACCGCCATTCCTGTCGTCCCCATGTGTGGCTGTGCCTGGCTGACCGGTGTATCCCTTTGCTGGGGGACCCCTCTGGGGCCATACAGGAAGGAGATGGGTTCAAATCCAAGCTGAGCACATAGCGGGGATCGACTTTGGATGCTGTTCTCCGGGGCTGTGTGGCACAAGAAGACCCAGTCAACTGCCATCCAGTCAGCTGAGTGGCGATTGTCACGTTTCTCCCCATCCCCACCCCTCCTACTGTGCAGTCACTTGCACATGGCGTCCTGGGGATGGCGCATGGAGGCACATGGTCACGCATGCCACCAAGTGCGCTTCCACAGGGGAATGCCAGGAGCTGCTCTAGAAGTGGTGCAGGCTCGCACCCTCCCTCCCTCCCTCCCAGGAGGAGAGCATCAAGCAGATGCTCCTAACCCTCCCTGCCAGTCTTCACTTCTTTCGTCCCGGGCTCTGGTGCGAGCCTGGGTTGCAGCATCAGGTGATCCCTGTCACTCAGTGCCATGGAGCAGGCTCCCCCTTGTTTTAAAGCACCTTTTCCTATGACAAATACTCTTTTCTGTACCTTATTAAGACCAGTCACATATTTAAAGGTTTCTATCATATTCCTCTTTCCTCCTCTCCTTCAGGGTGTACATTTTTTTCAATAAAACCACACCATTTTCAGTAACTCATGTACATAGCAAAATACAGCAGGATAATCCTACATGTGACACATTATCTATAGGCAACTGAAGAAATAAAGAAAAGAACTGAAGAGAAACAGGCATTTACAGTAATTCACTGTTCATACTAAGCGAGAGCTACCAATAATTTGGGGCTTACTTTCTACCATCATTGGTGCAAGCAGTAAAGACAGTGAATAGTATAAGCAAATCCCTCAAATCAGGGATAGATAGAGAGGCATAAATGAAAAGATGTGTGGGGGAATGCGTACACAGACGGTGTCATACTCTTCAGAATCCTCTCTGTGGGTCTGAATGGCATGGAGCTATGTTGCACAAGCTACTGAGCCTAGGGTTTTTGTGGAGATGGGGTGGTATGCGACAGAGGGTTGAGTTGAGGTATGCCTCCCACTTGTTATGATATAGTGACAGTTGTCCTCTGCTAGCGTAGGTGAGCCTCTCAAAGGTGGCCAGTCTAGCTAGAGCTGAGTGCCAGGAAGATAGCCGGTGGCAGAGGCTGTTGCCAGGACATCAGCAAGATCTGTTTAGCTTCTAGCAGAGCTACTAGGACCCATTCCGCTGCTGTGAAGATATCTGCTCCAAGGAGTGGCATCTCCTAGTAGGAGCATGGGGTTAGAAGGTCACTAGGTTGCCCTGACACCGCAGACAATCCATTTCCACTGAGGCCCAGAGGGAACCAGGGTGGGGCACTGCCATAATATATGCAGGATGTCAGCTGGGCTCTTGTGGCACCTCCAGCACTCAGAGTGAGGAAGGATATCCCATTTATATAGGGCTGCCGGTGTGTTGTACCAGTGAAGTAAAATCTTAAACTGGATAAGCTGGCTTTTGGCATCCTTGTAGGAGGAGTGGGCTCGCGCAGACAAGCCGCCCATCTGTCTGGTGCAAGTTGGCAGCCAAGATCTCTGCTCAGAGCAAGTCTATAGTCCTCTGTGTAGTCTGGTTGTGCCTCCGCCATGCACTATAGAACTAAACCACAAGGCCCCGAGATGAGGGCTTTAAGTGTAGATTGGAGATCCAGAGCCATTTCAGGTCGGCAGTCTGAGACCAGTTAGCAGACTGAACTGCAGCTCAGAGCTGCAAAAATTTCAAAAATCTTGGGATGGAAGAGCATAGCGAGCTTTGAGTTGCTCAAAGGACACAGGCGTGGTAGAATCAGGTAGATATAGGTCCTGAACTATATGTATGCCGTTCTTGGCCCACAGTGCCCAGTTGAATGGTTTGTTATCCATCATTAGTAACTGGTTGTTTCACAGATTGAGATACAAAAGGGCATCAACCCTCAGATTTTTTAGTTCGGGCTGCTGTTTTGAGGCGGAACCAGGCCCTTCTGGTTTCAGCCATGGCTGGTGTAAGCAGGCTGTGAGGGACCAGCAGGCCAGTCAGAAGTAGACCAGGAGGAGTCTCTCGTGGGACTTGAACTTCCAGCTGAGCCCACAGAGCCAGGGAGAAGGTGTGGTTAGGAACCATTTAGTGGCCTGAGCTGGGGGAGTCCCAGGCCACCCCTGGACCAATGGGCTCGCAGCTTATGTACACTCCATCGTAGTCTCTTACCCTCCCACAGAAACTGTGAGATAATCGTGTCCAGCTGTCTAAAGGTTCTTTTGGACAGGGCATTAGGGAGATTATTGAGGAGGTATGTGACTTTAGGCAGGAAAAGCATTCATATCACAGCAACCTTCCTGATAAAGAGATTAAGCGGAGCCAACGAGATACTTCAGTGGGTAATTCTTGCAGAGGGGTGAAGTTTTTGGATTTGTTATGTCTCCAGTCGTATGGTATGTGGATGCCTAGGCAAGTGAGGTTGCTGGGGCCCAAGTGAGTCCTAGATCCTGAAGGCAGTCCTGGGAACAGGTTGCATTTAGAGGGGTGACACTGGTTTTCCATTGGTTGATTTTTAAACCAGAAAGGCCAGCGAATGTATGTAAGACATCTAGTGCTGGACGCAGTGATTCCCATGGGTGCGAGAGTGTGATGAGCAGATCATCTGTGTAGGCAGCCGTTAAGTATACATGCTTCCCTACCTGGATACCTTGGATCTCACTAGTGGACTGCAGATTCGGTGAGAGGATCCAGAGCAACCAGAAACAACAATGGTGACAGCGGGCACCTTGCCGGTGCCTCGCTGCAGAAGAAAGGTGGAGATATGTCTTTGTTGGAAAGAATTTGGGCTGAGGGCTCATTATGCACTGATCCCTGCCGAAAGTCGGACAAAGCCATATTGTTGGAGTACCACATGTAAGTATGACCATTCAACAGAATCAAAGGCTTTGAAAAGTCCACCGCCATGGCAGCCATGGGGGTAGTGGAATACAAAGCCAGCCACTTAAGGTTAAGAAGCAAGCGTATGTTGTCTACAGCAGCACTCCCTTTAGTGAGACCCAACCTGGGATGGATGCACTATAGAGGGCAACGTCCATCATGCAGTGGCGAGCAACCAGTTACTATTTTACAATCTACTGATATTAGGGATATGGGGCGATAGTTGGCACAGTCAATGGGTCATCTGATTTTTTTAGTAAAAGGGTGATAAGTGCCTCTCGCATGGTAGGCGGAAGGATCCCAGAGATATGAGCCTCCTGGAGGGCAGAGAGCAGTGGGCGCTGATTTCTGAATTTATAAGTTGGTATAACTCAGTGGTCATACCATCTGGCCGGGGATTTCCTTAGCAAGCTGGGACAATGCCACTTTGAGTTCTGACTTGGTGAAAGCTCATCCAGAGCCACCCTCATATGTTTAGCCAGCTGTGGAGTTTGGCTTTAGAGCAGAAAGTACCTCAGCTGGGTTTCCAATGAGCTCTGTTCCAGGGTGGTGTGTGATTTGTAAAGTTTTGGTAGAACTGCTGCATACATATATTAATCTGCTTAGGGTCAGTAATCGTCTCTGCGTTATGATTCTAAAGCGCATGGATCTTGATGAAGACCTGTTGTTTCTTTAACTGGTATGCTAGAAGCTTACCCCTTTGTCTCCCCTCCCAATAAGCATGCTTAGCTCAGGCCATCAACCACTCTGCCTTTTGGTATAGTATTGTGCTGATGTGGTACGCAGCCCGACTATGAGTCGGAGGACCGCTGCATCAGGTTTTCTGTTGCAGACCGTTTGAACTGTGCCTCCAAAGTAGATAATTCAGCTTGAAGATGACATAGGTCTGCTCGCTGGGCCTTGTTTTTCTGGCCACATAGACTATGATCGGCCCCTCAGCGCTGCCTTGAAGGCCTCCCAGACCGTAGCTGCTGAGGTGTCAGAGGCTTTGTTAAGGGCAAAGTAATCCTGAGCAGTGGTCCAAACCATCGCCTGGAATACAGGTTCCTTGATCAGTAAAGATTACACTGCCATCTAGTGCTGGAGCCACTTTGCCCTGAGGGGTATACATGCAGGAAACAGACATGGTCAGAAATTAAAATGCTCTCAATTGTAGAGGCAGCAATGTCATGAGCTGCAGCAGTATTTGCAAGCCAGAAATCTGTACGGCTGTAGGTGGTATGTACCGGACGAAAAGAAGGAGTAATCACGCCCAGTGGGTGATCCCTCCGCCATGCATCAGTCTGCCCCACTCCTTCGTGACCTCCTGTAGTGTAAGCACTGCCTTTGGGTGTGTCTGCTGGGTTGTTTTAGATTTATTTAGGAAGGTATCTAGCACTAAATTGAAATCCTCCCTAACATGATGGGAATGTTGGGGTACCCTGTAGCTAGTGATTAGAGGGCTTGATAAATGTCTAAAAGAAGCCGGGAATCCACATTTGGTCTGTAAATGTTAGCTAAGATAACCTGGCCTCCTGGATAAGAGAACTGGGCTACTATCCATCGGCCCTGAGTATCAGAAAGTACCTTGTCAGTGACCCATGGGCATGACTTCTGGACAAGGATGGCTACCCCTTGGACTTTGTGCTGAGCTGGCTAGGACCTTACCCACCCAAGTTTTTTGAGCCACAGTACATTCTTTGCAGTAAGATGCCTCTCTTATATAAGGGCAACATTTGCCTGCAAA
Organism: Neoceratodus forsteri; assembly: GCA_016271365.2. Classification (NCBI taxonomy): domain Eukaryota; kingdom Metazoa; phylum Chordata; order Ceratodontiformes; family Ceratodontidae; genus Neoceratodus; species Neoceratodus forsteri. Next base: position 1,088,675,037 of record CM057459.1, read on the forward strand.
GTACTTAGGTGTTTGAGGACCACTGACCTTTTGGTTGGATGGTTCAGTCCCTTGATGTTCCATGAGATAAGGTTAACCCCATCTTTTAGTTCGGCATATTCAGACCGAGGGAATACATGTGAAGTACTCACCCCAAATGTCCAGCAAAGAAAAAGTGGGAGCAGTTAGGAAGAAGCCTGTAACACAACTAAGGGAATCGGGCAAGAAGAGGAGGACTGCAGCACCCTTGTAGCAAATAAGACAAATGGATATGAGTAAGTACAATACACAAAAAACAATTACAATTGCAAATAGCAATATGTTACAAACACTCAGATAGCAGGAGAACACCTATCTAACGGTGGGGCTTGTTTTCCAAATAAGAAGAAAGAACTATAGTAACTGTATAAACAACTTCCTAAATTAGTTCACTTGAGTAACAGTTTACAGGTACCTGGAGGTACACATGTGAGTGTAACTTACCCTCAAGTGAGGTGGTTGTACACAGCCGTGCTGCCCAGGTACCTAGAGTAGGGAGGTTTGAGAGTTTTAGCGATATCTTCTCCAAGACTCTGCCCCAGCTATGATATAATGCCCTAAATTACCACCTGTGCCCAAGGAGACTGCTGGGTGTGGCATCCAGAGGGGAGAGGTTGAGGAAGCAGAATTAAGGGTGATGCTTAGTCTCTGGGTTGGATCCACATTGCATTGCGAAGATGGGTCCTTCCAGGCACTTAAGTAGCCCACCACCAGGTAGAACAGGAGACCTAGCTAGTTGCTCTTCAGTTTAACTGCCCATATGAGGAAGATTCAGGCGTGAAGAGTATGTATGTATATATTTATATATATGGGATAAGTACCCACATGATCCTTCCCAAGTCTCTAATAGTCAGGGGTGTGAATAGTATAACCGCAAGTGAGCAAAACAGCAGAGTTTTACAAGACTACAATGAGGGTGATGGGCTTCATAACTATGGTATATACCACAGCAATGGACATCAGTGTGAACCCGGTACCCCATGTAACAACAATATAGAAAAAGCACTTATGAGACATATCAGTCCAGTGAGCGTCGCTTCTGATGAATTGGGACCGCCTGTGGGATTAGCTGGACCCTTAGAGCACTTCAGCAAGCGAAAGCAAGCCAGGCTTGATAGGCAGTGTGGTAATGTCCGTGCAGCCTTCTAGTTCAGATAGAATATCTGCCCAGGATCCTGACTGAAACAGCTTCCATAAGTAAATCATCCGGAATGTCCAATGACTCCCCTGCAGCCTGCGAGGAGATATCATCCCTTGTTTGGCTGGCGCTGCCTCCTGGCCTTCAGGGTTGCACTGTGATCTCCATTTGGCGGTGACAGATTTGCGTTGTTTACCCGATTCCCACTGCGGTCTGGGAGGAGGAGAGCAGTAGACATGCTCTGCGGTGGTAAGCTGGACTTACTGTCGCTGGTCCGATGGTGCCATGCGTTCAGGAGACCTGGGGAAGCATTTACCGTGAGACAGTCCGTTTGTTAACTCGGTCCCCAGGAACACTGCTGCTAGTTAATTGATTCCCCTAGTGTATGCACGCTGATCTGGGCCCCATAGCTTCCTGGGAGTTGAAGTTCCAAGGACATCCGAGGCCAATATTTGGCAAGCCACATTTCAACCTCTTGAGGTATTTCAGCTATCACTTTTCTCCCTTCCTAGATACATGCAGGTAGGCCAGGTGATGAAAGCCATATTTAAAATCTTGCTGTGCTAGGAATTGTTTAATTGGGATAAAGGCTTTCCTGCGGGCCGCACTTGGTGGAAAAGTCTCTGAAAAGGAGATTTTCACCCTCATAAAAGATTTCCCCTTATCTCTTGCTGCACTGGGATCCGCTCTTTAGTGGAGTATCCAGGATATACGCAATAATAGATAGTGGCTGTGGGTTTGCAGCTCAGGGTCCATTTGGAATCCCATATGCTCTCTCCACATCTATTGGGCCCTGCCACCTTTCCCTAGCATTTTGGTGATTTCCTCATTAAGAAACGCTCTGTGTTAGGGCGTTCCAGCCCTCGGTACACCAAGAATTCTGATGTTATTTCTTCTCTCTTGGTTCTCTAGATCTTCTGCTCTTCGCCAAAGTATTGCCTGTTTGGTATCATGTTCCTGCAGGCGTTGTAGCATTTTCGTCTGGCTCACTTCTAGGCCCTCCGTTCTCTGTTCCACCATATTCATTTTGTTGTTTAGAGTGCGGACTTGCGCCACTGTGCCTGCTAATGTGGCTGATATGGAATCCACCCTGGTGAGTAACGTCTCAAGGAGGGCTGTTATGTGCTGGAAAGAGGTGCCCACATCAGGTAACTGGGGTGTAGAGTCTGTAGCGGCTGCTGCCTGCACGCTCTGCGGTGGGGATGCCATATGGTGACTGGATTAGGCTCCCAAGACTTTCCAGAAGTGGGTGAAAGAGGGCAGTCCTTCCAGCTATTGGGCAGAGATAGGTAGTGAATTCCAGCAGCCAGGTAGAAGGATCGTGTCAGTGTAGTCCCTGGTCGGATCTGGGTGTAGCGGCCTAGCAGATCTGGAGAGGGTCACACACAGGGACTTGCGCAGTCGACAATCAGCCGGCTTCTGGCGCGTAAGAATCGCCCCAACGATGTTTCAGCTATTGCGGAGGCACATTATAGCTTCAGGTGCTGAAAATGTCCCTGGATGCCAGCATACTAACGCAATTGGCTTAGCTAGGTACAGAGCTATGGGCTTAGGCGGCCATCTTCCTCAAGCGCTCAAACTACACCCCAGGGTGTACATATTTAATGACCCTGCACCATTTTGGTAGCCCTCCTCTGGACCACCTCCACTCTTGTCTTGTGTTTTCTGAGATGTGGTTCCAAAACTGTACCCAGTACTCATGGTGGGATAAGTGATTTATATAGGGGCATAATCACATCTCTCTTCCTGCTGGAGATACTTCTTCTACCTATGCACCCAGCATCCCACTAACCTTCCTGATTGCTTTATCCACTGCCTGGCCACCTTCAAGTCATCCAATATGATTATCCCTAGGTCTGTTCCTGCTTGGTCTTTGTCAGTATCACTCCACCCATATATATATATATATATTTTTAATTCAATATACTTTATTAGTATTTTTACAACTCCACCCATCTTTTACTCTGCTCCTGGGTCCTAGATGCATTATTTTACACTTTTTGCATTAAAACCCAGCTGCCATACCTTTGACCACTCTTCCAGTCTATTTAGATCCTTGCCATTCTATCCACTCCGGTGTGTCCACTCTGTTGCAGATCTTGGTGTCGCCTGCAAAGAGGCAAACCTTCCCTTCTAGTTCTTCCACTGTGTCACTTATAAAGATATTAAAGAGGACCAGTCCCAGTACTGATTGCTGAGGAACCCCACAGGTCACCCTCCATTGCTTTGAACACACTCCATTTACCACTACCTTCTGTGTCCTATCCTCCAACCAGTTTCTTATCCAAGTTACCACTTTATTATCTACCTCCAAGCTACCCAACTTGCTCACTAGTCTTGTATGTGGAATGGTGTCAGGTGCCTTGCTGAAATCCAGGTAAGCCACGTCTACCACACCTTCTTGATCTAATACCATGGTCACTCAGTCAGAGAAGTCTGTCAGATTCGATTGGCATGACCTTACCTCTGTGATACCATGCTGTCTTGGGTCCTGCAGTGCACTGGATACAAGATATTCTACTATCCTTTCCTTCAGTAGTGTTTCTGTTAACTTACAGACCACCAGTGTCAGGCTGACTGGCCTATAATTGCACTTCTTCTTTGCTACCACTTTTGTGAAGTGGGACTACATTGCTCTTCTCAGTCCTCTGAAACCACACAGTCTCCAGTGATCTGTTAAAGGTCTATCAAAGGTGCAGCCAGTATCTCCCTAAGTTCCCTCAGTGTCCTTGGATGCACACCACCCAGCCTCATAGCCTTGTCTACCTTCAGTTATCAAGCGCTTTCTGGACTCTCCCCACTGAAAACAGACTACTGTCTAATCCTCTCACCTTTAAGCTTCTGGTGCCTCTCAGTGGTCCCTCCCAAACCTCTTCTGCTGTGAAAACTGAGTAGAAGTATTTGTTCAAAATGTTAGCCTTTTCTTGCTGGCCACTGAGGAAATGGCTGCCTAACTCCTGAACTCCTCTGCGTCTGGTTGCAATCCATGGCCAGCTGCCTAACCCTGGGGTGCTACTATCTAAAAGTATGCAGTATTGCTTGGGTGAATGACCCTATTGTCCGGTGTGACTATTTTGTGGTGATCGACAGTTTAGATGGTATAAGCGCGTTCAGTTTCACAAGTCGCCACGTGTCTAGGCCGCTTGAGCCACAGCCTTGCCTTTTACTCTATCCAGCCTGCTGACCGAGAGGTATCCTATCAGAGGCAACCGCACTTTTAAATCCCTCTTTGTCCTTCTATATGATGGTGAACAACACTCTCACTCAGGATACATCAACCTCGCCTGCAGTAACTGCTCAGCTGGATCAGTGCGTGACTCCTCAGTTATATCACCCGCATGTTGGAGACAGTGCTCGAGGGTAGATGACATAAATACTGCCCTCACGGGCACCACTGCTGATGTTCGCCTACTCCAGGATCATCTTAATGTGGCAGAACAACGAGCGGAATCCCTGGAGCAACAACAAGCTAAACTCCAGAAAAAGTTCTAATGCAAGCAGAAAATTGGAGATCCTAGCTGCGAGGTGGAGGATCAAGAGAATAGAGCGCGCAATAACCTATGCATTATTGGGCTGCTGGAGGGGTGCAGAAGGCGCTTCAGTGGAAAGATTCCTTAATGAAGTGTTGCCTGGGATGTTGGGGGATCGCTGGTGGGGCCCAGTGGAGATCGAGACAGCCCACGAATTGCTGGGAGAAGGGACAGAGCGAATACATCTCCACAGCCAATTGTGGCCTATTTGTTCGATACTCCACTAAAGAACGTATGCTTTGGGCAGCTAGAGATCTGGGAGAACTTAAGTGGCAAGGAGCATCAATCTCGATTTATAGGATTTTGCCCAAGAGACTGCTGGTGGCAGCTGAGCCTACGGTCCTCTGAAAAATTCCTGGCTATGCACAATTTTCAATACAGGTTCAAGGGACTTACCAAACTCCTGGTACACAAAGAAGGAAGGAGATCATGGCAGAGGCCCTGCAGACATGGAGTGCTGGATCACTAGGCTTGGCCTAACCTGCCCCTGTATTTCACGTCTCCCAGAAGGCTCTGGGTACCGAAGATGCATCACCCCTAGGAACCTTTCTCCTGCTAAACAACTTCTTGGGGGCGCCACACAGCTGGACGGTTCTCTCCTATGAGTCCCCCATGGCCAGCAATCCCGCACACAGCTTCACTGGCTGCCTGCAGCCCTGTTCCACACCTGAGCAACCATTCCTCCCTCCCAGATGCACGGGTGCATACTGCTCAAGACAGCATTCAAGAAGTGGCCAGATAGTTCCAGTGGATCAATTGGGGTCGCTCCCCAGCCAAGATACCTAGAGATGACCCCTTGCATTTACCTAGGAGTGGTTATTCCTCTGGATCCGAGGTACATCAGGAAGCATCTATGGACTGGGCCGACATTCAGACTCATCCTTGGTAGAGACAGTGGACTTATCCGGGCAGCTTAAATCTGGGGAAAAACATATGCAGCTGCTCTTTAAACATCTCTGGATTTTGTGGGCTACCTTGAACCACCAACAAGAGGATGAATAACCCGCTATGTGCAGTGCAGGCCCTTGGGCCGAACTCAATACTACGCATGCTTAATCTGTGCTCCTTGTTTGTTCATGGGGTTATAGTGGATAGGGAGACCATATTGGGATATAATTTTTCTTAGACAAGTGTAAACCTGTAAGACTGAGTGTGAGTGTTTAATCCCAAATTTATTCTACCATGTCTGTAAAGAGAACTCAGTATGGTATTCCCCCCTTCTCATCGGTGTATGGATGGGTAGAATTTCATGGTTTGGCTCAATAAGAACCTGACAAACTTGGTTTTCATCATAAGGTCTAGTTTTTTATGTTACAAGGCGGGGTTAAGCGGCCCTCATAGTGTCACGATTGGGGTGAGGTTACCCAACTCCCTCCCCATCTCCAATCCCCGCCCCGAGGGTTATTTTAGCAATCCTAGGATTGATTACCGGACAAGGAGAGGTGTATTTTGTTAGTTGCTTTCTCCTCTTCTGCCTTTGAGCATGGACGCTCATGTAGCTGAAGGTACATTGTTGTTGGGTACCTTCTTTTGCAAAGTATCCACTACTCTTAGCATATAAACACATACTGCACTAGTTCATATTTCTTCTTATCTGGCAAATTGTTAAGAGTTCAGTTCAATTATAGATTTAGATAAGCACTTGTTACTGTTAACAATCAAGCGTTGGTAAGTTTTGAGATTTTATTGATGGTTGTCAAATTTCCTATCTAGTTTTGGGTTCAATTGTTGGTTGGGCCTAAGTGCTATCACCTCCTCCTGCTATACTGTAACAGCTTCCAGGGACTGACACCAACAATCCCTATTATCGAACTTCTCTTAATATATCTCTCCCCATCACGTGGATATCCCTTCTCAATTGGCCCGCATAGATGGTACTAAAACCCACATCTACGGCTGGTGTCGTGGAATGTGAAAGGCCTCAATCATCCCATAAAGCGTACCAAAGTAATACAGTACCGTCGCTTTCTCCACACAGATGTAGCCCTCTTGCAGGAGACTCACCTCCTTAGTAAATCTACTTCTTGGCTTAAAAATCCTGGGTTGGTGCAGTTTATGCCAGCTCGGCCTCGTCTAAAACAAAAGGGTGGCTATCCTGATAAAGCGTTCCAGTGCGTGGGTTGTAGAGAGACCAGATCTGATACTCAGGGTGCTGGATTCTGACTGGATTAGCCTCCCCAACTGGCAAGCTGATTTTGGGCAATGTATATACTCCCAATAATGACCAGGCAGATTTTTCCATGGCCTGAGTCAAGCCATCTCTGTGTTAGACCAGGCGAATGGCATTACCCCACTGTTACTGGGCGGAGATTTTAATTTAGTGTCTGACATTTTCCTGGACAAATCCAAACCCACCCCAGATGCCCCAAATCACGCTCGCCCACCAAGGGCTGCAGGCAGAATGGGGCCTGGTAGATATTCGGAGATGGGATAATCCTTCGGTCAGGACTACTCCTACTTTTGGCTTCTCATGGGGTCCACAGTCGGACTGACTATTGGTTGGCTAGTAAGGCTGCATCTGGTGCAGTGTCAGATAACACCATAGGCGGCATTATTATTTCAGACCACGCACCAGTGCTGACTACGTACACCCCCCAGGGGTTATGCCCTCAGACGCATAATGGAGATGTAGCTCCATTTTGGTAAAAGACCAGAGTTTCAATGCACAATGCACAAAGCTGCTCAGGAATACTTCGCTCTCAACATGGACTGTGGTGTTCCAGTAAATACATGCTGGGATGCCTTTAAGGCCACTGTCAGAGTCACATTATTGCCTATGCAGCCCAGAGAAATAAAGCCAGGAATAGATCTGTGGTCAGATTACAAGCAGAACTTGCTGCTTTAGAAATCCGCTTTAAGGCCTCCCCTACTGCCATCAGGAGTAACACTTTGGTACGCAGTATCGCAGGGCTCAAATACCAAATCAGCTCTCTCCTCCATACCAGGGTGGAATGGCTACTACTCGCTTGAAGCACTCCTACTGGGAAGGGGGTAAGGGGAAAACTGCTGTCATACCAATTGCGTAAACAACAAGCCTTGACTAAAATCCACGCCTTACGCTCGACCTCTGGATCGATTATTACCAACCCAGTTGGCATAAACCATGAAGGCCTGTTACCAGTCCCTGTACAAGTCCTAGTCCTCCTTGGCGCCATCCCAGTTATCATTAGGCCTTCCCGTAGTTCTGTGGGAATTTTAGTAACCTCTACCTATCACCGAGCAGACCATCTTACTGGACGCCACCATTGCGGTCCCTGTATTACATCAAGCACTGTTTCAGCTGTCTAGGGGCAAGGCCCGCCGCCTGGATGGGATGACAGTAGAGTTATGCCAAGCCTTGGAAAAAGAAATTACCCTCTCTGTTACAGGTATTGCTGGCTGCTCAATCCTCCAGTTCTCTCCCACCCTCGATGAATGAAGCCTAATTACCCTGTTACCCAAGAAATCCAACAACCCTTTTAACTGTGCCAAGTTTTGCCCTATTTCATTAATACCGATCGAGACACAGATTCTGGCCAAGTACTGGCTACTAGGCTGCATACTATCCTTGCATCGTGACCACATCCGCCATGGGTGGGTTTCATGTCAGGGAAAGTGGGCTCCGTTAATACTAGGTTACTGCTGAACCTAAAGTGGGTAGCAGCTAGCTCCAAGATCGCTATGGCTGCCATGGCCGTCAACTTTGCTAGCGTTCAATTCTATTGATTGGAACTACTTACATAAGTCCTCCACCACTGTGGTTTGGGTCTAATTTTGTCTATGGGTAGTGACCCTATATAGCTCTCCCAAGGCATGTATATTAACAAACTCAAGATTGCTCCCCTTTTTCGCTTCATGAGGGGTATGTCTCAAGGTTGCTCCTTATCCCCTATCCTTTTCTTGATTGCCCTAGACCCTCTAATCAGGGCTGTACTCAATACTGAAGGCATCACTGGCATCCCAGTGCATGACAAGAACTATGTGGTGGCCGCCGCGATGATTGGCTACTTACCTATCTCACCCTTGCAGATCACTCCCAAAGCAGTTGAAGTCCTCCGAGAGTTTGCCTTGCTCTCTGACTTGCAGGTTTTTTTTTTTTTTTAGTTGTTTAACCAGGAGTAGCACACTAAGCTGAAAGCTTTTTACAGGAGCGACCAGGGAGCACAGGGAAGTTTAAGTGACTTGCTTAGGGTCACACAGTATGCAAGTGGAAGCTGTGGATTCAAACCCAGGTCTGGTCTGCTGGATGTCACCAGATTTGCAGCTCAGAGCCTTAAACCACTACGCTATACTGCCTCCCCAGGTCAATCAGAGAAAAACAGCTCTGGCTCCCTTAATCCACTCTGCACACAGGAGTGTATCTTGGGCATAGAATTGAGCTGGGCTGCCCAGACTTTCGTTTACCTTGGGATCTTCATACCCACCAAATGGACGGACCTCGAATCATCTAACTTTGTTCTCTTGCTAAAACAGTTGACCACAGAAGTAGATCAATGGCGTAGGCTGCATCTATCACTGCCAAGCAGGGTGGCAGCCATACGAATGCTTCTCCTGCCCAGAGTTACATATCTATTTAATAACCTTCGATTCATCTCTCTCATAAACTTTTCTCCTCACTTGAGAAGTTAGTATCCTCCTTCATATGGGAAGGCAAACCACGAGTGGGGAAACACAGATTACGGGCACGCTAGTCAAAGGGAGATCTGGGGTCCCGTGGTTAGAGGGCTATCATCTGGCAGTGTAGCTGCACAGTCCCTAAAATGGTTTACCCCGCATCATCTTCTCCGTTATGGGTTGGATTAGAGCCTCAGCATAATATCACCCACTCCACTTGGTTGTTAGGACAGAGGCCCTCCTGTATCACTAACCTTTTCCCCACCATGGGAGAATCTCGTTCGTCTGGCGTAGATGTATGTCCCTTTACATACTCCCAAAATATCCTGGAGCCTCCCTTTAAAATATGCAATGCTGTGGCACAATAACTTTATTACTGTTGGAGGTCAACCTCTCAACTGGCCCAGATGGGATGCTAAAGGAATCTGTCATGTTCAGGATGCCTTACTTCCTGACTCGGACACTATGTTATCCTTCACCTAGGTTCAGCAAAATGTAATCTCCCACTACCGATTTCTGGCGTTTCCTACAAATCGTAGTATCATCACATCTCCTCTTCTTTCCCAGGCCAGAATTGATCACAGTGGCGTTGGCTGGCTTAGTTGCATAAATCCACCACATCTAAGTGCCACATAAGTAGGTTTTATGCTATTATTCGGGATGCTTAAGATGACCCCACTGCATCTTGTAGGACTAAATGGGAGGCCGACCTGGAGATGGATATCTTTCCAACAGTATGGACCTACTGTCTCAGAGATGCCCACAAGGTCTACAAGGACTCTGGAGTAGTTTCATCCAGCTTAAAATACTCCTCACGCTGGTATAGAACCCCAGCCTTTCTTCATACAACAGGAGTCCTTCCTCACTCTGACTGTTGGAGATGCCAACAACCAGATGCAAATTTGTTCCACATTTTGTGGACTTGTCCCAAATATTAGCCTTTTGGTCTGCTATCATACAGGAATGTTCTACGATCCTGGGATACCTGCCTCCTCTAGATCCTAAATGGCCTTGGGTGATCTGACCAGTTTGTCTCTCGAGTGCACAAAGAATGGGCTATGTGCTAGCCTTTGCTCGAATCCAAATGGCTTTACTGATGCACTGTTGACAGATCAATGTCCCAAGCATGAGTCAGTAGCATGCTTGCTTTAGCTCGGCTGTCCTGTTGGAGACTAACTTACGCTTGCGTGGCCAACTTGAATACTTTCACAAGAAATGGGAGCCTACCTACAATTACCTCTTTGTACACTGCCCCAGAAACTCTCCCTGTTAGTGTCGGTATAAGCTAAGACTAAGTATCTACTTGTTTCATTGACTTTTGAAACTGTATGTCTCCTGGACTGTTACTGGTGTATGAATATGCCTGTCACCTACGCAACTGGAAGTGTGTATAATGCATATATTAGAAACCTATGGCTACATGAAGCTTATTATGTAACAGTTTGTTATGTGCCTGTGTCTTATCGGTGTAAAAAAAAACTTAACTTTAATAAAATTTTCTATGATAAAAAAAGTTAGCCTTTTCCTGATTTTCCTCCATGCAGTCCCTCCCTTAACTGTACAATCCCTCCTTTTTGTTTTCCTTTTTCACTTACGCACTAAAAAATTTCTTATCCCCTTGCAAGGTTCATTTCATGTCTATGTAGGACACTGACCCACTGGGTATAAAAAGTAAGGTCAACAAAAAAAAATGGGTCATATTGTTCATCCAAACCCAGATTCACAAAACAACAGTTTAAAACCACTATAACAGTGAGCAGGGTGTCCCCAAGGTAGAAGAAAAGGTGGGTCAGAATTAAAATCTGTGTGCCAGTTGTCCCCAATCCCCCACCCAAAAATAGACCCTGCCCTTGATACTCCCCAGAGCTATTCCTTCCTCAGTTTGTGCTTTTGCTCTCCTTACTATTTTGCTTGCCTCTTTCTGCTTTCCCTGGTATATTTTCCTATCCTCATTTCTCGAGGCACCTTGTTCCTTCTGAATGCTACTCTTTTTAGCCTATATCTTTCTGCTACCACTTTTGAGAACAATAGCGGTCTCTTCTTTCTTTACTTTTGCTTACTTCCTTAAAACAGAGGTTTGTTGCCTGCACTGTACCCTCTTTTAGTTTGCCCACTTATCTTCCACCCCAGGTTCCACTCCCTGTCAGGTCTTTCATGTAGTATTCATGTATCTTAGTAAAATCAGCCCTTCTGAAGTCCAGGACCCTCACTTTTGTATGCGTGGATTCTACAGTTGTTCTAATGTAGAACCACACTGTACAATGATCACTGGTCCCAGATGACTTCCCACCATGAATTCTGCAACACTGTCCCTGTTAGTAAGCACCAGGTCTAGTACTGCCCCATCACAGTGGGTTCCCTGTCTGGCTGCGTAGGAGAGCACACTGCAGGAGTACAGGATCTCCCTTCTTCTAGCTGATACTGCAGCAGGGAAATTCCAGTCCACATTCAGCAGATTAGTATCTTCTCGCCCTTTTGCCATTTTCCAATTTCTTCTAACATTATCTTGTCTAAGTCCTCCCTCTGTGTCGGAGCCTTAAGTATTTTTTGTTGGTTTGTGAATATGCATAACTTGTACAAGTCTACCATAACACTTCACTCACTTCTGCATGTAATGCAAAGATCCCCATCAGGCCTGGCCTCTGCCCCAAGTGTGTTTTTCAGGGTGATGGTGGTCCTGACTGTGCATCTCAAACAACGGATGTCATACTCCATTCTGCTTGGAAGTCTGGCTCATCTAATTAGAGTCCCTGAAACAAGCCCAGTTGGACCTGACAAGCTGATATCCACCCATCAGGGCATGGCTTCCTCATAAACTAAGAAAAGAGCATGCTGTTTCCAGCTTCTGCTCATTCATTTGTTGGGCATGGAGCGGATGGAATGGTGTTCCTCTTGGAAGAAAGGATCCAGAGTCCTTGGCTCAGCCTGAGAAACTGCTTAGCTCACAGGCCCCTCAGTTGTTTGTTGGACTTCAGATTCTGTAGCGGTTAGTCTGATGCATAGACTTGGCTCCTGGGCATGCATCCAGTGCAGAAAGCTTCAGGATTGGTTTTCTCATCAGATGCCATGAGTGCTCTTTCAGCCATTTCCTTCCTCCCCCCCACCTGCAAGGATCATAAACCTCCACTGGTGGCTTTACAGAAGACATTTCTCTTGGGAAGTTTGCCTCTATCCCCAGCCAGTGGTGATTTTTTATTTTTATTTATTTGATAATTCAGATACAACCTTTGACTATACACTCTCTTTTACAAAGGTTCCACGTCAGGAAGTAAAACAGCAGAGTCATAACAAAAACTTGACAGTTAACACAAAACATAAGATTGCTATGTAATACAGAATATAGATAAATAATACATTTGAGTAACCTAGGCAACTGAAACTAAACAGTGGGAGGAGATTCCCAATTAGCAACGTATGGCATAGCTGCTCCAGGGGCCTGTCAAGGTAGAGTATCGGAAAGGGTAGGGGAAGAAAGGGGAAGAGTGCAAATGAGGGCAGATTACAGAGAAAGAGAGGAGGAGAGAGAGAGAGAGAGAAAGGACTGGAGAAGGAGAATATTTAGGAGAGTGGTGAGAAAGGGGAGGTATTGGGGGTACGGAGGGGAGAGTGGAGGAGCTTGGGGGGTGGCAAGGGATGGCAGGTGGGGGTCCAGGGTAGGTAAAACAGTAGAGAAGATCAGACAGACGAGGGATATCCGGGTTGAGGATATGGACTCAGGTAAGGAGTCAGAGGTGTTTAAGCGGGTATCCAGGTTAAAGATATGGATTCAGGTAAGGCAGTCTGAGCATTTGAGTTCAGCAGGTATAAGCTTCAATTCTCTTTTAAAGGACCGAACATTTGTTGTATTGAGAACTGTAGCAGGGATCTCATTTAGCCATAGTGGAGCATGGTATATAAGGATATTTGTCCTAGGAAAGTTCTATGAAATGGGACATCAAGCTGTGTTGTCACTGTTCTTTATGTGTTGTATTTGGAGCTTGCTTCCTTTACCAGGTCTGCAATGCAGGTAGGGGTTAGGGAGGGCATGGCCTTTCTCCTAGCAGGGAAGTTTGGTATCTGATTCTGGATTGAAGCAGTAGTATGTGGGCCAGACCATACAGGGTACAAGTGCGTGTGAAGCGGTCAGCATTTTGAAATAGTCTGCAAGCCTTGTTAAAGGCAGTGGAAACCCTTTGAGGTCCAGTATCAGTGGCAGCGCCATAAACCACCAGCCTGTAGTCGATCAGGGAGTAAGGACAGAGCTGGAGACTGAGAACCAGAGGGCTTCAGCAGTTAGGCTTTTCTTGTGCCTAAACAAGATCCCTGATTTAGTGTTCACAGCTTTTACCACCATGTTGATGTGCTGAACATACGAGAGGGTATCATTCACAATGACACCAGGTACTTGAAGGAGTGAACCTGTTCCAGCTGGGCAGTCAGGTGATTTGTGATTGTTAGTTCTGGGCATCTCCTTGTTAGTTGGGGGCTAGAGAGGAGCATCGTTTTGTTTTGTTTTGTAGTTTAGTATAACCTTTGGAGTAGAACCAGGTCTCCAGTTGCTGGAAGGATGATTGTAGCTCAGCCTGTAGGTGCTCTATGCAGAGTGACAGCTAAGTAGGACAGCATCATCGGCGTATAGAATGACTTTGCTAGTGCAGGCATTGGGTAGGTCATTCAGGAACATGCTGAAGAGCAGTGGAGCCAGAATGGACCCTTGAGGCACCCCTAACGAGACTTCCTTGGATGCAGATATGGAGTGACCTATCTTGACCCTTTGAGACCGGGAGGTTAGGTAGTTCTGGAACCATAGACGGCATTTGGGGAAACACCAAGGGCATGCAGTTGAGACAAGAGAGGTGGGTGGCAGACTGTGTGAATGCCTTTGTTAGGTCAATGAAGATGGACTCAACCAGTTTTCCCTCATCCAATGCCTTATGGACATACTCAGTGAACTCCACCAGTGCAGTGTCCGTGCTGTGGAGTTTCTAAAGACGTGCTGATGTGGACATTGCAGCTGGTATTTGTGAATATAGTCAGTAAACTGGTCTGCCACGATCCTTTCCAGTGCTTTGGGGGATAGAGATGGGCCTGTAGTTCAAACAACATGAAGTCTTGCTATATTATGACAATTGCAGTGAGTCCCATCTTGAACTGCCCGGAAGTAAATAGTTAACTTTCCATGCAAGCATGGAACTCTAGTATGAGCTCAGTTTGAAAGCTCTGTCTGCTGATCTTCAAACATAAACTGTCAGATTCTTTACTCCGCCTCACTGAACAGTCGCTCCGGAGATTTCTCCTTCTGCTCGTTCATTTTGTCGGTTTAAAAGTATTATTTTATCGGCTTTCAACCGAAATTATACATAAACCGTTGGTTCAAGCTCTCTGTGGTAATGTAAGTAATAGGATAGGTTTTACATTTGTTTTCCTGTGTGGAACTGTAGAACATTTATCGTTCGGTTGAACCGATCAGATTGTCTTTAAAATTGCTAGTCCTTTTTGAGTGCGGTTCGGTTCTTATCGGTTCTAAAAAAAAAAAAACGGATTTCATTACGTTTTTCCACGACTCCATGACACTGTTGGGAACCGTAAGAGAGTCTTGCTTGGCGGATTGTCAGAACAAGGCAAGTTTGGTTAGGCTGGCATTATGTCTGAGAAACCCAAAAGAAAAACCGGGCCACTGGGTTTCAACACTGTAGTGTCTGTGGGAAGCCTTTGCCAAGGCTGCCCTCACACCACCTGTGTCTATTGTCTGGGGTTTGACCACCTCAGTGCAGACTGCCAGATTTGTAAGAATTTCCTGCTGCCACCATAGAAAGAGAGTTGGTAGGCTCAGGAAAGGGAGGCTAAAGAATCCGCTGACCGGATGGCGGCCCGGTTGGGTTCCAACTGAACCAGAGGAGTGCCCTCTGACCAGGGTGATACTTCCTCGGGCAAACGAAGAGCTGGCTCTGAGGGCGGTTCCTGCAAAAGGACTAGAAAGTCAGCTGGTGTGAAGCCAAAAGTTCTCTCCAACCGCTGAAGAAATAGCTAAAGCAATCCAAATTGTCCAGTCTCTTTCCCTCAGTTCTGACTGAACCGGCACCATCAGGGAGGTGCTCGGTTCGGCTGGTTCCACCGGTTCAAGATTATGATTTTGAGGAATTTTATGAACGTGGGAGGGGAAGAGGAGATGAGGAGAGTGAATATGGTTTTGAAGACCTGGATATGCCCATTGAACGGACACCTCTCCAGACAGACCTTTAGGGTTTCTCTTCCAAGGCTTTCTAGTCCCTTCTCATTTTATGTTTTATAAAAGGTTGTTGAAACTCTCCAGCTCCCTGTTGAGGAAGCTGTTGATGACCAAGAGCCTGATTATGTAGAAATGATGGATATTCCAGAGTCTAAGAGACTGTCTATTCCTCTGCATAAATCTTTTGGAAGCAGACAGTAAAAGTTTAAAAACTCCTCACACTATACCTCCTGTAGATAAAGGATGGACAAGGGTATACTTTATCAGGCTCTGATACGGAGTTCTCACACAGCAATGCAGCCATGTGGGGTGCAGGCTGCAGCCTGTGACAAGGCAAATATTCCCTAGCTTACACCCTCCTGAGAAGGACTCCAGGAAGATTGATGCTATGGCAAGAAACAATACATGGCAGCATCCTTGGGACTCAGACAGGCAAATTATATGGTTTATGCTGCTAGATACCAGAAATCCAGATGGGATACTGTGCTGGCTCTAGCAAAACAAGTCCCTGACCAGCTCTCCAGGGAGCTGGAACAGGTGGCTAGAGATAGTATTGAGGCATCTAAGGTGCAGTTTCATGCTACAGTAGTCTCTAATGATGTGTCATCAAGAGTCATGGCTACATCTGTGGCACTTAGCAGAATGGCTTGGCTCAGATGTACTACCCTGTCTGAGGACACCCAGTCTAAGGTCATGTAGTTTCCTGTTGTGGGCAACTCTCTGTTTGGGAGCAAACAGAGAATTGCATGAAGAAATGGATGAATACAGGACCACCTATAAGAGTGCACAGGCCAAGGAAGGCGGGCTCCTCAGAAGCAGCTTCCAAGGGCAGGGCAGGCCTTTTCATAGGCCTTTTACCAAGCCAAGCCTCCTCTTCCACTTATGTCCAGAGAGAGTTCTTTAGAGGGAGAGATGGGGTTCAAGCAGGCCTGCTTCCACCCCTCAACCTAAAGCCCCTTCCAAGCAGAGCACCCTGATGGGGTAGCCAGGGCCGATTCTTCTCTACCTGTGAGGGGCAGGCTGGCTTACTTTGTCCAGGACTGGAAGTCTCTAACGTCAGACAAGTGGGTCCTGGAAGTAGTAAGCCAGGGACTGTTCTCAGCTTCAAAAATTTCCAAAGATGAGAACCAGATCTTTTCACAGCATCTCCATCAGAGGCACTTGCCCCAGAGACAGAGGTCTCTACCTCCTCACTCTCAGAGCCGTGGAAAGGGTTCCACCCCTACACCAGGGCAAAGGTTTGTACTCCAGGTACTTCCTTACCCCAAAAAGACAGGAGAATGGTGGCCCATCCTGGATCTCAGATACTTAAACAAGCACCTTTTAAAACCAAAGTCAAAATGGTGACTCTGGAATTATTTTACCCTCTCTAAGTCCAGGGGACTGGCTAGGCGTCCCTGGACCTCAAGGATGCCTACTTCCATATTCTCATCAGAAGCTCCATCAAAAGTACCTCAGGTTCGAGTTGCCCTCAGGCCATTACCAGTTCAGAGCAATGCCCTTTGGCCTCACCTCTGCTCCAAGGGTATTCACCAAATGCCTAGCAGTAGTAGTTGCATGCCTAAGAAGGCAAAAATTGCCATCTTTCCTTACCTGGACGATTGGCTCATAGTAGGCCAGTCCCCAGACCAGTCAGCTTACACCTTCAGGTAACTCAGCAACTGCTTACCCTCCCTAGGTTTCCTTCTGAATCTCTCAAAGTCAGTTCTAGAGCCTGACCAGCTCCTAACCTTCATAGGCGAGAACTGAACACACAGGAAGCCAGGGCCTTCCTCCCTCTGGACAGGGCAAAGACCCTAGTCTCCCTGGCCTCCTCATTCACCCTGCAGGTCTCTCGACCAGCAAGCGTTTTCTGCAGCTCCTAGGACACATTTATTTATTTATTTAGCTTTTATTTGCAGGGTAAGTACACTAGACAAGTAGTATGCCTATTTTCAGGAACGACCGGAGAGCACAAAACATACAATATACATACATGGCAACATTGGAGAAAGCGGCATGTTACAGTAAAAAACAGCTATAACAACGCTTGTATAAAGGGCAGAGATACTCATAGTACAATTGTTACAGGACATAGACATTAGAATCACTGAATACTTATTTCATAGACCATCATGGACTCGGAGTGGACAATAGTGGACTGCAGAGTATTACATTACAGAGACTAGGAGCAGTCACATCTTGTCATTTGTTTTAGGTGGGACCACAGGGAGGAGCGAAAGGTCCCATGGGAAGGGCAGAAAGCAACAGAGTCGGAATGGAGTTCCAGAGCCTAGGCAAAAAGCGGCAAAGTCACAATCCCCATAAGGGTCCGAGTAGGGGGAACTTTATAACTCGGGGGTCTGTGACCTGAGCTGGTAGGGGATGGCGCCCAGTTTTGGGAGGAGATGCCAGTCCCGGACGGTATGCCTGTGGCAAGCACTTTCCTGGTGAAGTTTCCACACCAAGGATCAGGAATTCGCATGGGGAGCCAGCTGAGTTTGTCATAGAGCTTACATCGGTGGGTGAGTTTGGGAGCAGCAAGTGCAAACCGACAGATATCATTATAGCCGTGTTCCACCGATTAAGATGGATTTGAGGTGACCTGGCAAATGGTGGTATCCATAACTAAAGGGGAGAAGCACTCCCCGCAAGTGCCAGCCTCGCTCCCAGAGTCAGGTTGTATTTGGCCCCTAGGCAAGGCCAAGCTTACACCTGGTGGTTCTGCCAGATGTTTTGGATATGGCTTCCATGTCAAGTTGTGGGTCGAGGTGACCCAAAGATATTTAATTGAGCTCGCTGTTGGCAACAGGGGGCCTCCATCACAAGCTATTTTGAGCATAGCTGATGGGGCTTTAACTTGGCCGTGGAACTAAAGAGCATAGCCTGAGTTTTGTTGGGATTCAATACCAGTCTATGGTTGGTAATCCAGGCCGAGACTCTGCTGAAGTCTTCGATAGGCACTGGTTAAGGTCAGCAGCATTACGAGCATGGGCCACTAGCACCAGGTCATCTGCATAAAGCGTGACTTGGTAACGAGAGGTCACCCGTGGGAGTTGATTAATAAAAAGTGAAAATAGGAGGGTCAAGTACCGATCCCTGGGGAACTCCATGGTCACAGCCCTAGGCTCGAGAGGGACCTTGTTAAAGCAGGTGCACTGCTTTCTACCGTTAGGTAGCCCATCATCCAACTCATGGCATCGGAGAGAACCGAGGCCCTGAGCTGCTCCCCAGTAGGTCATGGTTGACAAGGTCAAAAGCTTTTGACAAGTCAATAAATAAAGCACCTGACAGTTTGCCCTGATCCATGGTGGATCTAATACTAGAGTTACAGTAATCAGGGTACTATGACCCTTCAGAAACCATGTTGGGCCCCAGAAAGCAGCTCATGGGTATCTATGTACTCAGAGGTTGCTCCACACAACCTTTTCAGGAGTTTACCAGGGATGGGAGAATAGCAATATGGCTGCTTCCACAGCAGTAGTGCATGGAGCAAGATTTCAGATGAGGACATTCAGTTCCATTTGAGAGCTTTTGGTCTCAAGAAAGGATCCTCTTACCAAGTTGATCCCAGTACTCGAACCCTGATCCAAGCCCTACAGTGGTGGCAGAATCAGAGCAACCTGAGACAAGGAGTTCCTTTTGTCCTCAGTCTCACTCCTTAATCCTTACTATGGATGCATCCCTCTTGGGGTGGGGCTCACATTGGCGACCTCACTGCCCAGGGACTGTGGTCCCCCAGGAATCTGTGCTCCACATCAACCTGTTGAAGCTCAGAGCATTTTTGTAGCACTTCAAGCTTTCTCAAATCTGTTCGAACAAAATTGTACAGGTCAGAACAGTCAACACCACTAATGTGGTACATCAACAACAAGGGGCACTCGGTCTCTGGCCTTGTGCACGAAGCCATGAAGTTTTGGTCTCTGGCTTTCTCCCAGACACCTCACTTATGGTAGGTCACCTCCCAGGCAAGGACAATGTCTGGCAGATGCTCTCAACAGAATTTCTCAGGGCCATCACGGATGGTCCCTGGATCCCCTGGTTCTGGGAGTGGTATTTGCCAGATGGGGCACCCGCAGATATATCTTTTTCAGCCCAGACAATCACCAACTTCCCTCTTTTGCTGCAGGCCCCAGTCTTGGGCTCAGTCCTCTGGATGCCTTAGTTCTCAGTTGGGAAGGAAGTTTCTCTATGCCTTCCCTCCCTTCCCTCTCCTGTTCAAAGTGCTAGTCAAAATCAGATCCCAATCCTGCATGGTCATTCTGATTGCCCCAGATTGGGCCAGATAACCCTGGTATCCCTCCTACTGTCCTTAGCAGTCAATCCTCCCCTGTGCCTTCCCAGGAATCACAATCTGTTAACCTGTGCCCAGGAAGGTTTGGTACCAATCTCAAATCTCTCAATCTCAAGGCCTGGTTCTTGAAGAGTTAGAGTTTGCTGACCTACACTCTCTCAGGGCGTAATGGATATATTGAAGGCTTCTAGGAAGCCTTCCACCAGGCTACTTACAACTCCAAATGGAAAAGGTTTTCCATATGGTGCTCAGAAAACATATTTCCCCAGACTCTGCTGATTTACCCACAGTCCTGGATTATTTGGTCCATCTGAACACTTTGGGGCTGAGACCAGCTGCCCTGAAAGTGCATTTGGCAGCTGTGTGCTTTTATTTCAGCAGGTAAATCCTCTTCTCTTTCAACTCACCTGTATTTTCCAAGTTTTTAGGGATTGCTTCACACCAACCCTCCATTCAGGGATCCTGCCCCTGCTTGGGATCTTAATGTTGCATTGCTCAGCTTATACAGCCCCACTTTGAGCCTTTCTTCAGCTGAGCCTAAGTACTTGACTTGGAAAACTGTGTTTCTGGTAGCCATCACCTCTGCCAGATGCATAAGTGAATTACAAGCGTTGTCAGTGGGCGGATTTTATCTCCTTTCACAGAGAGAAGGTTGTCCTCCGGACTAATAGAAAGTTCCTGCCTAAGGTGGTTTCAGATTTCCACCTTAATCAATCTATATCTCTTCCAGTGTACTTCACTGACCATTCTTCCTCTGGTGAGAGGAGGCTGCACAGCCTAGATGTGAAGAGAGCCCTTAGTTACTACATAGGCGTCCCAAGGGTCACAGGTTTGACTCCTCCAACTGTTCCTCACTTATATTGAGGATGGTAAAGGGAAGCCTGCCACTAAAACATCCATTGCCAGGTGGATTGTCTCTTGTATCCAATTCTGTTACGAAAAACTGGGTAAGGTTCCTCCCTCAGGCCTGAGGGCTCACTCTACCAGAGGTACAGCTGCCTTCTGGCTGCTGCTAGAGACATCCCTATTCTAGAGATATGTCAAGCAGCTACCTGGAAAACAGTTCACACTTTTACCAAGCATTACTCCTGGACATCCAGGCTCAGAGTGATGCTCGGTTTGGCACAACTGTCCTTCAGAGCCTATTCCTAAGTAGGTTCTGTACCTCCTCCATGGGGGTACTGCTGTGTTTGCAATTGTCATAATATAGCAAGACTTCATGTTGTTTGAAGAAAAAATTACTCACCTTAGTAATGTTGTTTCTTCTAATGGAGTCTTGCTATATTATGACCTCCCTCCCTGCCCCTCTCAGAACCTCTGTTTTGGGATGTGGGTGGGCATTACAATGTTGGCACTTTATGCCACCTTGTTGTTTCACCCTTCTTTTGGGGTGAATTGGTGTTGTGTTTTCATTTCTTTTGGTCTCATGACTTGAGTCTTTGTTTGAGACCAAGAAGTGTATGTTTGTGTTAGTAGCCAGTTGGCTAGTGTAGGTTTACAGCTTCCACACAGAGCCTTAGTGAGTTTTAGCTCGTAAAGATCTGACAGTTTATGTTTGAAGATCAGCAGACAGAGCCTTCTAACCGAGCTCGCTCAGAGTTCCATGCTTGCATGGAAAGTTAACTATTTCACCTCAGGGCAGTTTGAAGATGGGGACTCACTGCAATTATCATAATATAGCAGACTCCATCAGAAGAAACAACATCACTAAGGTGATTAATTTTTTCTTTGCGGTCAGTGACCTATCACCTCCCTTATGCACCGGGGTCACCAGCGTTTGTTTCAAGGAGATGGAATTTGGCGAGCTTGAGGGATTTATTGAAAATCGGAGTGATGGGGCGATGACTTCATTGATCGACAGCGCCAGCAGTTTCATGTCAGTGTTGTCAGACCCCATTCTGTTTTTCCCAGGACCTTGTTGACATAACCCAGTGCTTCTTTGACAGTAACTCTCTTGAAGTAAAATTGAGGTGCGAGTTGATGTCCAGTGGGTGCCTATTATCAGCTTTGATAGGCTTGGGTATTCAGCCGGTAGAACAGAGCTAAGATCCTTGAAGGTGGAGTTGAACTCTTCGGCAGTGGTGTGGGGGTCCATGGTATTTGTGCCATTAATGTTTAGCAGTGATGGCTGTGTTTTGTTGTCCTTCCCTGTGAGTGCCTTTATATTGTCCCAAAACCACCTCCCATCACCCCAGGTTCTTCCCAATTGATCCTTGTAGAAATTAGCCTTAGCATTCCTGATGAGATGTGTGCATTTGTTTCTGGCTGCCCTATATCTTTGAAGGTCACTGGGCTTATCGGAGGCCCTGGCTTGATACCAAGGTTGTCTCTTGCCCTCATGTGATCTAGAAGGTCACTAGTAATCCACCCATTGTTATGGCGCGTTTTTCTTTTTTGAGCGGAGCAAATCTGTCACAAACGCTTATTAAAGTTACCAATAAAGTACTGGAGTGTTACGTCAAGGTCATGCAGTACCTTAAGGGAGACCAATCAGTCTGAGAAAGCACCTCCTTGAAAGCTGAGAGCTGCCCCTTTCCTGAGAATTCTGCTGTTGCAAAGACAGGTGGTGCTTTTGAATTTATTGGACCACAGACAGGTGATAGGTGAGTGATCGCTTAGCAAATTTGGTAGTACCAAGACATTGGTAACCCTGTCAGGTGAGCTTGCAAGGAGCCAGTCCAGGAGCGTGTGCTTACGGTCTTATGGTTCATTCTAGTAGGCTGCATGACTAATTGCACGAGGAGGAACTGGCTATGGTATCCTTCTGGTTGGCGATTCATTTCTAAGCCAATTGATGTTGAAGTCCGCAGTCATGATGAGCTCACAGTTGTTGTAACACCAGCCAAGGACCCTAGTAGTTTAATTAGACTGTCTTTGGCCATTTTGGTGGGAGGTAGATGCATGCAATGACCAGAGATTTTTATGTTCACCAAAATGATTCTAACTGCAAGAGCTCATGGGCAACACTACAGGTTGCGATGGGGAACCACGATGCCTTGTAGGGTGTTCCGTAAATAAATGAGACAGCTGCCACCTCTTTTCCCATTCCTGTCACATCTAAAGGTATTGTAACCTGGGACACTATCTCATTTCCCTGACCCGCGTGGATAGTCATGTCTCAGTCAGGCAAAGTATATCAGGTTTATGCAAGGCGGCCGATGCCTGCAGTTAGGGCATCTTTGGAATTAGGCTGCAGATATTCATCTGTAGCAAGTTTCAAGCCATTTCCCTTTGGCCCAGTATACCCAGGCCAGCTCATGGAGTTAGGTTACATTCTTGATGTAGTAATATTAAACCATGCAGATAGTTATGTTCAAGGATATGTAATATAGTAATCTTGTCCAAGGTACCAGGAGTCAAATGATGAAAAATAATCAAATCCACAGTAAATGGCGAACTATTGGGACCAGCAAACTGTTGTTACCGTAGATCAAAGACCCAGAATGTGTTAAATTCCTGAAGGTGATGAACACTGGCCTGGGGCATATGCAGGATGTAAAAATCCTTTGTTAGTGTCTTTCCTTTGTTCTCCAAAATGGTTGTAAATAGACCTCAAAGACAATCACAGATCCTTTAAGGAACAAGTCAGAAGGAAATGTGGATTCAATGCAGCACTTCACAACTCAGAGCTTGTATCACAGATTTACTGACCCTTACTTTTGCTTTTGATGACTTCCAAAAAGTTGATTTATGATGAGAATGCTAATATCTGTTGGTGATGTTTTACAGTTTCTTAGTCCAGGAAATGATCATAAATGTCATATCCAAGAATGGTCCAGTTCTTCCAAGCAGAAACACATGAAAATCCACAAAACGAAACTACTGACAGTGACAAACACAGCCAGCCAGCCACACGTTGGTCTCCTCCTCCTAGTGGAATTGGAAGTGATTAAAACAGATGTGAGTTTGAGAGACTGGGGAACTCTATGGGGTGATGGATACATGACTTTTGGTCCTGGAGGGACAGCAAAGGTGGGGGTTAAACATCTTGGAGACAAGGGTAATTTGTCTAGCTCTTTAAGCCTTCAGCAGCTACATGTGGCGAAGGCAGTCTTGGTCAGTTAGACAACAGGAGAGCGTTAGCCTGCATATTCTACCAGGGGACCAGAAGAATGATAATGATGAAGGAAGTTTTCCCCTTCTAGTTTGGGCAGAGAACAATATCCTGCAGCTAAAAGCACTCTACATTCTAGGAATAGACAATACCAGGATGGACAGACTAAGTTAACACAGGTGTTTCAAAATGAATGGAGCATCATCCATTGGTCTTTCGGTTGGTGTGCAAAGGTGGTCATCCGAGTTGGACTTGTTTGTCTCGGACACAACACTTGACTTTCAGAGTTCTGTTCTAGGACCCCAGACCCTTAGGCTTGGAGGGTGGATACCTTCTTCTTCCGTGGCAAAGAAAGTTCCTGTGTGTTCCTCTCCTTCTATTGAGATGCAGAATCATTCAGAAAGTGTGGGTGGACCAGGAGGAGATGGTACTAATTGCCCACTTCTGACCACACAAGCCTTGGTTCTCAGAGCTTCTCAATTTGTCAACTCCAGAGTCCCTAGGTCCTGTTGGCAAGACCAGACCTCTTAGGTCAAGGTTAGCTGTTTCACGAACACTTGGACAGGCTGCAGCTTAGGGCCTGGAGTTGAGAGCAGGAGCTTTATACCTGGGTTACTCAGAACAAGTGGTAGACTCTCCCTCAAGTGGAGAAAAGCTTCAACTTTCAGTGCCTTCATGATGGTCAGAGCACACTGCAGTCTCTAGTGGGCCTCTTTCATTCTCTCTTTCTTTTGTCTCTCTAGTTGCCCTTATTCCATTCAGACCAGTGTTGCCACCCTCGAGTCCCTTCTGTAGCAACAGTGCATAATCCACTGCTCTGATAACCTCTTTGTCCACCACCATCAACCCTTCATACTCCCTGTAGTGAGGGCATTTGCACTTAGGAGGCACACCTTGCTGTCTTGGAGATGTATTGCTCTGCACAACAACCAGTTACCTTTCCCTCAGGGATGCAGTCACACACAAACCAGTTACTCCAGTTCTTTTAAATGTACACTGATCAACTATATATAATCCTAGTAGATAGGTATATAGAATATTTACATTTATAAAATAGCTTCAGAATCCTAACAACTTCATTTGTCTAAACACATCTCCTGGCCATTCATTAAATTCTGGTATCTGAACTGTTCATAACTAGACTGTCCTAATCTACCTAGCAACAACCAAACAAAATGAAAATCAAACCCTTTTTCATTAAAATAATTTTCCACTTTTAAACACAACCCCCACAACAATGCATAGGTTTCTTCAAAATAAATGCTCTTTTGGATTCATTCAATGGTATTTGGCCTTTGTCATCAAACTCATGTATTCTTTATTCCGTTGTTTAGTTTTTATTGACCAAGTAAGCACACTAGACAAATAAATGCCTATTTTGGGCATGATCTGGGAGGTTACAAGGTGGAGAAGCAAATAAGTTTATATAATAAGGTAAGGTCAGGAACTTACTGAATACAGTAGCAGTAGAATCAGTAGCATAATATACAAAGCAGAGGCATATAACATAAAATACACAACCATAGTCCTGAGAAAAAATTCTGTATGCAACTTACCTAGCAACAACTTAAGTAAAGGAACATAAATCCTTTTTCCATTTAAAAAAAGAATCAATTTTTAAGTGCAATAACCTTTATTCTAGGACATGGGTTTCTTGAGAATTAATGCACTCTCTGGCTATGTTGAAATTCACAAGGCCAATGGCCTTGTGCCTTCCAGTTCACCCAGGGTATGCATTAATTCTCTAGAAACACATGCCCTATTGTGGGTTATCGCACGTAATCCATACAGCCAATACACCTAACAGGATTTAGACAATAAAACTTGCAGACTTGAGCAGGTAAACACTTGTTTATCTTAACAGTTACAGTGTTTACTAAACTGTCTATGTACACTGCACTCTGTTACCTCAACCTTTCTTCAGACCGCAACCTGACCCCTCTTTGGATTGGTTCACATAGAATTCCTAGTGAAAAAGAGCAAGCCTTCAGTGTTGGTCCTTTTAAACCCTCTACAGAGGCACAGTGGAGTTTAGGGTCTGTGACTTCACTTCCCCATTACCAGAGTTTTACTTGATTGGCTAAAGATGATTTAAGGCTCAATTTTATGGTTCAATCTGTGTCTTGATACTATGGTGCCAAGAGCTGCTGGATAAGCCACTTCCTCTTGAAGAATCATTTGAACACAGCAGTAGAGTTAGCCATTCGCATTTCCATCTCCAGATAATGCATCACCAGTATATTCATGGGAAAATGCCTTTTTCTTCTCAAGGCTGCTTCTCACAATAGGGCTGTTCACACCACTCTGGTCTTGCTGCTGGT
Organism: Neoceratodus forsteri; assembly: GCA_016271365.2. Lineage (NCBI taxonomy): Eukaryota > Metazoa > Chordata > Ceratodontiformes > Ceratodontidae > Neoceratodus > Neoceratodus forsteri. Next base: position 1,088,701,172 of record CM057459.1, read on the forward strand.
CAAATTTCACATACACAAGCCAGGAGTTTGTCAAACAGCAAATAATTCACTTTCATTATATAGACAAATAAAATAATTTAGTCATCAGTCTGTTTTGAAGTGTGGGTTACAGTTGATTCCTGGGCAAGATCCAGAAGCTTAGTTCCAGAGGTGGAAGGGATTTTACAGGTCTCGGATTTCTTGCAATCTGGTGTCCAACTGGGTCTCCCACCTGCTACTTTGTGAGCCCACGCTTCTGCCCATTTGGTCATCCTGCCAGAGCAGTCATCAGGGCCAGTGGCTTCTCATCAGTGCGTTACCAGGTTTTTGTGGGTGGCTGCCCTTTGCAAACTGAGGGTTAAAGAGATTACTGCTGCCTGCGACTGAAACCTTGTTCCATGGTCCTATGCAGCCCCATTTGTTGAGTCCTTTGCAGAAGTCTCTCTACTGTTCCTCGTGCCCATAGTGGTTTTCCTGGTCGTGATTACATTGGTCAGAACTTAGGGTTAGTGAATTGGGGCACTAGAGTATGCAGAGCCTTTTGTCCAGACAGGATTGTGCTGTGTATTGGTCTGAATATTATCGCAAAGGTCTGTTCAACTTTCCATGACTGCCAACAATTGATCCTAGTTATATTCTAACCACAGAAAAGATAAAGAGAGGCAGCTGCATTCCTGGGATGGCGAAGGGTGCTGAAATACTATCTGTTTGTCTAGAATGAAGGATTTTTATATAGTCCTCTTCTCTGTTAATTCTCCTTAAAGGAAAGGAGAGGGAAGAAAGCATCTTCCTTTTCACTGTTTAGGTAGGTGAAATGATGATTTCAAGTTTTAATATGTTGTAGGTAGGCAGGCCCAGGAGTGTATCAGTGGTCACTGGTGTGATGACCACCTCCTGGACCAGGCCACTTCAGCAGACATCTGTGGGCCTAGCTGGACCTCGGTACAAAACTTTGTAGAGCATTACGAATTGACCTGTCAAGTCTCTGAGGCGCCACCTTCAGGAGAAAGGTGCTACAGGCAGTGATTCCTGTCTGTATAATGATCATATCATTCTGGGTTGCAGTGCACGGTGAATGTAACTAGCCCTTTAGCTGCTAGGATGGAAGGGCATGGGAACGAAGGGAATAGTGAGTTAATACTTAGAATTTCTATTTTTGAAGTCTGCTGGGTTTTGTTATTCTAGGTGATTTCACAATATGGTCACTAGATGCAATGGCAATAGACAATTGGTGAAGGTGGCAGTTGTCACAAACCCACTCAGCAGGTCAGCCCTCTACTCCCAAAGTGCCAGCCTCCAAGTGCAGTCTTGTGAACAGTTTAACAGAACAAAGGTAAACCTCTTGTCTGTTTTTGTGGGTTTGAATCAACCTTTGGTCTCAAGTCTTGGAGGATTCAAACTATGAACCTCTTGTTAGTGTACCCAATGCACACGCTCAGATACATCTGTCTTGGGGTGGGGCCAGATATCTTTGCCTATGGGCACCTAACCAGGTGTACAAGCGTGAACCCTTAAACTTTAATAAAGACCTCAGATTATTCTTACCTTTTCCAGTTTGGTATCACCATTCAAGCTTATGCCCAGTGTCTGCTGTAACCATATATACTTTACTTGTAAGGAAAGAAATCAAAGATAGGCGAAGTAAGCTCTAAAAAGAGTTTTACTAAAATAGATAATAATCGTACAACATACAATACAGAACTATTATATCACAAGACATACAAATATTTTAAAAGAACAAGGTTTTAAACAGCGCAGTTCTTACTACAGTACTTAGATTTGTCTGTCTCTCTAAATACCTGCTTAAGTGCTTCAGAGATGTTTCTTTGTTAGAGTCTAGATAGAAGTGTGTCTGAAGGAAAACAGAATAATATTTAATTTTTTTTTTTTATTTCTCTTTATTCTCCCCTCCTCGCAGCTCTCCCTCTTTGGGAGACACCTATGGCCTTATCAGCCCTTGCTTACCTACCTGGTGACTGGTGCAGTCCGCCTCCATGGAGCCGTGGTTGTACCCCCTGCCGAGGTGACGGGTGGGAGCCCTTACACCCTGATGCATCTCTCTGTATTTCGCCGGAACGCTGCCTCCGGCAAGTAGTGGCATTGAAGGTCGGGGCCTAGTACTCCGTCTGCTGGGAAGCTGCGAGTTATTTTCCCGATGTCTCTCTGCATGCCAAGTCCCGGACGTCAAGGCACTGAGCGCCCGACGTCTGGCCGTCGCCCCCTCTGTTGAGTGTCAGGCTTGCTGTACCTCGGGTCTCCACCTGGGGCCAGACAAGAGCCAAGCTCTGGTTCCCCCTCCCCCAGAGAGAGCAGGCAGTCCTTGGGAGCTCAAGTCCTTCCCTCCTGGCCGGCCCTCCAGCTCCTGGGCTCGCTCCCAAACCCGGTCACTGGCGTCGCAAGTGGAAATCCAACTGCTGCACCGTGGGCGGCAGAATAATGTTTTAAAAGCTGTTTTTCCCACCTGTTTGCATGAGGTCACCTAGCTCCTCCCTGTCAGAATATATATAAAAAAATATGTCTATATAAAAACAGGATGTCTTTTCCAAGTTTTAAATTCTGTAACTGCAGCATAACTCATGCTCTTCAAATGACATTTCTTTGATCTATTGATCAAGCTTCCTCTCACACAGACACCAAAGCATTTATGATTTCACCCAGTGCACAAAACCTGGTTTCCTCCTCTTGAACTGTCATAAAATGGATATGCTCAACTCAAGCCTCTTCCAGCCTGTAATTAACTTAGATAACACGGGAGATCCTTGATCAAGGCCTGGTCTATAATTAGCTCATGGCTTTCATGTAACACCTTGTGTCTAAAACCTGTGTGTGTGTGTGTGAGAGATCTCACATACTGTTCCAGCCTTTCTCATGGGAGACAGTCCATACACATTTTATATTTTACAAAAATGATCATACAGCACTCAGAACTGGCTATCCACATCACAGTCCTCCCACCTAGACTGAATTTGGGGCGCTATCCCTGCATGGGATGAGCTTCCCAAATCAGTTCCTTCCTCATAGACCCTAGACAGACCATCTGAGTTCTGGTTTCTGGCTCCAGCTCTATGTACGATTGTCATATCATACCCTTGCAAAGCAAGACTCCATCTTAGCAATCTCCAGTTGTTCTTCCCCATCTTCGATCCAGTCAAACCAGGGGGTTGTAGTCAGTCTGCACCACAAAATGCTGCCCATATAAGTATGGCTCCAACTTCTTTATGGCCCACACTATGGCAAGACATTCTTTTTCCACCGTGGAGTATGCTTTGCTCTCAAAGTAACTTTACTCCGGTAGGCTGTAGGGTGGTCTGTCCCTTGGCTGGATGTCTGACTCAGTAGTGCCCTAATACCACGCCTGAGATGTCAGTCTGAACTATAAAGGTTTTGCTACAGTCAGGACTTGTCAAAACAGGAGCACTGCACAGTGCCTCCTTAGTTTGGAAAATGCTTCCTCACAGGCTGGGCCCCAGGTAATTTCTTGGGCATCCTTTTCTTTGTCAGGTCAGACAGGGAGCAGCCAGGGCACTGTAATTGGGTACACATTTTCTGTAGTAACCCTGCTGTCCCTAGAAAACTCCTGACCTGCTTCTGTGTTTCTGGTCTGGGCCACGTCTGATCACCTCATTCTTTATTTGGTTAGGATGGAGCTGTCCCTGCCTCCCACATGCCAGAGGTATGCCACTTCTCCCATGGCCACTTGGCACTTCCCAGCTTTGACAGTGAGCCCAGCCATCTGTATCCTGCCCAGCACTTCCTAAGGTGGAATTTGTGTTCCTCCCAGCTGATACTAAACATGGCAGTGTCATCCAGATGCATACAGTACTCCTCAACACCATTTAACACCTGGTTCACCAACCTTTTGAAAGTGGCAGGCGTTCTTCATTCGAAGAGCATTACTTAAACTCAAATAAGCCTATCGAGTGATGAAGGCTGACCTCTCCTTAGCTCTGTCTGTCAGCTCTGCCTGCCAGTACTCTTTGTCAGGTCAAATGGTCGTGGGTGGGTCACCCCAACATGTCCAGGAGTTACGTCCGTCCGGGGCATCGGTTGGCGTCTGACTTCGTGATCGCATTCAGTCCACGATAGTCCAAGCAGAACGAGTAGAGCCATCTGGCTTGGGCACAAGGACTGCGGGTGAGGGCCATGGGGCTGTGGATCTCTGGATTACCCTAAATCCAGCATCTTCTCCATTTCCTCCTAATGTCCTTTTGGACAGCCTCTGACACCCGATATGCTGTCCACCATATGGGCGTCTGTGTCCCTGTTCCACATCGTGAGTCGCTAGGGGGTTAGTCCAGGCTTGGCGCTAAACAACGGGCAAAGTCTGCAAAACCTCCCTTACCTTCTGGATCTGGTTCGGGGCCAGCTGGGAGACCAATTTTGCTGCCTCTACAGAGGTCTCCCCGCCACTTTCCACCAGCTTATCCAGTAGTCTGTTCCTTCGCCTGTCCCTCCCATGACTACACACTGTAAACACTATGTCAGCCCTATTTGCATATGGCTTCATCATGTTGACATGGTACATTACTTTCTGTCTGCCTCGGTCAGGTAACTCCACAATGTAGTTCACGTCATTTACCTTCCTAACTCACTTTGTATGGTCCTGCCCACTCAGCCTGCAGCTTGTCTTTCCAGACGAAATAAGGACCATAACTTCCTGACCCACCATGTATGAGCGAGCTCTGGCTCTGCGGTTGTACCACACTTTTTGCTTCTGTTGGGCAGCTGCTAGGTTGCTCTGGGCTGTCCCCATAAGCTCTTTTAGCCTTTCCTAAACCTAGGGACGTAATCCACAATGGGAGTTCCTGGATGGAGTGCTTGCCTTCCCAGTCCTCCTGAATCAAGTCTAGGGTGTACCAAGGCTCCATATAAGAGTTCAAGGGGAAAATTCTGTCGACTCTTGGGCACCTCTGTATGCAAACAACAGATGGGGAGGGTGTTTCTCCAGTCCCCCATGCTGTTCAGCAAACTCCCGGAGCATTGACTTTGGGTACCATTGAATCTCTCCACAAGACCATTGGCTTGTGGGTGATACGATGTCGTGCATCTCTGCACCACCCACACTTCTCCATAAATATTTCATCAGGTCCGACATGAAGGAACCCCCACGATCGGTGATTACCTCCTGTGGAAATGCAACACGGAGAAAATCCCAAGTAAGGCATCTGCCACTTTGTCCATCCTCAGCGGATAGGGTGACTGCCTCTGGGTATCGGGTGACATAATCCACCACAGTTAGGATGACTCTCTTCCCTGAGGAGCTGGGGTATTTAAAGTCCCCACAATATCCATTCCACCCTCTGAAATGGCTCCTCCACTGTGGGCAAGGGAATCAGGGCGCTTGGGTTTTCTTGCCCGCCTTCCCTATTTCTTGGCACTGGTGACAAGACTGTAATACTCCTTCACCTGCTGGGTGAAGTTAGCCAATAGAAGTTCTGGGCCAACCGCTGCATTTTGCACGTGATTCCTAGATGGCCAGACAAGGGAATATCATGTGCAATCTTGAGCAACTGCTCACAATACCCCTGGGGAACAACATGTTGCCTGCCTAGCATCCTCCCTCTGTCTGTACTGCCTGAGTATACAAAAGCCCATTTTCCCAATCAACCTTATGTCTGCCGTCACCTCCCTGTTCACTGTCCGAGTCTGCCCAAGCCCTCAGCTTCTAAAGTAGGGTCACTCCTCTGAGCAGCTGCAACCCCTCACACAGTCCCAAGGCATGGGACAGGTCCCTTCAGTCGTTAAACTAGGGTCCCTAGCACTAGTGTCAGGGCACTCAGCAACCCCACCTCTAACCCCAGTAGTGCTCAGTATATTCATAACTTTATGCAGTAGCCGCCTAAGGTAGAACTGCCCGAGAGATGGAGCATATGCAAATGATGGAATCTTTGCATGAGTCACTTTTCAAATGCTGCATTCTACTAACTGCCTTTGCTCTAAACCCTCAGATTTTCTCTCTCGCCTGTCAAGACTAGACGCTCAGAGATCCTCTCCTCATCATCTTGTTCTGACATGAGAAAACTTATAAAATTTATATAAGTATTCTTTATATTTCATTTGCTGCCTTCTTACTTTTATAGTTTTAAGTAAACCAGTAGTTTTAGCGTTTAAATTGTAAGTTTATCGGTTTTTCCGGTTTGGTATAACTGGGGAACCAAGTGTAGTTTATATTTATCGGAGTTTTCTGACCAAAAACTCCATTAATTATGTTTAATTTTATTTAATTAACTTGTTTTAAGAACCGCTAATACTGGGTTTTGAACCGATAGCCTCAGTTCATTTTACTTGGGTTTCTGCTCCCGATCGGTTCCTCATCGGTCGGGGAACCGACCATGAATGTTAAATAAAGTTTAAATAAATACATTTCTTTAAGCAGTTACAAGCGTTTATCGGTTTTATTGGAAAATGTCAGAAAGCGAAAGAAAACTGGTGATCCTGGTTTTGAATCATGTGTTGAGAGTGGTGATATTTGTTAAGGCAAACAGTCTTTGTTTGCTCTCTGGGCATGTTCATTTCAAGCGAATGAAATTTGCATTACATGTCCTCAGAAAACTGTTTAAACATGCCTGGATAAGGCTAAAAAAAAACAAAAACAAACAAAAAAAAAACAGGTTATCACCACCTAAGGGTCCTCTAGCTCTGACCAGCAGACACCTAAATTTCTGAGGCTGAAACCACAACAATTATTGTAACTGCTACCTGAGACGGGTATACAAACAGTTCTTGAGAGGCTTGCTGAACTGGCTGACTACCTGGTTCCTCTAAGAAATAAAATAAAACTAAGCATACTGAACCCCTGCTAGACAGCGTACGGGGACTTCTGTGCCTGCTAGACTTATTGAACGGCTGACTCCTGGTTCTCTCAAATAAATCAAACACAGAACCTCCTGCCAGACAGCATTTGGGGACTTCTGTGTCTGATATAAAGCCTAACAACTCCTGCAGAAATTGTAAAGCTTCCTAGGAGAAAGTGTGGAAAAATGGCTTGAATGGTTTAAAAAAAAAAAAAAAAACCATTGAGGCTTGCAAGGGCTGTTTCTAGGGACAGAAATTATACTTTAGTGCCCCCAGGCAGGCACTTTTGCTTCAGGACACCAAAGCTGTTTAGTGCCTGCCCTTTGGGCACCTAAAGTATTTCAGCAGAGTTCCTTATTTTTCCCCCAGACCTTTGCGTTTTTTTTTTTTTCTTCCAAGTCCTCTCACTTTCCTTGGGGGCAGGGAGCCAGCAGAGTAGCACAGACACAGAGCTGACATCTGTAGAGCCGATCACGAGTCTGCTCGCCTGGATGTCAAATGACTGCTTGTCTGCACACAATATGGAGGGAACAAGTTGGAGGAGTACGCTTAGAGCAGGCTGATGTGCCCCCCATTACAATTGACTGGCACACAGATCAGCCAGTCAAGTCTTCATGTGTCCCTCAGTTACTGTTGGAGGTGAGCTGCAGCAGCATATGCACCAGTAGGTGCGTTTATGTGATGCTAGCCGCCCCTCCAGACAGCATGATCGAGGACCAGGCATAGCATGCCATTCCTTAGATTGCATTCGTGGAGACAGGCTGCCCGCAACCTGAACGATCACAATCAGCAAAATAATAACCAAAAGCTCTTTTAAGAGCTAAATTTCTTTAACCACTCCCCAGAAAACGGGACTGCAAAGGAGGGGTCGGGATTATAAGTAAATTGGAGCAGCTGGGAGGAGAGGAGTGTGTCTGTGTGTGTGTGTGAGACTAACGTGGTCTCTCTGACTCTCTGTCCAGTCAGGACTGAAGGAAATCGGCAGAACAGAAAGGAAATCTGTGGGGAAAAAATTAAACTGCAGAAAGAAGGAATGGAAGGAATATTAAATTAGGGAGAGGTGACAAAGGAGAGTAGACAATTCAGCAGGATAAAAGTGTATTGTGAAAGAAAGCAAACCAACCAGGCAGTAAACGGAAAGTAAAAGCAAAGCAAACAAATCTATAATCTATATAAATTAATCAGTCTGCTCAACTGTCTGCTATTTCTGTTAGTTTTCTAAAACCAGTGGCAGCAGTCTGTAATATCGGGGAGGGACACTGAATGCAGGCTTGTGGTGAAGCACTGCAGAGACTAAACTTAAAACTCAGGCTAGTCTAAATGCACTATATAACCAGCAAAGTAATTAAAAGTAATCTGTACTGGGCTGGCCTTTGATTTGTAATAGAGACAGTACAGACAGTCAGACTAATACTGCCTGCAGTCTCTTTGAAATAAAGGAGCTCAGTGCTGCTCGGTCAGCTCACCCAGTCTATAAAGAAAGCTGCATTCATTTACAAGCTTCTCTGCAGTAACTAAATGTATATTCTGGATCCATGGATGATGGATCAGTTATAAATCTACTGTTACATATTTTCTACTAGCTAGCTACTGTGTGTATGGAGGGACTAACTAAAATCTGGACTAAATACAGAAACAGACACGATCAGTTTGTTAAAACAAGTTTTACTAGATTTTATTTTTATATTTATTTATTTATTTTTTAAAAAGCTACTTGCTGAGTGTGGACTAAACTAAATGTAAATCCAGGGACCAGTTATAAAAAATCTATTAAAACTCTTTAGCTACTGTATGGACTAAGAAAATCTAATTAAAAGTAATTGTTTATTAAAGTTCTAAAAGCTTTTGAACTTGGAACACCTAAAACTTAGGGGATCTACTATTATTCTACTAGCTAATAAAGCTACTTTATGTGGAGTTGACTATCTCAAATCTAAATACTGTTATTAAAAAAAAATCTTTCGTTGTGGTCCGGACTGTCTCAAATCTCTAGCTTTTACAGACTACACTGTGTGGACTATCTAAAATCTGAATACTGCTATAAAAATCTCTAGCTTTCTACAGGCTACATTGTCTGTGGACTACCTAAAATCTGTATACTGTTATAAAAAATCTGTTAAGCATTTCACAGGCTCTACGCTGTGGTTTTGGACTATCTAAAATCTGAATACCTGTTATAACAAATAATCAGACAACACACAGTCAGGATTTCTTGTTAAGTTTATTATAAAAAAAGACAAGACATACTTTTTTCCTTAGTTGCATTTATTAATACCGGTAACAAATAAAATTCTTAAAATCAGTATTCACAAGTTCAACTCTGAACAGCCAGGCAGACACCATGTGTCTTTTAAATTTGGATTTAAGAGAAAGCGTTTGATGAGACTGCGGAGCTGACTGGATTCCCTAACACCAAGTACTAATACTACTACAGGCACAGCTATAACCCCACCATCTCCTTGCCCAGACAGTGAAACTGTTGTGACCACTGAAGTTTCTTCAAGAGCTACTGCTTGTACTAGAATGCAGTTAAGACCGAAGTTAGAACATTTCAGGAATCCTGGAAAAGGGCATGAAGTGGCTTACATATGACACAGATAAATGTGACATGTTGTGTACATGGTGTCAGAGTTATGATAAAAGCCAAAGCAAAATAATTTCAGAACTGGATGCAGTACTTTAGAGTATACATTATCTCAGCACATGAAGTGTCCATAGCACAAAAAATGCTGAGATGGCATACATTCAAATAAAACAAAAGTTGGAGAAAGACCAATAGAAATCCATACAATTTATGGAACAAAAAGAAATGGATCAAATCTGTAAATTGTTCTGTACTGCATATTACGTTGCTAGGACGAAAAGACCTTTCAGAGGATTTTCCTGGGTTGATAGCATCATCCCATGATTTCTTCTTTGTAAATCTAGAGTCACAGTTACAGTAGTGACAAGCAATGCCGTGTCTTCATTCACTATATTGCCCAAGATATTCAAAGCACTACTGCTAGTCTTCTACAAGACAATGACTTTTCTTTTCTTGTTGATTCCTGCACAAATAAAAGTGTGACTGAGGAGGAGGAGAGCATTTATGTACGTGTTTTGAAAATGGCCTACCTGTAACAAGATTTCTTGCACTGAAACCAGTCAGTGTCCTAATTCAGAAAACATTTTAAATACTGTGATTAGCTTTAGAGGGTGAAGGTGGTTTAAGGGATGGTGGTTGGAAACATAAGCTGATAAGTGCGGCATCTGATGGTGCTGCTGTAATGTTGGGGAGCACTTCAGGTGTCCTTAGTCGAATAAAACAAGATTTCCAGTGCCCACACCTCATTGACATACACTGCTGTGCACATCGCTTAGAGCTTGCTGTAAAGGATTTATTCAGAGACTGTCCCTTTTACAAGTCATTAGATCAACTTCTGCTGAACATTTACTCATTTTACCACAGGTCACCAAAAAGTTGGAAGGCCTACAGGAAGCGGGATCCCTTTAAATATTAATGTGGTCAAACCAGTTAACACTGGTGGCACTAGGTGGCTTGCACACAAGAGAATGGGCCATTTCTGCCCTTGAAAGGAACTGGGCTGCATTAGTGCCTCACCTCGAACATGTGTCACTGACAAACAAGCAGGATCATGGCCAAAAAGCACTAGGGCTACTTAAAGTGCTTAAGACTTTAAAATGTGTTATATACATGAACTTTCTGAAAGTGTTTTTGGTTACTTATCTGCTCTTAGTCTGTGCCTTCAGCAAGAGGATGCCACTGTTGAAAAAGTTCACAGCAGAGTAGAAAGCACAATTCAAAACTAAATGGTCTCTTGAATCAAGAAACTCTTCACCGCATACACTTACATCTGTAAATGAGAACCTAACTCAGTACAACAGTGTTGACTTAACTAATGAAACTAGCAGCACAGATCAGATTCTCCTTCAGACATTGTAGAAGCCACAATTTCAGAGAAAAAAAATTCTTCAGAAAACGTTACAGCATTGAATCTCATTTTAGTCCTTCACGACCAATAAAGTGCTACTAGCTGCAAGAGCTTTCAATTTTCAGTCCTGGGCAACATCCACAGAGGCACTTGAAACATATGGAGATCAAGCAATTCAAACAATTGTTGATCACTATAAAGTGGTCCTAGAGTCTCGTGGAGTTGATGTTACTTTTAGTGCTGCTGGGTAGGCTGACTTAAAAAGCACGACTCCAGTTGCTGTCTGTTGAAAGTTGTAAGTCTCTGAAATTGTGGCAGAAAGTGATTCTATGGATGCAGGATCGACAATTTCAAATGTGCTGGCCATTGTCAGAATCATTCTCTGATTCCTGTTCACTGCGCTACAGAGCAGGCTTCTCTCTGATAGGAAGAATAAAAATGACTAGAGGGTTGGATTACGCCAGACACCCTACACGACCTAATGTCTATATTTCTGAATGGACCTCGCTTAGTGACTATAACCCTGAAGGTGCCATATCACTGTGGTGGAAAATGGCAAAAGAAGGCCCACTACCAATGCTTATGGCTCCAGAACACTGTCACTGCATGCTGCTTCTGCCAGCCCTAGTGGTGGTGATGAAAACCAAAGTGCTTGGTCCAGTGAAGATGATGTCTAAATTATGTAAACTAAGGGGTGGCATGTAAATAGTTTGTTGGGCATGTACATTTTCTTCTTATATGCCCAAGTGGGCATGTACTTTTTTCACAAATTTCATACCCTGTCTATTTCAACAGCAGACTACTACAAAGCAGTCTTTCTCCTCTGATCAGTCTTCCTATTATTAAGAGGAAGAATATACAGAGTTACTCACCTGTAACAGGAGTTCTAGGAATGGTATATGTTGTTCATCCACACTGTCTAGCAGGTATCCTTGCCACTTTAAATCTTTAGAAGGTCTTCAAGCAGGCTCCTGCCACCAACCGGGTGGTAAAACTCTTAGCTCCGCCCCATGGCCAGATCTGGCCGCTGGAAGCTCAGGTTGTGCGTCGAAGCCGGGAGGTCGGGTGGAGTCGTGTGGATGAACAACATATACCATTCCTAGAACTCATGTTACAGGTGAGTAACCTGTATTTCTGGGACATGGATATGTTGTTCATCCACACTGTCTGGCAGACTCCTAGCAGTTCTCTGGGAGGAGGGAGGCAAAGCACACCCCGATACTTACTTGGAAGAGAGACTGGAGAACCGAGGGCCCCAAAGCCAGCACCCAGCTGTGACTCAAGGTCGATGTGGTAATGGGTGATGAAGGTGTGTGCTGACCTCAGGTAGCAGCCCTGCAGATATCCTGGATAGGGGCGTCCCTGGAAGCAGCCACCGATGCAGCAGTATGGCAGGTAGAATGAGCTCTTATCCTCTGGGAGGCTGCATGCCCGCCAACTTATAGCAGAGATCTATGCAGGAGGTGACCCTGCCTATCATCCGCTTGGCTGCAGGTCTGCCAGATGCGGCTTCAACTAGGTGACAAACAGCTGGTGAACCTCTCCCGAATTTCAGCTATGCTCCTTATATAGCAGCCCTTCTAGGGTCCAAAGTATGGAGCCTATATTACGACCTCTGAGGTGTGATTGGGGTAGAACACCGAAAGAGTCAACACCTGGTTAAGGTGAAACTCTGACACCACCTTCGGAAGGAATTTGGGTGGGGGCACAGGACAACCTTGTCCTTGTGGAAGACCAGGTAAGGAGACTCGATGCAGAGCGCCTGGAGCTCTCCCATCCTTCTGGCTGGCGTAATAGCCACCAGAGGCGGTCTTCCACGACAGGTGAGAGAGTTCACACCTGTGCATTGGTTCGAATAGCTTGCCCATGGCTTTGCCAGCACAGCAGTAGATCCCACGGAGGTGGAGTTCTCGCACCCAGAATGTGATCAAGGCCTTTGAAAGCGCCAGACCACCTTCTCCTGCGCCACCGACTGCTTCCGGCCCGCCCGGTAAGCAGAGATGGCTACCAGGTGCACCGTAAGGGTCGTCCGACCTAAGCCCTTGCTGAGAAAGGGACCACAGGTAGTCCAGTATGCTTGCCAGGAACAGGAGGAAGGGTCCAGGCACTGCCCTGACACCAAATGGAAAACCTTTTCCATTTGAAGGCGTATCATTTTCTGGTCGAGCTCCTTATGGGATGCCTCAACTCGTTGAGGACCTCGTCGGAAAAGACCCAAGGCCTGGAACTCTGGCAGCTCAGGAACCAGGTCGTCAGGTGCAGGGATTGAGGTCGGATGGAATCCTTCCCTGATTGACTGAGAGCAGGTCGGGCGAGCTGGAGCTGCCTCGGAAGCCTGGAGCTGAGGCTGAGAGATCTGGGTACCAGTACTGGCGGGGCCAGTCTGGGGCTATCAGAATCACCTGTGCCTTGTCCTCCTTGCTTTGAGCAGCACCTTGTGCATCAAGGAAGCGGGAAAGGCGTGAAGAGGCCGGGGTCCACGGCCTAGAAGGCATCCTGCAGAAGCCCTGCTGAGGGGCGGGCATGGAACAGCCTCAACCGCATTCTCCTGGAGGCAAACAGGTCCACCTGAGGTGTGCCCCAATGGGAGAATAGATCTCGTACTACCTCGGCAGGAGAGACCACTCATGGGAGGCAGCCCTATCCGGCTTAGGGCATCGGCCAGGGTGTTGGAGGCTCCTGCCACATGAGATAACTAGGAGATCCGCCTCCAGGCTACGCCACAGTGACCAGATGCGGGCTTCCTTGCATAGGAGCATGGGAGCGTCCGCTTGGCGGTTTAGATAGTACATAGCTGTGTGGAGGATGACAACAGTAAAGCTGACATATTGAACAGGTATTTCTGCTCAGTCTTTACTGAGGAAGAGGAGGGTAATGGGTCTGAGTGGAGTGAAAGGGGTGAGAATGTTGCAGAAATGGACACAAGTCCCTTTACACGAGAAAGGGTCCTGAAGGAACTGGAAGTAATAAGAGTTGATAAAGCAATGGGGCCAGATGGGGTGCACCCCAGGGTCCTAAAGAACTAAGAGAGGTGATGGCTGAACCTCTTGCTATCCTGTTTAGCGATCACTAGAAACAGGAGGTACCCAAAGACTGGAGGATAGCAGATGTAGTCTCCTTATACAAAAGTGGGAACAAAGAGGAGCGGGAACTACAGACCAGTCAGCCTCACCTCGGTAGTGGGGAAGATCATGGAAGCACTACTGAAGGAAGATTGGTGGAACATCTGGTTGTCAATGGACTACAGGACCCAAGGCAGCATGGTTTCACCAGGGGAAGGTCATGTCAGACCAGCCTCATTGAATTTTGACTGGGTGACTAGGGAGGTGGATCAGGGGAGGGCAGTGGACATGGCCTATCAGGACTTCAGCAAGGCCTTTGACACTGTGCCACATAGAAGACTATTGCTCAAACTGGGAATATGGGTGTGGGCAGGACAGTAGTGCGGTGGGTAGGTAACTGGCTGGGCAGCAGGACACAGAGGTGGTGGTAAATGGCTGTCACTCCCACAGAGGAAGAGTGACCAGTGGGGTACCACAGGGATCAGTGCTGGGACGGTACTATTCAATATCTTCATAAGTGACATTGCTTGGGACCTAGAAGGCAGAATTTCACTGTTCGCTGATGACACAAAGCTCTGTAACAGAGTAGACACACCAGAGGGTGTAGACAGAATGAGAAGGGACCTGCAGAAACTTGAAGAAGAATGGTCAGGGTGTGGCAGTTGAAATTCAATGCAAGGAAGTGCAAGATAATGCATATGGGGCACAAAACCCTGGCACAATATATCAGTTGGGGGTGAGGATATAGCATGCACCAAGCAGGAAAGGGATCTTGAGTTATCATCTCTGATGACCTCAAGGCAGGAAACAGTGTGACAAGGCAGCAGGTAAAGCAAATAGGATGCTGGGATGCATAGCGCAGGGCATCACCAGCAGGAAAAGGAGGTCATAATTCCACTATACAAGACACTAGTGAGGCCGCACCTGGGTACACTGTGCAGTTCTGGAGACCTTACCTACGTAGGACATAGACAGGAGTAGAGAAGGTTCGGGAGGAGGGCAACAAAGATGGTGCATGGATTGCATCACAAGTCCTATGAGGACAGTTTGAGGCACTGAACATGTACTCCCTGGAGGAGAGGGGAGAGAGGATATGATAGAGACATACAAGTATCTTACAGGGAGGAACAGGGTGCAGGAATGCACTATTTTTAAGCGAAAAAGATGTTCCAGAACTAGAGGGCATGGGATGAAGTTGGAGGAGGATGATTCAGAGAAGCGTGAGGAAGAATTTCTTCACAGAGCGGGTGGTGGACAGGTGGAACACCCTGCCAGAGAGTGGTGGGGGCTGAAACAATCACAGGATTTAAGAATGCATGGGATAGACATAAAGGAATTCTGGAGGTCAGGGTAAGGGCAACAGACTTCCTGGAAAACATAAACTGAACACAAACTTAAATGGGCAGACTGGGTGGGCCATAGGCCCTTATCTGCCGACACTGTCTATGTATCTATGTACATGAGTCGTGGTATTGTCTGTCTGGACCTGGATCACTTGACCCGAAGAAACGGAGCAAAGGCGGTGAGAGCTAGGTGGACTGCTTGGAGCTCCAGCAGGTTGATGTGGCATCGGGACTCCTCAGGGGACCAGAGGCCGTGGCCCGGTGTTCCCCAGATGGGCACCCCAACCCATCAGAGAGGCATCGGTCGATAAAGAGACCGTCGGCTCGAGGCGGACAAACGGGATGCCTTCCTGCAGATGAACTGGAACGGTCCACTACTGGAGGCGTTCCACATCCCTGGGTCACAGTCACTAGCTGGTCCAATGGATGCAGCATTGGGACCACTGGCTGGTCACCCCCACTGAAAGGGCGCATGTTCCAGCGGTCCCACGGACCATGCTGGTACAGGCGCCATGAGACCCAGGAGGCGCAGGGAAGTCCCAGGCAGGATGCAATTGCCCAACCAGAAATGATTGGGCAAAGGGGGAAAGAACCTTGGCCCTGTCTGCTGGAGCGTTGCTCTGGCTCGAGAGAGTCGAGCTCTGCCCTGATGAAAAGAATCACCTGCTTGACTCAGTTCGACTTGACCTCGATGAGGAGGCTGACCTGAGAGCAAACCTGGAGGCCAGATCTCTGGACCGCTCCACCTCCTGTCTGGAGGGGCTGCTATCAACCAGTTGTCCAGGTAAGGTAAACCTGGACCCCTCGGCCCTGAGAGAATGCTGTCACCACTGCCATGCATTTGGTGAAAACCCTGGGAGCTGGAGATAAGCCGAAGGGCATGGCTGGAACTCGAAAAGGAACCTTCCGCCGGCGAAGGAACCTTTGATGGGACGGACGGATAGGGACGTGAAAGAATGCATCCTGTAGGTCAGAGAGCAGAACCACCGCCGTGTTCAAGGATGGGATTATCTGAGCCAGAGTGAACATCCTGAAGGTTCGAGACTTTAGGAACTTGTTCAGGTCGTGTGAGGTCGAGAATGGGCAGGCCCGTCCGTTCGGAACCAGGAAGTACCTGGATCGAACCCGGGTTTGAGGAGGGTCCGCACCTCTCTTATCACCTCCTTCTCGAGGAGGAGGCGATGTCGGCTCGGCAGAGCTGACAGCGGGCTCCGGACCAGGGCCCCCGAGTCGCGACGGCTCTGAAGGGTGGGGCCTGCCCGAACTCCAGAGGCAGGCCCTTCCTACCACCTCCACACCCACCTGTCTGTGGTAATAGCAGACCAGGCGGAAAGGAAGTACCAGAGCCGTCTCCCCCAGGGGGAACCTGGGGTGAGGTGGCGAGGTTGGCGACACCCCTCAACCCGTCACTGTGCAAACTTGGAGGAGGGACCGCCGAGCGACGTGGAGCCTTTACCTCCTGCTTCCTGGAGGAGGAAGCATGAGCTTGGGTTTGGGATGCCAAGCGCAGCCTGCTGGCCCTGTGTTGCTGGGCCGGGCGTGCTGGGGAAGCAGACGGACGAAAGGGCTTGGGTAGAGGTCTGCGGCCCTTGTCCCTCTGAGGGATGATACGAGTCCAAGATGGCATTGGACTTTTGATCCTCTGGGTGGCCTTCCACTCCAGGGCCAAGAGGTCGGTCCCAAGAAGGGGACATCCACCAATTGTGCTGGGTATCCGCTGTGAAGGTGGATATCCTCAGCCATGCGGACGGCGCATAGCCACTGCAGCCGCTACTGACCTGGCGCATGAATCACCGATGTCCAAAGCAGTCTGAAGTTGCTGCTTGGCCACTGCCCTGCCCTGGTCCTGCACCTGCTTAACTGTGGTCTGCAGGTCAGCCGGAGATGAGGACCACCTCGTCCAGGGACCAACAGGGCGTGAGAAAAATGTGCCATCAATGCGGCCGAGCTGGCCTGGCGAAGGCCAAGGGAGGGCCATAGCGTGGGCTTTTCGTCCGGCATAGTCAGTTTCTTGGACTCCTTGTCGGGAGGTTTGTCGCGTCCCTAGCGTTTCCGACGCCCGGGAAGCTGTCGATAACATAACCCTCGGCCGAGGATGTTCCGTGAAACTGGACAGGGAACGGTAGGACGCATACTTCCTGGCCATCCTGGCCGGCGCAGGGCAGGAAGCAGGGCGCTGCCAGAGCTCAAGGCCGGGCCCACAGTGGCCTCAGCCACAGGAAGGCCTCCGTGAGGAATCCCTCGGTCCAATATCTCCGTGAGGGATACTTGGCCCGCTTGATCCGAGGTCGAGCTGCATCCCGTGGATTCCGAGATGAGTCTGAGCAACGCCAGGAAGGACGAAGGGCTGTCGCCCAGCGACTGACCTCCAGAGGAGTCCAAGTCCACTCGCTTGGAGAAAAAGGAGGAATCGTCGTGGGACTCGAAAGAGTCCACAAAAGCTGCCTCGGGCCTGAGCCACCCTCCACCTGCGGAGGGCGATCGGGAGTGAGGTGACCGACAGCCTATGGGGCAGACCCTGAGCGACCGAGAATTCTTGGTCGGAGCCCCAAACTGCGGCTGTGGAGGCGGAGGTTCCACCAGAATCGGTGGAGCAGCTGGTTTTGGCTGAACAACCGCCTGGGAACAGGCTCCTCGGTAAAACAAGGGGTTGTTCGCCGCCCGTGACAGCCACTTAATGGCCGGGAAGACCACGGTGTCGGCTTATTCCTGGTCAGGAAGGAGCTGTTGCCACATGAGGTCTCGTATCATCGGCGCAGCTTAGTGAAGCCTCCCCTCATCCGAGGAGGAGGAGAAGAGGGCAGTGGCGGCGCCCGCTTACAGCGGTGCCGAGACGGGCACCCCTATGATGGCGGGATCGGCTGGACTGCAAGAAGTCGAGACCGAGAACCTCGGCTTCCTGAGGACGGTGCGGAGAGGGACTGGGTGGAACCGGCTTTCCCTTGGCTCGGAGGAACACCCAAGGGCTCCGGAACCGGAGGCACTGGCAAGCCCAGGATCCTCAACTCCCACCCGGGAACAGGGAGAGGGATTTTCAGCCGCGGTCAACAACCCGTCCAACGGGTCGAGAAAGATCTCAACAGCATCGACGGGAGTCTCGGTCCAGCTGACCTGATGGGGACACGTGAGACCAGTGGCTGAAGCGAGCGATCGACCGCGAGTCGGTGGCCCGACAACTTCGGGAGAGGGACCTTTCCCGCTCCCAGGCGTTAGCGAAGACTTACCCTTGTCTTTCTTCTTGGACCGAGAAGAAGAAGGTCCAGCAGGCGTTGGTCCCTCTCCTAGTGGAGAGGGACAGACAAACTCCTTAAAGAAAACTGTGCAAGAGGAACCCAGGGAAAGCAGAATAAAAGCCGTGGTCAAGAAAGATGCGGCCGCACAGCCTCCTCTTGAGGCGATCATCTGCTCTAGCTGATCCGCCAAGCCCGCTGTGAAACCACTGACCGGGCCTCTTTTGACTTAACCCGGAGGAAAATGTTTCTCGGGGTGCCCTAGTTGTAAGCAGGCGGCACGTGTCTTCGAGACATAGGCTGAGAAAGAAGAGCGAGGTCAGCCTGCAGGACGTGCCATAGGCCTAAACAGTACACACACGGAGTGCGGATCCGCCCGAGACATCTTCTGCCCACAAGGCACCGCCAAACCGGAGTCGATTTGTCCATCGAGCCTCGAGGGATAGAAGACCAAGTCTTTTAAGCAAAACTTTTAAATTGGAGAAACCAAGAATTAGGAACCAGTCTTGATCATGAGGCGTTAAGGAGGAACCTGAGCTCCAGCGGTAGGAGATCTGGCGTCATGGTGGTGGGAGTTTTACCACCGGGGTGGGTGGGAGGAGCCAGCTTGAAGACCTTCCGCAAGACTTAAGCGGCAAGGATACCTGCCAGACAGTGTGGATGAACAACATATCCATGTCCCTAGAAATATGTTTATGATTAAATAGAAGAAGTGGGGACCTATTAAACTGAGGTTTTCCCTGAACAGGAGTTGGGCTATTCCCACACAGCATTTGAGGATTATTACTCACTTTTCATATATTGTGAGAAATGATTGGACTGACACCCACTAAAAGCTTTTCCTTCCTGTGAATACATTCTTCAGGAAAGATACTGTAAGGATTCCTACAAATTCAAAGCTCTGTCTTCCCCTCTTGAAAAGGGGCTGGATAAGAAATATCAGCTGGACAGGAGGGAGCTGAATTTTTATTCTCCCACCCTGTTCACCAAGGAGTAGTACAAGTGACAGCCTGTTACAAGGCAAAGATACCCTGGCATTCCTCCTAACAAGGATTTCAGGAAAATTAACAGCAAGGCTTTCAAGCCTTTGATGCTCAATACCAAAAGTCACTATGGCAGTCTATCCTTGCTATGGCAGTCAGGCTCAGACTTCCCTGTCAGCATTTGACACTACTCCACTTGTTTGGCCTAGTCCTATAGGCTTCCCAAATTGTAGCTCAATTCCTAGATTCCCACACATGTCCCAGGGTGAAGAACATTTTGCCCTTTTGTCCAGAGCAGACACTCACCCTTTAGTTGCAGGTGCCCTACGGTGAATCCTGATCTTCAACTTTCCAAAACAAAGGCTGAACTGAACAGGCAGCTTTTCTTCCTCTTGGCAGAATTAAGGGATTGCCCCAGGAATCTGCATGGGATCTTTACATCCCCCCAGAGGGAGAGGCACTGAGACCCGAAAACGGTCTCCACCACTTGAGCACACCTTACTTACTCAAGACAAACTGGACACTGACTCCTTCTTACTGAAGGCAAACTGGAACTGAACTCTACTCTTTGAAAACTCCCAACGTTCTAACTCCCTCTGCTGCAGATTCCAATGTGGCTTATGCAGCTCTGAGAAGTTCTCTGGTGATGTCACCCTCAGTCTCAGCTGAGACCGAGAACTGAGGAGACAGTGTGAAACCCATTTAACTGGAGTTTCACAAGCTGCCTTCCTGCCTACCACTAGGTCATACTGGGATTCTAGTAACCCTGGGTAACAAGGGTTACACATGACAAAGGTGGATGTATACAAAACCACCTGTGGTTGCAGTTCTGTAAAAGCTTCTCCTCTACTAAAACATATGGAAGGAGGCAGAGACAGATCATTTCACATTAAGCCTTTCTTTTATCAGGCTAGAGTTGTGCCTCAATATCAGCAGTACCCACACCAGGGTACTTCAGGCACCTAAGTGGGTTGAGATTGGCGTGAGTTCAAATCCCTACCCCAAAAAAAAATTCAAAACAACATGTTACTGTCACAAAGTGGAGCCTGTCCTAGTACAGCAAAAGGTACCACAAAGAGAATGGGGTGTGCTGGCCTTTCTTGAAACTTCCCAGGGTACTAAACAGGCATTTTTAACAAGGCCAAAGTTCAAAATGATAACGTTGTCACTGATTCTGCCAACACTCCAGACAAGGGAAGGGTTGGCATCACTAATCTTAAAGGTGCTTATTTCCTCACCTTCATAAGGGAATTTCACAGAAAGTACCTCAGGTGCATACTCCCATCAGGTCACTCTCAAGAGTCTGCCAGAAGTGCTTGGCAGAGTTTCTGACACACCTTCAAAAACAAGGTGTCACAGTTTTCCCATACCTAGATGACTGGCTGGGGTTGTAAAATCAACCCAGCAAGTGGCCTAGGGCTCCTGGAGTCACTAGGGTCCCTGATAATCTAAAGTTCTGTCCTTCAGCCTGGTTAGCACTCACGGTTCATAGGAGCGGAGTTAGATACCTTGCAAGGCATGGCCTGCCTGCCTCTCAGCAGGCAAGATGTATCCCACTGATAGTGGCCTCATTCAGCCTGAACAAACAAAAACGAAAAGACAGTTTCTTCAGCTACTGGCCCCATGACACCTGCCACTGGTATAGTCCTGGGATCCAGGTTATGGATGAGGGACATTCAGTTTCACCTCTGGGTTCACTAGGAAAGGTCCCTCCTTTAAAACTAATTCTGATAACAAATATAGTTACAGGTCATCCAAGGGTGGAAAGAAGAAACCAACCTGAGGAAAGGGATCTCCTTTTTCAGCAAGAGTCCCCATCAGTTGTTCAGTCAACAGATGTATCTCTGCTAGTGTGTGACTCCCATCTGAGGGTTCACACCATCCCAACACAAGTCACCTCTGCACATAAACTTGCTGGAGCCAAGATTAGTGTCCACGAGCACTAAGGGTTTCCACACAACTAGTACAGGGAGGGTGGTATGGGTCAGAAGAGACAGTATCACATAAAGTATTACGCAAACAAGCAGAGATGGATAAAGTCACGCCCTGCCTGCAGAAGACTTATGATAATAGAGTCAGTATAGGATGCTCCATGGGGCTATTCATCTGCCAGGCAAGGACAATACCTGGGCAGATACCTGACTCAAATCAGCTAGTCCAATCATAGATGGGATTTGGACAGTCAGGTGGTGCAAGAAACTTTAGGAGTGGGGCACCCCAGAGGTATATTTGTTTGTGTCCCACCAGAACCACCACCTGCCATTGTACTATGGCAAGCCACCAGATACAGGAACAATCCCTCTGGATGCTCTGGCTCTGGATTAGTCAGAGAAGCATCTACATGCTTTTCTTCTTCCCTCTGGTGTACAGAGTATTTCTTAAACTCAGGTGCCAGTCAGCATCAGTGCTCTCGATAGCACCAGACTGTGCCAGGCAGCCATGGTACTCTCTCTCTCTCCATGACTGAGTTTGAACCAGTACACCTTCCTCGGAGGTACAATCTGCTATCCTCCAGCTAAGGAAGCTCCTGTACCTAAAACTTGGGCTCAAGGCATGTGGAATGCATTTTCTGAAAATGCCTTGGACATTTAACTGGTTACAGGAGTCCCTCTATTAGGAAATCTATGCTTCAAATGGAAAAGGTGTTTTCTATTGCTATTCAGCTAGGAACTGGTACCAGCACATGGTGGGGTCCCAGTTGTGTCTGATTATTTTCTTATTTACATTCATTGGACTTGCAGTCCAGCACCCTTAAGGTCCACCTAGCTGTAGCATCAGCCTGCATATCAGCTAGATAAGATGTTTCAAGTCGCTCCAGATCCTGTCTCCAAAGGGCTCTTTAAGGGTTTCACACATAACAGTACAGGCTGGTGTCCTATCTGTGCTGGACTATCTTACCTATTGCATTCTGGGACTTACAGTTCAGTACCTTAGAAAGCATATAGTTATATTTCATTGGACAGAATGTTCCTCTATTTCTCTGTGCCCCAGACCCTGTTTTCAAAAGGTTCTTTAAAGGCCTATCCTATTTGAACACACCCTCACAAGGAACCGGTGCCAGCATGGTACCTAAATGCGTGTATGGTTAGGCTCGTGGGTTCCCCTTTGAGCCTGTGCTTTCAGTTTATTGGAGATATGCCACATGAAAATTGTTCTTTCCTTATGGTAATTTCTGTCGGAGAAATCAGTGAGCCCCAGTCTCACTGCATTGAACATGGCTACATTTCATTCATGAGAGACAAAGTGGTCCTGAAAATAAACAGGAAGTTTCTTCCTAAAATGGATTTTGATTTCCATTTGAACCAAACCATTACCTTACTTGTCTTTTCCTGATCACTTTGGCTCAAGTGAAAGGAGTCTTCATTGTTTGGATGTCAACGAGTTTTAGCTACTACTTGACAACCACTACAGTCCATAGGCAGGATAGGAAACACCTGCTCCTGACCTATGAAATGTGGAAAAGGCTAATCCAGCATCAAAGGTTAATTTCTCGATGGATAGTTCAGTGTATCCAGTTCTGCTACACAAAGGCTGGTAAGGAGTCCCCATAAGGTTTGAGGGCTCATTCACAAGAGGACAGCTGCTACTTTAGCAGCTGCCAGGATAGTTCCATTACTGGACATTTGTAAAGTAGCTACCTGGAAAGCGTACACACCTTTACAAAGCATTACAATCTGGATATTTTATCTAGGGGTGATGCTAGGTTTGGCACAGCAGTCCTGCAAAGTCTGTTTCCAAATTAAGAGTTCTGTACCCACCTCCAGGGTACTGCTTGGCAATCTGCATAAAGTTATGAATATCACTGAGCATTACTGGGGTTAGAAGAAACAATTACTTACCATAGTAGTATGTTGTCTTCCCAGTGATGCTCAGATATTCCTCCTCCTCCCCTTCCAGAACTTCAGCCTCTGCACTCCTGTATACTGTGCTCTGGGGTATAAATGCCATGTATGCACGTTGTTGTGATTGCATTCACTATTGTTATCCCCCTGCCAGGTGATTCTGCCATTCAGGGTATTCTTTCACATGCTATGCCCTCCTGTTGGAGGCCCTTTTCTGAGTGTTAAGGTTCCTACTATAATTATTATTTTTATTATTGTTCTCATGCAAAGTCAGTTAGTAGAATGCAGCATTTGAAAAGTGGCTCATGCAAAAGATTCCATCATTGCGTATGTTCCATCTCTCCGGGCAGTTCTACCTTGAAGGCTACTGCATAAAGTTATGAATATCTGAGCATCACTGAGAAGAAACACAATTACTATGGTAAGTAATTTTTCTTCCCAACTCTCTGATAATGGGTCACCCTCCCTCTTGGTGTAACCCTCTGTAGCTGTGTAGTTACTTGCTACTGGGAAATTTCTACCCCCTCTTCATTAATCTCCATATCAGGAGACGAGGCTGGGGATCCAGCCTGTCAGTGGTTTCCACAATGGCTTCTGTGGGGTTCAGGGAAATACAATTTTCCTTGTCGCAGCTACGGGTAACTGCACATTCCACCCTTATTTTAGATTGTTGCCCAGGATCACATCCACAGCTAATGTTTTGGCTTCAGCCACCTGTTGCATGGTTCCCCTGTTTCACCCCAGTCTAAGAGAACACTAGCGAGGGGTAGTTTCTCCCCTCCCATGAAGTCCTGTACAGTGGCGTATTTATTGGGTATAAGCTGACCAGGCCGTACCACATTCCCCTTTACCAAGGTCAAGGATGCCACTGTGTCCCTTAACCCTTGCATCTGTACACCATTCACCATGACTGGGTGCATGTGTTCCCTCATGTTCACTGGCATGCTTCCAGGGACACACAAACAACCCACTTCTTTTCTAGCACCAGGTTGTGTATTATTGCTTGCCTTTTGGGACACTGTCTGGCAATATGCCTAGTTTCTTTACACAACCAACATTCATTTCTTCTCTCAGAGAAATATTTCTCTGAAACCTGGGGCTAACTGGTTTTGGTGGAGGCAGTCTCAGAGCAGGTCAGCTCTTGGCATAGTGGTCCGAAAGTTCAGCTGCCTCTTACACTGTTTTGGGATCTCGGTCCTCTAGCCAGGTTTTAGCTCTGCTGGGCAAGCCCAATAAAACTGTTCTAATAAAATCACATTTTCAATTTTGTCAACAGAGTTTGCCTCAGTTCCTTCCCATCAACGTTTAAAACTGATGTTTCAGTGGCTAGCTCCTCGTAGGCTCGCATCAGGGTTTCTCGTGAGCTTATGGAATTTAGCTCTGTATGATTCAGCAGTTAATTCAAACCGTTTTAACAGTGCAGCTTTTAGTTTGCTGTAATCATTACTGTCCTCATTGTCCATTTGACCCAGTGCATCCGAGCTTTCCGGTAAGTAGCGGGGATAGCTGGAAGCTTCAGGACTCTCTAGGAATTTTAGCCTGAATACAGAACTTTTCAAAAGAATTTAAAAGCATCCATATCCTCCCGTCTTTAAATTCAGCTATTAATTTGGAGTTCAATTTGTAACACAGTCCTGCAGTCCCAGTTAAACCCAAGCCACTTACCTGCTCTGGTGCTGCTGGTCAGAGTCGAGCTTCTCCAGTTTGTGTTGCCTTGGCGCTCTCTCTTTTCCTCTGCAATTTGCTGGCGTTCACGCTCCTCATGGTCTGCCTCTCTCTGTTCTCTCTCTGCCTCACGGTCCACCTCTTGCTTCTCACTCCCTCTTCGTGGAACTCCAGCTCCATCCTGCGCAACTCAATTTGCAGCCTGAGTACTTCTGGATTCAGGATACTGGTGACCTTCCCTGCTGCTGTGGCCCTTCACTGACAGTGGCCCTGCTGTCATCCTCACGAATCTGGACACAGCACTGGCGCTAGCCCTGCCACACTTGAGGTTTGGTCCTTTTCAGTCACGATCCATGACTCACTGCTCTGGTATCTGCTACCATCAGGGCATCTATGAGGTTCTACTTTTGTCTGTCACCTTGAGCGGGACTCCTCTGTCCCTCTAACTACTTTAAGTAATCTACAGTGTGCCTGCTGTAGTGGAAGCCATCTTTCCTAACTACGGCTACTCTGACTTGCACTTTAGGAAAAAAAAATAAAAGGGTAGGAACTTGACCGTCGCCAAGTGATATAGTTCTGTTTCCTTTTAAAATAAAACTGCCTTTTTCTTTCTTTGCAAGTGAGCTAACGGTCTCAAGCTGACACGCTGAACAATACAAGCTTGTAATACCAAATTTATGCCACCTGCAACCAATCTGTCACAAACCCACTCAACAGGTCAGCCCTGTACTCCCAAAGTGCCAACCTCCGGCGCAGTCTTGTGAACAGTTTAACAGAACAAGGTAACCCTCTTGTCTGTTTTTGTGAGTTCGAATTAACCTTTGGTCTCAAGTCTTGGAGGGATTCAAACTGTGAACCTCTTGTTAGCGTACCCAATGCACAGACTCAGATATATCTGTCTTCAGGGGCTAGATATCTTTGCCTACTGGCACCTAACCAGGTGTACAAAAATGGGAATAACATTATCCTAAAGGTCTAGCTATTTGGAATCCACTGAAACACAGATAATTTTGTGTAATCTTCTGTTATGTTTTAAATGTATATATTAAACCAATGAGAATTATTTCTGTTTTTCAATATAATCTGGTGTTAATAGTATGGGATATTTGAAAAACTGCCACAAAGCTTCTGAAGAAGGACCTGATTGGTTGAAGGTAGAGCACTTTGTTCTTTTCTGTAACATCCGTGTTGGTCCAATAAAAGGTATCAAATCATTTGTTTCTGGATCTGTTCTTAAAAGGACCAATACGGCACCTACAACATTCTTTTGCATCATGGAAGATACCAAAATTAGCAGGACATGGCAGTTGCATAACATTAAGAAGAAACTAGCACAGCTACACAGTGACATCTACTTTTTATCCCAGTGCAAAAGGAATAACATTATCCTAAAGGTCTAGCTATTTGGAATCCACTGAAACACAGATAATTCTCGTAATCTTCTGTTATGTTTTAAATGTATATATTAAACCAATGAGAATTATTTCTGTTTTTCAATATAATCTAGTGTTAATAGTATGGGATATTTGAAAAACTGCCACAAAGCTTCTGAAGAAGGACCTGGTTAGTTCGAAAACTAGAGCACTTTGTTCTTTTCTGTAACATCCATGTTGGTCCAATAAAAGGTATCAAATCATTTGTTTCTGGATCTGCCCTTAAACTTAATAAAGACCTCAGATTATTCTTACCTTTTTCCAGTTTGGTATCACCATTGAAGCTTATGCCCAGTGTCTGCTGTAACCATATATACTCTACTTGTAAAGGAAAGAAATCAAAGACAGACCAAGTAAGCTCTAAAAGAGTTTCACTAAAATAGATAATAATATGTAAAACATACAATACAGAACTATTATATCACAAGACATACAAATCTTTTAAAATAACAAGGTTTTAAACAGTGCAGTTCTTACTACAGTTCTTAGATTTGTCTGTCTCTCTAAATACCTGCTTAAAAGTGCTGCAAAGATGTTTCTTTGTCAGAGTGTAGATAAGTGTGTCTGAAAGAAAACAGAATAATGTTTTAAAAGCTGGTTTCCCCACGTATTTGCATGAAGTCACGTAGCTCCTCCCTGTCAGAATATATATAAAAAAATATCTATGTAAAGAAACAGGATGTCTTTTCCAAGTATTAAATTCTGAAACCTCAGCATGACTGATGTTCTTCAGATGACATTTCTTTGATCTATTGATCAAGCTTCCCTCTCACACAGACACCAAAGCATTTATGATTTCGCACTAGTGTACAAAACCTGGTTTCCTCCTCTTGAAACATCATAAAATGGATATGCTCAACTCAGACCTCTTCCAGCCTGTAATTAACTTAGACAGCACAGATCATCTTTGATCAAGGCCTGGTCTGTAATTAGCTCATGGCTTTCACGTAACACCTTGTCTCTAAAACCTGTGTGTGTGTGTGTGTGTGTGTGTGTGTGTGATCTCACATGCTGTTTCAGCCTTTCTCATGGGAGGCAGTCCTACACATTTTATATTTTACAAAAATGGTCATACAGCAGTCAGGCCCAGCTGTCCACATCACAGCAGTAATAGCAGGTCTTGTACCTCGAAAGTCCCATCGGGTCTGTCAGTCTGCTGTTTAGCATAGGTGTGCCTCCCTTCTTCTAGCAGGTGGTGCTGTTTCCCCTATATCATTTTCTAATCACACCAAATAGCAAAAGTGACACCCTTGGCACTGTAACAAATCTGAAAGTTTTAGATTCAAACTCTAAAGTTTATTTATTTGTAAGCAAAAAAGTCTTAAAACCATATTTGTTCACATTTTAACCTTTTGAACTGTTTCAACAGTTGCATTGACAATAACAAAATGTTCAGGATCCTGAGATCCTGGGACTGAAAACATGCATGCCAAATATCAAGTTACCCCATCCAAGAAAGGTCACAGTATTAAGATGCAAAATTGTAGTTAACCATTGTAAGGACAGGGATCAGGCTTGTGGGGATATAAAATTATTTTATTTATAAATACAGTATTTTGCAATTTATTTAACTAGGATGGCCATGCTGAGCTGAAGAATCTTGTTTCCACTGGTGTTCTGCTTCTACCTGTTTCTGCAGTTGGGAGGACTGGAGTACTGTTGCCCAGGGTTCTACAGTGAATATTGACAGTAGCACTAGTGGGGTTTGAACCTGCAGTCTACTGGATCCCAAGCTAGTGCAGTTATTCAGTACTTTAGTTTCAACAAATCTCTAACAAAGTAGCAGCTAGCCCTTTTTGGCAATAGCCAACTCTTGTCTCTTGTTGCTTTTCTCTTACTAAGTTCTCCAACATTCTTGTTTATTTTTCTGCTGCTTCTCCTGTGTCTCTTCATTTTATCCTTTGTATCTCATCTTATGTATTTTTATTTGAAATATCACACAACTGGATAGCTGCTCTTAAATGTAACATCTGTTTTCTGTGACTCAGAGGGCTTTTCTGTATTAATTAGGAAAAACAGTCAATCAAGCCGTGCAGATAGCAGTGCAGATGTCACAACAGTGCAGAAAAATTATTTCATGAGAGTTTTAGGAGTGTAAACTGATACTGCAGGGATTTAATTCCCTTTGCCACTGCATGCACAAGATGTTCCATACAATAAAGCCCAGGAACTCTCCATGAGAAACTTGAAACCTCACACTGTATTTAGACAGTGTATTCTGTATCCTGTAACCAAGACCAATATTGATGAAAGAAAAGCCCCGGAATCACTGCTTCCTACATTATTCCAACAATAGAATGTTATTTATTTGTAACTTTTAGCCATGAAAGGCACACTAAGCTGTAATACCTTGTTTCCAGGTGTGTCCTGGTGGACTTGTTTGCTGATGGGGAATATTGACCATGACACTGGGGAAACTCCCAGCTCTTCCTACTGGGGGTGCTAGTTGCTTCTTGTTGAGGAGTCTGGAGGCGGGTATGATGGCATCCCAGGTGGTGAAGTCTGCCTCCCTCCCCTCCTCCCTCCCCACAAGGAGTACTGTGGAAGCAGTACCTGTTTCTGAATCTAACAAACATGGTTTGTTGCCTGATGCCTTAGAGATGGAGATTGGTGCTGTTGCAGAGATCTCTACTGAACCTGAGTCTTGTGTTGAGACTATTCCTGTGTCTTCTGCACCTGCTAGCAATGGGAGTCTGCAGGCTCCACTGTATCTGCCAGAACGACTGATGAAGATGAAGAACAGATTTTTGCAGAGGAAGAGGCTAAGCACCCTCTCCGGAAACTGAAGCTTAGAGGCGTAGATGCTGCCAGACTTGTTTTCAGGCTGCTGGAGGAATTGATGGTCCGGTTAAGCTTCTGGCACCAGCTGCGTGGATCAACAATTGAGGCTCCCAATGGCTCTGAGTCTCAGCTACCTGTCCAGAGACCACGTCAAAAATAGACTACCCCAATCAAAGTACCTGGAGCCTGGAAGAAGCCTTGAAAAATGCTAGACGGATTAAAAAGGTGATACTTGGCAAGTTGACCCATTGCAGCTCCAGGCTTCAGGAATGGTTTGAATTGATGAAACAGAATGCACATCCTGTGCCAGCAAGCATGACAGACCAGCTTCATATCCTGGGTGAGCTCACCCTGAATCAGACTGCTCCCAAGTCTTCCACGGATTCTGAGCACACTCTCCCCTGTTACTGTCTCTCCTTCATCTAAAGTGATTGTGGCCTTCATTTAATCTGCAGCTGGTAACCTCTGGACTGTTACTATGGCCACTCACCTGTTGCAGTCCAATGATTCTGTGTACTCAGCTTCTCGGTAAGACACTACCGTGATTCCGCTACTGTCCAGATACCTGTTGCCCCCGGCCGAGTTTTCCTGCACCTAAATCTACTGTCTGTTCTAACTCTATCCAGATCCAAAGTCCTGGCAGAGAAACAGACCCCTTGTTAATGATCCAGAACTCTTACATTATTGGTGATTAGGGTTCTAGCGCTCACTCTGTGGGCTCAGAAACATTTGTGTCAGAAACAAGCCTCTGCTGACCTCGAACGCCCTGATGTTCTCTAGATGCAGGAGGATGCTGCTGTTGCTGCTCAAATGAACAACGTGATACAGCCCCTGCCTTTTCCCTGTAACCAGAAGTTGTAATTCAAATTCCAAGTGATGTCCGCTCCCAGCCATGCAAGAACCTGCACTGCAGCGGCTCCACAGCAACCAGTTCTACATCCAGTACAGTTCCTGACAAACCTGGTACACACTGGGAAACCATAATCGCTGCCTTATGTTGAACTGCCACCAGACAAAAGTCCACAAAGGGGGCCAGCCCATCGGTGCAGCGGGTGGATTCTGCTTGCAATGCCAGCGCACCTGCCCGGGAACTGACCTGCGTGTCGGAGGGCTGGCGGGGAAAGGATTGAGCATTCCACGAATGCCTCCTTCTCAGGGGAGAGTGCGGTGTGTCCAGTGCTTGAGGGATCCCATAGTGGAGGCCAGGGGCTCCCCAGCCACCAGCCCAACAAGACACTGATGGATGGGATGGATGCTGGCGTCATTGCAACTCCTGCCCCGCTTAAATGGGGAAAAGTGCTGCCTTCACCACCTCCGTATGAAGCTCACTCCCGGCTGCAGTCGGCTCCCAGGTAACTCCGCCCTATCCCATTGATTGCGGCACCTCTGGCTGGATGCTGTGACCCCGTCCTGGGGAAGCCGGGGTACTGGGAGGCGGCTAATATGGGATGCCAGCCGGTCTGTGACTGAGTGGATGGCTGTGGTGTTGGAGGTGCCAAAATGCTAAAAAAAAAAAAGTCCACAAAAGAAATTTGCAGACCTCTTTCAGACTCGTGTTACCAGCCTGCAGAAGAAATGCTGCCTACTTAGATACAAAGGGGCATTTCAGAGATTCTGATAGAGTCTATTTGGGACTACATTGATCAAAGATTCAATGCATTGTATCTCTACGGAGATTTATGCTATTGTTCATACTCAGGAAACTCCATCTTCAATATTAACTTTAAAACAGCTGCAGGACTTGAGAGGGTCTGGGAAAAAGTGTCATGCCTTAAAGTAGACTCTGCTGTGGTCCCCTTCTTTACTTTACTTTACCCATTACTAAGCCTTCCATAAGACAATTATTGTCCTGTTCAGAAGTGAAGGGTTAATGTTGTGATATGACAATGGAATGACATGCTCGGAGTTTAGAACCCATACTGGACTCCGAAAACATGTGGAATGGGGGCTGGAGGATCCGAGTTAAGTTGAAGGAGGAGGAAAATGGAATAGAACATCTATCTAGGGAAAGACAATGGCATACTTTATCAAGGGCAGCTGAAGGCTTGTTTTCTGTGCAGATCTAAATTTCATCTAAGTGATAACCCACCGCGCAGTGGTTAGATTTCTGCTTGTGACACTGACGACCTTGGTTCGGGAACAGATCCGGGAGTCGGAGGGCTGGCCGGGGCGAAGGATTGAGTGTCCTGGGACTGCTGTCCCTTCTCCAGAGGAGGTAGGGGTAGAGTGTCGGTGCTTGGTGGACCCCTGTTGGAGGCTGGGGCACCACAGTGACTGGTGCTAGCACACTGGGGGTGTGGACGCTGGATGTCATTGCACATCCCTGCCCCCAGGGCAGCATACTCAAAAATCACTGACTGTCCTGGATGATGCCTGCCTCCAGCACTTGGCCTCAGTGGTTCCCTGCCCCTGCTGACCAGTTATGGCTCTGTGGCATTGCCGACCCTGAACAAGAAACTAGGAGGCAGTGTCAGTGGTGGTCCCTGCCGACACCTTCTCCCATCATAGGCAGGGGTCTGTCTGGTGCCATAGCCCTGCCCTGGGGGTAGGCCAGGAGGTATCAGCGGGGCAAGGCAAATAGGGAATAAGGCAGGTTGTCCGGGCTGAAGCAGAATAGTAGGGCAGCTGGTTAAAAAAAAAAAATAAATTAAAAAAAGAATTTCATGTAAGTAATGAAGGAGGCACGTCAATTCCCTCCTTGACAAGTCATAGTGAACAATTAGCTGTGGTGACAACTGTGTCCCTGCCAAATTTGTTTCCAAACAGTTTGCTCCCAGAACACATCGAATTAGACTCGAACAACAGTGCCAGCAGAGGTGCAGGTTTTGCAACCCTCGGAATATTGGGTCATCTGGTGGGCATAAAAAGGCTTAAAGGCGTACCTACTTGAATACAGCTCCTGCAACTGCTACAACTGACAGGACCTTTCAGGTCATATGAAGGAGGCCTGATAACACCTCCTCCATGCAGCCAAGTAGAAAAACCAGGGTAGACTTGTAAGTTGAACACGTCACTGAAAAATCTTAGATCCCAGGGTCTTGGTACCGAATGATGATCCTGCCTTACAGTCTTGGATTTATCAAAGGTTTAGAATTGAATGTATTTGTACTATATTGTAATGTTGTAAGTAATCTTATGAGTTGTATGATTGACAGTTTTATCGTCTGCTTATTGTTATTAGCTAGTCTGTGAATTATCTCTGTAATTAATCGTAGGTTGCCCTGAAAAAGGGCCTCCAGAGGTCCAGTGGGTTTACCGGTCAACAAAATTTAAATAAATAAATAAAACTGGTGCCCACCTGGTCAGAGGTTTTATTATAATATCTATAGTGGGAACAAATTGCAGAGGAATGAATTTGGCAGGGCTGCAGTTGTCACGCAGCTAATTGTCATGCAGCAACTTGTCAGGTGAGCAGTTGATGGAGCAAATTGACATGAAGCCATGTAATGTCTGTGTCCAGGGTAAGTCTTTCCTTTGTGCGGAGTTGGATCATCTCTGTGCCCAATGTGATAACCCTTTGAAATGCAACTTGTGTGACGAACACGGTTATTCCTTCTGCACATGCCCCTGGCCCTCCACAATACTGATGAAGGTCTCAACTAAATGGAACAAGACTGTTATGTCAACATATCTCATAAAATAGGTCCTAAATTAGGCCCATGACCTTCTCCTTCTTGGTCCATTTTCTAGATCCTGCTTCCAGCCTACTAGTGTTCTCGACAGACCCTCTTGAGAGTGCCCTCTGCTGGTCACAGTGATTGAATGGATGAACCCCAGACACTTACCCAAGGCACTGATTCTGTTAACCTGTCACATCTTCTCCTGTGCCATCCACTTCTTCTCGAATTCTATGCAGTTCCTGAAGTAGTTACGCACGTGCAGTGGTCACTATAGCTGCTTTAAATGAAAAACAGCTGCTGCTGTAGCACTACAAGATGGCTCTGAACTTTCTTAGCAAATGGTTGTGTTTCACACTTCTTCTGAGAAACTTTCAAAGGATAAAGAAACAAGTTTGCAGGCTGTGCTATTCCCCGCTCCAGATTCTGACATTACTCCATGACCACTAGGTGGGGTCACACCAGAGGTCAGCCCAAACCAAAGTTGCAGTGGATGGATACTATTTCTACATCAAATAAATTTGATCCTTTGTTCACTAAAGAACAGTGGGAGATACAGACCAGGAGGGTGGATGCTTCTTCTGTTTTGTCTCCCAGAAGGACATGTGTTCTGAGTCTGAAGAGTTGCCGGTATCCAGTGATGATAGTGACGAAAATGGCGATTACAAAAATAGCGACTCATTTTCAGCACTGTCATTCAAACCCCAGAAATCTTACTGTATTCTGACAGATGCAGTATGGTCTCCTGTAGGACTGTCCCAGAGCGAAATGTTTAATATAACCTATGCTAATAGGGAATGTTAGGCTTGAGCTCAGTTTTCAAACCACTGTCCCGTTGCACTTCCTGCAACCGTCAGATTCTTTACTTCAGCTTGCCTCAGTAAGGCGCTCCAGAGAGCTCTCCTTCACTTTGACTGAAGAAAAGTATTTATCTCGGGTTTTTTAAGTCCGTTGTTTATTTCGATTTTTGAAGCACTGTACTTGGTTCTACGGTAGACTTAGTCTAGATTTAGTGAGTTTTGGTTAGTTTTTCAGTTCCTTAGCAGTTCTTTTAACTGAGAGGAACTGACAATATTTACTTCATTTGATTATTTCTAAGATCTGTACTTACTTTCTTCTACCTTCCAGTAAGGAGGTGTAATTTGAATTCAAATATTTTGACTAGTTACGGGTTAATTCTGGGTTTCATCGGTTTAATAGGCTGAATAGTGTCAGCGACGAAGAAGCGAACAGGCCCTACAGGTTTCCAGCATTGTACAGAGTGTGAGGAACCGTCACCAAAGCAGATCCTCAGTTAATTTGTGTATTTTGTTTGTGGTTTAACCACCTCAAGGAGGACGGTGAAGTTTGTAAGAACTTCCCTCAGTCGATGCTTGAGAGGCAGCTTAAACAACTGCAGGAGAAGATATCTGATAAGGCTGCTGACCCAGCTAAGGACAAACCGGTTACCAGTCAGAATGAACCAGAGGAACAACCTTCTGACCAGGGTGATGGATTCCTTGTCTAGAAAGCGTCCTGCTGATACAGCTGCTAACCCAGCAACCACAGGAAACAGAAAGAAGAAAGAAAGCATGCAGTGGTCGAACGTAGCCGGTTGATTGTATCGGGTTCTGACCACTGAGGAGATGGCAGATGTCAGAATTAGTCAGGCACTCCAACCGAGTACGGTTCGGTTGAGAAGTGGCCGTGTCTTCCTACCTCTGGCAGTACTTTGGTTCCGGTTCCTTGGAACACGAAGAGGAACATTTTGGCGGAGGAAGAAGATGATGCTGCTGATGATGATGATGAAGATGAGAGGAGTACGAGAACCGATTGAACGGATATTTCTGACTCCTGACAAAGGGAATGAGGATCATACCTCTCACTTTGCATTTATCAAGCAAGTGGCTCAGTCCCTTGATCTTCCTACCTAGGAGTCAACTGACGAGGAAGAAGAGCAGGACTACTTGGAGATGATGGATGTGCCAGTCTCTAAAAGACTGCTACTACCCATCCATAAGTCCCTGAAGAAGCAGGTTAACAAGATTCTGCAGACCCTACTTCAGTTGACAGAAAGGTGGATAAGAAGTACTGGGTGGCTAAGGGTGGAGCAGAGTTCCTGTTTGGGCACCTAGCCATGAGAGAGCGGTGCAGGCTGCTGCCTGTGATAGGCAGGCATCCTCTTGACATCTCACCTTCCAGATAAAGATTCAAGGAGGATGGATTCCATTGCTAAAAACTGTATTTGGGATCCTCTCTGATCATCAGGCAGGCCTCATACATGACCTATATAGCCAGATCTCAGAGGACATTGTGGAACACTGTGATGGAGATCACAAATCTGTTCCAGCCCTATGGCAGCTGATCTGGAGGAAACTGCAGAAAGGGCATTGAGGCTTCAAAAGCACAGTTCAGACTGGCTGTGGATAACAGTGATACTGCAGCCAGACAGACGCCTCTTCTGTGTCACTCAGAAGGTTTGCATGGCTCAGGACTACTAACCTGACTCAGGACACACAGTCCAAGGCTTTGGACATCCTTGTGAGCCTACTCTCTGTTTGGTGAACAGACCGAGGCCTACATGAAGAAGATGGATGGTTACAAGACAGCTTATAAAAGTGCTGCAGCCAAAGAGAAGGCTTCTACTCCCTAAAGCAACAAGTCAGGGAGCCAAAGTTAGGGGACAGTATAGGCCATTCTTCTAGCCTCAGGCCTACCCCCAATACCAACAGCAGAGGGGTTACTTTGGGGCAGAGGCAGAAGGAGGCAACTGAACTAGCCCCAGTACCCAGTCAGCATCCTAACCTAAGCAGGCACCCTGAGGTGACTGCTCAGATCGCCTCCCCAACCCAGGTAGGCTGGCCCACTACCTCCAGGAATGGCATACCATCACTACAGACAGGTGAGTCCTGGAGATAGTGGGCCAAGGCCTAGCTCTCAGTTTCAGGTTCAGGCCAAAGCTGAGAGCAAGGGTCTTCAGACCATCCTCCCCATCAGAAACAGTGTTGCTGGAAGGGAAGTCTTAAACCTCTTATCCCTGGGAACAATAGAGCCAGTTCCTCTAGCACAGAGAGTGAAAGGACTCTATTCAAGGTACTTCCTCACAATAAAGAAAACAGGGGAGTGGTGATCCATACTGGATCTCGGGCACCTAAACGGGCATCTGCTGAAGCAAAGGTTCAAGTTGGTGACCCTGACAGCAATCTTTCTAACCCTAAGACAAGGGGATTGGTTGGCACCCTGGATCTAAGGGATGCATACTTCCACATCCCCATACGACAGTCCTGCAGAAAATTCCTCGGAGTCAGACTGCCATCAGGCCACTACCAGTTCAAGGCAATGTCTTTTGGACTTACTTCTGCTCCAAGGATGTTCACAAAATGCTTGGCTGTGGTTGTGGCAGACCTCTGGAGGCAAGGAGTGGTAGTTTTCCTTACCTGGACAACTGGCTAGTGGTAGGGCAGTCTCCTCAGCAGGTAAAGCAGTCTCTCGCCTCCACATAGGAACTACTATGGTCACTGGGGTTCTTGGTCACACCTACAGAAGTCAAGGTAACAGCCAGTACAGCTCCTGGAATTCATAGGAGCCGAACTGACTCAGTGAGAGGAAAGCTTTTCTTCCACAGACAAGGGCAGACAGCCTGGTATAGCTAGCAGGCACCTTCAAGCTTCAGCCTAAGGCCAGGCAGGCATTTTCTGCAGTTGTTAGCCACATGGCAGCCTCAACAGCTACAGTGTCAGAGGCAAGGTTTCAGATCAGAGATGTCCAGTATCATCTCAGGCTCTACTGGCACCAGAAAACAGATTCATTATCAAAGCTTGTTCCAGTCACACAAATGCTCCTGCAAGCACTTCAGTGGTGGTTGGACATAGACAACCTCAGGCAGGGAGTTCCATTCCTACAGGAACAACCCTCCTTGGTGCTAACCAGAGATGCTTCCATACTGAGGTGGGGGCACACTTGAAGGAGCTCACTGCTCATGGTACATGGCTCAAACAGGAGTCATTGCTTCACCTTAACCTGCTGGAGCTCAGAGCAGTCTTCCTAGTACTACAGGCATTCTCCAGCAAGCTGCAGGGAAAGGTGGTGCAGGTCAGGACAGACAACATGACCACAGTGTACTACATCAACAAACAGGCAGGCACAAGGTCAACACCCTCTGTGCACAGAAGCCATGAAAATATGGAGGCTGGCTTACTGTCTGGGAATTGTACTGTCAGCAGTTCACTTACCAGGGAAGGACAATGATGCAGGCAGATGCACTGAGCAGGATAAATCAGAACCATCACAAATGGTCCCTGATCAAGCAGGTGCTGTAAGTGGTGTTCAAAGGTGGGGCACTCCAGAGATGGACCTTTTGCAGCTCCAGACAACTTCCAGCTTCCCCAATTTTGCTGCAGGCTACCGATGAGGGCTCATTCCCACTGGACGCACTGATCTTGGACCGACAGGGAAGTTTCTGTATGCTTTCCTTTGCTCTGAGGGTCCTGAAGAACCTCAGATCCCAGCCAGCTACAGTGATCCTCATTGCCCAGGCTGGGCCAGGCAGCCATGGTACTCCCTGGTTCTGGCATTATCAGTGGCCAAACCAATTGGCTTCCCGGGAGGGACAACCTGTTGACTTCTTCCCAGTGCCTGATCCTCTACCCCAACCTCCAGTCTCTCAGGCTCAAGGCCTGGCTCTTGAGGACTTAGAGTATGCTGACCTACATTTCTCTGAAGGAGTCATGGAGGTCCTTAGGGTTTCTAGAAAGCCTCCACTAGGAAGACTTACACATCCAAGTGGAAAAGATTCTCCATTTGGTGTCAGAATAAGAATCTGACCACACTCAGATAGGGTTGCCAGTGGCTCTAGATTACCTAACCCATCTTCATTCCCTTAGGCTAAGACCATCCACACTGAAAGTGCACTTGGCTGCTGTCTCGGTTTGCCTGTGAGCAGGAAAGGCATCATCTCTGCCCTCGAATTCAGTGTTCAGAAAATTCTTTAAGGGGTTGCTACATTTGCACCTACCACATAGAACTCCCACTCCAGTGTGGGACCTGAACATATGTATTACACAGCTTATGCAGCCACCTTTTGAGCCTATGTCATCAACTGATCTCAAGTATGTAACTTGGAAAACTGTGTTTTAGTTGCAGTCACCTCGGCCGGAGGATTAGTGAGCTCCAAGCTTTGTCCATGGAGACTGACTATATTGCATTTCACAGGGACAAGGTGGCCCTTAAGACCAACAATAGGTTCTTCCCTAAGGTGGTGTCTGAGTTTCTTGTAATCAGTCCATTACACTACCAGTCTTTTCACTGACCATTCTTCTTCAGAGGCGTAGACTGCATAGCTTGAACTTGAAAGAGCTATCAGCTACTACCTGGAGCATACAATGGGCCAGAGTGGAAAATACCTAACTCCTTTGACCTGTGGGGAAGTAGGAAAAGGTAAACCAGCCATGAAGAGGTCCTCAGAAAGGTGGATTGTGGCATGTATCCAATTCTGTTATGGCAAAGTGGGCAAGCAAATCACCACAGGGGCTCAGGGCTCACTTCCACCAGAGGAACAGCTGCATCAATAGCAGCTTCACGGGACATCTCTTTGCTGGAAATCTGCAAAGCAGCTACCTGGAAAACAGTTCACACATTTACTAAACATTACTGCCGGATACCCAGGCTAGAGTGATACCAGGTTTGGCACAGCAGTCCTGCAGAGTCTGTTTCTAACTAGGTCCTCTGCCCACCTCCAAAGCACGCTTGGGTAGTTCTGCATTTGTCAGAATGCAGTAAGATTTCCTGGGGTTTGAAGAAAACATTATTTACCATAGTAATCTTGTTTCTTCCAAAGGAATCTTACTGTATTCTGAGCTCCCACCCTTCCTCCCTGCTAGGACCTACAGGGCACTGCATACTGTCTGTACAACTGATGTTGGAAACCTGTGGGTACCTATTAGTTTCTTGGGCATCTGTTGACTTGAGTCTTAGGAGATGCCCTCTGTTATTTAAGAGGTATTTTGTTCAAAGGGGTATTGATTGTTTTGTTAGCTTAGATTAGTTAGCTCATTTGTGTAGCTTCTGCATGCTTCATAAGAATCTGACAGTTGCAGGAGTGCAGCCAAGGTCAGTGGTTTGAAACCAAGCTTTTGCCTAAAAATTCCACTATTAGCATAGGTTCTATTTACCACTTTGGCTCCAGGACAGTCCTATGGTAAGACCATACTGCAATTGTCAAAATACAGTAAGATTCCCGTGGAAAAACAAGATTACTATAGTAAGTAATGTGTTCTTTGCACTACCCTGCAATGGTAGCAACCCTACATGAAAATGAAACGTGGGGAAGAAACGACCAGAAGGGAGATAGCGAGGGAAGGGAGGGACAGAGAAGGGGTTTTAGGGACTTGTGCCTGCTGCCGCCGAGCTAGCCATGTGGTGTGGTGGCGTGGTGGCTAGCTCTGGCTCAGCAGGTACTGGGTTTGGGGCTCAGGACTGGAGGTAGATGTTTTGCCACCACCATGCAGTGGGACTTAATTTTTTTTTCAAAACTCAACTGTGCCTCCTCCCAACATGCACTGCCCTGGAGTTGAGAATCTAAAATCAGGGTGTTCGGGGAAGCAGCCAGTGGTGGGGCGGAAACTTCACATACAAAAATTTTTGTTTTTCTGGATGTCGGTCACGCAAGTGTATATCACTGATTTGCTTTTTGGCGATAGACACTCATCATAATAGCGATCACTGTTTTGCGATCGCTGTTACGACATGGAACCAGTTGCCCTGCCCACCTACTCAGAGAAAGAGGAAAGGCTCAGCCAAACAGGCTCCAAGGAAACTTAAAAGAAGTAACTTTTGGTTCAGCTTGCAAAGCGCCAATATAAAATGTTGACAATTAGTAGTTTTGCCCTCTCTGAATTTTTTGTTGTTTCTTCATGGCCTATTCCTTTTCCAGTCTAAGCTTTGCTTACTTAAAACAAGAACAATTAAAAAAAAAAAAAACTTAAATGTAGCTTGACAACCTTTTCTGTTTTACAGCAGATTAATTACTCTTATCACTTTCTTACAAGATGCCA
This sequence comes from Neoceratodus forsteri, assembly GCA_016271365.2. Classification (NCBI taxonomy): domain Eukaryota; kingdom Metazoa; phylum Chordata; order Ceratodontiformes; family Ceratodontidae; genus Neoceratodus; species Neoceratodus forsteri. The sequence continues at coordinate 1,088,740,865 of CM057459.1, forward strand.
GATTGCAGCTTATGGTAAACATTGCAGGAGCTCAAAGTCCAGGTATTGGGGCCATCTTTTGGTCTATTAGTGAAGAGCCATGCACTGGACAAGGTATACCTTTAAGTTTACTGGTGCATCCATCACTAGACTATTGAAGTTGGTATCTGGCAAGACCATGTTACTGGATATGTACTTTGAGGGCCATACATGTTGCTTGATTTTGTATATTTCCCTCAAACATACTGTAGTTGGCGCATTGACTTGTTCAAGGTTGTTTAACTGTGCCTTTATACTGCCAAAAGTGTGATTTGGTGGTGGGGGATGATTTTAGCTGTGGGTTGTCTGCTACAGATGGGGGCGAAAACTACGATTAAAATTTTTTGAATCAGGTGTACCCAAAGGCAGGATTGGTTGATGCTCAAACCACTTTGCAAGAGGCAAAGTACAACATACATATTACAGAGAATCTGTTTCTACGAGAATAGATTTTGTCTTTATCTCTCCTTCTCTGCCGCTAACCTCTTTTCAGACTCGTCTTGTGGAGATCTCTGATCACAAACTTATCGGAATCATGATTGCTACAATGCCCACCCCAAACTTGGTCCTGAATTTAATGCATGAATGCCTCCCTGGTGGGCAGCAGTTCTGTTCAGAAGGAATTATACTGCTTATTGTCAGGTAGGAAATCTGTCCTCTGGTTATGCTAACCCTGCTCTGTGATGGGACGACAAACAACAGATCTAAGAGAATTCTTTACGTCTCGGGCGGGGGATGAAACAAAAATCATATTTAGACTAGAAACATTGAATTTGTCAGCAGATAAGGATCACTTGGCCCATGCAGTCTGCCATTTGTCCTTACCTACCGTATCACCACAGTCCCTACTTGATCTCCGGCTCTTTCTCCCACCCCTCATTCCTTTCCATTAAGAGTCTCTTGTACCTGTCCCATGCTTTCTTTAACCCCACCAATGTTTTCACCCCACCACTTTGTCTGGTAGACTATTCCAAGAATCCACCATTCTTTCTTTGAAAAGTACTGCCTCACATCTCCCTTGAATGTGCCCACCTCCAGCTGCTTTGCATGTCCCCTTGTTCTTGAGCTTCATTTTTTCTGAAGAATACTTTCCTCTTGTCTTTATTTACCCCTGTGAGTTATTTGAAGGTCTCTGTCATATCCTGCCTCTCCCTTCTCTTTCAGGGTGTACATATTGAGTTCCTTTAGTCTCTCCTTGTATGGCTTTTGCTATGGATCCCTCACCATTTCATTGCCCTTCACTGGACCGCTTCTCTCCATCTGTGTCCTTCTGGAGTTGTAGCCTCAGAACTGTACACAACATTCTAAGTGAGGTCTTAACAGTGATTTGTGCAGAGGTTTTTTTTTTTCCTGGACCCCCGAACGCTCTGTCGGAGGTCAGCCCTAATGTCCCTGCTGCCCCCTCATGCCCAGGCTTGCACCCTAGACGGGGCCGCTGAGAGGATTCCCAGTGGGTCGTGTGTAAGCTCCGGCTTACCCCTGGGTTGGGGCCACGGAGAGGCCCACCCGATGGACACTGGTGGCAGTGGGGGCGGTGGCAAGCCAGGCATCATGCCCGGGCTGGCTTATTGCGTCAATGGTAGAGCCCTGGGGTGGGGACTTGCAGTGTGCCAGCATCTGCCCCAACCCCTACATATTGGTGCCGATCGCGGCTGCATCCCCAGCCTCCGCCAAGGTCCAGGATGCAACGGACACACTTTCCTCCCTCCTCTTGGAGAAAGAGAGCAGTCTCAGGACACTTGATCCTTCTCCCCTGCCAGCCCTCTGACACCTGGATCCATTCCCGAACGGGGTTGTCTGCGTCGCGGAAATCAACGATGCGCCGAGACCAGCTGATCTGTACAGGTTAACACCACCTCCCCCACTTCTGCGGTGTACCTCTCTGTTATACTTACGATCCCCATTTCATAGGTTGGTATCATTAGTAGTACAAATTCTGGATAATTACAGTGAAGAAATCAGGAATGTAAAACAACAAATGATGGCTATTACAATATAATAGAATAGCTTCCTTGTGTAAGGAACAGAAGTTTGGTACCCAGGAAAACATGCCCAATTCAGCTCAAATCCTTAGCTGCTCAGATCGGTTCTCTAAGTGGTTTATATTTCCACTATAACTGATGGTTTGAAACAGCTTATACCAATGGTCCAGACATCTTGCAGCAGGTAAAACATTTTTAGCAAATCCTTGAGGAGGACCCTTTCTGTAGTCTCTTGAATCTGCCTGCTAATTCATGTTCCCGTACAATAGGACTGGTTGCCAGTTATTGAGGCGGTATCTAAGGGAGAAGTTCATGTGTCTTAAGGAAAAGTTCATTATGCCATCTCCTCACTTACTTCAAACACTGCACCGGGAGGATGGTGTTCTGGGAGGATTTATAAATTGGATCTGAATATTTGATTGAGGAGCTAACACTTGTATATGTACATGCTCGCTTCCACTACTATCCCAGACTTCTTAAGTAATAGCTTATTAGTGCTGATATTTAAGAAAGGAGATAAAACTTTCCTGAAATACTGGAGTCCTGTTTGCCTGATCAACACCAATACAAAAATTTGGCCAGGATAATTAGTACTGGACTTTAACAAGTGGCTGAGCATATCCTTTCACTAGCCCTGTTTTTGTGCAATGCCAGCTAGGAAAATTAAATATAGGCCTTGTTAATTTGAGCGATAACTGAGAAGGGGAATGATGGTGTTTTATCAAGGTACCTCCTCACCCTGGACCAAGAGATGGCTTTCAAACTAAGTGTCACATTTATGTCTATTCTTTGTATGAAATGCCTATCATCCCCAGAAAATCTCTTTTATCCAGGCTTTATATGCTTCTGCATCTGTTTGTCCTTTTATTAACAGTTGACTTGGGAATAGTTTTGCCAACTTGGGGAGTACATCAGGGGTGCCTCCTGAGTCCTGCCCTATATGCCTTTTATATTGATCCTCTGCTGCATGTTTTGAACAGTAGAGCTAATGTTGTGGCTGTATTCCTGTCAAGGTTGTTGCCTACACTGATGACATTATGCTATTGTTTCAAAATGAGAACACTGTATACATTAAGTGGCCATGTCTGATTTAATTCTCATCCATCTCTGGTTCCACTGTTAATTTCAGTAAATGTTCAAGGTTGGCTACTGGACCCATAACTTCTGCATGAGTTACAGACATTTCAGGACTCTAACAATTGGCCTGCTAAAAATGTTTGGATGTTTTTCTTCTTTTTGAGTCACAGTAATATGACTTGGTACGGTTGGACAGAAAAACTGAGCACACCAAAAGTACAGTGGCTAAGTGGAAGCAATGGGACATATGTGTAACAAACAAAAAATGCTTTTTATGATTCGGTATTTTGATTGTTCCATTTTATAAGCCAAATTTATCCACTACCTATATCCTTGGAAAACTCTATCCCTAGTATCTTTTTCTCCAAAGGCTCTGGGGAACTATTTAACCCTGTAAAGTGCAACATTACCTACTTACTAGTGAAATCTGGTGGCCTGGACTTGGTCATCTAGATGATCTATTTCTTTTGCACCTTTTTATAGTAATTTTGGCTTCTTCTGACTGGTCAGTTCACAATTTAGGTACCCTTTTGAATTTGGTCTGTCTTTTATAGGTATGGTAGTGGGCTTAGTCAAACTTCCACATAGCTCATGTGCTGCTCCTGAATATTTTTATTTTATTTATTTAAAATTTGATGATGAGGAAAGGCTCACTGAGTTGAGGCTCATTCCAGGTGTGACCCAGGTACAGAGTGTATAGGAAGTAACAAGAGAAACAGGGAATACAGGCAGTTATCACAATCATTTTTCAAAATAGTACAGTACAAATTATGAAGATGTAGCAATTGGTCAGTGAGGAGAGAGAGAAAGATGAAGATAGGTCTACCTAGTGGTGGCGTCTAATGGTGAGTTGGAAGAGCCGAGTGGTGCCTCTGAAGTGCACTGGGACCGTTTGAGCACGTGGGACAATGCGAGTAGGGTAGGAGCCTGAGGAGCTGGATAAAGGCTGAACCAGAAGGGGCCTGGTAAAGGTTGGAGGGCAGTGGATTCCAGAAAAGGGGAGGCGGTACGAGAAGGCAAGTTAGCTGGAGAGTGTGAGAGTAGGGGAGGTAGAAGATGCGAGAGTCCCTCTGGCAAGATAGTAGCTTGGGAGGTGGTTGGGTTGAGCTGGGACGCATGAATGGGAGAGGAAGCCAACCCAGAATTTGCTTAATAGGGAGGTGCAGTGGATGGACACCTGTGGGAGAGCGGGCATGAGAGTGGGGTGTAGAGCAGGCAGTGGTGAGGGGGGCGGTGGTGAATTAGCAGAAGGAGTTGAGTAGGATGTCAAGTCTGCTGAGGGAGGATGGGCAGTTTCATAGACTACGCCTGCATAGTCTATAACTGGTAAGATTATTTTACATACGTGCTCACGGGTGGGGATCAGTAAACAAGATTTGTGGTGATAGAGGATTGCAAGTTTTGGTCAGAGTTTAGTGCAGATGGCTTCAACATGAGTGGAGAAATTGAAGTGACTGTCCAGCCATACACTCAGGTATTTTAAGGCTGTGACTCGCTCCAGAGGTGAGCTGTCCATGGTGCAGAGCGTGGGGGCTGGAGGAGTCAGCTTCTGTCTGGTGCCAAAAACCACGGAGACCATTTTTAGCATTTAGAGTGAGTCGATTTTCGAGGAGCCAGGATCGACTCTGTTGAAGTCATTTTGAAGAGGGGAGGACACTGTCATGGGATGGGCCAGAGGCAAAAATTACCATATCATATGTGTATAGATGAACATTGGAGGTGAGGCAGATGGAGGAAAGGTCGTTTATGAAGAGAGAGAGAAAGGATGGGGCCCAGAAGATCCCTGGGGAATGCCAGATATGATAGGTAGAGGAGAGGAGAGAGTGTCGCCTATTTGAACTGATTGTTGCCTATTGTGGAGGTACGAGAGCCAGGCGATTGCTGGTGGGCCAATGCCGAAAACACGGAGTTTGTGAGTAGCAGCAGGTGTGATACTGAGTCAAACGCTTTAGCCAGGTCTATGAACACGGCTGCTATGACTTGACTACTATCCATGGCCATGAGTATGGAGTCAGTTACCCTTAGAATGGTGGTTACGGTGGAGTGGTGTTTTCAGAACTCTGACTGACTGGAGAGAGTGTTGTTTGCAGTGAGGATGTCAGACAGTATGAGGGTTTCTTGGACTTTGGCTAGGGAGGGAGGAGTGATATGGGCCTATAGTTTCCAGGGCTGGTGGTGGTGTTTAAACCCAGTTTTTCTTAGTGGCGCTGCGTGTCCCAGATGCTCTGGAAAATACCGTGAGAACTGAGATAGTGCCAGGTTGACATCAGACAAGGAGAGGACCGGCCCAGTCAGCAGTAAGCAAGTCATGTACAAGGCTGGGACATCTAGGCAGTGAAAGGATCAAGACCAAATAAATTTAGGCTGGGAGAGTGGTGATTGGATTTTGCAGACGCAATAGGTGGCACAGTGGTCACTGAGGGTGTTGGAGTATATGCCTGAGGTGGAGATATGGTGGGGATGGGAGGATAAGACCCAATCCAGGAGGGTATGGTTTGGGACCAATGATTCGGGCATATAGGTCCGTGTATTAGCTGGCATAGGTTTAGGGCTTCAATTTTAGGATGGTTGGTTTGGCAGGGGAGAGCCAGTCAAGGTTGAAATCCCTAGTAGCACAAGTTCACCATTAGATGTTTTGGTGTGGACTGAAGTTATGGCCTTAATGATGGAATCGGTGAAGCCTTTGGGGTGGCATATAGGGCCCCGATGTAGAGGGGGTTATTTGCTACTGTACGTGACCACTTTGAGGTCTGTCCTGTTTTGTCCGTAGCCCTAAATAACTTGGAATCTAATATCCTAAAGCTATTAGTAAACCCTGGGATCCCCAGTAAATGTGGGATACCTTGTGGCTGTGTTGCCACGACAATCAACGTGAAAGATGCTCAGAAACATAAAGCCATTCAAGGTAGAATCTGTCTCAGAGAAGGTTTTTGCAGCAACTAAAGACATTGAGCAATTATTTTTCTTGTTCTTCATACAAGAATTTTGGAAGAAAATTGCCATTGCTTGGCATATCCAGTATTCCAATTTTTATAACTTCTGAGACGCTGGTGAAAGGTTTCTTTCCAGAATGGAACCAGTGGAGCTGTAATATTCTTTATTACCATATTTGCTTGCATAAAGTGGTGGTGTGTTTGGATTGCTCGATGCCAGTTTCTTCTGCAACAAAACACACAAGCGTGGATGAATTGTTACATAATATTGAATTTGAAATAGTAGCTGTTGCTTGATACGACTTTAATAGAGTACAAACTTTTGAGCAGCTGTTGAAAGGTTCTGAGGTGAGCATTCAAGGCACTGCAAACTGGGGTAGGATAGAGTTTATTTTCTATTTAGTTTCTTAGTCTTTACTATTTTATTTTATGTTTCATATTAATGGGTTGTACTGTGTATGATATTTAAGAACACCTTTCCCAAGTGTAAACCCATTAAAAGTAAACCGCCTCATTGGAGCTCCTCCGAAGCTACTTTTGCTTTTTTAGTACAGCCCTAGAAGGAAGGGAGGGATCGTAATTTGCTCCAAGGGCTGGCCATGATCCTTCTCCACTTCCTTGCCGATCCGCCCCTGCACTTTGAAATTTTGTGATGTCATTATAGGTCGAGTGCAGGGTGCACTCCATTCACTTGAGTGGAGGCGTCTTTCAGATGTAATTTCCTGATTGTAAATTGGGTTTAGGTGTCTGTTGATGCCAGTGTTCAACTAACAAGGCTCCTGTGAGTTGAACACTGGCATCAATAGGTACTAAAATGTGATTTACAGTCGGATGTTGCATTTGAAAAAGACACACCCATGCTTGACGATAATGACATCACAAAGCGTTGGAGGCGTGAGGCCGGATGCGAATATGGAAGTAGAGAGGGATGGTGTGGCCCCTCAGGGGCAAATTGCAATCCCTTCTCTTTCTTTTGGGGCTGTATTAGAAAAGCAAAAGAGCCTGGAGGAGCTCCCGATGAGGTAAGGAGCACCCTGTTTAATGGTTTTACAATGGAAAATTATTGAGAAAGGTGCTATTTAAGTGTTCTTGCATTTGGTTGTTATTGTATGTCTTTGAACAAATAAAAATTTCCCTACTCTTCACCGATAAGTGCCATGGGGTCTTTCACTTCCACCTGGACAGTGATTAAAGATGAGCAGAAGGGACCTCGGTTTAATGTCTCATCCGAAAGATGGTAGCTCAGCAGTGCAGCAGCCCCTTGCACAGCACTACAGTGTCAGTTATGTGTCATACCCCAAGTATCTGGTGTGGGTCTAGAACCCACAGCCTTCCTATCTTCGGCAATAGAGGCTGATATATTTGAGCAAAGTTGGCAGTATTTGAATTAGAAATAAAAGTGAAGAATGCTTTGACAGTTTTGCAGAATTTTCTGGAGAGAAGAGATGACCAGAGCCAACATTGTCCCATATCTGTTAATGAGGTGTTTAGAGTTTTACAGTTGCATTTATTTATTGGCTTCTGGTGACTGGGGGCCCACTGAAACTAGAGCTGTGTGGAATATAAAATTCTGCTGTCAGAATTCAGGTGAAATTTCCATTCATGAAAATTCCTTGAAATTTTGTTGAAATTTAAATTTCAGCTATTTCTGTCAAATTTTGAAGTTCTCATTCAAATGTTACTAAATTTGCAGGTATACAGGTCCATGCCAGGAGACAAGCAGAGGTGCTGCAGTTGGATCAGTGGGGTCATCAGCCTACTGCTACTAGGGCTCTCTCTGAATCCTGCTCCATTTTGTCAGAAGCCCGATTCTTTTTAACATCAGAAACTGCTTCAGTAACTTTGTGACTCTCAGCCAGTCAGTGCATGCAGCACTCTCAGGAGGAAAAGGAGCCATTTGTTTCAGTTCCGGGGTTTCATAGCAGCTTCACATGCATGGTCTCACTTTGAATGGTACAGCAGGAGTGGAGTCCTTGTGAGGAGTCAGCAGAGGAAATGCCAGGATACCAGGAGACTCTGCTCAACATCTTCCTTGCAGGCTGTGAGTGCCTGAAGTCAGTGCCATTGTCTAACTGTGCTCCTTCTTTCATTATATTGCATGTGTTGCCTTCGTCTGGGTAAAGTGTCGTCTCAAGACTGTGTGGTACTAATTATATCGCTCTGCTACTATAAAATACAGAGTGTTGTAACTGTCTTCTAGCGTCATTAGTCTTTTACGATACATTATCTAGGTGCTACTTAGATGTGCTGCTTGGCTGTTTCTACTGCTGATTTACCTCACTGTGCCTGTTTTTAATGTGGGCTAGATTATTTCTCTGCTTGTACTGTGTGCCTAACTACACTTAGGCCCAGATATTCAGACTACGCTAGACAGAGGTGCAAACATGGGTGCAGCACAACTGGAGGTTGTGCTGAGGGTCAGGGCTGGGTGATATTCAGTGGTGGTGTGCCATGGCGCAGACTGTTGAATATGGCAAGGTCAAGCGCCACATACTGCGCATGATGCACAGTGGCATTGCACGGTGCAAGCCACAGATAGAACTTAGGGATGCACCAGCACAAGTCTGGTGCGCTGGGCACATCATGCAGTATTCAGCAGGGACATGCAAATGAGGCTATAATATAGAAAAGCTCAAATGGGGCCATTTATGCCCTGTGCAGGGCAGCCCGCGACTTGCATCTGCGCTCCTGCACAGCATGATGTGTGCAGTGGGGATCCGGGCATCCCTTGCCTCAGAGCTGCGATCATGTATATGTCAACGGCACAGCCCCTGGTAGTCTAGTGGTCCCCCTCCTGAGTCCCTGATAAATGCCATAAATGACCCCGGTTGTGTAGTGGCCCCCCAAAGTCCCTGAGAAATGTCAGTTCTAGGGACATGGATATATTGTTCATCCACACTGTCTGGCAGGTATCCTTGCCGCTTTAAATCCTGCGGAAGGTCTTCAAGCTGGCTCCTCCCACCCACCGGTGGTAAAACTCGACTCCGCCCCATGGCGCCAGATCTTCCTTACGCTTGGAAGCTCAGGTTCCCTCCTTAACGCTCGGTATAAGACTGGTTCCTAATTCTTCCGTTTTGCGAATTAAAGTTTTCACTAAAATAATCTTGGTCTTCTATCCCTCGAGGCTGCGATGGACAAATCGACTCCCAGTTTCGGAGATGCCCTTGCGAACAGAAGATGTCTCGAGACGGATCCGCACTCCATGTGCGTCTACTGTCTAGGCCTGGGCACGACCTGCAGGCTTGCGACCTGTGCTCTTCCTTCTCAGCCTCACGTCCTCGAGGGCCGTGCTGCCCGTTTACAACTGGGGCGTCCGAAGCGTTTTCCTCCGGTGAAGTCAAAAGAGGCCAGTCGGCAGTTTCCGTGGCGGCGGGTTCAGCAGATCAGCTCGAGCAGATGATCCCCTCGAAGAGGGCGGTCGCGGGCCGCTTCTACCTCGACTGCGGCATTTGTCCCGCTCTCTCGGTGCCTCTTATTCAGCTTCTTTAAGGAGCTTTGTCTGACCCTCTGTACTAAAGGTGAGGACCAACTTCTGCTGGACCGTTTCTCGGTCCAAAGGGAGAGACAAGGGTAGTCCCACCATCAACGCTCTTGGGAAGCGGGAAAGATCCCTCTCCCGAGTTGTCGACCGTCGCCCGATTGGGCCGGCTGGCTTCGACCATTAGTCTCACGGTGTCCCTGTCAGGCCAGTTGACCGAGACTCCCCATCGGAGCGGTCGAGATTTTTCTCGACCCGTTGGGTTGTCGGCAGGAGAAGCCGAATCCCTCTCCCGGTTCCCCGGTGGGAGTTGAGGACCCTGTTGGCTTGTCTGTGCCTCTGGTTCCGGAGCCTTGGATGAACCCTCCGAACCGAGTGCACGTTCCCCACGACACCTCCCCGCGCCGTCCTCGGGAAAGCCGAGGTTCTTGGTCTCTGACTTCTTCGCGATCCAGCCCGATCCTGCGTCATAGGCGGTCTGATACCAGCGGCAAGCGTGCTGCTGCGATCCTCTTCCTCCTCCTCGGACGAGGGAGGCTTCGTCGTAAGTTACGTCGACGTGCGCCAAGGGACCTCATGTAGGCAACAGCTCCTTCTGACGGGAACAAGCTGGCGCCGTTGCCTTCCCGGCCATTAAGTGGCTGTCACGGAGTGGCGAAACAACCCTCGCTTTACCCGAGGGAGCCTGTTCCCTGGCCGGTTGTTGCCAAAACCAGCTGCCCCACCGATCCCGGTGGAACCTCCGCCGCCACAGCCAAGAGTTTAGGGTCTCGACCAAGAATTCTTGGTCGGCTCAGGGACTGCCCCGTAGGCTGTCTGTCACTCTCACTCTTGATCGACCTCGGCAGGTGGAGGAGGGTGGCCCAGGCCGAGTCAGCTCTTTGAGGACTGTTCGAAGTCCGGCGATTCCTCCCTTTCTCCCAAGTGAATGGACTTGGAGTCTTCAGGAGGACAGTCGGTGGAGCGATAGCCCTTCGTCCTCACAAGGATTGCTTCGGCTCATCTCGGAGTCCACGGGATGAAGCTCGAACCTGTCTCTAAGTGGGCCAGGTATCCCTCACGGAGATTCTGGACTGAGGGATTCCCCTCACGGAGGCCTTTCGGTGGCCGAGGCCATAGTGGGCCCGGCCTTGGAGCTCTGGCAGCCCTGCTTCCTGCCCTGCGCCTTCAGCCAGGATGGCCAGGAAGTATCACGGTCCTACTGGTTCCTTGTCTGGTTTTTGGAACACCCTCTGCCAGGGGTTAGTTACCGACAGCGTTTTCCAGTGTGCGGGAGCGCTAGGGATGTGGACAAACCTCCCGACAAGGGTCCAAGAAATTGGACTATGCGGGCGAAAGTCTGCGGCGTCCTCCCTCGGCCTTCGCCAGGCCAGTTCGGCCGTCCTCATGGCACATTTCCTCTCATGCCCTGTTGGGCTCCCTGGGCGAGGCCGTCCCTCATCTTCCAGCGGACCTGCAGACCACGGTTAGGCAGGTGCGGGACCAGGGCAGAGGCAGTGGCCAAACAGCAGCTTCAGACTGCTTTGGACATCGGGGACTCATGTGCCAGGTCTGTGGAGGCGCAGTGGCTATGCGTGGTCGGAGCTTGGCTGAGGATATCCACCTTCACCCGGATACCCAGCACAAGTTGGCGGATGTCCCTTCTTGGGGACCGACCTCTTGACCCTGGGGTGGAAGGTCACCTGCAGAGGATCGAGGAAGTCCAGTGCTACCTTGGACTCTGTCTCATCCGCTCAGAAGGACAAGGCGCAAACCACAACCTAAGCCCATTCGTCCCTCTGTGCCCGCACATCCGGCCCAGCAGTGTCAGGGTCAGCAGGCTCGAGCTTGGCATCCCAAACCCAGAGCCGGGACTTCCTCCAACAGGAAGCAGGAGGTAAAGGCCCAGGGTCCCTCGGCGGTCCCTCCTCCAAGCCTGCCCAGTGACGGGTTGAAAGGTGTCGCCCCCAGCCCGCCTCCACCCAGATTCCCCGTGGGAGAGATGGCTCCGTCACTTCCTTTCCGCCTGGTCGTTATTACCATGGACAGGTGGGTGTTGGAGTGGTAGGGAAAAGGCCTGCCCTTAGGTCAGCAGGCCCGCCCTTCAGGACCGTCACACCTCGGGGGCATCGGGATCCACAGGCCTCACTGTCGACTCGCCCGAGCTGACAGCTCTCCTCCTCCAAAGGAGGTGATCAGTGGTGGCGGACCTCCCTCAGACCGGGGTTTGTGTCCAGGTACTTCCTGGTTCCGAAGCGGACGGGGGCTGGCGCCCATTCTACCACGACTAAACAAGTTCCTAAGGTCTCAGATAATACCATCCCTGGAACTCGGCGTGTGGTTCTGCTCTCTGGACCTGCAGGATGCATTCTTTCACGTCTCTATCCATCCGTCACATCAGAGATTCCTTCGCTTCGGCGGAGGGATCCCTTCCAGTTCGAGCCATGCCCTTGGCCTGTTTCCAGCTCCAGGGTCTTCACCAAATGCCTAGCAGTGGTGACAGCTTTCCTCTGCGGTGCCGGGTCGGGTGGTACCCCTACCTGGACGATTGGCTGATAGCAGCCCCTCAGACGGGAGGTGGAGCGGTCCAGAGATCTGGCCCTCAGGTTTGCTCTCGAGTCGGCCTTCTCATCAAGCGAGGCCAAGTCGGAACTCGGGCGAAGCAGGTGATTCTTTTCATCGGGCAGGCTCGACTCTCTTCGAGCCAAACACGGCTCCAGGCGGACAGGGCGAGGTTCTTTCCTCCTTTGCCCAATCATTTCTGGTTGAGCAATCCCTTCACCGGGACTTCCTCGCCTCCTGGTATCGCAGCCTGCACCAGCGTGGTCCGTTGGGCCCACTGGCACATGCTCACTCTTCAGTGGGGACTGGCCAGCCAGTGGTCACACCGCTGCGATCCATTGGACCAGCTAGTGATGGTGACCCAGGGATATGGGCGCTCTCCGGTGGTGGACCGTTCCAGTTCATCTGCAGGAGGGCATCCCGTTTGTCCGCCCGAGCCGGCGGTCTCTCTATCGACCGATGCCTCTCTGATGGGTTGGGGTGCCCATCTGGGGGAACACAGGCGCGCGGCCTCTGGTCCCAGCAGGAGTCCCGATGCCATATCAACCTGCTGGAGCTCCAAGCGGTCCGCCTAGCTCTCACCGCCTTTGCTCCGTTCTCTGGGGTCAAGTGGTCCGAGTCAGGCGGACAATACCACGACCATGTACTATCTAAACCGCCAGAGCAGGCGCCTCCATGCTTCTATGCAGGACTCTCCACATTTGGTCACTCATGCGCAGCCTGGAGGCGGATCTCCTAGCCATTCATGTGGCAGGAGCCTCCAACACCCTGGCCCAATGCCCTAAGCTGGATAGGGGCTGCATCCACAGTGGTCTCTCCTGCCGGAGGTAGTACAAGATCTGTTCTCCCATTGGGCGCACCTCAGGTGGACCTGTTTGCCTCCAGGGAGAGCGCGAAGCTGAGGCTGTTCCATCCGCCCCCCTCAGCAGGGCTCGCTGCAGGGGATGCCTTCTCGAGGCCGTGGACCCCGGGCCTCTTCTCGCCTTTCCCCATTTCCCTTGATACACAGGTGCTTCTCAAAGCAAGGAGGGACAAGGCGCAGGTGATTCTGATAGCCCCAGACTGGCCCCTGATTACAGGTACCCAGATCTCCTCAGCCTCAGCTCCAGGCTCCCAAGGCAGCTTCCAGCTTGCCCGGACCTGCTCTCAGTCAATCAGGGAAGGTGTTCCATCGGACCTTCAATCCCTGCCTGACGCCTGGTTCCTGGCGCTAGAGTTCCAGGCCTTGGGTCTTTCGATGGAGGTCCTCAATGTAGTTGAGGCGTCCCGTGAGGAGTCGACCAGGAAATGCTGTGCCTTCATATGGAAGAGGTTTTTCCATTTGGTGACAGGACAAGGGCTTGGACCCTTCCTCCTGTTCCTTGGCAACATCTTGGACTATTTATGGTCCCTTTCTCGTCAAGGGCTTAGGTCGATGACCCTAAGGGTGCACCTGGCAGCCATCTCTGCTTACCAGGCGCGGGCCGAGGAGCAGTCGGTAGCGCAGGAGAGAAGGTGGTCTGGCGCTTTTCAAAGGCCTTGATCCCATTTCCCCTCCAGTGCGAAACCTCCACCTCCGTGGGATCTACTGCTGGTACTGGCAAAGCTCATGGGCAAACCATTGAGACCAATGCACAGGTGTGATCTCTCACCTGTCATGGAAGACCGCCTTCTTGGTGGCTATCCGTCCAGCCAGAAGGATGGGAGAGCTCCAGGTGCTCTGCATCAGTCTCCTTACCTGGTCTTCCACAGGGATAAGGTTGTCCTGCACCCCACCGAAATTCCTTCCCGAAGGTGGTGTCGGAGTTTCACCTTAACCAGGTGTTGACTCTGCCGGTGTTCTACCCAATCACACTCGGAGGCCAAATACAGGCTCCATACTTTGGACCCTAGAAGGCTCGCTTATTATAAGGAGCGTACGGCTGAAATTCGGGAGAAGGTTCGCCAGCTGTTTGTCACCTACGCTGAAGCCGCACCTGGCAGACCTGCAGCCAAGCGGACGATAAGCAGGTGGTCACCTCCTGCATAGATCTCTGCTATAAGTTGGCGAGCATGGAGCCTCCAGAGGGATAAGAGTCATTCTACCCGTCATACTGCTGCATCGGTGGCTGCTTCCAGGGATGTCCCTATCCAGGAAATCTGCAGGGCTGCTACCTGGAAGTCAGCACATCTTCATCACCCATTACCACATCGACCTTGAGTCACGCCGGGATGCTGGTTTTGGGGCCTCAGTTCTCTAGTCTTTGTTCCTAAGTAGGGGTGTGCGCCTTGCCTCCCTCCTTCCAGAGAACTGCTAGGAGTCTGCCAGACAGTGTGGATGAACAACTATCCATGTCCTGAAATACAGGTTACTCACCTGTAACAGGAGTTCTAGGAATGGTATATGTTGTTCATCCACATGACCCACCGACCTCCCGGCTTCAACGCACAACCTGAGCTTCCAGTGGGCCAGATCTGGCATCATGGGGCGGAGCCGAGTTTTACCACCGGGTGGGTGGGAGGAGCCAACTAAGACCTTCCGGCAAGATTTAAGCGGCAAGGATACCTGCCAGACAGTGTGGATGAACAACATATACCATTCCTAGAACTCCTGTTACAGGTGAGTAACCTGTATTTATAACCCTCCCTGGTGGTGCAGTTGAACCCTCCCCGCCCATTGCTCTGATTGTGTAACACTGCAAAATATATCCTGGTGATCAATGGTACCCCCACCCCTCCCACCACACGAGACCCTTGCCCACCTCTTCCCCATCATCAGCGGGTTCCTGCAACCCATCCGCATTCCCGCCCGGCCGACGCTGAATGGCCGGGTACGCAGTATGGGCTGTAGTCCATTGGTCCACACTGGGGACCAATGGGCTTCAGCCCATACTGTACCCGCTCATTCAGCGCAGGCTCAGCGATATGTGGGTGTGTTGGAAACCACCCGCTGATGACGGGGCTGGAGCAGGGTGGGCAAGGGGTTCAGTGTAGGTGGAGGGTGGGGTACCACTGATCACCAGGATATATGTTGCGTGTTGTACCGTGATCGGGCAATGGGCGGGGAGGATCCACTGCACCACCAGGAGGGTCATAACTGACATTTCAGGGAATCGAGGGGGACCAGTAGACTACCGGGGCATTTATGGCATTTATTGGGGACTCGTGGACTTGGGAGGAGAGAGGCCCACTAGACTACTCAGGGACTGCTTTGTTTGCCAATTACCATGATCGTGGCTGTGTGGGCGGGGGCCACTGGACTACCGGGGTGATGTGTCTGCTTGTGGACGGTGTTCTGGTTGGGCGGTGGCCACTCACGGCTGGCGGCTGCTGTGTTGCCTCCTGCAATACAGCAGCCCGCCTTGTGGGTGGCTGGGAGTTGTTCTCACTCCTCACGTGGCTCAATCTTTTGAGCCCCTACAGCACAATGCAGTGCTGCGCCAGCATATGCGCCCGTATATCCCGGCTGAATATCGGGATGTGCCTCATATGCAAGGGCACGCTCCTGCATCTGTGCCACATAGGATTACATTGCACCCCGCGCGATCGGGATTTGTGCTGCGCGGGCACCTTTTCAGTATCCCACCGAGGCACAATGTGGGGTTGCGCCAGGCACATCCCCTTTGAATATCCCAGCCTTAGTGTCCTAGGTGGAGATCCCAACCATATATCCGTAAGTAAATGTTGAAGTAGTCTATTGGCACTTAAACAAAACAGTCAGGAGGCTTTTTCTTACCCAACCTGTGTTTACTTCGTAAAGTGCAGTTACAGTGCAGTCAGTTCAGTTTCAGCAAGCAGCAAAAACTGCACCACTACTATTTTATGACTTACTTTCTATTCCATCATCCTACTGATTGTTTAGTTTTATCTCATAGTTAAATTACAGGTTTCCCAAGCTGGGGTAAAGGCAGCAAAGGGCAAAGCGGTCGGCGTATGTGCATGCACCACATGACCAATGGCCTTTTGGTGTCAAATTACACATTCCTCAGAGTTGGGTGCAGAGGCAGTCTGGTACTCATAATATGTTCCCTTCTCCATGGCGACCATCACACCCATTTCTAAGCTACCAATGCAACACTTTCAAGCTAAGCAATTATGGCATTCCATGCTTACATGTTAGAATTATAAGTGAAAAAACAAATGACAAATTTAAACAACGTGACTATTATGGTAAAAACATAAAAATAATGACATCTGAAATTTACAGTATTTAGCAATATCCAGTACTGAGGTTGGAACACTCTAAAGTAGCACGACTTGTTTCATGTGCTTATATATACTTGCATTACGGTTCTTTATATTTCATTAAAGTAAGATGGCCAACACTTCCTGAGTCCCTAATAATGCCATCAGACACAGTAGTAGGGGCTTAACGTCTTCACTCAGGGTCGGTATTTTATTATCTTACAGTACATAACTGTTTCTATCTCAAATAGAGTACTTTTGCAGATGTCTACTGCAATTTAATGGCACTCAATCTTAATTGCTTACAAAAAGTGCACATAGCTCCCAATCATAAGGACAATAGGTGTAGTGAAAATGTTAAATCATTTTGTTGTCCGTTTTATGAGACAAATCATTCCGTAACTGGCCTGATTTTTACTTCAAGAGTCACTACTAGTGAGGTTCTTAAATTACTTTCCCTATTTCTGATAACAGGCTTGACTGTGGGCAGGGGTTTGGCAGTCGCTTTCTCAAATTAGCTGCTCCTTATATTGCCTCTACTTTGTGTGTAATATTTAATTTATCGTTAATTTCTCAGTAATTTCCTACTGCTTGGAAGTATGCTAGTATTGTTCCTGTGCCTAAGAAACCCCATGCTGTCCTCGTTGAAGATTTTCGTTCTGTCTCAGTCTTGACTTCTATTCGTAAACTTTAAAAAAAAAAAATTGTAGCAAACAAATTACTAACTATTTGGAAAAGTGTAATATTTTTGTCACAGCAGCGTGGATTTCTAAAGGATTTTGGTACAGGGACTGCCTTGGTCAGGCTCATGAACTTGGTCTTGACTGGTATGGGTAATGGCTTGCCTACTGGGATTGTGTTTGTGGACCTGACCAAGACCTTTGACCTTACTGGTCACAGATTGTTTTGTCTAAATTTAAAATCCTTAGGTTTTCATCTAACGTTGTCTCTTAGATTTGAAGATTATTTACTGGATCGTTCCCAGTTTGTTGGTGCTTCCTCTGTATTGTCTAGTATTAGCTAAATTGATAGGGGTGTACCTTAGGGATCAGTCTTAGGGCCACATATGTTTAGTCTGTTTGTTAACTCCCTTGTATCTGTAATTATGGATCATAATTCATTACTTTATGCTGATGATCTCATTCTCTGTTCTTCAGCTAAGGAATTTGCCAAGTTGACCAAAGATCTTAAGACTGACTTTTTCTTTTCATAACTGGTTCTCTAATAATTTGCTTATTCTTAATTCAAAGAAGACTAAATCTGTGATTTTTGGATCACATTCCATGTTGAATAACTGGTCGGCTCTTGAGCTTTATGACAATTAAGGTAATTTAATTGAGAAAGTATCCCAGTTTAAATACTTGGGAGTTATTTTGGATCCTTGCTTACCCTTTCTGACCATATAAAGCTTGTTTGTGGTAATATTAATAAAATAATTGGAGCCCTGTATAAGTTGAAAAGTTTTTTCTTTTGAATCCCACAAAGCTATTGCCATTGTCTGTCTCCTACCTCATTTTGATTATGCAGGGTTTTATTTAACTCTAAAAATTGATTAGTGTTTTGCTCATAAAAGTGCTAAAACATTGTGAAAATGCATAGCACTTGCCTCACTGTGTTTAACAAACATAACACTTCCAGAAAACCTATATAAATGCTTTCTGTGCAGTTAGTATGTCCCAGAAAAAACTGCTAATCAGTTATTTAAAACCCAGTTATGTATCTAACCTTTTCTTTAACCTGGGTACTAAGGAGGTAAAAAATCTTTCTGTTGTCTACAACAACATTTGCCATTTATTTTACTAGCTCCTCTAAGTACTCATCAGTGTCTTTATACTCTCAGCTTGGTTGGATATCCTTGGTGCAACATATACAATATTTTTCAGTGGTTTAATTTTTAAAGCGCTTTTTCTAGGGGCGTGGATATGATGTACTATCACACTTCGGCGAGTGTTCTTTTCCTTTAAGGCTTGCGGAACATCTTCAAGCTGGCTCCTCCACACACCTGGGTGGTAACTCCCACGGCCCCGTGACATCAGATCTTCCTTTCTGCTGGAAGAAGAAGGTTCCCTCCTTACTGCTCTCTGCACTGCGTGAGGCCCTTTGGATCCAAACCTTTGCAAATCTTGCGAAATTCTTCATCTTCTGGTGATTTCTCAATCTTGGCGTGGATGACTTGAAGTTGGCACCAGGATTTAAAAGTGAGACTTATGGGCAAAAGATGTCCTGGACGACCTGCCCTTCCGATGCGTCTACTGCTTAGGCCATGAACATGATCCCCAGGCGTGTGACCTCTGTTGCACTTTACATCATTCAGTTTTAGAAGACTGGCATGCTTGGCTTATTTTAGGGTGCCTAGATGAACAGGATGCCCCTGTTCACTTGAAGGGCGCCTGTTGGGCGGTTTCCATGGCTGTGGGATCCTCTGACAACTCGCGGTTTTGAAAGTCTGCGGCTCTGGCCACGGAGCATGCCTTTTTGGCCTTTGTGGCACTTTCTTTTGGCGCTTCACTTTCACAGGGGGCGTTCGTGATTTGTGCCAGTCCCTTCCCACCCGTTGAGCAGAGCCCTCTGGGGCACAAAATACAAATATTTGAAGAAATATACTAAAAGAGGTCTCGGTGTCAATCATGGGATTTAATCACTTTTGGGCCTCGGTTCCCACTACTCTAGGGGCTCAGACTATGGTTAATCCCTTCGGCCCAGGCCGCTTGCTCCACAGGTCTCCCATTGGGCCCAGTTGGTTGAGACACGCACTGACCTGCCTGCCAAGATTTTTCTCGACCCGGTCAACGCATTGTTGCCAGATGAGGCTGATACTCCCTCTCTAGGACTCAGGTCCTACCTGTCACCTCTCAGGGTGGGTCAGACCAATCTGCTGATCTGGTCCATACCCCTCAAGATCGGGTAATCCAAGAGAATGCTCTGGCACTCACGAGGAACTCATGTAGCATTAGCTCATATTTACCACAGTTAAGCCAGTCCCAGCCCCCACCCTGACTCTTCCATGGCCCCACCACTAGGCCTCAGCCTACCCCAGCTCGGCTGGTTCCAGCTCGACCTAGTACTGCCTTTCCGCCCATCCAGGGTGGAGCCACCGCCTAAGCAGCCACCAATGGGTCGCCCCACCATGATTCCCGACAGACCCCATAGGGTCCATGGGAACTCTGGCGATCGACACCTTTGATTATTCTCGGGTCTGAGGGTTCCTCCCTACACTCCCGTCCATTAGAAGCCAGTCGGGAGAAGATTTGTCCACAGACATAGTCTCTTCTTTCACTGCCCTGCTCTGCTTAATCTCAGAATCTACCACCCCACCCCACCCCTACAGCCATGCAGGCGTATGATCAGGAAAGCATACACATAAGGAGGCCCCCTGAAGAGAGCATAGCGTCAAAGCAGGCTCAAAATGGCGTCCTAAAAGAATATGGGTTTTACTAAATCCCAGCTATTAATGGGCGAGGAAAAATATGAGGAGTTTCCCAACAAGATTTATAAATGTGAAAAGTTCAGTAAAACAAGCAGTTGACTTCTCCGCATTCAGGGCATGCAGCATTTCAGTCACCCATGTAGCCCTAGATGGAGGGGCTGGATCTAACCAGTGGCAAAGAATAAGTAACTTAGACACAGCCATAATTAAAACCATATAGACCCTTTTAGGTACCCAGGTGGAGACCATAATCTCCTAAGACACACACCTCAGAAGTGAAGGTGTCCTGGAGGCCTAAAAGTGGATCTAAACACCTGCAGATAGTGTCCCAAAAGATCAGATATGAGGACAATGCCAAAACATGTGAAGCAGTGTGCCCACTGCACCATTGCATTTAGGGCAAATAGAGATGCGTTTTTCCCATCTGATGGAGCTTCACAGAGGTAAATATAAATTGTGCAAGATATTAAAGAACAGGTGTTTACTTCTAGTAAATAGACAACTCTCTTTTTTTATTTATTTTTATGTGTTAGTAATTAATTTCTACGTTTATCATAAAATATTTGTTAGTACAGAAACAAGTGGGTTTCACCTTTGCTATTCTCACTGCTAGTAAAATAAATTCAGTAGAATTCTGGTATTGTGATGCTAGAAACTGCCAGCTACTTAGGATATCATTGTATTTTAATAAGAAACTAAATATATTTTTCTGTCTTTCTTAAAACAGATGCTTCTTTCAGCAACAGACTTTGTCTTGTATATGTTTGCAATATTGTGGTCCATCTGCACGATTTTAGAAGTTTAAAACAATAATGAGCTTCTCTTTCTTCTTTCCAAGTAACATCTGGTTATGAAAACATGACATGTGCTAAATTATAGCAAAAGATCACATGATCAAAATCACATATTTCATACTAACTTTGTAAAGCTAGCAGAATAGGCCAAATGCTCTGTCTTGTCTGTCGAAAGTCAGCAACCAAATGGCTGCTCGCCTCCCACCTCCCCAGCCCCCAAGAGGGTCTTCTTTGGTTTCAGTTTCCCTTGTACCTGTCCCACCCCTTCTTGAAGCCCTCCAGTGTGCCCTCCTCCACCAGTCTCCAGGGCAGCATATTCTGTGGCTCCACCACCCTCTCAGTGAAATAATGTCTCCTACCCCCCATAATTTCCCCCTCAGCTTCCACTCATGGCTTCCTGGTTGTTCCCCCTTCTTCACCCTAAACAGCTCCTTGGTTCCCACTCCTGGTTATTCCTTTTATATACTTGAAAACCTCTATCATGTCTCCCTGTCCCTCCTCTCTTCCAGTGTGTAAAGCCCCAGCTCTTCCAGTCTCTCCTCCATACCCTGAAACATCCTGGTCGCTCTCCTCTGGACTCTCTCCAGCAGCGCTATGTCCTTCTTCAGATGAGGTCTCAGAACTGTACACAGTACTGAAGCTGCGGCCTAACCAGGTATTATATAGCGGGAGGATCACCTCCCTCCTTCTGGGCGTAATACCCTGGCTATGCAGCCCAGTATCCTGTTTGCTTTAGCTGCAGTTCTTCTACAATTTTCAAGAGTTATTCATTTTGATGTCTACCACCACCTAAATCCCTTTCTCCCAATGTTGCTTGCAGTGTGACCCCGGGTGTATAAAAATTTCAATTAAATATAGTTTGCTGGTGAAAATGTTGTTTCTCCATTAAAATCTGAAAACAGGTTTGTAGTTTCCTTTGAAATACACTGCAAGTCTTGCCAGTAAGACTTTTCTGACATCATAATATAAGAATTCAATTGGATTTTTTTTTTTTTTAGTAGCTGGCAAAATACAAATAAAATGATGAAAATTTAATTACAGAAACAAATAACAGCAAACAAAATGATTACAGTGGCATCTAAGTCCCAAACCTTCATTCTTTAAGATGTACACCTTACTAAGCTCTTGCTCTTTAATTTGTACAATCGCAAATGATCTTGTTTAATATAGTTATAAACATTGGGCCATATTCGCTGCCAGTAGTCTGTGGGATGATCAATACCCAGGCATTGGGCCAGTGAAATGCAGTGGGTGAAGTTGTGTCCCAAAAAGGCTGACTAATAGCATGGTGAAGTTGAGAAATAGGATGAGGTTGCTGGGATAGGGTGTACAGTTTTCAAAAAAAGACCTGCTTTATTAGACCTGGGAGGGCTGCCAAGAATGGCAGTAAACAGTGTTTCAATTGGCAAAATTTAAACAAATATTGAGTTGCCTTATTAAAATTGTCTTGGAGAATACTGAAAGAAACAACAGATCCATCAGTGAAGCTCCTCCAAACAAATAATCTTAAGCTCGAACCAATAATTAGGTAGTATAGACTTTCTATCAGTATGAAGATTGGGGTCATGTGTTGGTGAATATCAGAATGAAAAGAGGAATTCAAATGTCTGTACAGTTGGCGTGGGCATGGAGGGAGCAGCCAGTGGGAGTGCCGAAGCCCAGAGGGAGCCACGACAAGGGAGGTAAAATAATGAAGGAAGACAAACCTGATGTTGACAGCTGAGATCCTTCTAAATCTGCAACCAACTGGGCACATAGCCAGCATCAACCTGAGGCCCTGATGGATGACTGCATTGAAAATATTTTGCCCCATGCAAAGCAAAGTAGTAATGTAAAAGATGTTGAAGCTGCAAGTCCCCTAACTTTCTAGGACAAGCTAACTTTTCATATGGTCTCTAGGAGGTTTATCCAACCACAAAATCTACTAAACAGAACATTTAATTTCTGAAACCAAGTTTTAGGCAGGGCAATATTTAACATTCAGTAGAGGGTACAATAAGCGGGTAAAATATTCATTTTTATAATGTTGGCTTTGCCTCATAAAGACAAAGGCAAAGCTTTCCAGCAATGTAAATCTGGCTCTGTCTGTTTGAAAGTTGTATGTGCTGAGAGATTTAATAATTTTAAAGAAAAATAAAACTTGTTATTTATTGCCATGGTGGCAAAACTCAGAATGTGCCTGTCTGTGAATGTTGGCAGTGAGGAAGGCTGCCTGGAGCCCAGTGACAGCACTGCAGTACAAAGGGCACTAAAATGGAATCTCACCAAGGACAAACTGCCTTGTAAAACAGCAAAAGACTCCGAGTAAAAGAACGATTTGTAGTACAAAATGTAGAAAAACCTAGGTAATGCAATGCAACAAATCAGGCAACTGCTGTTTCAAGAAACAAACATATTCTAGTCCCTGACTAGGTAGACTGTGCTGTATCATGGTGGGGGACTGAGAATTTGGAACTGGTGAGTTTGTATAGAGGTGAATTGCACTTGGTACTCCAGGCTTTTAAATTGGCATTTTTGATTAATTAGCACTTTTGCACAGGAAAGTGTTATTCAATGTAGCTAATGTGTAGCAGGGATCGAACTGATTAGCAAAATGAAAAAGTTGTCATAAGACAATATATGCATTGCATTTGATGCCGTATCTTTATGGAAGTTGGGGGATTCTGTTATTTCCACCATTTGGGTCAAGGGCTCTTCTTTCTTATCACAGATGCCTCCCCACAGACAGCCTCCCTGATGGAAACCCCCAAAACACAGCAGTCCTTGACATGACCCTCCCCACAGACAACATCCAGCCACAACGGCTCCCCACTGACATCAGCCACCTCACAGACAGCAGCACCCCACATAAGCAGCCTTCAACAGACAGTGGCCCCCTCCCAGTCTCTTAGGATCCTCCTGCAGACTGCAGCTGCCCAGGGACATCACCCACACACAGACAGCAGCCCCCAGATAGCTCCCCCTACAGATAGCAGCCCCCTAGTGACAGTAGCCACCAAGACAACAACCCCCTTTACAACCCCTCCACAGATAGCCCATCCCACAAGCAGCAACTCTCTCCACAGACCACAGTGCCTTCATAGACAGCATCCCTGCCCCAACAGATAGCAGCATCCCAGATAGCTCCACCTACAAATAGCAGCCCCAACTGACAGTAGCCAACAGACAACCCCCTCTGCAGCCCGTCCACAGACAGCCCATCCCAGAAGCAGCAACTCTCTCCCACAGACCACACTGCCTTCACAGACAGCATCCCTGCCCCCACAGACAGCAGCCACCAACAGACAGCCCCTCACAGACAACCCCGGCCTTCTCTGACACTCAGAAGTACTTACCTGTAATCCGCGGTCCAACATCCAGCTCCGCGCATTACGTGTTTGAGTGGAGCATTTACTTGTGCCATGCACCTCCAACACTAGTCCAGACTCCAGGCAGTCATAGATAAATTTAGTTAACCAGCATCACCTCACGGACATGGCAGTCACCACTGCATGGCGCGTTGTCGCCGATCGCACCACCATGAGAGTAATGGCACTGCCTGAGCTAACTGCAGTACCTGCAGCGCCCAGGACAGTGGAAAATGATGACCCAGGACACTGACGCCCTCACTCCTCCCACTACGAGCCAGGCCAGCCAGTAGTGCCAATAGATGCACCACTTACATGGAGTTGGGCACTCCTGCAGTTGTGTCCATTCGCCCCCGGTCATGGCCCTGATTGCATTGCCTAAACAGCCATGCGCATAAAAGGTGCCCAGTGGGCACTCTACAATAAACTTGCTGATTGCTTTCCCCTCAAGTTTTGGTGAGCACTATGGGACCTCACAGTGGACAAAACACTGAAACATTGATTGCACATTTTGCAATCCATTCCTCATTGAGTTGCGCCACCGCCGGACTGCATCATAAACTGTGATGTGATACCGGTTATTTTAAAACCCTGTAATCTATGTGTGTGCCCCGAGCCCCAAAAGCTCTGGTTCTTGCTTGTCCTCGTGGCTCTGGGCTAAGACCAGAGTGGGCTCTATGGAGGAGATAACCTCTAAGAAGATCAAGTGTTATCAAGTTTCTGTCACTTGTTGCGGATTATGAATGAGTTCTACATTTATTTGCAGGTTGCTGTTTATAGTAATACTAACATACTAAGAAGCCAGCAGAGTAGGCCCTATGGTCTGTCGAGTCTGCTCGGATCAGTGCCCGTTCAGGGCCCGTTGACCTCCTCTTCCTCCCCACAAAGCCCCCTAACCCCATCCCCCAACTGGGGTTCTCCAATGCTGGCCCTTCTCAGCCTTCCCTCCCCTATACCAGCCTCTCTTGAACTCCCCACAGTATCCACAGCCACCAGTTCCATGAGACAGTGCATTCCAGGGTTCCACCACCCTCTCAGGAAGTAGCGTCTCCTTGTCTCCCCACTGAGTCTCCCACTGCCCAGCCTCATAGGGTGCCCCGTGGCTCCCTCCTCCCTCAGCTGAACTACCCTGTCCAGGCTTACCCTGTTTACCCCACTAAGGTATTTGAAGACCTCCACTCAATTAATCAATCTTTATTTAACAGGTGAAACATCAAACATGAAATGCCTTTCCTCCAGGGAGTACAGGTTGAGCTCCTCAAGTCTCTCCTCCTCATAGGACCTCTCCTCCAGACCCTGTATCACCTTGGTCATCCTCCTCTATACCCTCTCCAGGAGTGCAATGTCACTTTTAAGTATGGATGCCAAAACTGCATGCAGTATTCAAGATTTGGTCTAACAGTAGCTGAGGAAGCCAAATCTCCAGCCTGATAACTGTCGAGGCAGCTCCGCCCCAAGCTGGGCACTTTCGCGGGACAATCAAGCAACTGAAGCACAAGCAGCTCACCTGAGTAGCTGAGAAGCCAAATCTCCAGCCTGATAACTTTCGAGGTAAAGAGCCTCTTCTCTTCATCTGGACACCTGCAGAGGGTGCTACCTGATGAACAGTTATATTTTATGAACTTTGTTCCAGCTCACCACTGGGTGGGCTTGTTATTGATTCTCTTTGTGCTACTAATTGCTGAAGTGTAAAGCTAGGGACTCACTGGCTTTTCTATAGTTGCCTTGCTGATTTCATCTTAAAGCCAGATATACCAAGCAGCTAATATAGATCAGACTTGTTTAATATGGTGCTATTTGGAGCTAATTGCTGATTTCATCTTAAAGCCAGATATACCAAGCAGCTAATATAGATCAGACTTGTTTAATATGGTGGTATTTGGAGCTAATTGCTGATTTCATCTTAAAGCCAGATATACCAAGCAGCTAATATAGATCAGACTTGTTTAATATGGTGGTATTTGGAGCTAATTGCTGATTTCGTCTTAAAGCCAGATATACCAAGCAGCTAATATAGATCAGACTTGTTTAATATGGTGGTATTTGGAGCTAATTGTGCTTGTTACTGAAGGCATTAGGTTAGCTGGGTCCTAGTGTGACCTCATTTTGGAATAGCCCTGTTTGCTTAGAGTGGAGCTCCTTTGTGTAAGTCACAACATATTCTCCGCTGTATAGTAATGAGAGGCTTTGTTTTCTCCACAACATAGGCAGCTCCCCCCTCCCCAAGCTAGGCACTTGGGACAATCAAGCAACTGAAGCACAAGCAGCTCACCTGAGTAGCTGAGGAAGCCAAATCTCCAGCCTGATAACTTTCGAGGTAGAGAGCCTCTTCTCTTAGTCTGGGCGCCTGCAGAGGGTGCTACCTGATGAACACTTATATTTTATGAACTTTGTTCCTGTTCACCACTGGGTGGGCTTGTTATTTGATTCTCTTTGTGCTACTAATTGCTGAAGTGTAAAGCTAAGGACTCACTGGCTTTTCTAGAGTTGCCTTGCTGATTTCATCTTAAAGCCAGATATACCAAGCAGCTAATATAGATCAGACTTGTTTAATATGGTGGTATTTGGAGCTAATTGCTGATTTCATCTTAAAGCCAGATATACCAAGCAGCTAATATAGATCAGACTTGTTTAATATGGTGGTATTGAGCTAACTGTGCTTGTTACTGAAGGCATTAGGTTAGCTGGGTCCTAGTGTGACTTCATTTGGAATAGCCCTGTTTGCTTAGAGTGGAGCTCCTTTGTGTAAGTCACAACATATTCTCCCGCTGCATAGTAATGAGAGGCTTTGTTTTCTCCACAACATAGGCAGCTCCCAAGCTGAGCACTCGGGACAATCAAGCAACTGAAGCACAAGCAGCTCACCTGAGTAGCTGAGGAAGCCAAATCTCCAGCCTGATAACTTTCGAGGTAAAGAGCCTCTTCTCTTCGTCTGGACACCTGCAGAGGGTGCTGTCAATTTAAGGATCCACCCTGTGACATCACATCCGGTGATATCACATCCTGTTGCCCAGAACCCATCTCCCCTCTTTCCCATTTGCAGGTTATACCTGCTGGCCACTAGAGGGACCTATGCTCCCTCACTACTTCCTACTCCTACCTGTACAGTACTACTTCCCTGGGATCTTGCTCACCACAATGTATTGGCCCTGCCTCACGCTCTGCCTGTGCCTATCCCCACTAGCAGTGCACTTACCCACTTACCTATCTGCTAGTCCACACTGTGCCCTATTCCCTCCCTCCCTTGCTCCTGGACCTCCTCTCCTGCCTTGGGACCTCTGTGTTCCCTGTCCCCTGCCCTCCCCTAGCTTTCTCTTCACCTAGGCACATCTGGGTGTCTTCTTATTTGCTTTCCTCCTGTACCTCCCTGCCCACCCCTGCCCCTTAGCCTCCCTCCCTCCCTCCCTCTCATGTCAATTGTAGGAAAACCTCTCACCATCTCCCAGCCAGGGTGTTAGTCATGCTACTACTCCTGTCAGGAACATGCATCAAACCCTGGCCCGGTTCCCAGGAGCTCCCCAACTCGCACCACAGGCCTATGCATGGTCTCCATGAATATCTGTAGCCTCCTAAAAAGTTTGACTCACTACAATGCCTGGTCACATCAGTTAACCCTGATGTCATCACCCTGGTTGAGACTTGGCTGTCAAAATCCTCCCTGACTCCCTAGTCTCCTTCCTGGTTTCACCCTTTTCCGGTCCGACCGTGTTGGGAGGCAGGCGGCAACTGCGCTATTTATGTCAAGGAATCTCTCCACGTACTAGCCCTGCCACTCCCATCCTTGACTCCAGGGCCCAGGCGCCACGCTGAAACTAACCCTGACCCTTTAAAGGGACCCTTTATCTGACTACTGCACACGTGCCCCCAGGGACCAAACGCAGGCCATTGCCTCTCTTACAGAATACCTTACCTCTCTACCTCCTTCCGCTGATCAAATTCTGGTGGGTGACTTAAATGTCAACTGGCTCAGCCCCTCCTCCTCCTCCTCCTCCTCTACCGAGACTCCTTTTCTGCAATAGACCTAATGCAACTAGTTACCCACCCTACCAGGACTAACCCCAGAGAGGCTCCAGTACCCTGCTTGATGTGGTACTCACGCAGCCTAATCGGATCCCCAAAGTACAAGTCCTCCCAGACTCTCTCAGCGATCACCCCCCATTCTATTCACTGGTCAACCTCAGTCCCAAACCCATAGCACAGTCCACATGCGGCGTCTAATACCTGGTGGACTGATAAAACTTAAGGAACTTCTGTCCCAAATTGACTGGTCTCCTATACAGGCAACTCCTGACATTGACACAGCTCTCTCCTTCTTTACCCAAACTTTTAATAATGCCTGTGATATCTTTGCCCCAGTGTTGACCCGCGTTCTAAAAGGAAGAATGCCCCTAGGTTACCCCAGCTTTGATCCACCAGCTCAAACATAGGGACAACCTATGGCACCGTGCCATTGAGACTGGCCGGCCCAATGACAGGCGGTTATATGCTGCCACCGAAACAAGTGCACTCGGGCCATCAGAAAGGCCAAGTCTGAGCACTATCGGTTCTCACTCACTGCCTCATGGGGAATCCCAGAACCTTCTGGGATAACATTAAACAGTTAAATGGGGTACACTCCCCCACCACCAGATCAACATTAATGGTGTGATCTCCTCAGACCCAGCCCTCATAGCCAGCCACCTCAACACCTCATTCACTGACCTTAGCCCTATCCTCCCTACAAATTTTTGACCTCCTCCCCAGCACCTGCCGTAAATCTTTCTCGCCCTTATTTTCTCCTCACCGTGTTTCTGCCCAAGAACTTAGGCCACACCTATCACTGCCCTCAGAGTAATAGTACGAGCAGTGACACCCTGAATCCGTGTATCCTACGGCTGGTCTTAGACACAGTCCTCACCCGATCACATGCCTCATCAACCACTCTCTTTGCCTGGGAAGGTTCCAACTGCCTGGAAAGTCGCCACTGTCACCCCTATCTTTAAAGGTGGTGTCGACTGTGGCTGGAAACTATCGACCGATCTCCATTCTCTCGCCTCTCTCAAGGCCTTGGAAAAAGTGGTGGCCTCTCAAATCTCTGACTACCTCTCCACCTACAATGTCTTTGTCCTGAGCAGCATGGCTTCCGGCAGGGCCACAGTACCAACACAGCCCTCCTAGAGTTCTCCAACTTTCTCCACTCCTCCTTAGACACTGGTTCTCTGGCTGGTGCTGTCTTCATTGACCTCTTAAAGCTTTCGACACTGTCTCCCACCCCTCCTTCTTGATGCCCTTAGTCTCTCTGGTTTTGCTGCCTGGCCTATCTCCTGGTGCACCAGTTATCTGTCTGACCGCTCATGGCGTGTAAAATTAATGGGACCTACTCAGACATCTGTCCCATCTTTTCTGGGGTTCCCCAGGGCTCCATTCTGGGCCCTTACTATTCTCCCTTTACCTTAACACCCTTCCACGCTCTTGCTGGGAACATTCTATGTATGCTGATGATGCAGTCATCTTTGCCTCAAGTCAAACCCTACTGCCCTCCAGGACTCTGCTGCAGAAGTCCTTCACTGAAACCGAGGGCTGGTTCAAGGAACATAGATTGGTGATAAATCTTAAAAACAAAACCATGTTCTTCACTCATCCCCAAAACAAGTCCTGCAACTTCAAACTCCTCATTCACGCTGGGTCCTCATTCCCTCGAACAAGTTTGCTCCTATAAATACCTAGGGATCCATTTGACCCCTCCTCTCCTTCCATGGACACATCGCTGCCTAGCCACTGCCACTAATATCCGATTGGGCATCTTACATCGGTATAAACACTGCCTCCCCGGAGGCTCTTGACTTCATGATCACCTCCTCTATCCTGTCCCTAGTGGACTATGGACTGCGGTGTATGGTGCTGCTGATCAGAC
This sequence comes from Neoceratodus forsteri, assembly GCA_016271365.2. Lineage (NCBI taxonomy): Eukaryota > Metazoa > Chordata > Ceratodontiformes > Ceratodontidae > Neoceratodus > Neoceratodus forsteri. The sequence continues at coordinate 1,088,770,498 of CM057459.1, forward strand.
CGCACTCCATAAAATTGCTTTTACTCTGAATAAGGCCTGCAGGTTAATTACTGGAGCACCTAGGATGACACACACCTGTCTACGTATGCTAAAGCGCTGGTCCATGATCTCGGCAGGCACCTCAAATATCTTACCTGTACCCTTACAAAAAGACCCTCCTTGGGCTTTCCCCACCAGGATTGACCACCACCATACGCGCTCTGTCCCACTAGTTCATACTCGGACCTCTGGGAAAACCTCTCTTGTTATCCCTAGAGCTAGGACCTCTCACGGCCAAGAGCCTTCAGCTTTAAGGGCCCCTCCTGGTTCAACACACTGCCCCTCCATCTCCGAGCTCCAACTATATCGTGTTTCAAAACTTCTTTACGTGAACACCTTATTAACACCCGATGCTGTAACTGCCACTAGTCAAAGCCGTACTAATATCTTATGACAAAGCTTATTACTAAGCTGCTAAGACGACATAACTCTGGTATTGTTTGCATCCATCCTACCTGTACCAGCTTGTTTGTATCTATGTCTTAATTTTACTGTTATACTTATGTGTTGTACTGCTATACTGTGTATTTTGGTTTGTCTTACTGTGACAAGGTACCTTTGTAAATGAGCCTATGGCTCAAAGGTTTTCAAACTGCTGTTTAAATAAAATAAAATAAAAAATAACAAGGCAAATATACAGCAGAAGGAGTGCCTCCGCTCGAGAGCATCTCTGGCTTTGCACCCCAGCATTTTGTTTGCTTTGGCTGCAACCCTTTTACACTGCTCTGAGTTGTTCATCTTATTTATTTATTATTTATTTAGCTTTTGTTGACCGGGTAAGTGCATTAGACAAATCCTGCCTATTTTCAGGCACGACCGGGAGGGGATACAGATGAATGCCAACTGACCTTGAACCAGATTAAGCTGTTGGTGGTATTTTTAGTGAATGAGGAAATTGGCCAGGACACGAAAATTCCCCTACTCTTTTCGATAAGTGCCATGGGATCTTTAACATCCACCTGAACTACCACCAATCCAGGCAGATGGGACCTCAGTTTAACGTCTCATCAAGAGGCGGCACCTCAAATGCAGCACCTCTCATGCTGCATTACAGTGTCAGTACTGGGATATTAACCCAAGTGCCAGATGTGGGAATTGAACCCACAGCCCTCTGATCTCCCCGGCCTCAGAGCGGTGTGCTACCTACTGAGCCACTGACACTGCTAAGTCTTGTTAAGGCATCTTGGCATCCACAACCATCCCTAGGTCCTCTGAAGCCTGCAGTGTCTCCCTCCCAAGGTGTACACATGAGCTGGGTTCCTGGCCCCAGGTGGAGAACCCTGCATTTCCCAATATTAAACCTCAGTTTCCAGGTACATGACCACCCTTCCAGAGTCTCCGATCCCCTGTAGGGCTAACCTACCTCCTCCTCATCCACCACCACCCCAGCTGAGTCGTCAGCAAGAGGCTCATTTCACTCTAATACCGTTCCTGATGTCTGAGATACAAGCGTTAAACAGGAGTGGGTCTAGCACTGATCCTGGGGACCCCACTAATGACCCTCCTAGGAGAAGAAACCTCCCCTCCCAATCACCAACTTCTGAAACGCCTAAGGCAGCCAGTTCCCTATCCACCTGACCAACCATACACCACCCCATTTCCCTCAGCTTCTCCAGCAGCCAGAATGTGACACCGAGTCAAATGCCTTGCTGAAGTCTAGAAAGAGGACATCCATTGGCCTGCCTTGGTCCAGCGCCCTCGTCACCCAGTCATAGAACTCATAAACTAATAAACATATTACCACAAGTATATTGCATAGTATCGTACTGTATTTGAGATTTGTGTAGTATTGATAGTTTGTGACAAAGGGAAATGTAATTTGTTTCTTCTTTAGGTGTACTACAGTGCTCCATCTGAAATCCTGTCAAGTTTTGCAACTTCATTATTTTAAGAGTAATAATAATAATACATTTTATTTCTAAAGCGCCTTTCAGATTTTCAAGGCGCTGTACAAGACCCGTAATACAGATCAAACATTACAATTCAATATAAAACACAGATAAAACTACAGTCTCATCAGCAACTTGAACACAGTCAATACTATAAGAAAGCAATTTGATAAAATGAGTTTTAAACCCCTCTTATATTCCTCACGGAGGTGCACTGCCGTAACTGATGGGTAGAGAATTCCAAAGAGTGAGAGCAGCATAAGAAAAGGCTCTGTAACCAGGGGAGTAGGGTCATTACTCTTTAGGAACCTTCGTAGCAAGATGTTAATCCACCAGGACAGTGTCTGCTTGATCCATTGTAACAGTTTGTATATTTTTAGACAGCCAAAACCAAAGCTATTTAATTTTCATAAAACTAAACTCACTGGCACACTTAACTTGGGTTCTTTTAAATTATGTAATTGCATTACAAAAGCTTTTGGGTTAACAGACTGATTCAAGTTACTTAACTTTTTAGGATATGCTGCATTTTCAGTATTAACACAAGATGACAGTAGAACATTATGTAACGTGTAGGCTTTGTGAAAAGGTTATTGAATCTCTGTATACATTTCAGTCATAAGCTGTGATAAACTGCAAGCTCTTACTCCTATTTATGGCACTTACAGATTTATATTGCAAACTAATACACTTATTAATGCTTTTGTGGTCCAGATAGTATGATAACAAAGGTAGTCTTGTGGGGGGTATGATACTAAGATGTAGTGCTATGGGTTTTGGAATAGGAAAATTTCATTACAGTGGAGGGAGGGTCAGATATTCTAGCATATTACAGCAATGAAATTCTCTGTGTTGGACATCTTCACAGTCCGAGATTTACCCTTATCATATCAGGGATTTTTGCCCATGTAGTGACATTTATTTCCATCAATAGTGCTGTCAAAGCAGATGACAGTAACAGCAATTTTTGCTTCACATTTTCATGGGCCCTCAAGTTGGGGTGGCCCATTAATCAGTGCTAGTTGGCTTCTCAAAACTGGATCTAAACCCCTGAGGCTCTTTCAGTTACCATACCTAGTTCCCATGCTAGGCAGTCTTGCTCCCCATGACGCAGGGCTTGTGCAATAGGATCCAATAGGTACAAGGAGGTTGGGGCTCATTTGGGGTCAGAATCCAGGTCAGTGAGCATGAAGTCTCAGCAGGCATCATATAGTAACGAGGAGAATTTCTCCTGTTGACTTCCTTCATCCTCCTTCCCAGAGCAATGACTTTGCATGATCACTTAAGATGGCTAGGCTCCCTCTGACCACTGGTGGTGCTTCAGTAGCGGGCTGAGAGTCTTTCTTCCTCAGGAGCTGGAATGCACAGTGTGCCCTTTGCTCAGAAAAAGTGAGTTGGGGCCATGATGTGAACCGGGTCTCTTGCATGGGAGTGCAGTGTGCCTTGCTTGTGTCATTGAGCTTGACTTTGGTAGAATTTTTCAAGATGAACTCAAAAATAAACCTCAATCCACTATGAGTGAATGAAGTGTTTGCATTTCTTTTCACAGATCCTAGGTTTACCGCTTCTGTCAAACACTAATATCATTGTCAAGCCATGGACACCAGTAACAGGTTAGACTGAGTCAGCGAAAAGAGAGTGTCCGTGAACAAAGAGGTGAGTTTAAATGGCATTCTGAGTATTTGTAAATGTATCAGTTGTCTGGAAGCATTTTTGAACCTTGAATACGTACTTCAGGAGGGCAGATGGAGACCGAATACTAGGACCTAGAGTCCGTTCTTCTGCTAAGTAGGAGTCATTTGTGAGTTTGTCAGCTCATTAGCATCAATAACTGTTTGAGTTGACTAGGCAGATAAGCAAGTCAGAAACTTAAAATGCACGCCACACAGTTTTTGGCATTGGGTTATACAACTGCTGTATGAAAGCAGATAAAATTCAGTAAATCATAGGTAGCTCCATGGTGCCTGGCTGCATGTAGAGCTTGGCACGCTGATGATCTGGGTTCACACCTTGACCGTGGTATGTCAAGAGCAGGTCAGCTGAGGAATGTTGAGTGTCTGCACTGAAACTCTGCTCTGGGAGAGAGGGAGGTATGCAGATCCTGCCACCTGACTGCCTCCTGGTGGTCAACCTGTTGAGATTGTCTGCAAGAGGTGGGATGTGTGGGGACTGGCCACTGGGGCATGTGCATGTCAGGAGGCGACATGTAGACACATCCACCTGATGGCACTATGAGAGGGGAGAGAGGAGGAAAATGGTGGGTCCACTCTGGGCAGCTTGATAAAGCCCACCCACTCCCTTTGTCCTCTCAGCAAGCTGCTTCATCTGCTCAACTGTTTCTTTGTCTGGCCTTTCTCACCTGTGATAATTGTGTCCCTGGCCAGTGCTAGAAGATGCTGCTCGGGCCCGCTGTGGTGGAAAAACTCTGAGCTCTGGGGTGCATCAGTCATGCCTTGGAGAAGGTGATGGACAGTAGATTCTAGATCTGGCATAAGGATGTATGGCAGAAGGAGGAGAATAAAAGAGTAAAAAAAATCAACAAATGGAGTAATGATTTAATCTGGAAAAACATTATTTTAATTTAAAAATTTTTTTTTTTACTTTCTATTTTTCCCCCTTACGCCCCCAGTTCTATGACTCTTGGGGGCACCTGAGAAGTCATCCCTCTGCCAGTCACCTCACCCATGAGCCACCCTGCATCGCGACAGAGCGCAGAACTATACCCTCCGGGTGAGTAGCAGGTGGGGCCTGTACACCCTAAATGTTTACTTGTCTCGTTGGGCAAGGTGGTGAGGTGGGTGAAGGATTATCGAGGACACGCTTCTGGTGTCCCGTCTTCACGGAGACGGAGGGTTGTTATCCTGCTGTTTTTTCTCCCTCGTGTGGTGTGCACCCTTGGCGTCTAGGCGCAATGCGCGACATCCACCACACATCATGGCCAGCCGTCCCTGCAATCAGGGCTTGCTGTACCTCAAGCCTCCGCTCGTGGTCACACAAGTTGCGGACTTTGGCCCCTCCCTCTCCCTCCGGAGAAGGCGAGCTGTCATGGGACGCTCAAGCCTTCTCCCCGGCTGGCCCCTCCAGCTACCTGAGTCTGCTCCTCAACCCGGCCGCTGGCTGTAAGCCGAAATCCAACCACCGCGCTGATGGGCTGGTCATTATTTTAAATTGCAGAGTAGTTTATATAATTTATAAACTGCTTAATTTAATTAGGTGTTTAACTTTTTTTTTTTTACTCAAGGTAACCCGCTGAGATGCAATCTCTTGTTTCTAGTGGTGCCCTGCTGCTGCTTATTTCTGCAGCTGGGTGGACTGGAGCATTACAAGGGTAACTGACTTGCCCAAGGTCACACAGTTAGTATTTTGGAACTAGCAGGGTTTCAACCTCCAATCTTCCACTTCACAAGCTAGAGCTGTAACCAAGAGACCGCATTGCCTATCTACATATACAACCATTCAGAGCTCCTCTGTTCCCGGAGTGGACCACCAGCAGACGCCTTCCCAGACTGAGCAAGAGAAAACCCCATACCATTCGAGCTCCCTCTGGTTCCAGAGCGGATTGCAAGCAAAGGCCTTCTCAGGTCCTGCAAGAGACCCCCACCCCACCATTCAGAGCTTCTCAGATCCCAGAGCAGACAACCAGCAGAGGCCTTTACAGGTCCTGCAAGAGAACCCACCACCACCTCAGACTCCTCAGGTCCCGGAGCATACTACCAGCAGAGGTCTTCCCAGTACCTGCAAGAGAAACCCCCCAACCATTCAGAGCTCCTGGGGTTCCAGAGCAGACCACCAGCAGAGGCCTTCTCAGGCCCTGCAGAGACACCACCCCACCACCACCATTCGGAGCTCCTTGGATCCTGGAGCAGACTGTCAGCAGTGATCTTCCCAAGCCCTACAAGAGAACCCCTCCCACCACCATTCGAGCTCCTCGGGTCCTGGATCGGACTGCCAACAGAAGCCTTCCCAGGCCTTGCAAAGAATCAACCACCACCACCACCATCATTCAGAGCTCCTCGGGTCTCGGGTGGACCGCCAGCAGAGGCCTTCCCAGGCCATGCAAGAGAACCTCCACCCCCAACCAATTGGAGCACCTCAGGTCCCAGAGCGGACCACTAGCAGATGCCTTCCCAGGCCCTACAAGAGACCCCCCACCATTTGGAGCTCCTCGGGTCCCGGAGCAGACTGCTAGGCCCTGCAAGAGAAACCCTCCCCACCATTTGGAGCTCCTCGGGTCCCAGAGTGGACCACCAGGAGAGGCCTTCTCAGGCCCTGCAAGAAACCCCTCCCACCACCATTCAGAGCTCCTCAGGTCCGGGGCGGACCACTAGCAGAACACTTCCCAGGTAAGGAGCAAGTGACTGCTCCTGTAATAAAAGCACTGGGAGGACTGTGTGGCATGTAAAAATAACCAGACTGTTCTCTCTGCTATCTTCTGTACTGTGGGTCAGCAGAGCAGTTTAGAAAGGTTTTGGCAGGGTGGAAGACTGTTTTCCCTGCTTCCTTGAGGCAAAGCTACTGTTACCTTAAGTGTTTATTGTATTTCCTTGCTATGATTACCAAATCCAGCAGTTACTTTAAGAACTGCTTTAGTGCTAGTATTAGCATCTGAGTGTGTCGAACTGCAACATTTCTTTCATTGTTGGTTACAGCATTTTTGTTGCAGCCTACCTGTTTTGTAATCACTGGGAGCTGTACATGCCATGTGTCTGTAAGTACAGTCTTCTTTGTGTGGCTTTCCCACCCTGACTGCTATCTGTTCCTTTCAGGCCTTGCAAGACAACCCCTCCCCACCATTCAGAACTCCTCGAGTCCTGGACCGACCACCAGTAGAGGCCTTCCCAGGTAAAGAGAAGTGCCTGCTCCTGTAAAGGAGAGCACTGGGAGGATTGTGTGGGTATAAGCCCATTGACACTTCCACGTTGACTACCCCAGCCACTCGTGCTTCCACGCATCTGCCTGCCCACCTACTTGAAAGCCAGCTCTACCTATATAGGTCATTCACAGTCACGTGACCAGTCACGTGATGTCCCTGGGTGGGTTTCTAAGTCCCCATTCCTCCATTCTTATATTTTCCGACTAGTAGGGGTCCAGTATCGAGCCCATATACACCATCATCCTAACTCCTATTCTGTCCCTTTAACTATCCCTGCTGCACAGCTTCCCTACCTTCTGCTGCTCCGTGGCTCCTATACTTTCCCTCTGTTCTGTCTACTCCCTCCTTTCTTTACCTGGGTTCAAACCCCTGACCTTCTACACTGAAGTTGGTAACCCTACCACTGTACCATCCTGTCCCTCACTTCACCTTCATACTTTTACTACTTGTACTCTTCCCTTCTAGTAACTCTATCCTTACGCTATTGAGTCTAGCCTTTAACAATCACACAGGAGTGTGGTGTGCATATTATAGAACAAATAGAAATACAGGTAGAGATGAGAAAGAAGAATCACGCTCTGTGTGATCGTTACAAGTAAATATTTCTGTTGCCATTGGGTTGTGCATTTGAGAAAGAGAATGTGCTCGGGGACAGCCCAAGTTCCAGTTGTCTCAGTGGCGCAGCTGGTTAGCTTAATCAGAACAGTATTCTAGGCAGCCTGGGTTCAAGTCCCAGCTGATGCATTAATTTTTCTCAACTCTGTTTGTATGAGTCTAACTTTTACCTTGCACATTTGGCCTCCCTTCCATTATGTGTCTTGTGCCATAGCCTGGGGTCTATAATGAGCTCTCTACTTTTATGATTGGGATATATTTTATGTGTGGTGCACCTCGCATTTGCACCCATTCCTGAACCTATTTCCTCAGATCCTTCTTACAGACTGTGGTCTTATAACACATGTCCGTTATCCCTTCATATATCCTTTACCCGATTCATCTTGGTTACTGTAACCTATGTGCCTAGCTCTCTGACTGCCTCATATTGCACTAGCTGCAGAAGGCACCCCGTTCTATCCTAATCTCATACTTTATACATGCCCCGTCTACTGTGATTTTTATATATGCATCCTTCTGCCCTCTACCACATACTTCCGCCACCAACCTTCACGGACCTCAGCCCCGCAAAAGGCAAGATCATGTCTGCTTAGGCTCTTATTAAATGCACTCATAAAACTTCTTCTCTTGTTACTTATTTGCAGGCAACATCGAGCCTATTCCTGGCCTCCCTCCCGATCCCTGCTCCCTCTGCCCTGCCTTAGATAAAGGGCTAATCCTGATCCACATTAATGCCTGTAGTTTGCTAAAGAAATTTTATGTTATTCAGTCTTGGTTCAATCTCACTTCCCCTGACGTTGTGGTGACAAAATCTTGGTTGAGGCCTTCTACACTGGATTACGAAATAAACATCCCTCATATAATGTCTATAGAACAGACAGATTATCGAGGGGGGTGTGTAATAAAATGTAGCCATTTATGGTCGGGACAAACTCACTGCCACCATCGTTGACTCTACTTCTGTCACCCCTGGAATTTGAATGCACTACCCTAAAACTGCGACTTTCCTCATCAATCCCTGTTTACATCATAAGTTGTTACAGGCTACCTTCAGCAGAGAACAAGGTGCTACATCATTTATCCAATGTACTAAGATCTTTATCCTCTGAAGTTATTATTATGGGTGACCTTAATATGTACTGGTTATCTACTTCATCCCTACCCTAAAAAATTATGTGACAATTTTGTCTTGTCACAGCTTATAATGGAAGCTACCTGCCCCAACAAAATAAAAACAACTACTAAGAACAGCACCCTGCTTGATGTCATTTTGGTCAACAAACCCCATTTTACTCTCATTCTGGTGTATTTTTCAATGACAGTGATCATTGTGTTATAATCTGAGTGTGACCTCCCTAAGATTGCATCCTGAATGCTCTTGACGCTGTACTATCACCATTGGTACTATGAATGACATCGTATCCTTACTGTATACTAGCTACCTACTATTCGAGTATTGTATGTAAACTGTTTGTTATTGCTGTCATTGTCACTGTTTGACGGGAACCTTGTAAAAGAGCTCTGAGCTCAAAGGTATGATCCGAATCCTAAATAAATAAATAAAATAAATCCTGTTCTAGCTAAGCCTTTAAGAGATTTAAACAGAATTTTGATCCTAACACCTTCCTATTTGATTTACAACACACCAGTTGGCAGAACTTCTACTTGGCCTGCTCAGTGGCTGAAGCCTACAGAGTCTTCCAAAACATTGTCCTTGGCTCCATTAATAAACATCGCCTCTAGCCAGAGTTCGCACTAAGGAGAAAACATGTTCATGGATCACCCCAGTTTGAAAGCAGAGCTGCTTCATAGAGACTCACTCTGGAAAAGGGCAAGGAAGTCCAAACAGCCTGCTGACTGGGCAGCCTTCAGAGCTGCTAGAAAACGGTGCACCAGACTGACTAGGGACACAAAATCTAGCTACTACCACTCTGAACTTGAATCCTCAGCTAATAGCATATCTAAATTCTGAAAACTTTAAGGATGTTCAAGGTCACAGCTTGTCTAGTCTATTCCCATTTAAAATCTTGACTGGCAATTCTGCAACCGCTGTCCTGCAAGAAATCCTCAAACTTTTCAACAACCACTTTGCCTGGCCAGGCTTGGCCTTCAATGTGGCGGCTAACAACCTCCACACAATTATGTAACTCAAACCCTACTTGCTCGGTCCCAGCCTCAACCACTCAAGGCAAAATATTCTCTTTCACCCTTGTCAACATGGAGGAGGTAGAGGACCTGCTGCTCCAACTGGATAGCAGGAAGAGCACAGGTGCAGATTTGATTGAGCCATACTGTCGTAAACTTGGTTACTATGTCCTGTCACCCCAATAACCCATATTTCTAACATGTCCCTTGCCCAGGGCACACTCCCTGCCATATGTAAAACTGCCCACATCATACCACTTTTAAATCAGGCAACACTAGTGACCTAAACAACTACCCAATTTCCCTACTCCCTACACTCTCTAAACTACTCAAAAATAGTTAATTCCCAGTTTAGACAGCACATGGAGGACTCTATCCTGCTAAACCCAGCACAGTCTGGCTTCGGCCCCGCCATAGCATCATCACAGCACTTGCTAAGGTCACAAATGATTGGCTGAATGCTCTGGATGCCAGAAACTATGTCTGTGCACTGTTCCTTGACCTTAATAAAGCCTTTGATACGGTGGCTCACACCTTGCTCTTGACTGCCCTAAGGAATATTAGCATTAACAGTCTGACCCTTGAATGGTTTTCCAGCTACCTCACCGACTGATACCAATAGGTCAAGGTGGGGGTGACCTGTCCTCTTGAAAACCCTCCCAAGAGGGGTAAACTAAGGGTCCATTCTTGGACCACTCTTATTTGCTGTTTATATAAATGACTCAAATACCTGAGTCAGATCAGCAAATATCCACCTATTCACTGACAACATAGTGTTGTATGAAGCTAGACCTACCTTGGAATAAGTGTGTAACGACCTCCATATAGAGTTTTATCACTTACAGACTAATCTCTTGTACTGTAAGCTCCTAATAAATGCTAAGAAAATGAAGGCCTTGATCTTCACCCCATAAGTGGGCTCTTCCAATCCCTGCACCTCCAGGACAGTGCCACAAATTCTCACCTTGCTCGGCAAACCTCTGGATTATGTGGAATCCTTCAAGTACTTGGGGGTCTGGATAGACTTTAAACTTTCATTTAAAGTTCATATTGAAGAAATCTCAAAAAACTAAAGCAGAGGCTTGGGATTTTCTTTAGAATCAGGCATTTGCTAACTCGGGAGGGGAAAAAGGTTGGTACAAACTACGTTCTTGCCACTCCTTGACTATGCAGATTTCTTTTATGGGCATAACTTGAGTGTGGCCCTTTCCAGGCTCGACTCTCTGTACCACCAAGTGCTTAGATTTGTTACTGATGTCCCTATTCAACGATCACAGTTCCTCTATAAGAGCGTGGGTTGGTGTTCACTTAGCCTCAGGAGATGTAAGAATACTGTGCTCTGGACTTATAGAGCCATTACTAATAAGCTGCCTCAGTACATTAAAGACTGCCTACCTGCCTGCAACTCCAGTACCTATCTGTTAAGAAGTCTCTGTTATATTTCCTTTCCATTCCCAAAGTTAGAACACACTTGGCAGGGTGGCAATAAGCCATGCCCTCCCTGTCATCTGGAATAATGCACAAAAACTCTACAGCTTGCTTCCCTGGTGCCGTTGTCCTTCTTTAAAAACCTGTTTTTCTGGTCTAACCAAGAGACATGCAACTGCTTCCTTCAATGACCACCCCTTAAACTCTGGCACTATTCTGTCATTGCCTATCACTCATTCTTACCCATTAGCAACTGAACCATCTCCCCAATCTTGCATTAGGCTTACCCTGCCTGTCCTGCGTAAATCTGTGTCCCTGAATGTAGTTGTTCTTACCTCTCCCTGGCCTTCCTCCTGAGTACCACGACTATATTAATAATTTTTGTTTTCCTTTTTCTATGCATTGTGCAGACTCTGTGTATACTGTGCAGAACTATATAATTGTCATGTATTACATTAGACTCGGCATCTTAGCCTGCCATTATAGTGTCCATATCATTGCTGTTTGTGAAGCTGCACATTATATTACTATATATATATTTGTATTCTGTCTGCCAGTGTACTTGTGATAGCATCAAATGCCTGCCAGTATAATGTTAATATTATCGCTGTATTTGAAACTGCCATTTTATATTAATTGTAAATATTTGTATTCTGTTTGCCAATGTACTTGTGACTGTATCAAACTGTGATGTGCATCTCCTCCAGGTCCATCTTGTATATGAGTTTGTTCTCAATGGTATTCTGCCTGGTAAAATAAAGATTTTGATTGATTGATTGACCAGTGATTGTGCTCCAAAAAAAATGGCTTCTCTAAACTGCAGCTGCTAAACAGCTACAGTTAACATACTGACTTGTTACCATTTAAAAATGGTTGTGCTGCTGTTACAGTTAGTTGACTACTTTTGTGCCTTGGATCATAACAGACATACTGTTTCACAAACACTGCATTGTAGAGAAAAATAAATAAATATGTTGCAGGTGATACCTTTTATTGGACTAACAAGATTATTTCTAAGACTAGCTTTGAGAGATAAAACCCTCTTCCTTAGGTCAAAGTGGAAACAGCTGAGCAGAATGACATCTATAAAGGCTGGATGTGGATTCAACACATAGACTAGCAGTTTACTGATCAAAGCATTGCAGTCAATTTGCACCCCTTACAAACAAGAATACTCTAATTTTCACTGGAGTGTGTTTGTTTGAGAGATCAACTTAAGATCAAAGGGCTGCTTAATTTTACTCTGACTCTTTAACATCAGTTAACATTTCTAAAAGTCAGGACAGAAAAAAATACATACCATTGTTGTAAGAAGGTACTGGTTAAAAGAGCCAGAGGGTGCTGATGTGAGGGTTTAAAAGAAACTCTGAAGCACTGCTTTAAGCATAATCGCTGGTAGTGTATTAAAACCAACATCTTTATCAAGTCCTTTTTCTTTAGTGTCAAAATATTGTATCATTTTTATTTCAAATGTTTGTTGTTCCTGGCTGTTTTGAAGTTACCTTTTAACACTCTGATGACAGTAAAATCACTGGTGAAGTGATCTGGTCTTGAAAATGTTCCCTACTGGTGTATTTAAGCAATTTATCCCTCCAGGGTGTGGGTATACTGGAGGATTTACGGTTGGTGTGAGTCAGTCACGAGGCGCAGCCGAGTGACCGAACCATACCCAGTCGTGTTAAGTCCTCCAGTGTACCCACACCCTGGAGGGATAAATTTATATTATACAATGGCAAATGTTGTTTTTTTTTTTTTTAGATATTTTGTAAGTAACTGAGGTTCGTACAGTTGGAAGGAGGATGTAATTTTTTAAATATTTACGCGGTGTTTTAGCGACAGCGACAGGACAAATGGCTGCAGTTTCGATTAAAGTGAAAGCGACGGACTGTCACGAGATAAGGTTGGCTGGCACTTTTCATGTAGGTACACTGGAGGATTTACCACGCTGGGAAAGGTACCAGCCAACCAATCAGGATGCAGCATTTGCCAAATTCGATTTACTCCATTGTATAATTTCTTTTTATGGGTAACTGTGAATCGGTGGTGATTCATTCTTGTTTTGAGTTCCTGTCCAGTTTCACCAATATAGCAGCCTTCCTCACACTTTCTACATTGCATCATGTGTACCATGTTGCTAGAAGAGCAGGTATACGTAGTTTTGATTGTAAATGTTTTTCCACTATGACTGACACGTCTGAGGAGAGGTATGTGTACATAGTTTGCAGCGAGGTGCTTTGAATGGTTTTGTACCTTTGTCAGCTAGTTAGAGCTTAGAGGAGTTTGTTTCGCAGTTTCTGCTTCAGGTTTGGTGGTTGGCAAAAGGCAAGCACTGGTGGAGTGGAAATACATTTTAGAGTTTCATCTTCAGACAGTAGTGGCTGTAGATCTTTAATTATTTTCCATAATTTTTCCAGTTCTGGGTTGTCGCTACTATCAGAGGTGTGCATTCAGATGTTCTGTGGCTTGTACCGTAGTATTCAAACAACATGAAGTCTTGCTGTATTCTGACTATTACAGTTAGGTCCTGCCTTTCAACTGCCCCAGAGAACAAAGAGTTAACTTTCCATGGCCAGCATGGAGCGTTCAAGCGTAAGCTCGGTTGAAACCCCTGTCTGCTGTTGTTTAAACTCCAACCGTCAGATTCTTTACTCCGCCTCACTGAACAGTCGCGCGGAGATTTCTCCTTTGCTCGGTTCAAGAAAGTCTGTTAAAGTGTCGTTTTCGCTCGGTTCTACCGAATTTCTGCTACAGAATCTGTCGGTTTAAGTCTCTGTCTGTGGAACCGTGAGTACTAGATAGGTTTACATTTAGTTTCTGTGTGGAACTTGTAAATTTAGGATTGGTTCGGTTTGAACCAATCAGATTAGTATTAAAAAGTTTTGAGATTCAGACTGCCAAATTTGTAAAAGTTTTCCCAAAGCTACCTTGGATCAGAGATTAGGTATACTGAGGAAAGGAGGCTGAGAAGTCCGCTGACCCGGATGGCCAGGCTGGTTCGGTTCCGACCGAACCAGAAGGAGTGCCTCTGACCAGGGCGAAATCTTCGGCAAAAAGGAGAGCCGATTCTGAGGAGTCGTTTGGTTAAAAGAAAGAGAAGAGAAAATTCATCTGGTTCGGATCCACAAATTCTTTCTCCGACCGCTGATGAAATAGCCAAAGCGAAAAGGATAGTTCAGTCGCTAACCGGTTCCAGATGAACCCGGCACCATCTGGCAGGGCTCGGTTCGGTTGGTTCCCCAGTTCGGATTATACTTTAGAAGAATTTTATGAACCGGATGAGGAGGAGGGTAGTATGAGGATAATGATGGTGATTATGGAAGTCTGGATGTGCCTATTGACCCGGACATCTCCCCAGACAGACCTTCAGGTGTTTCTCCTCCTAGGCTTTCTGAGTCCCCTTCCCACTTTATGTTTTACAAGAAAGTGGCTGAAACCCTCCAGCTTCCAATGGAAGAAGCAGTAGAGGATCAGGAGGAGCCTGATTTTGTTGAAATGATGGACATCCCAGAGTCCAGGAGACTGTCTATTCCTCCATAAATCTTTTGGGAAACAGACATTTAAAATTCTAAAGACTCCTAACTCCATACCTCCTGTGGACAGATGAATGGACAAAGGTATACCCTTTCAGTCGGACATGGGTTCCTTTCTCAGCAATGCAGCCACGTTGGGGTAGTGCAGGCTGCTGCCTGTGATAAGGCAAATATTCCCGTGGCATCACATCCCCAGATAAGGTCTCCAGGAGTATTGATGCCATGGCAAAGAAGCAGTACATGGCAGCATCTTTGGGACTCAGGCAGGCTAACTATATGGCCTACACAGCTAGATACCAGAAGTCCAGGTGGGACACTGTGCTGGCTCTGGCTAAACAGGCCCCTGACCAGCTTGCCAAGTAGCTGGACCAGGTGGCTGCGGATGGGATTGAGGCATCCAAGGTGCAATTTCATGCTGCTGTGGACTCAATGGTGTTTCATCTAGAGTCATGGCTGCATCTGTGGCCCTTCGGAGGATGGCTTGGCTCAGATGTACTAGCCTATTACAGGATACCCAGGCTAAGGCCATGGATTTCCCTGTCATTGGTAGTTCTCTGTTTGGGGAGGAGACAGAGAATTTCATGAAAAGATAGGCAGTACAGGACCACCTACAGGGTGCTCAGGCCAAAGAAAGGCAAACCACTCCTCAGAGACAGCATTCAAGGGCAGGCCCTTCAGAGGCCTTTTACCAAGCCCAGGCCTCTTCTTCTGCTTATGCTCAGAGGGGTTCTTCAGAGGAGAGGCAGATGGGGAATGAGCAGGTCTGCTTCACCCCTCAGCCTAAAGCCCCTGCCAAGCAGACACCCTGATGGGTCTGCCGGGCCGATTCTCCAATACCTGTAGGGGCAGGCTGGCTTACTTTGTCCAGGACTGGAAGTCTCTAACATCAAACAAGTGGGTCTTGGAAGTAGTAAAGCCAGGACTGGTTCTCAACTGCAAAATATTTCCCAAGATGAGAACCATATCCTTTCCACCTGCAAATCCATCAGAAACCCTTGCCCTAGAGGCAGAGGTTTCTTCCTCCTAGCTCTCAGAGCCTTAGAAAGGGTTCCTACCCTACACAAGGGCAAAGGATTGTACTCAGGTACTTCCTAACCCAAAAACCGGAGAATGGGCCCATCCTGGATCTAAGATATCTAAACAAGCACCTTTAAAACCAAAGTTCAAAATGGTGACTCTGGGAATAATTCTGCCTCTCTAAGGCCAGGGGACTGGCTAGCCTCCCTGGACCTCAAAAGCGCCTATTTTCACATTCCCATCAGGGCTCCCACAGAAAGTACCTCAGATTCAAGTTGCCCTCAGGCCACTATCAATTCAGAGCAATGCCTTTTTTCTTTATCCATGCAATTGTTCACAAAGTGCCTGGCAGTAGTGGTTGCTTTCCTAAGGAAAAAAGATCTCCATCTTTCCATACTTGGACGACTGGCTCATAGTGGGTCAGTCTCCAGACCAAGTCAAGTCACATCTGCAAATAACTCAGCAAGTGCTCACCTTAGGATTCCTACTCAACCTTCCAAAGTCAGTTCTTGGGCCAGTACAGCTCCTCACCTTTATAGGGGCGGAGCTAGATACAATAAGGGCAGGAGCCTTCCTTCCCTGGACAGGGCAAGGACCCTTATGGAACTAGCCTCTTCATTCACCCTTCAAGTGTCTCGACCAGCAAGGCATTTCCTGCAGCTCCTGGGCCACATGGCAGCCTCTACAGCAGTGGTCCAGGAGCAAGATTTCAGATGAGGACATTCAGTTCCACTTAAGAGTCTTCTGGTCCCAAAGAAAGGATTCCCTTACCAAACTAGTCCCAGTGACTTGAACCCTGATCCAGGCTTTGCAATGGTGGCAGGATCAGGACAATTTGAGACAAGGAGTTCCTTTTGTCACTTGGTCTCATTCAGTGATACTCAACACAGGTGCCTCCCTGCTGGGCTGGGAGCCCACCTGGGGATCTTACTATCAAGGGCTGTGGTCACCTCAAGAATCTCTGCTTCACATCAATCTCTTGGAACTCAGAGCAGTGTTTCTGGCACTGCAAGCCTTTTCAAATCTGTACAGAACAAGGTGGTCCAGATCAGAACAGACAATACCACCACAATGTGAAACATCAACAAACAAGAGCACTTGGTCTACGACCTTGTGCACAGAAGCAGTGAAGTTGTGGTCCCTGGCCTATTCCTGCAAACCTCTCTGATAGCAGTTCACCTCCCAGGGAAGGACAATGTCCTAGCAGATGCTCTTAGCAGGATATTCCAGGGCCATCACAAATGGACCCTAGATCCCCAGTTTTGAAAGTGATTTTCTCGAGATGGGGCACTCCACAGATAGATCTTTTGCAGCCCCAGACAATCACCAACTTCCTCTCTTTTGTTGCAGACCCCAGTCTTGGGCTAAGTCCCCTGGATGCTCTGATTCTGAATTGGGAAGGACATTTCTGTATGCTTTCCCCTTCCCTCTCCTGTTCAAAGTGTTAGTCAAGATCAGGTCTCAACCATGCAAAGTGATTCTGATTGCTCCAGACTGGACCAGACAGCCCTGGTACCCACTGTTGCTGTCCTTACAGTCCACCTTCCCTGTCTCTTCCCAGGAATTACAACCTGTTGACATCCTCTCAGGGGAGGGTTTGGTATCCGAACCTCAAATCTCTTAATCTCAAGGCATGGCTCTTGAAGAGTTAGAGTTTGCTGATCTGCACCTTTCTCAAGGGGTTCTGGATATCCTTAAGGCTTCTCAAAAGCCTTCCACCAGAAAGACTTACAACTCCAAATGGAAAAGGTTCACTATTTGGTGCTCTAATAAGCATATTTCTCCAGAATCTGCTGGATTGATGACAGTCCTGGACTATATGGTTCATCTTAATGGCTTAGGACTTAGGCCAGCTACACTTAAAGTGCATCTGGCAGCTGTTTCTGCCTTCTTGTCAGTAGGAAAGCCCTCTCCTCTGTCAGCCCATCCTGTGTTTTGTAAGTTCTTCAAGGATTGCTGCACACCAATCCCACTTTAGGGACCCTGCTGCTTGGGACCTTAATGTTTACATTGCTCAGCTTATGCAACCACCCTTTGAGCCTTTGTCCTCTGCAGAGCTTAAGTACTTGACTTGGAAAATGTGTTTTGGTAGCCATTACCTCTGCCAGGCGTATCAGTGAATTGCAAGCCCTGTCAGTGGAGCCTGATTTCATCTCTTTCCATAGGGATAAAGTGGTCCTAAGAACTAACAGGAAGTTTTTGCCTAAGGTGGTTTCAGATTTCCCACTTAATCAGTCTGTTTCTCCTGTTTTCTTCACTGACCATTCCTCCTGTGGAGAGAGGAGGCTGAACAGTTTGGATGTTAAGAGGCCCTCAGCTACTACATAGAGCGCACTCAAGGGTCACAGGTTTGAGTCCCTCCAGTTGTTCCTCACATATGGAGAGGTCGGTAAGGGCAAACCTGCTTCTAAGAGATCTTTTGCCAGGTGGATTGTCTCTTGTATACAATTCTGCTATGAAAAGCTGGGTAGAACCCCACCCTCAGGCCTGAGGCTCACTCTACTAGAGGTACAGCTGCTTCCCTGGCTAATGCCAGGGATATTCTATCTTAGAAATTTGTCAAGCAGCCACCTGGAAAACAGTCCATACATTCACCATGCATTACTCTCTGGATATCCAGGCTAGGAGTGATGCTCCGTTTAACACAGCAGTACTTCAGAGCCTATTCCCAAAGTAGGTTCTGTCCCTCCTCCATGGAGGTACTGCTTGTAGTCTGCAATAGTCAGAATACAGCAAGACTTCATGTTGTTTGAAGAAAAAATTACTCACTTTATAATGTTGTTTCTTCTAGTGGAGTCTTGCTGTATTCTGTTCTCTCCTCCTCTCAGAACCTGGTTTTGGGATGTGGGTGGGCAGGAGCAGTGTTAGCACCCTAGAGGTGCCCCTTTTTCACCCTCCTTTACTTTGGGTGTGTGTTATGTTTTGTTTTTGGTTTCCTGACTTGAGTCTTTGCTTTGAAACCAAAAACCCTTTTAATAAATTTAGTTTCCAGTTGGCTAGTGTGAGTTTACAGTTTCCACACAGAACTTCTAGTGAGTAGTGCTAGTAAAGATCTGACGGTTGGAGCTTAAACAACAGCAGACAGGGGCTTCAACCGAGCTACGCTTGAACGTTCCATGCTGGCCATGGAAAGTTAACTCTTTGTTCTCTGGGGCAGTTGAAAGGCAGGACCTAACTGCAATAGTCAGAATACAACAAGACTCCATTAGAAGAAACAACATTACTAAGGTGAGTAATTTTTCGTTCTTCCCTAGGCCTACAGGTGCAGAATGGTTATTCATGTCAATGATGCTAGTTTTATATCCCTTCTGTCTGAAAGCTCCTTTTAATGTAATAAGGTGTATGTTCCTGTTGTCTTGGTTTGAGCAAATGCGAGTGGTACCAGATGGCCTGGCTGCGGATAACGGATGTTTTGGTATGAGGGATGGTAGCTTGAGCTGTGCAGGTAACTGTATCTGTCTGTAGGTTTTCTGCATGCAGACGTATGTAGTGTTCCATTTTTAGTGTGACTGTGGTATCTAGGAAATGCACACACTTGGAGTAATTTATTGGGAATTTAATGGAAGGATGGAAGTTATTGAAGCTGTCAAAAACTGTTTTAAGTTTTCTTCTCCTGCTGTCCATATGATAAAGATATCATCAATATATCAATAGTATTTTAATGGCTTATGATGTTGCGTGCTGAGGATTTTTTCTTCTAGATCTGCCATGAACAGATTGGTGTACTGTGGTGCCATCCTGGTGCCCATAGCCGTTCCATATTTTGAAGGTAAATGTCAGTGTTGAAGTTGAAATAATTGTGTGTAAGGATGTATTCCATAAGTTCGGTAGCACATCTGGCGGATATTTGCTCTCTCTGGTGGCATTGTGCAGGTATTCATAGCATGCCATTATGTCATCTCTGTGAGGGATGTTACCGTATAAGAATTCAACATCCATTGTGACCAAAACAGTGTCAGGTGGTAACTGGTCAATACTGTGCCGTTTGTTTAGAAAGTCTGTAGTATCCTGTATGAAACAGACACACTCTAGTGAAAATTAGAGTCTTCCTTTTTGTAAGGGGTGAAAATTGACTGGAGTGCTTTGATCTGTAAACTGCTAGTCTATGTTTTGAATCCACATCCAGCCTTTATATCTGTCATTCTGCTCTGCTGTTTCTGCTTTGACGTGAGGAAGAGGGTTTTATCTCTAAAGCTAGTCTTAGAAATTATTTTGTTAGTCCAATAAAAGGTATCACCTGCAACATATTTGTAATTGTTTTTCTCTACATTATTGACTGGACTAACACAGCTACCACATTTCTTTTTACAAACACTGCATTAAATTAAACAGTAAATAAGACTCTGAACTGATTATTGAAAATGAATTCTCTTCCTGATTAAATCATTATTCAGTTTGTTTTACTAATTGATTTTGTTCTACCAGTATTGGCAGTCACTAAGCAGGAAAGGGACCTTGGGATTTTCATATCAAAGGACCTCAAGGTGGTAGTGCAATGTGGCAAGGCTGTAGGCAGGGTTAGTGAGATGCTGGGGTGCTTAGGAAGGTGTGACCAGCAGGAGTAGGTAGGTGGTGGTGTCACTGTTTGCTGTTTGGTTCCTCTCTCTGAGTACTGTGTTCAGTTTCTGAGGCCGCACCTCAGAAAGGACATAGACAGGGTGGCGGCGGTCCTGAGGAGGCAGCCAGAATGGTTCAAGGGTTGCAAGGAAGCTCTGCGAGGAGACTGAGGATCTCAACATGTACACACCCCTGAAGGAAAGGAGAGAGGGGTGACATGATTGAAACCTACAAGTACCTCACAGGGGTAAACATGTTGCAGGAGGGAGCCTTTTCCAAATAAGGATGAGCTCCAAGACCAGGGGCATGTGATGAAGATGGGGGGGATGTTTAGCAGGGTGTGAGGAAATATTTCAGTGCTGAAAAGGTGGTGGATGCATGGAACTGTCTGCCAGCCAAGATGGTGGAGACTAGAATAGTGGAGGGCATCAAGCATATGTGGATAAACACTGGGGTATATTGTAGAACAGAGGCAAGGGGAGGGTGGCCAAAGATCAGTTAGGGTCTCGGTGACAGAAATAAGCAGGAAACAGTTGGACAGATTGGGTGGGCCAATCGGTCCTTTTCGCTGAGAGATTCTGTGTTGTCACTGTGGCAATATACTTGGTCAAATTGTATGTTCATTAAATTGGAAACATTATACATTACTGTAGTCGAAAACAATCTGTATTTCTTTGCTGAATTTGCCTATAATGTGTGTGAAATACCTGTGTGCAGGACTCAGGAGACTGACTGTTCTTAGCTCCATATGAAACAAGAGACCAGTTGAATAGGTACAGTAGCAAAGTGATGTTTCATGCAGCTAGTTTCACTAGTTGCAAGTTATGTGGTGTAAGTGAATATCAGAAAAGCAGGTATCCTTAAGCACATAAGCACTAGGAATGAGTGGGCAATCCATGATTGGCTTCCCGAATACTTCACCTAGACAGTAAACATCAGACAGTTATTAGTTTATTAATAATCATTTTTGTGAATAATAAAGGGATTTTTAATCATTGCTCATAAAATCTACCCTCTCCTAAATACAGTTATGGCCCCTGACCTAGTTGTGGGATAGAGAGGGGCTCAAACTATGTCCTAAAGTTAGTGGTGGGCTTGTACAGAACTACCTAATTATGTTAGATTATAAATAGGCACTCGGAGATAAAGAGCTGACAGATTGTCCCAGGTTAATGGAGTGTACATGGGGAGGAGTCTAGGCTTTATTTCAGTCCATGTAAATAAGGTGGGGTAGGACATGCTTGCTGGAGGGGTTGTCAGGATGGCCAAATTTAAATGATAGAATAATGTATGGGCAATAGTGTGTTACAAGATTTTTTTATACTCTCAGGTGTGCGCTACTGCATAAACCACGAGTGGAGGTTGAGTGGTTTATTTATACACCAAGGGTATGTTAATTAAAAAATTGAGAACAACACAGTTATTTTCTTATTTATAATTACTGGTTTGAGAAACAAGACCTTTTGGTAAGTGCAGTAGAGTGGTTCTGGGCTGAGATTCATAATACAGTACATGTTTGCAATGTCATAAACATGCATTAAATAGTTTGACATCAGCTGGTGATATTACCCTTATCAAGTAATTCTAAATTAAAATCTTGGCAGGTGGGCAGTGGCCAGGCAGTTATTTAGTGGGAAGAAGATGTTGTGGTAGGGTGGAGGTGGTGAATAGCAGGAAGAAGTGAACTGGATAAGGACTGTCTAATTCACCACAGGCAAATAGTTAATGGCAAAAGCAAAGTTAGTATTCAGGATCAGCCATTTTGTCTAATATTGTTAATATCCTAAACACCTGAACATATGAGACTAATATCTGCAGATCCCTAATATGCACTACTGCTGTATTGATAAGTCTCAGTTCTCATGTCTTGCTGGTGCTTTCAGTGCATTATATAAATTTTAAAATACCCCCTGTAGACCAGCAGTAGTGTGTAGCATTACCCTGGAGGTGACTGTTCAGGAATGAGCCCATGGAACCTTAACTGGTGTCGCCAAGTGAGGGTGTACTGGTGATGGTAGCATTGTCCCAAATAGGAGGCTTATGCCATCCAGCAACACCAGTGATCCCTGTGGGGAGGCCATGGAGCTTGCCTCTGTTCACAGGGATGCTGCTGTGGGCTTGGCCATAGTTGGTTGCTGCATGCACCATGGTGAAAAAGAAGTCCAGGGGAGAAAATCTGTGAGGAAGGAAGCATGATGTCCCTTCCTTGGCACTCAGGTCGCACCAACAGTTTAGTTAGGATTGCAGGCAGTCTAATAGTAGAGGAGCTCAGGTGTTGTGGCGCCTGGCCACTGGTAGCTGGTTCAAATCTCTCCTTTGGTCATAAGTGAAATATACAGTACTTGGAGGTCTCATCTCAGTTCTTAGTGGACAATATCACACATTACAGGTACAACATAAGTAGGCAAAATTGGCAGTCCTTTTCACAAGAGACTCTGGATTGAATGAGCATCAAGACTGCATTACTCTGGCATGTAGGAGAGGTGGTCGTCCTGGGTTTGTACTGAGGTGCATTGATAGAGCAATTTGGGTGAAGCTTATACTTCAAATAGTTGCTGTGTAGTCATCATGTATAAAAGGCTTCAGTTTGGTAAACAAAAACAAAGCAAAATAAACAAAAATGTATATATATACTGATGCGGTAGCACCAGTATAGTTAGGGTTGATGGAGTGCTCAATGTTCAACCCAATTTTTGTATCTTAGTAACTTTGGCATAGTTCGATGGAATAACCTTAGGATTTGCATGCTGTTACGCACAACCTAGACGTACCGAGTTTTTCCATAAAGCGTTCAGGATAGAAGCGGCCTGTGCCAGGTTAGTGCCTTTTGAAGGTTTTGTGAAAAATATTAAACAATTCCAGAGTTATAAGGATGTAAGGTAGGGTTTTGGATTACCCTGTGATACAAATGATAAAAAGCATCAATCGTGAGGGTTCATGTGTCACAAAAATTAGTGCTTTACTTGTCATGAGAAAATACAGATCATGACGGCCACAATCTTTTGAAAATAAATAATTAAAAGTGATGCATTTGGGAAAAACAACACCTGATCTTGGGTAATTGGGACCCATTTAGCTAGAGATTCTGGTGTCTGGTTTTGAAAATTGCCCCAGAAATAACATTTCTGGGTACCTGAAAATGCTCGTGTAGAGGAGCCTTCACCACATTCTCAGTATAACAGCGGGTTTTCTCAATTGAAGCCACAGCTCAATTGAGCAGTGAGCCAGCGATCCCATGATCCCTGTCTTCTGTCTTAATTTCTTTCTTTCTTCTGACAGATGTCCACCGCCGTACTGCTTGCCAAATCCTCTCCTTCAGGTTGCCTGCCCCCTTCTGAATGTTTGTTTTATATAAAATAAGTGGACCGGGTGCCTCCGGTACTGCTTGTCTTGCCCCCCTTTCCAGGTCACCCACTGTGACAGGGCAATCCTGCCACTCTTGAGGACCAAACTTTTCTTAAATCTGTTGCAACAGTTCTTCTATTTCTTAGCCTAATCTGCCCTTTATAATTTTTAGTCCATAAGGTTGGCCACCTATAGGCGCCCCATCCCCTTTCTTTGCTATGCTATAGTGTCCTCTTTAATTTTCCTTTTCCTCTCAGATCCTTGTGCAGGGAGGTTATTGTGTTATCTCGTGATGTAAAACAACAGGCTGTGTTCTTCGTTGCTGGATTTAGTATGCAATAGCACTATGTCATAAAATATCTTGATGTATATGCCTTATGTGTATAAACCTGTAAGTGTTGAAAATACCACAGCACTAGGTGTTTTTGATAAAGGTAAAACTTATTAGGGGACTATATTATAAAATCAAGTTACCGGGCTAGAGATATCAGAACCCCCCTTGTGTTGTTAAATGCATGTAAATTAGATTGTTTGAGAGGTCCTTTGGCATCATGCATTTCCTGCTTTAAGCTGAACTAGCCTAAAATGTCATGGTGATTGATATACATCCCATGATGCTTTGCATTATGGGGTATGTGTGATGTCGTGTTTCTTTGAAATTTGGCTTATTGCCATGCCCTTTCGGTAACCCTTGCTTCAGTGCTTCAAGCGCTTGAGGTTCTTTGTCTTTAGCTTGTTTTTTTTTTTTCTTTTTTGAGCTCCCCATCACCCAAACACACAAGGCCAATATAGGAATTTAAATAATTTTCACTAAAGAGCTAGATCAGTAAGTCAGTAGGTGCTGACTATGCAGAGAAAGGACATGCATATTCTGTTGCTGCAAACTGATATATTGAAGAAGGGATATGCCATCGCTAAGGTTATCCCTGTGTTTTAAATAAACATCACACAGAGATTGCTTGTTGAACCTGAAGTTCTGTGTCTGGTCCATCTGTCATCCCACAACCCTCCACACCACCTACCTTTCCCAGATTATGGCTGGCGACACCAGGGCACCCACTACTGGTTCCACCGAAGATCATCCTGACACTTGGGTGCCCAATAGCAAGTGTAGGCTTGGGTCCCCCTGAAATAAAGCAAACCATTCTTCATTGATTTTAAAGAAAATGGTCCATCACCAATCTAACTCCTACTCAATACCCACCACCCTACATGCCTCGAACACCTAAAACTGTCCTATATCATAGATCCATTTCTGATTGAAAAGACGTTTTGCTGCTGGAACTGGGGGCTGTGATATGAGAGAATAAGCAAGTCTGGTTTAAAGGACACCTAAACACATTATTTCTGGGGTTGCTAATTTAAAAATCAGAAATCGTGGGCCGGTAGAGCTGGAGGTGCCATTTTAATGTGTAGTACTCCTTACCTTTGATTCAGTAATTTAATAAATTTTCATCATGTTTCACAATTCAAGCTAACTTCCTGAGTTAGGAAGTCAGCACCACGATCCAGCCATGAGGTGGTGCCAACATGAGACGTGATGATGTCATTGAAGTAAGACTACTAGTAAAGACTCAGACATACATAAGAACATACGAAGAAGCCAGCAGAAGAAGATCATTTGGTCTATCAAGTCTGCTGGTATTGCAGGGTCCACAGCTTGAGCTAATGTCCCTGCCCTCCTTCCCACTCCTCCCATCCTCCCTACCCATGATCCTTACTTTCCCCATGCCTATCCCAACCTCTCTTAATGTTGCCCACTGTCTTCAACAAGATGACCTCTTCCGACAGTGCATTCCAAGTGTCTACCACCCTTTCTGTGAAGAAGTGCTCCTGACCTCCTCCTAAACCTCCCACCCTCTAGCTTAAGATTGTGCCCCTAGTGTTATAGATGCCACTCAACTTAAAGAGACTCACCTTATCAACCTTATTTATCCCTTTCAAGTAATTGAAGGTCCCAATCATGTCCCCTCTCCCCCTCTCTCTCTCTCTCTCTCTCTCTCTCTCTCCCTCTCTCTCTCTCTCTCTCTGCTCTCTCCTGTCTTCCAGGGAGTACCTGTTCATTGCCCTCAACCTCTCCTCGTATGCCTTACTCTGCTGATCCACTATCATCTTTGTAGCCCTCCTCTGGACCGTCCAGCAGGTTAATGTCCTTTTTGAGGTGTGGGCACCAGTACTGAACTCCATACTCTAGATGCGGCCTTACCGGTGACCTGTACAAGGGCAGTATACTCTCCTCTCTCCTACTACTGATCTCCTAGATATGCATACCCGCATCTTGTTGCCTTTGCTGCTGCTTTCTTGCACTGTGAGTGCTTCAGGTAACTAGTACCATAGACTCATAGAACCCCATGTACTGGCCCGTTTCTTAGCTTGTAATGTCAAACTTAAAGCCCACCAACATGTTAATCGGCACCTGACATGTGCATCAGATGCTGATTCATGTCTTATGTGCCGAATATGTAGGTGGACTTTTGAAGTTAGACATTATAAGCAGAAATGGGTCAGTACATAGGCTTCTCCGGTCTTTACTAGCAATACGAACAGTATCGCTTCAAAGTCACGGCAATAGATGTTCTAACTCATGGGAAGTTTGGTTACAATATTTAAACATGATGATAATATCAGCGTGCTACCTTCATCATGGATTACTGTGTAGTACCCAAAATATCATGCCATTTTCATTGTCCCTAGTGTTGGTCCATTGGTGATTTGAGCAGCGGGAGTGAAGGAAGGAATGAATACTAGTAGTGTTGTAGCGCCTTGGTGGAACTGACAAACTGCCTTTACTTTCATTTTCCATGCTCTGCTGATAATGCAAGTGGGCAGTAGCGGGTGAGAGTACAGAAGAGAAGTCAGTTTTCATTGTCTTTCCCTCACGCTCATTCAGCAGTGTGCGGTTGGGGAGAGTGCTTCATTTCATGTACCCGCTCATTGGGGCTGATTCATGCTAGGGGTCTGTACTCTTTGCACAGCTGACATTTTCCTCTGACGTGCTGCAGACAGAGCTAAGTTGGCGACAACAATTTAATAGAGAGTAATTGCAGGTAAAACCCCAGAGGGTTGAAAGAAAACAAAATAAAATGAATACCGTCCACAGAAAACTCATGGAATCCACCCTGCACAGAAACAGTGGAACATGAGTGTTGCTATGGCAGCCTTCTCTTGTCGCCAGGTTTAAAAAATATGCAAAAATGGTGAGACTATTGCTGTGTACCAGAGTCTATGGCATTTTTGTAAATCACAGGGGAGCCACTGACACTAGGGAGTGGGGTCTTCAGCCTAACGCTCACCCCATTCTCCTATACTGTGTGAATCCCAGCTTATTTACTTATGGAATGGGCGAGTGTTAAGGCCGATGATCCCAAGGGACACCTCTGACGCCTGTTGGTATCTGCAGGATGGTGATGGGGTGGGTGAGCGTTAGGGCAAATGAGCCCAAGGCAGACCCCGATGCCTGTTAGTGTATGCAGGTTGTGGGTGGTGGTGGGTGTTAAGGTCGGAAGCCCTAACGCCACATGTCCCTACTTCGTGACTGTAGTTACAACCCTAACTGATGCATTAACAAAGTTTTTGCAATGAATATATATGTACATATATACTGTGTGTGCGTATGTATGTGTGTATATATATATATATATATATTATATATATCTATATATATATATATATATATATATCTATATCTATATCTATACATACACACATATATATATATATATATATATATATATATATATATATATATATTCATTGCAAAAGAACTCCATCAATTCATCAGTTAGGGTTTCTATTACACTAAAGTCTGAAATTAGTGTTAGAGTTACCAACCCTACCACCTCTCGCCCCTCCCACTTCCACACACCAACAGGCATCACAATATGCCTTGGGGTTGTTGGGTCTAACTCCACCGACTCCATGTGTAAGGAAGCTTGGATGGTACAGTACATGAGAATGGGGTGAGGGTTAGGTCGATGACCCCAAGGCATACCCCACGCCTGTTCGTGTGTGGAGGGCGGTGGTAAGGTTGTTACACTAACATTGAATTTCTGGTTCAAAGGTATTTTAAGCCTAGATATCAATAAATATATATACACGTGTGTGTGTGTGTGTGTGTGTGTGTGTATTTCTGTGTGTGTATGTGTATATATATATATATATATATATATATATATATATATATGTGTGTGTGTGTATATATATATATATATATATATATATATATGCACCTTAATAACTTTGCCACTGCTCAACGGATTTACCTGAAATTTGGTGTGCAGGATTGGGCATGGTAGATCTTGGGATCTGCCAAGTGTCGTACGTTGGATATAATGGCTGTGGATTTAAGCGCCAACGAATGTGCATTTATGCTTTTTAGCTTAATTCTTTGTTTGCCTACAGGTCGCATGGTTTGTGCGACGTCTGGAAACTTTAGGGAACGTATGGCCGGATCTTCAATGTGCCTTTTGAAGATTTCGTGAAAAAATATTAAATGATTCAAAAGTTATTCAAAACAAGTTCCCATTATAAGTCAATGGGAAAAGTTAATAAAAGTTCCACAGTGTCGCAAATGCCGCTTTTAGTGTCGCAATCCGCCATTTTGTTTTCAGTTGGTGATCAGAAAATGCTTGGCATTTAAATTTGGGACCCTCTAGGGACACAATTCTTTTGTGTTCACCTAGTTGGACCCTGAGGATGCTAGCCATGTCTTTAATTTGGGGTAAAACACCAGAAATATGTTTTACATTTCTGGAACCAGTAGTGTTGCAAAGTAGTGTCGCAGTGACGACATTTTCGCAAACTTTTGACAATTGCCGCAAATTGCGACACTACTTCTTTTCAGACTTGGCCAAAATGGCAGGAATTCTTTGCCACCCTGCTGCAAGAGAACGGTTTGGTCTTTTGAGCTGAAATTTGGAGGAAGGCAGCCAACATCTCACAGATGTGCCTTTTGTTGGTTTGGTGAAAAAAATATTGCACGGCTGCCAAGTTTACGGTACTCTGAAGTTAGCATTTTTCCCATAGACTAACATGGTGACGCTGCCTTTCGGCCTGGGATCTCAAAACAGTGTGAGATGCAGTTTTTTCATCGAGTTACATAGCTCCCATGGGGCCCTATGGGCTATGTAATGCAAAATGGTAGCCAGAAAATAATAGTTTCTGTGAAATTGTAATTTTTTTCTGAGTCGCATGAGTTGCTGAGATATCACCAATTAAGTACTTCCAATGCTTGTTTTAAGTTTCGATCCCCATTACAATGCATACATTCTTCGACACACTGTTTTTCTGTATGCACCTGTTTGGAAAACACAGGGTATGCGCCGCTACTGTTACAGTTATTGTTTCCACTTCATGCTTATATCCCCTTGGTGGTACTCCTCGCCACGCCACCGTGCGTACTCCTTTGTGTTCTCATTTACGCTGGCATTACCGCGGTGCACCACTGTTGCGCTTCTGTTTGTGGTGCTGTTCCTGTTACTAGTCACAAGACATCACGTGGCCCCGCCAGCCACATTACATTCACTATTTCTCATCATCATTCTCAAAAGAAGGAAATTAGAGGCAAAAACTCTGTTTAATGCATTAGTTAGGTTGTTCCACAGTGACAAAGCGAGAATTCGGTGTTAGGGTTGAAAGCCCCCTTGGACCTCGCCGACACCCCAACCGCATCGGGCGCATTGGGGTTGCTGGTCCTAACTCTTTCCCCATTCTCCTATACCTCTGCCTCTTCACACATCTGATGGGGTGAGAATTAGGGTCGGCAACCCCAATGCACACCCCGATGCCGGTTGGGGGTGTGGGCGGGGGTCCAAGGGGGGCTTTCAACCCTAACACCGAATTTCCTCACTTTTGTCGCTGTGGAACAACCCTAACTAATGCATTAAACGGAGTTTTTGTTTCTAATACACATATATATATATATATATGTGTGTGTGTGTGTACAGTGCTTGCTACAGAAAAGTTAAAATGTAATATGGTGTTTCTTGGCACTGACGGTACCAAGTGGTACAGAGGAATACCTTGTTAGTCGATATGTGGTAATGCAGTACTGCGGTACTGCCTTAGTGCTTAATTAATCAAATCCCTTCATAATCTACCTCAGTGCGCCAGGTGTTGCCGTCTGTATTTACTTGCTTCTGAGTAAGTTAATGTGCCAGCAGGTGTCCCTACACTCCACAGTCCAGCATATGTAGACATGCTAATTATGTGTTGTCACGGCACCACGATATAACATCATACAGTACAGTAACTCCTGCCATCAACATGGTTACAAGTGTCTTCATTCAATCAGGCAGTGTTACTGTTGATATTTAAAATTGTAGAAGTCTAATTGATTTATAAAGTAATATTTCATTTACCTGTAACAAAATCTAATGAAATATTTTGTACAAACATTTTTTTTAAGTTGTGTGATCGTCATTTACCCCCACCCAAGAAAAAGCAAGTTACAAAATTAAATACATTTCAGAAATGGTTTGATAAAGCTACATACAGTATTTTGTTAGATTTAGTTATAGGCAAATACATTCTGACTGTTTAAATTAATTAGACATCTTCTATCATTTTAAATATAAGTAGTAACACTGCCTGACACTTGTAACTACGTTTACTCATCTTTCTGATACAGAAGATGCCCACATTTTAAACCTGCATCTTTGACACTATAAAATGCCGGCACTTGTGGTGCTGATATGCCCATTGGTGTCCTGGCCCCAGAGGATGAGAGACTGTGTTTGCTTCACCCAAACCCAGTGGGACAAAACACTGTGCAGTGAACATTTGGAAGGGAGAGGGTGAGAGGCTGAGAGAAAGAAGCTGTGGACCTCCGCCTCCTCTTGAACTCATGCCCTTAATTTTGAAAATTATTCCCTGGTGGCTAGTGGACCCTCCCTCCCAAACTCATGCCCATAGTTTTAAAATTAATTATTAAAATGAGAACATTTGCAACATTTCACAATTTTCACTTTCACATTCAGTACTGCACTGTGTTGAATACATGACTCAAGTCTCTGATAACAGTTCCAAATTGTGCCATGTAAGACCAAATACAGTTTTCCTGATTTTAGGATCAGCTCACAATGCAACAAGCTACTGTGGGTTCTGCTGATCGTGACACAGCATGAGTTGCTAGAAGTAGCCTGCCCTCATAAGATCGAGCCACCAGACACATTGTTAAGGTGAACTCAGTTTCATATCGATCTCCTAAATCCACAAAGTAAGCAAAAGAGAATCTAGTCCATCCAGAGTATCGTTTGCTTCTGTGTAAACATAGAAACATAGAAGTTGACGGCAGATAAGGACCGCAAGGCCCATCCAGTCTGCCCATTTCTTTTCTACCTTATAAATGTGCCATCGGGCCTTTGCTCTGTCAGTGACCTATCTATTCATAGTCATTTGTATTGCTCCCTTATGCCTATCCCATGCCTGTTTGAAGCCCTGCACTGTATTCATAGCCACCACTTCTTGTGGTAAGCTATTCCATGCATCTACCACCCTTTCTGTGAAAAAGAATTTCCTCACATTCCCCTTAATCGGCCTCCCTCTAATCTCATGCTGTGTCCTCTTGTCCTGCTATTTTATATTTAAACATGTTAGACTCTTTCACCTTATTTATGCCCTTAAGGTGTTTAAATGTCTCGATCATATCACCTCTCCCTCCTTTGCTCAAGGATATATATTGAGCTCCGTTAATCTGTCCTCATATGTCTTCTGATGCAGTCCCTGCACCATTTTGGTTGCCCTTCTCTGGACTGCCTCAATTTGGTTAATGTCCTTGTGAAGGTGTGGCCTCAATACTGCACAGATACTCCAGATGGGCCTAACCAATGTCTTGTACAGAGGATTATTACCTCCCTCTTACGACTTGTGATACCCCTACTAATACACCCTAACACCCCCTAGCCTTACCTACTGCTTTAGAGGTCTGCTTGATGATTTTAGGTCATCAGTGATGATGATGCCCAAGTCTCTTTCTTCCTTTGTGACTCTCAGCAACTCCTCCCAGCCTATAAGTGGCTTCAGGGTTTCTCTTCCCATGTGCATGATTTTGCACTTCTTTGCATTAAACTCCAGTTGCCACTCTTCTGACCATTTTGCTAGTTTATCCAGATCTCTTCTCATTCTGCCCACCCCATCTGGATCATCTACTCTGTTGCAGATCTTGTGTCATCTGCAAACAGACAAGCCTTACCTCTAGTCCATCTGAGAGGTCACTAAATGAAGATGTTGAATAGGACTGGCCCCAGGACTGATCCCTGAGGTACCCCACTTGTGACTTGCACTCTTCTGACTGTATACCATTTACCACCACTCTCTGTTTTCTGCCAGTCAACCAGTTTGCCACCCAGTTGACCAACTTCTGACCCACCCTGAGCCTACCTAGCTTATTTATCAATCTTCTATGTGGAACAGTGTCAAAAGCTTTGCTGAAGTCAAGGTAGGCGACATCAACTGCTCCCCTTGGTCCACCACTCTGGTTACCCAGTCAAAGAAATCTGAGATTAGTTTGACAGAACCTTCCTTTGTAAACCCATGCTGTCTTGGATCCTGTGCCCTATGGATTCCAGGTGTTGCACTATCCTTTCCTTAAGGAGTGCCTCCATAATCTTGCCCACTACTGAGGTAAGACTGACTGGTCTGTAGTTCCCCGCCTCCTCCCTGCTACCACTTTTGTGGAGCGGCATCACATGAGCCCTTCTCCAGTCTTCTGGGACTCTCCTGTGCTCAGAGACTCACTAAACAATTCTGCTAATGGCTCTGCTAGTTCCTCCTTTAGCTCCTTAAGTACCCGGGATGTATGCCATCAGGTCCCATTGCCTTATCCACCCTGAGCTTGGCAAGCTCTTGTAGGACCCTTTCTTTTGTGAAGGGGTAGTGCTCACCTCCCTCCCCTGTGTCCATGATGCTGAGCTGTGGGCCCTGCCCCTACCTTCTCTTCAGTAAATACTGAGCAAAAGTATCTATTTAGGATAGATGCCTTTACAGGGTCCTCCTCCTCCTCACATGCTCCCTTTTCTCCATTAAGCTTAGCACACCCTCTGGACTTTCTCCTTTCACTAATGTATCTATAGAAAGTCTTGTCACCTTCTTTACTGTTCGTGCTAGTGTTTCCTCAGTTTGGGACTTTGCCTGCCTTACTGCCTTACCTGCTTCCCTTAGGGCAGTTTGGTATGCCTCCCTATCTTCATCCCGCTGTGTTCCTTATATTTCCTGAAGGCCAGCTCTTTGCTCTGACCTTTCTGCTACTGGTATTTGAGAACCAAAGTGGTTTCTTTCTTTTGTACTTCCTTTTCTGTCTAACACAATGGGATGTTGCTTCAAGTATTGTATCCTTAATGCTTGCCCACTTTGCCTGTACCTCCTCACCTGTGTTTCTTTTTTGCCAGGGCTAGCTTAACTCTGTTGGCCATCTTATCAAAGTCAGCTCCTCTGAAGTCCCATATTTTTGCCTTGGAATGGGATGATTTAGATGTAGTAGCCAAATTGAACCATACCATGTGATGGTCACTGGCCCCAGGTGACCTTCTACCTGGAGATCTGTGATCCCTTCTTTGTTAGTCAGTACTAGATCTAGGATAGCCCTGTCTCTTGTGGGTTGCTGTACCAGTTGTTTGAGGCCCTCCCCTGCAGGGAATCCACTATGAGTCTAGTTCTGGCAGATGTTCCTGCTGGTATTGACCAATCTGTATCTGGCATGTTGAAGTCTCCCATTATCAGAACCTCCCTTTAGCTGTCATGTTTTGATATCTTCTAACAGTAATGTGTCTATGTCCTCCTCTGGTCTGGGGCCTGTAGACAACCCCAGTTCTTATGGCTGTCCCATTTCCTGTTTCCAGGGTGACCCACAGTTCTTCTGGCTCCTTATGTGTATTCTGAATTTCTGTAGCTTTGATATTTTCATTAACATACAGGGCCACTCCTCCCCTTTTGCACTCGGTCTCTTCTGAACAATACATAGCCAGGTACTGAAGTCTCCTAGTGTGGTTACTGGTAAACCACGCCTCACTAATTGCTACTATGTCCAGTTTAGCCTCTGACATTATTGCCTGCAGGTCTGGGATCTTATTTCCCAGGCTGTGAGCATTTGTGTACATGATTTTCCATTGGCCAGATTTTGTGTGTGTTAGTTGTTGGGTGAAGTTTGCATTACCCTGTGCATCGTATGGGGAGATCGAACCTTTTTCTTACCTGGTGATGCAAATGAATGGCAAACACGCTGAATTCTGTTTGACCACTAGCTGAGGGGAGGGGTGTTCTTCCCATTTGATGTATGGGGTGCTGCACCCTCTCCCCATTTGCTAGTTTAAATATTCTGCAAAGACGCCAAACTTCTGCCCCAATGCACTGACTCCTCTTTAGTCAGATGCAGTCCATCAAATTTAAAGAACTTTCGCTCCCCAGAACTGTTGCCAGTTCCCACAAATCTGTGTCCTTTTCCTGGCACCAGTCCTTGAGCCACGTGTTTAGCTCCCCTATCTCCTTCTGACCTTCCGCCCATCTGCTCCCTTCTCCCAGACTGGCAGGATCTCAGAGAAGGAGATGCCGGATAAATAGATGATAGTTTGTCACCCAGCTTAGTCAGGTGTTCCTTGGTCTCCACAACTGACCGGTGGCGAGATCATTAGTCCCTATGTGTACTAGGACATCAATGTTTTCTCCTGCTTTGTGAACAATTTTAGCAATGTGGTCAGTGTCTCTCCATGCTGATGTACCTGGGAGACATCTGACCATCACCCCTGGCTGGAGATGGGTATCAACTCCCGAATCATGGAGTCTCCTATGATCAGAAGTTTTTGGATTTCCTTTGTGCTTGTTTAGTTTTGGTTCCTGATTTGGGTGAGTATTGTTGTGCTAGCTCCTGTGCATGGTGTCCTGCTCTGCAGTGTCTTCTGCCTCTTTATTTGATTTCAGAGATAGAGGCAGATACCTGTTTGTAGTGTTTATATGGTTTTTGGAGGTAATGTGTTGGAGAGCAGAGAGTGATGGGGCACCTGATTTGTTCCTCCTAACCACCTGCCAACCTCCTGGACCAACTACCCTCTGGCGGTCGAGGTTTTTCTGTTGGATGCTGGGGAAATGGCGGGTGGTTCTTATAATGTATTTCCTCTTCAATATGAAATTTGAGGCGTGCAATCTCTGCCCATGCTGCCCGGAGCTGAGACCTAAGATCTCCAAAGGCTCAGCATGTAGGACAGTGTCCTAAATCCTGTAAGACTGTCCTTCTGAAAATTGTTCCACAGTACCTGCAGTTAATGAATCCATTCCAAATAAGTTGCTGGGTTTGTAACCTAGTCAGAGTAATTAGAAGGAAAAAAAGGAAAAAATGCAAGTAATGGTTTAATTGTGCTTTGTTTAATTTGTTATAACAAGTTAAATTACTAGTGCCCTGTAAATGAGATCACTTTGTGGAGGCCCCACTGATCCGCTTCCTTCCTGCTCTGCCACAGGAAATGTCACAACTGTGGTACCCTATAAAAGGAGGAAGCGTGGGTGGTTGGGGATGGGGTGGGTGGCTGGGCCCTTCCCTGCCTAAAAGAAGAACCACGGACGAAAGAACAAGGAGGTAAGAGCAGAAACAATCAGTCAACAACAAATGCAGTAACCCTGAAAGCTTATCCTAATGTTAGATAAAACTGTAAAACCTGTAAAGCACCACCTGTAATAATTTCAGAGAAGATATACCGTAAGAAACACTTTGCTCCAGAGAAAATAAAGCAGTAACAGAAGATATACCTTGCAAAGACAATTTGAATCAGAAGATTACAGCAGTAATCTGTTAGCACACACCTGTAGGCACACCTTGTAATAATGCAGAAGGTATACCAGCAACAACAATTTGAATCAGAGAAAAATAAAGCAATGAAATGTTAGCAACAAACAGTAGCAATCCCTGTGAGTACAAAATAAAAACACCACCACACAGTAAATCTGCTTAGCCAAACTAAGTCTTAATCCTTCCCTTGCTCTGGTAAGTTTCTCTACTCTGCCTTTCAAGCAGTCTTAGAAGGAAAGAGCTCAGGTGAAGCTAGGTGCCTTGCATAGCAAACCAAGTCTGTGGTCTGGAAATCAATCTGCAGAGAACCCACAGACTTTTTACTGCATGTGCCCATATTAAACCCCATAGTCAGCAGTTTACTTAAATAAAATAAAGTTAGAAACATAAAAATATATATATTGTATTGCATTTCCACCTGTTTTAGTTTTACAACAAATTACCAATAATGAGCAGCGCCAGTGAAAGTGAACAGGAGAAATTAGAATTCTTTAAGATTCACTCACTCTCCTCAGCCCTGTTAAGACGTGAAGAAAATTACTAAGTTTCATATTATAATCAGTGAGCAGGGAAAGGCTTAAAACGGGTACTGCAGATCTATTAGTGGTGCTCTGTGATAGCAAACAGAACATATAAAGCAGTAAATGGACCTCCAGGGGTCACGTTAACACACTAGTGATGTCCCCTTGGAGAAATTCCACCTTTTGATGCACTGATTCTGATTCAGTGCTTCTTGATTGACGTAGCACTCCCTAGCTAAAAGTCTGGAGGCCTCTTCAGTGGGGAGGGACCATGTGCATACAATGCCGTGTCGCTATGCATATATGAATGGATGTGTAAGTACATGGAGGGGCAGGTTGTTTAGGACGATGGAGAACAGAATAGGCCAAGTACTGAACCTTGGGGACCCCCGTGTTTGCAGGAGGGTGGCTGAAGTATGATGACCGATTCACACAGATTAGGATCTACCTACAAGGTAGAATTTGAACCAGTTGGTGCAAGTACCTGAAAGTACTGCCTTTCGAGTTTGGATATGAAGGGCATGAGAGACTGTGTCAAATGCCTTGGTGAGGTTGCCAAAGATAGCCAAGGTGATGTG
This sequence comes from Neoceratodus forsteri, assembly GCA_016271365.2. Lineage (NCBI taxonomy): Eukaryota > Metazoa > Chordata > Ceratodontiformes > Ceratodontidae > Neoceratodus > Neoceratodus forsteri. Next base: position 1,088,806,808 of record CM057459.1, read on the forward strand.
CCCCTGATTCATGCCCGTAAGGACGTTGTCGGTGAGCCTGAGGAGGGAGGATGGTGGAATGCGCCTTCCTGAATCCATTGATAGGGAGTGAAGAAGGAAGAGGCCGAGAAGGATGAAAGCTGTTCGAGCACCACCCGCCTTGAATTTTGGCCAGGATGGGGAGGAGGAGATGGGGCAGTAGTTACTGGTGCAGAGTGGTCACCCTCTTTCAGGAGGTGGATAACAGTGGCCCTTTTCCAGTCAGAGGGACCGGCGTGCTTAGGAATGAGATTGAAGAGGGCAGTCAGAGTGAGGAGATGGCTAAGGGGCAGAAGGGTAGAGCATTTGGAGTGCAGACCGAAGGACATTTACCTTTGTTGGGGTTAAGAGTCTGCAGGGCTTTTAGCACTTCTATGGGGTGACCATGCAGAAGGCGGCCAGTGGGTGTGAAGAGTGGAAGTAGGTGGGTAGAGTGAGTTTGGGGACAGTGGATAGGAGGAGGCCACGAGCTGGTGAAAAAGGTGTTAAAGACTGAGGCCACTTCACCTGGATCTGTGATGGTGAGCCATCAATGTTAAGGGCTGGGGTGGGAGGTGGGCCGGGGAGTGAGTAGTGATTTGATTGATTTCCAGAATTTAGCAGGGTGATTTAGGTTAGGTTGGAAAGCGGCCTTGAAATAGCTGGTTTTGGCTTGCTGTAGGAGCCCAGTGCAGGAGTTATGGAGGTACTGCAGAGCTGGAGTGCTTCCAGGGTGTTTGATGCCTTATGGACTTTCCATGCTTGGTCCCTGGCATGTAGCTGATCGATTATAGTGGTGGTGACCCAGGGTAGGTGGGCAGGGGTTCGGCTTGGGGAGGGCAGGACCAGCGCTCTACGACCTCCTCGGACAATGGTAGGGCCTGATGAGTCTGCAGGGTTCAGCTTGGGGGAGGTCAGGACCAGCGGGGCCTCACGACCTCCTCGGATGCTGGTAGGGCTTGATGAGTCTGCAGGGGTTAGACTTGGGGAGAACAGGACCAGTGAGGTTCTCACAACCTCCTCGGACACTGGTAGGGCCCGATGAGTCTGCAGGGTTCGGCTTGGGGAGGGCAGGACCAGTGAGGTTCTTATGACCTCCGCGGACACTGCAGGGCCCGGGAGTCTGCAGGGGTTCTGCTTGGGGGAGGGCAGGACCAGTGAGGCCCTCATGACCTCCTCGGACACAAGAGAACAGCAAAAGCACGGATTAGATGGTGAGCAAACATAGAAGGGTTAATTATTAACCTTCTATGTTTTGTACTACATCAGGTGCCAGTGTTTTGCTGTTCTCTTTGACAATATTGCACTGCAGAGTTGGTTATATGCTGCTGACAGCTTGCTATTTAAATAAGCCAGCCCAGCTTTTTTCTGAGTTGTTTTACAGCTGCCAGCAGCGCAGCTTTTACTGTCTGACTTGCACATCAGCTGCCTGCATCCTCCTTCACGCTACTCACTGCTGACCTGGCAAGGACTTAGTTGAACTTGCCATTTAGGCATACAGATGGACTTAGGCTAAAACGTTTTCTCTTACTGGGAGGCAGTGAGTGTAATGAGGCCTACCGGAGGTGGCAGTGCTGGAGTTGGGAAAGAATGAGTGATGCAGGCTCTGAGTCACATTAATTACAGAGCAGCTGCAAACATTTAGCCAGTATTAGCGGCGCTGTGGAGTCAGATACGAGAGGTGGGGGTTCCAATAAGTGCCTGCCCATCATGCATGCTCATTAACAGAAGTCGGCACAGTCTGTGCCACGTGGTGCCTCTTTCAGTCTTTCTGACACATATGGTACATGATCGTGTTAACTGCGACTGTGCATCAACACGCAGTTACTTTTAGCTTGTCAGCTATTGGAGAAGGATCTCCTTAGCAGCGCAGGGCAGCTAAACTATTTGGTGTGTTAAAACAACATTAAAACTTTCTCCTCCTGAGGAGAACTCATTCTAAAAATACTTTTCCGTGTCTTCTTTGATAAAAAAAATACAAAAATGAATTATCTGGACAACAGCTTTTGAGATGGATCGAACGCTAACAGCCAGACTGTAGTGTAGAGGGCCTGAGGGAATACGGGCGCTGTGAAACGGATCATACCTGATTTTTTTTACACATTATTTCTGACTTTGATGTAAATTGCTGGCAAAACATAAAGATGGCAGAGAAAAGATAAAACAGCCTGCCCTATGTTGAATAATAAATAATTACTTCAGAGCTTGCTTTCTGGCAAAGCATTGATTTGAAGGAGAAGACAGTCTGTAGTGATGATAAATAACTCAGACTTTTGTCTTGGGGCTGGATTTTGAATTTCTTTTCTGTCTGAGTAACCTCTGCATCTCTCTGATTAGTCGGCACAGCTATTGTATTACTTAACTGTCTGGCTAAAGAAGTGGCTATGGTGTAACATATTCAGTACTTTACTTACACTGCCTCTCTGTACTGACTTTAATAATTCCAGTGTACCCTCCCTCAGGTCGCACTGGGAGACAAGCATCTTTTGCTCAGTGTGCCTTTCCTGGTGAAACAATTCAATAAATAAAATAAATTCTGTCTTTCTAGATTGAGAGCTCGGTTTGCTGTTCAAGGAGAGGGCTCATCTGGTATTTTAGACTGTTTGCCTAGCATCTGCATTTTTTTGACAAAAGAAATACTGATTAGAGCTACTGTAGCTCTGCTAACTCTCAGAGGGAAGGGGTTCATGTCTAAAATAATTTCTACAGTTTGACTTAAATATCTGTCTGATCTGTTTATGGTCTGGGGCTCAAGTCTGAAATAAGACTTTGCCTCTCTACATCATTTTTGCGATTTAATTAAAAATACTCTTACTCTGATTATGAGCCCAGCCTGAAGTTAAGGGGGTTCGGTCTGAATATAAGACTCCTGCCTCACTATTTCATTTTGTGATTTAAAAATATTCTCTAACTCTGATTAAGAAATCTGCCTGCAGTTAAGGCTGGGGATTCTGTTTAGGTGGCAGTCTGAAAATTGTCTACCTACCGGAATATGGAGAAGTATTCTTTTCACTGATTAAGAGCTCAACTCGTCAAAGGGGGTTCAGGTGTAAACAAAATGTATATTCTATTTTACAGTAGTAGCCTCTGAGCGTTATAAGACACAACCAAGTCCAACATTAATAACATTCTTAAGTCATCTCTGAGTTCTGTGGCAGATAGAACTGACTGAAAGCGTGTTGATCGATACTTTACAGTTTACTTGCATGTAACATTATAAGTCAGGAGTTAGTCATGGAGGACAACAATGCACCATCTTCTTTGCTGCTCCTAACACAACATCCACAGTGACTTGTCCAGCCTCTACTAGTAGTGTAACCACTAGTTCAGCCACCCAGTGCCCAGCTTCTTCCTCTGCTGTGTTTGCTTTGTTTACTCGCCAGCAGCACATTCTTCTACTGCAGTCTCGATTTCTCCTTCAGCAACACCATCTTCTTCAACTGCTGAACCTGCATCCAAAAAATTAAACAGAATTTTGATTCCAAATGGCTGTATATGTACAAATGTCATGCGTTTGAGGATGATGCGGGTTTAATGTACTGCAAGGAGTGCAAGCATTCTATGGCAAAGCTAGGCTGCAGCAAGGCAGGAAAATGTTGCCATTTGTGCATTTGGTAGTCCACATTTCCAACAACAGTGGTTTAGCCAGGCATTTGGGTTCTGACCAGCATGTGACTGCTGTAAAGGGCAATAAACAAAGACTGACTTTTAAGAAGGCAATTGATAATACTAATAAGGCAGAGGAGCAAACGGAGCAAGTGAAAGAATTGAGGTTGGCTGAATTTCAGACAGTATACTGGCTTGCTAAGGAGGCAGTCCCTAATGTAAAGTACCGGCTCATTAATTGAACTGCAAAGATAAATGGCTGCATTGGTCTTCAAGATGACTGCTACAAGCATCATTCAGTAGTCACAGAGATGCAGTCATGTTTGGCTGAGGTCCTCACTGAGGATACCCAATCCAGAATAAACAACAGTCAGTTTGTAGGCTTAATATGTGGTAAAAGTTGTGACAGAAGTGTCATAAAGAAATTTGTTCTACATTGTGTAACAGTGAGTCCCTCAGATGGGGAAATGCAGACATCCCTCCTTGGAAATCATACTGTACATAATGGAACAGCAGAAACACTTGTCACAAAAATAGTATCTGTGTTAGAGTACAATATACCAGTAACCAAGGTTGCTGGTTTTGGCAGTGATGGTGCTGCTGTTATGCTTGGTAGCAGGAATGGAGCCAGTCCACCTTTCTTCTCTAACTCCTGTCCTAACCAGTGTCCACTATGTAGCCCACAGGCTTCGTTAGCTTCTTCACAGGCTGCAATAAAGTCCCATACTTAAAAAAAAAATTTCAAAGTATTGTAGGAAGTATCTACATGTTCTATGTTGTGTCTCAGGCTTCTGTGAGGTACAGTAAACTTAAGGAAATGCAGGATGTCTTGCAGCTAGATGCTGTATTTATTAAAGAGGCAAAGCCAGTAAGGTGGCTGTCTTTATTGCCTGATGTGGAGGCCCTGACAAATCTTGGCCAGCTCTTGTGATGGAATTAGAGCAAGAGGCCTGTGATACCACTTCTCAGGCTGCAGTGGCTAAAGGGCTTTTGAAAGACATGAAAGATATTAAGTTTGTTTTTACCCTCAAGCTCCTCAGAGATTTACTCCCAGTTATTAATAAACTTTGATGTTCTTTCAAAGACAGGACTGCAACCTGTCCATGATACCACCAGTTCTGTCTTCCACCAAGGCTACCTTACAGGAATTCATTGCGACCAGTGAAGACAATGTTAAGAAGCTATCAGACCTTTGAGTGAGGCAATATCAAAGCCTGATGAGGACGGGTTTATCAAGAGGTGGTTTTGCAGTATGCCAGTGAGAATTCCATGATAGAATTCAGAACAGTCACAGAGCAATACATTAATCACTTAATTGAGAATATTGACAAACGCTTCCAGTGGATGAGGTTAATGTCCTGCGTAGTTTGTACAGACTTTTACCCCAGTCTGTACCCTGCTGCTGATGCTGATAGGGCAGAATATCTATTCAGGAGCTTGAGATCCTGGTAACACGCTTTCAGTCAGTTCTTAATGTGCCCAGACTCAGACATGACTGTAGGCAGTTTAAAATGTATGTGCGGGTCTTGGGAGAGGGTCTAGCTTCACTGATGTGTGCAGAAGGTTTGTTATAGCTTTGGATGAATTACATGAAATGTACCTGGATTTTGCAACTCTGGCTGCAGCTGCTTTGTCAATCCCAATCAGTAGTGTTGCATGTGATAGAGCTTTCTGTGCCCAAAACTGCATCAAAAGCAGATTTCAGTAGAGTCTGATTAATGAGCAAACTTATGAAGTTAACCTTGAAGGTCCACGATAAAACAAGTTTGACTACGATAGGGCCATCAAAAATCTGAGTCACTGAAGGATAGGAGAAAGTAGTTTATCTGTCACACAGTGTGAGTGAGTCACTGATCTCCCAAGACCTGTTCAAATAAAAAGACTCCAGACCAGTTTAAATAATTGTTTATTAGAAAAAGACAACCATACACACATATATTCAGATTTAAATTAGCTTTATTTTTCTTATGAAGAACATAAAAACTGATAGGTATCCAGTTACAATAGTCAATATTGGAATTAAGGATAAGCACATCAGGCATGTTAATATTATCGAGATTTAAAATTCAATCATTTATTTTTGTCCAGAATAAAAAAGGCAATACAGGGTAAATTATCAGTAAAACAACTGTATTTCCACCTTCTAGCAAGCTGTTATATAAGCCAAATTAATAAAAGCCATTTATTTTGGTATTCACAAAATGTATAATTTTGGTGCAGTGATCCCAACATTTGGTTTATGACCCCTACTTTGAAGCAGGGGTGGGGTCAGACTGACCCCTGATTTCTGACCCTATTGCAAGGCATGGAACTCAGTTACAGAAAGACAACAGCTTCATTTGCAGCAGTACACTTCAGTGAGGGAGGAGTTCAAACCAGCGGGTCGGTTTCCATGAACTGTGTTCATCATTAAGTAGATTTGTCTCTGTATGTGTTGCACTCTGTTCATTAGGCTCTTGTTAATGAATTGTCATTTGTGTGGAGTAGCCCCATCCCACTCCCCAACAATTGTATTTTAAGCTGTAGGAGATATGATGTACATGTGCCCAAACTAAGACAGAAATCCTACTGCATCATCTCCAGCCATTACTTTATGTTTTACAGGGTGACTGTCATTTGTACCACTTTGACCTGAATCTAAAAATTGTTCATATGAAGCAATCATTTGCTAAATGTCTGACTAATTGTGATTATACAGTGGCTATTCACAATGTAACCTGCACACACTACATGCTTTTCTCCTGCTGCTATTCTAATTAGGTCAGATATTGCTGCACTTGATTTATGAACATTTCAAAGGTGGTTTGTTCCTGGTGGTTAACACTTTTAGAAGCAAAGTAACACTTTTGTTTACCACCCCCAAACCAGTTGCTAACAATCTAAATCTCAAGATGCAGCTCAAGCCATCTCCACATACAGCTATATAATTCAGAGGTTAGAGAAGTACTGTATGTCTCATCTAATGTTGCCAACAAATGTGTTGCACCTTCCTCTGTAAACCACAAGCATTAAAACAACAGCATGAGTGGTAACAGCCCTGTCATTGCAATCAGACATTTAATGAGGTGCTTGCCACCTGGTCTAGCACCTTATTCTGTTACGCATTGCTGTTATTAAATTATTACCCACACCGATGAGACTATAGGGTGGGTGTGGGTGTGCTTATTACATAATGTGGAGATGAAATTATTTCGTTGGGGTGGGTGTGGGGTTGATTTCATAATATTTGCTCGTATTTTACCACATCAAGTCTACACTGTCTGAGACTGCTAAAATAGAACTAACAACGGGTTTCCCGTATCTTTGGTGAAAACGTTTAAAGGTTTTTTTGGGGATGGCTGGGAGTTAAATGCTAAACTTTTGTGGAATAAATGATCCTGACCTACTCTAGTGAAAATTTAGTACAGTCATTTATGTAGAGCTTTATTCCTGAAGTTTGCCTGTTTTAATAACAAGAGGTGTCAGTCAGTATCTCTACAATACCAGGCTTTTACCAGTTAATTGCTAATTAGTTGTCATGTCAACCTGGCTGCAGTTAAAACATAAACACAATAGGTGCCACACCTCTTGTTGAACTTAGTTTCTCTTTATCATTGACATAAACTAGTTTTTCCCTGTCTCCTCTCTTTCTCTTACACATTGCTGAGGACCGCGGTGAAATTTACAAGTATTCACAAATGTCACTTTCACTGTCCTTCCAGCAGCTGTAACCATCTGACCTGGGAATAGAGCTACTTCACATATTACCACTGAATTGTTTTCTTAATCAGTACATTTCACATTAAAAAGTGACCAAACTTTATAGAGTCAGCCAATCATCTTACATACTAACATACTAAAATGCCAGCAGAATAGGCCTAACGGTCTTCGCTGTGTTCTGCTTGTTTGGTCAGCCACCACCCTGGGAGCTGACCTTGCTGCCCCTCACCCTCTCTGGTTTCTCCCTTCCCAGTCCTGGATATTCTCGCTGCACAGGACTTTGCTTCCAGAATCCTTCCTTGTACCTGTCCCACCCCTCTTGAACCCCTCCACCAGCCCCTGGGCAGCACATTCCATGGCTCCACCATCCTCTCGGTGAAGTAGCACCTCTCCTTTCTCCCTGAATCTCCCTCCAGTTTCCACCCATGCCGCCTAGTTGCCCCCTCCTTCCTTTGGGGCACCCTGACTGCTCCTCCCCTATTTACCCCTTCATGTACCTGAAGACCTCTATCATGTCCCCTGGTCCCTTCTCTCTTCCAATGTGCACATATTTAGCTCTTCAAGCTTCTCACCATAGGTCCTGTCCCCAAGCCTCAGATCATTTTGTTGCCCTCTCTGGACCCTCTTCAAGAGTTCGATGTCCCTCTTAGGTGGCTCCAAACTGCACGCACTCCGAGGTGTGGCCTCACCAAGCAGTTATACAGAGGGAGTATCACTTCCCTCCTCCTGGAGGTGATCCTTTAACGATACATCCTAGCATCCTGTTGGCCTTGGCCACTGCCTCCCACACGCCCCAGAGTTTTCATCTTGACATCCACTACCACCCCAGGTCCCTCTCAGCCATTGAGACTTGTAGCATTACCCTCCCCAGGGTGTGCACTTGGCCCGGTTTCTGGCTCCCAGGTACAGTATATGCATTTCCTGCATTGAACCTCAGCTATACTTTCTATACCACCCTTTCAGAGCCTCCAGGTCCCCTGTAGGGCCACCCTCCCCCTCCTCCCCATCCACCACCACCCCCCAGTTTTGAGTCATCCACAGAGAGACTAATCTCACTCCTGATACCCTTCCTTATGTTAGAGATGTATGCTTGATCAGCAGGGCCCAAGGACTGATCCTTGAGGGACCCTTGCTCACGACCTCCTTGGGGATGAGACTATCCCCACAACCACGACCTCTGGGTCCGGGTCCTGGGAGCCAGTTTTCTATCCATTTGATCATCTGGTTCCCACTCCCATTTCTCCCAGCCTATCCAACAGGCCCCCGTGAGGAATAGAGTCAAACGCCTTGCTGAAGTCAAGAAAGAGGGTGTCCACCGGGTTCACCCAGGTCCAAGGCACTTGTCACCCAGTCATAGAACTCCACAAGGTTTTTCTGATACTTATTTCCTTGGCATGAATCCATGCTGCCTATCGCCCAGGCACCCGACTTTTCCAGGTCCCCCAGCCTCCCTTGACAATGCCCTTCATCACCTTGCTCACCACTGATGTCAGACTGACTGGCCTGTAGCTCCCTGCCACCTCTCTTGATCCCCTCCCTCAGGATAGGCACCATATGCGCCCACCTTCCAGTTCTGGGTCACCCACCTTGTCCTCAGAGAGATGCTGAAAGGCTCCTCAAGAGGTTTTGCCATGACATCCTCCAGTTCCTTCAGCACTTGGGATGTAATTTATCTGGCCCTGGCGCTTTCTCTGTCTTAAAGGACCTGAGGGCTTCCTCACTCTCTCTGCCATGATCACCTCCGCCACCTCACCCCCTGCTTTGCCTTCCTCCTGCCAGTGAAGGCCCCTCCCAGACCCGCCTGATTGGTAAGGGTCCCTCCTCCTCAGTTTCACAGTCTCTCCCATGTATGATGCAGCCCTCCCATTTTCTTTCTTGAAAACTGAGGCAAAGTACTCTTTTAGTACCTCAGCCTGCCCCAGGTCTTGTGCCCATCCCTCCCATTTTAATCCTGCTAATCTGCCCTTCACCTCGCTTTCCCATTGTATCTATAGAACCCCTTCTTCCCTCTCCTAATTTCCATGGCCAAGTTCTGCTCCTTTCTTGCTTAGCCGCCCTCACACCACCCTAGTGGCCCTTCTGGCCATCAGCTCGTGACTCCCTCGATCCCTTCACTCCTTTAGCAGTTGAAATGCCTATAATCTGCCTTCTTTCACCTCACCAGCTCCTGAACCTCCCTGGTCCACCAGCAGGGTTTACGAGCCCTACTGCATTTTCATCTTACTCTTGTACAGGTGCTGGTAGCATCCTACACCCTCCTCCCTAAGAGGGAGGTAATAATCCTCTGTACAAGACATTGGTTAGGCCCCATCTGGAGTACTGTGCAGTATTGAGGCCACACCTTCACAAGGACATTAACCAAATTGAGGCAGTCCAGAGAAGGGCAACCAAATGGTGCAGGGACTGCATCAGAAGACATATGAGGACAGATTAACGGAGCTCAATATGTATACCCTTGAGCAAAGGAGGAGAGAGGTGATATGATCGAGACATTTAAACACCTTAAGGGCATAAACAAGGTGAAAGAGTCTAACATGTTTAAATATAAGAAAAATAGCAGGACAAGAGGACACAGCATGAGATTAGAGGGAGGCCGATTAAGGGGAATGAGGAAATTCTTTTCACAGAAAGGTGGTAGATGCATGGAATGGCTTACCACAAGAAGTGGTGGCTATGAATACAGTGCAGGGCTTCAGACAGGCGTGGGATAGGCATAAGGGAGCAATACAAATGACTATGAATAGATAGGTCACTGACAGAGCAAAGGCCGATGGCACATTTATAAGGTAGAAAAAGAAATGGGCAGACTTGCGGTCATATCTGCCGTCAACTTCATGTTTCCTCCTGATGATTTCCCACCTAATGTCCAGCGTTATATCTGGCCCAATCCATCCAAATGCTTCTTAAGGATCCTTCCCATTTCCTTGAAATCCGCCCCTGAAGTCAGTTACCTCCGCCTTTGTGCAGCTCTACCCTCCTGGTCCAGGCAGAACCAGACTGTGGCATGGTCGCTTCCCCGCCAATGGGTCCCTTACCTCCAGGCCCTCTTGGTCACACAAAGTCACACAGACAGCTTTACTGGAAGTACTCCTCATAGAACAAGCTCAGTATACCTTTTAAAATGCATAGACTGGTGAATAAAATATTAGCATCCTTGTAGATATCCTTGTTGGGTCTTTACAACAGTAGGGAGGATAATAAATCTTCATCTGAGCAACAGATGATTATTAAGATTTTCATGTGAAATCACTCTGGAGATAAAAATCTAAACTCCAGAATTGCATACAGTGCCATAAGATTTTGTTTCCTTTCATTTCCAAACAATGAAAACCTTCAAATTCAATAGCCATACTAAAACCAGTCTGGTGTGTGTGTGTGTGTTTTTAAGTTTCACCAGAACAACCTACTTGCAGGTGATATTTTAAAATGTCTTACATATTATTTGAAATAGCTCGAAGAACCTGAAAATGTGCATGTAAAATACAGAGAGATGTCATTAAAAAACGTAGTGGATAATTTACAGACTCCTAATATCAAAGTAAAGTACAAGGCTGATGTCATGGACTTTGGAATTGTAAAACTATCTCAGTGCATTATGTATTTCTAGTTACTTGTTTTACCCAGAGAAAATGCTCCCTTGAGCAATGCTCATTTACAAGCACTGTAGGTCCTGGTTTAAGAACGGTAAGGAGAACCATACAGTACATGAAAAAGCAATATCCTGTTTTAAGAATCAGTCTTGCTTCACAGGTGATTCCTTGAAAAAGGTGCAAGACTGGGACGAGGCAGTTTATTTTATCATTTTTAATACATATTTCTGTCCCCAGTATAGCCACCTGAGATTTAGACATCTGCTTTTCTGTGAGCACCCATCGAAATAACCAAGAAGGGAGTAGGGCACAGAAGAGTTAAAACCAACATATATTTGCATTAGTAACTCTGACTATTACAGTGTACTGAAGAACACCTTTATTAAAATTCCTTGTCTCTCTCTCTCCCACATTTTTGTGAATGACAAGTGATGTGAACTGTGTCACAACTAACCTGTTTTCATTGAAAATTTCTTAACGGGTGGGGTCTTCAAATTTCACAAAGTACAGACTGTAGTGCCTTCTGAAGCAATGGGTCCCCAACCATCCACACTCCCTCCATCCCCACATCACTTTCTTTTCATATTACAATTGAACAACTACCTGCCTTTCCATGCTTTCAATGGAATTGTTAATTGCTTAACATATGAATGTGCTCCACAACTAAGAACTAGCCTTTATGACTTGCCCAAGAGCAGTCTGTGAGTACAGGAGGAGAAAGGCAAGAGAAAGGACGGTAGTGAATGAGTTTATGTGACACAGCGCCTGGAGTCTCTTTAACTTTGCTCAGTCCAGTAAGACTCTAAGCCATTGTTTGTGGGTTGGATGAGGGTAGGGACATATGGCTGACTTACAGTATCTTCTTTCAGCAATCAAATAAAATGTAGTGGTTGAAATACAAAGTGCAGTGCAACTATATTTGTTTGGTGTTTTGCTTACTAGATCCTAGGTGTATGTTTTTAACAGTGTATTTGCTAGGATTTGATCTTTATGTCGTGTTTGTGGTGGTGGAACCAACACTGTATCTAAATTTGCTAAATGCACTAGAGTCAATGAACATGGAAGGGAGTTAATGTTTCTGATGTGTGTGTGTGTGTGTGTGTGTGTGTGTGTGTGTGTGTATAACACTGTCTTACAATGCTGTGCAGTCCATGATACAGGAGAAAATGCTATTGATATGTGACTATTAATTTATTACAACACATAATAATGTATACGACAGATAGTTTGTACAATCTAGTTATGTATTTCTATCTTACTTTACTAAATGGACTAAAAATACTAGAGAGACAAACTGATATTTATAAATAAGCAAATGGATTAGAGGGGTCGTGGGTTAGGGGAGAAACAGGCAACTAGGGAGGAGGGAGGATGGGGATAGGTAATAAAGGCATATGGGCACTACAGTAGAAATGAAAAGTTGGGGGTAGGGAGTGTTGAATTAATACCACACTTTAATGACACTTATACTGTTGTGTGTTTGCTTAGCAAAATTAGCAAAAATTACCACATAAATATTCAAGGGAATAACGAATACCAAGTTTGATCCATCAAGTAATTAGATATCTAATACGACCATGGAAAATTGAAAATCAGGTTTCCAAGGAATTGAATCCACTGTTAATATACTGGGAAAAGATAGATTTGATTTGAACATAAAAGGTCACCGCAGTACCTTTCTAAATACAGTACATTTTATCCTAGTCTCAAGTCCATAACAACTAGGCATAACAGTAAAGTTTCCCTATCTAGAGACTACTCGTTAAATAAAAAGTAACATAGTGCCATCAGATGTCTCAGCCACATTATACACAGGAGTTTGCAAGATTGACAGTCAAATATGGGATATAGATTTTCGATAACATTTTAGTTTCTCAGTTAGAAATATAAATAACATTTACTACCATGAGTAGCCTCTAACAAAATCTAATGCTGGAGATGTTGCCATTGTATTTTGGGGTTAAGGGACATGACCCTTCAAAGATTTTTTTTTTTTTTCTTTTTGCAGTGTTTCCTGGCACTGCACTGTATTGACTAAATGGGTCCTAATCCGATGTCCCATCACCTTGGAAAAGTTGTCATGTTTATTCTGCATTATACACACAGAACTTCCCATTTAATTATCTTTTTAGTTCTATGCCTTTTGACAATGTTTTCATTTCTTCGCTGGTTGTCAGGAACAGCTGTCAGCATTGAAAATCTGCATTATGAAAGTTGCTGTTGTCAGACAATGATATTTTTTTTGTGTGTTTGTGTTTCTCTTCCTCTACATTGTCTTGAATTTATCTTGGATAGATATACTGTATCTACATCAAGTACTGGGCTGCTCAGTGTATAGAAGTAGGAAATACTGTACATGGAAAAAACATCTTTTAATGGTCATGTCCATAGCCCCAAAAGACAAGTGCTGTCTCGACCTAGTACTTTTTTCAGATTCTGTAGCAGCATCACAGTTATGGCTGTGAAGATATACGGTATGTCTTTTTTAATTTGTATTTTAGAATAGCATATCAGTTATAGTTGACTGCCTTTCACTGAATAATATCACACATTTCCTCCGTCTGAAATGCTAAATGTGTTCCATATTGCTAGTATACAATTTCTGTCCTCCATGTGTGAACTTAACTATTCCTTTCACCCTCTGGGATTTTTTTTGTAAGCTGTGATTTTCTTTCCTCACAGTGATTTCTACATGTTTGTTCTCAGCTGTGCAACTGCAATGGATTTTGTATAAAGCAATGTGGCTTTTGAGTTGTAATCGCTAATATCTTTTGGGGCTATGAGACATAACCTTCAAAGATTTTTTTATTCTTTTTTTTTTTTTTCAGTATTTCCTGGGCACTGTACTATGTTACACTAAATATGGACTATAATCTGATGTCCCATCAACTTTTGAAAAGTTTTTATGTTTACACTGCATTATAGTACACACAGAACTGCCCATTTTAATTATCATTTTAATTCGGTGTCTTATGACAATATTGACATTTCCTTGCTGGGCTTGACTCCATGATGTGTGTAAAATGTCAGGAACTTCAACTAGCCTTGAAATCGCATTATATGAGTTGTTGTTGACAGACAATTAATTTTTGTGCGTGTTTTCATACTCTCTATTGTTTTGATTTATCTTCGATAGGTATAACTATATCAAGTACTGGGCTGTTTAGCTCGTAATAGCATGAAAAATGGGAAAATACATCTTTGTAGGGTCATGCCCATAGCCCCAAAAAGACAAGTAACATACAGGGGATCATGATAGAGATGGGGTTCAGTAAAACACCAGGTAAAATTAATACTATAACTATGGTGAATGGGAAAAGGATAAGGGTTACAATTGGGCAGGTAGGGTGAGCCATCTGGGATTACCGCTCGAGAAATGTGCCACGATGCCCACTTCCCATCCCCCATGTCAGCCCATGCTTCTAACATATGAATTAGTACACACATATACACACACACACACAGGGGTATAGAGACATCCCTGATGTTGCAGTCTGAAAATATGCATTATCTCTAACGAAACAGGTAATCGATCTTCCCCCAATCTCCAGTCTCCATTTGTTGCCAGCGTAAAAGGTAATTGCAATCCCCAACACATTTTAGAACATCACTCACCCTGATCCCTGCTGTTTCCCTGTTTAAAAAAAAAAAAATAAAAGTATATCTCCGCCACATATTCTAGAACCAAACCCAGGTGACCAAGTGGCTCCCACCGCTGCATGTGATGCCATAAACCCCGATCCTCAGCACTGCTCCATCCTCCAGCTTCAGCATGGCTTGTAGTTGGTTCCAAATGTTAGGGGCATATGAAACAGCTCGTTGGCCAAATGTAGTCACAGCAATCCTAGGAGCGTCTAGTAGGATATAGTCAGATTTCCTTAGGGAGTATGCACTATGTGAGATGCATATGAAGGCGTTAAGTAGTCTGGCAGTTTGTGTAGAAGTATCTTATGAGTCCAGATACCAGCATGAAGAAGGGGCCTGGTGATGGTGAGGACCACCCAATCGCTGCATATAGATCACAGTGGTGGGTCTGGTAATTGGAGCTAGTAATGAAATGAAGAGCACGGTGGTAAAGAACGTCCAGTTTAGTAAGGCTAGAGGTGGGGAGGAGATATAAATAAAGTCTCCATAATCAAGTAGGGTAAGGAAAGTGGCTTGGATGAGTCGTTTATGGGTCCTGAGGGTGAAGAGTTCAAGTTCAAGTTTATTGCAAGAAAACTCCATTGAGCAAGCTCATTCACAAGGAGGTCCTGTGACATAAACACTTAAAGTACAAACACAGATAGGTAATAACAGTATATACATGAAATACACGCTACATGATGCAGGCTGGATATACATACAAGGGTACCACACAGGGTGACCGTAGGTGGTAAACATTGATATGAGATAGGAAGTACTTATAGGTCGATACTGATAAATGAAACATGATGACTGGTGTGATTTGATTTAATCAAATCAAATATACAGTATTTTGGCAGCTAGAACAAACAACAGTCTACAACTGATATGAGAGGGAGGAGATTTGATAGAGTAGCAGGGAGCGTAAGCAAAGATAAAGCCAGGAGTAGAAGGGGAAGGGAAAGCAGTTAATATGACAAATCAATTATACCTTACCAGTGGATAAATATGGCACACATGGGGAAGGAAGAGACTTAATGACAGTTACAGGTGTCTTTTATTTTGGCTGAACTTAGCGATTTGTAGAAGTTTATTGAAACTGTGCTAGTTAGTTTCAGCACGGTTTGTAATTGGTTCCAAATGGTGGGAAGGGCATATGCAATAGCACGCTTACCAAAGGAAGTCCAGGCCTGGTATGTCAAGCATAATAAAAGTCAGATTTTCTTAACGAGTATGCACTATGTGAGATACTAATAAGGAAGAGAGAGATAGCTTGGCAATTTCTGCAGGAGCAGTTTAAGAGTCCATAGCCCAGCATGGAGCAGGCGCTCAGTAGTAAGTGATGTCCAACCAACAGCTGCATATAAGTCACAGTGGTGCGAACGGTAAGGAGAGTTGGTAATGAACCGTAACGACGGTGATAAAGGATGTCCAGTTTACTTAGATTTGCAAGAGTGGTGGAGGAATAGATTACATCGCCATAGTCGAGTAGGGGAGAAAAGTGGCCTGTACAAGCTTGTTTCGAAGTTTCAAGGGGAAAAGTGGCCTATTTCTGTAGAAGAAACCTAACCTTGCTTTTAACTTCTAGAGACATCTTCGATGTGGTCACTGAAAGATAATTTATTGTCGATCCAGATACCTAGATATTTAAATTTGGTTACAACTTCCAGAGGCTCGCTTAGCGTGGTGACAATGAAGTCTTGGGCAAGAGTATTGAGGGGCCTGAGACAGCACTGTGGGAGAATATCATCGCTTAGTCTTCTTGGCATTGAGCAGAAGCTTTGCCTTTATTAAATTATGCTCAAGTTGTGCAAGTCCGCTGAAGCACTCCCTTGACTTTAGATAACGATGAGCCAGAAGTATACAACACAGTATCATCTGCAAAAAGTGCAGATTGGATGTAGATTTATTAGCATCTAAGTCATTGATGTACAGAGAAAACAAGATAGGGCCTAAGATGGATCCTTGGGGACTCCTCTTGCAACTGGCAAGGCAGCAGAAAAAAGCCTTCCGCCTTTACTTTTGGAATCTTCCAGTTAGGTAGCTAGAGAACCACTGGGTGGTATGGTATGTGGCACCCAACTTTGAAGGCAATTGACTAATAGTTTGTGATCAACAGTATCAAAAGCTTTGCTGAGGTCCAAAAGACTGCACCAGTTACCTTCTTAGCACCTATAGCAGAGATCCAATCATTGGTTACTTTTGCTAGTGCAGTGATTGTGCTATGATTAGCCCGGAAGCCAGATTGAGCTGGGTTAATGAGAGAGAAGGTTTCAAGTGAGATTTTAACTGAATATGGATCAGTTTTCGAGAACTTTAGAAAGGATAGGCAATATGGAGATAGGCCTATAGTTGTTTACATCGCATGGGTCACCAGATTTAAATAGAGGGAGGATATGTGCTGATTTCCAGCAGGGCACAGCAGCAGATGTAATGGAAAGATTGAAGATGTGGAGAATTGGGCAGTAGATGGGCATAGCCTGACCTTAGGAAAAAGGGTTCCAAGCCATCGCCCCTGCACTTTTTTGGTGTCTAAGTTAAGAAGAGAATCTTCTACTTCTTTATGTTATCTCGCAGTTGGAAGGGACTGGGTCCAGGACTAGATGTGGTGGGAGGGGTATGCTAGCTCACCGCAGCACCAGCATAAGGTGACGAGTCAAAGTTAATCCAGCTGTGGCAAAGTGGGAGTTAAGTTCCTCCAGGATTAGGGACTTGTTTTCCATAATCTTGCCACTTAACTATCTTTGTTGGGACAGAGGGGCCATGGGATCTCTTCTATAGCTTTGATAGTCTTCCATATTTTATGAGGGTTACCTTAGCTTGTTCCGAGAGTAGAAATATAATAGTTAGCTTTAGCAGAGCGGGTTTTTCACACAGTTATTCCTGGCTGTTCTAAAGGCCTGCCAATCCGAAGATTCTTTGGAATGTCTAGCTTTAGCCCAGAGCTTATCTCGAGCTATAAGGGCTGCCTTGAGATCCGAGGTGAACCAGGGATTGAATTGTTCCGCACTTTACTTTGATGAAAGGGCATGCTTATTTATTATTGTAGTGAGTTTGTCATTAAGGATGCAAGCTGCCTTGTTGACATCTTTTGGCTAGGTAAAGATCTTGCCATCTGATCATGCTCAGGTCAGATAAAAGTTTACTGCACTGAATTTTATGAAAGGATCTTTTTGTTATAAAGATGGGTTGCGGCGGGCCTTAATTTGAGATCTTATGCAAGCAACAATTCCATGATCGCTCATGTCGTTGTGAAACACTGCCAAATTAGATATTTTGTGTGGATGGGTGGTTAGTACCACATCTAGAATGGAACTGTTGGCAGTATTTAGAGTGTTGTTCTAGTAGGTTCTCTGACTAATTGCCCAAGACCTAGCTTGTCACAAAGGGATTTGAGGCCATGTGATTTAGGTGACAGCCAGTCCATATTTAGATCTCCTAGAAATATTTTTTCAGTTTTTGCACTCAAGAACATGGATTTCAAAAGATTAAGGACTTCATCACCACCAGACGGGGGTCTATAGCCACCAGGATAGTGATACATTCCGAGGAGGGAGATGAAGGCTCAGCGAAACTAACTCAAATTCCTTGGCTAGAGATTTGCAACTAATATTGGTGACTAAGTACTTAGATTTGGCATAGATAACCACACCCCGCCTCTAGACTCTCTATCTGCTCTAAATAAATTGTAGCCCTGCAGTGATATTTGTTGATCAGTGTTCGTCTTTTTTAACCATGACTCGGTAATTATGATAAGGTCTGGGTTAATATGTGCAGCCCAGGCTTGCAGCTGTACAAGTTTTTAGGCAGGCTTAAAATGTTGACCATCATCATTTTGAGACCTGTGGTCTCAGCAAAATCGAGAGGCAGGTGTTGTGGGGGGCAGGGTTGAGCTCCACATTTCCTGAGCAGAGAAGAAGCAGAAGTATAACTTTCTTTAAGGAGCTTATAAGAATGGAGACTGCTTTTTTATTTTTCGTGGCAACCATATCGTAAGCTGCGCAAGAGGCGGCGCCACTGTAATGACAGTTGATTGTGATCAATGTAAGTGCTTGGGTAGACATAGGTGAGGACAGTAGCAAAGGGTGTAGGCTAACCGGGGAATAGGCTAAAAGGAGAGGAGAATGACAGAGTGTCTGCACGGTAGACTGTTATAACATTAGGTATTGATAAGGTACATTGGAGAACTGAATTGCATTGAGGTACTCAATTGCACTTGTTTTGCTTGAAAACTCTGCACCTTAGGAGCAATAAAAACACAATAAGGAGAGCCATGGTCCCAGATTGAGTGGTCTCGTGATTTGTATTAGTGCAATATTTTCTAGACAAGAAATTTGCCCACCTAGGTACCCATTTAAAACCTAGATGAGAAAATACAGCAGAAAGGGGAACAAGGAGATCAGGAGCAGCTTAGTTAGTGGCCATCCACCCTTCAGACTCAAGTCCCCTGTAGCAGAACCGGAAAGAAGTAGAATGATAATGCAGGCCATATTGCTCGTAAAGAATACGGTGATTTATGTAGAAGACCAAGAATCCTTCTAGTGGCAGGTCTGTATAACCTGCTAATGGAGAAAAAAGGTAGTTAGTTAGACTTATCGGAGCCAAGGCAGAGTGCTTGGATGGGGGCGCTGCAGGAATAGCAGTCAGACAGAAGAGGTGTAAGCAATTTAAAACAGTAGTAGAAATTACAATCCAGCTAATACAGTAGAAAAACTCCTAATAACACAGTAGAAATGTGCTTAGTTCTATGGAAAGTCTAACAAAGTGCCAGGTGTCTATAGCAGGAAAACTCCTGCCAATCAGAGTGGGTTTGCTGGAAGCACCCGGTTCTGATTGGCTGCGCTGTCCTGCACTCTTCCAAGGGACCTATTTCTAAAAAGAAGCCCAATCGTGCCTTAAGCCTCTTAGTTAGATCCTCAACATGGTCGTGAAAGAGAGCTTGTTGTCATCCACATGCCTAGGTATTTAAATTTAGGCATGACTTCCAAGGGTTCACCCAGGAGGTAACTATGAAGTCCTTTGGTGGGGCAGGTTGGGCACACAGTGTGGTATACCGTGAAAAATCATTGCCTTGTTTTTTGGCATTTAAGGGAAGCTTGGCATTGATGAGATTGCTTTCTAGCTGGGCAAAGTCAGCTTTCTACCACTTCCCTGACTTCAGATAGGGTTGTGCCTGAGGTGTACAAAACTGTATCATCTGCAAAGAAATGTATGCTGGATTTCTTTATGTGGGAATTAAGGTTGTTGATAGAAACATAGAAACATAGAATTTGACGGCAGATAAGGACCGCTTGGCCCACCCAGTCTGCCCATTTCCCTACCTGATGGATAAGCTGCAGGTCCTAGTTAACCAGCAGCCTACTTCTTCCTACCCCACCCCTAGGATTGCCTTATGACTGTCCCATGCATGCTTGAATTCCACCATGTTTTTGACTCCACAACCTCTCTGGAAGGCCGCCCACATCCACAACCCTCTCAGAAAAATACTCCTTAAATTACCTCTGAGCCCCCTTCTATCTTCAAATTGTGCCCCTTGTTCTGCACACCTCTTTTTGAAAGATGCTACCCTCTTGGACGTTGTTGATTCCCTTGAGGTACTTGGAAGTTTCTATCATGTCTCCCTCTCCTCCTTTCCTCGAGGCTATACATATTAAACTCCTTAAGTCTCTCTTCATATGTCTTCCGTGCAGACCCTGCACCATTTTAGTTGCCCTCCTCTGACAGCTTCCATCCTGTCTATGTCTTTATGGAGATTGGGTCTCCAGAACTGCACGCAGTACTCAGATGGGGTCTCACTAGCTGTCTGTACAGAGGAATAATAACTTCCTGTTTTCTACTGGTGATGCCTCTTCCTATGCATCCAAGTATCCCCCAGCCCTCCTTGCTGCCCTCTCACATTACTTTCCCACCTTTAGGTCATCTGATATGACTACCCCAGGTCCCTTTCCATTTTTGTTGTTGTTAGTATCTCACCCCCATTGTGTACTCTTCCCTGGGTTTTGTTTCCCAGGTGCATTACCTTGCACTTCTTAGCATTGAATCTAAGCTGCCATACATTTGACCATTCCTCTAACCTTGCCAAGTCCCTTCTCATCCTTTCCACTCCACCTTGTGCATCAGCTCTGTTGCAGATCTTTGTGTCATCTGCAAAGAGACGTGCTTTTCCTTCCAGTCCCTCTGCAATGTCGCTATAAAGACATTGAAGAGGACCGGTCCTAATACTGAACTCCTGCGGTACCCCACTACTAACCCCCTTTTTTCAGAGTGGACCCATTTACTATTACCTCTGTGTCCTATTCTCCAGCCAATTCTTTACCCAGGCTGTCATCTTGGGACCCACTCCCAGGCTGGCTAACTTGTATATTAATCTTTGTGTGGGACTGTGTCAAATGCCTTGCTAAAGTCTAGGTAGGCCATGTCCACAGCCCTCCGTGATTAACTACTTTGGTCACCCAGTCAAAGAAATCTATCAGATTTGTCTGGCATGACCTTCCGCTGTGAATCCATGCTGCCTTGGGTCCTGTGCCCTCTGGCCTCTAGATACTCAACAGTTCTTTCCTTCAGAAGTGATTC
Source organism: Neoceratodus forsteri (assembly GCA_016271365.2). NCBI lineage: Eukaryota > Metazoa > Chordata > Ceratodontiformes > Ceratodontidae > Neoceratodus > Neoceratodus forsteri. The sequence goes on from CM057459.1 coordinate 1,088,827,897, forward strand.
CATCATTTTCCCTACCACTGAGGTTAAACTAACAGGTCTGTAGTTTCCTGCTTCTGCCTTGCTCCCACTTTTGTGAAGGGGAATTACATCTGCCCTCCTCCAGTCCTCTGGTACCACCCCATCCTCCCATGATTTGTTAAAGAGGGTAGTCAATGGTGTCCCTAGTTCTACCCTTAGTTCTTTTAGAATTCTGGGATGAATCCCATCAGGCCCCATTGCTGTACAGTGAAAAAGCATTGATATACAGTGAAAAAGGATTGGTTCTAGGATGGAGCCTTGGGGACTCCTGGTAATCGGAAGGGGAAGATAATAGGCCATCAGGTTTGACTTTTGTAACCTTCCAGAAAGGTAACTGCTGAACCACTGTGCAGTAAGCAGAGTGGCACCTAGGTTGGTAAGGCAGGTGATTAGAAGATGATGGTCGACAGTGTCAAAAGCTTTACTGAGATCTAGAAAGACTGCATCAGTAACCTTCTTAGAGTCAGTAGCGGAAATCCAGTCATTAGAGACTTTAGCCAGTGCTGAGATGGTACTGTGTTTAGTCCTGAAGTCAGATTGTGCAGGGTTTAAGAGTGAGTGCACTTCAAGGTCATTTTTCCGTTGGTTGTAGATTAGTTTTTCCAGAACTTTGGAGAGAACAGGCAAATGGAAATGGGTCTATAGTTGTTTAAGTCACAAGGGTCTCCTGATTTGAAGAGGGAAGAATATGGGCAGATTTCCAGCATTCGTGATTCACCCAGATTTCGCATTCATTCACATATCTGGTCCTGTGTAGTAGAGTATGGTTTGCAAGCCCTTTGTCCACACTGTGGACCAATAGGCATACAGATCATACTGTCCACTGTCGTCCGGTGGGTGGCGGTCGGTATGCGGGCGGGGTGTGCCGCCCTCCGATGACGAGGGGTTGGGCGGCCGGGGCTCCTGTTGGTGGGTGGGAGGGGTACCACTGGACCACCAGGTAGTTCTTTATCTTCACAACACCCCGCGATCAGGCGATGGGGAGGGGGCTGAACCACTAGACCACCAGTTATATCTTTATATTGTACAACAGCTCGCAATCAGGCGACGGGGGTACCGCTAGACCACAAAGTATATCTTTATATTTTACAACAGCCCATGATCGGGCATACGGGAGGGGCTAGACCACCAGGTACTATTCTTACTTCTGCGGATGCCTGTGATCGGGTGTCCGGGAGGAGGGGTACATTCACTTGCCAGAGACCCTCCCTCACATCAGCTGCTAGATCGGGCGCCAGGTGCATTCCACGGAGCCGCGACGGTGCAATGCATGCAAACGGAGCTATAATGACATGCAAATGGCCCCATTTGCACCTTGCATATATTATGGCCTCATTTACATGCCCCGACTGAATAAGCGTGGGTGATGCGCCTAGTGCAACTGCACTTGTAGCTGGCATCCCATGCTCCCTCTCTGTGGCTTGTGCTGGCGCGCGTGCCACTCGCCATCTGCGCCGTATGTCATGCGCTGACATTGCATATTCAATGGTGCTGAGCCAGGGTGCATCACCATTGAATATCGCCTTGGTCCTGGCCCCGCACAGCCCATTTGGCGCTGTGCCCAGGCTTGCGCCACTGCCCGGCGCTGTCTGAATATCCGCCCAGTATATGTATGTGTAGATATATATAGATATATATATTATAGTGGCATGGTCGTACACAATAGTTAGGTTGAGCTGCCAGTTACATACTAAAGTCAAAAGTTTGGACTTTAATAACTTTGGACCCGTACAATGGATTTGCCTGAAATATGGTACTTCGGTTAGAGCACTAGATTTCTTGATTTGCCAAATTGTGTTTCTGTCGAGTGCCGGTCTTCATGTACGAAAGCACTGAAAAATGCAAAATTATCAATTTTGGAGCCACCTTTTGGCATTCTTAATGTGGTTCTGCACGGCTTTTGTGTGGTGCGCCACTCTGCAAGATGGCTTGTTTGAAAGAGCTTTGGTGGCTGAACATGCCGCTTTTTGTTTGGTAAAAAATATTAAGGCTTTCAAAAGTTATGGCACTTTAAGTTCCCATTATAAGGCAGTGGAAACTTTATATCTATATCTTGCGATCAAAGAATGGGGTTCTGGCCATCTCGCCCCACCTGGCGATCAAAGAATTTACAACCTCACAGTTCAAGAATCTTTGTCCCTGAGGATTTTCAAAATTTTTGATCGTGAGGTCCGCCATTTGTTTTTATTTTCCAATTGGAAACACAAATACCTCGGCTCAGGGTTACTTCGAAGTAAAACTTTTATGGGTTTTACTCAGGGGCTCTGATCTATCAAGCCATGCCTTTGGTTTCATCCAAATCGGTCAAAAATAGAGTTATAAGCTTTCAAAATCTTAATTTGTGGCTTGCTAACAATCTTTGATCGCGAGCGTGCAAATTCTTTGATCGTGAGATTCTTTGATCGCGATCTTGCATCACGACCTAAAACACTAATATCTCAGCTCAGGGGTGGGCTAGGGACACAAATGGGGGTGGGTTTGTTCAGGAGGGTCCGTTCTGTCGAGGCATGCCGTTGGTTCGTTTCAAATCGGTGAAAACGTGCATTTTACCATTTTAATTCTTTGTTCGTGACCCTGCAAATTCTTTGATCGCGATCGTGCATCGTGAGCGAGGGACAAGATGGCCCAATTTATAAATCAATTTTCTCAGCCCAGGGGTGTCTTAGGAAGTCAAATGAGGGTGGTTTTACTCAGGGCTTCGTTCTGTTGAACCATAGCGGTGACATACCCAATTTCTTTAATTTTTGATTTATAATATTTTAATTCTTTATTCGTGAACCTGCAAATTCTTTGATTGTGAGATTCTTTGATCGCCATCTTTGATCGCGAGAGGACAAGATGGCCAGATTTTTTATAATGGAATAGATAGGGAATTTTAGTAATCTTTCATATTGAATATCTCAGGAATGGTTTGGTCTTTTTACTTGAAATTTGGAGGGTGTTTATGACATGTCCTGTAGATGTGAATTTTCTTGTTTAAATATTAGAGAAAAATTATTTTGTGGAGATATTGCGTGATGCACTTTACGTGTTGCGGACAGTGTTTTGCTTGTGGTGGTGGCTTGAAATTGATAGGGTACCCAGCCTTAGTGTCATGGATGTAATTTTCAGTTGTTGTGTGTGTTAAATGTCAACAGGTGCGGAACTGTGCCATTCTGACGAATGAAAATTTCAAAATCATATCTTGGACACGGTTTGATGTTTTACTTGAAATTTGAAGGTGTTGACTGCATGTCCTGTAGATGTTACTAGAGGTGTTTATGTGTCGGACAATATATTTTTACGGATATATTGTGTGGTGCAGTTTACATTTTGTGGACAGCGTTTTCTATTGTTCTACTAGATTAACATTTGTTTGGTGGCTGGCCTTGCTGTTGTGAATGTACTTTTTAGTCATTGGTGTGTAATGTGGCCTGATACTTGCAAGTTGGTGGGGCGCAGGGCCCTTCCCCACCAACTTGCGCATCTTTCTATTTTTCTATTCTGTCTTAAAAAGCAAGGAAATTCTGTGCAAAACTTTGGTTAATGCATCAGTTAGGGTTCTTCTACAGCGAAAAAGCAAGGAAATTCAGGGTTAGGGTTGAAAGCCCCTTGGATCCCCCAGCCCACCCGCAACCGGCATCTGGGTGCGTTGGGGTTATCGGGTCTAACTCTCACCCCATTCTCCATACCTCTGCTTCTTTACACATGTGATGGGTGAGGTTGGACCGACAACCCCAACGTCTTGATACGGTTGGGGGTGGGCTGGGAGAAGGGGTCTCAACCAACCCCAATTTCCTGCATTTTCACTGTAGAAGAACCCTAACTGATGCATTAATGAAATTTTTTGTGAGAATATATATATATATATTCTTTGCAAAACTTAATGTATCAGTTAGGGTTGATAGCACAATGACAAAGTATGGAAATGTGATGTTAGGGTTACCCCCACCACCCCCACCCTCTACCTCAACAGAAATTGGGGTGTGCCAGGGTCATCAAGCCCAACTCGCACCCATTCCATGTGTAAACAAGCTAACATGCTACAGCATAGGAGAATGGGGTGAGAATTAGGCCTGACGACCCCATGGCACATCCCAACGGGATGGCAGGATGTAACCCTGACATCACATTTCCATATTTTGTCGCTGTGCTATCAACCCTAACTAATGCATTAACAAAGTTTTATGCAAAGAATTTCCCTTTGTTTTTGAGAAAGTGTAATGTAACTAGTAACTGATATGTGGTTGTGGGGCGTGGGTCCTCTGGGCCCTGCACTCCCCTCACGCTGCCCATTTTGTGTAATGGTATTAATATGTGGGAGAAGCGGGCCCTGTGCTCCCACTTACACATAAGTACGGAACCATACAGCAGACATATAGTACTGAAAAGGAACCCTTATAACACTAATTTGGCAATATATCAGTAACTGTAGCAACTATGAAAAAGTTCCACTACAGTGGTAATCATGACTTTGAAACCTCCATGCGGGCTTCGTTTATCAACAGGTGGCCAAAGCTGCAGAGAAGGAAAATCCGTATCTTGCACCGCTTTTGAGATATGGGTGCGAAAGGTGCCATAGGTGCCGCAGTGTTATCCTATGGACATTTCTCAACTTCAGAGTGCTGTAACTTTGTAACCCTTTTAAATTTTTTACAAACCATCAAAAGGCACATCCTTGGGGCCAAGACTTGCCACCCTGCATATTTCAGCCAAAATGCCCTAACAGTTTAGGGGTAGTGGTGGCAAAGAAATGGCATTTTGGTGCAGTAGTGTCGCAGATTGTGACAGTGTCATGATTTAGAAAGTGTCACAAATGTACTGATTTGTGACACTACGGAGACCTGATTTTAAAAAGGAATTTCTAGGGTCCTAGAAAAAACTGATGGCACCACTGTGTTCCTCATGCCCCTTTAGGTACACCCAACTGTCAGTGTTTACCTAGCTGCATTAGAATTTGAGCTACAGATATTTTTCTTCACCACTAACTGAAACAAGATGGTAGCAGCATGACAGTAAAATTGCATTTCGACAGTAAAAGTTGTTTTGGTACAGTTTCGAGAGGCACATTTTTCTCCATTGACTTCAGTGTCAAAACTTACAAATGGAATAACTTTTGAGCGGTTTTATATTTTTTCACCAAATCTTCAAAAGGCACATCAGTGACCCAGATTGCATCTTCCCTGAAGATTCCAGACCAGATGGGCAAATCGTGTGGCAGTAACCCGAGCAAAGAAAGCGCAAAAAAAACGTTTTAGCACATATTTTGGCGCTCTGCAACCCACAACGTTCATCCGACCATAATACAACTTGCCAGCCAGAGATCTATGGTGCTCTGTCCAAATGTAAAATTTCAGTCAAATCTGTCGTATGGTGGCAAAGTTACTGTATTAAAATGCAAAATTTTGGGTTAAACATAGAAGTGGCTGGGCAACTCCTAGTTATACTGGCACTACTGTGCCAGTATAATGTATAGCTATATATATGTATATATGTATATATGTACATATATATATATATATATATATATATATATATATATATATTATTATAGTGGCACGGTAGTGCCACTGTAGTTAGGGTTAAGTCCACATTTAAGGCTAAATCTGACATTTTGCACCTTAATAACTTTGCCACCATATGACCAATATCATAAATTTGGAATGCATGGTCTAGTACAATAGATCTGTGGACCTACCAAGTTTCATTACAGTCAGCTTTATGGTTACTTGTAGCAGACAGAGGCGAAAAGCATAAATTATGGGTTTTGAACGCTTTTGCTCGTGCCTACAGCCCGCATGGTCAGTCCAAAACTTCACAGAAGATGCAGCCTGGGTCCCCAGTGTGCCTTTTGAAAATCCGTGACAAAATATTAAACAGTTCAAAAGTTATTCAAAACACTGAATCCCATTACAGTCTATGGGAAAAGTTAAACTATGCGAAAGTGTCGCCAAATGCAGTTTTAGTGTCACAAATTACCCTTTTACTTTACGTGATTCAGCCATTTTTTTTTCAGTTGGTGGTCAGAAAAATGCTTGCCGCTTAAATTTGGGACCCTCTAGGGACACAATTCTTGTTGTGTTCACCTAGTCTAGCCCTGAGGATGCTAGCCATGTCTTTTGGGGGTAAAACACCCCAGAAATATGTTTTAAAATTTTTGTAAAAAGTAGTACCTCAAAGTAATTTATAAAATGTAAACTTTCGTGACTTTTATTGCAGAAAGTGTTGCAATTCTTGAAAAGTAATTGCGACACTATACCTAAAACAATAGAAATCTATGCCACCCTGCTGCAAAACAACAGTTTGGCCTTTTGGGCTGAAATTTGCAGGAAGAAAACCAACATCACACAGATGTGCTTTTGGTGGTTTGGTGCCAAAATATAACAGGGCTGTGAAGTCATGGCACTCGAGGTTAACAATTTTCCCATAGGATAACATTATGGTGTTCGCTGCTGCCTTCGGTCCCGTATCTTGAAAACGGTTGAGTTATGGATTTACGTTGCAAAAATTCTAGTCCCCATTGGTGCAAAACTAGCCTGGAAAGTCATAAATAAAATGATACTTTAATTTATTTCTATGTTGCACGGTTCCTGAGATACAAGCAATTTAATATTGCAAGTGCTCATTTTCAAACAACATGAAATTCTTGCTGTATTCTGACAATGTGCAGTTAGCTCCCAGCACTTGAACTGCCCGGAGAGGAAAGCATTAACTCTATGTAGAAGCATAGAACGTTGAACTCGAGCTCGGTTTTCAAACCTCTGTCTCTGGTACTTACGAGTGCAACAGTCAGATTCTTTACTCTATCTAACAGTGAAGTCGCTCCGGAAATTTCTCCTCTGCTCGGTTCGGTAGAGTTTAAATCAGCGTTCAGTTTTCTAACCGATTTATTATGGATTTCCAGCCTCTGTCTACGTACAGGTAGTGAAGTAGATAGGTAGTGACTTGTGTTTTATTTAATTTTGTGGAAATTGTTTTTGTCTTGGTTTCTCATTGGTCGGTCCGTTAGGAACTGACCTTTCTGATTGTTTCTAAATGTTTTATACTTTTTCTGGGATTTAGTGTGGTGTTCCGTGCCGATCAGTTTCAATAGAGCCAGACTTTTCTGGTTCCTTTACAGAACCTGTAACACGGTTTGTAACCGATCAGTTGGTGATTACCTGCTTAAAAGCTTTTACGGGTAATTGTTCAGGTTGGCCAAGTCTGAAAAATCCAAGAAAAAAAATGGTCCCACTGGGTTTCAACACTGTCCTGAGTGTGGGAGGCCTTTGCCAAGGCCGACCCCCACCTCATCTGTATTTATTATTTGGGATTTGACCACCTCAAAGCAGACTGTCAGATTTGTAAGAATTTTCCTAAGTCCACTCTGGGAAAAAGATTGAGTAGGCTGAAGGAAAGGAGGCAGAGAACTCCATAGATCCAGATGGCCAACCCGGTTCGTTGCGGCCGAACCTTGTAATTAGGCAATAAATCTTACCCTATCTAAGATTCTTGTTGGAATTACACAGCAGAGAAACAACAAGCACGTGGTTTCCAGAGTCTGATAATGATTTATTTCAGGTATATAAATCAGGCTTATGACCAAATCAGTGATAAAATACCACTGAGGAGAAGACCAGACCTTCTTAATTTCTTACCTAAGGTAGAATCAGCATCTTCTCAGAGAATTCTAAGCAGAACAGTCATTCTTATACCTCTGATTATTGCTATAAAAACTAGTAAAAGATATAATAAACTTGTATAATTGGCTAATAGCAGAAATGGTATGATTCGTACTAGCCTGGGAACATGCACCAAGTAACAAACATACAGATAACAAAAACAGAAAACTTCTGTATGTAGTCAGGTCATGGTGACCCTTACCTAATAATAGCTGTTCTCAAAAACCTAAAGATGGCAGCATTGCACAACTAATGATTGTAATTACAATTTATCCAAACCGAGTGTCTCCTCAGTACATTAGTATAGCAAATAACATAATGATTCTTAAAACACAATAATTGTAGAAATATTAGTAATAAAAGCATGATAATTGTATATAAGGCATTGCAATACTTATATATAAGAGTGTTGTGATTATATAGCAGGAATACAGCAATAAGCATTGTAATCTGTAGCAGCAATGGTAGTAGAACAGTAGAACCCAGATCCTGACACTCATGTTTATATGATAGTGTCTGTGCCTAAATATTACTGTCTGCAGAGGGCCCAATCAGGGGTGGTGGTCCATGGATAACAACCTGAGGAGGTGCCTACTGACCTGAGACAATACCTCCCTGGGCAGAATGACGTCCGACTCCGAGGGTCAGTTCAGTAGAAAGCGAAATGTAAGTCAGCGGTTCGGATCCAGCACCGCATACTCCAACCACTGGTAAGATAGCCAAAGCGATTAGCATAGTTCAACGCTTAGCCAGGTTCCGTCCGAATTGGTACCGTCGGTTCGGTCAAATCCGACTCCATCGGATTACGATCCAGATGCTTTTATGGGGAGTGGAGGGAGATGAAGAAATATCCCGAGGATGAGGATGAGGATGAAGATAATGACTCTGGATGTGCCCATTGAACCAGACATCTCCCCAGACAGACCCTCCAGTGTCTTCCCCTCCCAGGCTTTCTGAGTCCCTTCACACTTCTTGTTTTACAAGAAGGTGGCTGAAACCTCCAGCTCCCAATGGTTGAAGCTGCTGAGGAGGAGGAAGAGCCTGATTTTGTCAAGAAGATGGATATCCCAGAGTCCTAAAGATTGTCTATCCCTCTTCACAAGTCCTTGGGAAACAGACAAAAGATTTTACAGACTCCTAATTCCCTACCTCCTGTGGATAGGAGAATAGACAGGAAGTACATGCTATCAGGCTTAGATGCGAGGTTTTATACAGTCATTGCCGCCATGTTGGGGTAGTGCAGGCTGCAGCCTGTGACAGGGCTAACATTCCTTTGGCTTCACATCCCCAGACAAAGACTCCAGGAAGGTCGAGTCATGGCCAAAAAGCAGTATTTGGCATCTTCTTTGGGACTCAGGCAGGCTAATTACTGTAAAACTGTTTCATTCTTGCGCTTTATTAATTCGCGATGTCTCCTGCCCGCACTGATAGGTGTTAAATTAAGATCATGGTTTCACTTCCCTCGTCCACTCAGTAAGTAACAGTTCATTTAAAAACACTACTAGCCTGGCTCCTAATTACTGGGAAATGATTAGGTTTGTTTTTCTCATCTGTTTCTGATTTGGTAAAATAAGATCGCTGCTTACCCTCGGTCCATTCAGTAAGTAACAGTTCATTTAAAACCACTACTCGTCAGGTTCTCTAATCACTGATTAGGTTTGTTTTCTCATCTGTTTCTCATTTTGTCAATTAAGGTGAACACTAAGAACAGGTTCACTGTGTTTGCCCTGTCTTTGAGCTGTGTAACAGTAGCTGTGTTTAGTTCTGTTTGTTGCAATAATGTCTCTTTATTCCTGGCTACAGCATCCAAAGCAGTTAAAAGGGAACTGGCCATAATAAATGTAGTGACACCAGATCATTTAAGTGATTGTGCCGGGTGTCATAAGGTAGAGAAAGTGTTGTGCATGAACTTAAAATTGCCACCCCACCTGCAAAGCGTAGATGCATGGAATACAACACATACACAGCAGAAGTTCGTTTTGAAGTTAGACTTATGCGCTGTGCATGGTGTAATGAACGCTGTGCAATTTTATTCTGGCAAGTACTGCAAACCAATTAATGAGAGTACTGTTCGCAAATTTAAAAGGGATTACTATGATAAATTAAAGAATGAGCCTGATCCTTCAAGCATGTCACCCTCCCTTCCCACAAACCGAGGGACGACCTACTCTCCTTCTGGAGGAGGTAGAGAATGAACTTAAGTCCATTATCAAAAGTTTACGCTGTGAGGGTGCAGTGATCAATGCTAGAGTAGTTGTGGCTGTGGCAGTTGGGGTAGTGAAGCTGCAAACCCTCAATTGCTGGTTGAGTATAGGGGTCACTTGAGCTTCACCAGACAGTGGCATGGCAGCTATTAAACCGACTTGGGTACTGTAAGAGGAATGGGACCAAAGCGGGAAGGAAAGCCCTACTGATTTCCTGTATTAAAAATGCCTTTAGAGAGGATTTCAATGTCTCCATGCAGGAATTGATTCCAGCTGAACTAGTGATAAATATGGATGAAACGGGGTTAATTTAATACCATGTGCCTCCTGGACAATGGAAGTGAGGATCAAGCAGGTAGAGGTTACTGGCATAAACGATAAATGGCAAGTCACTATGACACTGGCAGTAACACTGCAGGGCATTATCTGCCACCGCAAATCATTTATGCAGGCAAGACAACTAACTGCCACCCAAATTTTGAGTTCCGATTGATTGGCACATCACACATACTGAAAACCATTGGGCCAATGAAGACACTATGATTCAATTCATAAACTGCATCCTGATACCCTGTATCGCCACGGTTAAAGAGATCAATCAGCTTCCTGACGAACAGTGAGCCATGCTAATTTAGACCTTTATAGAGCCCACACAACTCGACCAGTGCTGGACAAGTTAGAGGAATGTAAAATTATTCCTATATTTGTCCCACGTCCTGCACTGACCAACTACAACCCTCGATGTAAGCATAAATAAACTGTACAAAGATGAGCTGAAATGTCTGTTCACTGAATGGTATGCAACGCTCATCACAGACCAACATACCAAGGAACCCCGTCACCCAGCATCTCCGTGGACTTTAGGATGACTACGCTGAAAGTAAAGCACTCACAGCGACTCGTGACTGCATTTCATAAATTGAGGGAGAAAGGAAGATGCTGTCCTTGGATTCGACCAGGCTGGGATATCTCTAGCTCACGATGAATCCTAAATATGGCAAGTAAACTACTGTATTTCACTGCTGGATATTGTTACTGTAAGGTAAAAACAAATTCTGATTGTTTTTATTTATTTTACAGTCAATGCTTCTTCTGCCTGCAACAATGTGAACTGATCCTGATCCTGCCATGATGTTGAACTGTGTTGTGCGTGATTGGGGGGCAGTTGTTTGTTGTGAAGAACAACTGCGTGTTTGGAGATTTTAACAGCGCTAAAAAAAAGCAGTAAATTAACTAAACGATAAATACAGGTTACTCACCTGTAACAGGAGTTCTAGGACTGGTATATGTTGTTCATCCACACTGTCTGGCAGGTATCCTTGCCGCTTTAAATCTTGCCGGAAGGTCTTCAAGCTGGCTCCTCCCACCCACCCGGTGGTAAAACTCTTGGCTCCGCCCCATGACGCCAGATCTGGCCCGCTGGAGGCTCAGGTTGTGCGTCAAGCCGGGAGGTTCAGGATCAGGGATGAACAACATATACCATTCCTAGAACTCCTGTTACAGGTGAGTAACCTGTATTTCTAGGGACATGGATATGTTGTTCATCCACACTGTCTGGCAGACTCCTAGCAGTTCTCCGGGAGGAGGGAGGCGCACACCCCTGATACTTACTTGGGAAAGAGAGACTGGAGAACTGAGGCCCCAAAACCAGCATCCGCGTGACTCAAGGCTGATGTGGTAATGGGTGATGAAGGTGTGTGCTGACTTCCAGTAGCAGCCCTGCAGATTTCCTGGATAGGGACGCCCCTGGAAGCAGCCACCGATGCAGCAGTATGGCAGGTAGAATGAGCCTTATCCTCTGGGAGGCTCCATGCCCGCCAACTTATAGCAGAGATCTATGCAGGAGGTGACCCACCTGCCTATCGTCCACTTGGCTGCAGGTCTGCCAGGTGCGGCTTCAGCATAGGTGACAAACAGCTGGCGAACCTCTCTCTGAATTTCAGCCTGCACTCCTTATAGTAGCGAGCGCCTTCTAGGGTCCAGAGTATGGAGCCTATATTCGGCCTCCGAGGTGTGATTGGGGTAGAACACCGCAGGTCAACACCTAATAAGGTGAAACCCGACACCAACCTCGAAGGAATTTCGGTAGGGTGCAGGACAACCTTGTCCCTGTGGAAGACCAGGTAAGGAGACTCGATGCAGAGCGCCTGGAGCTCCCCATCCTTCTGGCTGACGAATAGCCACCAAGAAGGCGGTCTTCCACGACAGGTGAGAGGTTCACACCTGTGCATTGGTTCGAATGGCTTGCCCATGAGCTTTGCCAGTACCAGCAGTAGATCCCACGGAGGTGGAGGTTCCGCACCGGAGGGAAATGTGATCAAGGCCTTTGAAAGCGCCAGACCACCTTCTCCTGTGCCTGACTGCTTCCTGCCCGCGCCCGGTAAGCAGAGATGGCTGCCAGGTGCACCCTTAGGGTCGACGACCTAAGCCCTTGCTGAGAAAGGGACCAAAATAGTCCCAGATGCTTGCCAAGGAACAGGAGGAAGGGTCCAAGCCTTTGCTTCTGACACCAAATGGAAAACCTTTTCCATTTGAAGGCGAGCATTTTCTGGTCAACTCTTACGGGACGCTCAACTACGTTGAGGACCTCGTCGGAAAGACCCAAGGCCTGGAACTCTAGCGCTCAGGAACCAGGCCGTCAGGTGCAGGGATTGAAGGTCCGGATAGAATACCTTCCCCTGATTGACTGGAGCAGGTCCGGTGAGCTAGAAGCTGCCTCGAAGCCTGGAGCTGAGGCTGAGGAGATCTGGGTACCAGTACTGGCGGGGCCAGTCTGGGGCTATCAGAATCACCGCGCCTTGTCCCTCATTGCTTTGAGCAGCACCTGTGCATCAAGGGAATGGGGAAAGGCGAGAAGAGGCCCGGGTCCACGGCCTCGAGAAGGCATCCCCTGCAGAGAGCCCCGCTGAGGGGGCGGGCATGGAACAACCTCAACTCTCGGATTCTTCCTGGAGGCAAACAGGTCCACCTGAGGTGTGCCCCAATGGGAGAATAGATCTTGTACTACCTCCGCAGGAGAGACCACCATGGGACGCAGCCCCTATCCAGCTTAGGGCATCGGCCAGGGTGTTGGAGGCTCCTGCCACATGAATGGCTAGGAGATCCACCTCCAGGCTGCGCACGAGTGACCAGATGCGAGAGCTTCCTTGCATAGGAGCATGGAGCGGTCTCGCCCTGGCGGTTTAGATAGTACATGGTCGTGGTATTGTCCGCCTGGACCTGGACCACTTGACCTCAAGAAACGGAGCAAAGGCGGTGAGAGCTAGGCGGACCGCCCGGAGCTCCAGCAGGTTGATGTGGCATCGACTCCTGCGGGACCAGAGGTCATGCGCTGGTGTTCCCCCAGATGGGCACCCCAACCCATCAGAGAGGCATCTGTCGATGGAGAGACCGCCGCTCGGGCGGACAAACGGGATACCCTCCTGCAGATGAACTGGAATGGTCCACCACTGGAGAGCGTGCACATCCCCATGGTCACCGCTACTAGCTGGTCCAATGGATCGCAGCGTTGGGGACCACTGGCCGCCAGCCCCACTGAAGAGGGTGCATGTTCCAGTGGGCCCAACGGACCACGCTGGTACAGGCCGCTATGAGACCCAGGAGGCGCAGGGAAGTCCGGGCAGGAGCAAGTGCCCAACCAGAAATGATTGGGCAAAAGAGAAAGAACTTGGCCCTGTCAGCCGGGAGCCATGCTCTGGCTCAAGGAGAGTCAAGCTCTGCCCCGATGAAAAGAATCACCTGCTTCGCTCGAGTTCCGACTTGGCCTCGTTGATGAGGAGGCCGACCGGAGAGCAAACCTGGAGGGCCAGATCTCTGACCGCTCCACCTCCCTGTCTGGAGGGGGCTGCTATCAGCCAATCGTCCAGGTAAGGGTAAACCTCGACACCTCGGCACCGCGGGGAATGCTGTCACCACTGCCATGCATTTGGTGAAGACCCTGGGAGCTGGAGATAAGCCAAGGGCATGGCTTGGAATCCGAAGGGAACCCTCCGCTCGAAAGCAAGGAACCTTTGATGGACGGATGGATAGGGATGTGAAAGAACGCGTCCTGAAGGTCCAGAGAGCAGAACCACACGATGTTCCAAGGATGGTATTATCTGAGCCAGAGTGACCATCCTGAAGGTTCGAGACCTTAGGAACTTGTTTAGGTCATGTAGGTCTAGAATGGGGCGCCAGGCCCCCGCCTGTCTCGGAACCAGGAAGTACCTGGACACGAACCCCGAGTTTGAGGGAGGGTCCGCCACCTCTCTTATCACCTCCTTCCTCGAGGAGGAGAGCGATGTCGGCTCGGCGGGCTGACAGCGGGCTCAGACCCTGAGGTCCCCGGTGGGATGGCTCTGAAGGGTGGGGCCTGCTCGAACTCCAGAGGCAGGCCCTTTCTACCACCTCGACACCCACCTGTCTGTGGTAATAGCAGACCAGGTGGAAAGGAAGTACTGGAGCCGTCCTCACGGGGAACCTGGGGTGAGGTGACAAGGTTGGGGCGACACCCTCAACCCGCTACTGTGCAGGCTTGGAGGAGGGACCGGCCGAGGGACCACCTGGGCCTTTACCTCCTGATTCTGGAGGAGGAAGCCGCAGGTTGGGTTTGGGATGCTAAGCGTGAGCCTGCTGTCCCTGGTGTTGCTGGCCCAGGCGTGCAGGCGCAGACGGACGAAAGGGCTTGGGTTGAGGGTCTGCGGCCCTTGTCCCTCTGAGCGGATGAGACCGAGTCCAAGGTGGCATTGAACTTTTGATCCTCTGGGGTGGCCTTCCACCCAGGGTCGAAGAGGTCGGTCCCCAGGAAGGGACATCCGCCAATTTGTGCTGGTATCGCTGTGAAGGTGGATATCCTCAGCCATGCCCGACGACATATAAACCACTCGCAGCCGCTACTGACCTGGCGCGATGAATCACCGATGTCCAAAGCAGTCTGAAGTTGTTGCTTGGCCACTGCTCGCCCTGGTCCCACCTGCTTAACCGTGGTCTGCAGGTCAGCCGAGATGAGGAACCACCTCGTCCAGGGAGCCCAACAGGCGTGAGGAAAAATGTGCCATCAGCACGGCCGAGCTGGCCTGACGGCCAAGGGCTGACGAAGCGACTTTTCGCCCGCATAGTCCAATTTCTGACCCTTGTCGTGAGGTTTGTCCGATGTCCCATGCCTTCGGCACACCGGAAAACGCTGTCGGTAACTAACCCTCGGCCGAGGGATGTTCCGGAGAAACCGACAGGAACCGGTAGGGACCGTGATACTTCTGGCCATCCTGGCCAAAGGCACAGGGCAGGAAGCAAGGGCGCCACAGAGCTCCAAGGCCGGGCCCACAATGGCCTCAGCCACAGGGAAGGCCTAAGTAGGGAACCCCTTGGTCCAATATCTCCGGTGAGGGGATACTTGGCCCGCTTGGATACGGGCTCGAGCTGCATCCTGATGGATTCTCAGATGAGTCTGAGCAACCCCAGGAAGGAGGACGCATACGTCCAGCGACTGACCCTTCCAGAGGACCCAAGTCCACCGCTTGAGAAAAAGGAGAATCGCCGTCGACTCAGAAGAGTCCAAGAAAGCTGCCTCTGGCCTGAGCCACCTCCACCTGCCGAGGCGTATTGGGAGTGAGGGTGACCGACTACCTATGGGTAGACCCTGAGCCACCGAGAATTTCTGGTCGGAGCCCAAACTGTGGCTGTGAGGCGAGGTTCCACCGGAATCGGTGGGCAGCTGGTTTTGGCCGGAACAACCGCCTGATAACAGGCTCCTTGGTAAAACAGGGGTTGTTTGGCCGCCCGGTGACAGCCATAATGGCGGGAAGGCGTCGGCGTCCGGCTTGTTCCGGTCAGAAGGAGCTGTTGCCACATGCGGTCCTCGTATCGCCAACGCATCTAAGGCCGAAGCCTTCATCCGAGGGGAGGAGGAAGAGGACGAGCGGCAAGCGGTGCCGAGACCGCTTATGATGGCGGACGGCTGGACCGTAAGAAATCTGAGAGACCGAGACAGAACCTTGGCTTTTCCGAGACAGCGGGAGGGGATGGTGGAAACTGCCTCCTGGGTTCAGAGAGGAACACCCAAGGCCCGGAACTGGAGGCACTGGCAAGCCCATCGATCCTCAACTCCCACTGGGGAACCGGGAGAGGGGATTTTCGTCACAATGACATAACCCGTCCAACGGGTCGAGAAAGATCTCGACTGCGCCGACGGGAGTCTCGGTCAACTGACCTGACGGGACACTGTGGACCAGTGGCCGAAGCCGAACGATCGATCAAGTCGGTGGCCGACAACCGGGAGAGGGACCTTTCCCGGCCTCCAAAGAACGCCGACAAAGAGACTTACCCTGTCTTTCTTCTGGACCGAGAAGAAGGTCCAGACGCGGACGCCTCCCCAGTGGAGAGGGACAGACAAAGCTCCTTAAAGGAAGCTGTGTAGAGGAACCCAGGGAGAGCGGAATAAATGTCGCGGGTCGAGGAAGATGCGGCCCGCCGCCTCTTCTTCGAGGGTGATCATCTGCCTAACTGATCCACGAGCTCGATGCTGCCGCGAGACCTCCGACCGGGCCTCTTTGATTTTACCGAGGAAAAAGCTCGGGCGCCCTATTTGTAAACGGGCGCACGGTCTCTCAGGACGAGAGCTGAGAAGGAAGAGCACAGGTCGCAAGCCTGCGGGTCGTGCTCAAGGCCCAAACAGTACACACGTGGAGTGCGGATCCGCCCAAGACATCTTCGACCATGGGCACCGCCGAAAACTGGGAGTCGATTGTCCATCGCAGCCGCGAGGTATAGAAGACCAAGTCTTTTAAGCAAAAACTTTAAATTCGGAAAATCAAGAATTAGGAACCAGTCTTATACGCAGAGCGTTAAGGAGGAACCTGAGCCCAAGCTAGGGAGATCTACGCCATGGGCGAGCCGAGAGTTTTACCACCCGGTGGGTGGAGGAGCCAGCTGAAGATCTTCCGCAAGATTTAAAGCAGCAAGGATACCTGCCAGACAGTGTGGATGAACAACATATCCATGTCCCTAGAAATAATTTTTTGTTGTCTTATTTTGTTCATGTATTGTTGATTCTGCCATGAATATAGCAGGACTTACTTGTCAGTATTAATTACCTGTTCCACAGTATGTGGCCACACAGCCAGGCACCAGAAGTCCAGGTGGGATATTGTTCAGGAACTGGCTAAACAGGCCTCCCCCAGCTAGCCAAAGAGCTGGAGGAGGTGGTGCTGATGGAATCGAGGCATCCAAGGTACAGTTCCATTCTGCTGTGGACTTCCAGTGATGTGGCATCAAGAGTCATGGCTACATCTGTGTCTCTCAGGAGACATGCTTGGCCCAGATGTACTAGTCTTTCGCAGAGGACACCCAGGCTAAGGCTAAGATTTCCTGTGGTGGGTAACTCTGTTTAGGAGCAGACAGAGCTTACATGAAGAAAATGGATGAGTACAGGACCACTTACAGGAGTGCACAGGCCAAAGAGATGCAAGCCACCTCAGAAACAGCAGTCTAGGGCAGGGGAAGGCCTTTCCACAGGCCTTTCTACCAAGCTCAGTTTTCTCTCCTTTCCACAGAAGGTTCTTTCAAGGAGGGCAAGAGGGGATGAGCAGGGCTGCATCCTTTCCCCAGTCCAAGGCTCTGCCAAGCAGACACCTGATGTGTCAGCCTGGTCAACACCCCCATTCCAGTAGGAGGCAGGCTGGCTTACTACTTTGAGGCCTGGAAGCCTGTTACCTCAGACAAGTGGGTCCTGGAGGTAGTAAGCCAGGGACTGGCCTCAGCTTCAAAACATTTCCAAAACTGAGGGCAAGGTCTTTTCCACCTGCATCCATCTCAGAGACCCTTGCTGTAGAGGCAGATGTTCTTCTCTTCTGGCTCTGAGAGCCGTAGAGGTAGTTCAACTCAGCACATGGACAAAGGCATGTACTCAGGTACTTCCTTACCCCAAAAAGTCAGGGAGTGGCGACCCATCCTAGACTGAAGGTATTTGAACAAACAAATCACAAAACCGAAATTCAGAGTGGTGACTCTAGGAATGATTCTTCCTCTTTAAGGCCAGGGATTGGTCGCATCCCTGGACCTCAAGGATGCTTATTTCTATATTCTTTTCAGGTGCTCCCACAGAACGTGCATCAGGTCTCGAGTTGCCTTCAGGCCATTATCAGTTCAGAGCCATGCCCTTTGGACTAACATCAGCTCCAAGAGTGTTCATAAAGTGCCTTGCAGTAGTGGTTGCCTTTCTCAGAAGGCATAGTATTTCCATCTTCCCATATCTGGATGACTGGCTAATTGTAGGTCAGTCTCCGACCAGATCAAGTCAGCTCTGCAAATCACTCAAGACTTGCTCAATTCTCTGGGGTTTCTTCTCAGTCTCCCAAAGTGTTTCTCGAACCAAGGATAACTTCTACTTTCATAGGAATAGAGTTGGATACTATCCAAGCAAAGGCCTTCCTCCCTCTGGCAAGGGTAAAGTCCCTCACAGATCTTGCTTCTTCTTTCAACCTCTGGTCTCTCGTCCAGCAAGGCAGTTTCTTCAACTTCTGGGCCACATGGCATCTTCCACTGCAGTTGTGCAAGGAGCCAGATTTCAGATGAGGACATTCAGTTCCGCCTAGGGTCCTTTGGGTCTCAGAAAAGAACTCTCTCAAAATTGATCCCAGTGACTCAGACTCTGGTCCAAGCTCTCCAGTGGTGGCTGGACCAGGACAACCTCAGACAGGGTGTCCCATTTCTCTCTCGAGTCCCCCAGTAGTCCTAACTAAAGATGCTTCTCCTAGGCTGGGGAGCCCATTTGGGAGCCCTCACGGCTCAGGGGTCTGGTCCCTCAAGAGTCTCTTCTTCATATCATTCTGGAACTCAGGGCAGTCTTTCTGGCCCTTTAGGTCTTTTGGAATCAGTCAGAACGAGGTGGTGCAGGTCAGGACAGACAGCACCACCACAGTGTGGCTACATCAACAAGCAGGGAGGCACTCAGTCCATGGCCCTGTACAGAGGCTATAAACTGTGATCTCTAGCCTATTCCTCTAAACTTCCCTGTTAGCAATTCATCTCCCAGGAAAGGACAATGTACTGGCAGGTGCTCTGAGCAGAATCTCCCAGGGACATCACAGAATGGTCCCTGCACCTCACATCCTACAAGTCATCTTCACCAGATGGGGCATTCCAGAGATAGCTCTCTTTGCAGCCCCGGACAATCACAAACTTCCTCTGTTCTGCAGACCTCCAGTCCTGGGAACTGTTCCTCTGGATGCTTATTCTGGACTGGAAGGGCAGTTTCTATGCCTTCCTCTATTGTTCAGAGTCCTGATAAAATCAGATCTCAACTCTGCACAGTGATTCTGGCAGCTCCATATTGGGCCAGACTGCCTTGGTATCCCTACTGCCATCTCTGGCGATGTCAATCCCCTGTCTTTTCCCAAGATATACACTCTCCAACCTCCTCTCAGGAGGATCTGTACCCCAATCTCCAGTCTCTCAACCTCAAGGCCTGGCTCTTGAAGAGTTTGAATATGCAGGCCTGCATCTTCTCAAGGAGTTCGGATATCTTGAGGCTTCAGGAAACCCTTCACTAGAAAACATATAATTCCAAGTGGAAAAGATTCAGCATTTGGTGTTCTCAGAAGGCATTTCACCTGATTCTGTAAATATTTCTACAGCTTTAGACTATCTGGTCTACCTTAATAGTCTGGGTCTTAGGCCTGCAAACCCTTAAGGTTCACTTAGTAGCTGTTTGCATTCCTTTTCAGCAGGAAGGCTCTTCTCTGGCATATTGTCCTGTTTTAGTAAGTTCTTAGAGGGTCTGGTTCATATTAACCCTCCTTTTGAGACCTACTCGGAGGATCTTAATGTCTGCATTGCTCAACTTATGTAGCCACCCTTGAGCCTCTGGCCTCGGCTGAGCTTAAGTATTTGATCTGGAAAACTGTGTTCTGGTAGCTATTACTTCTGCCAGGCAGATTAGTGAATTACAGGTCCTGTCAGTTGAGCCTGACATTTCCTTCCATAAGGATAAGGTGGTCCTAAGAACCAACAGGAGGTTCTTACCTAAAGTGGTGTCAGATTTTCGTCTGAACCAGTCCATGTCTCTTCCTGTATTTTCACTGACCATTCTTCTTCAGGAGAGAAGGTTACACAGTTTGGATGTAAAGGGCTCTTCAAACAACATGAAGTCTTGCTATATTATAGACATTAGCAGTTTGATCCAGCTCTAGAACTGCCCGGAGAGAATGGTCAAAACCATTCCAAAATAGAATTTTGGCATGAGAGCAGCTCTATCTGTGCATTTCAAACTTGAACTGTCAGATTTTTACTCGACCAGTGAACAGTCGCTCCGGAGTTTCTCCTTCTGCTCGGTTCATTTCTCGGTTTAAAAAGTGTTTTCTCGGTTGGATTTAACTGAGAATAGTTTTATTTTAACCTAAAACTCGTTCAGTTCAAGCTCCATCTGTGGTAACAATAAGTAAATGAGAGGTTTTGTCTGTGTGGAACTTGAGTTATCGGTTCGGTTTTGAACCGATCAGTGGGTTTAAAACTCATTTAAAACTAAAAGTTACTATTTTAGTACGGTTCCCGGTTCTTATCGGTTCTAAAAAAAGGATTTATTACGTTTTCCAATACCAACTGACACGATTGGGAACCGATAAGGTGTGTCTTGCCTGGCACTGCCGTTAAAAGGGCAAGTTTTTGGTTAGGCTGGCATTATGTCTGAGAAACCAAAAGAAAAACTGGGCCCACTGGTTTCAACACTGTGATGTTTGTGGGGAAGTCTTTGCCAAGGCTGACCCACACACACATGTGTTTATTGTCTGGGGTTTGACCACCTCAGTCAGACTGCCAGGTATGTAAGAATTTCCCTGCAGCCACCCTGGAAAAAGATTGGGCAGGCTCAGGGCAGAAAGCAAAAAGTCCGCTGACCGGATGGCCAGCCCGGTTCGGTGCCAACCGAACTGAGGGAGTGCCTCTGACCAGGGCCAGACTTCCTCGGCAAAGAAAAGCTGGTTCTGAGGAACCAATTCCAGTAAAGAAAACAAGAAAATCAGCAGGTCTGGAGTTCAAAGTTCCTTCTCCAACTGCTGCAGAGATAGCAAAAAGCCATACAAATTGTCCAGTCACTGTCTCAGGGTCCGTCCGAACCACCACTATCTGGTAAAAGTTGTCTGTCCGGTCCCAGTGGTTCAGGATTATGATATTGAGGAATTTTATGAACCAGAGGAGGGAGGAGGATTATGAACAGTATGAATGTGGCTGGGAAGGTCTGGGTGTGCCCATTGAACCGGACATCTCCCCAGACAGACCTTTAGAATCTCCCCTATGCTGTCTGAGTCCCCATCTCATTTTATGTTTTATAAAGTTGCTGAAACCTCCAGCTTCCTTTAGAAGAGGCTGTGGATGAGCAAGAGAGCCTGATTTTGTAGAAATGATGGATATTCCAGAGTCTAGGAGATTGTCTATTCCTTTACATAAGTCTTTTAGGAAACAAACAATTAAAATTTTAAAAGCTCCTAATTCTGTGCCTCCTGTAGATAAAAAGATGGACAGAAGGTATACATTGTCAGGCCCTGATACAGAATTCCTTTCTCAGCAATGCAGTCATGTTAGGGTAGTTCAGGCTGCAGCCTGTGATAAAGCTAATATTCCTTGGCTTCACATCCTCCTGACAAGGATTCCAGGAAGATTGATGCCATGGCAAAAACAGTATATGGCAGCCTCTCTGGGACTCAGGCAAGCAAATTATATGGCTTATGTAGCTAGGTATCAGAAATCTAGATGGGATACTGTTATGCAATTGGCCAAGCAGGCCCATGGCCAGCTGGCTGAGTGAACTAGAACAGGTGGCTGCTGATGGCGCTGAAGCCTCTAAGGTTCAGTTTCATGCTGCTGTGGATGTTAATGATGTTCCTCTAGGGTCATGGCCACATCTGTAGCTTTTCGTAGGTTGGCCTGGCTCAGGTGTACTAGTTTGTCACAGGATACCCAGACTAAGGCTATGGATTTTCTGTGGGGAAATTCTCTGTTTGGAGAGCAGACAGAGAATTACATGAAGAAAGATGGATGAATATGGGACTACTTACAAGAGTGCCCAGGCTAAGGAGCGGCAAGCCACTCCTCAAAGGCATGCCCCAGGGGTAGGGGTAGGCCTTTTCACAGGCCTTTCACCAGACTCAGGCCTCCTGCCTATGCTCAGAGGGGCTTCTTCAGAGGCAGGGCAGACGAGGTGGGCAGACCTGCTCCCACCCCAGCCTAAAGCTCATCGTAAACAGGCACCTGATGGGTGCCCAGGGCCGATTCTCCTGTACCAGTGGGGGCAGGCTGGCTACTTCTGTCAGAATTGGGCTTTAACATCCTCAGACAAGTGGGTTCTGAAGTAGTTAGCCAGGGTCTGGGTCTCAGCTTCAAAAAGTTCCCAAGTTGAGAAGCAGACTTTTCTACCTGCAAGTGCTTCAGAGACCCTCGCTCTGGAAACAGAGGTCTCATCCCTGTTAGCTCTCAGAGCAGTAGAAAGGGTTCCTCCCTGCATCAGGGCAGGGTCTGTATTCAGATACTTCCTTACCCCAAAAAGACAGGAGAATGGCGGCCCATTTTAGATCTCAGATATCTGAACAAGCATCTTTTGAAACCAAAGTTCAAAATGGTAACTCTGGCAATGATTTTACTTCCCTAAGGCCAGGGACTGGCTAGCCTCCCTGGACCTCAAGGATGCCTATTTCCATGTCCTAATCAGAAGATCCCATCGAAAGTACCTCAGATTCGAACTGCCCTCAGGTCATTACCAGTTCAGAGCAATGCCCCTTGACCTCCTCTGCTCCAAGGGTATTCACAAAGTGTCTAGCAGTGGCAGTGGTCCACTTAAGGAGGCAGAGGATTGCTGTTTTTCCCTTATCTAGACGACTGGCTCATTGTAGGCCAGTCCCCAGAACAGGTAAAATCTCACCTGCAGGTCACCCAGCAGCTTCTCACCTCCCTGGGTTTTCTGCTAAACCTACCAAAGTCGGTTCTGGAACCAGTCCAGGTACTCACCTTTATAGGGGCAGAATGGACACAAAGCTAGCCAGAGCCTTTCTTCCCCAGAAAGGGTAAGGAATTTAGTGGCTCTGGCCTCTTCCTTCACTCTGCAGGTCTCTCGACCAGCAAGACTCTTTCTGAAGCTCCTGGGGCACATGGCTGATCCACAGCTGTTGTGCAGGGAGCCAGATTTCAGATGAGAGACATTCAGAACCTTTGGTCTCAGAGAAGAGACCCCTTTCCAAGTTGGTCCCAGTGATTCTAACCTTGATCCTAGCTCTCCAGTGGTGGCAGGATCAGAGCATAACGCAAGCTGGGGTCCCCTTCATTTCCCCTCTCACCACTCTGACTCTCTCACCAGATGCTTTCCTTCTGGGTTGGGGAGCCCACATGGGCTACCTTTCCACTCAGAGAGTTTGGTACCCCAGGAATCTCTGCTCCACATCAATTTGCTGGAACTCAGAGCTGTCTTTTAGCTCTTCAAGCTTTTCTGCATCTGTCCACGACAAGGTGATACAAGTCAGAACAGACAACACCACAACAATGTGGTACATCAACAAACGGGGCACTCGGTCTCGCCTTGTGCACCGAGGCAATGAAGTTGTGGTCTCTGGCCTATTCCTGAACACTTCCCTCATAGCAGTTCATCTTCCAGGGAAGGACAATGTCCTAGGGATGCCCTCAGCAGGATTTCCCAGGCCCATCACAATGGTCCCTGGATCCTCAAGTGCTGGGGATAGTTTTTGCCAGGTGAGGCATCCTCAGATAGATCTTTTGCAGCCCCAGACAATCACAAACTTCCTCTGTTCTGTTGCAGGCCTCCAGTGCTGGGCTCAGTTCCCTGGATGCCCTTCTTCTGGATTGGGAGGGAAGTTCCTCTATGCTTTTCCCCCTCTCCTCTCCTCTCCTATTCAAAGTACTAGTCAAAATCAGATCTCAGCCTTGCAGGGTGATTCTGATTGCCCGGATTGGGCCAGGCAGCCCTGGTACCCACTCCTTCTGTCTCTGACAGTCCATCTTCCCCTGTGCCTCCCCAGGAATCACAATCTGTTGACTTGTGCCCAGGGAAGGGTTTGTATCCGACCTCAAATCCTCAACCTCAAGGCCTGGCTCTTGAGGAGTTAGGAGTCGCTGATTTACACCTCTCTCAGGGTGTTCTTGAGATCCTAAAGGCTTCCAGAAAGCCTTCCACTAGGGCTACTTATAGTTCTAAATGGAAAAGGTTTTCCATTTGGTGTGCTGGAAAATATTTCCCAGAATCTGCTGAATTGCCCATTTGTTAGATTACATGGTACATCTTAATTCCTTGGGTCTCAGACCAGCTTCCTGAGAGTTCATTTGCAGCTGTGTCTGCTTTTGTGTCAGCAGGAAAGTCATCCCTCTTTCCTCTCATCCTGTGTTTTCCAAGTTTTTAAGGGATTACTCCATACTAATCCTCCTTTAGGGAACCGCCCCTGCTTGGGACCTTAATGTTTGCATTGCCCAGTTAATGCAACCCCTTTTGAACCTCTGTCTTCTGCAGAGCTTAAGTACCTAACTTGGAAAACTGTTTTCTATGTGGCTATCACTTCTGCCAGGCGCATAAGTGAATTCAAGCCTTGTCAGTGGAGACTGACTTTATTTCTTTCACAGGGATAAGGTAGTCCTAGGACTAATAGGAAGTTTTTGCCTAAGGTAGTTTCAGATTTCCATCTTAATCAATCTATCTCCCTTCCAGTATTTTTCACTGATCACTCCTCTTGGTGAGAGGAGGTTGCACAGCCTGGATGTTAAGAGAGCTCTTAGTTATTATATAGAGCGTACCAAAGGTCACAGGTTGAATCCTCCAACTTTTCCTTACCTATGGTGAAGTTGGGAAAGGCAAACCTGCCACTAAAGAGATCAATAGCCAGGTGGATTGTCTCTTGTATCCAATTTTGTTATCTGAAAGTGGGCAGAGCCCCAGTTTGAGGGCTCATTCTACCAGGGTACAGCTCGTCTCTAGCTGCTGCCAGAGATATCCTTTATTAGAGATTTGCCAGGCTGCTACTTGGAAATCGGTACACACTTTATCAAGCATTACTCCTGGATGTCAGGCCAGGAGAGATGCTCGGTTTGGCACAGCTGTTCTTCAGAGCCTATTCCTAAGTAGGTTCTGCCCTCCTCCATGGAGGTACTGCTGTGTATTCTGCTAATGTCTATAATATAGCAAGACTTCATGTTGTTTGAAGAAAAATTACTCACCTTAGTAATGTTGTTTCTCTAATGGAGTCTTGCTATATTATAGACCTCCCCCAACCTGCCCTCTCAGAACCTCTACTTGGTGGGAGCGGCAACTTAGTGTGGGCACTACTTATGTCCTGTTAGCATTTTGTCCCTTTGGGACTTTGGGGGTGTGTATGTGCACGCTGCGTGTGTTTTATTATACTTATGTTCCATTTTCATATTATTAGAATGGTGTTAGTATTTCTGGTCCCTGACTTGAGTCTTGGGTGTTGGGACCATCAATGGTTGTTATTATTTAGGTAGCCATTTGTGCTAGTGTAGGTTACAGCTTCCACACAGACCTTAGTGAGTTTGGCTCAGTAAAGATCTGACAGTTCAAGTTTGAAATGACACAGATAGAGCTGCTCTCGTGCCAAAATTCTATTTTGGAATGGTTTTAACCATTTCACTCCGGGCAGTTCTAGAGCTGGATCAAACTGCTAATGTCTATAATATAGCAAGACTCCATTAGAAGAAACAACATTACTAAGGTGAGTAATTTTTCTTAGCTACTATATAGAGCATACTAAGGCTCACAGGCATGATTCTCTTCAATTGTTTCTCACTTATGGTGAAGTGGGAAAAGGCAAGCCTGCTACTAAAAGGACTGTTGCCAGGTGGATTGTCTCTTGTATACAATTCAGCTATGACAAATTGGGCAAAACACCCCATCCAGGCCTGAGGGCTACTTGACTAGGGTGCTGCCAAAGATATACCCTGCTAGAAATATGTAAAGCAGCCACCTGGAAAACAGTCCATACATTCAGCAAGCATTACTCTCTGGACATCCAGGCTAGGAGTGATGCTAGGTTTGGCACAACAGTACTGCAGAACCTGTTCCCAAAGTGGGTTCTGCACTCCCTCCTCCTGGGGAACTGCTTGGTAGTCTGCATATTGCCAGAATAGCAGACTCCATATTGTTTGAAGAAAAATTACTCACCATAGTAATGTTGTTTCTTCTAATGGAGTCTTGCTGTATTCTGACCTCCCTCCTCCCCCTCTCTGAACCTTGTTTTTGGGAAGTGGGCTGGCAGGTACAGTGTTGCACCTCAGGGTGTACCTGTAGCCTCCTTTTTAGGATGGGGTAGTTCTTGTATTGCTGTTATTGTTGTGTGTATATATTTAGTCACTGCCTTTTTCTTGAGTTCTGACTTCAGTCTTTTGGGCCCAAATTGTTGCCTTTGGCTTTAGTAAACAGTTCCACTTTGTGTACTAGTTTGTTAGTTTGTCGTAAGAATTCGATGTGATTACACTGGTAAGTACCAGAGACAGAGGTTTGAAAACGAACTCGAGCTCAACGCTCTGTGCTTCGCATAGAGTTAACTCTTTTCCTCTCCGGGGCAGTTCAAGTGCTGGGGCTAACTGCATATTGTCAGAATACAGCAAGACTCCATTAGAAGAAACAACATTACTATGGTGAGTAATTTTTCGTCCTGTCCGAGGGCCACTATCGCCCACATTCTTTGTATTCACTGTGCTCTGGATGCACCTCTCTTAGAATATAAAGCATTTACATGCGTTCGTTACTATTACCATTAACGCTTGCATTTATGTTTCCTCTTGCATTTCTGTTACTGTTTGTGTTACTGTTTGCGTTTGCGCTTGCATTTGCATTACTGTTTCTTTTTGCGTCACCGTTGGCGTTACCATTTTAACGTTTCTGTTACCATTTACTTAGCATTTCCGTTTGCGTACTGTATTACTGTTTGCGTTTGCACTTGCGTTACGTTACCATTGTATTTTGTTTACCATTTATGTTAGCATTTCTGTTACTGTTAGTGTTTGCATTGGCGCTTGCGTTCCATTATTGCTTGTGTTATTGTTTTCTTGTGCGCCTACATTGCCATTACTGTTTTGCATTTGCGTTACCGTTTGCGTTCCGTTATCGTTAACATTTGTGTTTGTGTTTACTTTAACGCTTTTTACATTACTGTTTGCATTATCGTTTCTGTTTGCATCGGTGTGCATTACCATTTTCGTTTCTGTTTGCATTACCATTACTGTTTGCATTTTCATTGCCTTTTACGTTATCATTAAGCGTTTGCATTGGCACCATTTCCATTGTCATTGCATTTCCATTGTCACTTAGCTACTTTTTCTTGTGCGTCGCCATTACACGTTACTGTTTGTGTTACACTTGCGTTTCCGTTACCATTTGCGTTTACATTTGTGTTTGTGTTTCCATTACCATTTGTGTTATCGTTTCTGTTTGCATCACTGTGTTACCATTTCGTTTCTGTTTGCATTACGCATTTCATTGCCATTGCATTACCATCTATTTAGTTTCATGTTTATTGTGTGTTTCCATTACTGTTTTCGTTACCATTTCCGTTTGCACTTGCGTTTGTGTTTGCCTTACTGTTTCTTCGTGTCACCATTGGCATCGCTGTTTCTTACTTACGTTTGCGTTACCATTTGTGTTGCATTTAGTTACTGTTCTCATTACTGCTACCATTTAAGTTACGTTACCGTTTTCCTTAAGCATTTCCTTTTCGTCATTGTGTGCATTACCGACTATGTTTGCATTTCCATTACTATTAGCGTTTGCATTCCATTGTCGTGGCATTATTGTTTTCATGTAACGTCGCTGTTGACGTTACCATTTGCATTGCATTTGCGTTACCATTACCATTACTGTTTGCATTTCTGTTACCATTTGCATTACCATTAGTGTTTGCTTTTACATTTGCGCTTACATTTCTGTTTACCGTTTGTAATCATTTCCGTTTGCATTACCGTGTGCGTTACTGTTTGCGCTTATGTTTCATTTCCTATTGAGTCACCATTGGCATTACTGCTTGCGTTTCTGATACCATTTGCATTTCGATACCATTTTCTTTAAGCGTTTTAGTTTTAGGTACCATGTATGTTTACGTTGCATTTGTATTTGCACTTGCATTTGTGTTTCTGTTTGCATTACTGTTACCATTGTGTTTTCATTGCCATCTGTGTTTGTGTTCATGTTTGTGCTTGCTTTCCATTACCATTTCTGTTTGTGCTTTCGTTTGTGTTACCATTTGCATTACTGTTTCCTTTCTCATCACATTGGCATTACTGTTTCCGCTTCAGGGTTTTATTTAACTCTAAAAATTGAGTAGCGTTTGCTCATAAAAGTGCTAAAATGTTGTGAAATTAATAGCTTTTGCCTCACTGTGTTTAACAAACACAGCACTTCTAGAAAATCTATTTAAATACTGTCTGTACAGTTAGTATCTTCCCAAGAAAAAACTGCTAATCATTTAAAACCTTGCTTGCATTTTGTATTACCGTGAGCGTTTGCATTTCGTTACCGTTTTGGTTTCTGTTACTGTTAGTGTATGTTCCATTAGGATTACTGTTACAGTTGCCATTACGTTACTGTTAGGGTTATTATGCACAAATGGGAAGCATAGTGGAAGCTGGGGCCCTTCCCACCACCACATACCATTCACTATTTATAGTGCACATTTTTAAAAGAAGGGAAATTCATGGCATCCCATGCCCACCCGCCCCCACCAACAGGAATCAGGGTGTGCGTTGGGGTCGTGGCTCAACTCTCACCCCATTCTCCTATACTGCACCACCTCAGCTTATTTATACACGGAATGGGGTGAGAGTTAGGTCGATGAACCCCAACGCACACCCCGATGCCTGTTGGTGGGGTGGGGTATGTAATCAAGGGGTGGCAACTCCTAACACTGAATTTCCTCGCTTTTGTCACTGTGGAACAACCCTAACTGATGCATTAAGTGGAGTTTTTTGCCATATATATATATATACATAGATATATGTGTATAAAGGTGTGTGTGTGTGTATATATATATATATATATATATATATATATATATTCTATAGTTAGGTTGAGTACCCATTTAAGGTTAAATCTGAAATTTGCACCTTAATAACTTTGCCATCGTATGACAGATTTTCCTGAAATTTGGAATGCACGATCTGGTACCATAGAACTTCAGGAAGATGCAACCAGGACCCTGATGTGCCTTCAAATTGTGAAAAAAATACTAAACGGTTAAAATTTATTCAAAAACACTAAATCCATTATAGTCTGTGGGAAAAGTTAAACTATACAAAAGTGTCGAAATGCAGTTTTAGTGTAAATGACCTATTTACTTTTTGTGATTTAGCCATTTTTTTCAGTTGGTGGTCAGTAAAATGCTTGGTATTTAAATTTGGAACCCTGTAGGGTCATAATTATTTTGGTGTTCACCTAGTCGAGCCCTGAGGATGCTAGCCATGTTTTTTTTTTTTGGGGGGTGTAAAACACCCACAAATGTGTTTTTAAATTTTGTAAAAGTAGTGTCATAGAAGTAGTTTAGCATATGCAACACTTTCGTGATTTTTTTTTGTGAAAATGTTGTGATTTGCAAAGTAATTTGCATACACTGTGCCTGAAACAATAGAAATCTTACACCCTGCTGCTAAACAACAGTTTGGTCTTTTGGGCTGAATTTGCAGTGAAGAAAGCCAACATCTCACAGATGTGCCTTTGGTGGTTTGGTGCTAAAATATAGCAGGGCTGCAAAGTTATGGCACTCTGAAGTTGACAATTTTTCCGTGGGATAACATTCAGGCGTCGCTGTGGCTTTTGGGTCCCGTGTCTGGAAATAGCTCGTAATACAGACTTTCATCAAAAATTCTTAGTCCCCGCTGAGAACAATTTATTCAAGTGCTCATTTTCCTGTCCGAGGGCCACTATTATGCCCACATTCTTTGTATTCACTGTGCTTCTTAATGCACCTCTTTCAAACACAAAGCGTGTGCGTTAGCATTACCGTTAGCGTTTGCATTAACATTACCGTTCACGTTTGTGCTTGCATTTTCCGTGAGCGTTAGCGTTTCGTTTGCGTCACTGTTATCATTACTGTTTGCGTTTGCATTACCGTTCCATTTATGTTTGGTTTACCATTACCGTTTTTCCTTTCCGTTACTGTTTTGCGTCCGTTACCGATTTGCATTTGTGTTACCCTTAAGCGTTACCGTTACCATTTGTGTCTGCGTTCTGATTGCGTTTGCTTTACTGTTTGAATTTACATTTGCGTTTGTGTCATCGTTACCGTTACGTTAGCATTTGCATTAACGTTACCATTACCGTTTGTGTT
Organism: Neoceratodus forsteri; assembly: GCA_016271365.2. NCBI lineage: Eukaryota > Metazoa > Chordata > Ceratodontiformes > Ceratodontidae > Neoceratodus > Neoceratodus forsteri. The sequence goes on from CM057459.1 coordinate 1,088,858,056, forward strand.
GCACTTCATTACAGCTTAGCGTTTACATTACGTTTGTGCTTGTTTTACCATTTAAGTTTACGTTACTGTTTACATTTCAGTTTGCACTTACGTTTACGTTACTGTTTACGTTTGTATTTACGTTAATGTTTGCATTACCGTTAGCTGCCCATTAGCCTGGCGCTTGTTACCGTTTGTGTTTGCACTCATGCGTTGTTACCATTGCCATTTCATGCTTCCATGTCCATTACCCTGAACATTACTGTTACCGTTTGCATTTGAATTTCACTTGCATTCGCTTCGTTTGTATTACTGTTTCTGTTTGCGTCACTGTTAAGTATCATTACTGTTTGCGTTTATGTTACCATTGCCATTTGTGTTTGTGTTTGTGTCTGCGTTACCATTTACATTTTCGTTTGCGTTCCGTAACCGTTATCGTTTCCGTTCACATTTGCATGGTGTTACTGTTCCCATCAATGTTTGCATTTCCATTGCTGTTTCCTTTAGTGTTTGCATTAACATTTGCATTTGCATTTACATTCCATTTCCATCACCATTACCATTACCATTTCTTCTTATGATACGCGTTACCTTTAGAGTTTCCTCTTGCGTTTTGTTTGCATTTACATTTGCGTCACCGTTACTATTTCTGTTTTCACTTCCATTTCCGTAACCTTTAGCATTTGCATCTGTGTTCACATTTGCATTACTATTAACTATTGTTTGCATTTGCATCACCGTTACTATTAGCATTATCGTTACTTTTGGGTTATTATGCACAAATGGCCAAGCATATTCGGGCCCCAATGCTCCCACCACACACATTCCATTCACTATTTATATTGCACATTTCCAAAAGAAGGAAATTCATGACAAAAACTCTGTTCAATGCATCAGTTAGGGTTGTTCCACAGCGACAAAGGCAAGGAAATCGGTGTTAGGGTTGAAAACCCTAATTGCGCATGCCCCCACCCCACCATCCACACACATGCATGCAAGTGGGGAAGAACCAAGGCAACACCACGAATCACACACAACCAGCAGCATGTAACAGAAATAACATACAACTATCTAAACCACACACCCATGCTCCCATCGGACTGTGGTGGTGTCACCACTAACTCTGATCCCAGGCGTTCCACGCACCGCAAAACACATATCACTACAGATAACTGTCCGTCTTGGGCCACATGCTGCCATCAACACATAACACAGACTACAGATGTAGTATTTTGGGGTGTACAAGACCCAAAACAGGTTTTCCACATTCCTGAAATACTTTTGAAAATCACTTTCGCAAATGTGACAGTGTCGTGCTATGCATTTGTGACACTTTCGTGTTTATGACAGTATTTTTGCTAAAGTATGCCCTGATGACTGCACATCTTTGCCATCATCCTGCAAACAAACGGTTGGGTCCTTTGGGCTGAAATTTGCAACGTGACAAGCCCTGGTCCCACAGATTTGCCTTTTCCTGCTTTAGGTGCTAAAATACTAAAGCATGACAAAGTTGCACTGTTCTGAAATTGAGCAATTTCCATAGACTAACATTGCGGCACCCATGCGCCTTTTGCCACCAATATGTCGAAACGAGCGAGGTACATAGTTTTTGTTACTGCCATCTTGTTTCACCTTTAGGTGAACTAACCTCATGAAACAAGTTTGAAATACTGTATGATACCTGAAATTAGATTTCTTACCTATTTGCTACAGTAACACAGGTATACACGCCTGCTGGTTGTGTGGATTGGTTGTGTTGCCTTGGTCCTTCCCTACTTGCATGTATGTGTGTGTGTGGTGGTGAGGGTGGGGGAATGTGGAGTTAGGTGTTCAACCCTAACACCAATTTCCTCGCTTTTGTCTCTGTGGAACAACCCTAACTGATGCATTAAACTGAGTTTTTTGCCATGAAAATAAATAGATATCATATCATATATATATATATATATATATATTTATCTTGATATGATATGTAGCTATCTATATCTATATATATATATAATCTATATATGTATAAGTGTGTGTATGTGTATATATATCTATATATATATATACACACACACACACACACACACACACACACATATATACACACATTATATAAACAGTGGTTGTTACAGAAAGGTGCTTGGTACCTCATTATAGCTTGTTATTTATCGCGTACCCAGTCTGACATTCGGTACTAACGCAGTGGTGTGGTAATGCAGCATGGAATGCATAGCAGAAGTTGCTTGATGCACTTCTCATTTCATCACAAGGTGGCAGTCACCACTCATTCCAGAGTTATAGCCATCCTTGAGTGAGATTTGGCTTTTCTTTTAACTTTATGGATTTAATTACGGCAGATGACACTGTCTAGAATAATGTGAACTGTAGAATGGCGCTGCTGGAAAGAATTTCCTTCCGAGTATGTCCCTTACATACACATATATAAATATATATATATATATATATATATATATATATATATCTATATATGTGTGTGTATATATATATATATATATTTTTTTTTGCACATATGTATATATATGGGATATGATGTGGCCTTACTGAAGATATCATATTTATCTTCATGAGGGCCATTGATATCATGATATCTCACGAGTGGTGAAGCCACGAGTGAGATATCTTGATATCATTGGCCCTGAGTGAAGACAACATGATATCTTCAGTCAAGCCATGTTCTGTTTATAAACGTAAGTGCTGGGCCCCCAACACCTCCAGATATGTTTTGAGTTCTTCCATCCCAAGACAAGCCACCACATCTGGCACTTAAAACAATACTCTAGGGTGGGATATTCAGAAGGATTGCGCATGGCACAACAGTGTGCCATGCGCATTCCACTGATGCACCTTGGTGCAATATTCAAACAGGAAGGTGCCGGCACAAATCCCGATGCGCGGGGCACATCAGTAATGTATCTGCGGCACAAGTAGGGAGGCGTGCCCATGCATGCCCGTACATCCCAATATTCATCCGGGATGTGCTGAGCCCATGCAGGCGCAACCCTGCGCTGTACACAGTTGTGTTAGAAAAGGAGCAACAGCTGGCCACCACGGGTGAGCTGCCATATTGCAGGGCGCAACACGGCAGCTGCCAGCTGTGGGTGGCACCGAGCTCGGCGGCACCATCCGTCATGATAGCCCCCATGCATCGTGGGCATAAGTATGAAATATTATTATGTCAATATCCCTGGTGGTCAGTGGACCGCTTCCAGCCAGTTGTGGGCAGAAGTAATACAATAGGTCGTCCTGTGTCACTAGTGTCAGCGGTACCCTCTCCCCACCCGCCGCTGAGCCCTGCCACCCGCTCCCCAATTAATGGTGGTGACAGCCCCAAGCCACCACCGACTGACAGCATATGGTATGGCCATATGCCCATTAATCTGGCGTGGGCCAATAAGCGTGCAGACCATACCGTACTACATAGTCCCAAACTGTGAATGAATCCATTCATTCATGTATTAGGACTGTGTAGTACAATGCGATCTGCATGCCCATTGGCCCACGCTGTGTAGCAGTGGGCGATGGCTATACCGTACACTGTCAGTCGCCGGGCGGCTTGCAGGCAGGTGCTGCTGCCCGCTGCTGACTCGGGGCGGGGGGGAGCAGGACATGGCGGACTGAGGGCGGTTGGGGTACCGCTGGACCACCAGGGTTATTTCACTCACCGTAAGCTCCGCGATCTGGCTGAGGGATTGGGTCCACTGGACCACCAGGGAGTTTAATTCATTGAAAGCCCATGATTGGGCTGAGGATTGGTCCACTGGACCACCAGGAGTTTAATTCATTGCATGCCCTCAATCGGGCGTTGGGCGCGTTGACCACGGGGTGGGGCCATCGGTCTCCGATGGCTGCAGCCTGGCAGGCTGCCAGGCACAGAATCCACGAGGATCGGGCGCACCTGCATGCAAATGGGGGCCACAGTGACATGCAAATGGCCCCATTTAAGCCTTTACTGCTCTTGTTATAGCCCTTTGCATCTCCACGCTGAATCTCATCGCGGTTGCTGCGCTAGCATAATGGAACTTGCGCTGGCATCCCTGCTCCTCTCTGGCCACTTGCGCTGGTGCAGTGCCACTGCGCCTAGTATTACTGCGGGTGGCCACAGTACTATATTCAGTGGTGCTGAGCCATGGCACAGCACCATTGAATATCACCCTATCAACACCTGGCGCATTCCCACAATGTGCGCCCAGGCTTGCACCACAGCCTGGCTTAGTCTGAATATCCCACCTAGATATTTAATAGGTAGAACTAGCAGTGACTCATCCTCCTGTGGCTCTTGTCCTGCCATAAGTGGTAAAACATAGTTATTAAAGTTATCTAGTTGATTCTGCCATTTCTTCCTGGTCTTACTGAAGGAGTTTCACTTTGATGTTATAAACATGTAGCATGACTGAGGGTTTTCAGTGGTTTAAAATAAGGATCTGGCAGACATTTAAATATGGCACTCTCCTTTTGTTTGACAGAAATCTCTGTGGCTTTTGACATTTATTTATTACAAAACTTATTGGGTTGATCCTGCTGTTTCCCCTTGTCTCACCAAAAGAGTTTCATTGCGATATCCTAGATTTGCATTGCAGCATGACTGGCCTTTAATATATTACATTGACTAACTAACAGACATTTCAAATAAGGTACTGTCACTGCAAAATGTTATAAATCCCTTCATTTTAATGATCTTGTTGGGCTTTGTCAGAAAGAAGCTGCTGACAATAGAAAGTGAGAGAGAGAGAGAGCAACATCGGCAGCTTCAGAGAAATGAGCGTGGCGGTGAAGTGTTGCTATAGTAACACTGCTCATGCTCATTCATTTCTGAAGCGCCACATGCTAACTCACCTCACTTCTCTATCTACTCAGTAGCTTTTTCTAACAAAGGCCAGCAAAGTGAATAAAAACAGAGTGGATTTGTAACATTTTGCAGTGCAGAGTCTTATTTTAAATGTCTGTGAGGTAGTCAATGTAATGTATTGATAGCCGGTCACGCTTGAAAATGTAGGACATCAGAAATTAAACACTTTCAGTGAGACAAGGATAAAACGCAGGATCAACCAGATAAGTGTTTTTAAATTACTGATTGTTTGAAACTGATGACAAGTGTAAGAGTGCGTGGTGGTGGTGGCGGTGGGTGGGGAGTCAGATGATTGAGAGGCAGAGCTTTAGAACAGCTGAGTTTTGTGAGGTGCCAATAGGATTTATTGGAGATGACTACAGAACAGGATGATGTATAGGAGTGTTAAAGATATCATGATGACATATAGGAACATGAAGATATCAATGTTCTCTTCACTGGCTTCTTCTGATATCACTTTTTATACAGCGTTTATCCCAGCACATAAGTTGTATGTGTATATATGTATATGTGTATATGTATATATATATATATATATATATATATATACACACACACACAGGGTTTTAAATAAGCTTGGAAAACTGATTGTCACTTTTGATAATCAGTTGTAAAAATGAATAACACATGCCTCGATTTGATTAGCAAAATTAAAAATGCTTAAATGTAGATATATAAATATTGCAAAAATAAAATCTTTAAAATCAGTTCTGGACTTGGCTTCATCTGTTTCAGTACCCACCAGCACACACACACACTGTCACACACACTCACACCTATCTCAGTACCACATCATCCCTACCCTTCTCCGTTTACCAGGCAGACCACTAAAACCATTCTCCCACCCATCTCAGTGGCTAACCACCCACCCCACCCATGTTCCCTTTATCAGAATAGAGTACTTACCAAGACTCCCAGCCATGTTCCTTTACCAGAATAGAGTACTTACAAGACTCTCAGCCACGTTCCCTTTACCAGAATAGAGTACTTACCAAGACTCCCACCCATGTTCCCTTTATCAGAATAGATACTTACCAAGACTCTAGCCATGTCCCTTTGTCAAAACTAAAGGTCTGAGTAACCTGAGCTGCCACAACCTCCCCCACCATACATCTGACCTTCCTTTGATGGCTTTTACTGCCAACTAACAAATACTATTGCCATTATCTTTATTCAGGAAATGTGAACTCAGGGAATGTAATATGAGAGTCTGAGCCCAAATAATACACTACAAGTCTTGCAGCAAGGATAGACTGCCAGAAAGAAACAGAGCTGCCAGGGACAAAGCCATCGATGGACAGGCCATGCGATCAGCACAACTGACACGGACAAGGGGCAGGTGCGATGCCACAGCTCCAGCCACCCCGAGCTGTTCAGTCCCGCGTGGTGGCGGCGCAGTGATGAGCACCGCCACCTGCCACCCAACCCAAGATCACACCAGGGACCAAAGGACAAGGGCAGTCTGTTCTCCAAGGGCAATAACAGCAGTCTCTTCCAGCAAGCGGTAGCTGTAACTAACTCAGCACCCATTCTCTTCGCACCCACCTCTGTCTGCATGGTCTGTTTGCCGCTGCTTGTTCATCCCTATTTACAGCTTGCTCCTGTCATGGGATAACTGTCGGCGACAGCCTTGAAAAATAAGATGCATGCTGCCACTTCCTGATGTCGGTGCATAGATCCTGTGCATGCTCGAAAGCATGTATGGGCAGCGAGGAGACAAAGTGCATGGGGCGTGACACAGTGTTTTGGTGTGGGGGCGAGTGCAGCTGTGAACCGTGCTGATTGGAAGGAAAAAATGAATGATATAGATGAGATGCGTGGTGCTCGAGGTGCATAGATAACCTGACCACCCCACCCGACAGTCTTCTGGCGTGGCTGAGCTGGCTGGCTTATGTGGCAAAATGGATCTCATTTTTTGCAATGTGTAAACAAAAATGCATTCATGAGCAGCGGTTTCAATGCAAAATGCGATGTGATACCGACTGTTTAAAACCCTGGTATATGAAGAGAGAATACGAGATAAGCTAATGTAAAGGTATCAGAAATATCTTCTTGAGCTGTACTTACCTCTGACCTTACAAGTGGCAAAGCCATAAGTGAGGTCACAAGAGGTCAAGTACAATGAAAAAGAAATTTCTGATATCAATAAATTAGCTCATCTCATGTTTGATACATACAGTAGGATATGAGCGTTTTATAAATAAAGCTGTAACCAAATGGTTTTCTTTTTCATTCACTCTTTTTAAGCTGGTTTCTATGACCTAAATATCGCTGAAGGATGCATGTGAAGTAATGGTAGCCAAGGTAGCCTTGTTATGAGGTAATGTGGTATGCACTGTTACTATTGGTCAGTTATTAATAGGTATTTTATGATGTATTTAATAGGTGATAATCTTGGTAGCTAACAGGTGATATCTTGATAGCTTGAGACGTTAGTTTAAAGATATCACTAATTACCTTTAAAAATTGAAACCTTCACCTGTCGTGAGGATAATTTTCTGCAAATATTTTCAATATTTTGAGGGTGGTCCTATCCAGTATGAGAATATTGTGTTTATCCACACTGTAGGTCCATTTATCCACACAGTAAGTCAATTTATCTACACAGTGAATGAAAGGAGGCACTTCAGGATAAAGTGGTGCTGAATACCGTATCTTAAGTGAGGATTTTTTCAACTTTGTTTGCTCGTTGCCGCTGCCTGGGGCTCCTTCATTTGTCCTGCCTGATCCCATCCACCAAGATCCTTCCTGCCTAGGGACCTGCTTCCTCACCCCACCCACGACACACCATTGGGGATCCCCAGTCATAACCCCCAGGGTGGGTCCACCTTCAGCTCCACAGCACCTTACCTTGCACTCTAAACCCTTCAGGTGGCGGTGAAGATCAGGGGATGTGCAGGTCTCAGGAGGGCGGGATCCGGTGCTGGATGTGGTGGCCGGCGTCTACCCACAGGAGGTAGAGTGTTTCCTGTTTCTTGGTTCCCCTGGAGGCTCAGATGTGCAGTGATGTCCAGCACCGCAGGTCCGCTGTCACCTCTGCCCCTTTCCATGCTGGTTCCTGCTGTTACTCACCTAGTCTCCACTGGGAGTCAGTGGTAGCAGGGATGCCACAGCCCACCCTCCTCGAGGCGGAGAGCAGTTCTCCGGATGTTCAAGCCTCTCTTCCCAGCCAACCCCGGCAGCCAGAGCTCACTCCGCCTTGGGTCACGCTGCGTGGTGCAAGGTGTGACATCGGCTCGTTAACCCTCAGCACCACCAGGCGGCTCCCTCAAGTGAGGATCTGTGAAAAAAATCCACTCCAGCAAGCTTGATGTAAAATACTGAAAAAAAGCCAAACAGTCAGATGCCTGGTCCTCCAGTGTTTCGGCAGATGCATGTGCTTTTCAAGGACATGAAAAGTGTACGCATGCGTGAAACATTGATTGCTGGGCAGGTCATTGTTTGGCTTTTTTGTTAAGTAAAAGTATTACTAATATCAACATTGCCAGAGTGTTTTTATCTACAAATCCTCACTTGAGGTATGGGCAGCCAAGCTGTTCTTACCATTTGTTCATTTAGTAGCTCCATAGTGGCAATGGAGGTCCAGATTGAGCTTTTCTGTGTTAATCTTCTTCAGTCAGTATTTTGATCTTCACTTTCAGTGACATTGTGCTGGGATAACGTCACTGTTGAAGGTGGCCACTGAACAATCAGGATTTTTTCTTGTCATTGTATAATAAAAGGCATTGCATAAATCAAATCTGCCATGGCCCTAATGAAAATATCACTGATATTGCAGGGGTTGAAATTACGTTTTGCAACCACTAGCCATCAGGACTAGTGACTGGGAAAATCCAGTAGCCCCACAGACTTTCCACTGGCCCAGCTGGTGTACTTACTGAAATATTACTGTCTCCAGTACAAGCTGTCAGGGTTAAGGAAAATATTAGTAACCTGATACAAAATCTGTCAGCATTTGGCTAGTGTGCAGTGCCAGTTTCAACCTGCACACGGAAAAAATATGAGTGATATTTTCATTAGGCCATGGCACATCCTCTGTATAGCTAGTATGCACTTGTGATGAAGTGTTTTAACAATCACCTCTGACTGTTCTTTATTTTCTGTTTAGACAATTAGTGATAACCTGACTCGCTCAGTGAAGTTGTTTCTGCAAAGCAGAAAAGGGTATGCAACATAACAGTGGGAGACTTTCAGGAGGAGGCTGATCCAGAACATCTGGCAGAGGTTTGTAGTGTTAATTTTACTGTGCCACTTTGTTGGTTCCTAATGAATATTAACGTGGTTCTTCACATTTGTGGGCTACTTCTTCCCTAAGTATAGCACTGCTTAATTTATAGTGTGCATCTTACTTGTCAATGACAGGTTATAAATGAGATCGGACTACTTTCCGATAAACACCAAATATTTTAAAAGTATGTAGGCCTTTTGGGGAAGAAGAAGACCAACAGTCCATCAAGTTCATTCCCTGCTATCCCAGAGTTGTAGCCTCTGATGTTATTCCTCTTCAGAGACTCCTCCATTTTGCCGTAAAGCATCTGATTGAATTTCAATGTGCTTGCCTCACTGGACAGTCTGCCCTACTGTTTTTCCATCCTCTTGCCATCTTCTCTGAAAGAATGCCTCTTGAGTGAGGACTCTGAAATAGTGGACCATGTGGGAGGACCTGGTTGTCTGCCAGTGAGTTTACTAAAAGAGACAGCCAAATAAGAGTTTGTGAATAACTTATCTTGCTTCAAGAGAAGTGAGTGGTGTGTAATTTGCAGAGGTAAAGTTTATAGTGGGCCAGCAATGGGAAAGCGTGAGGATAATTTACTTAGGTAGCTAAGTTAGTTCATTTTATTTTAGGTGTAGTAGATTGTCTAATTTAATACTGGGTGCGAGGACTATTTTTAAATTGAAGGTCCCAATAACGTTATCTTAATTCTAGTGGCAGTTGTCTGTTGCAGATTAGTGAGGTATATGCCAACCAGCTGAAAATGGTTGCCTGAGGCCAGAAGTATTGTGCTTCACTGCCTTATAAGTCTCAGATAGTGTAAGACAGTGGTGAACAAGGCCAGTGGAGGCGGATGTGGAATTTCGACTGAGTGAGAGTGAGCCAGGGGTACAGCATGGGGTACTAGGGAGGTGGAATTGTATTTGAAGTGCTGTCAGGGCTGCTTGATGTACAGCACACTGCCTGCAAGAGTACATCTGCAGTTACTGCGAGTTGATCACTGCTCTGAAGAGGCATGTTGCCAGTCTGAAGTGGCTACTGCCTGCACTGTGGAGCACAGGGATCAGGGCTGGCAACTGTGGAGCATCTGAGGTGGGGTAGGCTGGTGTCCAGGGCACTGGGAAGGAAGTGCAAATGGTGTGCTGCCAAGGCAGTAGGATGTACACCATCCTGCATAAGGAAGGCAGGGGTATATATGCAGTCACTGCATGATGCATGATGCTGGACATATTCCAGAGGTACATTGCCAAGCTTGAGTGGCAGTTTGAGGCACCACGGTGCACAGGGAGGAGAAGACAGCTGAAGAGCATGGTGGGAGAGGATGCTAGGGCCATGGGCACTCAACTTAGGGGGTTGCAAGGTCCGTTAGGGTAGGGAGGAGGGTGGTAAGTACTTGGGGTCTCTAGTGGTAAGGATGAGTGATGGACCTGAGTGTATAAGGGAATTATTAGGCACAAAAATATGGGAGCACCATCGCAGTGGACACCAGCAATCAGTATCCTCATCTGGCTGGTAAGGTTTGGGGGTCAGCAGGCAACTGGTGCTATTTGGGGCAATCCAGGCAATAATGTATTTAACCTGGCAGTGTGTAGGAAACAAAAGGCTGGGCTGTGGGGATGAAGGTAGTAGTCACTGGTGACTCCATAGTTAGGGCAGTGGGTGAGTTGGAGGGGCACGGCTGGATCAGAATGGTAGTTCAGGTGAAGTGGTTTGCCTGCTTGGAACACGGGTTGAATAATATCCAGTGAAAGCATTGCAGCATGGGTGAGAAGCAGACAGCTATCTGTATAGGCATGAACAACATAAGGAACGCAAGACCAGAAGACTTGAGCAGGTCATTTATGGAACCAGAGTTGTTCTTGAAGGCAGAGGTATTAAGTACGATCTATTCTGAGATCCTTCCAGTCCTGGAGGCTCATTAAGAGTGGCAATGGACCACTAGGCAGGCCAATACTTTGCAAGGGTCTGGTGGAAGAGGGAGTTTTCTTTTTCCGGCCAGTTGGAGGCGCCTTCAGCGCAGCATGCCTGTACACTGAGGATGGTTGCACATGCAGCAGGGTGGAGTAGGAGTACTAACCAGAAAAGTAGACTGGGGATTTTAACTAAGAGGACAGGTGGAAGTGGCTGGTGCAGAGGATCACATAATGGCAAGAGGCAGAGCCAGGTGTCCATGGCAAGAAGACATTCTGCTCACCAACTCCTTGTTCCATGATGTCAGTGTACACAATGTAACAGGACAACTGGTAACTGCAGTATAGTGCACAGCCTTTATTAAGTGTTGGTAGCACTACCACTTGCGATGCTGGTGACTGAGGTTCAAAATGGAACCCTAATCACTGGAGGGCTAGCCGGGGAGCAGGATCAAGCGTCCCAGCTGATGCGCTCCTCAGGGGAGGATAGCATTACTGTACTGCAGTACTGCCACCTGAGCGACCATAGGTGGCGGTGCAAGCAGGAGGTGTTGGTGTATACCAGGGAGGTCTGCAGCTAGAACCAGGTTGCAGTAGCACAGATGCTTGACGTGCACAGCTGCCATGGCAACCATTTAAGGTTCCAGCTAAGGGGTGGGAGCAGCAAAAGGATAAACCCTTTCAGCTGCAGCAGTATGAGTACTCTGGTCTGCGCAGGTCCAGCAACCTCAGAAGGTCACCAGATTAGCATCTCAGTCCCTCCTTCCTTTGGGATTTGTTCCCAGAGGCCCCACCGTGATGGGTAAGCCACGGTCTCCTGGTTGGGCCAAATGGCAGGGTGACAGGGCTTGAAGGCACTTGGTGATGGTCTGAACAAGGTAAATCCTGGGTATCACAAGTGAAAGGACAGCAGAGTAGGGGTGCTAGAGAGGATATCAGCAGGTGAACAGTGCCACAGAGTTTTTGTGTTGTACTGGGGGAGAAAGGGTGGCAAAAGAGGCACCAAAGAGATCTGCTACAGGTCCCCAAACAGTTCAATAGATCATAATGTCTATATGATCAGAGAAAATATGAGTGTAGCCAAATTGGTGATGGGAGGGGAGTTAAATATTCACTTTAAGTGTTGGTGTCTGGAGCAGGCTAACATGGCTGAGACCAAGTTCTTGTTCACCTTCAAGGAATGCAGCATGTCCAACAGGGACTAGGTTTGAGGACACACTTCACCTTGTTCTCAGCAGTGAGGATGAGGTCGTCTCAAAGTGAACATCAAAGAACTGATGGGAGGCAGTGACCACAGCACACTGCCAAATCCGTTGTGACAAGAAAGACTAGCTGGGTCTCATCCTGTATGATCCAGTACTTCAGAAAGGTGGAATTTGCCAAGATGAGGAACCTAGTGTCTAAGGGTCTGGAGGAGCTGCCTGAGGCTGGTAGTGCAGAGCACATGTTGAGTTCCTTGAAGAAGGTGCTTGGAAGCAGTCATGGAAGTCTGCATCCTTGTAAGCATTAACTGAAAATGTCCTAAAAGTGGCCCCTGACTCAACAGGAACCTTAGGCAACTGATCGTGAACAAAAGCAAACATGTGACCTCTGAAATGAAATGGGTTACTTCCAGATCATAGAGGGTACAGAGTAACAGATCATAGTGCAAGTTCAGACAGTTCGGGGAGGGGTAGAAGTCAGAATTGTCATAGGAGCTGAGGACAATATAGAAACATGGATGACTACAGGCAGAAAGACGACATAGGTCCGTTTGTCTGCTCTGGTCCTACCTATTGCCACTCCATCCTATCACGGTGCAGGTTTAGTCTCACACCCTATAAGCAGCTTGGTTTGTTTCACAGGTATATCCCCTCCTGCCTCCCTTGCTAATACTGCTGACAGTCCTCTCTGCTTGTTCCATCCCCGACTCCATTCACCAACTGTGCCTTAACCACTCTCCTTGGCAAACTGTTCCACTTGTTCACTACCTATTCTATGAAGAAGTACTTCCTGTATCTCTCCTAACCTACCCCCAGCCATTTTGATTCCCTGCTCCCCTGTTGCAGGTCCGTAAACTATGCTGGAACAATTGCTGACAATCCATCCTGTTAATCCCTTTGAGGTACTTAAATGTTTCCATCATATCTCTTCTTTCCCTTCTGTCCTCAGGCAAGTACAAGTTCAGCCTGCTCAACCTTTCCTTGTAGGACCATCCCTGAATTCCATCTATTATTTTGGTAGTCCTGTACTAATTCCAAGCAATCTTTGTCCTTCATAAGATGAAGGTTTAAAAATTGCACACTGTATCCTTCAGATGTGGCCCTACCAGCGATCAGCCAAGGGGGTAGGATCACCTCCTGTTTCCTACTAATGAAGCTCCTGCTAGCACAACACAGCATCCTGTTGGCCATAGCATAGGCCATGGTTTTCAGCCGGGGTCTGGCGATCAACTCCTCCGGGGTCTCGGAAGGAGGACCAAAAATATCAGCTGTGGTAAAAAGTGCTGTCACATGGAAACAAACACTGTATGTTAGCAGCTAACATATGAAACCTTCCTTTCATGCGATTAAGCACTTTTTACTGCAGCTAACAGTTTGCTCCAGCAGTAAATCAGTAAAACACTGGGTTCAGGCACAATATTCACTTGACAGCACTGCGTCGGAACACATTCAACGTAAGGCAAGAATCTATCAGTTGCTCTCGACCCCTATGTCAAACCCCTCTTGCACCACGCTGCTGCACCTGGCTGCCTCTGTCACCAGAACCCTCTCGATCCTCAGATCAGTGGAGTCTTAGGGTGGGTGAGTGGTCGGAGATTGCACCGCCAAATCCCTCTTGTACCATGCTGAATAAAATATTATATCTGGCAGGCAACGACTGGCTAAATTTAAAATCAATCCATTGCAACTAATTTGAAATACACCTCAGAACCCTCTCTATCTGTCTGTATCGGGATCGCACTGCCAAACCCTCTTGCACCATGCTGCTGTACCGGCTGCCTCTGTCTCCGGAACCCTCTCTATCCTCAGATCAATGGAGTGCTGGCTGCCTCTGTCTGTCTGTCATTCATTCATGTTTGTAGTGGCATTCATGCTATTTTTTCTTCATTTTAAATACAGATAAACCACTATAAAGCAATACAAAAATGTTTTGTATTGTCATTTCATACACCTGTATAATACAGGTGTATGAAAATTACAATAAAAAGCATTTTTATATTAGTTATAGTGTGTGTGTTTGTTTTGATTTATTTTGTTTTACATTGCTACATAAATTTGGACCTCTACCGCCCCTCCCGCATTGCATAAGACTGAGTCGCTGCAATGAGTAGGGGCTCCCTGCCTACGGTCTTTTGGTCAGGGCCGCGGACACAAAAGGTTGAAAACACCTGGCATAGGCTACCGCACAATCGACTGGGTTCTTACTTGTCATCCTCATAGAACAAATGTAGCAGATAACCCTCCCTGACATTTTCAGTGAGCATCGTATGAACTGTTGCGTTAGAAAAATTGAGACCCTAGAAGCACCCCAGTACTTTTTATTGTCACGTTGCTCAGGTCATTTCACCCTTATAGTTTTCTGTAAGATCTCCACGATGTGAACTGGCACTCTACCCTTGCTTCATCAATCTGTATGGAGCCATAAATCATTCTGTTGTTACATTTAACTCCATCTGTAATTGACACACCATGTTTAGACAGTTTGTGGCTCCCACTTTCCCTGGGTCTCATCTGATGTCATCAATCTCTTTCATTTAAGAGCTGCTGCCTGGGCCAGGCATAAAGATACTGGAAGCCTTCTGATAGGCAAACTTTCACTGGGCTCCAAATCTATTGTACTAGAGTCATCCGCAGGCTAAGGCCACTTATTTCCAAAATAAATTCTTGTTCAGTGGCTCAGACCCTTCTAAATTTTGGAAAGCAGTTCATGTGTTCTCAACACTCCCTGAAAGCATCGGACTTGCAGAGTGATGTAGATCACCCCTCATCTACTGATGCACTTAAATTCTTCATAGATGGTCCTAGGGCCCTCTAACTCCTTTGGCAGTTACTAGCCTACTGTTTCCCTCTTTTACTTATGAGACATTCAGTCTCTCCCCATTCAAGAATGGACATCCACCATGATCTTCTCTTTCTGAATATTCTATCTTGTGTTGGATCTGATGGCCTCTCACCCAGACTGCTAGCCATTGGAGCTTCAGCCCTGATCTCCACTGTCACCCACATTTTCCATCTATCCTTGGCCACTGGCATCTTACCCTCATGTTGGAAACATGCACTGGTTGTCCCTCCATAAAGGAAGTGCCACTGATGCCCAGACCTGATATCTTCCCATTTTATTACACCCTTCCCTCTCCATAGTATTCGAGAGGTTGGTCAGTAAGCAACTCTCTAATCATTTTGACAGGTCAGGTTTCATCATTCCTTTCCAGTCGGGTTCCTGCCTGGTCCATTCCACTTCTGCCTCCCTGCTCTGAATTACTGACCATTGTGACAGGTACGTCCCTGCCACTGTAGTAGGACCCCTTTTATTGTTCTATGGTTGCAACCATTCTCTATATTTCTATCTACTAAGGCTATCCCTTTCCTTCTGTCTGGAGGCAGGCCACCTCCAGACAACCTTCCGTTCTGCACTTTATCTTTTCCTTCTCTTCCTTCCATGGGTCCGTCCTTATGGAGGTCAACTTGCAGTGACCCCATGCTCGCAGAATAAATGGGACAGTGAATGCAAGCTACAGCTATGCAGTCGGCTATTTCGGCCAGAATAAAAGATGTTAGCTAAATAAAGCAGATGACCCAAGTATAAAGGGTTACAGTATATCATTACGTAGACATTCAGTGGAAATACAGTATTAGGCTGTATATTGGTGTATATAGAAAGCGACAACCCTTTCCTGTTTATTTTCTGTATCCCTATTGCCACTGTAAGTGAGTGAAAACTATAATAAAAATGTTTAAATGTATATAGTAATACTTTAGAGAAATACAGGCATATGTGGGGTCAGCAGGAGCCTGTTAGAATGGCTTCTCTCTGCTAGTAGCACATGGCATGTTTGTAGCCCACTAATATGAAATGCACTCATAATAGTGCCCTCGACAGAAATGTGAGAGTCCAGGTTTAATTGTACACCACGCGGCTGTGAGTACTAGCGCTCTCACTTTTCTTAACTTGCATAGCTGTGAGTTAAATCCCCTTGCTTTAAGACGCTCGTTACGCCCAAATAAAATTATAAGCTTGATTGTCCAACACAGGTATTGTGAATGCTCCCATGTGAGCATTGCTGTAAAGGAGGGAAGAACTATGCACGGAGGTCCAAGGAAGTGTCAGCCGTCGACTTGACATTTCAGCTGCCGGTGTCCAGTCCTAAGCCTGTAATTTAAAGAACTGCTTACTAAACCTTCTGGTTATGCACTAAGGGCTTAGCCAGCATGAAAAGGTAATGTTTTACCCTGTTTCAGAAAGAATATGAAATTATAAAGTATAACGTTGCAAAAACGAGCAAAGAAAAGAAATACATGTGCTAGGTTATTGAAAGGAAAGGAAAACCCAAGACCTTCTGCGAAATTAAGGGAATGCATTGTGATATGAGGTAAATTAATTTACTAGATTTTTGAGTAGTGCTTATAAATAAGTCTGCTCTTACCAAAAGCTGGATATTGAATGGGAATGTTTATAGGGAAACAGCGGCCCCTTTTATAATCAGCTAGCGGGTAATCACTACCTTGTGGAAAGTTTCCCACCTTTCCATAGCTGCAATACACTCAGGGAAGGTCCTTTTAGAATATAAGAGCTGCTTCTGGTAGTGGAATTGTACATAAAGCCCTCTAGCTTTGTGTAAAATTAAAAGACAGGCTTAATAAAATGTTTGTATTTTGTGTGATGCTTGGTCACCTGACCTGGCATGTATATAAGGACTGTCTGTGCAAACAGAAGGCAGATAGGGTCAGTGTCTTCTAACTGAGTGTAGGTGAAGGACTGGGAGAGTCCAGTGCTGCACTGAATGTGGAAGTTGTAAAGAGTATTTACAAAGTCTTTTCTTTTGATATATTTTGATTGTTTAATTTTACTTTTTATGGTGCAAAGGCGATTTGCTGTTTATAGAGAACAAATAAACATCCGCTAAGGAAAAAGTGGGTTGCACCTAAAATCACTTGTGTTGTGTCCATCTGTATTTTCTACACCTTTACAACCGTATGCATTAGCACATGGATACCGGCCAAGGGACGATACAGTTTTCTTAGACTTGGCTAAAGCTTTTGATATGGTAAAGCACACATTGCTCTTAGCAAAGCTAGTCTCCTCGTGTGTCTCTGGGTCCTCTGTATGCTGGTTCAGCTCTTACTTCTCTAGTAGGACACGGTCTGTCATATTAGGGTCATCAATTTCCTCTCTGCTTTTAATCTCTTTAGGGGTTCTCCAGGGGTCAGTCCTTGGCCCTTTCTAGACTCTGTCTTCATTAACGATCTCCCAAGTGCCTCAAAACATGCAAATCGCACATGTATGCAGAAAATACAGTCATTTTCTCTGTGGTCTTTCCATCCCAGATATAGAGCTATCTCTTCAGTCTGACTTTGTTAATGTGCAAAACTGGTTCCTCGCCAGTCAGCTAGCTATGAATCATTATGGAGGACAGCGTTCTGGAGGGATTGAGGGTATTAAGGGTGGATAAGGCACTGGGACTGGATGGCATCCACCCTAGGGTACTCAGGGCTGGCGGAGATCCTGGCGGGGCCGCTGACTGACCTGTTCAATACCTCCCTGGACACAGGATGCATACCACAGGACTGGTGGATGGCCCATGTGGTGCCCATTCACAAAAGTGGCCCCAGGGACAGGCTGGGCAACTACAGGCAAGTGAGTGTCACATCGATTGTGGGGAAGCTCTTGGAGACCATCTTAAAGGAGTGGCTAGTGACCTTCTTGGAGGACAGTGGTCTCCAGGACAGTCATCAACATGGGTTTGTCTCTGGAAGATCCTGCCAGACATATCTAATTGAGTATTATGACTGGGTAACCAGGGAACTGGACAGGGGCCAAGCGGTAGATGTCCTGTATTTGGACTTCAGCAAGGCCTTTGCTTCTATGCTGCATGGGAGGCTGGAGGAAGCTGGAATACATAGGGGTGGGAACAAAGATGGTAAATTGGATCGTCAGCTGGCTGAATGGAAGGCAGCAGCGGTGGTGGTGGTGGGGAGCCTCATCACCAAGGGAAGTGACGGCGCAGTGCCACAGGGATCAGTGCTGGGACCAGTGTTGTTTGGGATATTCATAGCTGATATCTCACATGGGGACCAGAGTAGGATCTGTTTGTTCATGGATGATACAAAGATGAGAGCTGTGGTAGATGACATCGAAGGCTGGAAGGGGCTGCAGGAGGACCTGAGCGAACTACAGGAGTGGTCGGTAACATGGCAGCTGGGGTTCAGTGCTAAGAATGCAAGGTACTGCACTTCAGAGCTAGGAGACCAGTGGAGGAGCTGTCAGCTGGGAGGGTACAGCTGGAAAGTAGCGAGGAAAAAAAGGATCTGGTGGCGATTATAACAGGCAGCATGAACAACTCGGCTTAGTGCAGGAAGTCGGTGGCAAGGCCAATAGGATGCTAGGGTGTATAGCGAGAGGAATGTCCTCCAGGAATAGGAGGTGATCCTTCCCTGTACAGGTCTCTGGTCAGGCCTCACCTGGTGTACTGCGTGCAGTACTGGTGCCCATTCCTGAAGAAGGACATCAAGTTGTTGGAGGGTGCAGCGTGAGGGTGACAAAGCTGATCCAGGGACTTGAGGGGAAGTCCTTTGAGGAGAGATTAGCAGAGCTGGACATGTATTCCCTGGAGGAGAGGAGGATTGGGGGATATGATCAAGACATTTAAATACCTCAAGGGAATAAATAAGGTTAATACGAAGGGATTTTCCAGCTTAGAAGAGGGAGGGATACAAGAGGAATCAGTTGAGTTTTGGGGGATTCAGGAGGGAAATCAGGAGGTATTTTTTCACAGAAAGGGTGGTGGACAGGTGGAATGCTCTGCCCGAAGGGGTGGTGTCCTGTAGAACAGTGGGTGGCTTTAAGAGGAGTTAGGATAGGGTGGGGAGTTATGATGAAGAGGGTGGGAAGGTGGGGCAGCTGCTGGTTGAGGGCTAGCCACACAATCGATAGACTGCAAGGCCTGCTTCTGCTGGTGTTTTCTTATGTTCTTATAAGAAAACAGTTACTGTACTCTTTAGCTGTACCCATTGGGTACACTCATCCCCTGCCACTGTAAAGCTGAAATCCATATCTGGGAACCCAATTGACTCTGTATAGTCCTGTAAGTACCGTGGGGTGAGCCTAGATCAACCGTTAGACTGTTCACTGCACATAACTATGTGGTGGGAAAATGTTTTGCTAAACTAGGCTCTCTGCAGCATAAAAATGTTCTCTTTTACAACCAGAAAACTGCTGTTGAACACTTGATCTTCCCATTGCTAGACTATGGGATATAGTTATCTCTGGAGCCTTCTCTTCTCCTCTAGCTAAGTTCACCATCCTCTTCAGCTCATTGTGCAGATCTGTGTTGGCATACCCTCCCTGTACCCATCATTGCACAGTGTATGGAACCTAGACTGGGCATCCCTCCATAGGAAGCAGTCCCTGCATATTGCTCTGTTAGGTGCCAAATACTGGTCCGGGAAACTACCGGGGTATCTTGGTTACATATACCCCTTCTTCCAAGCTCTCCTCCTTCTTAAGGTTGGACAGTGGAAAAAGGCTACATTTCTAGGTGTAGACTCTCTGTGAATCAAGCTTGTATAAGGTATAGACTTCCCATACATGGAACAGTCGTCCTTTTCAATCGCTTCTGTTAACAGTTTCCAGTCTGCAGAGGCTGAGCTTAAGGAGCACTACAAGACCCCTTTGATGTGTCCAAGTTCCCTAGAGGTATTCTGTAATTTAACAGGGGTTTGGGTCCTGGTTAGTTTGGGAGGCAGTATAGTGTAGTGGTTAGGGCACTGGGAAGCAAACCTGGAGATCTAGGTTTGAATCCCATCAGCCCCACTTGCATACTGTGTGACCCTGAACAATTCATTTCTTTGTGCTCCCAGGTGCACCTGGCAACTGTGCCTTTCCTGGTTAAACAATTTACCTTTCCCCTAGTTTTATTCTACCCTGACCATGTTCTGAGGTGGGCCTTCTGTACCTGTGGTACCCAAATATGAGTTGACTAGGTGCATACATTCATACATTCTGTAAATTGGTGACTTTGTATATATCTGTTCCTGTACATTGGATGTCTTTGTATATACACTGACCTGTATATCTTTACTTCTGGTTTTATCACATTATGTTTCCTGATTCTTTCCTGCATTCCCCCGTTGCACGGTAAATGAGCCCTTATTGGGTGCTGTTTGTTTACCTAGTAAAATATGTTACAATACTTTAACCACCACCCTCAACTCCTTGAGAACCCTGTCCCCAGTAATTTGCCCTTTCTCCAACTTATGCCGTTCCCTCCTTCAGCTTTGTAGCACACTCAGGAAGAGGGTCACTTTCCTCCACAGTGAATACTGAGCCAAAGTATTTATTTAGTTGGTTTGCCTTCCCTCATCTTCAGTCATCTACGCTTCTTTCTTCTTTAGCCTTTCTCTGCCATCTGTCATCTACACCAAAGTCTTCCTCCAGTGCATAAATGGTCTGCCTCTTTGCAGATGACACCATAACCTGCAACAGGGTAGTCACTCGGGTTGGGGCTGGAAAGGATGAGCAAAGACCTGAAAGCTAGAGGTGTGGGCAATAGTATGGCAGCTGGGTTTCAATGTGAAAATGTGTAAAATTATTCACTTGGTTCACAGAAAACCAGGGTGGAGTACAAATATGTGGAGTGGTATTGATGACCACCAAGCAGCAAAGAGTAGCCATATCAGATAACCGGGGCAAGCCCTGGGGAACACGTGGTGCAACGTAAACCCTGGGAAAGCTGGTATGCGTGGCTGAGGAGGATGGCATGAAGTGGGCAGGGCTGCTCGGGGGATACAAGAGAATAAAAAAAGGTAATAGTGGCAGCCTGGACCCATTAATAAACTGCAACAATGTTTCCACAAGGGTATCTGAAGAAGTATTTATTTCATGCAAACTGTTGACAAGTACTGCTTCATAACTCATATTGAGGAAGCTGATTCTGAAACTTTTGTAAAATTCTTGTGGATCACGTAAGACAAGGTGTTAATAACATATCTGGAGTCCTTTACGTAATTGTTCATGTTTTCAACAAAAGTTGGGCAAAAGTGTTTACATACGATGAAATGGCCTCTAGGACGAATTTACCTGAAACTATTGATTTACCTAGTGGGTCTTCAACAGATTTCTGTGCTTTAGGAATGCTGTAAAAAACTGGCACACAAGGAAATTTGGCTGTGAGTAAATCTGCGTCACATTCCTCTAGTGATCCTAAGTTTACAGCCTCTTCTGTAATTTGTCTAATACTGTCCTTAATCCTTTCCATGAGGTCATTCTGTATGAGGGTGTAGTTGTCTCCAACAAAGATAGTTGCAAGTGGCAAGATTGTGGAAAACAAGTCCCTAATCCTGGAGGAACTTAACTCCCACTTTGCCACAGCTGGATTAGCTTTTGACTCGTCACCTTATGCTGGTGCTGCGGTGAGCCAGAATACCCCTCCCTACATCTAGTCCTACACCCAGCACCTTCCAACTGCGTGAGATAACATAAAGTAGAAGATTCTCTTCTTAACTAGACACCAAAAAAGCGCGGGGACAATGGCTTGGAACCCTTTTTCTAAGGTCAGGCTACACCCATCTCACTGCCCCAATTCTCCACATCTTCAATCTTTCCATTACATATGCTACTGTGCTGTCCTGCTGGAAATCAGCACATATCCTCCTCTATTTAAATCTGGTGACCCATGCGATGTAAACAACTATAGGCCTATCTCCATATTGTCTGTCCTTTCTAAAGTTCTCAAAAACTGATCCATATTCAGTTAAAATCTCACTTGAAACCTTCTCTCTTATTAACCCAGCTCAATCTGGCTTCGGGCTAATGATAGCACAATCACTGCACTAGCAAAAGTAACCAATGATTGGATCTCTGTATTAGATGCTAAGAAGGTAACTGGTGCAGTCTTTTTGGACCTCAGCAAAGCTTTTGATACTGTTGATCACAAACTATTAGTCAATTGCCTTGCAAAGTTGGGTGCCACATACCATACCACCCAGTGGTTCTCTAGCTACCTAACTGGAAGATTCCAAAAAGTAAAGGCGGAAGGCTTTTTCTGCTGCCTTGCCAGTTGCAAGAGGAGTCCCCAAGGATCCATCTTAGGCCCTATCTTGTTTTCTCTGTACATTAATGACTTAGATGCTAACATATCTCGTCCAATCTGCACTTTTGCAGATGATACTGTGTTGTATACTTCTGGCTCATCGTTATCTGAAGTCAAGGGAGTTCAAGTGGACTTCAGCCCAACTTGAGCATAATCTAATAAAGGCAAAGCTTCTGCTCAATGCTAAGAAGACTAAAGCGGTGATATTCTCCTGCAGTGCTGTCACAGGTCCCCTAATACCCTTGCCCAAGACTTCTTTGTCACCACGCTAAGCGAGCCTCTGGAAGTTGTAACCAAATTTAAATATCTAGGTATCTGGATCGACAATAAATTATCTTTCAATGACCACGTCGAAGATGTCCCTAGAAGGTTAAAAGCAAGGTTAGGTTTCTTCTACAGAAATGAGCCACTTTTCCCCTTGAAACTTCGAACAAGCTTGTACAGGCCACTTTTCTCCCTACTCGACTATGGCGATGTAATCTATTCCTCCACCACTCTTGCAAATCTAAGTAAACTGGACATCCTTTATCACCGTGCATTACGGTTCATTACCAACTCCCTTACCGTTAGCACCACTGTGACTTATATGCAGCTGTTGGTTGGACATCCTTACTGCTAGGCGCCTGCTCCATGCTGTGCTATGGACTCTTAAACTGCACCTGCAGAAATTGCCAAGCTATCTCTCTTCCCTTATTAGTATCTCACATAGTGCATACTACATTAAGAAAATCTGACTTTATTATGCTTGACATACCAAGGGCGCGGACTTCCTTTGGTAAGCGATGCTGTGCATATGCCCTTCCCTCAATTTGGAACCAATTACAAACCGTGCTGAAACTAACTAGCACAGTTTCAATAAACTTCTACAAATCGCTAAGTTCAGCCAAAATAAAAGACACCTGTAACTGTCATTAAGTCTCTTCGTTCCCCATGTGTGCCATATTTATCCACTGGTAAGGTATAATTGATTTGTCATATTAACTGCTTTCCCTTCCCTTCTACTCCTGGCTTTATCTATGCTTATGCTCCTGCTACTCTTATCAAATCACTCCTCCCCATATCAGTTGTAGATTGTTGTTTGTTCTAGCTGCCAAAATATGTATTGCACACACCAATCATCATGTTTCATTCATCAGTATGCAACCTATAAGTAGCTTCCTTGTCTCATATCAATGTTTACCACCTCGGTCACCCTATGTGGTACCCTAATATGTATATCCAGCCTGTATCATGTAGCAGTGCATTTCTGTATATACTGTTATTACCTAGCTGTGTTTGTACTTTAAGTGTTTATGTCACAGGACCTCCTTGTGAATGAGCTTGCTCAATGGAGTTTTCCTGCAATAAATTTGAACTTGTCTCGGTCTGATAATAATCTAGTGCACGTCATTGTGTTTTAGCTGGGTCCATAATTACTATTCCTCCTCCCTTGTCCGCTGGTTGTACAGTTATGTTTTGTCTTCCTCTGAGTACTGTTTTGTTAATGTGTAAGGTTGTATTTAAGTTTAGTTACAGTATGTTCAGCTAAATGCTTTTCACGTTCTGGGAAACTTTTGATATAAAGGCTTCCACTAGGTTATTTCTCCCTTTGGGGATTATATGTGAACTTATGTATAACCTGTCAACCAGAAGAATTGGTGAGCTCCAGGCACTCGGTAGAGTCTTCCTATCTGGTCCTCCACAGAGACAGTGTGGTTCCCCAACCCTGACCCAAAGTTCCTCCCGAAGGTGGTATCAGAGTTTCACCTTATCCAGGAGATTAACTTACTGGTATCGTCACTCCTTCTTGGAAGCTGACTGCAGGCTCCATACCCTGGACCTACAGAGGTTCTCTCTTATATGTGGAGCACATAGCAGGAGTTTGGGGACAGACTTGCCAGCTGTTTGTAACATATGCTGAAGCCGTGCCTTGCAGACTGGCAGCAAAGTGGGCAGTTGGGTGGCTCACGTCCTGCATCGACCTGTGCTATAGGTTGGCTGGTAGGGACCCTCCCATAGGCCTTAGGACTCATTCCACCAGACATACTGCTGCCTCAATGGCTGCTACCAGGAATGTCCTGTCCAGGAAATCTGCAAGGCTGCTTCCTGGAAGTCAGCACACACCTTCATTTCCCAGTACTACATTGACCTTGAGTCATGTTGGGATGCTGGTTTGGGACCTCGGTTCTCCAGGCTCTGTTCGCCAAGTTGGTGTATCGCCTTATCCCCTTCTCCTGGAGAACTACTAGGAGTGCCAGAGTGTAGGTAATGAACCGTATCCATTTCCCTAGAAAATAGGTTACTCACCTGTGATCGTAGTTCTAGGAGTGGTATATGGTTCACATCCATACAACCCACAGATTCCTGCTTCCAGCATGCAAGATCTGACATCACAGGCAGAGTTTGGGGGGATATACCACTTGGATGGTGGGAGGAGCTTAGCTTAAAGATGTCTGGCCAGTCAGACCATTCGGATGGAACTGCCAGAGTGTAGATAAGAGCCTATACCACTCCTAGAACTACGGTTACAGGTGAGTAACCTGTTTTTATCTGCCCTAGATATTTTTTCCTATAAATACTTTTTCTTACTAATTTTTTTACTGGTATTAATGTTTTCAGTGAGCACAGAAACCGCCCCAACAGCTGTGGATGTGCTAAGAACAAAACAACTAAATCACAACAATAAAGTTCAAGCACCATCCTCTCACCCCAAAAATGAAGCCGACACCAGTAAATTTTAAAGTGCAGATAGCAGCATATTTATTGCAAACATAACCAAAGGGTCAGACATACATCCTACCTCTTACCTGTCCAACACAGGAAGCCAAGCAACAACCTCTGTAGACAAGCTCCTACCGGTTTCACCCTAAGGACTCCATGATGGTGTTTGAACTTTGTTGTTGTGAATTAATGTTTTCAACCAGTTTTCAATCTCCTGACCTCAGTGTTAGTTAATATGCTCCGTGGTTTCTTGGATACTTTCCTTATTTTTAGCTAATGGTTCACTACCATACTTGACAGCATCTTTATGAATTCCCCTTGCAGATTTTCTGCCCAAGTTTTATCCAGTTTCTAATATTAGCATTAAAGGAGATGATATTCCCTTGACAGTCATTATTTTTTAAACTCTATTTTAACTTCATGCAAGCCTACTTGCAGCATTTTCTGATCTAGTACATCCCAGTTATACTGCTTGTTCAGTGAAGCCATACTGTTAGTGTTAAGTGGGCGAGTCCCCCCCCCTACCACTACCACTACCACTACTTATGTCTTTCTGCCACAGGTGTGTATACTTGGCGGCTGTTGCGATGTAGGATCTAAACTCAGCTTGTCTCGTATTGTAATAGAAATTCTTGAAATCTACCAAAAGGACTTGATTACTAAAAGGTTAATATGCTCTTTGATGGGGGTTACATTTGGATGAAACTGTTGGGCATTGGGACTGAGGGAAGAGTTTTTTAATCAGGCTGAACCTCCTTTGCTTAAGACTCTGCTGGAATAATCCTCTTAGGCAGTACCTCCTTTCGCTGTTCCTCTACAAATTTTCTAACAGTTTTCCTTTCCTACATTTAATACCACTTTCCTGTATCTCTTTGATTTTAAATGGACAACCAAACAGGTTTTCTAATTCTGTGTCAAGTGTAAGAGGAAGTTCCATGTTTGTGTGAAGCAAGCTCCTTTCCTTTATTGTGGAAGTGGTATCTTTTGGGATTAGTGAGCTCTGAATTCTCACTATCCCTTTCTTTCTAACCAGGTCTAGCTAATTTTCAGGATGCCAAAATATTTATTTTCTTCATTTGTTCACCCTGTTTTTTATCCTCTTGATTTATTTAAACTGTGGTCTGTTTACTTGTTGCCCCATTTGGAAGGTTTTCTTTTCCCTGACATTCATTCTCCTACTTCCTAAGTTTGTTTTTAACAGTAACAGATAAATACCGTCCTCTCATCAACCCATTAAAATCCACCAATGTAATTAGAAACTTAAATGATAAGAACCGGTTGGTCCACCCAGTCTTCCTATTTTTCCCCTACCTACAGTATCACCATAGACCCTAATCAGTCTCTTGCTCTTTTCCCACCCTCTTCCTTTCCACCAAGATACCCTTATGCCTATCCCAGGCATTCATGATCCCAATCCTGTTTTTGCCTCCACTGTAATGATCTACACTGCACAAGGAAAATTTCTTTTGGAATCTTTTTATTAGTTCGGTAGCTGCACCACATCCATGCTAAAACAGTTTCTAACACACAGGGCACATAGCGTTTTAGCATTCACACTGTGTAACATGCATCATGTTTCTTAAAGTAACACACATCCTTACATCTCCTCTTGTAAGCTATTTGATTAACTTAAAGCTTAAATGGATAAGTACCCTTATTTAATATTATTTGCAAATAGTAAGAGACAAAAATTCCCTTTAACATGTCCTGATAGATCCTTTATAACATGTCCAGCTACAGTCAATAGAATTCAGTCCTGTACTATCTTGCTGGCTTTCTTATTACCCGTCCATAAATGTGGCTCACCACAGGGAAGGTTCCTTTATTTATTTTTACTTATTGAAGTCTTGGATGACACCTGTAAGCAGATGGTCATTGAGAGGTTCCATGTCTGATACATTAACACAAGAATTCACAATATAGTTACAGTAAATTATACATACAGAGTACAAAAATTCAACAGTACATGGGTTGCGATGACAAACGAGTTCACAAATTGTGCTGAAGCATTGTACATGGTATGCCAGCATCCTCGTGGAAGAGAGAGGCAGAGGTAGACTGTTAGGGTGAGGCAGGGAGGGCAGTGGGAGCTGGGATAGGGAGGGCAGAGGGAATGAAAAGAGCCAAGGGTAGGGTGTGGGAGGCAAGTGCTGGGACAAGGGGTGGGAGGCAAGTGCTTGGGCAGTAGGCTGGTGACCTTGGCAATAGGCTGAGTGACCTTTGGCATGGTAAGGACACCAGCGCCAATGTTGGTGCATTATTTAACAATGGAATGTCCAAAGAAGTGTCAAGTATTTCTCCATTTGGGGCTGACTCTTCTTTGTCCATAGTGGATGGCGTCTCTGGTGCTTCAAGTGGCACTCTTGTCGATGAGTTAGGTACTAGCAGTAGATTCCTTCTGTTTCTTTGATATTTTTGTCGTTAACCTCTACAACGTATGATCGGGGTTCCTTAGTGTGTGACAACAACAGCGGGCATCCACTCATTTTCTTAGTTCTCAGCTGTACCGGCTGTCCAGGAGACAGGCTGAAAAGTGATGTAGTGTGTAGATTATAGTAGAATTTTGCTTTTCTTATTTCTGTTTGAGACTGTCTTGTATTTTTGTCTGTCAGTCTTGATCTGAGCAAGGCAGGCCTTGTGAGCATCAGAGTTCTTGTTCTCCTGCCCATCAGCAACTGACGGGGAATCCAAGGCCCTTGATCGGTGTGTTCCATAGATCCAGTAAGGCAAGGTATGGATCTTTATGATCACGGTGGGCTTTCTTGAGTAGCCTCTTTATGGTCTGAGTGGATACTTTGGCCAATGATGTGATGTGCTCAACTTCATAATTCTTAGTAAAGCTCTCAAATTTAACACATGAAAATTGTGGTCCATCATCCATAATAAGGACTTCTGGTATGCTGTATCTAGCATACTGTGATTCAATGTGGTTAATTACTGTCTCAATGATAGTATTTTGCAGCCGTGAGATACGCTATGAATTTAGAGTAGTAATCAGTCATTGCTAAGTAATTCCCTTTTCAGATTCAAATAAATCTGCTCCTACCTTCTACCATGGCATGTCTGGAATTTCATGACCCTGCATCGGTTCCTTTGGTTGGGCCTTCTGTAGCGATTGCAGATATCACACTGCGATCATGTCATTGATTTGACTATTCATGCCCGGACAGAATAGAATGTCTCTAGCTCTTCTTTTGCATTTTCAGTGCCTAAGTGGTGAGTGTGTAGATCTTACTTGAGAGGGCTCTTGCAGTAGGTAATTACATATGGGACTGATGCCGGCAGGCGGCAGGACCCTGGAAGAATTTCTGGCTAGCGGTCCCTGGTGAGGGACCGCCCACATCAGGTGACTGGCGTCCAGGAAACGTTGGTATAAAGGGGCAGTCTCGGACGCCCGCCTTCCAGTTCTTTCCTTCGTTAGCTCGTGTGGTGCCTCGCGGAAAAGTTTGTGCTTAGTCAGCCTTCCTTTGTTGTTTTTTGAAAAAACTTTTATTTTCGACTAACGTCAGTCCTGGCGATCGCTGTGTCGTCCCCTACACCCTCCGAGCACAAGAACAAGTGCGATTAGATGCGGTGCCCAAGTACCGCTGGGGCGGCTCCTCCCTGTGCCTGTTCTGCCTAGGCCCCGATCATCCGTCAAGAAGTGCCAGCATTGCCTCAGCTTTACGCGGCTACCGAAAAAGGCGGCAGCAATCCCTGAAGCCCATATTCTCAAGAAGAAAATGAGCTCTATGGAAAGGAGCTTAAAAATCTGAGGCAGGCGTCCACTTCCCGAGGCCATCGAAAGAAGGACACAGAGAGGCACGGGACAGAGGCTCCTCCAGCATCTCCCTCGGGAGTCGCTGGGACACAGGTAACATCCCTCGAGATGATCGCTCTCGGCTGACCGTCTTGGAGGTTTCACAAGGCGGCGCCCGCCCGTCTGGCTCGCGCTCGGGCCTGTGGGCGCCTCCGGGCAGTTGGAGCCTCCGCCCTGGTTCGGCCACAGGCTGGTGGCCTACCATCATCGGCCGACTCGATAACCCGAGCGTCGGCTCCTCTGGCCGTCTGCCGGAGAGGCTGGTAAGGCGTCCGACCCTTGAGGCGACAGCGGCTTTCCCCACGGACCAGGCCAACCCTCCTCTTGACCTGTCTCGGTGGAGCTCTCGTAAGTCGGACGTCGGCTCCTCAGTGTCCACCGAGCTCCTCTATACTCGCTCGGCTGCGTCCAACATCCGGCGGCGAAGAACCGATGGCGGACCCCCTATGTCCGTGGTTCCGGTTCACCGCAGCCATCGCTGCAGTCTGGGGAACCAGAGTCCCCCAACCTGAACCGGGTACTTTTCCCTCCATCCCGGGAGAAGCTGGGGATCTTTGCCTCCGTCAGTCCTCCCTCCATCTGGGCGCGGACCTGACATCGGCTCCCCTGGACACAGCTCCGGCGCGGCCCCTCTGTGTCGGTACCTCCGGTGTCAGGGCCTCTACCGTCGGCCCTGATGTCGGTCTTAAGGACTCAGGAGCTCTTCTGCTCCCAGCCGGACCCTCTGCCCTCCGGGCTCTCCACTACGAACCCGCCCGTGAGGTTCCGGCTGGGCGTTTGCTCAAGCAGCCCTGCCGGCTTCCAGTATCCTCCGTCTTATTCGGACGGTGTACCCGTGGCACGCCGTATCCGGTGCCACAGTACCGCGCCGGGCTTCCTGATGCATGACTCTACACTCAATACCCGACGGGGTTACCCGCAGCGGGTTTGGATACGCCCATATGGGTATCACCCGTATTCTTATCCTGCCTCCTCCTCCACCACCCTCGCAGCGCCCGGTGGACCTGCAGGAGACTGACCTCCTGGTGGGCTGAGGCCAAGGCTCAACTCACCAAAGAGGTTGAGAGCTGCCTTCCGGCTGACGATGCCGTCCCAGGTTCCCATCGCCCAGGTGACACCTCCCTCACCACCTCTGGACTCCAGGGTTGTTCCGTCTGGATCCAGAGGGGCAGGACTCTGCGTCCCGGGGACTCCCCAAGGCCCGTTCCTCCCGGGTCGGAGAGGAGTCTTACTCTTCTTCATCCTCCTTCACTCTCGGACTCCTCGGACTCTTCCGACGGCTGCTCCAAGAGAGACAACGAGCCTCGCCTCCATCGATACCCAGGCCAAGGACTCTCTGACGCCTCCTCTGGAGATCCTTCTTTACTTAGTTGCTTAGAAAAATCCAGGAGGTTCATCATTGGCGCTCCTTGGAACCAGATCCTCAGTGTCTGAAGCTTGCTGAACATCTGGATCTGCCCGTGACAGCTCCTACATTAGTGCCACCCTGGATAGAGCCTCACGCCGACCTTGTTACCACGATATGGAAACAACCGTCAGACTTAGCTCCACTTCCTAGGAAGTCAAACAGGCTATATCAGGCTCCAGAGGGTGTTGATTTCTAGATTCTCACCCTCGTGCTGACTTGGTCATGATTAGCACGCTCACGGCCGGTCGTGAACCCTAAACATCTTAGCTCGTCACCTCCTGATAAGGAATCTCGCCTTCTGGACCAGTATGGGAGAAAGATTTATGTTTCCTCCACACTGGGGATTAGGGCCCTGAACTATGTCGGCCACATGGGGACTACCAGAGGCCATCCTTACTCAGGCGGAAGCCAAGTTGGACTCCTTGCCTGACTCCCAAGTCAAACAGGAGTTGGCTGATCTCGTCCGCTCTGCTCGTTGGCCAGTCGACACATGCTATGTGTGACATACAATGCAGTGGACACTGCTGGGCGAAGACTCAGCTTTCATCGTGAGCCTTCGGTCATGCTTGGCTCAGCGTGTCAGGTCTGGTCCCGAGGTGCAATTCTGCTATCCAGGAAGCACCTTTCCGAGTCGGTGCTTGGGGTAATGTCAAAGACATCATTACCGATTTGCAAGAGAGGGACAGCTCTGAAGTCAGTTGATTCCATGTACGTCCTCATCAGCAGCGCTGTCCCTTTTACCAGGCTGAATCGGCCAAAGGCGAAACCCCAGGAAGGCGGGCCAAAACGCCGGGCCTCGCTGCTGCTAAGCCCCCCATGCAAAAAGAAGGAAGCTCAGCTGCAGCGCTGCCCCACACCACCTGACTCCTTTCCTCTCCCACTGCCTCCGGACTCCCGGAGGACACGTAGGAGGAGGTTTTCCCTCCACCTTCCGGAATGGGAGAGGATAACCTGATTCTTGGGTGCTCCAGCTCATAGCAGAAGGACACTCCATAGAGTTTCTTCAGAAACCACCCGCCACCCCTCTGAAGTCGTCGTAGTCACGAGAACATCTTCCTTTGGTCCAGGAGGAAATCTCTGCTCTTCTGCTGAAGCAAGCGATAGAGCCCATCCCCTTCATCTTCAGGGATGGGTTACTATTCTCATTTCTTCGGTCCCAAAGAAGCGGGGAGATCTCAGACCGATTTTAGATCTCAATTCCCTGAATCTTTATGTAGAGTACAAAGGTTCAGGATGCTCTCTTGCAGAGCCTTCTGCCCCTCCTCCACCGGGTCAGCGGCTTTGTGCTCTGGATATGCAGGATGCTTATTTGCACATTCCCATTTGCCCATCTCATCACAAATACCTCCATTTTGCATTCCAGGGGACCACTACCAGTTCAAGGTGCTCCCATTTGGTCTATCCTCGGCCCAGTATTTTACCAAATGCTGGGCAGTGGTGGCGGCCCCTGCGTTACCAAGAGGGTACAGGTTTTCCCTTACCTGGAGCGACTGGCTCCTGGCTGACCTCATCGAGGAGGAACTCCTGTGATTCCTCTCCCTTACCCAGCAGGTTTTGCCTGCCTGGGTTGCCATCAACCATTCCAAGTTTCATCTAGACCCATCCCAGAGGCTACAGTTTATTAGGACGATCCTCGATACAACCATGGGCAAGGCCTTCTTGCCTCCGGACAGGGTGGCCTCCTTCAGACCCAGATAAGTCTGTTGTCTGACCGCAGGATGGTCTCGGCGAGGTCGGTCCTTCGCCTTCTCGGGCTCATGGCAGCTGCTATCCGATGGTCCCTCGCCTCGACTCTACATGAGGATCTCTCAGTGGGATCAGCTAGTGGACAACCTAGATCACTCAGTTCTGATCTCCTTGCTGATGATGCGAGACTTACAATGGTGGGTGGTTCGAGAGAACCTGTTTTGGGGGTCCTTTTTCATCCTCCCCTCCCAGACTCTAACCACAGATGCCTCAGGCGAGGTTGGGGAACCCATCTAGGCCCTCATCGGACCCAGGGCTCCTGGTCCAGGCTAGAACAAGCTCTCCACATCAATGTGCTGGAGCTTGGGCAGTGTTATGCGCTCTCCAAGCCCTTCACCAATACATCCTTCCCAGCCACCTTGCCGTCCAGATGGACAACATGTGCGTGGTGTGGTACATCAACAAGCAGGGAGGGACTCGGTCCTACTCTATGCAGGGAGGCAATGAGGGTTTGGGATTGGGCAACCAACACGACCTTCACCTCACGGCGATTCACGTTCCAGGAGTCGACAACACCCTGGCAGACAAGCTAAGTTGCTCTTCTGCTCTGACTCACAGTGGGAACTTGACCACGGTGTCATAGACAATATTTTCCAACTTTGGGGAACACCACAGGTCGACCTGTTGCATCCCCCTGAGGCATAACTCTTCCCACCTTCTGCTCACTCGCTGCAGGCGAGGCGCTTTCAGGAGCGACGCTCTGTCTCTAGACTGGAAGGACAGATTCGTCCTATGTCTTTCCACCAGTTCTTCTTATCCCACGAGTCTTGAAGAAACTAGCTTCAGAAGGAGCGAGAATAATTCTGATCTCTCCTTTCTGGCCCAGGCAAATCTGGTTCTCTCTTCTGCAACAATATTCAGAGGATCCTCCTCTTCCTCTTCCTCTATCTCAAGGTTTGTTGACCCAGGATCAGGGACCCTGGTGCATTCAGGCCTCAGATCCCTTCAACTGCATGCATGGCTCCTGCAGACCTAGCCCAATCCCGTTTTGGAGTGTCTCCCAAAGTGGTGGAGATTTTAGTGGAGGCCAGAAAACCCTCCACTAGATTCACTATGCCATGAAGTGGAAAAGATTCACTATTTGGGCGCTTCAAGAACGTGGAACCTTTCTCCTGTTCAGCGGGCTTCTTCTGGAGTATCTACATCATCTGTTCGACCTGGGTCTTAGCCATTCCTCTTTGAAGGTACACATGGCAGCCATTTCGGCCTATCATGTTCCCTTCACAAACAAGGCTTTTGCTCAACTGGAGGTCTCAAGACCTTTCTCAGAGGGTTCTCCATCTGAGGCCCCCATCTGTACTCCTGCCCCCCTTGGGACTTGAATTTTGTTCTCGAGAAAATTACCTTCCTCCTTGAACCTGCAGCTTCTGCAGATTTGAATTTTCTTTTCGTGGAAGATGCTCTTCTTGGTGGCCATTACTTGACTCGAAGAATCTCCGAGCTCAGGCCCTGATGTGTAAAATCCCTACTTGATTTTCACAAGGAACAAGTTGCTCTTCGCACAGATCCTAAGTTTCTACCTAAAGTAGTAGCAGAGTCTACCTAAATCAGTCCATAGAGCTACCTGCTTTTTACGCAGCACTCTAATCAAGGGAATATTTACTCCATACTATGGATGTTCACGGATTCTGAGATACTACACCAACAGGACGAAGAATCTCAGAAAGACTGATCAGTTGTTCGTCTCTTTAGCTCACAAAGGGAAGGCAATGCTGTTTCCAAGTAATGCCTGTCTAAGTGGTTGGCTCATTGCATCACTTTCTGTTATGACAAATACCACAAGACCCTCCGGGTCAAGTCAGAGGCCACTCCACAAGAGGAGTAGCTACCTCTGCGGCTTGTTTCAAGAATGTGTCTCGGCAGACATATGCGCTGCCGCCACCTGTACTTCCATCCGTGCCTACGAAACACTACAGTTTGGATATTACCTCTCGCGTAGAGCAGGCTTGGGCTAGCTGTTTTGCAAAGGCCTCCTATCTTGAGGCTTGCACGGCTAGAATTACTTCTTAGAGTAGTTTTCCTCCTCCGGTTCCTTTTCTTTGTTCCAGACTGCTTGAGATTCAGTCCATATGTAATTACCTACTGCAAGAGCCCTCTCAAGTAGGATAGTACAGTTACGTAAGAACATTACCGAACAGTAGATCTTCGAGAGGCTCTTGCAGTGGTAACTAGCCTGCCCTCCATCCCCTAGGCTTTTTCAGCTCCTTTTCCATTTAGAAAATATCCGCTCCTCTCTCGTCCGCCTCTTTTGGCCTATGCGGAGAAAGAACTGGAAGCGGGCGTCCGGAACCGCCTTTATACCAACGTCTCCTGGCGCGGTCACCCTGACGAGGCGGTCCTTGCCAGGGACTGCTAGCTAGAAATTCTTCTGTGGGATCCTGCGCCTGCGGCGTCAGTCCTATATGTAATTACCTACTGCAAGAGCCTCTCTGAAAGATCTACTGTTACAGTAAGTTCTTACGTAACTGTACTTTCTAGCATCTCTTTTCTGTGATACCAGTATGGCTAGCCTTTCTCCTTTCAATAAGAGTCCATTCTCTATGGTAATTTTTTCTTGAAAACAACCAATACTGTCAGAGGTCCGGTCGAGCTTGGCTTTCTCTTTAGGCCACCCATATAATATGACATCCTTTCATTTCTGCAGAACAGAGTCATCGCTTGTTTCAGTGTGAAACACAGATGGTTTCTCACTACTGATGAGTATTAGTTTCCTGGAATGCCGAGTTACTGACTGCTCTGCTGAGTGTAACTGCGATGAGGAGCTCTCTCCCTGCTTTGTATTCCACCTTCAGATGACATCTCTGCAGCTTCAGTATAACACACTGGATTCTCTGTCGATCTGTGAAAACAGCTTCTTGAAGAGGCCTTCCAGCGGCTTGTAATCTGATTCAACATGTACCTCTCTCTCCCATAGATGTACTGCTTGAATTGGAAGCAGCCAAAAACAATAGGCAGCATTTCTTTTTCAATCTGGGCATAATTTCTTTCAGCCGTGTTGAGTGACCATGATGCAAATACAGCTGGTTCATGCTCCCAGCCCTTCAGAGGATGCATCTACTGAGAGCGTTACAGGTTTACTGAAGTTGTAGTATGCCAGAACAGGCGGATTAGTAATAGCTATTTTTAGTTCTGGGAACACTTCATTGTGTTTGGTTTCCTGTGCCAAGCAATGCCATATTCAAGTAGTTCTCTTAAGGACTTGCTTACTGTGGACAAGTTTGTGATGAATTTTGCTAAATAATTTATTATTCACATGAATCTTTGCAAGTCTGTCTTACACTGCGGGGTTGGCATGTCCAGAGTTGCTTTAATTTTGTCTTGATCGGCTATTAGCCCATCTCTGCTTAGCTTATGTCCAGTGTATGGAACTTTGCTCAGTCCAGTTTTAGACTTTTCTAAATTCAGAGTTAAATGTAGTTTCTGGGCTCTATTTAGGACCATTTAAAGTCTTCTGTTATGTTCAGTGATGTGAGCACCCCAGATAAGCATATCATCCGTTATAACCTCTGTACCACCTAGTCCTTCAAAAATCTGGAAAATGTTCCTTTGGAACACCTCTGATCTGAGCAAATATCAGATGGCATGAATTTAAACTTGCAGTGTCCAAATGGTATGTTGAATATCACTAGCTCTGAAGTGGGTTCATCTAATTTGATTTGCCGAATGCATGTCCTGCATCAAGCACTGAAAAATCCTTGCTCCAGTGAGCTTTGCAACAACCTCCTCTACTGTCTTCATGGGATAGTGTTCCCATTTGATTGCTTTGTTCAAGTCTTCGGTCAATACAAATTTTTACTTTTCTGTTTTGATAACAACCATAGAATTAACCCAGCTTGTAGACTTTTCAACCTTTTCTATCACACCAAGCTTCTCCATTTTCTCAAGCTCTGCTTTCTTTTGTCTTTCAAGCAACATGAAGTCTTGCTGTATTCTGACAGTCTGCAGTTAGCTCCAGCCTTTGAACTGCCCGGAGTGTAGAGGGTTAATTTCTATGCAGTGCATAGAATGTTGAGCTCGAGCTCAGCTGAGGTCTCTGTCTGCAGCACTTTGAAACTCAACTGTCAGATTCTTTACTCCGCCTCACTGAACAGTTGCTCCGGAGATTTCTCCTTCTGCTCAGTTCAAAGTTGGTTAAAGTGTCGGTTTTCCGCTCAACTTCCGTAGTATTACGGTTCAGGGCTCTGTTTGCGGTACAGTAAGTACTTTAGGTAGTAGTTCTGGGTTGTTTGTGGAAATTTTAAAACCTTTCCGATCGGTTCAGCTGAACCGATCCAACATATTTGAAATCTGTGTGTTTTCCTTTAGTGTGTGGCTACTGGTCCTTAGCAGTTAAAAAAACGTGTTTTAACGTTTTTCTTCCAATACCTGTAACACATTTAGAAACCGATAAGGAGTCTTGCCTGGCGGTTGCTGAAAATAAGCGTGAGGTTTGTTAGGTTGGCCATGTCGGAGAACCCAAGAAAAAACAGGCCCACTGGGTTTCAACACTGCAGTGAGTGTGGGAAGGTCTTTGCAAAGGCTGATCCCCACACCACCTGTGTTTATTGTCTGAGTTTGACCACCTCGATACAGACTGCCAAATATAAACTTTCCTAAGTCTACCCTGGAAAAAGATTAGTGAGACTTAGGAAAAAGGAGCCGAAGTCTATTGACCCGGATGGCCAGCCTGGTTCGATTCGACCAAACCAGAAGGAGTGTCCTCTGACCAGGGCGATACTTCTTTGGGCAAGGGAGAGCCGATCCTGAGAATCTGTTCCTACAAAAGGAAGCGTAAGAAAAATCAGCCAGTTCGGATCCGAGGTTCATGTTCCAACCACTGATGAGATTGCCGAACAATTTGGATTGTTGAATCGCTTTGCCTGGTTCCTTCTGATCCGGCTCTGTTAGCCAGGGTTCAGTTCGATCGGTTCCTCCGGTTCAGGATTTTGCTCCTGAAGATTTTTATGAACCGAATTTTGAGGAGGAGGGGATTATGAGCAAGATGATGAGTATGATGGAGCAGAAAGTCTGGATGTGCCCATTGAACTGGACATCTCCCCAGACAGACCTTCTGGTGTTTCCCTCCTAGGCTCTCTGAGTCCCTCCCCACTATCTGTTCTACAGAAAAGTGGCTGAAACTCTCAAGCTCCCTATGGAGGAGGCTACAGAGGATCAAGAGGAGCCTGATTTTGTTGAAATGATGGACATCCCAGAGTCCAGGAGGTCTGTCTATTCCCTACAAAATCTTTTGGGAAACAGACACAAAAAATGTTAAAGTCTCCAAATTTTGTACCTCCTGTTGATAAAACAGTGGACAAGAGGTATACCTTATCAGGCTCAGACACCAAGTTTTCTATCAACAATGCAGCCATGTTGGGGTCTTGCAGGCTGCAGCCTGTAACAGAGCTAATGTTCCCTTGGCTTCACACCCCAGATAAAGACTCCAGGAGATGGATACCTTGGCAAAGAAACAGTACATGGCATCCTGTTTGGGACTCAGGCAGGCTAATTATATGGTCTGTACAGCCAGGTACCAGAAGTCCAGGTGGGACACTGTACTGGGACTGGCTAAACAGGCCTCCCCGGCTGGCCAGGAGCTGGAGGAGGTGGCTGCTGACGGGTTGAGGTATCTAAGGTACAATTTCATGCTGCTGTGGACTCCAGTGATGTGTCATCAAGAGTCATGGCTACATCTGTGGCTCTTCGAGAATGGCTTGGCTCAGGTGTACTTGCCTGTCACAAGACACCCAGGCTAAGGCCATGGATTTCCTATGGAAGGTAATTCTCTGTTTGGGGAGCAGACAGAGAATTACATGCCAAACAGAGAATCTACGTGAAAAAGATGGAGATAAGGATAAAAAGGCTAGTAAGGTGGAGGGCGGATGATGCTATCTCCGTAAAAGGGTGTGGTTAGCCCTCAAGGCTCTAAAGAAAGACAAATCTCCTGGGCGGATGGCATTCATCCGAGAGTACTATGGGAATTGGCGGACATACTGGCTGCACTCTCATGGAGCTCTTTCAACAGGTCACTTGAGACAGAGAGGGTACTTAGGTATTACGAGAGGCACATGTGGTGCCAATTCATAAAGGGGTCGAGGAAGTACCAGGTAACCATAGACCCATCAGTTTGACCTCGGTGGTGGGAATATTAATGGAGAGTATACTAAAGGAACGATTGGGGTGTGACTTGGAGGAGGTGGGAGGTCTGGATAGTCGCCAACATGGGTTTATGCCAGGTAGATCATGTCAAACCAATCTTGTGGAGTTCTACAAATGGGTAACATCAGAACTGGACAGGGAAAGCCTGTGGATGTATTATTCTTGGACTTCAGCAAGGCATTTGACTCTGTCCCCACAATGGTCTGGTGGAGAAACTGATGGGGTTAGGAGTAAGCCCTTTGATAGTCAGATGGATTGAAAACTGGCTAGCTGGGCGCACCCAGAGAGTAGTGGTCTGTGGGAGCTCTTGAACCCTAGAGAGGTTGGTAGTGGGTACTGCAGGGCTCGGTCCTGGGTCCGATCCTGTTTAATGCCATACATATCGGTCATCAGGGAGGGTATAGGGTGTGAAATGAGTCTCTTCGCTGATGACTCCAAGATGGGAGCAGTAGTTGAGGAAGAAGAGGGAGGTTGGCCCTGCAAGGGACCTGGACACCCTGGAAAGCTGGGCTCACACATGGAAATTAAATTTCAATATCACCAAGTGCAAGGTGTTGCATCTTGGTGGAAACCTAAACACAGGTACACCCTGGGAGGGCGCTGGAGGCCTCAGTAGGGGAAAAGACCTAGGGGTCATGGTGGATGCATGTATGAATAACTCTGAGCAGTGCAGGAGGCGGCTAGCAAAGCAAACAGGATGTTGGGATGCATCATAAGGGGAATCACCTCTAGGAGCAAGGAAGTGATTCTGCCACTGTACAATGGACTGGTTAGACCACACCTTGAGTACTGTGTACAGTACTGGAGACCACACTTGAAGAGGGACATACAGCTCCTGGAGAGGGTACAGAGGAGGGCAACTAAGATGATACGAGGGCTAGGGAATTTGATATGAGAACAGACTTGAGGAGCTCGGCCTGTTTTCATTGGAGAGGAGAGGAGAGACAAGGGGACGTGATAGAGGTCTTCAGTACCTCAAGGGAATAAATAGGGTAAACATGGAGGATCTTTAGACTAAAGCAGGGAGGTGTCACCAGAGGGCATGGTTTGAAGTTGGAAGGGTGAAGGGAAAAGAGGAGGAGGTTTGTCACTGAGAGGGTGATGGACCCTTGGAATGCACTGCCTGGCGAGCTGGTTCAGAGATCCACAGTGGAGGGCTTCAAGGGAGGGTGGGACAGACACAGAAAGTGGATGTATCAGATGATGGCCTGTCCCAGGAGGTGGGGATGGATGATAGGGGTTTCTGGAACACAAGGGAGGGAAGGCCTCGGCACCAACTAGGGATCTGAGGTTCGAACAGACTCGATAGACCGTAAGGCCTAATCTGCTGGCAAATATTATGTTAGTATGAATATAGGACCACTTATAGGAGTGCACAGGCCAAGGAGGGCAGGCAACTCCTCAAGGCAGCAATCTAGGGGCAGGGACAAGCCTTTTCATAGGCCTTTCTACCAAGCACAGGCCTCTTCTCTCTTCTCAGAGGGGTTCTTCAGAGGGAGAGGCAGAAGAGGGACGAGCAGGGCTGCATCCACTCCTCAGCCTAAGGCCCCTGCCAAGCAGACACCCTGATGGGTCTGCCCGGTCGACTCTCCTATCCCTGTAGGGGGCAGGATGGCTTACTTTGTCCAGGACTGGATGTCTGTTACTTCAGACAAGTGGGTCCTGGAAGTAGTAACCAGAGACTGGTTCTCAGCTTCTAAAATTTCGAAGATGAGAGCCAGATCTTTTCCACCTGCAAGTCTCTCCGAAACCCTTGCCCTAGAGGCAAGGTTTCATCTCTTCTGGCCTTAAGAGCCATAGAGAGAGTTCCTACCTACACTGGGGCAAAGGTCTGTACTCCAGGTACTTTCTTACCCCAAAAAGACAGGGAAGTGTGACCCATCCTAGATCTAAGATACCTGAACAAACATCTTTTAAAACCAAGGTTCAAGGTGGTGACTCTGGGAATAATTCTTCCCTCCCTAAGGCCAGGGACTGGCTAGCCTCCCTGGACCTCAAAGATGCCTACTTTCACATCCCCATCAGGTACTCCACAGAAAGTACCTCAAGTTCATGTCACCCTCGGCCATTATCAGTTCAAAGCAATGCCCTTTGGTCTAACATCAGCTCCAAGGGTTTTCGCAAAGTGCCTGGCAGTAGTAGTTGCCTTTCTAAGAAGGCAAAGATTTCCATTTTTCCATATCTGGACGACTGGCTCATAGTGGGTCAGTCTCCAGACCAAGTCAAGTCAGACCTGCAAGTGACTCAGCAAGTGCTCACTTCCTGGGATTTCTTCTCAACCTCCCCAAGTCAGTTCTTGAACCAGTGCAGCTTCTTACCTATAGGGGCAGAGCTAGATACTGTCAAAGCAAGAGCCTTTCTTCCCCTGGAAGGGCAAAAGTTCTTATAGAACTGGCTTCTTCCTTCAGCCTTCAGGTTTTCTGACCATCAAGGCACTTCCTTCAGCTCTTGGGCCACATGGCAGGTTCTACTGCAGTGGTCCAAGGAGCAAGATTCAGATGAGGGACATTCAGTTTCAGCTGAGGGCCTTGCTCCCAAAGGAAGGATCCTCTACCAAACTGATTCCAGTGACTCGGACACTGATCCAAGCTCTTCAGTGGTGGCAGGATCAGGACAATTTAAGGCAAGGGGTCCCATTTGTCACTCAGTCTCATTTGGTGGTCCTTACCACGGATGCTTCCCTTTACGGTTTGGGAGCCCATCTGGGGCTGTCACAGCCCAGGACTGTGGTCCCTCAAGAATCCTTCTTCATATCAATCTCCTGGAACTCAGGGCAGTTTTTCTGGCCTGCAAGCTTTTCAGTCCTGCAGAACAAGGTAGTTCAGGTCAGAACAGACAACACCATCACCATGTGGTACATCAACAAGCAGGAGGCACTCGGTCCACGGCCTTGTGCACGGAAGCCATGAAATTGTGGTCCTTGGCTTATTCTCTGCAGACCTCTGATAGCAGTCCACCTTCTGGGAAGGACAATGTGCTAGCAGATGCACTGAGCAGGATCTCCCAGGGCCATCACGAATGGTCCCTGGACCCTCTGGTGTTGAAAGTGATTTTTCAAGGTTAGGCACTCCAGAGATAGATCTCTTTGCAGCCCTAGACAATCACCAACTTCCTCTGTTTTGTTGCAGACCCCAGTCTTGGGCTCAGTCCCTCTGGATGCTCTGATGTTGAACTGGGAAGGCAATTTCTCTATGCCTACCTCCTTTCCTCTACTGTTCAAGGTTCTGGTCAAGGTAAAGTCACAGCTCTGCAAAGTGATTCTGATTGCTCCAGATTGGGCCAGGCAGCCCTAGTACCCCTGTTACTGTCCCTAGCAGTCCATCTTCCCTATCTCTTCCCAGGAATTACAACCTGTTAACCTCCTCTCAGGAGAGGATTTGGTACCCCAATCTTGGTCTCTCAATCTCAAGGCATGGCTCTTGAAGAGTTAGAGTATGCAGATTTCCATCTGTCCCAAGGGGTTCTGGATATTCTCAGAGCCTACGAGCCTGCCACCAGAAAGACTTATGACTCCAAATGGAAAAGATTCAGCATTTGGTGTTCAAGAAGCATGTATCTCCAGACACTGCTGAATTGCCTACAGTTCTGGATTATATGGTCCATCTTAATGGCCTAGGCCTCAGAAGAGCTACTCTCACGGTACACTTGTCAGCTGTTTCTGCTTTTCTGTTAGTGGGAAAACCTTCCTCACTGTCATCTCACCCTGTATTCTGTGAATTTTTCAAAGGGTTGCTTCATACCAATCCTTCCTTTAGGGATCCTGCCCTGCCTGGGACTTAAAATGTTTGCATTTCTCAACTTATGCAACCCCTTTTGAGCCTATGTCCTCAGCAGAGCTTAAGTACTTGACTTGAAAACTGTGTTTTGGTAGCCATTACCTCTGCCAGATGTATCAGTGAATTACAAGCCCTGTCAGTGGAATCTGATTTTATCTCCTTTCATAGAGATAAAGTGGTCCTTAGAACCAATAGAGGTTCCTGCCCAAAGTGGTTTCAGACTTCCATTTGAATCAGTCTGTGTCTCTCCCTGTTTTCTTCACTGATCATTCTTTCTCAGGAGAGAGGATGCTACGCAGTTTAGATGTTAAAAGAGCCCTTAGCTACTACATGGACTGTACAAAGGGTCACAGGTTTGATTCCCTCCAGTTGTTCCTCACTTATGGGGAAGTGGGAAAGGGCAAACCTGCCACCAAGAGAACTACTGCCAGGTGGATTGTTTCTTGTATACAATTCTGCTATGAGAATCTGGGAAAATTCCACCCTCGGGCCTGGGCTCATTCCACAAGAGGTACAGCTGCTTCCTGGCTGCTGCCAGGGATATCCTCTCTTAGAAATTTGCCAAGTTTCCACCTGGAAAACAGTCCATACCTTTACAAGCATTACTCTCTGGATATCCAGTCTAGGAGTAATGCTCAGTTTCTAACAGCAAGTACTTCAGAGCCTATTCCCAAAGTAGGTTTTGTCTGTCCTCCATGGAGGTACTGCTTGGTAGTCTGCAGATTGTCAGAATACAGCAAGACGTCATGTTGTTTGAAGAAAAATTACTCACCTTAGTAATTGTGTTTCTTCTAATGGAGTCTTGCTGTATTCTGACCACCTCCTGCCTCCTCTCAGAACCTGTTTTGGGAAGTGGGTGGGCAGGCGCAGTGTTGCACCCTAAGGGTGCTTCAAGCACACCCTCCACTTTATCTGGGTGCTTTGTATTATAATCTTTTATTTTGGATAGGTTTTGGTTTTGGGTTTCCTAACTTGATTCTTCCTTTGGGAATCCAAAACTTTCTATTGTCAGTTAGCTAGTTAAACAAATTTTACAGTTTCCACATAGTCAGTGAGTGTTCGCTCATAAGAATCTGACAGTTGGGTTTCAAAGTGCTGCAGACAAGAGCTCAAGCTCAACGTTCTATGCACTGCATAGAAAATTAACCTCTACACTCGGGGCAGTTCAAAGGCTGGAGCTAACTGCAGATTGGCAGAAGACAGTAAACTCCATTAGAAGAAGAGACAATTACTAAGGTGAGTAATTTTTTCTTTAGAGCAACGGAATCTTCCTGGGTGGGTGAATAACAGGGCACACAGACTTGTCAGTTTGATATGATGCTCCCCTTGTAAGCAACCTAACTCATCAAAATCTCTGAAAGCTCTTGACAGTGTATCTTTAGTGCTGTCCTCTGGTTTGTTGTTATGAGTAGTTACAGAAAACATTTTCTTAACTAGCTTCATTTCTAAGCAGGTCGGATGCGTATGACTGGTGTGACATTAGCATCACTACTTGAAATGTGGCCAAGTAATACTTATTTTTAAAACATGCAGGTAAAACTGATTTGCTCATTACATTCAGTTTGTGCCCTGAGTATGAAACCAGTCTTGCTCTTGATCGTTGAACTGCCTCCCTGGATTGCATTTCATACATTTTCAGCGCAGTGCATTGCATTGCGCCACTGCATCTAATTTAAGGCTCACATGTTTTCCTTATATGTTTAACAGTACTTTCCAATCAGTTTCTGCACTGTCTGTAGTCAGTGTTTCTATACAGAAAGCACTTTCACTGCTCG
Source organism: Neoceratodus forsteri (assembly GCA_016271365.2). Classification (NCBI taxonomy): domain Eukaryota; kingdom Metazoa; phylum Chordata; order Ceratodontiformes; family Ceratodontidae; genus Neoceratodus; species Neoceratodus forsteri. The sequence goes on from CM057459.1 coordinate 1,088,901,645, forward strand.
ATTCTTCGTTAACCACATGTACATTAGTTCTTCGGTTGCATGGCTGGTTTTGCTAAATGATTCTTCCGGTTGCACTTTTGCATGTTTGTCCAAGCGCTGGGTCACTCATCAGCTCGTACCACAACCGTGCTTCACACATCTAAATTTAGTACCATGAGCAGATGCACTTCCCTGAACATATTCGTGCCGTCTCTGTTTTTTCTTGTCTTAAAGATGCAGAATGCACAAACCCTTCCTCCTGAACTGCCTCACTTAAACTTTTAGGTGTGTTTCATTGAGCTCTGCAGCCCTGCAGAGATCTATTTCTCTAGCCAGGATCATCTGCTTCATGCAGTAATCAACATCTAACTTGGTCATTCTGTATGCCATATGTTATTCTATCATGATTAAAGAGTCATACAGCTCTCCAAACTCATACGAATTAGCTTTCAACCCCAGGTCTGTTACATAGGTGTCAGTGGATTCACCTGGACATTGGTTGCTAATATTAAACAGATGCCTTTTGTATGTCACATTTTATGGGGTTACAGTACCTCTCAAACTTGTCCATGATCTGAGATAGATTTTCTCAGTCATCTTCCCTCTGCCAGTCAAATGTATTGTACACCTCTAATGCAGCTAGACCAGCAACATGGAGAAAGGTCATGGCCTGCCCTTTTCTTGATTTCTCTGCAACCCACTGGCAATGAGGAATATTTCAAACTGCTGCTTGAACCTCCGCCAGTTCTCAGCTAAAGTGCCTTAAGCCATGGGTGGGGATAACTGCTCCATTCCGACACCATGTAATAATCCACACCACACAAGGAAAATCTCTTTCAGAATCTCATTTTTAGTTCCATAGCTGCGCCACATATTCCTGATAAAATAGCTTCTAACACAGTGTTTTAACACACTCATGCCTGAGCATGCATCTTGTTTCTTAAAGCACTACACATTCTTACATCCACTACCTTCGTGGAAGGCTATTCCAGGAATCCACCTCTCTTTCTGTGAAAGTACACCCGCATCTCCTGAATCTACCCCCACACACCAGCTTAGAGCATGTCCTGTCGTTCTTGAGCTCCTTTTTCTGAAAAATACTTTCCTCTTGTACCTTATTTACCACAGTGAGGTATTTAAAGGTTTCTGTCACATTCCCTCTCCCTACTGTCTTCAAGGGTGTACATATTGATGCTTTAGTCTTTCCTCATAGGGCTTTTGGTGCAGACCCTTCACCATTTAAGTTTCCGTCCTCTGGACTGCCTCCACTCTAAGTCCTTCTGGAGATGTGGTCTCCAGAAATGGACACATTACTCAAGGTGATGTCTTACCAACTATCTATACAGGGGCAACACCACCTCCTCTTTCTGCTGGTGATACCCCTCCTATGCACCACAGCATCTCAGTGCCCCCCAAACTGCCTTGTCACACTGCCTGGTCACCTTTAGATCATCCAGTAAGATTAACCTCAGGTATTTTTCCTGCTTGGTGACCATCAGTACCCCTCCACCCATTTTGTACTCCTTCTTCCGGTTTCTGTGCCCAAAGTGTATTATTTTGCATTGAAATCCAGCTACCATACGCTTGACCACTTCTTGAGTTTTCTCAGGTCTCTGCTCATCCATTTCATCCCTCCTGGAGTGTCTACCCTATGGGAGATTTTGGTATTATCTGCAAAGAGGCAGACCTTCCCTTCCATATCCTCTTCAGTGTCACTTATACAGACATTGAAGAGGACTGGTCTTAACACTGATCTGTGAGGCACCGCTGGTCATCCATGCTTCTTAGGAGTGAACTCCATTTACCACCACCCTCTAACACTTATCCCTAACCAATTTCTTACTCAGTTTACCTACTTTGGGCCCTCCTAAGTTACACAACTTGCTTACTAGTCTCCTGTGTGGAACAGTTTTAAAAGCCTTACTGAAATCTTGGTAGATCACGTCCACTGCTCCAGCCTGATCTAATTCCTGGTCACCCAGTCAAGGAAATGTATTAGATTTGTTTGATAGATATACCCCCCACTGCCCCATGAATCCATGCTGCCTCAGATCTTGTAACCTGTTGGATTCAAGATATTCCACAATCCTTTCCTTCAGCAGTGTTTCCATTAACTTGCCTACCACTGGTGTCAGACTGACTGGCCTATAATTGCCACCTCCTCCTCCTACTACAACCTTTGTGAAGTGAGACTATACCTGCCCTCCTTTAGTCCTCCAGAACCACTCCTGTTTCTGACGAGCTGTTAAAAGGACTGTCACAGGTGAAGCCAGTACCTCCCTGAGCTCCCACAATACCCTTGGATGCACTTGTCTGGCTCCATTGAGTGCTAGTGAGTATAGGGCTTACGGGCAGACTGGATGGGCCTAGCAGTCCTTTCTGCTGACAGTTTCTATGTTTCATTGCTTTGTCCACTTTCAGATAAGTGAGTCCCTTCAGGATTCTCTCTTCTGAAAAGTACTAGGTCCACCTCCCTCTCACAGCTCCTGTTACTTTTTGTTGTCCCTCCTTGTCCATCCTCGACCACCAAGCAGAACTATTTGTTCAGGATGTCTGCCTTTTCCTGGTCTCCTTCTAGGTCCCCCTTTCCCTTTTAACCTTACAGTCCCTCCCTGGTCTTCTTCTTTTTGCTTGCACACCTTAAAAATGTCATCCCTTTTGTTACTGCTTGGGCTATTCTCTCTTCAGTTTGTGCCCATGCGCTATTTACTACTTTCCCTGTTTCACTTTGTTTCCCTTGATACACCTCCTATATTCCTTCCTGTATGTCTCGACCTTCTGAATGCATCCCTTTAGCCTTCGCTTTTCCTGCAGCTTTTTGAGAACCGAGTGGTCTCTTTTTTTTCCCTCTTTCTTTTGCTCACTTGATGCAGAGTGTTCACCTTTGCTATTTCCCTACTACAAAAGTAACTATGCAGGTTTCTTAAAACATAAAATAATAAATGTTATACTTTTATCAAGTCCATTAAAAGAAAATGTCAATTATCTAAAGTAAGACCAATGTTCTGACTGCACTGTAAAGTCTTGTGTATGGTACTTGCAGTCCTGTTTCATCACTAGGCTTTTGTTTGCATCATGATACCAGTAGTTCGGAAAAAGTTCAAGTGGGCCAGTTTCAGGTTCCTGTAAAGAGGTCCTGTAAAATCTTTTTTTTCAAATACAGCTATGCTTCAGAAAGGTCCAAGGTCCAAAATTGATCCAGTTATCTTGGTAAACACTGATGTAAATTCAGCAGGGCCTCACATAAGCAAGGCCCTGCATAGCTACAACGTATAAGCGAGCTCCACCTAAAATCACTTACAAATTTCTAAATATGAATATTTTTAAAATGTAACTATTTCTGTATGCCTAAGGGGTTGAAGAGTGTCTGTTTCTAGTTTATCTAAGCAAAAGTCATGCTTTATGGATTCCTTAATAGTGTTGGAGCTCATTGATTCTTCACACTGCCTGCTGATTTAAATGCCTATACTTCACTGTGACAACAAGACATTTAGTAGGCTTACCAGGTTGTTTCCTCAGCTTTTCCTCTGTCCAGCCAAGTTTAGGCTGCCTAATCAGTCTAGTCTAGGCTCAAGCTAGCTGCTAGCAATGTAACTGTGCATTTATAAATTACTCCAAGAAGTAAAGTTTTCTTGGGATGCTTTTAGTGAACTGAACTTTGCAAAAATGCAGTAATCAGTAATCATACCACTAGAATGTTCTGGTGTACACCACTCTTAAAAATGTTAGGAGAAAAGAAATGGAGTCACGGTTTGGTGCTTTTTATGTTGGTGCGCTTGCACAGCCAACATCTTGCGGTGATGCAGATTTGGAGGTGTGGTCACTGTTGGGCGAATGCAAGACGCACCAGTAGGTCGTCCGCAGTCCCAATCCAGCCAGCAGCAGGGGCCGACACCCTGCCTAGCTAATGAGGTGAAGACATCACAGAAACCGTCGCTGCAATGAAAGCGAAGCTCTCATGCAGCATAACCTAACATGCCAACCCCACTGTGCAGGCAACATGCCGGCAGTGACTGCCGCTGTTGCCCGTCAACCCCCTTATTGTGTGCTGATGGAGGGGCCCAGTCCCGTCGGCATCATGTAATGCCCCCTTTGATTGCCAAGGGCCATCCCCTCGGCGTCATGCGCCCCAACAGTTTTTCTTTGCCGACGGGGCTCAGTCCCTGTCGGCATGTATCCCTCCCTCCCCTTGAACTTTGCCGATGGAGCCACTCCCTGTCAGCATAATGTGTTCCCCATTTTTTGCTTGCCGAGGGTGCCCAATCCCCTCGGCTCCTGCGGCCCTCCCTTTCCTTGTTTGCCGACGGTGGTGCCCAATCCCCATCAGCTAAAGCACACACCCACCCACACACACACTCAGGTGGCACGCTGGAAGCCCACCCAGCATTCCAAAGCACCTATTGAAACAAAACGGTCCCGATGTCTTTATTTATTTCTTAACCTATAAAGCAAAACGGTCCCTCGCATTTTCTAACCCCTCCCACAACCCACACCCACCCACTGCGCACTCCTGCCTCCCACACACACACACACACACCCTCACCCCATACTTACCTCCAGAGTCCGCGCGATGATCTTCGTGGACTGGGAACACGTCTGTACTCTTCAAAGCCGACCACGAACTGAGAAATGCGGCAAGCTGTATAATGGAATAAATTGGGTTTCTCAACTTTAATGCATATCTCGGGCATTTTTGGGAATTTGTACCCAATTTTCAACATGGGGTTTTGGGACCCCTTCTCATGAATTCTGGCACTGTCATATCGTTAATCCGTCCGATAGGTGATTTTGCAGTCACTGCGGAATCACCTTTTGGGACCAAATAACGGATGACAGTGCCCTATTCATGAGGTGGGCTCTCAAAAGCCTATCTTCTGAGATCAGTGGAAAAAATCACAAAATGGCTGTTTTACTTAGTATGCATTGCTGCAGTTACACGCGAGGTCAGAATTTCCAACTTCGCAATATTTTCATGCCAGATTTTCAATATTGTAATTTTTGTACACCTCCTTCTGAATAATAACAGTCATTTTTCACATCCTGGCCGAGATGTGTCTGCTCTCCGCTCACAATAGCGCGGTTGCTGTAGGAAATCAGTGTTCGGGCCAGATTATGAAAATGACAGTGACACTGTTCATGGTAGAGGCCTAAAATGCCTATGTTGAAAATTTGGTGATGATACTCCATAAAATAAACTGTATTCACGGTGCGTTGGCAGATTGCGCTCGCTCGTAACGTCATGCATTTGTAATAGTTTCACTCTGATTTTCACCATTGGCATTTTTCCACGCCTCTTGATGAACAGTACTGCTGTCATTTTACATATCCTGCCCAAAATGTGTGTTTGCACGTCCGGCACAGAATACATGATCGCTGCAAAATCACATTTGAGACAGTTTGAGAAATAACAGTGACACTGTACATGAGCAGAGGTGCTAAAATGCTTGTTGAAAATTTGTTCCAAACATCCATAATGATCTGTGTTACAAGCGCATGCTAGCATTTCCACGCACCTTTGTAACTTTGCAAATTTGCAATATTATATGCCACATTTTCTACACTGGCCTTTTTACACCTCCTTATGAACTGTACAGCTGCCATTTTCACATCCTGCCCAAAATGTTTTTCCCACTGCACTACTAAAGCCAATGCCAGCGCGACAGCATTCGGCATTGACAAATGCTTGTTTTTCTGTTTCCTCCATCCAGTATCTCTCCCTATTTGTGCACACAGTGATAACCACTGGTGTTCCAGAAAACAAATGAGATGTGCACTCAGATTCATATTGTGCCGTTGATGGTGCTAAGGCAATGAAACAAGCAAAGAGGACAGATTAGCATGCACAAAAGGAGAACGAGACTTTGACGGCAGATAAGGACCACTTGGCCCATCCAGTCTGCCCATTTCCGCACCTACTGGACAAGCTGCAGATTCTAGTTAACCAACAGCCTACTTCCTGCCACCCCCACAACAATTGCCTTATGTCTGTCCCATGCATGTTTGAATTCCCCCACTGTTTTAGACCCAACAACCTCCCCAGGAAGAAGCTTCCATCGTCCACCACTCTCTCCGTGAAAAACCAGATTCAGCAGAAAATTCAAGGAATGAGGACTGAGTACACAAAATGATAGATACAGCCTGAGATAGCTGAGAATGGAAAGAACAGTGGTTAGGCTCCCCTCGTGTTACTGTTCACTGTGGCTTCCTAACTCCGGCGCTAAAGGGCTCTGACATCACTCCAGGCTTCCTTGGATTGGTGCCTTGCCAATTCTGGCCAGGATTCAGTGACATTAATCTTAACTAAACAATGTTAAGGTGACTTACAGTTGCCCGCTTTTTGTTTGTTCGTTTGCTTCATCCCAATCGATTTGCTTTGTGAGAAGTAACCACCAGGTGGTGTTCCAGTGACTCACTGCAGTGCAGGGTTGTAAGCTCCAAAATAACCAGTGGTGTTAAAGATTCAAACTTGAGTGCTGTATCAGGGCAGCTACAGTCTGCTCATTAGTGAGGTAAGTCAGTGTGTTAGCTGATTGTGATTTTTTATTTACTTTTGAGAAAACTTTGAGTAATATATTTAGATACAATTTATCATATATTTGATTCATTTTCTGCATTTGTTTACCCTCTGTTCTTCATTGCTACTGTAGGTTCTTTTGTATGAATAGGATCCTTGAAGCCAAGAGTTGATCTGCTCCTGTTGTGAAATCCTTTGCTGAACTCCTAATACTCTTTTGTGACATCAGTCTGGTGCTTTGGAAATGAGCAGTATGTCACAATTAGAAAAAAGTATACTTCACCAGAGGATTACCAGCAGGGTAGAACACTGTAGGGGAGAAGGATCCTGTTTCTGTGTAAATTAACAATTTCAGAAGTATAACAATAGAAATATAGAAAATCTGTAACATTTAAAGAGCAGCAGATGCCTTTGGAAAACATAATATTTAGATACAAGTGAGCTTGTATTTCATATACCTTGTATGGAATTATTCTCTCCATTATTTATTACTGAAGAATTCCCACAAAACAAGATCTTTATCCCTTAGAGTTCAATTGTCTCTGTAGCTTATTCCGTACTTGAAATCGTGACTGCCTGTTGTGACATCACAGTCTGTTGCCATAGGAATAACTGTTACAAGCAGAGTATTGTGACATCAGGTTGGGAAGAAGCAATGGGATCTGATGAAGCCTCAGGAAACAACTATCCTGTTTTTGAAGCAAATGACCTCAGTATTAAATGATAGGGATAAGAAATATGCAGCCAATGAGAAATATAAGCTGCTTTGCATCCAGATAGTATGTTTTGAAAGTTTTTCTTGAGGTGTTGGTGGTTCTTTAAACCTCATCGTATCTAAATACCATATTTCACTGTCTTGAAGCGCCCGAATAAAGGGGCAGCAGAAATAAATAGAGAATAATGGATATGGAAGTGTGTGTTATGAATATTTTTCACACGAGGTGTGCGATGACCCATAAACCTCGAGGCTGACTCAGAGGTTTATATAGTCATTACCGGTGTGCTCATAAACACTGCCTAACTTTTATTTGTATGATTACTGGTGTATAGACTTTGTGTGTAGGCGTTCTTGGGTGAGAGAGAGAGAGAGAGCGGCGAGCATGGCCGAGCAGTGTTCGTTTTGGTAAATTACTGGTGCAAGCAGTTCAGTGCAGAAGACAGTTTCCCCACAGTTTCCATAGACTGCCAGTGAGTCCTGCTGCGAGACCAGACACACACACACACACACACACACACACATTCTCTATTCTGCTGAGACACGCTGAACACGGCACACACACACGCAGTCTCTCACTCACTTGCGCTCGCGCTTTCTCTCTGAAACCAACTGTTTTTTTCTTACAGTCAGGTGAGACACGTCCTGGATCGCACTTGGCATCTTCCGATCCAGACAAGCGCAGGATCAACCAAATATTTGATATTTAAAATGCTAGCTGAAGAACAAAAAGTAATTAATAACGATTGTGAGGGGTGAGAAATGCGGCTCATCGGTAAGTGGAGCCGCCATGTTTAAATATACTGTTCACCGCCCACACAAAACGTTCAAGCCAGCGGTGGCAGGAAGCAAGTGAATGACGGCCAGGACCGGCATGAAAAAGTTTTTCAGAGCCGTAATAACTTTCGTTTTCCAGGTTATTACGGTTTAGAAACTAATAGCGGGTTGACAAAGCGGGTCACCGTAATTATAGTTTATTAATAGAAGCTGCCCCGATTTGTAGCGCAGATTCTAAAGAGGTCTCTGGCTTTGAAAATGGCGAAATACTCTGTAGGCAGCTGTTTCCCATTCACTAAGATAACTTTCAACTAGAAAGAAAAATCAATGAGCACAGGTACTGGTACAGAACAAGAAGCTGTGGTGTTCTCCAGTCGTATTGAATCATCCAAGTGTTCCAGACTGTCTTAACTTCTGATCTGTGACATTTTTGGTGGAGCTCTGGTAAGGAAATATTTCTTGGCCTTTCATGAGCAGTGTGACAGATAAAAGTGCTGTGTGCAGGCGGGAGAGTAGTACAGCAACAGAGGACGTGAGCATCTGGGATCGAGATTGGACTATTACTCCAATAGCTGTCTGCCTGTGTGTCTGTTTGTTGAAATGCTGTCTTCAGGCAGGAAGGAATGAGAGAATAGGAACTGTGAGCAGGCAGGAAGGAGACAGAAAGGCTTTATCTGGCTGGTAAAAACACAGGTTGTTAATTAAAGCCGCCCCGAATACAAGCCGCCCTCATTTAGAAGCCACAGCTGAAAAGCGGAAAAATGTAATAGAAGCCGTGGCTTTTAAATGTTGATATAAGTATTATGTTTCTCAATGTCTGCCCAGAATTGCCAAACTCCTTTGACATACTTTTCCATCAGTGTTCTTTGGAATTTTCTAGAATCCACATCTGAAATTTGCTGTCCATGTTACATGTTGTAGCTTTCGCAAGGTTAAATTGATACTTTTCTATAGTACTTAGGAGATTCTTGGTGGTGGGAATCATCTTTTACTAATTAATCATTTATATTTTTGTTTTTCAGATCATGTTTGTAGGCTTTACCGAAGAGCCAGATGCTATTCAGGCACAGGTGATACAAACACTCTCTTTTTTTTTAGAATTGTATGTTATGTGATGTGATGGCTTTTCATTGAAAGATAATGTAACTATATTATCTTACTTCATAACTCTGATAAGATAATGTGACTCTTTATATTATCTTACTTCTCGCTAACTCTAATTCTGACTCAGCCCCTGCAACGGAGATGGGCACTTTGCTCAGGTATTTGATACTAGCTCATACAGTATCTGAACATTTTACATTTTTTTGGGGGCAGTTAATTGTTATTGTGTATTGTCTCTGTGATTCTGCCTCTTTAGGATACTATAAATAGTCCCTCTGTGCAATTTATTTTCATATATTGCTTATATCAACAATTTTGACTCTGTATATAATTCTCTCAGTATTTATTCCTTACCCTGCATTGTTTGTATTTCATTTTTCCTTGCCACGCCTTCTTCCCGCCTCCCAGGCCACAACTGGAAAGCGAGCTTGTCTGGACTGTTTGCTTACGTGGTAAAATAGTGACATACAAAATAATGGCAGATAAGGGCCTCATGGCCCATGCAGTCTTACCCTTTTGTTGCATTGCTTACTCTGTAGACCCCTCCAGGTCTCGTCACTTTCTTTTCCACCCTTAGCAATTCCTTATTATTCCCTTGTGCTTATCTCAGGCTTTTATAATCCCGACACTGTTTTTGCCCCACCACCTCCACTGGAAGACTGTTCCAGGCATCCACCACCCTTTCTGTGAAGGTATTTCCTCACATCTCTCCTAGGTGGTTATTATTATAATATATGGTTCAAATAAATAAAATCAATGCACATTGCAAGGTAAAATCACTGTTTCTCACCCCAGGGGTCCTTTAACATCAGTAACAGTGTGCAGCAAGCTGACTAGGTTGAACTGCTTGGAGGTGGAGACTATGATATGAACTAGGTGAATTAGCCAATCAGGAGAGAGTTGGAGGGTGTGCTGAGAGGAGCCTGCCTAGAGAGCACCAGAACATTTTTCTGACTGACTGAGAAAACTACCTCTGAGGTGCTCTCTCTCATCTTGAGAAAAACACTTTTATTTGCCTAAAAGCGTTACTTTTGTGCTGAGACTCTGAGTATTTTGTTTTTTTTTTACTGTTAGAAGGGTTTTAGTGGTTCCTGGGAACCGTGATTTCCCCTTCTTTCCATGGCTCCCCTTTCTCTTTTCTGAGGTAAAACTTTACTGCCTTGATAGTTTCGATGGTTCTTACGTTTAGTTTAATAGCGGGTCCTTATTTTACCAGGGCGCTATTTTTCTAATTTTCTTCACATTTTTGCTGTTTTACATCACGGTTCTTTACCATGAGGAACCAACGTTTTTCAATTCTTCTATTGGGAACCAATAATTTCAGCATTTCTGACAAATTGGCATGTCAGAAAAGCCAAAGAAGAACTGGACCACAGGTTTTAAAAATTGTGTAGTACTACCAGAATTGTGGCCAAAGCTGATGCTCCACGCCTGTGTTTACAGAGCTTAGGTCCAGCTCATTACTGTTCACTTTGCTCTAGATTTTGTTCAAAAACTCTAAGAAACAGAGCAAAAGGTTAAGAATGATGGCTGCTAAGGTTGCCGACGAGGAGCTTCTAAGAATAAAGGCTCTAACCAGGGTGCTGATGAAGTGCCTTTTAAACCTAAAAAGAGTAACAATAAAGATGCTGATGAAGTGCTATCTCAAGAAAAAAATGGAAACCAAGGTGCTGATGAAGTGCCTATTAAGCCTAAGCCTTCTAAGTGCACTGATGAAGTGCCAACTACTAAAAGAAAATCAGAGCAGGTCAGTGATGAAGTGCCTGCCAAGAACCCTTATAAAGAAAAACATGCCACTGCCCCTCTCCCTACTAAGCATGGAGAGATGTCAATAGGCAGGAAGCATAAGACAAAACAAAAACATTGAGCACCAGGAGCATAATCCTCCAGACTTACCAGGGGACTTACTCTCTGTTGAAGAAATGGCTGAAGCAAGGCATCTCTACCACCGTCTTCGGATGAGACGTTAAACCGAGGTCCCATCTGCCTGGATTGGTGGTAGTTCAGGTGGATGTTAAAGATCCCATGGCACTTATCGAAAAGAGTAGGAATTTTTATTGAGAAGACATACAGACAAATAAAACATACTGATATTTACATATTTACAGAATTAGTACGTAGATACATGAAAGGCATTATCATGATTTAAACATTAAAAGGTACATATACAGAGGCCAAAATTCAAGAGTCATAGTATCCAAACATTTAAGGTAGATTAGCCTAATGTTTGCAATTAATCCATAATAGCATACATTTTCCTCAGCATATCTCTTTGTGTCCAGAGCCTTCAGTTTTTGCAGAGAGATGCCAATATTTCTTCCCATTTCTAAATAGGATACCATTTTCTGCTGAGTTGCCCATAAACACCGGATTGCCATATATAATACCTTATAATTGACAATGTTACATACAAGGTTTTCAGGGTGATACTTCCCCATGCCACCACATGTCCATAAATCAATGCAAAATATGATAACTGGGAAAATAATGGCTCATTCCAAACTTTGCTAGATAGTCCAAAAATGTGAGGCATATTCACACTCCAAAACAAATGTTTGCTGATTCCAATGCTGAACACACGACTGCCTTAGGCAGTATCTATCCTGGACCTGTTTATGTTTATTATTATTATCGCACCTAATTTCCCATGAAGGCTGAGCCATACTGCATCCCATGCAAAATCTGGTATGCTAGAAGTGAGCACAGTCAAATTAAATTGCAAAAAGAATCAGGACATTCCCCAAGGATAGACAGTCCCTATCTTTCACAGCTAGGATATGGGCATATAGGTCTTTTCTACTCTTTACCAGAATCATATCTTTAGTGATATCCCATTTTATTAATATTTTAACAATTCTATTCCATATTTTGGGAGATCTGAAATCTGTGTAAAGAAATAGTTTCTTTTGAGACCATGCTAAGGCACCAAGATTCATAGTGCACAACAGTTGTTCTTTCCAAATCTTATATCCAGGTTTAAAGGCCCACCCTAGATTGTATGACACAAATATACTATAAAAAGGCAATAGGATGAATCATGCCTAGACCTCCTTCTGCTATCTTTCTATAGGTTATTGCTCTTTTCACAGGATTAAGCCTGCTCCCCATAAAGCCTGAAAAATGCTATATATATAGTAACCCATCTGGACTGAGGAGGAGGAATAACATAGCTAACATATAAAAAATCGGAATTAACAAGGTTTTATCAGGAGAATTCTCTTTTCTTCCCTATTGCCTGGCCCTTCCAACTATTCACCAAGTGTTGTGCAATCTGTATTTTGTGTCCCAGTTCTGACTGGCCATATCTGTGCCCCGAATACTACGCTAATATAGGGATAGTACTTTTCTCAATTTTAAACCCAGAAAATGAGTTGTTCTCCGGAACCGAGTATCACCCAATACTATCCTAAACTTTTATGGAGGTTTATCTTAGAACCAGAAATATCAGAAAAAGACTGATAATGTTCAATAAGAACATCTTCATTTGTAGCAGGGTCTATACATACAACTAGATCGTCAGCATAGGCTAGTGTTTTTATCCTGGGTAAAGTAGGACTTAATTCTGTCCCTTGAATTCTAACATATTGTTCTATATTCCTAAGAAAACATCGATACAAAAGACATACAGCAAGGGGCTCAAGGGGCACCCTTGTCTTACACCCCTTTTAACACTAATGCCTTTCCCAATCCACCCGTTTGTATTGGGGGTCAACATGGCATGTTTATATAGAACTTTCACCCATCCAATAAATTTTTCAGGAATCCCATAAGCAGTTAGGACATTAAACATATACTGATGTGATATCTTGTCAAAAGCCTTCTCCTGGTCAATTTCTATTATGTAGCCTTTCAATTTATGTTTTCAGCTCTATAAAAATTCTCTCTTAGTGCAATTAAATTATCTGTTTGTTTTCTATTAGGAATTGCACATGCCTGAGGGGACTAATTAGTTCATCTGCAACAGATACCAGTCTGTTCATTAAAGGTTTACTTAATATTTTGAAATCCACATTCAGAAGACTAAGAGGTCTCCAGTTTTTCAACTCCTCTCTATCCGTTTTTAAAAAGCAGAATTAGTGATGCCTGGTACATGGAACTAGCTAGACAACCTTCCTGTAGCATGCTATTATATATTGCTGTCATGGCTGGTATCAAATCTTCACAAAAAATGTTATAAATTCAGCCCCTATTCCATCTGGCCCAGGGCTGAGTCACTTCAGACTTTTATAACATTCCTTATCTCTTCTCCCTGTATCGGGGCAATTAAATGACTTTTTCATTGTCCACAAGTGAAGGTACATTCTAGAATCTGTTCTTATTATCAGATATGTGAGTTCAGAACCAAATGTCTCTAAAAATGTGCATGGACCAAATTCAATATTTCTTTAGGAGAAGCAGTAGATTGTTCAGAATGTAACCTTAGTTTATTTAGGAACCTATGTTCCACTTATTTTTGAGTCTTTAAAGGGATCTAATGCTCCTTTTTAATGTTAGTGCCAAATCTTAATTCCTGCTCCAAGGTTTGGCTCTGTCATACTAAGGAGCACATTTGTTTTAATGTCTAGTATTTGGTTATCTAGATTTTGTTTTAATGTTTCCGATTTTGAAATTAGTGCTTGCAGTTTTGCTCTTAGATGTAAGTATGTCAAATACCTATGGTATGTACTCTCTCTTGTAGTGTCTGGAAAAACTGTTTCCAGGATACTTTGTATTTTCACACCAGAGGGCAGCACTATCATACATTGCAAACACAGATACCCTAGTTCCCATTCCTGTCTCCAGGCTTTCTGCACTTGTTCATTTGTTAAATTGAATTGTTCAACCTCCACAAGTTCTTCTTAGTTCTTGGAGTATCTTTCCAAGTAACCTTTATTGTTAATGATTTATGATCTGAAAATTCTCTCCCAAAGATTAGCATTCAAAATCACTAAGATTTCAGAAACAAAAACAAAATCAATTCTGGTGGATAAATGTCCTTTAAAAAGTGTTTCTACCATTTTTAAACTTGTCCCTATAGGAATCTATTAATTTTGCATTTAAAATGATTTTGTTAAGGGCTGTAGAATCACAAAACATTTTGTCAGTTTTCAGTCCTCTGTCTGTTGTCTTAAGGCCACAATTAACATCACCAGCCCAAACTAATAATCTAGAGGTATGTAGGTATGGCTGAACTTTTGAAATAAGCAAACCCTAAGAGCTTTAGTCTGTGGTGCATAAGTATTGATTGTCCGGAATCTTTCAGAATATAAAGCGATGTCTAGCATTACTGCTCTCCTGGGTCAATTTCTACTAGTTTAGTTACTTTGATACAGGATTATTTATTAAAATTCTACCCCATCACATCTTTCTTGGCCTGCTGACCAGAAGGAAGACCCTTTAACCCTAAGTTTTATAACTGCTTGTAACTCTGTGTGTCTTTAAGCCTGGTGTCCTGCAAACAAACAATATCATCATTCTCTTGAGCTAAAGAGTTTAAAACTACAGTCATCTTAGCAGTCCCTTTAATGCCATTTACATTTGTTGATGTTAAAAGTAAGGAGTCCATGTGTTAAAGGCTAAAAAAAAAAAAAAAAAAAGGAAATGCTAACCACATCAAGACGTTTTGCTATGTCTCCGTCTCCTTGTCCTTTGGGCAATATGTGTATCCCTCCCCATCATCCACATCAGAAATAACCTCCGTGTGCCAGTGTTTGTAGGAGAGGTATCTGATAACTCTGCCTCTGAAACTTCATCTGATTTATCTAGGGCAAGAGCCTCATATCTATTTCCTTTTCTCCAAGATTTTGTCCCAGAGGCTGTGCCTAGTTTCTCTTCCTTGCTTTTACATTTAAGAGTTTTGCCTGACCTATTCCTTTTAGTGGCTGTTTTCCTTTGTTTTGTCTCTTGGCTGGGGGTGGGGGTGGGGGCATGTTCTCTACTTCAGCAACATCAGCTATTCTAGTCTGTGGTTTGTCAGAGATTTTACTAGTGCTAGGAGAAGTTTCTGAAAATTCCTCAGAGGGACTTTTACTTGTATCTGTTTTAGCAGCAACACTAGGGAGAGGGGTCCAGAAAAGGTCCCTGAGTTGCTGCAGCAGCAACTTTTGGGCCTGTAACTGTTGTGCTCTATTTATAAAGCCATCCTGGGGGGCAATCTTCATGATTATGGGAGGCCCAAGGGCACTTCCCATAACCATGTCCTGTGTTCTTACATAAATTGCATTTAAAAGATTTACACATGCTGAGGAATTGTGCCTGTAATCTAAACAATGGTTACATCTGGGGTGTCATGAGCATTGCTCAAATGAGTACGTGAACCACATTTAAAACATGATTTTGGTTGCCCCATGTAGAATAAAACACCCTGTCCCTTCCCAGATAAAATGTACTAGGCAGATGCACAGGCCCATTATTTGTGGAAAATAATTTAACCTTTATTTTCCAGCCACCATTCCATATTTGTTCACTATCTAAAATAGGAACAGGCTTATCTAGAATTTCACACCTTGCCTCAACCAGAATAGGATGGGATACCCTCATTACGAAACATGACAGTGATGTATTTAACTGCCGGTTTAGTAAGAGGATGGCCATGTAGGGAATCCATAAAGGGCTATTTTTCAGAGACTGAAATTGAGACCAGAACCTATCTAAACTCGAGATAGACTTGAAACTAACATCATAATTTCCGTTACCTAAATGAATCAGAGCAAAAATTTCGGAAGAAAAAATGCATTGTACCCTTTAACAGCTGTTTAGCAATATAAAACCTATCTGGAGGATCCTCCAAACCACCCTAAAATAAATCTCACAGCATTTTCCTCAGGGCTGGTTCCCCTTATTCTGGTGTAAATCCGCTTGTTTAAACATGGGGTCCAACCAAGCTTTTTTATTTGGATCCCTCAAAATATGTTCTACAGGCCCCATTCTAGGAGGAAGTTCCTCTTTGTTGACTGGTGCTTGAGATTCTTGTTCTGTAACCATGGCCATGTTACTTTTGTTACTTGCCTCGTTGGGGCCCATTTCAGGTGAATAATGACTAGTAGAAGTAGGAAGGCAGGGTTTGCACACATTATTCAGCTTTTTAGCATTTAAAACCTCTCAGATGAAACTTCAGTCCTGTATTTAATAACAGTTTTGTCCTCTGAATCTGCTTCCCAGGTACCAGTATTCTGCAACCAACCCGCACTCTCAAGCGCTTACGGGCAGGACCAATTCTTTTGTAAAGCTTTCAGTTCAGCATTTGTCTCTGCATGTCTCAATGGGGATATGCGCTGTAAGTGCAGGATTTACAGTGGGTGTTTGAATTGGGACTTCCTTCACTGGAGTGGCCTTTGATTGTGGGGCTCCATGAATATTCAAAGACCCAGTCTCGTCTTACAGGGAGAGGAGGCTTTACTGGCTCTTGGCACACAGCTTCCTGCTGCTTACTACTGCCAGCCAAAGAGGTCTCAAGTCCGAGGAAAAAGTTACAGAACCTGCAGGGAGATCATTCTTTGCCATGTCATCACACAGCTGATTCCCATGTGAGTCACCACACAGAACTATCTGAGAACTTTCAGGCAAATTTGACAGTTCATTTTGCAGCGCTTCATGTTGCGACTTAAACTGCTCTTCTTTTCTTAGTAGCTCTAAAACTAATTTCTCTTTATCTGACACAGTCTTAACATTATCAGGCAAGGTGAGCGGTACCTAGGTTTTTCTTCAGCATCCTCCATGATCTGAGACCAATCCATGTTATCTTCAAAGAAACATACCGACATCATTCTCCTCCATTGATGTACTTAAGTCTTTCTCACTTGCTGAAACTGCAGCCTCCAAAGCGATAGCTTTCTGACATTTCCTCTCCCGTTTGCAAGTTTGTAGGCCTTGAAACCAGGCCTCCTCCTTGCAGCATCCTGCTCCCCTGCCACATCAGCACTTCCTCCTCCTCCTGTGCCCAGCTGCAAACTGAGCCCCTCCATCCTGTCCACAGGAAGTGACAGCACCCTGCAGGCAGAGTGGGGAATTTCCCGGTGTCCTGGCCAAATTTCCCTCATTCACTAAAAATACCACCAACAGCTTAATCTGGTTCAAGGTCAGTTGGCATTCATCTGTATCCCCTCCCGGGTCGTGCCTGAAAATAGGCAAGATTTGTCTAGTGCACTTACCTGGTCAACAAAAGCTAAATAAATAAGACTCTACAGAGCATGGAACCCATTTTCATGCCACTGCTAGTCAACCTTCCAGTGCAGCCCCTCTGATGCAGGCAGCTTTCTTGGGAGGATGAGGATTACTATGGTCCAGGTGATGACTGGGAAAATCCTTGGAGCCTGATGTTCCCTGATCCAAATTATGGAGCTTCCCCAGTGATCAGGAGGATGCTTCCTCGATGCTAACCTTCTTACAGCATATGATGTACACCCTGGATCTCCCCTCACAGGAGTCTACACAGGGTGATGAGGAGGATGAAGATTATAGAGACATGATGGGTCTTCCCCTCCAAAAAAGGTGGTCTTCCCTATATATATATATGGCATTCAGAAAAAGCACTGTGAAGCTGCTACAGACCCTACTTCTCTGTCTGGAGTGGACAGAAAATAGACAAAATTATCAGCTATCCAGGACTGACACTGATTTCCTGTATGTGTATCCTAGTCACTAAGGAGTAGTATAGCAGGCAGCTTGTGATAAGGCTAACGTCCTCTCCTCCCAGCCCCTGAGATGGAATCTAGGAGACTTGACTTCATGGCAAAAATCCTATACTTCAGCCTCTCTCCTCCTGTGCCTTTCTTCCTACCAAGCTATACTGCCAAGTACCAAAAGGCTCTTTGGAACTCTGTTCTGACTATTGCCCAGCATAAGCCAGACACTATGGTCCAGGATGTAAGAGAGAGCAAAACTGCCTTGGAAGCTACTAAGTTTCAATTTCATATGGCAGCAGATGACAGTGATGCAGTCTCCAGGGTTATGGCCCAGGCCATCTCCCTCAGGCTCTTCACTTGGTTAAGAACAACCTACCTGTCACAGGACCTCAGTCCAAAGCTATGGACTTCCCTGTGACAGAACTCCTCCTTAGTAATAGAACAGAGATATACATGAGGAAGGTAGATGAGTACAAAATAACCTACCAGAGTAATACCAGAGGAAGGCTCCTACTAACCAAAGGGCTCAGAACAAAGGGAATAGGGGCAAGGGTTACTTCCTTAGACTCTTCTTTCCATATCCTATTGTAGCAGGGTCTGAGTTACTGTCCTCTGGAGACCCCCTTTTGTCCCAAGACTGTTGCAACAGCACCCTATTCTTTCACTGTGCCTGTACTTCCTTCTTTTTCTGTAACCCCCCTTTCTGGTTCCCATTAGGTAGGAAGGCCACCTACCTAATGTTCTTGTTATCCCTTTCCTTATTTCTCACTAATTTCATCACCAGAGGCAGTCCTGATCCTAATTACGTCCCTCGGCGATCGATGCACACTCACCTACATGTTCGTTACACACATTGCTTCACGAATGTGCGCATCGCACGTAGCGGTAGGCGTTCTGAACAATCGCTTTTTCTCCTTCTAGCAGCCTGTCTAATGTGGGAAGGTTGTTTTCAGTGCTGTAAAATGGTATTTACATAGTTCTTTGTACTAGAAAAGCCCCACATGGTAAGACAAAAGCACCTGAGTCATGTCAGAGGAAGCTACATTTCAGTACAGGCATTTATAAAGGAGTTATGGAGCTGGAATAAAACGAATGTAAATGCTAGCCTAGAGATTCAGCCTGCATACTGAATGAATGTTTGAGCACAAAGCCCTACTAGCCTTCTAAAATTGCAGTTGTCCAGGGTTACACTCAGAAAACACACAGCTCTAGCCTGCAGACCAGTTAACCCTGGTTTAGTAATGTTTGCTACTGTAAAGAGTCATTTCTAAACAAGTGCTGAAATAATATTGTTTGGTCTGAACTGTATGGTTAAAGAGAGTAGGTATAAGTTTGTTACCTGAAGCACAATATTTGATATATTATTGGTTCCTCATACTCAGTTCTGTGACCTTATGTACTCAGGTCTCCATTCCAGCTTAATCTCTGTTTAAGCGCTGGCATTAACCTTCCTAACATTTATGCAGAAACTATGTGGGAGGAGCCCAGAGAGCATAGAAACAGCCCATGTATGTGGTACAAATAAGTTTAAACTTGTTTTTTTTTCACTCCAGCCCTTCTACACATTTAAGATTTCATTTATCAACTTCTGGAAATATCTAAAATAATATGTATTTGCATTATAAGCTTTTGATCCTTGTTATATAAGAAGGAGGGTTTTCTGGACCACATGTCCACTTGATACTATATAAGTAAGCAAAGAGCTGTTCAAAAGTTAGTCTAGTCCAGGGTTCAGCAAGGTGCTATCCCCAGTTCCTTAGTCTGTTCTAAGGGACGTTGATTGCTTGCTCATCTATTTGGAATTCTGCATTTGTTCCTTGGAAGAAGTATTCCTCCTTGCTTTATTTTTTTTTCTTGTAATCGAACAGTTCGCTTTCATTTACTGTAGAACTATTAATAAGCTGTAAAATAAATATAAGCTATAATCGCACTGTCCTTAAAGCGCAGCATTAGTTTTACTGGCGGTCATTAATTTCTTTTTCAGCAGACCACGTGGTACTGTTTCTAGGAACGGCGACTGCAAAAGTCGGCGTTCACAACACAGACATAGTGAGACAGTGTTTCATTATCAGTACTCATATCATGTTATTAATGCTGTACTTCATAATAAAAGGAAAGATTAAGAAAGGTCGTGCTTCACTGGGTTACACTATCTCACTTACAGTATGTAACTGAATGAAATGCTGGTCTGTATCTGGGACACCACACAGGACACTTGGTTACTGGCTAATGGGAAATAGCAAGCAAATGGGAACAATGAAATAAATTCAAGCCTTACTTAAAGTTGGGTCTAGGTCAAAAGAGTGAGTGAAAATAACACGGGAAAAATAGCGGGAGACATAACAAGCGCTGAGGAAAAACAAGCCAAGCTGCAGACACTGCTGCAACTCGGGTGGGTGAATGATGGAGGTGGGGGAGATTGAATGCTGGTGCAGGGAGGTGCACAGAACTTGGACAGGAGGCATATTATGTAATGAAACTCTGCAGAGCATGCAACCCAGGTGAGGGGAGAGGTGTGTTGAAAATGTTATCATCTGTTACATGAGATCTGTCTGTAAGCTTGATGCTGTAAATTACTGCAGCTGACAGTAGTCACTAAGATTGTTGAACTGTCCATTACGGCAAGCATGTATAAATGTAGTTTCTCATTACAGTTTCAAGCAATAGCATAATTCCAATTATTTGGAAAGGAGGTGGCAAATTAGATGGAGACTATGCTGAACAGCCAGTAGCAGTGCTACGATATTTAATCGGCGCAATCGCAGATTCAAAACGCAGGTGCGCCATAAAACTTTATGCTGCATCATTAATAGTTCTACAGTATTTGTTTTTCAAATAAAACTGCTGCAGTACATTCCATCTACACTGGTGTCAGAGTCTTATATCCCAGTATACTTCCACACTATGCCTGTGGACTATACACAAATGAGAGGTTTCTACAGAGGAAGAGACAGGAGAGGGCAAGGAGGGGTACCTCACCCCTGCTCCTGCCACAGTATCTAACCCCTGATTCCAGTATCCAGGTTTCCTTTCCTCTACCAGTTCGGGCAGGGTCTCCCACTACTTCCAGTCCTGGACCTCATAACTTCAGACAAGTGGGTCCTGGAGTTAGTGGAAAAGGACCTTCCCCTTCAGTTCAGAAAGTTTCCATCTCTTAGGGGTCTCTTCCTGTCAAAACTCCAAACTTCTACAGAGAGACTTCTTCTGGAGTTGGAAGTACAGAAGCTGCTAGTCATAAAGGCAATAGAAAGTTCCTCTTTCCCAGAGAGGCAGAGGTCTCCATTCCAGATACTTCCTTGCAGAAAAGAAAACCAAGACATGGAAACCTATCCTCGACCTGAGGCATCTGAAACAGGCACTTACTGAAACCAAAATTCAAAATGGTCACTCTCAAAGCAGTGATTCATTCTCTTCAGCAAAGAGACTGGCTAGTCTCCCCAGATCTCAAGGATACCTATTTTCATATCCCAATAAGGCAGTCCCACAGACAATTCCTAAGGTTCAGGCTGCCATCAGGGCACTACTAGTTTGCAGCCTTGTCCTTCGACCTTTCTTCTACTCCAAGAGTATTCACCAAGAGCCTAGCTGTAGTGGCAGCTTATCTCAGAAAAGGGCATTTCAGTCTACCCATATTTTGGCGACTGGTTCCTGGTGGGCAACATTTCTTTGAAAGTGGAAGCAGCCCTCAACATCACAGAGCAAACTTTACAGTCTCTGGGCTTCCTTATAAACAAAAAGAAGTCCCATCTGACCCCAGCTCCTTACTTTTATTGGAGCAGAGCTGGATACACAGCAAAGCAGGGCCTTCCTCCCGGCAGACAGGATAAAAATTCCTATCAATAGCAAACTCCTTTGTCTTGGGCCAGCCCAGGCCAGCCAGACACTTTCTAATGCTCCTGAGACACATGGCGTCCATGACAGCAGTTGTTCTAGGACAGCAGTTGTTCTAGGAGTCAGATTCCAGATGAGGAACATACAGTACTACCTACGGGTTCACTGGTCCCAAAAAGACATTCTCTGTCCAAGCCAGTCCCAGTCACAAGAACCTCAGCTCTGGACTGGTAGAAGGATCCTGCCAACCTGTTGGTGGGAATCCCTTCCAACTGCCTTCTTCCACGATGGTCATTACTACAGATGCCTCACTTTGGATGGGAGCTCATCTGGACAGTCATTCAGTCAGTGGCTCCTGGACCCCCAAGGAATCTGCAAGCCACATCAGTCTTCTGGAGCTCAGAGCCATCTACATTGCCCTGAAGTCCTTTGCCCTGCAGCTAATGGGCCAGTCAGCGCAAATCAGAACAGGCAGCACCACTGCAGTGTTTTACGTAAACAAGCAGGGTAGCACAAAGTCTACAGTGCTGTGTACAAAGGCAATGGAAATTTGGTCCCTGCCTACTCTCTTGGCATCAGCCTTTCAGCCATACACCTACCAGGCAAAGACAGCACTCTGGCGGGACATGGTCAGTCGCATCAGCCAGGGGCACAACGAGTGGACTGTGAACAAGCAGGTCCTTGCTGCAGTCTTCAAGAGGTGGGGCCCACCAGCAATAGATCTGTTTGCCTCTCACCTCAGTCATCAGCTTCCTCTGTACTGCTGCATGCCCCGGCACTAGGGACTCTTCTGACAGAGGCCTTGTCCTTGGACTGGTCAGGGAGGTTCGCTTTATGCTTTCCTTCCCTTTCTTCTGATACACAGAATGCTTCTGAAGCTAAGGTCCCAGCCTGCAGTGATGATCCTGGTGGCGCTGGTTTGGCCAAGGCAGTCAGAAAAGATTTGCCTGCTTCTGTTTGAGGCTGAGAAACTTGCTATACTGCAGAGAACAAACTAGAACACATTTGAGGAACTGGGAACCTGATAAGACATAATATTGTTGGGGACTTGTTAGGAAGGTAAGCTTACGCTTTCTACAGAAAGTTTCATTTTTGCTTATTGGCATTAAGAAGAGAATTGCAGGATTGCATTAAAGTGTAGTAGTTTTATAACCAGAAGGGGTGAATTACAACTGAAGTTGCTTGATTCCTGTGCTTGAGACCTGGATTGGAAGGATATTTGTGCAACATTTTAGAAGTGTCCTGCTGGCTGAGGAGTGAGTTTTTATCCCTGGTTTCAGAGAAGGGTTTGTGTATTAGAATCAGACATAGCAAAGTGTCTACCTTGAAAGGCCTGCTTACAACACAGGTGTCACTAGTCAATCAATTGATTCTAGGTGGGGCTTTTATCACTGAGCTGTCTTAGGCAAACTACACAGTGAGAAGTCAGTCAGAAAAGACTTGCCTGCTTCTGTTTGAGGCTGAGGAACTTTCTATACTGCAGAGAACAAACTAGAACGCATTTGAGGAACTGGGAACCTGGTAAGACATAATATTGTTGGGGACTTGTTAGGAAGGTAAGCTACGCTTTCTAGAAAGTTTAATTTTTCTTATTGGCATTAAGAAGAAGTGCAGGATTCCATTAAAGTGTAGTAATTTTATAACCAGAGGGAGGAATTACAACTGAAGTTGCTTGATTCCTGTGCTTGAGACCTAGGATTTGGAAGGATAGTTGTGCAACATTTTAGAAGTGTCCTGCTGGCTGAGGAGTGAGTTCATTTTTATCCCTGACTCAGTAGAGTGGTTTGTGTAGGAGCAGTGGTCTAGTAAATTGTGGTGTTGGTTGAATTACTATAAAGGGCGGTACTCACGGGGTGGTGGAGCAGTGATGTATTTGATTGTTTCTAACAGTCACCCAGGGTTTTAAATAAACTTGGAAAATTGATTAGCAGTTTTGCACGTGGAAGTGCTAATCAACTGTAAAAATGAGTAGCACTTGCCTCAATTTCATTAGCAAAATAAAAATGCTTAAATGTATATAACAAATAAAATTGCTAATTAAAATCAGCTCTGTCTTTGCCTCATCTGTTTCAGTACCTTCCCACACACATCTCAGAACCACACCTCCCCACCCTTGTACCCTTTGCCAAACCCTCCTCCCACCCATCTCAGTGCCTAACCACCCACCCACTGTCCCTTTGCCAGAATAGGGTACCTGCCAAAACCCCACCCTCAGCCTACCAGCCCATGTCCCTCTTACCAAAACTAAGGTATTTTTCAACTGCCACAACCCCCTCCCAATCATACCTCTCAATCTTTAGGTACTGATGAGGATATGGACACTCAAAATGAGGGACAGTGATCATAAGAGGGACACACCAACATGCACATAAAAGTGTATAATGCTGAAGAACCACTTTACTATCTGCTTCCAGCACTCCAGGAGGCATGTAGGAAAAGAAAAGCATTACAAATTCCCCTAGGGGCCATATAAGACTAGTATGTAGATACATTGTGAAAACATCCTAACAGCAGGCAAGGAAAGAGACACACTAGGATTGCACCCACAAATCAAATCAAAACACTCTCTGCACAGCATATCTTTAGAAGTGGTGCCAAAACATTTTTGTTTTACCAGTGTTAACAACTGGAAACTAATAAGGGCATTTTAAAATTGGCAGACTCAACCTGAAGTATTTGTCGAATCCTACCTGAGAACAGACATGCCAGAGGCATACCTCTCAACCTCCTGCCTGGTAAATCAGGGACAAGGCTTAAAAAATCAGGGACAAAGGACCAAAATCAGGGACACATTTTCAAAATTGGTGTTATCCACTCAGGAAGCTGGTAGAATAAAGGGCTTAGTGTAAAATGCATTTTCTGAGGAAGAACAAGATTGTAACTTTAATGTTTGACATTATTTTGTGCTTACAACCCCACTGTTTGGTCACGGAAACACAATTTTTAGGAGGACACAGTAAAACTTTGAAGTAGAATCAGGGATGTCCCTGAAAATCAGGGACAGTTGAGAGGTAAGGCCAGAGGTATAGAGCAGACAGTAATCTTCTGCATAAGGCTGACACTGAAGCACCTCTTAGACTCCTCACCAGCCCATTCAAATAAAGCCAAAATGTTATCTGTTTTGTTTGCAATAAAAATCATTTTGTGCTTACTGCAGCTGCTGTTCTGTTAGTTATCGATGCCATTGCAGTCATGAGGATGCTCCGGACGCCTGTCTCTTCCCATTCGGCTGTGTGTGTCTGTCTCCTGGGAACTCCCTGTGCAAAGTGCAACCAGAGTTCTGGGAGTCACTTGGGCTGTACAGAGAGGATGGCGGGGGTATCCTTATACTTGTGTGATAGACTACGTTCATCATGGCGGAAACCTGCAGTATTTTTTTTTTTTTTTTTTTACAGTTTAAATCTACCACATCAGCACTATTGGTGGGGATTCCCTGAAGCACATCTAAAACAAGGACGCATGTGTCCACAACAGTGGAGAGAATGTCGATGGGGACTGTCCCACAGTGCAGGGGAGGCGGTGGTAACCATAGATTTTTCAAACTGAAAAAATAGAGAAAATGGATCGCACTTTTTGCGATCCAACTTTATTTTGTCTAGCTGAACCAGCTGGTTTGCATCGCAAACTGAGATGCAAACTGGCTATTTAAACCCTGGTCACCAGTGGTTGTGGCTCACCCATCCACCCTTCCCTCACCCCACCCATCCCAGGCGTGGCATTAACTCTATAGCCAAGATTTTGACATCACTTCCTCAACAGGTCTTGGGCAGAACTGTCATATTCTTAATAATCCAGCACAGTGCATAAAGGGTAAGTACACACAAAAAAAAAAAAAGATATTTTGTATATTACTCATTGTATATTATAAGGGAGAGGGACATGTGGGGAGTGGTGCAATGCACTGGCTGTGGGTAGCAGTTTTCCGGAGACATTCTGGAACCTGCATTGCTGGCCTATTTGCAGGCAACTGTCAGCTGTGAGGGAGGAAGTTGACCACCTCCAGGCTGAACTGGCAAGGACTAAGGAGGCCTCCCCACCCAAAGAGCACCAGTTCCATAGCCACTGCCTCAGAGGTTGCCAAGTGTGAAGAGCAGTTGGACCACAGTGGGTTCTGGGAGGGTGAGGGTAGTGGAACAGAGGCGCAGCCCCTAGTTGTACCTCTGCACAAATCATATGTCAGACTGGCAAATCAAGGTTCCTCTATGATGACACCTCAGTGAAGACATCCACAAGGTAGACCCACAAAAGGGTGGCAAGGGACACCACAGGGAAGGAAACAGCTTCTGATAGGGGACTCAGTTGTTAGGGTTGTAGACCTGGGGAAGGGAGAGAAGAGGGAAGTAAGGTGCCTGCCTGGTGCCATGGTTTGAGGACAGGAAGCAAATCCTCAGGATCGCAGGAAGCAGCATCACAGGAGAGGGAACTAGATATTATTGTCCACCTTGGGACAAATGACTTAGCTAGGCATGAGATCAGTGCAGTGCAGGATGAATTTGTGGAGGTGGGAGGGCCTCAGACAGGTAGCAAGCATGGTAACCTTCTCAGAGGTGCTGCCAGTCTATGGCAGGGTGAGTCTAGGGTACTGCACACCATGCAGTTTAATGAATGGTTGCAAACTGGTGCAGAGCACAGGGCTTTGGCTTCATTGGGGACTGGGGTCCACCTGGAGATGAAGGTCTGTACTGGCATGATGGTCTGCATCTGTCCAGGAAGGGAAACAAGCTCTAGGTGACAGGTTTAAATACTTCATTGGCAAGCTTTTAAACCAGCCAAGGGGAAGGTGCTGATAGGAAGCAGGAAAGTTCAAGCCTCCCCACAAAACATGGCAGGTAGTAGGGTAAACACTGAGGTACAGAGCTTGACAGAGGGCAGGACAAGGGTAAATGGAAAATAGATAAGGGCAATAAGCAGGAATGGGGTAAAAAAGGATAAAGCCAACATTAAATGGAGGCAGTGAGTACCAGTGTCTATAGTCTGGGAAACAAGATTCCTGAGCTAGTAGCCCTAATGGAAGAGGAACACTTGGATATTGTGGCAGTCACAGAAACATGGTACACGGAGAACCATGACTGGGATGTCAACATACCGGGTGCACAATCTACAGAAGGGACAGGGAGTGTAAAGAGGAGGTGGAGTAGCTCTACATAAGGGAAGGAATCAAAGCTACAGAACTAAAAGTAAAGGGAGGACAAGAGGCACTCTGGGTCACCTTGAGACAGGGAATGGCATCACAAATTTCTCACAGGGGTTGTATACAGACCCCTATCTCAAGGAGGAAATGGACAAGAAAATGATAGAGGACATTCTCAAAATGGCTAAAAAGGGAGATACTGTTGATGGGGGACCTGAATATGTCAGATGTTAACTGGATGACATGGACTGCAGCCACATCCAAGAGCAGGGTCATTCTCGATGCCCTACAGGGAGCATGCCTTAGACAGCTAGTGGTGGAACCCACTGGGAGGAGCAATATTAGACCTGGTACTCTCAAATGGAGAGAGGATCACAGATTTAGAAGTCAATAGACATCTGGGAACAAGCGATCACTGCACAGTGTGCTTCACAATAAACACAACCATGGAGACAAGCCATACAAAGACAAGGATATTGGACTTTAGAAGGGCTGACTTTGGCATAATGGGTGAATACCTGAGGAATGCATTAGCAAATGGCCAGAAAGGAGGGTGGAAGAACAATGAAGAAAAATCAAAACTGCCATCATGGAGGCAACAAGTCTTGTATGTGAAACAAATAAAGAAAACGAAGCGGAATTAAAAAAACACTATGGTTTTCAAAAGAGGTGTCAGGGAATGTTAAGGAGAAAAGGCTGCATTCAAAAGTATAAGAAATCACAAAGGAGCACAACAGGGAACTGTATCAATTAAAGCAGAAAGAAGTGGGGAAGGCAGTCAGAAAAGCAAAGGCCCAAACCAAGGAAAAGGTAGCCAACTCAGTTAAGAAGGGGTCAAAACCTTTATAGGTGCATTAGGGAGCATAGAAAGGTTAAGGGAGGATAGTGAAGATTAATAAAGGAGAGGGAGGTGGGCAGAGGGAGACAGTGAAAAGGCAGAGATATTGAATGAATACTTTGCTCAGTATTCACAAAAGAAGAAGAGGAGGAGTTACCTAAACCAAACAATAGAAGCACTCTGGGTAGTGGGGTTGATGCCAGTCCATTTACAGAAGAAAGAGTCCTGAAAGAACTCCTAAAACTCAAGGTGGACAAAGCAGCGGGGCCTGGCAGGGATTCACCCTAGAATCCTAAAAGAACTAAAGGAGGACCTAGTGACACCACTGACCACACTTTTTAACAAATCATGGGAGGATGGGGTGGTACCTGAGGACTGGAGGAGGGCAGATGTGATTCCCTTCACAAAAGTGGGAGCAAGGCAGAAGCAGAAAACTACAGACCTGTTAGTTTGACCTCAGTGGTGGGGAAAATGATGGAATCGCTTCTGAAAGAAAGAAAGAAAGAATTGTTGAGTACCTAGAGGCCAGCAGGGCACAGGACCCAAAGCAGCATGGATTCACAGCAGGAAGGTCATGTCAGGCCAGATCTAATTGATCTCTTTGACTGGGTGACCAAAGTAATAGACCAGGGAGGGGCTGTGGATATGGCCTACCTAGACTTTAGCAAGGCATTTGACACAGTCCCGCACAGAAGATTAATAATCAAGTTAGCCAGCCTGGGAGTGGGTCCCAGAGTGGTAGCCTGGGTAGCAAACTGGCTGCACAACAGGACACAGAAGGTAATAGTGAATGGAATACATTCCGAAGAAGGGGTGTTACTAGTGGAGTACCTCAGGGCTCAGTACTGGGTCTAGTCATCTTTAACATCTTTATAGGTGATACTCCAGAGGGTCTGGAAGGAAAGGTATGCCTCTTTGCAGATGACACAAAGATCTGTAACAGAGTTGATACACAAGGGGGTAGAAAGGATGAGAAGGGACTTGGCAAGGTTGGAGGAATGTTCTGGCAATGTAGATTCAATGCAAAGTAATGCACCTGGGAAATAAAATCCAGGAGAAGAGTACACAATAGCAGGGAGGTACTAACAACAACAATAATGGAAAGAGATCTGGGGGTAGTCATATCATATCAGGTGACCTAAAGGTGGGTAAGCAATGTGAAGTCGGTAAGGAGAGCCAGGAGGATACTGGGATGCATAGGGAGGGGCATCACAAGTAGAAAGGGAAGTGGTTATCCCTCTGTACAGACAGTTGGTAAGACCCCATCTGGAGTACTGCATGCAGTTTTGGAGACCTCATCTATGCAAGGACATAGACAGGATGGAAGCAGTCCAGAGGAGGGCAACAAATGGTGCAGGGTCTACATCAGAAACTATATGAAGAGAGAGAGAGAACTTAATATGTATACCCTTGATGAAAGGAGGGACGGGGACATGATAGAAGCTTTTAAGTAGCTCAATGGAATCAACAAAGTCCAGGAGGGTAGCATCTTTCAGAAAAGAGATGTGTAAGAACAAGGGGCACAATTTAAAGATAGAGGGGGATGGCTCAGGGTAATGTGAGGAATTTTTTTCATGGAGAGTGGTGGACACATGGAACCACCTTCCTGGAGAGGTTGTGGGGTCTAAAACAGTGGGGGAATTCAAACATGCATGGGACAGGACGTAATGCAATTATAGTGGGGTTGCAGGAAGTAGGCTGTCGGTTAACTAGAATCTGCAGCTTATCCAGTAGGTAGGAAATGGGAAGACTGGGTGGGCCAAGTGGTCCTTATCTGATGTCAAAGTCTATGTTTCTATGGTACTCTCTCCTGACCTGGCCTGCAGCAAGCCTATCTGGCTTCCACTCAGTCACTCTCTCCTGACTCTTCCTCAGACAAGAGTGACTTATCCTAGTCTGCAGTTTCTTCACCTCAAAACCTGGCTCTTGTGGAGTTAGAGTACCCAGATTCCCAGTATTTGGAACAGGTCATTAAAATCCTGAGGATGGCCAAGAAACCTTGTACCAAGAAAACATACGCAATTAAGTGGACAAGATTCTCTTTGTGGTACAAAAGGCAGCGTATAAATCCTCTCAAATCATCAGTCCCTAATCTTTTAGACTATTTGGTGCACTTGCAGGCCTCAGGCTTGAAGGCCTCATCATTGAAGCTGCACTTATTTGCAGTTTCTCTTACCTGTCCATAGGCAAAGAGCAGTCAGTCCTTTCTTTGCCTGTTTTCAAAAGTTCTTTAAAGGCATTCTCCACCTTCAGCCCCCAATCAGGGTATCTGCTGCTCTTGGAGCCTTAACCTGTGCATTGCCAAGCTCACGGAGTTACTTTTAGAATCCATGGCTATGGCCCATCTAAAATATGCCACTTCAAAGACAGTCTTTCTAGTTGCCATTACCTCTGCTAGAAGGATTTCAGAGTTGCAAGCACTCTGCACAGATCCTAACTACATTATCCTTCATAGGGACAAGGTAGAGCTCAGAACAAACAGGAAATGTCTGCTTAAGGTGGTCTTTGAATTCACTCTTCCTGTTTTATTCACTGAAAATCCACTCCTGGAGAACAGAGACTCCACAGTCTGGATGTGGAAAGAGCTCTGTCCTACTACTTGGAGCACACCAAGCAGTTCAGGGCTCCACTACCCAGTTTTTCCTCACCTAGGGGAGGTAGGAGAGGAAGGCCAGCTACTAAGAGAACTGTCTCTTGATGGATAGTCTCCTGTATTCAGTTTTGTTATGACAAGGCTGGTAAACAGGCCCTGAGGGCCTCAGGGCTAGGGTTACCACCTTTGGATGAGGTAAAACCAGATCCAAAACCACACCCCAAACTCTGCCTCTGGCTCCACCCCATTTTATGACTGGTGAGTATATCACTCCTCCTCCAAAGCCATTTGTAATGTTGGAATAGACGTTACTAGTGATATGAAATTATTTTTATACTGTTATTTATTTGATTTATTTATTCAGTTATTTATTTTTATTCTTTGGCAATGACGTTACTCTCCCATAGGCCACATAGCCTATTTTACAGGAGTGACTCAGGAGCACAGGAAGGTTAAGTGACTTGCCTCAGGGTCACACAGTATTTAAGTGGAGGTTGGGGAATGAAACTCCAGTCTGCTGAATGCGCCAAGCTCAGCCACAGCTTATTGCTCAGCCCTCTGTTAAACACTGTCCCATTTTCCTTTCCATGTCAGCCATGTATTTTGATTCTTTGACCAATTTTGATAACTTAGTTATCAGTGATTGTAGTACCCTAATACTGCACTGTGTTCCCTTTACCTCAGCAGCTACTGCTGTTTCTTTTCATATTTCTAAGACATTCCATAATTTCAGATACACCATTCCATGCTGTTTATCTGAATGACCCATCAAAGTGTAGCTAATATCATGGACTGTTCAGGTAATACAAAAATTAGAGCAAATGTAGTGGTAAAGCAATAAAAGTTAGATTATTAATTTAACAAAATGAGTTTAAAACTTACCATAATATAGAACAAACAAAAGAAACACATGAGAGCACATAAAGGTGTAAAACTGTTTCCTGTCAAAGCAGTAAAAGACCATACTTAAAATTCAGAGTGGAAAAGAATAGGTTAATTTACTGCTAATGATCTTAATGACTATACTTTACACCTCTTTACGCCTCTCAGACGGTCTGGTTTTACAAACAAAGGCAGGTCTGAATGACTGTGACAGCAGAACTTCTTTGTAACCTGGACATATAATGCCATGAAAACAGTGAATGATTTGATACATCAGTTTTAAGAGTATATAAGCACTCAAAATGGCCCAAAACCGGACTGCATCTAACAAAACTGGATGACTGGTTAGGACCCTAAAAACCAAATTATCCAGTCAAAACCGGATAGGTGGCAACCTACTCAGGGCCCACTCTACCAGATGCACTGTTGCCACAATGGCAGCTGCAGGGGACATCCTTTACATGGTGTCTGTAAAGCAGCTACCTGGAAGACTATACGACATTCAAAAACATAACTGTTTGGATGTACAGTCAAGGTCTGATGCCAGATTTGGCAAGGCGGTCCTGCAGACCTATTCCTAAGTAGGTTCTCTACCTGCCTCACAACTGCACTGCTTTATAGTCTGCACACTGTTACTGATGCTAAAGGACCCTAGGGTGAGAAGAAAAATTACTCACCGTAGTAATATTGTTTCTCCCAAGGTGTCCTTTAGCATCAGTAAGCTCCGCCTTTCCTCCCCAAGTCACCTAACTGATGAGGACTCTGCTTCCTCAGTTCCTTTGCCAAATGTGTTCCTGAACTTTTGTATAGCATTTAAAAGCAAAGTTTACATGTTTTTCAATAATCTGTTCATGCTGTTGCATGATTTTTGAAATCCTGCAGGTTTACGCTTAAAATGGGCATGCTTCCCATTCTATCTTGAAAAAAAATCTGGTGCTTTCTGGGCAGGCTCCTCTCAGCACACCTCCAACTCTCTCCTGATTGGCTAATTCATCTAGTTCATTATCATAGTCTCCACTTCTGAGGCAATTCAACCTAGTCAGCTTGCTACACACTGTTACTGGTGCTAAAGGACACCTTGGAAGAAACAATATTACTACAGTGAGAACTTTTTCTGTCTATCTACTGTATCTATAATAAAAGTAGTTGACCTTGGGCATCCTTTGTCCTAGTGGCTGCTCATGGTCTCCCCTGCTCTAGGGGACCTGGCCAGAGTTAGAACAAGTAAGCATACCTCTCAAACCTTCATCACCCAAATGTAGGACATCATCCCTCCAGCTGTGAGAAAGGAAGACTGTGGTAATCTGCATTAAATCATAGAGAAGGAGGCTAATAACTCTGGGATAGGATTGCTTTTATGTTTTATTCAGATTGCTGATGGAGGAGCACAAATTAATGTAAAATTCTGCTTTAAAAATCTTCATGTAGAATGAGATAGCATCTTACCTTTGTGGGACAGAGGCTCCATGATAAAGTTGATGTCTTGCAGTGTGGGATAGATGAGAGTGTGCAGCTGCCTGCCTTTAATCTCCCCGAATGGCATCATAATATCATGGAGTTGCTCATAAGGCACTGTCTAAGCAATTGAAGGACTAACCTTGCTGGTAGCCCCCAAAGAAATGACCATTACTGAGACTAGGCAGTATAGGAGATGGGGTGATTCCAGAGAAATGGAGTAGTACCAATGTGGCCCCTCTGCACAAGAGTGACAGTAGGGGAGACACCAGTAATTACAGACCAGTCAGTCTCACATCAGTGGTGGGAAGTTTATGGAGTCCCTGCTGAAGAAGAGACTGATGGAGTGCCCTGAACACATGGGCTGCAGGGCCACCAGCAACACACTTGTACAGAGGGGAGGTCATGTCAAATGAAACTTATAAATTTCTTTGGATAGCTAGGAGGTGGATCAGAAGAGGGCAGTGGAAGTGGCCTGTTTGGACTTGGTAAAGCCTTTGACACTGTACTACACAGTGGGCTGATGAAGAAACTTTGCAGTCTTGGGGATGGGGTAGGAGGTGGTATGCTGGGTATCTAACTGGCTGAAAGATAGGCAGAGGGTGGTGATAAATAGTCACTTACAGGATGGGAGAGTGAACAGTAGAATACCACAGGCATCGATACTGAGCCCTGTCCTCTTCAGTGTCTACATAAGTGAGATTGACAGGGAACTGGAGGAAAGTACATTGTTTTGCAGATGACGCAAAAATTTGAAACAGTGCACATTCATGAGGTGGTTGAGGGAATGCAAAGGGATTTGGGAAACTAGAGGAGTGGTCTAGGGAGTGGCATCTGGGTTTCAGTGCCAAAAGTGCAAAGTTGTGCACCTGAGACAGGGGATACCCGGGGCAGTGTTTAAGATGGAGGTACTTACAGTTACCAAGAAAGAGAGGGACCTTGGAGTGATCATATCTGATTATCTCAAGGTGGCACTGTAGTGTGACAGGACAGCAGGTAAGGCAAGTCGGATGTTGTGGTGCATAGGGAGGGGATCTCTATCAGGAGAAGGCAGGTGGTATTGCCCTTTATTAAATAGGTGCTGAAAATCCTATATTCGATTTGTCAAAGCGGGTCACTGACCATGGATTAATTTCTCCTGAAAACCCAGTTACCTTACTGCACTACAAAATCTTTAGTGACAGCAATGTAAAGTGACCTTTTCAGATCACTCCACCAGAGAAACATGTAAAAACTACAACTATGGCATCCTCATTAGGACAAATCCACCTAGTGGAGAACTACAACTATAGCATCCTCAGAAGGGCAAACCCATTAGGCGGAATAGCTGTTTTATTACAAATGCACGTAAACAGTGTTTTTGTTTGTAATATTATTTAGATAAATCTCAAAAATAAAGTTGCCCATTTTATAAGTGGATTAACCACTCCAGAGCAAGGGTTTACTGAGCATTAATCCATGCCTGGGTGGTTGAAGTTGCTAATCCTGCGCCTTGTGCCTCACAACCTCACCCTCTGGTGTGGAATAATGTTAGTAAACCCATGCTCTTTCATGGGTTAATCCTCCATATTGCTCACTTGTGGACCCCACCTGAGTACTGTGTCCAGTTCTGGAGACTGCAGCTTTGCAGATACATCGGCAGAGTGGAAGCGGTCCAGAGGAAGGCTACTAAAATGTTGTGGGAACATGAACTCCCTAGAGGAGAGGTGTGAGAGGAGAATGACTTGAGACCTGTAAGTACCTCACAGGTGTGAGCAGAGTGCAGGAGTGGAGTCTGTTTAATAGAGGAGGAGCACCAGAACATGGTGGAATGCTATGAAGCTTTGGAGGGAGGGGGCATTTAAGAGGGATGTGAGGATAATATTTCTTCACAGAAAGGATGATGTACGCCTGAACAGTCTGCCAGAGGAGGTGTGTGTGTGGGGGTAAAGACAGTGGGAGCTTCAAGTGTGCATGGAATAGGCACATGGGTACAAAAATAGAGGTAGGGAGGAGGGAGGGACACCTATGACCAAATGCAATCGGAGTGTAGTGTTAGGCAGGAAAATAGGCAAACTAGATGGACCTACCTGCCCTTTCTACCAACGTATTCTGTGTTTCTGTGTAGTATGGCCTAGAGGTTAGAGTGCCAAATTATAAACCTGGATGCCCAGCAGGATCCTGGGTTTGATACTCATGATCGCCACTTGCGTGCTCTATGACTCTGAGCAAGATATGTCCTTTCATTTTTAGTTTTGGATTACAAGTGAGCTCAGCTTTGTGCCCTGTCAGTATAGCATATATAATACAAAGAGAACAGTTACAAACATCAGTACCGAATTAAGCAAGCTATTTTCATTTACGGTACAGTCATAGAGAGTAAAACAGATTTAGAACAGTTAGTTTACAGATTTAAATAATGCCCTCAGACCAAGATTTAAAGCTTATATGGAATTAATATTCCATTTTCAGTGGTGTATTTGGTCAGTCATTTTAATGCACCATCACGAACATTTGCGGGCAAAGAACTCCAGATTAGAGGGCAATAAAAACTACAATAAATGATAACTCAATGAGTCGATTTGATTGTAGAAATTAGCGTACTTAGTCTCTGTGTGCTCCTGGTCACACCCGAAACCAACTTTGGCTCAGTGTGCCTTTCCCACCAAAAATTCTCAAAAAGAAACCTGTCTAGAATACAATACTTATTTGTATTAAACTGGTCTGTTGGGATGAGCACAGTCCACAAGTGAATCGTACATGGGTTTTGTGATTAAAAGCGTTTAGTCAAGGCTTGCTTCCTCCAGTTCTCTGTCAGTACTAAGTGTTGTTTCAGGTAGTTAAAATGATGCTGCTAATTAACATTTTATGATAAGTATATCAGTACTTGCAAGTATTTGTTTCGTTTATGTTGTATGTACTGAAATTTGATTTTTATTGTCAAGAAATGGAAATGCAGGTTACTGTAATCAAGGAAGGAGGCTTGAAGGGTGTATATGTTTGAACTAAACCAGGGAGCTGCAGTTTTAGAATGAGTTATTTTTACAAGTATTTATTTAGTAGGTTGTGGGTTTTGTTCCTGGCATGCAAGCACAGGTTTCAATGTGTGAAATGTTGCACGTTCATAAGTCCTTGCAGAAAATGCTGTGCAAATATTTGTTCACTGAACAAGAATCTTGTAGATGCATTGCTGACTCTTAGTCTTCATACAATCATTAACCGTATTATTCTTCGTACACATCATCATGAAAGTAAGTCCTCATGCTGCCAAACCGTAAATATACCAGATAAGAGGTCACACATTTTAGACCTTTCCACTGGGTGGCTGAGTTGAATGACGTGTGGTTAAGGGTGTTGTAGTTTCAAAAACCACATTATGTAACTTAGTATAGGTTTCATAGGTAACCTTCAAGCCAACAGACTTGCATCCATAATTGCTTGCCCTGTAGAACTGAGTAGTTAAATTACTGAAATGTTGGTCAAAGTTAGTTTTGAAACTATTCGTACTAGTGCTGTCCACAACCTCTGATGGAAGTTCGTTCCAGGGTATCACAACCCTTTGACTGAACCAGTGCTTACACAGGTTACGATTCTGTCTGAAATGGACTAGCTGACTGTCATGCCTCCTACTACTACACCAACTGGACTTAGGCTACATACCAACCTCTGCCCGAAAGATGTCATCTCCCATGATTCAGTGTAAAAACACAGATCCCCTAAATGTCCTATAATAAAGGGAATACAGATTGAGAGCTGTCAATCTTGCTTCATATGGTATACCCTTAAACCCCTTACTGATCTTGTAAATCTTCACTGAACCCCTCTATTCTGTTGATGTCTTCCCTATTTTGTGGGGACCATACCTGGGCACAATACACCAGGTGAGGCCTCACTTGAGAACTACAGTATAAGTACCTTATCATCCCTACTAGATATATGTCTAGGATGCAGTTTAGGTTCTGGTTTGCTTTCTTTACTTGTGCCCTACAGTGGGACCCGAATATGCAGGGACTTTAATCCCCAGGTCTCTTTCCTCGTTGGTAACTCAGGGTTTTATTTAACTCTAAAAATTGATTAGCGTTTTGTTCATAAAAGTGCTAAAATGTTGTAAAAATGCATAGCACGTGCCTCATTGTGTTCAACAAGCATAACACTTCTAGAAAACCTATATAAATACTTTCTGTACAGTTGGTATTGTCCCAGGAAAAAAACTGCTAATCAATTATTTAAAACCCTGTAACTGTAAGCCTGTTGTTAGCAAGGTAATAAGAACCTGTGGCATTATGTTTACGAAATGCATAACCATACATTTGCCTATATTCAGGACAAGTTTATTTGTTACTGTCCACTTTGAAATCTCATTGATAGCATTCTGCAGGGATGCCAAATCAGTTATTGTTCACCACTGACACAAGTCTGCAGTCATCTGCAAATTTGTAGAGCCAAATGTTAGAGTTGTTAAGTTTGAGGAAGAGATATAAATGTTAAAGAGACTAGGCCCCAGAACTGAGCACTGGGGAACCCTGCTAGTGATTGGCACCCAGTCTGAAAGCACTCCATTTGTAGTGACCCATTGTTTATGCTCCTGCAGACATGCTGAGACCCAGTTACAAACATTGCTATTCAGATTAATATCTTCCATCATATTTAAAAGTTCCATATGGGGCAACTTATCAAGGCTTTCACGAAGTCCATATAAACCACATCTACAGAGTTTCCATTATCCAGCTCCCTACTGACATTCTCATAGAAAGCCAAGAGATTCGTTTGGCATGATCTAGATTTTGTAAACCCATATTGGACTGGGTCAACCTGTCCCTGTGTTGTTAAGAAGTCTGATTAAGTCTTTGACCAACCCTTACATGATCTTCCCTATCAGAGAGGTTAAACATACTGTCCTAAAGTTCTCAGGTGTGGTCTTGGGCCCTTTTTTAAAATAGGGACTATTGTAGCAGTTTTCCAGTCCAGAGGTACTGTACCTGGGTCTAGGGAGGCCTGGAAGATGCAAGCAACTGGTGGTGCAAGCACCTCAGCTAATTCAGCGTTATGACTCTAGGGTGTGACTCCATCTATAGCTGATGACTACTTGAAAGCAAAAATAAAACTGGTGTGTGTGAAATGGATATTTTAAAATGATCACTTTGACAGAGCACCCCAAAGTCTCTAATGGGTCCCTTTTACTCTCTCAGGCCTTTGTCACTGAGACTGTCTAGACCAGTGTTGCCGCCATCAGTATCTTAAAACAGAGCTCAGTGCTCTGATAACCCTTTTCTACCACCTTCCACCCTTTTGACTTCCTATAGTAAGGGTTTCTGCTCTGGGTAGGGCACACTCTACTCTACTCTCTGTCTGAGACTTTAACTATGTACCCCTTTATTCAGGTACCCATCCTCAGAGATTCAATCACAAACAGTTACTCCAGTCTTTAGAAAATTATTTATTACTAAACACTGGTTGTCCAAATACAGCAGTAATATTTAGGTATTTAAACTATTTACACATGGTAGTACAACGTGGCATACATAGAGGATTGCAAAAGAAAGCTTGCACTCTTGTGCAGGTAAACACGTTTATCTTCCCTACTAGCTACAAGGTCTTCTTACCTTACTGTCCACATTTCTCTTTGCTGTCTCAGGTCTGTCTTTACAGAAACACAGTCTGGCGCTGTCCTTTGAAACGCTGCACAGACCCTAGGGAGAAAGAAGTGAGCGAGCTGAGCTAGGGCCTGTATGCCTCCCTTCCTCTCACTGATACCTTGGTTGAGAAATGATATGACAGTACCCTGTACACAGATTCATCTGATTGGCTGAAGGCA
The DNA here is from genome assembly GCA_016271365.2 of Neoceratodus forsteri. Taxonomy (NCBI): domain Eukaryota; kingdom Metazoa; phylum Chordata; order Ceratodontiformes; family Ceratodontidae; genus Neoceratodus; species Neoceratodus forsteri. Next base: position 1,088,939,861 of record CM057459.1, read on the forward strand.
CTTCAGACCTGGAATTTTCGTGACGCCTGCCTTGTAATATTATCTGTCTTCTGGGGCCGGAAACTCAACTTCCTCTCGAACATTATTTTATTTTTATTTTTTATGTATTTTAGGTCTAGGATTACAATACCTTTGAGCCAGGGCTCTTTTACAAAGGTTCCACGTCCGGTTACAATTCAAAACATAAGACATGTAAGTCAGATTACAAATTCAGTACATAAGACAAGGTTACAACAGTGTATGCTAAACAGTGTTACAAAGCATCTGAGAAACAAAACATGTTTGGTAGGCTAGGTTACAAGGAGATAGTGGATGAGGTGCAGAGAGGATGAAGGACAAGATAGAGGAAGGGTAGAGGGGAGGGAGCAATAGAAGAGGAGGTGCAGCCAGAGGCATTGTCATAGACATAATATGGGGAAGTGAGTGTTAAGGGGTGACCAAGTGCTACTAGGAGAAGAACTACATAAGGTTGGAGAAATATTCACAGGGTCAGCTAGTTGAGGGCAGTCAAAGGACCTAGAGGCAGAGAGAGAGGCAGAGGCTTGATTTAAATGCACCGAGGGTAGGAGTGGAGGTGATGTAACTGTTTAGACCATTTAGCCAGCTAGGTGCCCTGTAGGCAAAAGATATTTGCCCTTGTGAGGTACAACAATGTGGAACCTGCAGGAGCTGTGATTCAGTCCCCTGGTTGAGCAGGAGTTATTGCTAGGTGCAGGAGTGCACACACTCCAGGGTGCAAGGCCATAGATATTTTCTTTGCCATAGTGCAGGTTAGGTACTTAATGTGATTGGTGAGTTGCAATCATCCAGTTTGTGCATAGAGGTCCTACTTATGTGTGAGGTGGTGGATCCTGTGAGTAGCCGGGCAGGCCCTATTGAGGAGGTGGAGATGCGCCTAAGAACAGTAGTGGAGGCAGAGCCATAGATAATAAGCCCATAGTCAATAATGGAACAACAGAGCTCTGAACAGCGACAGTCAGGGCATCCTGTGCGGAAGAGAAGTCCAAGCGAGTATTTGCTGCTTTGGCCACAGAGTCAATGTGGGCACTGTAAGTTAGATGAGGGTCTAGAGTGATCCCAAGGTATGCAAAGGCTTGAACCTATTACAGGGTGACTCCATGACTGATTTTGATGGATAGAGGTGCAGCTTATGCTTGTTATGAGAACAGCTGAACATCATAGACTTTGTTTTCTTATTATTGAGGACCAGATTGTGATTTGAGAACCAGGTTTCAGTAGATGTGAAACCAAGCTGAAGGTTGTCTTGTAGAGGCTTAGGATCCTTGTGGGAGGCAAGAATTACAGCATCATCTGCATAGAGGATGATTTTTCGAACAAGAATTTGAAAGGAGTTCAGGAACAAGCTGAATAGTAGGGGCCCAGAATGGATCCCTAGGAACACCTACGTGGACTGGCCTGGTATCAGAGGACATCTGCAATTTTACTCTTTGAGACCGGTTCTTCAAGTAACTTTTGAAACAGACAGTGGTGGCGGAGAGAGCCCAGCTTTCAGAAGCTGCACAAGCAGTAGGCGGTGATGGACAGTGTTGACGCCTTCATCAGATCGATAAAGACGGACCTAATTAACTGACCATTGTCCAGAACGCCAGAGCATTCCAGTAGGGCAGATGAGGTGCTGTATCCTTTCCTGATGCCATGTTGAGCACAATATATTGTATTTGTCCAGGAAATCGTGAGCTGATCTGCTGCAATACATTAAAGGGCCTTGGAGAGGGGTGGCAATTAGATTGGATGGTAGTTTCCATGAGCGGCCCTGTCACCACTTTTATGGACAGGGTTAACAGTGCCGATTTCCATTTGTCAGGGAACTGGCTGAGCTTAAGTGAGAGGTTTTGTCAGTGGCTGTAACACCTCATCAAGGGTAAGGACAGCAGTTTAAGGTCAAGTGTATCACTGCTGGATCTGGATTTGGTGATAGCTTTGGTAATGTATTTGCGGGCTTCATGCAACTTGACTGCTTTGCAATAAAAGGCAGGTGGCTAGAAGTGGAGGCACTGGGAGAAGTGGGAGAGTCCTAATCCTTGAAGAAGTCAGCAGGAGAATACTGCTGAGATCAGTGAATGCAATGTTGAAGGTATTTGCTATGATTTTAGGGTCGAGCATAGTAGCTCCATTTGTGTTGAGCAAAGTAGGGGAGGTTTTGACTGCATCTGGTGACCTCTTTAATATTGTTCCAAAATGCCCTCTTGTTACCCCAGGTATCCGTGAGGCGTTCTTGTAGTAGGTAGATTTCTTTGCTGGATAGATTTGGTACATTAATTTGGTACCACGTTTGTAGTTTTGGATGTCAGTTTCTTTACGGTGGTTCTGGCCAAATCAAGAGGTGATCTCTAGATTTTAGTTGATGTAAGAGATCGGCCAAGAGCCAGTGATTGCAGAGGGCTTTAACTTTGCACTTTTAAAAGGAGCGTAGGACTCTGAGACCGTATTGAAAGTGTTGATGAAATAATCCAGAGCAGTATTTACATCTGTTTCTTTGTAAATAGGGGACCAGTCTTGGAGGTTGAGGCATGATTTGAGGTGTGCCAACTGCCCACGTAGTGGGACTCTACTAGTGATGATTTTAGGAGGGCTTTGAATTTGAGTGACCATTCGCAGATGACAGGGAATGGTCACTAAGCGAGTTAGGGAGGATTGAGGGCATTCGTGATATGGGTTGGGTGGCTGGTAAGAATCAATCCAGGAGGGTGCTGGTGCGATTTATATTTTTTCTGGCTGGAGAGGCGACCATCTGGGTGAGATTGGCCGATGAGATGGCATCCTTATGGACCTCTGCATCAGGCGGAGCCAGTTTATATTAGTCTCCAAGCAGAATCTTTTCAGAGTTGGGAGGTTGGGACCTGGTGAACTCCAAGACAGTGTGAAGGCCATTCCTTGTTCTTTCGGGGATATACACAGAGGCAACTGTGAGGGATTTGTTATATGCCTCTAATAAGATTCTGATAGGGAGAATCTGCGTGGCGGTGGCTGGGAGGGGCAGTGATGGGGTATCCCAGTAGCGAATCTTTTAGGTAAATTGCACATCCACCACCTCTTTTGGACGTCCGGTCCAGCCTGAAAACATTGTATCTCTAGAAGAGCGATAGCCAGGTTGAGATTTGGCTGTAAGCCAGGTTTCTACAACTGCTAGGATATCTGGGCTGTGCTGATTGGCAAAGATTTGAAGGGCATCCAGCTTGGGAGTAGACTACAGATGTTGAGAGATGCTATTGAGAGTGCTCCTGAAGGTTTTTCTGGTAGATAGAGGTGGAGGTGATTGGGCCAGGTTTAGGATGGATGTTTCCTGACAGCAGCAGGAGGAGGAGCACAAGCTTATGGATGTACCTGCGTAAGTCCCTGAGCGTGAGTCTACATGCCCATTTTGCAGGAACTTACATTAAGTTGGTGGCAATGATGACAGAGTAATGACACGTGAAAGTGTGATGAGAGGGTCCAGAGCCTGTGTACAGTGGTAGGCGGACTGCCATCCATTTACAGAGGGGTGCACCTGGGGAGGGGCCAAGGTCGTGATGGAGAGTACCTGGTGATGAGGCAGTGCCAGTAGGATGCTGAGGGGAGGGAAGCAAGCTCCAGGAGGGAAGAAAGAGGATGTGAGTAAGAGAAGCAAGCTGCAGTGCCTGGAGGGACAACATGATGTGACCGGTCAGGAGGGTTGCCATCAGACAGGCAAGGGGAGTGTAAGTAGGCAAGTAGAGGCACAGGAGAGGGGCCAGAGAGAGAAATAAGGTCTGTGAATTGAGAGAGGCAGAAGAGGAAAGGGTAGTGGGTGGAGTAAAACAGCAGAGGGGGAATGTGATCAGAGAGTAGAAGGCAGGAGGGAGGAGAGAGAAGGAGGGAAAGGGAGGATCTGTCGAGAGACCCAGAGGGGTACAAGCAGGAGGTGTCTCTGGTGAGGTAGGAGGAGCAAAGGCCTATTTAATTAAGGTGTGAGGTGGGAGGGTGCAAAATTTGGCTGTAGACATTTCAATTCAATGGGCACAACAGCCCAGAAAGAGAAAAATACAGGAAAGCCCAAATAGACAATAGGCAGCAGGAGCTTGGGAAGGGTCCAATCAGGAGGCATGGCGGAGAGCGGAGGACCAATGGCAGTGGCTGTCGTCTTCCCGGCTTGAGCTTCAGTCTTACCTGGCTTACTGGATCCCAAAGTGGCCTGGAAGTGGCGGCTGGTTGGCTGGCTTACCAGCCGCCGGCCGCACCAGTGGAGGTCCCAGCGGGCCTGGTCAAGGGCAGGATCTAAGGGAAGGAATGAGACAGGAAAAAATTAGCAGAAGGAGGAGAGAACAAAAGACAGTGACTCGGTCAGCTAAATCGGTGGGCATGGTGAGAGCACCGTGGATGGCAGACAGGGAGATACAGCAGAGACAGGAAGGCTGTGGGGATAAAGAATGAAATTAGTCTTTCAAACAACGTGAAGTCTTGTTGTATTCTGACATATGCAGTTAGCCCACACTTGAACTGCTCCGGAGAGGAAAGAGTTAACTCTGTAAAGGAATCATAGAGCGTTGAGCTCGAGTCCTTCACGAAAAGGGTCCTACAAGAGCTTGATAAGCTCAGGATGGACAAAGCAATGGAACCTGACGGCATACATCACAGGGTACTAAAGGAGCTAAGGGTGGAACTAGCAGAGCCATTATCAGAACTGTTTAGTGAGTCTCTGAGCACAGGAGAGGTCCCAGAAGACTGGAGAAGGGCTCATGTGATCCCACTCCACAAGAGTGGTAGCAGGAGGAGGCAGGAACTACAGACCAGTCAGTCTTACCTCAGTAGTGGGCAAGATTGTGGAGGCACTCCTTAAGGAAAGGATAGTGCAACACCTGGAATCCATAGAGCACAGGATCCAAGACAGCATGGGTTTACAAAGGAAGGTCCTGTCAAACTAATCTCATATATTTCTTTGACTGGGCAACCAGAATGGTGGACCAAGGGGAGCAGTTGATGTTGCCTACCTTGACTTCAGCAAAGCTTTTGATACTGTTCCACATAGAAGATTGATTAATAAGCTGGGTAGGCTCAGGGTGGGTCAGAAGTTGGTCAACTGGGTGGCAAACTGGTTGCGGGCAGAAAACAGAGTGGTGGTAAATGGTATACAGCCAGAAGAGATGCAAGTCACAAGTGGGATACCTCAGGGATCAGTCCTGGGGCCAGTCCTCTTCAGTATCTTCATCAGTGACATTGCAGATGGACTAAAGGTAAGGTTTGTCTGTTTGCAGATGACACCAAGATCTGCAGCGAGTAGATGATCCAGATGGAGTGGGCAGAATGAGAAGAGATCTGGATAAACTAGCAAAATGGTTGGAAAAGTGGCAACTGGAGTTTAATGCAAAGAAGTGCAAAATCTTGCACATAGGGAAGAGAAACCCTGAAGCCACCTATGGGCTGGCAGGGAGTTGCTGCGGTCACAAGGGAAGAAAGAGACTTGGGCATCATCATCACCGATGACCTGAAATCATCCAAGCAGACCACTAAAGCAGTAGGCAAGGTTAGGGGATGTTGGGGTGTATTAGAGGGTATCACAAGTCGGAAGAGGGAGGTAATAATCCCTCTTTACAAGACACTGGATTAGGCCCATCTGGAATACTGCGTGCAGTAGTGGAGGCCACACCTTCACAAGGAAATTAACCAAATTGAGGCAGTCCAGAGAAGGGCAACCAAACAGTGCAGGGACTGCATCAGAAAACATATGAGGACAGATTAACGGAGCTCAATATGTATAACCTAGAGCAAAGGAGGGAGAGAGTGATATGGTGAAACATTCAAACACCTTAAGGGCATTAACAAGGCGAAAGAGTCTAACATATTTCAATATAAGAAAAATAGCAAGACAAGAGGACACAGCATGAAATTGAGGGAGGCCGATTAAGGGGTAATGTGAGGAAGTTCTTTTTCACAGAAAGGGTGGTGGATGCATGGAGCGGCCTACCTCAGGAAGTGGTGGATATGAATACAGTGCAGGACTTCAAACAGGCATGGGATAGGCATAAGGGAGCAATACAGATGAGTATGAATAGATAGGCCATTGACAGAGCAAAGGCCGATGGCACATTTATAAGGTAGAAAAGAAATGGGCGGACTGGATAGGCCTTGCAGTCCTTGTCTGCCGTCCAACTTCTATGTTTCTATGAGCTCGGTTTCAAACCTCTGTCTGCAGCACTTCAGAGTGTAACTGTTAGATTCTTTACTCCATCTAACTGAACAGTCGTTCCGGAGAGTGCTCCTTCTCTACAGTCGGTTCGGTTTATAATCCGTCAGTTTAATTACGAGTATGTTGTTTTTGTCTTCAGATCCCTGTCTACAGTACAGTAATTGTTGTAGGTAGTGGACTATGGGGTAGATTTGTTGTATTTTATTGTTTTCAGTGTGGAAATTGTAAAACCTGTTGATCGGTTTGGTTAGGAACCGATTGTGTTAGGGTTTTATCTATTTTCTTTCTGTAGTGTGAGTGCGGTTCTATCGGTTTCAAAAACTGTGATTTTACACTTTTTCTCATGACCTGTAACACGGTTGGGAACCGATTGCCGAAGTCTTACCTGGCTAAATAGCTGTAAAGGGTGAGTTGTAGTCTGGCCATGTCTGAAGGCAAGAAAATAACTGGGCCCACTGGGTTTAAACACTGTGGTGAGTGTGGGGATACCTTTGCTAAGGCAGACCCTCACACCATTGTGTTTATTGTCTGGGGTTTGACCACCTTGATTCAGACTGCCAAATTTGCAGAAATTTCCAAGGCCACCCTGGAAAAGAGGTTGTGCAGGCTCAGGGAAAAGGAGGCCGAGAAGTCTGCTAATCCGGATGGCTAGCCTGGTTCGGGTTCCTGCTGAACCTGAGAGAGTGCCCACTGACCTGGGCGATATTCCTTCAGGCAGAGGAGATCTGACCCTGAGGGATGGTTCCATCAGTGGAAGAGGAAATCGTCCTGTTCAGATCCAGAACCACATCATCCAATTGCCGAAGAAATAGCCAGGGCAATAAGTATTGTGGAATTGCTTTGTCGGTTCTATCCGATCTGGCACCTCTTGGTAGGTGCTTGGTTTGAGTCAGTTCTCCGGTTCTGGATTATGTGCTGGATGAATGAACTGGAGTGGGAGGAGGAAGAAGAAGATGATGATTGATAATGGTGATGAAGGTCTGGATGAGCCCATTGAACCAGACATCTCCCCAGACAGGCCTTCTAATGTTTCCTCCCAGGCTTTCTGAGTCCACATCCCACTACTTGTTCTACAAGAAAGTGGCTGAGACCCTCCAGCTTTCCTTGGTTGAAGCTGCTGAGAACAAGAGGAGCCTGATTTTGTGGAAATGATGGACATCCCAGAGTCAAAAGTTATCTATTCCCTCCATAAAATCTTTGGGAAACAGATATAGAAATTCTCTCAAACCCAAATTCTTTACCACCTGTGGATAAAAGAATGGACGAGGCGGTATATGCTTTCAGGCTCAGGTACAGAGTTCTTATTCCACCAATGCAGCCATGTTGGGGTAGTGCAGGCTGCAGCCTGTGACAAGGCTAACATACCTTTGGCTTCCACACCCCCAGAAAGACTCTAGGAAGGTGGATGCTATGGTCAAAAAGCAGTACTAGCATTCCTAGGGACTCAGGCAGGCGAATTACATGGCCTACACAGCCAGTTACCAGAAGTCTAGATGGGATAGTGTTCTGGAGCTGACTAAACAGGCCTCCCCAGCTACAGTAGCCAAAGAGCTGGAGGAGGTGGCTGCTGATGAGATTGAGGCATCAAAATTCACTTTCATGCTGCTGTGGACTCAAATGATGTGGCATCATGAGCCATGGCTACATCTGTGTTTCTTAGGAGGTTTGCTTGGCTCAGATGTACTAGCCTCTCACAGGACACCCAGGCAAAGGCCATGGATTTCCCTGTGGTGGGTAATTCTCTGTTTGGGCAGCAGACAGAGAATTACATGAAGAAAATGGATGAGTATCAGACCACCTACAAGTGCACAGGCCAGGAAAGGCAGGCAATTCCTCAGAGGCAGTGCGTCTAGGGCAGGGCTTTTCACAGGCCTTTCTACCAGGCACAAGCCTCCTCCTTTTCCACAGAGTGGGTTCTTCAGAGGAGAGGCAGAAGGGGATGAGCAGGGCTGCATCTTCCTCTCAGTCCAAGGCTCCTACCAGGCAGATAACCTGATGTGTCAGCCGGGTTGACTCCCCAATCCCAGTAGGAGGCAGGCTGGCTACACTTCCAGGCCTGGAAGTCTGTTACCTCAGACAGGTGAGTCCTGGAGGTAGTAAGTCAGGGATTGGCTCTCAGTTTGGCAAAGCTTCAAAATTTGGGCCAAGTCCTTTCCCCTACAAAGCTTTCTGAGACCACTGCTCTAGAAACAGAGGTTTCCTCTCTACTAACCCTCAGGGCTGTGAGAGAGTTCCTACTCAGCACAGGGGCAAGAGTCTGTATTCCAGATAATTCCTTACCCCAAAAAAGCGGACAGCCCATTCTAGACCTAAGATAGCTAAACAAGCACATCTAAAACCAAAATTCAAAATGGTGACTCTGGGAGTATTTCTTCTTTCTTTAAGGCCAGGGTTGGCTAGCTTCCCTCGACCTCAAGGATGCTTGCTTTCACATCCCAGTCAGGTGCTCCCACAGAAAGTACCTCAGGTTGAGTGCCTTCAGGTCATTATCAGTTCAGAGCAATGCCCTTGACCTAACATCAGCTCCAAGGATGTTAACAAAATGCCTAGCAGTAGTAGTGGCCTTTCTCAGGAGACAGAGTATCTCCATTTTCCATACCTGGACGACTGGCTCCTAGTGGGGCAGTCTTCAGACCAAATCAAGTCAGACCTACAAGTGACAGAACAGTTGCTCACTTCTCTGGGGTTCCTTCTCAGTCTGCCAAAGTCAGTTCTCGAACCAGTACAACTCCTCACCTTCATAGGGGTAGAGTTGGATACTAGTGCAGAGCAAAGGCTTTTCTTCCATCAGTGCAGTGCAGGATGAAATTGTGGAGTTGGGGAGGGGCCTCAGACAGGTAGCAAGCACAGTTACCTTCTCAGAGGTGCTGCCAGTCCATGGCAGGGTGAGGCTAGGTACTACACACATGCAGTTTAATGAATGGTTACAAAACTGGTGCAGAGCACAGGGCTTTGGCTTCATTGGGGACTGGGGGTACACCTGGAGAGATGAAGGTTTATACTGGCACGATGGTCTGCATCTGTCCATGAAGGAACCAAGATCCTAAGTGACAGGTTTAAATGCTTCCTTGGCAAGCTTTTAAACTAGCAGCAGAGGATGTGCTAATAAGAGGCAGGAAATTTCAAGCCTCCCCACAAAACATGACGGTAGTAAGGTAAACACTGAGGTACAGTGCTCAACAGAGGGCAGGACGGGTAAATGGAAAAATAGACAAGGGCAAAAAGAGCAGGCATGGTGGAAAAAAGGATAAAGCCAACATTAAATGGAGGGCAATGAGTACCAATGCCCGTAGTCTGGGAAACAAGCTTCCTGAGCTAGTAGCCTTGATGGAAGATGAACACTTGGATATTGTGGCAGTCATAGAAACATGGTACACAGGGAACCATGACTGGGATGTCAACATACCGGGTACACAGTCTACAGAAGGGACAGGGAGGGGAAAGAGGAGGTGGAGTAGCTCTATACATAAAGGAAGGGATCAAAGCTACAGAACTAAAAAGTAAAGGGAGGACAAGAGGCACTCTGGGTCACCTGGAGCCAGGGAATGGCATCACAATCCGCACAGGGGTTGTATAAGACCCCATCTCAAGGGAGGAAATGGACAAGAAAATGATAGAGGACATTCTCAAAATGGCTGAAAAGGGAGATACTGTTAATGGGGACCTGAATATGCCAGATGTTAACTGGATGACATGTACTGCAGCCACATCCAAGAGCAGGGTCATTCTCGATGCCTGCAGGCGAAGCCTTAGACAGCTAGTGTTGGAACCCACTCTGGAGAAGCAGTACTAGACCTGGTACTCTCAAATGGAGAGAGGATCACAAATTTAGAAGTCGGTAGACATGTGGAACAAGCGACCACTGCACAGTGTGCTTCACAATAAACACAACCATGGAGACAAGCCATACAAAATAAGCATACTGGACTTTAGAAGGGCTGACTTTGGCAAAATGGGTAAATACCTGAGGAATACACTGGAAATGGGCAAAAGGAGGGTGGAAGAACAATGGAGAAAATCAAAACTCCCATCATAGAGGCAACAAGCCTTTGTGTGAAACAGATAAAGAAAACAAAGTGGGTGAAAAACCACTATGGTTCTCCAAAGAGGTGGCAGGGAAGGTTAGGAGAAAAAGGCTGCATTCAAAAGTATAAGGCATCACAGAAGGAGCACGACAGGGAACTGTATCAATTAAAGCAGAAAGAAGTGAGGAAGGCAGTCAGAATAGCAAAAGCCCAAACTGAGGAAAATATAGCCAAGTCAGTTAAGAAGGAGGATAAAACCTTTTATAGGTACATTAGGGAGCATAGAAAGGTTAAGGAAGGAGTAGTGAAGATTAATAAGGGAGAGGGAGGTGGGCAGAGGAGACAGTGAAAAGGCAGAGATACTGAATGAATACTTTGCTCAGTATTCACAAAATAAGATGAGGAGGAGTTACCTAAACCAGACAATAGAAGCACTCTGGGTAGGAGGTTGACACCAGTCCATTTACAGAAGAGAGTCCTGAAGAACTCCTAAAACTCAAGGTGGACAAAGCAATGGGGGCCTGATGGGATTCACCCCAGAATCCTAAAAGAACTTGGGGAGGACCTAGTGACACCACTGACCACACTTTTTAACAAATCATGGGAGGATGGGGTGTTACCTGAGGACTGGAGGAGGGCAGATGTGATTTCCCTTCACAAAGTGGGAGCAAGGCAGAAGCAGGAAACTACAGACCTGTAAGTTTGACCTCAGTGGTAGGAAAATGATGGAATCACTTCTGAAAGAAAGAATTGTTGAGTACCTAGGGCCAGCGGGCACAGGACCCAAAGCAGCATGGATTTACAGCAGGAAGATCATGTCAGATGAATCTAATAGATTTCTTTGACTGGGTGACCAAAGTAATAGACCAGGAGGGGCTGTGGATATAGCCTACCTAGACTTTAGCAAGGCATTTGACACAGTCCCTTCAAAAGATTAATAATCAAGTTAGCCAGCTTGGAGTGGGTCCCAGGGTGGTAGCCTGGGTTGCAAACTGGCTGCACAACAGGACACAGAAGGTAATAGTGGTGGCACATTCCGAAAGGGGGTCACTAGTGGAGTCCTCAGGGCTCAGTACTGGGTCCAGTCCTCTTTAACATCTTTATAGGTGATATTGCAGAGGTCTGGAGGAAAGGTATGCCTCTTTACAGATGATACAAAGATCTGTAACAGAGTTGATACACAAGGGGTAGAAAGGATGAGAAGGGACTTGGCAAGAGTTGGAGGAATGGTCAGACATGGCAACTTAGATTCAATGCAAAGAAGTGCAAAGTAATGCACGGGAAACAAAACCCAGGAAGAAGTACACAATAGCAGGAGGTACTAACAACAACAAAATGGAGCAGGACTTGGGGTAGTCATATCGGATGATCTAAAGGTGGGTAAGCAATGTGAGAAGTCAGTGAGGAGAGCCAGGGGATACTGGGATGCATAGGAAGGGGCATCACAAGTAGAAAAAGGAAGTGGTTATCCCGCTGTACAGACAGTTGGTGAGACCCCATCTGGAGTACTGTGTGCAGTTTGGAGACCTCATCTACGCAAGGACTTAGACAGGATGGAAGCAGTCCAGAGGAGGGCAACTAAAAGGGTGCAGGGTCTGCATCAGAAATCATATGAAGAGAGACTGAGAGAGCTTAATATATATACCCTTGATGAAAGGAGGGACAGGGGGACATGATAGAAGCGTTCAAGTACCTCAAGGGAATCAACAAAGTCCAGGAGGTAGCATCTTTCAGAAAAGAGATGTGTAAGAACAGGGGACACAATTTAAAGATAAAGGGGGACGGCTCAGGGTAATGTGAAATCTTTTCATGGAGAAGTGGTGGATCGTGGAACTGCCTTCCTGGGGAGGTTGTTGGGGCTAAAACAGTAGGGAATTCAAACATGCATGGGACAGACACAAGGCAATTGTAGTGGGGTGGCAGGAAGTAGGCTGTTGGTTAACTAGAATCTGCAGCCTATCCAGTAGGTAGAGAAATGGGCAGACTGGGTGGGCCAAGCAGTCCTTATCTGCTGATAAATTCTATGTTTCTATGTTTCAACAAGCAAGGGGCAATCGGTCTACAGCCTTGTGCCCGAAGCCATGAAAATATGGCCTCTGACTTATGTCCTGCAAGTATCCTAGTAGCAGTCCATCTACCAGGGAAGGACAGTGTGCTACCAGATGCCCTGAGCAGGGTCTCTCAGGGCCATCACAAATAGTCTCTGGACCCCTTCATATTGAAAGTAGTTTTCTCCAGGTGGGGCACTCCAGAGATAGATCTCTTTGCAGCCCCAGACAATCATCAACTTCCTCTCTTCTGTTGCAGACCTCCAGTCATGGGCACAGTTTCCCTGGATGCTCTAGTTCTGGATTTGGGGGAGGCAAATTCTTTTATGCCTTTCCTCCTTTTCCCGTTATTCAAGGTCCTGGTCAAGATCAGGTCACAACCATGCAGTGTGATCCTGATTACACGGAATAGACAGACAGCTTTGGTATCCCTGTTAATGTCCCTAGCAGTCCATCTTCCCTATCTTTCCCAAGAGGCACAACCTGTTAACCTCCTCTTAGGGAAGAATCTGGTACCCCAATCTTCAGTCTCTCAACCTCAAGGCTTGGCTCTTGAAGAGTTAAAGTATGCAGGTATGTACCTGTCTCAGGGGTGCTGGATATTCTCAAAGCCTCTCAAAACCTGCCACCAGAAAAACTTATAATTCCAAATGGAAGAGATTCAGCACTTGGTGTTCCAATAAGGATGTTTTACGGATACTGCTGATCTGTCTACAGTTCTGGATTAAATGGTTCATCTTAATGGCCTAGGCCTCAGGCTAGCCACTTTAAAGTCCATTTAGCAGCTGTATCTGCATTCCTGTCAGTAGGGAAGGCTCCTTTCTGGCATCTCATCCTCTTCTTCTAAATTCTTTAAGGGTTTGGTTCATACCAGCCCTCCCTTTAGGGACCCTACCCTGCTTGGGATCTTAATGTTTGCATTGCTCAGCTCATGCAACCCCTTTTGAGCCCTTGGCTTTAGCTGAACTCAAATATTTGACTTGGAAAACTGTGTTCCTGGTTGCTATCACTTTTGCCAGGTGTGTTAGTGAATAACAAGCTCTTGTCAGTAGAGCCAGATTTTATCTCATTCCATAGAGATAAGGTAGTTCTTAGAACCAATAGGAGGTTCTTACCCAAAGTGGTCTCAGATTTTCATCTGAACCAGTCCATGTATCTCTTCCTGTGTTCTTCACTGATCTTTCTTCTTCAGGAGAAAGATTACATAGGATTGGATGTTAAAGGGCACTTAGCTACTACATTGAGCATACTGAGGCTCTTAGGTATGAATGTGCCCAATTGTTTCTCATTATGGTGAAGTGGGAAAAGATGCCTGCCTCTAAGGAACTATTGCCAAGTGGATTGTCTCTTGTATTCAATTCTGCTATGAAAAGCTAGGCAAAATAACCCCTCAGACCTGAGGCTCATTCGACTAGGGTACAGCTGCTTCCCTGGCTACTGCTAGGGATATTCCTTTACTAGAGTTATGCAAGCAGCCACCTGGAAAACTGTCCATACTTTCACCAAGCATTACTCTCTGATATCCAGGCTAGGAGTGATGCTCGGTTTTGGAACAACAGTACTACAAAGCCTATTCCCAAAAAGGTTTGGTAACCCTCCGTGGCGGTACTGCTTGGTAGTTCAGTATGTTAGAATACAGCAAGACTTCATGTTGTTTGAAGAAAAATTACTCACCTTAGTAATTGTGTTTCTTCTAATGGAGTCTTGCTGTATTCTGACCCCCTGCCTCCTCTCTCAGAACCTGTTTTTGGGAAGTAGGCTGGCAGGTACAGTGTTGCACCTCAGAGGCATACTTAGCACTCCTCCTTTCTAGAAGGGGAGGGTTGTGTCATGTTGCTTTGGTAGTTATATGTTAGTTCACTACCTAGTTATTATTTTGGGTTCTCGACTTGAGTCTTTTGGGGAACCAAAAATTTGTTGCCTGTTTACTATCTTCTTTTACAATTTCCACTTTAAGAAGTGTAGTTAGTTAATAATAGTTCATAAGAATCTGACTGTTACACTTTGAAGTGCTGCAGACAGAAGTTTGAAGATGAGCCCAAGCTCAGTGTTCTATGCTTCCTGCATAGAGTTAACTCTTTCCTCTCGGAGCAGTTCAAGTGCTAGGGCTAACTACATATGTCAGAATACAGCAAGACTCATTAGAAGAAGCACAATTACTAAGGTGAGTAACTTTTTCTTGCCTGGCACCACGGGGGCGGGAGAAAGGGAGATGAGGCAGACAGAGAGGTGGGAGGGGAGTTTGAGACCCAAGGGTTGGAAATCCAGTAAGAGCAGCAGTACAGATTACAGCAGACAGAAATTTAAACACAATCCTCGGATTCGATTAAGCAAGCCAATCAGAAACAGGTTTAAAACAATTAACACTCAACAGCAGGCTAAGAGTACTTGAGTTAGCGGGCCAAAATTTCATCTGTAGACACTTCAGTTTAATGGGCACAACAGCCGGAGAGCAGAGAAAATACAGGGATGCCCAAATAGCCAACAGGCAGCAGGAGCTTAGGCAAGGGTTCAATCAGGAGGCACAGCGGAGGCAGAGGACCAATGGCAGTGGCTGTTGGCTTCCCCAACAGCTTCAGTCTTACCGACTTAGCTGGATCGAAGCTGGCCTGGAAGTGGCGGCTGGCTTACCGAGCCACAGCCGCACCGGCAGAAGGTCTCAGCGGGCCTGGTCAAGGCAGGATCCGTCTTGCTGGATCCCAAAACAGCCTGGAATTGGCAGCTGGCTTACTGAGCTGCGGCTGCACTGGTGGAGGTCTCAGCGGGCCCAGTCAAGGGCAGGATCTGAGCATCTGAAAGTATGTTTCTGGGCTGCATTGAGACTGAGTGTCACCAAGGACCCCATCCCTTTTCAGGAGGCCTTCACAATACAGGTTTAAGCACCTGCAGAGACTGCTAAACTAGGCAAATTTTTGTTACAGTTGAGTAATGCATCCTGGCCCTGTACACTAATGCAAAATAAATTAGCAGTTGACAATTCGGACTACCAGCAGTAAAGTTGTTTGGTTGTCACAGCCATCAGAATACAAAATGATCATTTTCAATTAAAACATTTTAATCTTTTGGAAACTGGATTTGTTGAATATTGTTAGACCTTTTATTAGACCAACAAAGAAATTGTACTTAGATGCTGAAGTACACAAGGTTCCAGAACCACATAGATCCCTTAGTCAGGTGTAAAAGCAGTCTGAACAAGGATACAGAATGTATTCCTAAAGGTGCATAGCATTTAATAACATGGGTAGCCAGAGGGAGTTTTCTGATTGGCACAGTAGCATCACCTGACTATGCACATTATCGGCACAGTTAGGGTGAAGAGGCCTCTGCCTGAGATCCCTCGCAGACCTGGACTTGTTATGTAGAGGAAAATAATTTTTGTAAAGGCAGCCATATGCAGTCATCGCCAAGGGTCTCCCAGTACTACTGCTCAAGAGCGAGGTGCCTTTGCAAAATTGCTCCCAACAGAATAACTGCAGGTGTGGTGGCATGTCAGAGGGGTCTCTCTAAGGAGAGGAGTGCAGAGTTTGCACACTGAGTGGGAGAGGAAGTGCTCCTGAGAGACAGAGCACAGCAGCTTATTCCAGAGAGAGAGGGCTAGAGACTGAGCACAGCACAGCGATCATTCACTGTGCTGATAGTTGAGTGCTGCAATCTGACTTCAGGCATGGGGAGGCTAATGTTTAGTTGCCACTATGAGAGTGAGAAATAGTGTCCTGTGTGTATGTGTGTGTTGCTGCAGTTTCTCCCTGCCACTGACTGCCGCACTGTCGGCTCCTCGGCAGCAAGTGTGCTTCTCTGTCGTGCAGTTTTCTCCATTGGTAAGTGCTGTTCCTGGCCACACATTGCACCTGTGTTAGAAACTGGGAGCAGTTAGCAGTCCTCCATAATCCGCCCCATGCTGTCCATTCCCCATCATGCAATCATTGCCAGCATGGCAACCCAATCTCTCTCCCCATCCTCCATTCAGGCACCTAAAAGTGTAAGCTGTTACCCTATGTTCTGTGTCTTTCTCAGTGACAGGGGTGAGACAGCCAAGTGAGGATATTGGTACTGTGTGCTAGCAGCCAGAGACAGAGAGATGTGCTGTCCACGCTTGGGACCTGAGTGGTTAGTGTAGTGGCAAAGGTCGACCCACTGTATTTTGTTTTATTTCTGCCCATGTTCCTTACTTCAGCAGAGAGATTGCCCTTGTACCCTTACTTCAGCAGCGAGAGAGAGAGAGAGAGTGAGGCCCCTGTTCTCTGTTCTCCTTGCCTCGAGCAAATACCCGGCAGCAAGCCTTCTCCTCTCTCTCGGCTGCTGTCCTCCCTCTCTCTCTCTCCTCTGCTGTTGTGGCCCATTTCACCTCTCTCTCTCTCTCTCTCTCTCTCTGTGTGTGTGTCGCTTCTCCGGTGTTCATGGGTGCAAATCTGAGAGTGACGAGAGAGAGAGAGAGATGCTCTCCTGTTCCCTTCCCCCGCCCTAAGCAAATACAAGCAACTTTTCTCCTCTTTCTCGGCTGCTGTCCTCTCTTTGCTGCTGTGTGCCTCATTTCACTCTCTTGCTATATTTTCTGTGCATGTTGTGGCAGTCCGTGTCACTGTGTGTCTCCCCAAGCCCTAGCTTGCAGATCTCAGTGCAGAGAGAGAGAGAGAGGCAGCAGACAGCGATGGACATTGAGTGGCACAGAGAGGCCGAGAGAGTGACAGCCGATGTTGGGACTTACATGCTTGGCATCTGCAGAGAGACGATCAGAATTCCTGCACCATGTAAGTTCTGTGACATGGGGAGCAAGTGGGCAGATCGCATCTTCTGTTGTCACCGTTGTGGGGTTTGGGGGTAGGGTGCCTGGGCACAAAGAGCGGTGGTAGTGTGCATGGTGGCGGGAGAAAGAGAGTGACAGAGGTGGAGAGAGACACACAGAGAGACAGAGACAGTGAAGAAGGCGCACTAATACCATTGTGTGGAACTGTATTATTCACTTCAAATGTCAGAAATCATGCCAGCACTGTATTTCTGACATTTGTTTATATCAAAATCACTGAGAAATGCATTATTATTTGAGGATTCTTTATCTGTGCAGCAGGTTACAGTCCTTTTGTGGTTCAAACAGCAAAAAAAACACCTTTATAATATTTTTTGTTGTTCAAACATAACCCATATTATAAGTGCATTAGCACTCCAGGGTGTGCTGATAATGTGATTAACGACACCCTGTTGTGTGTTAATGCTACTTTTCTATTTAAAAGAGTTGCCAAGAAAGGAACACTGAGCTGTACACCTCATCTCTAGATATGTCGTGGAGAATGGGTGGGACAATGGAATAATACAGATACTGCAATATCTATGTCAGGATTTTTCTGGGGCTTACTTTTGTGGGTGAGGGAACTGTTTTTGCGTGGAAGGTGTACAAAACATGTTATATAAAGGCCGTGGGTCTGGGGCTGCCAGGCTCCCAGAAGTTCTGGTATTGTAGATACTCGTGGTGAATTTGGGGCTTTGTTAGGTTCCCCCACCACTGACTCACGTTAAACAAACAAAACAAAAATGTATTCTCTGGCTGGTCTCTGGTATACTGTACTATAAACACTATGCACCTTTAGGAATACATCCTGTATCCTTGTATCCGATTTGCTTTCGATTGAGCCCTCTCCCAAGCTCATCACTATGCCCTCTACCAATCTCTCTCCTTCTCTTCCCTTCCCTTCAGGACCGTTGCCTCTCCACTGTACTAATTTACGTAATGAAATTCTAGTTTGCTTCTCTTCCTCTGTATCTCTCCTCTCCCCCCCCACCCACTCCTTCAGATCCTCAACCCCGCACTTTGGTCATGCCCTGGGACCACCTATGTTGATCAAGCTGCCTACACCATTTCCTAAAATCTGGAACTCCTTCCACCTCCATCCGAAATGCCACTTCAGTCTGTGCCCTCTCATCGTATCTCTGCAGCCACATCTCCCCTACCTGCAAATGCCTCATTCCTCTAATGCCCCTTCCCGTGCATTTCTCCCTACTGTCCCAGCTCCTAGGAGTATTGATTCACTCTGTATTTACTCCTCACAGTTTGCACTTGTAGACTAATGTATTGTATCTACATTGTTTTGGTCTTTTAAAATTTTAATTTGTGTACATTACCTTGCATTCTTCTTCCACATTTATTATTTGTCACCATTTATTTGCACAACCTACTCCGAAGTTTGGACTTCCTCAAATGTAAAGTTGTGTATCTTACCTTGTATTACTTCTTACCATGTATATAGTTGTTTGTCACCATTGTACTTGTACTATCACTCCCCTACCCCCAGGACAGCATCTGGAAATGAGCAGCTCGGTTCAATATGCATATCCTGGTGACATTTTAAATAAAATCTAAAGTCTGTAGCTGTACAGGGATTAGCTGGCTGCGATGCCTGTTGGCTTTTTGGTGTGTACTATTAAATCTGCTGGTGACCAGATGTTCACCACACCCATTCCCACAGCAACAACTCACTGCATTTGAAATGAAACCTCCTGTGCTCCACCACAAGTCCCAGAAGCAGGGTTCCCAATGACGCAGTGTGCCCTCTCCATAACCCCCATGTCCAAGTTTTATTCGCACACACTGCCACCATCTAAGAGGCTCAGATCTCTCTCAGTCCTTAACCTATTCCTGCACTTGTCAGTTATTTAATGTCTCTGACATTGAAAGAAGACATTTGCAATAACTGACATCCAGGTGGAGGCGACAGTCAAGGCCAAGGGTACAAAAGCGAGAGTCTTATGCACACAGTACAGTTACAGTATTCCTGACCAACAGTGCCACCATTTAACCCATAGTGTTATTGCAATGTCCTTTAAAAGAGTTTTACATGTTTTTCACAAGGCCCATCGTCCTAAAACCCCAGCCATCAGCACGCATAATACTCCAAATAATACAGTGGCAGCAAGTCACAAGACTATTCCCATGAGATTTAAACAAAGCGAGACAGATTCAGAATGTTCAATCACTTGCCAGGCTAGTAGGGCCTATCTCACTGAGGTCAGTCGTTGTTCTGGTGGCAGGAGCTGGAGACTGCGGTGCGTGACCAAGCATAGCAGCTCACAATGTTCCCAGTGCTTATCTGTGAACTGGTAGCGTCGACTTGCCCTGCAGATTCCTGGGGTGGCTCAGAGTCAGGGTGCATCATACTGCTGCATCCACAGGGACTTGGACCTCTCTGGCAGTTGCATAGCAAGAGGCAGGCTGTTGCATGATGCAAAAGTTTTATTTTACACATGCAGCCATTTTCTGAGTTTGGCTGTAGCATGGGTGAGTCTACAGCTGGCGGGGCAGGTTCAGCTTACTAAATTGCAATTCTTATCCTCCAGAATATTGAGCTCTTTTACGTATGTGTTTTACAGTACAGGACTTGGCTCTGCTCAACAAGTAACCAACTGCAAAGGGACAGAATTACCTTCCCCCATTTGTAATGAATTGAGCAGAGCGTCAAACATTTGCACCCTACAATATGCATCAGTAACATAATACAGCAGTTGATTTTCAGAATCATATATACATCATTGAAGTTGGTAAGAATTCACAGAAGGCAATGTTTTCTTCCCTCCTAAGTTGCTGAGCAGTCTCCTCATTCCTGTGTCGTCTTGCCTTGCATGCTGCTGCCCAGACCAGTGGCTGTCCTTCTCCCTGCGTGAGTGAGAGGACTAATAGAGGACCAGGGCCATCCTTTACTGCAGTGGCATTTGGGTTGGTCTGAAACTAAGGACCGTTACCTTCTTTCTGTTCTGCCAGGCCCATCTTTTGCTTCTCAGAGGATACCTTGCTGGACCATTCAAATAAACTGACAGACACAAAAATAAATGAATAAAGGTTGTTTATTCTGTACTGCAGGTCATGTTCTCTTCATGAGGTCTAGCCCCAGACTGACTGGGTTCTCTGATTGACCGACATTACATGGAATAGCCAAGCAGTGCAACAAATGGTAACATGTGAGTTCTGAGTGCTCTTAAAGATGGACAGCTAACATTAAGGCCCGTGCTTAATGTTTTCTTCACATCACTCCCAGGGTTGTGAAACTGAGTATCACTTGAACAAGCAGTAACACACTATAAACAGTTTAAAAATGTTTTTCCAAGCATTGCAAGACATGGTACATTTATAACAAAACAGTACTCCACTAAAGGAGAGGGAAGGAAGGAGCTGGACTACAGTGATGACCAATCAGAGTAGTACCAGGGAAGAAACACAATAGCAACCTGAAGCTTGATCAGGGTGACAAGTGCCACACGCAGGGAAGGGAGAGGGTAAGAGAGGGAAGAGGTAGCAGCTGGAGGATACCCATGAACCTAGAATGAATTGCAGGACAATCAGAAACATATGGAACTGTCTGTAGCCACCCACCTCCCTGAATGTCTAGGGGCTCGATGTTACAAAAGGGAGGGGCCTACATTGAAGGAACCAGACCAGAACATCAGCACCCATGAAGAAAATGGTTTTCAATTACAATGGCACGGGTCCTACTGCAGATAAAATGGAAACTGCTACCCTCGCGACTTCTTTGGAAACTCAAGATGGATACCGGAGAACTCTTCTTTCTAGGGACATGGATATGTTGTTCATCCACACTTATTGGCAGGTTCCTTGCCACTTTAAATCTTGCCGGAAGGTCTTCAAGCTGGCTCCTCCACCCACCGGGTGGTAAAACTCTCGGCTCCGCCCCATGGCGTCAGATCTTCCTTACGCTTGGAAGCTCAGGTTCCCTCCTTAGCATTGCGATTAAGACTGGTTCTAATTCTTGAAAAGTTGAAAGTAAAAGTTTTTGCTAAAGACTTGGTCTTCTTCTCCCTCATGGCTCGCGATGGACAAATCGACTCCCAGTTTTTGGGTGCCCTTGCGAACAGAAGATGTCTAGGGCGGATCCGCACTCTCGTGCGTCTACTGCCTGGGCCTTGAGCACGACCCGCGAGCCTGCGACTTGTTCTCTTCCTTTTCGGCCTCGTCCTTGAGGCCGTGCTGCCCGATTACAACTGGGGCGCCCGAGAAAGAATTCCACTGGTGAAATCTAAAGAGGCCGATTTGGCGGTGTCCGCGGCGGGCTGGCGGATCAGCTAGAGCAGATGATACGCCCTCGAAGAGGAGGCGGCAGGCCACTTCTACCTCGGCTGCGGCATTGTCCTGCTCTCTCTCGGTGCCTCATACTCTGCTTCTTTTAAGGAGCTTTGTCTGACCCTCTCTACCAAAGGTGAGGTTCCAACTTCTTTGGGACCTTTTTCCAGGTCCAAAAAGAGCAAAGTAAGTCTCTGTTGGCGCTCTTGGGGCAGGAAGATCCCCTCCATTGTCGACAGTGGGACTTGATCGACCCCTCAAGCTCGGCCACTGGCTTCACGGTGTCCCGTCAGGCCAGTTGACGAGACTCCTGTCGGCGAGTCAGAATTTTTCTCGACCCGTTAGAGCAGGTTGTTGGCTGGAAAGCTGAGAATCCCTCTCCCGGTTCTCCGGTGGTGGTTGAGGATTCCATCGGCTCGTCTGTGCCTCGGTTCCGGAGCCTTGATGGGATCGTCCGAGCGAGAGTGCCGATTCCGACACTTCTCCTCGCCTCCCTCGGCCTGTCGAGACTCTCGGTCTCGGTCTCGGACATCCTCGCTGGTCAACCGATCCCGCCCGCCTTAAGCGGTCTCGGTCTTGAGCGACAAGCAAGCCGCCGCGCTCTTCCTCTTCCTCGGACGAGGGAGGCCAAGCAAGTTGCTTCGAGGTACGAGGAACTTATGTGGCAACAGTTCTTTGACCGGAATAAGCACCCAGTCATCTTCCCGGCCATTAAGTGGCTGTCACGGAGCAGCGAAACAACCCCTCATTGTAGTCGGGAACCTGTTCTCAGGCTGGTTGTTCGGCCAATTCAAGCTGCCCCACGATTCTGGTGGAACCTCCGCCTCCACAGCCATTAGTTGGGGCTCCGACCAAAATTCTCGGTCGGCTTTGGGTTTGCCCATAGGCTGTCTGTCACCCTCACTCCCGATAAACCTCGGCAGGTGGAGGGTGGCTCAGGGCGAGGCAGATCTTTGAGGACTCTTCTGAGTCCGATGATGGTTCCTCCCTCTTTTCCAAGCGCATGGACTTGGGTCCTTGGGAGGCAGTCAATGGACGATAGCCCTTTGTCCTTCTTAGGGTTGCTTCGACTCATCTCGAGTCCACGGGATGAAGCTCGAACCTGTTTCTAAGCAGGCCAGGTATCCCCTCACGAAGATTCTGGACTGAGGATTCTCCCGGAGGCCTTTCCGGTGGCGAAGCCATAGTGGTCTGGCCTTGGAACTTTGGCAGCGTCCTGCTTCCTGTCCTGCGCCTCGGCCAGGTTGGCCAGAAAGTATCACGGTCCCTACCGGTTCCCTGTCAGTTTTGAACACCCCTCTGCCGAGGGTTGGTTACCGACAGCGTTTTCCGGCGTGCGAAACGCAAGGGATATGGACAAACCTCCGACAAGGAATCCAAGAAATTGGATTATGCTGGGTGAAAAGTCTATGCTGTGTCCTCTCTCGGCCCGTCAGGCCAGTTCGGCCGTCCTCATGGCACATTTTCTCACGCCCTGTTGGGCTCCTGGATGAGGTTGTCCCTCTTCTTCCGCAGATCTGCAGACTACGGTCAGGCAGGTGCGGGACCAGGGCAGAGCAGTGGCTAAACAGCAGCTCCAGACTGTGGTAGAACGCCGGGACTCATGTACCAGGTCTGTGGCGGCCGCAGTGGCCATGCGTCGTCGGGCTTGGCTGAGGATATCCACCTTTACCTCGGATACCCAGCACAAGTTGGCGGATGTTCCTTTTGGGGACTGACCTCTTGGCCCTGGGGTGGAAGGTCACCTGCAGAGGATTGAGAAGTCCAATGCTACCTTGGACTCGGTCTCTTCCGCTCAGAAGGACAAGGCCGCAAGCCACAGCCTAAGCCCTTTAGTCCTTCTGACCCTGTGGCGCCTGGCCCAGCAAGCGTCAGGGCCAGCAGGCTCACCTTTGGTATCCCAAGCCAGTTTACCTGCCTCCAACAGGAAGCAGGGAGGTAAGGCCCAGGAGGTCCCTCGGCCGGTCCCTCCTCCAAGCCTGCCCAGTGGCGGGCTGAGGGTGTCGCCCCCATCCCTGTCACCTCACCCCTAGTTCCCCATGGAGGCGGCTCAGACACTTCCTTTCCGCCTGGTCGCTGTTACCACGGACAGGTGGGTACTGGAAGGTGGTGGGAAAAGGCCTACCTCTGGAATTCGAGCAGGCCCGCCCTTCTGAGCCGTCGCACGCGGGTCACTTCTCACTGGCGGCTCGCCGAGCCGACATTGCTCTCTTCCTCAAAGGAGGTGATCACGGAGTAGAGGACCCCCTTCAGACCCGGGGTTCGTGTCAGGTATTTCCTGGTTCCGAAGCAGACGGGGGCTGGCGCCCATTCTCGACCTACCGACCTGAACAAGTTCCTAAGGTCTTGAACCTTCAGGATGGTCACTCTGGCACAGATAATACCATCTCTGGAACACGGCATGTGGTTCTGCTCTCTGGACCTACAGGATGCGTTCTTTCACGTCCCTATCCGTCCGCCACATGGAGATTCCCTCCGCTTTCGGCGGAGGATCCCTCTTCAGTTCGAGCCATGCCCTTGACTTATCTCCAGCTCCCAGGGTCTTCACAAATGCATGTCAGTTGTGACAGCATTCCCTGCGGCGCCGAGGGTCCGGTGTACCCTTACCTGGACGATTGGCTGATAGCAGCCCCTCTCAGGCGGGAGGTGGAGCGGTCCAGAGATCTGGCCCTCGGGTTTGCTCTCAAGTCGGCCTTCTCATCAACAAGGCCAAGTCAGAACTCGAGCGAGCAGGTGATCCTGTTCATCGGGGCAGAAGCTCGACTCTCTTGAGCCAGAGCACGGCTCCGGCGGACAGGGCGAGGTTCTTACCTCCTTTGCCCAATCATTTCTGGTTGGGCAATCGCGCCCTACCCGGGACTTCCTGCACCTTCTGGGTCTCATGGCGGCCTGTACCAGCGTGGTCCGTTGGGCCCACTGGCATCGCCCCCTTCAGTAGGGACTGGCCAGCCAGTGGTCACAACACTGCGATCCTTTGGACCAGCTAGTGATAGTGACCCGGCAGATGTGGAACACTCTCCAGTGGTGGACGTTCCATTTCATCTGCAGAGGGCATCCCGTTTGTCCGCCCGAGCCGCGGTCTATCGACCGGCGCCTCTCTGATGGGTTGGGGTGCCCATCTGGGGAACACCGAGTGCCGCGGCCTCTGGTTCCAGGGGAGTCCCGATGCCACATCAACCTGCTGGAGCTCCGAGCGGTCCGCCTAGCTCTCACCACTTTTGCTCCGTTTCTCCGGGGTCAAGTGGTCCGAGTCAGATGGACAATACCACGACCATGTACTACCTGAACAGCCAGGGGGCGCGCCCATGCTTCTATGCAAGGAAGCTCTCCGCATTTGGTCACTCGTGCGCAGCCTGGAGGCGGATCTCCTAGCCATTCATGTGGCAGGAGCCTCCAACACCCTGGCCGATGCCCTGAGCCAGATAGGGCTGCATCTCACGAGTGGTCTCTCCTGCGGTGGTAGTGCAAGATCTGTTCTCCACTGGGGCACACCTCAGGTGGACCTGTTTGCCTCCAGGAGAGCCGAAGCTGAGGCTGTTTCATGCCCGCCCCCCTCAGCAGAGCTCGCTGCAGGGGATGCCTTCTCGAGGCTGTGGACCCCGGGCCTCTTCTCGCCTTTCCCCATTTCCTTGATTCACAAGGTGCATCTCAAAGCAAGGAGGGACAAGGCGCAGGTGATCCTGATAGCCCCAGACTGGCCCCGCCAGTTGGTACCCAGATCTCCTCAACCTCAGCTCCAGGCTCCCGAGGCAGCTTCCAGCTCGCCCGGACCTGCTTTCAGTCAATCAGGGAAGGTGTTCCATCCGGACCTTCAATCCCTGCACCTGGCGGCCTGGTTCCTGAGCTAGAGTTCCAGGCCTTGGGTCTTTTCCGGCGAGGGTCCTCAATGTGGTTGAGGCGTCCGTAGGAGTCGACCAGAAAATGCTACGCCTTCAAATGGAAGAGATTCTCCATTTGGTGTCAGGACAAGGGCCTGGACCCTTCCTCCTGTTCTGTGGCAAGCATTTTGGACTATTTATAGTCCCTTTCTAGTCAAGGGCTTGGGTCGATAACCCTAAAGGTGCACCTGGCAGCCCATCTCTGCTTGCAGGCGCGGGCCAGGAAGCAGTGGGGTGGCAGGAAAAGGTGGTCGGGCGCTTTTCAAGGCCTTGATCACATTTCCTCGGTGCGAGAACCTCCACCTCCGTGGGATCTACTGCTGGTACTGGCAAAGCTCATGAGCAAGCCATTGAACCAATGCACAGGTGTGAACTCTCTCACCTGTCGTGGAAGACCGCCTTCTTGGTGGCTATCCGTCCAGCCAGAAGGATGGGAAGCTCCAGGCGCTTTGCATCGAGTCTCCTTACCTGGTCTTCCACAGGGACAAGGTTGTCCTGTCCCACCGAAATTCCTTCCAAAGGTGGTGTCGGAGTTTCACCTTAACCAGGTGCTGACTCTGCGGTGTTCTACCCAATCACACCTCAGAGGCGAATAGGCTCCGCCTCTGGACCTTGAAGGGCGCTCGCTTATTGTAAGGGCATACGCTGAAATTTAGGGAGAGGTTCGCCAGCTGTTTGTCATCTACGGCAAAGCGCATCTACAGCGGACCTGCTGCCAAGCGGACGATAAACAGTGGGTCACCTCCTGCATAGATCGCTGCTATAAGTTGGCGGGCATGGAGCCTCCCAGAGGGATAAGAGCTCATTCTACCGTCATACTGCTGCAGCATCGGTGGCTGCTTCCAGGGACGTCCCTATCCAGGAAATCTGCAGGGCTGCTACCTGGAAGTCAGCACACACCTTTACCCATTACCACATCGACCTTGAGTCACGCGGGATGCTGGTTTTGGGGCCTCGGTTCTCCAGTCCTTATTTCCCAAGTAAGTATTGGGGTGTGCGCTTGCCTCCTCCTCCCGGAGAACTGCTAGGAGTCTGCCAATAAGTGTGGATGAACAACATATCCATGTCCCTAGAAATACAGGTTACTCACCTGTAACAGGAGTTCTAGAATGGTATATGTTGTTCATCCCATCCCACTCCCCGGTTTGAGCACAACCTGAGCTTCCAGCGGCCAGATCTGCCCATGGGCGGAGCCGAGTTTTACCACCGGTGGGTGGGAGGAGCCAGCTTGAAGACCTTCCGCAAGATTTAAAGCGGCAAGGAACCTGCTAATAAGTGTGGATGAACAACATATACCATTCCTAGAACTCCTGTTACAGGTGAGTAACCTGTATTTTCTCTCTCCCTGGAGGTCCCCACCAGCATCCGGCCCTGGAAGCACAAGTCTCAATCGGGTTGAAACTTTAAAACTCCCCCAAAGAAGTCTGGTTAGAATTCATTAAACATTCAGCCTTTCATCAATCAATTAAAAGCGTTAAAAGCACTTTCAAGCACTCAAAGTTAAGCTACCAAACAATGTATTGCTCCTGGGGTCCCAATGATTTTCCAGGAACCAGGGATCCCATTACTTGCTTAAAAACAAAAAAAAAACAGGTTCAACACCTAGCTCCATGGGGCACAATTATTCACATATTGGGGCACATAAACTGGGAGACAAGATGTCTTAGGCAGCATTCACACTTCAGGCACCTGATGACACCTTGGATGATATACCCAAAACCTGCCCAGAATCTGCACAGACCCCCAGGCCAAATCTACCCTCTGGCACTGGTAAGTTGGTCACTGACTTATCCCTTTCCTTTTCTCGCTCCCTGGTCAGTCTGTAGCCTTGTGGAGAAGCGAGCTGCTTCTCCCACCTGGTCCTTGCCACAGGATCACAGAAATTTTCCCTCCCTACCCAGTCCTTTGATTGTTTTTTTTGTTTTTTCTTTTAATTACATTCTCCACTGGGCATAGCTGCTTAATCAAGGTCTCCTTCTGGCTACGGGGCTCAACAATCCCTGTAACCCATCCCTCCTATGCTTCATTAAAGCTACTGTGTGCAAAGAGCTTCCCAAGGCCTGTCCTTTGATCTGCCTGAGCAGCTTGTGCCCAGTGCCCCAGGACCTGCCCCTCCAAGCAGGCCCCTTAACCAAGTGGGAAACCTCTGGGACCCCTTTATTAACCTGGACCACTCTGCCACGGCAGGAAAATGAAAGAGACTGCCACCACCCATCCCCTACCACAAAGCCCCCAGCCCTGGCAGTCAAACCTACTTCCCATAGGCCTGGGACTCCACCAAACTACCACCTAACGGGCACTCTCACTACTCCTTCTCCCACTGGTGCCCCATTTACCCCACTCAATGCTGGCAGACTGTCTGAGGCCCTCCCCACTGAACACCCATTACCGGCCTCCACATCGCTGGAATCACGGCTCTAACTTACACTTACAGGGGGGTCACCCTCAAACTCAGGCACAACCCAGACCAAACAAGCTCCTCCCCTGCCTGCCTGTCCTGCTATCTCCCAGCCAGCCTCCTATCTCCCCCAGAACCACTCACGCTGAACCCTTTTCTGAACCATGAGACTGCCCCTAGAGGCAGTCTGAAAAACCTAGCCAAATTGTGCCTTCCCCAGATACCTATCTGATCCTTAAACCAGGGAGAGCCCCAAAAAGTGAGGTCCCTAAAGGTAAGTGTAAGCCCTTCTCAAAGAGAGGGCTTATATGTCTATTGAAAGGGCATTCCTGGAAGAAAACAATGTTAATGCAGATCATGCAGTACCATCACACCAGGTGCAATGAGAGAGTTACAAGAAGACATTTACTGTATACATTTAACCACAGTGAATACCACGGGTAGTAGAAGAATTAATCACAACCACACTGAGTCTGGTACACAAAAGTTCAAGACCTCTGTCAGCATTTCCAGTCAGTGGGAATGGAGTCATGTGTGTGTCTTGAACCAGTTCCTGACAGGATGGGGTCAGATAGCTAAAAGCGACCCAGGAGTTCTGTGCACTGTCAAAGTCGCACCACTTGACACAGTAAGTCCAGGATCCATTGGTGAACTTCTTTCTTAAGATCTTCTCGATCTGGTACACCAGTGTGTGTGTATGAGAACATCCTGAGAAGAAGAAGAAGAAGAAGGCTGAGAAAAGAAGTCCCAGGAAGTTCATCTGGCTTATCAGGCACAACAGAATCTGGCTGGAGAGTGTCAGGAGTTGGAAGATCTGGAGAAACTGGTTTGCTAATTAAAGGAATTTTGACTTCAGAGAGTGTAACAGGTGCAAGTGCAGCTTCATTGTTGGGAGACTGGGATCATGTGGGAGGGTGTTGTTCGGTACCCATGTTTCAGTCGATTGATATGGACTTTGGTGTGTACTAGCTTTCCATCAGACATGCATCGTAGATGAGCGTGAACTGGAGGAAGCTTTTCTGCAATTAGAAGGGACCAGTCCAAGGGTGAAGCATTTCTTGGTGGCACCCAGAACTAGGACAGGTCGGTGCTGCGTGAGCAGTGTCCCCAGCGGAAAATGAAGGCTCATGCGACTTGGCTGCTGACATTTTCTGCACGGACTATCTCTGGCCCAACGTGGTGATTGCAACACGTCTGGCAAGTTCAAGCTGTTCAACACAGGAATAATGAAGGAAGAAGCTGACTTTGGAAACTCTAGCAGTAAGAGATCCCTGTCCAGTGGAATGATGTCCATCGACCAAGAAAAATGGTATGTGCTATGTACTGTCGACACAAGGCTGGTATTGTAGGCAAATTGCACAAAACGAACAAAACGATCCCAAGTGTCATGAGTTTCATCCAGGTACTTGGAGGGTGTGTTGAGAATGGCAGACATGATTCTTTCACTTTGTCCATTGCATTGTACATCATAACTTGTTGTTTGAGTCTTTTATGTCGAGAAGTTTGCATGTTTCTCGCTTTAATAGTTGAAAGGTAGTTAGTGCCTCTGTCTGAATGCAGGTATGCAGGGGTACTGTGACGACAAATGACAGTGTTGAGGAAAGCATTTGCTACTGTGGCAGCTTGTAGGGGCATTAGTTCCAAATATTTTGTAAGGTAGTCCACAAAAACAAGAATGCATTTGTTGCCGGAGTCAGAGATTGTGGGTAAAGGCCCATGAATATCTGTGCTGACTCTTTGAAGTGGTTCAGTGGCTACAGGCATTGGAATAGCGTGTACCATTGTCGGTTTTGCAGGAGGCTTTCTTTGGGAGCAGGGCTGGCAGGGTTTGAAAAATCAGATAATGTCCTTGTTCATGTGAGCCAAGGAAAAGAGCAGTGGGTGGGTGCCCTTTGAATAAAGTAGATCAAATGTTCCTATTGGGGGCTGGTAGAACAGTTGACTTCAGTGTAGTGAAAAAAGTTCCTGGAGACCAACCACTCAGTTCATCTTAAGAAATGTAGTTTTATTTTGATATTTTCTTAGAACACCATGATCCCTAGGTACGCCCAATGTTTCACCCAACACCGGCTTCCTCAGGGCTTAGGATCTTGTGTTCACAAGACACACCTGAACTGAAACTGCATCACATGCTATTTAGCTTAGGCAAGTAATGAGCATTGCAATGCTAGAAATCTGAGTGAAGGAAGTTTGGAATGGTACCTCTGGGTGGTCTGAAATGAAACTAAGCACAGACTCCAAGTGGTTGTAACTTGTTTCAGATAAAAGTTATAACCTGAAGCTAGAAACAAACGGGAAACTGAATCCTAGCTGTTCTAAAGCCAGTAATGAAAAATTTATTTAGGAACACAAGATCCTAAGCCCTGAGGAAGCCGGTGTTGGGTGAAACACTGGGCGTACCTAGAGGATCATGTGTTCTAAGAAAATATCAAAATAAAACTACATTTCTTATGATGAGCAGGTGGTTGGTCTCCAGAAACTTTTTTCACTACTTGTTCATGTGAGGCCAGAAGAAGTGAAGTCTTGTCTTTTCGAGAGTTTTGTGAATTCCCATATGACCTCCAGAAAGTGGAGAGGCATGAATGGAGAGAAGAACTTTGTTGACTACAGAGGCTGGCACAGCTATCTGAACATGAGTTCTATCCATGTAATGGCCTTGCTTTCCTTGGTCCCAATATGGAAAAACACACCATCATTGAGGAAGTATTGCAAAGCAAAGAAAAGTACATCCTGGTAGTGTTGCTTTTGTCTTGGTAAGGTTCCAGACTCTTAAGTACATAATAATGTCTGTGAATTGAGGATCTGTTCTTTGTTGTGTTTTGACAGTTGCCAGGGAGAGATCAGAGTAGAGGAAGTGAGGCTATTCAGCAGCTTGCAGTAAGTGAGGATTTGTATTTCTTTCTGTAGGCACTTGAGTAGTAGCAGCAAGGCAACTTGAGGTGCTGTGGAGTGTCCACAGGAGCACATCTGTGGTATGGAAAGGGAGCTATTAGGCAGGATTCTTCATCTGTTGAGGATGATGTGGAGATTTTGCCTCTGGCTCACAGCATTGAGTTGATAACTGAACCTGGCCTGGCTGGAATTTCAAAGTTGTAGCTTTGCAGCATGGTGATCCATCAGGCAAAATTGCCTACTGGCTCCTTCATTACAAATAACCATCTGAGGGCAGAATGATCAACCGATTGCTGTAAAGGAGGAGTAGCGAAGGTAACAGTCAAATTTCTTTTACGCAAATAGCATGGCTAGACATTCTTTTTCTTGTGATGTCATAGTTCTTCTCAGCTGAGAAGGGGTGCCCGGCATAGGAAACAACTCGTTCTGTTCCTTCTTGGATCTGACCTAGCATGGCCTTCCCTGCAAGGAACTTGCATCTGAGTAGAGTTTGAAGGGTTGGTTGAACCTTGGTTAGGCCAGTACTGGAGAATAAATTAATTTTTCTTTCAAGGTTTCAAAGGCCTCTTTGCACTTGGAAGTCCATGTATATTACATCCCTTTTTGGTGAGGTACAGGGGGCTGCAATCTTGGCATAGTTGCAAATGAGCGTTCTGCAGTATCTAGACAAGCTTAGGAAAGTCTTTGAAATTGTTAGATTCTGGATCGTGTTTGACTGCTGAGAGCTTTCTGGATCTGGATAGATTCCTTGAGAACTAACAGCATGTCCCATGTAATGAATTTGATGCTGTGCAGAACAATACTTCTCTAAGGACTTGAGATTGATTTGTCAGAGATGTTCAAACACTTCTTTGAGATGGTGGAGATTTTCTGGCAAAGTTCTGCTGAAGACAGTAACATCGCTCTAGGTAGACAAGGCAAGATTTCCAAGACAACCCAAGTAGTACGGCTTCCATAACACGCTGAAATGTGGCTGGACTGTTCCTAAGTCCCATAGGCAGTTATTTCAATTGAAAAAGTTCAAGTGGCAGCACCAGGCTGTGTATGGATGAGAAGCTGGATCAATGGAGACTTGGTAGAATCACTCTGAAGGTCTAGAGTGGTGAAGTGAACTGGGCTGGCTGCAGCAAGACTCTCTAAGGCATCTTCGGTGGTAGGTAAGGGTGAGCATCCTGCACCATATAGGCATTGAGCTTGCTGTAGTCCACCACAAAGCAATGCCCTTGTCCTTCTTTACTGCCAGCAGGCAAGGTGCACCCCAAGTACTTGTAGACTCTTCAGCAATGTCCTGTTCAAACATGTTTTGATCATGCCCTCTAGGACTTGTTTCTGTTTGTGTCCCACTTTGTAGGCTCACTGATGGATTGGTTTCTGGGTGGGCTGCACCTCGATGGTGTGTTGCAGGATATCTTAGCATCTGAGCTTGTTATCTGAACCAACAAAGACATTTGGGTAATTCTCCAGGAATTTCAAAGTTTGTTGTTTCTCTGTTGGAGATACTGGAAGTTTGAAGAGGATAGTAAACTACTGAGGTTAACTATGGTGAAGTTGAAATGGTCATGATAGTACTGACAGGACTAGAGTTGGAGAACCAGGTTGAGTGTCTTGCATAAGATGGAGCAGGTCCCTGTAGACAAGCAGACAAACTTTCTGATATTGGCACCTTTGAGATGATTACTGGCTCGTCTGTGAAGTTGCAGCATTTTGGAAGACTGTGCCACCATGCACTGCAGACAAGGTGTTTACTGGGAGAAGACCTGATGAATGCAGGGTAGGGAATCCTGTGCGATGCCAACAACACCTTGCAGAAGTGGTTCACCTCAAATCTTGGCAGTCAGAACCATCTCTGTCTTAGGAGGCACAGTGACTGAGTCTGTAGCTGCGAGTTGCCTCCGAGGGTCTAGTGACAGTTTTTTGATGCAGAGTCTAGGATGGCTTTGTGAGCTTTGAGGAAGTCCAGGCCAAGAATCACTGCTGGTTGTAGATCAGACACTAGGTAGAACTTGACAGTAGCTTGCTGTGAGCCAAAGTGCAACTTGAGATGGACCATGCCTGTGATAGGTACTGTAGTGGTACTGGCTGTGATAATGTACTTTAGGTCAGCTGGAGAGACATTAGGTAAGTGACAAGTAGCTTGGTTGTTCAGAATATTTTGCTGATAACTGAGATTTCTGCTCAACCAAGGCATCCTAGACCAGTCTCTGATGGTTACATGAACATAGTTCACTAGGAGTGGTGCTCTGATAACAGGTATGTTTGCCTCAGTATACCCACTGCAGAATGACACGCCGACAGTGAAACCCCACAGCAACACCTAGCGGCAACAGACTTGCACGGCGGGGTGTTACTGGCGAGAACTTTGCTGCGATGAGGGACATTCATCTAACTCCATTGTCTGTGTGGCGTGGAGTTAGATATCTGAAGTAGTGGGGTGCGGGACACAGACCCCCGCATTGCCGCATACAAGTGTGTGTCGGTCGGTGCCGCCATGTTGCCGTCATTGTTGGACACATTGGTGTTGGGGATGTCACCATGGTTCCGTCGCTGTGGGGGCGGTCGCTGTCGGGATATCACTGTGGCGTGGTAGAACCCTTTGCCCCTGGAAGCAGAAGGTGCCAGAGTGGGCAGTCTGAGGATGTGGTTTGCTTGAATTGTGATAGTCAAAGGGTGGTCAGTTACTGTGTTTTCCTGACCCTGGGAGTAGTTGCAATCATCTTGCTGATTGTGCTGTGGTGGGCGGCTTTGGTTCCTTTGGTTTCTTTTGTGATACTAATTGTGAAGAGCATTGACAGAGGGAGTAGAAGAAGCAGTTGATCTGAGATGCAGATTATTGACAGTCGTGAGCGTGTCTTTTATTTTTTGTAATGAAACTTTATTCAATTTTCAACGAACAGAGAGTATAAAAATATGACTTACAAAACCGTAAATGACAAACTAACACAGAAACAATAAAAGGGCATAAGTAAAGAATGCATCAAGTACATAACAGAATAAACAAGCAGTTGCTTAACAAATAGATGAATCGAATGGGATATCAATTAAGTTAGACCATCCTAAAAGAGCAATTATAATCTAAGTAAGTATACTATCCCATCTAGTACAATATCAGAATGTTAATATACATGTACAAAAATACAGTTCCTAATCATCAATGACGAGGCAAAAAAAAGGGTGGGAAGGGTTTCTTAATGTTTGGTTTCTTGTGGGGCAACGGAAGGAGAAATCAGCGACTGATAGTTAATCCATGGTCTCCATCAGACTAAACAGACCTACTCCTTATTTAAATATTGGTACACAGCTTTCTGTAACCCATATAGAAGGTTAACCACATCAAACCAGGTTTGACGATCAGGAATCTGTGTGCTAAGCCAAACTTTTGTTATGACCTTCTTCGCACATACTGTACTAGTAATGCCAAGAACAATTTTTATCACTATGAGGAAGTTGTAAGGTCTGTGGGAAAATATGGAGCAAAACCATTTTGGCATCAAGGACCAATCCATATCAAATATTTGACAGAGGGCCGAAGATCTCCTCCAAAAGATACCAACAAAGGACAAGACCAAAAATATGAGATTGATCCGCCTGGACCCCACCTACATTAGACGCAGCAACTTGCTGCTTGAGGACCTTGTACTTCGCTACTCTAATAGACATCAAAAGAATCATGATCTGCATTGCCATGAAAAGCCCTCAAATAGGGGTAACTCTCTAATGAGAAGCTAGGCAGTGTGGACCTTTCCCTCTTCCCAAGAGCATGGGGCATCCAGTTCTTTGAGCCACTGTATGGTCGAGCAGGATGAATCAGATTTGGATGCTCTAATAAGGGAGTAGAGAGCTGAGATTATATGTTCCTGAGTGGCAGTCTGTTGGGCAGCGATGTAACTGAAGCCCAGAGCGTCCCATCCTATCCGGGACCAACAAAATAAAGGACAATGTCTGCAAATACAACCACAATTGTAAATATCTATAATGATCTCTATGGGGAATGCCATATTGAGCTTGAAGTACAGCAAATGGGAGATGACCTTTAGAAACAAAAAGCTGGTGATAATAAGTAAGGCCCAGCCTAGACCACCGTAGAAGAAAGACATCCGAATCCAAAGCAGCCTCTGCTCATCATAAGCAAGGGCAGTAACAAGGAACTCATCAACTGGAGAAAGTGTCGAGAGATATTTATGCCAAACCTTAAATCCTCCTTAAGAAAAACATAAGGCAAATTATATCTGGTCAATATTATAAAGGTAATGTAAAGTCATCTTGTTGTCTTTCCAGTGCAACAGCAATCACCCAGCAACAAAAATTTGAAATTGGGAAGCTATAAGCATAAAATAAAAATTTGAAGACCAAAATCCCACTCGGTGGCAGAAATAAGATCGAGGCCTGTATTTTTAGGTTTCTTACCATTCCAGACAAAGCTCAAAATAAGCGGATGCCATTCCTTTAAATAAGCTCGAGAGGAATAATGGTAGGGATTATAGAAAAAAGAACCTTGGGTAACACTAATATACGGCATAACTTCGTGCACGCCCAGTGAGTGCGCCTGTCATTGATTGTTGCTGCTGACACGTGGTTGCAAGTCTGGCTGGACGGTGACAACTGAGGTGCTTGTACACTGGTGGCCTGGGACATTATTATGGACTCTTGTGCAAGTCATGCAGCTTGATTGTGTCCATCAGGTAGTTGGTTTTGTTGGATTACATAAAGTCGGAGTTGAGAAACAGTCCCTGGACAAAGGTCGTGATCTGCTCCTTCTCAGATTTCTGCAGACATTTGCAGCATGACAATGTCCAGGATTCTAGACATTCAGAGGGTTGCATGGTGCGTTCCACAGCTGTTGTTCCAATAACCAGGGCGGATGTGCTCAGACAAAATGGTCTCTGAAGTTGCATAAAAAGTGGCAGTATCTTCTTTGACTTGCTCTGGAAATGTGTTGAACCAGGAAATGGCAGTCCCTCTCAGAAGCAAGCACAAGGCATTGGAAATACGCAGGGATATTTTCAACTATTAACGGCAATCCAAGCTTGGAATTGCTTGACCCAGTTAACAGTGTCTTCAGGAGGTAAGGCTGTGAAGGGTACTGGCTGTAGGCTGGTATAGACTATGGACTGAGATGAACATTAACAAATGGTGACATGCAAGTGCTAAGTGCTCTTGAAGATGCGGCAGCTAACATTAAGCCCCATGCTTAATGTGTACTTCACACTGCCACCAGCCAGTCACCCAGTTACTTTTACATTACAGTATCACTAATGTGCCAGAAAATTACAAGCAAGGTGCAGAGGCTGGCTTTGTTGTTGTTTCTGAGCATTCATCCCTTCTACAGACAGATTCTTGTGATTGAGCAAAGGCTACAGCTTTTAGGCATCACAGTTGTCTAACACTTCAAATTAAGAGCAAAAAGTGGTGAGGTCTACAGTACAGTTGTCCTGCAAAGCACAGCAACCTTTTTTTTTATCAAAAATTTATTTTCAGAAAAACAAGCGAGAAAAGGGATAACGGTACATCAATGTACATATAGCAATAACAGAATAATACATTAAACCACTTTTAAACACTCTATAAAAACATTCTTTAAACTCCTATATCTGAACATATACAATTAACTAATATAACATGTTAGAAATGATATAGAATCTTACCATATCGCTTGAAAGACAGTATACTCACTGATAATGCATTAGATGGTATCAGGTAAAAGGTCAGGTACATGTATTTATTCAGGTGATAAGCTGAAAAAAGAAGACCAGGTTCATTCAAAACATCCATCTTGCTGGCTGCAATTGCAGCGACCCTTTCATTAATGACTAAAATACCTAAATTATATAGCCATTCTGTTACTGAAGGAAGACAGGTGATTTCAGTAGGATAGCAGCAATCTTTTCAATGCATGAGCTGCCAAACAAACCCAAAATGCTTGAGACTTTCTTATGTGGGTGATCTCAGAATCTATTCCTAGAATAAAAAGCTTACCTGAAAAAGGGAGCTTGGAATTCATCACTTCCTCACATACTTTATGAACCAGAGCCATATTTCCTAATGTTTAGACACTCCCATGTCATATGTAACAGACTGACATGCTTTGTTAAACACCTCCAACAAGGCCCTTCTTGTAAGTGACCCATTTCTTCCAAACATTTTGGAGAATAATAGAAATAATAAAGAATCTTAAATTGGATTGGCCTACCTTGGATCTCCTGCAGCTCACGTAAGCATTCTTCCACTTTCCAGTCCATTCCTCCTATGTCTGGGTCTCACCTACAGTAGTTCTGTCTCCCATTTCAATTTGGATGCTTGTGAAGGTGAAACAACATCATCAGTGTCAGTTAAAACTTATTACACATACCCGTCCCTTGTTTTCCTTTTGCTGCTCTGCATATTTGAACCCGCTCTGGTGGCTTAAACCCTGGGGACAGAATGGAGTCTTGGAGAGCCCTTCTGATTTGTAAGAATTTAGTAAATTGGAATCTGTTTAATCCATATTTTTCCTTAATTTCTGCAAATGAAAGCAGTATTTTGCTTTTATTGTCTATCATATCTCCTTTGTTTGTTATCCCAGCATTTAGCCATTCAGTGTCTACCAAAGGTTTTCTGCAAATCCAGTGTCAGTGTTGTTCCATATAGTAGTTAAAGCTGTTGGAAATGTTGTAAACCCTAAGATTTTCTTTACCTCTCTGATTACTTTGATGGTTGATACAATGCAAGTATTGTCCCTAATGGACTGTGGGGCAGGTATAAACAACAGATCTGAGGGTTTGAAGGAGAGAGACATTACTCTTATTTTAAAGAATGATAGAACCACTGAAGTGCAAGAATTATAGACCCATTTTGCTGCTAAATGTCGATTATAAGATTCTAGCAAAGATCTTTGCAACAAGATTAAAGCAGTATGTGACTAAATTGATAGGAAAAGAACAAGTGGGTTTGCGCCTGGGAGATTTGGGGCAGAGAATGTACATAGGTTACTTAATGTTATCTGGGCAACCTCTAAAATCTATCCTATCAATGGTGATAGCCTTAGATTTCTGCAAGGCATTTGACTCCTGCAGTGGAAATATTTATTTGACGCACTAATAAGAATGAACATGGGTGAAGTGTTAATTTTATGGGTCAAGATCCTGTAGAGCAATCCCTCTGCTAGGGTTATAACAAACTGTTTAGTTTCAGAGTCCTTTGGTCTTGTTAGGGGACCAGACTGGGTTGTCCACTCTTACCATACTTGTTCATACTGGCCTTAGAACCTTTGATCAGGAAAATCTTGGATGAGCGGAAGATTTCATGGGTGAAAACAAACAAGTGACCAATAATGTGTTTACATGCACGCTGACTTACTAATCACAATGCATAATACTGGTAGGCCATTCAAATACTTAAGTATGCTTCTGGAGGTCTTCTCCCAGATATCTGGCTATGCATAAACTGGGACAAGACCAAATCCTTCCTGTTGGTCCGCAGTATAAGATGATGGAAGGTCTAGGAGGGTTAGATCCATTGACACAGTGCAAAGAACACATCAAATACCTGGGGCTTACGATATCTAAAGACATTGGCAAGCTATGGGCCTAAATAAGGCACCTACATTAAAACACTTAGAGTGCATTCTTTTAAAATGACGAAGTCTGAACTTATCATTGTTGGGCAAAGTCAATGTAAATATGATCATAGCACCCAGAATCTTTTATCTTTTCAAACCATTTCCATCAAGATACAGAACAGCTTTTTAAATGGATGGACAGAATGATAAAACCTTGTTATGGGAGTTAAACCTCTGAGACTGTCACTAAAAACTTTAGAACTCCATGGTTAGTAGGTGGTTTTGCATTACCAGTCTGGAAAGATATGTCTCTTTCTGTTTAAACAGACAGATAAATCTCTATAGAAAAGTCTGATGAGCTATCATTGTGGTTCTCTGTGGAACAGTCACTTGTCTCTCCCTTCAAAGCTCAGCAACTTAAATTGGTGCATTATGTAAGCAGACCACCTAGGGGTTATTTATGGCCTTTTCTGTAAAGCTCTGACCCATTCCTGGCTGCCAGCAGTCTGCTTAACAATGCCACGAAAAAGCTGTTTAAAAGGCTGCTCTCCTTTGTCCCCATTCTCACTGTTATACTCTAGTTTTTGTTTTTAAATAAAGTGAGGTCCCATGTGTCTCATTAATTAAACAACTTTAAGGCTCCATCAAGCCCATTGGCTGCTACAAGAGGAACCAGGAGCTAGGAAAGAAACATTGGACTAATCACATTTGGAAAAGAAAAGATCAAAATGTTAGCGCTCAAAATGCCTGAGTTCCCATAGATTAACCCGTTTGGCTGTCCTTTAAGAGATGATGGATTTGAGGCTGTGTGCAGAGAAGTAAAAGGTTCAACAATTGCCAAAGCAGGTCCTCCTTCTCTCCTCATTCAGCAGCCCCATCTCTACTCTGGTCAGTTGTTTTAGCCTGACAGAGAAACCATACAGTCCCTCTTGAATCCCTGAAGTTAGGCTGACACAGGAAGGTACCTATGAAGGATGAAAGGGGTAATAAAAATGCGAACTTCAAGCCATCCCAGTAGCATGGAGGGCTAAAGTGCTGAGCGCCACCGCCTGCCATGCTGGCGACCCTGTTTAGGAACAAGCATGGGGGCTGTGAGAGGACTGAGTGGCCCAGGCAGCTCTCCTCCCTGAATTGGGAAGGCTGGCCATACCACCTCTTGGCTGTCACCAGGTGGAGGTCTGGTGGTAGCCTATGGGAACAGATGGAGGCAGATGAAAGTCAGAGGAAGGAGAGAGATGTGGTCTTGGGATGCATGCATGCCAATGCATCATCTGAGTATGTCGTGGTCTGGGAGAGGGTGAACGAAATCCAGGAGGAAATTGGCAAGGTGGAGTATGATGCAAGGTGGGGGCGTATGATGCACCCCACTCACCATGTCTCTGGGACAGCCTGCAGCAACCGCTGGATTCAAGCATGGAGGTGGAGGAGGTTGGCCCTCCCCTCCTGACTGTGGCCCGGGGGCATTCCATGGGGACTGAGCTGCCAGGTAAGCCCCGGGGAATTGTGACCGGGGAGGGAGTGGGGAGACTGTAGAACGGAGCATCCTGTCGTGGCCCAGGAGGATAAATACAGTATGGGGGTGGGGAGAGAGTAGCAAACCTCCAGCACATGGAAAGAAACCAAGAAACATGCTTAAACATATTGCCAAGAGACTCCGTCATACACAAGTAATAATGTAGAGGCGTCACATATCCCTCTCTGCACCTCATCTCCTTGTACAAAGTCAACTTCATGGTTGGGTTTGTGTCACTGCTACATGGTCATCTGTGGCATCTGTCAGGCCGCAGCTGGATGTGCAGCTCTTATGCTGTGGGGTCAATTAACCTGACTTGAGGATGTCAGCTGCCGCTGATTGGCCAATTGGCGTGACTGGGGCGGGTGGTGCATGATGGAGGAATGCGCAGGGCAGCCATAATGCGTGAACTCCACATGCAGTCTGCAGGCTGGGGGTGGGATTTAAAGGGATAAACTGTCAGTCTGAAACAAACAGAACAAAAAAGTAAAATGGGGTTCATTTGAACCTGATGAACCCAGTTGGCAATGGGCCTGTATGCACACTATCTTTGTTGATCCAATTAAAGATATCACAGTATTCAACAAATCCGGTTTTCCAAGGACTAACATAGCTACAAATAGTTTTCCTGCAATCATTCTGAAATCATGTTTTTGAAAGGTGGTTGATAATTTTTCCTGCAATCATTCAAATGTTTTTTTTGGATGGTGATTGATAACTGATTCTTCACAGTCCAGTGTGTGTGTGTGTGTGTATCTTATCTATCTACGTATATACAGTATACTACCGTGCCACTATAGTTAGGGTTGAGCAGGGGTTTCTGTGTTAAACCCCAAACTTTGCACTTAATAGCTTTGCAGCCATTCAACAGATCGTATAACATTTTGCATGCGCAGTCTTGAGGCAAAATCTCTTCATGTGCCAAGTTATAGTCCAGTTGGATGTATGGATTCGATATTGGATAGAAAAAAGTGAACAAATTAGATTTTTTGCTCTTTTTCTTTTGTCATCACCTAGTGCCTAGATGGTTTGGAATTTTGCTCTGCAGTTTTGAGGTACAAATGGTATGGGCCACAATGATGCCTTTTGCTGAGTTGGTGAAAAATATTAATCCATTCCAAAGTTATAAAGGTTTGAAATTTCAGTTCTGGCGTGCTCAGTACAGTTTATTGGATAGCTGCGTGGAACAAAAAGAGAATTTGATCGTCTGAAAAAAATCATTTTAGTATGGGGTAATTGTTTTTTGAGATAAAATTCATTTTCATATGGCTGCCATCTTGTT
Organism: Neoceratodus forsteri; assembly: GCA_016271365.2. Taxonomy (NCBI): domain Eukaryota; kingdom Metazoa; phylum Chordata; order Ceratodontiformes; family Ceratodontidae; genus Neoceratodus; species Neoceratodus forsteri. The sequence goes on from CM057459.1 coordinate 1,088,980,655, forward strand.
TCCATTTTTTCAAAACATTTTTGAAAACCTATAAAATTAGATCATGCAGAGACACCTACACATGTATTTTGCTAATCAGGACCCCCTTAGGTGTATTCTGGAGTTACTTTTGGATAAATGACCCAGAACTGTGTTTTTATACATTTTTTTTTTTTTTCATGACTTGATTTTCTTTTATCGTGTGACCATCATGGGTCATAGGAAAATGAATCCTACATATGAAAAAATAATTTGGACTTTTTTCAGATTCTTTTTTCATATGAAGGCATCCTATTTTGTATGAAAGAAAAAAACACATGAGAAAGGATCCTCTATACGAAAAAAGGATCTGAAAGAAAACTAAATCCAAATTATTTTTTCGTATGAAGGATCTTTTTCCTGAGGATTTTTTGTTCATACGATAAAGGATGCCTTCATACAAATAAAAAAAAGAATTTAGACTTTGTGGTTTTTTTTTTACATTCTTTTTTCGTATGAAGGATCTTTTCTCACGAGGTTGTCTCGTTCATACGAAAAAATAATTTGGACCTATTTTGTTTCCACATTTCAACTTCAACAAGCCGTGACTCCTCAGTATTTGCAGTTAAGGGACAATCTGTATATCAAGACAAAGTCTTAATGAGTACTACAAGAATAACACGTAATACCTGCAAAAATTTGGGGACATATAAAAAAATAACAATTTAAAAAATCGAAATTCCCATAGGATAACATTGGAAGTTTAACAAGTCATATAACCAAGCAAATAAATTGCTTTTTGGGAAAAATGGAAGTGCTGCATTTGCACACCAACAGACCAACTAGACAGAGAGGAGGAGTCGCTAGAGACTACTTAGGGTCTGTGGAGGCAGGCCAGGCAGGGACCATTCGGGCAGACTGGGTGGGCCAAGAGGTATTTTTCTGCTAACAAATTAGATGGTTTTGCAAATATACTGTTATGCTGAAAGGCAAAAAAAATAATAATACTGAGCATGTGCAAACTGCCAAAATGTTCACACATTTCAAAGCGAGTACAAAGACAGACACATAAGCCAAACTGGGCCAAACTTTAACAAACCTGAAAGTTTCAAGTTTCAACTCTCAGCCATAACTATGCTATTGAAAAAAAAAAAAAAAAGGAAAAGAAAAGAAAGGCCCAAGAATGACATTGTTACACATGTTCAGCCTTCTCCTTTTTTTTTTTTTTTTTTTTTTACTGCCCCAGTAGGTGGTTCTGGAATATACCCCCCATATTGGCTGTGTCCCAGCTTACTGGGACTCCCCAGCACTCCTTGCTAGGTCCCAGCATACCAGGATCCTGGCATCATGCTGCTCAGCACTGAGGATTTTGCAATTTATCTCCCTTTTGTCCTCGACCCGTGTGGTGGCATGAAGGACATATGTCCAGGCTGGCAATGTACTGATGGCACGCTTCAGCCAAATGCCTAATGATGTCCTCCTCCCAACTCAGCAAGCCTGCAAACGCGTTGCCGTGCTTCCACTGATGGCAATACTGGTACTGGCATGAAGTAGCCTGGTATCCCTCCCGCTCAGAGGAGAACATCATCCCGTGGTATACTCAAGCCTCTTCCCCTAGCTGTCCCCAGAACCAGGATCATTCCCAAACCCAGGTCGCCTGTGTCAGGAGTGGTAATGCTACCGCTCACGCTGATGGGCTGGCACACATGTTCAGCTTTCTAGAAGTTTGAAACTGCCCAACCAGCTGCTGCGAATTTACAGGGTCCAGGGATTCTGGAGCCAACTATGTGCACAACAAAGTTTATGATATTCTGTCTAGGGATGGCAGCTCCAAGTTTCAGAAATCAGTGTTTGACTTAGAACAGAATTTTGAACATTATCCTGAGTCCGTGGGTCATTTTGAGAGGTGAGGAAAGTGACTAGTGGGGTAGCTCAGCGGTCAGTACTCCAAGGCATAAAATAAGCAGATTTGCATGCAATTTGTGACTCAGGAATCAGGAAGCGAGTTAATTGCCAGCTTGATTAGCAGTGATTGTTAATCATAGAATCTGGCCGTCCTGTGTATTGTTTTTATTTTCCCTGGTGTCTAGTGGCCCCCACCCTCCGATTGCCAGCCCTTTGTTTCCCTGGTGCTAAGTACCCCCTTCCTCCACCTTTCGCCATCCCGTAATGCTTTCTATCCCTGGTGTCTAGTGGAACCCCTCCATCAATCGCTGTCCCTGTTATTTTGTCATTCCTTTGGTGTCTAGTGGCACCCCACCATCTGATCACTGTCTCTGTAATTCATTCATTCCCTGGTGTCTAGTGGCATCCCCACCATCTAATCTTTATCCCCATTCGTTTTGTTCCACAGTGTTTTTCTTTAAAACCTGCCAAAAATAAAGGTCCATCGCCGATCACTCCCATGCCACCACCCAACCACCCACTGTGTACCCACCTCCCATCCCCCTTAACACACCCCAGACAGTCACTCACCTGCAGAGGTCCCAGGTTCAAGATCCATAATCCGATCGAGAGAATCGTCTTGCTGCAGGAACCAGCGACTGCAACATGAGAACTAAAGTAAATGCAGTTCAATGTATTTCAGTGGGGGTTTCAACTTTAGTGCATAACTCAGTCATTTTGTGACATATTGACCCCACATTTTCAACATGGCTTTGGGACCCCACCTCATGAACAATATAACTGTCACTATGCAACTCCTGCCGAAAGGTGATTTAGCAGTCGCTTATCGAATTCACCTTTTGAGCAGGATTTGATAATATGTGACAATCATATTGTTCATGAGGTGAATCCTCAGAAAGGCTACCACACTGCAAATTTAGGGCCAAAATATGAAAATAGCAAGTTAAGGACTGTTTGTTATAATTTCCCTATGCACCCTTGTAACTTTGGAATTTTTAAATATTTTGTCCCCAGATTTTCAACATAGCCTTTTATTCATGCACCTTGCGTATGTCACAGCTGTCATTTTCAAATCCTGACAAAATGTATTTTCACACCTGTGGCACAGAATGGTGTTTTAGTTGTGCAGAATCATGCTTTGGCAGGGACTGGAAAATTTTCTGCATTAGGTACAAGAGGTGGGGTAATAGGAAGGCTATGCTGACAGTTTGGTCAAAATGGCACATTCAGTCTCAAAACTATATACAATGTCTATTTTATTAATGTACTGTATACACTAATAAGTAATAATTGTATTGTTTAAAGTAAAAATACCCATTTTAGAAAACTACTAATCAAAATCGTTGATTGCTAATCATTTTGATTAGCAAAGCCGTAATCAACAACTGACACTAATTTATGCCTTATACTTAGGACCAGTTGGCTTCAAGATTTTCAGCTGTGACATTGGCAGAAGGTATCAAGGGTAAGATCTGCCTCTTTGCAGATGATACAAAGAATTTGTGGAAGGGCCGACACAGAGAAGGGGTAGGAGAGAGCTAAGGAGGATCTGGAAGGCTGGCAAGCTGGTCCACGATTTGGCAGCTGAACTGTAATGCTAAAACATGTAAAATAATGCACACTGGGAGAAAGACCCAAGGCTGCAATAGATGAGGGGAGGTTGGACCTGCTAGCCCTATGAAAGAAAAAGGTTTTAGAGGCAGGATATCGAAGACCTTAAAACATCTTCACATTATAACGGGGTGGTGAGTAAAGCAAGCAAAATGCAGGGGTTGCATAGGGAAGGGATTAAGCAGTAGAGGGTGAGAGGTGATCCTGCCATTGTACAAGTCACACCTTGAATACTGTGAAAGGTACTGGAGCATACTTCTGTGGAATATCTAGAGCAAAGTGGGGCAGTACAGCACAGGGCAACTGTGATGGCCCATGGCCATGGCAATAAGATGTACAAGAATAGGCTACAGACTTGTATATGTTCTCCTTGAAAAAGGAGAGAAAGTGATGACGTGATTGATGCATACAGATACTTGCATGGGATAAATTGGGTAGACACTATGGAACTATTCTCCTTGAGTTCAAACCCAGGGACTAGAGGAATTTACTGAAGCTGGTAGTGTGGAGATTCAAAAGGACTTCCATAAGCACTTCTTCACAGAAAAGGTGGTAGATAAGTGGAATAAGCTATTAGAAGAAATGGTTCAGGCCAACTCAACGCCAGCTTCAAGCAGGGATGGGACAGGCTGGTGGCTTTAGCTAAAAAAGTGGAGGGGGCAGTTGGAAAGTGGAGGATTGCTTTCTCAAGGCAGAGAGTTATGCAATGTGGGCAGACTGGATGGGCCAAGAGCCTTTTCTGCCATCATCATCTATGTATCTGTAACCTGACAAGCTGTCCTTAAATAGGGTTGCACATCATTCTCATCTGGTTGTGAAATACACTGCAACGATTCAGGAGTGGTGGGGGTCACCATGCAAGTGACCTGCCAGGTGACCCACAATGCAGGGTGACCCTCACAACATGCAGTCTTCAGCAACACTCAACCTAGAACTATTACGGACAGTTCATTGCGGTGTCATACCAAATGAGTGATAATGGACGGAGATTGTTGATGGATCACATGGATGGAGGAAATATGGAAGGCATGGTGCTATGGAGGGAGATCCTCTGGATGCCAGGGACTTGTCTGTGGGCTGGGGTTATGGGGGAGGTTACTGGACCAGCACCTTTACTTGGTTGTCTGTACATGCACATGTAGTTGGCGCTATGCAGTGTACAAAAGTCTGTGGGTTCGCAAATGTGGGTGTTAGTGGATGCAAACACAGTGATGTTTAGTAGTCCTCATTTGGCTTGTGACATAGCCATAGGGGACTATGTCTCATGATGGCCAAATTAGCCCTTTATAGATGGCCAGTAGATGTGTGGTCACAATGGAGTGCCTGTTTGCACCCTCTTTTGCAACTCCGAGCCCAGCAACTGTGCATTGGGCCCTGGGAGTCATATTTTTAAAAGCGTTTCTTCCATTCTGTGCTGGGGGCTCACATTTAACTTTTTCCAAATAAGGGCCTATTAGCTGAGTTTGTAACTTTGGCCCCACCCTTTTATTTTATTTTTGTCTTCAGTGCAGGTGTTGGTGTGTTTCCGTAAATAAGTAGTTAAGGCAGAGGCAGAGTGGTGTAGTGTGCAGAATACTGACTTGGGAACCAGGAGAGCACAGGCTCAGACCTCGCTAGAGCCAGTTATTCACTGTGTAACCTTGGGCAGATTCTTAACCTCTCAGTGCTCCAGTTCACCCTGCAGCAAAATGGGTAGAAGCTGGACCCCACTGGAAAGCAGCTGTTGCGTTTCATCTGGGCTATCCTGGATAAAGAAATTGGGAAGAAAAATAATACCTATAAATCCGCAACACAGCTGCCTAACAGTAGCTACGTGAAAGGATTTTCAGGGTGGTATACAGGTTGTGAAGTTTTCTATGATGGTTTGGAGTTAAAAACTCTGTACAAAATAAAATTGTATTTATTCATGTATTACTAAAGCACTTGATCTGTATGCTTGAGTCATAGTAGTAAAATTAGCACTAATTTGCACAGGGTTAACTGGCAACATCTTGCATAAGAAATCTGACCTGTTTATTTTAACCACAGCTGGATGCAGGAGCAGAAAAGACTCATTTGTTTTCTTGCTATTGTTTTGCACAGGTACTAGCTGCTGTTTCTGCAGAACTCCCAGAACTTTTGAAATCAGTACAGGTTTACGGTGTAAAAGATGATGAAGTTATTTTCCTCAGAACATTAAAGAAAGTCACAGAAACAAAAGACAAAATGAAACCAGAGGTAATAAGAAATATACTGACTAGTAGTAAATTTTCTAGTTGCACCTTCAGTGAAGCTGGTCTTTTCCTAATATCTCACCGCTAAAATAATTTCATTTGTTATTAACTGTTTTAGGAACATTTTAAAGAATCTTAACTCAGTATATTTTGTTGTTCAGTTGGAAGCACTCTTGCTTTGGGGGTTTAGGGCCTAGTGTAGGGTTTGGCAATTAGGGTAACTGAAGTTAGCTAATAGATCTATTGGTCTCTAAGTCTGAACATTCTGAATAATCCAGCATTCCATGTTAAAGTTGCTTATAGTTGGAAGCAGTCTTGCTTTGAGGGTACAGTAGTTGGTCTCTAAGTCTCAACATTCTGAATAATCCAACTGTGTTCAATGCAGTGTTTCTGAGCATCGCTTCTCAATGCAGGCAGTCCTGACCTTTCACCAGCATGCAGTACATCATTGTAATGGGTGCCATGCCACCCGCTGTGCTCATGCAGTGCTTCTGAGCATCACTCACCAGTGCAGACAGTTCTTTACCCACACTACCGTGCTTGGTGCCATTGTCACCTCGTTGTGTTCAGACTGTGCTTTTGAGCATCACTCCACAGTGCATGCAGTCCCTCACCTTTCACCAGCATACAGTACACAACTGTGATGGGTGCGGTGTCATCCCACTGTGTTCATGCAGTGCTTCTGAGCATCACTCCCTGTGTAGGCAGTCCCTCATCTTTCACTATCACACAGTACACCACTGTGATGGGTGCCATGTTGCCCGACTCTGTTCATGTAGTGCTTCTGAGCATCACTCCCTGTACATGCAGTCCTCACCTTTCACCAACACACAGTACACTACTGTGATGGGTGCCGTGTTGCCCACTGTGTTCATGCAGTGCTTCTGACATCGTTCCCCATGCAAGCAGTCTCTCACTTTTCACCAGCACACAGTACAAGTACACCACTATGGCAGTGCCATATTTCCCCACTGTGTCCATGCAGTGCTCATGTGCCTGTGCAGACAGTCCCTCACCTTTTACCAGCGTGCAGTACACCACCATGATGGGTGCCATGTCACCCCACTGTGTTCATACAGTGCTTCTGAGCATCGCTGCACAGTGCAGTCAGTCCCTTACCTTTCATTAGCATGCAGTACACCACGGTGATGGGTGCCATGTCGCCCACAAGGACCTTGTTAGTTAGCGGTGGCCATGATTTGTTCTGAATGGCTATCTAAAGTATGAAAATGTAAATTTGTCATTGTCCTATATGTCTGTAGTGATGACCCCATATGTTCTCTATAGTGACTTCACAAAACATGGTAGCGTGGGGGCAGATTGGGGTGGATCATGGTCTGTATAGGTAACAAGGAAGTGGAAGAGATGTGCACAGTGCGGCTCTGTTGAGCCAAAATATGATCCCTTCCTAAATAGGGACAGTTACAAAGGGAAAATTAGCAGCATTTGATATGGGAACAGGTAAGGCTTCCTTTTACGTCTTGGGGCAGCACGGAGAGTTGCTCTTAAAATATTTCAAGAATGGGAAGTAAAACACATGAAAGGTAAATGGGCTTTGGGTATTGTGTTTTTTGTGTTACAGTTTCTGTTGATGCCCATTTTCTGTGTCTCCAGCACCTGTCTCCCTCATGAGCTCCCATGGCACAACCAGCCCTCCGTCCCACCTAGCTATCACCATCCCTGTTGAGCCATGATTTCCCTCCCAGGCGGATGGGGTGAAGGAGATTTACCCTGAGTCTTCAGTCTCTGATCAGGAGGCAGTGAATTGTTGAGGAAGGGCTTGGATATCACGAGGTCCATCGTCATGGGTGCTGGGGCCATTTTCTCCATTCCCCTACCTCACAAGATGTCTTGGGCAAGCATGTTAAGGATGAGTGTGCGAATGCATGTCAGTGCACTGACAGTGATGCCTTACCCTCCTGCTAGCCCTCCAACCACACTGTCACATGTGGTTACCCAGTTGGCAGTATTGTAGTGGGGACAGTACTCTCCCTCCCTGGAGGAGAGTGACCTCTGGGATACTCAGTCTTCCTACCCCAGACAGCCCCAGTGACCCAGGCTCATTTCCAATCCCAGGTTGCTGATGTCACAGGCAGTAGCCCTTCAGCTGGACCAATGGGTTGACTGGTTTTCACAGTTTAAAAGCTCCTTTTAGAAATGCTTTGGGTTCTGCTTTTCATGTTAATATGAGTTAGCAACTTTTGACATTATCGTGTCTAGAGATGTTCTACAAGACTCACAGAAGCTTATTTTCTTCTTTCTTTCTTAAGACTTTCCTGCCAGGCATAATTTGTGTGATGAGATTGTCCCTACGTTCCCTAACATTAAGGATGGCTCTGTGTTCAACCTTCTGAGTAAATATACTACAGGCCCTACGTTACGAGTATTGATACATATTCACTACAGAAGTATCAACCAGATACCTGCCATACTGAGGGCAGTGACACTAATCAGTCAGTTTCTTCCATCGAGGATGATTTTGTTACAGCACTTGAACATTTAGATGAAGAACCACAAACAGTATATGATAACCTGGGTGAGTTGTTTCAATCTCTGTGTGGCTAATACAGTATTCACAATATGCGTAAGTAACATATATATGGGATATACAGTGCTCTGAAAAATTCTCCATTTATCTCATGATGGGTCATGGGGACCCGTTACCAACAGTGTATGTCTAAGCGTACAAACTGTAGCATTACATCTGATATTCAACCATAATAATGGCGCATGGCCTGATGTTATGAAGTGTGCATGCTGAGCATGTCAGCATGTCGCGTCCACCTCTGCCTCTTTCCTGTCTTGTCCCTCCAGCTGCACTGTGCCACCTGTGGTCACCCAGGTAGCAGTTGCGGTGGAGAACACCCTCCCTCCCAGAGGAGACCATCCAGGAGATGTTCCATCCTCTTCCCCAGCTGGCCTCAGATAAGCGGATTGCTCCCAGTCCCGGTCGGCGGTACCACAAGTGGTGGTGCTACTGCTATGCCTGTGGGCTAGCCCATAGGACACTGCATCTTTTTGCTGTCAGCCTTGTAGATGAAATAAATGCAGTCTGAATAATGAGAAAACTTGAAGGTTCCCATTTATTTAGACCTTGTCAGCCATGTAAACAGAGATACTTGGGATTGCAGCATTCTGGATCCAGTCTAAATAACAGACAAACAGCTGTGAAGAAACTGTGCAGAAGTTTGGGGTAGTGGTGGCAGGGTTACTGGTGGGCAGTTTGCAACTTTATTTGAAAGTTACTTGGGAGAATTGAGCACAAAGTAATTTTCTGGAGAGGTCCGAGAACTAATGATCGGTCCTTTCAGCTAACTTTCAAGTTAAAGCTGCAAAACTGTGCCCCGATATCACTGCCACCCCCAAGACCCTCACTCCTCTACACTTTAGAGCCATGCTGCCTCAGTTTCCTCCACTTGTTCCCTGAATGGATAGGAAATTGCTGCAGTCTGGACATCTCTGTTGCCATCAGCCATGGCTAATGAGGGTTTGAAATAAGGATACTGAATCATTTTCAGGAAAGGTCACATAAGTAATCCCTCCAGCCATGTACATCATTTTTCTCCAACCAAGACACAAATACCCTGTGCATTACACCCTCCCCAAAAAGTAACTTAAAGCAGCAGTGCATGTTTACAGTGAATATTTTAACCTATACTTTTTGTTCTATTTGAGATTGCCCTTTCCTGCTGTCTTGTATGCTACTCTTCTAGTTTAAGATTGTTATGCTACACCCAGGATGAGAGAACAGTACAAACTGCCCTGACGTTTTGCCTCTAGGATTCATCTGGACCTGGGGATAATGGCATCAAGTCTCCTTTAGAGAGCTCCACGTTATCATCTGGGCCCAGAGATCATGGCTTCAGGGTTTCCTTAGATACAGCTCCGTTGAAGCTGTGTTACATAGGAATACATCTTTAAGGGACCTGTAACTCACTAGCATAAACAGGTGGAAAATAATACATCTTAAATTAGATTTGAAACTAATCCAGGCCATAGTGGGGTACATTGTTGCTTGCACTATGCCTGCCTGCAAAAACCCTAAAGCTTGTTTCAGTTGTGATTCTGAAAACCTGTATTTCACACATTCCATAGGTAACTTAACTCTCATCCTAGAATGGGAATTCTTTCTTTACACAGCTGCGGTACTGAGCTCAGTTCTCCAGCCTAGTCGCAACAGAATATGAGCTCATTACCCCAGATTATTTTAAACAGTCATCACAAGCACACAAACAGCTGTCCATGAGCGCACCATAAGCGTCTCGCATAGTAAAGGACACAGGAAAACAGGAGTGGTTCTGGAGACTGGAGGAAGGTGGATGTTGTCCCACTACACAAAAGTGGTAGCAGGAGGAGGCTGTCAAGTATAGGTTGCCTGTCATCCTGATACTGGTGGTGGGAAAGTTAATGGAATCACTGCTGAAAGAAAGGATTGTGGAATATCTTGAATTTAGTGGGTTACAAGACCTGAGGCAGCATGGTTTCACAGGGGAGGGTAACCCATGAACAATGTGACCGCAGTTGGGCACCTACAAAGGCAACTCAGTTACAGCCCTGTGTTCAGGGCTACCTGGCAGGGAATGACCAGATACTGGGGTGGGCAACATATGGTGACAGGAAGTATGCGTGCTCTGGCAGCATGTGTGGGGAGGCATGGGAGGATGGTATGTGGGAGGGGTGTGGTGGGCAGCTGCCGAGGCTGGTCTGCTAGCATGGTGGTGAGGGTAGTCAGTTGGGAGATGCAGGGTTGGGTCAGGGTCCCGTGCAGTGTTTTGTTTGTTTTGGTTTTAGGCGGTGGCGACTTTCAGTTTTACATTTTCACCCCGACATGCACCCCTGGGGTTGAGAATCCATAATTGGGGGGCAGTGCTGGCCTGCATTAAAAAAAAAAAAAAAAGAGTCTTGGGTGCCCTCCTTTTTCCTTGCTGCGAATGTGCATCACGGAAATTTATTTTCGCAGTGTACACTGAATGAATGGCAATCACTATTCCTGTGATTGCCATTATGACATAGAACCTGGGGAAGGTCGTAGTCAAACGAATCTGATAGATTTTTTTTGTCTGGGTGACAAGAGATTTAGATCAGGGTGGAGCAGTGGACATGGTGTACCTAGATTTCAATAAGGCTTTCAACACGTTCCATATAGGAGACTAGTAAGCAAGCTGGGTAGCTTAGGAGTAGGTCCAGAGATGGCAAACTGGATAAGAAATTGGTTAGGGATAGGTGACAGAGGGAGGTGGCAAACAAGTTTACTCTGATGAAGGGAGGGTGACCAGTGGGGGTGCCTCTGGGATTAGTGCTGGGTCTTGTCCTTTTAATGTCTTTATAAGTGGTGTTGTAGAGGAAACATAGAAACATAGACTTTGACGGCAGATAAGGACCGCTTGGCCTACCAGTCTGCCAGAGGAGCTGGAAGGAAGGTCTGCAGCTTTGGGGATTATACCAAAATGTGCAGTAGGGTGGAAACTTGGGGGTGGGAGTGGAAAGGATGAGCAGAGGCCTGAGAACTAGAAGTGGTCAAGGTTATGGAAGCTGGGTTTCAATGCAAAAAATGCAAAATAATGTACTTAAGGCACTCAGAAACAGTGTGCAGAATGGGCGGAGTGGTATTGATGACCATCTAGTAGGAAAGAGACCTGGGAGTAATCATATCAGATGACCTAAAAGTGGCTGGCGATGTAACAAGGCGGTAGGGAGGCTGAGTGGAATGCTAGGGGTGCATGGGGAGGGGTATCACCAGCAGAATGATAAAGGTGGTGTTGCCTCAGTATAGATTGCTGATAATACCCCAACTAGAGTATGTGTCCAGTTCTGGAGACCACACCTCTGGAAGGACATAGACAGAGTGGAAGTGGCCCAGAGGAGGGCTGCGAAAAGTATGCTAGCTCTGCACCAAAAACCCTGTGAGGAGGGACTAAAGGACCTCAATATTACCCACTGGAAGAGGAAGGAAGAGGGTGATATGATAGAGACCTTTAAATACCTCACAGGGGTAAATAAGGTATTGGAGGAAGTATTTTTCAGAAGAAAAAGTGCCCAAGAACAAGAGGACATGCTATGAGGCTGAGGGTAGACTCAGTAGAGGTGTGAGGAACTGCTTCTTCACAAAAGAGTGGTGGATGCTTGGTACAGCCTTCCAGAGAGGTGGTAGGTTGAAAACAATGGTGGGGTTCAAGAGTGCATAGGATAAGCACAAGGAATGATAATGGAAAGGAAGGGGAGAGAGAGAGAACTGTAGGTGGGGCACAGTCTCGGTAATAGTGTAGGTAGGAAGATGTGGGCAGACTGGATGGGCCAAGCGGTCCTTCTCTCTCATCAAATTCTGTTTATATAGGCGTCTTTACACAGATCTGTAATGCAGTGAGCAATACAGATCAGGTGCAGCGTTACCTTTCTGCCATATATAGGCGATTGGTTCCACAAGAGACCCGAACATTCACCAATTCGTGTTCCCTGCTTTCCTGAGTTTGGGAGTTTGTTCCGTTCCACCGGCCATGTAATGACACCCTTCACTCATTTCGGTGCTGGGACAACAGGGAATCTCTCATGGTCTCTTGGCTGTTGCAGAGCGGATCACCTGTACACGGCACAAAGATAGCATTGCAGTTGATCTGTACCTTGCAATACTGATCCACTGCATATAAAGGCAATCCGCTCCTCATCAGACCCAGCAGAACAAAGTGCCATCATGAAACAAGCATCCCATGTAAAAGTGCCTTATGTTTCCAAGTATGAAAAAGCACTTCAGATTATATTAGAAAAATTACAATGTCAGTGTGTCTGTGTTTCATTGTTTCTGAAATAACCTCCATTTGTAATATAAACAACAAGTGCCCCTAAGTGCAAGGTACTTGCTGGTATTCCACACCTTATTGATTCGATGACATCATCAAGGCACATGAGCTTTCTATCTTGCTTATGGTGTCACCACACTAACTTGGTGTGGAATACCAGTTTGTACCTCACACTTAGGACTACATTATTCTTTATGTACTTATTTCATATAAAGATTACCCTGTCCTCCTTTAAAGAAAAGCCAGATGGATTTTCACCCCTGCATTTATTTGCGTATTTATAAGGTGCTTTTGTGCTTTGTGTGTCTCTTTACTGATGTTTCTAGTACAGTAGCTTAGGTAGCTAGCACCAGACACTGTTTGTGAGTAAGCCAGGATGCCTTCCTGGCAGCAGGCCAAACTGAGCTCATAAAGCGCAGAAAAAAAAAACAAACAGCAGTAGATGAATGAGCTTGCCTACTGGAGCAGTACATTCATCATAAACTGCAGGGATGGTGGGTTATATTATCGGCACGTGATGTGGTTTGGCTTATTAACTTGGAAAAATTGAGCACTGTAAATCATTTATGGAACAGTGGTCAGGACAGAGATATAGTGCTCAGTTTGTATTTCTTCCAACTAACAATTTCCAAGGTAAAATCTGCAAACCACGCTGCACACTGATAATGCTACCCCCACTGCATAGTTTAGAATGTAGATTAAATTTCAGCTTTGTTTAATTAATCATTGCTAACTAACTCTTTTCTTGGAAGTTTATTTGGAAGCAGTATGGCACTTTTGATCCAGACACCTGAAGAACCAACAAAGAAAGGTGCTGCCTGCAGCAGGGCTGTGACTGCTCACTTGTTCTTCACTGTCCAGTTGCTCACTACAGGGCACGGAGTAGCCAGGCAATAAGAAGAGGGCAGACACTCGGGAGGCATTGACAAAGGTAGTAAGCAGCAAAAGCAATAAGCAGGCAGCAACTACAAGCAGCAGACAACAAACATCTAGCTTTCATTATAGGGATCCCAAACTTTTACTGTACGAGCCGTGCTACAAAACAACTTTTGAGGTGCACGTGAGGTCATGTGTTGGACTCAGAGTCTGGAGAGATGAAATCTTCTGTCTCTATCCGATGGCTACCTCATCCCGAATCACAGCTGCTTTTCTGCAGTTAAGTTCTGTGGACACTGATTGCTGAAAATAAAATGAGACTGATCCTGGCTCAAAGGTCGGCTTTTAAACTAACTGCCACCTGAAAAATGTTGCAAACTGACTAATGACCAACGACCCAACAAGCAGCAGCCACGACTCTGTCCCAAGTACTTCACCTGCTGTCTGTCTTTCCACTTTCATCCAGTCCCCCTCCTTCCCATACTACTTACTTCCCTCTTGCTCTTGCTTGCAACTATGTGTGCACCAAGGTCAGGAGTCAGATTGCCTGCTGTTTCATTGTTTGAGACTTAGTTTGCCACTTTGTACATTTTCCTGCCAGCTGCTATTAGCCACCCTGGAGCCCTGGATGTCATTACAGACATTCAGAGTTTGTTACCACTGCAGTATGCTAGACAAACTGACCCAGCAGCCCCACACAGACACTGTCGCTAGCTGCTCCACTGCCCAGCCCTGCCAACATGACAGCTTAAATTCTGGGGCGTGGATATGGTTCACTTATCACACATTGGCAGTTCTTCCTTAGAGCTGATTCATCTGAACATCTTTAAGCAGGGCACCTCGCACAACCGGGGTGGTATAGCCCTCGGCTCTGTCCTGTGATGTCAGATCTTTCTTTCTGCTGGAATAACTTGGTCTCCTGTTTCACAGCCCGCACATTGTATGGCCTATTAAGTGCGCCAGTAGCAAACTGGTGACTTTTATCTAACTTTTGACTTCTGAGTATATTCCTCGGTACTGCTCTTATCCTCAGTCAAGCGATGCAACAAGAGGAAGCAAAGCCTTCTCTTGGCTTCAAACAATGCGTCACATGCCAACAGAAGATGTTGCAGATGGACCCACATGTTTATGCCCATACTACCTAGGGACAGCACACGATGTTACAGGTTGTGGCCTTTGCCAGATGATGCTGTCATCATTACTTGAAGACTGCAGGGCCCATCTTTTCCTTGACCAGCTAGCTGACCGACCAAGACCAAAACTGTGGCTAAGGGTGGTAGCAAAGGTGGCCTCTGCTACAGCAAGCTTGGTCAGAGCTCAACTTGCGGCTGTGGAAGAGGCAGTCAATGAGACGCATGACACCCCATTGCCCTCGACGCTGCTTCCTGGCTGGGGCTACAATTAGGGTGTCCTTCTCTGGGAAAGTTTGTGAGATGCGTTGGTCCCTCTAGACCTTTGGGAGAGCCCTGCCCTCCACAGTAAGAACCATGAAAACAAAAACACTGCCGTCGGTCGTGGAACTAGGAAGCGATCATGCTTCTCCCTCTCTCAACTACCCCAAGCACTTGAAGACTTTCGAGTGCTTGGCTTCAACTGAGACAAATGTGGTCGAGAGGGTGGGTCACATCTCTACAGTACCCCCACTGGACTTGATGATTACGACACCGGTTGATCTGGCAGTCAAGATTTTTCTTGACCCTGTCGATCAGTTGTCAGAGGGTCGATGTGATTTAGTCGATCTCCAAGACCCAGGTCTTCCTGGTCCTCACTTAGTAGGATATGGACTGTTCATTATCCCCAGTCGTTACCACTCAGGATTGGCCTCCGTTGGAGATCGTGCAGTTGAACCCGGTTCCTGTCGTGTATATGGCGCCTCTGGCTGCGTCTCCTCAATGTCAGCCTGTGAGTCGGCAGTTGAGGTTGAGGTGCACCTCGCGTTCTCAATCCCGCTCAATGGGAGGTATCACCATCAATACTCTCATCCTCGGAGGTATCGGTGAATACTGCACAACATTAATAACGTGGCAAATAACCGCAATTTTATAAAATCGCTTACAAGAATAGCTAATGAGACAAATAAGCACCGTTGACATAATAGTGAATGGCACAATAGTGGGAAAGATTATTTTTTACTTTTTGTTTCATTACGATCCGGGCTGGGGTCAGGGCTCTGGAATTGGATCATGATGCCATTGCACAACATTTGCTAGCCACCAAACTTTATTCAGCGCGTAGAGCTTGTGTGGTGCTGTGCAGCTGCTGCCACTAGCTGGCCATGATTACTAATTACAGGATGTTGGCTTGCTGGGGCATCCTGTAAACAAACAGCTGCATTTCATTGTTTTAACCTTTGTTTGCCTTTTAGTGCATTTATACTGCAGGTTTGTCTGTTGGGGGTGGGGTTAATCCGATAATCTGGTAAAGCTAACAGTTAATCAGTCGGCCGGCTATGGCGTGAATGAAGTTTTTGGTGAATGTTTAGCAAGTGGCAGCAGCACTACACAAGCTGTAGGAGCTCAAGGAGCCGATTAAAATTTTTATAGATGAGCTCTTGAACTTGTGAGACTTGTGCTTATGTGATTGAAATACTGTGCAGTGTTTCTATCAGCTTCATTATCAGCACCAGGTAATCAACAGTGAACACAGATCCAATCCTGTTAGTGACCTAGACAGAAAAGTAAGTAGCTACTAGTGACCAGACAGACAAGTAAGTAGCTAAATAGAAATACAGTGCTGTGCTGAGCTGAGGTGTAGAACAGGATTCACTACTGCAGAAGTTCACTTCGTAATTTGTGCTCCACGGCAGTATTAAGTTTCTGAAGTTTTCGGCACCAGTATTATTGCAAGCACTAATGTTAGCAAGCGCTTTGATGTAGGCTCCATGTTTAACTGCACTTTAATTGATGCGTGGTTTAACAGTGATCCATCCTCGTATGACAAGAGGCTCACCAGGAGATGCAGTGGCACTATGAGGCTCCTCTGGCGGCAGTGGGCCTCGGCAGGGTAGTATGGCTGTACCCCAACCTTGTGGTCAATTGGCCGGTGCGGTCAAACATATGCCGATCCTTCCAAGACAGCTGTTGCTGATGTGTCTGTTCACCCTTGCTGCTGAAATTGCCTCCACAGCAACCCATGTGGGAGCACCTACTAAGGACTCACATCTGGGGATCAGCTTGCCAGGCTGGTTATCTGTGAAAATCATGCACTTGGATGACTTCGTTTGGTTGATGGAAGGAAGGTCAAGACCATCTTGACAAGTCCCCTGATGAGTCCTATATGCAGTCCTGGAGGAAGCATATATTTCAACCAGGAACTGGTTGAGAAACTGACCACTGCCCACAGGCCGGTGTCTCTTGGGGCTCTTCTCCAACTCATGTTGGAGTCCATGAATGTTCAGTTAGAGCCAATTCAAACAGGACTAAATAAACTTTTACTGATATCCTGGATAAGGACGAATCCCCAGGGGTCACCTTTCCAGGGCTGAGACCAATATGGGACTGGCTCTGCAGCTTTAGCAGCATCCAGTATGCTGCCTGGCACCCTCCGCCTGTATAGTCCACAAATATGCAGCCCCTACCAGCTCTCTGACCACCCCTCGGCCAAGAGTCTGGTCTCATAGAAACATAGAAATTGACAGCAGATAAGGACCACTTGGCCCACCTAGTCTGCCCATTTTCCCTATGTATTGTAATACCGCAGAGACTACTTGATATCTGGATTTTCCACCCCTTTCCTTACTGCTAGGTTTCCCAAGCATATCCCATGCCTTCTTGATTCCCACTACAGTTCCCCCCACCACCACTGGGAGGCTGTTCCAGGCATACACCACTCTTTCTGTGAAGAATTATTTCCCACGTCAACCCCGAGCCTCCCCTTCAACCTCATAGCATGACCCCTTGTTCTTGAGCATCTTTTCTCTAAAAATGGCTTCCCTCTTGCACATTATTTATAGCTGTGAGGCATTTGAAATCCTGTATCATACCCCCTTTCCTTCTTTCCTCCAGGGTGTACTTATTGAGGTCCTTCAGTCTCTCCTCAAATGGCTTTTGATGCAGACCGTACACCATTTTAGTTGCCCTCCTGTGGCTCGCCTCTACTCTATGTCCTTCCGAGATGTGCCCCTCTGAAGATTGTGGCAGTCGATGCACTAGGGGCATTGGACATATTGCTCTTTCTGTTGTAACATTGCAGCATGGAGAAAAACAGTAAATCACTTTATTTACAGCATCTTTGCAGGTGAATTTTTGACAAGATTTTTCTGATATCCATGCTAGCATTAACCGTTGTAGGCGCACTACCATCTCTCTGGGCTTTCTGTGTTGTGGAGAGGTTAGCAACCTCTGGCAGTGCTGCACGGGCTGAAATTGACTGTTCGCTGTGTTTTCTTTTGGATCTACCTGCCTAAGACCTCTTGTGATGGAGTTAGGTTACACTCGGCTATGACTGTTGGACCACTTCTGCTTCTGACCTCCCCAGCTAGTTTAAATGTTTTCTTCATGTAACATTTAAACCATTCACGAGGTCCTGTGTCTCCTCATGGATGGATGCAGGCCGCCTCCCCTGTATAGGCCTTTATCCCTCCAGGTGGGAGCCCAGTCCCCAATAGGCTGAATCCTCCCCTCTGCACCACTCCTTCAGCCATTGGTTGAAGCTCCTGGTATGGAGTACCTATCCTACCCACTGTCATGACCCAGGCAGTACCTCAGAAGAGGTCACTGAGCATGCTACCTGCCTAAGACCCCTTGTGGCGGAGTTAAGTTACACCCTCAGCTGTGACTGTTGGACCACTTTTCTATCTCATTTCCTAGCAGGGTCTTAGGAGCTCTAAGATCCAGTACTGTATTTTGTGAGAAACTACCGATGTTAAGTAGTGATTTTCTTCAATTTTGTTGTTTTCATTCATTATTTGTCGAACGTTTGAAAATAAATATCACACCATGGTGTGTTTAAACCTGTAAATTTGCCTTGTCTGAAGTCTATTCAAACAACATGAAGTCTTGCTGTATTCTGACATATGCAGTTAGCCCCAGCACTGAACTGCCCCAGAGATGAAAGAGTTAATTCAATGCAGAAGCATAGAATGTTGAGCTCGACTCAGTTTTCAAACCTCTGTCTGTAGTGCTTCAAGTGTAACCATCAGATTCTTTACTCCGCTAACTGTGAAGTCGCTCCGAGATTGCTCCTTTGCTCGGTTTGGTAAAGTTTCATAAAAGTGTCGGTTTTAACCGATTTTATTATTTTTCAGTTTTCAAGTCTCTGTCTATGGTTCAGTAAGTGTGTAGATAGGTAGTGAACTGTTTTTGTTTGTTTCATTCTGTGGAAATTGTAATTTCTTGGTTCTCTAGCAGTCTGTCCGGTTTGGCGACTGTTTCTGTTTAATTTCTTCCTTTAGAGTTTGTAGAGGTGTGCTGGTTCCAATCGGTTCCAAAAAAACAGACTTTTACGGTTTCTTTCCACAACCCATAACACGGTTGGTTACCATCAGAGTGTATTACCTGGCATAACAGCTGTTAAGGGTAATTTTTGTTAGTCTGGCCATGTCTGAGAAACCCAAAAGAAAACCGGCTCACTGGGTTTCATCACTGTGGTGAGTGTGGGAGGCTTTTGCTAAAGCTGATCCTCACCTCATCTTTGTTTATTGTCTGGGGTTTGACCACCTCAAAACAGGACTGCCAAATCTGTAAAATGTTTCCCAAAGCCACTATGGATAAAAGAATGAGTAGGCTAAAGGAAAGGGAGGCCAAGAAGTCCACTGATCCGGATGGCCAGCCGGTCTGTTTGCTGCCGAACTTGAGGAGGTGCCCACTGACCTGGGCAATACCTCCTTAGGCAAAGGAGATCTGACTCGGAGGGTGGGTTCCAGTGAAAAGAAAAGGAAATCAGCTGGTTCGGATCCAGCACCACGACTCCAACCGCTGATGAGATAGCCAAAGCGATAAGTATTGTTCAGTCACTTTGATCGGTTCCTTCGAACCGGCGCCTTGACCAGGTGGTTGGTTCGGATGGATCCTACTCCACGGATTACGGTCCAGATGCCTATTATGAATTCTAGTGGGAGGGACAAAGACTATCCAAAACAAGATGATGAAGATGATAATGATTTAGAAGGTCTGGATGTGCCCATTGAACCGGACATCTCCCAGACAGACCCTCCAATGTCTCCCCTCCCAGGCTTTCTGAGTCCCCTTCCCACATTTGTTCTACAAAGGTGGCTGAAACTCTCCAGCTCCCTATGGTAGAAGCTGCAGAAGAGGAAAAGAGCATGATTTTGTCGAGGTGATGGATATCCCAGAGTCTAAGTGGCTATCTATTCCCTCCACAAATCCTTGGGGAAACAGACAAAAAGATTATTCGGACACCAAACTCTTTACCTCCAGTGGACAAAAGGATGAACAGGAGGTATATGTTATCAAGCTCAGGTGCAGGTTTGCACAATCATAGCAGCCATGTTGGGGGTAGTGCGGGCTGCAGCCTGTGACAGGGTTAACATACCTTTGGCTTCACACCCCAGATAGACTCAGGAAGGTGGATACCATGGCAAAAACAATATTTGGCATCCTCCTTGGGACTCAGGCAGGCAAACTATGACCTATGCAGCCAGGTACCAGAAATCCAGATGGGATACTGTTCTGTAACTGGCCAAGCAGGCCTTCCCCAGCTGGCTGCTGATGGGATTGAAGCATCCAAGGTACAGTTCCATGCTGTTGTGGACTCAGATGATGTAGCATCACAAATCATGGCTACATCTGTGTCTCTTAGGAGATTTGCTTGGCTCAGATGTACTAGCCTCTAGGACACCTAGGCTAAGGCCATAGATTTCCCTGTAGTAGGTAATTTTCTGGGAACAGACAAAGACTTACATGAAGAAAATGGATGAATACAGGACTACTTACAGAGTGCTCAAGCCAAGGAAAGGCAAGCCACTTCTCAGGGCAGCAGTCTAGGGGCAGGGGCAGGCCCTTTCACAAGCCTTTCTACCAAGCCAAGGCCTCCTCTCCTTCCAACAGAGGGGTTCTTCGAGGGAGAGGCAGGAGGCGGATGAGCAGGGCTGTGTCCTCTATCCAGTCTAACGCTCCTGTCAAGCAGACACCCATATGTGTCAGCCGGTTGACTCCCCAATTCCAGTAGGAGGCAGGCTGGCTTACTACTTCAGGCCTGGAAGTCTGTTACCTTAGGCAGTGGGTCCTGGGTAGTAAGCCAGAAAATGCCCTCAGTTTCAAAAATTTCCAAAATGAGGGTCAGGTCTTTTCCACCTGCAAACATCTCGAAACCATTGCTTTAGAAGCAGGGGTTTCCTCTGTTAGCTCTCAGAGCCGTGGAGAGAGTTCCTACTCTACACAGGGGCAAAGGTCTGTACTCCAGATACTCCTTACCCCCAAAGACAGTGGAGTGGACTCATCCTAGACTTAAGGTGTTTGAACAAGCACATTTTAAAACCAAAGTTCAAAATGGTGACTCTGGGAGTAATTATTCCCACTCTAAGGCCAGGAGACTGGCTAGCTTCCCTGGACCTCAAGGATGCCTATTTCCATCAGGTGCTCCAACAGAAAGTATCTCAGGTTCGAGTTGCCTTCAGGCCATTATCAGTTCAGAGCTATGCCTTTCAGTCTAACATCAACTCCAAGGGTGTTTACAAAGTGTCTTGCAGTAGTAGTGGCCTTCCTCAGAAGACAGGGCATTTCTCTATTTCCATACTTGGACAACTGGCTCATTGTAGGGCAGCCTTCCGACCTGGTCAGTCAGCTCTACAGGTCACTCAGGATCTGCTCAGTTCCTGGGGTTCCTTCTCAACTTGCCAAAGTCAGTTCTCGAACCAATTACAGCTTCTCACTTTCATAGGGACAGAGTTAGATACTGTTCAAGCAAAGGCATTCCTTCCACTAGCAGAGTTTAGGCCCTTACAGATCTCTCTCCTTTTTCATCCTCTGGTTTCTCGTCCAGCAAGACACTTTTTCAGCTCAAGGCCACATGGCAGCTTCCACTGCAGTGGTACAAGGGGCCAAGTTCCAGGCGAGGGACATGCAATTCCACCTAAGATCCTTTGGTCTCAGAGGAAAGACTCTCTTACCAAACTGATTCCAGTGACTCAGACTCTGGTTCAAGCTCTTCAGTGGTGGTTGGACCAAGACAATCTCAGGCAAGGTGTCCCATTTCTCAAGCAAACTCCTTCAGTGGTTCTCACCACAGATGCTTTTCTCCTGGGCTGGGAGCCCACCTGAGACCCTCACAGCACAGGGATCTAGATCCCCAGAAGAGTCTCTCCTTCATATCAATCTTCTGGAACTCAGTGCAGTATTCTTGGCCCTTACATTCTTCTTGGACTCGGTGAGGAACAAGGTGGTTCAGGTCAGGACAGACAACACCACCACCATGTGGCACATCAGAGCAAGGGCACTCAGTCTCGACCTTGTGCATGGAGGCCATGAAAGTATGGACTCTGGAGGGGCACTGTTGAGCTGTGGTTGCAGCTGGTCATGTTTGTGAGAGCTCCATGATTTTCAGGCGGAACATCTGAAAAAAAGTTGTAAAAAGACTTCTCAAGTTCTGAAGGCTTATTCAGATGGAATTTCCGTCCCCTACTATGGAGAGTTTATTTCCCAAAACCCACTGGGAGTGGTGCTCTGGCTCAAGGGACTGTTGGAGAGTCTGAGCAGGGTCTCCCAACACAGTAACCCACTTGGATGCGGGAGTAAAATCTAAGGCATTGCAGAAACCAACTTTAGCATCAATACAAGCATTTCTGAATGAGTTTCAAGCGGAGGTGAAGTAGTCCACCTCTCAATTGAGACTTCACTTTCAGATATTTCTATTCGCTGTTCAGTAGTTGAGTTGCAGATGGAGAAAGTGGAAAGTTATAGAAAGTAAAGAGGGAGATGGGGCCATTTCAGCTAGGGTTCTTTCCTTAAAGGCGCACAAATGCTGTACTACATGAGCAGTTAGCTCAGATGTCAAGACTTGACGCTTGTAGAATAATATGCTTAGGAGAATTTGAGATTAATTGGCTTCCCTGGCACAGTTCGAATGCTGAGTTGAAAGAAGCAATGCAGAATGCATTGGATGCAGTTTTTTCACTTGAATCTTACCTGCTTTGGAATCTGTCTTTCGGACCTGCTTCACGTTACCCAAAGGATTCGACTCAGCAACCAGGTGCAAGGTATGTAATTATTACTTTTCTACCCTTGCTGAAAGGAATAAGATGCTTCAGTTAGCTAGACATAAAAGAACAATTATTCTCTGAGAAGGCCATTGTATCCATTTGTATCCTGACTTTTGCATCAAACTCAACGTGGGAGGAGGCGCTTTTGCCTATATTGTCAGAATTCAAGGAAGTTGGAATTACTACAGTTTTGCTTGCACCTGCTCATTTGAGGGTTTTGTTCCGGGTAAAAATTATTACTTTGAAGACCCTGATGCAGCTAGAACTTTTACGAGACTAATGTAAAAATCCCGGAAGATATTGGTTCAGATTTTGAAGATGAAGAGGTGGCTGATGTGACGAATATCTTCCAGCTTGAAACTGGAATACTGAAAGTATGGATCTGGGAAACCATCTCTTCTCCTGTCTCTTTCTTAATCTGCATAAATTTGATGCTAAATCTGATGCTTGAAACTAAAACCGATCCCTTATATTTTCATTTCATGGTGGCTGATGTGTGCATATTATTAGTAGAGTTCTAGTTATTACATTGTTGTTTGCACTGTAAGCTAGTGTACTACTAGGGGACAGTGGCTGGTGGTACACTGCAGCTGCTGTTTAATTAATTTAGCAGATCCTCTAATACAGCAGCTGCCTGCAGGCTTGAAATTTTTGCCCACCCTCCTCCACCATTAATTAAATACGCAGTAATCCTGCCCACTTTGTTCCAACCTATAAACTCACTTGGAGGCAGTCCTACCCCTCCCCTTGCTGCATCAGTCCTAATTCAAACCAGCGAGGCAGTCTTTTCTTTTTTTCCTTCACTCACTCTTGCCTATTCTCTATGTTTGCCTTTGTTCTACACTTACTTTGTCTGGAAAAGTAACTCAGACTGAGTGTATCCCAGTTTTATCTTTTCCTCACCTTTTCAAATTCCCCTGCTCCTGTCTGCTCCTCATAAATTGCACTCTATTGGAATACCTGCCTCTTGTGAATAACTTGTATAATTGACTGCCAGCCTCTGGCCACTAAGGGTTTCAATCAAACTGCCTTCCTGTGGGTGTCACCCTGCCCTTAAGTCTACCATTTCTGTCACTTATATTCTACCTTATAAGGGACAATCCACCTCTGATTTACAGAGGTTTCATACAAAAGCATACATAATGTTCTCTCTTGCATGCCCAAGGTCACTTCTGGTGGTATCAGGATTACTACCCACCATAATCGTCCTCTCCTACTCTCATGTAACATACCAGCTGGATACCCTGGGTCCCACTGCCATGAAGAATTCTCCTTTGTATTCTCCAACCTTATACCAACTAGAACCTTGCTCCCTTCTCCTAACCTGTCCCTCCATATAACTCATCCTTCCAAATTAGGCATTTTCTCTACCACCCCCTAGCAGCCCAAATACCTCGCCGTGCTACAGATTCTACAAAGAAGTTTGGGTGATGCTTCTGCACCATGCTTATCAGGTGACATAGAATCAACCCTGGCCCCCATTGGAATGCCAGGTCCACGGCTGACTCCTCATGGTTCTCCACTAAGGGCATGAAAATTGCCCACATGAATATCAGAAGTTTACCAGCAAACTTTACTGAACTTGAAGCCTGGATAGCCCTCTACTGTCCGGACATACTTGGACTAACTGAAACATGGCTCAGGCCAGAGATGCCTGATTCCATGTGCAAAATACCTGGCTACAGCTTGTCCAGATCCGATCGCCCCACCAAACAAAAGGGTGGAGGAGTTGCCCTTTATTATAAAGAGCATGTCAATGTCTCTATACTCCAGTCTTGGAAAACAAATCATTGTGAAGATCTGCATATGGTTCTACAACTAGGGGGTGATAAAGGCTAAATCTGATCTGTGCCTACAATCCTCCAAAGGGGCTCTCCGTGGCTTAAATGGGCTCTTGGATTATCTGGCCACTCTAAAGGTAGATCTGAAGTCATACTAATGGGAGCTTCAACCTAGACTATCAGGGAGTCACGCGGCACATGTACTGAAGTTCTCGCCCGACTTAACCGCTCAACTTATCTCTAGCCCTACACGCATCTCTTCCAACTCGGGCGCCAATCTCTCCTGGACTGGATGGCTACAAATAGAGCAAATAAAATAATTGCTGCAGGGACCTTTTCGGATTCTATTAGTGATCACCTGCCTATGTTCTGTATCTGGAAATGGCTACTGCCTTAACCCAACAAGTCATTCTATTTCGGATTTTGCCAAACTAAACCGACTGTACTTCTCGAGGATATTATTAATAGACTGGTCTTCCATCTATCACACTGATGATGTAAACACAGCACTTGAATACCTGATGTCTCAGCTTCCAGCCTTTCAGGATCTGCACATCCCTCTAAAAAATCGTCTCAGGGCTCCCCTAATAAATGGCTAAAAGACCTCCTTGAGGCCATGATAAAAGAGACAAGGCCTGGACCTTGGCAAAGAAGTCCCAACAATCGGAAGACTGAGTTAACTATAGACAACTGAAATGCCTGCAAAAAGATATTTGGAAGGCTAAAGGAGCTACTGCCTCCAGTCTTCAGCGGTGATACCAGGGTTTTGGAACCACATCAAAATTTCATTGGGCAAAGGCCCAAGACGGCCATTACCGACATGGCACTGAATGACGAAACTGTAATAAGTTACCTACTATTGCTAATGCTCTTAATGCACAATTCTCGGATCTCCCGAATACACTGAGAAATTCAACCAACCTCTTTCACCTCCTCCTGAGGTGCAACTTTGCATGAAACCCCTTTTCATCTCACATTAGTCTCTTCCACCAAGTGCTGCATCTCCTCAAATCAGTATCTACCTATGGATCTGCTGGCCCGGATGGGCTACTGCCAAGCTTCTTGAAGCAGGCAGCCCCTGCCCTGCTGTTCCTATTGCAAGAATCTTAATTTTCCATAATAACCCAAACGGTACCAACATTGTGGAAACCGCCGTGTTGTCCCTGTTCACAAAAAAGGGATACCAAAAATATGTCAACTATAGACCGATTGCCATTCTTACCTTAAATAAACTTCCGAGAAGGCCATCGCTACTCAGGTCACAAATTACCTGCACCTTCACAACCTTATATCCCCTACCCAGCATGGATTCCGAACAGGACACAGCACCACAACTGCTCTAATTCAGCTGACAAATGCAGTCCTTACAGCGATGGATAAGACCCTGTTCATCAGCTATTTATCGATCTCACAAAGGCATTTGACCTTGTGAGTCACTCTCTGCTACTTTCCAAAATGTCCTGCCTTGGCTTTGACTTGTCGACCATCTCTTGGTTCGATAGCTACCTCTCAGGAGGTTGCAATTTGTCCAAATTGAATCCGCGTCTCAAATATTTCCTTACCTCTGTTGGGGTCCCCAATGACCTATTCTTGGCCCACTAGTTTTCTCCTTTTCATTAACAACTTGACCTCCCTTCCCTGCTCCTCCTCGTTAATCCTTTATGCTGATGACATGGTGCTTCTCTCCAGTGGTAAAGATCCCTTATCAGTAAGAGCAATCTTCAAGCAGACTTCAGCTGCTTGCGAGTAGGTTACTACAGAACAGGCTTCTAATGAATGCTAAGAAACCGTAACTATGCTTGTTGGCCCCGTTAAGAATCCTATCTCTTTACTCCAGACTTATTGATACATTCTCTAGATGACTCCTCTCTTGATCGTTACCTCCTTCAGGTATCTAGGAGTCACTTTCACCATCTCTTGACTTTAACCTCCACATTGTGGCTACATGTAAGACAGTTTACTCAAACTTGGTCTTGCCTTTAAAATTAGGTCCTCCTCAATGATGCTGCCCGCTTGCTACTGCACAAGGATTTCTCCTCTCTGCTGTGTATATTGCTCTCAGGTTTACCTTAAAGCTATCAAAGGAGCGCTCCAGAAATGGAGCACCTGCTATAACAGTATATGCAGATTTGCTCTCTCCGCTCACAGACTTACCCATCATTGCCTGCTCTACTCAAAACTAAATTGTCTCTCCCCAGACTCACTTAGACACTATTCTGCAGGCTGTACAATTGATAATATGATCAGAGCAGGGTCCCTAAATACCTTGCAGACTATTAACTCAGCCCTCCCAAGCATACCTCCTCAGGGCATCTGCTCAAACTCAACTTAGAATTCCCAGATATCTCACAGAAAAAGAGAGCGATACATACGCCATATCTGCCCCCCGCTCCTGGAACTTTCCCTCCCACATCAAACTCTCCATATCCCACAAGGCCTTTAAACTGGGTCTTTGGGCACACCTATTAGAATCCGACTGCTGCTCTTGTGCTGTAACTTGAGCCTCTCTCTAGCATTTTCTCCTCCTGTGGCACTTACTGATTTCCTGCTGGTCTCCAAAATTTGGAAGTTTCCCACATCCAGCAGAAATCCTATTGTTATAATGCTACTTCATTTAAGTTTTGTTTGCTGTTTGTTGTTTCAATTTAGTCATTGATGTGTCATCAGATGAAAATAATTTAATGTAGTGTTATCCGTTTCTCTTTGTCATCACTGATAATGAATGCACCTGGCTGTATACTGTTCAAATGTTTGTTCTCACTTCATGCTGTGTTATGAAATACTCTTTAATGTTGACTCTGGTCTCCCTGTCTGTACTTTCCGAGTCGTGCCTGAATATAGGCAACATTGTTGTCTAGTGTACTTACCTGGTAAACAAAAAAACAAATAAATAAATAATGTAGCTGGAAAGTTAAAGCTTGGAGCACAACAAACAGTCATATTTATTTTACTGTGGCTCTAACTAATAATTGGTTGATTGTTTTTTTTCTTTATTAATCCTCCTAAAAATAAGAAAAAAAATTGTGCTTTAAAGAACTTAAGGGAACATTTTGTTCTTAATGAATATCTGTTATTGTAAATATGTGAAATCTTTGGTCTTAAGGAACAATTAAAAAATGAAGTATAAAAAAAAGAAAGTAAGGTCTCTGGCCTACTCCTTCAGACTTCCCTAATAGCAGTCTACCTCCCAGGGAAGGACGATGTGCTAGCAGATGCTCTGAGCAGAATCTCCCAGGGCCATCACGAATGGACCTTGGATCCTCTCATCCTGAAAGTACTTCACCAGGTGGGCACGCCAGAGATGGATCTTTCGCAGCTCCAGACAATCATCAGCTTCCGAGTTCTGTTGCAGACCTCCAGTCCTGGGGACTGTTCCCTGGATGCTCTGATATTGGTATTGGAAGGCAAGTTTCTTTATGCCTTCCCCATTCCTGTTGCTCAGGGTTCTAGTCAAGATCAGGTCATAACCCTGCACAGCAATTCTAATTGCTCCAGACTGGGCCAGGAAACCTTTGTGTCCTCTGTTGTTGACCTTAGCAGTCTCACTTCCCTGTCTCTTCCCAGAGACACAATCTGATACCCCAATCTCCAGTCTCTCCATCTCAAGGCCTGGCTCTTGAAGAGTTTGAGTATGCAAGCCTGCATCTCTTTCAGGGAGTTTTAGACATCCTAAGGGTTCTCGAAACCCTCTACCAGGAAAACATATAACTCCAAATGGAAAAGATTCAGCATTTGGTGTTCACACAGAAACATCCTGCCAGATGCCGCAGGTATTGCCACAGTCATAGATTATCTGGTTCACATTAATGGTTTAGGCCTAGGCCAGCCACTTTAAAAGTTCACCTAGCAGCTGTTTCTGCATTTCTGTCAGCAGGGAAGGGCTCTTCTCTGGCATCCCACCCTGTTTTTGGAAAGTTCTGTAAAAGTTTAACTCATATCAACTCTCCTTTTAGAGAGCCTACCCTCGCTTGGGATCTCAATATCTGCATTGCTCAGCTTATGCAGCCACCCTTGAACCCTTGGCTTCAATTGAGCTTAAGTGCTCGACCTGGAAAATTGTTTCTGGTAGCTATCACTTCTGCCAGGCTAATTAGTGAATTACAGGTCCTGTCAGTCGAACATGATTTTATCTCATTTCATAGAGATAAGGTGGTCCTCAGAACAAGTAGGAGGTTCTTACTCAAAGTGGTCTCAGATTTCCATCTGAACCAGTCCATGATCCTCCTGTGTTTTCACTGATCATTCCTCTTCAGGAGAAAGAAGGTTACACAGTTTGGATGTTAAAAGGCCACTTAGCTATTATATAGAGCATACTAAGGCACATAGGAATGACTGTCTTCAATTGTTCCTCACTTATGGTGAAGTGGGAAAAGGTAGGCCAGCTACTAAAGAACTATTGTCAGGTGGATTGTAGCCTGTATACAATTCTGTTATGCCAAACTAGGTAAACACCTCCTCAGGCCTGAGGGCCCACTCGACTAGGGACACAGCAGCTTCTCTGGCTGCTGCCAGATATACCTTTATTAGAGATATGCAAAGCAGCCACCTGGAAAACAGTCCATACATTCACCAAGCATTACTCTCTGGATATCCAGGCTAGGAGTGATGCTAAGTTTGCAAAGCAGTACTGCAGAGCCTATTCCCAAAATAGGTTTGGTATCCTCCTCCATGGAGTTACTGCTTGGTAGTCTGCATGTGTCAAAATACAGCAAGACTTCATGTTGTTTGAAGAAGAAATTACTCACCTTAGTAATTGTGTTTCTTCTAATAGAGTCTTGCTGTATTCTGACCTCCCAGCCACCCCTCTCAGAACCTAGTTTTTGGGACGTGGCTGGCAGGTACAGTGTCCTTACATCCCTCTGCTTTGTGTGGGGTTGTTGTCGTTATTGTTCTTGTTGATTTATATATTGTTTTATATATATATATATATATATATATATATATATATATATATATATATATATATATATTATTCACTACTGGGTTTTTCTATTTTGGGTTCTCGACTTGAGTCTTTGGGACCCAAAATTTTACCTATTAGTTTATTGTTTACAATTTCCACACCAGGGTGTAGTTAGTTAGTTGCTCATAAGAATCTGACGGTTTATACTCTGAAGCACCACAGACAGAGGTTTGAAATCCGGCTCGAGATCAACGTTTATGCTTCTGCATAGAGTTAACTCTTTCATCTCCAGGGCAGTTCAAGTGCTGGGGCTAACTGCATATGTCAGAATACAGCAAGACTCCATTAGAAGAAACACAATTACTAAGGTAATTTTTCTTCCCACACTCTGACACCACTCCCCAACTCCTGAACTCCTCATGCACTATCCTTGCCTCATCCCTCGTCAGGGCATTAGACCCTAGGTGGACAATGACATCCAGCTCTCCCTCTCACCCTGCTGCCCTAGCAGTCCTCAGGATATGTTTCCCATCCTCCAACCCATGGTGCTGGGTAGACACCTCACCTACCTCTCCCTCTCCTTCCTGTCCTAAATCTACCCCTCACGATGGAGTCCCCACCAGGGTTGCTTTCTCCTCCACTGGGTCCTCTACTCCTCTCCTTGGGGTCTCACTATGGAGGACTCCACATCCTCCCTGGTCACTACTGTGGATGCCTCCCTGCGACTGTCCGGCCCTGCTAGATTGGCATAAGGATTTTGTAGTGGGACCATCTGGGGCTGTGCCTCTGACCCACAACCTCACCCTTCCCAAGCCCACCATAGTCCAGCCGCCCTCCTCCTTGGCAGTCTTTGAGGCAGCGGTGGCAGACTTTGTGGTCCCTGGGTTGGAGGAAGCCTCCCAAATCCTAGCCAACTTGGCCTGGAAAGAGCAACCTCCTCCCTCACCCAAAGAGGTGCATTAGATGGGGCAACACCACAGCCTCCAGAAACCTTCCTTGAAGACAGCTGCCCCACAACCACTGCACTGCTCCTCCCCAGCATATCTATTGTTTACCCTGCCTGTTGTGGTTTTACTTACTCTAGCCCCCTTTTTACTCCTACCCTAGATAAGGGTATTTTGCCTGTTCCCACCTATGTGCTTACTTTAAACCCTTTTTTTACCCTACCCTTATCCTAGATAGGATATTTCACCTATTCCCACCTATTTGCTTACTTGAGACCCCTTTTTACCTTTACCTTAGGTAGGGTATTTCACCTATTCCCACCAATTTGCTTACCCCTACCCTAGACAGGGTGTTTCACTAGTTCCCAACTATTTGCTTACTTGAAACCCTTTTATTTTACCCCTACCCTGGACTGGGTGCTTCTCCTGTTCCCAGACTTTGCTTGATTTAAGCTCTTTTCTACCCCTGCCCTAGATATAGAGTTACAACTAGTCAAAATTTTACTTTTTGTTTTTGGTGGGCCTAGCACTCTCACCCCGAATCATACCTCAGTTGTCAGGGTACAGTTCCTAGTTCCTGCCTCCTCCTGCTAAGTTCTGACCCTATTTGCTGTTACCCTGCCTACCTGCTGAGAGCAGAGATATCCCTTCTGACCTCGGTGGGCAGACTCTGACATCCATAGGGCTTTGGTCCTTCGGCTTGGGGGCTACAACACGGAGGACGCTTGATGGCCTGTTCCTTATGTTCATCATTTCCTGCTTCCTTGATTTGGGAAGCAGGTCTTTGATTAGTTGCTTTTGTCTCTAACAGTCTTCTGGAAATCAAGAAATACTAGGGACATAGACAAGCCGTGACAAGGAGTTGAAAAAGCTTGACCACTCACTTAAGAAGGTCTGTGCCACTTCCTGTCTTGGTCGCCATCAGGCAAATTGTGCCCTGATGATGGCTTGCTTTGGTCTTTTTCCTGCTGGGAATGCTTGACAGTGTTCTCCCTTACCTTCCTGCTGATAAGCTGCTACCTGTAAGGTCGCCGGAGACCAAGTTCAAGTCCTGGCTAAACACCAGCCCCAGATGGCCATGGACTTTGTGATTCATGTTGCTTGTGCCATGGCAGCAGCCATCGTGATGTGTAGCAAGGCCTGGCTGAGGATGCCACCTTTACAGCAGATACTTGGCATAAGATGGCTGATATCCCTTTCGTAGGCACCAACTTCTTTGGCCTGGGGTGGATGGGCATTTCATTAGGATCAAGAAGTCCAGAGCCACCCTAGATTCTGTGACTTTGTTGCAGAAGGACCAAAGCTCAAAAGAAAAATAAAGACCTTTTGATTTTGGCGTTTTTCAACCACAGCAGTCTCAATAGCTACAGCAAGCAGGCGAGTTTCAAGCCTGGTGCTCCAAGGACAAGTTTTCTGGCCAGGGGCCCAAAAGTCAGGGGTAGGGGAAGTGCTGCCCTCTGACATCAGTGACCAGTGCCACCTCCAAAGCTGCACAGTGGCAGGTTCGGGGTGTTTACCTCCCACCTGTCCAGACCCTGTGGGGATTGGCTTTGCCACTTCTGGTCTCACTGGTCCGTTATTTTACAGACCGATATTCTCGAGTGGTCAGCAGAGGGTTGCCTCTTGATTTCAAGGCTGTCCGCCTTACTGATCCCATGCTTTGAGAGAGTCCTTGGTGTTGCAGGACGCACTGTCTGCTGTCAGGAGGACATTGCTCAGCTCATGGCACCATCTTGGTCTGGTGGTCTCACTAACGGATGCAGCACCTGCAGTGGTAGTTGGTTAGTTAGTGGACCCAATGCCTAGAACACCTGGACCACCCAGTCACAGTGAGCCAGACTATGTGTGAGATGCCATCTAGTTGTGGCTGATCCCAGAACATCTGTAGGAAGGAGTCCCATTTGCCTGCCCTGTGACTAGTATATTGGGGTCCCTCTGGTCCCTCTCTAAGCTGGGACTGTAATTGATGACCCTTAAGGTGCACCTGGCAGTCATCTCTACATGCCAGGTGCAGGTTTTCATGCCAGTGGTGGCGCGGGAGAAAGGCGGTTGGTTGCTTTTTAAAGGCTTTGACCACTAGAGCTCACCCATTGCAGATAAAGGTGAGAGGTTTCAAACTAATAAAAGGCAACATTGGTTTGTATTAGAGTGCTAAAGTATGGAATGGTCTCCCAGCCAAGGTAGTGGCTAGTGAAAGCATGGCAGAATTTAAATCCAAACTAGATAAACACCTAATACTAAACAAGATTCAGGGTATAGTTAAACACAGAAGCGAGCATTATGGACTTTGGTCTTCTATGCTCTGAATAAACCTATGTAACCTATGTATGTAATTCATCCCCACGGTGCATGAACCTCCATTACCTTAGGACTTGTTGCTGGTTCTGGTTGTGCTCATGGACAAGCCTTTTTAAGCCTATATACAGGTGTAAAATGTCACATCTGTCACGAAGATGGTCTTCCTGGTGGTTATCATGTCAGTCAGAAGGATTACTGAGCTCCATGTGCTCTCGGTGGAGCTTCCATACCTTGTCATCCACAGGAACAAAGTCATCTTTTCCCCCACCCAAACTCCTCCCAACGTTGTCTCGGAGTTCCACCTTAACCAGGTGATGAACCTCCTGACCACCTGGTCTTCTTCATGAATCCATCTTTGAAGGCGACTGCAGGCTTTATACTTTGGACTCATGGCAGGCACTCTCCTGTTACGTATAGTGCAGTGGAGTTTGGGGTGAGGCCTGCCAGCTCTTTGTGACATATGCTGAAGCCACACCTGGCAGACCAGCAGCTAAGAGGACTACTGGTGGGTGGATTACGTCCTTCATAGACTTCTGTTATAGGTTTGCTGGTAGGGAGCCTCCTTTAGGGCTCAGGGCTTGTTTAACCTGACATACCACTGCCTTGATGGCTGCTTTCAGGGACACCCTATCCAGGAGATCTTCAGGGCTGCCACCCAGAAGTCAGTACACACCTTCATTTCCCATTACATCATCGACCTTGAGTCTTGTTGGGATGCTAAATTTGGAACCTTGGTTTTTCAGTCTCTGTTTGCCAAATGGGGGTGCACGCCTTGCCCTCCTCCCAGAGAACTACTGGAAGTCTGCCAGTGTGTGCATCAGTGTACCATATCCACCCCCAGAAAAAATAGGTTACTCACCTGTAATCATAGTTCTAGGAGTGATTTATGTTTCACGTCCTCCACCTACCTGGCCTCCCTGGTAAGTGGCACATGGATTTCTGCTTCCAGCTTGCAAATATCTGATGTCATGAGAAGGAGCCAAAATAATTTAAAAATGCTCGTGCAAGCAGAAGATTTCCGGACGGACCCACACACCATGTCGTCTACTGCTTTGTCCATGAACATGATCACCAGGTGTGTGGCCTGTTTACGTACTTTGCATCCTTCAATGTTAGAAGACGGTATTACGACTTCTTTTGGGTGGCCAGTTGAATGGGATCCTCCCGTTAAATACAAAGAGGTCTGTCAGATGTTCTCCGTGGCTGCGGGGTCCGCTGAACAATTGGCGGCATTTAAGAAGCTGCGCCCAGGTCGTGGACCATGCTTCTTGGCTTTGCCCTTTTGCCGCTTCCTTTGGGCATCACCTTTTTGGGGCATTTCAAGATTTATGCCAGGCCCTTCCTACCTTTGGGCAAGGCCCTTCTTCAGGCAGAAAATCTAAGTCCAAAAGAGGCTAAAAAGTCTTGTTGTCGATCATGGGATCTTGGCGCTCTCAGGCCTCAGATTCCCACACTTCTATGGAGGGTTCGACTACGGTCACTCCTTCGGTCCTGGCCACTGGCTCCACGGTCTCCCCATTGTCCCAATTGGACAGAGACACCCCTCGACCAACCTGTTAAGATATTTCTCGAGCCGGTCGACCAGTTGTCACCAGATGAAGCCGAGCACTCTCTCTCTAGGACTCCGGTCCTGCCTATTACCTACCAGGGAGTGTTGGACCAGAATGTTGATCCGCTCCTCTACTTCAGAATATTCAGTTTTCATGCGATTCCTTCACCTCATCCATGATGGACGACTCCAGAGTCTGCAAGGATTTGAAAATGCTCGTGCAAGCAAAGATTACCCGACGGACCTGCTATAACATGGCTTCCGCCACCCAGGCCTCAACCTTCTCTGGCTCAGTCGGATCCCCTCAGTCTTTCCGACTTCTCTGCCGATCCAGGTAGAGCTGCCTCCCAAACAGCGCTAGTGGGGCCTCCTGCAAAGGATGCCAGCATTGCCCCATGTTTCCAGGGCTGCTGTCGATAACGTTACTCTGATTGATCCCGTAGAGATCAATGATTACTGGCTGTCAACGCTCTTGATGAATCCTCAGAGTCGAAGGACTCCTCTTTCCTCTCGTCCCATTGGACGAGTCTACCAAAGATTTATCGGCAGATCATGGCCCCACCTCCTTCTCGACCTTCTCCAACTTATCTCGAGTCGACGGGTTCCAGATCCCTTTATCTTGCTCGGTGGCTACCTTTGGCCCTCTCTCAATCAGACCTTCGATCGATGTCCCTTAAGGTGCACCTGGCAGCCATCTGTGCTACTACAAGCATGAGCCGTGTGCAGTTGGTGGTGCAGGAGAGGTAGACTGGTGCTTTTTCAAAGGCCTTGCCCACATTTCCTCTGGTGCATGAACCACCACCACTTTGGGACTTGTTGCTGGTGTTGGTAAAGCTCATGGGCAAGCCATTCAAACTGATGTACAGGTGGAAATGTCTCGCCTGTCATGAAAGACTGCTTTCCTGGTGGCTGTCACATCAGCCAGAAGGATCAGTGAGCTCCAGGTGCTCTCAATGGAGTCTTCTTACCTGGTCTTCCACATGGACAAGGTTGTCCTTTGCCCAGCCAGTTCCCCGAAGGTTGTGTCTGACTTTCATCTTAACCAGGTGATCAATCTCTGCGTGTATTTCACCAACCACAACTCAGAGGCTGAGCACAGACTCCATACCTTGGACCTGGAGGCAAGCACATGGCTGGAGTTTGGGGAGAGGTTTGCCAGCCATTTGTCACCACGCCGAAGCCGCACTGGCAGACCAGCAGCTAAGTAGATGACTGGCAGGTGGATTTTTCCTGCATCGACCTCTGCTAGTGATTGGTGAGTAGGAGCTCTCCGGAGGGCTAAGGCTTATTCCACCTGCCATACCACCGCGCCGGTGGCTGCTTCAGGGACGCCCCTATCCAGGAAACCTGCAGGGCTGCTACCTGGAAGTCAGCACACACCTTCATTTCCACTACCACACTGATCTTAAGTCATGCTGGGATGCTGGTTTGGGGGCCTCTGTTCTCCAGTCTCTGTTTCCTAAATAGGATGTCGCCTTGCCCCTCCTCCCGGAGAACTGCTAGGAGTCTGCCAGAAGTGTGGATCTGTACATCATATCATGTCCCTAGAAAAACAGGTTACTTACCTGTAACAGTAGTTCTAGGAATGGTATATGAGGTACATCCACACTGACCCACCCGACCTCCCCAGGCACGTGGCACACCGGTCTTGCTTCCAGTGGTGAGGATCTGATGTCATAAGGTGGTGCCGAGGAGTTACCACCCAGGTGGATGAGAGGCCAGCCTGAAGACTTTTCAGCAGGAGATTTAAAGGAAAGGATACTGCCAGAAGGGGATGTACATCATATACCACTCCTAGAACTACTGACAGGTGAGTAACCTGTTTTTACTGACACTGTGTTTCTTTGTTTGTTGACTTTCTCACCACCGCTCTGCCCTC
The DNA here is from genome assembly GCA_016271365.2 of Neoceratodus forsteri. Classification (NCBI taxonomy): domain Eukaryota; kingdom Metazoa; phylum Chordata; order Ceratodontiformes; family Ceratodontidae; genus Neoceratodus; species Neoceratodus forsteri. The sequence goes on from CM057459.1 coordinate 1,089,016,523, forward strand.
AGTGTACCATTGGCACAGAACAAAGTGGCCTATGCTGTAACTTTCCAGTGTTGCCCCGGTGTCAATGCGCACTATGGTGGGGACCACCCCGAAATGACCAGGTACAGTATCTGGCTTGGCCAGTGCAACCCTGACCACAAGTGAGAAAGTCCTTCTTATTCACAAGAGGGTTAAACTGTATTTTAGTCGAGCCATTGTCTGCTTGATTTATATAACATCAGTTTAAAAGTTTTAACATGTAAATTACCTGTTGCTGTAAAGATTTCACTGTTTCTCTTTGAGTTCAGCAACTGGCTTCAGTGCAGAATAGTATTATTGGAATTACATCAGTATTGTGAAGGCTGCTCACAGATTGGTTCTGAATAAAGCTCATGCTTCAGAATGATTGTGGTACTGTTGCCTTCCCGCCATAATAAAGGTCTGTGACATATGCAAGCTGTAAAAGATAGAGTTGACATATGCAATTTGAAATGCATTTTTGTTGAGAGCTGTCATAAAATGTATCTTACATGTTGCATATGGACCCATCTTTTTATTTTACAATTTGCATTTGTCACTGTAATTTTTAGAGGTTGTATATGTTATCCATGAAATACCATTTATCTGTACACTTTCACTCCATGAGTGTTATATAAAGGAGATATTCCTGAGTGCATCCTAGAAATAAAGTAGTGGAGTACAAGGGATCACAAGTCCTAGGTTGGCATTGATGGACACATTTCCTAAATAAATAGTTTACTGTATTGGCAGTCATCCTGTGTAGTGTCATATGCATACCATGTATGCTACTGTGTATGATGTCATAGCATGTTATTTTCTTTGTTGTCACATCACAGAGTCAAATAACATTTTGTTTGACAAATGTATTTTCCTTACGTGATATCAATATTTTCATATAGTATACGATTAATATTATTAGGCCACATAAAAACTGCTGCATATTTTGTTCAGCCAACCCGGATGTATTCTCTATTCACACTTAGGAGTCCACTGGGCGTAGTTCAGTCACAGGATGTCTTCAGGCCTGGCTCCTCCCAACAGTGGTGTTTTGGCCTCTGGCTCTGCCTTTTGTAATGTCGGATCTTCTTTTCTGCTCGAAGGGACAGGTCTCCTCTTTAAAGCTTCTGCTTTGTAGAGAGGATTCTCAGTTTTCAAAGCACTTTTTGACAAAATTCTGAATATTTTCTTTGGTCTTTGGCTGATTTTGTGAATTATCAGCAGATGGAATGCAAACAACTGGGATTCAAATGCTGTAACTGGTGCAAGCAGAAAATGTCTGTCATGGATAGCCATGGCATGTGTCTCTACTGCCTGGGTGCAGACCATAATTTAGAGTAGCACGAATGCTGTCAGGCTATGCATTCCTCCTTGCTGTACAATTGTAGGATGTGCATTCTTAATGTAGGTCTCAAGAACAACATTTCTCCTCAGCTGTGAGCTTGGCAGCCCAGTTACAGGCCATTGTGTGAGAGGCCATGGCAGTAGGGGTCTTTTGGTCCTGCCCTTGGTCTTGGTAATGCCAGCCATGGAATGTACACTGTCTCAGGATTGTTTGAATTGGGCAGTCTATATGGCAATGCAAACTTTAACGAAAGTCCCCAGATTCTAAGAAGAATCACAAAGCCATCACCGTCGATCGTGGGAGCAGAACATTCTGGTTCTCTCGATCTGTCAGCTTCTCCAACCAGTCGAACTTTGGCCAAGCTGTTGCCAGTTGAGGATCAGTCAACGCTTCAGTGGTACCACCAATAGAGCAGTTGATGTAGGCTATGGCTGACAGTCTGATCAAGATTGTTCTAGAACTGATCAGCCAGGAGTTGGAGGAGGACGATGAGACATCATCCTTCCAAGAATCTAGTGTTTCTGGTCCTGTGTGACTGGGGAGGCCAGACAGACAATGTCCCTGATTGACCCAAACCCTACAGCTTCCACCAGTGGTCCATCCTCTGATCCTTCCATTGTGGTAAAGGTGCCTCATCAGGTGGTTTATACTGCCTCACTGCCATTGGGCTATCATCAACCTCATGATCAACAGTCAGAATCAAGATAGAGGTCCCAGATGGGGTCTCGGTCCCTTCTGGTTGACACAGTCACCACAGGCATTCATTGAGCTCATCCTCTCTTTGGACAGGCATCTACTGCATCACAAGTATGAGGATTTCTTGTGGCAACAGTGTGCCCTAGCAGGCCAGGGTAGGTCAACCCATGTTACCAGTCACTTTGACTCCCTCTTGGTTGCTCATGCCAGCGCAGCCTGTGGGACAGTATCCAGTGGTTCCACATTCAGTAGATCTCACTTTGGGGAGCTCTTGCCACAGGTTACACCATTAGGACTGAAGCCAGCAGGAGACATAACCCCACGGAAAACTTCTAGCTAGCAGTCTATAATGGGGACCGCCCCCTAACGTTGGCCCACCCTGACATCCACCTATGGTATATAAGGTGCAGCACCCAGCAACACCTCAGCTCTTTTCCTGCCATAGACCCCCATCGACTCCATGGACACCTTCTGTTCTAGTTGACCACCTTTTGCCCTGATTACCCACACCTTTACTTTTATTTCTACTGTTATTTTTCAACCTTCTTCTTTGAATTTCGGCTTCTCCATCCTCCTTCACAGAACGGCAGTGGATGAAGAGGGATTGTGGCAAGCAGATTTCTTTTCCTTCTGATTCTGCTTAGGCCCAAACTGCAACACTGAGCCCTGCCTGCTCTTCCAGGACTTTCCCGAGACCTCACATCCACTGCCAGATGACCTGAGATTTTTCTGCTCCGCAGAAGTTTGTTGACAGAGATGGAGATCCAGGGCAAAAGCCTTCCTCTGGGGCCTTGACATCTTCAGCTTCTATGGGAGAAGATGCCCAGCTGTGAGCACTAGCATCAGGAGAAGTTTCAGATGACACACTGACCAGCCTCCTACTCTGGGTCCAGGTTCAAGTCGACGACAGATCCGAATCTTCCTCCTGCCTGAAGTCAATCTCCTTCTCCCCGCAGCCCTCACCTGTTCCTGGCCCTGGAGGTACAACCTCCTGCCTTCATCTCAACCTTAGGCGGTGGTTCTTCGGGCACAGGACTCGTCCTTCGCCTCTCTTCCCTGTCCCTTAGATCTTCACTTCCAGCTGGGTCTAACACAGGAAGCTTGGCCAGGCCCTCCAAGTTGGGCAGCAGGTCTTTGCCCGTCATCCTTCCAGCTGAGGTATCAGCTAAGTCAACTCTGGTGTCGAGTCTGACTCCATCCAGGAATGCCTGGAGCATGCTGTCACCTCCCAGCGTGGTGATGCCTCTGCCCCCTCAGGAGTCCTCTCCCTATTACAGGGTGCTCTCTCTGGGCAGATGCCAGCTATTTCCCTTTACTAGCATCATTCCATGCCTATCAGGTACTCTGACATTGACCCGGTGACACCTTTGATCATCCATGGGCATTCCTCAGTCATCTACCGGCTCTGTTGCCACTCAGCCAATGCCAAGAAACTGGCACCAAGTTCACCATCGTCGCTTCAGATGATGTTCGCTGTTCCTGTGCATCAGGGCCGACTTCAGTGCACCCAAACCTCAGCCACTGACATCTGGGTTACTGCTACCCAGGTGGCACCTCTGGTCGTCCCCTGGCGTTCCTCGGTCACCATCCGGCCTGTGGCCTCCCAGCCGATGCCAGGTTCACCATCTCGCTTCAGCGCGTTTGCTGTCCCTGTGCCTTAAGGGCCGACATCAGTGCACTGACTTCTGGGTTACCACCACATCCTCTACATCTGTCCGGATGTACCTTCAGAACTTCTCGCTCTTTTGCCTCTTGGTTGACTCATTTTATGGATACTTTAAGGAGGGCCCTTCTCCATCTTCTAGGTGTTGGGAATGAGGTCAGAGCTCTGGAGATGCCTAGAATATTATTCACTTCTTTCGAAGGTACCTTCTTATCCAGTTGAGCTTGGCATAGCTGCTGGTAAGCTTCCTGGCATCAGCACTGCCATCTGCTCTCCTCCTCCAGACCTGGTCCCATTCTCCGCCTCGAGCAGACTGACCTTCCTTCCAGTTACTGAGGGATCTCTGGCTTCTCCAGGTCCCCTCCGGATGATCCCACCATTATGACCATGGGAGGTGCACCAATAGTATCTGAAGGTAGGACCCAAGAACTTAGACCTTATGTGGTGTCGATTGGCTGTATACTCCCACCAGGGAGACCGCCCCAGGGGTCATGCCACCTCTCATAGAATCTTTTGAGGCAGCCAGTACTTTTGCATGGGAGCCTTCTACTACCTTGGTGGTGATAAGAAGATCGATAATTTGTTCAGGGCACCTAGAGATGTGCCCTCCTATGCTGTGCATACAGAGGAGGTCCCTGAGGTCTTTTTCTGCCCATGGTCGCTTCTAATGCACTAGGTCTCCTCATACTGTACCTTTCCACCAGACTAGAATTCTTGGCAGGAGAACCTACTCATCTGCCACTGGGGCTATTCATTGTTTGAATTTCCTCACCCTCATGGTCCAATACCAGAGTACTCTTTGGGAAAAATGCTGTGGGATGGTAAAGCCCTGTCAGATGCTCCTTGCAGGGCAGAACTATTCCATGTTCTCAAACCAGGCTTGGATGTGGGCACCTAGGTCCTCCAATCCTTCTACTGTGTAGCACCTTGTGCTGGAAGGTCAGTGACCTCGGCTGTCTGTACCAGATAACCCTCCTGGTTGAAACATTCAGGATTTGTCCTTGATGCCCTTTTTAGAGGGTTATGCCTTTAAGCCGAGGACTCTAGTGAATCTTTATTGCCTTCAGGAGTAGGGTAATGCTGTTCACTTCATTCCATGTATCACTTCCTAGCACCACCTGCAGAGTCTCTGCCTGTCACCCATTTTCAGCCAGCTGCCTAAGGTCCAACAGCGCAGAGCTGGGTTTAACCTCAATCTGCTTTCGGGCCACTGGAGGTACAGCCGTTGGGCACCTTGGACCTCCCAGACCGCCATGCCAGCCTGCTCTGCACGAACTGGCTCCTTTGCAGATATTGCCCTAAATCAAAAAGATGATTCAGGTACTACTGTGAAAGCAGGCCATCGTATCTGTTCCTCCATGACAAGAGGACAGGATTTTACTCCCATTTCTTTATTGTCCCAAGAAATCAGAGGTCCATTGTTCTTTCCTAGATCTTAGCACCTGGACTAATACATAAACCACATCCTTCTCTTTCTTCATGGTTCAGCTGATCAGAACCCTGGCAACCACATTCTCCCTGTCTGAAGACCTGGGATTCATGTTGGGACTTTCAGTTCCTCTGCTTGGTCTAGTCTGCCTCCAGTTCCCAGGCTGCTCTTGGCTTAGCATCCATGTCCTCAGACAGAGCAGAGCAGACCATCTCCAGACACAGGCTCAACAGGTCTCCCAAGATTGCGGCCGTGGTCCCGGCCAAGGCCTCCCCTATGGGTGCTGGGACACAAGCAGCAGTTATCGCATCTGTGTTTCTAACCTGTTTTCACATATGAGTGCTCCATTGGAGCTATCTACCCCATTGGTCCGGCTCTCGGATGTTTTGGAGCAGCAGCTGCTGGTCTCCACCTCAGTAGCTTGGACTCCAGGTGTGGTTGAACCCCTCACTCTGTTATAAAGGGGTCCACTTTGGGACGGAATCACATCCAGCATTTTGACCTTGGTTCCGTCAGGCCAGGCGGGCGCCCATCTAGTATACCATTTGACACAGGGGTACCATTACCCTCGGGAGTAACATCTCCAATTCACTGGCTTGGAACTGGGGCCTTTTCGGACGAGCCTATTTTCATGCCCTATTTTCATCTAGATGGACTGTCTGTCAGAGGTCTTATTCATAGACAAGAAGAGGAGGGTTCAAGCCCCCACAGGAGGCCACATGTTTGGGATTGGGCCATAAAACTCCTCCTCTTGGTGCTGACCACCATTCAGGTTCCAGGCGTTTCAGGCAAGTCAACCGCGGCCTTATCTGGTCTCAGTCACAGACCCACAAGTGAAAGCTCCTTCACTCAGTGGTCAGAAACCTTTCTGACAGGAGGTGCCTTCCCAAGCTGGACCTCTTTGAGTCCCCTCTCAGTGCACAGCTCCCTTTTCTGCTTGCTAGCTCCAGGACCTTATGTTTTCTGCAGGTATGCCATTTTCCTCTCCTGGATATGGAGATTGCTATCTGCCTTCCTCCCTTTCCTTTGGTGCAGAGGTTCTACTCAATTTGTAGTCAGAAGGGGATGTGATGTTTCTGATAGTTTCCTTTCTGGCCACAACAGTTTTGGTTTCCACTCCTACAGCTTGCAGTGCAACCCTCCTTCTTGCTCCATTCCTGCTGATTTTTTGTTGCTATTCCAGGGGTCCCTCCAGGTGGCAGGGGTTCTAGTGCCTGTTGGCATTCCTCCACTAGATCTTCTTTTGCTATGCAGTAGTAGCGGTTCTGTCTATGACTCACTGCTTGTCCGCTGAATTCTTTCACTCATCCAGAAATCCTGTTCTGCAGTTTCTCTTTCTTGTTTAAATCAGGGTTGAGTTACTCATCCTTTCAGGTGCATCCTTCAGCCCGCTCTGCTTACCTTGCACTATCCAACGCAAGACCTGTGCTCAGCCTGACATCTCCATATTCTTGCAAGATATTCTGCATTTAGACCTTCCCCTATGGGCCCCTGTTCCTCCTAGGAGTCTTTTGTTCTGCCTAGACACATTTACAATGCCTGCTTTTGAGCCTGCCCATGATTTACGACCTTCACTTTCTGTTGTAGAAAGTGTTAATATTAGTGGCTATTACCTTTGCTCAAAGGATTTTTGAGCTCTCGCCTCTGATGCGCATAAAGCCTTGCCCAGTTTTTTTCTCAGGACAGGGTGTCCTCAAGGACCACTCCTTAGAAAGGGAGGAGGAAGAGAAGGAAGGAAGGAAGGAAGGAAGAGGAGGGAGGGGAAGGGTGGGAGGGGGTGGAGGGTGGACACCTACTAATATTTTCCCTTCCTCCTCACTCCCTCCCTTCCCTCCTCCTCCTCTTCCTTCCTTCTTTCCCTCCTCCTTTCTAATCCTTTCCCCTTCTCTCTTCCCCTTCCTCTATTCCCTGACCACTTCCACTAGATCTCAATTATGGTTATTCTATTCTATTATATAGAGAAATCAATAGTTACTGTACCAAGAGAGTTTAACATTGAACTGTGAAGGAATAGAGGAATATGTTAGATTGCCTTTCTAGAATTATTGTTTTTCCTTTGTGATGTTTATTTCTGCATTTATAATATTATCAAGATTATAGCCCTGATTAGATGGTAGGGCATAATAGGTAAAGTTAACAGATAAAATTAGTGCACACAATCAATGCAGTTAATTTGTGCGAATGCTGCGATTTAAAAATATTAATAGGTGTTATGTAAGTATGATTTTTCTAGTAGTATAATTGTCTTATTTTTATTTTTTTTATAAAAATGTAGGAGAATATAATGAAAAGTTCTGCAGATTAAATTGTAGAATGATGTATGAATTGTAATAATGAATATTAATGAGTAGTAGCCAATTAGGGTTTCATTATGTGAGATAAAGAGTTACTGCCACTTTGAAGGAGGCTGGCTGAGTATCAAAGAATCCGTCTTTTGAATTAAATTAAGAATGATGTAATTTGTTAGATAACCAGTAAATGAGCACAAAGAACCCTGAATCACGCCCCCTAAGGAAGGATAGGAGCCGAGCGCTGGGGCAGCGTATTCTTGTTGCACCTCCACAGTGTTATTTTAATCTGCTTTTGGTGACCTGCCGTTAAAAGTTTTTGCAGTAAAACACAGCAGTAGTCACTTACAGTATTGGAGTGGACTCTCTTTTTGTGTCTGAGGAGTGGCGTCTGTAATGTGTCCTGGACTGTTGAAGTTCCTTGGGCTGGTGGTCCTTACACAGATGCACCCCATCTATTCCTGAGCGCAGTAAAGGTTTAAATAGTATTGTCCCTGAGGAACATCCAGAACAGAATCAGTGATGAGAGTGGCATTCCTGGTGGGCGATCTGTCCTGTGATCCCTATTGAGGGGGGTGTCACCGTATTTTCAGAGCAACCTTTGGCAGAGAGGCTCTGGGGGTCTCCAGATTCTCAGAGCAACCTTGTCAGAAGGTTTTGTGAGATGAAGGTGCAGGGAGACACTGACAAGTCACTGGACAAGGAGTTAAAGAAACTGGACTTTCTTGCTCACTTGGTGTATGCTGCAGACACTCTGAGATCTGTAAGGCCATCTGTGCTGCCCAGATGCTCCATTTTAGCCACAAGCTGTTTGACAAGCTTGCTGATATAATTCCTCTGCTCGCAGCTGATAGCAAAGTGAATTCCAGGACCCTAGGATATTCACAGTCAGAGTATCAGTGGCAGATAGTTTTGGCTCAGTGATTCATGCACCTGCACAGTAGCTGCTGTGGTATCTGTGTGCAGAAGATCCTGGCTGCATTTCTCAACGTTTATTCCTGAGACCAAGCACAGGTTGCAGCTGCACTGCTTTTGGGCACTGACTCTTTGACTTTTGGTGGAGGATCATCTCACCAACACAGAGAAGTTCCTGCCACCCTGGATTCAGTGGATTGTTCCAGGAGGCCAGCCAGCTTTTTATGACTAAGAAGAGCCCTCTGAGCCCAGGCCACTAATCCCATAAACAGCAGCAGCCCTAGCAGAAGAGACAGCAGTTTGAGCTGTATTGCCCTGCAAAATTCATTAAGTCCAGTTGTCAGTGTCAGAAAAAAAAAAGGGGGGTGGCGGTGCATCTGGAGCCCCAAGAGCAAAAAGCATGAGTTGCAGGGTGCCATTCCCCTACTACATGGTCCATTCTTCAGCTCCTGGTCTGGTGTCAGGTTTTCTACTTCCTTCCACAGTGGTCTGCCGTCACATTGGTAATGTGGATTCTTGAGGTTTGAGCTCAGATCTGTCTCTGGAATTTGAGAATCCTCTCAGACCAACCTCAAGCACCAAAGGAGTCCTGTGATACCTAGAGACGCACTGCAGAGTGATGTTTCTCAGTTGCTGGAATGCAGTACTGTCAAGCTTTTCCCAGATGCCCTGGCCTCACAGGTATACGTGTCTCATTATTTTGTTTTCTTTTAATCTGCACTCCCCATTTTGTTCCCAACAGCCGATTCCTTTTGGAGCTCACGGTAACCTCCCTCATCAAAGAGAATGGTTGAACCATGGAACAGTTTACCAGTGGAGATGATGGGTACAAGAACCATGAATGGTTTCAAAAACTGCTGAGACCGAGTAAAGGCTTAATAGTTATGGGGGGGTAATGGAGCGAGGAGGATCCAAGGGCAATAACCACAACTAGAGTGTAGGTCCTAGGATAGGATAGAGTAAAGCGTGGCAGTCTGGATTGACCAGTGGTCTTTTTTTTTTTCCATCAACATTTTCTATGTTAATATGTTACTGGGCTCTACATGGTTGGCCTCCATGGAACCTTGGTTTACCCTCTTCCCAAGTGGTTCAGGTGTGGGATGTACTCCTTATAGAGTTGTTTAACAGTACTGAAATGGACAGGAGGCTGGTGCCCATTCTAGATCTGCATACACTGAACAAGTTCATCCGTAGGTGTAAATATGTTATGGCCACACTCAACGGTTCATACTATCTCTGGAGCCAGGACACACCGTTTCTGTCCATTTACGCTGGTGGTACCTCAGGTTCTGCATGGGAGGATCCTATACTGGTTCATGGTCTTGCCGTTCTGCCTGTCCTCAGTACCTGGACATTCACTGAGTGCCTATCAGTTGTGGTGGCCTACCTTCAGTGCAAAGATGCCAGGGTACACCCATACCTGGACAACTGGTTCACCATAGGGAGCCTCAGGGTAGTAGTGGAGTGATCCAGAGATCTGGCTCTCCAGACTTTCTGGAATGTGGGCCTTCTGGTCAGCCTGGTGAAGTCCAGACCGTCCCAAATGGATGATCCTAGTTATTGGAGCAGAGTTGGACTCCGTTTAAGCCAGGGCTCATTTGCCAGTGGACAGGATGGAGGATTTTACCTCCTTTGCCCAGTCATTTCAAGTTGGGCAGTCACACCCATCCTGGGAATTCCTCTGGCTGTTGGAGTTCTTGGTGGCCTTAACCAGGTGGTCTGTTGGGCCCACTGAGCACGTGCCTACCTCCTGTGGGAGCTGGGTTGCCAGTGGTCTCAGTGTCATAGTCACCAGTACCAGCCAGCTCAGGTGGCGCAGCCCACTGGAATGCCATCAGTGGTGGCTGCCTCCAGAACCTTTGCTGAGGGAATTTCCTTTGTCCTCCAGAGACGACCTTCACCCTGACCACAGATGCTTCTGTAATGAGATGGAAGGCTCACATGTCTGATTGTAGAGCCTCTGGGTTCTGGTCATCCAGCAAGGCCCGACGACCTTTCGTACAGTGTGTTGCCACTGACAAATTCTCTACTAATTCAAGGTCATTTCATGCAACTCAAACTGACATGCAATTATGTTCTGTCTGAACAAACAAAGTGGAAAGTACTCCTTTCCTATGTCAAGAGGTGCTCCACACCTGGTCCCTAGTACACAGCCTACATGCAGACCTCCTTACAGTGCATGTGGTAGGAGGATAACCAGTTGGTGGACACTCTCACTGGGTGGGACAGATGTCCCCAAGTGGTCATAGCACCAAGATGTGCTGTGACAGCTGTTTGACACGTGAGGGCACAGCTCTGGTGGACCTGTTCACCACCTGGGTGAACAGAAAATGTCTCTGCTGTGTCTGCACTCTCAAACAAGAACGGTGATGGGAGATGCCTTATGTTGGCCCAAGATCCCAGACTTTCTGTATGCCTTTCTGCCCTTTCCTTTGATCCACAAAGTGGTCTCAAGTCACACAGGGACAAGGGAACCTCTTATGGATAGATGCAGATAGTTCTGGTACTGGATCTCTTCAGCCTCTCGGCAGGTCCGTGTAGGGCTTTCACTCCACTCAGATCTGCTGAAGAGACAAGGAGGAACAGTACAGTACCTGAACCTTCAGTCCCTGCACCTCTCAGCCTGGTACCTGAACAGTTAGAGTTTCAGGCTTTGAACCTTTTGGAAGTCATTCAACATATACTGGTGGCATCCTGTAAGGAGTCGACTTGTAAAACATACTCATTCAAGTAGACAAGGTGTTTGTGCTAGTGTGCAGGACAGAAGATTGACCCTCTCACCCATCAGGTGTCAGGGATCCTCAACTACCTCTGGTCCCTATCTCAGTCAGGGTTATAAGCACGTCCACCACACAATTAGCTATATCAGCTTCAGCAAGTCTCCCTCCAACCCTTGTATGATGAGCATGACTGATAAATAAACATTACATTACAAGTTAGCCTGGTTTGTTGATTCTATGTGGGTTCCCCTGCCCTTTCTTTATGTATTGCCTCACCACATCTTGTACTGTAAAGGTATGTTAAGCTGCATTAGTATGGTTCTGTATGTATGGGTTGATGTACTTCAAAGCTGATTTTTTTTTATATACAAACTTTTTTTTTTTTACGTATAAATCTAAATACAAAAACAAATTTGCCACATCCATAAGATGCATCTAGGTGCCATCTCTGTGTACTGAGAATGGGCCAGTATGCTGACAGTTACTCAAGACAGAGTAGATATATGATTTTCCAAAGACCTGGACCACATGTCTCCTCCAGTGTTAGAGCCACCACCACTGTGGGAATTGCTGCTGGTGCTTGCTAGGCTGATGAGTAAACCATTTGAGCTGATCCACAAGTATGAAGCGTCACACGTGCTATGGAAGACTCGTTTTGGTCACTATCTCCTTGATCAGATCGATGGTGACCTCCAGGTGCTGTCAGTTGAATCTTCATGTCTGGTTTTCCACAGCACCTATGAAAAGTTCCTGTCCAAGTAGTTTCACCTTAACCAGATGTCATTGTATATCTCCTGTGTACATTGGAATCCTACTTTCAAACAACATGAAGTCTTGCTGTATTCTGGCTATTGCATTTAGCTTCAGCCTTTAAACTGCTCCAGAGAACAAGGGTTAACTTTCTATGCAGTGCATAGAATGCTGAGCTCGACCTCGGTTGAGGTCTCTGTCTGCAACCCTTTGAAACTCAACCGTCAGATTCTTCCTCCGCCTCACTGAACAGTCGCTCGGAGATTTCTCCTTCAGCTCAGTTCGAAAGTCAGTTTAAGTGTCTGTTAAGTTGTCGGTTTTAAACCAAAATTATTCCACATAGTCAGTTCAGTCTCTGTCTGTGGTGCTGTGAGTACTAGATAGGTTTTGTCTGAATTCTGTGTAAATTGTAAAAGTGTTAAATCGGTTTAGCTAAACCAATCACTTGTAGTGAATTCTTGTGTTTTACTTTAGAGTGTGGTTACGGTCCTTATAGGTTCTAAAAAAAGCGTGTTTTGAATGTTTTTACAATACCGTGACACGGTTAGGAACCGATAAGGAGTCTTGCCTGGCAGTTGCCATAAGGTTAAGTTTAGTTAGGTTGGCCATGTCTGAGAAACCCAAGGAAAAACGGGCCCACTGGGTTTCAACACTGCAGTGAGTTTGGGGAAGTCTTGCTAAAGGCTGATCCCCACACCACCTGTGTTTATTGTCTGGGGTTTGAACACCTCGATACAGACTGCCAAATTTGTAAAATTTCCTAAATCTACCCTTGAGAAGAGATTAGGTAGACTTAGGAAAGGAGGCCGAGAGTCCTCTGGCGTGGATGGCCAGCCCAGTTCGATTCTGACCGAACCAGAAAAGTGCCCTCTGACCAGGGCGATACTTCTTCGGGCAAGAGGAGAGCCGATCCTGAGGGTCAGTTCTAAAAAGGAAACGCAAAGAGAAATCGACCGTTTGAATCCAGAGGTATATGTTCGACCACGAGGAAATAGCCAGAACGATTAGGATTGTGGAATTGCTTCACCTGGTTCCAACTGATCGGGCACCTTTGGCAGGGGTTCAGTTCGGTCAGTTCCCAGTTCAAGATTATACTCCTGAAGACTTTTATGAGCGGAGTTTGAGGAAGGGAGTTTGAAGATGATGGTGAAAGTCTGGATGTGCCTTTGGACCAGACATCTCCCAGACAGACCTTCTGGTGTTTCCCTCCTAGGCTTTCTGAGTCCCTCCCACTATCTGTTTTACAGAAAGTGGCTGAAACCCTCCAGCTTCCTATGGAGGAGGTAATGGAGGATCAAGAGGAGTCTGATTATGTGAAATGATGGACATCCCAGAGTCCAGGAGACTGTCTATTCCCTTCACAAATCCTTTGGGAAGCAGACACAAAAATCCTAAAGTCTCCCAATTCTGTACCTCCTGTTGACAGAAGGATGGACAAGAGGTATACACTATCAGGCTTAGATACAGAGTTTTATACCAACAATGCAGCCATGTTGGGGTAGTGCGAGCTGCTGCTTGTGACAAGGCAAATATTTCCTTGGCTAACCCCCCAACAAAGACTCCAGGAAGATGGATGCTATGGCAAAGAAGCAGTACATGGCATCTTCCTTGGGACTCAGGCAGGTGACTATATGGCTATACAGCCAGGTACCAGAAGTCCAGGTGGGACACTGTACTGGCACTGGCTAAACAGGCCTCTCCCAGTTGGCCAAGGAGCTGGAGGAGGTGGCTGCTGATGGGACTGAGGCATCAAAGGTACAATTTCATGCTGCTGTGGACTCCAGTGATGTGTCATCAAGAGTCATGGCTACATCTGTGGCTCTTCGAGGATGGCTTGGCTCAGATGTACTAGCTCTCACAGGACACCCAGGCTAAGGCCATGGATTTTCCTATGGTGGGTAATTCTCTGTTTGGGGAGCAGACAGGGAATTACATGAAGAAAATGGGTGAGTACAGGACCACTTAAAGGAGTGATCAGGCCAAGGAGAGGCAAGCAGCTCCTCAAAGGTAGCAATCTAGGGGAGGGGCAGGACTTTTCATAGGCCTTTTACCAAGCACAGGCCTCTTCTCCCTTTCTAGGCCGGGGTTCTTCAGAGGAGAGGCAGAAGGGGATGAGCAGGGCTGCATCCACTCCTCAGCCTAAGGCCCCTGCCAAGCAGACACCCTGATGGGTCTGCCGGGTCGACTCTCCTATCCCAGTAGGGGCAGGCTGGCTTACTATGTCCAGGACTGGATGTCTATTACATCAGACAAGTGGGCCCTGGAAGTAGTAAGCCAGGGACTGGTTCTCAGCTTCAAAAATTTCCAAAATGAGAGCCAGATCTTTTCCACCTGCAGGTCTCACGAGATCCGTGCCCTGGAGGCAGAGGTTTCATCTCTTCTGGCTTTAAGAGCCATAGAGAGAGTTCCACGCTACACTGGGGCAAAGGTATGTACTCCAGATACCTCCTTACCCCAAAAAAGAAAGGGGGTAGGCGACCCATCCTAGATCTAAGATACCTGAACAAACATCTTTTAAAACCAAAGTTCAAGATGGTGACTCTGGGAATAATTCTTCCCTCTCTAAGGCCAGGGGACTGGCTAGTCTCCCTATACCTCAAAGATACCTACTTTCATATTCCCATCAGCTGCTCCCACAGAAAGTACCTCAGGTTCAAGTTGCCCTCAGGCCATTATTAGTTCAAAGCAATGCCCTTTGGCAGAACATCAGCTCAAGGTCTTCACAAAAGTGCCTGCCAGTGGTAGATTGCCTTTCTAAGAAGACAAATGATTTCCATTTTCCATATCTGGAGATTGGCTCATAGTGGGTCATTCTCCAGACCAAGTCAAGTCAGACCTGCAAGTGACTCAGCAAGTACTCACTTCTCTGGGTTTTCTACTCAGCCTCCCAAATCAGTTCTCAAACCAGTGCAGCTCCTTACCTTTATAGGGGCAGAGCTAGATACTGGCAAAGCAAGAGCCTTTCTTCCCCTGGAAGCGGCAGGAGTTCTTATAGAACTGGCTTCTTCCTTCAGCCTTCAGGTGTCCCGACAAGCAAGGCACTTCCTTCAGCTCTTGGGCCACGTGGCAGCTTCTACAGCAGTGGTCCAAGGGGCAAGATTTCAGATGAGGGACATTCAGTTCCATCTGAGGGCCTTTGGTCCCAAAGGAAGGACCTGCTTACCAGACTGATTTCAGTGACTGGACACTGATCCAAGCTCTTCAGTGGTGGCAGGAACAGGACAATTTAAGGCAAGGGGTCCCATTTGTCACTCAGTCTCATTCGGTGGTCCTTACCACAGATGCTTCTCTTTAAATCTGGGGATCTCAAGCCAAGGACTGTGCTCCCCAGGAGTCCCTTCTTCATATCAATCTCCTGGAACTCAGGGCAGTTTTCTGGCCTGCAAGCCTTCTCTCAGTTGGTGCAGAACAAGGCGGTTCAGGTCAGAACGGACAATACCACCACCATGTGGTACATCAACAAGCAAGGAGGCACACAGTCTATGGCCTTGTGCACAGAAGCCATGAAATTGTGGTCCCTGGCTTATTCCTACAGACCTCTCTGATAGCAGTCCACCTTCCAGGAAAGGACAATGTGCTGGCCGATGCACTGAGCAGGATCTTCAAGGGCCATCACGAATGGTCCCTGGACCCTCTGGTTTTGAAAGTGATTTTTCAATGTGGGCACTCCCAAGATCCCTTTGCAGCCCCAGACGATCACCAACTTCCTCTGTTTTGTTGCAGACAGTCTTGGGTTCAGTCCATCTGGATGCTCTGATTTTGAACTGGGAAGGGAAATTTCTGTATACCTTCCGTCCCTTTCCTCTACTGTTCAGAGTCCTAGTCAAGATAAGGTCACAATCTTGCAAAGTGATTCTGATTGCTCCAGACTGGACCAGACAGCCTTGGTACCCCTGTTGCTGTCTCTAGCAGTCCATCTTCCCCTGTCTCTTCCCAGGAATTACAACCTGTTAACTTCCTCTCAGGGGAGGTTTTGTTACCCCAATCTTCAGTCTTTCAATCTCAAGGCATGGCTCTTGAAGAGTTAGAGTATGCAGATTTGCATCTGTCTCTGGGGTTCTGGATATTCTCAAAGCTTCTGAAAACACTCCACCAGAAAGACTTATAACTCAAATGGAAAAGATTCAGCATTTGGTGTTCCAAGAACATATTCCTCCAGACACTGCTGAATTGTCTATAGTTCTGGATTATATGGTCCATCTTAATGGCCTAGGCCTCAGACCAGCTACTTTCAAGGTACACTTGTCAGCTGTTTCTGCTTGTCAGTGGGAAAGTCTTCCTCGCTATCATCTAATCCTGTGTTCTATAAATTTTTCAAGGGTTTGCTTCATACTAATACTCCTTTAGGGATCCTGCCCTACCTGGGACTTAAATGTTTGCATTGCTCAACTTGCAACCTCCTTTTGAGCCTGTGTCTTCAGCAGAGCTTAAGTACTTAACTTGGAAAACTGTGTTTTGGTAGCCATTACCTCTGCCAGAAGTATCGGTGAACTGCAAGTCCTGTCAGTGGAACCTGATTTTATCTCTTTCCATAGAGAGAAAGTGGTCCTTAGAACCAATAGGAGGTTCTTGCCCAAAGTGGTTTGAGACTTCCACTTGAATCAGTCCATGTCTCTCCCTGTCTTCTTCACTGATCATTCTTCCTCAGGAGAGAGGAGGTTACAGTCTGGATGTTGAAAGAGCCCCTTAGCTACTACGTAGAGCATACCAAGGGTCACAGGTTTGATTCCTCCAGTTATTCCTCACTTACAGGAAGTGGGAAAGGGCAAACCTGCCACTAAGAGAACTATTGCCAGATGGATTGTGTCTTGTATACAATTCTGCTATGAGAAACTAGGAAAGATTCCACCCTTAGGCCTGAGGGCTCACTCTACAAGAGGTACAGCTGCTTGCCTGGCTGCTGCCAAGGATATCCCTCTGTTAGAAATTTGTCAAGCAGCCACCTGGAAAATAGTCTATACCTTTACTAAGCATTACTCTCTGGATATCCAGGGTAGGAGGCGATGCTCGTTTTAGTGCAGCAGCACTTCATAGCCTATTCCCAAAGCAGGTTCTGTCCCTCCTCCATGGAGGTACTGTTGGTAGTCTGCAGTGGTCAGAATACAGCAAGACTTCATGTTGTTTGAAGAAGAAATTACTCACCTTAGTAATTGTGTTTCTTCTAATGGAGTCTTGCTGTATTCTGACCTCCCTTCCCTCCTGCCTCCCTCTCAGAACCTGTTTTTGGGAAGTGGGTGGGCAGGTGCAGTATTACACCCAAGGTGCTTCTTACACACCTCCCTTTTGTTTGGGTGTTTCTGTTGTTATTGTTATCCTTATTTGGATTGATTTTTGGTTTTGGTTTCTGACTTGAGTTTTTTGGGAATCAAAACTCCTTTTCTGCCAGTTGGCAAGTAAAATATTTACAATTTCCTCATAGGATAGTTAGCGAGTTTTTGCTCTTAAGAATCTGACAGTAGAGTTTCAAAGGGCTGCGGACAGAGACCTCAACCGAGCTCGAGCTTAGCATTCTATGCACTGCATAGAAAGTTAACCCTTTGTTCTCCTGGGCAATTTAAAGGCTGGAGATAACTGCAATAGTCAGAATACAGCAAGACTCCATTAAAAGAAACATAATTACTAAGGTGAGTAATTTTTCTTGGATGCCGAGCCTGTACTTCATACTATGGACATACACTGAGTGCTCCTCCACTACTGGAATCCCACAGCAGTTCTTTTGTGAGACTAGCTAACTGTTTGTGACCTACAGTGAAGCCGCTTCTGGCAGACTGGCAGCTAGACAGACAGTTGGCTGATGGATAACCTCCTGCATCAATCTGAGCTACAGGTTGGCTGGTAGGAAGACGTCCAAGGGGTTGAAGGCTTATTCCACCAGATATACTGCTGTCTCTGTTGCTGCTGCCAGCTACATCCTGATCAAGAAGATCTGCAGGGCTGCTGCCTGGGCCATTGTGCATGTGTTTATTTCCCACTGTAGCATTAACATAGTCATCCTGGTGCAGCATTTGGGGCCTCAGTCATCGAGTCTCTGTTTATTTTTATTTATTTATTGAAGAGAATCAGAATTACAATCCTTTGAGTCATAGACTACATTGTAAAGACTCCACGTCAGTACAGAAAATATAAACATAACATTTACTAGTATTATACATAGGTCACAGAGCACAGTGTATATACATTTGACAAATAGTTGCAGTGCACATTGCCCCCTCCTCCCAAAGGATTGCTAGGGTGTGCTTAAAGTGGATAGTGAACTGAATCTTGGTTGGCATAAAACAGGTTACTTACCTGCAACTATAGTTCTGCTACCAGTATTCAGTTCACACACCATCCACCTTCTCTCTTCTGGCAAGAAGCGCTTGATTCCTGCTTCCACCCTGCAAGATCTGATGTTGCAAGGGCAGAGCCAGAGGATGACCCATGGGTGGTGGGAGAGACAAACTTGGACACACTCGGTGGCTGAGCTACCCCAGTGGAACTGCCTAACTGTGGATGAGAACTGAATTCTGGTAGCAAAACTATGGTTACAGGTAAGCAACCTCTATTTTTTAGTATATCAAATCAAATTAACTTTATTTTTTATAGCGCCTTTCAAAACCAAGGTGCTGTACACAAAAGCAAGTACATAAAATAATATAAAGACAAGAACATTAAACAGATCATCCATGACTAGGAAAGGTAAGCTAAATAAATAGATTTTTAACTCAGTTTTAAATCTATCGACAGTTGAGCATTCTCTCAGCGTGAGGTAGAGAATTCCACTGGGTTGAGTTGAAAAAGCAAGGCACGAGAACCAGATGTCTTCAGTTGTACCCTTGGGAATTTTCCAACAATCCCCTCAGTGGAACGGAGAGGACTTGAGGGGCAGTAGGGTACCAGAGATCTTGCAATTAACTCCAGTCCCTGATCATGTAGGGCTTTAAAGGTTAGCAAACCAACCTTAAAGGTGATCCAGCACCAAGCAGGCAGCCAGTGCAGCTCACGGAGCATAGCGTAATATGACTGGTTCTAGAAGTCCAGTCAAAAGCCTGGTCGCTGTGTTCTGCACCAGCTGCAGGCGGATATCAACCCCTGGTAGCCCTAGGTAGAGGGAATTGCAGTAATCAAGACGGGTAGTGACAAAGGCATGGACCAGTGCTGGAAGATCATCCGGGGAGCCAGGTGTTTCACCGGGCGATATTCCTCAGATGGTAAAGAGGATTTGGCGACAGCTGACACCTGAGATTTTAGGGTAAAACCATCACAAAAATAACGCCCAGGTTATGCACTCAATGTGAGGTAGTGGGCGACATACCACAAGTAATAAGTCTGATAGTTTCCAGCCCAAACCCACCCGGACGGCCTGGGTCCACTACCAGCACTTCAGTCTTATCCGGATTCAGTCTCAGCCATGGAACTCATCCAAGATCAGATCTCAGTAAAGCAATTATTTATACGGAGAGTGCATCATCCTGTCCAGGCAGAAAGGACATATACAGCTGAGTATCATCTGCATAGCAGTGAAACTCAGACTGTATCATTATGATATCTACCAGTGGAAGCATGTACACTGCAAACAACATGGGGCTAAATGGAACCCTGCAGTACCCACAAGGCAGGGAGTGAGCACCAGAGGAGTACATTCCAGTGGCAACTCTCTGAAACCTGCCCATGAGGTAAGAATGGAGCCATTTAAGGACTGTACCAGACAGCCCACAAAGAGCCACAGGCGCTGCAAGCACACCATGGTCTACAGTGTCAAATGCAGCAGAGAGATCAGAAAGGACCAGAATAGTGCGTGCCTTCGATCTCTAGCCATTAGGAGGTCATTCAATACCCGGACAAGAGCAGTCTCCGTGCTATGCTTCTTCCTAAAACCAGACTGGAAGTATCATAGACATTGTGAGTTGTAAGATGATCATCCAATTGCAGCACCAACCCCCTTTTCAATAACATTCCCAACAAATGGCAGGTTAGAGATAGGCGGTAGTTGGCTGACAGTCTGGATCCAAGGAGGGTTTTTAAGGAGTGGTTGAATGACCGCCTCCTTGAGGGTGAGAAAGACCCCCCAGGACTTCCAGACAATGTCAGCAAGGATCGGGCAGATAACATCTACATATCCCACTAGAAAGGGTAGGGCCCAGATCCAAACTACAACTGGTTAGGCGTAATGTTTGGACGATCTTCATAATGTCAGTGAACTCCAGCGGTGGAAATCTGACCAGATAGACCGAGTGCTTGCCACTTCCTGTCGACCACTGCAGTCCCTCATAGGAGAGGTCGGACCGATGCAGACCTGATGCTGCAACCTTATCCACAAAGAATCGGCGAACTCCTCGTATCTCAGCTGAGAAAAAGCTTCTCTGGGCTGGAGACAGATTGGATTACACAATCTGTCAACAGTCCGGAAGAACTGAACCGGCGATTCTGTGCGGCAGAAATCTCCTGGATGGGAATTCTGCCTTCTTACGGGTGATTTCTGATTGATAGCCAACATAATGTGCCATCAACCTAAGCCTGTCAACATCATGGCTGGACTTCCGCCGGGCTGTCTCCTTCCTTCGTCCAACTTGCCTCAACTCCTCAAGGAGCCATCAAACCAAGGGCTCGGGCAAGTGGTGAGAGGGCGAACACGAACAGGAGCAATCTTGTCGGGCGTCTCCCACAGCCTTATTATAGGCTAATGCGGGATCATCTGGACTCATGCATTCACCCGACAAGCCCGATAGGTCCAGCACCCCGATAGATCATTAGGGTTGATACCCTTAAAGGGCGGTACTGAACCATCTCCATAGGGGCAGACCTATTGGAGGGCCCTGAAGCTGAACCTTATGGTATGATGGTCAAACCAGCTGACTGGTTCCACCCCAAATCAGCAATCTCCCTACCCAAAGAAAGATCAGATCCAATGAATGACCCCTATAGGGTCGAGGAGGTAACTACCTGTGTTGGGCCCAGCATCGCATCAGCTGGAGGAGATTTTGACCAAAATGTGAGAGTTCATCGTCGACCAGGCACTGAAGTCCTCCAGAACTATCAGTGTGGGGGACCTCAACACCATGTCGATGATGAAGTCTGCTATCTCCTGCAGGAATTCTCCACCATCTCCTAGTGGATGGTAGATGAGGAGAATCCCGCAACCTCACCCTCTTCAGGATATATTCAAAGGATCTGGTACTTCCCAATGGCACATCCACAAGCCCAGCTCAGTCTTAAAAATAATGGTCACACCCCGCTCGTACATCAACCTTGGGCGATGTATCACTGAGAACCCTGCTGGAGCTGCCGATGCGAAACAGGGCCTGGATTTTCATCCAGCCAGGTGTCAGTGATGCAAGCCAGATCAGTTGATCCAACAAGGTCAGCTATAAAGCTGTCTTGTTAACACCGCCAATGTAGGATGAGCTGTCGGGAAAACCTCGCACTCCCACTAAGGTCGTAGCCCTTGGGTATGGGGACAAGACAAGGATAACCTCTAGCCTGACTCCATTTCACCCCAGGCCTCCTGGACCCCACATCTCCAATCTGCCCTCCCTTTCCTGTCCCCCACCAGGCCCAGCTCTCACCCTTCTTTTTGCTTTCTGAGTATGCCCAAAGCACGACACCTAAAATAGGTATCGGATGACAGGGGACATTCAGAGGGACATAATTCCTTGAGACTGGTTGGGAATAATGCCCAACCGTCACTAAACCTCCCAACACATTATAATGCTACACAAATAATAAAACCGGATAAGCTAAAATCAAAAACCCACCCCAGATAAAATAAGTAAATCTAAATAACAATGCTAAATTAAATACTTATTAATATCTAATAAAATATATTATTAAATGTCTTTACCCCCTTCTCAAATGTCCAAATAATTCACTCCTCAATCTCTCTCTCTCACAGAGGGAGGGTGATAAAATAAAATAATAACAAAAATAATAAATAGACAAAAACAAAGACATAGCCTCTCCAAATAACCAGATAATTCCTCCTCCACTCTCTCTCACAGAGTGGGGAGAGGAGGAAGGTCAAAATAAAATCCCACCCACTGTCTCTCACACAGTGGGAGAAAACAAAATATAAACAAATAAAACACCACAAACACTCAAAATTAACACATATTCAAAAATATAAATACTAAGACAGCAAAAGTCATTTGATTTCTCAGTTCATTTATAAATCCCAATTAGTCCAGCACTTCCGAGTTACAGACAACTTAAAGCTCCTATTGTCCTTTAAAATAGATGATTGCCCAGGAGCTCACACCTGACACTAAGGGTACCACACAATTAGGCAGTTCAGTTATGGGGTACCACACTTTTATGCAGTTCACATTCAGGAGTACCACTAGTTGAGGTAATTTGTTCAAGCACAGAGGCAAAAACTAGTATACTATATATTGTTCTGGTAAAATGTGAGGTAAATAGGCAAAATACATCATAAAACACTGAGTTACCAGATTATTTAATTACAAGGTGGATTAAAGCAATTATATTTCACAGCTGCCTCTTAATTTTTTTAATTTATTTCTGATTGGTAGGTATACATTTAAAATATAATATACAGTATAAGTTAAGACCTTCCCATGGTTTATAATTTTTGTTTAGTGTGTTTAGATGCTGGAAAAATATTTTTGACAGTTTTTTTAATCACTGCAGTCTTTTTTTCTTGTTCACCACTTTACCTCCCATGCAGCCTCTGCCTTCCAGCCCCTGCACTGCAACTGCCTGTCCAATGGTTGTGATCCTTTTCCACAGCATCTGCTGTACCCCATATTAAGCAGCTTGCTTCTCCTTCCGGACAATACTTCCACATTCAAGGGGATAGCCATGTTGAGTGAGACTATGGTTGTACCTAACATGCCTATCGCTGTGCCTCATTGATGTACCTACTCCCTCCGTTATTTAGGAGCGGGGATAATTAATACCTCTTCAGCATTTGGAATCTGACCTGGGGAGGAGCACTGGGAGAGGTGTAATAGGGAGACACAGTGTGGCCAATGTGATGTGGGGCCTGGTATCTGCACCACCATCATGCCCTCCCATCAAAGAGCCCCTAACAGATTTATGTTGGAACTGGAAGGGTGAGTGATAGTTCAGTGGGGAATGGCTCCCATGCCCCTCCCGGATCACCAGATGGCAGTCATACTCTGAAGTGGCAACTAGCCCTCCAAAGAGAAGCAGTGTCCCTTGGCACTGTTCCATCCCTTCTGCTAGGCCAGCTGGGATCAGAGTACAAGGAATCAAAACTTGATTCCCTACGAGAAGGTGAGCACCTTAACCACCGGCTTATCTGTTTGCCACACTTTCTATGACTGCTGAAAGAAAGAAAATAGACAGTATTACTTATTGCTAAAGGAGGATTAATCTCTAATATTTCTTTAATGCAGGAGCTGGCTGCTGTACTCCCAGGAACCAAGTGATGTGGCATCACAGACTTTCCCATCTCACTGTTTGGATGCATCTGAGTCCCACACGTTGTGCATCGGAAGTCATTTTGCAAACCGGTATCTTCTGTCATCAGTGCTGTTGGATTCCAGGAACCATTGTTGCATATTAAAATTCAGTGACAACATCCATCTCTGGTCCTGGAAGGCAGAGAACTTTCTACTGGCCTCGGGATTCATCTGTGCAAGGAGTTAATTTGGTTTCAAAGCCCATTTTGTCTGCATCCCCAGCTGAGTCCACAGAGTCAGAATGTTCAAGTCCAAGTCCTGTAATTTTCTTGGATGAGGAGGGGTATCAGAGAAGTTTAAAGGCAAAACTGGAAATACCAAACATTCCTGTATTTAAAGATGGCATTGAGGATTCTGACTCGAACTAAGTGAATTTTGATAGCTTTGATCAATTTGATGATCTAGACCAAACTCTAGAAAGCACTTCTAAACTAGTAAAGATTCAACACACAGGTAGTCAGTCACAAAAAGAAAGTTTGCACAAGACAAGACAACCTGTTCTACTAATGCTGCTATGAACCCACATAAGTTTGAACACTCCATCCTTCCAGCGAACATAAGAAAGCCAACCCTCATAAACCTGAATCTCCATATGCTAACCTCTCTGATGTTCCAGACTCACCACGTCCTGTTAAAGCATCCGGAGAGGACAGTGGTGCTTTATTTAGTCCAATCAGGTCCTCAGTATTTAGCCCAATGAGCAATTGCAGCACTGCAGAATGCTTCTGTAAATCTCATACGGGTACAGATCAAAGTAAAACTCAGACTCATGGTGTACATTATGAAGCCTATTCTGATTATGCTAAAAATGTTTCAAATGAGATACTAGGTTCTGTCTTTAATTTTCAGACCCCTTCAGATGAGAAACCTACTGAGAATATGTCATACATGTGCCAGGCCCACTCAGATGAAGGCAGACAAACTGCTAAGCAGTTTTATAGGACAGCTCCCAAAATGAAGCAAACTGTAGCAAAGAAATCTAAACATAAGTCACACGTGATAAAGGATGGTATTCAGAAATTCGCTACTGAATTAGTTGAAAAAAGTTTTGGAAGTGCATTAAGGATCTGCAGAAAGGTGTTTCTTCATGCACCAGTGCATTGTGCCACTTGGCTGCTAGGCTTACTTCTTCAGTCTTTCAGATGGCCTTCCATGAAATAGAAGTAAGGCAAGCTTTTTATTAAAAAAGCGTGCAATCAGTGGCTTGGCAAACTTTTTGGTGAGTGAGCGATGACTAGCGCTTTGAAAAGAACTACAGTTTGTAAAGAAGCAGATTTTCAACAATACAGTCGCAAGATTTGCAGCAGACCTAGCAGAGCTTGTTTTGAAGGAATCATGAAGTATGTCAGTTCTCACATCCCCCGACACCCACAACTACAAGTGATTGGTCCTTTGATTATCAAGAGAATGTAGTTAAGACTGTATGCTAAAGATCTGTCTGAATCAGTTATACAGAAGCATTTATTGAATTATCTCAGGTGGATGTTACCTTACAACTCAAGCTGCCATTAGTGTGTCTTGCAGATAACATAAAGTATGTCAGTGCAGAAAACATGGCCCAAAGGTACACAGATTGTCAGCAACCAGGAAAAGATGCTGAATACTTTTATTTCAAAGCCGTTTGTTAGACAGGAATGTAGTATACAGAAGGCTTGTTTTATACATCTGGTGTTGTAAGTTCCATACCAGTGCCAGTGGCTGGAAAGGCACTGTCACAGAATCTGAGTTTATCTGAATTCAGTCGAAGGAAACCAAGAACTTGTGAGACTTCAGAAGCCAGTCCAAAGAGATGCAGAGACTATGGACAGAAGACATATTCGTAAAAGAAAGGATGAGGTACCTTGTATAAGACAGGTTGACTTGTCTACAGAGCACAGTATGACTAACAGTAGCTGGCAACCTTTCTGTAGCCACAGTGTGTTTAAACCAGAAACAATGAGGCAAAGAGAATGTTATGTCAGGACTAACCAATGGGCAAACTAACATGCAAAATTTCCTGGAACAATGGTAGATATGATAGTAGATGAGGCATATGAATTAATGACCTCATCAAAAGTTAGAAAACGGTTGATGAATATGCAGATTATTTAATGCACCAAGTTGTAGACAAAATACCTGTCCACATGGCATCTCCTGGTAAGCAGTCACTGAAGAACATACATGCAGAGAATGTAGCAAAAGTACTATAAGACTCAGTGTGGAGAAAACAAACCCACAGAATCCAGCAGGCTTGAAATGAGACCCTGCTGGGCTATGAAGGAGGTATGCAAGCAGACAAAATTAACAGAGATTTGCCGTGCAGTACACAAAAGCAAACGCTGGAACTTAAGGTAGAAAAGCAAGTGAGGATGGAAGAAAATGTAGCTAGTGTATCCAGTCAGCAGATTTGCTATAAATCCTCTGATGCGAGAAACAGAGTAATTTTTCCCAGTGAGTCATCTCAGTGTGGCTTGCCGGTGGTTTTTAAAACATTTACACAAGATTGTAAAAGTCGCACAAGGGAGGTTCATTTCAGCACCTACCAGTAAACTCAGACACTACAGCAAAGGATTTGCATACTAACATTACAGAAGGGTTTTCCTGCAGTTCTGAGCCTTAAACCTGTAATATCCATGAATAAAGCACTTCAAAATGATGACGCTTGGCTGCTTTCACAAGTTTCATCCAGACGACATTCTATGGTCCAGACACTTGGACTAGGGAGTTGTAGTTCAGATGCCAGTGCTTGTTTATCTGAGCTTATTAAACGTGAACTTGGTGAAAATGCTGTACTAGTGGAGGATGGAGAAAATTGTAGAGAGATTATTAATAGCGGACCACCTGGTACACCACCTCCGACCCCTTGCAATCACAGCAAATTAATCCTGAAAGAAACTTGAAAATTCTAACCAAGAAACTCAAGGGAGAGTTAGCAAAGGAGTTTCTGCCTGCCACACCCCATCCACACCTAAGTAACCCATCAATGACGTGTTTATCCGAAATCGCACAAGTCTCCTCAGAAAAAGAGGACTTCATGCTGGAACTCATGAGATCTCTTTCAGAGGAGGTTGAAAGCAGTGAGGAGGAAGAAAATTCTGAAATACTTGTCAAAGAGACTGAAAACACTCACAAAACATTATCGTATGCAGATCAGTTATCTAGTCAAGTAATCTCTATGGCAACTGAAATGGCAGCTTTTTGGCTAGATGATAGAAAACTTGAAGGTGAATATGATAAAAGCTCTCCATTCCACAGTATATTAAGCGCAAGTTGTGGCACACTGCATTAGTAGGGAAACTTTCAGAACAGTCTTTAAAATCTTTGTGGGGTTATGCAAGTGATATGACCGGCGCTGTCATTAATGATGCTAAGAAAATTATCAGTTCAAACCATTACAAGAAAATGAGGATGAGAAAAGTTAACAATTGGTACGTGGATTATCATGATCTGAGACAGGACAGTAGTAATAACAGACTGAGGGACAGACTTAATGCTGTGGCAGACCAGTGGTCCAGAGATGTTTTGAGTAGTGCACTTTGTTTACCCCAGAGTAATTGTATGAGTGGGTTAATATCGAAATATCCAAGCTGTGAAAGTGTAACAGATGAGTACAGAGCATATCATTAAAGTGCTAAAAAGGGAGGGAGGCAACAGTGAGTTAATAATGGATCAGTATGCAAGTAGACTAGCTTACAGATCCATAAAGTCTGGATTGCAGCAAGCTGCTAGAAGAATTAAACAGAGATATCAAAGAAGGCTTTTCTCTTCAAGAAACACACAAGTAGACCATTCACATGAATTGCTCAAATTTTTGACCAGGGAGCAGAACCAAGAAATGGATTTGAAAAGAAAAGCACAGAAAATCATGTAATCAAGCTCTAATAAGGAAGAAGCTGCACACAGAGGTGAATATGGATTTAATTAATTTTGCAGAATCTCTTGCACACAGCATAACTTGTGATGTGAGAAGAAAATTAAAAACACCAACAGTTAGGCTGCCAAAGTCCTTAACAGATTCTTGTCTTTACAAAAGATCAAAGCTTGAGGAAGTGACAGAAGATCTCATTAAAACAACATTTTCCAGTTCTCTACCACATTTTGCTCAGAAAAATAAACTGTACCACAGCACAGGTAGCTTAAATGATATTGGCTATAGTGAGAGCATTATCCAAGCTATTGAAGAGTATGCCAGACAACTAGTTGATGATACTTTAGAAATGAGCTTTGAGTGTGCCCGCTTCAGGCTGTTGAAAACAGGAAAAAATTGGGCAGGTTGACATGTGCAGAAAGGCTGTCGGAAGCAGTGTTGCAGTCACCATTAGTAGACAAGAGATGCAGGAATTGCATTGTCAAGGAACACCACTTTTCTGCTGGTCTTTCATGTCACAGCTTGGGAGTACATAGACCACATGAGCCCCTGCCGTGAAAACAAAAGCGCCACTCCCAGGCAGACAGCTGCTGCTATAAACAAGAGCTAGAAGCCTTGATATACCTAGAATTCACATCGACCTGGAACAGAAGGCCACCTTTGCTGAGGAGTTAGTTACTGTGGCTATTGAAAAAGCTAAAAGAGAACTTAGTAATACAAGCCTTGCCGGGAGATAGCGGAATAGGGCAAGATGGTGTTAGCTTTGCTGAAAGCATTACAACAGAAATAATGACATCAGCTATGACAAATGCCAGCAAGACCATTAATATCAGGTAACTTAAAACTTCCATTTTGTGGCATCAGAAAGCTGCCATTTCATTTCCTAGTGGTTCTACTGTGGGGCTATCTATTGTAATGTGTTGGTCAATTTAAAGAAAATGAAATCAAAGTAGTGCTACAGTTAACTTGTCTAATCCATTTTAACATTAACTCTTGCTTGTAAAGAGGGTTTTGTTGCATATCTGTGCCTCATAACCAAGGCCACTGATTCTGGTGATTAAAATAATGAAATTCCGTTTTCAAGACTTCAGATTCGGAATTACACGGTGATTGTTACTCTAATTTCCGGATTTTACCGAGATTCTGCTATCATTCTTTTAGTATGTGCATAAGTAATCAGAATTAAAGAAGGCTTAATATACAGAGCATTAAATAGAGCAAATTGAAAATAGTACAGGAAGGAATTAAAAGAAAAACACAAGTTTTGTAGATCTACTGATCTGATATAAAATGCCAGATTCCATGAAATCTTTGTTTTACGGTCTTCAGGCAGCCCTAATTCGAATTTTACCGATTTTCCGTAAAACCGAAAAACAGTGCCTTGCTCATAACTTTCTAATAATATTTAGTAATGTTTAAACACATTATTTACTGGATAAACAGCTGAACAGATGGAATGTCCAAAACAGTACATTATAAAAGTAAAGAACTAACCTACAGTGAAAAGTCAGGCTGACAGAGGAGAAAACATTTGAAGCAGAAAAATAAAATGTAACACTGTTATTGAAGTGAGACCTAAATTCAGCATAGTACTGTGAATTGAAACTATAACATAATAGTCAAACCATCAATTTGTACAAAAGATGGCTTAAATATCTACTGCATTTGCTGATCGGTTTAAAGAGTTTTATTTCAGAGAGACTATTTGGCACAGTGCAAAACGCCTAGTCTTTCATCACTCATAAGATCTTGTTTTGAATCTAGCTAAGTTCACAAAGGATATGTTTCATGATCTTAGCTCAGATCTGTTGGACATTTCCAACCATACCTTTGTCATCCCCTAAGGAAGCAGTGTAGAGGTTTAGGGCACTGAGCTGCAAACCTGGAGACCTGGGTTTGAATCCCACAGCACCCACATGCATGCTGTGACCCTGAGCAAGTCACGTAACTCCTTGTGCTCCAGGCCACACCTGGAAACAGGCCCGCTTAGTGTGCCTTTCCTGGTTAAACAATTTCTGTGCCATCCCATGACACACAAATCACTGACGTAGCTTAAAAATTAGGAACAAAAACACCAACAGTGTCATCATCTTGAAAACTAATAATATAAATTCTGGAAATAGTCTGAATAGGTGTTGTAATGTACAGTGTATCTTCTAAGGGGACCTAGCCTGTAACTTAAATATTTGACAATATTTTGTGCTTTATATTGGCACTCAGGGTGACAGAAATTCTAATTTTAGGAAAGGCAGAGGAAATATTTGGTGGAAAATCAGGGACAATAATGAATCCAGGGACAATTGAGAGAGATGTTTCCACCTCACAGTTTAACTAGTTTGACATAGTTGGCTGTCTGAGGTCCTTATTAGTGGCACCTGTGACCCTTCCTGATCAGTTCCAAGGTGCATTGGTAGAGTAATATAGGAAAGCCTGCCCTGCACCTTTTCAAACTAGATAACTTGTGGGAAATACAATAGGCTTCTTTTTCAGCGATTAGGCCTTCAGGTTTCATAAGCATTATGGTTGTCATAAAAATGTACCATAAAATTTTTTTCTGTAAGACGCATTATATATTCTGTGCAGATAAAATCTACAGTGGCAGCATTGGCCCTGCCATTGGCTGTCACATCACAGCTACAGGAGTTGTAACTGTGTTATTGCTAACCCTTGTTTCCCATAACAGAATGAAAAATAGCTGAAGGTGAGATACACAATGCGTTAACAAATTAAAAGCAATGTCAGACCAATCACTAGTGTCATATAGTCATGAGCCACCGTGGTTGATTACCATGGTTATGACAGTTAATTTCTCCAGATAGAATTTACAGATATATTAGGTCAGAATAGGCATGTATAGTATTGTCTAGCTATAACCAATTATGTAGGTAGAAAGCGAGGACCATGGTCATGGTTACCACTGTACCATCCATTAATGTTGTGCTTTTGCTTGGGGCATCATGACAACATGTTACTTCTTGTTCAGACACAGCACAGTATATTATTGGGGATATGCAATACAATCTCAGCATCAAGAATATACTAGTCTTTAACCTGGTGTACTAATTCTGAGATATAATATATAAATAAATGGTATATTTACTGCCACACAGAACAAAGCTGTTCCATGATGCCCCTTCTACCTTCCAAACAGCTTCTTAAGATCATAAACTATCTAAAAAAAACAACCTTAGATATACATAGACATAGATACATAGACAGTGTCGGCAGATAAGGGCTTATGGCCCACCCAGTCTGCTCATTTGAGCTTGTAAGTTCAGTTTATGTTTTCCTAGAAGTCTGTTGCCCTTACCCTGACCTCCAGAATTCCTTTATGTCTATCCCATGCATTCTTAAATCCGTGATTGTTTCAGCCCCACCACTTCCTCTGGCAGGGTGTTCCACTTGTCCACCACCCGTTCTGTGAAAAATTCTTCCTCACGCTTTCCTCTGAATCGTCCTCCTCCAACTATATAAATATATAAATAAATATATAAAATAAATAATTGCAGAATAAACCTTACATGTAACAATAAATGATTGTGGAATATTCTTGAAGTCATAAAGCCCCATTATTTCATTGTAGGTCGGATGCAGCATGGGAACTAGAACTTTTAGAGCTGCAGCGCCTGTACAGAACACATATGTAGGGTGTCATGTACACTTGATGTCATGTGCGTGCCTGCAGCATATCAAGTGGTGTCAGTCCCAACCAACTCATTTCCTTTATCCCACCATTGTAGAGCACATTCTACATCTTTGGGGTCCAGAACTTCTTGTTACATCAAATACATTTTCTGTCTACTTCATAGGTTTTCTTTGTCAAGTGTTTTCTGACTTTTCTTTATCTTTTCTTTCTACTATCCTTTGGCTAACTTTTTGCCATTTCTGAAAGAGTTTCACACAATACTGCATCATTTCGCTGCTGTTGCATCATCTTGAGTTTTATTGAGGACCATTCTCTTTGGTTTTACAGTGTTTTTCTTTTGGTGCCATCTGAACTACTATTACTATTTTAAAAGTCATTCACCCTGTTCTTTGGTGCTGTCAATGGGACTGGTACCGATTTTTCACCAACACTCTCTTCTTCCCCATCGATGTGATTCTCAGTTAATGTTTTGGTTGATGTTAAGCATTTGATATTGCTCTGGCCATCAGGAAGTGGTTTCAGACGCAAATGAACAGGGTTTAGGGCAAAGTGAACCCTCCCTAAGTAATGGGGGACTTGATGAAGGTATCGCTTGAGTACCTTAGAGTAAAAGACCCTTCTACTTCTTTCATCCATGCCCATGTCATGATGATGACCTCTGTGTAGATGATGGTGACTGCCAACTTGTTGGCTTGGTACCATCATGGTATCCATCTGAGTGCCATCATGGCGTCGACATCTGTGCCAGTAGTATTGCCAGCAGAATCAGTAATGCCAACACCACTGCTGATCGGGCTAAAGTTGCTACTGTGTACTGATTTGAGCACAATTCTGTGTTTTTTCCAAAGTTTTTGTGGAAGTTTCACACAATTTTCTGATGAATTTTCACTTTTTGGATAATTTGGCAAGCCCCAGCATCCATGGTAGTGTTGTTGTGAGAACACTGTACCACACCCTTGAGGTCATGCTAGCTGCTTTGCAGCACTCCTACACCTCCTTGCCACTAGGGCTGAGAATAGCAGGAAAGGGCAGTCTTATTATTCTGTCAACTCGGATCCACTTCAGGTGTCCAAGGTGGATTAGTCCTTTCCTGAAGCAGGCGGTTGGTGGTTTCCATCAGCAATGAGAAGCACCATCATAGGCAAGTGTTGAGATTGCCTGAAATGGGTACTTGTCTGAGGCTACAAATATATATTTTGGAATGAGTCTCGGCAGCGCAAGTCCCTCAGACTTCCCATAGACAGTAAGGTGTAGGCAGTTGGGATCCAAGAGACTTCATCCAGTTAGCTTTACTGATGGAAAGCATTTGCATGGCATTCTTGTCTTTGGAGCTTATATTTACAAATATTGTGCATATGAGCTCTGCATTTGAAGCCTGAGATGATTTTCAGTGAAAACATACCTAGTAAGGACTTGTCCATTATTTCAGGGCTAGTGCTGCGTCTCAAAGCAGGATTTGAATCAGCAGAAAGACTAATCTGACTTCAAGGGAAGCTCTTGCAGCAGGTAATACCATTAGGACTAATGCTGCCAGGCATTAGGACCTGAGAAAACTTGTAGCTAGCAGTCTGTAGTAGGGTCGCCCTCGACATTGGCTCCGCCTGACGCCAGACGTGGTATAAAGGGGCGACCCTCATGCCATCTTTTAGTTCTTTCCCACCGACAACCCGTTAGTTCGGCTCCATGGACACCTTCTTCTGCAGTCAACCACTTTTGTGAAAAGTTCTTCCAGAGTCAGTTATCTCTCGCTTGTTTTCAATGTTCCTTGTATGTCGTCAGCCTCTCCACAACAACAAAAGTTGAAGTGTGTGTATGGGAAGCAGATCCCGGTGAAAGACAGCCACATGGCCTGCCTCATCTGCCCAGACCCAGACCCATCGGCCCGATGCCTGCACGCACTGTCAGAAGTTCAATGTAGACAACAAGAACCAGAAGGGCCAATGCACTCAAAGCCTATCTCCTGGAGATAAAAGTGGCAGCTATGCAGCGTGGTTCTGAGCCCAGCTCGTCTTCTCAGGCCAGGGACTCCCCATCCAGAGAAAAATCTTGAGAGCAGGAAGCACCACCACTGGGATAAAGATAGGCCAGGTCTGAGTCACACCAAGTCGCCCCTAAACCACCTTCTTCGACCTCCTGCCAGAGGTCCGGCTCGGTCCTGGCTCAGGCCTCCGAGTCCTCCCACAAGAAATAGTCTCGCCCGCCTCTTCTCTGGGCAAACACTGGGAGTCGGCCTCTTCTGGGCGGTCGCCTTCTCTGGCCATCGACCCACAAGCCTACTGCAGAATTCGACCCAGGAAGAGCCATTCCTCAGAAACCGAAGGATAAGCACCTTAGATCCGGCATGGTGCTCAGGCGAATCTGAAGGTAGGCAGGAGGTCGTCCATCATCGGATGCCCCTCCGCGCCATTGCTGGCAAGTCGCCCTCCTGTGGACAAGCGCCCACCTAGTCAGTCGTCTTCACCGGCGTCCTGTTCCCTGATGCCTAATAAGGGGCTGTCGCGTGCAGAGGGTCGATTGCCCTCCTTCGGGAAGTCAATCACGTGATGGGCCTCCACCCACCTGGACGCTGGATCACCGGCAGAAGGTGACAAGAGGTCCGGATGCGGACATGGGTTCCCAGACCCAGCACTGGATCCCAAAGGACCACCAGGCGCCCGGTCTGTCAAATCCGGCCTGGCCCAGTGGTCATCCCTGGCAGACTTAGGGTCTCTATTCACATCATGGTGGAACACTGAGGAGGATCTCCTCCTATAGACCCCCGTGCACTCCCATCCATCCGGTGCCTCCAGTCCAGAGGGGCAGGGTTATTACTCCCATTTTTTCTGGTCCTGAAAGCGGAAACCTGCACCCGATTCTGGTTTAAGCCGACTCAACCTCTTGGTCAAATACCAGAGGTTTGGATGGTAATTCTGGCAAGTCTGTTTCCCTTGCTCCATCAAGGGGACTGGTTGTGCTCCTAAATATGCAGGATGCCTAATGCATATCAAAGTTCTGAGATCTCACAAGAGGTTTCTCAGGTCCAAGTTTCAGGACCAGCACTACCAGTTTCAGGTCATGCCCTTGACCTATCATCTGCCCGAAAGTGTTCACCAAATGTCTGGCAGTGGTGGCAGCAGCCCTCAGAAGGAGAGCTTCTTTGTTTACCCTACTTGGATGACTGACTCATTTCCGCTCCGTCAGAAGGACAGCTCTGAGTCACCCTAGGAAACAGAAGAGCTCTTCTGCTCCCTAGGGATAACAGTCAGCTGGCGAGTGCAACCCTGGCCATCCCAGTGGTTGCAATACATGAAGCGATCCTGGACTCTGTACAGGGAGCCTTTCTGCCCTCACACAGGGCAGATCGTCTTGAGCTCTGGCAAGCAGCATTCAGGCAGCCTTCTCTATCCCTGCATGGGTCATTCTTCAGCTTCTGGGACATATGGCAGCTGCCATAGCTACTATCCCCTCACCAGATTGTGCATGAGGATCCTCCAGTGGCACCTCTGGGTCCAATGGGACCAAATAGTGGACAGCCTGGATCCAGCGGTCTAGGTTTCTCTGGCTGGTGTGTCCTCCCTCACGACTGATGGCTCTGCACTCAGAGCCCTAGAGGAGGGTCCCTTTCAGAGATCACCGCCTTCTCAAGTGTTAACTACGGATGCCTCCCTGACAGATTGGGGGGCTCACCTGGGAATCACAGCACTCGAGGAGTTTGGTCTCCACAGAGCTCTCTACATATAAATGTGCTGGAAATGAGAGCAGTCCTGATGTGCTTCCGGCATTCCGAGGCCAACTCTCTCGGGTCCTCTCCTGGTGCAGACAGACAACACATCCATCATCTTCTACATCAACAAACAAGGGGCACTCACTCTTATACCCTTTGCAGAGAGGCATGAGAGTGTGGGACTGGGCAGCAGAACATCTTGTGGATCTCACAGCAGTACACCTGCTGGGCGTCCAGAACGTTCTGTAACAGTCTCAGCTGCTCTGCTCTCTGAATCATGAGTGGGAATTGCTTCAGGAAGTCCTAGATAACCTGTTTGGTTGCTGGGGCCATCAGAGCAGGATCTCTTTGCGTCCCCATGCAATGCCAAACTACAAAGGTTTGCTCGCTCATTCCAGGGCCTGGTGTTTTTGATGAGGCGCATTGTTCCTCTCTTGGACAGGGAGGTTTCTGTACCTTTTCTCCCTTCCCACTCATTCAGAGGTGAGTGCTCAAATTGCAGACAGAGGAGCCAGAATGATCTAGGGCCTCATCAGATTTGGTACCTGCTGCTTCAACAGCTATCACTGGAACCTCCAGTACAGTTGCCTTTTCCACCCACTTGCTCTCACAAGAGCAGGCGACACTCATCCACCCTGCTCTGCATACTCTTCACCTGCACTCCTGGCTCCTGCAATCTTGACAGAAGAGCGATTAGGAGTGTCAAGCAGTGGTAGAAATTCTGGTGGCAGGAGGAAGCCTTCCACTAGAGCCACTTACGCAAAGAAATGGAAGCATTTCCACCTTTGGGCAACTGCACATGCCCTAGATCCTCTGTATGTCCAGTTAGACAAGTGCTAGACTATCTTCTCCACCTTCTGGACCTAAGGCTAAGCTGTTCATCCGTCAAAGTGTGCATGCAGTATGTGTGCGATCTCTGCATATCACACACCATTTGGAGAGAACTGTAGCACTGCTGAATGTCTGAAAGACTTTTCTCAGAGGGTCCTACATCAGATCTCCAAGGAGAGATCCGGTCCCTTCTTAGGATTTACTTTTCATTTTAGAAAAGCTCACCCTGCCTCCCCTTCAAACTAGCCAGACATCGAGCTGTGCTTTCTCTCTTGAAAAGCTTCTTTTAGTTGCCATTACTTCGCTTGAAGGGTTTCGAGCTTCAGGCCCTGATGTGTTGAGCCTTATATTGTTTTCACAGGGACAGGGTGACCCTGCGCACAAACCCCAAGTTCTTACCGAGGTGGTGTCAGTACTGACTCTGAACCAAGACATCAGCCTTCCGTTTATTATCCTGAGTTTGAGAACTCGGGAGAAGCATTATTGCGTACCCTGGATGTCCACAGAATCCTGAGTATTATCGACATAGAACCAGAGTTTCTAGAAAAGACGGACCAGTTGTTCGTCTCCTTTGTGAAAAGGATGACAGGGGCCCCTGTCTCCCAGCAGTCACTAGCCCATTGACTGGTGCACTGCATCTCTTTGCTACAAACACCATGGCAAACCCTGCTCAGACCCATCAGGGTCATTCCACCAGGGCTGTGGCTACCTCTTTTGCCTCCTTAAAGAATATGTAATTGACAGATATTTGTGCTGCTGCAACCTGGAGCACAGTCCACACTTTCATCAGGCATTACAGCCTAGACATTGCTTCTAGGAGGAGAGCATGTTTCGGACTGGTTGTCCTGCAGGGCCTACTCTCTTGAGGCTATTCAGTGTGCCACTTGTTTCTCCCCACCTCCCTGTCAGACCTGGGCCTATCTTTGGGTACTGCTGGGACTCAGTCCTAAAGGTATTACTCTGCAAGAGCTCCCCCCTAAGTCAGATAGTATAGTTGCTAAGAACTTACCATAACAGTAGATCTTCAAGGGAGCTCTTGCAACAGGTGGCTTTCACATTCCATCCCCAGGAATCTGTATTGTTACCCTTATGCAAGGTTGGAGAGTTCCGATCCGGTTCTCCAGTATTTATCAGCCGGGTCTCTGGTAGGAGAACTGAGATGGCACGGGGTCCTCCTTTATACCACTTCTGACATCAGGCAGAGTCGACATCGGGCGGACCCCACTACAGACTACTAGCTACAAGTTTTCCGTTGGGGTCCAATGCCTGATGGTATTAGTCTAATGGTATTACCTGCTGCAAGAGCTCCTCTTGAAGATCTGCTGTTACAATGCGTTCTTACATAACTGTACTTTTCTAGGTCAGTCACCGGGTCTGGGAAGAAGCCGGGGTTGAAAAGCTGATAGAAAGGGAGAATTTAGCTGCTCTGTTTTCTGGAGAGGAGGAGCTGTGCCTCCACTGCAATACTGCCAGCTGGGTGACCACAGGTGGTGGGTGGTGCAGCAGGGGTCTCTGCGTTTGGGGAATGCTCATGGACACTGGCTGCAGCATCTGCTGATGGTGTCATGAGTATACACTTGGGAACTAGAAAAGAAGGAAGAAGAAGCAACCAGGTGGAGAGATGACAAACAACAAGGATCCCACTACACTGTGCTTAAATCAGACTCCATTTCCCACAAACTGGCGTGCAGCGTTCCTTTTCTTCTGACAAATTCTGTTTCTAGTTGATGGCCAGGTATGTGAAGAGATGATAGGCACTCCCCACCCAGAGGGTTATCTGGAGGAGGGGGTGACAGCTGTGGTGATGGACATAGGTGGGGACAGCAGAATGTTGTCTGTGACCAAGCAGTGACCCTTTGCATTGGTGGAAAGAGGACCAGATATAGGCCAGTAGAAGGAGAAGTATGTTTTAAAAAGTTGGGTGTGGGGGTGTTTGCCTTCAGAGCAGATGGCTTGCAAAATTCAGAAATATTACATTCTTCCTTCCAGACCTGAAGGAGCAGGATGTCTTGACTTGGTATCACTATGAAATCCTGAAATACAAATCTCAACTCCCACCATCCGAGCCCAACATCCGGCGCTTTCCTTACCTGACAGTGTCACATCCGATGACAGTAAGCCTGACAGTGAAGTTTGCCAGGACTCTGAGTTTGTTATAATTATTTCTGGGAGTTCGGGGCATAGCCCTCTCCAGACCAGAAACCCAGCATAAGTCCAGTGTCGGTCTTTCTGTTGTCGGATGTGACACTGTCGGGTAAGTGCAGTGTCTGGATGTTGGGCTTGGCTGGTGGGTGTTGGAATTATGTATTTTAGGATTTTGTAGTAGATCCTTGACTTCTGTGATGGGAGCTTGCTTTCCAGTGAGGGAGTCTTAATCTCAGGAAACTAGAAGTGCAGGCCTTTCTTTACTCAGTGGCACTGGAGTGGTCATAGGAAGGCAAATCCATCTTGACAGAATGTCCCAGCAGCAGATCATGTCACAGCATGCCCTATGCAATGCATATTGGGCCTCATGCCTTGCGGTTCCTTTCAGTACTTCTGGCAACCAATGGTCTCACATGTTCCAGCTCATTTGGGTAACAAGTGTCCTCAGATGGTCACTGTTGTTGTCGACCAAGCAGAAGCATCTTCTGTAGAGGCACCTGTCTCCCTACTAGGCCACGGTAATAATATGATGGATGCAGTCTTCCTGAGCAATGCAAGGACAGGACTTTGGAGCCTGTCAGCCAGGCTGGTGTCTTCACATTTCTGTGCCGAATATAAGAACTGTGTTGTGAGGACTCTAAGCCCTTGCTTACAGAGTCCAAAAGACAGTAGTTAATCTACAAACAGACAAGTACTACATCATGTTCTATAGCCACACTACTTACTGTGCCTTACAGGAGCAAAAATGCACTAGATGTTGTCCTTAGCCACACAGAGTAGGTAACATTGAGGTCACTGGCACACATAGTGATGGTCACTTTTTCTGGAGTGGGTCACGCTAGAGTTAAACCATTTCCTGTCACACCACAGTGTAGAGCTGTTGCTTCACTCTGTGCAAAATCATACAGCGGTAAGCTTTTAAGTAGTATGCATTCACTCTGCAATGGCCAGATCAGTTTTAAGCACCTTTGTATAGAATAATATACTTCTGACTACTGCATCATTGGGTAGTGAAGGCGTCTGTGGCCCTGCCTTGCAGTACAGCCATGTGTTCAGATACCATGGTGTGGGCCCCCTGGCTCTTGTATCTCCAGTCATCATGGCCCATGAGACCATAATGGTCAAATAGGGTTAGTGTTCATTATGGTTTCTAACTTCCTGTTAGCAGAAAGCCCTTATCATCAAAACTTAAAGTTTTAGTTGAAAGAGCTTTTTTTCTGTCTTGGTGAGGGCAAACTCTAAAACCCTTCACACAACCTTGCAAATAAGTTGTGCTGTACCTCCTCAGCAATTCTGTGACAGGAATACATTTCCCATCCGTAAAGATGCATCTGCAGGGTATCCCAGTCAGAGAGGACATGGTTGTTTGAGTCCACTTGGAGCAATTGTTTATGTTGGGAAGGCACTTCATAGAGAGCCATCATTTATCTCTATAGAAGAGCCCAGGTGTTGACCTGCATCCTCAACCCAGTGTCGAGTGTGCTATCTTGATCATTTTGAGTTGACAGACACATGTGAGCTGAACAGGCTCATAAGGAAGATGGTCTCAGACAAATCACTGCTTCACCTCAGTGTCCTGGATCTGCATGCTTAGTAACTGGTCCTCTGTGCACGATCAGTAGGGTCACAGTGCTGTTTCATGCACACTAAATTTCTGCCTGACATGGTGTTGGAAGTTCCATTTCATACAGTCTTTAATGTTGCAGTTTAGTACCCCAAGCAACAGAATCCAGGGAGGTTCTGTTATATTCTGTTAATGTCAGAAGGATTATCTGTTTCTACAGCAACCAGAGTACAGAAAACAAAAAATCTTAGCATTTGTTTGATGCATTTGACCCTAATTGCAAGGTTAAACCAGTGTCAAAACAATGTTTATCTAGCTGGTTTAACTGTATGCACTGCCACCTGCTGGCAGGAAGAGACTGTAGAAAGTACAGTTATGTAAGAACTTACCGTAACAGTAGATCTTCAAGAGAGGCTCTTGCAGTAGGTATCCACATAGGACTAAGCTCGCCAGGTCAGGACCTCACGGAAACATTTCTAGCTAGCAGTCCCTGATGGGAACCGCCCAACGTCAGGTGACCGCATCATACAATATCGGTATAAAGGGCGTCCCCACGCCCACCTTCCAGTTCTTTCCCGCCAATGGCCAAAGAAGCATAACGAGAGAGAAGAGGATATTCCCCCCATGGAAATGAAGCAAAGAAAACTTAGGGGAAGGAGTGCGGAAGGCATTTCATTGCAAGAGCCTCTCTCGAAGATCTACTGTTACGTAAGTTCTTACGAATTGTATTATCTTACTTTGAGAGGGCTCTTGCAGGAGGTATTACATATAGGACTGAGTCCCAAGCAGTCTGGAACAAGGAAAAGCACTCGGGAGGAGGAATGTGAACCATAGCATGGAACCTCAGGGCTGAATGGGTCTCATGAAAGGAGCCTTGTAGGACAGCCAACGGAAGCCTGCTCTATGGCGAGAGGCAATGTCCAAACTGTAGTGTTTCGTGAAAGTATGAACAGGTCCAGGTTGCCGCTGACACATTGTTAAACAAGCCACAGAGGCAGCCACTCCTCTGGTGGAGTGACCTCTGACTTGACCAGTAAGGGCCTTGTGGTACTTGTCATAACAGAAAGTGATGCAATGTGCCAATCATTTTGATAGGCATTGCTTAAAATCGCATTGTCTTCTCTTTTGTGGGCAAAAGAGACACAAAGCTGATCAGTCTTCCTGAGATCCTTATTCTTAGTGGTGTAGTATCTCAGGATTCTGTGAACATCCACAGTATGCAAGAGGTACTTCCTTGATTTGAATGTTGAGTAAAGAACAGGAAGGTCCATGGATTGATTCGGCTTAGATTCAGCCACCACCTTAGGGAGAAACTTAGGGTTGGTGCATGAGCCACACGTCCCTTGTGGAAAATCAAACGAATTTTACACATCAAGGACTGAAGCTCGAAATGCACTGAGCAGAAGTAATGGCCACCAGGAAGAGTGTTTTCCAAGACAGGAACTTCAAATCAGCTGTAGCTGCTGGCTTGAAGGAGGCAGGGTAAGCTTCTCAGGATAAAATTCAAGTCCCAAGGAAGGGCAGGAGTGCAGATGGGGATCACAAATGGAGAAACCCTCTGAGGAAAGTCTTAGAGACTTCCAGCTGAGCAAAGCCCTGTCTCCAAAGGGAATATGGTAGGCTGAGATAACTGCTATGTGGACTTTCAATGAGGAATGTCTGAGACCCAGATCGAAGAGGTGATGCATGTAGTCCAGGACTTTGATGACTGGTCATGAGAAAGGCTCAAAGTCTTTCAAGTTTGCCCAAATAGAAAATCGTTCCCACTTCATAGTGTAGGTGGACCTCGTGGAAGGCTTTCTGGCCTCCACCAGAATGTCCGTTACTAGAGGAGACTCCAAAGTGGGCTTTAGCTATGTTTGCAGGAGCCATACATGGAGATGAAGGGATCTGAGACTTGGATGAACAAGGGTCCCCTGATCCTGGGTCAGCAACTGCCGCAACAGAGGAAGTGGAGGTTCCTCTGAAAACTGTTGAAGAGAGAACCAAACTTGCCTGGGACAGAAGGGGCAATGAGAATCATTGAGCTCCCTCCAGTCTGAGTTTGTTCAGGACCTGGGATTAGGGAATGGGAGGGAAGGCATAAATTAATATGTCCCTCCAACCGAGAGACAGAGCGTCCCAACAAAAACGTCTTGCCCTGGAGTGAGGGAGCAGAAGGCAGGAAGTTTTGCATTTTGGGTGAGGTGTTCCCCATCACTGAAAGATGTCATTTACAACTTCTTGATTCGGCTCCCATTTGTGGGACTTGGCTGAGGACCAACTGAGTTGGTCTGCCAGTGTATTTTCCACTCCCGCAACGTGAACTGCAGTCAAGTGAAGGTTGTGTTAGGCTGCCCAGTGCCAGACTCTCATCGCTTCCTGGCACAGGGGTAGGAACGTGTTCCTCCCTGCTTGTTGAGTACCAGACTATGCACATGTTGTCTGATTGAATGAGGAGATGACCAGAAAGGATGAAGCGAATAGAGCCTGAAGGGCATAAAGAACTGCTTTCAGTTCGAGCACATTTATGTGCCGGTTTTGTTCAAACTTGGACCAGTTGCCCTGAGTCCTGTGAGACCCCAGATGGGCACCCAGCCTTCTCCTGACACGTCCGTCATCAACGCCTGGGAGGACGGATCGATGCAGAAATGAACTCC
Source organism: Neoceratodus forsteri (assembly GCA_016271365.2). Classification (NCBI taxonomy): domain Eukaryota; kingdom Metazoa; phylum Chordata; order Ceratodontiformes; family Ceratodontidae; genus Neoceratodus; species Neoceratodus forsteri. The sequence goes on from CM057459.1 coordinate 1,089,058,124, forward strand.
CAGGCACAGGTTCTCCTGAACCATCCACCATTGCAAGTCCCTGATCATAGGATCTGTTACTAGTACCTCTTGGTCTAGATTGTCCCTGGTTTGGTCCCATTGTGACCGGGCGTCCATTGAGAGATCTTCATATTGAGCCAGCGAATGGGACTGTCGGAATGGCAGCCGCACAGTAGCCCAAGGAGGCGGAGAACTGACCTGGCTCTGACGCTGCGACCAGACAAGATGGCGTGGTTCTGAAGGGTGTCTACTCTTTCCAGAGGCAAGAAGTCTTTGCCGTTGGTCGTGTCCAGAATCGCCTCTATAAATTGGAGCGTTGGCATGAGACCAAGTGGGACTTGGCCTGGTTGATGGTGATACCCAGGCTGGTAAAACCTGGAGGGTAAGGGAAAGGGAATGAGGAGTTCCTCCCTGGATGAGGCTACCAGAGCCAATCGTCCAATTACGGAATACCTGAACCCCTTGGTACACAGGTGGCCGCTACCACCGACAGGCATTTGGTGAACACTCAGGGGCCGAGGAAAGACCAAATGGGAGGGCCTTGAATTGGTAGTGTCCCCTGAAAACAAAACCGAAGGAATTTGCCATGGGAGGGCATATGGGATATGCAGGTAAGCATCCTGCATGCCCAAAGTGTATAGCCACTATCCTGGCTGAAGTAGTGGAGAAGGCTCTGCAAAGAGAGCATTCTGAAGTGTTTGTACTCCACAAACATATTCAGGGAGCTGAGGTCTAAGATGGGCCTCAGATCTCCGCCTTCTTTGGAACTAGGAAGAAATGGGAATAGTAATCTGTTCCCAAAGGTGGGTGGGAACTGATTCTTTGCTCGCCTGAGAGAAGGGAGATGATTCCCTCTAGGACCAGAGGAAGATGTTGCGGGAGTACAGGATGGGGGTGGTCTTCGGGTGATTTCTGCAGAAACTCTATTGAGTGCCCTGCTTGCTATCAACTGGAGCACTAGCGCTTGATGTTATCCTCTCCCAGCCCGGCAGATGGGAGGAAAATCTCTCCCCTACCAGTTCCTGGAACCTCCAGAGGCAGTGGGAGAGGCAGGAGTCAGGAGGTGTGGGGCAGCACAGCAGCCGAGGCTCCTGTGTTTTACTGGGAGTCTTGTTTGCTGGAGGGGCCCGAAGTTTGTTGTACATGTTGCCCCTGCGCTTTTGTCTTTGTCGGTTTTGGCGATGAAAGGACGTTGCTGCACTTGAGGGGCCTGTACGTAGTCTGAACAGACTTGAGTGCAGTACCCTTCTCCTGCAGTTCGCACTAATGTCCTTGACATCACTCCCAAACAGCACCGAACCCCTAAAGGGAGCATCCTGATTAGCGGACCTGACACGCAGAGCCAGGCTTGATGCCGTAGGCCTATGACGTAAGGCCGAGCTCCTTCCAGCTGTGTCCACCGCATCATAAATGGCACGTAGAAGGTGCCGGCAGCTCAACGAGCAGAACAGACAAGGTCTGGGACTCAGGAAGGAGTCCAATTTAGCTTCCACCTGGCTAAGGATGGTCTTCTGGAAATCCCATATGTGCCACATAGTGAAGGGCCCTGATGCCTAGGGTAGAAGAGGAATAGATCTTCTTCCAGTACTGGTCCAGAGCAGGATTCCTTGTCCATGAGGCAGAGCTGAGGTGTTTGGATTGGTGGAGTGGCTGTGAGCGGTGCTGATGACGCACCGAATCTGCCTTGGGGTGATGGCTAAGAAAGTCTACATCCTCCGTAGCCTGGTATAGCCTGTCCGCCATCCTCGGAAGGGGGCTAATATAGATGGTTGTTTCCAAATGGCGGAGACAAGATCTGTGTGAGGCTCTCTCCAGGGTGGGATCAGTGTAGGAGCGATCTCGGCAGATCCAGATGAGCCCTGATGAACTTCCTGGATTTTCCTCAGTAACTCCAGAAAGAAGGATCCTCCAGAGGAGACTTCGGAGGATCCCTCAGCCTAGGGCGTTCCAGAGTATGGGGCTCGTCTTGGGGTCAAGTGGCGGACTCAGAGTCCGTGACTGAAGATGAGCGAAGAGGAAGACTTCTCCTAAAAGGCGGAGGGCCCCTCTGGGGGAGTTCCTAGAGACGTATCCTCCCCGCACGGGCACCAGAGGGCTCTCCTCTGGTGTCGGGTGGGGGAGGGAGTCTCCATTTCTGACGAGACGATTCGTATCAGGTCTCGGCCGAACAACCCTTGACCTCCCTGGTGAGATGAGCCTGGCCTCAGCCCACCAGGAGGCCAGGGTCTCTTCCTTCAGATCCACTGACGATTGAGGTGAGGGCAGCGGAGGTGGGATACAGCTATTGAGGTATCCATAAAAGATTATCCGTAACCCGATGGCGGGTAGCCCAGCGTTGAGTACTGTGGCGTTGGATACTGAGGGCTGAGTAATGCGGCACCGGATATTGCGATGTCGGGTACCTGGATGCCAGGGGCTCTGGACGGAGCAGAGGGACATGGCAGAGGCCCTGCTGGTGGGCCAGACAGTTGAAGCGTTGGCTCCCGAGGCATTGGGCCTGGCGTGATTATACCGTCAAGCGGGTCCAACAGTCCTGATGGAGGGATAGGCCTTCCATCAGGTGAAGGGACCGGATATGGCGCAGTTTGGCCAGCGCCTGAGGATCCGCGCCAGGGGTCCGACAGAGGAGGGAGCCCTGACGCAGCTGCCCCAATGTCCTCAGTGACTACCAGGAAGGAGGGTTATAACTCCCGCGGGTCAGTCGAGGGACACAGGGACCTCAGAGGGCAATGTGGTAAGATGTTGAGGAGAGCCAGGAGTCAGACTGTTCGATGGGGTCTGGCACAGGCTTCTTGGCCAGGTGGGCGTCGGTGGAGCTGGATTACGACTACTCGGCGGACCGGGCAGACGCCGGAAGAGCCGCGTCCAACTTATCGGTTTGGTCTACCCAAGGAAGGTGCTAAAGGGATGTGGCCTTGTTAGAATGTGTTTTGGCTGGGCGCTTCCCTGAAGGGTAAGTGGCTTAACAGCCTTGTCCGGGCTGCGTCAGTGGAACCGACATCTAACCCACTGGACCCGCTCTAACTGGAAGGCCGCGAGGAAGAAGTAGCCTTCACAGGAGCGGAGGCCTCCTTTGCCCCAGATGCTTCCAGTGGGCCCGAGCCGAGACGGATGGGAGGGCGACACTTTCTTGGTAACCACCAAGGCGACCATCATGGGCGATCCCCTGGAGAGGATGTTACTTTGAGTGCGAGTCTCAGCCGAAGTCACGGCTGCTGTGAAGCAGATTCCCACCCAGTGCTTCTCCTTGTTATGCTTTTTCTTATGACCTTCGGGAAGTAGACGCCTGCCTAAGCTTTTTAACTCTTTTCCTGGAGCCATTTTCTTCTTAAGGATATGGGCTTCCAGGGACTACTACTGCTCTCTTCTTGGGTGGCGAGTTGAACTTCTGGACGTGCTGGTACTTCTCCATGGGGTGGTCTGGACCCAGACAGAAGAAGCACAAGGAGTGGCCGTCCTTGTGTGGAAGTTGGGAACCACTCGAGTCGCACTTGTTTTTATGTGATTCGGTTGGCGCCGGGACAACATACACAGCAATTGTTTAGAAAATAGAAACATAGAAGTTGATGGCAGATAATGACCACAAGGCCCATCTAGTATGCCCATTTCTTTTCTGCCTTATAAATGTGCCATCGCCTTTGCTCTGTCAGTGGCCTATCTATTCATACTCATCTGTATTGCTCCTTTACGTATCCCATGCCTGTTTGAAGCCCTGCACTGTATTCATATCCACCACTTCCTGAGGTAGGCCGCTCCATGCATCACCACCCTTTCTGTGAAAAGAATTTCCTCACATTCCCCTTAATCGGCCTCCTCTACCTCATGCTGTGTCCTCTTGTCCTGCTATTTTCTTATATTTAAACATGTTAGACTCTTTTCACCTTGTTAATGCCCTTAAGGTGTTTGAATGTCTCAATCATATCACCTCTCTCCCTCCTTTGCTCAAGGGTATACATATTGAGCTCTATTAATCTGTCCTCATATGTCTTCTGATGCAGTCCCTGCACCATTGGTTGCCCTTCTCTGACTGCCTCAATTTGGTTAATGTCCTTGTGAAGGTGTGGCTCCAGTACTGCACGGTACTCAAATGGGGCCTAACCAGTGTCTTGCAAGAGGGATTATTACCTCCATCTTACAACTTGTGATACCCCTACTAATATACCCTAACATCCCCTAGCCTACCTACTGCTTTGAGGTCTGCTTGGATGATTTCAGGTCATCAGTGATGATGATGCCCAATCTCTTTCTTCCTTTGTGACTCCCAGCCTATAGGTAGCTTCAGGTTTCTCTTCCCTATGTGCATGATCTTGCACTTCTTTGCATTAAATCCCAGTTGCCACTCTTCTGACCATTTTGCTAGTTTATCCAGATCTCTTCTCATTCTGCCCACCCATCTGGATCATCTACTCTGTTTGCAGATCTTGGTGTCATCTCCAAATAGACGAGCCTTACCCTCTAGTCCATCTGCAATGTCACTAATGAAGATATTGAAGAGGACTGGCCCCAGGACTGATCCCTGAGGTACCCCACTTGTGACTTGCATCTCTTCTGACTGTATACCATTTACTACCTCTCTGTTTTCTTCCCATCAACCAGTTTGCCACCCAGTTGACCAACTTCTGCCACCCAGCCTAGCCAGGCGTATTTATCAATCTTCTGTGTGGAACAGTGTCGAGCTTTGCTGAAGTCAAGGTAGGTGACATCAACTGCTCCCCTTGGTCCACCACTCTGGTTACCCAGTTAAAGAAATCTATGAGATTAGTTTGACAGGACCTTCCTTTGTAAACCTATGCTGTCTTGGATCCTGTGCCTTATGGATTCCAGGTGTTGCACTATCCTTTCTTTAAGGAGTGCTTCATAATCTGCCCACTACTGAGGTAAGACTGACTGGTCTGTAGTTCCCTCCTCCCTGCTACCACACTTGTGGAGCGGGATCACATGAACCCTTCTCCAGTCTTCTGGGACCTCTCCTGTGCTCAGAGACCCACTAAACAGTTCTGCTAAGGCTCTGCTAGTTCCACCCTTAGCTCCTTAAGTACCCTGGGATGTATGCCATCAGGTCCCATTGCCTTGTCCACCCTGAGCTTAGCGAGCTCTTGTAGGACCTCTCTTTGTGAAGGGAGTAGTGCTCACCTCCTCCCCTGTGTCCACGGTGCTGAGCTGTGGGCCCTGCCCTTCCTTCCTTCTGTTCAGTAAATACTGAGCAAAAGTATCTATTTAGGATAGATGCTTTACCGGTCTCCTCCTTACATGCCCCTTTTCTCCTTTGAGCTTAGCAATACCCACTTTGGACTTTCTCCTTTCACTAATGTATCTACAGAAAGTCTTGTCACCTTCTTTACTATTCGTGCTAGTATTTCCTCAGTTTGGGACTTTGCCTGCCTACTGCCTTCCTGCTTCCTTTAGGGCAGTTTGGTATGCCTCCCTATCTTCAGCCCACTGTGTTCCTTATATTTTCTGAAGGCAGCCTTTGGCTCTGACCTTTCTGCTACTGTATTTGAGAACCAAAGTGGTTTACTTCTTCTTTCCCTTCCTTTTCTGTCTAACACAATGGATGTTGCTTCAAGTATTGCATCCTTAATGCTTTTTCACTTGCCTGTACTCCCTCACCTGTGTTTCTTTTTGCCAGGGGCTAGCTTGACTGTTGGCCATCTTACCAAAGTCAGCTCCTCTGCAGTCCCATACATTTGCCTTGGAATGGGATGATTTAGATGTAGTGGCCAAATTGAACCATACCATGTAATGGTCACTGGCCCAAGTGACCTTCTACCTGGAGATCTGTGATCCCTTCCTGTTAGTCAGTACTAGATCTAGGATAGCCCTGTCTCTTGTGGGTTGTTGTACCAGTTGTTTGAGGCCCTCCCCTGCAGGAATCCACCATGTGTCTAGTTCTGGCAGTTGTTCCTGCTGGTATTGACCAGTCTGTATCCGCATGTTGAAGTCTCCCAGTATCAGAACCTCCCTTTAGCTGTCATGTTTGTATATCTTCTAACAGTAATATGTCTATGTCCTCCCCTGGTCTAGGGCCTGTAGACAACCCCAGTTCTTATGGCTGTCCCATATCTTGTTTCCAGGGTGACCCACAGTTCTTCTGGCTCTTATGTGCATTCTTCAAGTATTGCATCCTTAATGCTTGCCCACTTTGCCTGTACCCCTCACCTGTGTTTCTTTTTGCCAGGGCTAGCTTAACTCTGTTGGCCATCTTAACAAAGTCAGCTACTCTGAAGTCCCATATTTTTGCCTTGGAATGGGATGATTTAGATGTAGTGGCCAAATTGAACCATACCATGTGATGGTCACTGGCCCCAGGTGACCTTCTACCTGGAGATCTGTGATCCCTTCCATGTTAGTCAGTACTAGATCTAGGATAGCCCTGTCTCTTGTGGGTTGTTGTACCAGTTGTGGGTTGTTGTACCTGTTAACCAGAAAATATCAAAATTAGAGAAATTAGGTTGAAAAGTTCAAAACTTAGAGACCGACAAATGACTGATGGCTGTTCTACCACGAGAACTTTCACAAGCTGACAGGGAAAGAACTGGAAGGTGGGCATGGTGGACTGCCTTTATACCGATGTCATATGATACCAGTCACCTGGCGTGGGCGGTCCCCGCCAGAGACTGCACTAGAAATTTTCCTTGGTCCTGGCGCCTGGCGGCTTAGTCCTATAATAATACCTACTGCAAAAGCCCTCTCAAGTAAGATCTCCATAAATTTAGTTTCACAAAGGCAGCAAGCAGCACTGCCAGTGTCTTCCCTAGAGCTGTCCTCATTTCATGATTTGTAGGGCCACAATCTGACCATGCTCATGCGATCACTGGGCTCTAAGTGCTAGATGTACTCTCTGGGACACATGCAGGTTTGGGGTTGACTGTATTGAAGGGCTACTGTCCTGATGAATTCTGCCATTCTTGCCTGCACTGCTGATAATATAACCAAAGAGTTGGGCTTTGTGGAGATTGAGTCTAACAAGATAGAAAAGTTACATACATGTAACTCTGTCTTCCTGAGAATCTCCAGAGAGCTATACTTGACCTGCCCACCATCTCCAGCCTTAGAAATAAAGTATCTCTCTGGCTGCTTTTATCGATCAGGGTATGAAGCCTGAGAAGTTGAACTGTTTCACCTATCTGAAATGTTATGTATATTGGCTGTATTTGCTTTGTTTCCCTCCCAACAGGTGGATTAGGTTAGTTGTGTTTTTATCCTTTCCATTCCTCTTATTGGGGCTTCCTTGTGATCATCCTATGCCCTCCTTTTGTTTTTCAAAAAGAAAAAAGCTCTCACAGCAGAAGTCATTTTTTATTACTATTGACAATGCTTTCGCAGATATAACCTTGTAAACCTGGGAAGATTTTGTGATTAACTGAAAGGGAAATTAGTTTATTTAACACAATCAAAATACATGAGTAACACATTTGAAAACAAAAATCATACAGTTATTTGTTTTGCCTCTCTGTGAACCAAGAATCTGAACATTTTAAAACTGTGTTTTAAAAACATTTTAAAAGGATTATTCTGTAAAAATTGCAGAATATTGATATACTGAAAGTGAAAATGGTTGTATCAGCCATAGCTTTCATTTAAAGAAAATATGTTTCTAGCCCCAATGGTTCAGTTAGTTAGCACTTTTAAATATAATGAGTTGATTTTCCACAACTCTGGACATAGCACTTGCACCATGTTTTCTGACACAGCTGCGTCCAAGATAAATGTGTCAGAAACGTGTGCCCTGCTCTCTAAATACCTAGATGCATTTACAACACTTTATAAATGAAGGATTGGTGTCATGTTTATATATTTACACTGTTGGCGATATCCACTGTGCATATACTGAAAATGGACTTTCACAGTAACAATTTATTAAAACTACATTTACTGTATTGTGTATTGCTGTGTATCGATACAGTACACTGAAAGTGTATCGACATAGTATAACTATATTGACCTGATTCCAAAGCCTTTCATTAAAAACAAATTATGTTGAAAGCCTAATGGTTCAAAGGTTGGCACTTTTGAAGGTGATTTCTTTAAAGAGGGCTAACATTTGAACCATAACAGCTAAAAATGTTTTTCTTTTTCTGTTAGGGTCAGGCCTATAAAGTTACGGTACTGTTTGTCAACATACTTTCATTGTTCTCGATAAACTTGAAATGCACATTTACAATATTGATTTATTAAAACTTATTTTGCTTTATCAATGTGTATGCATTTACTGTATATGTATCGATACATCACAAGTGTCTTGACATGGTGTAACTACAAATACCTGACTTTCATTTAAAAAAAAAAGTTTATAGCCATAATGGTTCAAATTTTAGTCCTTTCTAAAACTTTCTAAAGATAATTTCTTTAACAAATTGTGGAAATATAGTGGTAGGCTAAAAGTATCAGTTATTTTGAAACCTGAAAGCATGTAGCCAAACCAGTATAGTTACATTCTCATTCTGTTGATAGACTTTCAATGTTTTAAAATAGATAAAACAAATCATTATAGTAAAACAATGTTTTGGGTATGTTAGTAGAGTAAAAGTGCAGTTTTGTTTCGATACATTGCAAGTGTTTCAGAAGGAATTGCCCATTCTTGCACTGACTCCCAAGTTTTCATTTAAAAATGAAGTTCCTAGCCCTACTGGTTCAATAAATAGAACTTTCTAAAGATAGTTATTTGGAGAGGTTTAACTTTGAAAACATAAGGATAGAAGCTGTACTTATTTTTAACTTAAAAGCTTTGAATCTTGTTACTGTATGTACCCTGTTAGTACAGTGTCCATGTGTTTAAACACATTGATACACACCAATACACTTATCAGTACTGTATAACCATGTCTTTTTTGGAGTTTGAAATGAGCACACTTCAAATGTCTCAAAAAGGCGGTGTTCAGTTTTCTAGATGAAGGTAAACAACACTTGATATAACAGCAACTGCATCAGAACATTATAGTGGTGTTCCATCAAAGACAGTAACATCAGTTTTCTGATTTTTAGTTGATACCCTGTTCTTCTGGTAATCATTCTTTACACTCTTCCTTGGTTTAAAAATATACTGAGGTGGTTGGGACCAGTGCTGCTTAATATGCAGCAGGCAAGTGCATGATACCATATATCAGTGCAAGTTTAGTTGTTACTGATGTTCCTTTTGTTGGTTGTTCTATGCTGTCTTTGTCTGTAAAAAAAAAAAAAAGGAGTGAAGCAGATGGGACCGGCAGTGCTTTATATATTTTGGGCATGCACATGACACTGTCCAGATGCAGCAAAAGCCTTTGTCTGATATTTTGTAATATTTCTGAAGGGATTCTCTCTCTGGTAGCCCTGCAATAGTAGTGCAGGCAGGTGGGGATTTTCTGTAGCAATATCACAGAACTTTCAGGAAGTAAATGGCATGTCAATTGTTGCAGCAGTGTGTTGGTGCTGGGCACTGGTATCACTGCCCCAAAAGTTATGTTTCTCTGGTGCCCTAAGTAGTTCCAGCCTAAGACCAAAGCATGTGTCTTATGGAGGATACCAAGAAGATCAAGGGTTACTGGTAAGGCAAGCAGGAGGCAGGTAATGTGGTCTAGTGGTTAAAACACCAGCTTGGGAATTGGGAGGTCCAAGCTTAAACCCCATTAGAGCCAAATACTGTTTGACCTTGTACAGGTCACTTAACCTGTCATTGCTCCAGTCCACCCAGCTGCAGAATTGGGTAAAAGCAGGACTCCGCTGGAATTGAGATATTGCATCTCAGCTAGGCTGTCCGGAGTATTACGGCATACTGAAGTGCCAGCCCAACACCCGGGAGCCTGAAAATTATATCCCGACAGTCAGGAATTGCCCGCAGTGGAGTTGGCAATCGTAAATAAGGGTGGTGCAGGCAATTCCCAATTGTTGGGCTTCCCACTGTCGGGATATCATGTTCAGGCTCCCGGTGTCCAGCTTCGACATTTGGTATGCTGTAGTAAATCTGGCTGTCCTGGGTTAAAAAGAAAAAAACGTAACAAAAAACTTACTTACTTGCTGTATAACAGGGAACATATCATGGTGAGTGAAACTACTGTTTGCAGTTCTGATATAATACTACTTGTTCTGGTCTCTCTCAGATATTTTATGTATGTAATTTGTGATTTATATTGCATGTTTTCATTGTAAACCAGTAACCCTTGATTAGTTTTGGAAACGCTCATTGTTATCGACTTTGAAGGTCCTACTATCAGGACCATCTAAACACGGTAGTCAATAAATATCAAATTTAATTTGCATGCTATAATCTAGATTAGTCAGTCTACATAACTGCTCTGCATTTTAGCAGATTTGCATGACATACTGGAAATCTTTCTTATTGAATTCAGGAACTGATGTTATGATATTATGAAGCAGCATCTGTATAACATCAGTTATTAAGTTTCATGTTCCCACTGGTTCAGCACTGCATACCTGCTTCTTGGTGATCTTTTCTGTTGCACCCTATCTTGAGCTATGATCTGCAGTCACCATCTTGTAGCACATGTTGCTTTTGCCTCCACTGTCACTGCCTTCATTAAGTGTGCTTAGGTCTTCCAGCTGGAGACTTTCTCTGCACTCCGCATGCCTCACGATCCTCTTTCATGTGTCAGATTTGTCCTTTCCATTGCACCATTCTTTCCGCTTTGATTGCTTAGCTTCACTGCCCTGCTGTTCCTCAGCTGTTCATTGCTCATTCCTCTTGGTGACATCACTCATGGATTACTTTCAAAGACCACTTCCTCAATCCATCCAACCTTTGCTTAAGGTCTCTGTCAGCACACAGCGCTTGGGACCATATAATTCTACATAAACCATAACATTAGCAATTTACAAGGCTGTTGCCATGTCTTTGTTTAGTGGTGTTTGTAAAGAAGGATTCCGCAGAGGTGAATCTACAGTCAGCCAGCAGCTGAGCTTGAGTGTTGGATGATGATAGCACTGGCAGCTGGGCTAACTAAGTTTTGAAGATGAACATCCAGATGAGAGCAGCAGTTTTCTCCACCCAAGTGACAGGTAATTGGAGGATTCTTTAATGTGCATGTTTGAAATAAAATGTTGGGGAAATAATACTCAAGCTTCAGGATTTATTTTTGTAGAACTTAAATTACTTTTAATAGTTTTCATTTTTATTTCTACAATTTTCTACAATTGGATTTTATAATAGTTTGGTAATTTTGTATCTAAATGACCCAATTACTCTGTATTGTATAGGCCCTCTATGTCATGGAAATAAAGAAGTTTGTATTTAATATCAAATCATTTTAAACAGCTGTATATTTCTCTAAGCCTTAGAAAATCACAATTTCCAGATCTATGTAGAATTTGATAATCTGACTGTGATAATGAAGATAACAGCTAGAAACAGATATGCTCAGAGGGATGTACATTAGTTTGTAATTCAGTACATGATTGCTGCAGTTTGTCCTCATGGGCAGAGGCCTATACCAAATGTAGGCATGACATGGGAATGTCAAAGTCAAATGCCTAACTCACCTTTTGTATTTGGTATGGCATCAATGTCAGCCTGCCTCACCAGCAAGTTTTGGCTCTTTTAAACTGAAGTGTGGGCTTAGATGGTGTTAGACATAGAATGCATTCTTAACATCTGAATAAGGTTAAAACAACAACAAAGCACGGGATGCATATTGGTGTAGTAACACAAACCCTATTCATCTGTATTTTTATTTTTATTAATTTTTTAATTTATTTATTTCAGTCTAGGATTACAAATACCTTTGAGCAGGGAGAGGGCCTCAAACAACTGGTACAGCAACTCACAAGAGACAGGGCTATCCTTGATCTAGTACTGACTAACAGGGAAGGGATCACAGATCTCCAGGTAGAAGATCACCTGGGGGCCAGTGACCATCAGATGGTATGGTTCAGTTTGGCCACTACATCTAAATTATCCCATTCCAAGGCAAAAATATGGGACTTCAGAGGAGCTGACTTTGATAAGATGGCACAGTGTTAAGCTAGCCCTAGCAAAAAGAAACACAGGTGAGGGGGTACAGGCAAAGTGGGAAGCATTAAGGATGCAATACTTGAAACAACATCCCATTGTGTTAGACAGAAAAGGAAGTGGAAAAGAAGGAAACCACTTTGGTTCTCAAATACAGTAGCAGGAAAGGTCAGAGCCAAAGGCTGGCCTTCAGGAAATATAAGGGAACACAGCAGGATGAAGATAGGAGGCATACCAAACTGCCCTAAGGGAAGCAGGGAAGGCAGTAAGGCAGGCAAAGTCCCAAACTGAAGAAACACTAGCATGGACAGTAAAAGAAGGTGACAAGACTTTCTACAGATACATTAGTGAAAGGAGAAAGTCCAGAGGGGTATTATTGCTAAGCTCAAAGGAGAAAAGGGGCATGCGAGGAGGAGGAGGACCCTGTAAAAGCATCTATCCTAAATAGATACTTTTGCTCAGTATTTACTGAAGAGAAGGTAGGGCAGGGCCCACAGCTCATCACCATGGACACAGGGGAGGGAGGTGTACTACTTCCTTCACAAAGAAAAGGGTCCTACAAGAGCTTGCTAAGCTCAGGGTGGACAAGGCAATGGGATCTGATGGCATACATCCCAGGGTACCTAAGGAGCTAAGGGTAGAACTAGCAGTGCCATTATCAGAACTGTTTAGTGAGTCTCTGAGCACAGGAGAGGTCCCAGAAGACTGTAGAAGGGCTCATGTGATCCCGCCCACAAGAGTGGTAGCAGGGAGGAGGCAGGGAACTACAGACCAGTCAGTCTTACCTCAGTAGTGGGCAAGATTATGGAGGCACCTTAAGGAAAGGATAGTGCAACACCTGAATCCATAGGGCACAGGATCCAAGATAGCATGGGTTTACAAAGGAAGGTCCTGTCAAACTAATCTCCTAGATTTCTTTGACTGGGTAACCAGAGTGGTGGACCAAGGGGAGCAGTTGATGTCACCTACCTTGACTTCAGTAAAGCTTTCAACACTGTTCCACATAGAAGATTGATAAATAAGCTGGGTAGGCTCGAGTGGGTCAGAAATTGGTCAACTGGGTGGCAAACTGGTTGACAGGCAGAAAACAGAGAGTGGTGGTAAATGGTGATACAGTCAGAAGAGATGCAAGTCACAAGTGGAGTACCTCAGGGATCAGTCCTCTTCAATATCTTCATTAGTGACATTGCAGATGGACTAGAGGGTAAGCTTGTGTGTTTGCAGATGACACCAAGATCTGCAACAGAGTAGATGATCCAGATGGGGTGGGCAGAATGAGAAGAGATCTGGATAAACTAGCAAAATGGTCAGAAGAGTGGCAACTGGGATTTAATGCAAAGAAGCAAGATCATGCACTTAGGGAAGAGAAACCCTGAAGCCACCTATAGGCTGGGAGGGAGTTGCTGGCAGTCACAAAGAAGAAAGAGACTTGGGCATCATCATCATTGATGACCCGAAATCATCCAAACAGACCTCTAAAGCAGTACATAAGGCAAGGGGATGTTAGTGTATTAGTAGGGTATCACAAGTCATAAGAGGGAGGTAATAACCCTCTTTACAAGACGCTGGTTAGGCCCCATTTGGAGTACTGTATGCAGTACTGGAGGCCACACCTTCACAAGGACATTAACCAAAATGGTGCAGGGACTGCATCAGAAGACATATGAGGACAGATTAACGGAGCTCAATATGTATACCCTTGAGCAAAGGAGGGAGAGAGGTGATATGATCAAACATTGAAACACCTTAAGGGTATTAACAAGGTGAAATAGTCTAACATGTTTAAATATAAGAAAACAGCAGGACAAGAGGACACAGCATGAGATTAGAGGGGGCCGATTAAGGGGGAATGTGAGAAATTTTTTCACAGAAAGAGTGGTGGATGCATGGAATGGCCTACCTCAGGAAGTGGTGGCTATGAATACAGTGCAGGCTTCAAACAGGCATTGGATAGATATAAGGGAGCTATACAGAGGCGTATGAATAGATAGGCCACTGACAGAGCAAAGGCCGATGGCACATTTATAAGGTAAAAAAGAAATGGGCAGACTGGATGTGCCTTGCGGTCCTTATCTGCCATCAACCTCTGTGTTTCTAATACAACAAGGATGACATTATGACAAATAATCAGTTATCTATACATATGCAAAGCTAGAACTAGGGTTGACAAAGGTAGAGAGGAAGGGCAGGAGATGAGAGAGTGAGGGGAGGGTGAGGGGGGCACAGAGGTGTAGTTAGGGACAGAGCTGTAGTTAGAGGAAGGCTGAGGCAGGGGAGGTGCTACCCGGAAGGCATTCTTGGTGATCTTTCTCTGTTGTACCCTGTCTTGAGCTATGCCCTGTATTTAGCATATTTCCATCAATCAATCAATACCAACAGTGCTCCTAAAATACATAACCATCCTTGTTCACAGAATTTAAATAAATAATTAAATTCTCAGTTTGACACCTCACTTTAATTCTGGAGGCCAAAACAAGAATGCGGGAGTTTGATACTGCATATTTAATATATAAATAGTCTTTAAATTGTTTCATAGGACTCGGATTAAACCTCTGTAGGTGTTTGTTTTTTTGTTATTTTTGCATTTGGCTTGTCAACCTGGAAAGAGAGTATGATATTGTAACTCTTTCTTGTGAATTTATTGCCCATTGTCCTACCTGCCTTTTATGCGCAGTTTTGATTAAAGTGGTGATAGTGCAGCTCAAGCATCAGCTCATGAGATTTAATGTGAATGAGAGAACAACCTTGACCTGGTCACTAAGTGATTTCCTGTTAGAACCTGACAGTGGTTATCTGATATTGCTGTGTTTCATTCAGCAGCTTTAAACGCAGTAGCTCAAGGTGTGCTACTGTACCAGCCAAGACAACATGGTGGAGAGTTTGGGACAGTTGTAGCATGGTTCTAGTCTTACATCTCAGACTGGTTGCAAGATATGGCTGGTAAATTTATCCCTATTTTTGGCAGTAACAAGTTGTGTGCCTCGGGATCATTTCTCACACCAGTGTTATTTGGTGTCTATATGCTGAGTAGAGTACATCATTTGAATGTACTGTGTGGATGTCCCTGTTATGCTGATAATACCCAGCTTTAAATATCTTATGGGCAGTGGAATGCTTGATGTACAACTTAGTTGATAATGGAGTTCAGATGACTGGTGTCTTGCTAAAGCTCATACTAACCAAGACAGATATGGTATTGCATGAGAAAAGCTTGGATGTTACCCATTCTCTGCAGTTCTTGGTCATTGATGGAGCAACTCTGGAAGGGCTAAGAAGATGTTCAGTCTTGTGTATCCATCTTGATGGAAACATGAGCTTCATATATCAGGTTTCAGCCACTGTCAGGGATGTTTTTTAATCTTCAAGATATTGCCAGACCCTTTCCTTCTTCTTGAGATATTTCCATGCTAAGCATGCTTTACTCATGTTAAGATGGAAATATTGTGATAAAATTTTATGTTGTCTTTCCGTTGAGACTCATTTAATGCATGCAGTTAGTGGAAAATGGTGTTGCTTTTCTGTTGACTAGTACGAGTCATTTCTACCGGAGATGGCTGTGTACTGTACCATATAGTTATAATGGTTGCCATTGGGATCTCTATGGACTGTCTAGCTGCTTTCCTTTCTGTTTTAGCATGGTATTCTTTATTGATTATTATGTTTATTCTGCTTCATATGTAATTCATTTTATTTGTAGTGCATGATTTGCTGCTATTTGTTCAGATCATTTGTGTAAATTACACTGAGTCTCACAGAATCTATGCTGTACCTAATTTAAATAAACAGTGCTCACAGGATGCCTGTGGATAATGTTTCTTTTGTTTGGATCCTAACATTTGATTGAATAGTGACTTACTTGATCTGCAATGTCCATTTACTGGCCACCAGATCAATAAGCACTATCCAGATAAAATGTCCAGCCTTATCCAGGATGGTTTACCAATTATTTTTATTTTATTTTCATAGATATGTTCCCCCACATATACCTCAAGGAATGGGCCAATGGTATCTTTTTGATTTATTTTTTAAAATGTGCCCACTGGAACAATACTATGAGATGTAACCTGTCGTTCTTATCTTGATGGTCCCAAGAAAACAACAGATAGTAAACCAGCTCTATCAAAGCAGCAAACACCAAAAACAATACAGGGAGATACAAAATATGATTGACCAAGGTTTACTACTAAATTAAAAAATAATGGCACAACTATTTTAGGTGTAAGTACAGCTGTGCTTTAAAACTACCCAGAGCTGGTGCTAGTTTGAGTTGTTTAGGAGTTTGTTCCCAGCTTCTGAGGTTTAGTAGGTACAAGCTTGCTTGCCAAAGTCCTATAGCCATATGGATTTTAAAGTTCACGCGCAAAGCTCTTAGCATTAATTTAATTGCAGCAGGCCAAAATTCTTTGGCCAGATATTCAAAAGGGTTGCGATGGCGCAACAGTGTTGCACCATGCGCAGCCCACTGATAACCCCAGTCACGATATTCAAAGGGAAAAGTCGCAGCACAAATCTCGATGCACGAGCACATCAGTAATGAATGCAGGTGCAGGTAGGGGCGTGCCCAAGCATACCCTGCAGAGCCCGATATTCAGTCCGGGATGTGCAGAGCCATGCATGCCAACCCCTATCTGCGCCAGCACAAAGTTGATCAAAAAAAGCAACAGCTGATGGCCACCCACAGGTGAGCTGCCGCATTGCAGGCGCACGGCAGCTGCCACCTGTGGGTGGCCACCAACTCCCGCTGCACCTGGCGGCGCCCATGCCCGATCACGGGTATTTGTTAAAAACAGAACTATTCTGTCCAGTATCCCTGGTGGTTTTGTGGACCACTATCTGTCGATCACGGGCATTTGTAATGAAAGATGAAATATTTCCAATATCCCTGGTGGTCCAGTGGACCACTATCTCCCGATCGCGGGCATTTGTAATGAAAGATCAAAATATTTCCTATATCCCTGGTGGTCAGTGGACGCTATCTGCCTGATCGTGGGCATTTTTAATGAAAGATCTAAATATTTCCTATATCCCTGGTGGTCTAAGGTACCCCCCTCCCACCCGCCCACTGAGCCCACCGTCTTGCTCCCCGGTCAGCGGCGGCGGCAGCACCCACCCACCTGCCGCCCGCCGACTGCACAGTCAGAGGGCTGTCGCCCATTGGTTCACAGTGTGAGCCAATGGGCGTGCACTCATCACCATTACTACACATTCAGATATGTGAAAGATCATTCACATATCTGGAATGTATAATGTATCAGACTGCGCCCATTGGCTCACGCTGTGAACCAGTGGGCGTACAGCCCCTTCCGACGGTGTCAGTCGGCGGGCGGCAGGCGGTGGTGGGTGCTGCCGGCTGACCGGGGGAGCGTGCGGTGGGGCTCAGTGGGCGGTGGGGGGCACCCTTGACCACCAGGGACATAGGAAACATTTCGATCTTCATTACAAATGCCCGCCGATCGGCAGATAGCGGTCCACTGGACCACCAGGGATATAGGAAATATTTCATCTTTCATTACAAATGCCCGCTGATCGGGCAGATAGCGTCCACTGACCACCAGGGATATAGGAACTATTTCGATCTTTCATTACAAATGCCCGCGATCGGCAGATAGCGTCCACTGACCACCAGGGATATTGGGGAATTCTGCTTTTATTTATGTAGATGCTTGCAATCGGGCAGATAGCGGTCCACTGGACCACCAGGGATATTAGAATTCTGCTTTTATTTATACAGATGCCCGTGATCGGGCAGATAGCGATCCACTGGACCACCAGGGATATTGGAAATAGTTCTTTTATTTAATACAAATGCCCACGATCGGGCTGCAGGGGCGTCTGTCCTGCGGCTGCTGCCTGGCAGGGCACCAGGCGAAGTCGTCGGGGATCTGCGCCTGCATCCAAAGGGGACCATAATGACATGCAATGGCCCCATGTGCGCCATGCATACACTATGGCCCCATTTGCATGTTCACTTTTGAATATCACGGTTGCTGTGCATGGGCGCAATGGAACTTAGCTAGCGTATCCCATGCTCCACCTGGCCACTTGCGCTGGCGCAGTGCCACTGCGCCATGCACACTGTGGGTGGCCGGTGCGATATTCAGCGGCTGCTGAGCCATGGCACAGCTCCGTTGAATATCGCCCAATCCACCCTGCGCCAGCCAAGTTGAGCTGTGCACCAAGCTTGCGCCACAGCCTGGCGCAGTTTGAATATCTGGGTCTTTGAGTATATTTGTATAACAGTGTGATCCGGCAGTACCACCTGTGCCTACATGGAGTAAGCCATTTAAGAGGTTATAAAGGTATCAGTGACTGGTGAGCCTGTCTCAGGATTAAGGTGCTACAGTATGTTTTAGGTAGCTCCTATGGCTACCAATCAATGAACTTACTAGCTAGAGTAAGATTTAGGATAACCAGAATGTTTTGGGTTTGTTCAGTACAGCTACCTAAGTCTCCAGGTTGCTGTGATTATGTTTGCAATTTGGAGACTTAGAGTCCGAGTTCTGATGTTGCATGAAACGTTTTCCCACCTTTGGGCACTTAAATAAAAAATCAAGAGCGCCTTTTGGTAATCTGGCAGTAATCCCAGAGGTCACAATAAGGTTTAGATCAGGCAGAACACTGCACAGGATAGGATAACACTCCAAAGTTTTTATTATATGAAATGTCCAGGGATTGTATTACAGATTCAAAGATAGAGTGGAAGACAGCATTGTGACAGGGTTGTATAAGACCCTGTCCTATTTGTTATCTGGAGAGAGTTAAAAGCAAGGTTTATTTTCTGTCCTCTCCTATTCTGTTACTTGTCTGTCTCTTCTCTGTCTGTGAAATCAAATGTGCTTATGGAACCTTGGAACTGCCCACTCCGATGGTCTCAGAAGTTTCCTGTTATCTCCCTCCCTTCACTTGCTGTTTCTGTTCTTTATTTCTCCCTTGCTTTTCAGTGGTTAAAAAATATATGTGAAAATGGGATCCCTGGGTTTGTAAATCTGTATAGTTACATTGTTGAAAAGAATTGCAGAAAGCTGTGTGAGGTTTGTTAGAAAAGATAGCAAGCTGGAACACAGAGGGTTGACCTTTAGAAACCTTTTGACCTTCCACAAGCCTGTTTGCAAAGCTGTCAGCAGGAAAACCAACTATGGTCAGAATGTCTTAATTGACTGCACCTGTTGAAGAAGACTGGATATACTGGTCACAGGAAAGAAATGGACAACATTTGGTGCATTGTTTGAAAACAGGAGATACAGTTTAACGAGAACAGGATGCAGAATATAATTGCCAGGTGAAAAGTCACTAAATCACTAAAAATACCACCAACAGCTTAATCTGGTTCGAAGTTAGTTGGCATTCATCTGTATCCCCTCCTCCGAGTCGTGCCTGAAAATAGGCAGGATATGTCTAGTGCACTTACCGGTCAACAAAAATGAAATAAATAAATAAACATCTTATAAAGGAGAGCAGTGTTTGTATAGTGAGAGAGACTGAGATTTAGATTTAGAGATACCCTCAGATGGAGGACTTAGTTTTTGTTTATACTGCCTGTATAAGAGCTATCCTGCAGTTTTTGTTTGAACTGCCTGTATAAGAGCTATCCTGCACAATTTTAATTTATTTTATTGTTATTGATAATAATAAAACACTACTTATGAATTTTATGGCTTCTCCTGGTTGCCTGTGCTTTCTGACCTATGCCTCAACCACAAACATCCCCAAAGTCAAGGATGGGCAAGAGGAAGTTAGTGACTACTTGATGTCCAGCCTGAGTATTGGGGCAGCATTTTGTTTGTGAAGTGCACTGGATACTGAGTGGTCTGCATGTTACCGTAGGTCAGGCGGGGGTCTAGCCACAACCTGAGGTATTAAAGTAACCAACCTATCTAGCATCACAATATCAGATGCCCTGATTGCAAGAGGAGTTGACAGCTTCTTTAACATGAATTTTGTTTATCTCAAGTTCAGATATTAGGTGGGGTTTTTTGTTTTTGTGAAACCATGTTTCAGTTTTTGTGATGTCCTTTGGAGGAAGCTGGCAGTTTGGGATGGGGACAGGCATTGCAATAATTTATAGTAATCTGCACAAGTATGCATGTCTGACATACAGTACATCACTTTCTTGTGAAGGTTATTGGCAGGCGATGAGAATGGCAGAGGTCAAAGAATCAACTTCTGAAATACACCTAAGTGGAATTCCATAGTTCAGAGCTAGTTCCATTGGTCAAAACTTTCTGGGTGTGCATCTCTGATAACCAGTAAACCTGTTTACAGCTGAATTGGTAAGTCTTTTGAGTTTGTCTAGAAGTTAGTGGCAAGCCCAGGCAAAGCCTTTGTAGAGGTCAAGGATAATAGAACAAAGGTACTGGCTTTCATCCAGTACTGAGAAGTTACTGGGTTTTCGTTAGGCTTTTTTGGCAGAGGAGGAGTAAAGTAATAGTGGTAGATTGACCAGTCCAGAAATCGGATTCACAGGATTAGGATTCAGGATATCTGGCTCGATGTCAGGAGGTAGTCTGAAAGGTTTGAATGAGTGGAACTTTTTAGGAGTAGCTGTCTAATTAAGTAAATAAAATTATTTACAGCAATTGCATTTAAAGATCTATTGCAATATTATATGTAAGCTTTGTCCTCTTCAGATGATTTCACAGGCAGTCAGCATGTGAAAGCATGGGAAGATTTGAAGTTACTGAAGGAGAAATAGAAAGGTTATGTAATTCAATAGGACCAGTTTGGAAACACATTTTCAGAATGAAAACTCATACCATTGGTATATGAACAAACAATGTTTAAAAGTGTCATTTTAAAAAAATAATCTGTCAGTATAGTATATTGAGACAGTATATTTACACTGCATCAGTATAGTCATAGCCACTACACTGTGCATATCACATTTGCCTGGTATAATTGGCTGTCTGGCATACCCAGAGCGTGATTTCAGAGGTATGTGCCGGTAGAGTGATTCAGTTCATGGTTACGATATGTGCTAGCTTTGCTTTTTGTCTCTTTTGCCTTTCCTTCAACAAAAGTCATATAACTAAAATAATTAAATACAGTTACTTTCATCATGTAAGAAAATGCCCTTTCAGTTTTCCACCAGCCTCTACACAGAGCAAAGATGATGGCAGCATTTTAGAGCTTTTTGGCAGCATTTGCTCACTCTCCTTGCCCAGTCTCAGATGCCTCTCCTTGCTAGGTTGACCATGAAGGGAATTTGAGAATTTTTTACATAAATTAAGAAATAAAACATCATTAGATCAAAGTAGCGTGCACCAGCATTCGGCATGGTTTGAGTCCAGAAATAGAAAACAGCGCATAGTTCTGGGTTAAGGAACAACACACGGATTATCTCCCTCTTTGCTTCATGCTCAGTCAGAAAGCCTGTTTCTGTGCCGCGTACTGTGGAAGACAGAAGAAATTGCAGAAGGACTATTTTTACAAAATGCTGCCAAAACAGCATGATAAGTCTCAATGTCTGTTTGCTGTTTGAGAACACTAACTGCCGCGTGGACTTAACCCACCTGCTCGTGTGCAGCTTGCTCTTCTGTTCTCTAAGCTAACAAACTAAAAAGTATCCAAATAAATGTAGAAGTACACTAAATGTAACAAAAAAACAAAAACTTTTATTTCACTAGCTGACTTAAGTCCAGTAACAGCTGAACCTGAACCTCAGCTACTCGGCAATAGCCAGCACTATCTTGATCTTATACAACCTCTATTGGCAAGACACTGGAACTACAGGGATAAGTATGAACTTCAGGGCTTTTAGCTGTTCACTGTAGGTGGTCATACTAGATTGTTATAACCAGATGAAATACATTGGGAGTCAGTTTGAAACGGTTTTGAAAATAAGAAAAATGTGTGCAATAACTGATTTTCTGGACTAAACAGATCTGGTATAGACTGAGTTCACAGTATACTGTACTGAAACAACTTCTTTCTGTCAGTATTGAGTAAGTGCATTAATTTCTAGCAAGTAATCAGTTATATTGAAATGAAGGTGTCAGCATGGCTCAGTTGGTAGCGCATCTGCCTCTGCACTAGAAGTTCATGGATTCTAGTCCCACATTAGGATTGTGCTCACACCATAAACACTGGCACGTCAGTGCAGTACTAAGAGATGCTGTACTGTCAGGATGTGTCAGTTTGGTTAAGATGTTAAACTACTGTCCTGTGTGCCTTTTCTGAGGTGAACATTTAAGATCCTGTGGCACTTCTCAAAAAGAGCAGGAGTATTTTTAACTGAAAAGAAATCAAAACCTACAATTGTACAAAAAGAAAGCAAGCAATTCATCCAGAAAAACGAAACATACAAATCAGCTCAAGGAGTTGAAAAAACTATAAATACATCAAAAATAGGAAGGAAAAGAAAAACAAGATCATGATACAGCCCTCACCACACCAAGGACAACACCCCATACCCTGTATATTACCGTGTAACATTGTACAGTCATGCTAGAAAGCCTTTCCACCTACTGAAGCCAATTTTATCTTGGTGACCGAGTGTATTTTATACAGGGCTTACTGTACAGATACAAGCAGTTCCTGGTGCACCACCTGTTTTTGCTGCAAAGTGAGGGCAGATCTGGATTGCCAGATGTAAAACTTTAATACAGTAAAAAGTACTATTAAAGTGTGAATATCAAAAACTTGCCAAATAGGTGAAACAATGCCTAGGACCAGTTCCTCATATGTGATACAGTGCAGTCCACTTATAATGGACAATCGGTTATAGCAAACAAAAACAGACTTCAAACCAAATATTTAAAATCCAATGCATTTTCTCTGGTTATAATGGACAGAAACATTGGTTGCAATGGACATTATGGGCATTTGTAGTGCTTTGCTTTTAGGGAGGAGTGTAAAGCTAGTGAGGAGATTTGGCAAATGTAGAATTAAGATGGAGGACCCACAGAAACTAATGAGATAGTGCAACAAGACTTTTTAACCACTTAGGGATGTAGAGGTGTGAGGAGGTAAAACTACTAAATGGACTGAGCTGCTATTGGGGTGGACGGGAAGGAAAAACCTGCATGGACAATAGGTCTTGGAGCAGATAGGGAATTCTGGGCAGACTGGATAGACCTGTGGTCTTTTCTGCTGTCAATGTCTATGTTTCTAAGAAGGAATGTAGTATTCAAAATCCTTGGCCAGTCTGGGGATCTGTTAATTTGGTCAAAAGAGACCAATCATTTTGTAGCCAGAGGATTCTGTTAAATGAACTTTTGCATGCAGTAATGTTATGGTCATGGAAATTAAACCAAAAATCAAACCTCGTCAACAGATTCCCCTAAAGTAAGTATGTTCAGGTTTAAAGTGCAAATTACTATGAGCATCCACTAATCCCACAGGTGACACATTTTAGACAGACCATTTGAATCACCAAAACATTTTTCTATCCTTAACTCCTCTATTTGACTGAGACAAGATAACAGTTAAAATCGCCCATAAATAAAACTTTCTCTAACCGTAAACAAAAGGGTTGAATATATTGGAAAATATCTATTCTAAATGCCTTTGTTGAGGGCATAAATATGTATCAGATGGAATCTGGTTCTTAAGAAGGAAATATCGAGCAAAAGGAGATTCTTACTAAACTTCGTGGAGATTTTTACTAAGCAGGATACTTCTGTGTTTTGAGTTTTGAAGCATATCCCTACCCTCATGCAGTTCTCATCACTTAGAATCAAAACAGTCCCCCTTGCCTATTTTCAGAATCTAGCATAGACCTGGGGTTACCAGGATATCACTGTGTTGCTTAACTTAATAAATCATATCAGTGACATTCACACTTTCATTCCTAAAGAGTATAGAGAC
This sequence comes from Neoceratodus forsteri, assembly GCA_016271365.2. Taxonomy (NCBI): domain Eukaryota; kingdom Metazoa; phylum Chordata; order Ceratodontiformes; family Ceratodontidae; genus Neoceratodus; species Neoceratodus forsteri. The sequence goes on from CM057459.1 coordinate 1,089,081,870, forward strand.
AAATTGGAATGATGATTTGGTTAAACAAATAGCAACTAATAGGGCCCACAAAGGTGTTTTTAATTCCTGATACTTATGGCAAATCATTTTAAACTGACCTCTTAGGTTGTGTCTCTGAGGGAGTAGATAAGAGCAAAAGGTCTGAAGCGTAAAAACACACACATTTTAAAAGGATCCTGTGCCCATGGGTTCTATCTGGGGTTTCCTCAAGGCTGCCTTTATAATGCAGAGGTACTGCTTTTGTTTTGCTGGCTATAGGGCATTGTGAAACAGGCCAGCAGACTGAAGGGTAGAGGTCTTCTCAAGATATAGTGCTTGTTTGGTGTTCTCCTCACAGACAGAGGTGCTTGGGGGCCACTCCTAGGTTCCTGGGGCAAGCTTAGAGTTTATAGCAATATCCTGGGCTAATTGTTCCCCTCATATCTGCTCTTCATCCTTTCTGTCTTTTCTGCAAGCTGCCTTTCCTCCTGCAATATCTTAGGTGTTGTCCACACCCTGTACCAAATTGTGGTCTTTATACTAGCTGGCTTCCATACAACCCTGGTGCTGATTTGATGGAGCAGCAGTCTCATTAGAGCCTGAATTCTGAGGTATCCTAGGTTGTTCAGGTAACAGCATGTATATGCTTGGGTAGGGAGCTGGTTCTTGTATGAGTTCAAAGATAGAGGTATATCCAGTGAGATAACAGTGCTTGTGTCTTGCAAAGTTGACACTTCTGAATCCCATTTCAGATCTGGTATACGAACATCTGCTGTGAAAGATGTCCTCCACTCTACTATCATTAGAGCTTCCTCTGGGCTCCAGTCCAATGATTCCGCCTCTGAGCTGTGTTGCTTTCTGTTGCTTGCCTGTCACAGTCTGGCCTGAGGCACTTGCTATTAGATTCTGTCACCTGCTGTCAGCACAAGAGGCTCGCAGAAACATAAGGCACTTTTACACACAGGTTTTGTAATGGAATGACTGTTACGGAAACAGTATACCGTTACATCCCTGTGTGTAAAATGCATCTGCTCCGTTACACGGTGAAGCGTTCACTCGAACCGCAATCTATTCCTTCCTCGGTTCGTCCCTTTGTGATCCGTATCGTCTGGCTGTGTAAAACAGCCATTCCGCAGCAGTAAAAAACAGCCATAGAGCACCACACTCCATGGGGAGCTGAAACACAAATACTGAAAAGCGGAGATGGGAGGGATGCGGAATACCCTCTGCATGTGAAGTGAACCACAAGCGGAACAGAGTACAACGGTGGCACACGGTAAAGAGCCATTCCGTTGTACTTGCCTGTGTGTAAAAGCGCCTATAGAAAAAGTTGACTTCCCTGACAGCATGCCGACAGAAACAGTTGACTTCCCTGACAGCACGCTGTTCCATGCCACAAATTCTGCTTCTTGAGGTTGTTTTGGGCTTCTTTCTCAGCAGTTATCTGTAGAAGGTATGCTGTTTTCTGCGCTTGATCTGTTTCCAGTTTCTTCACAGTGTCCTTAGAAACTGCCTTTTTTTCCAGCCATTTCATGCTCCAATTTGCACAAAGCTGTAGTCGTCTCATTCATGTTCAGTTTCAAAATTCTCCTTCTCTGCTTCCTTGTTACTGTGGGTGGGATAGGATCCAGACTCCTCCATGTAAGACACTCTTCCCATTCTGAGCTCCATTTTGTAGTCAGGGAAGCACTATGGCCCCTTCCCTACTGCAAGAATAAGGGATTTTTATTAAAAAAAGCAAAATAAAAACAAAATGAAAATCAGTACAAACAATACTATATACAAAAGTAAAACAAAAGAATATAAAGATTACAGCTCTTTTATGTCCACATAATTTACAAAATCACTGTTGTTATATTGATAGAACAAGTATATTGAAAAAGAAACCAAAAAAGAGTTGCAGCCTCTGCATTCCTGTGACTTTAAAAGCTAGAAACAAAGAAAACTTAGCTCAACCATTCTGTTTTTCCTCCATAGGGGTTCAAATACAGTAGTGGCAAGATTTTAATTTTCCCTTGACTTAATGTCCCTCAAATTATTATCTGTATACAAACCATTAAATAGGACACAATAATTGTTTTCCTTTGCAAAATAAACTGGCATCTCACCTGCCCTATCCATAACTTTGGAGCCCTCATATTAAAGACAGCAAACACTTGGAAATAGTAAAGAGGAGGGAAGGTCACAAAATGAAACATGGTATGCAGGGAAGGATGGGTCAACAGGGTATATAGTCAACAATTGTTCACACCAGCACAGGGACCTGCACTAGGAGGCATGGATACAAACTGGCTGGGGTAAGTTCAGGAGACATGTGAGGAAGTACTTTTTCATGGGAGAGTGTGATACACACAGAATAGCATGCCAGGGGAAGCAGTTGAGGTAAAGATGTTGCAGGGATTCAAGGCATGGTGGGACAGATATAAGTGGTTGGTAGTAGGAGTAGGGAGGTGAGGAGGTAAAATTACTAAATAGACTGAGCTGCTATTGTGGGAAGCAGGCTGAGCCCATCTACTGATACACTGGGCGGAACTTAAGTATGTAGGGAGTAGGACCAGACTAGTCTGGATGGACCTTTAGCTTTTTTGTTTGTGATAATTTCTCTGTTACTAAAGTTGCCAGAAAAGATAATTTAGGTAGCAAACACAGCCCTCACACCCATATAAAATAAAACTAGATAAACATTTAAATACTTCCAGTCCACACAAATGCAGCTTCATCAAACAAATTAATCAACTTTCTCCCACACAAAAAGAAAAACAATGAAACTGAAGCTTTTATTAACTAAAATTGAAGAATACCAGATAAAGTTGCTGCCTTCCACTATGGAACTGAAATTCAAAAGAGGAAGCAGCATGTCACCAGAAAAGTAAGCTTTCCTTAATTATTATTCATGAGCTTACTTAGAACTGCCTTGCCCTAATGTTTATTCATTTTTAGAGATGGTAGAACTTCTGTTGACAGCCTGTATCTCAGTGTAGATGACACCAAGCTCTGTGGGAGGATGGTGCTGAGGTATAAAATAGGAAACAGAGTGTTGAGAGATTAGAGAAATGATGAAGGAGATGGCAGTTGAAATTCAATAGTAAGAAATGCAAGGTCACGCTCATTGGTAACAGGAATCCATAAATGGAATACTGGATCAATGGCGTGAGGCTACAACAATCTAATGATGAAAAGATCCAGAGATAATCATCAGTGACAATTTGAAGGCCATCTCCTACTGCAGTAAGGCAAATGGGAAACTCAGTAGAATGCTGGGGTGTATCTGGTGGGCTTTACCAGTCATAGGTAGAAAGGGTTGTGCCATCCTACAGGTCACTTCTGCAGCCCGCATATACTGTAATAAAGGACAGAATGGGCTGAGGGGCCACCAAGATAATTCAGGGGAACAGGGACAATCATAACAGGAAAGATTAGTTAAAAGGGGAAACAGGAGGGGCTGCTGAGCAGCCTAGCAGGAAGCAGCAACTGCGAGCTCCCGGAGAAAATTGTTTTATAATTAAAACTAAGCTTGTTATACTTCAATATTGCTGCTACAAGGTGATCAGAGAGCTAATCTTAGCCGACTATTCAGAGAAATACTGCAGTGGGCAAGAATAAAGGAGCAGCGGCTGCAGCAGGTGATTTTTCACGAGAAGAGACACAGCTGGGAGGAGAGGCCTGTGCAGCAGTAGTTTGGTGCCAGAAGCAGCAGAGGAGGCCTCCCTAACGAACATACTCTCCACCTTGCACCAGCTGGTAAAACCTGTGCAAGAACTTGACAAGAAGTTTGATTTCACTCACACCTCGAGTCTCAGCACTAGAAACCTGCATGGACCAGTGTGAGGCTACTACACAGTGCTCAGAGTTGTCGGTTATGAAAACTGGATGCCACTACAAAATTAATAAAAGAAAACTCGCTTCTCCGTCGGCCTCGAGATGGTAGAAAATCAGCGAGGGAAAAGAACTTAAGGATTCTTGGTCTGTCGAAAGGTGCTGAGGGAAGACCCTCTGTCATTTGCCAGGGCAATGCTGCGTAAATCCTGAGCCTTGAAGAGACAGATCCTCCTTTTCTTATCGAAAAGGTTTCCGAATCATCCCCATTGCAACAGCAGACCACGCAGTTCCACAAACTCTTCTGATTGTGTGTACTGGCATTGGGGAGAGGGATAGGGCCCTGAACACAGCGAGACATCGTAGATCACTGAGTAGCATGAAGAGGATGCCCTTCAGATGTTCCTGGCCCTTTCTTCCGGTGCACCTGGCAGCAGGCTGGAGCCTTTGATGGACTTGAGGTCGCTTGAGGAAGTCTAAAATCTCTCATCAGCTATTGTTCACGCTAAACTCCGGATCTCCTGGCAGGAAACAGTATTTATTTAATGAGGCAAGATATTCTGAGAGAATGATCGGCAAAATTGAATTGGAGATGGCGGAGGATGTTGAAGCTGATTCTTCAGATGCAGACTGAGCTGCTGTAAGTTGCGTTCTGGCTTGTGGAGGTTGGACCAAGGGACTTGGGCTCCTGATCTTCCACTATTATGCAGCGACTGTAATAACAGACTTTGGCTGTCATTTATAGTTTTCTTCTATGGACAGATGGGACTAGTTGCATCTTTGCAACCTTTATTTTGGGACTGTGTCTACTCTCCAGCTGAGATAAATTAATGCTCTTCTGTTATATTGAGCTTTACTGTGTAATGATATGCTTAGTTACTGACTTAATTATACTAAAGTACCTGTTTACTTCCCTATAAGAAAGGGATGTTATCCTGAGTTTTCACTCCCAGGAGGCCGTGTTTCTGGATTTCCTTAGCTCGTTTACATATTGTAGTATTGGGGATTCATTCAGACTGTTATAGTCGCCATGATAATTGGCTATCTGATTTATTACTCATCCTTTGTTGAATCTCCTTGGGTCTTTCTGGCTGCATGCAATCTTATGCACTGTTTAATAACTAATGTATCTGATGTTAATTCCCCTATGATGTATCTCTGAGGGGTCTTTACAAGTTCTTTGTAAGTGTACAATCTCGTCTTAACATGTATAATGCTATCCCCTGTGAGTACTTGAGATGTAAGTTTTACTTGCAAAATCAATAAAAATTAAATTATATATAAAAAAAAGGAGAAACAGGAACAATGAGGGGATTGCCACCAGATCAAGGCAGAATAGTTAGGGTGGGCAGACTGGATGGGCCAAGAGCCTTTTGTGCCATCAGTGTCTGTGTAGCTCTGTATTTAAGGTAGGTAAGCCTAAATGTGTACTTGCTGGATAAAAGCAGGAGAGGGGATATGATAGAGACTTTCTCGTTTTTTCATAGGTATAATAGTATAGACTATGCCAAACTTTTCCAAGTGATTAGAAGTCCAACACAGGGGGCATACTTTTAATTAGTTTGTGGACATTTACAAAAGTCCTAATGAAGTATTTCTTCATGTGAGAGAGGGTGGCTGACTTCCTGACAGCACACTGTACCACACTACAATTTCTGCTTCTCATGATTGATTTGGGCTTATTCCATAGCAGTCATCTGTGGAAGGCATGCTTTTTTTCTGTGCTAGATCTGTTTCCATTTTTCTCCACAGCAACTGTAGAAACTATCTTTTTGTAGCTGTTTCATTCTCCAATTAACGAAGCTGTAGCCATCTCATTCAGAGTCTCAACGTTTTCCACCATTGCTTCCTTGTTACTACAGTACAGATGGAGTAGGAAGCAAACTTCTCCATCTAAGACATGCTCCCATTGCTGTCCTCTATGTCCTCCATCTTGTAGTCATGGAAGCATTATGCCCTCTCTCCCTACTGCAAGAATAGAGGATTTTTATTGAAATAAGCAAAAGGTAAACAAAAACAAAATGAAAATCAGTACAAACAATACTGTATACAAAGCAAAACAAAAGAATGTAAAGACTGAAGCTCTTTATGTCCACAGAATTTACAGAACCACTGTTGTCGTATTGATAAAGCAAAGGTATATTGAAAAAGAAGCAAGAAAAGACTTGCAGCCTCTGCATTCCTGTTGACGTCAAAAGCTATAAACAAAGAAAACGTAGCTCAGCCACTCTGTATTCCTCCATAAGGTTTAAAATATAACAGTGGGCAAGATGTTACAGTCTCTTGACTTAACTCAGTGTCCGTGGCTCAGCAGCTTGCACATTTGCCTCTGAGGCCGGAAGATCAGAAGGCTGTGGGTTTCATCCCTACACAAAGAACTTGGGTAAAATCAATACTGACACTGTAGTGCAGCGTGAGGGTGCTGCACTCCTGAGGTGCCGCTTTCAGATGAAACGTTAAACCAAAGTCCCATCTGCCTGTTCTGGTGGTTGTCCAGGTAGATGTTAAAGATCCTATGGCATTTCTCAAAATGAGTAAGGAAATTGTTACTGAGAAACATTTCAAACAGAATACAACCAAGTAAAATAAACACATTAAGATAAACATTATATACAAATCACTAAGTGATTGTAACAGAAGAACATAACCACAATTCCTCTGAGGCTAACCATGCATGTCTCAAGCATTCCATGTCTCAAAAAAGCTGAGTTTAAACTATTTAACGTAGCCTCTGCATGTTACATTTTATGTCAGGAAACATGGAATATTTTTCCAATATTCTATAAATATAGAGATGCAAGAGATTGGATTCACATTCTTTTATCTCCCGTATTTCAGTTTCTATCGTGGCAATTAAATTAATCAAAGAAATACTTTAGTTTTGAAATGTATACTGACATCTAGACTGCCAAATCCCCCATATGAGGCAGGCACATAAAACATTTAGTGTACGCTTATGCAAAAAATCCTGTGGTGGTCTTCTGTCTCCTTAAATGAGAACTTCACAAGACATTCTTTCAGATTCTGAAAGTTGCCATCATAATGCCAATAATTCCCAGAAACGGAGATATAGCTGCACTGACAAAACAAGTGCTCCATGCTCTCTTTTTGAAAGACACAGTCCTGATGAGTGCAGTATCTCTCTTCCTTCTGCTTATACTTAGTATTTCCTTTAACATTAAGTTTCTCATGTGTACTAAGCCATATAACATCCCACATTTTATTAAGAATGTGCGCAACAATCAATTGTTCTATAACTTTCTCCTGTATTCCCTACCATTAGAAAAAAAATGGTCTTAATGTTCACCTTCTTGTACAGTTGTCTGTCTGAGTTTGTAAGCACACTATTTTTTCCGAGGTGCCATTGTTTCATTTTCCTGAAGCTGTCCAGAATATACCCAATCTCGACTTACCTTTACCTGTTACTTTTAATATATCAGTAGTCCAATCCTTAAGTAAACAGTCACATTTTTGTTGAAATAATAACATACCCCTAATCCTAGTACTGCAAGTAGTGGTCTAATACTAAAACTAAAAACACACGAAAAGAATGGTACGAATTTATCATAGAAAGTCTGCCTTCTTTATATCTCAATAATTATGCCCTCTTTTAACCAGATTAAAGGCTACCTATAATAAATGAAAGAATACACTATACAACCATGCCTCCAAGTAAACTGGTTGTGGGTATACAAGACTAGGTACAGAAAAACTGGAATTCGAAAGTTTTTAGCCATATACAGATTCTCTTCTTTTAGACATTGGCCACCCCACAAGTTTGTTACTTTAGCATCTGTTACATCTAGCTTTTCCCTGCAGTTATACAGGACTATCTCAGTGCCCCCAATCTATACTCTGTAAATGTTAATAGGTCCCTCAATTATTTGTATCACGTCAGTATCTGCTACAGAATTATTAAAGGTTTTTTTTGGATCTAGGCACCTTTACTTTTAGTTTTATCCAGTGATGCTCCTGCCACTGTGCTGTACTCCTGAAAGTAATACAGTGCTCTCCTCCCATCTGCTGACTCTTTAACCAGAATGCAGATATCTGCATAAGCAGATGTTTTATATGGGATTAAATGGAATCCGCCATAACTGACTGAATTGTTTCATCCTGTTCTGTGTGTCTTAATATAAGGTCTGTACAAAAATATACAAAATGGGTCTTAAAAGGCATCCCTGTCGAACCCTATTAGTCAACCTGCATGTTTTTCAAGTGTCCATTCACTAAATACATTACCATTGCATTAGTATAGAAACTTTTAATATAATCTACAGATTTCGTAGGAGGCCCATATTCTGAAGGATTTGAAAAAGAAAACCATGCTTTACTTTATGAAATGACTTCTCTTGATCAAGGAAAGGAGAAGGCCCTCCTTATTCCCTTCTGGACACTTTGAAAAGTTTCTCTCATTAATGTTAAATTATCACTAATTTTCCTTCCTGGTACTGCACAAATTTGGGAAATAAGTGTTATACTGTTAGCTACTAAAGCCAGTCTTTTGCTCAAAAGTTTGGCAAACATTTTTATGTCCCTATTCAATAGTGTAAACGGTCTGCAGTTATTCAAATTTTGCTTATCCCCACTTTTGTAAATAAAGAACAGAAGTCCTTTAAACAGACAGTCAGTCTTGGCTTTACCCTGTAATAACACATTAAATACAGAAACTAAAATGACTCCAAATTCCTATAAGTGCAATTTATATAGTTCTGTTAATCCATCTTCTCCAGGGGCTACTCTGCTCTGACTAGATTTATTAATTCCAACCACTTCATCTTTCGTGATCTCCCTTTGTAATTTGTTCTGGAGTTCCTGAGAGATGGCTGATATCTGTAAACCATTAAACAAATCGTTAGGAATGTTGCTAGTAACATTTGTTTCCCCAAATCTGCATTTGATCTAAGTATCTACAATATGTATAATTACTGCTTTCTGATCACACACATGCCCTTGTTCTTCCAGCAAGGATGTTATAACCCCATGCTGGACCCTATTGTGGCAGATTTCAAAAGGTTGACCTTTCCAGTCTTCTGTTGAGTACCAAACAGGTGTTCCTGAATCAGGCTTGTCATACGTTGATATTGTATTCTCCCCATCTGTTGTTTAAAAATGTTAGTTATTTGTCTGGAATAATCTAACCCAGTTTCTGTTGCAAAATATAAAAGTTTTGCAGTTGGAAACATAAATCTAAATATTTCATATAGTTTTTGTTTTTTCTGGTTCCTAGCCCATTTTTCAAAGATCCTTGAAGATCAATTTTAAAAGCTATTCACCATTCTATCATGGAGTCGCACATGTTTGTAAGAGTCTGTTCATTCAGAATAAACTGCCTAATTTTACTTTTCAGTGTTTCAGCTTCCAAAAGGGAGGCACTGAATCTCCGTGGACCTTGTCTGAGTTTCTCACCAAGTTTTCCCAAAATGTAAACAACACACTAAGGCATGGTCCATGCAGAGTTTGTTTGTAACCAGGGTGAAATGAACAGAAAATCAATTTGTGTTGTTAAAGTTCCCTTTAAAAAGGTACATTTGTCATTACTGTGCCTGGCTACTAGTGGATGCAGAGGTGACCACACGAGACATAAAGAGGAATCACAGTATACTTTTTCATTTTGATAGAGGCTTTGGAGTCACTTACAAGTTTGCAGTTAAAGTCACCACCACAATTATTCCCATTGAAGTATATAAAACAGGCTGAATACTTTTAAGCAGTTCAATCCTACTAGTCTTTACTTGCGGGCATATATATATATATATATATATATATATATATATATATATATATATATATATATTATGAAACAATACATCCGTAATTAATGCCCGACTTGGGATTACATCTATTATTTTATGAACTGTTACAGTAGGAGAAGAAAAAGTATAAATCAAAAACAATGGGACCGCACCTACTGAAGATTCTGTGTAACTCACGCCACTGCACAACAGAAAAAGCTGTGGACTCAAAGGATGTATCTGTGCCAAATTCTGGTATTCTTCAAGGTGCTGTTAAAATCCATACAGCGACTGAGCACTCACAATCAGCACAGTATGCATTTTTAAGTAATTAAAAGTCCATACAGTCTCATAAGTTGCAACGCTGGCTGACACTCAAGCTCAGACCCTGCCCTTGGGCTGATGTCACCTAACACATTTCACACGATAGATGCTTTATCAAAGGTTTATGTCCTTAGAACCATGTATCCCTTTGATACAGATATATTTAAAATGACAGTGACACACTAATGTGATGAGCTTCATGCTCTACAATGAGCACAATTTCAAAATGCAGGTTAAAAACATAAAGACATTACATATATCATTTTCAGAATTCATCTAAAAACTCATACTACCAAAAGCAAGATCTCAGGGCACCAAGGATACTTAAACAAATTTGCATCCCTGTAATTCATCCATATTGTCAGTACAAAAAACAGCTTGCACACTGTTGTTTCCTCTTACTCAGTTCAAGATAGCTGTCGACTCCCAGAGTTATGGGGCAGTCATAGAAACATAGAATTTGACGGCAGATAAGGACCGCTTGGCCCACCAAGTCTGCCCATTTCCCTACCTACTGGTTAAGCTGCAGATCCTAGTTAACCAGCAACCTACTTCTTCCTACCCCACCCCCAGAATTGCCTTATGACTATCCCATGCATGCTTGAATTCCACCACTGATTTTGACTCCACAACCTCCTCCGGAAGGCCGTTCCATGCATCCACAACCCTCTGTGAAAAATACTTCCTTAAATTACCTCTGGCACGCCCCCCTCTATCTTCAAATTGTGCCCTCTTGTTCTTGCACACTCTTTTTTTGAAAGATACTCCCTCTTGGACTTTGTTGATTTCCTTGAGGTACTTGAAAGTTTCTATCATGTCCCCTCTCCCTCCTTTCCTCGAGGCTATACATATTAAGCTCCTTAAGTCTCTCTTCATATGTCTTCCGGTGCAGACCCTGCACCATTTTAGTGCCCTCCTCTGGACAGCTTCCATCCTGTCTATGTCTTTGCAGAGATTGGGTCTCCAGAACTGCACACAGTACTCCAGATGGGGTCTCACCAGCTGTCTGTACAGAGGGATAATAACTTCCTGTTTCTACTGGTGATGCCTCTCCTATGCATCCCAGTATCCCCCAGCCCTCCTTGCTGCCCTCTCACATTGCTTGCCCATCTTTAGGTCATCTGATATGACTACCCCAGGTCCCTTTCCATTTTGTTGTTGTTAGTATCTCACCCCCATTGTGTACTCTTCCCTGGGTTTTTGTTTCCAGGTGCATTACTTGCACTTCTTAGCATTGAATCTAAGCTGCCATATATTTGACCATTCCTCTAACTTGCCAAGTCCCTTCTCATCCTTTCCACCCACCCTGTGCATCAACTCTTGCAGATCTTAGTGTCATCTGCAAAGAGACATCTTTCCTTCAGTCCTTCTGCAATGTAACTTATAAAGACATTGAAGAGGACCGTCCTAATACCTGAACCCTCTGGACCCCACTAGTAACCCTCCTTTCTTCTGAGTAGACTCCATTTACTATTACTCTGTGTCCTATTCTCCAGCCAATTCTTTACCCAGGCTGTCATCTTGGGACCCACTCCCAGGCTGGCTAACTTGTATATTAATCTTTGTGTGGGACTGTGTCAAATGCCTTGCTAAAGTCTAGGTAGGCCATGTCCACAGCCCCTCCCTGATCTACTACTTTGGTCACCCAGTCAAGAAATCTATCAGATTCGTCTGGCATGACCTTCCGCTGTGAATCCGTGCTGCCTAGGGTCCTGTGCCCTCTGGCCTCTAGATACCGATAGTTCTCTCCTTTAGAAGTGATTCCATCATTTTCCTATCACTGAGGTTAAACTTAACAGGTCTATAGTTTCCTGCTTCTGCCTTGCTCCCACTTTTGTGAAGGGGAATCACATCTGCCCTCCTCCAGTCCTCGGTACCACCCATCCTCCCATGATTTGTTAAAAGGGTAGTCAGTGGTGTCACTAGTTCTACCCTTAGTTCTTTAAATTCTGGGATGAATCCCATCAGGCCCCATTGCTTTTCCACCTTCAGTTTTAAGAGTTCTTTCAGAACCCTTTCTTCTGTAAATGGGCGGTATCAACTTCTGTATCCAGAGTGTTATTACTGTTTGTTTTATGTACCTCCCTCTTCCTTTGTAAATACTGAGCAAAAATATTTGTTTAGTATCTCTGCCTTTCACAGTCTCCCTCTGCCCACCCTCCTCCCTTTATTAAGCCTCACTATCCCTCCCTTGGTCTTCCTTCGGCTCCCTGATGTACCTATAAAAGGTTTTATCCCCTTCTTAACTGAGTTGGCTATCTTTCCTCGGTGTGGGCCTTTGCTGTTCTGACTGCCTTCCCAGCCTCCTTTTGCTTTAACTGATACAGTTCTCTGTCCTGCTCCTTTCATGTTCCTTGTACTTCCTGAATGCTTTCTTTCTCTTGAACCTTCACTGCCACTTCCTTTGAGAACCATAGTGGTTTCTTACATCATCTTGTTTTGTTTATTTGCTTCACACAAAGGCTCGTTACCTCTGTGATGGCAGTTTTATTATTCCCCATTGTTCTTCCACCCCTCCTTCCTGCCCATTTGCTAGTGCATTCCTTAGGCACTCACCCATTTTAGCAAAGTCAGCCCTCCTAAAGTCCAGTACTTTTGTCTTTGTATGGCTTGACTCTATTGCTGTGTTTATTGTGAACCATACTGTTCGATGGTCGCTAGTTCCCAGATGGCTACCCACTTCTACATCTGTGATCCTCTCCATCTCCATTTGAGTATCAAGTCTAATATTGCTCCCTCTCGAGTGGGCTCCAGTACTAGTTGTCTAAGGCATGCCCCTGTAGGGCATCTAGAATAACTGCACTCTTGAGTGGCAGCTGCAACTGCACTCCAGTTAACATCTGGCATATTCAGATCACCCATCAGCAATATCTCCCTTTTCTGCCATTCTAAGTATACTTTCTATCATTTCCTTGTCCATTTCCTCCCCTGGAGAGGTCTGTATCAACCCTGTGCAGATTGTGGTGCCATTGCCTGTCTCCAAATTTACCCACAGTGCTTCTTCTCCTTCCTGTTTACCCTTTTGTTCTGTTGCTTTTATTCCTTCCCTTATGTAAAGAACTCCTCCTCCTCCTCTTTTACCCTCCCTGTCTCTCCTGTAGATAGTGTATCCTGGTATGTTTACGTCCCAGTCATGGTTTTGTGTACCATGTTTCTGTGACTGCCACGATATCCAGATGTTCCTCCTCCATCAAGGCCACTAATTCAGGAAGCTTGTTACCTAGACTATGGGCATTGGTACTCATTGCTCTCCATTTTTGATGGCTTTACCTTCTGTTGCAGCATCCCCCACTGACCGTTGTACCTTGGTCTTTTTCTCATTTAGTACAGATGTGACCTGTCACAGGTACACATCTGTAAGTGAAGACAACACATTGTAATCCAACAATTACACAATAGCCTCACACTTAAAAGGCAGTCAGTGTACCGACCCAAACCCACCCAGACATTATTAATGTTACAGTATTAGGTACCATATCTTAAGCAATGCACCTAACATATATAATTTATTTAGAAAGGGGCCTGTCTCAGTTTATTCTGTTGTTGAGACGCTGTTCTCCATAGTCCTCAGGGAAAAAAATCAGCACTGCTCCATCATTAACAGTATGTTGTCATAGTCACCACCCTCCTTGTTTTTGTGATTTTTGATCCCAGTGAAGGTGAATTTGTGCTCAGCTCTGTTTCTGGATTTCCAGACATGTACCACCAATGAATTTGTAAGATCCCTTTCTCTATAGCATGAATGTGCTTCCCAATCCTGGTCTTGAATGTTCTTTCGTTCTTCCCTCATAGAAACTGCCTGACTTACTCTGAGCCTGTTAAATGATGCATAAGTATTACAGGTTATTAACCCCTTACTTTTACTTCCGTTTGTCGCAGGATTAATACGGAACTTAGATGTTTTACTGTGGGGCAGTATTTACAGTTACTGCATTTGTAACAGTCTTCACCCTTCCTGACAGCCATGTATGTGGTTTGTCCGGTAGGGTTGTGCGAATGCACAATTATGCCCTTAATGTTTCTACCTCTGTGGTACACCACCCTGGGGCCATCAGTATCCAATTCCTGTGTCCCTGGTCCTTTTTTACCAAATGCCAATGCTTCCAAATAATACGAACATATGAAATTTGCCAGCAGATAAAGGTCTAGAGGTCTATCAAGTCTGCTCGAATGTGCAGCTAACACCCTATCTGCAGCTGCCCTCCCTTCCACCCTCCCCTTCATTAACCCTCCCCTTGTCCTGTCCCATCCTTGTTTGAGAGCAGTCCACTGTTCTACTACGCATACCACTTCAGCAGGTAACGCATTCCACCCAGCCACCACCCTCTCTGTAAAAAAGTGTCTCCTCATCTCCCTCCTGAACCTTCCTCGCTCCAGTCTCATATCATGGCCCCTGGTGGCCTCCCCTCACTTACTTTGAACAGCCCTCTGTACCCGTCTTGTTTATTCCTTTCATGTATTTAAAGGTTTCAATCATGTCACCCCTGTCTCTCCTCTCCTCCAGTGAGTACATGTTCAACTCCTTCCAACCTCCTCTCGTGTGATAAGTCTCCCAGCCCCTTGATCATCTTTGTGGCTCTGCGCTGCACCCCTCCAGTAACTCAATGTCCCTCTTCAGATATGGACGTCAGTACTGCACGCAGTACTCAGGTGTGGTCAACTAATGACCTATACAGTGGCAGAATCCCTCCTCCCTCCTCGAAGATATACCCTTGCAATACAATCCAGCATTTTGTTGGCCTTTGCAGCTGCCTTCCTACATTGTGCCAAGTTGTTCATTGACCTTGTAATGCACACCAGATCCTTCTCCTCCTCTGTCTGGGCTAGCTGCACTCCCCTAGCTGGTAACTCCTCCTTGGGTTCTTCATCCCAAAATGCAGCACCTTGCACTTTTGGCATTAAAGCCCAGTTGCCAGGTGTCTGACCAGGTTTCAAGCTTTGCCAGATCATCCTGCAACCCTGCCTTCCCCTAGGTCATCCACCACCACGCCTACCTTGGTATCATCAGCAAACAGACTGATCTTGCTCCTGATGTCCCATGACATGTCTGCAATGAATATCCCAAACATCACTGGTCCCAACACTGAGCCCTGTGGAACACCGCTCATCACTGCCCTTGGGTGTAGAGCTCCCCACCCACCACCACCACCACCCTCTGTTGCCTTCCCTGCAGCCAGTTTCCTACCCATCTCACCAGCTTTGCACCTGCTCCTGTGCCTAACTTCCTTCCCAGCCTTCCATGTGGCACTGAGTCGAATGCCTTACTGAAGTCCAGATACAGGACATCCACTGCATGGCCCCTGTCCAGTTGCCTAGTTACCCAGTCATAGAACTCCACCAGGTTGGTTTGGCAGGATCTGCCACGTATGAAGCCATGCTGTCTGCTATCCTATAGTCCTTTGGCCTCTGGGAGGGCCACCAGCCTCTCCTTCAGGATAGTCTCCATTAGCTTACCCATGATGGATGTGAGGCTCACTGGTCTGTAGTTTTCCCGGTTCATCCTTGGGGCCACTCTTGTGGAGGGGCACCACATGAGCCATCCTCCAGTCCTGAGGTGCACCCCAGATGTAGTGAGGCATTAAATAGGTCTGCCAAAGGTCCTGCAAGGACCTCCGCCAACTCCTTCAGTACCCTGGGGTGGATGCCATCTGGGCCTGGCACCTTGTCCACCTCAGTGCCTTCAAACCCTCTCGAACTCTGCTGTCCATGATTTCCCCATCTGTCACCACCCCCCCGCTTCTGCCATTTCTCCCACCTTGGGACACAATAATGGACACAATCTTGTGTGACTGGGGATTGTATGTGAACACAAAGGCTTTCTGCGGATCACATACATTATTTCTAACCTTTTCTTGTAGGAACTCCTACCTGGGTAACCTATCCACCTCTTCCTTGACTTTGAAAATAATTCCTTTATTATACCCCCTGCCCTGTAATCTCTCTATCAATTCACCTGCTGTAACCTGATATTGTTCCTCGTTACCACAATTCCTTTTGTTCTAATAAATTGCTCTTTGGAGGCTTGAAATCAGCAGTGCTCCTAGGTAGCCCTGAAAACAGGCACTTGTGCCTGAGTGGGCCTACCGGTTACCAAAGAGTAAAATAAAAATAAAAAAGAAACATGTCTAGGATGGCTGCTACTGGTCAATAGTAGTGTGTTGCGATCTGTGCATTTCTAAACAGATCAGTAGTGAGTCCCTTTACAATCTTTCATTATTATCAGGTCCAGGAAGTTCATTTGGGTTTGGCTAAAACACACACTGATCCTCAGGTTTGGATAGTTATTCTCAAGGAAGTTCACAAAGTCTAACAATTCTTCCTCTATTCCTTTCCAAACCATTAACACATTGTCTATAAAGCATTTCCATAAATCAGTTTTATGGAGAAATGGATTAATTTCCTTGTTCTGTATAGTCTCCCATTCACATTTCCCCATATATAAATTGGCATAATTTGCGCCAAAACTTCTACCATTGCCATTCCCTTTTCTGTAGAAAAGAAATTGCCTTGTAAAAAAAAGGTATTAAACTCAGCACAAACTTAGATAGCTGGATCAAAACTCCAGTGGGTGTATTATCTACAGGGCATGCATTGAGATAATATCACATCGCCTCAAACCATCTTGATGGGGAATATTGGGATGCAGAGAGGCTACATCAAGTGTGACTAACCAACTGTCAGTTTAATAGACAAATCCTAAGCTGGCTGGTGACACTGAGTGTTGAGGCACTGGGCCACACCTTGCACCATGCTGGCAACCCAGGTTTGGGAGTGGACTTGGGTCGCCGGGGGTCAGAAGGAGAGGAAGGATTAAGCATCCTGAGTACTGCTGTCCTCTCCTGGGGTGGGTATCTGAGGATGCCCTGCTCTGCAGTGGCCCCGGTGGAGGTACCACAGTAGCAGGCTACTTACAGGTGAGGCGGCTGTGGATGTCAATAAAATGCGCCCTTAGGCAGACAGCATTCATGTTCGTGCCTCATTAGGGATGTAACTAAGGTGGAAAACCCAATTCCTAAGGCGCATGGCGGGGCTGGGTGGCTGAGCCCATGTGCTAATACTGGCCCCAATCCCGACTTCCCTCTTCTGATACCGCCTCTCTCGTTCAGGGCCATGGGGGGACCCAGCACCCAATTCCTTGGTCGGGGAAGGGCACGTGGGCAGTAGAGGAGACACGGTCGATCCCGTTAGAGATGCCCAGGATGCCAGTGACCAGAGCAAAAAAATTGACAAAAAATTAATAAATAATAGACAAATCCTCCAACACCCAGAGATTGTCCCTGTGTCTTTAATGTGTGATGGTAGCCCTTTAACCAGATCTGAAATGTGGTAATCAACATACTTTGCAAGGGCTCAGTCAGTGAATTATTCCCAGAGACTATCTGTCTTCCTGGGGGATTAACTAAATCTTTGTGGCTCTTCAACACCAGTGCCCACCTCTTGCAATGTCAATGAATAGAGACTGACTGACTACGCTCACTGTGTGACTGTCACAGTGTAACAGGCTAGCCCTGCCCCCCAATTGCTTTGTTGGCTGCCCACACCCTTCCTCAACAGCGCTACAAATTGTGTAGCTCAGACTTTCTTATTTAACCAAAACCCCCACAGCCTAAATAACATATGCTGTCACTACTGAAGCAGGAGGCCCGCCACTCTGTCACCTAGCAACAACAAACAAAGGGTCTAAACGATCAAAAACACGTCACTGGTGCAAAACACAGACTGAAATGAACCCCTCATTCTCACATCCAGATAAGTATGACATCATTTAACGGGTTTCAGCAGCTAGCCCAGAGTAAGTGATACACTTTACCTTTCAAAGATGGGGGCAGAACTACAATATAAGAACATAGGGATTAAATAAGTTTTTATCATAAACATTATTTTAGTTTTAGACCTAGGCCAGCTATTGCAATAGTAGGAGAGTTTCCCTAGTGTCCTGGTCAACATTTACAAAGAGGCCATTTACCCCCCATGTGAATGGAAACAGATTGCCCAGCTCAATGTGCCTTTCCTAGTCAAATACTGTATTACAAATAAATAAAAATTACAAATAAGTATGCAGACCCTCTATCCAGTTAAAAACTGATGCTTATCAGTTAACTAATGAAAAACTAAAAGCCGACACGAGCAAAATGAACAGTTTTCATCAGGATACAAGTAGAGGGCAGAATTATTTTTCCCTTGAGGCATTTTAATTTCCCCGCTCCTTATAAAACAAAAAGTCTGAAAGTCATGACTTCAGATTTGCTTTCGTGGGTAAGTTTGAGACAGCATTTCTCTTGTGCCTTACTTCCTGTTATAATTACTTTCAGGCTTTGGATTTTCTCATCCTTTTTCAGAAACCTAGTTTATTTTTAGACAGAACGCACATAGACAGCTATAAATAAAGGAATTTGCGTGCACTAACCAACTTTTAAAACACTGGTCCAGAAATGCTATTGCATTGCTGGCAGATGTACAGATTGTGCACTGTAAGTGGCAGTAGTAAATGTAATCATTTGTAACAAAATACTCCGTATTAAATACAGTTAATTTTGAAGTGTACTGTAGTGTACTTTGGCCACTGCTGCCTGTTCCCCGAGTTCACAAACTATAGCATTCTGATGGAAGCAACATAGTTTCATGTTAGCCACAACAGTTTTCTGTGTTGTTCCACATTTTCACTTGGTATTCATTTACTGCTGGGTTATCCATGCTTACCTGTTTAGGGGTCAGCACACTCCAAAGCTGTGACAAAGCTATGACATCATCATAGAACCCTTGGCTTCACCTCATTCTGACTCATTTAGCTTACAGTCCCTAGTGTGTTGTCCAGAGGGCAGGCAACATAGTTGGGCACCCTCCTGTTTGAAGACTTTCTTTGAAACCTTTGTTGTTTTTCCCACCATAGTAACTCTCAGCAGAGAATTCTGTTTATTTTACAGACAACATTTCTTAATTTAAATCATGCCTGTTGTTTGCTTAAGTGTCTGCTGCTTTATTCTCAAAATCCTGTCAGAGCGAGCCAGGGTGTTTTGCCGTTTTGAATGAATTCTTTAAAATGCTGCCAAGGGTGTAAGATAGGGAGGCAGTATAGCGCAGTGGTTTAAGGCTGTGAGCTGCAAATCTGGTGACATCCAGCAGACCAGACCTGGGTTTGAATCCACAGCTTTCACTTACATACTGTGTGACCCTGAGCAAGTCCTTAACTTTCCTGTGCTCCCAGGTCGCGCCTGTAAAAAGCTTTCGAAGCAGTGTCTAATCCTGGTTAAACAACTAAAAAAAAAAAAAAGATACATGTTAAGGAGCTGCTGATACAGTAGTTGGTACTTAGCTGATTCTGTGTCAGAACATAAATATATTTTGGTAGCCATCTGTATGTTTTCTTAAAATGAAGGTTAATACTCTTTTAAATGTTTTTCTTCTGCCACGGGATCGCTGGCCACTCTGTATTAGATTTGCCCCCCAGAACTGATGACGTGCTGATGTCAAGTCAAGAAATTAGTGTGACATGGTGTACTGGCAGCCCTTAGAGTGCTAATGGAGTTCTGTGGGAGGATGCGATGAACCCAACAAATTAATGAGTTTATGATGTCCTCTAAAAATATTTTCTTAGACTTTACAAATTTTGTTCAGGATGTGGACTGGTGAACTTTATTATATCCTTTTCCTAAAATGATACTTTGTAGTGAAAAGAGAGCGGCTGAAGATTCCCAACCTCCTCTAGTTTTTCTGTGCTGTACACTAGTGAAGCGAAGTGCCACCAGACATCTTTCTCTATGAGTTTATTCTGTTTAAACAGGTGTTTTCATTGTTGTTTTCTAATTAAGAGTTACTGAACTGCCTGGACTTGGTTTGGGACTAATTCATGCAGTACGACTCAATCTGACTTATAACCAAACGTATATTTCACTCCATCCTCTAAATTGCATACAAAAATAATTTGCGTTAATTTTGATTGTTGTGTTACAGGAGGGTGGAGATATTAAATTGGGAGGGATATAATAGCAACCACTCTGGATAGGATGAGGCTATACTGTGTGTCATGTTAGGAAGGCTGCAGAACCTGCTTGTGTAAGATAAGGAGTATACTGCTGGTGAGGAGTATGTTTCAATACTGGAAGGGTGTTATCGTTATCAGCTACATGAGGGCAGCACACAGCAGTAACTAGAGCCTAAGGGTGCTCTTGTACAGCTGTGCTCACCACAAGTGTTTACAGAGGATTATTGACTCTCCACATCAGCAAAGAATGAGTTAAAATAAACAGGCTCTTACTGCTAGCACCAGCTCATTTGCAGAGCTTCAAGATGTATATAGATTCCTATATTTTAAATGGAAATCGAGCATTCTACAGAAGTTTTTTTCCATAGACTTGAATTGGTTACATGGGAAAACAGCAAATCAGCTTTCATGGAAATAATATAATGAAATATATGTGCAGACTGTACTGGAATTACAAGGGAAATGCTACACCAATTTGGGAGCATTGCTTTTGGTGAGGATCTGCTACCTGAGTCATGAAGTCAGCAAGGCAGCAGCTGCAGATAATGTGATGAGAAGTAAAAGACAGACAAACCCTGCTACAGATCAAGGCATCGAGGCACCCTTAGCCCAGGCAATCGAGTGGTTGAACAGGTGGAGTTGTGTCACAGCAAAACCTGGCACATCTACTAAGTGGTCTTTAAGATCAAAGGATACTACTGGCACATCCCTAGCAGACAGACACACTCAGTCAAACAGACACACTGACACACACCCATGAATAGAAAGCTGCGGGCCAATCACTGTCTGCAGATAAACAAAAGCAGAAGGCAGCTCGATCATCACCTCTCCCATTACTTCTTTGTGCTTTGAATGTAACAAATCCTCCCCTTCTCCGGTACACTGCCAGCTGAAGCTCCCTCACCATCCATGAAATGAAACCTTCTTGCATGCCGCAGCTGTTCAGTAATCAGGGACATTACTGCTTTTGGACTCAGACATGTAATATGGCCCTTCTACATGCAACAGTTCTTTACTGAAGGGGCGGGTTGGCTCTCTCCAACTGGGGCTGAGCTGGGGGTAGCTAAGTGTAGGTGTGTGGTCCATATTCGTTTGTGTTCCCTAGCTCCAGGACCCTTGCGAATCACCAACTCTACAAAACAATGAAAAGTAAAGGTTTCAATTTCAGACATCCATTTCTGGTGTTTTTATTAATCTTGCAGGTTGTAATGGATTAGATGTTAATAAAATCTCAGCTTAAATCAGCAACTGTCTCACACAGATGTGCCAGACTTCAGTGCCAGTCAGTTTACCGACTTGGCGTCAATCACGACCATCTCCGTTGCCAACAACACACTGGATGACTGTGAGCTGCGTATTCATACACGGTCAGTAAAATGAAAATAAAACCTTTACTTTTCCTTTTTGTTTTGCAAAGTCAGTGATTCAGTTATGTCAAGGGTCCTGCAGCTGGGGAAAACAGTGGATTGAGGTACAGAAATGATGTCAGATGCTCTTTAAAGATCTTGCTGTCCTGGTCTGAATTTAGCCTGGTGCCCAGTTTGGTTTTTATTTTCCCTTTTCAGTTTTTCCTTTAGGTTGTCTGCTTGCAGACTTTAGAGCATCTGCTCAAAATAAGGGTTCCTGTCAAAAAAAAACAAAAGGCATTCTGCTCCATTTTCTTCATAGTCAACAAGAAATCAGAAAAGTTCCATCCAGTCCTAGATTACTTCAGTCTGAACCAGTTTGTCACCTGTCTGGTTCAGGATGGAGTCTCTGAGTTCAGTCATTGTGGCAACAGTTTTTGTCACCTGTCCAGTTCAAGATGGAGTCTCTGAGGTCATTGCATTAAACCGACTGGTAGTTCCAATGCTTAGCATTCAGATTTGTCAGTTACATCAGAAATTTCTCAGATTTGCCATATGAGAGCAATACTTTCAGTATCCGGTCCTTCCTTTGAGTGTGCCTTCACCCCAAAGTGTTTATGAAAGTCCTAACAGTCGTGGTGGCTCTCCTTCAGTGGGAAGGATGCCATATTTATCACTGTCTGACGGTTTCTTGATCTGGGTGAATTCAGAACAGTTGGGTGACTGTTAGTCTACAAATTTTTCAGATCCTGGAGGAGCATGAGTTGGATAGGGAACCATGTGAAGAGCTCCTTCAGCCTTCTCAAGCTCAGAAACACCTCCAAGTATGCTTTTGGACAGTCTCAGCAAGGGTGTTTCTTTCACAGAGCAGAGCCAGTAACATTATTGAACACATTTGGCAAGGCAGGGTGCACAAGCTGGGTCATGCCATCCCACTGGTGTCTTCCAGTTTTAGGTTTAATGACCACTGCCATAAAGGTGGAGTTCCTGAGGATATCTCCTTAGAGCCATGATACATTGGATTGTAAGCGGTGGCATCAGGACCTCATAGGAATATTTTATATGATAGAGGTGCTCACATTGATCTGAATATGTGAACGGCATCTGTTTCACCTACATAACTTGGGTGGGACACAACCACTTCTTTTCTCTTGCCATCGAGAGAGTGAACTTCATACCAATGTAAGCTGTTTTTCAGTTTTTGTTTTGTTAACAGATTTGTTTTTTTTCTGGTGGCTACTCCTTTGGGAAATTTCATATGCTGCTGTATGTTGTCACCAGTTAAGGTGTTTTATTCAGCCATTGTCGTGTGGAAGGAGGATATATCAAGAGGACAATCAAGAATTGTGTGTGTGCTGTTTAGGCCTAGCCCATGATGTGAAAAACTGTGACTTCTGCCAGGATTTTACCATGCTGCACACAGACCCATTGAAAGCTTCAAAGCCTTTTTTTCCTTCAAATAATTTTGCACCTTCATGTTCAGCAGGGCAGATATACTGCCATCTTGCTGTATCAACCATCATGTAGCATGGACAGAGAATTTACCCATTTACTTTTACCCCACCCTTGCTTCTAAGAGTTTTCTCATCCCTTGGAAACGTTGACATTGGACCAAAGAGCAGTACTTCCTCCCTGCCACAGGACAGCGCCCGTTAGGATGTCCATTCGCCTTCCTCAGCCAGCCCCAGATATTCCGGGCTTGTTCCTGAACCGAGGTCTTGGCATTGCAAACAGTAACACTGCCGCTGCACCAGTTTCCCACAAAGTTGTACATTCCACTGAAACCCACTAGTTAGACATAGCCGACTGTGGAAAAGGGGTGCATCAAAGTTATCGTCCCAGTCAGATTCTTTTCCCTCGAATGAGAGCCACTAGTTAGGTTATTCATCATCAGTGAGTCAATGTGGTTCCCCAACCCACTAACAATCCAGATCCCCCACTCTCCTCATAGGGTGGTAAATACAGAGATTCATCCAGTATTGTCACTGTCAGAATGCAGTCCAGCAGAAGACTTGAATCCAATTCCAGAGGTACCACAGCTTCCTACCTGGACTGTTGGAACTGCATCAGCAAGCTCCATCTGGTCAGTACCGGATAGCAGTGGCAGCTTTGCTGCCATTCCAGGTGCAGTTCTGGCAGAATTCATCTATTTGATAAAGAGATTGCTGCTTTTTGTGCCTCAGGGTTTCCTCAGCTGCCTCCTTAAATGCTATTGACTGGACCTGCTGAACCTCCACGTTGCAGTCCCAAGCCTCGCCACCCCCACCCTCCACCCCTGAGGAAAAGGAGAATAAGGGCTACAATCTTTTTTTTTTTTTTTTTTTGCAATTTAAAGTTTATTGATATTTTAACTTACAGAGGACAACACATTACAAATGATGCAGTACAATTCCAGATTGAACAAGCTGTAAATTGTGTCCTCCCTCTCCCTCCCCTCCCCAACTTGAAAGGGGCTACAATCCTGGCCTCTAGGGAGAGGAGGTGGAAAGGGAGAAGAGGCTGGTCTCCAGCCCCCGGGTTTAGAAGATCTGTCTGACTCCATTGTGTTCTCAGGCTATAAAAGACACGGTCCCATATAGGCCCCATTCTCCCCAGAGGACCCCACCTTCCAGGCCCTAATGAGGCAAATCCAGGCAACTTTGAGTTTCTCCTAGCAGAAGAAAATTCTTCTAAACAGAATCTGTGTGATTTTCTGTAGATGGAAAGTGCCTCCTCCAAGGTCAACCCTCCAATTCATATTGCACTGGAGGACACTACTCTGATCGCCTGACACAGGCTCAGAACCTTGACTGCCATCCCTAGGAAAACAGACAAACACTGTCTGGTTCCTAAGAATAAATAAAATATTATTTTACTCAGCCTGAATGTAATTTGGTGGAATTATTGCTCCACATGACAGGTCTCAGGACCCCCAAAGGAAAAGCAGCAGTCCTCTTGACAATAAGTCCAGAAAACTGGACATCATGAGCACATGCGTTTTGCATTGGCCTCCCACGGCTTGTGCTTTGCTAATTACCAAGCATAGCTGACCATGTATCAAAACTGCATGTGGAAAGAGTTGTCTGCCTGACTGGAATCTGAAGGCAGAAACCCTCACTTTTATGTCTTGAGGTTCTGGTGCTGGTAAACATCTCCTAAGATAAGTTTGTGACACCTCAGACTCTGCAGCCAGGGCAGCCACCTCTGGCATTTATTTAAGATGCCACACCTATATCTGGGTTGCAGATTTTCCCAGGATGTGCAGCAGTCAGTCCTGACCCCCTTTTAGGGGCGCAAAGCTGTTTGGCCTGGAGGTTGACTTCACTCATAATAAAATTGGGACCTCAAAAACTCTGTGAGGACTGTTTGGTCCTTGGTGCCTAACAACCCCAGCATGGCCATGGAGGGCTCCATTCATAGGAGCTCTGCAACTAACCTTGCCATGGTCAGTTATGGAGTTCCAGCCCCCAGAAGCAGCAACAGCAGCAGCAATTTATAAGGGCCCCTACAAACCCCCTAAGGAACATGGACAAGGGACCATTAGCCATTACCTGCCCCCTTCTGAATGCCTACCCCCATCAGACCTCCCCATTGGGAACCTGTTTTTCGGAGGGAACTCTCTATTTTGTCCCACTGGCTGGCAGTGACCACAGACAGCAGATGGATATCGTCCAACACGGATATGCCATAACAATATCACTACCCGCTGACACCACCCAGGCGCTGCCTCTACACTGTCAAGCTCTTAACTGTACTGAGGTAAGAGGTTCTGGCTTTACTGCCCAAACAGACCACTCAACTGGTTCCCTATGGGAAGTAAACCAGGATTTTATAAGTACTTCCCATGCCCAAGAAGAATGGGGCTTCTGGCTTATTCTGGACCTCAGTCTGCATACTGGGCATGTGATGTACAAAATATTCTGCATGCTGTCTCTGGCCACCCTCCCTGTCTAGTTAACTGCACACTTTGGATATGCTGGAGACTACCGACACATAAAAATCAGGTGCCATAGACAGTTCCTCAGAGTTTACCTTTAGGGTAACAGTACCACTAGGTCTTGCCCTTTGGATAGTCTTCACTACCACATGTCTTTACAATGTGTTTGCTGTGGGGAAGCAGCACTGCACTGGGACTAGCCCTTTGTTGTCTCATACCTGACCAACTGACTCCTTACAGGACCTTTGACAGCGAAGGGAAGCACACTTGCATCACACTAGGCACCTGCTGGACAGTCTGAGCATGCTAATAAATGTAGAGAACTCTGTTCTAGGATTGTGGATTCCTTTCAGTAGCCACACTCTGGCAGTTCTGTTCGAGACAGCAGATTCATCAAGAAGTCCTCTGGCTATGCTGCTACCACCTGCCCTGTGACATCAGATCTTTCTTTCCGCTGGAAGAGATGGGTCTCTCCTTTGCAGCTCTGCATGTGTAGTAGGAATTAGTTTTTCAAGTACTTTATTTGGTTAATCTTTAGTCTGTCAGATTAAAAGTTACTCGAGAGTCAGGTTTTAAATTCTGCATTTGATGCATGCAGAAAATGTTGGCCATGGATCCACGTGACATGTGCATTCAAACCCCAGGAATCACTCTGTATACTTAACTAATGCAGTCAGCCTTCAGTGCTGAGAGAGAATGGACCCACAAAACAAGGCAGGTAGTAGGGTAAACACTGAGGTACAGAGCTTGACAGAGCCCAGGACAGGGCAAATGGAAAATAGACAAGGGCAATAAGAGCAGGGATGGGGTAAAAGGGATGAAGCCAACATTAAATGGAGGGCAGTGAGTACCAATGCCCGTAGTCTGGGAAATAAGCTTCCAGAGCTAGTAGCCCTGATGGAAGAGGAATACTTGGATATTGTGGCAGTCACAGAAACATGGTACACGAGAACCATGACTGGCATGTCAACATACCAGGGTACACAATCTACAGAAGGGACATGGAAGGTAAAGAGAGGTAGAGTAGCTCTATACATAAGGGAAGGGATCAAAGCTACAGAACTAAAAAGTAAAGGGGAGGACAAGAGGCACTCTGGGTCACCTTGGAGACAGGGAATGGCATCACAGTCCACACAGGGTTGTATACAGACCCCGTCTCATGGGGAGGAAATGGACAAGAAAATGATAGAGGGCATTCTCAAAATGGCTGAAAAAGGGAGATACTGTTGATGGGGGACCTGAATATGCCAGATGTTAACTGGGCGACATGGACTGCAGCCACATCCAAGAGCAGGGTCATTCTCAATGCCTACAGGGGGCATGCCTTAGACAGCTAGTGGTGGAACCCACTCGGGAGGAGCAATATTAGACCTGGTACTCTCAAATGGAGAGAGGATCACAATTTAGAAGTCAGTAGACATCTGGGAACAAGCGACCACTGCACAGTGTGCTTCACAATAAACACAACTATGGAGATAAGCCATACAAAGACAAGGATACTGGACTTTAGAAGGGCTGACTTTGGCGTAATGGTTGAATACCTGAGGAATGCATTAGCAAATGGCCAGAAAGGAGGGGTGGAAGAACAATGGAGAAAAATCAAACTGCCATCATGGAGCAACAAGCCTTTGTGTGACACAAATAAAGAAAACAAAGCAGAATAAAAACCACTGTGGTTCTCAAAGAGGTGTCAGGGAAGGTTAAGGAGAAAAAGGCTGCATTCAGAAAGTATAAGGAATCACAGAAGGAGCACAACAGGAACTGTATCAATTAAAGCAGAAAGAAGTGGGAAGGCAGTCAGAAAAGCAAAGGCCCAAACGAGGAAAAGATAGCCAACTCAGTTAAGAAGGGGATACAACCTTTATAGGTACATTAGGGAGCATAGAAAGGTTAAGGGAGGGATAGTGAAGATTAATAAAGGAGAGGGGAAGTGGGCAGAGGAGACAGTGAAAAGGCAGAGATACTGAATGAATACTTTGCTCAGTATTCACAAAAGAAGAGGAGGAGTTACCTAAACCAAACAATAGAAGCACTCTGGGTAGTGGGGTTGATGCCAGTCCATTTACAGAAGAAAGAGTTCTGGAAGAACTCCTAAAATCTCAAGGTGGACAAAGCAATGGGCCTGGCAGGATTCACCTAGAATCCTAAAAGAACTAAGGGAGGACCTAGTGACACCACTAACCACACTTTTTAACAAATCATGGGAAGATGGGGTGGTACCTGAGGGACTGGAGGAGGGCAGATATGATTCCTCTTCACAAAAGTGGGAGCAAGGCAGAAGCAGGAAACTACAGACCTGTTAGTTTGACCTCAGGGTGGGGAAATGATGAATCACTTCTGAAAGAAAGAATTGTTAAGTACCTAGAGGCCAAGGGCAACAGAACCCAAAGCAGCATGGATTCACAGCAGGAAGGTCATGTCAGACAAGTCTAATTGATTTCTTTGACTGGGTGACCAAAGTAATAGACCAGGGAGGGGCTGTGGATATGGTCTACCTAGACTTTAGCAAGGCATTTGACACAGTCCTAAAAGATTAATAATCAAGTTAGCCAGCCTGAGAGTGGGTCCCAGGGTGGTAGCCTGGGTAGCAAACTGGCTGCACAACAGGACACAGAAGGTAATAGTGAATGGAACACATTCTGAAGAAAGGGGGTTACTAGAGGTACCTCAGCGCTCAGTACTGGGTCCAGTCCTCTTTAACATCTTTATAGGTGACATTGCAGAGGGTCTGGAAGGAAAGGTATGCCTCTTTGCAGATGACACAAAGATCTGTAACAGAATTGATACACAAGGAGGGGTAGAAAGGATGAGAAGGGACTTGGCAAGGTTGTAGAAATGGTCAGACATATGGCAACTTAGATTCAATGCAAAGAAGTGCAAAGTAATGCATCTGGGAAATAAAATCCAGGAGAAGAGTACACAATAGCAGGGAGGTACTAACAACAGCAATAATGGAAAGGGATCTGGGTGTAGTCATATCAGATGACATAAAGGTGGGTAAGCAATGTGAGAAGTCAGTAAGGAGAGCCAGGGGATACTGGGATGCATAGGGAGGGCATCACAAGTAGAAAAGGGAAGTGGTTATCCTTCTGTACAGACAGTTGGTAAGACCCTATCTGGAGTACTGCGTACAGTTTTGGAGACTTCATCTACGCAAGGACATAGACAGGATGGAAGCAGTCTGGAGGAGGGTAACTAAAATGGTGCAGGGTCTACAGCAGAAACCATATGAAGAGAGACTGAGAGAGCTTAATATGTATACCCTTGATGAAAGGAGGGACGGGGACATGATAGAAACTTTTAAGGACCTCAAGGAATCAGCACAGTCCAGGAGGGTAGCATCTTTCAGAAAAAGAGATGTGTAAGAACAAGGGGGCACAATTTAAAGTTAGAGGGAGGACGGCTCAGGGTAAAGTGAGGAAATTATTTTCATGGAGAGAGTGGTGGATGCATGGAACAGTCTTCCTGGAGAGGTTGTGGGGTCTGAAACAGTGTGGAATTCAAACATGCATGGGACAGACTAGTGGGGGTTGCAGGAAGTAGGCTGTTGGTTAACTAGAATCTGCAGCTTATCCAATAGGTAGGAAATGGGCAGACTGGATGGGCCAAGTGGTCCTTATCTATCGTCAAAGTCTATGTTTCTATGTATGTAAATGATGGAACTCTCATTGGCTCGTGCCAATTTCAGACTGCTGCCCTAGTAATCGCTGCACTCTGAAATGCTCAGATTCATTCTCTGCCTGCCAGTTCGGATGCCTCGAGAGCTCTCTCAGCTTCCCTAGAAAGTGATTTGTTCTAGAAATAATTTGTGCTTTTATTATTGTTTTATGATTGCCATCCCTATTTCAGGTATTTAGTATAGTTTTAGTGGGTTTTGTTGGGTTTTAGTGGTCCTTCATGGTTCCACAGAACCATGGGGAACCGCTGTCCATGTGGTGATTTTCCACTAATTTTGATTATTTTACTATTTAGCACTCTGTTCCATCTGGGACCATAGCACTATTTTTATTTAACTTTGTTTAGTATTTGCCGGTTCCTTTTCCTGTCAGGAACTGAGCACCTTGGTCGGTTCTGCTGTATTTTCTCCTGTGGGAGCCAATATTTTTCTGGATCATATTTAAAACTCTTGTTTGCGGTTTGGGAGCGTACCATTTTCATTGGGTATTTGCTGTTCCTGACACTAATGTCAGAAATGCCTAAGAAAAATGGACAGGAGCCAGCTGTTTTTAAAACTGCACTGATTGTTGGCAAATAGTAGCCAAAGTGGATAGGCATGATTTGTGTATAGCCCGTCTGGGTACTAGTCATATATTTGTAAACAGTTATATTTGCAAAACTTTCTGCCCTAAAACTCTCAAGAAAAGGACCAAGAAACTTGAAGAGATGGCTATCTCTGCTTCTCCTAAAACCTGTGGAGAGACTTCCTCCTCAAAAAGATAAAAGTAAGAAACGGTGGAAAACCCACCAAGAAAGACTCTTCTAAAACAAAAGACCAGGGAACCGGCCTCAGAACTGGTTCCTGCAAAAGAAAACATAAAGAAAACATACCACTGCACCTCCTGCTGAAAAGCAAAGGAGCTCTCAGTGGAGTACACCAACAATGCCCTCTGCGGAGAAGTGCCATAGCCCTGCAGGTATTTCAGGCCCCTCCAGGCTGTCGGTCCTTGGCTCCTCCCTCAGTTCCTCCGGTTCCTCTGGTTCCTGCTTGGTTCCCATTTTGCAGGAACCAGCCTATTGTATGAGGAACCAGAGAAAGAGGAGGTGGGGAACCCATTGAGCCAGAAGTCTTCCCGGAGCAGGACTTTGGTACCGCCCCCAGGGGCTCAGAGCTCATAATCTTTTTGTGAGGCAGATGGTAGACACCCTCAACCTCTCTATGCAGGAGTCAGTTGAGGATGAATAAGTCCTGGATATGATGGGTTGTACACCCACAAAAGACTGCTACTGCCGTCAGTAAATCCCTTAAAAGGCAGTGCTGAAAATTCTGCAGACCCCTACTTCAGCACCAGGGGTGGACAGGAAAGTAGATAAAAAGTACAAGCTGGACAGATCTAATGCTGACTTTTATTTTCTCACCTAATCATAAGGGAGTGGTACAGGCTGCTGCGTGTCATAGGGCTGGGGTGCCTTTGGCTTCCCATCCCTCCCACCCCAACAAGGACTCTAGGAAAATAGATGCCATTGGCAAGAAAGGGTGCATGGCAGCTTCACTCTTTGTCAGGCAAACCAATTATATAGCTTATGCAGCTCAATACCAAAAGCCCTGTGGACAACAGTGCTGGCTATGTCAGCCAAGATTCATGGGGAAACAGCAGTGGCTCTAGCTGAGACCACCAGGTCAGCTTTAGATGCCACAAAATATCAGTTCCATATGGCAGTAGATGCCAATAACAGTGCTGTCAAGCTCATGGTCTTACAGTCTCAATGAGGAGCTTTGCCTGGCTTAGAGCCACAAACCTCTTTCAGGATACCCAGGCAAAAGCAATGGATTTCCCCTGTGAGAATAATTATCTTTCTGGGGATAAAACAGAGGCCTACGATAAAGGTGGAGTAGTACAAGGTCACCTATAGAAGTAATGTGGCCAAAGAAAGACCCTCCACTTCCTGTAGGTCCCAGGCTGGGGAGGCAGGGGTGAGGGATCGTACTCCAGGCCTTTCTTACAGGCTCAAGCCCTGCCAGACTACAAGCAGACCAGAGGGTACATCAGGGTGGGGCAGAAGGGCAGTGAGACATGCTGAGCCCAGCCCCAGGCCAAGGCTCCACGAAACAGAACCCCTGACATGTTTATACAGGTTGCCTCCCCTAACAGTAGGTCGCAGGCTGGCTCACTTTCTCCAGGCTTGACAGTCCACCATCACAGGCAAGTGGGTCTTGGGCGTAGTGAGCCAGGGTCTGTCTCTATGCTTCAAAACACTCCCCAAGTTAAGAAGCAGAAATATTTCTCCAGTCACCCATCAGAAAGGTGCTTCTGGAAGTAGAAGTTGCCAGCCTTTTGCTCATCAGAGCAGTGGAACCTGTCCCTCTGTCCCACAGGACAAGAGGTTCTACTCAGGTATTTCCTAATACAAAAGAAGAATGGGACTGGCGACCCATACTAGATCTTAGACTCCTGAAGAAGCATGTAACAAAGCCAAAGTTCAGAATTGTCACCCTGGCTATGATAATCCCACACTCCAGCAGGGGGACTGGCTGGCATCATTGGACCTCAAGGATGCCTATTTCACATCCCAATCTGACCCAGCCACAGAAAATACCTGAGGTTCAGACTTCCCTCAGCTCTTTATCAGTTTGCAGCCATGCGTTTGACCCTAACCTCAGTCGGTAACCTGTGAGGTGGGCGCATGAGGAAGGAGTGCCGATCCGTTCTGATGACTCCTTCCGAGCGCAATCCCCATGGCGATGGGGAGAGTAGAAGCGACCAGATGAGGCTCTGCGAGCCGGTGGGCGACAGGATGTCGCTATGGGTATGCGCAGCGTGGGAAGTAGGAGAGCGGCGTGGGCTGGGAGGGGTGGAGAGGCTGTGGGGGTGGTGCTGTGGTGGCTGACCAAGCTGCGTCATGGCATCAGGGGTTGGTGAGTGGATGTGGTGGGAGAGGTACCAGGTTCGGGTCAGGCGCTGGTGCAATTTTATACAGCCAAACCTTTTTTTTTCCCTGCTTTTTTTCCCCAAACAGCACCCCCTGGAGTTGAGAATCCTTAAGTAGGGGTGTGGGGACCAGGGGTAAAATAGAAAGCAGTAACATAATGTCCTGGTACCGTTGTCTTGAGGTGCGGGGTTGTCGGAGTGCCGAAAATGTTTCGCACTCTGACTGAGTGATAACGCTTTTAGGCGTTTGCCATTATCACATAAACCCACCTCAGCCCCAAGGGCATTTACAGAGTGCCTAGCTGTAGCAGTGGCTCACTTGAGAAGGCATAGGGTCACAGTGTTTCCTTACCTAGATGACTGGCTAGTCGTAGGACAGTTCCTCAGCACACCAGAGACTCCTTGCTCTAGTTCAGAGCAATCTGGAATCTCTGGAATTTTTGGTAAATGCAGAGAAGGCCCAAGTAGAGCCTGTTCAGGTGCTGGGCTTCATTGGAGCAGAGTTGGACACCCTACAAGGAAGGGCATTCCTGCCCCAGGGCAGGGTAAACAGTATCCCAGAGTTGGCAGGGTCTTTCAAACTGAACAGACCTAGGCCTGCAAGACACTTCCTGCAGTTGCTAGGCCACATGGCAGCAGTCACAGCCGTGGTACCAGGCTCAAGATTTCAGATGAGGGACATTCAGTTCTGCTTAACATAACATAATAATGTATTGATCAGCAATAGCCATTTCAAAATATAAAAACTTACACAGCATTGCAGTACATTCATCAAAATAACACAATGCATTACTATTTTGTACACAATAATCCATCTAAAAGTCCCTACATGGGACTATATGTAAAACCATTGTATAAATACATAATTACATATTATTGTGAGAAGAAATAGCATATAGTGTCTATACGTCAGTTTTATCAAACTCCTAATACCCTTATGTATCACATACGGGTATAGTAGATGGTGTCTATACATAAATTTTGCGAAATCCCATAACTCCACACTTTATATGTGAAAGGTTAAAGTATACCTTAGATGACCAAAATTAGGATTTTATAGCAATGCCTCATCTATTTATCAAGATAGCAGCATTCCTGTTCTTTTTCCCATATTTTAACAATTGCAGTTAAATATAATGCCAGATCTGAAAGAACTTCTGTATTTTCTGCATTAAATAACAGATCCAGCAGAAACCTGTCAGGTA
Source organism: Neoceratodus forsteri (assembly GCA_016271365.2). Lineage (NCBI taxonomy): Eukaryota > Metazoa > Chordata > Ceratodontiformes > Ceratodontidae > Neoceratodus > Neoceratodus forsteri. The sequence continues at coordinate 1,089,114,760 of CM057459.1, forward strand.
TATTACAAGTTGCTAGATATTTACCCAGGTATTTTCTTCTCTGTTTATCATACCATGGCCATCTCAATGTTACATGCTTGAGATCTTTTATCTCATGAAGAATATAATGCCACAGTCTAGATGCAGTTTGATCTCTATTGTATCTAGCCTCTAGCACATTACTTGCAAAGATTTCAAATCTATATCCATTTAGGGCTCACTGCTCTCAAGGGAAGGATCCTCTGGCCAAGCTGGTACCTGTTTCAAAAACTCTTATACAGGCCCTGCAGTGGTGGATGGACAGGAGGAAACTCCTTTCCCAATGGAAAACCCCTCACTAGTGCTCACTACAGGCGTCTCCCTCTTGGGAAAGGGGCACACATGCTTCGACCTCCTGCCAGCGGTACATGGTCCCCAGGAATCACTTCTGCACATTAATCTGTTACGCTCACAACAGTATACCTGGCTCTTCAGTCATTTGCACCTCAGCTAGTGGGCAAGGTGGTGCAGATTGGAACAGACAACACAACCACCATGTATTACATCAACAAGCAGGGGGCACCAGGTCAACCTTGCTGTGCACAGGAAGCTATGAAGGTCTGGAACCTGGCATACTCCCTGCAAGTCTCTGTCCACCATCCATCTACAAGGCAAGGGCAACATTCTGGCAGATTCCCTCAGCAGGATCAGCCAGAATCTTCGTGAATGGTCCATAAACACACAGGTGCTACAGTCAGTGTTCAGAAGGTGGGGTACACGAGAGCTAGATCTCTGCCTCCCAGACAGCTACCAGCTGCCACAGTTCTGCTGCCAGCCTCCAGGCAAGGGGACTGTGCCACTGGATGCCCTAGCATTGGATTGGTCAGGCAGATTTCTTTATGCCTTTCCTTCCTTTCCTCTTCTGCTCAGGGTTCTGATAAAACTCAGGATACAGCCAGCAGCAATGATCCTGATAGCACCAGATTGAGCGAGACAGCCTTGGTACTCACTCCTGTTGGCCCTGTCAGTGGCAAATCTGATTCACCTCCCTCAGGGGCACAATCTGGTAACATCCTCACAGGAAGGATACTGTGTCAGCCTCAAGTCCCTTCACCTCAGGGCTTGGTTCTTGAAGACTTAGAGTTTGCTAGTCTGCACTTCTCAAGAGGTCCTGAATGTCCTTAGGGGTTCTCAAACCTCAACTAGGAAAACTTATGCTTCCAAGTGGAAGAGATTTTCTATATGATGTTGCCACAAAGGAACCCACCTGCTACTGCTGGGTTGTCAGTCCTGTTGGACTATATGACCCTCTTGAATTTACTAGGCCTTAGGCCTTCTACATTGAAGGTACACCTGGCTGCAGTCTTGGCATACATTTCAGCCGGTAAAGATAGGTCCTTGGCATCTCACCCTGTCTTCAGGATGTTTTTTAAAGGTCTCCTTTATCTTCACTCTCCCTTGAGGGAGCCAGTGCCTGCCTGGGATCTGAACATTTGCATTGCCAGGCTAATGGAACCCCATTTGAGCCATGGCAGCTGCAGAGATAAAGTATGTTACCTGAAAAGCTGTTTTCCTAGTAGCCATTACTTTAGCTAGAGCAGAGTAAGCTTCAGGCCCAGTGCACAGATCTGAACTATATCTCTTTCCAGAAGGATAAGATGGTACTCTGGACTAATATGAAATTCCTACCTAAAGTCGTCTCAGATTTCCACTTGAATCAGTCTTTTACATTGCTAGTCTTTTCACTGCCAACTGCAGCTCAGGAGAGCAGAGATTGCATAGCCTGGCTTTTAAGAGGGCAGTTAGCCACTATCTTGAGAGGACCAGGTCTATAGGCCAGAGGTTACCCAGTTGTTCCTCACCTATGGGGAAATGGGTAGAGGTAAACCAGCATCTAGAAGAACCATTGCACGCTGGATAGTGGCCTGCATTCAGTTCTGTTACAGCAGAGTTTGTAAGCTCCTCCCCGGGCCTCAGGCGTGCTCTACCAGAGCACGGCTGCAGCAAGGACATACCCTGCTGGAAATTTGCAAAGCAACTCTATGGAAAACTGTCCACACATTCACCAAGCACTATTGCAAAGACATACAGTCTAGAAATGACACGAGGTTTGGCACAGCAGTTCTGCACAGCCTTTTTTCCCAACAGGTTCTCTGCCCTACCTCCAAAGGTACTGCTTGGTAGTCTGCATTAGTTAAGCATACTGGTGATTCCTTGGGTTTGAGAAGAAAAATTACTCACCATAGTATTACGTTTCTTCCGAGGGATCACTCAGTATCCTCCTGCCTACCTATAAGAACCAGGAAAAGGGATTCTTTATCTTGCATCCTTGCTGGTCACTATATGTCCTACTGTTTCACAAGGATTAATGTTTGGAAGTTTTAAACCAGTTGTGTTTAATTGTTGTCCTTCTTAAAGGGACCATTATTAAGGGGCTAATATAGGGAATATGGGTTACGTAGTATAGCTAGTTTAGGTACCTTCACTGTGTTAGGCTTCGTAATGAATCTGAGCACTTCAGAATGCACACAGTTACTAGGGGCAGCAGTTTGAAATTGGCATGAGCCAGTGAGAGTTCCATCATTTACATACATTCGACTCTCTCCATGGCAGTTCAACACTGAAGGCTGACTGCATTAGTTAAGCATACTGAGCAGTCCCTTGGAAGAAACATATTTACCATGGTGTGTAATTTTTCTTTGCTGACTAGGTGAACTGCACAGCATCGACAGTTGCACGAAATGCTGTGCTATGCTTCAAGCATCCATCAGAAGAATGGAAGGCTTAGCTTCTCTTAGGTAGGCCTAGGACTGAAAACTGGCCTCAGCAGCTGTCAGGTCCACAGCATGGCTAGTGGTCCTAGAAATGGAGAGCAGAAGCTGGAGCCTTGTTTGTCTTGGTACTACTCCTGGCTGAGGCCAGCATCATAGGTTGTTCTCAGATGAGTTCCATGTGCATGACCCTTCAAGTCTTCAGAGAGCCCTTCCACCACAGAAAACATAAAAAGCATAACCATTGCAGGTTGTGGAACTGAGAACGATCTCACTCTTTCTTTTTTTCCATTCAACTTTTATTAAAGTTTACAATACAGAGAATGAACCACAAGAAGCAGTTCCAATTAAGCGAACCATTAGACAGAGTTTACAATGGCTCATTCTCTCCCATGCCCTCTCCCTCCCTCCCCCACCTCACTCACCCCAACAAACCCAGCACAGCAATATACCAACAAGGTGCTGGAGTAACCCATCAAAGAGTGCGGTCTTCAGCTCTGCAATGCATATAAAGTTTGAAAGGGACCCCAAATCTTATTGAATTGATCCGCTTTGTTTGCAAGACTTGCAATAGTCCTCTCCATTCTGAGGTTGGCCAGGAGCTCCTGTAGCCATTCCACATAATTTAAATTCTCTGAATCTTTCCAGTGCCTAAGAACTATTTTTTAACAGGCGAGATCAACGCCATGTAATACTTTCTACATGCTACAGTAATGGGTGAAAGATCCCCAATACACATATTTCAGGCGTAAACAAGTCAGAGATCCTAATAGCGGATCTGCTCTTTTGCCTAATAATGGTCCAAAGTGATACCACTCTAGGGCATTCCCAGAAAATATGAAGAAGGTCACCAGTCTGCAACCTGCAGTTTGTACAGGCGGAGAGGACAAAAGACCCAATTTGGCAAGTTTCTTGGGGAATAATAGATATTATGTAGAATTTTAAATTGCATCAGCCTGAGTCTGTCTTGTAACAAATGTTATGACAGTCATGCCAGATACAGGACCAGACAAATTCCTTGCCAGGCAAGAGGGCTTACCCAATAGTGAACTGGGCGTAGTTATCTGGGTATGCCCAGGCAAAAAAGACTGTATAATTTAGAAAGCGGCATGGGGCAAACCGCCAATTGGATCAAAGATGATAGGAAGCGGGCGTGAGTTCCAGGAGGTGGAGTAACCCAAAACTTGCAACAAGAGGTGCCGTAGCTGATAAACCTTGAATATACTCTTACGGGTATCTTGAATGTATGCATAATGTCCTCTGAGGAAGACCACTGCCTATCAGCTAAGATAAGGTCCTCAACTGACAATTACCTAACTGAGGCAGCCAGGAAGGTGGCAGCTTATTATTTATTCGTATATTGGGATTACCATTGATAGGCTGGAAAGTATCCTGCCATTATCATATTTGAGAAAAACACATAATTGTATATGGGCCTTGTCCGAGATTGCAATGGGAGAATTCCTAATTGCTTGGAGAGAGGCGTAGTTTAACATACAATATCGCTCTGGGAAGGTAACCAAATTTTTAATAAGGGTTGATTCCACCTTCAACTATAGTGGGGTGTACCCACAGGGCACAAGTTGATCTGTTGTGACCATCTAAGATACTTGGCAGCCTGGCTGGCCCAATAGTACAATCTAAAATCGGAAGCCTTAAACCTCCCTCTTTCCTTTTGGGGCAGCTAGTTTTATAATATGCCATCCTTGCTTTCTTGTGTCCCGTACAAAATTGGAAAGCATACTATGTACTCTTTTAAACCAGGACACGGAAGTACAAAGTTTAACATATTAATAGGATACAAAGAGCGGGAAAACGTTCATTTTGACCAAATTTATCCTGCCCCAAAGAAAGAGGAGAAGGACCACCTTTGAAGTCGTGATCAATCTTCTATACCAAGAAATCTAAGTTTAACTGCTTCAGTCGGGACATGCTTCGTGACAGAGTAATGCCTAGATATTTAATAAAGTCGGCCTTCATGACCAATCCAAGTGTAGTGATTTCATGTTTATAGACTCTATGATTAAGAAGGAAAACCAGGGATTTACCTATATTAAGCTTATAATTAGAGACCTGACTAAATTCCTCTATAATCTTGAGAATCGGGGATGGATGTAGATGGGTTGGACAGTTGGAGGAGGAGGTCATCTGCATATGCCGCAACTTTAGCCTCATGACCATTTAAGAGAATACCTGAGATGTTTTTAGCTTTTATCAGCCTCCGAATAAGAAGCTCTACGTAAATATTAAAGAGCAGAGGGGATAATGGGCAGCCTTGCCTAGTTCCCACTGATAATTTAATCGGGAGATCACCCCATTGCAAGATATCCTGGCAGAGGTAATAAGTACAATGAGTGAACCCAGCTCCGAAATTCTCCGGGAAAACCAAAGGCCTCCATTGTTGCAAATAAATACCTCCAATAGACTCTGTCAAAAGCCTTCTCTGCATCCAGGAGACCAAGGCCATTGGGAGGAGGCATCCTGGAGGCAGAAGACATGAAACAGAGTTCTGAGATGGTCAGTTGATGATCTGCCTTTCATAAATCCAACCTGTTCCTCACCTATAATGAAGGAAGTACTAGATTCAGCCGATCAGCAAGCAATTTAGCTAAATTTTAATATCTTGATTGAGAAGGAAATCGGCCTATAACTAGAGACCTGGTCGCATGGCTTGTCAGGTTTGGGCAGTAAGATAATCAATGCTTCAAAGAGAGGCATCAGTTGCTTGACCGAGAGGAGAAAGCGGAAAAGAAGGAGCAAAATAGGTACTAGCTGTTTAGAAAACACTTTGTAAAATTAGAGGTGAACCCGTCTGGACCAGGGTTTTGTCTGACGGAAGGGATTGAATCACTCTTTCTATTTCCACTTCAGATATAGGAGAAGTTAGTCCAGTTTGCTGAGACTCAATAAGAGTAGGTAGTTGTAGGTTTCTTAGGTACACCTGTAAATCCACCTCCGAGGGGGCAGCCATGGGACCATATAATTCCTGAAAATAGCTAGAGAATTCCTTTATTATTTCTGGGGTGAGGTTTTAAGTGAGTCATCATCTAAGGAGCAGACTACGGCAATGAACCTACTGGATTCCTGTTGTTTCACCGCATGGCTAGCATCGCCCTGCCTTCTCACCTTGGTCAGTGTAAACTGCATTTGTTTTCAAGATTGCAAATTCAGCTTGCTCTCTTAGTAAGCCCAGGTAGGCATCTTTAAGTTTAACTAACTCTTGTCTAGTGGCCTCGGGGAAGCGGGAGAGACTAGCCTCTATATTCCTGATCTGAAGCAATAGTTGAGCAGCCTTCACTCCTTCTCTTTTTCCTTTTGGGCGTTATCCCAATCACAATCCCTCTCACATATGCTTTAAGGGCTCCCACTCTATGTCAGGTCGACCCATAGAATTGTTATTGTGGCCATAAACTGCTGCATTTGGGATGCTATATAGGCAACCTTATCCGGTTCCTTCAAGGATTTGGTTATTAAGCTTCCATCTGCTGCCCTTCTGGGGCAAGGCGTTAACGAAATTGACAAGTGACAGGCGAGTGATCTGAGAGTGGGGCGAAACAATATTAGAATCTACAACCCCAGGTAAAAGATTTTGAGTTATCAAAATATAATCAATCCGGGAAGAGGTACCATGGACTGGTGAGACAAAGGTGTAATCCGTTTTATTAGGATGAAGCACTCGCCACACATCACACAATCCAGCAGAGTCAATAAGTCCCTAAAAGCCCTCTGTGAGCGCGAGAGGCCAGATCGAGATCGACCCGATCTATCTAACCCCTGGTCAAACACCAAATTAAGATCCACCCCTATTATTATGGAAAGGTCAGGAAATGAATGCACCACTTCCAGTAATTTGACAGAGAACCAGGGGTATCTATGTTAGGACCATAGATACTACCCAAGAGAACATCTAATGTGTAAAGTTTCCCTTTACAAATAGGAACCTCCCCAGGGTCAGCAACAACTTGGAGAGACTGAAATGGGATAGATCTATGTACCATGATCATGACCCCTCTGCTCTGGTTAGTGCCCTGTGCCATAAATACCTGCCCCACCTGCTGATGCCTCATCTTAATTGCTTCAGCATTTGAAATCGTCTCTTGTAAAAACATAATTTCTACTTTGAGGTGGTTCAGAAATTTCAAAATTGAGTATTGTTTAACTACGTCTGGCCCTTTAATATTCCAGGTAACACACTTGATAGCTCTAGCCATCCACTTCAGAGTAACTACAATCTATCATGAAAAGCACCCATACCTGCTAACACATTCACTAACACCCCTTGTTGAGTATATGCTGTGCTTACCCCTCCCCTCCCCACTCAACCAATCCCCAATATGTCTATATCAGCCCCCAAATAACAACCCCAGAGAACGTGAAACAAAACCCAACCCCTCCCACTCCCACCCACACATTGCTAGGTATATGATAAACAGTTCACCTAAGCTTTCCTGTAGCCCCCACCCCCAACAACCAGCTTGACTAAGCAGTACAGTAACAATTTCAATAATTTGTGATGCGGGCGATTATCTTTAAAGTCAACAGTATTTACATCCAATATCCGGAGTCCCAAGCTGACTGCCCTTGTTGAGAAATAGCATTAATAAGCCCAGCACATGAGAATAAAGCATTAAGGCATAATCTAATGACCCTGTCTTAGGGTAGGATCATCACCCTGGCAAGTGAAAATAAAACCTGGGCACTGCTAAACAAAGAAGGGGACAAAAGCAAGACAATCCAGACTAACATATAACGTAACCTTTTCCTTTGCCAGGCAAGCAAAATATATGCAGATTGCCCCTAATTAGGTTGCTTCTCCTCATGTAAAATCAGACGATCATTATTACCTGTGTAAGCCCATTATGCAGTCACTAGAAAGAAAGGGCAGCATGTACAGTCTTTGCGCCATCTAGCGATAAACAGCCTGCACTTCTACATAAAGTGGAATCGAGGTGAAAACAATAAAATTATAATATAATATAAACAATGGCACTATTCCTATTTCATACTCTATAAAGTAAAGTTAACATAATCGCAGCATCATATTGAGTTCTTTGAACAAGCGATATGAAGGTCACCACCGGAGACTCAGGGGACCAAAATAAACTGTCAGAGTTAAAGGGAAGCCCTTCAGCAGATGACAAAGTTGTCCATGAGTCGAGGTCCCGCTATCGATTGAGCTCTTCTAGGACTGTTGGAGGTGGTTACAGTGATCTCCAGAGAGCCAAAACCTCAGGAAATACAACCTTCGGACTGGTGAGTACAGTCTTTCAGAAAGGAACTAATCAAACCCTTAACAGGGACCAGGGTACCTCCATCGCTTCCTTCCCAGTGTCTTTATTTAAGAAGATAAGGGGAACCCATCACAGACATCGCATTCCATTCCATTCCACTAAACAACTTGAACAAGCGAGCATTTCTGAATCCAGCTTCAAGGGTGCAGAAAAGATCTGGAAAGGCAGCCCTCAGACCAGCAGCCACAGCCTCAGCATCTTATATGCATGCCAGGAGCCTGCCACGAGCACTTGCAATTTGGCAGGATAAGCCATCTTAAATTTAATAGCTGCTGCTATTAACTTCACAACTGTAGGGTGGTAGGAATCGTGTTTCTGGTACACAGACAGGGTAGGTCTTGAGTGATTCTGATCTTGGCACCTTCCCAAGTGAGTTCTTTGGCTTCTCGAGCTTTAATCAAGAAATGCTGTTTCTCTTGATAATTCAGGAAGCGAAGGATGAAAGATCTAGGGCAGCTCCTTGAGGCGGTGTTGGACGGAGCGCTCTAAGTGCTCTTTCGATGGTGTAATCACTGCCAAGCGGGGAAGGGCCTGCTATTTTAGCAATGAGCTTTCTAGCAAACTTGACGGATCTGAGCCTTCTTCTCACTCTGGGAGGCCGATCAGTGCCGCATTATTGCGGTGACTTCAGCCCTCAAATCCTCGACTTTAGTCTCCAGCTAAGCTACTCATTGCCGGATGACCACCAACTCAGAACTCGCTTGATCTTGCCTGCGCTTTAGTGGCGTATACAGGCCTCATTATCAGAAGTCTTCTGTGCCAAAGATTCCACAGTGTTGGAAACAGCTTTAATTTCTCCCAAGATCGACTGTAGCTCTGGCTAAAGGGCTGGAATTCATCTAGAAGTCTGGCGGGGTGAGAGACTCCGAGTCCGCATTAGTAGCGCCAGTAGGTTGCGACAGAACTGCAGCAGAGGCCTTGGTCTTTGGGGCCTTCTCAGGAGGCGCAGGAGGAGTGTGTTTGGGCAAACTCTTCTTCATTTCTATCCCATTTGGCCCAACAACGGAGCATCGGGTTGCAACAGACTACCCAGGAAAAACCAAATATAAGCCACTGCAAAAGCGTGGATAAACAAAATAAAAGCGGAGCAGAGGGTAGGAGCTCAGGCAGGAGAGTGTTACTCAGTGTGCTGCATCACGTGACTCCACAATCTCACTCTTTCTGATCCTTCAACTCCCTTACTGCTTGGCTTTGGTGAAGTCCCGCGGTAACCCTGCTGAATTTCCTGCCTCTGCTCCATTCAACCAACCTCTTGAATTGGTTGATTGAGCTGGAGCTAAATGAAGGATCGGCGGCAGAAGGGATTGGACACCCCACCGGCACCACATATCAAACAGGACACTGGCAGGGAGAAGCCCTTGGCAGCTTAAAGAAGCTCCAATAAGGAGCCAATCACCACTCAGCCAAGCCTCCTTCCCCAGCAGGCAGCCAATTGGTGTGGCTGCACCGAACTCAGAAAGTCAGCAGAGAGGGGTTTAAATACCCTGCAGTAACAACAACCCAGAATTGGAGCTGAATGGGGACACTTCCATGGGAGAAGCACTATCAGTGAAGCTCCACAAAGGAACCTGTCACCACTAAGCCATGCCTTCCAGGAAGCCAACTGAGGGGCTGCACTGAACTTCAAGAAGTCAGCAGAGACCTACAAAGGAGTAGGCCATCAAGTGGCCCCTGCACTCCAACCCCCATGCTAAGGACAGGACGCAGCAAGGACAGCACAACAGAGTCAGCCCAACAAGGCAGCTGGCAGCCAGACACTCTGTACCTCAGCAGGGATACAGGACAACTCTGTAATATCCTGTTAAACTCTTGTTGTTGATTACACACTGTAATGGAGTAAGGAGTGCTAGGGTCTAGCAAAGTTTGGGAAGAGCTAAAACACCCTATCTAGGGTAGGGTAGCTCACATACTACAAGGGAGTGAGGAGAGTTAGGGTCATGCAATAATTTGGGAAGAGAAGAAACACCTTATCTAGGGTAGGGGTAAAAAGGGTTTAAAAAGCAAATCAAAAGCAGGCAGGGTAGACAATAGATATGCTGGTAGTGGTGCTGTGCAGTGGCTGTGGGAAGCAGTTTTCAGGGAGAGTTTCTGGAGACTGCTGTGCTGCTTCATCTGCCTGCACCTCTCTGGGTTGAGGGGAGGTTTGCTTGACTCAGGCCAGGTTGGCTGGGATTCGAGAGCCTTCTCCCCACCCAGGAACCACCAAGTCTGCCACTGCTGCCTCAAAGGATGCCAAGGAGGAGTGTCTGGACTATGGTGGGTTCAGGAAGGTGAAGGTGGTGGGTTAGAGGCACATCCCCATATGATACCACACACAGTTCCTATAGTGTTCTGGCAGAGCGGGACTATCCCATGTAGGCAACCACAGTAGTGACCAGGGAGGATGCGGAGGTCCTCTGAGACCCCAAAGAGGGTGGCAGAGGACCCCAGAGAAGGAGGAGGCAACTCCTGGTGGGGACTCCATTGTGAGGGGAATAGATTTGAGCACAGAGAAGGAGGGGAGAGGAGGTTAGGTGTCTACCCAGCACCACAGCTCGGAGGGATGGGAAGTGAATCCTGAGGATCACTAGGGCATCAGGACGGAAGGGAGAGCTGGATGTCTTTGTCTACCTAGGGATGAATGACCTTGCTAGGGACAGGGCTGAGATAGTGCAGGATGAGTTCAGGGAGTAGGGAGGGTCTTAGGCAGGCAGCAGCTCAGTGGCCTTTTCTGAGGTGTTGCCTGTCTACAACGGAGGGAGGATAGGGTACTCCATACAGGAGCTTCAACCAATGGTTGAAGGAGTGGTGCAGAGAGGAGGGTTTAGCTACATTGTGGACTGGGGTCCCACCTGGAGGATAAAGGCCTACAAAGGGATATGGCCTGCATCCATCTGGGAGGGGAACCACAGTCCTCAGTGAACTGTTTAAATGCTGCAAGGGTACCTAATAACAGGAAAAGCAGAATGGTAGTTATGAAGAGGGATGGGAGTGAAGGCTGAGGGTGTAAGTGTAGGCAAAAGGAAAAAGGGGGCTAACAAGAAGGTTGGTAACAGATTTGGAAGGCCATGTGCGCAGATGCTTGGCGTCTGGGAGATAAAATCCCGGACCTATTGGCCATCATGGCAGAGGCTGTCCTGGACATTGTCACCATTGCCAAGTCATGGTGCAGTGAGAACCATCACTGAGATATAGCCATACCAGGCTATACTCTATTCAGGAAGGACAGGAGTGGGTAAAAAGGGAGGAGTAGCTCTTTATGTGAGGGATAGCATAAAAGTAACAGAGATACAGGAAGACAGGGAGGAGCAGAGGCACTTTGGGTCACCCTAGAGATGGGGAATGGAGCCACTATTCACACTGGCGTGATCTACACACCTCCAGCACAGGGGATGAGATGGATAGGTTCTGGTGGAAGCCATCCAAAGATAGTGACTAAGGGGTGGTGCTGCTGGTGGGGACGTCAATCTGCAAGATGTAGATTGGACATCCTGGCCACAGCTTCAGCTAGGAGCAGGGCGTCTTGGACCCTGAGGGCCGTTCTTCAGGCAAATAGTAGAGAGCCCACTTGTGAGGGGCAGTATTGGACCATGTACTCACGAGCATTGGAACAGTGTTGCAGATGTCACGGTGGGGGGGCCACCTGGGACCAGAGATCCTATGCAGTGTGTTTTCAGTTTATGCTGTGGCAGGATCAAACCACATGAGGGCTAGAATCCTGGTGTTCAGGAGGATGACTTTACAAAGATGGGGAATGCCTCAGGGATGCTCTGTCAGGAGCGACTTGGGTGGAGTAGAAGAACAGTGGGGCAAAACTAAAAGGGGCAATAATAAAGTCAACAAACCTCTATGTCAGCGAAGTAAGCACAAGCAAGAGAAAGAAGAGATCTATGGTTCTCAAAAGAGGTGCCTGGCCAGGTAAGGCAAAAAGTTAGCATTTAGAAGGTATAGGAAATACAGAGTAAGGAGACACAGAGGAGAGGGAGGGTATCATGAGAAGCAGAGTGAGGCATGGAAGGCAGTCAAGAGCGCAAAAGTGCAAGGGAGAGAAAATAGCCTAGGCAGTAAGGAAGGTGACAAGACATTTTCAGCTATGCGATAAAGGAGAAGGACCAGGGCGGGATTGTAAGGTGAGGAGGGAAGGGGGTGTGTGAGGGAGGCCAGAAAACAGACATACTGAACAAATATTTTTGTTCAGAGTGTACAGAAGGAAGAGGAAAGCGAGACCACAGATGAGCAACAAGAGCATCGAAGGAAGGAGGTGGACAGTAGTCCATTTACAGAGAGAGAGTCCTGAAGAAACTCACAAATATGAAAGTGAACAAGGCAATGGGGCCAGTTGGGATACATTCAAGGATATTGAAGAAGCTCAGAGGTGCTGGCTGCACCTCTAACAGTCCTGTTCAACCACTCACTGGAGACGGGAGTGGTTCCAGAGGACTGAAGGAGGGCAGATGTAGTCCACTTCACAAAAGTGGTAGCAGGGAGGAGGCTGGCCATTACAGCCAGTCAGCCTGACTTTGGTGTTGAGGAGATTAATGGAATCCCTACTAGAGGAAAGGATTGGGATTATCTTGAATCCATCAGCCTACAGGATCCCGGCAGCATGGATTCACTGGGCTGAAGTCATGTCAAACAAATCTGATAGATTTGTTTGACTGAGTGACCAGGGAATTAGATGGGGGTTGAGTGGTGGATGTTGCCTACCTAGATTTCAGTAAGGCCTTCGACACTGTTCCACTTAGGAGACTCATAAACAAACTGGGCAGCATGGGAGTCAGTCCAAAGGTGGTAAACTGGGTAAGGAATTGGTTGGGGATAGGCGACAGAAGGTGATGGTAAACTGAGTTCACTCCGAGGAAGGGAGGGTGGTCAGCAGGGTGCCACGAGGATCAGTACTGGAACCAGTCCTCCTTAATGTCTTTATTAGCGACATTGCAGACAGGCTAGAAGGAAGATATGCCTTTCACAGATGACACAAAGATCTGCAATAGGGTAGACACTTGAGGGGGTGGGAGGGAATTAATAGGGATCTAATAAAGCTTGAGGAGTGGTCACAAGTGTGGTAACTAAATTTCAATGCGAAGATGTACAGAATCTTGCACTTGGGGCACAGAAACCCAGGGGCGGAGTGCAAGATGGGGGAAGTGGTAGTGATGACCACCAAACGGAAGGAGACCTGGGGTAATCATATCCGATGACCTGTAGGTGGCCAAACAGTGTGACAAGGCAGTGAGGAGTGACGAGTGGGATGCTAGGGTACATAGGAGAGGTATCACCAGCAGAAGAGGAGGTGGTGATACCGCTGTATAAATCATTGAGTAAGACCTCATCTAAAGTACTGTGTCCAGTTCTAGAGACCACACCTCTGGAAGGACATAGAGTAGAGGCAGTCAAGAGGAAGGCAACTAAATGGTGCAGGATCTGCACAAAAGCCCTATGAGGAGAGGCTAAAGGACCTCAATATGTACTCCTGGAGGAAAAATGGGAAGGGGGATATGATAGACTTTCAAATACCTCACAGGTATAAATAAGGTACAAGAGAGGAAGCATGTTTCAGAAAAAAAAGATGCTCAAGATCAAGGGGTCATGTTATGAAGCTAGAGGGAAGTAGACTCCAGAGGAAATGTGAGAGAAGTATTTTTTACAGGAAGAGTGATGGATGCCTTGAAAAGTTTCCCAGCAGAGGTGGGGGGGACCAAAGGGATTCAAGAATGCATAGGATAGGTAAGGAACCACAGATTAGGAAAGGGAGGGAAGTCAAGATCAAGTAGAGTCTGCAGTATTATAGTTGGTAAGGAAGCTGGGCAGACTATAGGGCCAAACGATCCTTATCTACCATGAAATTCTGTGTTTCTGTTGGAGGTGATAGATGAGGAGACATCAATCCTCCAAGATCCCAGTGTTCCCAGTCCTCACCCAAGAGGACGAGGACCGGCTGAGTTACCTGGGAGCTGCCTCCACCAGTTGTCATGCCTCCAAAACCATTTATTTATTTAAGTCTTTGTTTACCGGTAAGCTGGCTGATCCAAGGACTGTTGTTGGAAGCCTGACCAGGCCACAAACAGTGGCACAGAATCAAACAGTTAAAATAATGTGCAGTCTAATAAGAGTAACGGATTACAAGCTGTACAGACACAAGTCCCAACAAAACATACATAGCATAATAAACAATGGTACAGAGAAGTAACTGAACAGTGTACAATTGCAACCCCAATGAAAGCAGATACAGTAACTAGCTGCACAACAATAGATTGACACAGGGTAGTGGAAAAATCAGTTACAAGCAGTAATACTAATTTGAAACAAGCTAAACAGACTGCACTACAGTAACCTAGAAGGATAAACAGTTCAACAAGTAACAATACCTACAGTAGGTGGAGATGATTTGGGAGAAGCAGGGAGTTAGGTGCTGGTGGTGGTAAGTGAGAGGCACACTCCAAGGGTGCTAGGAGGAGGTGGAGAAAAGCAGAGGAACTAAGTGCCAGTGGTGACATGGAGGCTCACCCAAGGTTACTATTTACAGGAGTAAGGAGGAGGGAAAGAAGAGCAGGAGTACAAGGGTAGGGACAAATAGGGAAACGATCGAGGGAGAGGAGGAGGAGGAGGTAAAGACACGGAAAAACAAGGTAACTAGTAGGGTAGGGATGGGAGAAGGTAGAAATGCTAGCACATATGGGTGAGGGTGGAATGAGAAAGAGGGGGGCAGGAGTGAGGGAAAAGGGGATATGTTCCTACACCCCAGAGGGGAAGGGTTGAAACCAGAGAGCAGGAGCAGGTGGATTCCAGGAGTAGCCAGGATCTGAGTTGGGATTTGAAGGGTGGTGCGAGGCAACCGTGCGGACAGCTGTTGAGAAGCTGTTCCACAGAAATGGTGCAGCTACCAACAGAGTTTACTCCCCATTACAGTGGAGACTCTGGGGACTGCCAGTGGGGGACTAATGTATCACGAGATACCTTGGGACACATGTGGCTTGGAGGAGGGGAAGCATACAGGGACTTGATACCCCATGCATTGTGCCATTAGTGATACTACCAAGTGCATATTCAGAGTGACACTTGAGTGAGTACCAACCAAGAGAGTGATATAAGTCGCAATGGTTTGTGGAGAAGGGAGTCATTAGTGCAAAGCGGCAAACACTATTGTAAACTGAGTTGAGTCTGGGGCAAAGGGTAGAGGACAGAGAGGAGGAGTACATCAAGAGCAGTAGTCGAGGATAGGGAGCAGGTTCATGGGCAATGGCTAGTCAGGGTGGGGTTAAGGCAGTTTATTACGATAGCGACGAGTTTTTGATTGATTCTGCGACAACAGTGTTTTGTGCACAATAAAGGAAAGGGATGGATCAAGGGTTATACCCAGATAGTTGAACCAGAGACTAACTGCAGTGGAGTTCCAGATGGGGAGAGCACCAGGAGGGAGGAGTTAGATTTAGCAGCATTAGCCAGGTAGGGCTTTGAAACAAGGAGCATAGCCTGATTTCTTCTCGCCAACCTGGAGCATATTCGATAAGAACCAGTTGTGGACATGGCTATAATTTTGAGTAAGGACAGAGGATATGTTCTGGATGGATTTGTCACTGTGGTAGAGGACTAAGTCATCTGCATACAGTAGGGCAGGCAGTTAAGGCTGTCGGCAGGAGGAGTTAATGAAAGGAGAATAATAAGGATCCCAAGATGGAACCCTGGGGACACCTGCAGTGACAGGCAGTTCGGGAGGTGGTGGTACTTACAGTCACTGATTGGGAGCGGCCAGTCAGATAACTCAAGAACCATTGCCGAGTCTCGAGGAGCAGCGAGCTAGAGGAGCTTAGTAAGGAGTAGGGTGGTGACCAGGTCAAAAGCCTTGTCAATCCACAAACACCACCCCAGGGATTTTACCTCAATCCATGTTCCTGAGGACATGATCAGTAAAGAGGGCAAAGGCAGAGGTGGTGCTGTGGTTCTTTCTGAACCCATGTTGTCTGATTACACAAGAGGTTATACTTGTCAATGTATGGTGGACAACCTTTTCTAGAAGCTTGCTAAAGTGGGAGAATGGAGATCAGTCAGTAATTGTCAGAGAAGGGGTCCCCTGCTTTAAAATAAGGACGACTTTAGCAACCTTCCAGGGTCAGGCATGGTAGCTGAGGCCAAAGCGAGGTTAAAATGAAAGTCAGAAGTTGGGAGATGGCAGGGGCTGTGAGCTTGAGCAGGGAGGGTAGAGGCCATGGAGCCAGGGCTACCACAGGAGGAGGCTCCTAAGGAGTTTGGTGGTAAGCTTTTGTGATTGCCGTAAAGTAGAAAGGCGGGGTGGGGGGTGACAGGGAGAGGATGGAAAGGGTGGGTCGCAATGCCCACCCAGGAGTAGGGGTTGCTGAGAGGGAGTTTACAGAGGTGGGCAGAGAGGTCAGTGAATGTTATGTTAAATGCTTATGCAACCTCAGGGTCAGTCAGTGGGCCAATGGGGGAGTTTAAATGGACTATAGGGCTATGGGAATGAGGAGTAAGGAGGGATAATAGTGTTCCAAATTGTATGAGGTTAGCAAGGTTTTCACTCTGAAGTCTTTGATAGAAATTGCATTTGTGAGCCCTGGCAGACTGCTTGCATTTTACATAATCTCCTAAAATTGTGCCGGAGTTCAGAAGTGGGTGACCATTTGTAGGCGATCCAAACTGAATCCCTTTCTTTCATAAGGGCTAAGAGCTCCTCAGTGACTTATGTGGTCTACAACAGGGACTGAGCAGAAAATTGTTTAGCTGTGAGGCCTGAAGATGTAAGGCAGGGAGAGGGGGACAACTTCAGTGTTACTCCGGGGAGAGTGGGTGAAATCAAGTGGAGCCAAGATGAGGGTGCAGAAGTGGGCATCCCGCAGTCAGGCCAGAGAGTGTTCCAGGCTGGGGGAGGTGGAGAGCTACAGAGTCAGAAAACAGAGCAGCAGCAGAAAAGTAGAGGTTTAAAAGGGTTTGTAACATGGCAGTAAATGACTTAGTGAAATACTGTATTGCAGTTGGCTAAAATGCAACACATGATGAAAGTTGAAGCAGGCATTAATTTTCTGTTAATGCCCGCTACTGCAGTACCGCAATACACCACTGTCACCTGCCGCACACTACTTTTAAACCAAGCCCATGTTCTTTCCCACCCACCCGTCCAGCGGTATTCTGAAAAGCTCAGCATAAATTGTACTCTCATCAACATGAATAGCCACTGCTACCTTCTCTGTCTTGATTATGGGCATCAGGTCCTGGGTGAGAAGCAGTATCCTGCACATTTCAGTTACTATTTTTCACCTGGAAAAGCTGCCCATAGACAAGTGTAAACTGCAGATGTACCAAATACTGCTAAAAGACTAGTAAGACTGTTATCTTAATGTTTATGTGCTTATTAAGAGAAGTGTATTCGTTCTCATGTTTGTTTCAAAGCATACCTTAATCCGATGTAAAAATCTTACTGTTCTTCCAGAGTAGTTTTATATCGAAAAGAAAAAAAAAAGTTATATGGTTAAAAGTTAATATAAATCCAGAATTTATTCCTTGAGCTCTCGCACTGTTTGCAGCTGGGACTCAAGTAATGAATATGCAATGTTTTGAAAATCAATCCCACAATGTAATTCAAGCCTCCAGTCATAGTGTCACACAGCATTTAGCGAAGAGTAAAACTGAGAGGCTATTCATTTTTATAACTTTAAAACTTGTTTCTTATTATTACATACAAGTGCTACTGAAATGTAACTATTTTTAAAATCCTGAATTTATTCCTTGAGCTTGCACTGTTTGCAGCTTCTCGGAGTTCAAATAATGAATATGCAAATATGTTTGAAAAATCAATCCCAGAATGCAATTCAAGCCTCCAGACAGCACCATTTAGCTGGTAACACAGAAGGCTCTTTTTTTTTTTTTTTTTTTTTTTTTGGAACTTTACAGCTTGTTTCATTATTATTAGAGAAGTGCTATTTAAATGCAACCATTTTTATGATAGCATACATATAGTACCCACAATTTAAGTAAATGTTACCCATTTGAAAATCATATTAAACAGGTTTAAACTTATAAAGGTGTCTGTCTTTTCTATTTATGACTTAATTATTGCACTTATTTTTATAAGTGCTTGCCTGTACAAGTGCATTGTCACTCTAAAGGAGGGCTCTAGGGAATTAATGCCTGATTGGGTGGTTGGAGACACTGCTCAAGTAAGCCGATGTGCCCAACCCCCCAGTAGTAGAACTCTCCTCTGCTGTGGCTTAATGCTTACATAGGGGAAAACAGGAAGGTTGAATGGCCTAGTGGAAGGTGTCACAGTCCTGGTGAGGAACATACACCACATGGGGCTGAATTGAATCTCACAGTGGGAGATGAATTAGAAGAGAAAAATTGGAGGAGAGGAAGAATTTTATATATGGTGTAGAGGGAAGCAGGTGGGGAAGAATTTTATAAGGTGCAGTAAGAAGCAGGTGGCGGAGAACCAGAGGAAGGATGGAGCAGGGTCAAATACATTTTAGAAATCTGGAATGAATATATATTTCTGAAACTGAGCAAAGTAGCAGTAGTAGAAGTAAAGGTTGAGAAGGATATTGGGAAAAACAGGAAGGCTGGGTGGCCTAGTGGAAGGTGTCACAGGTCACAGAATACAGTGAGGGAGAGACAGAGAGAACGAGGGTTATGACAAGCAATGTGTAATTGAACATAGAAACGAGACTTTGACGGCAGATAGACCGCTTGGCCCACCTAATCTGCCCATTTCCTACCTAGAGGATAAGCTGCAGATCCTATTTAACCAACAGCCTATTTCTTCCTACCCCCACAAAAATTGCCTTATGTCTGTCCATCATTCTTGAATTCTTCCACAGTTTTAGACCCCACAACCTCCTCAGGAAGGCTGTTCCATGCATCCGCCACCCTCTCTGTGAAAAATACTTCCTCTCATTGCCCCTGAGCCCTCCTCCTCCATCTTCAAATTGTGTCCCCTTGTTCTTGCACATCTCTTTTCTGAAAGATGCTACCTTTGGACTTTGTTGATTCTACTGAGGTACTTAAACGTTTCAATCATGTCCCTCTCTCCCTCCTTTCCTCAAGGGTATACATATTAAGCTCCTTTAGTGTCTCCTCGTATGGCTTCTCTTGCAGACCCTGCACCATTTTAGTTGCCCTCCTCTGAACTGCCTCCATCCTGTCTATGTCCTTGCGGGAGATGGGGTCTCCAGAACTGGATGCAGTACTCCAGATGGGGTCTCACCAACTGTCTGTACAGGGGATAACAACTTCCTGTTTTCTGCTGGTGATGCCTCCCTATACATCCCAGTATCCCCCCAGCCCTCCCTACCACCTTCTCACATTGCTTGCCAACCTTAAGGTCATCTCTATGATTACCCCAGGTCCCTTTCCATTTTTGTTGTTGTTACTACCTTCCCCCATTGTGTAATCTTCCCTGGGTTTTTTTTTTCCCAGGTACATTATTTTGCACTTCTTTCATTGAATCCAAGCTGCCATACTTCTGACCATTCCTCCAGCCTTGCCAAGTCCCTTCTCATCCTTTCCACGCCTCCTTGTGTATCAACCCTGTTGCAGATCTTTGTGTCATTTGCAAAGAGGCATACTTTTCCTTCCAGTCCCTCTGCAATGTCACTTATAAAGACATTAAAAGGACTGGACCCAGTACTAAACCCTCATGGTACCCCACTAGTAACCCTCTTTCTTCAGAGTGGACTCCATTTACAATTACTTTCTGTGTCCTGTTATCCAGCCAATGTTTTACCTAGGCTACCACCCTGGGAACCACTCCCAGGCTGGTTAATTTGACTATTAATCTTTTGTGTGGGACTGTGTCAAATGCTTTGCTAAAGTCTAGGTAGGCCATGTCCACAGCCCCTCCCTGGTCTACTACTTTGGTCACCCAGTAAAAGAAATCAATTAGATTCATCTGACTTGACCTTCCCGCTGTGAACCCATGCTGCCTTGGGTCCGTGCCCCACTGGCCTCTAGGTACTCAACAATTCTTTCCTTCAGAAATGATTCCATCACTTTCCCTACCACAGAGGTCAAACTGACAGGTCTGTAGTTTCTGCCTCTGTCTTGGTCCCACTTTTGTTAAGGGAATCACATCTGCCTTCCTCCAGTCCCAGGTACCATACCATCCTCCCATGATTTGTTAAAAAGGGTAGTCAGTGGTGTCACTAGTTCTCTGCTTAATTCTTTTAGAATTCTGGGGTGAATTCCATCTGGCCCCATTGCTTTGTCTGCTTCAGTTTTAGGAGTTCTTTCAGAACCCTTTCTTCCATGAAAGGACTGGGATCGACCCCTATCCGGAGTGCTTCTGTTAATTGGATTAGGCACCTCCTCCACTCCTCTTTTGTGAATACTGAACAGAAGTATTCATTCAGTATCCCTGCTTTTCACTGTCCCTTTCTGCCCACCCACCGCCTGTTCTGTTCAGCCTCACTATCCCTCCCTGATATACCTATAAAAGGTTTTATCCCTTCTTAACTGTGTTGGCTATCTTTTCCTCAGTTTGGGCCTTTGCTATTCTGACTACCCTCCTGCTTCCTTCTGCCTTAACTGGTACACTTCTCTGTCCTGCTCCTACTGTGTTTCCTTATACTTCCCAAATGCTATCTTTTTCTCCCTAACCTTCACCGCCACCTCTTTGAGAACCATAGTGGCTTTTTCTTTCGCTTTGATTTGTTTATTTGCTTCACACAAAGGCTTGTTGCCTCTTTGATGGCAGTTTTGATATTTCCCCATTGTTGCTCCACCCTCCTTCCAGCCTGTTTGCTAGTGCTTTCAGGCACTCTCCTATCTTGCCAAAGTCAGCCCTCCTGAAGTCCAGAACCCTCACTTTGTATGGCTTGACTCTTTGGCTGAGTTTATCATGAACAACACTGTTTGGTGGTCACTTGTTCCCAAATGGCTACTCACTTGTAAATCTGAGATCCTCTCAATGTCCCCATTTGAGAGCATAAGGTCTAAGATTGCTGCCTCACTAGTAGGTCCCAGAACTAGCTGTCTGAGGCATGCCACCTGAAGGGCATCGAGAATGGCCCTGCTTTTGGATGTGGCTACACAAAGGTGCTCCAGTTGACATCCGCATATTAAGGTCCCCATCAACAGTATCTTCCCTTTCTCTGCCATACTAAGTATGCCTTCTATCATATCCTTGTCCATTCCTCCCTGACATGGGGTCTGTATACAACCCTGTGCGGATTGTGGTGTCATTTCCAGTCTCTAAGGTGACCCACAGTGCCTCCTGTCCTCCCTGTTTACTCTTTTGTTCCATTGCTTTTATCCCTTCCCTTACATAGAGAGCTACTCCCCTCCTGTAGGTTGTGTACCCTGGTAGATTAACATCCCAGTCGTGATTCTCTGTGTACCATGTTTTTGTACGACCTCTGAGATGGCTTAGAGGTTAGGGTCACCTCTTCTGGTGTGGAAGGTTGAGGGTTTGAAACCCGTGTAGGAGTGCAGGACAGGTGGTGAGGGGTTTCACTAGAGGTGGGCAGAGGAGTATCTGGCACTACCCAAGCATAGCTGGTAGACAAATGTAAACAGTACTTAGACCGATGGTCAAGTTCAAGGCACCGTATGCATCGTTAATCTCGTTTGACACAGAAGCGATGTTCTCGATGCTTCTAAACCTCTTCAACCTCAGGTGAAAAAAGGCATCAAAGCTGTCTGCATTAATAGTATGAGAAGCTCTTTTGCAGAAGTGGACCATTGCAGGAGGGGCAGAGCTCTGCCCACAGGGTTGATAGTCCTTGGCCTCCTCCAGCTGTCCCCTGCTGGTCCACCAGACTCAGCAGACAATGGCATCTGCTTCTCTTTCACTTTGTGCAGAGCCCTCCACTTCAGCCGCAAGTTGGGGTGCCTACCATAGAGTCCCACCCATTAGCAGCTTACCAGGCTGCTCTTCTGTGGAGCATACAGGAAGAAGGTCCTAGGGAGTCCACGGTGTGATGAGATCCAGCAGTGTTTGAGGAGTCATCAACTCGGAGGCCAAGTCGTGGATGGCCTCAACCAGGACTCAGCATCTTGACCATGACTCCTCAGGTGATCGATCTACCGCATTGGAGCTGACTTCCTTTGGGGCATTGCTCCAACTCATGTTGGAGTCCATGAAGATTCCTTGGAACTGGTGCAGAAACGGGCTAAATACCTATTCACTGATATCCTTGACAGGGACAAGTCCCTGTGGGTCACCTATCTTTGGCTAAGACCATTTGGGCTGGCCCTGAAGCTTTGGCAGCATCAAGAATCCTGCTTGGTGCCCCTCCCACCTGGATGTGCCGCAAATATGCGGTTCCATTGACATCCTAATGGTTGTTTTGGACCATCCCTTGACTCTGGGATTGATCTCGATTTAGCCTTACAAAAGTCAAAGGGCCAGGGGACATGGACAAGCCACCCAACAAAGGAATCCCAAGAAGTTGGAGCCGTGCAGCCAAAAAGGTGCCGCATCGCGCCTCCCTAGGTCTTTGGCAGACCAGCTACTCAGTTACAATGGCTAACCTTGGTCATTCCCTGTTTTGATTATTGAGCTCTCTCTGCTTCCCACTAATAAGCTGCACACAGCCCAGACCAGGGAAACACTCACTAAACTTCAGCTACAGACGGCCCTGGACATGGACAGTTCTTGTGCCTGTGCCATGGCTGTGGCAGTCACCATGTATCGTGAAGGTTTGGCTGAGGTTCTCTATCTTTACAGCGGTCACCAAGCCCAAGTTGGCTAATATCCTGTTCCTGGGCACCAACCTCTTTGGCCCTGGGGTGGATGAGCATCTCACTGCATAGAGAAGTCCAGTGCCACCCTGGATTCTGTGGCTTCATCCCAGAAGAACCCAAAACCCCTCAAGCCTAAAGAGAAGGCCTTACAGTGTTGTCCTTTGCCACAACAGGCCTCGCAGCAGCCCAGCAGGGCAATGCCAGTGCTGGCATCTGAGACTCCACGCCTCTGCAGCCAGGGGCAAAAACAGCGACAAAAACAACAGGGTGGGGGAGTGCAGGTGGAGATGTCTCCTGGGTCCCAACTGCCAGAGCCCCTTCACAGCTGCAAAGTGATGGGTTGCAGGATGCCATTCCCTCCCATCCAGTCCCTGTCCTAGCTCCCCGGTTAGAGGTCAGTTGCGCCACTTCTTTCCACAATGGTCCGTTATTACCTTGGACAAGTGGGCCCTAGAAGAGGTGGCCAAAGGGTTGCCTCTGGATTTCTAGGCTCTCCTGCCTTACCAATTCTAAACTTTCCGGACGCCTAGGGTACTGGAGGACTTGTCCATGCCAAGAGCTGATATAGCTCACCTCCTAGAGCAGGGGTGAATGTGTGCCTCCAAGACACTCTGTCCACATAGGAATGTGTCCAGATACTTACTGGTTCTGAAATGGGTTGGGGCATGCACCACACTGAACTTGCATGATCGAACAAGTTTATGCGGAAGCACAAGTTCTGAGTGGTCACATTGAATCAGATCATGCCATCTTTGAGCAGGGATGTGGTTCTGCACCCTGGACCACCAGAACGCATTCTTCCATATTCTTGTCCATCCGCCTTGTTGCAGGTACCTTTGGTTACATGTGGAGGGAGTGCTGTATCAATTCCAGGTCATTCGTGTGTACGCCAAGGGTCTTCACCAAGTGCTTGACAGTGGTGACTGCCTTCCAGTGGCACAAGGGCATCAGGGCTTATTCCTACATGGACAACTGGCTGCTAGCCAGTCCATCCAAGGAGGCTGTGGAATGATCATGGATCTAGCCCTCCAGACTTGTCAGACTTGATCTTCTTGTGTACCCAGCCATTTCTGAGCTGGTCCCTGCACAGGTGATCAAGCCTTCTTTATGCCTTTCTCCTTCCCTTTGGTTGACAAGGTAGTAATTGAGGCCTTGAAGGACAAGGTATGGGATGTTCCTGATAGCACCGGACTGGCCCAGGCAGTTCTGGTGCCTGCATACAGCAGTTGCCTGTCCTCCTGACCTGCTGACGACAGCAGGGGCAGTCTTGCACACAGATTTTCTGTCCCTGCACCTCTCTGCCTGGTTCCTAAGCGACTAGAGTTCCAGACTTTGGGCCTTTCAGAAGACGTCCTCCATGCTGTGGAGGCATCCCGATCAGGAGTCAACTCACAAAACCTATGCATTTAAGTGTCCACTTAAATCCACAGAAAAAGATTCTCGCTCTGGTGCCAAGGAAGAAACTCGATCCTCTTTACTGCCCAGTCGCAACAGTTCTCCACTACCTGTGGTCCTTGTCTCAATCAGGACTGCAAGCCACGACCCCTGAAGGTGCATCTGGAAGCCATCTCTGAATAATGAGCTTGGGCTGGTGTGCCAACAATGGCACAGGAAAAGTGGTTGGATGCTTTTTCAAAGCCCTGGATCATTTTCCCTCAGGTACGTGAACCATCACCTCCATGAAACCTACTGCTGATGCTGGCAGTGCTCATGGGCAAGTCATTCGAGCCGATACACAAGTGTGAAGTGTCAGATTTGTCATGGAAGACCACCTTATTGATGGCCATTACGCCAGCCAGAAGGGCTTGTGAGTTCCAGGTGCTCTCGTGGAGCTCCCTACCTTGTCTTCCATAAGGATAAGGTGGTCTTTCACCCCAACGTGAAATTCCTCCTAAGGTCGACGGGAGTTTAACCTCAACTAGGTGATTAACTCTTTATTGTATTTCACCAGTCCCACCTCGGATAATGATTGCAGGCTCCATACATTGACCTGGAGAAGGTGCTACTCTGTTATAAAGAGTGCATTGTAGGAGTTCACGGAGAGGCTCTCCAGCTGTTTTTTACTATGCTGAAGTCTTGCTTGACAGATGTCCACAGTTACCACACTCTAAAGTCCAGAGAAATAAATCAAAACTGCTGCCATATGTATTATTTGAATATTGGGGTTTGCAACCCTGTCACACGTCTGCATTGACTTGAGCACGAATTCCCCTGTTGGAACTTTTGCTTGACAGATGGGCAGCAAAGCAGATGATTGCCAAGTGGGTTACATCCTGCATTGACCTCTGCTATAGGTTGGTTGGTCAGGAATTGCTCAAGAGGCTTAAGGCTCACCCTTTAGACATATAGCTACCTCAGTGGCTGCTTCAGGGATATTCCCATTGAGGAAATACCCATGCTGTAGCCTGGCCAGTGCACACCTTCATCTCTCTCATTACTGCATCGATGTAGGGAGGCATCAGGATGCTGCTTTCAGGGCATCAGTCCTCCAGTCTCTGTTTACAAATCAGGTGTCTTACCTCTTCTCCTGGAGGACTGATAAGAGTCTGCACCGAATCCACAATCCTGAAATACAGGTTAATCACCTGTAACTGTAGTTCTAGTAGTGGTATACAGTTCACATCCACACAACCCACCCGACCTCCCCTGACAAGTGGCACTTGGATCCTGCTTGCAGCAGGCAAAATCTGACATCACAAGGCAGAGCTAGAGATTAGGCCAGTAGGATGAGGGGAGGAGCTTAACTTGAAGACTTTGGATGACTCAGCTGTCTCCAGCAGAACTGCCAGAGTGTGGATGTGAAACCAAATACACTACTAGAACTATGGTTACAAGTGAGAACTTATATTTCTGGTTCCTCATCCAGTGGTCTGGTATGTAAGGGCAGTCCTGAACATGTTCCAGGTCATGGCCTTACTCCTTGAAGACAAGGCTTCAGCTTTGTGGCCCATGCAGCCTTGGTGGGATTCAGCCACCAGCTTCTGCCTGTGTCTTAACCACCTCCTGGGTCCCACTGCAGTTCCATATTCATGGTCCTTTCACTCACCTGCATATGACACATCAGTGATGCAGCTAGTGCAGTGATCTCAGAACTCACAGCTGTGTGACCACCTGATTGCTGCTTTTCAGTCACCTCAGGGATATCCTTCTGTGGTTACAGGACAGTGATCACCTGATTGTAGGTTCTCCCTTTCTGCAACCTAAGCAGTGGTTGATCCTGAGACATCCACTTAGGTTTAGTCCAGGGTCGATCTTAACATTGTTTTACTAGCACAAACCCTAGTGCAAATTGGCAGGGCTAGTGCAGCTAACTCTCTACTTGTCCAGCTTGGCTAGTGCAGGTTTTCATGGTTGTTAATGAAGTTAAAACAGTCTCTGCTTTAGCAGGCTGTATTCTCATGCTAGTCTCTCTCAATGTTCTAGATGGCCTGGTGTGATTAACAGCTCATTAAGAGTTGCAGTCATCTGGCAGTTCAAGAGGGGATCCCAAAAAACCTAATGTGAGTCATTTTATTTATTTATTCATTACAAATCGGGTTTATAACCTTTGAGTCAGAGACTCATTTACAAAGGCACCTCATCGCTGGGGAGCAGACATCAAGACAGTTATTACAGTGCAGATTAAAACAGAGGATAACATTACAGGTGCAGTAAAAGGAACATTTAACATAGATACACTTAGGTTACATAATGTAGTAGTTTGTATGTTACTTAGGTTACATAATGTTACAAAATTGTGAGCTCATGGATATAGTAGGTCCTCAGAGAAGACAGCGGTTCCATTCCTGTTTGGACCTCGTGAGGGAAGGAGTGGGTCTGGGGAGGAGAGGCTGTCCAGTGGACATTTTCGAGCCAGTGGGGGCGCGGGCGGGTACCACAGGTTATAATAGGGGGTTAGTTGCACCTACAACATGGGTATTAAAGATTTAGTTCCAAACGGGTTGTTTTGAAGGAGCCACTCTTGGCAAGTTGGAGATGCAGCTAGGGAGGGAGTTGAACCAGCTGGGGTTCGCTAGAGGAAGGATCTCTGGGCAAGAGAGGTCTTGGTTCTGGGCACTTTGAAAGTGGCCTTAACAGAGCTACAGGTGGTGATGGATGATGATGACTGCTGTAGGAGGTGGAGACCCCGGGGAGTCCTAGCAGTGATTTCTTAGCAAGAAGGCAGGTCTGGTAGAGCAGTCGCCCTCAAAGTTGAGCAGATTGGTGGTAGTATAGAGAAGGCAGGTGTGAGTTTGGCTGGGGGCACCAGTCAGGAGCCTACAGGCCTTATTGATGGAGAGTTGGATTTTGGAGAGGGCAGTGTTGTCAGCCGCGCGTAGATGGCAAGTCATAGTCCACAAGGGACAAAACGGGCGGAGGTATTGGCCAGCCTGAGGGCAATCTGAAGCAGGCAGTCCCTGTGACGTATAGCAGGCCAGTCCGAGAGTTAATGGCGGTGACAGGGCATTAATGTGGGTGTGGAAGGAGAGGGCAGTATCGAACGTGGTGCCTAGGTACTTGTATGTGGTCACTTGTTCTAGCGGGTGCAGAGTGCTGGGATAATCAAGAGGGGTATGTTTAGCTTTATTTTGATGGTGGGAGAAGAGCATTGATTTGGTTTTCTTTAGGTCAGTGACCAGTATGCGGTCACCGAACCACCTTCGGCTTGTTTAAGCTTGCTGGAGGGATAATTGAGGAGGTGGGATTGGGATGTGAGGCAACGAGGACTGCATCATCAGCGAGAGGAGCATTTACTGGTACATGAGCTGGGGAGGGGTTGAGGTAGAGACTAAAAGTATTGACCCAGGATGGAGCCCTGAGGGACCCCAGAGCGAACGGGAAGAGTGCTGGAGAGGGAGCCGCTGATCTTGACACACTGGGATCTGGCAGAGAGGTAGCTAGAGAACCAGGAAATGGGACCACCAGAGAAGCCAAGTTGGTGGAGAGAGTCGAGTAGAAGGGGATGACAGACCGTGTCAAAGGCCTTGAGAGGTCAATGAACACTGCTCCTGCAAGGCTGCCAGAGTCGAGAGCAGGTGTTGGGAGAATTCCAGGAGAGCCGTGGTTGTACTGTGTCCTGGGTGGAAATCGTGCTGCTCTGGACACATAATGCCGTATTGGTTAGGTATTCAGAGAGCTGGATCAACACCACTTTTCAAGGGCTTTAGAGAGTGGGGGAGGATGGAGATTGGCCGGTAATTGTTGGGGTGGACTGGTCCCACTCTTATGTATGGGTGTGATTTCAGCAGTTTTCAAGCACTTGGGAACTGACCCAGGACAGAGACCGGTTTAGAAGGTCAGTCAGGGGACTAGGACTTTGTCCAAGACCATACGGAGGATCCTGGAGTCAAGGGGTCACTGCTGGGGTTATTGCTGCCTAAGGCTTTTAGCATTATCGCTGTACTGTTAGGGACTTTCAACTAGTGTCCAGGGTGCGCATTATGGGTATAGTGCTGTTAAGTCACTAGCTTCCAGTTTTCTGAATGTGTCTCTTTCTAACAATTTGTCCAGTATTACTAAGACCAGTGCCCTCATTTTCCTACATTTTGAGTGTCTGTATACAACATTTCAGTGACAAAGTGAGGAGGTATACAGGGTCGGCCCTGCAGGTGGTGGTTTTATCCCAGCCTCACCATAACTTCCTTTCCCTCCAAATCTTTTAACTCTGTTCTTTCCTGGACACCACTGTAGACCAGACTTTGAAATGGCCATCCAGAGATTCATAGCTGCCATTACTGGCAAGTGTAGGGGATCCCAGCTCTTCTAAATGGACCGTGCAGCCATCACCATCCATACAGTCCCACCCTTATCCCACCCAGCATGTCATTTAATCCTAAAACAAAGCTTTGGATCATGTATGGTGCAAAATAAGCCTTAATGTAATACATAATTTGAAAGCTTAAAATAGGCATTCCTGGGGTACATAGATCATCCTATATAGAAATAGAGGTACTGTAGTCTAGCAGTATGCCTGTGTACTGTTTCCTCTGGGCTGATGAAAGGCGTGTTAAAGAAAAATATGTTATGGTTGGGGTGAGCATATTAAAATCAATGCTTTTAAATATAAGAATGTCACAGTTTTCTATTTCCCAAGTCCCTTAGGTTTGTTAGCCCCCACCCCCAAAGAAATCGACATGTGCTCCTGTCTCAGTTGAGACTATATAAAACTTCCAGAAGTGCAGGTCTCCAGTTGACTATAGGGTGAGGGCTGAGAGTGTCTTTCTCTGCCTGACTCTGTTCATTGCCCTGTGTGCGTAGTGAGAGTGTGGTGAGGTGCATGATGATGTTAGCTATTGTGTGTGCAGAGCTATGACTCTTGACTGAACATTGCTATTGTGTTGTCCTCTGGTTTGGTGGTGGTGGTGGGGCAGAAAGAGGAAGAGAGGAGGCCATGATACAAAACAATAGGGGGAGGCTCACTGTGTATGATGGCATTGCAGTCTTTTTTTTCTGCTGGGGAGCTGGAAGCAGTGTGGGAGCAGGATAAATGTGCAATAGTCAGAGTATTTCTTGGCTTTCATTGTTTCCTGTATAAGTGATCAAAATTTACCATTATAATTGAGGGCTAGTGCAACCATCTGCAGCTAGTGCAATTTTGAATCAACTTGCCCTGCTGGCTAGTGCAAAAAATGTTAAGGTTGACCCCTGGTTTAGTCAGATTCCTGGGGTCCTGGTCTCTAAAGGAACAGGCCTTCATGTAAATATGCTGGTCAAAGGGCTGTTCTGTACTGACTACAGGCCCCGCCTGCCCTATCAGCCCATTTCTGCATATAAGTTAGCCACTGCTGTTTGAATGAAATAGATCCAGTAACTGGTGCTGTTAACTTGTCAGTAGGACAGTAACAAATTAGATTTACATAAAAAAAATTACCAAAAATTAAAATATATGCTTTATTTTCACATACTTATTGGTCGGGATAAAATTAGATATGCCTCAATTAATTAAAAAAAGTACAACAAACTTTAAAGCCATGACATTGTGAAGTCATTCCATACAACCCACGGACAGCATGGTTTCAAGTAAGCAGCAACACACAGGGTGTAGGTTAGTCTGGATAAATGCACTTAGGGTTGTAGTAAGGCACATGTCGCAGGTGCTGTGCTGTGCCACACTGTGTTTAGAGACCTGCCAGGTCTTTACGTTAGGCTACCAGCAAGGCCGTGATTTTTGTAGGTCTTGCCAGCAGCATGCTACCATATGTGGTAGTGTGCTCTGAAAAAGTCTCAGTGCTGTCATAGTCCTTGCAGGTCGGGAGGAGTGCAAGAGAACTTTTGGGTAAGGGGGCGCGAGCAGGCCGGGAGGGAGAATAACAGGCATTTTCTAACAGAAACAACACATTTTAAGTGTTGTAAGTCTGTTCATTCTTCCTGAATTTTTAAAGCAGTGACTTCCTAGGAACAAAATCACGGTGGCCAGTGCTTTAGGATCGGCACAAGGATTTGCATAATACAGTGGACAGTGGTGGTCCAGGAACTTGTTTTTAAGTGTGCTTTAGTCTAAATAGGAAACATAGCTCGAGACTCTTATAGCCAATCAGCTTTATTTCCTGACCCATTTTATAAGCTACTTTTACACCATGTTGTTCTGTAGTTAATAATCATTGACTAATTTCAGTATGTTTTATTTTTGCTCTTCCTGTAAACTCGATACTGTAAGTAAACTTGCATCTCACTTGCAATCTTTTCCAGTTTGGGACATGACCTTGTGCTTGAATCACTGATGAAAGTCTCTTGCAAGCCCACATATTCCTGTGACATACAGTACTTGTCTTGGAAGATTTAAAAGCTAGTGTACTGCCTGGAATTAATAGTAATTTTCAGATGCAGTCAGCTATCACTTCTATAACTGAAGTGATTTTCTTTCTGTTTGCTAATTAGAAGATTTTTTTCACTTGGCAATACTGGGCTGATGTGTGAAGCACACTCTGCCTGGAGCAAAAAGTCAGTCCTATTCCTCCTGCTGCATCATCAGAAGTGGACCAACACATTAAGGCACCACAATTCTGCAGCCTGATCGTGACTTTCATGTTACCAATCAAATGCAGGAAATTAGACATCACTAGTAACCAGAGTCAATCCCTGCTGCTTCATGTGAAAGAGAATAATCTGGCAGTGAGAAATGGTTCTCCTTGGTTACTAATGATGTTACAGTCAGTGTGATCTCAGTGTTTTGATGTAGTGGAGGAACAGAACTGACTTTTTCTTTTAGCCTGGAGTGCTGCCACACATCACCCCAGTATTGCCAGGTGGCAAGTCTTAAAATTAGCATACAGAAAGAGAGAATCTGCATAGAGTTATACCTTTTCCACCCACTGTCCCTTGAGTGTGAATGACCTTTCTGGTTTGCTCCTCTGCCTCTCTGTCGTTATTTGGGGGCATCAATCATGCTGCTACTGGATGTTTTGGAACTCCGTTCACCTTTGGTGGGAAGCTGATGTGGTTGGAGCCCTCACACGTTATATAGGTGATGCCATGCACCAACAGCTTGCATATAGATATGTCCACATGGGCAACCCATCTTGTAAAGCTTCTTATGAGGTCCTGATGCAGATGGCTTACAGTCCAATGTCTTATGGCTTTAAAGGAAAGTCTCTCAAAACTGGCAGGTAATGAACCTTTCCGTGGGCCAGACTGCTCATGAGTGTCTTTAAGGTCTTCCTGCTGTCTCATTGGTTACCAGTATTGAAACAGTACAAGCCCTGATCTGGCTCAGAGATCAGTGCAGCAGTCATTGCAGTGGTGGTTGTTGTGGTGAACAAACTCTTAAAACCTGTAGAAGGAGTCTCCATTAGATCCATCAGAGAAGCACTTTGTGACAACCTAAGCTAACCTGATGGGCTAGGTGGGGTTCTTGAGTAGGTTCCTGTTCTAGGGTATGGTCCTTGGAGGGGAAAACCCTTTAAATAAGCATTCTAGGGACCAGAGTTGTCTTACTGGCACTGAGGCACTTTATGGATAGATTTAATCAGAAATTGTTAAGGTGTGGCCTGACAACAAGATAGCTGTTGCTTTCATAAATAAGCAAGGCAGCATGAGAAGCGAGATGATGCTGACAGAAGCCTGCTTGCTTCTTCATTGGGCTTAAGTAAATCTGGAGTCCCCATCAGTGATTCAACTTGTGGGACAGCTCATCTCCCAAGCAGACTGACTCCAGCGCCAATGGGTACATCTGGGAGAATGGTCTCTGAATTGGGATATTTCAGAGTATCACAGACTGGGTATCTAGAGATACTTAGTCCCTTTGTCTCCAGATGCAGTGCCCAGCTAGTGAGATTTTACAGTCTGGTACAGATGACCAGTAGCAAAGTGACATGTGCTCTATCCCAACCATGGATTTTCAGCGAGAGTTTTTCTTCTGGTCAGTCTTAGAAAGATCCATTGCTCTCATGGTTGGTTCATCTTATGGCCAAGAAGAACATGGTTCTTGGACCTGGTCAGCCTGGCAGTTCAAGAGCCCTTCCTGCTTTCTGAACAGCATGATCTTTTGTGTCACAGTTCAGTTCTTCATTCCAATCCTGCTTAGCTCCCTAGAGGTGGAAAAGTCTCAGACTAGAATATTCTGAGAGTTTTGGATACCCTAATGTCTTTATGAAAGCACTCTGCATTGAGGGTCTATTATAGAATGTAGCCAGCTTGTTCCCAGCTAGTCAGACGGAAAATGAAAGTGTTCGGCTTAATGACCAGCTGTGTCCCAGATGTTAGATTTCCTTCAGGAGGGAGCAGACAAATGTGTGGCCCCTAAGTACATTGTGAGTGCAAGTCTCTGCTTTGGGTGCAGTGCTTGGTCCTTTAGTGAGGGGACCCTTTAGGCTTACACTCAGGTATTAGTCATTTTAGAGTTCTTTGCAGAACCAAACTGATCTGTAGAACTCCAGTCACTCCTTGGGGTCTTAATGTAGTCCTTATTGCATTTTGTGATCCTCTAGTCGAGCTGATTTTGAAGTTTCAGAGGACATCTTGTCCATTAAGACATGTTTCCTAATCACAGTTTGCTCTGCTAGACAAATAGAGCAGCTGTTGGCTCTCTAATGCAAAGAACCATATATTTTTTGTTTGTTTGTCAGGATGAGGTAGTGTTAGATAGTTTCTTCCTTCCTTCTTTTCCTGCTTAGTTTTATGTTGACCAAGAAGTAAGCATCCTTCCTTTTGTCCAAAGCCAGCGATACAAAAAGGGTTCAGTATTGAAGCTGCCAGTGCAGAGATAATGTTGGAGAAGTCTGAGACACTGATATACCAAATCAGAGACACTGTAATGATGGAGAACTCAATGCTGTCTACACATTCACACAAGGTAGGATTTAGATTTTTCTATATTTTTAAGGAATGTATAAGTTAACCCTTTCTGTACACTTTGAAAAATGTATGACTTGGGCTTGTAAGCCAAAGAAATGGGGTGGAGTTGGGTTCAATGATTATGTCACAGATGTGGAGTGTGGCCTCTAGTAGGTGCGCATGTGTACCCCAGCAATAACTGAATGCCCATTGACAATGTTGGAACTGACAGAAAAGAGATTACGTAAATCTCAGAATTTTTCTTTCTTCTGGTTTAAAAGCATTAAATGGGTGGCTCTAGCAATATCATATGGTAGATGGGATCAGCACATTTTCAGAGAGTCCTGGTTGAAGAACCTTCTAATATTGGGTGCATGGGGATTAAATATGGGGCTCTAACCCTTGAACCTCCTGGATCTGTCACTGTGAAGAACATTAATACTGCCATTCTCATTACCTTATAAATTTTTATAAGAAGTTGCCCATAGCCCAGCAGCATTGTGCTGCTATGCAGGTAACCAGAGCTCAGGAGCATGCTCAAGGTGTTGCATTAGGAGGCAGGCCAGACCGCAGAAGCTGCTGTGTGGCTATGCACTGTGGTCAGGAGGGCTGACATCAAATATCTGGTGCCACAGCAACCCCTTTGGTGGACTGAAGGAGCTTGCTGTGTCTTTAGGACATTGCTGCATGCAGCCTAGGCCTTAGGCTTTGTCCATGCTTGGCGAGGAGGGAAGAGGATAGAGGGAGAAAACCCTGCACCATAAATGGCAGCCTGTCTTCTGAGACCCTCCAGATCCTATCATCAGTCTCAACCACATCCTGACCATGTAGTGGACTGCCTCAGGGGGAGGACTCCTCCCCTGAGCTGTGGTTGACAGACCAGAATGGGAGTACCAGGGTACTGGCCTAGTCAGGGTATGCCCCTGGGAAAAGATATGTCCTTGAACAAGGGCAGTTGGGGTGATAAGTGGTCAGAACTGATTTGGGTTCGTTGACTAGGACATTCAGTTGATCAAACAACTGGTGAGTCCGGTACAAAGTCTGTAGAGCTGCTGTCCTGGGCTCTTTGAGGAGCTGGTTGCCCTGATAAAGGAATACCTGTAGGGTTACTTTAGCTTAAAGCCATGGGCACCATAGCTAAGTATTTGGTGAAACCTATGGTACAGAAGATAAGCCAAAGATCGGGACTCAAAATTGGTAGTGCCAGTCCTCTAAAAGGAAGTTCAGGCATTGTTGATGGCAGTGCTGAACTTTGATGAACAAATGTACATCCTGTGTGTCCAAGTCAATCCCTTGCAAGAGCAGCAGGAGGAGGGATGGAGAGAGACCATGGAAAATATTCTGTATGCAGTGCATTCATTCAGGCCTTTGAGGTTCAGTACAGGGCATAGATCCTCTGTCTTCTTTGGGCAGGAATATCTTGAATTCAGTTCAGCTAGGGGCACATGCTGAAAAACTCTTTGTTCAAGAAAGCATGGACTTCGGTCACCAGGACCAGTAAGTGCTCCAGAGGGTAGTGACAGGGACTAGCAGGATGCACAGAAGGGGATGTTATTAGTTATAGTGCATTACCTCTGACTAATACCTAGTACACACCCATCTGTCCTAATCTCCTGGCTTGTGTCAGAAACAGAGATCCTGCCCCAACTTGAATCCTCAAGAAGGGAGGGCTGAAGGAAATCAGACGATGGAAGGGCACTTGGATCTTTAGGGTGTCTTAAAATGAGCACTTGAGGCTTGGAGTAAAGGCACCAGTGACAAACTAACCAAGAACCCTGCACATGAGAGAAGCAGGAGCTCATGAGAAAAGTACCACCACCACGCTTACCTAAGCTCTGGGGATTAAAGGACTTCAAGGAGCAAAGAGTTATTTTAGAAGACTACCTCCTGCAGTGTGAGTTTCACATCATGGCCAAATCATTTCTGGCCATGAAAGGGTGAGTTGAAGATCAACTGGCAAACACTGGTAGCAAAACCAGCAACAAGCAGCCATGAATATTGGCAAAGCAGATGCCAGATGCAGCTGCATGAGCAGAAAGCATCCAGTGTGGATTGCAGCAAATGCTTATGGCCTCCAATCCATCTGAAATACACACCTGGACTTCAGTTTTGCAGTGCCTTCAGGCAATTTATCCACCACAGAAGATAATGTCCACATGCTATTCTGATATTTAATCACGTAAGCCTGGTAACTGGCAGTATAGTGGCTTGGTGAGGCGAATTTATAACTCGTTTGCAAATAATGTCACATTTTCTGACTGCTTTGTCTAGGGCAAGCAGCTCATATGATGGGGAACCCGTGATCTATCTAGAGCTGTCGTAATAGCTATTGAGTCAGTTTCAGGCTGGGTGATAAGCAAGACTTGGTAGAGAGGGCAGGATATGGTTTATCCACCATGTCATGGTAAGTAATCTGCTTGGTCTGTTCCAGGCAACCATGGTAGCAAACAGCACAGGTTGGCGGGACTCACGGATGAAGACATTTTTTCAAATCAAATAATTTTGCATTGGCATGTCACCACAATTTATATAGCCCAAACAGACATAAGTAGGGTCTGCTAATGAAGAACTAGTGTGTCTCAAAGGAGTTGGGGATTAGCAGGAGTTCTCACTGTGTCTTTGTAAGTGGCACTTAGGTCTGTTTAGATCAAATAAACTGTGGTGTGCCAATGTGAAATTATTTGATTTGGTTGAATTTTTCTACTCTGGCATGCCCTCCAACCTGTATTGTTTGACTGAGTTTCAAAGCTAAGCTTGGGAGGAAACAGCCCTGTTTCCCTCGAGCACACCAATTTGCATTGTGAACAATTGTAGCATCCTTCAGAGTAAGGTAAATGGGAGGAATGAGCATGGGAGGTAATATGGAGACCTCCAAGAATTTGTAGATTCCTCTTAGTGGAATCCTGTTCCTTAGCAACAAAACCTAGTCTGTCCTGCACTTGGCAAAGTGAAGCCTGAAATAAGTCATCCTCATGGGGAGAACTTGGTGTAAAGACCACAATGTGTCCACTACAGGAGGAGACAGTGGAAAAGAGTCAAATCCATAGACTGGTTGCTCGTCTTAATATCACCTTCCATATTCAGGTGGTCAGGGTTATATTCATCCACTAACCCCTTGGCTGAAGAAGAGTAGGGGACTAAAGAGGATGCAGACTCTGAGGCAGTGGTGGGGTGGCACAGTGAAGGACCACAGTCCCTGATGAACCCACAGCCATTTTCAGCGGAAGCAGCAGCTGAGACAACAGAGTTATCTGTTAGGGTTGACAGAACTCCTTGAAATAACTCAGAGGCCATAACTAAAACAACGCCCATAGCATTGTCAGCACTAGCTGGCAAAGTCGACAGGACGGTGCCTATCAGTGAAGCGCCGGAACAGGCATCACACCACTAACAGTGGAGAGACAGAGCCTTCACTCATCCTTGGTGTCTGAACAATGGCTGAGCTTCGGCAGAGCCCAAAGAAGCGGCCTTAGACTTACCTTAGCAGGGATTCAGTGATGACCTGATCAAGAGGGCAGTTTGAAATGTGTGTAGTGACACTCCAACAAAGAACCCTTTTTGACTTCTTCACGAATGGTGTATTTCTTGCAAAGGTGACAGTGGTTAGCGACATGGAAACCTGCAGGGTTCCCCAGTGTCAGATCCAATAGAGCTGAGCTGGAGATTATGGGGTAGACACCGATGCTGGCTGTTTGGCATGTTCCTTGTGGTGTGGTTAAAGCCTTGACAAATGGTACAGTTTTTACATCATGCAAAAGGCCCAGGCATCAGACACGGGATATGAATACTGTACCTGAATATCTTCATGCTGCACTGACAGAAGTGAAAAGCAGAGGCATCTTTGAGGAGCCAATGATGGCATGCAGTCACCCAAAGAATAAGTAAAAAGTAAAGAAATTTAACTTCAGTTTGCCAAAATCAACAAAGGTGTTTTCCACGATCCAAGAAGCAGTTGACTATGGGAGTAAGCACTGAGGAGGTATAGGTGTGCCAACATTATATGGTTGACGCTGACTTACACCAGTGTGGGTGGCAACAGCTAGGCAATAGTTGCTGAGCGGTCCTGACACTGAAAGATTACAGTTCTGAAGGTGTGGCTCTATGGATGGAGAGGCCTTTGAAGAAGATCAGAAGGAGGGACTAAAACAACACAATCAGAATATTGTGGTTTATGTAAATTTGGAAAGGGCAGCAAAGATAAATTTGTACATTAAACTCTTTGGTAAGTCAGTACCTTTTTTATTTAATTCAGTACATTATTAATAAAAAACTGAAACTTACTTCAGGTTGCCAGTGGTCCTTAAAGTGTCCGGATTTAAATGAGCTTGGAAGTCTCCAGTGTTATGAATGAAACAGATCCAGGCGCCACAAGTATTTTATAATAAATATGAACCTTTGCATTGACACAGTGCTGTGTCCCTGTTCATACAGCCTAGTCCATGCTTTGTACATATGAATGGTAAACCACTTACGGCTTTAATGGCAGTGTTCTGTGGAATTATTGTACTCTGTACTGTGAGATCTGCTTTTAAAGCAGATTTATACAGTTTGGTCTTTATTCTGACAGGAACCGTGGAAATTAGTAGAGTTGCCGTAATACTTGTTTTTTGTTCTTATGGAGTATTTTATAAAGTACTTCTGCATAACTGAAATATACAGTATTGCAAATTAATAATTAGAAACTAGAATATACCCAGCTGCTGTAAATAATGAACATCAAATGAAATAGTTTATGAAAAAAACTTTGTTTGATAGAAGTTATCTTGGTGTGTTTACTGCTTTAATTACGGGTATATGTTGACTTCAGTAGACATTATCTCTTTATATGACCTAATCTAGGACCCCTTGAAATTCCTGTGAACAAACAAAACTACTGTGTTATTACAAAACATGGGCAGTGCATGCATGCCTTTCTGATGCTTTCTTAAAATGAACACAAAAAGTTTATTAACTTACTATCTTAATACTAAAGGTAAAAGAGCATTTGGCATGGTATTTCTGTAATATGCACTGTCTTCAGTCCCTGATTCTTCATTAAAATACCGTACATCATTTGCAAACAATCATCTCGTTATTAAAATGTATGTTTTATTTCATAAACTGAATTTTCAGATATCCCCTACTTAAGTAAGTTGAGGGTTTGCCCTGAATAGCTGTTCAGTTCCTTCTTTTTCCCTCGGCAGTAATGGTAACAGCAGTAGCTGGAGCAGTCTTGGTTTAGAAGGAGATATATATGAGGAGAATATATCCTTTCCACCATCAGACAGGTTGGTCCAGTCCAGGAAATTACACAAAACATAAATACAAGCTTTTATCTTCTAATAATGCATGAAATTATTGTACTGAAGAACAAGAGATACTGTAAGAAACATGTCTGCAGTCGTGAGACCTTCCTGGCTCTTTTGTTACCTGGTCCTACAGTATGTTTCACTGCACTGCTGGAAGTACTAGGCTAATAAATCCTGCTTGAATGTGATATGGTGGCTCAAGAGTTGCAAACAGGAATCTAACCATTTGCAGTGCATGCATTTGCTGTGGTGGTTGCTTTTCTTGCACCAGTCCTACTGCTCACAGGATAACAGTTACTGCCACTTCTTCAGGATAGGAAATTGATTGATTATTTTAGAAAATCTTTATCCAGGAAATCTTCAGTGGATGCAGCATTCAGTTTCCTAGAGTAATTTGGAAGGCAGCAATGCCTTGTATCAGACCCATTAAAAAACATTAACAGCCCAGTAGAAAGTAGACAATAGGAAGTATACAAAACACACAGTTACGGATAAACCTAATTATGGACACCTACAAGGAGCCTTAAAGAGCTAGTAGCACCAAAAATAGCAGACAGAAAATGTTATGAATTAAAGGTGTTCATGTCTTACTTTTTAATCTTGAAATATTTTTTCTTTTTTTTTCCTTTACTAAATGGAAAGTTTTCTGTCTGACAGAATTGAGTGTGCTGTACCTGGCAGCTGACATATCTAGATCTATGCCTCATCATCAATGTATTTAAGTTGTACATATTGCCAGTACTATTTTCATGTGTGTGTGTAGATAGAAAGATATTTTGCCTGTAATGGCTACTATTGTATGTATTATTTTCCTGTACAACCCTACAACCCCCACCCCCAATGTCACACCTGAAATTAATCTTTGCTTAGTGTGCTTTTTCCAGCTACCAATTTTCATTATCGAATGGGTAGGAAAATATTGCGCCCTGATTGGTCAGCAGCTGTACAGTCTCTACTATGACTGGTTAAAAAGTGCTGGTAATTAGGACACAGCACACTAATGTATCAATGCCTGTTGTAAAAATTACTGACTGCCATGATTACAGTCATTGCTGCCACGCTTACTCAAATATTCAGCTAGGCCCTCAAACAGAACGCCTTAAAATAGTAAAAAGAATAATGTTCTTTCCTTCATAATCCCTTTATAATTACTGGGTAGCGCTTTTCTTAGGGAAACCCAGTTATAATTTGCCGTTATAAAGACAGATTATAACCAGGTTTCCCTTGATCACGATGCCACTCTGTGTCCTCCTTAGCGCTCCACGAGGGTTGGAACATCGCTCATTGCAGTTGGTCGAGTTCGCGCTGAATGTTTTTTAATTTAAAAAAAAGTCTCTTCCCTAGTCTTGGCAGGAAAACCAAACAGAAAATAATTAAACATACATCTGGTTTCGGTTTCCTGCCAGCATGCGAGAGTCAGCGGATCTGTCCACCTCTTTCTACCGGAAGCACTCCACAGCTCCACAACTGCCATTCGCCGGTAAGTTTCAAAAAGAAAAGAAAAATAGTATACTTGTTCTGACTTGGCAAATTAACTGCTCACTGTAAGCTGGCAGACCACAGACCAGGGCAGCACAGAATCCTTGACTAGTCTGTGGCTGCCTGACTGCCAATCTACTGCCTGATTTTTTACAATTGCTGAGGCGGAAAAGCACACGCCAACAATTATAAAATAATATGGGTGGTGTAGAACTGATATCATTATCTTTCGCTAGGATGATTAGAACCGGCTCGCCTGGTTACGTAGCATCCAACAACTCGGTTTGTGTAAAATCTGGTTACACACACCACCCCATATATTATTCTCATATCACACACAT
Organism: Neoceratodus forsteri; assembly: GCA_016271365.2. Lineage (NCBI taxonomy): Eukaryota > Metazoa > Chordata > Ceratodontiformes > Ceratodontidae > Neoceratodus > Neoceratodus forsteri. Next base: position 1,089,154,809 of record CM057459.1, read on the forward strand.
ACATCAATTAGCAAATGAAATACTACTCAGATTTTTACTTTTTGAGTTTCTTTCCTGACCATCAAAAACAAAACATTCCTAGCCTTACCAGCCTACTTGGTTAATCTTAGAGCAGGTGCTTACTTCTAGAAATAGACAATTGATTGTTCTATTTGCTGCATTTTGACGCCTTAGTAATTATTTTCTACTTTTATAATAAAATAGTTGTTAGTACAGTGAAACAAGTGGGGTTTACATTTGCTTTTCACACTGCTGGTAAAAAATAATTCAGTAGAATGCTGGTATTGTGATGTCAGAAACTGCCAACTACTTAGGAGCCCAGTGTATTTCAATGAGAAAATAAATATATTATTCTCACTTTTTCAAAAGAAATAGAAACTTTTTCATTAAAAACTTTGCCTTTATATGTTTGCACTATTGTGGTATATCTGTATGATTTTACAATTATTTAAACAGTTATTGGCTTCTCTTTCTTCTTTCCAAGTAAAATCTGGTTATGAAGAAAATGTCACCTACTATAAATTATACAAAAGATCACAGGCTATCCAAAATCACATATTTCTGTTAAATATATTTTGATGCAGAAAGTGTTATTTATCCATAAACTCTGCAAACAGATTTGCATTTTCCCACTGAAATACACTGCTAGCCTTGCCAGTAAAGATTTTCTGACATCATAATACAAGAATTCCACTGGATTCTTTTTTATTAGCAGTTCGCAAAATACAAATAAAATAATGAAAAGGTAAGTAAAGAAACAAATAAAACCAAACTGAATGATTGCAGAGACAGCTTAAGGCCCAAACCTTCATTCTTTAAGATGTACATCCTTACTAGGCACTTGCTCTTTAACCCTGCCCAGATACAGTTGAATCCTTGGCTTTATCATGGTCTTCTGTTGAGTGTATGGGAGAAGTGAACATTCTGCCAGTAGATTGCTGCAGAAGTTTGAATTCCTGATCTGGCAGCAGTTGAGTGGCTCCTCCTGAGTAGTTGTGACGCTCACAATGTTAATGAGGTATAAAGATAAATAGAAGTAGCTACATCAGCCTCCATTGCTGTTCCACACATTACACCAGAACTGGCAGATAGAAAATCTTTAGCAAATGTGAAACAAAACAGTTTAGCAGTGGTTGAAGGCATTGTGCAGGGAGGAGAGCTTCATTTACACTGGGGATGATCATTTAAACTAGTCGGGGGGAGCTGAAAACCAAGGAGGTAGCAATTGCCCCTTCAGATGATGGAGCATTAGAGAAGGAGGGCCCAAGGAGAAACTCCTCAGGGCAGGGGCCCAGAAACACAGGGGTGAGGCCAAGGCAGAGGAAAAGGTGGGTATAACTCAGGTAAGCAAGAGTAAAGGAGTAGAGGAGACAGAGCGGACAAGTTAAAAATGGAAGAGGTGGTCAGGTAGAGTTTCAGAGGACACCACAGACTGGGGGGCAAGGAAGCAGGCAGGAAGGGAGTAAGGTATGGAGAGCCATGTGCAAATGCAATGATTCTGGGTATTAAAATTCGACTTAGAAGCCATTATGTAGAGGCTAGCCTGGATTTTGTGTCCATAATGGAGTCATGGTGCACTGAGCAGAATGAGTGGGACATGGCTATCCAAGTCACTCTGCTCAGGAGAAACAGGGCAGGAGAATGGGCTGCACTATATGTGAGGAAATGAATCACAGCTACAGAGTATAGAGTCTCCTGGAAGAAAAGGGAAGTGCTGAGAGGTGCTCTGGGTCATCATGGAGACAGACTGTGGGGTCGCTCACTGTACCGTAGTATAGACCTCCAGCACTGGTAGAGGAGTTTGATCAAAGCACTTGGGAAGTCATCATCAGAATAGCAATTAAGGGGAGGTGCTACAGTATTTGGTATCATCAGTCTGCCAGACATGGAGTGGAACCTTCCAAAAGCAACTTCAGCAAGTAGCAGGGCCATCTTTGACTACCTACAAGGGACATTCTCAGGTACAATAGCTAGTTAAAGAACCCACTAGAAATGGAGTAGTGCTAGACCTAATGCTTACAAACAGTGACAACATAGCAGACTTCACAGTGGGCAGTCTTCTAGGTATCAGTGATCCCTGTACAGTGTGGTTTAACATAAGACAGAAGCAGAGACAAACCACATGAAGACGAGTGTCCTGAACTTTAGGAGGTGAATTTAAAGAAATGGGAGGCCTAAAAAAAATTGCTTTGTGGGGGGCACCAGGGAAGGGTAGAGGCACAATGGGAACAGTAAGGAGGGCATAATCAAGTGAGTAAAAGAGAAGCAAAAGAGACCATTATGGTTCTCTAGGAAGTGCCAAGGTGGTGAAGAAAAAGGATGGTATGCAGGAGGTGTAAGGAAAAGCAGAAGGAGGAGGACTGGGAGGAATACCAAGTAAAATAAAGGAAGCAGGTAAAGTGGTGATGGGAGCAAAGGCGAGACAGAGGAAAGAATAGTCATGGGGTAGCTAAAGGATAAGACTTTATTCAGATACACAAGTAAGAGGAAAGCAAGGGAAGGGACACTGAGGATTAGGAAAGCAGCCGGGGAGACTGCACAGAAAAGGACCAAGAAAAGCTGCTATCCTGAACAGGTATTTCTGCTCAGTCTTCACACTGGAGGGAGGGGGATGGACTACCAGGGAGTATCAGGAACGGGGATATAAGTCCATTTTCAGAGAAAAGAGTTCTGAAGGGGCTTGTAGCTTTAAAGGTGGACAAGGCTATGGGACCACACAAGGTACACTCAAGAGCGCTTAAAGGAACTCTGGGAAGTGCTAGCTGCCCCACTTATGGCCTTACTCAACAGTTCACTGGAAAAAGCTGTGGTTCCAGAGGAGTGGAGAAGAGCAGTTGTGGTCTTTCTACATAAGAAGAGGGGGGAGGGAGGGAGTCTGCCAGACATATCTGATGAATTTTTTAAGTGGGGACCAGGAGATAGATCAGGAGGGCAGTGGACGGGCCAGTCTGAACTTCAGCAGGGCCTTCGACACTGTGCCATTAGTAGACTGATAAAGAAATTAAGGAGCCTAGGAGTGGATCCAGATTGATGAATTGGATTAGAAACTGGTTAACAGATAAGCGACAGAGGTAGTGGTTAATGTCACTTACTGAGAGTGAGTGTTATTAACCCTACCTCTATCACCTTTGAGAGAGTGACCAGGGTGCCGGAGAGCTCAGTACCGGGTCGGTCTTGTTCTATGTCTTTATAAGTGACATTCAGAAGAACTGGAAGGAAAGTATGCCTTTTGCAGGTGATACCAACATCTGTAATAGGGTGAACACTGAGGAGGGGTAAAGAATGCGCTGGGATCTTGGGAAACTTGAGGAGTTGTCTAGAGCATGGCAGTTGGGATTCTAAGCCAGAAAGTGGAAATCATGCACCTGGGGATAGGGAACCCAGGAGTGGAGTATAGAATGGGGGTAACAGGCACAACGCAGGAAAAGAACCTTGGGGTTATCATAACTGATGACCAAGGCCACTGATTTTAAGTTTTTATCAGAAAACCCAGTAAAATTCCACAATTTGACTGTCTGAACACCAATTACAAACAAAGAATTTCATGGAATTTGACATCTTATGCCAGATCAGTAAATCTAAAACTTGTATTTGTTTTGTAATTGCTTCCTGTACTGTTTTCAATGTGCTTCATTTAATGCCCTGTTTATTGAGCCATCTTATATTCTGATTATTTATACTATATTAAAATAATGACAGTACAATCCCGTGAATACGGAAATTAGATCACCGTGCAGTTCCTGAATTCATTATTTTAATTACTGTAAATCAATGGCCTTGTTGATGACCTCAAAGTGGCAGTGTACTGTGACAGATCAGTGGATAGGGCTAGTGAGATGCTGGGGTACATAGGGAGGTATCTTAAGCAGAAGGAGGGAGATGTTGTTGCCATTGTATTGCTCACTGGTGAGACCCCACCTGGAGTACTGTATCCAGTTTTGGAGGCTACACCTCAAAAAGGACATAGGCAATATGGAGGCAGTTCAAAAGAGGGCAGCTGAAACGTGTAGGGGTTACAGGAGAAGGAGCAAAGAAAAGCCTCACAATCTCACCCTTGGTCAGAAAAGAGCTCAAAACCTCTTGTGTGTGTGTAGCAGAATAAATATTTATTTAACAAAAAATATATATCAAAGCCAGTGAGAATAACCCCTGCAGACTACCAGCAATTTGTTCAATGGCGCTTTTGCTCCTGTTGTGGGAGCTTTTCAAGTTACAGAAGAAGCACATAGTAGAGAGACTGGGAGATCTCAGCACGCACACCATCAAAGAGAGGAGAGCGAGAGGACAAAATAGACCTACAAGAACCTTGCAGGGTGAAGAGGTGCAGAGGGGAGTCTGCTTTAAATAAGAAAGTGCACAATGACCAGATGAAGCTGGGGGTTAAGAGGATTTATGGAAGTACTTCTTCACTGAAAGGGTGGTAGATGCCTGAAACAAACTGCCAGCAGAAGTGGTGGAGGCAGAAACAGTGGCCAATGAAGAAAAGATTGGGTGACCTCAGTAAGTACTTCATGAAGGCCAGAAGTGTGGGGGTGGGCATGATTGAAATCTTCATGTATCAGAGTTACTGAGTAGTCAAGGGGACACAATTTGAACTGATGGCAAAATTTAGAGGGGCATAAGGAGGAACGCCTTTCATGGAGAGCTGGTGCAAATGTGGAACAGTTTACCAAAGGAGTTGTTCATGTTAAGACAAGTTGTTAGTTTCAAGAGAGGGTGGAATACACACATGGGATTAGTGAAAATGACTAGCGGAAGGGATGATACTTACAGAGATATTAGGATTGGTCATAGAAATTGTTGGATAAGAGCTCTAAATAAGGCATAAGTGCTAGACCGATGGGGACTTGATGTAGGTAGGAGCCAAACAGACTTGATGGACAATCTTTTGATTTGCAAACCTCTATTTCTTATGTTTCTTCAAACGGAGTCAGTGAGCTTGAGAAGGAGGCACCTTACTGAATCATATCTGGAAGGGTCTGAGGTAAGAGGAGGAAGAGGAGGAGTCAAAAAGGAGGAGAGTTGGGAGAGCATCAGTTGTTCTTAAACCTTAATCCGTGTAGGAGTGTAGTAGATTAGTACAGTTGCTGACAGAATAGGTGGGGTTCCCACCTTTATGAACAGGGTATTCCTTAGCACTCTTTCATATATGAAGGAATTTACAAGTGTGGAAGGAGCACAGAGATAGAGGAGACTGTAGAGGAAACCGAGAAGTAGTGGAACTTAGCATTAAGCCTCATCGGGCTGTTAAACATAAAAGGACTGAAGGACAGCAGAACAGAGAGGGCAGAAAGGGGAGGTGGGAAAGAATGTGAGGAGGTTGTAAAGGGTGGTGGGCAGAAGAGGGAGGGAGGGAAAGAGGGGCAGGGAGCAAGGTATGGGCACTGGTGACAAAGAAGTCCTTGAAAGAAGAGGCTACCTCCAGAGCAATGGAAATGGGAAACTATCCAATTTGAGGGCTGGAGGGCTGACTGGAAGAGAAAATCAAACAATCAGTGGATTATCTTCAGTTTGGATGGGTTATTAAAGGTTATCCTGGTTGAAGCAAAGTATTCAGATTTGACCAACCTGGTGGCTTTTATACAGGCACCACAGAGTTTTTGTACTTCAGTAAATCCTTTTGTTTTTGGGGGTTAATGGTTTTATGACAGTACCAGTCAGCATTCTAAGAATGACAACGAGCACCAGGACCAGGGTGCATGCTATGGAGCTGGAGGAGGTTGAGAGGGTTGAGAGATGTGAGGAAATATTTTTCACTGGAAGGGTGATAGACACCTGAAACAGACTGGCAGCAGAAGTGGAGGTGAAAACAGTGGTGGGCTGCAAGTATGCGTGGCATCAACATTGGGGGTATTAGAAACAGGCAGGGAAGAGAGGATCACCAGAGACCAGATATGGTATTCAGAGACAGATTAGGCAGGGAACATCTGTGCAGACAGGTAGGCCAAGTGGTCCTGTTCTGCTGACAAATTCTTTGTTTCTGAGCTTTGAGACTGGTAATATTCTCTCAGCAGAGATTCAGTGGAGGTGGGTGTCTTTAACACAGTTCATCAGGAGAAAGGTGTGTATATCCCATGCAGACTGAGCAATTTCTTTCATGTAGCACTAAAATAATTAAAACTAGATGGCCCTTCTAGGATTTCAGGTAAAATAACAGTGCCAATACAAACATTGCTCTTATTAGGTATGTGAAATAATTCTGGTGTTAGTAACTTTATAGTGCAGGCCAGCCAAGTTGCTTGAGAGCAGTAGGACTCAGCACTGCTTCCTGGAGCCCAGTGTTTGGGACTGCATTCAGGTTTCCAAGCCCTGGATTATATAGAATACTGGATGGCAACTATGCAAACCAGTGTGTTCTGTTACAGATTGGTTCTGATTCCCTCCGACCTCGAGAGCTTAAGCTCGAGAGGTCCATGAGAATCAGAACCCCGAGGTGACAGAACACACAGATGTGTGCATTGTGTTTTTCTTTTCTTTTCATAATGAAACTGACTTGTGAAGTCTCTAGAGATTCTAGAATACTGTCACCACAGAATTAGATAGAGGAAAGCAACAATGTGCCAGTATTCCAAGTGGTTCTGCTGCAGTAGTGACATCACTACTGCAGCAGAACAACATGACATCACTACTGCAGCAGAACAAGATATTCCAGGCATGGAATTTCATGCACAACAGCATTCCACTATACACTATAGTGTGGATTCAGCATGTGGTAGAGGTGGAATGATTGCTCCTTAAGGAGGATGACATGGCCTGCTTTGTATGTGTGCATCTCCTGTTGCCTGTTTACTTGCAAGACAGTGATCTTGTGCAGGCATCATAGTCTGTCTCTAGTGGTTAGAGCACATAACTTGTATAATGGGATCCCAGAAGGAAATCTAGCTGCAACCACTGGCTCACTGTGTGTCCTCAGTAATACAGCTGACCTTCCTTTGCTTTGTTTCTTCCAGGTGTATGTTTGAGTATGAGTAAGATCCAACAGGAAATAAGATGCTGCATCTCATTTGAGTTATCCTGAATTAATAAACAATAAAAATCGCTGCTTTTTAGAACTGGGGTGCGGTAGAATGCAAAGAGAAAATTTGAATAAAATCTTCTCTCTCTCTCTCTCACACACACACACACACACACACACACACACACACACACACTCACACACATACACATACACATATTTATTTATTTTTCTTTTTCTCACTGGCTCAGGAGGCTTTGGCCCCTGCTCCTGCTCACCGCCTCCCCAGGTTTATCCCCTGAGGGAGCGCCAGGCAGGCGCCTTCCTGGGAAACACGGTCCTATGCCTGGCTTGCCCCAGGGTGGGGTCGAGACCTCCTCCGCGGTGGGGCTTTAGTCTGTGGCAGGGAGTGGCACCAGAGGTGAGGTCCATTGTTAGCAGCCAGCGATTGTTTTTTATTTTTTTATTTGCACTCCTTTCCTGAGGCGTGACGGCAATGACGCCAGTGTCCGCCCACCCATCTTACGTGGTGGCACCCCAGCCTTTGCCGAGGTCTGCATTGCGCTGACACTCTTTTCCCCACGGAGAAGGAGAGCAGTCCATTGGGTGCTCAGTCCTTCTCCCCAGCCACCCCTCCAGCTTCCCAAGTCCATCCCTGAACCCGGATGTTGACACTGCAGATGGATCCCTTGCTGCCGCGCCAGCGGGTCGCCCTGTCACATACACATATTTATAAATGATTGAGTAGAATCAGTAAAATGCTGCCTTCTGATTGGATTAAACACACCAGATGACTGTGCATTATCCCAGAGTGACCACACGCCTGTATTTTTCACCCCACCAAAACAATTCTGACCATTTTATAAGATACATAATCCACTAGAGGGCATGCGGTTGTGCTGATAGATGTACACCTTGGCTATTTGATTGCAGTTGGCATGCAGCCTTGTGCCTGTCAACACACACCAAGGTGTGCATATACTAGAGTACCTACTACACCTTGTAGTGGATCATGTGTTACATGAGAGAGAGAGAGAAATGGTATTAAGATACTCAGTGGTTATTTCCAGCAAGTTCAGACAAAGCAGTAAAATACAAGCTGAAAATGATAGTGCTTTTCCTTACATTAGCACATACAAACCTGTTATTTTTCTTGCTCACTTGATTGTGTTTTAGATGTCTTCTGTTCATGATTGTGGTTTACTGGCTGCAGTCTTGTTACATTTATAGTTTAGGACTTTTTGTGTTTAAAGAATGACAAAATTTAGTGGCAGTTAAACACAAATGCTGTGAGAAGTAGTACTGCATTTATGATTGTCAGTGCCTCAGTCCTTTGCTAGCTTACAGTGCCATATTCTGTGAGTTCAAATTGTTCTGGTGTGTCTGTCCATATTGGGGCTTTTTCTTACTGCTGACATAAAGAATTTGTGTCATATATTGCTGTTACTGCTGTATGTGTATTTTATATTGTATGTGTTATATTGCTGTATGTCGCTTTCTTTCTCTAAAGCAGTGATGGAGCAGAAGATAAAGAAGAAGAGCCAAAGGATGATGTAGAAGGTAACAAAACTGAGTTACACAACTCACGACATCATTTATAGTAAAACAGGTAACTGGCTGTCAGGAAGACAGAACGTAGTGAGTTCTTGATACCAAATAGGAATTGTTAAGCTTTTTATCAGGTCTGCTGCATTCATGGGTGTGTGTGTGTGTGTGTGTGTAGTGTGTGTGTGTGTCAGAGTGTGTCAGTCATTTAGTAAACATTTAAAATCCCAGAGCCAGACTGTCAGGAAAAAGCTTTCTCAACAGTTTGTGTACCTCCAGCACAGCTGAAAAGCAATAGATCACATTAAAAAACATTTTAGGTACCAGAATTCCACTCACCAGACCACACACACCTGTCTTAAGATAATTACTTATTAGACAAAACAACACACGAATTCAAGCACTTTTGAACTCAATAACATGAATAATAAAACACATTTTATTTATTTTATTTAATATTTGATCACTGGTAAAACACAAGGGCATCAAATGCCCATTTTCATGGGTGACCCAGAACAGAAACAACAATACAGTATGACACAATACAATATAATGAACAAAACAAATTAATAATGACAAGAACATGTCAAAAGAGTAAGACAGTGCTGCTTCAAGAATTTAAGAATACAGTGAATTACATGCTAAAATTTCATTGGACAAATTATTCCAATAATTTTACAATACAAAAGATCCATGATCTTTGTCGTAAGAAGACCTATAGGACGGAGGGTTCACTTAGCCAACATTTGCTGATCTAATGCAATAAGTATGTGATCTATCTAAATTAAAAGACATGAATGAAACAGGTATTTGTGTTGACAACAACATCCTCAAAAACAGTAAATTTAAAATAATTCACTCTTTGCTCAAATGAAAAACAACCTAAATTGTTATATAAAATACAGTGATGAGCTAAACAAGAAGTAGAACTAGCAAATCTGCAAACAGAATGGTGCAATGTCTTTACAGGATACAAATTGGTGTTGACAGCAGACGATAAATCGAAGTCCATGGTCAATAACTGATAACAGTAAAGATTGAGCTTGTATATTTTTGAATAAGAGAGACAGTTACTTAATCTGTAAAGTTGTCCTAATCTGAATACAGTCTTAACAATGTAATTGATATATTATTACTGACCAGCACTTTTTCCCATAGGAAACCCGGTTATAATTTGCCAAGCCGGGTTTCCTTGGACCTCGCATGTGCCACTCACGGTCTTCCTTTTCTTGCGATGTTCTTGGAGAACCTCCGTATGTACACAGATTCAGTTGCCCTCGCATTTGACTCGGCGAGGTGATTTTTAAAATAAATAAATCTTTCTCCACTGACCCCAACTAAAAAAGGGAAAACAAAAAGGTACCTTTTAAACATGCGCCATTTTTCCCCTATCAGCAGGAATGAACTAGAGGGTCTCCCCACCTATTCACAGTGGAACGACGACTAGCACCGCAACCACCATTGGGCGGTATGTAAGTTGAAGTACATTAAAAAAACAGGAAAATACAACTTTGTAAACACTTTCTTTACAGTATCTCCACTTCTTGAGCACTGTAACCTGGCAGACCATGACCACGCAGAATCCCGACTGGTCCGCAGCTGCCTGAACACCAACCTGTTTGCTTATTTTATTTTGTATAACTGCTGAGGAAAAAGCACTGGCCAGCAATTATATAAAATAAAATATGGGGTGTTGTGTAAAACTCAATTTACATACACCCTTATTGTAGGATACATTTTCATAAACCCCTCTGGATTTATGTAGCATCCCACAACTCGGATGTGTGTAAAATCTCATTACACACGCCACCCCATATATTATTTTCTTTGTTCTTAATATGTTAGCTGTTGATCGAAAATAAACCCATGTATCAAAACTGTGCAACTCATTCAGTTCTAACATCATGTAGATCATAAAAGTAGGCAATAATCCTAAATGAGATAGGTGGTATTGGGAACGGAAAAATTAAGATTTTGTTTTGTAACATTAAACATCATACCATTATCCTGCAGCCATTTTTGAATATTTAAAAATATTTCTGTAAATGAGTGGTTAGTTCTAAAGGATCATCTTCAGACTGATATAAGATTATATCATCTGCATACATTGTAATTAACATATTTTTGTCCTGTATAACAGATGGCAAAACATTTAAAAATACTTAGCAAGAGTGCCCCAAAATTGATCCCTGAGGAACACACACACACACAGACACATATATATGTATATGTATGTATGTATATATTTATTTAGTCTTTGGTAACCGGTAAGTGCACTGATCCAGGGACAGTTTTCAGGTACGAACAGAAACCTGTTTGTTTATTTTATTTTTATAATTGCTGAGGTGAGATATATATATCTGTGAAAAGGTTAAGTAACTGAACCTAGAACAACTGCTTGTTTTCTATTATACAAACAATGAGAAAACCTTTGTACCACATTACCAGATAAACCCAGTTCCTTAAGATAAAAAGTAAACGCCCATGATTAACCAAGTCAAACACTTTCGACAAATCAAAAATAAAGCTCCTACCATACCACCTCTGTCCAGGGTTCTGAAAAGAATATTAATAAGCTCCATAGTAGCTGTTGAAGTACTATAATTTTGTGCAGAACCATTTTTATATTGTATTAATAGAGTCTCTGAATCAAGAAATAATTTCACCTGATCAGATACTGTTCATTAAAGAACCTTGGACAGAGGAGCTAATAATGAAATGGGATGATAGGTTTTAGAATTTGTATGATCCCCAGACTTAAATATCAAAACAACAGCCTGTTTCCAAGTTATGGAATTTCTGCATGCAGCGAAGAGTGATTAAAACAAAATTAAACTATGAGATCTAGTACTAATCCAAGTAAGCGTAAGCCTATCATGTCATGCCCCATGCGTGATCTAAGTTTAATACCCTTAAGGTATTGAAGTGTTTGCTTATGTGTTAAGGGGTTTAAACTCAAAATTGAATAAGCCAGCTTCATTATGACATGTTTTAGAATCAGTTGTTGTTAGTGAAGGAGCTAACTTAAAAACATCTGTAAACACTTGATTCAGTTCCTTAGCAATACTCAACTGATGATTTATATTGCCATCATCAGTATTACGTAAAGGAATACTAGTTGTGTTTACCGTTCCCTGTAATTTATTAAGAACTGACCAATGTTCTTGTTGATTCTTAGCATTTGAGAATTACTTCTGCAAAAAAATCAGCTTTGTTTTTTTCTAATTCTTTACATAGATTTCTTGGTTGTATTTCACAAGAGATAATGGGTATGACGTTTACTATAAAGACGCCAGACAGCATCTCCTTCCTGCATTTTACCTATTAGATCTGTTGTTATCCATTCCTGGCATCTATTCTTAACCCGTAATATACGCTTAGGAGCAAACACGCCACAGAACCTATTGAATTCAGTAATTATAAAATCCAGCATTTGCTCAGCATCAGGTATAGAATGCAAGTAGGACCAATCAATAAGAGCAATAGAGTTATGAAAAGCAATCAAACCCAATCTTATGAGCAAACGTGATGTAATATATACAGGTGGGACTTTCAGCTTCTGGGTATTCCTGTAACAAATAACTGGACAGTGATCATTTAAGCAGTCAGCTAATGGAAATGCTTGTACTATACAGTCTGGTTGAGTGGTCAAAATTCAAACAATTAAATTCTCAGTTTCTTGCTTGTAATTAAACCTAGTAGGTAGATTAATAACCTGGTGCAAATTCAAATTAGCCCATTAGTCCTTAATTTTAACACTTGCTTTCTAGCCAATTAAATATTGGCATCTCCTGATAGTACAACTTCCTCATTTACTGAAATTAAGGCTTTGTACTCAGCAATTAGTAACAGACCTTCCTGTGAAAAGCCAAGTGGAAAATAAAAAGTAGCCATATGTAATTGTTTTACACCTCCTAAATATAAAATCTATGGTAAAAATCAATTTCTAAGAATTGGAAAATTGAAATACACCAACCGAACAAAAGTCTCTTATGTACCAGAACCCCACCCCTGTTTCTGTCTGCCTATCACAACGCTTATAAATTATACATCCAAACAAATGGCAGTATCAGGTATGTTGTTTAACCATGATTCAGATACAGCAACCGATCAAAGTTATTACTAAAACCCAAGTCCAAAACTCATTTAGTTTAGGTGAAATACTCTTTATATTAACATGAACAAAGGAAATAGTGCACGCCAACTCAGATCTACTAACATTCAATTCCTGTTCAATATCAATGAGCCAGGATTGGGTTTAACATTACCTGCCATTAATAACAGAAGTAAAACCCAAAAGCATTTCTTAACATCAGTATTCATCCTTAAAAATCCCTCTGAGACAAAACAAAATCCCTACAGATGCACCCACTCATAAAACTCTGTCTATATAAGCATTCTATTATTAGGTTCAAACGTTAACAAAGACTGCTTACCAGGATATTTCCCGATTAATGTGAAACCTATGAGTACCATTTGAACCAGACAACTGTATAGTATAAATAGATAGCTTACTCAAAAAACATGCTACTGAAAACAAAAGACTTAAAACATTCTTTCAACTAATGTAAGATTAAACTCTGAGCAAAGTACTGTGCCCCAGCCCAGCTGCCTCCACAAACTCCTCACATGCTTGTCCCACACTTTGACCACTTCAGACACCGCCAAAGTTAAAACAGTAAATACAAAAGTCCGTAGCAAAGTTCTTACAAATTAAACATTCTATCTAACTCCTTCAGCAGATCAGAAAAACAGTACTATATGACGTCCTGCTTTTCCCAAAGGAGTAACAAAAATATGTTCCTAGATCTGCCAAAAATTCCAAATTACATAAAAGCTACAGACCTGCCTTCCTCTAACGTCACCAAAAACTCCCATTAACACTTTATAAACAGTTTTGTCAATCAGTACAAATGTCTGTTCAGTACTTGGGTGGTGGGGAACAAAAACTGAAGCTGTCTGGCTGAAGTGCAGATAGAAGAACACAGTGCTGGAGACTAAATTTGAACTCATAGTCCACACCTTCACTCAAGTGAGACCTGTTACCCCTAGTTGGATATAGTCCCTACCACAGACTAGACCAGAGATTTTACTGAGGGAGAGGGAGGTGAGCAAAGTCCAAAACAGTACAAGTTGTTTAAGAGAACAAACTATGAAAGTCAAACAGCTTAAGAGTCCCAGTAATAAAAAACAGTACAAACAGACCTGAGTGCTGGCAGCTGAAGTGCATATTTGTATTATCACCAGTATTTGTGAGCTTTTTTCTGTTGATGTCTACCACACAGTACAGTGAATACATTGTTTAAAACCTGTGACACTACACTGTTTGTCCCATGCTGTGACCAGGAAGTCATGCAGGGCTTCTAGACATCTTCTGCACCCCAGAATATCACACCTGGAAACAAGGTTTTGGCTTTGGGCTTTCCTGATCAAAAACAATAAATAAATGAATGTGTCCAACACTAGTCACACAAACTAGAATTTAATTAGTTTTGTTTTATGAAGAGGTGTATGGTACTTTACAATTCTGATGTATAACATTTTGAAATTGCATTTTACTGTTAAATAATTTAAAATGCTTATGTAAAAGTACTAGACCATAATTTATGGTTTAGTGTGGTGTTTAAAACCCTCTGCATAGCTTATGCAACATTGGTTTATAGAACATCTGTCTTCTGCCATGACAAAATGGGTTAAAGCAGTTGGACTGCACAGTTTATCTTATAGGCAACTCAGCTGAACTGTGCAATGGACACGCTTCTACAAAAGTGAGTAGCTGGGTGTGAGGATTTGAAAGTCCCTAAATCAGTAGGTGGTAGACCTGTTCTGCAATGGGGCATCCCTCTGGTGAACCTGTTTGCTATTTGGGAGAACAGAAAACTGAGGCTGTTCTATGCCCACCCTTTCAGTCTGGGACACTACAGGGGTGCCTTCTCAAGGCCCTGGACCCTGGGCCTTGTGTACACCTTCCCTTTGGTTCACAAGGTTGTGATCAAGGCCTGGAAGGACAAGACATGGATGATTCTGATAGTACCAGACTGGCCCAGACAGTTCTGGTATCTGCATCTCCTCAGCCTCAACGGCAGGCCGCCATGGCAGTTGCCTCTTCTCCCCGTCCTGCTGACCAGACAACAGGGGACAGACCTGCACCGGACTTTCAGTCCCTGCAACTCTCAGTCTGGTTCCTGAGTGGCTAGAGTTCCAGGTTTTGTGCTTTCAGCCGACGCCCCATGCTGTGGCTCGTCAATGCTATGCATTTAAGAGGAGGAAATTCTGTATCTGGTACCAGGGTAAGAAGCTTGATCCTTACCTGTCCAATGACAAGCATTCTTGACCACCATTGGCCTCTGTCTCAGCAGGCGACAACCCATCTAGCAGCCATTTGTGCATGCCAGGCACAGGCTGGTATGCTGACAGTGGCCCAGGAAATGGAGGTCAGGCACTTTTCAAAGGCTTGATCACCTGTCTCCTCTGGTGCACAAACCACCGCTTCAGTGGGAATTACTGCTTGTGTTAGCAGTGGTCATTGGCAAGCTGTTTGAGCCTGTACACAAATGTGAGATATCACACTTGTCACAGAAGACAGTCTTCCTGGTGGCCATAGCTTCAGCCAGAAGGATCAGTGAGCTCCAGGTGCTGTCATTGAAGTCTCTCTAGCTGGCTTTCCATAAGGACAAGGTGGTCCTTTGCCCCAACCAGAAGTTCTTAACTAGGTGATTTATCTTCCAGTTTATTTCACTGCTCCAATTTAGGAGGCAGTATAGCGCAGTGGTCTAAGGCTCTGAGCTGCAAATATGGTGATATCCAGCAGACCACACCTGGGTTTGAATCCCACAGCTTCCACTTGCATACTGTGTGACCCTGAGCAAGTCACTTAACTTCCTTGTGCTCCCAGGTCACTCCTGTAAAAAGCTTTCAGTTTAGTGTGCTATTCCTGGTTAAACAACTAAAAAAAATCTCAGATGCTGATGCGGAAGCTCCACCACGTTGGACCTAGGAAGGTGCTCTCTTATTACAAGGAGCACACGGCTGAAGTTTGGGGGGGCTCCAGCCGCTTTCTTACTTTGCTGAAGCTGCTCTGGCAGACTGGCAGCAAAGATGACAATGCCAACTGGATCACATCCTGCATCAACCACTGCCATAAGTTGGGGATGGTAGGGAGTTGCCCAAAAGGTTTTGGGTTCATTCCACCAGACACACCACTGCCTCGGTGGCCACTTCCAGGGATATTGCTACAGCAGAGATATGCAGGTCTGCAACCTCGGCAACAGCGCACACCTTCCTCTCCCATTACAGAATTGATGTATTGAGTCATTGTGGTGTTGCTTTTGGGTCCTCTGTCCTGCAGCTTCTGTTCACCATATAGTGGTGTGTGCCTTACATCCTCATCCTGGAGGATTGCTAGGAGTATGATATAGTGTGGCTAGTGAACTGTACCCACGCCTTTAGAAATATAGGTTGCGTATCTGTAACCGTATTTCTAGGAGTGCATATAGTTCACATCCCCATCACCCTTCCAATCTTCCCTGGCAATGTGGCACCTGAATCCTTGCTTCCAGCGTGCAAGATCTTACATCATGGTATGAAGCTAAGGATAATTATAATAATAATAAAACTTTATTTATACCGCGCCTTTCTTGAATTCAAGGTGCCTTACAATATTAATAAATAATACATAGAACAACAATAATCTGAGCTCCAAAACAATAATTAGTTAAAATAAATCCTTGACGATAAGTAGGTCTTCATGGCCTTTTAAATTCCTCCATGGTCACACACTGATGAAGCGGACGGTATAGAGAATTCCAGAGGGTTGGAGCAGCATGCAAGCCACGAGCACCAGACGATTTCAAAGATACCTCGGAATCTATAGCAACCCCATGTCCACAGTAGAGAGATCGCTAGGGCAGTGGGGCACCAGAAGCTCTTTCAAGTAGTCCGCGTCCAGTCCGTGTAGGGCTTTGTAAGTCAAAGACCAACTTTAAAGGTGATCCGTCACTGAATTGGCAGCCAGTGCAGATCGGCAGCACTAGTGAAATATGACAGGCATGAGACATACCGTCAATAACCGAGCTGCAGCGTTCTGTACCAGCTGCAAGCGTGGATATCAACCCTGAAGCCCTAGATAAAGGGAGTTGCAATAATCAAAGCGTGAGGTCACAAAAGCGTGGACTAGTGTTGGCAGATCGGCGGCGAACAAGGTGCTTAATTCTGGCGATGTTCCTAAGATGATAAAGGAAAGTTTGACAATTGCCGACACCTGCGAATGCAGTGTTAGCTCATTGTCAAAATCACCCAGGTTCTGCACCTGCATGGAGGTAGGGAGCTGGAAGCCCCCAGAAGTAAACCTGAGGGTAAACCAGCTCCCATCCCTCTACCCTATGACCCAGGTCCACAACCATTACCTCCGCCTTCCTAAGTTCAACTTCAGCCAGCTTGAATCCATCCAGCACTGGATTTCAGCGAGGCAGTTATTAAAGACCGAGAGAGCTCTATCCTGGTCAGGTGCAAAAGACAGGTAGAACTGGGTATCATCAGCATAACTGTAAAACCTCAGCCCATACCTTCTTATAATGTCTCCGAGGGCAGCATATACACTGCGAATAACATGAGAGACAACACGAGACCTGGGGACCCCACGACAGAGACTGGCGGGAAGAATTTATCCCGACACCACTCTCTGAGTTCTATCAGTGAGGAAAGATCTAAACCAACTGAGGACTGCACCAGACAGGCCACAGATGAACTCCAGGCGAGAAGTACCCCATGGTCCACAGTGTCAGACGCTGATGAGAGATCAAGAAGAACCAGGATGGAATGGCTCTTCTGATCCCTAGCCATCAGGAGATCATTAAGCACCTGAACCAGTGCTGTCTCGGCACTATGTCTCTTTCATAAACCAGACTGGAGTGGTTCATAGATGTCATGGATGGTAAAGTGGTTTTCCAATTATGCAGCCACTACTTCTCAATAATCTTCCTATAAAGGGAAGATTAGAGATCGACCTGTAGTTGGCAAGGCAGTCGGGGTCCAAGGAAGCTTTCTTCAGGAGGGTGTCACCACTGCCTCCTTCAGGAGCTAGGAAACTCACCCGTATCCAGGAGCACCAAACTATCCGTGCCAGGACTGGACTGATGATATCAAGACAACCCTTTATCAGGGAAGTCGGTCCCGGATCCAAACTACAGCATGTAGGGCGCATACTATGGACAATCCTCATGACATCACTGAACTCAGGCCGGCCGAAGGAACTTCAGGAAAGACCAGGGTCTGCGACCAAACGCCGATCAATAACTTCTCCCATAGAGGCGCTGGTTGAGTGCTGCCCTGATATCGCCACCTTATCTACAAAGAAGCGAGCAAGCTCATCACACTCCACTTGAAAAAGCTTTCCTAACCTGAAGACAGAATATACCTACCACCCTGGTGGTGGGAGGAACTTAGCTCAAGACATGCCAATGATTCAACTTATCTCTAGGAAGATTGCCATTGTGTGGATGTGAAGTGTATACCACTCTTAGAACTACAGTTACAGGTAAATAATCTATTTTTATACGTAACTAAGTCATTTTACCGTAGCAACTTCTTGCTATGCTCTTTTCTCCTTTGGGACACCTTTCAAAAATCTGGAGCAATTTCAACAAAGTGCTAAACCCTTTTAATTAAGCCATCTCTTTCCTCTATCATCCTTTAACTGCATTTGTGCTTTCTGATCAGCAGTCTCTCTTCTATATTTTAGTAGTAATTAATCTGCTCCATCAAGAACATTGCTTGTCAGATATTGCTTTTTCTATAAAGCTTTTTTCTGCCCAGGTCGCAGGTAGGCTCTTCAGCCCTGCTCACCTCTCTTGCTAGCTACCACCTCCTCAGGACTTTCAGCCTTGGAATCACCCACACATTCTCCCCATGGTTGGGGTGGGGAGGGAGGAATGCCCTCCCAACCCTGGAAGACATCCAGAAATTTGTCATGCTCGAAGTGGTGGAGCGGGTAAGGGCCAGTGAGCGAGGTTTCAGGCACCTGCCTCCTCTTTCTGTTTTCTGATCCCTCCCTCCTCCAGCAGCATGCAGTGGTGCTAGGTGTTCATGAATGTGGAGGCGCACACACATTACAGCATCTGCTGTGGGCCATCCCATTCTAGTTGCTCCCACTCGCTGCCACAATGCCTCCACATGGTGGCAATGTAGGAGCGGTATAGCTGATCCCCCACCCCCACCAGAGAGGAGAACAGTCAAATGAACATTCAGTCCTCTCCCTCCCTGGCAACCCAAGTCCATTGCCATACCTGGGTCACTGGCATGTTGGGTGGTGTGGCTTCCAGCCCTTCAGCCTCCACACCACTGGGCCAGCTCTGTATTTCAGTGTTAATTGACTTAAATATCTTACAGTGTATTCAAAATGAGTGTGCATAGCTTGTATACATGGACAGTATATGTATCTCCATTTACTGAGTAGTCTTAATTGTGATAATTATATGTTTGATGTTTTACTTGGGTAAAATGTATGTGTTCTACAAATATTCTTAGAGTTTTCCTTTATCTTGAGTATTTAGTGCAAGGCCAAGAGCCAGTGTTTGGCAGTGCTGGTTGCTATTCTGTTTTTTGTGTCAGCTAATTAAGTATAGAATAATGCATGGTGTGATATGTATAATGAGAATTTTACACAAACCCAAGGTGTGGGATGCTACATAAATCTTGAGAGCTAACTTGAGGGGTTTATCTAAGCCAGGGGTTCTCAAATGGTGAGGCCAGCCTCCTGGAGGCTCAACCTGTTCCAGGGAGGCCCAAGCAAGTCTGAAGAAGTACTGTATTTAAATTTTGGGTTTTATGTATTTTGTGTGAAGGGATGAAGCAAACTGAAAGAGGACAATGGTAGGCAAAATTAATGTATTTATTTAAAATCGGTGCCAAGGGAAGGTGAATGAATCGAGGCCCATTTCAGGTGTACCCACAGAAGGATACAGAGTGGCTACATTTCAAAAGGTAACTCAAAGCAGTCAAGCAATACAAAATGAACAACAGTACCAATAAATAGGAACATCGAGCAATCAACGAGAGGTGGTAATTGATCAATTTGTGTAGACTCATGGCGGGAACAGCCCAAATACAAGGGTTGAGCATCGATGTGCTAAGAGCAATAGTAGGAAGGAGCAGTGTACTCCCTGAGAAGCTTAAGAGCAGGAAAGAGGGAGAGGCAAGGTATGTAGGAAGGTTATTCCAGATAGACAGGAAGTAGAGAGAGTAGTCTGGACCCATGAAGGTACTGCAGCAAGTGGTAACAATGGTTCAAGATTCAAAACAATAGAGCAAGTAGACTGGCCTGTGGGGGTATTTATTTTATATTTTATTCAAATAACACCTTTTACAGGTGCTCTTTTCAAAGGTTCCATGTCACTATAAGACAAAGAACTGAATGACAGCCAAGTACTCAAAGGGTTTCAATTTATTCATGGTGTACTGTGCAAAGTACAGTGTGTTATTTTCTTTATGAACATACGAACATACAAATTTACCAGCAGATAAAGCCTAGAGGTCTATCAAGTCTGCTCGAATGTGCAGCTGCCCCTCCTTCCACCCTTCCTCTTCATTAACCCTCCCCTTGTCCTGTCCCATCCTCGCTTGAAGCAGTCCACTGTTCTACTACATACCACTTCAGCAGGTAACGATTCCACCCAGCCACCACCCTCTGTAAAAAAGTGTCTGCTCATCTCCTCCTGAACCTTCCTCGCTCCAGTCTCATATCATGGCCCCTGGTGTCCCTCCCTCCTTACTTTGAACAGCCCTCTGTACCTGTCTTGTTTATTCCTTTCATGTATTTAAAGGTTTCAATCATGTCACCCTGTCTCCTCTCCTCCAGTGAGTACATGTTCAACTCCTTCAACCTCCTCTCGTATGATAAGTCCCCCAGCCCCTTGATCATCTTTTGTCGCTCTGCGCTACACCCCTCCAGTAACTTAATGTCCCTCTTCAGATACGGACACCAGTACTGCACGTAGTACTCCAGGTGTGGTCTAACTAATGACCTATACAGTGGCAGAATCACCTCTCCTCGAGGATATACCCTTGCAATACAACCAGCATTTTGTTGGCCTTTGTAGCTGCTCTTCCCACATTGTGCCGAGTTGTTCATTGACCCTGTAATGAGCACACCCAGATCCTTCTTCTCCTCCTGTCTGGGCTAGCTGCACTCCCCTAGCTGGTAACTCCTCCTTGGGTTCTTCATCCCAAAATGCAGCACCTTGCACTTTTGGCATTAAAGCCCAGTTGCCAGGTGTCTGACCAGGTTTCAAGCTTTGCCAGATCATCCTGCAACCCTGCTATCCTCCTAGGTCATCCACCACCGCGCCTACCTTGGTATCATCAGCAAACAGACTGATCTTGCTCTTGATGTCCCATGATATGTCTGCAATGAATATCCCAAACAATACTGGTCCCAACACCGAGCCCTGTGGAACACCGTCGTCACTGCCCTTGGGTGTGAGAGCTCCCCACTAGGGAGGCCCAAGATTATTTCATTTTTTGGGAGGCTCAAAATCTTTCTGTGGATTTGGGGAGGCTCACTGTGACAAAGTCTGAGAACTATTGATCTAAGCATCCCGGACCGAGGGTGTTTGTAAAATTTTTACACACCACCCCATGGCTTATTATATACTGTACAATTGCTTGGGAGTGTT
This sequence comes from Neoceratodus forsteri, assembly GCA_016271365.2. NCBI lineage: Eukaryota > Metazoa > Chordata > Ceratodontiformes > Ceratodontidae > Neoceratodus > Neoceratodus forsteri. The sequence continues at coordinate 1,089,175,980 of CM057459.1, forward strand.
TTCGCCACAGCAGTTATATTGATATAAGGCAATTGTACATTGTTCCCAAGGAGTTGCACTGCAATGACTAAAGGAAGGAGAGAAAGAGATACTAGATTGTGTAAAGGATGAAGAAATAAGTTCTATAACAGGATTAACAAGAATGGGTGCGAGATTTTACAGTAGTACTGACTGTGCCACTGTGCAAGAAAACTAGCTGTGGTCGGGTTGAAAGAGTAGTTGGCTCCAAGGCAGTAAAGTGTGTGTGTGAGAAAGAAAAGAACAACTGGGGCACGTGTGGAAACTAGATAAACTTGGCACATGTTCACCGTTATAACCAGCTGATTAAAGGACACTGTCAACCCCATTTGGCCTCAAATTGTCACTAGTTGAAAAACAAATTTTGATTGTTCTTGTTCTATAGAGACTGAAGATGTAGCTGGTTGTTTGATTCAGTGTAAATACTGGTGTTACCACACCAAAAGCGTGTTTGTTTACATTTCTTGACCAACTACAGCTGCATCTTTCCTGGACTCATGAACACCCCAACACTATCTAGCTACTCATTATGCAGTAGGAGTAGATGACACTATTGTATCATGAGTGGTTGCACTGTTTGAGGGTGTTTCTAATATTCAGGAAGTATGCAGTAAGTTTAGGTAAACAATTTGGAGTAAAACAAGGCTGTGTATAAGTATACATTCCATGCATTTTAGTTCTAATAAGCAAGAAGACCGATTAAACAACCAGCAACATCAATGGATTTTAGAGAAAGTAAGCAATCATAAAATGTGGTTTTACATAGAAATAACATGATGCAAAAAAGGTTGACAGTGTCCCTTTAATAACAGCGAATTATATAACCAGGCTTCCTATGGAGAAGAAACACTACCCAGTTATTATAAACATTTTATGTGCAATATTTCTTCTTGACCAGAGTCCTTCTGTGAGTGCACTGTTGTGTTTTCATTCTCTTAAATGTGGTGCCTGTATGATCGCGGGGCTTACACTGTGTTGATGAAGTACTAAAGGGAAGCATTTGGAAAAAATTAGTTTCGATAGGGTTTTGAAGAAGTAGATAAAGTTAGCATGGGCAGTGGTTTGGAGAAAATGGCGATACTGGCTGAGTGATCTAATGTTCTGCATCTGTCTCATTTGCTTTTCTTTATAGATTTGGTGCAAGTTAACAAAGTGTTGCTGAGCAGTGGTCAACATTGATGTTGAACCTTATGTTGTGGATCCCCAGCTACGAATAGCACTGCAGTGGGTTGCTGCCTCGCAGTTTGAACTCTCTAGACTTCACTTCCACCAGGCATTGCAAAAGGAGCTCCTACAGGTGAGTATGGGAGGCGGACCAAACATTTTCCACTGAATTCTTTACTTTCACAGCAGTCCTGCTCTAGCTAATGTTTGGCTTAAAGTGAAAGTCCCCTCATACTGTTAGTCTGTTTTGTTGTGTAGTGTGTAGGCATGCACTATGATTGCCTCTATTGCATCCTCCTGATTTCATCAGGATTTAAATGTAAATGAAGGTATTTAGTCTGGTGTGAAAACTCTTTAACTCCATTGCAGAGGTAACTGACTCATGTAAGGCATCCTGAATTTTTGATGTTTTGGTGCAAAGCTTGTAGTTACACTGTATTACTGTGCTTTGTTGTCCGCTGCAGTCCATGTATTTTTGTCTTATGCTGGCCATGAAACTTTTCCAGGCATAGTAAGTGCCTCCCGCTTTTCCTGAGTTTAATACAGGACTTCACAAGACATTTAACAGCACTAAATAAGAGTATAACTTCTGCTGGCTTGTAATATACGCATCATCAACTCCCATGATGCCTTGAATGAGTGGGCATGACATTTGGAATGGAGACAAACAGGTATTCACACCAGGGCAAAAGAAAGTGAAGCAACCTCATGTATATTTAAATTAGAATGACATTAGGGGTAAGGGAGGTAATCATCATCATCCATGCCCACAAACCACACAGGTATATAGGAAAACAAACATAGAATCTGATGGCAGATAAGGACGCTTGGCCCACCTACTCAGCCCATTTACCCAACCTACTGTAACTCTGCAGACTCTCTTGATCTCCAGCTTCACCCTCCACACACACTTTCCTTTCCACTAAGGTTCCCTTATGCCTATCCCATGCCTTCTTGAATCCTGTTACGCGTTTTGCCCCCACCACCTCCTCTGGGAGGCCATTCCAGGCATCCACCACTCTCTCGTGAAGAAGTATTTCTCATATCTTCCCTGAGTCAACTCCCTCTAGCTTGGGGCATGTCCCTTGTTCTTGAGCATCTTTTCTGAAAATGCTTCCTTCTTGAATCTTATTTATACCCATAAGGTATTTGAAGGTTTTCTGTCATATCTGCCCTCTGTCTTCTTTCCTCCAGGGTCTACATTTTGAGGTCCTTTAGTCTCTCCTCATAGGGCCTTTGATGCAGACCCTGCACCATTTTAGTTGCCCTCCTCTGACCACCTCAACTCTGTGTCCTTCCAGAGATGTGGTCTCCAGGCTGGACACAGTACTCTAGGTGAGGTCTCACCAGTGATCTATACAGTGGTTCCAAACCTCTCTCTCTCTCTCTCTCTCTTTCTGCTGGTGATACCCTCCCTATGCACCTAGCATTCCACTAGCCTCTCCCACTACTTTGTCACACTGTCTGGCCACCTTTAGGTCATGAGATATGATTACCCCAGGTCTCTTTTCTGCTTAGTGGTCATTAATACTGTACTCAATTTTATACTCCGCCACTAGATTTCTGTGCCCCAAATGCATGATTTTGCACTTCTTCACATTGAAATCCAGCTGCCACACCCTTAACAACTCCTCTTGCTTTCTTAGATCTCTAATCATTTTTCCACACACACCCGAGTGTCTACCCTATTGCAGATTTTAGTGTCATTTGCAAAAGGCAAACCTACCCTTCTAGCTCCTCTGTAATGTCGCCAGTAAAGACGTTAAAGAGGACCGGTCCCAGTACTGACCCTTGTGGCACCCCTGCTATCACCCTGTCTTCCTCTGAGTGAACTCCATTTACCACCACCCTCTGTCTCCTTTTCCCTAACCAATTCCTTTACCCAGTTTACCACCTTTGGTCCTAATCTTATGCTGTCTATCTTGTTTACGTAGTCTCCTATGTGGAACGGTGTCCGACTCCTTACTGAAATACACCACACACAGATGCACACGCAGAAGGTGACAGCAGATAAGGACTGTGTGGCCCACCTAGTCTGCCCTTTTCCTACCCTAATGCATTACCGCAGACCCTAGTTGTTCTCGACTTACCCTTCTTCCCTATTGCTACGCCTATATGTCTATCCACAGGGGCAGGACCTCAAGGAGCTGCCGGACTTGACCGCAAATAATAGGACGACAGGAATACAGCAGTCTTCTTCTTGGCTTGAGCTTGAAGCTATGCTTTTGTTTCTTATTTTTCTTATTTTTAATTTAAGCACTTTTTATTTATTATTCCTTAAGTTAGCAATTTTAGTTTAGTTAGGGTTGCTTTAGTGAGTTAGATTAGTACTTGAGTGTTTTTCGGGTCTGTAGTTCAGGTTGGCTGTTCTCCCTGATATACGGGAGTTTTAGTCACCGCTGTTGCTACGGCTGTGGTAACAGCTGGAAACCGCATGTATTTTAACTTTTGTTTAAGTTATAATGTTGATTTATGCCACGGCTGTTTTTAGTAAAGCGTGACAGATTTAATTGGACCCAAATCCCGACTTAAGACCCGTGATTTGTGGAGCCATTGCTGGATTTGTGGAGTTGTTGGAGCTGCTGCCTGCCTGAATTGAAAGACTGGCTTGTGATTGAAAACTGCTGCTAATTCGACGGATTAGAGGACTACATTTATGAGGATTACACCTATGTGCAAGCAGCGGTGTGGTGTGAGCTTTTTGTGCATTTTTGTAAATTAAATCATTTATGTGTGACTGCTCGGTTTGAAGCTTTGAAATCTCCTGGAGCCGCAGTCTTAAGTAGCGTGTGATTGTGAAGCCGCCTGAGGAAAGTACTGACAGGAGATGCTTGTGAATGGTTCGAACTATCAAACATTTTTGAGGTGATTTTAGTTGCTGCTCCTTGGAGTTTAGGGTGCTGAGGGTCATTGAGTGGTGCTGGCTGAGATCCTTCCTCCTACATCTTAGGCTGTTTTCCCATTGTACTGCCTCTGACCGAACGGAAGTTGCTCGCCTGCCTCTGGGGAGCCAGAGGAGGATTTGGGGCTCTCTAAGTTGACCTGGGGTATACTTTATTGTTTACCCTTAAGGCATCTGTAGTGCGGGTCACAGGTGGTGGGAAATCTGATTAGTTTGGGCGATGTAGAGGGAGGAATGGGATATCCTTTACTTTTGATGAGGCTTGCACACTCTTGGCTTTTCCAGAGAACCCTTGGAATGGAATTTAAAGGCTGATTAAATCATCGAACTGTCTGCTGACTCAATTTGAGATTTGGAGCTTAATTTTAATAGGATTTGGGACTGTGGATTGTTGAGTGTAAAGAAGAATTAACTCATTAAGACATTTTCTTGGAGAGAACATTTCCTGTTGTTTGATTTTTCTTATATTTTCTATTTGAATTATTTTATTGGTGCTTGACAGTGAGAGTGCCCAAACTATTATTATTTTTCCAGGTAGTGTGAGTGCCTGGGAATTGTTATTGTTTATTTTATTATATGTACTTGATTCCAGGGTAGTGAGAGTACCAGGGTTGAAAACTTATTGTATTTATTATTATTTATGTAAGTCTATTTATTTATTTTTATTTTTGGGACTTGAACTCTTTAGAAATGGACTCTTAATGGGGTTTCTATTTTGTTTTGTTTGATTTATAAGATTTACTTGGATTGTTTTAATCAACTATTTTAAAGGAAATAGTTTTAAGCTGCCTATATCTGGAAATGCTGGACAATTAGGATTTATGTATATATTAATGCCCATTTATTTTTATATAAATGTTTGATTACATTTTATTTGTTTGTATTTGATTTTATTATATATTGTTTTTGTATTATTTATTATAATGTGTTGGGGTGATTTAGGATGGTTAGACATTATTCCCCACCAGACTCAGGGAACTTCGTCTCGAATGTCCACACTACTACCATCCACACCTATTTTAGGTGTCGTGCTTTGGGCTTATTAAGGAAACGTAAAAGAAGGTGGAGAGTGGAGTCTGGTGGGGACAGGAGGGGGAGGCGGATTGGGGTGGTGGGATCCAGGTGGCCCTTAGCGAAATGGGGCCAAGATAGAGTTCACTCTTGTCTTGTCCCCATACCCAAGGGTTCCGATTTTAGTAGGCAGGAGCCGAGGTCTTCCCAGACAGCTCATCCAACCTTGGCAGTGTTATGCAATACCAGATCTATTAAAACAAGACAGCTATTAAAGCTGATCTTGTTAGTCAACTGATCTGGCTTGCATCACCGAGACCTGGCTGGATGAAAATCCAGGCCCTGTATTGACTTCGGCAACACCAGACGGGTTCTTGATGATACACCATCCAAGGTTGGATCTAGGGGGGGGTGTAGCCATTATGTTTAAGACTGAGCTGGGCCTTGTGGATGTGCCATTGGGAAGTACCATATCCTTTGAATATTCTTGGGTGAGGGTGTAGGTTGCGGAATCTTCCTCATCTGCTGTCCACCAGGAGATGGGGAGAATTCCTGCAGGAGGTAGCAGACTTCATCATCGACCTGGTATTGTGGTCCCCAGATTGTTAATTCTGGGGACTTCAATGCCTGGGTCAACGATGAACTCTCATATTTTGGTCAAAATATCCTCCACTTGATGACTTCACTGGGCCTAACATAGGTAGTTACCTCTCAACCCATATAAAAGGTAATTCATTGGATCTGATCTTTCTTCTGGGTATGGAGATTGCTGATTTGGGGTGGAACCAGTCAGCTGATCTGACCATCACACCATAAGGTTCAGTTTCAGGGCTCCACCTAATAGGTCTGCCCTCACGGAGATGGTTCAGTACCCCCTTTAAGGGTATTAATCCCAGTGACCTAATGGCGGTACTGGATCTATCGAGCTTGTCTGGTGAATGCATGAGTCCAGATGATCTCGTATTAGCCTATAATAAGGCTGTGGGAGATGCTCTGGACAAGATTGCTCCTGTTAGTGTTGACTCTCACTCCTCCGCTCAAGGAGCCTTGGTTTGATGGCTCCTGAAGGAGTTAAGGAGAGTCGGCTGAAGGTTGGAGAGAGCCCATGGAGGTCCGTAATGATGCTGACAGGCTTAGGTTGATGGCACATTATGGTGGCTATCAATCAGAAATCACCGTAAGAAGGCAGAATTCCTGTCCAGGAGATTTCTGCTGCACAGAATCGACGGCTCAGTTTTCCGGACTGTTGACGAGATTGTGCAATCCAATCTGTCTCCAGCCCAGAGAAGTTTTTTCTCAGCTAAGATGCGAGGAGTTCGCCAGTTTTTGCAGATAAGGTTGCCAGCATCAGGTCTGGCATCGGTCCGACCTCTCCTTTGAGGGATTGCAGTTGTCGACGGAAGTGTTATGCACCCTGTCTGTCTGGTCAGATTTTCGCGGCTGGAGTTTACTGACATTGTGAAGATCATCCAAACATTGCGACCAACCAGTTGTAGTTTGATCCGGGTCCACACCCTTTTAGTAGGATGTGTAGAGGTTATTTACCCGATCCTTGCTGACATTGTCTGAAATCCTTGGAGAGGGGTCTTTCCTGATCCTCAAGGAGGCGGTAGTTCACCACTCCTTAAAAACCGCCCTTGGACCCAGATTGTCTAGCTAACTACCGCCTATTCTAACCTGCCTTTTGTTGGTAAGGTTATTGAAAAGGCAGTTCGTACAACTGGATGATCATCTTACAACTCACAATGTCTATGATACTCTCAGTCTGGTTTTAGAAAGAAGCATAGCACGGAGACTGCCCTTGTCCGGTGTTGAATGATCTCTAATGGCTAGAGATCGAAAGGCATGTACCATTCTAGTCCTTCTCGATCTCTGCAGCATTTGACACTGTAGACCATGGTGTGCTGTTGAGCGCCTGCAGACTTATTGTGGGCTGTCTGGAACAGTCCTCAAATGGTTTCAGTCTTACCTCACAGACAGGTTTCAGAGAGTTGCCACTGGAATTTATTCCTCTGGCGTCACTCCCTGCCTTGTGGGGTACCGCAGGGTTCCATTTTAGCACCCATGTTGTTTGCAGTGTATATGCTGCCATTGGAGATATCATCAGGTGATACAGTCTGGGTTTTCACTGCTATGCAGATGATACTCAGCTGTATTTGTCCTTTCCGCCCGGGCAAGATGATGCTCTCTCCATGCTAGACAGCTGCCTTGCTGAAATCAGATTATGGATGAGTTCTAGCTGGCTGAGACTGAATCCTCATAAGACTGAGGTGTTGGTAGTGGACCCAGGTCGTCCGTGGTGGGTTTGGGGCTGACAACCACCGGCTTATTGCTCGTGGTATGTCGCCACTACCACTGATCGGGTACGGAACTCATGCTATTTTTGACGATGGCTTACCTTTAAAATCTCAGGTATCAGCCGTAGTCAAATCCTCTTTATCATCTGAGGAATATCGCCGGTGAAACACCTGGTCCCACCGGGTGATCTACCAACATTGGTCCATGCCTTTATCACTACCAGTCTTGATTACTGTAATTCCTCTACCTAGGGCTATCGGGGTTGATATCCGCCACCTGCAGCTGGTGCAGAATGCGGCGGCAAGGCTTTGAATGGGATCTCTAGATCCAGCCATATTACACCTGTGCTCAGCAAACTGCACTGGCTGCCTGTTAGGTGGCGGGTCACCATATAAAGTTGGTTTACTAACCTTTAAAGCCCTACATGATCAGGGACCCGCCACCTGAAAGATCTCTTGGTACCCTATTGCCCCTCCGTCCTCTCCGCCAATGAGGGATTGCTGGAGATTCTCAGGGTTCAATTAAAACGCCAGGATCCGTGCTTTGTCTTTCAGCACCAACCCTGTGGAATTCTCTACCTCGTTGGTTGAAGAATGTCCAACCGTCGAGAAATTTAAAATGAAGTTAAAGACGATTTATTTAGTTTTAGCATATCCTAGTTATGGGTGATTAACTTATGACTGTTTTAATTTGTATGTATGTGTGGTCCTTTTGTACAGCGCCTTGGTTTTGAAAGGCGCTTTAGAAATAAAGATGATTTGATTTATCCCATGCATTCTTGAATTCCCCTACTGTTTTTGCCCCACCATCTCTGCAGGAGGCTGTTCCAAGTATCCATTACTCTTTCTGTGAAGTACTTTCTCCGTTGCCTAGAGCCTACCCCCAGCCTTATATCTTGCTCTTCTCGTTACACCTTTTCTGAAACATGCTACCTTCCTGTACCTTGTTTATACCCTGATACACCTGCATGTCACTATCATATCCCTCTCTCTCTCTCTCTCTCCAAGGAATACATACTGAAGTCCTCTAGTCTTTCCTCATATGACTTTCGTGCAGTTCTTGCACCATTTTTGTTGCTCTTCTCTGTACTGCCTCTATTTTGTCTATATCATTCCAGAGGTGTGGCCTCCAGAACTGGATACAGTGCTCCAGATGAAGTCTCACTAGTGATCTGTACAGTGGCATAACCACCTCCTTTTTCTGCTGGTGATACCTCTCCATATGCACCCTAGCATCCTACTGGCTCTCCCCACAGCCTTCTCACATTGTTTGGTTACCTTTGGGTCATCAGATATGATTACCCTCCAGTCCTTTCTTGACTGGTGGTGGTCAGTACCTCCACCCCCATCTTGTACTCTACCCTTGGATTTCTGTACACCAAGTGCATGATTTTGCACTTCATTGCATCTCTTAGCTGCCACACTCTCGACCACTCCTCAAGCATGTTTAGGTCCTTCCTCATTTTTTCCAACCCCGGAGTGTCGGCCATATTGCAGGTCTTAGTGTCATCTGCAAAGAGGCATACCTTTCCATCCAGCCCTCTGCAATGTCGCTTATGAAGACATTAAAGAGGACTGGCCCAGCACGGATCCCTGTGGCACCCCACTGGTCACCCCTTTCCTCGGGTTGAATGCCATTTACCACCACCCTCTGTGTCCTGTCAACCAGTTTCTGACCCAGTTTACTACCTAGGGCCTCCCAGGCTGCGCAACTTGTTTAATCAACCCTTACTTTGTATGTGGGATGGTGTTGAAGGCTTCACTAAAATCTGGCAGGCCACATTCACCGCCACTCCCTATCTACCTTCCTGGTTACCCAGTCAAAGAAATCTATCAGATTTGTCTGACAGAACCTTCCGCTGTGAATCCATGCTGCCTAGGATCCTGTGCTCTGCTGGATTCATGCAATATCACAATCCTTTCCTTTAGCAGTGACTCCATTAATTTCCCACCACTGAGGTCAGGCTAACTGGCCTGTAATCGCCAACCTCCTCCCCTGCTCCCACTTTTGTGAGAGTGTGACTACATCAGCCCTCCTCCAGTCTTCCCGAACTGCTCCCATCTCCAGTGAGTTGCTGAACAGGGCTGTCAGAGGTGCAGCCATCACCTCTGTGAGCTCCCTCAGTATCCTTGGATGTATCCCATCTGGCCCTTTGCCTTGTCCATTTTCAGATTTACGAGTTCCTTCAGGTTCTCCTCTGTAAATGGACTTGTGTCCACTCCTTTCTCTTGATGCACTTGGCACTCATGTTCGTCCCTCACCTTCCACTTCCTGTGTGAACACTGAACAAAAGTATTTGTTCAGGATGTCCGCTTCCTGGTTCCCCTCCACACACCCCGCCTTCCTCCTATGCCTTACTATCCCTCCCGAGTCTTTCTTTTTCACTGGTTCTGGAAAATGTCTTGACTCCTTTCATTACTGCCTGTGCTGTTTTCTCCTCTGTTTGTGCCTTTGCGCACCTAATTACTTTCCTGCCTCCTTCTGTTTTCGTATACACCTCCTATCCTCCTTATACCTCTGGAAAGCTAACTTCTTGCTCTTACCTTCCTGGCCATCTCCTTTGAGAACCTTAGTGGTCTCTTTTTCATTTTGCTTTTGCTTAAAGCCTGACATGAAGGCTTGTTGCCTTCACTATCCCTCTTTAGTTTCTCCTACTTTCTTTCACCCACCCAAGTCCGCCCCAAGCCAGGGCTTCCTGAGGCATTCCCATCTTTTGAAATTGGCCTCCTGAAGTCCAGCACCTCACCTTGTGTGGCTCGATTCTGCTACTATGCATATTGAACCACACTGTACAGTGGTCACTGGTCCCCAGTGGCTACCCACTGTGATATCTAAAGCACTGTCCCTGTTGGTGAGTACAAGATCCAGTATTGCCCCTCACGAGTGGGCTGTTGTATTAGTTGCCTGAGGAAGCCCCTTGCAGGAATCCAGGATGTCCCTGCTCCTAGTTGAAGTGGATGGGATGCTCCAGTATACATCCCAGGATTGAAACTCTAGCAGCATCACCTCCCCTTATTTGCCATCTTTTGGATGGCTTCCACCAGATCCTTCTCCAACCCTCCTCCCCACATCCCCACCCCTCCACCCCTGCTGGAGGTCTGTAGATCACGCTTTTGAAGGAAAACTGCACTGAACCTGCAAAACTGCTGCTGATTAAAGCATTTTAAGGGAAACTGAAAGTGATTTTAACATAAAGTGATTTCTTTCACACTACTTTCACCAGACGTATTTCACTCCAGTGTTGTGCAGGAAATTGCTACAACTACACTGCCAGGGAACAGAATTAAATGTATTCCTTATTGAACTCTGGCATTGGGTGGGAGACCACTAGACTACTAGGGAATAGAATTGCTTACTTTATTTTACATGGGCATTGTGGGGGACCACTAGACTACCAGAATTCCTTTTAATAGACTACCGTGGAGTATGATGGTATCCGTCAACATAGCGTGGAATAATCGCCACACAAAACACGCCATTAAAATAACATCAGGAAAAACAGCAAATGAGGAACAAGAGCTTTGCAATGTTATTGCATCCCCTCCTGACTGTCACCCTCCTGAGATTAGTACTAGTAAATCCCACCCCCAAATATAGCGCCCCTCAACTGTCACCCTCCCAGGATTAGTAATCGTAAATCCCCTGACTCCCCCAAGTTGCAGCCTCCATAGTTTTAATAGTAAATCCCCCATCAACTTTCTCCCTCTGAGTTGCATCCCTCGAAGTTTGTAATAGTAAATCCCCCCACCGACTTTCTCCCAAGTTCCGTCCCCCGGATGCACGGTCTTCCATTCTCGCTGTATTGCTGACACACAGTTTTGCTGTTGGCATGTTGTCTGCACGAGAAGTAACCATGCATTTGTTTACTGGTGCTGTATTGACCTGGACCCGAGTTTGACAGTTCTTGGGAAGGGGTGGTCCAGGCTTTGGACAGTGCCTCCACGCATTTGTGCACAGAGTCATTGTGCAGAGCCACTGATGGCTACACAGTTATATGTAAATGGCCCTTAGCACCTGCAATTCCATATGGGGTCATTAGCATGCCAGCCGCTGTATATGGCCACCAGGGCCAAAGGCTCTATCCCTTTGGGCGCACTTTTTTCTTTGCTCCAGGGAGCTGTGTTGCCAGCAAGGTGGTTGTGTTAACTGCACCACAGATTCACTTTTCAGTGGCATAGCACCGATATCTTATAGGGCAGCTGCCACATAGTGTGCTGCCTGTATGAATATGGCACCTTTGCTGGCTATGCACTATCTTGCATGTGCTGCTATTGTTTGCCCAGTACTGTTGCCGCCTTTCAATATCAGACCCTGAATCAGTTGAGGTTTGTGCCTTTTAGTAATCATTTTGGCAAAAGCACACACGTCATGCTGTACAACAGTTTTTTTAGTAGACAGTTTTTATCTTGGCAACGGTTGTTTTAATTTTTTCATGTGCATTATTAGGTGCGGTAAGAGTTGTTAACATTGCATCTAGAGTTTCCTGTTTTTGAATCCTTTTGAACCACAAACCACAGAACTGCAAGGCCCATTTTGTTCAGCATATCCCACCCTGCAGAGGAAAAATTTATGGAAAACAACTCTAAGGGCAGAATATACCACCAGTTGATCCAGTGATATTTTTTATTGTTATAGCTGTGGAAAAACATTCACTCCACACAGCTGGCTTTTCTGGTGTTGGTGGGGTAGTGTTTATGGCCAGTCAATGGTATAGCTTATTTTTTAATTAAAGATCTGTGTATTTTTTCCACTAGTTTTTGATGGTTGTGAAACGACTGAGAGAAAGAGAGGAAAGTAGGAGACCTGTTACAGGCTGTGCTGAAATACTGCAGAGTAATTGAGCAAGCTTCGGGTGGAAGGAAATACCTGCCCAAACCTCTATTCGACTGGCTCTGGAAAATCGTAAAAGTTGCCAAAGACCTGCAACACACCAGTTTTCAAGGAATACAAGAAAAGCTGCATACAGCAACTGAAAGAAAATTCCCATCAGTGAAGCTTTTCTGTGCCTTTCAGATCTTACAGACCGTATGCAGGAGACTATTTCTGCCCAAAAGTAGAGGGGAAGGCAGAGTTATTGTATCTGTTTCAAATGGCGTGTTATTGTATTACCTACAGCCATTTTAGAAAAAATATGGAACTTTCCCAGCAGATATAGCTTTGCTAGGAGTGTGGTGTGACACAACGTGCATCTATTTATATATAAATGCATATCTTCATTCTCAGTATCTGCACGTACAGTTGTGGACATTTGTGAATTATTGATAGTTTTCAGACAGCAGGAAGAAGAAGGAAGACATAATGTATGCTCCAAAGCTGAAGAAAGAAACTTCTTTCTGATTTACTGTTGTGTCAAACTGCAGGGATTCCTGCTGCCTGCACAGAGCAGAAAACTCCCAGTCCGTTTTATTGAGGTTGGGTAAAGTGGCAGCCCTAGACCATTTTGTTGTACAATGTTGCACTTGTAACCACAACTGGGGCATTAACATTAATTTTCAGACTGATATTGTAACATATTTAAAAAACATTGAGACCTGTACTGCTGTAGTCATTTCTCAACATATTTTGGTCATTGCACTTAACACAGTATTTTCCAAGTTGAGCCATTTGAGTGAAATTGAACTCTTCTGTAGTTCTGTATACATTTCTTGCCCATATAGACACATGGTATACATTGTTGCTTGAAGTTGGGACAGTTATGAGCTGATATACTGAGACATCCACTCCAGCTATATACAATAAAGTTACAGTATATAGTGTGTGTGCATGTACATTTCACTTGTACCTTGAGTTATTAAAAAAGTTCCTTCAAGAGCCATTGACACAGTCCAGGCATGCAACTCATACCAAGAAGTTGCCTGCCCAAGGAGTTACTTAGCCCATGTTTGAATTTTTGTGAGTGATTAAAAGTAGTTCCATTTAATGCCCTGCTCATAACCTCCACATAGGGGCTGAGCAGCCAAACAGTGCTGCAGCCCAACTCCTAAAAAAAAAGCTTTTTGATGATGCGAGGTAGGGAACAGGGCTGCAGGCAATCTGTACAGAGATCAGAGGAACCTGGAAAGAGGGTTGTCTAAACATACATGTATGAGCTTGCAGTTATACAAAGGGCCACATACATATAAGCCTCAAACATGTATAACTGCAAGCAAAGATGCTATATGTATGTTTAGACATTCCACCCTCCCGATTCCACTCATCTTTATATAGAGCATCTGCAGCCTCGCCCCTACCACATCATAAAACTTTTTTTTTTTTTTTTTAGGGGCAGGGTTTAGCGCTGTTTGGCCTCCCTCGGTCCATATGCAGGAGTTATGAGCCTGGCACACATGTAGCAGTACTTTTAGTCACTAACAAAAATTCAGAAATGGGCTAAATTAACTCCTCAGGCATACAACTCTTTGGTATGAGTTGCCTGGTTGAGATTGCATATCATCTCGGCTGCTACTTGCTTCTCATATATGTAAATGATATGAGATTTATGTTAAACATTTATTTTCATGTAAGAAAATTAGGCTTTACAAATTCGTAACACACAGTACTGTTTAAACTACATGAATGCAGATTCCAATTAGTAACCAAAGTTTTTTAAAGAAACATGCAGCATTAGTTTGTGTCCTAGCCACTGTGTACGTTGTTGTTATTCCAATGTGATTATATAGAGTGCCTGTTTTAATCACCACATTATGTGGCATTCATAATGGCAGGATTTAAAAGTTGGGTGTTGGTGAATAGAAGAAGCCCCCAGCAGGCTCAGGGTAGGAGGCATTGGCAGTGTTTTGGCATTGGAATAGAACAGCTGCTTCAGCAGTCGTATGAATCATTTTCCTTACTGGTTTTAAAATACAGGAGGACACAGCAACAGTAAAGTAATCTTTTCTATCCTGCCTTAGGATAAAAAAAACCTCTGCTGTTGCATGATGAATTTATAAGAAGAGTGAAATGGCAAATAAACAGCATTATTTCCAGGGTTTGTCTCCCAGGCTCACCTTTAAATATTTATAGGACCTCAAAGTTCCTGTATATGCCATATATTAAAAATGCCATGTAGGAATGGTGAGGTACTAAAATGCGATGCCAAAGAGTAACAGAATCTAGGGAGGAAGACAAACGGCAGTTAGAAACTATAGGGAATACTACAGAATAACAAATGACATTATGATTATATTTTGTTATCCCTTAATAATGTGTTAAGTAAAGATATTGCATCTGGCACTTTAAAGTGTTACTAAAGATGCCATTTATAAACATTTGATACCATCCTGATTCACAGTTCCTTATGTTAATTATTTCAAGCTACAAGTGGTTACTAGTGACTTATTAGTTTGGTCATTTGGTACGGCTTGACCTTGAATAATATGTTAATTGATTATTAACAAAAAGCAGTTTTGTCAAATACATTTTAAGAAGTTTGAATAGTTGGTTTGGAAAAATAAGGCACTTCATTACCTGCCAGAGAAAAACAAGAAATTATACTTAATAATAAATGGATAACATATGGTAATTGGAAAATGATAGGTATTCTGAGCATTTGAAGAGTGGTTTTTCCTACTGTTTACATGATGGGCCGTTTCTGTTTACTAGGCTGTACCTTTGCTCTGTGTCTGAAACAAACTGCACATCTGATTTAAATGACGCGTAATTCTTGGTTTAATGTGAGCTGTCTTCAGCTGTCATTTTTATGTGAACAAATGAGTTTCACAGCTTTGGAGACTGGTTTGAACCCCGTGATTCATATAAAAATAAGTTTGTAATAACATAAATATTTTGATAGACAATTTGAAACTTCTGGATACAGCTGTATCTAATAGCCAAAATGCCTCATTAGGTGGAAATCCTCACAATATAATTGTTATAAACAATGGTTGCCCTTTGAGGACAGTTTTTGGTGGAGGGGGAGCAGAAAACTTGTTCAGGAAACCATATTTGCACTTAATAGAGAGCAAAGAAATCTTCCCATTCACATGTCATTTTAGAATGCTCATCAGCCTTCTGTAATGGCTGTTCATAAAATTAAGATTTTAGAGAATCTGTCTTCACCAGAGATTCGCAATTATGGGTCTGGGCCAGAAGCACTGGGATCCAACAGGAGCAAGATTTTGCCAGGAAGCTAGCCATGGTTGCTGGGCATGGGCATCCCACATGGTGCCACATACCAGCCAATAACCATTGATCGCTGCCTCACTAACCTCAGTTCTGTTCTGTCCACTGTTGAGTGCACACCTTGGGAGTGCAGCGCCTTAGTTGCCTCATTGCCGCTAGTAATTTATGCCACTGTATCTTATTTCTCTATTTGTGGTGTTCCTGTGTTTGTTATTTTACTACGGTGCCAGAGTCTAATAAAAAAGGGCCAAGTCATCAAAGGAAGTCTGACAGCCCCCATTATTCATCATTGCCACTGTTGGAAACTGATGGCTGTTCTAGACCAGCACAGGACCTGTACAGCCTGTCTTGGACCAGAGCATGACATGCATGCATGCCGTGCCTGCTTCTCCATTGACTGCCCGTGTGCTCCGAGGGCAGCATTGAAGTGGGTCTTCTGATCCGTCCTAGAAGGCAGGCTTCACATGCATGCTTCCAAGAACAGGTCATTAGTTCTTTCCCTTTGGCCTCTTGTGAGGACCTCTGGTTCTCTGGAAGTAAGGAGTTCTTCTCTGTCTCACTGCACTGAGAAATTGAAGACACAGTGAATGGGTTCCAATATACAATTGACTTCTGGGTAGTTGATTGCAAACCCAACGCAGTCTGCCTGCCCTGAGCAGCAGATGTCCCCAGTAGCAAGGCCACAGCTATATCTCGTCTACACCAGGGGACACCACGCATCGCCTTGTGGCATCACAGGTGCTTTTGTCACTATTTGCGGTGACGATGTGGTAGGTGGCACTAGGGACAATGCTGGCCCCTCCTGACACTGTTCGCAGTGTCAGAAGAGGAACCAGCGCCAAGGCTGTTGTCTGCACTGCTGCCAATTGAGATGTTATCAGCATCTGTGGCACTGTTAACAGTGCAGAGGAGGGTGATGTTTCTGAGCACGGTGATGGAGGCAGTGAAGGCCATGGTACTGGTCCTGGGTCTGGCTCTATGTGAAGTGCTGATGATGTTGTCTCAGAGGTCACCCCGATGCCGGTGTCACCATGACACTAAGGAGGGTGTTGACTTTGAGCACTGTAAGTCAGCGCCAAGCACAGTGTCAAGAGTGGTGCTGGCCATGATGATGAGTATTACTCTGTCTCAGAGGATGTCACCTGTCCTGAGCCCTGTGCTTGCAGTGGCACCAACTCTGGTTCTGATGGTGGCCGGAGATGGAGTTTTCTCCAAAACGTTTGGATGTCACTGCCACTGGTGATGACTGGGGTCGCCTGTGGGTCTGTGCCGCTCTGCTGTCCTCACCTGGGGTTCCTTCTGTGGGCACCAACTGGGTCACTCCTTGGATATAGGAGGACACCTGTCAGGCACCTCTGCAAGGCCCGCCTCTTTGGGTGAGGCCCCCTGCACAGTTCTGCAGCATAGGACGAGGCCCTAGAGACCTTAAATCTCAGTCCCTTCTAGAAGGGCCTCATGATTCTTGAAAAGGGATGCCCT
Source organism: Neoceratodus forsteri (assembly GCA_016271365.2). Classification (NCBI taxonomy): domain Eukaryota; kingdom Metazoa; phylum Chordata; order Ceratodontiformes; family Ceratodontidae; genus Neoceratodus; species Neoceratodus forsteri. Next base: position 1,089,192,952 of record CM057459.1, read on the forward strand.
TGTTGATAGGCTGGGAGGGACCTCTAATGTGGGAACAACACTGGGCTTGGATCGGTGCCATAGATGACTGGTATAGGGTCATACAGGGCCCATTCCATGCCCTTGTTTCCAGTACCTACCCTGTCCAAAGGTAACACTCATCTCCATCAAAGTCCTCTGGTGAGGACAGTGAATCATGGGGCCTCCTCCTTTTACTTCTGAATACACCCCTGTACCTGTTATTCCTGGTGGAGATAATCCAGCACTGACCTTGAAACACATATAGCCATGATTTCTTAGCTCTTTTTCACAGAGGCATAGGCCAGAAGCATAGGCAAACCAGGAGAAGTTGTACAATTCACAATTAGCATTTTGTTATTGACAATAATATAAAATGAAATTGTACAGGATAGCGCTTCACAACAGCAGTACAAATGAAAAAGTCCTTCATCTGAGATTCTCTTTAAAATCTCCAGCTCTCTAATCTCTAAAAAGAAAACATTGCTCTCTTTATTTAAGATTTCTTGCCTGGCATTTTGACCTCTGCATCCTGTTCTTGTAAGTTTCATCTCCTGTTTTTCACAAAATGCAACAAGGCTTTTTTCACTGACCTTCCTGTGACTAGCCTGACGAGTGTATTAGTCTTTAATAGGTGCAGCCAGTTAAAACATCCTGTCCCAGCACTGCTTTCCTGCTGATAATTCTATGAACAAGCTTGTGGAGGTCAAATGCACCTCAAGTTAACCTCCTGTCTTCCAAATAAACCCAAATAGTGTTCTGCAAACATTTCAATAATATATTTATATACATTTACAAACTAAGGGTCCTAGTTTAACATAAAGATTGGCATGTATTTGTTTAACCACAGAGAAGCAAGGGAAGAAAGAGAGAGTGAGAGAAAAACAGAAAGAAAGGAAGAAAATGGAATTCTCAACATCGACACTGTAGTCACTCACCTTGGTCTGGGGCCATAAAGGAGGTATTTAGGTGTGGAGGCACCACTTCTAAACTTCCTGTATTTGTGTTACAGACCCATTGGTGCCATGGGTCTTGTGTGTGACGGACCTCAGATGTAGATTCTAGTCAAATGGATGCTCTTGGGAGAAGGACTTTCACCTCAGCACATGCCCTCTTGTGCATCTCTGCACATCAGGCACATATGACAAACTGTAACTTGTCACCTGTGGTTGTAGCTACACACCCTGTTAGCAGTACTGCCACCAAGTGAGGCAGTCTGAAGGCCACTGACCTTGTACCCACGGTCTGGAGGTAGTATTGCATCTGTCAAGGGCATATTATGATGTCAGTGAGGGTGGCCTCCAGACTGGTAGGAACTGCAGTCTGAATTAGGCATGAATGGTATGGCTTTGCCTCTCCTGACTGGCACCTTTGGTCTGGTGTGTGGGTGCTTAACTCCACACTTCAAGGGGCTCACACTTCCCTAGTGTCGAGCAGGAACTTTCGGAGCCCTCCTGCTCCTGTGCTACAGGAGACCGTGTGTGTCCCTCACCAGTCTCAAGTCTAGCCAGACCTGTAAGGAGCCCTGCCCTCACGTGTTCTCCCCTATGCAGAAGGTTAAGGATATCTATTACTCTCATGGTAAGCAACTTCCTCAGATAAGAAGGGAAGCTTGGTACTTGTATCCATAAGCAGGAATCAGTGGTGAAGATAGATTCTGAAAATGAAAGCTACGATTTACCGTAACTGTAGATCTTCCAGAACATTTTCACCATTGATTACCACACTGGCCCACCATCTCCCACTGTGGTAGAGCCAGGGCCTCTGGGCAGCTTACCCTGATAATGCTGGCTGGCACCATCTAGTGCCATGGCATCTGCCCATTTGTATATTCCCTATGGTATTTTTTGGGGGAGGTAGGACCTATTGCTGAGTTCCCACACTCACTACAACAAAACACACATGCCCACAAAAAAAAAAAAACACCTCAAGACTGGGGTGAAGGTTCCATTTAGGGCCACCCTACTAACCAACCAAAAAAAAGAAAAAGAAATAGTAGCTCACTTCCTCCTTTTGCTTTCCTGTCTACTTCTCCCTTCCTGGGGTCTATCCCTGTTAGTTGCTTAATCTGCTCCGTGCCCCTGAGCACTATCCTGTATATCTTCACTTGGCAGTTGCACTGTCTCTGGAGGACTGCTGTGGTCTGGACTGGATCAAGTTTATTAGCTCTTACAGAGGGTACATCCTTGTTGTTGCAGGAGAAGCAGGTATTTTTCTGTTGTTTTTTCTCTTCTGGTTATGCCAGACTATTCCTTTGGTTGGTATGCCCTCTTCCTCTCTGATGCCAGGGGCTGTTAGCTCACTACCCTTGGGATGCCAGGGAGATGAACACATCTCGACTCCTTTGGGATGTCTAGCTCTGCATGCACCTGAGATACCTTTTTCCTTTCCTGATGGGTTGAAGGGTGTATTTTAACTGACTATTCAGTCAGTCTTCTATCTGGTATCATGGGGTTTTGTTTTTCCAGGACTATATGTTATTCATTCCTGTTTGGCATATTGTACCATCTCAGTTACAAGGGTCCCAGTTCTGGGCATTTCCTCTTTTCTGCCAGAGTCACATGCTTTAGGACTGCTGCCTTTAAGATAATTATCCCTCTCCTGTTCGACTAGTGGTGTGAGGCTGTGGTTACATACCCAGATACCACTTTAGGCCACTCAAGTGTGCCCTTGTCCTGTATTCAAAGGTTGGTAGTTGGGTTTTATTTTGTTGTTTATTTATATTCCTGTATCCTTTCCCTGTCCCTTTGGGCTAGAAAAGTTCTAGTCCTCTTACTCTTTTCCTCCACTTTGTTTCTCTCCTGGCAAACAGAACTGAGGTTAGTGAGGCAGCCATTAAGAGGTTATTGGCTGTCACGGCTCCATGTGGGGCGCATGGGCGCCATGCCCAGTAACTGTGGCCAGCCCCTGACAAAACTTTGCTTCCATGAAGCCCTAGAGCCTCCAGCCAAGATGTATAAGTGTTACTCAATGGTAGAGACATTCATAACTTTCATCTCTGTATGCATGTTACCAACTGTACACATTTATTATTGGAATAGTAAACATATTGCAGACATCTGACAAATGATAATAACCTTCAGGTAGTCAAACCTAGTAGTTTAAATGTTTGACTTTCGAGTCCAGGCACCATGTTTATTTACTTTCAGAAACACATTTTCTGTATTTGTGATAGCATTTTCACATCTGTGAACAATAATACAAGGGGTTGACTTGTATTGTTCCCAGGAGGTTTGTGCGACTGTCACTTCTTTGGTCACTTTATTTTCGGTAGCCTTACTGTGCATTCCTATCTTTGTAGGTACAATTGTAAGCCAAGCAAATCATTGTGTTAAGGACTAAACATTTATTACAAAATAAATAGTAGATGGTATTTTGATAATTGTGCAGTGTTACTGTTGAGATAATAATGAACTGCTTGCATACTGACAGCTGTTTTAACAGCCTAAATGTTTATGTAACTGCCAAAACAAAACAGCAAATTAAGTCCATGTGTGTGATAACAGTGGTTATGACTTGTGTAGTAATTTAGCTGTGCAGTCACCTACCAGATTATAAGCTCCAACTTGCACTAAAGTCTTTTTGTTCTGTTGTTTTTCCAGTGACTAAAATAAAAAATAAATAAACCCATGTAGTGTATTTTTGTTAAATTCTGGAGAAATAATCTTTAAGTACAGACTATTATTCTGTAATTCGTTTTATGTTTTAAATAAACTTCACTTAAAGTAAAACAAAAACTTGCGGTCATAGCAGCGCCTTTACAAACAAATGAAAATGCTGGTTGACCAGTAGTGGTCAAATAAAAGTGTGAAAATCTGAAAATTTAACAAAAGGCCCTTGAAATTTCATCCCTTAGGAATGGTGATAAAACTGTAGAACAAGTGTCATTAGGCCTTCCCAAGTGATATACCCTTAAACATTTAACCATTCCACTACCTCACATGCCAAACATAAATATGATTTCTCCGTGAAACAAGTTTAACCAGTTGGATTCTGTCCATGTAGTCACACTTATACAACTGCACTGATCATGCACAAAATCCTCAGAAAGCTCGTTGGCTAGAAATTTCTTTGCCCCATATTGCTCCAGATGTTTCTTTTCACTGGAAAGTGAGATTGTGTTTTTGGTACCTTCCATTTGCTGCTCAGTTTTCATGAAATGCTTGAGGGCCCCAGGTCCTTTCAACCAGACACATAGCTGCACCGATGGCTGTGGCCACAGGCATCCTACTGGGTGAATTCTGTCAGGCCTCTTCCTATTCAGCTGCACACACTTTCATGACTCATTAGAGCTTCATCCCACAGGGTCACAGGGACTGTGCCTCTGCGTTCCAAAGTCTTGTTCCATAAACTGAAGCTTTGTCTCCACCAGCCTGGACACTACTTGAAGTCTGTGTTAGTGTAACTATGTGAAAAGAATCTAGGTAACTCAAAGAGTTAAGTCACTTAATTATAATTACAGTTTTATTACTGGTATTCCTTCGTACTCATAGCACACATCCAGCCTCCCCTGGCTACTTGTACTCTTTTTGTACCAATGAAGATCTTCATCGTAGACTTGAGAAGAAGCGGAGGAGAGAAGGTTCTAGACAATGGACTTTGCAAGCACTGCGCACATCCTCATTAGAATTGAACTGGTGTGGCTGAGAAAGAAATACCAGTGTTTAATTTCAGCTGAAATTCAAATGGTTGACAATATGTCTGCAGAGTCTTTCTGATTTTGAAACTGCACTCTCTGTTCTGGTGTACCAAAATCTTATTTAAATTGTGACATCTTGTTTTCAGTTTTTATGATATTCGAAATTTTTTCCACCACCTTGTCTTCATAGGTAACTCAGTAGCAAAATATACCTGGCAAATTTTTCACAGAAAAACTCTACATAGCATAAAACAACCATTTAAACATTGCAGAAATAAAACAAAGTGACAGAGTGATTAGAAAGTGCATAGTGTAATGGTTACAGGAAAGAACCCAAGATCATCTCTGTTTAGGAAGGCTTTGAACAGCTTTATGCAAGGTGATGTTAGAGGCTGCATGTTGGGGCAGTGCCACCACGGCATGCAGCATTACTCTCTGACTTAAGGGCCTGATCCTGCTCTACTCGTAAAACTATGCAAGCATCCAGTTCAGGGTGTGCCAGATGGGACCTGACGTTGTGACATGTTCAAGAATTTGGGGGTTCGTTACATAACAGGTACCAGAGTAGTAACATTAGCACACATCCTGCAGGCTGTTGGGGGTACCTGATCTCCAGTCCCTAATCTTCCATGGTTTGAATTACTGTGAGGGCCATCCTGCACTCCATGTTTCTTTCTTTAACAACAAAAACGGTTCATCTACTATGGGATATGGCAATCACAGCCACAAGGCGCATCTATTAATCCACTAATTCCATAGAGCAAGGATCCAGCAGTGGCCAGATGTCTGTCCAGGTTACACCCTATTCCACATACACACTTACATGAGATGGCAGGCAGACTACATGCATACCTGGGACAGAATAATAAAAAATATATATATATATATAAAATATAAAATTGTTGCCCATTTTGTTGGATTTTGTTTGAACTATATGTGATACTGTTATCTTTTGTGAATAATTCTAACGATGTACTATTGCATATTTTTAGGATTTTGTATGAATTGTATGTGATACTGTTACCTTTTGTATTTTTTTTACATTATTGCACTTTAGAAATTTGTTTCTGTTTTGTATTTTCAATAGAGTTCTTTTCTCATTGTACAGCACTGACACATTGTTTAAGTGTTCTTATAAACTATGTTTTACATGTTCTTATAAACTTTTAAAATCAAATAAATAAATAAATAATACATGGAATTTAGTGTGTAACAAGTTTTTGTTTTGTTTTGTTTTTGCACACCTGATGCGTGTACCACTTTAATCCCAAGAGCAAAGTGCAGGTGGTTTAACCTGGCATCACAGGCCAAGGGTGTGTATAAAATGAATAATACCAATGTCCCCATGTATTATTCGATATGTAGCTGGTTTTAAAAGCAGACAGTGGTTCCAGCAAATTGCACAATGCTGCTCTTCCACCCGATCAGTGAAACCCCATGCTGCTCTTTCACCCAGTCAGTGATATCTGAACAGCAATGTGGTACAGGAGAAAAGTAAAGTGTTTTTACTTGACAGGCTGCAGTTTTTGCACCATTATACATATAACAGAGAAGTGCAACCTAGTTTTGAGGTTGTAAAATGCATAACCAGTATTTATATAGAAATTGCACATACACTGGCCTGCTTGGTGACTAGAACCCCATGTAACTGTCTTAATTAAAAGGTACTGTTTCTACTAGATAACCTTTATTGTAGTTAAACTGGCTGTGTGTAATTGGGACCTGTCAATCAAGTGCACAGTTCTAAACCAGGCAGTATAGTACCACTTTTCAGCTAAAAATGCTACCCAATAATTATAAAAACAGATCATGGGTTGGTATGTGTAAAGAACTGTAACAGTAGGTCTTCAGGAAAATCTCTTTCATCAGGCCAGACGTATGGAACTGTAAGACACCAGGCATGGAAACTTTGCAAGGGTTAGCTAGGGACACATGATGAAGTCAGATGTCAGCTTTCCCATATAAATGTGGGTAGCCCTTTCCCTCCTCAGTCCCCCACTGCAGATCATGCTCGGAGGACCTCTCTGTAGGGATCTAGGAGAGAACCTAGGGCTCTGCTGACCAGGCAAGGCAAAGAGCAGCAGATAGATCCTCAGGGAGAAGGAGACAGCACTTACCAGTGTTTCCGGGTCTGATAGGGAAGGGGGGACAACATGGTCCGATGAAGAGATTCCCTCAAAGATCTACTGTTAAGGTGAGTACATAACTGTTCTTTTCTAAGATAGCTCTTTCATCAGGCCATACCTATGGAATGAATACCAAGCAGTACTGAACATAAACAGTCTGGGTGGCAGGAGCCTACAGGCGTAAGAGAGCAGGCCTTGGAGCACAGCTAGGCCAACAGCCAGCCCTTTTCAAGAGGCCATGTCCAGACTTCACTGTTTAGTGATGGTGTGGACAATACTGCAGGTGGCAACTGCACATATTTCTGCAGCAGACACATTCTTGAAACATGCAACAGATGTGACCATACCTCTAGTGGAATGACCATAAACAACCTCAGGAAGTTCCTCCACGTACTTCCTATAACAAAAAGTAATACAGTTTGCTAACCATGTGGACAGGCACTGTAAAGTTGTGAGGACTACTACAGTCCTTCGTGGTGGTGTATATAGTACCTGAGTGTAACCCCTAGGTGGCGCTATCCCAAGGGCTACTACCCTGCCTGCTTGGCCCGTAGCAGGTTAAGGGGCCTGAGTTCTGCAACGGTGCCTCCACCCAGAGGTCAGGGTTGGTAGTAGTCAAGCTAACCTGGGCAAAACCTCTGGGACACTGTAACCCCTCTCTTTCCTTACTAGTGGCCAGAACAATACACAGTAATCACTTTCACAGTACCCTGATACACCACACAAGTACCCATACTGTTTGCACTTACCACCAGGGCTTTCCTCTGGCCTGGCCCTGGGGACCCGTGTAAAACACGGTTATACACAGCAAATAACAGCAGTACAGTACTTTTGCACAAACTGGAACCACAGTCAGGTAAATGCAAAAAGTGTTAGATCTGATTTATTTAAGGACTTGAACAAGGAGGCGTAATCAGGTTAATTTGCTTAAAGGCTATATCAGTCAAACAGTTATGCAAGCACTTCAGGGTCCATAAACAGTCACACACTCGGTACCCAGATGGAGATACGGTAGGCTAGCCAGGAGCGTTGCAGCTCGTTGGGGCCCTGTGATGGAAGAAAACAACATGCACAACATACACTATTTGTAATCCAGAGCGGAGGGCTCAGTTTGTAAAACAAGACAATCAGATGACACACTTTTAGATTAGGCTGTTGTTGCAGGAGCTACCTGATGATTACTCACGATACCCAAGACTGGACACATGCTGGACAAAATTGAGACAGCAGGTGGTTAATCTGGAGTGCCAGGAGAAGCAGGGCCCACACAAATCGCCAAGGCATCGTTCCTGTTCAAGCGTGGAGCAGGGGCTGATCCCAGGCAGGTCTCTAGTCGATGGCTTTCTCTGTGCAGCAGGTAGTCTGGCTGGGCCAGTGTGGCAAGAGCCCGGCCAAATGGAGACAAATTCGGATACAGTCCGTTTTGGGCTGGATACAGATTCCAGCAAGCAGAACACAGTGAACCAAATCTCAACCCACTAACAACTCACCCATTTACATGTAAGGAAATTCTACTGTACCAGGCAAACCACCCTCTGGTCACAATTGCAGAGTCTCTGCACAAACTGGGGGTTCAAAAGCAGCTGGAAATCCTGACAGGCCGATCGCATTCAGCAAAATCTTTGGTCTTCTTCAGGTATAAGCCTGGTAAAAAATCAGTGGCTTACTTTGTTCTCACAAACTTGGATTTAGTCGAAATAATTCTCTTCTCTCCCTCTCAGGGCAGCAGGCAGACATACAGGCCACAACTCAGGCCTTTCACAGTTGTTCTACGAAACTACTCAGACGGCTCCTTGACAGTCTCAAGCTGTTGCTTCCTCAGCTCCCAACTTAGATCTGACTCACCTGCCAGCAACCTGGGACTTTCCCAGAATCCAAAAGGTTTGGTTGGCTGATCTGTCTGTCAGTCACAACAAAGGCTCCTCCTTCAGGTGCAAAAAGGCCAAAAGCCCAAAACTACAATTCCTACAGATTTTGACTCCAGACAGCTCCTGTAGTCCGCTCCATTTTAGGTCCCACTAGTACTGATTGGTCCAATTCGGCAGTCCAGGACCAAGATAGTGAAGATAAACAAAACAGTCCTTGCTGCAAAGAAGGCAGGTTAGACAAACTACATTATCATTATCACTCTAAATGATTTTCAGCAAATAGTTACATCTTTCAAAGAGCTCCTCTCAGATTACTTATGACTGCAATTCAGGCAGCTCTTAAAGAGACAATACACAGAGGCTATACAGGCAGTCTCTGGCAATCACATTTAAACTGCTAAAACTCAGGACACCAGCCTGGCAGTGAGCATTTAGGCAAGCTCAAGGAAGACTTTTGGGAACCCCCATTTGTAGGGGGTTATATGAGTATTCTATGTACATCTAGAATATGGAGCAATGCTTCTCCTGGTTTGCATTCTCAGGAAAATAAACTGGCTGATGGATGGTTTATCGTAATTTAAAGTAAACTCAGACACCACCTTTGGTAAAATCTTAGGATTAGTGCGGAAAGACACCCTGTCTTTATGGAAAATCAAGTAAGGCTTACACATTAGAGCCTATAGCTCTGAAATCCTTGAGCAGAAGTAATGGCAACCAAAACAATGCTTTTCAAGAAAGAAAGCATAAGCTACAAGTCACGGCTGGCTCAAAGGAGTCTTGAACCCAAAAGGGAAGGTGGGGGTGCATTCATAAGATTAAGTAGTCTTGACTCCAAATGTTTATGATTATCATCAAAGTCTTTTATTGCATATTTTGTGCAGGCAAAATTGTTCTACGTTCGCCTATAGGCTTCCTCAGGAGATTTTTCCTTTTTAACAGGCTTGGAATATTTTGTTATACTTTTCCATAATGTATTGCATCAGTTTATTATGTAGCCTCAATGCCAAATGCAAAGAATTTATATTGATGTTTTGCTGTCAATTGACCTGCTTCCTAACTGCTGAGGGCCTCGAAACTGTCGCAGTGGGAAGCATGAACACAGGACAAGGACCACAGCAAGACCCAGTCCTCCTGACCCACTCACAGTCTTTGCTTCACACATGAGCCACTGAGGACCATCCTCCTCTTCGGAGCAGCCCCTCTGCCTTGCACACCCCTTCCCCACAGGTCTACTGTTGGCAGCTCCTCCCTCAATCTCACTTTGGCAGGCGTCCCTTCCTCTGGCACAAGTGCCCAGCAATGTCTCAGCCCCTGCTGTTCTGATTCATTTTCTGCGGGCCATCAGTGAGGCAGCTCTGCCAGTTCAGCGTCGACAGGCGCTGGTTCGGCTACTTCCAGGGGCTCTCCCTGCTCCCTTGACACTGACCTCAGCTGTTTCCTTGGCCAAACCCTCGGCCTCAGTGCCCCTGCATCACCTGAGGTGATCTCTGGTCGTCCCTCCGATGATAGCCCAGGCAGAGGAGACACCCTGCAAACCACCCTGCCCTATATCTCTGGCACCGCCCCAGCGCCCATCAGCCAGTGCCGATTGGGGGCCCCAACACCTGTCATGGTAGATTTCCAAGCCATGCTTTCCTCTGTGTGTGATTTTAAGCAAGTTTGGCTTGCTGCTCCAAAGTGCCTACAGTGCCTGCCCCTGTGCCCCTCCTCCAATGGGGCCACTGCATGTACCTCGGAATCTGGTGCCCCTCCCTTCAGAACCCGAGGGACGAGGATGAGTATCACCGGACCTCCTCCTCCTCCTTGATGAGGATGAGGGAGATGCTGGAGACGGAGGTGTTACCTCCCCCCCACTCCACCTATCAGTGTTATCCAGTGGGAGGAGACCCCCAAGTATATCCCTTGGTCTTCCCAGATGGTCCTTCCTTTATCTCAGCTCTGAGGCAGTTACAAGCATCCATGGAGTTTGACACCAAGGAGCAGGACCCAATCTGGTGCTGTTTGTCCAGTTACCTTAGTTTGCCAGACCCTCCTCTGGTCATTCCCCATTGATAGAACCCTTTGAGGATGCCACCATGGCTGGCATCAGCCTAGCTTGGTCTCTGCCATGCCTCAGAAGGTGGAAAAGCTATACCAGGCTCCCACAGGAAGCCTTTCTTCGTCAAGCAGCATCAAGCAGACTCCATGTTCATTAATGCTGCCCATGACCGTACTCAAGAGGCCCAAACACCTCAGCTCCCTCCCACCAGGCAAGGAGTCCAGGCAGCTAGATCTCATTGGCAAGCATTCCTTGCCTCTGCCACTTTGTCATAAGGATCCTGAACTGTATCACCCATATGGTCCAGTTTCAGAATCCTCTCTGGACCAGGCAAAAGAGGCATCAAAAGCCCACAGGAGGACCCCATGAAGCAGCAACTGCTCCAGAACATTGTTGGGGCCTATGTCAGCAAGCACCTTCTTCGCTCAACCTATGACACCATGGATTCCTTGGTCCAGGTGGCTACGGTGGGAATTGCCTACTGCACCATTCTTGGCTAAGGGTATCGGCTTTGCCCAGGATGTCAAACAATCCATCCTGAATGCCCCTTTAGAGGTACAAACTGGGGTGGATGTGCAGGACATACTTTCAAACCTGCAGGTCTCTGGCCACCATATGGTCAGTTCATTCCATGTACTGCACCATACCAATCAGCCTAGAAGCAGTCAGAGCATGCCTTTTTGGCATGCTGCCTATAGCCTAAATCTAGCTATAAACCTGAGGGTAAATGCAGAGCAGCTGAAGCCCTGCCTCGCCACCTCCACTACCAGGAAATCTCCCAGAGGAGGTGGTATGGCCCCAACCATAGATACTACCTCAGCCTGACTCCTTGTCCATCCCAGCCAGGCAGAAGGTGGTAGTCAGGGTCACTTCTTCCTGCCCCTGGAGAAGTGGCGGAGATCACCAGAGATGCCTGGGTCCTGCATCTCATAGAAATTGGCCATACTGTGGAGCTTCTGGGTGGCATCCGGAAACTCTTCAGTTCAGTTCTTATACCCTCAGACCACATTCCAGTGCTCTGGGAGGAAATTCACCTTGCTGCACAAAGGACCATAGAACCCCTCCCAGGGATGCAGCAGGGCAGGGGTTCTCTCTCACTTCTTCTTGGTCCACAAATGCACAGGAGACCTCAGGCCCATCATAGACCTCTGAGAACTAAACTTCTTCATTCAGTACAAAAGTTTACGCTGCCCGTCTACATCAGGGAGATTGGATATACTCCTCAATATGAAATATGTTCCTTCCACCATCAGTACTGCAGGTTCCACTTTCAGGAGCGTGCTTCCAGGTCTGGGGCCTGCCTTTTGGCTTGTCCTCGGCTCCTCAGGTGTTTACCAAATGCTTGGCAGTAGTGGCAGCAGCCCTCAGGAGGGAGGAGCTGTATGTCTTTCCCTACCTGGATGGCTGGCTTCTCAAAGCACAGTCCAGGGAACACCTGTTGCAAACTTTAGAATGTACCACCCACCTGTTCCAGGAGCTGGGCATCACAGTCAATCTGACCAAGTCATTTTGACCCCTGTCAGCGCCTCCAATACATAGGGTGGTCCTGAATATGGCTCAAGGTATGGACTTCCTGCTGCAGGACAGGGTGGACTGCTAATGGCTCAAGATCACCTGCTGTGCAACAGCAGATATGTCTCAGCCGAACCTTCCTCTGGCTCTTGGACCTGATGGCTGTGGCTATAGTCACAGTGCCTCTAGCTAGACTGCACATAAGTGTACCCCAGTGGACACTGAGGGTTCAGTGGGATCAATGTACCGACAACCTGAATACCAGGTCCTAGTCTCCTCTCTGGTCTAAAGGTTCTGCTTTGGTGGATGGAACCCAGCAATCTGCTAAGAGGGTTCCTTTCCTCATTCCATCCCTCAGCAAATTCTCACTACAGATGCTTGAGGTTGGGGTGGGGGCTTCATCTGGGGCCCACCAAACACAAGGACATGGTCCAGGATGGAGTCTTCTCTCCGCATCAACATCCTGGAGATGCAGTCAGTCCTTTATGCCCTTCAGGCCTTCCAGACACAGCTATCCCTGGGCCTTCTGGTACAAACAGACAACATCAGTGTAGTTCACTACATCAATAAACAGGGTGCACTCACTTGTACCCCTTCTGCTGGGCAGCGATGAGAAACTGGTACTGGGATCTAGAACAGTCTAGAACTGTTGGCCATCCCTGTTCCAGGCATCCAAAATGTCTTGGCAGGCAGGCTGACGGTCGCATTCCAAGATTCATGAGTGGGAACTGCTGACCTCCTCCATAGAAGACCTGTTCAATAGGTGGGGTCATCCAGAGTTGGACGTTTTGTGTCCCCACTCAACACAAAACCGCAGCTTTTTGATCCCTCATTCCAGGGCCTGGAGATTTCTGGTGAGACACATCATCCCAATCTTGGAAGGGAGGTTTCTTTATGCCTTCCCCCCTTTCCCTACTTCAAAGAGTTCTGATCAAACTACAGAGGAAAGGGCCCTATGATCCTCATTTCCCCCTCTGGCCTCATCAAATTTGGTTCCCCTTACTGCAGTAGTTGACAGTGGGACATCCAGTGCCCCTGCCCTGTACACTGGCTTGCTGTCCCAGGACGGGGCATCTTGATTCATCTGGATCTCAAATGCCTGCATCTTCACGCCTGACTCCTGAAGGCGTAGCCATGGCTAGATTTGGGGTGTCCCCAAGGTGGCTGATGTCCTAGTGACAGCTATGAAGCCTTTACCAGGGTCACTTATTTCATGAAGTGGAAACACTTTGCCCTGTAGGCTGCTTCTCATCATCTGGGCCCCTTCACTTGTCCAGTGAATCAGATTCTGGAGTACTCTGTCCTTTCAGACTCCGGTCTAAAGTGCTATCTTTAAAGTGCCCGTCTGCTATTTCTGCCTTCCATGTGCCTGTTGAAGGCTATATGGTGGCACAACTGGAGGTGTCACATACATTTCTAAAGGCATTCTTCACCTGAAATCTGTCTGTAATCCAGTCCCACCTTGGGACTAGAACTTTGTTCTGGAGAAACTTACTTGGGCTCCATTTGAGCCTGTCAAGACATGCAAGCTATGCTTTCTGTCATGGAAAGTTGTATTTTAGTTGCTATTACTTCTGCTCAAAGGATTTCAGAGTTACAGGCTCTAATGAGTGAGCAGCCTTATTTGGTTTTCTACAGACAAGAGTGACTCTGCATACTAACCATAAGTTTCTTCCTAAGGTGGTGTCCGAATTTACTTTAAATCCATCCACCTGCTTGTTTATTTCAAGAGCATGCCAATCCAGGGAAGCATTGCACACTTTAGATGCGCACAGTATTCTGCATTATTATACACATCATAATAAGGACTGTAGGAAGTCCTCCAAGTTGTTTGTTTCTTTCACCCTGGGAAAGAAGGCATTTCAGTTTCTAAACAGCGCTTGTCCAAGTGGTTGACCAACTGTATTACTTTTGTTATAGTAAGTATGGTAAGGAATTTCATGGGGTTGTTTATGGCCATTCCACCAGAGGCATAGCCACTTCTGTCACCTGTTTCAGGACTGTATCAGCTGCAGAGATCTGTGCTGCTGTCACCTGGAGTACTGTCCACAACTTTACCAAGCAGTACGGTCTGGACATTGCCTCTAGGTGAAGGGAAAATTTTGGCCTAGCTGTTCTACAGGGCCTGCTTTCTTAGGCTTTTGGTTTCCAACCACCCAGACTGCATTTCCTGATGTCAGAACTGTTTGGGACTCATTCCATAGGTGTGGCCTGCTGCAAGAGATACATAATTGTACTATCTTCATTGAGGGTAAGAACTTACGTAACAGTACAGTAGATCTTCAAGAGGATCTCTTGCAGCAGGACATGCCATCCCACCCTCCATCCCTCTGTACCTATGGGCCCTCCTGTCTCTGTGTCTTTCTCCTTAGTGGAGACAAGTTGCTTCTGGTCTCTGATGGGAGAACTGAGGGGTGCTGGGGCCACCACTGTTATAGATAGCGCAATGTCAACATGTGACATCACAGTGGGTGGCCCCCTAGAAGACTGCTAGCTAAAAATGTTTCCATGTGATCCTGGCACCTGGCGGCTATAGTTCCATAGGTGTGGCCTGCTTTGAGATCCTCTTGAAGATCTACTGTTATGGTAAGTTCTTACTATACTTTGTTGTGGCAGCTAGGCGTGCAGAGTAGGCCCATGTGCTGCAGTGACCATCTCCACCTTCTCCCTCCCACACTGCAGGCTCCTATGACAGCTTCACCAACTGTGGTCACCAGGTGGTGCAGTGTTGTAGTACACTGGAGCAAAGTCAGGATGCAATGCAGTACCTTATATTGCTCAACTCCACTATGTACCATCCCCCAGAGGAGGAGATGTCTCTGGGAAGCTCAGTCCTCCTCCTCTAGCTGACCTTCGATGACTGTGCTCACTTCCACGCTGGTCACCAGTGTCATGAGCAGTTGTGCTACCACTGCGCTGCATTGAGTTTTTTGTACATTTTGTCTTCCTGTTCCTCTCTGGCAGCCCCTTCCAACCCACCTCCCCAGCCCCATCGCCCGGACTCCCAGGACTTACCTTTAACGTCATCCTGCCACAGGACTGCGGTTGTAACCAGTCGGTGCAGGGCCTGCGGAAGGTCGGGCTTCATCTGCCGCCAGGGTGTTTTTCCATTTTCTCCCAAGGGCCCAAGGACATGTAATGGCCACAGTGTACATGCTCCATCTCCATGGAGACATCCCTGGCAACCTGACCATGGGGTCCCTTCCTTCTTAGTGGTGCTGTAAAGCTGCCTTCCAGCTACTGCTGGATGGCAGGCAAGCAGTGGACCACATCTTCCCCCCTCCCGAGGAAGGAGAGCTGTCCTGGGATATTCGATCCTTCCTCTCCCCGCTAGTCGCCAAGCAACCCGAGTTCATTCCCGACCCCGGGTCACTGGTGTGGTAGGAGTGAGGCGCACAGTGCCTCAGTCCTCCATGCCACTGGGCCAGTGCAATGAGTTGAGTACGTAATAACATTTTACTGCACCAAGCTCAAAGATAACATGATTGTACAACTGTCTGATTCTTTTAGTTAAAAATAACTTGGTTTTGACCATGTACTCCTCCTGAAAACTGAATGTGCTGGGCCTAAACAGTTTGGTGATAAGTTGGTTCAAAATTACCTCTCGAACAGACACCAGATCGTATCATTTAAAGGGATAATTGAAACCTAGGCCCATTGTGTCAGGTGTCTCCGGGGTTCTGTGCTGGACCAAATCCTGTTTTAGTCTTCATCGATAACTTGCAATGTGTGTTTAAGAATGTCTCCTCTACCTATATAAGGATGATACCATCCTCTATACCCATAGAAGAATATGCCTCAATTGAAGCCTCCCCAAAACAAGGTTTTTATGAGATCCAGTACTTAGTACAACATAATCTGACATTGAATACAGAAAAAAATAATGTTTTTGGGTCCTAGAAGAAACTCAGAAGCACTAAGCAAAGATGGTTATATTGATCACTACCCTGGACCATCATGCGCTTCAGCTTACTACTGTATACAGATATCTGGGCATGTGGTTGGACCGCCACCTCAGATGGAACCTACACACTTGAATCTGATTTTTTTTAAAAATTGTTCCAAAATTGACTTCCTGTACAGGAATAAGGCCTACTTTCCTATCCCTACACACCTGCATTGCGAACACAGTTAACTCCTGTACTGGGTTATGAGGACATACACTATAGGACCAACAAATCTGTCCTAAGCAAGCAATCTGTTCTCTAGAACAAGCTTGCTCACTTTGTACTAGATGCACCACTACACACTATAGAAGACTAAATTGATTGAGCCTATGTGATCGCAGATTAAACAACTTGCCTGTTGGCCTGTGCCCTGTCCACACACACACACACACACCACCACATTGGGCCTGATAAGAGAATGGTTCACTCTGCACTGCTTGCAGCTTGGGCCTTGCTGTACCTGAGCAAGCTCAGAGACTCCAGTGACCTTTGTCATATGCTTGATATGATGGAGTTTCATCTAATCATGTGAGACATACTTGGAAGGTAACTGTAATGTATTGCAGTCTAACAGTTGGGTACATTGGGAAAATGACCGCAGGTTGGTGTCGTCAGCTGTGTTAACAGCTTAGCAGTTCAACAGCGTTTATCAATGTCTTTTAAGCATTTTAGCGTTTAAGCATTTTCTTTTTATCCCATAGCGTGTAGAGTCTGTTTATCTCTGTTTACCAGTTACCGGGTTGCCTGCTTGCTTGCATTTGCTGTCTGTACCGATTCGCGCCGCTGTTTGTGTTAGGGCGGCTCGGGACGTCTGAAGGTGCTGCAGCTGGGGCATTTGGAGTGTGTTGTGCCTGTGCAGTGTCAGGTGATTGCAGGGACCGCTCCAGGGTGTGTACTGCTACTGTCCTCAGACTGTCCTGCCCTGGCCCATCACTGCCCGTATTTTCGGTCTGTCGGGCTGTTGTCTTCTATTTGAAATATCTCGTGGTGGGTTGCTCTGTCTGCTAAGACTGCATGGAGTTGTGTCGTTGACCTTATTTCCTTTTTGAGTGACTATGGTGAAGACTGTAGGGATGGTCGTATAATTAAGAAGGAGAAGTGCAGAGAAGGGATTGGAATTTTCTCGAGAAGACTGCTGGATTACTTTGCCGGACTGGATTTTAAACATACTGGTCTTATGGATTAATTACAGAGGAGGTTCCTGAATGGTGGTAACCTGGCTTGTGCCTAAAGGAGTGGACGTTGGAAGATCAGCCTAATTTGGTGTCTGGAGTTAAGGCCTGATCCTGGGAGTGGGCGGCTGCGGTGTGTGGCTGCGGGGGGATCCTGGTCTATCCCTCGGTGGCAGGGGTTTAGGCCACTGTCCCTAGGGTCTCTCCTGGGGCCTGCTGGAGGTGAGCCCAGGTGGGGACCGGACAGTTGCGACCATGGAAGTGCGGCTTGACTGCCCAGTTGGATTTATTGGGGCTCTCTTTGGCTCCAGAGTTGTTAACTATCAAAGTGGACCATTTTGGATTTCCTCTGTAGTTACGGTCAGACTCATTTTACCTTCATACTTAAATCTGCTTAAGGCAGTGTGAGTGCCTTATTCTTTTGGGTCCTTGGTACAGTGAGAGTGTGCCTTTTACTTAAGAATCTGGACATATTTTAAACCCTCCTCCTCCCATTATAGTGAGAGTATTGAGGGGTTTGGGAGACTTTTCAAGACTTTCTTTATATATTTTTCCCTGTGGTGTGTGGACTATTGGGGTTTGATTTTCTGAAATTCCCAATTATTTCTTATAACTTAATGTTTTTGATTACCTATGCCTCCACTGCAAATAATTTAAAACCACAGGCTTGATTAGATGACTGGGACATTTTATCTACATTAGTTTGTGTTCTTATTGAGTTTTAGTTTATGGTTATTTATTTTGATTATAATTTTGTTCATTTCTTTCCCTTAAAGTGAGAGTTGAGGATTTATGGTCTTATGGTATAGGAATTTTTTTTGTGTGTTATTGTTTTGCTTTATTTGAGTTATTGAAATGTGTGGGAGGCCTGCCCACAGTTGTGCACTATTCATCCTCTGCTTTTCACACCCTCGCCTTTACTTCCCCTTTGCTCTTTTCACCTACCAGCGCTGCAGAGCACTGGGTATTGCTCATTGGGGAGTTGGGGGGTGGACAGTGGAGGGTGAATGAGCAGGACCACCTCATCAGGGTAGTGAGATCCAGGAGGTGCCCTGGGGCAAAATGGAATCCAGACCGTGGTTCTCCATGTCTGGTTCCCTTACCTGAGGGCACCACTAATTTAGGTGGGCAGGTGGCTCGGACGGCCCTGGAGTCCATCCAACTCGGGTGGTGTTATGTAATGCCAGGTCCATTAAAAACAAGACTGCAATTATTGCAGATCTTGTCGGAACAGCGGACCTGGCATGTATCACCGAGACTTGGCTGGATGAGAACTCTGGCCCCATATTGGAGGCTACAATTCGGCCGGTACTCGGTGATTCACTGCCGAGATTGGATTGCAGTGGAGGGAGGCTGCGGTCTGTTTAAGACCAAACTGGGCCTCATGAGTGTACCAGTTAAGAACCCAGTCATTTGAATGTACCGTGGTAGCAGGTGTAGGATCGCTCTCATCTACCATCCACCCGGGATGAGGCGGTTCCTTCAGGAAGTGGTGGACTTCGTGATCGACATGGGATTTGAGTCACCCAGGCTGATGGTCCTGGGTGACTTTAATGCCTGGATCAATGACAAGCTCTCACAATTTGAGCACTTCCTCCAGTTGATGACATCTCTGGGTCTTACACAGATTGTTTCCACTGCTATCCATAATCACGGTCATTCTTCTTGATTTGGTCTTCCTCCTGGGGGTCAAGCCTCTGACTTGGGGGTGGAACCAGTCAGATGGTCTGATCATCACACCATGCAGTTCAGTTTCTGCACCCCTCATAGGTCTACCCTCTGGAGATGGTCAGTTACTGACCTTTATGAGATATAAGCTCTGAAGGCCTGGTGATGGTGCTTGACCCATCAACTCTTCCATTCAAACAGTGACCTAGAGGTCCTTGTGGTGGCATATAATATGACCATTTCTACAGCCCTGGATGTCATTGCTCCTGTCGAGTTTGTCCTCTCTCCTTTGCCCTCAGTCCCCTTGGTTTGATGGGTCCTTACAGGAGATGCAGTGACTAGACGAAGGTTAGAGCGTTGCTGGCAGAATCGCCTTGATGCCGATCACCTTAGATTGACGGACCATTATCAAGCCTTATCAACCCGCAGTCACCCCTAAGAAGACAGAGTTCCTGTCCGGGAGATTGCAGCCTCTCAGAATCAACTGGTCAGCTCTTTCGAACCATGGACAGACTGTGCAACCCAGCCTGTCTACAGGTTCGAAAAGCATTTTGCAAGTTGAGTGTGAGGAGCTTGCTCAATTCTTTGTGCTAAAGTGGCTGACATCAGGCGGTACTCCAACTGGCACACTGTATGGTGCGGCTCTAGACCAATGTTTGGGCGCAGTTCCTCTGTCTTCCTGGAGTAACTTCAGCCAGCCTGAGCTTGTGGACATCATACGGATTGTCCAGGGTATGTGCCCTACCTGCTGTAGTTTGGATCCGGGACCAACCACCCTGATTTTGGGTTGTGGTGACATTCTTGGCCCGGTCTAGCATGGATAGTCTGGTGCTCCTTGGAAACAGGTGAGTTTCCTAGCTCCCTGAAGGAGGTGGTGGTGACACCCTCCTGAAGAAAGCTTCCTGGACCCAGACTGTCATGCAAACTACAGACCAATCTCGAACCTCCCTTTATGGGGAAGGTGATCGAGAAAGTAGTGGCTACAACTGGAGAACCATTTGACCATCCATGATGTCTATGAGCCTCCAGTCTGGTTTTCATAAGAGGCATAGTACTGAGATGGTGCTGGTTGGTGCTCAATGATCTCCTGATGGATAGAGATTGGAAGAACTGCACCATCTTGGTTCTCCTGATCTCTCTTCAGCGTTTTACATTGTGGACCATGGGGTTCTGCTCGACTGCTTGAGGTTCATCTGTGGCCTGTCAGGTACAGTCCTCAGGTGGTTTTCATCTTCCTCACGGAAGAACTCAGAGGGTGGTGTCGGGATTTATTCCTCTGACTCAGTTCCGTTATCATGTGAGGTTCCTCAGGGTTGGTGCTGTCCTCCATGTTGTTCACAGTGTGCATGCTTCCTTCGGAGACATTGTAAGAAGACATGGGCTGAGGTTTCACTGCTATGCTGATGATACCCAGCTCTACCTTTCTTTCTCACCTGACCAGGATGGAGCACTCTCAGTATTCAACAGCTGCCTCACTGAAATCCAGGAGTGGATGACTTTGAGCTGGCTGAGGTTGAACTCGGAAAGACTGAGGTGTTGGTAGTGAACCCAGGTCGCCGGATAGGAGGCTGGCAGTGAGCTCACCCTCTGGACTTTTCTTGGGGTCTGCCACTTCCAACCTCCGAATGGGTGCGAAATCTGGGGTAATATTTGACGACTGACACTGCATTTGCAGGTGTCGGCTGTCATCAAGTCCTCTTTTATTATCTGAGGAATATCTCCAGAGTCGAGCATCTCATTCTGTCTGGTGACCTTCCTATATTGGTCCATGCCTTTGTGTCCTCACGCTTTGATTACTGCAACGCCTTTATACCCACGGCTTCCGGGTGGATATTCTCCTGCCTGCAGCTGGTGCATAATGCAGTGGTCTGCTATTGACAGGAACCTCTCTCGATCCTGTCATTTTCTCCGTATGGCGCGAACTGTACTGGCTGCCAGTACAGTGGTGAATCACCTTCAAAGTTGGTGTTCTGACTTATAAAGCCCTACACGGACAGGGGTCCAACCTACCTGAAAGGCTCTTGGTCCTTACCCTTGGCGATCGCTCCGGCTCAACTGATAAGGGTTTGCTAGAGATTCCAAGGGTTCGTTTAAATCTTCTGGGCTCGTATTTATGCATGCAGCCCCCTCTCCTTTGAATTTCTACCCCATCAGTTATGCGAGTGCACAACTGTGGAGGGTTTTTAAAAGGCCTTAAAACTTATTTATGGATCCAGGTGTTTGGGCAATAACTGGAATACCATTTTATTTTCCCTTTTTTACTATTTATAATGTATGTGATTTATGCTGTAACTGTTTTGTTTTGTGTGGCTTGATAATTTGAAAGGTGCCATATAAATAAAATGATTTGATTTGATTTTAATTTACTTAGTGCCTCTGCACTTGTGTGGTGTAATAGAAACATTAAATATTGTTATAACTGTGGTGAAAATATGTTTGTACTTAAGCTATAATGTATAAACGGTACCTTATCCTAATGCAATTGGAAACCATAGTAAATTAGTCTCTGACTCAATTGTGTATCTGTTTATTATGAATAGAATTATTTTAATGAAGGGCGTCACCTGACATGAAGTATGCAATGAACATTGAGGCAGTATAAGCGAGTGGTTTAAGGCTCTGAGCTGCAAATCTGGATACCTGGGTTTGAATCCTACCCTGAGCAAGTCACTTAACTTCCCTGTGCCCCTAGGTTGCACCTGTAAATTAGCTTTCAGCTTAGTGTGTCTCACCTGGTTAGACAATTGGAAAACAAAAAAAATACGAGATGGAGTAGTTAACTGTATCCCATGCCCTCTGTAAGTTACACCTGAAATCATAGTCCTTTACTGTCATACTTAACCTTTTTCAGACAATCTGGCAAGCTACCTATTGTGTGGAAGTAATCTGAAATTATGCCTATATTGCACAGTGGTGATAAACTGGATGTTGTAGGGATAACCCTCTCTTGGTTTAGTTATTTGGCTAGCTTTTATGGTAGAGATTCAGCAAATGACAGTTACCCCTACATGGATAAACATGGACTCTGTATCAGTAGTGACAAGCAACTGATAACTCATTAACATATTGGATACAAGTATTACACTGAATCATGCACCATTCAATCAAGTACACTTATTTAGAATAACTTTATGGAATAAAGAGAGAAAGATCAATAAACAACAGTTTAACATACACAAGAGTCCTGATATCATACCCTTCTGGATACTGAAACGACCGGGGAGGGGAACAAGAGATGATCCAAAGAGCTCAGCAACCACCATCTCAACGGCATTGATCCTAGTGTCTTCATGTAGTTCCTCCTTTCCATGACGGTATTAAAACTCTGATGTACTTTAACAGTTACCAAGTTCAAAATAAGTCCAAAATCTGAGGCTAGAATCTTGCTCATCCATTTCCTTCACTCAAAACAGGTCCTGCTTCACAGTAGTTTGTTCCCACAACTGGCAGTTCATGATGGCTCAAAATTACAGCTCAAATGGCAACCACTTGAACTTTGGCAATTACATTTACTCTTCTACTGCATATATATCTCTTAATGGTAACACAGCTCAGTTTTTCCAACACTTGCCCTAGAAGTAAGGTGTTGTGCAGAGCTTGGATAGCTTCTGAGGTTTGGCTGCTTGTCACAGCTTGCCCTGCTGTCACAAGCCAGAGGACTTAAAATACTTCTGTTCCAAGTGTGCTGTGCAGATCATACAGTCCTCCAGGAGAAAAGTTCATGGGTTGAGTGGTATCTGTCAGTACAGGGTCTGCACAATGTCCGATGAAGTGTCTGCACGAGTAGTGTCTGTGAAAATGATGCCCATGAAACAGTGTCCAACTTCATTCTAGGAATCTGAGCTTTGTAAGTTCTGGCTGTCTGGCTTCCAACAGTGGCTGTGATGAGATGAGCTGAGCTGTCTGACCATATGTTTTATGTTGGCTCGCTTGCATGCCAGCCAATATATTGCAGTAGTAGTAGATTTGGAGGTGTGGTCACTGTGGGCGAATGCAGGGCACGCATCAGTAGGTGTGTCCCTCATTCCCCAATAAGGCAGAAGCAGGCACTGACACCAGCAACACGTAAAAGTGGCCACCAGATCTAAGAAAAGGTCCACTGCAATGAGAGCCAAGCTCATCATGCAGCAAGCGCCATCAACGTGCCTTTCTGGTGAAGTATTCTGGTAAACATGGTGGCAGTGGCCGGCTGCCACCACCTGCTACAATGCCGCACTGGGGTGCCCAATCCCCTCTCGGCATGCCCTGACCAGTTCATGTGCCAACAGGAGCCCACTCCCCATCAGCATAATGCACCCCCCATTTGTTGTGTGCGGAGGGGTGCCCAATCCTTGGCTCTTGCCCTCTCTGCATGTTCCGACGAGTGCCTAATCCCCATTGAATAGCCCCCAAACACTCAGGTGGCATGCTGGTAGCCCACCACAATTGTGTCAAATGCCCCTGTAAAAAAGTCCATAATGTTTTTTTTTTTTAAATATAAAAGAAAGAAAGCGGTCCTAGCAGTCTGTCCTGTTCCCTCCCCCCAACCCGCCCACCTTTGTGCATCCTGCCTCCCCACACCCCCCACACACCCCATACTTACCTCCAGAGTCCGCAAGAACAATCTTCGTGGACCAGAACACGCCTGCAGTCTTCAAAGCCGACCACGAACTGAAGAAATGCTGTATAATGGCATAAATAGGGTTTTTCAACTTTGGTGCATATCTTGGGCATTTTGGGAATTTTGGCACCACATTTTCAACATGGAGTTATTGGGGCCCTCCTCATGAATTCAGTCACTGTCATGGCATTATTCTGTCCCAAAGATGATTTTGCGGTCACTGCGCGGAATCACCTTTTGGGACCTATTAATGAAATGACAGTGCCACTATTCATGGTGTAGGCCTCAAAAAGCCTATGTTGCAAATTGATGAAAAAATCCCAAAATGACTATTTCTAAACATGCATTGCACAGTTTCCACACGCTCTTAACTTCATGAATATGTAATATTTTCATTCCAGATTTTCAACATTGGCATTTTTTCCATACCTCCTTATGAACAGTACAGCTGCCATTTTACATATCCTGGCTGAAATGTGTTTCGCACTTCTGGCGCAGAATAAGCGTGGTCGCTGGGCGAAAATCAGTTTTCGGGACAGTTTGAGAAAATGACAGTGACACTCTTCATGAGCAGAGGTCCTAAAATGCGTATGTTGACAATTTGTAATGAAATCCATAAAATGACTGTTACAAGCATGCGCTGCATAGTTTCCATGCACCTTGTAACTTGAAATTTGCAATATTTTCATGCCAGATTTTCAACACTGGCATTTTTCACACCTCCTTATGAAAAGTACAGCTGTCATTTTCACATCCTGCCCAAAATGTGTTTTCACACCTGTGGTGCAGAATGGTATGGTTACTGTGAGAATCAACTTTTGGGACAGATTAACAAAATCACAGTGCCACTGTTCATGAGGAGAGGTCCCAAAATGCCTATGTTGAAAATGTGTCTCTTCAGGGTGGGGTGAGGTTGGCATCAGTTCAGTACTTCACTGCCATTCCTATTATGCATCTTTAACTCCTGCACTACACAATGCCAATGCCAGGAGACAACATTCAGCATTGACAAATGCTTGTTTCCTGCCACGGAGTGATCCATCCCAGGAAGACAATGATGTCAGGACTTTCTCAAGTAAAACACAAAACTAGATGTTCCCAGGGTTCAGCTCAAGACATCTGGTGATTGAGCTTTCAGTGTCTCCGGGCCGACCCTGTGGAACACATTTTCAGCTGTAGTCAGGAGGCCCCTTGATTGGTGTTTTCAAGCAGAAGCTAAAGGTACACCTTTTCAATCTGGCCTTCAAGAGTAATCAGTACTATATAGAATTTTATTATTTGCTATTTGTGGATTTTAATTAGTTGTTTTATCTGTAATGCTTTATTAGTCACCAGAGCCTCCAGGATTGGATGCCATAAAATAAAATTTGCCTTGCCTTTGCCTAGATTATGTCATCTGAACATATATGAAAATGCCAGCAGATACAGGACACAATGATCTATCAAGTCTGCTCAAGTGTCCAGCTCTCGGTTTAATTTACTGTAGCTGCCTCTACCCATTTCCTGTCCACTTGATTTATCCTCCCAGTCTGCCCTCTCCCCTTCCCAGCATCCCTCAGTTTTGACCTTTCCTTTGACTCTGTCCCACCCCTCTTAAAACTGCCTAGTCTTTAGCAATATCACCTCCTCTGGCAGCTCGTTCCACCTAGGTACCACCTTTTCCATGAAATAGTGCCTAATTATTTCCCTCTTGTATCTTCCTCCTCCAGTTTCAGACTGTGCCCTCCTGCTCACCCCTTTAATCTGAACATGCCTTCCGTACTAACCCTATTTATGTCTTTTAGCTATTTGAAGGTCTCAATCATATCCCTCTTTCCTTCTATGCTCTAGCTAATACATGTTGAGCTCCCACAGTCTTTCTTCATAGGATTTGTCCCCCAATCTTAGGATCATCTTTGTCACCTACACTGCACCTCCCCGCCATAGTTTGACGTCCTAATTAATTTAATTGCAAGCAGCTGTTCATAGATCTTCCTTGTCAATCTTCACCATTCATTACTGCTGGGTAAGCCAGAGGCATGCACCTGCCATGGGAGTTTTTTCCAGAGGGTCACCTGCTGACGCGCCACCCCAAAATAGACGATCAGCGTGATGCACGAGGGAGGGCCATTAGGCTCTCAGACTCCTCCTCCATCCCAGTTCTGTTTCTCCTGCTGTTGAGGCTACACCTGCTGCATGGAGTTTCTAGAAAAGTTGGTCGCCATAGGCCGGTGTCATTTTTCAATGCCTTCATCCGGTTCTTTTCAGCGTCAAGTCGACTGGTAAGACCGTTCTTTTCTTAATACTTTGACAACGCCAGGAGCTTTGCTATTTTATACTGTTTTTCGCATCATGTCAGGTTTGAGGCGAAAATGCATCTAAGACGGGTCATGCCCCTATGCTGGTGCCCCTGCGTCGACAGTTTTCTGTCACGGACTGGCATGATGTTTGCTTCGGTGCCTGGGACCCTACCATGATATGGACCACTGAGATGCCTGTTTCTCCATGGATCATCATGTAATACAGATGTGCACATTTAAAGTCAGAAGGGCTCCACCGACTTTTGGAGGACGGCGTCGCCTCGGGCTTCCCAGGCCAGACATCTTGACCCTTCCCTGGATCCCTCCTGGGTCTATACGGCCCATCAAGTAGGGAACCTCCTCACTTCTAGCCTTGCTGAGGAGGAGGTTTCTTCTTCGGTGCTGGAGGAATGTTGTGATCCCATCTGGAGGTCGCACCATCGGCGCAGTCCCAGCAGTCACCTTTCTAGTGCAGGCTCCCCAGTGTCACGCCTCTGGTTGCGGAGCCCAGCTCTGGTGGAACCTTGATTTCACTTGGCGATGCTGCTGTGAGTCAGTGCCGTTGTGATGCCAGGGACTTGGGCAGCACTGTCAGCCAATGACGGTGTTGCTTGGGTCCCAGGCGCTGTCTACAGCACCGGGGACCCAGGCAGCACCATTCTGCTGCACCGAGACTCGGGGCAGCACCATTAGCAGTATCGCCTTGAGTTCTGGTGCTGTTAGGTGGTGCCGAGTTGGCGGCACCATTGGCGGTGCCACTGGGGTTTCTGGGGCTGATATGGCAGTGCGGTGGACTCCAGTGATGTCATAGGCATTGTGACCTCGGCGGGCCAAGCCGGCTCCATCGTGTGTAAGGTTCCTGCATTGCCTTGTTGGAGTTTTCTGCTCGACACCTTTCAGAGGAGGATGACTCAGACAGAAACCCGATCTGGCAACCTGAGTCTTCTGACTCGAACCTCCTGTAGGCTGTAGCACCAGGTGATGCAGTGTTCCTCTCCCGAGTCCCTGGAACTGGTTAGTCCAGAGGATTCCACGGTTAGGGGTGGCCTGGAGTCTTCTGTGGCGGACCCTTCAGGAGTTCGGAGAGGATGCCCTCTTCTCGGAGGTCCCAGGCAGCTGCCATCTCTGGTGCTGCTGGGGTCCCTCGGGAGAGGGTGGAGGACTCTGCCTCGTGGGTTCCTTCAGAGGCTCACTCAGCAGGGACCTCCCACTGACATCGAGGAAGAGGTTGCTTCAGAGTCTGAGGGATTGAGAGGTCGGGGTGAGGAGGCGTTGTATCCCCACTGCCCTGGTGGGTGTGGGGAGGAGTCACAGCACTGATCCCTACCTTTCTCTTCAGGTCACGAAGCTCCTTCTGGTAGCGTTCTGAGGGTTGCCTTCTGGACTGCAAAATCCCAGGCACATCTGAGGGAGATTCCCTTCTGGGCTCTTCAGGGTTTGCTCCCTTTTTTCTTCTTACACGGCATGATCTCGGGTCCCCAATTTTGGTGGTGTCACTCCTGGATCTCAGAGCTCTAGCAGAGGCCAGGCACATGCTCTTAGTTGCCCTTCACCCACCCTCTGCAACCACCTCCCTGTCTCCCAGGCCATGTGGGCCCTATGGGACTGTTGACTTGGGAAGCGTTAAGAGCTACTACGGCTGACCTTCCCATCTTATAACAGGGCCATGGACAAGCAGGTTTTCCACCTGTCCCCTGCCTCAGGAGTCCTCTGAACATTTGAGCTCCACTTCCTCCTCGACTTCCTCTCCAGAGGAAGAGGAACTTTCTGCCCACCTTTCTCTGATGCTGATTTCACCGACCATCAGCGGTTCCTTCGAGGCTGGTTTTGGAGCTCGTATCTACATCTGTAGGCACAATACTGTCTGCATACTGGCATTCCTTAGTGAATTCAGTGCTCGCCACCTGGTGGTGCCTTCCTGGCCAATCCTTTCCAGGAAGCTGCCCATCCGCACCTGGCAGTCTCCAGCTACTCCTTCTCCAGCCCCGCAGACTGCAGGAGATGGTATTGTGCCCCATGAGTCTCTAGGTTCTCTATCTCACCCAGTTTTGGGCCTGATGTACTTAGACACTCCTTCCGGGCCTCATAGCCTGGCGACAACAGACCCCGGATCCGGATTCTGCTAGATTCGGCCGGTGGGGACAAAAGGGTTTTTCTATTCAGGTCGTGCCTTGACGTGCATAGCTTCACATCAGGCACACCACATTGCCTACAACAGGCATCTGTGGTCAATGCTGTCTCAGGTCTTAGCATCTTTACCTGACACAGAGCAGTGTAGACAAGCCATTGCCCTCTCTGCTCAAGGTCTGGAGCTTGTAAGCACCAAGTGAGGGCATCCTATGATGCCAACGGTGGTGTCCAAACTTGCGGGGACAGCGATCTGCATTAAGCGGACGACGTGGCTTCATCTCTCCAGACTGTCACCCACTGCCCGGCATAGGGTGACTGCCTCTGCCTTCCAGGGACCTGCTTGTTTGCCCTCCCTCCCCACCCACGGGGACACCTCCTCATCCTCACCAACCTTAAACTGTCCCAGTCTGCTGGTTAGGGTCTCCTCCTCCTTCTGCTTTCCACCAGTAGGAGGCTGAGGGATCTGTTCCTTCAGGGTCAATCCAGGCCTTCGGGTGTGCTTGTACTCACCCATCAATAATGAATGGTGAAGATTGACAAGGGAAGATATGAAAATTACCTACCTACCGTAATTCTTGATTTCTCTTGTATCTTCACCATTCATTACTGATTCCCACCCACTTGCCCCTCACTGGCCTCCTCCTTCGGCATGTCCCCCTCACTGCCTGCTCCTCCTCCTTCTTCATTGGCCTTTAAGCCAAAAACACAACAAAAAACCTTATCTTGATTTTTCCATTCATTCTGAATGGGTCCAATTTCCTCAAGATAAAGGGGAATGAGTGGAATTTATTCTATCCTGAGGGAACTCTTTCTGATTGCCCTTGGGGATACCTCTTGGTTTTCTTAACCATATTGTTCAATTCACAGTTAAAGGAATGTCCTTCTGTGGCCTGGTTCCTTTTGCCCTGGTCTCTCTGGCAGGTATTAATCTTCTTGTAACAGTTTCTTCTGGTTGGTGCTCCTAGCACTTCAATTACCTTGAGCTGATACTGTTGCCTGGCCTTCAGGGAGTCTGATTGAGTTCCAACTCTATCCTTTTGTAAAGGGTGCCCTCTGTAGAGCTCACCTCCTCCCACACGCATCTGTGTTAGTATTACCAAGGTGCTAAAGGACCTCTTCCTAGTTGCTCCTTTCCGAACAGAATTTCTGCCTCGCAGTCTGTGAGCTCTCAGCTAGGATTTAAGGAGTTGGATGTGAGGAGGTTAGAGAATCTGCCCTTTGTGTCCAATCTGTGAAAACAGTTCAGCGACACCTTCTTTGAGTCCTATCAAGCAGGATCCTTGCTCCCTTGTTTTGGTACCGAGCTTACAATCCTTAAACCGATTTGTCAGTGGGCAGTGATTTCCTCCCAACATCCCTTTTTCTTTTCCCTCTCTTCATTCCTTTTCTCCTTTCTTTATCTATTCCTCCTTGGAGCTGCCCCAGAAGTGAGGCCCTGCGGTCTCTTAGGGTAGGCATTTTCTTCTTTTCTATCCTCTTCCGGCTTATGCCTTTTCAGTTTATATCCTTCCTTTTTCTATCCCTCGGCTCTCTTGCCTCACTCTTCTTTTCTTATGCTTATTTTGCCTCTCCAGCTAACAGAACTGGGATGGAGGAGGAGTCTGTGGCACCTAATGGCCACCTCTCGCACATCACGCTGTGTCACTCGGGAGGCGCTGTCGGGCGCCTACCTCTGGGAAAATACCTTCCGTGGGTGGGTGCGCCTGGCCTACCCAGCAGTAATGAATGGTGAAGATACAAGAGAAGATCAAGAATTATGGTAGGTACATCATTTTCATCTCTAACTGGTGGTGTCTACCTCTTAAGCTTCTTATACTTTCTGACTACATTCTCTTTGGTTCAAAGAGAGACTGTCTCTGCTTATCTCATAGGCTTCAGCTAACAGCTAAACTCGAGGAAGCAGGATAAGTAATTAAGATAGCCATGGCCCAGATGGAGGAAAGAATAGCACAGGGAGTGAAGGGGGACAAAACATTCTTTTATTATGCATGTGAAAGGAGCAAGAGTAAGGGAGGAATAACCAGGTTAGCAACTAAAGAGGGGCAGCTGGTGGAGAATGACAAAGACAAGGTGGAAGTACTCAATGAATTCTTCTGCTCGGTCTTAACTCATGAAGACAAAGGTAATGGGGTAATGGTCCAGCACTAGCCAAGGCACATCTCCACAACAGGAGAGAGAGACACCAGCCCCTTTACAAAAGAAAGGGTCCTTGAGAAGCAGTCTAAATTAAAGGTGGACATGGCAATGGGGCCAGATGGAATACACCCAAGAGTTCTGAAGGAACTATGGAGGAACTTGCAGCCCCACTAGCGAACTATTTAACAAGTCACTGGAAGATGGCATAGTACCACAGGACTGAAGAAGGGCCACAGTTGTGCCATTGTACAAGAGTGGCAGCAGGAGTAGCAGGAAATTACCGGCAGTCAGCCTGACCTCAGTGGTGGGTAAAGTATTGGAGACATTGCTTAAAGAAAGTGTAGTGGAGACCGAAAAGAAAGTGGGGAACTTGACCCAAAGTAGGATGGCTTCATGACAGGATGCTCATGCCAAATATGATAGAATAATTTGACTGGGTTACAAGAGCAGTGGACCAAGTGCACGGCTGTAGACATAGTATATCTGGATTTTAGCAAAGCCTTTGATATGGTTCCACACAGAAGGCTAGCAAATAAACTGGAGCAAACAGGCATAGGTCAGAAAGTGGTCAACTGGAAAAAAGCTGGCTACAGGACAGGGCTCAAAGTTATAGTAAATGGCACCTCGTCGCAGGAGGAGACTAACCACTGGGTTCCCCTGGGATCAGTGCTTGGCCCAATCCTTTGTAACATATTCATCAACGACATCACTGAGGACTGAAAGAGAAAGTCTGCCTGTCGGATGACACAAAGCTCTGCAGCAGGGTGGACACACAGGAAGGGGTCCAAGGAATGGAGACAGATCTAGAAAGCTGGAGGAATGGTCCAAGAACTGGCAGTTGAGATTCAATCCCAAAAAATGTAGAGGTAATGCAGTTGGGTAAGAGGAACCCAGGAAATAACTATGTCCTGGAAGGGCAGCAATTGGAAAAGACAAAGATGAAAGGAGATCTAGGAGTTATGATATTGGACGATTTAAAGATAGGAAAGCAATGCAAAAAGCAGCACTAAGGGCAAGTGGCATCCTTGGATGCACACATTAGGGGTATTGCTAGCAGAAATTATGAGATAATCATCCCACTGTATAGGTCCTTGGTGAGGCCTCACTTGGAGTACTGTGTGCAGTCTGGAGGCCACACCTAAAAAGGATATAGACTGCCTGGAATCCATGCGGAGAGAGGAGAGCCACCAAGATGGTGCAGGGATTACACCATGAACCCTATGAAAACAGGCTTAGACAGTTAAATCTATTCTCCCTAGAGCAGAGAAGGAACAGAGGAGACATGATAGAAATATTTAAATTTGTTGAAGGGATAAACACAGTACATACCGTAACTTCTTTCAGGAAAATAAGACTGCTCGTATAAGAGAGCACAACTTATGCCTGGTTGGCGGTTAATTCAGAACCAATATTAGGAAGTACTGTTTCACAGAGAGGGTTGTAGACCCTTGAATAGCCTGCCACCTGAGGTGGTGGCGACTAAGACTGTCAGAGAATTCAAACAGGCATGGGACAGTCAATGTAGTCACCTCAACAAGAGCAGTAGATGGAGGAGGTGTTAGACATCTCGGCAGACTACATGGACTGCACGCCTCCTTCTGCCAGCACATTCTTATGTTCTTATGTTCAGTGAAAGCCACTTACAAAAACAAAGGTCTTTTACCTTGCTTGGAAATTTCCGCTCATCTGATCCTTATTGACCTGAATTTTGAGGCATAGTATATAAGAGTCTGTGTGCCTTATACAATGTGCAGAATATATATTTTACTTTTAGCATTACATACAGCATATAAGTCAATATTTGTGCAATTCTACTTACAGTGTTAATATCAAACAACTAGTGCAGAATCAAATACAGTATGTAATTGCATTATTGGGTGTAGCATACTCCCACTGGTTTAGTTCAGATTCATGCCTAACCAGTTTACCACAAAAGCCACACAAATTAACAATCTATATCAGTACGGCTATGGCAATGGATATCACAGGGTGCCTGTGAACTGGTTTTTGATTACCTGTTGTTGTATGTTTGTATACAGTTACATTGTTTCATGTTTATGAGTGCCTTCTGAGTACTTTGATCAGAGAACTACAAAGTGAAGCTCTTCCAGGATCATTTAGCACACCCGATGAGAAGAGCAATAATACAAGTGACACCAACACAGCTGTAACTACTCCACCCTGATGAAATGTCAGTTGATTCAGGCATATTCAGTGAGAATGGAAGCTAGGTTCTTTTCTGTCTGATATATCTTCTAGGTCATTACATATGACGCGGCCTGCCTCCATTCGTCCTCAAAGGGACCAGAATATTCTGTTAATTTTTTCTTTCAGTATACTGATATCAGTGGTTTGTTGGCTCCTCTGCCATTTGAATATTTTTGTCAAGAGAAGAGGATCAGGATGAGTCAGCTCCCCAAAGGAACCTCAGCTGCTTGAATACCTGCTTTTCTTCCTTTCTAGGAGCATTTACTTTTTTCATTTTTATTAATTTTAATCCTCCTTTCTCTCCTACTTTCTGGCTAACCAACCTAACTTCCATCCCTGTTTCATTTCCATACTTGTGTGTCATTTGTATAGCACAATAATGACAGGTATGTCATTTTTCTGGTTCTTTTTCATTCACAATTTTGTGTTCTAGCATATGTTTTTGTGCATTGTTCCCACCCTATTTGTAGCCCATCCCCATTTTCACTGTCTTTCATTGGTGTATATACATACATTGAGAAGTCTGCTAGCTTTAATTTTTTGTGAATGGTAGCTACCCACATTAATCCTACCTGTGCATTTTTAACCGTATCAGTGTGT
Organism: Neoceratodus forsteri; assembly: GCA_016271365.2. Classification (NCBI taxonomy): domain Eukaryota; kingdom Metazoa; phylum Chordata; order Ceratodontiformes; family Ceratodontidae; genus Neoceratodus; species Neoceratodus forsteri. Next base: position 1,089,225,872 of record CM057459.1, read on the forward strand.
AACAAGATTCCAGGATGAACAACTGTTTCTTTTATAGACAGGTTTAATTAGTCTTTATTTTTGGGTACCAAGAATTTCCGTGTTTCGCTTGTCTGGTTGCTAACACTGTTTTTCGGTAACATAGAACAGCCTTTTGATATGCAGCAACAGTAACACTTTATTTTAAGTGTCCTTAATTACACTGAAATTACTGTATAACTACAATGTAACTACTATGTAACTTTTGTGTAATTACATGTAACTACAGTGTAGTAGTTAACTAGTTTCACATTTGTGGTTTGGTGTAGTTACACAATTTGCATGAACTGGTAGTTACTGCAAGTACTGTTGCTTCCTTCTGTCTCAACTTCAGTTCTGTCTGGCAAATGTAACTATGTATGTTAACTGTGCAACAGCTGTTACATGAGTAGTTACAATTGCCAGCATAAATCAGTTTATCTGTTGCACTTTGCAACAGCTGTTACATGTGTAGTTACCCATCCAGCATAAATCAATTTGTACCAAAAGAGAGACAGTTGTGACTGCATGTGTAACTACACTTCATGCAGCTTGTATAGCTACACACCAGAAAGGGTCCCTACCTGAGTATCCTTCACCACCCACCATTCCACACAGCAAATTGGTAGTAAAGCATGGTACTCTCTGTAGCCATGCCCTGCCTCCAGCCACCCACCTGGGCTGTAGCAGGGCAGGAATGTGGGTTCAGAAGAGGTGTGGTTCAGTTTCTCAGAAGCAGCACATTTCTTAGTAACTACAGCACTGTTACAAGCCAATAAGTACTTATGTAAATGATTTTTACTGTATAACGTAAACAATGTAGATGCATAGCAATTAAGAATATTAGATTGCATATTTACTAAGCAGTAAGTGCATGAGGGAATGATTTCTGAAGGAAAGCATACTGTACATCGGAACTACAGTATTGACATTCAATGTAAGCGTATAGTAGTTACACCCTTCTTTGTATGCTTTAAGTGTCAGTTTCTGCATACTTTCTTTGCAAATACATGCTAGTTAGTCATTAACTGTAGAAACAATGCCACAGAAGCAGCACATTCCATAGTAACTACAGAACTCTTACACCTTCTTCTTACACCACGAAATTTCAGTTTCTCTTGATACTTACTTTGTAAGTACATTAGGCATTAACTATGGAAACGATGCTACAGAAGCAGCAGGTTCCTTAGTAACTACAGCACTGTTAAACATCAATAAGTAATTATGTAAATTAATAATTATTTTATTGTATAGCAATTTACAATGTTAGATTGCATGTTTATTTTTTTGTTTTGTTTTGGGTTTTGGTCGCACAGTAGACAAGTGGTGGCTCTGGGATTCAAATCCAGTTCTCCAGGTTTGCAGGTCAGTGCTTTTAACCACTACACTATACTGCAGTAACATCATGAGGAATGATTTCTGAAGAATAATTTTTAGGTGTCACTAACTACACTGTAACTGCTGTATAACTACACTGTAACTGCACTATGTAGTTGTTTACTAGTTTCACAATGCATGTTGTGTACTTACATAACTTTAAGTGTGTTGCTTCTGTGAGACTGACCCACACCCCTGTCCTGCTGCTGCACAGGTGGGTGGCTGGGGTGGAGCATGACTACCCTTCAATGGGAGTCTTAATTCTTCTGTACCTAAGACTACATTGTCCCATTGTACAATGCTGAACAGTCCTAAGACTGACTGATGGTACATCATGTATCTTGCACCTGCACTTTAGTTGCTACTCTATTGTGTTTCCACTGTATTCTTGCACTTGTACCTAGTTGTACTCAGTATACGCAATGTATTCAATTTCATATACCTTTCTATGTTAATGTAAGTGTATTGTCTGTATTACCTATGTACCATCTTTATGGCCTGAGTCATGCCTGAAAATGGTCCACTGAATCAGTGCACCTACCCAGTAAACAAACAAACAAAAAGACCAACAAACAAATAAATATCACCGATCTGCTGTGTGGAGTGATAGTGCATGATGCCAGATGCACATGCCGGGATGCTTCCTTAGCCATTACATGCCCTTCCCACTAGCTACATGAGGTGGCAGCCATGGCACCATCATTCACACTGGCTACCACAGCCCTGACTATACCATGAGGGCGTGGGATAGGTGGTGAAGACGATATGTAACAGCTAAGGAAGAGTTTCTGCATGTGTATCTGGCACCACCCACCATTACTCCACACAGCAGATTGGTGATAGATATATATATATATAATATATATATATAGATAGATAGATAGATAGATAGATAGATAGATAGATAGATAGATACAATAGGAGTTAGAGTATATTCCCTATTTATTTAAGCATAAACTCATCACCATTGAATAACATTTTCCTGATGTCAGCAGAGTGGCATAAAAAAATAAATCCACTCTGCATATGTCATGTAAGCAACAAGACATGATAGTATAGTAAGAACAGATATTACCGCACACCCAGGGGCATAGTAAGGCACGAGGCCCTGCCGAAAGCTCTTCAGCCACTGGAAGCGGTAATATCTGTTCAACACACACCCTGGAGTGTTTTATTGCGCTTATAAAATGGGAAACTTTTTTTAAAATTTTTGCTCCTACAAAATAGCACATCTGTAAGCGGCAAAGGCATTTTTATCAGAACTTCTGATAAAAATAGTCCTTCCACCAGCAAGAAAATGACATGGTTTTGCAGGCTGCAAGGCTGGACCCCTCCTGCCGCTATCTACACACACTCTTCTCTCTCTCTGGGTTTGGGGAGAACCTGCTATATTTGTGTTAAATTACTTTTATTTTAGTGCTGTGAAGTGGTTTTCTTTTAAATGATACAGGACTTGGTTTTGATGTTTTAAGTTACACAGGACTGCAGGACTGAGGCGCTTCCTTCTTCGGTGATACAGTGAGCGTTGTTGATGGATGAACTAACCGATTGAAACTGTCACGTCTGTCTGTCGCCTCTACACTGCATCAGGAACTGCTTCTGGTTTACATACCTGAATGGTACAATGAGTATTCGAAGATACGGAGAAGTACTGCTGTCGCCTGCTTCACTATTTGCTCGTATGGCTCTCACTAAGTGTGATAACAAGACAGCTAACTGAGCCTTTCTGAACATTCTGGGCCAGATATTCAAACTGTGCCATTCTGTGGCACAAGCCCTTATGGCTGCTCAAAAAGTTGCACAGGGTGTGGCAGAAGGCAATATTCAGCGGAGTTGTGCTATTGAGCAACTTCTTTGAATATTGCCCTGGCCACAGCCACTGTGCATGGTGCAGTGAACTTGTGCCACTGTAAGTGGTCAGAGGAGCATTCAGATGCGGTGGCGCAAGTTCCATTCGCCATGCACAAACTCTCGCGATATTCAAAGGTGACATGCATGCAAATGGGGCCATAATTTATGCAAGGTGCATGGGGTCCATTTGCATCTAATTATGGCTCCATTTGCATGCCATTAGCATGCAGGTGCACCGATCCCGGCGACTTGCGCCTGGCGCCCTGCCAGGCAGCGGCTATCAGAGGACCGACATCCCCTGCAGCCTGATCGCGGGCAGCCATCCTCCCCACCCCGACTAGCCCGACCGCGGGCCACAGCCTCCCCCACCCCAGCTAGCCCAATTGCGGGCATAACGTCAACCCCAAAGACCAATATCCCTGGTGGTCCAGTGGACAGCGAAGCCGATCGCGAGCATAAGATCAAACCCCACCCCAAAGTCCACCCCCGCCCGACTGACAGCTCATTCATTCACATATCTGGACTGCCTTGTAGGTATGGGCTGCATGCGTCATGGCTCTTTCTCTGAACCAATGGGCGGCAGTCCTACCGAGCTGTCAGTCGGTGGGTGGCGGGCAGCAGGCAGGTGGGTTGCTGCCGCCCGCCGGCTGACAGAGGGGAGCGGGTGGTGGGGCTCTGTGGGTGGGTGGGTGGGGGCCACTAGATCACCAAGGATGGACTTTGGGAGGTGGGTTTGACCTTATGGCTGTGATCGGGCTTCGCAGTCCACTGGACCACGAGGGATATAGGTCTTTGGGGGTTGGCGTTATGCCCCAATTGGGCTAGTCGGGGGTGGGAGAGTGCTGCTATTCCACAGTCGGGCTAGTTGGGGGTAGAGGGTGCTGTATGCCCGCGATCGGGCTAGTCGGGGGTGGGGAGTGATGTATGCCTGCGATCGGGCTGAGTCGGGTGTGGGGAGTGATGTATGCCTGCAATCAGGCTAGTCAGGGTGGGGGAATATTATATTATGCCTGCGATTGGGCTGCTACAGGGGGGACTACTCTGCCCGCAATCAGGCTACAGGGGTTACTATTATGCCCATGATCAGGCTGCGGGGCACGGAACAAGTGGAGGGCCGCCCACAGGTGGCAGCTGCTGTGTTGCACCCCGCAATGCGGCAGCTCACCTGTGGGTAGCCCTTGACTTGATCCTTTTTTTGCCCTAAAGTTGTGCAGGCGCAGGTAGCGGGTTGCACCTGCATAACTCTGCATGGCCTGGCTGAATATAGGGCTGTGCAGTTTATGCATGGTTCCTCCCCTTCAGTTGCACATGCCTTCATTAGCATTGCGCTGCTGCTCAGCATGATTTGTGGGCTAACTGCCTCCTGCTGAATATCACAGAATGGCGATTTCTGACTTGCTCAGGCGCAACCCTATTGTGCATGGCTCAGCTCTTTGAATATCTGGGCCTCTATGTTTAGCATGTTCAGGACTCAACATTTTATTTTGGAGCATTGATTTCTGTGACTGTTCTTTTTTTCCCTATGTGTAATATAGAGGATTATGTATGAGCAGTCATACATAACAAGGATATTCTTGTGTTGAGGGTTTCCTTGGTAATGGATGACCTCGAGAGCGCAGTTCAGAGGTACTCTGTTACCAAGGGAATCTCAAGATACAAGAATTTCCTTGTTTTATGTATGACTGCTCATACACAGTCTTTTATAGTGTATGGGCAGTCACAGCATAGAAAATCACACAGAACCAGCTGGAGAAGACAACAGAGAATAGAAATTTTAACATTTTTTTTTAACTGACAGGTGCTGCAGATGTTTCTACAAGTTCAAGTTTAACAAAACAGCAACTTCCAGCTTATCTGGACTGAGAAAGCAACTATGTGGCAGCATTCCAAGTTGTTATGCTGCAGTAGTGACATACTGTAGCTAGTGCAGCGTAACATCTGTGATGACATAGCTACTGCAGCATAACAACTCCATTCTAGCTATGGATTTCTATCCATAACAACATTCTACCATACACATGTGTAAAGAAACAGAGGTGTAGGAGAATGGGGTGAGAGTTAGGACTGACAACCCTAATGCGCACCCCGATGCCGGGTTGGGGTGTGGGCAGGGGGGCCAAGGGGCTTTCAACCCTAATAATCGAATTTCCTGCTTTTGTCGGTGTGGAACAACCCTAACTAATGCATTAAATGGATTTTTTATGCCTAATTTCCTTCTTTGAGAATGATAACGAAATAGTGAATGTAATGCCCTGGCAGGAGCCTCTGCACCCCGCCACATGATGTCTTGTCACATAGTAATTGTGCCCGCAAACGCAAATAGTAATGCAGATGGTGACGCAAAGCAAAGCAGAAAAAACAGTAGTGTAGACAGATATGTTAAAAACAATGCAAAAGCAAGCGAAATGAAAACGCAATGGGTAACGCATATGATGGCGATGCGTGAACGGGTAAGTGAAACGAATGGAACCGCAAGTGAAACGTAACGTAATAGTAATGTAAGTGCACAGGTTGGTTTTCCTAAAAGCTGCATAAAGAAAGACAGTGAGTACAAAGAATGTATGCATAATAATGGTTCTTGGAGCAGAAAATGGGGAGTTGGAATACTAAATTGCTTACATCTCAGGAACCGCATTTATGAAAAATGTAAAAGTCATATGATTTATGACTTTCCTGGCTAGTTTTCTACTTAGCCTAGTAGTGAGGCTCAGCAATTTTCCGATGATAAGTCTGTATCTTGCACCGCTTTCGAGATACGGGCCTAAAAGGCGCAGCGAATGCCGTAATGTTATCCTATGGGAAAAAGAGAAGTTCAGAGTGCCATAACTTTGGCTCCCAGTAATATTTTTCACCAAACCACTAAAATGCATATCTGTGGGATGTTGGCTGTTCCTCCAAATTTTAACCCAAAAGACCAAACCATTATTTTGGCAGGGCGCCAAAGGATTCCTGTAATGTATGCCGACGCCGTATTATCCAATGGGGAAAAAGGCCAAATTTGGAGTGCCTTAACTTTGCCGACATGTAATATTTTTTTCAACAAATACTGAAAGGCACATCTGTGAGTTGTCAGCTGTGATCTCTCCAAATTTCAGGCTAAAACACCAAACCGTTGGTTTGCAGCAGGGTGCCAAAGAATTGCTGTCATTTTCCACAACCTAGAAAAGTACTGTCGAAGTTTACTAAAGCTTTCAAGAATCATTTGACAGTGTCTTAGTGCGACAGTACTTTATGAAAGTACTTTTTCCAGAAATTTGAAAACATATTTCTGGGGTGTTTTACCCAAAATAAAGACATGGCTAGCATCCTCAGGGTCTGACTAGGTGAATACAAAAGAATTAGGTTGCTAGAGGGTCCCAATTTTAAATGCCAAGAATTTTTATGATTGATAACTGAAAACAAAATGGTGGATCTAATACAGTAAAAGGGTCATTTGAAAGTAAAACTGCATTTGCGACACTGTCAAACTTTTGTTAACTTTTCCCATTGACTTATAATGGGAACTTGTTTTTGAATAACTTTGAACCGTTTAATATTTTCATGAAATCTTCAAAAGGCACATTGGGGACCCTGGTCGATGTTCCCTGAAGATTTCGGACCAGTCAGCATAAACTAATGCGACCTGTAGAGACGACAGTAAAATTCCAGAAAAGCGTGAACGCACATGCGCAGATCATGCCTAATAACTCCACAGTTGTATATGTGACCGTACAAAACTTGGCAGATCCTAAGGCGTATGGGTCTTGATTATGTATTCCAAACTTCAGGCAAATCCACAAATGGTTGCAGTTATTAAGGTGCAAACTTTTGGGTTTAATATGTAAATATCTCCTCAATCCTAATCTATAGTGGCACCACTGCGTCATAATATATATATTTATGTATATGTATATTTTTATGTGTATATATATATATATATATATATATATATATATATTTATATATTTGTTTATTTGTTTGTTTGTTTGCTGGGTAGGTGCACTGATCCAATGGACCGCTTTTCAGGCATGACTCAGGCCATAAAGATGATACATAGCTAATACAGGCAATACATTTACATTAACAAAGAAAGGTACAGGAAATAGAATACATTGAATATATTGAGTACAGCTAGGTACAACTAAGTGCAAGAAAACAGTTGAAACACAATAGAGTAGCAGCTAAAGTGCGGGTGCAATATATATGATGTACAATCAGTCAGTCTTACAGTATGACTGTTCAGCATTGTATAACAGGACAGTTTAGTCATAGATAAAGAAGAATTAGGACTCTCATCCAAAGGTAGCCATGCCCCACCTCCAGCCACCCACCTGGGCATCAGCAGGACTGGGTGTAGGTGCAGAAATCGTGTGTGTCATCCTCACAGAAGCATCACATTTAACGTTATGTAGTACATAACACGGATTGAAATGAGTTAGCTACACAGTAGTGCAGTTACAGGCATTTATACAGTAGTTACAGTGTAGTTAGTAGCACACAAAATTATCCTTCAGAAATCATTCCTCATGAACTTACTGCTGTATAGCGAGGGTTAAAAGCACTGACCTGCAAACCTGGAGAACTGGGTTTGAATTCCAGAGCCACCACTTGTATACTGTGCAATCCAAAAAGAACTAAAAATAAACATGCAATCTAACATTGTAAATTGCTATACAATAAAAAATAATTAATTTACATAATTACTTATTGACTTTTAACAGTGCTGTAGTTACTAAGGACCCTGCTGCTTCTTTGGCATTGTTTCCACAGTTAATGCCTAACTAACATGTACTTACAAAGTAAATATGCAGAAACTGACACTTACAGTGTAAGAAGAAGGTGTAGCCATGCTGAAGTTACTAAGGAATGTGCTGTTTCTGTGGCATTGTTTCCACAATTAATTCCTAACTAACATGTATTTGCAAAGTAAATACACAGAAACTGACACTTAAAATAAAGCATACAAAGAAGGGTGTAACTACTATACACTTGCACTGAATGTCAATGCTGTACTTGATGTATGCTTTACTTCAGAAATCATTCCTTATGCACTTACTGCTTAATAAGCATGAAATCTAATATTCTTAATTGCTATACATCTACATTGTTTACTTATACAATACAAATCATTTACGTAATTACTTATTGGCTTGTAACAGTGCTGTAGTTACTAAGAATTGTGCTGCTTCTGTGTCATTGACCCACACCTCTTCTACGCCCACTTTCCTGGCCTGCTGCTGCCCAGGTGGGTGGCTGGGGTGGCCATGGCTACATACCATGCTTTATCACCGATCTTCTGTGTGTAGGTGGTGGGTGGTGAAGGAAACACTGGTAGGGTCCCTCCTTAGCCATTGCATGCCCTTCCCACTGGATGAATGGTGTGTCTCCACATAGCACCATCCTTCACAACAGTCTACTCCATCACACTCACTATACCATGAGGGCTGGGGCACCGTGGTAAAATGGTAGACCAGTAGATCCCTCTACTGGAAAACAGCAGTAATGGGAAACCACCCATAACCCACAATCCCCTCTCCACACACAGTGCAGGATCTAGTCTGCTCCTTGTCAGACCATTTAATTGATAGCTGCTATTGATCACCAGGCCTGGAAATGCACATTTGATCCATTGCCGCCCATGTGAACAGGGTCTAATATTAGATTGCATGTTTAGTAAGCAACAATTTAATGAGGGACTGATTTCTGAATGAGAACTTACATCACAGCTGCAGTAGTAACATTTGATATATGTAATGTGTGCAACTCCAAATACATGTTAACTAGACATTAACTGTGAAAACAGTACCATTATTTCTTAGCCACAATATTGTTATAGTGCCAATTAGTAATTATGTAAATGAAATATGTTGTGTACGGTTACATTCGATTCACAAGACTAGACTGCATGTTTACTAACCTGTAAGTTCATGAAAAACAGGAATACAGACATGGAACATCATCTAAACAGTTGCCAGTCAGTGCATATAACTGTAGCAGACTGAAGTTGCATTGTATTCATATTTTAGTTACCATTCTGATTACACTTCAAAATGTTTCTGTGTGATTACCTTGAAATAAATGTCAGATAGACATAGACAGTTGAAACAGTGCACAAGACCTGCAGTTACAGCATAGTTATATTATGGTTGCAGGTACTAGGGACACTGAAAATAAAGTGTTACCAAAAATGAAAATGATGTACCTATTGTAATTCTTGATCTTCCTGTGGATTGTCACCATTCATCACTGTCTGGGTGAAAGCTGGAGGTGCAGCGCCTGTGTTGTTTTTTTTTGTAGGGGAGGACCTAGTGACACATTATGCGGGCGCTTGCAGGTCGACTAGCAATGGTCGCTGGCTCCTCCTCCACCCCAGTTTTGCTCACCAGAGAGAGAAGAAACAGATGGATAGAGAAAAGGCAAGGGCAGGGCAAGGGAGCCCAAGGGATAGCTAAAGGAAAGGATGTAAACTGAAAAGGATTCAGCCGACCAGAAGACAGAGGAGGAGGAGGACCTGTGGGTGAGCTTGACCCCAGTCTCTGGGGCACAACCAGACAGAGAGTAGAGAGAAAAGTAAAGTAAAGAAGAAGAAAGATGGGAGGAAGAGAGAGACCCCACCACATCCTATACCCAGAAAGAATTCTGGGAAAAGATGTTATTTGACATCCAGGAGGTCTCTGAGCCTGTCATCCCATGGGTACTATAGAATTTGGCTGAACCAAAGCAAGGCTAGCACCCAGAACCTCCAGCTGGAGGAGATGAGCCACAGTTCAGATGCAGACTCAGAACCAAGTACTTCCCAGCTCAAAAGGTGAGAGCAGTGTATTAGACAGTCTCAGACATCAATTCCTCCTGAAGAGAAGGTGTGAAAAAGTCTCCCCCCCCAACTTCAGTACAGGGTGGTGACAGTCACCCAGGACAGGACCCCTCTGGTTAACATTGTCCCAAACGGGAGAACCCACAGGGTTCAGGGGAATCCTGCCCAGAACAAGTTCTAACCCCCCAAAAAGGGGTGGAGAAAAATTATATAAAGAGGGAGAAGGAGAGTCCTAGTAGGCCCCTCCTCCCTCCCCACCTAGGGAGATCCCCACCACTAGGAGTCAGTCACAGTCCACAGGACCAGACCAGGTCCTGGAGGAACCCCTCAGCTGAGAAAGGAAAGACCCACAAGGAGTCACCAAGGCCAGAGCAAGAAAACCTACTTGTCCTCCTCCCAGGGTGGGCCTCTATCACTTATAAAGGTAACAGAGGACCTGGACAAACCAGTGGGACCCTGCCCACAATTGGCCTCAAGGAGGAGGACAGCAAGAAGGGAGGGCATTGCCTAAGGACTGAGACCCAGAGGAAAGGTGGTTGGTGTTAGATGAATGGTGAAGCTACACAGGAAGATCAAGAATTATGGTAGGTACTTAATTTTTAGATCTTCCATGTGTCAATCTTCACCATTCATCACTGTCTAGGCGAGTACTGAGCCTCTCCCGGAGGGGGACAGCACTTCCTGATGGACATGAGTCCCTCAGTCTCTCATGGAGGAGGATCATGACAGGAGGAGACCCATTACAGGCCAGTTAGGCTTGTGACTGGTCAAGGCAAGTGGGGGCTCCATTGCCTAGCAGACGGAAGTCACCCTGTAGTTTCACTTCACCCCATGGGAGAAAAGGTGGGCTGCCTAATGCAGATCGCTGTCATCACTTGCCTTAAAGCTACCTCATAGACATCAGAAGACACTCTTGCCTGATGCCTTATAAGCTCCAGGCCCTGTGCGGAGAGGGCATTGGTCTGTCTGGTTGCCCCAGTGTCAGGCAGCAATGCCAGCACCTGGCCTAGCATTGAATCCAGATGTCTGTTGTAGCAGCATGGTGTGCTCGATGAGTGGCAATGTTGAGCATGACATGTGCTGAGGAGAACAGTCTCCGTCCCCAGTGGTCAAACTCTGCAGAGTCCACATCTGGGGTCGGTCGACACTGGGTGTCTATACCCAGAAGGGGTATCCAGTACCCTCACTTCAAAAGTGGATAAAGCAAGGTCCCTGAGACCCTTGGGGTACAAAATACCTGCACTGGCAGTCCATAGGGGCTGGAGTTGGGGCAGATGGGCACTGCCAGGTGCAGGTCAATACCTCCTGGAAGGAATCGGCCAGGAAGGGACTACCAGGTGGTTCACTGAATTGCTAAGGAAGGCATGCATAGTCTGCTCAGTATTGCATCTTGCGATGTGGGATAGGTGCAGATCACCAACCAGCCTCGATATGAAGCACTGACACTTTGCCTGATCAATGTCTGAGGACAGATGGACAGAGATATCCTCTTCTCGAAGGAGGAAGACAAGGAGGCTGATGAATCTGAAGAGTCCAAGTCTTGCTACATGGGGAAACAGGTGAAAGACCTGCTCATCCATAGCCTTGACATACCTGTGGAAGGCTACATTAGTGGCTCTGAATTGCTCCCAGGTAAAGGGCCCTGAAGGACCCTTATGGCCTGGGAAATGAGGAGGGGCTGCAGAGGCAGTGGGGAGACACACAGTTCACCTTATATGAGTGACCTCTGCCAGGGATAGGGATCTTGCTGGTGATCTTGGATCTCCTGGGGATCCACTGGTCCATGCAGTTACTGGCCACTCAACCAGCTCAAAACAGTCAGGACTGATCCCTGAAGGGAAACTCCACTGTGAGGAGACTGGGGCCCACATAGAACTAGAAGGGTGGACCCCAACACCACCCAATAAGGCTTCTCTCAAAGGGGATGTGGGAAAGAACAAGGGCTTGGTGCTGCAACTCCTCCTGAACTGCAAGGGTCCCCAGGGAAGGTCACTGCCCCACCCCTGCCCCTCAACCCCGTTGACTCTGAGGCTGACTCCTTCCTCACTTCTGAAGTGAGGGACTGCTCCATCTTGCAGGCCCCTGAGGGAGGCCGCAGAAGAGGGCATTCCTGTTCCAGCCCTGAGGGGGTGAATGGCACCAGGACTGGCAGCTGTCTGGGTCCCTGAGACCCAAACCACCATCCCTCAGACTGAGGGCCACTATTGGTAGGCCTGTTCCCAACATTACCACTGGTGTGGAGCTAGCTCGGACCATAATCACTAGTGCCAAGAAAGGGATGCCTGGGACAGCACAGAGGTACTGGGCACTGGAGAACACTCTGAATCTCAGGCAGCCAGTCCAGATCAGTCTCCTGATCATCTGGCTCTGGAGAGGAGGAGATCCAGAAGACCTCCAGATGAGCAGCCCTGGAGGTTTTCCCACCCACGGTGTCATGGAAGAGTCCAGTACTGCTCGGGGTGCTGTGCCAATCACCAGAGCTGCAAACGCCCCAGGATCTGGAATGGTACCAGCGGGCAGTGCTGAGGAGCCACCATGCTAGGCCCAGCAGACATGGGCCCTGACACTGGGGAGCCTGCACTTCTGAGGAGGTGATTGCCAGTGTGGTGCTTGGCCCAGCCCCAAGAGGGCTGGACTGTTCCTCTGGTACCGAGAGAAAGACCTCCTCACTGGTGAGGCAAGGGAGGAGGCCCTCCTCACTGGTCTATATAGAACCAGGAGGGACCTGGAGGAAGGGCGGAGAGACCTGCACTTGGAGTCCCTGGTATGACAATGCCTCCAAAAGTTGGCAGATCGTGGTTGACTTTCCACGCACAGCAGGGCCAAGCGCCAGGGGGGTGCAAGGATGCAACTGCACCAGGGCCCAGAGTGCCAGAGAGGCCCATGGCTCCTGAAGTTTTTAAACCGCACCGCGCCCCTGGCCCGCCCCACTGCTCCTGACGCCCGACCGTTGCCTGAGAGGCTGAGACCCGTGGCCGGTGCACTTGGCAGTCCTTCCTAGTTCCGAGTCTGGCGCCGTTAAAGAGATCGGCACGCCTGAGTGCAGAGTGAGTGCTGCAGTGGGCTGGGCTGGCTAGTCATAATTTATAAAATCAGATCAGACTAAGAGAAGTTCACAAATCACTTCTGAGGCTGTGCATGCATGCTGTTGTGGCTGGGCCTGGGCGGGCATTTAAAATTAAAGTTCCCTCTCTGACCTCCAGACCATCCCGCCCGGCTCCTCCTGCACTCAGGGGCTCAGCTGTTGTTGTAGCTTGTTACCACGAATCGGTGGAAGGAGCTGACTGGCAGCAGTGGCAGCAGACTGAGTCAGCCCCACTAGTCAGCTGCTCAGTCCGCTAGACCCCTCGGAGCTTGTTGCATCCCACACACCCACAGATCCTGTCCTCCTTGTGCTGGTGATCATGAGAGCTCAGCTGCCAACCTGATAAAGGCAGTCGACAGAGTGCCAGAGCCGCGACAACTAGAAAGAGCACCCCCTGGCTGCTGCCCATGCCATGTTGACTAGTCCATCCACTCCCTAAATACAGATCGATTGGAAAACAAAGACAGTCACCTGACCTGTAGTGCTAGTGCTGATGTAGTCATGTGACATGCATGTCACAGTCACAGTGTGGCTCTGTTGTTCTCTCTCTGTGTCTGTCTGTCTGTCCACCACTGCCTCCTGGATCAGACGGTCTGGATCACCCATGATGTGCCCAGCCCCGCCCCTGCTACAGTGCTGCTGCCCACCTTCAGCTCCTCCTCTTCATTGACGGATGCCCGTCACCCCCAAAGCCCCAACACTTGCTGGCCTGGCATTGCAGCTCAGTGCTTGTTTGAGTGTCTGCAGCTCCTCCCCTGCTCCCGCCCTCTGATGCCATGGGCGGCTCGGCTGCCTTCTGATTTGCTGGCCCTGTGCTGCTCAGACTCAGCTGAAACTGGGCAAGTAACGGCTTACGGCATCATTAATATTAATATATAGTGATGCTTCGCTTGCTTCTGCTTGTTCAGCCAATGCACGGCGGCACGCCACCGTGATCTCGGTCCAGACTCGCGCCGGAGACATTCTTGTTCTGGCGGGAGTCGGAGATGAGCTTTGAGCTGGCAGTGCAGCGATGTCTTCTGATACTGTTCTCTGTCACTGAACTTAGAAGAACTATCATTGATTTGACTTAATTAACAAATTAAATAATAACATACGAGTCCATTTATTTTACACTGCTGAGCTGAACGAACGAACGAACCAACTGCAGAACACAGTTACTTACACTCAGCTGTAGGAAGGAGTCAGACAGTCAGTCAGTGAATAGTACTGTGGCTGGCAGTGTGGTTGGCAGGCCCCCAGGCCAGCGGCAGTGGGGAGAACGAAGTTGATAAATCATCATAGGAGATAAGACACACACTGCAGCTGCTGCTGAGTGTGTTAATTAATAGCTGGCTGTGGCTTAGTTATTTATGCTGGTTGTGGCTTAGTTATTTATTTTCAGAATTTCAGAACTTCTCTGGAAAATAAATTTAGAAATAATAAAGAACAGGCAGATTAGAAGTAAAAAATAACTCTGAGGGGTATACTGTGTCTTGACTTGACTCACTCTAGTGTCTCTCCGGAGAAGAAGCTGCAAGACAGGCAGGAGGCAGCAGGTTAGTTGGGACTACTGAGTAAAACTAAGCTCAATCATTCATCAATGAGTGAGAGAGTGGTGAGTGGTTGTAGGTAGTCACTGTACAAGTGCAACACAAATAAAAATCTGAATTGACTGCTCACTGCTTTGCTTCTGAGGCTGATAGAAATTATTAATAATAAATAAAATATACAGTACATACACTAGGAGTCTTTTGGCAAAAGAAATTGGCATTGGCAAAAATATATATCATCTCTGTGTCAGGTCAGGAAGCATAAACTATTAGCAGTAGCTAGCATTTAGCCTAGTTGCACTGTAGACGTTTCTGTTTTTGGCATTAAAATAACAAGATATTATCTGGCTCTGCTGCGGCCTGCCAGTGCCTAGTCTTCCTTAAAGTAAGCCAGCAGCAGCGCAGCTAGCATTTGCCTAGTTGCACTGTAGATGTTTCTGTTTTGGCATTAAAATAACAAGATATTATCTGGCTCTGCTGTTGTGGCCTGCCAGTGCCAAGTCTTCCTTAAAGTAAGCCAGCAGCTGGCGAGCTAGCATTTAGCCTAGTTGCACTGTAGATGTTTCTGTTTTGGCATTAAAATAACAAGATATTATCTGGCTCTGCTGCTGCGGCCTACCAGTGTCTAGTCTTCCTTAGTAAGCCAGCAGCTGGCGCAGCTAGCATTTAGCCTAGTTGCACTGTAGACGTTTCTGTTTTTGGCATTAAAATAACAAGATATTATCTGGCTCTGCTGCTGCGGCCTGCCAGTGCCTAGTCTTCCTTAAGTAAGCCAGCAGCTGGCGAGCTAGCATTTAGCCTAGTTGCACTGTAGACGTTTCTGTTTTTGGCATTAAAATAACAAGATATTATCTGGCTCTGCTGCTGCGGCCTGCCAGTGCCTAGTCTTCCTTAAAGTAAGCCAGCAGCAGGCGCACCTAGCATTTAGCCTAGTTGCACTGTAGACGCTTCTGCTTTTGGTATTAAAATAACAAGATATTATCTGGCTAGTAGTTTCAGAGTTCAGACTGTGCTGTCTCTCTGTCTGATGTGATTCAGTTATTGATATTCAACAACAGCCTTCCTTCTGTCCCCACACAGGAGTCTGCGCTGTGTGTAAACTTGACTTATAGTGGAAATTCCCTTAGGAAAGCCGGAATAGTCTAATTTAATCCTTTATTTCGGACAAGAAAGAGGACAACACATCCGAATTATTTTGCAAAAGAAATACTTTATTTTGCAGAACAGAGCAGTACATTCTCTGGACTGGCTGGCTGGCTTTGATTTTTAACTTACTGCCAGCCTGCTTCAAACTTAGGCAACAGCTGCTGCAAGGATAGGACTGAGGAGCAGCACATCTATACATTTTCTACACAATTGTCTGCTAGTGTTAAGTGAACCACCACAGCTCAAGTCATAGGTAGTATAAGTAGTAGTCAAAAAGTACATTTTGCATTCATAAAAAAAAAAAAAACATAGCTAGCAAGACAAACCATTCATAACAGAAAGAAAAGGAAAGAAAAATAAAATGTCAAATACTGTAGCACTACCAAAGTACAAGTCTGGTTCTGCAAACGTAAAGAACAAAAAAGACAGCTAGAATTGAGTCAGAAAGAAGCAGAAAATGCTAACAAAATATTTTGTAAGTGGTTACATTGTCCACCAGCAGCAGCAACTGCATAACAGTGACCGATCTCATGAAAGCACCACAAGGATCAAGAACCATCAACCTCATCACATGAAAATGTAGCTGTAGAGGCAGTAGTAGAGGGGCCAGGGGAGACGACTGGGGAGTCAGGGAACCATGAATCTTACTCTGACTCAGAAAGAAATGTACAGCAAGAAGAAATACAACATATTGAGCTGGAATCAGGTTGTGACATAAACCCTGAACCCAGTCAACCACCTTTCATGTATAATTTTTACGACCCAGCTACCTGGCCTGAAAGTTTTGCTACAGAGTCAGAGCGCCTCAGGGTTGAAATTGTGCAGCATAAGCCCCTGCAGCTGAAGGAAACTGACACTGAGTTCCCTAAAACAGCTGGTCGCGGTTTACTTCAGCAAACTATGAGCGTAAAGTGGGATCCTCAAAGATTCACAGGCCTTGGTTAATTTACTCCAAGTCTGCTGATGCTGTATTTTGTTTCTGCTGTAAGCTTTTGGTGAGGATAGTGTGTTTAACACAAGGTTTCTCCAACTGGCAAAAGTTATCACAAAGGCTAAGTCAGCATGAAGCTTACCCATCACACATGGAGAATTTCTACAAGTGGAAACATTTAGAGTTAGGGCTACAGAAACAGGCTACAATAGACAGGAGTTTGCAAGAAAAGCTGGATAAGGAAAAGGAACCGATGGCATGCTGTGCTTTGTCTAATTTGGACTGTGTTTTATATTTAGCAAGCCAAAATTTAGCCTTCGGGTTCAGTAGACCGTCTGTATGTAGACAACAATGGTAATTTTTGAAATTGTTGGAACTGTTGTCCAGGTATGATCAGACATGGCTGATCACTTGGAACGGTTCAGCGAGGAACAAATGTTCATTATTTAAGCAAAGATAGCCAGAACGAATTTATGCAGATGTTAGCTGAAGCTGTGACTAGTAAGATTAGGGACAAGATACACAATGCTCACTACTATAGTGTGCTGATGGACTGCACTCAGATATTTCTCACAAGGAGCAGTTATCACTAATGATTCGTTATGTTGAAATCAATGGTGATCAAGTTGAAATGCAGGAGAGCTTCCTGGAGTTTCTCCATGTTGAAAATACAACAGGAGAGGCTTTGGCTGAATTATTGCTAAGTCGACTTACTAAACATGGCATTAAAATTGAAGACTGCAGGGCCAGTGTTACGATAATGGAGCTAACATGAGAGGTATCCATCGAGGAGTTCAAGCGAGAATCGACAGATGAATGAGCGTGCACTATACATGCCTTGCTGTCCTCATAATTGGAACCTTGTGTAAGAACACGAGCGGAATCATCCTTGAAGCAAAGAATTTCTTTGGAGTTCTACAGCGAGTTTACAGAATCTTCTCCGGTCCACCAAACGTTGGGACATCCTTGTCAAGCACATGAAACGATATACCCTCAAGCCACTTTCAGAGACCCGATGGAGTGCCCGTGCTGATGCTGCAAAGGCAGTCTGTGAACAACTGCCTGAATTGTTGGATTCTTTGCTGGAAGTATCAGAAACTGGAAACTGTGACAGTGAAACCCTGTCTGACATCACAGGCCTTGTGGAAACACTGAATCATTTCCATTTATTGTATCTTTACTTGTGTGGAATGAAGTGCTTAGTGCCATCAATCGGGTGACAGTGATTTTACAGTCACCTGCTTTAAATCTTTCAAATGCCGTAGATGTGGTTTCAGCAATCAAGGAACAACTGTCTGACTATCGAAGACAAAGATTCGGGTGAGTATTAGAGGAAGCAAAGCTGCTAGCCCAAACCATGGACATCGAACCAACTTTTCCAGAAAACGTACCAGACGTCGAAACGCATGCCAGGAGAGCTGTCGTAGATGAACCCTTGACTGGCCAAGAAAGCTTTGAAGTCAATTTTTCAGTTGCCTATTGGATAAAGTGTTGATGGAAATTGATGAGCGATTCCAATTTCTCCATGACTTTCAGTCACTTTTGGTTTCTTGTTCAACATAAAACATGTGGACATGATGAAAACTTACAAGTAGCATGCAATGAGTTGGCCCAATTTCTTGGGACGTAGATGGGTCAGACATGTATAGAGAAATTACCTTGCTGGCTGCCTGTTACCTGATGATGTGAAATCTCCATTTGAAGTGTTGCAGTACCTGGTACAGAAAGACCTGAGCAGAGGATTTCCAAACACCCAAATTGGACTGCAAATACTGCTACAATTCCAATTACAGTTGCCAGTGCTGAGCGTTCTTTTAGTAAACTGTCCCTGATAAAGAATTACCTGCCCCACAATGTTACAGGAGAGATTGTCTGCATTGGGTGTACTTTCCATTGAAAATAGACTTGCAAGACAAGTAAATTTTCTGATGTGATAGAAACATTTGCTGCAGCAAAATCTACTTGATACACCTTTAAGTTCACAAAATGGAATAACAGCGATATTTTTGGGTGACTTGGGAGAACAGGGTGGGGGCACTTTGGGGGAATGGCGCTGGGGCCCATGGATGGGGGCCACTACAAAGTCTTGCACCAGGGCCCAGTAGATCCTAGAACCGCCCTGACGCACAGTGCTCCAGTACTCTGTGGTCCATGGAGAAGCAAGCCGCAAACTATCCATATCGTGAGATGGGCAGGCAGGTGAGGCATCGATCATGCCGGTCCATGACAGACATCTGCCAGCGCAGGGACATCGATGCATAGGAGGCTGGCTGCCTTGAAGAGCACTTTTGTCTCTGGATGAACCTGACATGACTCACGGTAACTAAAATAATATTAAGAAACAGACTCGCACCGCTTCAAGAAAGAAAAGGAATGGTCTTATCAGATTACACAGATGGAATGATATTTTACATGAATAACCATGGTCCTGGTGCACCTCAGGAACAAAGCGTGACAATGGACACTTGACTCATGGGATGGTGGGTGGTTTTGGAGTTAAATAGTGCACCAGGACCATGGTTATTCATGTAAAATATCATTCCATCAATTGCCTAGAGATGAGGACAGTATATCAGGCTTTGCTGTTCTTTTGTTCCTCCCAGTAATTAAAGTATATGTCTATGATGGAGTTGTCTGTTACTTTTATGGTGTTTCCTTCAGGTGTTCCTGTACACCACAAACGATGATAAAATGAGACAGGTATTTCAATTGCTGAAGGACAATTTAGGCATTTGGCAAACAGACTATCTGAGCAGGGGCATGATTCTGTCAAGGAGAATGAGACCTAACTGCAGGGTGTTCCAAATGCTGTGTAGAAAGGTTGGATGCTCTCATAGATCTCTTTATAATGCACCAGAATTCTCAGCTGTAGATCTACTGCAGCAGATACAGAAATCCTCACACCAGAGCACTATATCCATTGTCTTGAGACTGATACTTCAAACTAGCTTCCACTTTTACATCAGTCTCTCTTTATCCTGACTGTTCTTCCTAAGATTTGCAGTTCCAAGTGCACCTTACTGTCAATAGCTCCTGACCGACCTTGTCAGGCAGATTACTATGAGCTCCACCACCTCAGAGACCCTGTGTCATTCCATGTAGGTTGGATTGTCTTATCCAGGCCAATCCCACTTCCACATCCTCATCAGTGGGTTTGGCAGCTTGGTCCTCAGAGGAGAAGATTTCTCAGATTAAGTTATATGCCTAAGGTAGAGGACATTGCTTGGCTCAAGAAAATGCTCCATTACTCCAATTTATGGCAGGTTTGTATGACAATCCTTTAGTGGTTTGCTTGGGGGTGAAGATTTAAGGCATCTTCTGTATAAGAAGCTAGGGTGTTATAATTCCTTCAGAAAGATGTATATAAAGGTTTTAAAGTGACCACCTTTAGAATCCAGGTATCCCCGTTATGGACAGTTCTTGGAAAAATAGATTTCTTTTCAGTGAGATCACATCCAAATGTGACCAGCTTCCTCTAAGCAGTGGCTAGGCCAAATACCATAGTCAAACCTATGGCTCTACCATGGAAATTCAAGATGGTGCTTAATACTCTCATTAATGCCCTTCAAACCACTAATGCAAGTTTCTTTTGTACATTAAAATGTGTTTTACCATAGCTATTTACAGGGCACAAAGAATTAGTGATGTTCAAGCCTTGCCCTACAAGCAGCCAGATTTGATTTATATACAACAGCAAAATGGTAATTCAAATTATTCCAGCTTTCATATGTAAGGCTCAGTTGGAGGTCCATATGACTCTGAAAGCCAATCTTCCTTCATCTTGTCCTCATCTGTCCGATGACAGAAGGAAGTTACAGAACTTTGTCAGAAAAGCATTGAATTTCTTTCTGAGAGAACCAAATATTTTCAAATCTCAGGCTGTCATTCCAGGACCACACAGGAGAAGGCAGGTGACACTGAGTAGTTCCACTGTCCGATCAAGGTGTGCATCAAGGAGGTTTACAAAGCTACAGGTATTGTCCCTCTGGAATATGTCAAAGTGCACTAAACTAGGGTATGGCCACTTCATTAACAAAGAAGGCTTAGACGTCAGCATCCATTCTTTGTAAATCAGTGACCAACTCATCTTGTCACATACTGTATTTGTAAAGCACCATAGACTGAAAGCATTCTGGTCTGCTGATGCAACTTTTATTAGGAGGGTATTGCATCCTGTCAAACTCCTTAATAATTTTATTCATCTTCTTTGATATCGATACTCAGTTTAAATAATTTTACAACACTTACTGAGAAGTTGTTCACTTATTGTAGAACATTCTACCAAATTCCTTTACATTGCAAACCTATGTATTCTATACAAACATAAAAAAATCGATAAACTATTGTCTAGGTCTTGAGCTAGTAGAAGCTATTAAAAGATGCCCATTTCTTGTATTCCTGATCCTGCTGAAATCCTGGTTGAAGGTTATAAACATCTCAGTCTGAATACCAAAGAATGAATAAAACATTATCTAAAAATCTCAGTCCAAATATCAGTGACTTTCTAACCCAAGTGTGCCACTGATCTTTTTATCAGGTCTGTTCATCCCTCCCTCCCTAATGAGGTTTTGATTACTGTATTTCTGAAAAAACCTGGTAAGTATCTATATTTGTTAATTATGGGCTGATATTGCTTAACTGTGACTACAACATTCTTACTAAACCATTGGTCACTAGACTACTGTTAGTAATGAATAAGTTACAGTTATGACAGTAGTTCTTTAGTAATACTAGTAGCAGTTTTGTTTATTTAGCTGTCAATCCCAGAGGCTATGGGCACTGTACAATGTAACAAAAATAAATAACCAAAATTACATAATAGCTTATAAATACAGACAACATAAAACAAAATAATGTAAACTCAGCAAACTCATCATAATAGGGAAATACCAAGAAGGCTTTATGGAAGGGTGCCACGGAGCGGATACCATTAGAAGATTATTTTCAATCATATGTTAATAAAAGAAAGGAGGGAGTAAGACTGTGGACCCTTACTAGATGGGAATAACAGGATAGATAAAAACATAGAAGTGGCAGACTTACTAAATAAGTTTTTAGGTCAGTATATCAGCAATCTGAGTTAAAGACAGAGGTAACTGAGAATCCAGACATTACGCCGTGATTACAGAATCCGAGGTGTATAAGGCTTTGAATAATTTAGATACAAACAAATCTCTAGGACCCAATGAGATACACTCAAGATTATTAAAGGAGTTAGCTGATATACCAAAGGGCCAGTTATTTAGCTATTTAATAAATCACTGGAAACAGGTGAAACACTGGATGAATGGGTAACAGCTATTATCATCCCCATCCATAAGGAAGGAGCAGGGCTGATAAAGGAAACTACAGGCCAGCAAGCCTAATGTCCGCTTTAGGAAAATTAAGAAGACTATTATAAGAGGTATAATGGAAGAACATCTGACTAGTAATGACTTGGGGCAAACTGAACATGGCTTTAGGAAAGGAGGTCTTTTCTGACAAATTTAATCAGCTTTTTGAAAGAGTGAGTCTAACATTGGATGAGGAAAATCAGTGAATGTGGTCTATCTGGATTTCAGAAAGGTGTCTGACACCGTGCCGCATGTAGAACTAATTAAATGCCTGAGAAATGTAGAAATTAATAGCAAGATTATAGCATGGAAAAGATCTTGGCTGAGTAATAAATCACAGAGGGTGCGGTAAAAGGGCAAGATTCTGGAAGAATAGAGATGACTAGTGTGGTCCTGCAAATGTCAGTACTGGAACCAACTCTGTTCAACATTTATTATTGAATATGAATATAAAAGAGGGTTGACTATCCAGATTTGTTAATGATACAATGCTCCGACATATAGTGGATACAGAGGAACAGGTTAGGTCATTACAGGGGGAACTGGATGAACTACATGAATGGTCAATTAAGTACAAAATGAGTTTCAATCTAGATAATTGTGTGGTAATGCACTTGAGCCATAGAAATATTAAAGCAGAATACAGATTAGGGAATACAGTCCTCAAAGTCACTGAAAGTGAAAGAGATCTGGGAATAACTATAACAGACAACTTAAAGTTTACTAAACACTGTTATGAGATTGTCGCTAAATACAACAAGGTAATGGAATGCATTAGGAATAATATAGAGAGTAGGAGAGAGGTGGTGTTGCCGAAATACAGAGCTTTGGTGAGGCCACATGTGGAATACTGTGTCTAGTTCTGGTCACCACAAAATGTGGGGCATCAGAAAATTGGAAAGTGTCCAGAGGAGGGCTACAAAATGGTGAAGGGTTTGGAAAATCAGTCATATGAACAGACGTTAGGTAGCCTGGGTTTGTTTTCATTACAGAAGAGAAGACTAAGGGGGTTCTTCTACAGTGTACAGACCTTTAAAAGTGGAGCTATGGGAGATTGTTTGTATTTGGAACTGAGAACATTCAGTAGGGAATCAAGAGGTTATAAATTTCAGTTGCAGGCTAAATATTTAGGACTGTAAGGAGGAGGACTTTGGATCACAGAAAGGATGGTCCATCTTTGTAACAGTTTGCAGTAGTTACTAGGGAGAATCTGAGTATGTTAAAATACAGGTTGGACAATGTCTTAAAAGGCAAAGGGTCTGGAGGTCTTTGCTGTTAAATAATTGTTGGACAGGCCAGATAGGCATTAAGCTCCCTCATGTCTGTATTACCTATGTTCCTATGTTCTTATGATCTGGGATGCCAGTGACTGCAGTCTCATCAGATATGACAGAGTATTCAATTAATTAGAATTGTAATATCTTAACACAGTATTGCAGGATTTTGACTTTGGATCTCAGTTTTGCAACTGATTTCTCAAGTCCATTGGCACAATCATCACAAATGGCCAGAGTTTCTATGCCATTTAATCTTTATAGAGGAACGAGATGTTGTCCTCTCACCTTTTCCTTTATATTGACTTTGAGCCTCTCTTTCAGAAAATTGTCTCTTCTTAATTTCTGTATTATAGTAAAATAACATATCAGACATTATTGCACATGCTGATGACTCATTGGTAACATTATGTTACCTTCATTCTTCCATTCACATTTGAATCTACAAGTAAAAGTGTATGAATGCTTTTCAGAATTGAGAATTGATTCTCTCCCACATTTCTTGAGAATTTTGATATCAAATGGTCAAACTTGGTCTTAAATATTGGGGTATCAAATCACCCTGATGTAATTAACATGATCAACTTAAATTCTGCCATTTCAGCAATGCAAATTAATTTTGTCAGATGGAAAAGTAAAATTGTCCATACTGAGTAAAATACAGTTAATTAGGATGATTACGTACCAAAATATTTTAGGTTTTAAATAATCTCCTTTATATAAAAATGGACATCATTTTAGAAAACTTATCAATTGGTTAGACAGTTTGAATAGAAAATCCTCATTTTAATCTTAAGACATTAAAAGCACCTTTGGAGCATTGAGGTTTCATCCTCCTTGGTTTCAGAGATGCGGTACTATTGGGCCTTCATCATCAGATAGATTGCACTTTGATTTAATCTGAAAGATGTGCTTGATATACCTTTATGGTCTTTATTTAAATCTTCTTGTTAAATCTTGCTCCTTATACAGTATGAATATTTTTCTCCACTTGCCTAGGAAGATTAGGTCATACCCTTGCATTGCTAGTACCATGTTGATTTGTAAATGAACCAATAGGGTACTAAATGGAAAATGTACTCTTTACTTATTCCCTTTGTGGGATAGTCCCCAGATTCATTTTAAAGGCAGGGAGTCATGGATGAGGGTTGAAGAAATCTGGAATAAAAGTCATTGCAGATATAACTGACCCAGTTACAGTAATAGTTTACTACCCTTGTCTGACATCTCAGATAATCATACATAATTCCAAAATGTTATTTCTTTGAAATATCTACAGCTACTGTAAGAAAATCCTTAAAAGACAGTTTAGCCACAAGCCAACACTTCATTTTGATTCAGATTGGCTAAATGTATTCATGGTTGCAACACTAAACAATGGGGGCATGTTTTGCCCACAAAATTTATCTGCACCTAATGATCATGTTACTAAAAATATGCTAACTGAACTGGGCAAAATTCTTTATGACTAGAATTCCTAAAGATTAAGGATATATTTTCCTTATAGGAAAAATTGTATAAAAGCTTTAGGAACTTGAAAAGGAAATTTAATCAATTAACGATTCTCCCACCAGATTTTGATGAATGTTTTCTCTGCTTCATGCTTCACTGGGACATATTGTATGTTTTGTGAATGTCCTAAAATGCATAGCATTTGGAGAGAAGTATCAAAATTGCACACTGGTCTCTTGCACCCAAACTCTCCTGTGATTTGTATGCTTACTGAGGATAATTTTATATATATATATATATATATATATATATATATATATATATATACTATATATACTATATATATATATATATATATATATATATATATATATATATATATATACTGTATATATCTTTATATGCAGATAGAATGTGATATTTGTTGGATTTCATTTGTTTTGTATTTTGCCATGCCATTCATGTCATGGAGTTAAAATGTAAATCAAGATCGAGTATCCCTGTTTCCTATTAGAGCCCCTCATGTCTTCAAACCAACAAGCCTGAAGAACAGTTATTCAAAGAACTGAATTTAGAGCAATCATCTTTAATCTGCACTCAACATCAGGAGTGGATTTTGGACTTTAACTTAATTCTTGGTTCAGAAATTGTGTTTTTCATAGGATTACTAAAAGATATGAGTTTGTGTCATCTTTTGAAAAACATTAATATGTATCACATGCCTGAAAGTGCAAATAGCTGTAAATCAATTGGCTGTAGGCAAAATACATTATTTCCTACTTCTAAATCTATGTGGCAAATTTTAAATGTGTGTAGGTCTTAGGATGATTTTTTTCCTTTTGTATGTAATCAAGTTTCAGATATTTGTGTGAGCTGCATTGTCTGTTTAAACACGATTTAAGTCTGCCATCTTTACAATATTAACAGCAAGAGCACTATTTAATCAGCATGTTACGCACATTTACCTTAACCTTGTGAAAGCACCAGAGTCAGGTACAAAATGCATTGGGGTCTGTGGGGCTACATGAGGGTGCACTTTAGGGCTCTTTGTTTGTACCAGTCTGTTTGATGCAACTAAAGTACAATGGGCAGAATAGGTGGGGCTAAGCGGTCTTTATCTGCCGTCAAAGTCTATGTTTCTATGTGAGAATTTTTTAACTGCATCAATTTGAGTCACATGGATATCTGGCAGGTGTGAGTGTGAGGCCTTTGTCACTCTTGCTCTTGACTCTCCATACCACACCAGTTCATGTGTGACCTCTTCCTGTTTGCCTGTCTATACTTAGGATACTTCTCCTTTATATCTCTGGACAAACCTCAATAATTTCGGTGCTATCAGCAGTGATGGGCCTTAAGAGGTTGCTATTAGCAAGATGGAAAGGTTATATTCCACTACATAAGGCTGACTTGCTTTGGTACAATGGAAACATTGCAGATAATAAACAAATCATTTACAGTAATTTTGATGAAATATATTGATTTATTTTGTCTGGACTCTTTTCTGGGGCTATGCAAAATGAATTGATATGTTTTTATATTGCTTTCTTGGTATTATTCTCTAGCTAGTTAAATTCTCAGAAAATCTTAAATGCTCTTTGATTTCTAATGTATAATGTGTTCCGCTTCTAAGATTATTATGTGCATTCTATATTAACATTACTAGTATAATATTCTCTGTATTTATGGTATTACAATTTCAATAAAAAATAGAAAATAGCATTTTGTTAAGTAAATATGATACCTTTTCAGGCTAACGAACAGTTAAAGATACAAACTTTTAAGGCTTGGTGCCTCTTTAACAGATATAAGCTAATAAAATGTATCAAGCAAAAAAGAGAGAGAGAATTACTTGATGTGGTATCATTTATATTGTAATGGATCATGGTGGTATATGTGCTTGGTACATTACATATAACAGATGTAGCTACTGTCTCCCAGGTCTGATTGTAAACAAAATGCTATACCTCAGGTTAGTTTTCTTGGGGAGTATAATGTCAGTAAATTAATAAATACATTGAAATCCATGCTCAGATTCAAAATGATGCTATTTTTGTGGCCAGATACTAGTTCTTTTGAAAAGTGCGATTTGCATGAAATGCTTTAGGTTCAGTCATGTGGGGCTGTGGCAGACTGCATTTTTTTGCAGGCTGAGCTCAGCTTTGATTGCACACATTTGCACTGTGGCAAGTTTGTCCATTCCGGAAGTTTGTATCCCATAATGAGGATGTCTGGAACAAGGTAAATCCTGCTTTTTTCTTCAGTTTGTCCTTTGAAGCTTGTGGGTTCACACTGCAGTCTGGCTGGTGGAGCTTTTTTTTCTTTTCCATAAAATGATATCTGAACTAGCAGGTGGCCACATTACTTTTGTGCTTAGACACCTGGAAAACTTGTATGCTTAACATATCCCCATTAGCTCAATATGGGTATCATCTCTACCAAACAGATTCTTGTGGTTTTACTGGCCTCAACATGGCTGCCTCCAAAATTTCAACAAACATTCTTTAACTTATTTGGTTTCAGTGGATTGAACCTTTATATTGTTGCTATTAAAAAATAGTTTTGCAATTGTACTTTGTCAGGCAATACTCTTTGCTGCAGACGTTACAGCAGAATTGGTTTACCACATAAAGCAACCCTATATTATTCTGGATTTTCATGTGTTTTTCAGTGCCTTAGAAATGTTGTAAATGCCTTGCAGATCATTGGTGTTAATCAGAGCACAAAATCCAGAGAGTGTTTCTAAAATATAGTTCCTAACTAGGAAAACAACATCCTGTCATGTAGAGTGGTGGGTGATTTATTATTACTTTTAAGAGAGGCATTGAGGATTTAAATTGAATGTCAGGGAAGTATAGCTATGCAATGTATGACTGGTAATAGAGAAAGCCTGCTGTCTCAGATTTGAATTATGCTTTTATTTAAAATCATACCAATTGGTGCATCATGAAATGCATCCTGAGCCAGTGCTCATTTCCATGAGCAACCATGGGCAAGAGAATACTAGAGGGAGACAATAAAAATGACAAGCAGTATAGTGCAGTGGTTTAAGGCTCTGAGCTGCAAACCTGAAGACCTGAGTTTGAATCCCACAGACCCCACTTGCATACTGTGTGACCCTGAGCAAGTCACTTAACTCTCCTGTGCTCCCAGGTTGCACCTGTATACAAGTTTTCAGCTAGTGTGTCACTCCTAGTTAAACAATTGCAAAAAAAAAAAAACATAGATACAATTGTAGTATGAAAATGTTCATATCAGTAAACTTAGATACAAGGGGTAGAATCACATAAAAGGAAAGTAAATATATTGTACACAGTGCAAAAATTGTGCAAATTCCTGAACATAGACTATCTCAGTCTAGCGATGTACCTGGTTGACAAAATAAAAAAATAAATCTAATAATAAAATGAATAGTGCAGAAGTACAAACAATATAAAAATGCCACTACTAGGCAGGGTATCAGAGATGGACTTCTGATGTGAGTCTCCAACAAGCATGGATGTGACTATCTGTAGAGGAAGAGAAAGTGCTACTAATGGGGGACTAACAGAGTTGGGCATTTGAGGGTAAGGGTGAAGGGTGTAGGTTCACTGAAGGGAACAGCACAGGGCAGGCATGAACTGTTATATTGAGGTGGAGGAAGAGGACTAGTAGTTTATTAAGATTCTGACCTGGTGAGGTACACAGAACTGAGCTACATATCCAGTGTGAATTGAGGGGGGTACAAGAGATTCTGTAGGTACAGTATTATCTCAGAAACACAAGGTACAAAATCAAATACAATAAGATAACTTGGTAGACCGGTGGACCTCCAGTATCTTAACTTCAGCCTTGGGTAGACCAGTGGATGTCCTCTATCTTGACTTCAACTGGGTGACGAGAGCCTTGGACCAGGGTAGACTGGTGGACGCCCTCTGTCTTGACTTCAGCAAGGTGTTTGACTCTGTTCC
Organism: Neoceratodus forsteri; assembly: GCA_016271365.2. Classification (NCBI taxonomy): domain Eukaryota; kingdom Metazoa; phylum Chordata; order Ceratodontiformes; family Ceratodontidae; genus Neoceratodus; species Neoceratodus forsteri. The sequence continues at coordinate 1,089,254,590 of CM057459.1, forward strand.
TCATGAGGGTCTGTTGAATAAGCTGGGAGAAATGGGGTGGGGAACCAGATGATCAGATGGATAGGCAATTGGCTCCAAGACTGGACTCAGAGGGTCGGGTTGGCGGATAGTCTCATCCCCAAAGAGGGTCATAGTGGGGTCCCTCAGGATCAGTCCTTGGCCCTCCTGTTCAATGCCTATGTCTCTGACATAAGGAAGGGTATCAGGAGTGAGATGAGTCTCTTGTGGATGACCCAAAACTCGGGGCAGTGGTGGATGGGTAGAGGGAGGTGACCCTCACAGGGGACCTGGAGGCTCTGAAAAGGTGGGCTAGAAAGTGAAGCTGAGGTTTAATGCAGGGAAATGCAAGGTACTGCATCTGGGAGCCAGAAACCTGGGCCAAGTGTACACCCTGGGGGAATGCTACAAGTCTCAATGGCTGAGAGGGACCTGGGGTGGTGGTGGTGGATGTCAAGATGAACAACTCTGAGACTTGTAGGGAGGCAGTGGCCAAGGCCAACAGGATACTGGGATGCATCACTAGGGGGTCACCTCCAGAAGGAGGGAAGTAATACTCCTATATAACTGCTTGGTGAGGCCGCACTCGAGTACTGCATGCAGTTTTGGAGGCCACACTTAAAGAGGGATATTGAACTCCTGGAGAGGGTCCAGAGGAGGGCAACCAAATAATCTGGGGCTTGGGGGACAGGGCCTATGGGGAGAGGCTCAAGAGCTAAATATGTACACATTGGAAAAGAGAGAAAGGACCGGGGACATGATAGAGGTCTTCAAGTACATGAAGGGGTTAAATAGGGGAGAAGCAGTCAAGGTGCTCTGAAGGAGGGGGGCAACTAGACGGCATGGGTGGAAGCTGGGGGATTCAGGAGAGAAATGAGGAGGTGCTTTCACTGAGAGGGTGGTGGAGTCATGGAATGCACTGCCCAGGGGCTGGTGGAGGCAGAGACGGTGGAGGGGTTCAAGAGGGGTGGGACAGGTACAGGGGAAGGTTCTGGATGCAAAGTCTTGTGCAGTGGGAATATCTGGGACTGGGAAGGGAGAAGCCAGAGAGAGACAAGGGGGCAGCAAGGTCAGCTCCCAGGGTGGGGCTGACCAAACGAGCAGACATGAAAGACCGTTAGCCTATTCTGATGGCATTTTAGTATGTTAGTATAAAGAGGGCCAATTCAAGTGAGTACTGGCAGGTACTGTATGCAAACACAACCAGTAGGAAGGAGGAAGACTAGTGAGAGAAGAAGAATCATGGCTAGGAGCTGGGTAAGAATGGTGAAGGTGGGGAAAACAGGAACAGAAGGAATCAAGGTAAGCCTTGTGGAGACATTTGAGGAGATGACGGAAAGGGAGAGGTGACTAGTGAGAGGAAACTGTTCCAGAGGTTAGGAAGGCAAACTGAGAAGGAGGATGGGCCAGTAGTTTGAGGGAAAGTGCATGCATGAAAAGAGAGAGAGGAGGAGGAGATGTAAGGGATGGGATGGAGAATAGGTAGGAGGAAGGAAGGAGAAGGACATATAGAAGTTAATCACCGGGAAAGGTGATTGTGTTGCAGTATGTACTTGCACTCGAAATTTAACCATCGTTATGTTCACCTGATAGGTTGAGAGAGGCACATGACCTTAGAATCAAATTTCAGGTCCCTCATAAGCCCCTGTAGCTCACAATCTCTTTAGTTAGACTTTTCCAAAGCTATATTTGGAAGCTAAGAGACAATAAGGCTATTTGCAAACTCAGTCAATTATGGCATACTCTGGTACTGGATTAAGAAAATTTATAAAACGGGTCTGAAAAATTGAGCTTTCTGATTGGCTGAAAGCATTCTAACAGTCTTATGTTAATCTTTATTAACATACATGTAGAACTTAGCCATATGCTGAACAATGTTTAACACTGTTTAAAAAATGCTTTTATTACAATAGCAATAAGGCATTCCCAGGGATTATGTTAATGATCAGTTAATCACCCTCTAGGGGCATGTGGCAGTTGGCTACACCTCGTGCCACAGTACAACCATTGCATATGCTGGTAGACTTCCATAGGGATACTAAATTCACAGATCTTTAGAAACGTTATGAATGATCATTGTGAATATGATCTAATCACGTCTATTGGCACTGGTTTTGGACAGCTCTCTCAGATTCAGAAGGGCACTGGAATGACATGCATATACTCTAACAAAGTCACCTTTACCAGGTGAGTAAACTTCATTGTGTTGGGATATACATAGCACTCCAACTCCTTATTACTTTGGTTTGTAAAAAGCAGTACCCCATTAAATTGGTGGGTTAGAGCTGAGGTGACTGGAACCCTGCAACTGTAGTAGCAAACAGTACTTTACTTTGAAATTATGCCTGTGTTTGTTCGGGAGTGTCCAGTCTGCTGGGGCAGCAGGATGGGATGGTGAGCTAGACATCACTGTCCACCTGGGGATGAATCATCTGGCAAGTGGTGAGGCTAGGTAGTGCAGGAGCAGTTCAGGAGTTTGGGGTCTTAGACAGGTGGCATGCTCTGTAACCTTTTCAGAGGTGTTACCCATCAGGGGCAAGGGAGAGAACAGGGTACTCCACACCAAGAAATTCAACTCATGGCTGAAGAACTGGTGTGGAACAGAGGATTTGGCTTCATTAGGGACTGGGTTCCACCTGGAGGGATGCAGGCCTATACAGGGTGATGGCCTGCATCTATCCAGGGGGTAACCAGGATCCTTAGTGAGAGGTTTAAATATTTCATCAACAAGCATTCAAACTAGTCAAGGGGAGTGGCAGAAATAAGCTGGGTGAAGCAAACAGCCCCTCCCTAAAATGATACAGACAGTAGAGAGGATTCTAAGGTTGAGAAATTGCCACAGATAACTAAAATCAAAACAGGTAAAAATAGAGAAAGACAGAATGGGAGTAAGGACAAGAGGGATATGGAGGAAAGACATGTAGCTAGAAGGGAGTTATTTGGAGAGGAGGCAGTAAAACTGAAAGGCCATTTGTACAAATGCATGCAGTCTGGGAAACAAAATCCCAGACCTAGTGGCCCTGATGTGAGGTGGGCCTGGACATTGTCGCTAGTTACGAGACATGGTTCATGGGGAACCATGACTGGGATGTGGCAATACCAGGTTACACTCTATTCAGGAGGGATAGGGTGGTAAAAGAGAGGAGGAGGAGGGCTATATATATCAGTCAAGGAATTAAGGCAACTGAGGTACAGGGAATGCAGGGAGAGGCGGAGGCACTGTGGATCACCCTGGAGATGGGAAATGGCACTGACATTCACACTGATGTGATCTACAAACCTCCCACACAAGGGGTAAAGCTGGACAGGTTACTTGTAGAAGCCATCCACAGAATAGAAACATAGAAACATAGAAGTTGATGGCAGATAAGGACTGCAAAGCCCATCCAGTCTGCCCATTTTTTCTACCTTATAAATGTGCCATAGACCTTTACTCTGTCAATAGCCTATCTATTCGTACTCATCTGTATTGCTCCCTTATGCCTATCCCATGCTGGTTTAAGCCCTGCATTGTATTCATATCCACCACTTCCTGAGGTTGGCTGTTCCATGTATTCACCTCCCTTTCTGTGAAAAAGAAATTCCTCACATTACCCCTTAATCGGCCTCCTCTAATCTCATGCTGTGTCCTCTTGTCCTGCTGATTTTCTTATATTGAAATATGTTAGACTCTTTCACCTTGTTAATGCCCTTAAGATGTTTTAATGTTTCAATCATGTCACTTCTCTCCCTCCTTTGTCTAGGGTATACATATTAAGCTTAGATTAATCTGTTCTCATATGTTTTCTGATGAAGTCCCTGCACTTTGGTTGCTGCCCTTCTCCAGACTGCCTCCATTTTGTTAATGTCCTTGTGTAGGTGCGGCCTGTAGTACTGTATGCAGTACTCCAGATGGGGCCTGACCAGTGTCTTGTAAGGGATTATTACCTCCCTCTCACTGCCGCTTTTGCTGCTGCAGATACTACATCTCTGAACATTCCATTCACCATCTGTTCTCCATGGCCCAGTTTTGCTGTTTTTATGTTTTATCCTGGCCTGACAACTAAAATGGAGGTGCTGCTGGTAGGAGACCTCAGTCTGCTGATGTGGATTGGAGCAACAAGGCTGCAGCTCAGCTAGACAGAGACATGCTGGAAGTCCTGCAGGGGTGTGTTTAAAACAGTTAGTGATGGAGTCCACCCAAGAGGGAGGGACTTTGGACTTGGTACTCACCGATGGGGGACAGAATTGCAGATGTAAAAGGCGCCATCTGAATCACGCAATCACAGTACATTGTGGTTCAATGTGAGAACAGCAGAAGAGTCAAACCTCACAAAAGCAAGGGTCCTGGATTTCAGGTGGGCCATCTTTGCAAAGATGGGGAAATGTCTTAGAAAAATTACTGGCAGAAAAGGAGAATTGGGGGCAGTGGGAGAATCTTAAGGAGCCATAGCAGAAGCAGCAAGCCATTGCAAGTAAGCAAAACAAAGAGAAAGAAAAACATGGTTCTCAAAGGAAGTGGTCTAGAAGGTAATGGTGAAAAGGATGGCATTCAGGAGGTACAAGGAAGCACAGAGGGAAGAAGACAGGGAAATATATCTGAAAAGCAGAGGAGGCGGGGAAAGCAGTCAGAGTGCGAAGGTAAACAGGAAAAATAGTATTAGCAATAACAAAAGGGGACAAACTTTTCAGGTATGTTAGTGAAAGAAAAAAGACTAAGGGTTGGATTGTGAAACTAAAAGGGAAGGAGGTAACTGGGCAGAGGGACCAAGAAAAGCAGAAATCCTGAACAAGTATTTTGTTTAGTATTCACAGAAGAAGGGAAGTGGAGGGACCAAGGTTAGCGATGGAAGCACTACAGGAGAGGGTGAACACCAGTCCATTTAAGGAGGTGAGATTCTTAAGAAACTCGCTAATCTGGAACATGGACAAGGTAATGAGGCTGAGGGATAAATCCCAGAATATTAAGAGAACTCAGGAGGTGCTGGCAGCACCACTGTCAGCCCTGTTCAACAGTTTGCTGGAAACAGGTGAGGTGCCAAAGGACTAGAGGAGGGTGAATGTAGTCCCACTCCACAAAAGTGGGAGCAGGAGGAGGCTGACAATTACAGGCCAGTCAGCCAGACCTCGTGGTAGGGAAACTAATTGAGTCACTACTAAAGAAGGTTTGTAATATATCTCAAATCCAATGGAACACAGGATCTGAGGCAGCATGGATTCACAGTGGAAGATCTTGTCAAACAAATCTGATAGATTTCTTTGACTGGGTGGCGGTGGTGGATCAGAGAGGGCGTAGATGTGGCCTACCTGGATTTCAGCAAGGCCTTTGACATCATTGCACACAAGAGGCTAGTAAACAAGCTAGGCAGACTGGGAGTGGATCCCAGGGTGATCAACTGGGTTAAAATTGGCTGAACGATATGACACAGAGGGTGGTGGTGTTGAACAGAGTTCAATCCGAAGAGCGGAGGGTGACAAGCGGGGTCCCACAGGGTCAATGCTTGGACCAGTTTGCATTAGTGTCTCCTACTTTCATGCAATATCCCCACTTGAAGCCAGGCCATATCTACAAAAGCTGTCAATAGTAACAGCCCCAGTAATGACCCCTGACACCAGGATCCTACGACAGGTCTTGGATATTATTCTGGTCCCCTTGCTGACCTTCCAAACCACTCACTATGTCCAGATCAGTTCCCTAGTGCCTGAAAACAGCTGTCATCACTCTGATACACAAGAATGGGGATCAGTCCTCCCTAGCAACTACCGGTGATCTCATCCTCCCACTCTCAAAAGCCCTTGAAAAGTGGTAGCAGACCAACTCACAGAGTATCTGACCAAGTAGGATATCATGTGCCCAGAGCAACGGCTTTCGCTCAGGTCATAGCACCACTACTGTTCTCCTGGAATTTTCTAACTTCCCACACTGCCCTAGACTTTTATAACCTCTGCCAGAGCCGTGTTCATCGACCTCCAAGGCCTTTGACACAGTCTGCCATCCCCTCTTGCTTGACTCTTTCAGCACCTTGGTTTCTCAACTGGTCCTCATGCATGGTTCACCAGCTATCTCTCATCCAGAGCCCAGTGTGTAAGAATCAGCAGCTCTCTGTCCAACACCTGACCTGTCTGTCTCGAGTACCACAGGGCTCCATCCTGGGACCCCTATCTTCAGTCTCTGTCTGAACTCGCCCCCACCATCTGTTCCAGCGAAATACTCCTCTATGTGAATGACGAGTTAGTCTCCTCACATCCCAATCCTGCTTCACTTCAGGCATCCCTTCAGCATGCCTTCCACCAAGCTGAACAGTAGGTCACTGATCATAGATTGGTCATAAACTTAAAGACTAAGGCAGTGCTCTTCATGCACCACCAAAACAAAAGCCAGAACCCCCGATACTACCCAACACTCTGTACCCCTAGAGCAAGTGTCCTCCTATAAATACTTGGGTATCACTTTCGACTCTGCCCTCACCTTCCATGCCCACATCAGCGCCCTCTGCTATCACTAACTCCAAGATCAGGCTTCTTTACCATTATAAGGACTGCCTTCCCCTGAGGCTCTCAGGCTGGCCATCACCTCATCTGTCCTGTCTTGAGGGACTACGGGCTGCTCATCTATGCAGCTGCTGACATCACTGCACTCGCCAAAATCCAGCTCTCCATTAACAAGGCCTGCAGGCTTCTGACTCAAACCTTCTAGGCACATGCACACCTGTCTACTGTACTCCTCAGCCAACCTGTTCAACCTAGAGGAGAGAATCCACTATCAGACTTGTCTGCTAACCAAAAAATGCTCCTTGACTCTCCCCTCCTGGGGTAACTGCCTCCCTTCACCGGTCCACCCCTATGGTCTCCGCCTGTATTGCCTGTAAGGCTATTCTTCTAGTTCCAAGAGCTAGGACGCCCCTTGCCCAGAGATCCGCTGGCTACAGAGTGCCCTCCTGGTTCAACACCCTCCCAGCCAACTCTACCAACCTCACTAAAATTGGTCCCTTCAAGACAACCCTCAAGAGCCACCTCCTCAGCACCCGCTGCTGTAAGTGCATCTAAATCCAGTCTCCAGCTCTCCTCTGGACCACCCTGTGGAACTAATCTACTAACCCTAAGTGACCATCCTGCTTAGGACCATGACAAGGTCCCTCAGATTGCTTTTTCTGCACTTACGCCTACTCGCAAGTCCTCCCTCCTTGAACGAATACTACAGTCCCTTCAGGGCCTAATGCCTACATCCCTTCCTGCTGTTGTCACCTGGTGATACGTGTTGCACCATTGTTCTCACAGCTCTACTGACCAGGGACCATATTTCACTGTACACTGCTTAACTGTTTTGCTATTCATCTACCACTGAGGCATTGTCCTCCTGTATAGCCTCCTTCAGTCATGTACTGTAACTGTATTCTATTCATGTATCACTGAGGGCGTTGTCCTCTTGCAGCACCTGTTGAAACCTTGTGACTATTACTGAAACCTGTAACCTGTAACTATTAATGTGTATTGAACTATGTAACACCGTCTGTCTTTGTACTCCATGACAAGGTGCCTTTGTAAACAAGTCCTTGACTCAAAGGCCTGTAAATCTGGTATTCTAAAATAAGTAAAAAATAAATAAATGACATTCTAGAGGGTCTGAAGTGAAGGTGTGTCTCTTTGCAGATGACACAAAGATCTGCAACAGGATTGACACTCCAGGAGGGAGTAGAAGAATGAGAAGGGACCTTACCAAGCTTGAGGAGTGGTCAAGGATGTAGCAGCTAAGATTCAATGCAAAAAGTGCAAGATCATGCACTTGCGGCACAGAAATGAGGGAGGAGTACGTGCTGGGGGAGAGGTACTGATGGCCACCAAACAGGAAAGGGACCTGGGAGAAATCATATCTGATGATCTAAAGGTTACCAAACAATGTGACAAGGTTGTGAGGAGAGCCAGTGGAATGCTGGGGTGCATAGGGAGAGCTATCTCCAGCAGAAGGAAGGAGGTGGTGATGCCACTGTACAGAACATTGGTGAAACCTCATCTAGAGTCCTGTATCCAGTTCTGGAGGCTGCATCTCTGGGAGGACATAGACAGAGTAGAAGCAGTTCAGAGAAGGGTGATAAAATGGGGCAGGGGCTGCACCAAAAGTCATATGAGGGAGACTGGAGGATCTCATGTGTATTCCTGGAGAGGAGAGAGGGGATATGATAGAGACTTTCAAATACCTCAAGGGTGCAAATAAGGTACAAAGGGTAACATCTTTCAAAAAAAAGGTGTTCAAGAAAAGGGTCCATGATATGAAAATAGAGGGGGTAGACTTAAGGGTAAAGTGAGAAAGTATTTTTTCACAGAAAGGGTGGTTGATGCCTGGAATAACCTCCAAGCATAGGTGATGGGAGAAGAAATGTAACAGGTGTGACAGGCAAGCCCTATCTGATGAATTTGGGATCATCATTATTATTTTTTGCTTGATATTTTACCCCTCTAAACCTGTTGCAACAGCACCCCTTCTGTACTCCTATCTCTAAATCATTATTTCTACTGTCAGGTTGGCCACCTGCAGTACATAACATTTTGACCTTTCTTAAATCTGTTTCCTATTTTTCTGTTTCTTTTCTTCCCTCCCTTCCAATTTTATCGTCCAGCAGATAACCATATAATGTAATAAAATACAGCATGATGTAAATACAGACTGACAGTGTAATCTGTCTAAGAAACAGTCTGTTGTTTAAAGAAAAAGATGCTGCACTGTTGAATTGCCCATTACAGTGTAGCAGCATGGCATGTACCATTGTTGTTTTTGTTGTTTTATTCTCATTCTAAGTTGGTGGGAATGAAGATAAATGGGGCACCTAGCTACAAACATACTGTAGCTGTCCCAAGCTGAAGAACCAACAGCAAGGTCAGATGAAAAGCCGGTTCCTTTATACTCTTACCATAAAATGTGATGACATTTGAATAAGAGGGGCTTGTGCCAGTTTAGAGGGCAACATTGATTTTGAGGAAAATTAAGAGAGATGCTATAATAATCTAGGTGTGTAAAGGTCAGATGAGGCAGCCTGTCTGTGTTTATTTGGGATGAATCAGCCCGTCTGTGTTTACTTAGAGGATTGTGAGTCAGACAGCTCACGTGATGCTGACATCATCAGTAGGCACATCCTGAGATGCAAAACAGATGAGTCAGTCAGTAGATACCTGACTGTTGTGGAGGAAGCAGCTCATAGTACATACAAGTTTTCATGTGCTAGGAATCTATTTGGCTGGAACTAAGCGTGGAAGTTGTGCACTGAGGGAATTATGCAATGTTTTGAACTGAAAGACTAACCAACTATTTCCCTTCTGTATGTCTACTATTTTATTTTCACTTTTGTTTTGGGACAGTAAATACAGCAAAGTGTGTTCTATACCTTTTATCTGTGTTTGTTGCATCTGTCTACCCACTAACCTTCACAACAGAATTCACTGAATGCATGGGATAGGCATAAGGAGCCTTAGTGGTTAGGAAAGGGAGGGTGAAACCAGACATCAAGTGGGGTCTGAGGTGTTACAGTAGGTAGGAAAATGGGCAGACTAGGTGGGCCAAGCAGTACTTATCTGCTGTGAAATTCTATGCTTTTATGTTTCTATGTCCTGTAGTGCTTAGCAAATTTGTGTATGGTAGCCCACATAGCCGCTGCACATATCTCTTCTGTTGATAATGATTTCTCTCCGCACATGATGTAGCCACTGCTCTGGTTGCATGGGGCTTAATACCATCTGGAGTTAGGCCTTTGATTGAGTACACCTCCTAAATTGTCCTTTTAGCCAAGTAGCAATAGTGGTCTTGGATGCTGCATTCCCTTTCGCATCCTTTAGTGATGACAGACAGTCTTTCTGACTTTCAAAAATTCTCTGTTCTTTGTATGTAAGTTGACAGTGCCTTTTAACATCCAGAGTGTGGAGAGCTCTCCCCTTGTGTTTGTGTGGTTAGTGTAAAAGTTTAGCAGCTCTATTGCCTGATAAATATGAAAAGAGGATGCTACCTTGGGTGTATTGCTGGAATTGTCCTGATTATTACCCTTTGTGCTTGATTTGTAGGAATGGGTCTTTACAAAACAGAGCTCCTAAGTCTCCTATCCTTCATGCAGAACACATGACTACCAAGAAGGATGTTTTTTAGTTCCATCCAATACATGTCTGTTTTGGAGATTGATTTAAATTGGTGCAATATAAGGGTGTTTAGTACCATAGTCAATCCCATGGAGCCATGTCAGACTTTTTCCATGGCTTTATGTGGATGTGGCCTTTAGAAATCTGATTATATCCAGGTGTGGCTCTGGTACTGAGTCCCCACTCTCACCAGTACCTCTCCTATGGAAGAAAATGTAACCCTCATTGAGGAGGGTGAAAGTCCATTGTCCAGGCCTGGTAAATATAACATCGCTTGTGGACTCATAACCTTGTGTGGCAAACAGAGATGACTCACACCATATGGAGAACAGGTGTCACTGTCTATCATAGCCAGACATAATGGAGGCATGTCTGGACTGTAACATCATATTTATCCCTGATTTGTGATACCCTACATTCAACAGTCTCTCCCTTTTAGGAACTAGACCATAATTTTAGTTTGTTTGGGCTGAGGTGTTTGCAGCTTGAATCAGAATGTCATTCCTGAAAGGTCTTTGCCACGAGTCTGTTGTCATTACCACTACCATGACAAACCATGATTATCTTGCCCAGTATGGGGATTATTAGAATAATCAGACAACTGGACTGGCAAATATTTTGCAGTACATGGGAAATCAGTTGAAATGGTGGGAATATGTACATTCTGTCATGTGTCCATGGTTGAGAGAGGGCATCGACACTCATTGATTGAGTCTTCTTGAACTGTGAAAAGAATTTCACCACTTGTTTGTTTGCTTTGTTGCCATGAGGTCCATAGTTAAGGACCCTCTCCTCTGTATTAGATGAAATACTCTGGGTGAAAGTTGCCACCACCCAGATGTACTTGTTGCCTGCTTAGCCAGCCCACTGTCAGGTATAGCTTTCCAGCTAGATGTATTACAAATGATGTGGCTTAGGCTGCTCTTTGACCTTGTCAGTACTTTGTGTGTCTCTTTTAGCAGGCTGGCACTCTTGGTACCCTCTTGTTGTAATATATATGCCACCGTGATGTGATTGTCCAACCTGATGTGTACTGTCTTGCCTTGTAGCAGTACTCCAAATGTTGTGAGTATGTTACATACTGCTCTAATTTCTCAAGTACAGTACTGATGGACATCCTTGCTTCTGTCCTGATCCATCTCCATTGTGCCGTTGTGCTGTTCCAGACTTCCCACCAATAGGCTGGCATCCATGTCTATAGTTGCATTTTGTAATATTTTCAGAGGCATTCCTCTGATAAGTTGTCCTCCTCCTTCCACCAGTGCAATAACATGACTGCATTGTTGGTCATTTGTATTTGGTGTGCATGTTGTCTTCTGTTTGAGTCCCATACTGAAGTGATAGCATCTGTAGTGGGCGATATTCTATCTTGCCCATGGGACTCAAGTCTATGCATGATGCCATGCAACCAAGGACCTTCACCACTTGAGCCACTGTCTGTGCTTCTATTTATTGGATTAGGTACCTTCCCTACTCTTTCTTTGTGAATATTGAGCAAAAGTATTCATTCAGTATCTCTGCCTTTTCACTGTCACCCTCTTCCCACCCTCCTCCCTTTATTAAGCTTCACTATCCCTCCTTGGTCTTATTCACTTCCTAATGTACCTATAAAAGGTTGTATTCACCTTCTTAACTGAGTTGACTTTTTCCTCATTTGGGGCCTTTGCTATTCTGACTACCTTTCCGCATCCTTCTGCTTTAACTGATACAGTTCTTTGTCTTGCTCCTTTTGTGATTCCTTATACTTCTTGAATGCTGTCTTTTTCTTCCTAACCTTCCCCACCACCTCTTTTAGAACCATAGTGTTTTTTTCTTCATTTTGTTTTGCTTATTTGCTTCACACAAAGGCTTGTTGTCTCTGGAACACTGCCCTTTCTGAAATACTGTCACCTTGGTGACAACAGGTGGCAGTGCCAAAGGCACCGAGTAGGGAGGAGGAGGATGTTGGCCAATGGCCAGCACTGCATGCCATGATTATGGTTGCTCATTGGTCCCACTTGTGTTGGGCATTCTCCAGAGGGATGGGACCAAGAACATGGAAAGACCTGGAGTACAGCTTAACTGAAAGGGGCACACTCCAGGCCTTGGCCAAGTCAACCAGCCACTTCCCCACACTGGACGCCTCTCATTAGAGGTTCAACACTCACCTGGATCACTTTCCTTGTCTGGGTGAGCCCCACTGCAAGGGGTAAGCTGGGGAGTTGAACAAGGGAGGTAAGTGATGTGAAGGCTGGGTATGGGACTGAGTGAAGCCAGTTGAAGGGGGCAGCTCTGGAGAAGTAACATAAAATATAAGTAAAAAGATTGTCAGCCTCTACCCAAAACTGCCTTCATTTTATGTCTTGAGATCTTCATACACAGCTCAAATGAAAACCAAGGGGTGCTTCACTGATAGGTCATTAAGCATGAACAAATTGGTACCAGGAAATCCAGTGCCACAGACAAGGCTCCATTATAGGCCTCCATTGTGACAGTGACTCCCTGGTAGAGACCACAACAAAGCTTGACGAGTCCAACAGATCTAGAACCTAACCAGATCCAGATCCTTTCTGAATTGCACTGAATCATTTCTGCAGTCAGGGTGGCATCTTAAGTGCTCTAGCATTAAATAATATGGTGCAGTAGTCCAGCCAACTAACAGGATTAATGGAGATGTTGTTTATCTCCAGATTCTCCAAACCCACCAAGAAAATTAGGTTGCGTGTGTGGCCCCTTCAGTATGTGGCTGAGAGTATCCTGTCTGAGTACTAACTCTGCAGTGAGTTGGAGATGTTTGTTTGCAAGTAAATTGAGAGGTCATTGATCATGGCATTGCAGTCCCCAAGAATAAGAGCATCTTTCAGAAAAGAGGCGCTCAAGAACAAGGGGTACAATTTAAAGCTAGAGGGGGACATCTTAGAGGTAATGGAGGAAGTATTTTTCATGGAGAGGGTTGTGGATGCATGGAATAGCCTTCCTGAGGATGTTGTGGAGTCAAAAACAGTGGTGGAATTCAGGAATGCATGGGACAGGCATATGGCAATTGTAGGGGTGGGGGTAGGAAGAAACGTAGGCTTCTGGTTAGCTAGGATCTGCAGCTTATCCATTAGGTAGGGAAATGGGCAGACTGGGTGGGCCAAGTGTCCTTATCTGCCATCAAATTCTATGTTTCTATGTTTCAAATTCTAAGTTTCTATGTTGTGGAATCCAACAGTCAGTCTGACAACCTCTTGACAAACTCCTGTAGGAGGTCTCCACCACTGCCTGGCAAGCAATAGATGAGGACTATCCTGCATCCAATAAATATGCACTCAAATGACCCCACCCCAATGGGAAACATCATAGAATTTAATTCAACTCTAATACAGATGGCTACACCACCATCCCTGCTCCTAGCCTTGGGCAGTGTACCAATGAGAACTAAGCTGGAACAACTTAGCTACCACAGGGCCAGCTATGTCATACTGCCAGGTCTTTGTGATACATGCCAGGTCAGCTCTGTGAATCAGAGATAACATCTCTAAAGAAGACAGCCTTATTCTCACTGACACAGCAAAGCAAAGCAGTACCCAGTCTGTAGGGGCCTGGTGAGTTTCCAACAAATGTCTACTGAATCTCACATTGCCTGGGAATATGGATTAGGTAAGACAAATTTATTTTCCTTTTATCCTCCTGGCAAGCACCTCCTGGCTTGCCCAATAAGACCAAGAGGGCCACACTGCATGACACTCCTACTCCTCTTTATAAGTGGGTGATCTTAAATGCTTGCACATTTACTTGACTCCATTGAGGAAGGCAGAAAAATACACATACAAGGGCCTTAAATTCCAAAGCTCCTCCATTGACTAAGATATTCTACTTTGTAGACAATGTACTGTATATGTGCAGCTCTCAGGTAACACCAAGTATGCAGACCCACTTCACCTCCAGGCAGATGATCATGCTCAATAAGAGGGCCTCACTCCCAGGTCCATGGGGTCTGCCAACAACCCACTGACCATTGTTCATGGAACTAATCACACTGCAGGGTGGGAACAAGAACACCCTTTATGCTTGCTTTTAATGAGGTATCATTTTAAGAAAATTATAGTAGCAAGCCATCTAAATATAAAATGGGGTGGGCCCAAGTATAGATTGCCCCCAAAACATTAGAGTACACATTATTAATCATTTGCATTTGTGTGTTAATATCATAATAGTGCTAGTTGCACTGCACTTTTCATCATGGTGGTGTTAAATACAATTTACTACTTCATTTAAATTTTTAATTCCGCTTATTTGTTTTAGCATTTAAATTAATCAAGGTTAAGGAGTATTTGATCTGGGTGTGCATTACAATCTAAACTAAATTTATTTTAAGTTAAGTTTCTCTCTCATTAATACAGTTCTTTTAGGATGGGGTTCAGAGGGAGATGCTCAGTTGTGGAGACTGGGAGTCACTCTTCTCCAGGGATGTGCTCTGAGGAGGGGCACTGCCCCATCTGTAGGACCATTGCAGAGATCTGTGATCAGCTGGTAGCAGTGATGGTAGAAATATCTAAGCTGTGCACTTGGCTCAGCAGGAGCTCACCCTCACACCTCTGCTCCACCAGAGACCTAATAGTCCAGAGGGATGGAGAGTGGTGGGGCATGGGAGGGAGAAGGGTAACCATAAAGAAGTTGTCCAGCCCAGAACCCTACCAATGACAAATTACTTCACACACTTGGAGGAGACTCTGGCACCTGACTTTTGCCAGGGGCAGTGGGTCAGTTGAAGGGAAAGAACAGGACAGTATGATGGCCCTGGTGGGCAAGGCTGCCAGGAAGGACATAGTATCTAGGGACTCAATGATTAGGGGGTAGAAAGGGTGATAGAGAAAGGGCTGGATGAGAGGGGATGGTCCGATCCCTGCCTGGAGTGTCAGTCACCTGGGATTTAGACAGACTAGAGAGAATGGTAGAGAGGGAGGGAGAAACTGGGGGTGCGGGTACACCTGGGCATCAACAATTTGGCAAACCAGTCAGTGGAGACAGTAAAGCAGAACTTCTATAGACTGGGGAACATATGGGACAGATTGGTGGCACACTCAGCCTCCTGGCCTTTTCCAAAGCCCTCCAGGTGTGGGGAAGGGAAGGGATGGCTAGGACAAGGAGTGCTGAAGTAGAGGAGTTTAATAGTTAGCTTAAGGATGAGTGCCAAGACATAGGGTACCATTTTGTAGGGACTGGAGGACTTCTGGGACAGAGGACTCTTCAAGGGTGATGGTCTCACCTGATGAGTGAGGGGTCCAGCCCATTGGGGCAGACATTTGACATCCATATCAGATAGTTAAACTGACTGCAGGGAGTATGGGCAAGGGTAACCATAGTGGATGATGAGCAGAAGGGATCCTAGACAGTACTCCCCACATCCAGGGACTGTAGCAGCAAAGAGGGTAAAAGATAACAGTAGTGTTTACAGGACCACTAGAATATGCAGTAAGGGCGATAAAACAAAGGGCAAAGCCCAAAAGCATGGGAAAAACATGGAAAACAGAAGCACAGTAGCAAAGTAAGAGCAGAGGTTAAATGGAAGTTTGTATGCCTTAATGCCAGAAACCTATGTAACAAACTCAGTGAGTTTTAGGCTCTGTTAGCAGTCACTGAGGTGGACCTTGTGGCCACTGGCGGAACGTGCAAAAAATAACAATGCCTAGGAGATGACGGTCCCTGTTATTCACCTTCAGGAAGGATAGATGAACTGGTAGAGGGGAGGAGCTGCCCTTTTGTCAAGGAAGGCATTGAGGTGGTAGAAGATGAGTGCATTAGGGGTAGCAGTGGTGAGGTTGAGCCATATGGGTACAACTCATGGCAGCCTCAGGCAGGAAAGTATGCTTGGAGATGATTTATAGGCTTCCAGGGCAAGGGGAAAGAGGGACAGAGAACTCATACAGGAACTTGGAGGGTAGCAAAGGGGAAGTAGTGGTGTTAGGAGACCTGAACCTGCCAGACATCGATTGGGAGGTCCCAGTGGCTAAGAGAGCTAGGAGACAGGCCTTGCTGGATACCTTCCAAGACTGTCTACTAGTGCAGCTAGTTAAGGAACCCACCACGCAGACCACAGTCCTTGATGTGGTGCTCACCAGCTGAGATGGTGGAGTGGTGGGAGTAGGGGAGCATTGAGGAATAGTGACCATAACTCTGTTTGGTTTGAATTAACCCTTGAGGCTGGCAAGCCTCATTTGAGAACTGAAGTCACTGACTTTAGAAGGGCTGCTTTGATAGGATGAGGGAACTGATCAGGAATAAGTTAGTAGGGGTGGAGGACATAGGTGGGGTGGAGGAGAGATGGGGCTAATTAGGGGCCATCCTTGAGGCATCTAAAGTATACATCAGAACAGTAACAAAGAAAAACAGGTTTAAGAATCAGGCCAAAAGAAGGCCTTCTGTAAATACAAGAAAAAGCGTGGGGAGGTAGAATGGGAGGATTAACTGCAGAATAGGAAGGCAAAAGGGGCTATTAAGGAGGTTAAAGCAGACACAAAGCTGTGCATTATGGAAGGGGTCAGGAATGGAGAGAAACTGTTTTTCAGATATACTGTATTAGTGAAAAAGGAAAAAGGATGGGGAATTGTAAGGCTAGTTGAGAGGGGTAGGATGATAGAGGAGGATGAGCAAAAGGCGCCATCCTAAATGATTACTTTGCTCAGTTTTCACTAAGGAGGACTGTGGGTTCATGCTAGTGAGTGGCATCAAAGTGGCCACTAAGGGAATCCCGGAAATGAGACAGTCATTGTTTACAAGTGAAAGGATTCTAAAAGGGCTGGCTGCCCTTAAGATATATAAGGCCTCAAGACCAGATGGGTTGCATCTGAGGATAATCAGAGAATTAGGAGTGGAGCTGGCTGAACCACTGGTATGTCTGTTTAACAGCTCACTTAGGGTCTGGAGATGTTCCAAGAGACTGGAAGGTGGCAGACGTTGTACCACTTCATGGGGGGGGATAAGCAACCAGGAACTACAACCTGTCAGTCTAACCTCTATAGTAGGAAGCTGATAAAGTCACTGATAAAAGAGGATCTCATATTCTACCTGGAGAACAACAGGCTCCAGGATAGTAAACAGCATGGTTTCATGGCAGGAAGATCTTTCAGACTAACCTGATAGTTTTCTTTGAGTGGTGACGAAGGAATTAGATAAGGGCCATGCTGTTGATCTGCTCCACTTTGACTTCAGCAAGGCTTTTGACTCAGTACCTCACAACCAATTGCTCAGGAAAATGGAAGGCCTGGGTGCAGCTAAACCCATAGTGAACTGGGTGGGTAACAGGCTGGAGGGGAGGCAGCAGAGAGTGGTGGTCAATGAGGTTAAATCAGAGGAGAGGGAGGTTATAAGCAGAGTTCACAGGATCTGCCCTGGGTCTGGTCCTCTTCAACATGTTCATTAGTGACCTTGGAGAAGGAATCAGGGCCGGTTTTGTCTCTTCCAGATAACACAAACTATGTGGAGGGTGGATAATGAGAGGGCATAAGGGAAATGCAGAGACCTACAAAATGTTAGAGGGGTGGTCAAAGGTCTGGCAGTTAAATTAGTGCTAGAAAGTGCAAGGCAAACCTAGGGAAAAGAACCCCAAGACAGAGTACTGGATGGGAGGAGAGAGACTTAGCACTACAGCTGAGGAATGGGATCTGGGCGGTATTATTAGTAACTCACTTAAGCCATCGAGTCAGTGCAACAAGGCGAGAGCAGGTAAACAGGATGCTGGGATGCATCAAGAGGGGGTATTGATAGCAGAATAAAAGAGGTAATACTTCCCTCTATAGATCTCTGGAGAGGCTCACCTGGAGTACTGCACCCAGTTATGGAGTCCTTGCCTCAGAAAAGATAAGGATAGGTTGGAGACATGAGCACAGAGTAACAAAAATGATTCAGATCCAGCAGGGCAGATCCTATGAGGAGCACCTCAAGGCACTAAATATGTACTCACTGGAGACAAGAAGGAGCGGGAGATGTGACAGAGACCTTCAAGTTCCTTAAAGGAATTAACAAAGTGAACTGCGGTGAACTATTTAGCCTGAATACCAATTTGTGGTCACGTAGATATGAATGGAAATTAACAGGAGGTAGGCTCAGGAGAGATGTGAGGAAGTACCACTTACGGAAAGGGTGGTAGAACCTTGGAACAGTCTGTCAGCTGAAGTGGTGGGAGTGAAACAGTCAGGATTCAAGCAGGGCTGGGACAAAATGAAGAGTATAGTGGTTACTGGGGCAACAGGACCAAGGAGGAGAATAGAGATGATGGGAGGGTTAATACCCTGGAAGAACATTAGGTTCCAGGGATTAATTTGGGCAGACTGGATGGAGCTGTGGCCTTTTTCTGCCTTCATTTTCTCTGTTTCTATGTTTCTAGTTGTACAATGTGGAAAATGTGCAAATTCCACTTAGAGATTATCAGGGCAAAATAGCAGGAGTACTATGATTTACACAGAAACAGAATATGTCAGCAGAAAGAGATCAACGATCCATCAAGTCTGCCCATAGAATACTACCTCACCCCTTATCTACTGTCCTGGGGGATTATCACCATCTGTCCTCCCTCAACAACCCTCACACCTCTGAAGCTCCCCTATAGGACTGTAAGCCCTCTTGCCCTGTCCCAGATGTGTTTGAACCCATTTAGTGTACCTGCCACCACCACTTCAGCCAGTAATATGTTCCACAGCTTCACCACCCTCTCAGTAGAGGACTTCCTCACATCCCTCTCAAACGCATCCCCACCAACATCCAGTCATGCCCTTTGTGACTGTGTTCTATTTCTAACAAACAGGACTTCACTATTCACCTTGTTTATGCCCTCAGAAACTTGTATGTCTATCACAAACCCACTCTCTTGCCTGTCTTCAGCGAAGTATATGTTCAGGGCCAACAGGCTGTTGCTCATAGGCTCTGCCATGTTGACCCTGGAATATTTTGGTGACCCCATCTTTGCATTGATTCCATCTTGTCTGTTGTTTCTGAGGTGAGAACTACAGAACTGGAGACAGTATTCCAGGTAAGACATCAACAGCAATCTGTATAGGGTCAGCATCTCTTTGCTTCTCCTGCAATCAAAAGTCCTCTCAATACACCCCAGCATCCTTGCTGCTTTACTGTATGTATTATTGCACTGGCTGGTTTGCTTGAGAGTCATTGATGATGCCCCTCAGAACCCTTCTTCTGTTGTAGGGGCCCTGCTAACCACTACCATCCAATACCCATGCATGGGTTCCTTAACCCAAAGTGCATAACCTTGAACTTCATGGTGTTAAATTTTAACTGCCAGATCTTTGACCAACTTTCCAGCTTTTCTAAGTCTTTCTGAAGTTCTCTTGCTCTACTCCACTGTCTGCCATGCCATATAGATTTGTGTTAACAGCAAAGAGACACATCTTTCCCTGGATACCATCCCTGTGTCACTAAAGAATATATTTAAAAGGACAGGTGACAGGACTTATCCCTATGGAACCCTGCTCATTACCTTCTGTCCCTGCTTTGGTCCCATTTACTACTACCATCTCTTGCCTCCCCAGCCACTTCCCAACCCATTTGACTATACATCTCTGTACTCTGAGTCTCAAGTCCTCAGCATTTTCAGCAGCCTCCTGTGTGGCATTGAATCAAAGTAAAGCAAATTTACTACCTGACCTCTGTTTGTCACAATAGTGACCCAGTTGAATAATAGTATTAAGTTGGTCTGGCATGACCTCCTTGACACAGATCCATGCTGCCTGCCATCCTGCAGCTCATTATCTTATAAGTAGGCCACCAGACTTTACTTAACTATGGTCTCCATCAGGTTATCTACAATCGAGGTAAGACTGACTGGCTTATTGTTTCCTGGGTCCTTCCCTTCCCTTTATGGAATGGAAATACATTTGCAGACCTCCAATCGTCTGGCACTACTTCAGACTCCAATGAGTCATTAAATGGCTGAGTTGAAGGTTCTGCTACCTCACAGGCCATTTCTCTAAGTAACCTTGAGTGCAGATCATCTGGGCCTGGTGCTTTACCACCTGAGAGCCTCTGGCTGTTTTTTCACATTCAGGCATGGTCACTGCCTCCCCATTTCTGTACTCCTATGTGGCTGCCTTAATCTCACTCTATGGCAGAGGCCTATCATCCTCAACTCAGAATACTGAGCAGAAGTCTATTGTGCATTTGCCTTCTGCTCATCATCTTTACTACTCCCCCCCTCAGCTAGCCTGACAGTCTCTCTCTAGCTTTTCTTTTTCCGAATATACCTTAAAATTATTTTTCCCTCCATTGACATCCTCACCAATCCATACCCCATGCCGCATTGGCTCTCCTGATTGCTGGCCTTGCCTCCTTTAGCCTGATCTGTTATTTCTCCCATTATTTTTCTCCCTTATTCCCCTTGTACTTTATAAGGGCCTGTTTTTGCACCCTCACAGCTTCCCTTACTTCTTTTGAGAGCCAGATCAACCTTTCATGCTTATTTCTTTTGGTGACCTTTCTTGCACAAAGTCGGTCATCTCCAGAATTGACCATGATTGTTCCCCACTTTCCTCTACTCCCTTGTTCTGGACTGCACCCACCAAGCTTTTCTAGCATCTGGTGAAAATCTGCTCATTTGGTCCAGAACCACTGCCCTAGAGGGACACCAGTGTTCCCCATCGTCAGCTCAGACCACACCCAGTTGTGGATACTGAACCTCAGTGGTTCCCCTGGCTTCCACTTCCCCCACCACCACTCTGAATTAGTGATTCCCCAAGCTGAGAATGGTGTCCTGCAGTGTGGCATCCCTGACCAGCTGCACCAATAAGCAGTCCTTCAATATGTCCTTTGTATTGTATTTCATATATGTATTTTGTACCTGAAAATAGGCATTTAATTGTCTAGTGTACTTACTTTGTCAGGCAAAATGGAAATTATTGTCAGCAGCCCTTGACTCCAGGTGCTCTTAGCCACAGGGGTGTCCCAGTATATGTCTGGCAAGTTCAAGTCCCCTGCCAGAACTCAGATCCCATTTTGTTTCTTCCCCTCCTGTTTTCTCACCCAGTTCCTTGTTTTCTTCTTCTTTATGCCCTGGTAGTTTACAGACCACCCTCAGTCTAAGCTTTTCCCTAAAGCCATAGTCAGTTGTAGCAAGAGTAGTTCCACTCCTCTCCTATCCTTTTTATGGTTCTGTCCTCCGTAGTTTCTATTCCCTGTCAATACAGAGGGCTACCCCTTTAGCCCTTGCTCCTAACCGTTCTATACAAGGTGTACCCTGGAAGTGCCAAATTTCATTAATTGTTCCCAAAGGTCCACACCTCCTTGATGGCCACAAGTACAACAGAGCTCTGCCACCATCATCAGGGGTTCACTGATTTTGTTGTTCAGGTTTCTGGACTTTACACAGATGACCTTCATGCTTCCCCTCATTCCCTTTCCCTTACCTGTTCCATGGTTACTGCCTGCCACCCTGTCTACTCCACCCATTTTCTCTCCTGCTTGCTGGTTTGTCATAACCCCTTCCTTCACAGCTCTTTTCTTTCCCTGCACTTGTCACCCTTGGCACTCCTTGGTCCTCTTTCTATTTTGGGGCAGTTCCTGCTAAGTGCTCCCTGTCACCCACCCCTTACTAGGGAATTCCCATCTCCGTCTAGACACCAAGCTTCTGCCCAAGTCCACTTGTTCCTCACTCGTCAGATGATGACTATCTCCCCTTAAATAGCCTTCTATCCCAAAAAGTTCCTTAGTCTCCCACAAATCCATATGTTCTTCTGACAGCACCACTTCAACCAGGCTTTAAGTGCCTCCATTTTTCCTGCCTTACTCTTCTGTCCTCTCTCCCCTCGCCTGTCTCACACTGGCAGCACCTCAAAAGTCCAGTGAGGGCTATCTTCCCTTAGCTACCTTCCACTCTTCAAAAGTTAGATGTAACTTCTTTTCAGACTTTGGTTTGCCAGCTAATTTTGTATCAAGTGTGCAAGGACATGTGGCACCTCCCCATCATATGGCCCATCCTCCTGTCCTGTCCCTTATACCACACTGCTGATGCACCTGGCAGGCATCTCACCCCCTCCACATTGTCCCATCCCAGCACACCACCGTCTCCATGCCCTTACCATATAGTCCCCAACTAACAGTACTCTACTGGCCATTTTTTAATTTCCCACTACTCTACTGGTTACCTTCTTATTTTCCACAATCCCGTTGGGTGTCATACTGTTGACTGGTCTTTCTCAGTTATTGGCTCACAGCCTCCCTGGTGGAGTCAGGTAACTCACACTCCTCCTTGGGTGTAAAATGATTTATGGTCATTATTCAGGCATCTACTTCTCCTTCACAGTTCTTAGGTTGTTAGGTAGATGGGACAAAAGGCAATTACTGCTCATCTAGATTGTCCCCATATCAGTGGGATATTCAAACCATAATGTAGTTATTATAATAATAGTGGTCTAAGGCTCTCTTGAAACTGGTAAGATTTGGTTGATTAATAATACGGATGGAAGTCTATTCCATGCCTTAGCTACCTAACTGAATAAAAGTTATCTCTTATTTGTAGTAACCTGAGGAATTATAAGTTTAAGTGATGTGATCTTAAACTATTCTGGATATTACTGAAAGGAAGATTACAAAGAGCCATTAGCTCAGGTGACTAAATTAACTTATATAACAGTAATAAGTCACCACACTGGCTCCTAGATTGTAACAGATGGAGTCTAGTTTCTTTTAATCTATCCTTGTATGTTTGGTGTTTTAGAGATGGCACAAGTTTGGTTAGAATCTTTGGATCCTTTTTAATTGATCTATATCTATCTTCAGGTAAGGGGATCATACAGGTGAACCATAGTTTAATAGAGGCCTAATATGGCTTTTATGGGCTAAGGAGATGCTTATTCCTACGTGTAGAAGTTATTTTTAATATTAATAATCATAGCCCCAGGTTTCCCAGTGACAGAACTATAGTGATCACTTGAAGACAAGCTATTGTTAATTACAATACCCAGGTCTTGTTGTGGGAGAAACTTTTAATTATAGTGTTATTTATTTGTATTTATACTTTGGGTTCATGTTACCAAAATGTAAAACTGTACATTTGTCAATGTTGAACGTTATCCCATTGCTTATGGCCCATGTTTCTATTTTACCCAGGTCCCTTACTAATGATAAATGCTTATTGAGAAGTACCAACCTCACCACCCAGTTTAGTATCATCAATTAATTTAACTAGGTTATTCTGTAGTTGTTATGCATGTCACTAATAAAATGTTGACCAGAGTGGGCCCCAAGACAGATCCTTGTGGGACACCAGTGCTGACTAGGCAATCTTTAGAAAGAAGATTGCTAATTCTAACACACTGAGTTCAGTTTTCCAACCAGTTGTGTATCCACTTGAAGACTACTAATCGTAATTTGGTTACTTTATCAATTAATATGTGATGGGGAACCTTATCAAATGCTTTAGCAAAATCCAATAGAATAATATCTACAGGAACCCTTTGTTCAACACATCTACTAATGTTATCACAAAATGAAATTAGGTTAGTAGTACAGGATTTTCCTTTGGTAAATCCATGCAGATTAAGTCAATAGGACCCTTTTCTGTTCTTATTGACTTGATTCTATTCTTGATTATTTTCTCCATTAATTTACAAATGTGATAGGTTAGGCTTATGGGCCTATAATTTTCAACCTTATTTCCATTCCCTTTTATGTTTGCTTGAGCATTTGCAAAAACATTGTGCCACCATATGAGTTTGTGTAGGTGTGGCATCCCGCTTCAATGCCCTCTGTGTTTTTGCAGGCATAGCGGCACACCGCAATGAATGTCCCAGCTGTCTATGACAGCAGTTCAGACTGCAGTGGCATACGGTTGAAAAGCAAACAACTGCTACAATCAGTGGTGGTAAGGTGGAATTTGCATACTGCCCTGCTCCTTGACAGTATGCAATTGCCTCCCCATCACCACCACCGCTGATTGTAGTGATGGTTTATGTGCATGCCCCTCTTTGTTGTGTGCCAAGGGTGCCCAATCCCCCTCGGCTCATGCACACCCCCCAAGCACACTGTATGTCTGATGGGGTGCCCAATCCCCATCGGCTCCAGTGCCCCTCCCAAGAAAAGCAAACTTCCAGGTGTCATGCTGGCAGCCCACTCCAGTGTGGCAGAAGTCCAATGTCCTCTGTATCTCCCCCCACTGTATGGCCCACGGGATGCCCAATCTAACGTTGGCTCCACTGCCCCCCCAAAACATCCAGGTACCACGCGGGAGCCCACCCCCAGCATGGCAAAAAGTCCTACATCGCCCACACACAATAAATAAAAACCTTTAACAAAGGAAACAGTCCCTCGTTGACTCTCTCGCCTCCCTCCCACAACCTGCTCCCACCCTCTGGATACATCCACCTCTCCACACCTTCCTCACCCCATACTTACCTCTAGAGCCAGCATGACAATCTTCAGTAGAGTGGGAATACATCTGCATGCTTCAAAGCTGACCACAAACTGAAGAAATGCCGGTAAGCTGTATAATGGCATAAACAGGAATTTTCAACTTTGGTGCATATCTCAGTCTTTTGTTTGAATTTTTGCACAACATTTCAACATGGGGTTTTGGGACCCGTCTCTAATTCAGTGACTGTCATTTCTGTTCGAAAAGGTGATTTTGTGATCACTCTGGCGAATCACATTTTGGGACTAGTAACAAAATGACGGTGTCACTATTCATGAGGTAGGCTCTCAAAAGCCTATGTTTACCAATTGTTGAAAAAATTCCCAAAATAGCGTGTTATGAGTGTGCATTGCGCAGTTCCTACGCACGCTCATAACCTCTTGAGAATGTTTATTTTCACTCCAGATTTTCAACATTGCCATTTTAGCACACCTCTCATGAACAGTGCAACTGTCATTTTACATCTCACCCAAAATGTGTTTTACACATGTAGCACACAATGGCATGGTTGATGTGCAAAATCAATGTTTGGGACAGATTAAGAAGAAGTACAGTGACACTGTTCATGAGTAGAGGTCTTAAAATGTCTATGTTGAAAATATGGTGACAAAGAATCCATAAAATGACTATGCATTACACAGTTTCCACACACCCTCATAAGTTCACCGAATTTGTAATATTTTCAGTCCAGATTTTCAACGCTGGCATTTTCCTACACACCTTCTTATAGAACAGTACAGCTGTCATTTTCCACCCTGGCTGAAAGGTGTTTCACACTTTCGGCACAGAATAAGCGCAGTTGCTGTGGGAAATCAGTGTTCGGGACAGATTAAAAATCACAGTGACCGTGTTCATGGCGCTCCCAAAATGCCTGTGTTGAAAATCTGCTGTAAAAATCCCAAACTAATTACATTATGGGTGTGCCTTGGCAGTTTCTATGCACGCGTGACTTTGCCAGTTTTTTATATTTTCACTCCAAGTTTTCAACATTACTATTTTCTACACCTCCTCATGAACAGTACAGCTGTCATTTTCACATCCTGCTCAAATTGTGTTTTGCACCTGTGGTGCCAAATGGCACAGTCACTGTGCAAAATAGTCTTTCAGCTAACAAACTGATAGTGTCACTGTTCATGCAGTGGGGTCACAAAAGCCCATGCTGAAAAATTGGAGTAAAAATACTAACAAACCCCAGGGCATTAGGGTTTTGACCATAATGCCATACCCTGTAGGGTCTGACAGGCATCAGGGGTGTGACTTGGGATTGTTGACAGTAATGCTCATGCCATTCCACCCCACCCCACCCCTGCAGCCAGTGACAGGCACCGAGGTGTAACTTGGACCCTCTGGTTCCAGAGTTCACCCCATTGTCCTATACTACACCCATTTCAGTGTGTTTCCTTATGGAATGAGGTGAACATAAAGCCCAAACACTTCAAGACACACCTTGACACTTGTCAGTGTCTGCTGGGTAGGGTAAGTGAAGTGAAATGCCTTAACTGTCATGGGTGATGACCCAAAGGACACTCCAATGCATGTCTTGAACTTCCTTGCCTTCCACGGAGGATGGACTGACTTCACGCGGACGCAAGTCAATCCGACAACCCTATACTGGGGATTTCAAACCCAGCACACAGAGACGACAATCAACCAATAAGCCAAGCTAAAGGCTGATGGTCGTGACTTCTACGCTGCTCTGAAGCCTCTGAGCGAGGTTTTGAACCCAACCCTTGATCTGTGAATTTTGTCTCTAGCAACAGATGGGTTTGCAGGAAACAGAATGTGTTAGACTGCAACAGAATTTGGAGTCTGAACTTCAAACTCTGTGGAATGAAAAGGATTCACTTTTGCATCATTCAGCCAAGCTGGAGAACAGGAACTTTGTATGTTGAAGCAGGAGTGTGAAAGTTTGAGACAGGATAAGAGGCATGCATTGCATATGAATGACTTGTTAGTACTGCGAATGCACAGTTGAGTGAGGAGATGGGAGAGCTACAGGACGAGAGTTAAACCAGGTACATAATGATTTAGAAGTGGCTACCAGGACAATCTGAACTGAGCGCCCATATAGAGGTTGCGTAGAAGCAAATGCAGGATGAGGTTGATATGGATGTTGCAACAGTGAGTCATGCTGAATATAAACTAGGATGGCGAAACTGCACCATCAGCAGGAGGTTCTGGCTGGACATGTTAAGGCAATGGGAGGTGTAGCCCCTGCCTTACACACATCATCTGAAGGGGAGGTATCAGATGACGATATCTCTCAATACAATGCCCAGTCACACCCATACTATGGCCCAGAACCACCCAGCCATCCACAACATGGCGGGTCCCCACTCCACCCACACCATGTCATACGCTGCCAACATTGTGACATCCATCATGGAAGACACCAACATGGAAGCCCTCATGATGGGGGAGCAAGACCAAGCCTGATCCTGATGGCACCACTGATAACCGTTATTAATGTGGAAGGCATGCAAGAGATAGAAATGATGATTGAAACTGCAATAGGTAATGTACCTCTTTCCTGAGAGGAGTAAGCGGGCCATTAAAACCCAAATTGGCAGCTTCTGCAAGAGAGGCTAGCACTCAGGATGGTAATAGTTTGTACCGCGTCGAGGGGCTGCAGCTCCAAGCCACCCTAGATGGTGTCCGATGCAACTACCTCTGCCTGATCGACCCAATAATCCCTACAAATGGCCTACTCTGTTCAGCAAATAGCTGACAGTATCAGTCGGATGAACCTGTCTGACAGTCTCAGCTGTCACTAGAAAAGGCACATTCTAAATGCGAGATGCTTAGCCTTGCTGCAGAATATCAGGTCCAGATACTCGCCAAACCATCGATCCTAGTTTGTGGGCCAGATTCCTAATGCCATCCACCAGGATGGGAACGCCAACTTGATGAGGTTGCAGCTGAGCTCATTTCTGCTCACAGCCCAGGTGTAGTAGGAGGATGCCTGCATACCCTGTAAAACAGAATGCAAAGGAAAGTCCAGGAACTTACCACCAGAGACTTTGGATGGCCTACCGAGCAGGAAAGCACCTGGCACAAGAAGCTGCAGATGTATATCTTATTGAACATAAGACCCTGTTACTTAGGAAAATGATTCCTGCAGCACGAGAAAAGGTAGAGCCAACCACCTGCCACAACATGGACAGGTTTTCTGACATTCTTCAGAAAACTGAGAGAGTTTACCAACTCTACATCCATGATCTGGATCCGTTCCAAGACAGTAGCCGTGGAGTCTATTTCTTGAGGTCGTTGACACACTACACTGTGGGAGAGCAGGTCCACACCAACAGGCCCTCCCAGCTGATAACCAACACCCCAACAGGCCCAACACCAACAACAACAACCACAACAGGAACAGCAGCAATGGGGTGGAACTGGATTGCATAAGAATAAAAAGCACAAGAATAAGGTAAACAACAACAACAAAGAGCAGGCCCCTTCATATAGGGAGATAGCAGAAGAAAACCAGAAATTCAAAGAGCTCCTGGGGAGAAGTGCACTCTGTGTAGATGCTGTTCTCGCCAGGCCCTTGCAGCTGTACAACCGAGAGACCCAGACCCCAACGTGCCATGGTGACACTGGAGTACAGGCCTTCAGGCCCACACAGGCCTGAACATGGAAGCTCCACCCTATATAGCAGCATGGTGAAGTGATTAAAAGAAGCAGGCCCAACCTCTCCATACTCCCAGCAATACAGATTGACAATTACAGGCCCCAGTCCGGATTGTAGACAAGCTGGTCTTGGATACAAACGGAAGGCCCTGCACTGAGGCTGAGGTCACGCGTACTTGTAGTCTTACTGGATACAGGTGTGGCTGTGTCTGTATTACATGATGAACATCCAGACACATCTCCTTGGTCCACTGGATGGAGGACCAACATGTCAGGAGTAGATGGTACTAGGTTGCCGGTAGAGCTAGGACATTTAAAGGCCTCTATACCTTTCAACTGATGGTAATGCATGATCACCCTAGCATCATAGGAACTGATTTTCTTGCACCACACGGCTTGTGGTAGATCTAGCTAACATGCTACTGATACAGATTCAGGGTCAATACCACACCATTTTGATCCCGATTACACGTTGTGGCAACAATCTCTGCTAAAAAATAAAGAGTGATGACATCATAGATTTGTTCAAAGACCACAGGCTTTTCCCAAAGCTTTTCCCCATTTTGCAGTGACATTTGGAAGTGTTTTCAATCAACAAACACGACTGGGGCAGAATGCACACTGTCATTGAAGTGCCAGGCCCAGCTCATGAAAGGCAAAGGCATATCCTTTCCCAACTGAGGCTCCTTTTTCCTTTAGAAACAATCACAGTCACTTTTCAAGAAAAGAGTAATCAGAACATGTGTTTCTACTACTAACTCCCCACTGTAGCCTGTGAAAACCTACAGGTGCCTGGAGATTTACTATTGACTACAGGAAACTGAATCAGGTCACCCCAGTTGTTCCCTCAACTGTGGCATCAGCACTGGCTGTGCTATGACTTTTGACCCCTGACCTGAAATGGTTCAGTGCCCTGATATCTCCAATGGTTTTTGGTGATTACCATTGGCCCCAAGAGTCAATATAAGTTTGCCTTCACCTTTGAAGGAAGACAGTACACATCGACTTGCTTACCACAGGATTCCACAACAGCCCATCCCTGTTCCATCTTGCATATGATGGATGCCCTTGAGGTTTCTCTACTCCCCAATGTCTCTTTCAGTATGTGGATGACCTGTTGCTGGCAACTGCCACACAGGAATAACACCTGAATCTCTTGGACGAACTACTGACCTCATTCAGAGGGCAGGCTGGAAATGCAACCAGCAAAAGACAACTATGTCAGAAAGAAGTACTCTTTCTGGGTCTAAAATAACTGACCAAGGTCAAAGCCCTACCTGAAGAAGGTACAGGTATTGCAAGATTTGCCATTGCCCACCAGCGTGGCAACTCTGACGGTTTCTAGGTATGGTAAACTATTCGAGAGATTTTATCTGTGATTTTGCCCAGAAAGCTGCTCCTCTGTATGAGCTACTGAAAAGGGACATCCCATGGACTTGGGGCCCCATACATACCCAGGTTGTGACGTCACTGAAGCAGGCCTTAGCCTCTGCCCCAGCTCTGGTTAACCCCAATCCAGTACTACCATTCCATCTGAATGTGCCACCACTGACATTGCCATGTCAGCAGTACTGGCCCAGAAGGTTCATGGCACCCTGAGACCTATTGCATATGCATCACAGCTCTTTACCCCAGTGGAACAGAAGTACAGCTTTTGTGAAAGGAACCTTCTGGCCACCTACTGGCTGTCAAGCACTTCCCTGATATCACGGTGCCTCCACTGATCATCAACACCAACCACACACAACAACCACCTTTCTGCTCCCAGAAAGAGGAAGGATGGGTCAGTCTCCAATACCAGGCTGACACATTGGTCACTTCTTCTCCAGGACAGAGACATACAGGTACACCAAACAAAAATTCCATCTATGCTGGCTCATGGACTCTTTTCCAAGGAGAGCACCATGACTGTACACTGCAGTCACCTGATCTTCCAGATCCAGGTACTTTCCTCCTGCCATGCCACAAATACTTGACAACACCTCTTTGTGTCATGTCTTACTGATGGTTCAGCATCTTACTATCAGGGAGAACAAATTGCAGGGATGGGTATTCTAGTGATTTACCCTTATGGGAACACTGTTAAAATATCTAAGCATTGCAGTGTAGCATCATCACAATATGCAGAGATGGCATGTGGCTCTGTGCCTCGAGTTCATCCAGCATGGGACCGAGGATACCATCATTTTACAGACTCTAATTGGGTTTGTTGTTCTCTTACAGAATTTCTTCCTTTCTGGCAGAAGACCTTCTTCCTCTCCCTCTGACGGCAGCCCAGTGAAGTACATGGAACTGGTAATGTAATACATATACTGGCACAAACATTTGCACCCAGACTCTATGTACACAAAGTTAAAGCTCACTCTCCATGATCCCTATCATGCTTTCGATGATACAGCAGACACTCTTGCCAAGGAAGGAGCCTGTGGGGGACACCTGGATGATGGATCATCCAGAAGCCAATGCAGCCGACATATTGCAGCACTCAGGAAGAAATCTGAACCTTCTCCCCTTGGACATCTCAGCAGCACAACATGTTGATACTGAACTCAAAGAAGTGTTCAGATTCTTTGACAAGAGTACCAAGGAGAAACTTCCCACACATAACTCCCTACTGAGGCATGAAGGTAAGTTACACTTGTCACCAGATAATGAGCTCATCTGGTACCAGCCAGATGATTCCACCACTAAGTTGTGGGTGGTCCCCAGACACCTCAGGTCTGAATTTTTGCACCAAGTGCATGACACTCTCTCAGTGGACACCAGGGAGTAGAAAACACACTCCAAAGGCTTAAGACCACCAACTGGTGGCCTGGTGTCATCAAAGATGTCAAACAGTACATAGATAACTGCCTTGTTTGTGCACAAAACAACCCCATCCCTACAACAAATGCCAAAATCTTACCACAATGACACTCTGGCCTTGGCATGCCATACAGATTGATTTCATTGGCCCTTTGACCAATACCAGCAGAAATAACAAGCATGCTCTTGTGGTAACTGACCTCTTCTCTAAGTGGGTTGAAGCTTTCCTCACTAAGACATGTAGTGTTAAAACCACTGCCAAAATCCTGGTGGAACAGATTTTCTCCAGGTGGGGTCAGGTAGACTCTGACAAAGGAACCAGTTTTACAGGTGAGCTATTGAAAGAATCTCTTGAACTCCTTGGAGTTCAACAAAAGTTCTACATACCCTACCACCCCCCAATCTTCAGGTCAAGTAGAGAGAGTGCCAACAGACGGATTAAGCAAATGCTTTCCAAATTCATTGAGGACAGTCCCAAAACCTGGGATTCCTACTGCCGCTACTCCTTATGGCATTTAAGGGCACACCTCAGCCACCACCCAGCTCACACCCTTTGAAGTGATGACTGGAAGACAGATGAGATTACCTGAACACCTGTTGTTTGACCTGCACACTCCCACTGCAGACCTGTGTCTGTAGATCAATATGTGGAAAAGTCAGAAAAGACCTCTTACACGCACATTTGTACACTGCCAATTGCATGGGCAAGGTCCAGCAACAATCCAAGATACAGTTTCAAAACATGCACAAGAAGTGGATTGGCAGGTTGGAGATCAGGTAATGGTACTCCCATTTGTATATTCCACCCATTCCTTCTCCAATAAATGGAAGACCATACCCCATTGTCAACAAGTTCAGTCCAGCAGTCTATCAAGTTAGACTCCTGCATAACAATAAACTGACTGACAAATGGTTACATGCAAACCAACTGAAACTGTATAAAGGAGCTTAATTATTTTCCTCACCCCATTGGGTGGAATAGTACTGACTTACTAATGTTTGATTTTGCTTTTCAGATACACTGACAAGATGGCTATCTTGTTCCATTATCTCCTTATCTCAGGAGTTATCCCCTGCATCCAAGGCACGGTAATCAAACCTCCTACCACACCTTGATCATCCAGCATCTCCTTCAGAGGGAGTATCCATCAATATACCTGATAGTCTGATTACTGTCCAGGAAGGTTCCGATGCTTACCTCACTGCCTCAGTTGTTGCTCCTGATAAATTGACCTACAAATTGAGTGGCAAACCATCACAAGGACAAATTTTCCTGTAGCCAAACTCTCCAAAGGAACTTTCCAGGGTTGGCCCAATGCTAAATTATCCCCAAATGCTTCTCTGTCCTTGTTGCAAACTGCTCCCAGACATTCTGGTTTGTACAATATCACTGCCTTAATTGATCCTTCATACTGTAATTCTTTGTCTAAGGATTCTGCTAGAAAATTTTGTGTTGTACACCACATGGCTTCTGCTGCCATGTATCTTTCTGTATTACTACCCACTGATAAACAGCTTTTGAATGTCCAAAGCATATCCTTGGTCCCTGCAGTGGTCTAACATCCACTGCCCTCCCTGGTTCATTTATTAATAGTTTACAATTTATGCACATACCTGTGTTGTTTAATCTTACTTACTGGAATATGAAAGAATTTTGTATGTGTCACAATATTAACACGCCAGCATTTTATAGTATGTTATTGCTTGATAGTCTAGCTGCACTTCAGATTCGTACTCAAGACCCTATTGCTGGGGTCCATACTACTGAACATAGAGGTAACTTCAGGAGAAAACCCAATCCTGATGATCAAAGTCATATACGTAATACATGTGAAGTTGACAGTTCTGATGTCACAGGTGCAACAGGAACTGTCACAGGCCTTTGGTATGGCTATGTCTATTTGGAATAAAGCAGTCATTGCAGCTATCAAATCTCATACTGCCAAATGTTTGACTGGTTTGGTTAATAATATTCTACCCCATTATTGCATGGTATGGATGGCCTTAGTCAGGAAGAAAGATACACTGTATACAACATGCACGACATTGCTAAGGCATTTACAGACTTAAAGACAAGATTAACGCACTCATTGCACAGAACAACAAAGAAGCAGATAAACAATACATTGCTAGAGAAATCCTCTGCTCTGCCTATGGCTCATACATTATCACTACCACCAACAATCTCTTTCGTGATCTAGAGTCTGGAAGAATCCCTGCTATCATAGTGATAGACGCATTTCCAAATGGTATTGTCCACGATGTAAACCCTAGCTGTATTGCTATGTGTATGCAACAATCTCTAACCATTCTCTTTCCACAGCTAGGAACCTGGGGTTTGTGACCAGACACCCTAACACTGGGCCTTGTTTCACTGCTAAGAAATGTTCCATAAGAAATATGATGTTTGTTTCTTTTACTGTTTCTTTACCATGTTTTGATCCCACTACAGCCTTGTTTGACAAGCTTGCACTGGTACATTCCATTGGGCACCTGGATGAAGACATCTACAGAGAACACCTGGATCTACCGCCTCTACTGGTTTTCCATCCTTTCCTGGATGCCTGGGTGGCTCTGCACATGGACTGCTGTGTGAAGAAGCAATTCATTTACTTGTGCCAATGTGATGTATTTGATGTTATTCAACCTGTTTGTGGTTATTCTCCAGGTAGCATTGATTGACTTTACCATGGATGATAATATCACCACTAATGGCATGGATTTCTCAGATTCTACTTTGGCTCTGGATAAGCTCTATCAATCATATCATTGAGGAGGTTCATAGCCTGTCAACATGGATTTTGAAGACGACCTCACACCTGCCCAGTACAGTTACAATAGTGAAGACTCCCTACTGTTCACTGCCAGTATAATTCTGATGGGGAGTACTGTGGTAACTAACTTTAAAAGCTATACTTATGGATCTGTGACATGTGTTATTGAAGCCCCTAATTTCTGTTTTGTCCTCCACCAGAAAACTGTTATTGACTTACCCTTATAACCCCATTCCTCATGGATGCAGACATCATTGATGGTAACCCTGATTATCTGCTCACACTTTCTGAATATTTACCATATTTTAATGTACACATAGACCCACGCGCTTACATTAAAATCACTTCTAGACAGGAAAGACACACACCTCATCCACATCAGCAGTAATGTAACCAAGGCCAATATGAACATACAAACATATGAAATTTGCCAGCAGATAAAGGCCTAGAGGTCTATCAATTGCCTCGAATGCAGCTAGCACCCCTATCCTGTAGCTGCCCTCCTTCCACCCTTCCCTTCATTAACCTCCTCTTGTCCTGTCCCATCCTTGTTTGAAGCAGTCCACTGTTCTACTGCATACCACTTCAGCAGGTAACGATTCCACCCAGCCACCACCCTTTCTGTAAAAAGTGTCTCCTCATCTCCCTCCTGAACCTTCCTCGCCCAGTCTCATATCATGGCCTCTGTGTGGCCCTCCTTACTTTGAACAGCCCTCTGTACCCATCTTGTTTATTCCTTTCATGTATTTAAAGGTTTCAATCATGTCACCCCTGTCTCTCCTCTCTCTCCTCTCCTCCAGTGAGTACATGTTCAACTCCTTCAAGCTATCCTTTCTTGATTAATGATGGTGATATGAATAATGCATTGACTAACACCTGGTTAGAAATTACTTTTAAAGGTTTTGTTATTATACAAGCATTTTTGATATTTTTCTTGTTAATTGTGCTATGCTGCCTATGGCGACACTGCGCCAACATCGTGAGCAGCTCAAGTTCCTTTACAAAGCTCACACCTCGGGTTTGTAATCGACCACTGCTCCTTTACCTTTCCCTAGATTTGCCTGTGTTGCCTTTGAGGCAACAAGGGGGAAATGTTACACAAAGTTCCTGCACCCTTATTGGTACCTCAGAGGCATACTGGGGAGAGAGCTAGTGCTTAGGCATATGTTATACTAACGCTTTTTGGCACCTGAAACCAGTCGGGCGCTCTTTTGTTCTCTGAGCTGTTGTTGCCTTGCATGGCGCTACTGTATTTCACACCATTTGCCATCTTTTGTAAGTCTAATACAGCTTTATATTTGTGAAGTGTTGGTGCTGTGTTTTTTTGATGTACAACAATACATGGCCCAGTGTGGCAGAGAGCATTTCAGAAATATAACCCAAAACAGCTTTACATTCAAGATTGATGACACAAGGACCAGTATGCCATGCTTACCTTTAATGAATACACAAAAATTCATAATGACCCAAATGATCCAAATAAAGAACAGCATTGGGGTTTCATGTACGATCCCAGCTCACTCACTACCCAGTGGTAAACCTTAAAACTATCTAAGCAGGCTCCTGACTGTGCCAAACTCATGCTGCCACCCCAAATGGCTCTCTCAAGATTTGTTAGACAAATCCAGTGCCTGATACTCCTGTGAGTCAACTGAAGTAAACTTCCTTTCAACAATGATGTGTTACATCAGCGAAGAGGCCAATCCAGCATGCACTATATAAGTCATTCGATTCATGCAACAGCAGTTCATCTGCTGTCAGATGTGGAGCTCAAAATAAAGAAATTGTGTCTGTCCTGGGCCACCACAGTAAAGCTAGCCTCCAACCACACTGGTCTGCATCCTACACAGGCAACAAAAGGTGGAGTTCAAGTCAATCCTTGCTCCTTGCCCTGCAAGCATGAACTCCAGTGCCAAACCCGAAACCAGGACAATGTTGCAAATGAGCACAAAGACCACACCACTTCCTGTCCCCAGGGCGGCCAATGGAGCATCAGACTATAACTTCTTCCTGCAGTCCTACAACAAGCTTCATAACAAAGGGCACAGAAGAAACAATGGCATCCACAGTAAACACTGTGACCTTCACCATAAGACCCTTCAGCTTCAATGATTCTGTAAGTTTCAGTGGTCCTGGCCACTTTGTAAAACCAGCAAATTAGTTTTTTTCTGTTCAAGAGCCTTTCTACAGTGCAACACGTGGTTAAGAGCATTTAGGTTAATTTTACTCTAAAAGTTGTTGTCACCCCCAAAAAGTTGCGAAACCACTTTTCCTCGAGGAAGAATATTTCAAGAACTAAATGAATATTTATTGTAATTTAAACTATTGTCAGTGTGTTTTTTACCTTTCTGTTAATAGTTCATTTCATAGGTGCAATAAGGTTCACTGGGGTGTACACTGAACAGATCTGACTGCATGTGGCCTTGTGCCTCACTACACTCCTGGGCTTGTGGTCAGATCTGTTCAATGCACACCCATTGTGACTTATTGCTTACATCTAGTAGCAAACCTGTCTAGTTCAGACAGTTTTAACTTTCCAAGTTTAGAAATCTCCTGTACATTCTGTAAGCCTAAAATAATGGCTATTCCTCTTGTACCCCTGACTAGTGACTGACCTGGCCAGCTGAAGTGGCTTTAGCACTCAAATCCACCCTCCTTGGTACTGGCCCCATTGTGTAGGGCTAAGCACTGGCACTTACCTCGACTCATGCTGATGACCCGGTCCGGGAACGAGCCCAGAGCATTGGAGGTCGGCATGAGGCGGGAGGGCGGAACTGGTGGAGCTGCCAACAGGCAGGCTTTGATCTCTAGTGAGGAAGTATGGCATCCCTCAGCTGATGGGTGACCCCTAGTGGAGGCTGGAGGAAGCCTGGCTAGAGGAGACCTAGGGCAGTAGGGCCAAGGGTGGGGGAAAGAGGCCATTACTGGGGCTGTTCAGCACATGTGGCTGACTCCTGGGGTCTCCGGGAGAAAACCAGAAGAAAAAAAATGCCAGCCGGCAGGGTGAAGACTGATCCTCTGCAGGTGCCACTCCCAGGCTGGGCAGATAAGAGCCAGTGATTCCGGGGACAGGGCTGGGGCAGTGGCAGAGCCAGGTTTGGGAGCATTTGGGAACCAGGGGTGCCATTCAGTCACCATGGGCTCCACAATGGGCACTATACAGAGAATAAAGATGGTGGTGGGGCACCACTACTCACCTGGGGCAGCCAAGAGGGGCAACCACTCCCCAGCCCCTCCAAGCTCCGCCACTTGGCTGGTGGGGCAGTTGGTCGGATGGGGCTGACTGGCAGGGGAGAAAAATGTATCATGATAAAAAAACATCCACCCTCCTGGATATGAGCAGGGTCACAGACATGATCCCATGTCCCTATCCTTTCTGCTCAAAGTAGCAGGGCCAGCAGCAAGATAAGGAGTAGGGGACAGGTTCACCTGCCAGGGATACTGCTGTTAGTGAGGAAATTATAGAGGCCCCATATTCTCTTATATATCATTTCAAAATGCCATTCAAAAATAACACAGTAATGAATAGGCCAGCTGAAATTACATATAGTCTCACCGTATTGAAGACTGCTCATAACTTTGTTTAAACACAAAATATCATTCAACAGCTCAGTAAAACAGTGTACATCTGTATTACTTCAATTTAGTAGGAACAGAGCTGATTAATACACCCTGTGGGCAACTTCAGTGTTTTACTTCACTTTTATCTATCACTTCTTTACATCCCTATAAAACAAAATCCAGCCAGCCGGTGGTGCTGAGGGTTGAGGCGCTGGATGCCACACCTCTGCTGCGCCGGCGACTCGGGTTCAGAGCGGACTCAGATTGGCAGGGGTCGGTTGGGGAGGAGGATTGAGCATCCCAACGGATGCCTCCTCCCTCGGGAGTGGCTACCAGGGCACTGTATGCACCCGATGTCCTGAGGGAACTGGTGGGTGCACTGGCTCTCAAGGGGTTGTCAGTCTGCCTGTCGGAGTCGGGAGGGGGGACACTGTTAGGCACTTGAGAGAGACATGCATTAGCACGTTGTCTCTCTGACTACGCCCTCATGCCGGCATCTCTGGGGCGGGCAACAAGGGACACAGAAAAATGGAAACAAACACTGGCAGTCCTAGATGATGGCCACCCTGAGACATTCAGATCACCACCAATTTCTCGGAGAGACCCGATGTGCAAGGTAGGAAGGAGAAGGCACTCTAGTGGGGCAGATCCTAAGGAAATATTAGGTGGACTGAAGTGGTTGGATGGCCCGAAGGAGTGGACACTGAGAGGCGGATAGGAAGGATAAAAAGAAAAAAAAAAATAAATCCTATAAAATGTTAACTTCCCTCACTAGATTTGCCCAATGTAGTAACTAATCAATGAAATTACTCACAGAAAGGTTAATCTAAAAGATCCTACTTGATTTTTTCAAAATAATCAGTAGGATTATGGAAAATGATTAATTAGTGTGTTTTGTTTGCTAATTTTTAAGAAATCAAGTCCTCTGAAGAAGCCTGATCAGGGCAAAATGGGTGGATTATAAATAAAGCAACTGAATACTGGAATAGTCACATCTGAACATTGATTATCCTTTTTTTTTTTTTTTTTTTTTTACAAAAAAGAGGTAGAGCTTCCCACCACCTTTTTCTCGTAAGATTGAATGTTTTTCTTGGGAATCTTTGAAACCAGGGAAAGAGTACAGGAATCTTGATATGGTAGGAATGAGAAGTCTACCATGTGACCGTCTGAGATGATCTCTGGTACCCATTTGTTTAATGCTGACTTGGTCCCCTGGAGCATCTGCCTCTCATCAAATCATGAGACAAGTGTTCCTTGGCACGTCCACTCACGGTGGATATTCAGAAGCAACCATAGACAACTCAGCCTCTTCCCAAAATACATTGATTATAGAGGAAGGAGTGGTTCCCCTAATGACCAAAATATCTGACCACTTCTGAAGCTATGAAACACTTCGATGGAAGAATGCTACTGGCAACAATAAATCTTCAAGGTTACCCTTCATGTTAGATATTAGAGGACATATACCCAGAGGTTAGGCATCAAGCTGTGAATCTTGAGACTCAGCAGACCAGGGTTTGAATCCCACAACTGCCACTTATATACTATGTGACCCTGAGTGAGCCATTTAACCTTCTTATGACCCAGGTCACACTAACAATTCTAAAATAAAATAAAAAACATATGACATACAACTGATTTTCTTTCATTTGTTTAAGCCTATTGTCAAGGTATCCTTCAAAAATAAGCTTACCTTAAAAAGGAAATGTAGTACATGGTTTTGAGAAGTAATAGTGCATTCACTAAAAATACCACCAAGAGCATAATCTAGTTCAATTTCAGTTGATTACCATCTATTCCCCAGGTAGCCGTGAAAAAGACTGCTAGTCTCAGTAGGCCTACCAGTCAACAAATTTCAGTAAAAGTAAATAAATAATTAATAGCTTAACAAATGGCCCTTCTTACTGTAACAAATAAGGATAAAGAATGTGCAGTTACTTTGAGAATCTTTGAGACAGCATTCTTCCAATAGCACGGATGAGAGGCAAACATTTTGTACCTCCATCTCCTCAAACTCCTCAAACTCTTAAGAAACTTCTCTAGCCAGGCCAGTAGGGAGTGTGCAACAAAGGAAGAGATGGCTGCTGTACTAATTACTTGATCTGACACAATAAGGGCTCTATGACATGTAAGCATGGTGTTGTAGCAACTTACTGTACTACAGTGGATTTTATACTGAGTCATGAAGAGAAAGCAGAGAGTAAAGATACAGGTAGTGTATTAGAGTGAAAAGAGGTCTGATATGGAGTGCCTCAGTGGTCAGTGTTGGGGTCGCTTTCAACATTTTTATAAATGATTCAGGTATTGGAGTCATAAGCAGTGAGACTAAATTTGAAGATTACGTGAGAATTGTGGGGTTAGTAGACACCAAGGAGGAAGAAAAACAATTACAAAGATACCTAGATATGCTTAGAAACTGGATGAATAGATGGTACACACATATTAACTGATAAGTAAAGGTTTGAAGGGCTCGATCATAGCACCCCCGCACACAAGTAAGATAAATAAATATACTGCACAGAAATGTACTACATTATAAAGAGTTCTCTACCCCTCTTATAATTAGGGTCCCCAGATTCCACAGTGCTTGACTATATGCATTTATTATTTGCTTATTTGTTATTAACCAGCTAAGGTGCATGCAGCAAACATTTGCCTATTTTCAGGCTCGACCTGGGAGAATTCTAACTAAAAACAATACACCTGGTGACAGTGCCAGATGCATTTAGTTTATTGACAAATTCCAGGGTACTAAATCAAAACATAAAGTGAAAATTATAAAATGGCTCTTGAAAGTACTGTAACCTCATTGGTCAAAACATATGATAAGACCGTGTATAAATCCTGCAACATACAACCAGTAAAGATCCCAGTAATCAAATGTTTACTTTCTTTGAATCTAATTCATTTTTATTTTAATTTTTAATAAGATATTCATTTTATAATCGCAATAATGCACTTCAGGACATGTGTAGTAGTGGAATTTACACACTTCTTGTGTGGTTAAAGTCACTAGCTGCACCTCATGCACACCACACAAAGCATGTAAATCCCTCAACAACACATGCCCTGTCATGCATTATTGCTTAAATGTATAACAGTGGGGAACTAAGAAATATGGTACACATTCTACAGAACCAGTTCCAAGGTACAAGTCAAGTATACAGTGAAAATACATAACAGTTGAGAGCTAAGAAGTTTAGGAATACATTCCATGTAACAGATACATGCAGTGATAAGTGCAAAGGTGACAAATGACATGAACAAAAGTCAGTTTAGAATTCAGCAGCTTGAAAGAGGCACATACAGTCATTTGGAGCAGATGAGATGATAGCTGTTTCAAAAGGTCTGAATGCTGAGACACTCCTGATTTGAGGCAGAATAGTATTCCACAGTTTAGGGGTAAAACCAAGAAAGCATATCCCCTAATTTTGTTCTGGTCTGCAGTACAGCTAAGTGATCAAGGTTCATTGGTCTCAAGGATAAGGGTTCCTGCTGGTCATCAGGAATGAAGCAAGAGACAGGGCGTCTGTTTCTGTACAGTGTTACAGATGACACCTCTCAAGAAGAGGTCTTGAATTGCAGATGGGTGGAGCCACCCAGGGTTTGAGTACAATGTTGGGGCAAAACATGACTGCCACACAGAGTGTGGTTTGGTGCTATAACAAACCATCAGTAAAAAGAAGAAAAGTAAGCACCCAAACCAAGGACTTGGCATATTAAAAATATACTTTATTAGTGCAAGTGTAAGTGTTAAAAATGCTGGCTTAATACCATTATGGTGGAAGCAGGACAAACAAACTCTTACATTTTGCTCAGCAGCTGTTGAACTTTATCAGAGATGGCTTACCGAATACCCATATAATAATTTATACACATTGTGTGAACCTTGTACTTGTTTAAAACAGTTAATTAATTCAAGTCACATCAATTAAAACACACACAAAGCCCTATTAACCCAAGCACACATACTTAAGTAAGGCACTAACTTAGTTACCAAATGCTCTCCACTTAGTAATGAATGAATGTATCTATCTATCTATATGTGTGTGTGTATATATATATATATATATATATACATATTTTATAATGGCACAGTAGTGCCACTATAGTTAGGGTTGAGTACTCCATTTAAGGTTAAAGTGTGAAATTTTGTAGCTTTATAACTTTGCCATTGTAAGACAGATTTACCTGACATTTGGCAGGCATGAAGCAATACCATATATCTCTGGATCTGCCAAGTTTTGTGACAATCAGATATATGGTTGCAGAGTTATAAAACACAATAGAAAGTCATATTTACGCCTTTTTGCGCATTCTTTGCTTGTGCCTACAGGTTACATGGTTTTGCGTGACTGGTCCAAAGCCTTCAGGAACATGCAGCCAGGGTCCCCAATGTGCCTTTTGAAGATTTTGTGAAAAATATTAAATGGTTCAAAAGTTATTCAAAAATAAGTTTCCCACTATAGTCAATGGGAGAGTTAACAAACTATTCGACAGTATTGCAAATACAATTTTTAGTGTCGCAAATGACACTTGTAGTGTCATGAGTCAGCCATTTTTTTCAGTTATTGATCACAGAAATGCTTGGCATTTAAAATTGGGACCATCTAGGGACATAATTATTTTTGTGTTTGCCTATTCAAGCCTTGAGGATGCTAGCTATGTCTTCATTTTGGGGTTAAACACCCCAGAAATATGTTTTTCAAATTTCTGGAAAAAGTAGTGTCACAAAGTAATGTTGCACTCCACGACACTTTCGCAAATTTTGCAAAAGGTTTTGCAAATCATGACACTACTTTTCCAGACTATGACCAAAATGACAGATGTTCTTTTACTCCTGCAGCAAAAGAACCATTTGGTCTTTTGGCCTGAAATTTGTAGGAAAGACAGCAACATCTCACAGATGTGCCTTTTGGTAATTTGGTGAAAAATATTATACGGCTGCCAAGTTACGGTACTCTGAAGTTGATTTTTTCAATAGACTAACATGGTAGCATATGTCGCGGTCTTTCGGGTCGTGATTCTAAAATGGTGCAAGATACAGAATTTTCGTCGTGGATAATGCAGCAAAAATAGTCATGAAAATCATGAATTGTGAATTTTTTCTATGTTGTCAGGTTACTGAGATATAAGCAATTTAGTATTCCACCACCTCATTTTCGCTCCGAGGCCCATTATTATGCATACCTTCTTTGTACACACTGTGTTTCTCTATGCAGCTGTTGGGAAAAACAGGGTATGTGCTTCTGTTAATGTTACAGTTACTGTTTCACTTGCGTTTACTTACCCATTTGCATTACCGTTCCTGTATGCGTCACCATGTGCATTACTCTTTGCGTTCTTGTTTGCACTTGTGTTTGCATTATTAGTTACCATTTGTGTTTTCACTACTGTTTGTGTTTGCAATTCAGTTTTGCGTCACTGTGTGCAGTGCCATTAGTGTTTATGGCAGCCTTTTCATTTCCGTTTGTGTTTGTCTTTCGTTTTGCTTCTTCGTTGCTGTTACTGTTACCATTTGAGTTTCTTATTGCGTTACTGTGCCTGTAGA
Organism: Neoceratodus forsteri; assembly: GCA_016271365.2. Classification (NCBI taxonomy): domain Eukaryota; kingdom Metazoa; phylum Chordata; order Ceratodontiformes; family Ceratodontidae; genus Neoceratodus; species Neoceratodus forsteri. Next base: position 1,089,297,383 of record CM057459.1, read on the forward strand.
TATTACGGTTTGCGTTTCCATATGTGCTTTCGGCATTTCCTTTTGCATTTCTGTTTCCTTTGGTGTTATTGTTGCTGCTACCATTACCATCTGTGTTTGCAATTGCGTAACGTAACCGTGTGCATTACAGTTTGCGCTTATGTATGCGTTTGCATTTGCGTTTATGTTTCATTTTCTTTTGACATTATTTTTCAAGTTAACTTTTCCATTTCTGTTTACAATTGTGGTACCATGCCCATGTGCATTACAGTTCGCATTTACATGCGTGCTTCCATTCACGTTTCGTTTCTGTTACCTTTGGCATTCCTGTTGCTGTAACACTTAACATTTGCATTTACAATACCAGTGCTGTCGCTGTCGCATTACCAGTTGTGTTTTCGTATGTGTTTGCATGTCCGTTTGCATCACTGTTCACTTGGCATCACTTTACGCTTGCGTTTCTATTAACGTTGCTTTACCATGTGCATAACTGTACCTGCATTTGCTTTGCAGTTCCTGTTACTATGTAACAAGACATCTCGTGGTGGGAGCACGGGCCCTCCCGCCACCACATTCCATTCACTATTTATTGTCCTGATTCTCAAAAGAAGGAAAATTAGAGACAAAAATTCAGTTTGATGCATCAGTTAGGGTTGTTACACAGTGAAAAGTGAGGAAATTCAGTGTTAGGGTTGAAAGCCACCCTTGGACCCCCAGCCACCTAACCAGCATCGGGTGTGTGCTAGGGGTCCTCAGATCTTAACTCTGCCCCATTCTCCTATACATCTGCTTCTTTACACATATGATGGGGTGAGAGTTACAGACAACCTGCACACCCCAATGCCGGTTGGGGTGGGCCAGGGGGGTCTAATGGGACTTTCAACCCTAACACTGAATTTCCTCGCTTTGGCGCTGTGGAACAACCCTAACTGATGCATTAAACAGAGTTTTTGCCTCTAATGTATATATGTATATATATATATATATATATATATATATATATATAGTCCCAAACCCCTAAATTTACCTGTTTTTATGCTTCTTTGTCCACCTGTATCTCAGGAATGGTTTATGCTGTGGTCTGAATATTGTAGTGTAGAAGCTTTTGGGTCACAGATGTGCTTTTTGAAGGTTGGTGAAAAATATTAATTAATTCAAAAGTTATATTACTTTTAAGTTTCCCATTATTTCCTATGGGAAAAGTTAAGTGTTCAGCATGAAAGTACCCTATTTTCGTAAATCATGATGTGTGTGTGAAAAGAGGTGAGTCCTATTTTCACACACACACCATGATTTGCGAAAATAAGGTGGTCAGTTGCTTAGACAACAGGGTGCCCAATTCCCCATTGGCATTCTCCCCACTACTGTGGCATATTGGGAGCCCACCCCAGTGTGCCAAATAATTTTTTTTTAATCTGTTTCTGACACTGGGATACCCAGTCCTAGTGTTGGTTGCCAATGGGGTGTCCAACCCCTCTGTCAGCAGCATGTATCCCCCAACTCATGTGGCACACTGGGAGCTGATTAATGAAACAACAGTGCCACTATTCATGAGGTGGGGTCCCAAAAGCCCATGTTGCAAATTTGATGAACAAAATTCCAAAATATGACTGCATTTTGGGTGTGCATTTGCACTTTCTACACATGCTTGTAACTTTGCCAGTTTTTAATATTTTCCTCCAGGTTTTCAAAACTGCCATTTTTCACACCCTTATGAACAGTACAGATGTCATTTTCACATCCTGCCTGAAGCATGTTTTTTGCACCTGTGGCCCCACCATTGGCTTCCAACCTTAACACCCCACCCCACCTCGGCTTCAAACCTAAGCCCCACCTCCACCCTGCATGCAGGAACAGGTGAGAGTGTGCCTTGGTGTTCCTAACCTAATGCTCACACTTTTGTTTTATTCAGTTCCCATGTTAGGTTATTAACTGTTGAGATAGAGTGAGCATTAGGGTGAGCTACCTTTTTTCAGGATCAGTTGCCACAGGTTCTGATTTAGCCAGAGGGCACTTTGTTTTTCCTCATTGCTTACAGAGATGAAAAGTATTTTTATAGCTAGCAAGAAATGTTAAGTATTTATCTGCAGGGGCTCTTATTAAATATCACAGCAAATATGAAGTTTTTGTTAATTAAATGTAGTGCCCTGAGGTCCTGCAGTATTTGAAGTGCTTAGCTGGCTCAGCTGGTTTGCCTCATTGCCTATGAGCAGGCGGGCCTGCCTGTGCTCAAAACATCCTACTGCCTTGACTGGATATGTTTTCATGGACAATAAATTTGTTAAATTGTTGTTTCAAGTATTAAAAGTGCCTCCTCTGCCTCAGTGCCCATGGTCCCACCAAAAACATGAAAAACCCTTTCTGGACACCTTTCAGGTGAAGGGCTCCATGGTACCCAACTGTGCAGGGTTGTTCATACCAGCATTGTGAGGTCTTGACATATACAGTATAAAACCAGCAGTTGGTAGAAACATAGAAAGGTGTTTGCAGAAAAGACTTGGAATCCATCCTGTCTGCCCATTTTTCAGCCTTAGTTGTACCTACCTACTGACCCTTGGTCTTGCCTAAGTCATATGTCTGTTAGAAGATCAGTCTCTGCCCCTCTCCATCCACTTGCCTTAGTTTTTGCCAGCCCTTACAGCTGTCCCAGGCCCTCTTGATCCCTGTCATTGTCTTGGCACACTTCTCTTGGCCAACTGTTTCATTGATTCACCACCCTTTCCATAACAAAATACTTCCTCATGTCCTTCCTAAATATTCCCTCCACCACTCTGTTGCTGATCCCTCAGTATGATTAAACAGGTCATGACACTCTACCTGTTTATCTCCTCAGATATTTAAAGGTTTATATCATGTCCTTTCTCTTTCTCTCTCTATCTCTCTCTCTCTCTCTCTCTCTCTCGACCTCCAGCAAGCACATATTCATTCTGGTGAGACAGTCATATATGATTTACCTTACTGACCTTGTATCATCTTATAGCATGCCTTCAGACAGATTCTTTATGCTCTTAGCATTTTTTCAGGTGTATGCTTCCAGACTAGACAGAAAGCACAGGCTCTTGAGACTGGACACAGTTTTCTTGGTGTAGCCTCAGCAGTAACCCATAGAAGGGCAACAGAATATCTTCTCTTCTACTGGAGAACCCTCCCTATACATCACAGCAAACTGTTTGCCTCCCTGAGTGCCTTGTTGCACTGGACCATTGACTTGTGGCTATTACTAGGAGGTGACTTCCTAGTCATTTTTCAAACTTAGCCAATAAATTACCTTAAGGTTTTCCTTGTTTATGTGCACAACCTTGTACTTTAGGGCATTAAACTTCAGTAACAATACCTTGGACCACTCCTCAAATTTTTCTAGTTCCTCTTTATGACCCTAACCCTCCTTTGAGTCTACTACCCTGCCACAGGGATTGGTATTATCTGTGAAGAGGTAAATGTTCACTTTTTCCTTCCCTATATTACAGACAAACACATTAAACAATACTGGTCCCAATACCAGCTACTGTGGTACTCCACTTGTGACCTCCTGACTTCTGAAAGTTTCCCATTTACTATCACCCTCGATTTTTCCTCAAAGGCAATTTTCTACTCACTTTTTAGTTTGTCTCCAACCCTCAGATCTCTCAGTTTCTCGATAAGCTTTCGATGAGGTGCTGAATTGAAGGCTTTATAGAAATCTTGGTACAGAACATCAGTTGCCTGGCCCTTGTTCATTGCCCTTGAATCATAGTGAAAAACCTCAGTCAGGATAGTCTGGCACCATCTGCCATTCATAAATTCATGCTGCCTCCTGTCTTGGAGCTCTTTTGTTTCAAGGAATTCTACCACTTGCTCCTTGATGATAGCTCCCAGGAGGTTACCTACTATAGAAGGAAAACTACTCAGCCTACATTGTTCTGGGTCCTCTCAGCTCCCACTTTTTGGCAGGAGGAACCACCTCTGCTGTGAATACTAAGCAAAAGTACTCAATAAGGATGTCAGCCTTCTTCCCATTCTCCTGTACATAATCTTTTCCCAATTTAGCCTCACAATACCCTCCTTAGTTTCCTCTTTTCCTGATATATCTAAAGAAAGTATTGTTTCTTTTAAACCCTTGACTAGCCTCAGTTCCATGTTCTTCTTTTGACCTCCTATTGTCTGTGTCTGCCACCTTTTTATCACATATGCCTCTCTATTATCTCCAGATTTAGTCTTCCTGTCTTCCAGGGCTAGTGCAAACCAAATCAAGATGTGGTCATCCATCTCCAGGGGCTGTCTTCCATATCCACACTATCATGGTTCAACAGAACCTGGTCAAGGATAGCTCCATCCCTGGGGGTTCATTCATCCACTGTACAAGGAAACCCTCTTGTAATGTATCTACAAGCGCCTGGCTCCTTGCACTACTAGCCAATGATGTTTCCCATTCCATATCTGGGAGATTAAGATCTCCCAGTTGTTCCATATTCCCTAAGTAGTATCTCTTTTGATTTTCTCCCTAGCTCCTTGTCCCACTCTTTCAGCTGATTTGGTGGCCTATAGGCCACTCATTCTCTGAGGTTCTTCCCTTTTCAACAACCAGCTGCACCCACACTGTTTCTTTATCCCCTCCAGGTCCTTGTCTTCCATTGCCTTAATACTTCCCTAATGTTAACTGCCACTCCTCCCCTCACAATCTTTGTCCCTACTAAAATGGTATATTCCAGGATAGCAGGGTCACAGTCTTGGTTCTACATTGACCACGTTTACCTGATTGCAGTCAGCTTTGGTTGGGCTTCTGTCACCACTGCTTGGAGATCCTCCATTTTGTTCCTGTGACTCCTAGCATTAAAACTGCCTTCCACAAGCTAAGTGTGTCCTCCCTTGAGTGCCACCTCTTCCAGTCCTCCTCTTCTACCTGCTTTCTCTATTTTCATGTTTCCTTCTTAATTTTCCTCTATGTCTGTCATTGCTTGAGGAGATATTGCTCATGTGTGGGTGTGGGTGGGACTGTGAGTGATCCAAGACCTGCATGTTGAGACTGTTCCCCTCCCTAGTTTAAATAATTGCTAATTCACATATCTATCTTCTGCCCTACATACTAGTGCAATATCAGCTTGGATGCCAACTGTGTCTAGCAAATAACCAGCACTCCTCCTAGATTGCTCCCCAATCCCCAAGAAGAAAAATCCTTCTTCCCACAAAATAAATTTAGCCATGTGTTGAACTCCCTAGTTTTCTTTGAGCTATCCTCACCCTCATATGGTACCAATATGATCTCAGAGAAGGTTACCATCTCTCTTCTACCGTCAGTCTCCTGTATAGTTCTTAAAGCTGTCTATTACCAAATCTACATAACTTCTCCCAGGCCATTGGTGCCTAAAGTGAATCACCACATCTGGCTTCCCTCTCCTACCTTGATGAGATTCTTCAGCCAAGTTAGAACTGTGCTCACCATTACCCGGCAAACAATGGAAAGTTCTTTCCTTATGTTCACTGGTACACTGACCTCTCCATACCACTGACTATAGAGTCTCCCAGTACTAGAAACAATAGGGAGACAATAGTGAAACACCGGTTAAACTAACTTTTATTGTTGCATTTAACATCAACCAGCATAATGTCTGTTATCTTAAATTCTAACACCTTTCATATTGCATAAAAGGTACTGTCTATAGCCCCTCTCTGGTCTAGGGGTACATGATGGCAAATCTTGTCTTACAAGAAAAGATACATACATTGCCATACCACTTACAGTACAATTCTCATTAAACTGTAATGCCAATGAGTGGGGTTTACATTGATTTTTAAAGTTGCAGTGCATTGGTAGCTCACATTATTTTGTTTTCAACACTTAGCCAGCTTAACAGCAACCTTTATAAAATGATTTTGCAACTCACATAAACCGCATCAGCAATTTGGATACAATTCGGTCCTTCAAAACTGCTCTTCAGAACCACCTGTTCAACACCTGCAGCTGTACCTGTCACTAACAGGCTGCTCGCATATCACTAAGTGCACTTTGGCAAAGTCCTCCAGACTGCCTCTTCTGCTCCCCTCCACCTTCCACCTGGTTTCCTTCATTCCTCCTTGCCAGATATCTGTATTTACGTAAATACTCTTTACGGAATGTACACAATTTATGTGACAATGTCTGTATACAGCTGTGTAAAATCTGTGTAAATCTGTATGTCAGCCTTTCTGTAATATTGTAACACTGTTGTCCTCTCAGTGACGAGGTACCTTTGTAAGCGAGCCTCAGGCTCAAAGGTTGCAAATCCGATTGTACAACTAAATAAACAAATAATTAAATACAATGCAAAACTGAGTTGCAACTGCAAAGAGTTTTGCAAGGCTGTGAGCTGGATACAGCAACACTTGTGCGACTCACAGAGAAATGCAAAAGCAGCTCATTGGAGAGACAGTTATACTTGACCTCCAGATCTGTGGTGACATCATGGTTACTTGCTGCACTAAACATAGGCAATGAGGCTAAACAAAGTTATAACATAGCAAACTACATTACAACACAATAACCAATGCCTGCAATAGTGGAAAGAAAGAGTCTAAACAGTGATCTATTAATTCTAGCACAGCATTTCCTTCAGGCACTATGGAAAATCTGTAGCTTTTAATAAAAGTTGACATGAACAATGAATTTTATGGCACTTCATATATTCTGTAGCAGGATGCAGGTTCTATGGGAAATTCTGCAGCTGTGGAATCTCAGGATCCATGGGCCATACCTGAAATACATAAGCATAGGAAAAATGGAACAGAAAGAAAACAATAAATAACCTGGTAATAAGATACTGTAGGTGTATAAACAACTAGGAAAGAATGTATTTATTCTTAGAAAGAACAAACACTAGTATCTTCCAGCTGTTTCCAAAAATAATCATATATGATAGCTTTATAATGCTTGAAACTATATTTTGAAGCTGTAACATTTGAACTATTAATTCTTTAAATGAAAACTTGCAATCCATTCAATGTGTATAGACCCTAATGATACAGTTCTCCTGTGTTGCTACATGCATATGTATGTCAATATAATAAGTTAAAAATTATAGGACTTTACAAATTTAGTGAACCATTTAATGTTTTATACCAATATGAAACATTTATTTATTTTTAATATCGATTAATGGTCCATGGTAAAATCTTAACAATATACCTAAGTAGCAGACTCCAAGCTTTCATTAAAAAATATTAAATTTATAGTCCTAATGGTTCCAGTGTTTACAAATAGATCCTCCCCTGAAGAAGCTTATTAAGGTGAAATGTTGGGCTACAAGGATCATATTGGAATAAAAAAGAGGAAAATAAAAAAACTATTTTTGAACTTTTCCTAGGCGTGGCTAGTTACTTCTTTTCATTTACCTTTTATGACTGTCTGCCACCAGCCCCAACTGATAGATGCCACACTGGAGGGAACCCACATTTTCTGGATAGTGATTTCCTTTCAGTTTCTTCCATTGTTCCTCCACCCTCTCTATTACCCCTCCCTTCCCAGGACTGCTTGTATACCTCTACCCCTTTCAGTGAAATCCACTCTCCTGAAATCGAATACTCTTGCCCTTGTGTGGCATAATTAAGTCCATGTCTCCATTCTGAACCACACCATTTGGTGGTCACTGGACCCTAGCTGCCCTTCCACCTGTATTTCTTTGACTCTGTTCCCATTGGTGCATACCAGTTCCAGAATCAACTTGTCCCTGGTTGCTCAACCTGGGTGCTAAAACTCAGGAGGTGATTGCTGCATCATTGACAACCTATGCAACAACTCACTGGACACAGGAGTGGTTCCAGAGGACTGGAGGAGACATAATCCAACCTCATAACAGCAGCAGCGGGAGGAGGCTAGCAACTATAGGCCACTGAGTCTCACATCTGTGGTGGCAAAATTAATGGAAACCCTGTTCAAGGAAAGGCTAGTAGAGCATTCGAATACAGTGGGTTACAAGATCAAAGGCAGCATTGGATCATGCGGGAAGGTCATGCAAGATGAATCTAAATGATTTCTTTGACTAGATGACCATGAAAAAATCAAGGAAGGTCAGTGGACATGGCCTACTTGAACTTCAGCAAGGCCTTCAACACTGGGCCATTAGGAGACTGATAAAGAAATTGGGCAGTCTAGGGGTGAGGTTCAAAGAGGTAAACTGGATAAAAACTGGTTAATAGATAGGCAACAGAGGGTGGTGGTGAATGGCATTCACTCTAATGAGGGAGAGTGAACAGTGGGGTGCACATGGTTCAATACCTGGACTGGTCCTCTTCAATGTCTTCATAAGTGACATTGCAAAGAGCTGGAAGGAAGGTATGCCTTCTCTGTAGTTGACACCAAAATATGTAATGGGGGATACTCTGGAAGGAAGGAGAGAATGAGTAGGGACCTAAGAAAACTGGAAGAGTGGTCAAGGTCATGGCAGCTGGGGTTCAATGTCAAAAGTGCAAAGTCATACACATACAGTAGGGCTTAGAAACCCAGGAGCTAAGTGTAAAATGTGGTGTGGTAGGGGTACTAAATGATCACTAAGCAAAAAGAGACTTTGGGGTTATTTTATCTGATGACCTAAAAGGGGAGGGCAGTGTGATAAGGCAGTGGCAGGGCCAGTGGGATGCTGGTGCATATGGAGAGGTAGGTATTCCGTGATAAGAGTGAATCTATATGGGTGATACAATAATGGCGAGTGGTGAACCGTGAGCGAGTTTTGGTCAACCTGTGTTTTTAGCGAGTGGTAGTTTCCAGCAAGGTTGTACAGAAAGAAAATAGCAAGACTGACTGGTGAGAGCAGTGACATACATTGTTGTGGGGTGAGCTGCCGAGCTGCCATTTTAAGCGTAGTGTCTAGGGTGGTCAGCTGTGTTAATGTAGGTGCCTTTGATTGCAGTTGAGATGCTCTGTTTCTGTTTTTCTTTTCTTCTTTAGTTACTGGTTGTCCTCGCTTGCTCCTTCAGTGAAAATCCCCACTCCTGAGTTTCCCTCTTTCCCAAATTGTGTCGGATTTGGAGTTGGTTGTTCAATTGAATGGGGTGCATTTTCCTTTATGTCGTTTTTGTGTTTTTCCACTAAGAGTCAGTATTTTGACTCTCACTGTGATTGTCAGGGGCTATTTGTGGTTCCAGCATTTTGCTGTCACTGACATGCTTGTCGCTGAAAAGTTTTCTCTACTATCACATGGAACCGGAGAGGTATCACCAGCAGGAGGAGGTAGGTGATTTTACTACTGTATTGGTCGATAGTAAGACCTCACCTGGAGTACCGTGTCCAGTTCTGGAGGCCACATCTCAGAAAGGACATTACAGGGTGGAGGCAGTCCACAGGAGGCAACTAAAATGGTGCAGGGGTTACATCAAAATCCCTATAGGGAGAGACTGAGGATCTCAACATGTACAGCCTAGAAGAGAGAAGAGAGAGGAAGATGTGATAGAGACTACAAGTAACTAACATAGGTGAATAGGGTACAGGAGAGGAGCCTATCTCAAATGAAGATATGCAACAAGATATGGCATGCTATGAAGCTGGAAGGGAGAAGTTAAGGGGATAAGAGAAAGTATTACTTTACTGAAAGAGTGGTGGATACCTGGAACACTCTGCCAGCAGAGGTACTAGGAGAAAAAACAGTAGGAGGATTCAAGTATGCATGAGACAGGCATAAAGGAGTATTGGTAAATAGGCAAGGAGGGTCAATGCAAACCAGGTAGGGTCTGCAGAGACAGAATAGACAGGAAAAGCTGGGCAGGCTGAGTGGGCCAAGCAGTCTTTTCTGCCAATGATTTCTTGTTTCTATCCACAAGACCTGAGGCTGCATGGTTTCATGGGTGGAGGTCATGTCAAATAAATCTCATAGATTTCTTTGACAGGGTGACAAAGAAATGTGGTAGCTGTGTTAGTCCAGACAGTGATGTGGAAGGAAAACACACACTAAAAAACAAATATGTTGCAGGTGTTACCTTTTATTGGACTAACAAAATTATTTCTGAGATTAGCTTTCAAGAGAAAGTACTCCTTCTTCAGGTCCAGACAGAGAGGAGCAAGTTGTTGTGTGTGTTGTCTCACCATGGTAGCGGTCCTGAATGTGTTTGTTGACTGCTACCATTAGCAATATTGTCATAGTCGGCATTTGAATGGGTGCTGTTGTCCACAGCATTTGGACTGCATGGTTGTTGACTGCGCTATTCTTACTGTTGGCATTCTAACCTAGTGCCCAAGGAAACACAGAAGGAAGAAGACAGGAAACTGTATCTGGAAAAGCAGAGGAGGCAGGAAAGCACTCAGGAGTGCAAGGGCACAAACAGAGGAAAAAATAGCGCAGGCAATAATAAAAGGGGACAATAACTTTTCTGGCATGTTAATGAAAGAAAAAATATTAAGGGTGGACTTGTGAGACTAAAAGCAGAAGGAAGGAAGGAAGTGGTAGGGGACCAAGAAAAGCAGTAATCCTGAACAAGTATTTTGTTCAGTATTGACAGAAAGAAGAGGAGGAGGGACCAAAGTTGGCGACAGAAGCACCACTGAGAGGAGGTGGACACCAGTCCATTTATGGAGGAGAGAGTCTTAAAGAACTTGCTAATCTGAAAGTGGACAAGGCAATGGGACCGGACAGGATACATCCCAGAATATTTAGAGAACTCAAGGAGGTGCTGGCAGCACCACTGACAACCCTGTTCAACAGTTTGCTGGAAACAGGTGTGGTACCAATGTACGGGAGGAGGGAAAATGTAGTCCTCTCACAAAGCAGAAATAGGAGAAGGCTGGCAATTATAGGCCATTCAGTCTGACCTCAGTGGTGGGGAAACCAATGAAATCCCTACTAAAAGAAAGGCTTGTGATATATCTCAAATGTAATGGAGCACAGGACCCAAGGCAGCACAGATTCATAGCAGGAAGATCTTGTCCAAAAAATCTGATAGATTTCTTTGACTGGGTGACTAGGGAGGTGGATCAGGGAGAGGCAGTGGATGTGGCCTGCCTGGATTTCAGCAAGGCCTTTAACACCGACACATGTAGAGCCTAGTAAACAAGCTGGGTGGCCTGGGAGTGGGTCCCAGGGTGGTAAACTAGTAAAAAATTGGCTGAGTAATAGAACACAGAGGTGGTGGTGAACAGAGTTCAATCTGAAGAGATGGGGGTGACCAACGGGTTTCACAGGGATCACTGCTTGTACCAGTCCTCTTTAATGTCTTCATAAGAGACATTGCAGAGATGCTGGAAAGGAAGGTGGCTCTATTTACAGACAACATGAAGATCTGCAACAAGGTTGATACTCCAGGAGGGGTAGAGAAAATGAGAAGGGACACAAGCAAGCCTGAGGAGTGGTCAAGGATGTGTCAGCTGAGATTCAATGCAAAGAAGTGCAAGATCATGCACGTGGGGCACAGAAATGCAGAAGAGGAGTACCTGATGGGGGAGGGAACTGATGGCCATGAAACAGGAAAGGGACCTGGGAGTAATCATATCTGATCACCTAAAGGTTACCAAACGATGTGATAAGGCTGTGAGGAGAGCCAGTGGAATGCTATGGTGCATAGAGAAGTACTGTATCTTCAGCAGATGGAAGGAGGTGGTGATGCCACTGTATAGAACATTGGTGAGACCTCATCTAGAGTACTGTGTCCAGTTCTGGAGGCCGCATGTCTGGAAGGGCATAGAGTATTAGCAGTTCAGAGGAGGGTGACAAAAATGGTGCAGGGCTGCACCAAAGGTCATATGAGGGAGACTGTAGGATCTCAATATGTATTCCCTGGAGGAGAGGAGAGGAGAGGAGAGGAGAGGAGGGTGTGATAGAGACTTTCAAATACCTCAAGGGTGTAAATAAGGTACAGAGGGTAGCATCTTTAAAAAATTTGTTCAAGAACAAGGGCCATGATATGAAAATAGAAGTGGGTAGACTTAGGAGTAACATGAGAAAGTATTTTTCATGGAAAGGGTGGTGGATCCATGGAACAGCCTCCCAACAGAGGCTGTAGGGCCAAAAATGATAGGGAATTCAAACACATGGGACAGACATAAAGGAACTCTAGTGATAGGAAAAGAGAGGGTAGTTGCAGATCATTTAGGATTAGGTGTATGAAACAAGTAGGGAAAATGGGTAGATTTGTGGACCAAGCAGTCCTTATCTGCCATCAAATTCTCTATTTCTATGTTTCTATGTAAGGCCCAGTGGACACAAGGTCCTTTTCGGATGGGGAGACAACCCAAGAGCACTAGGAGGTTAATTGATTTGCTGTGGATCACACAGCATACAAGTGGAGGCTGTGAGAATCAAACCAAGGTCTGCTGGAGCTACCAAGTTCATTAACAGCTCATTGCTCTAATCTCTTGGTTATACTGCAACCCAGCTCAGTTTGAATTCCTCTCAGTTTACATTTCTTGCATTACTCACAGTCTTAAGAGGTTCTGGTAGTGTATCCCCTCATGGACTGCAATGACATGGCTGCCACCATGTTCTGGAGAGGCTGGGGTCTTCTTGCTTCAGAAACTTGGATTCAGCATAGACTTTGAGAGGACTGCAGACAGCTCACTGTTTTCTCACCACCTGCCAAGAACCTTCCAACGTAGGGCACTGGCCACACTCTCTGGCTTTCAAGCCCAGGTCACCTGACCAAGGAGATCAAGGAACTTTTGAAGGTAACCCTTTTGGGCCGGAGACACAAACATGTAATTTCTGTAACCTCCAGGGTACCTGGGGATTAAATCCTTGTAGTCTTTTATCATGACATACTATAGTGGGTTAATCTATAAAGCTACTTATCATGATACATGCAAACACTGCAAATTGAGTGCACACCACTGCAATGAACAAATGACCACTCCGACTACTGTGAATGACAAAAACAAGTTTTATTGAAGTGCCATGGATAAAATCCTGATGCATTTCGGATACAAAGCAATGCTTTATCAAAGGAGTTTCTTGTGTTGGAATTGTATTCATCATGTTACTTATAGCTCTCCAGTCAAACATAGAAACCAAACTCAACCTATAATCTCACTTCTGTAATCTTCTGTGTACTCCTTTCCTGTTGTCCAAGCTGTAGAAAGAGATGCTGGCACAATAAGGACAGGTAATTCACATCACAATCTATGTGCCTCTGGGTTTAAATAAGCAATTAAAAAAACATTTTCATAGATTAATGAAGCAGATAAAAACTTAGGTAGGAGAGCCCTGGAGGCCAAACCACTTGTGATTTTCCAGGTAAGTAGGCAGGTCTGATACTTGAGCCGTTCCTTGAGAGTTTAGCAAGTGACCATGTTGTAAAAGTTTGCAGGTGTGGGTCTGTCTAGGGCAGCCCTGCGGCTAGCCGACACACCTCATTTAGAGCAGTTTTGATTCTTTGTAGTGCAGTACTGTCAGCTGCACCATAGACCATGATTCCATAGTCTATAAGGGTAGAATTGATGATGAGATAGCAAGGTAGAGGGCTTGGGAAGGCAGCTCTTGTGATAGAGCATGCCAATTTATGAGTTAACTGCAGTACATAGGAGGTGAATGTGACTATGGAAGGTGAGGGTGGAGTCAAGGGTGATTCCCAGATACTTGAAAGCATTCACTTGCTCAAGGGGTTGGTGGAGGCTGGTTTGGATGTAGAGTGGAGTCTCTCTATGCTTGCTCTGGGGGTGGGCAAACAACATTACCATAGTTTTTTGATTTAATATGAGCTTGTGGTCAACAAGCCAGGATTCAACTGCTGAGAAGGAATTCTGGAGGACAGTTGAAGGGGGCAGGTCAGAATGAGCGAGTAGAGTACTGTATTAAGTGATTTGAGGATTTTCTCCGGTATGACTTAGGGAGGAGTTGAGAAAAGACTGAAAAGAATTGGTCCAAGATGGAACCCTCACGGTACACAAAAGCAGACAGGGATTGAGTTTGAGAGTGTGTTACAAATTTTAACCCTCTGAGTGCGGTTGGATAGGTAATCTTTAAACCAGGCTATGACATCTTGGGAAAGGCCCAGGTGGAGAGGCAGTTAGCAGAAGGGGTGGACTGACGGTGTCAAAAGCCTTTGACAGGTCAAAGAAGACGAACCAACCAGGCAACCCATTGTCAAGGGTGTCATGTACAAGCCAGTATAATCCAGGAGGGCTGTGGATGTGCTTATAACTCTGCTGAAAACCATGCTGCTTTTTAGTGAGGAGGTCATATTTAGCAGAAGTCAGTGAGTTGGTCTGAGACAACTCTTTTAAGGGCCTTGAGAGGGGAGGAGGATTTATATAGGTGGTAGTTCCCAGGAGGAGACAGTCACCGCTCTTGTGGATGGGCATAATGATAGTGGTTTTCAGATGGAGGGAATGTACTAAGACAGAGAGATCGATTGAGTAAGCAGGTGAGTGTGGAGGGCCATGTCAAGTATCAGGCATAGCAGTTTGAGGTCCAGAGAGTCGTTGCTATGACAGGAGCCATTTAGGGCTTTAAGAAGGTATGGTCTGGCTTGTAGGGAGTGAGGGCTCTGAAGTGGAAAGGGGTTGAGGGAGCTGGGGGCTGGGGTGGCTCCATGGGGTCGAAGAAGGTGGTGTCAGGACGCACTAAGATCCGAGAAGGAGGAGTTAAGTTCATCAGCGATGAGTTTAGGGTCAGTGGTTATGGAGCCATTGATGTTTATCTGTGTTGAGGGGTAGTGTATTTACGGTGTGACCTTCATATTGTCCAGAACCTGTGACTGGAGCCCCACATAGCCGAAGGGAGGTTTTGAAGTAGATTTGGCTTTGCATATGGCTCAAGTGCATTTTTTCGCATGGTCCAGTAGCATTGCCTGTCAGCAGGTTTTCAGGAGTCAATGGCTTTTCACCAGAGGTCATCTCTAAGCTGCAATGTATTTAGTAGAGTTGTGATAACCAGGATGTGTTGGGGCCCTTGTATGTACATTTGGGAGGGGGGTATAAGTGTCACAGGCATGGTGAAACGAATGTATGAAATAGTTGAGGGCTGTGTCAATGTCACTAGCAAGGGTGATAGGTGACCAGTCCCATTTGGAGAGGAAATCTTTAAAGGGACCCAACCTACCAGGTTTGAGGAGCCACTGGAGGACCATTTTGGGGCAATTTCACAGTTTTACATGGCCAGATGCATAGGATGGAGAGTGATCACTAAGGCCATTTGGGAGTATGGTGGTATTGGCTATTTTATGGGGTGATTGGAGTACAATGTCCAGCAGGGTGGGTCCAGCAGGGTGGCAGTGCCCATGGTGAGGTTAATGCACATGGAGTGAGTAACAAGCTGTGTAAGGTCATGCGGCTATGGCGTCTTTGTAAAGGGAGGCAGATTGGGAGAGCCAGTTCATGTTGAAATCCCCCAGAATAAATTGTTTGAACTTGGGGAAGAGAGAAGGTAGTCCAGTGTGGATTAGAACATGAGTTTCTGGTCTTGAGGGAGAATGGTCTCAGAGCTCTGAGGAAGCCACAAGAGTAGAGGCGATACTTAAAGAAGCAGTGTACCTTAACTGCTGTCTTTTTACTCTGTTGGATCCATGTCTGCAAGCCTAATAAAAAGACTGGTGATTGATTAATCCTGTTTTCTTTCTTTGATTATATGATCCAGTATGATTGGTGTGTTCTGCTGTTCTCTCTATTTGTTGCTTGCTTGCTTTTTTGCCCATTGGGCAACTCATCTAGCTACTAGTCGGACTGTTCAGACTCTCAAAAAAAATAATTTATTATAATTATTTTCTATATTTTATTTAAAAAACAAGAACAAACAACTTAAAAACTTGATGGTGGTGAGGATTGGGGACTGCATCTGGGAGTCAGGGAGTGGGCACTGGAGAGTTGTGAGGAGACTCAGAAGAGGAAGACTCAGGGCAAGTGAGTGAGTCAAGTGGCAGTTTTTTATTTTGGCAGCAGAGGGGTGAACTATGCTACCCATTACCACTCACAGCTAAGTTAGCCTTCCTGCTGTGTTTCCCAGACAAGTCAGCTCTCGTCTCCTACCTCTGCTCAGTAGGATTTATTATTTAGTCTACAAGCTTTGGCTCAGTGGACATTCCGTCATGTGGAATAATCCTTGAAGGAAAAAGTAAATAAATAATGTGTCATAGAGGGTTGAGCCAGGTCCTGAATCTCTGTGGGTAGCAGCGCCTGCAGTATCAGCCCTTATAGCCTGGTAGGTGCAAGTGTGTGAATTGTGAACTACTGTGTGTCTGTACAGTATGTGTGAAATAAAATCTGATAGCCAGCTACTAGTGCCACTTCATTTCATTTCATTCATTTCATTTTATTGGTTATACTGGAAGGCACGTGAGCATTGCTGCCGTTTATACTATGCGTTCAGTTACATACAACAATCATAAGACATGACATAGGCTTAAACATTTAACTAACAGTGAGGGTTAATAAAATGATACATAAATTTAGGATACTATAGACTAAAGGGCAAACCATGAACTAGTCTTGGTGAATTAATAAATACAAGGTGACACTGAACATTCAGTGAGGGTTTAACAATAATATAACAGTGGGAAACAAAAAATGTAAGTGCAATCTAAAAACTATCCTAGGTGGATTAACAATGCTACTGAGTGCTAGAAAGAGAGGGTAAGTGCCTGAGGTGGATAGCCAGAGAATGAAGGGGAAAAAAGTGCAGAATGGGAGCCAGATTAGGCTATGAGCAGGTGCAGGTGGGAGAGAAATGTCTCCTGATATTGTGTTTGAAGGCATTTGTGGAGGGACAGAGTTTTAGTTCTGGAGAGAGTTGAAGAGCTTGCGTCCCATAAAGAGAGTGTTTTCTGGCCTAAAGTGGTCTGGCAGAAAGGAACAGTGAAAGAAAGAGTGGAGGACAGTCTAGTGGTCCTGGTGGTGGCGGCTGCCTGGAAAAGAAGTGAAGCAATCAGTGAGCAGTCCATGGAAGAGTTTGAAGAAGAAGGTGGCCATCTTGCAGTTGAGGCGGGAGAGAGGGCCGACTTGTGAGCTTATAAAGGTCACAGTGGTGCACTTCTTGCATACTATCTGTGTGCCTTAGCCACGAACAAGTCAGTCAGCTCTGATCTTTTCCTTCCTGTGCTCCATGAAATAAATCTACAAGTTTTAACTCAGTGGGTGTTCTATCATGTGGAATAATCCTTGAAGGAAAAAGTAAATACTGTGTCATACAGAGTTAGACCAGGTCCCTGAATCTCTGTGGGTAGCAGGCTAGCAGCGCCCTGCAGCATCAGCCCTTATGGCCTAGGTGCAGTGTGTGAACTGTGAACTACTCTGTGTGTGTGAAATAAAATCGGACAGCCAGCCACCAGTCCCACTCCTTGCATATTATTCATCCAAATCTACCAAGGTTTAGCTAAGTGGGCAGGGTAGTCCGTCATGTGGAATAAATAATAATAATTAAAAAAAATAACTCTTGAAGGAAAAGTAAAGTAATATTGTGTCAGTGAGGGTCAGGACAGGTCCCCAAATTTCTGTAGGGAGCATCGGCTCGCAGCATCAGCCCTTATAGCCTAGTGCAGTGTTTGAACTACTGTGTGTGTGTGTGCGTGTGTGTGTATGTATGTGTGCAAAATAAAATCAGATAGCCAGCCACCAGTGCCACTTCTTGCATACTGTCTGTGTGCCCCCAACAAGTCAGTCAGCTCTCACCTCTTCATTCCTGTGCTCCGTGGGTTAAATCTAAAAGTTTTTGCTTAGTGGGCAGTGCAGTCTGGCACGTGGAATAAATAATAAAAAAGATGAATAAATAACATAATCCTCAAGGAACAGTAAAATAATACTGTGTCATAGAGTTAGACCAGGTCCCCGAATCTCTGTGGGTGGCAGCGGCTGCAGCATCAGCCCTTATAGCCTAGGTGCAGTGAGTGAACTTCTGTCTGTGTGTGTGTGTAAAAATTTTCTGACAGCCAGCCACCAGTGCCACTTCTTGCATACTGTCTGTGTCCCCCCAATAAGTCAGTCAGCTCTCATCTCTTCCCCCTGTGCTCCGTGGGGTAAATTGACAAGCTCTTAGCTCAGTGGGCAGGGCATTCAATCACATCACGTGGATAAAAAAAAACAATCCTTGAAGGAAAAGTACTGTGTCAGAGGATCAGGCCAGGTCCCTGAATCTCTGTGGGTAGCAGCAGCTGCAGCATTAGCCCTTATAGCCTAGGTACAGTGTGTGAACTACTGTATGTGTGTGTGATATAAAATCTGACAGCCATCCACCAGTGCCACTTCTTTCATACTTTGTGTAACCCTCCCGCCTCTACAAGTCAGTCAGCTCTGATCCCTCCTTGTGCTCTGTTGGGTGAATCTACAAGTTTTGGTTTAGTGGGCATTCTGTCATGGAATAAATAATATTAAAATAAATAATCCTTGAGCGAAAGGAAAGTACTGTGTCAGAGAAGGTTAGGCCAGGATCCCTGAATCTCTGGTGGCAGCAGCAGCACCAGTCCTTGTAGCCTAGGTCCAGTGTGTGTATGTGTAAACTACTGTATGTATGCATGTGAGAGACCTGTGTGTGAATTTATCTGACAGCCACCACCACTTGCTTTTGACCCTGAACAAGTGACAGACTGGCATTATGAGTACTCCAAAAAATAGTAAAAGTAAAATCCAGGGGCAAAGGAAGTAAATGTAAAAGTTTATTCAAGAGCTCAGAAGAAGTGGCCCAAAAATAAAGTAAAAGCACTACAGTCTATTGAAGGGCTGAGCTAAATGCTACTACTATCATGTGCAGGCTAACTCTCAAAATACTGATAACTTGGCAAGGTGTGTGGACTGTCTATGTTAGAAGGGCTCAGTAGTACAGCAAACAAAGTTTCAGAAGAGTAGCAAGTCGTTTGAGAAAAGTACAAAAACAAAGAGAATTCCAATTGTACATAAAGTTAAAGCAGTTATGGGTACAGCTCAGAGTGGAGTTGCTCGATCTGCAACACATGCTTATTAAATAACTCAATCTATGACTGCAAGTGTTAGCTCTTCTGAATCTGGTGATGATAGTGATGACCATGGTCATGGTGAGACTGATGATGAGCTTGTGACATTACTTTTAGCTATGTCTCATTTAGGTTCTGACAATAACAATGTGGATAAAGATAAAGAAAGTAGAAACATAGAAACTGATGGCAGATAAGGACACTTGGCCCACCCAGTCTGCCCATTTCCTACCTAATGGATAAGCTGCAGATCTTAGTTAACCAGCAGCCTACTTCTTCCTACCCCACCCCTATAATTGCCTTATGACTGTCCCATGCATGCTTGAATTCCACCACTGTTTTTGACTCCACAACCTCCTCCGGAGGCCATTCCATGCATCCACAACCCTCTCTGTGAAAAAATACTTCCTTAAATTACTTCTGAGCCACCCCCTCTATCTTCAAATTGTGCCCTTGTTCTTGCTCACCTCTTTTTTGAAAGATGATACCCTCTTGGACTTTGTTGATTCCTTGAGGTACTTGAAAGTTTCTATCATGTCACCCCACTCCTCCTTTCCTCGAGGCTATACATATTAAGCTCCTTTAGTCTCTCTTCATATGTCTTCCAGTGCAGACTCTGCATCATTTTAGTTGCCCTCCTCTGGACAGCTTCCATCCTGTCTATGTCTTTGCGGAGATTTGGTCTCCAGAACTGCACACAGTACTCAGATGGGGTCTCACCAGCTGTCTGTACAGAGGATAATAACTTCCTGTTTTCTTCTGGTGATGCCTCTCTCTATGCATCCCAGTATCCCCCAGCCCTCCTTGCTGCCCTCTCACATTGCTTGCCCACCTTTAGGTCATCTGATATGACTACCCCCAGGTCCCTTTCCATTTTGTTATTGTTAGTATCTCACCCCCATTGTGTACTCTTCCCTGGGTTTTGTTTCCCAGGTGCATTACCTGCACTTCTTAGCATTGAATCTAAGCTGCCATACATTTGACCATTCCTCTAACCTTGCCAAGTCCCTTCTCATCCTTTCCACTCCACCTTGTGCATCAACTCTGTTGCAGATCTTTGTGTCATCTGCAAAGAGACATACTTTTCCTTCCAGTCCCTCTGCAATGTCGCTTATAAAGACATTGAAGAGGACCAGTCTAATACTGAACCCTGCTGTACCCACTAGTAACCCCCCTTTCTTCAGAGTGGACTCCATTTACTATTACTCTCTGTGTCCTATTCTCCAGCCAATTCTTTACCCAGGCTGTCATCTTGGGACCCCTCCCAGGCTGGCTAACTTGTATATTAATCTTTGTGTGGGACTGTGTCAAATGCCTTGCTAAAGTCTAGGTAGGCCATGTCCACAGCCCCTCCCTGATCTACTACTTTGGTCACCCAGTCAAAGAAATCTGTCAGATTCAGTCTGGCATGACCTTCCACTGTGAATCCATGCTGCCTTGGGTCCTGCGCCCTCTGGCCTCTAGATACTCGACAATTCTTTCCTTCAGAAGTGATTCCATCATTTTTCTATCACTGAGGTTAAACTAACAGGTCTGTAGTTTCCTGCTTCTGCCTTGCTCCCACTTTTGTGACGAGAATCACATCTGCCCTCCTCCAGTCCTCGGGTACCACCCCATCCTCCCATGATTTGTTAAAGAGGGTAGTCAGTGGTGTCACTAGTTCTACCCTTAGTTCTTTAGAATTCTGGGATGAATCCCATCAGGCCCCATTGCTTTGTCCACCTTCAGTTTTAAGAGTTCTTTCAGAACCCTTTCTTCTGTAAATGGGCTGATATCAACTTCTGTATCCAGAGTGTTTCTATTGTTTGTTTTAGGTACCTCCCCTCTTCATTTGTAAATACTGAGCAAAACTATTTGTTTAGTATCTCTGCCTTTTCACAGTTACTATCTGCCTACTCTCTCCCCTTTATTAAGCCTAACTATCCCTCCCTTTGTCTTCCTTGCTCCCTGATGTACCTATAAAAGGTTTTATCCCCTTCTTAAGTGAGTTGGCTATCTTTTCTTTGGTTTGAGCCTTTGCTGTTCTGACTGCCTTCCCAGCTTCCTTTTGCTTTAATGGATACTGTTCTCTGTTCTGCTCCTTCTGTGATTCCTTGTACTTCCTGAATGCTTTCTTTTCTCTTGAACCTTCACTGCCACTTCCTTTGAGAACCATAGTGGTTTCTTACATTGTTTTATTTTATTTGCTTCACACAAAGCTTGTTACCTCTGTGATGGCAGTTTTATTATTCCCCATTGTTCTTCCACCTCCTTCCTGCCCATTTGCTAGTGCATTCCTTAGGCACTCACCCATTTTAACAAGTCACCCCTCCTTAAAGTCCAGTACTTTTGCCTTTGTATAGCTTGACTCTATTGCTGTGTTTATTGTGAACCATACTGTTCGATGGTCACTAGTTCCCAGATGGCTACACTCCTACATCTGTGATCCCTCTCCATCTCCATTTGAGAGAACCAGGTCTAAGATTGCTCTCTCTCAAATGGGTTCCAATACTAGTTGTCTAAGGCATGCCCCTGTAGGGCATCTAGAATAACCCACTCTTCAAGTGACTGCTGCAACTGCACTCCAGTTAACATCTGGCATATTCAGATCACCCATCAGCAATATCTCCCCTTTTTCTGCTATTCTAAGTGTACTTTCTATCATTTCCTTGTCCATTTCCTCCCCTGAGAGAGTGTGTATACAACCCTGTCCAGATTGTAGTGCCATTGCCTGTTTCCAAATTGACCCACAGTGCTTCTTCTCCTCCCTGTTTACCCTTTTGTTCTGTTGCTTTGATTCCTTCCCTTATGTAAAGAGCTACTCCTCCTCCTCTGTTACCCTCCCTGTCCCTCCTGTAGATAGTGTATCCTGGTATGTTACGTCCCAGTCATGGTTTTGTGTGTACCATGTTTCTGTGACTGCCACGATATCCAGATGTTCCTCCTCCATCAAGGCCACTAGTTCAGGAAGCATGTTACCCAGACTACGGGCATTGGTACTCATTGTTCTCCATTTTTGATGGCTTTACCTTCTGTTGCAGCATCCCCACTGACCTTTCTACCTCG
This sequence comes from Neoceratodus forsteri, assembly GCA_016271365.2. Classification (NCBI taxonomy): domain Eukaryota; kingdom Metazoa; phylum Chordata; order Ceratodontiformes; family Ceratodontidae; genus Neoceratodus; species Neoceratodus forsteri. The sequence continues at coordinate 1,089,319,211 of CM057459.1, forward strand.
GTCTTTTCTCATTTAGTACCCTGTTTTGTAGGAGAGGCTGGGATTTTCCTGCTGCTTATCAGTGCCTCCCCATGACTAGTTTAAAAGCTTGCCAATGAAGCATTTAAACCGATTGCTCAAAGACTTGTTCCCTTCCTGGACAGATGCAGACCATCCTGCCAGTATAGGCTGGTGTCCTCAGGTGGAACCCCAGTCCCCAATGAAGTCAAAGGGAAAAGAAAAGTCAGAGGCACAAGCCACACAAAGTGAAACAAAGTCTGACAGTAGTGATGATGGCAATGTGCTGCAGAGGGTTCTATGATTGTCTCATCTGATGCACCTGAATCCGTCACTGTATGTCTTCCCCACATAAATCCAGCCACTCAACTTCTGCTGATCTCATTACTAGACATAGACAGTCCACCTCTACTGTGTTTAGCATCATTCAGGAACTGAATGGATGGAAATGGAAAAAAATGAAAAGAGAGAACTAGTTGGAAGTTTGGTAGGGAAAGTAAAGAGCTAAACTAGGTGGCCAACCTAGGGTAGGCAGAAAAAAGAAGAAAAGCAAGAGAAAAGTGGTAGCAGTTGCTATGAAATGAGATAGAAAAGTGGTCCATCAGTTGTAGCTGATGGGTATAGCTAACTCTGCCACACACCTCCCTCCTTAAGGAAAAAATAGTTCTCAAAACTATTCTGTTTTTCAAGAACTCCTCTCAGTCATAAATATTCTACCAAAACAGTAGAAATAGGGGCTGGTTGAAACTTTTCTCAGCCACTATGAAAGCTTCATCAGGGTTCCTTAATTCAGCTATTTTAGTATTGTCTGCCATACCAAGTTACTGCAGTACAATATCTTTCAAACATTACTTCTGGGGCTGTTATGGTTCAGCACAGTACTCATCTGTGCTCTCAGAGGACTTCAGTCTGTAGTGACTTTCTATCCCCTAACTATTTCACTCTGGTTACTACAACTCAGACGTTTTATATGTAATATCAGGCATCCAACAATAGGCATCATTTCAACACTCATCACTTAACATCGTTTCAGAATCCATCACTTTTATTTATTTAATTTATTTAATTAGTATTTCAGAAGACCTTTGGCGTGAGCTCTTTACAAAGGTTCCACATCAGGGTGGACAATAAGACAATACACATATTCAGTGGTTACAGAGGCCTGATCATTGGGCATTAAAGTGATTAAATGACAATTAGACAAATAGGAGAAAAAACTGAACAGTTGTAATTGAATACTAAGCTATTTCTAATCAGTTGCCCTAGGTAGCACACCCTGGAAACCTCAAATCTGTTGATAGACTATGGCGTAACTGCATAGGGTTTAACGCTATTCCAGATGGTGAGAGGCTGGGTGACAGTGAAACAAGGGGACTGGGTTTGAACCAACTGCTGAGAGCAAGAGGTGGGGGATAGTGAAATGGGAGGCTGTGATGGGGAGAGCAGCTCCAGAGGGCTTTGTTGAATATGGTGTGTGTGTGTGGGGGTTGGGAGGCAGTACCAAGTGTGTTTAAAGAGGGCTGATAGCTTACTTAAGCCCTTAGCTAGGCTGGAATGGAGGCAGGGTTCTCTAGGTGGCCCTGCTGGGTGTTACCATGGGGTAGGCCTGTCTCTTGGTATTGTTTCAGCACCCATCACTAGGCATCTTTTCAGAACCCATCACTTGGCATAGTTTCAAAACCCTGTGCACCAGCTATCATACCTACATCGGTACATTAGAAAAAGGAAGCAATACACAGCAGTTTTATGCTGACTTTGAGCTTCCTCTATACACATCACTTGGTATTGTTTCCACTCAGGGGCCCAATCATAGGTTCCACCATACCTAGGTTCCTCATTTTATATCATACAGTATAGACATTTCTTTTGTTATACATTTGTAGTAATCATTTCATACATTTCATTTATCCATTTCTCTTTCATATATTTTCTGGTAGACAAGAAATCTTCTCATGCTGAATATCAACCAGCCAGCTCTTAACTCTCAAAACCTTTGGAGTTTCCTTTCAGCCCTTATTTGTAACATACCAGGGGTTTTCTTTCAACCCTTACACCATTCTGGTAGCCTCAACTGACTGTACTCAGCACCAGCACCAGCCTTAATACTATATTAATTTTAAACATTAACATGTTTCATACATTTCATACCATATCACAGGGGGTTAAAACATGGGAAAGTCCATTCAACCACCATGGTGTCTTCCTGTTGCTTGTAGTCTTCACCCCAGTATGCAAATGTCCTGAAACAGTCTTACCTGGGGCCTTCATCTCATTTTCCTCCCAGTAGCAGCAGCTTGGAAAAATGGGTAACAACAGGATTTCAAAGTGACTGGCAACAAAGGTTCCATTGAGGGTCCTCCTCCTCCTAGAACCCATGGATCCTGGTACTCTGCCTTGGCCATGAAATCCTCCAGTTGGGAACCCTCCATCAGCACCTGGCAGTGGTGCTGCACCTCTCTGCGGAGCTGGTTCACCTCCACATTCCATCGAACTCCAATCCAGGCAATAGCTCCTCTCAGTTCTCCTCACTTGGGCTCTGGGATGTCCCTTCCCCTTCAACAGATCCTTGACATCCACGAGATCCTGTAGGTATGTCATCCTGCTCTTTCCCCTATGTCTGGATACCAGGGCTGGTATCTAGGTACTGGTCCTCCACTTGTTTCTCTGGACAACCAGTACTATCCCACTTCTGACACAAAGTTTGTCAGGCGTGAGGGGATAAACTTCAGGCGAGGCAAATTTACACGTTTAAAACAAACCTTGGTGTGATATTTATTTTTCAAAAGTTTGAAAATAATAAATAAAAACAAAACAATTGAAGAAAATCACTACTTAACATCAGTAGTTTCTCACCCAATACAGTCTTGGATTCTAAAGCTCTTAAGACCCTCCTCATCTGCATTCAATAGCTTGTCTGCAGTAGCACCTCTCTCCTTCACTCTCTAGACTGAACTCTACAAGACTGAACTGTAGTGGCAGGTGTGGGTTGCAGAATTGCTCTCATCTATCATCCACCAGGTGATGAGACGCGTTTTCTGCAGGAAGTAGAAGACTTCATCATCGACATGGCATTTGAGTTGCCCAGGCTGATGGTCCTGGGTGACTTTAATGCCTGGGTCGATGAGGAACCTCACAGTTTGGACAACACTGCCTCCAATTAATGACATCTTTGGGCCTCACACAAGTGGTTACTTCTGCCACTCATAGGGGTGGTCACTCCTTGGACTTAGTCTTCCTCCTGGGGATTGAGGCCTTCGACTTGGGGTGGAACCAATCAGTTGCTCTGATCATTACCCTGTGGGGTTCAGTTTTGCACCCCCTTGTAGGCCTACCCCTGTGGAGATGGTCAGGTACCACTCTTTTGGATGTTAGCTCTGCAGGCCTAGAGTGGTGCTTGACCTATCAGAGTTTTCTGGAGTGAGCAATAATCCCAATGCCTTGGTGTTGGCCTATAACTGGGCCATTTTCTCAGCTCTGGATCTAATTGCTCCTGTCTGTGTTCATCCTCTCCCCTTTGTCTTGGTCTTCATGGTTTGATGGGACCTTGAGGGAGATGTGGTGACAAGGATGAAGATTAGAGCATTGTTGGTGGAGATCTGCCCTTAATGCGACCACCTTAGATTGATGGAACATTATCAACTCTATCATTCCACAATCTCCGTAAGAAGGCAGAGTTCTTGTCTGGGAGATTGCGGCTGCTCAGAACTGACCAGCTCAGCTTTTTGAACTGTCAACAGACTGTGCAACCCAGCCTGTCTGCAGGTTCGAAAGCTTTTTCACAAGTGGAGTGTGTTGAGCTTGCTCACTTCTTTACAGCTAAGATGGTCGACATCAGGGCGTACTCCAGCCTGCACCTCTATGGGAGAAACTGTAGACTGGCATCTGGCCACAGCCTCTAGACTCTCCTGGAATTCCTTTGACTGGCCTGAGTTCACTGATGTCATGAGGATTGTCCAGGGTTTGTGCTCTACATGCTGTAGTTTGGACCCGGCCCAACTTCCTGATAAAGGGTTGTCATGTTATTATTGGCCCAGTCCTGGCATGGATAGTCTGGCACTCCTTGGATATGGGTGAGTTTTCTAGCTCCTGAAGGAGGCGGTGGTGATGCCCACCCTAAGAAAGCTTCCTTGGACCCTGACTGCCATGCTAACTACAGACCAATCTCTAACCTTCCCTTTGTAGGGAAGGTTATTGAGAAAGTAATGGCCATACAGTTGGAGAACCATTTAACCATCCATGACATCTATGAACCACTCCAGTCTGGTTTGTGAAAGAGGCAAATGCCGAGACAGTGCTGGTTCGGGTGCTCAATGATCTCTGATGGCTAGAGATCAGAAGAGTTGCTCCATCTTGGTTCTTCTTGATCTCTCTTCAGCTTTTGACACTGTGGACCATGGGGTACTTCTCGAGTGCCTGGAGTTCATCTGTGGCCTGTCAGGTACAGTCCTCAGTTGGTTTAGATCTTTCCTCACAGACAGAACTCAGAGGGTGCTGGGGATTAATTCTTCCTGCCCAGTCTCTCTGTCATGTAGGGTTCTCCAGGGCTCGGTGTTGTCCCCATGTTGTTGCAGTGTATATGCTGCCCCTCAGAGATATTATGAAGAAGGTATGGGCTGAGGTTTCATTGCTGTGCAGATGATACCCAGTTCTACCTATCTTTGCACCTGACCAGGATAGAGCTGTCTTGGTATTTAATAGCTGCCTCACTGAAATCCAGTGCTAGATGAATTCAAGCTGTCTGAAGTTGAATTTGGAGAAGACAGAGGTAATGGTTGTGGATCCAGGTCGCAGGGTAGGGGGACAGGAGCTGGTTTACCCTCAGGTTTATTTTGGGGGTGTCCAGCTCCCTACCTCTGAACAGGTGTGGAACCTGGGGTGATTTTTGACAATGAGCTGACACTGCGTTTGCAGGTGTCGGCAGTTGTCAAATATCCTTATATCATCTTAGGAACATGTCATGGGATTAAGCACCTTGTTCTGCCCAGCAATCTGCTACATTGATCCATGCTTTGTGACCTCATGTCTTGATTATTGCAACTCTTTTATCTAGGGCTTCCTGGGTTGATATCTGCTGCCTGCAGCTGGTGCAGAACACTGCGCCCAGTTATTGATGGGTATGTCTCATGCCTGTCATATTTCTCCGTTCTTTGCCATCTGCACTGGCTGTCAATACAGTGATGGATCACCTTTAAAGTTGTTTTTGACTTACAAAGCCCTACATGGACAGGGCCTGGACTGCTTGAAAGAGCTTCTGGTCCCCTACTGCCCAAGCGATCTCTCTGCTCGGTGGATGAGGGGTTGCTAGAGATTCCAAGGATTTCTTTAAAATCTTCAGGAGCTCGTGCTTTTATGTATACTGCCCTACCCTCTGGAATTCTCTACCCGTTGGCTTCGTCAGTGTGCATCCGTGGAGAATTTAAAAGGCCTTAAAGACCTATTTATGGTCAAAATCTATCTTAATTGATTATTGGGATGTTATGAGCTCAGATTGATGTTTTATCTGTAATTATTGTAAGATGCCTTGAGTTTCAGAAAGGCACAACATAAACTTTATTTTTATTATTAGTAATTAGTAATCAGTGTCAGTGGCTCAGTAGATAGCACGCTTGCCTCTGAGGCTGGGAGATCAGAGTGCTGTGGGTTCCAGTTCCCATCTGGCACTTGGGTTAATATCCCAATACTGACACTGTAGTGCAGCATGAGAGGTGCTGCACTTCTGAGGTGCGTCTTTTGGATGAGACATTAAAGTGAGGTCCCATCTGCCTGGGATGGTGGTAGTTCAGGTGGATGATAAAGATCCCATGGCACTTATCAAAAGAGTAGGGGAATTTCCCAGGTGTCTGGCCAAATTTCCTTGTTTACTAAAAATACCACCAACAGCTTAATCTGGTTCAAATTCAATTGCTTACCATCTGTACCCCCCGTTCTCCCTGAAAAAGGAACTTCTAGGCCCAGTGGGCTTACCAGGTCAACAAAATTCAACAAAACAAACAACAAACAACTGAAGTAAACTCTGTGCAAAGGTTTTTATATCTTTTGGTAGGGTCACCTGACTGAGCCCTTACATGTCTGGACATGTTTCAAAACCAAGGGAGGATTGTGTCAGGGGATTTCCTTGTTCAGTTAAAGGTACAGTGTATATATCCACAGATATTGACTTTCTGTATCTCTGATCCACAGTGACTAAGCTCTTTTATACATAGAACCTTACACAGTAACAGGTTTATAGTGTGAATTTATGAAAATACCTTAAAGATTTCTTATAATTGCATTAATCATGACATTATTATTGTTTTATATGACTTCTGAATCCTTTTCTTTAAAAAGGCTTTACTAACTGTATTTATTCCTATTTAAAATAGCCTTCATGTTTATTTTTTACACAAATGCACTTATGCACTTTACACAACACTCTCCGGTGCTTAGCATCATTCCAGGGACTGGATGGATGGAAATGGAAAAAGAATGAAACGTGAGAACTAGTAGGAAGTTTAGTATGGAAAGTAAAGAGCTATGCTAGGTGGCCAACCTAGGCTAGGTGGGAAAAAGAAGAAAAGCAAAGAGAAAGTGGTAGCTGTTGCTAGAAATGAGATAAAAAGTGGTCCATCAGGCACAGCTGAGGGTGTAGCTTAACTCTGCCACAGACCACTTCAATCATTCAGTAAAAGCCCATGACATCCTTGCTGATATCCAGAAGAACAAATGTATTCCTCATCTCCAGCTTGTTCAGGATGTAGCAACAAGGTGGAATTCAACTACTTTATGATTGAATGCAACCTTGAACAAAAGGTAGCTATTGAGTACATCAAGTACAATGATATTGGGGGAGGCGTTGTATGCCATTCTACTCAATGGTCTCTGATGGAACAGTTGTGTCACATTCTGAAACCATTCATGAGTGCTACAAAGAGGGCAGTGCAGAAAATGCATCCCTTAGCCAAGTTATTCCACTCATTCTACTTCTCAAAAAGGTTGGGAAAATGAGGAACAACTTAGATATAAACCAATCTCTAGTCAATAATATGCTTACCAGACTTAGCAATGATGAGAAATTATCAGCCATGACACAGAGCAAGGAGTTTCTCTTAGTAACATTGCTAGATAAATTTTTCTGGAACAGACACCTTCTTGATGTGGCTTCTGAAGATATGAAGGAGTGGAACTATAGGCAACTTTTGATTGATGCAGTAGATGAGGTTTCATTAGGAGGATAAGGTAGCAGTACTACAATGACACCACATCAAACTCAAAAGACTGCTCCAAAAACAGTACAGAAGCAGACAATAAGGATGACATTTGGTGCCAGCTGAAAGACATTGAAATTTTACAAGGAGAAAATGCATGCTCAGTAGTAAACATGATAGATGCATATCTGTCTGAGTCCAGCGTTAGTATTAATGATAACCCTTTAGCTTACTGGCAACAGAAAAATCATGTTGGCCATAGCCGGCTACCCTGGCTTATAAGTATATTGGATATCTACCCTCCAGTGTCTGTTCTGAACTTTTATTTAGCTCTTCTTGGGATGTTGTGATCGATAAACAAACAAGATTAACACCAGACAATGCAGAGAAACTAAGGTTCTTGAATGTTAACTTGCCAAACCTTTCATTTTGGTGGTAATATATTAAACATCACCTCAGAGATGAATGGTTGCCTGCAAATGCAGATTTGAATAAAGTGACATAAACAGCCCACCCACCAATTCTAATGCACTTTACACACTGAACATGCTATAGCCCTGTCCCACAATTAGCATTAGCAAAATACTGTTTTGGAATAGAGATGCAGCTTGAGACTCCAGAGTGCACAGATTACAGGCCAGCACTACAGAGGCTTTTATCTAATTAATGTCTCCCCATGCCACATATCCTTCAGGAACTATGCCAACTCGAATCAGGCCCATTTTCTATATGGTGTCTCTCATACACTGACTGGTCCCCTGTCTACCGATCCCTGAATATGGAAGATGCCCTCCACTTTTGCAAAGTGAATTTGTGTCATAAGAAAAAGCATACTCCTTTTCTCACTTGTCATGTATGAGGTAAGCAAACCAGATGGTTACATAAGGACCTCCTCGCATCCCTCAAGGACAGGGACAAATGCTGGAAAAGTTCAAAATCGCTGGCCTCCAAGCTGACTTTCTCTCCTACAGGAACAGCAAACAAAGTGCAAAAACAAGTTAGGCATGCAAAATCCAATACTGTAAAGGCCTATTGGTAGATGCAGCTGGTGAGCCTAGGAAATTTTGGTCACATATAAAAACTTTCCTCAACTCTAAGCAAACACCCTCTGCCAGCGACATGATACCGAAAGGAATGCACTGTACTGACTCTTGCACAATTGCAAATGCATTCAACATTCACTTCTCAGGCGTCTCCAAATATACTACCGCTTCCCCCATAGACTTAAATTCTGAATGCCCCACCTTGAAGGATACACCAGTAGGGGCCACCATTCTACTTTAAAGCTATCTCTAAAAGGAAGTCCTCAAACTTCTCAATACCATATCAGACAGCACTGCTGTTGGGTCCCACTGCCTGGAACCAAAACTCTTAAAGCTGGCTGCCTCTTTCATTGTGGTACCACTATCCAAAATATTTACCATGTCCCTTGGTGAAGACGTTGTGCCTAATATGAAAATAGCCAGAGTTATGCCGTTTTTAAAAAGGTGACAAGAAGGATATAGCAAACTATAGGCCAATAGCAATACTGTCAGTATTAAATAAAGTCCTCGAGAAGCCTGTTGTAGCACAGGTAACTGAACACCTCTCAAGTATAATCTCCTCTCTACAAATCAACATGGTTTAAGAAAAGGCTACAGTACCCTAATTGTCTCGTTACAGCTAACCAATGACACGCTTAATGCCATGGATCAGGGCCTTCTAAAAGATGCAGTATTTATTGATCTAACAAAGGCTTTTGATCTAGTTGATCACCCTCCTGCTAGCTAACCTCCTATCCCTGGGTTTCTCAGCAAAATCTGTAAGCTGATTTCACGGTATCTATCCAATAGATTCAAGTTGTAAAATTCAACTGTGCAACCTCAGACAAACAGTCATTGATGTTGGTGTACCACAGGGATCTATCCTGGGACTCTTCTCTTCTCGATCTTTATTAATAACATAATGCAAAACACCTCCTCCTGCTCTTCTTTACTGTATGCCGATAACCTCATTCTGTATTCCAGCTCAGATAATGTTCTGACTCTCAATCATACATGGATTTCCTAAATGTTCAATCCTGGATCACCAGAAATAGGCTTGTTCTCAACATCAGCAAAACTCAGGCTATACTTTTTGGCTCATCTGCCAAGCTAAAAATAATCGAGATCTCTTCAGAATCTTATGTGCTGATGGTACCCCATTGGAGGTGATAAGCTTCTTTAAATTCCTGGGAGTCCTACTTGATGAATCCTTAGTTATCATCACCATAGTACCACCACGTGTAAGGCTGTCAATGCTAAACTGGGGTTAGTCTACAAAACTAGCCATGGTCTAACCCTTCTGCATGGTTGGCAATTGCCAAAGGTTTCCTACTCCCATCACTCACATACAGAGCTGTAATCTACAGCAATGCATCAAAGGCTTCCCATTACAGATGGGATACAACATAGTTCAGTTCAGTTCAGCTTTATTGCTCAGTGAATACACCATTACAATATACTAAAAACATCACAATTTCTAATAAATCATCACATATTTAAAACACAATACAAATATATAAAAGAGTTAAAGTGCTTTATCAATTTTTTTTTAAAAAGGAAAAAATAAAACACAAAAAGGAAAAATACTTAACAAGTTTTTTCTGTCTGACCTATGTTTTTCCTAACAGCTATAAAGCTGCTAGTTATAATACTTTTTCAATTTCCATCCCCAAATTAATTCTCAGAGTCAGGAGATGTTTTTCTTTGTACTTCATCACTTGATAAAAAATCTTGAGGCCATCTTGGCCTCCTTTAATGTATGGGGATGTAAAAGTATGAATAAAGGATCATATTTTGCATTTGCATATTTAATGAGAAAATCATTTAACAAATTAAACCACAAGGTTTTATACAAAGGACATTGTACCATAATATGATAAAGATTTTCTTCAAAGCCCTGTTACAATTACATAATACCGGACCTGAATTGGGGAAAGTTTTTATGGAAAATATATATTTAGAACAAATAATTCCCATCCTTGTCCAGGTAATCATTTTCCTATCTATTGGGGTCAAAGGAAGAATTAAATAGTTTTCTAAAAGTGCTTCAATCTTATTTTGTGCTAGCCAGCTAGCCTGGTGTTGGACTCTAAGAAGATCCATTTGTTTTCTTGAGAAGACCTGAGTATTCTCTTTTCACAGATTCTTAAATAAGGGAGATATTGTAATTGACTTCTCCCAATCTGACCAGAGATGAAACATAGCAACTCTTCCCAGGATACTCTGAATATTTTTGACCCCAAATGACCTAAAGTCTTGCTTATGCCAAGATATCTTTTCTTTCAGGCACAGTAAAGGCAAACAATTGACCTGCTGATTAATAATTTTAACCAATAACCCATGGAATGTATATCAATTATAGTGGTGATGGGAACTCTACCCAATTCAGCCCTAACTATGACATTGGATGTAGCTAATGGGACCTGTAGTAAAGATTTATAATAAAAAGAAAGTGAGTTTCCAACCATAAAAAACATTATTGTTCCAAACCTCTGCTCCATATGTGAGAACAAGTTGATCTTTGCTTCACCAGCAACTAATGCTGGTAAGACCCAATAGCCTGCATATTTCATGCTAAAGCGTAACAAAGCTTTAGCAATCAGTTTTGCCCTTATCACTTGTTCCCTCCAATGCTCTATCCAATTTCCATTTGATGCAAACTTCACCCCAGATATGTATAAGAAGTTACCCCTCTATAGGTTCATTATTTAAATAAAACCTTGATTTAATTCTTTGTCCCTGATGTGGGGCGGAGATCATAAACTTAGTTTTTTCATATTTATTGTTAGATCCAGATGTTACGTTTAATATAAAGTTGATTTATTTTATTTTGCAAACCTTGAATGGGATAAAGCAAAAAAATTAAATCATCTGCATGGCAAGACTATGAACTGACATATTCTTAATTTTAGGGAATCAAGACTAGATACATCCCTATAAGTCAAGAGATAGTCAATATACAAACTAAATAAAAGGAACCAAAAGGCATCCCTGTTTGACTCCTGAAGTTGTACTAAAATAATCATTAATATTACCCTTATTGTCATATCGAGCGGCCGAGTTGTATGTGAATATAACATATAGATTGGAACCAACAAATTTAAAGGTACTTGTCTGTCTATTAATATCTCCCATAATTTGACTCTATTAACAGAGTCAAATGCTGCAGAAAAATCAACAAATAAAGCATACAGCTTTATTCTACGAAATGACCTATATTTTCCTATCAGATGTGCAAGAATATAAATATTATCTATCATAGAAAAATCCTTGGAAACCTGCTTGAAACATAGATAAAGGGAGCTTATAGATGACCAATCTTATTTTAGCAAAGATTTTCCGCTAATATCAATGAGGCTAATTGGATGGCAATTAGATGAAGACTGAAACTGTCCTTTTTATGGATTAGTACTATTATATTTCTTGTCCAAGAAGGTGGTATGAATCTCTCTTTTAAACATATATTGAAAAGCGTTGTAAGAAAAACTACCCAATAATTCAAATACATTTATAAACTTCCCCGGTATCAAATCAGGCCCAGGCGCTTTATTATTTGGGAGGTTCACAATAGCATCTTTACCTCCCCAAAAATAAACACTAAGGTATATACCCCAGTGCTAAAATTGTCTAACACATCTCCCCACTATTAGGATGTTTATTAAGTAATGAATTATAGTATGTTATCCAAGATTATTTGGGAATATATATAGGTGGTCTTAGATTCTGATTAGTAGCCCTCTTAGATACTAGGACCCAGTAGAGCCTAATATCACCCTCCTTAATGGCTTGATATATTACTTCCCCTGTTTATAAGTAAACTCTTTTTGGGGAGCAAGAAGTTCTTTATACACACTCAAATTTTATTTAAATTTGAAATCACCCTCTTAGTTGGATTTTTTGGTCTGCCTAATAAGCCTTGCAAAATTCCTTTTCTCTCTCCTATAATGGCCATCAAACCATAATACTGGTTGAGGCTTAATAATATTAGTAGAATAAATCACTGTATTGATTTGTTGATACCCTAAATTCAATAGCTGACTAATCTGTTCACCTTAAGGTCAGTCTGTACTTTATGATATAAATGAATGAAAGTGGGGAGTAAATAAGATTTGAAACTCCATTCATGTTCTTATTATTCAACCTTAACCTCTTTTTCCCACAAATCTCAAGCTCTGCCATAGGCTTCTTTAAAGAAGAGATATTACTATCAGAATTCTTAAATCCAGCAAAATTGCTGCATTTTCACTTTCTGTTCTCATAACCACCTCCAATCTCTTAAAAATGATAACTAAGGGAGAGCATAAAATAAAATCAATCACCTTACCTACTGGAGAAAAAAGTACTTTCTCCATGTCGATCCTTCTAATCTCCATTAACAATCAAAAATTATTATCCATGATGAAAGTTCAAAAACGTCTCCTGCCTCATTAACAGTCATATCAGTCATATTTCTTTGTTCCAAATCTGACATATATAATAACTCTTGCAACAGTGATAAGTTGTCAAAGTTTGCTATCCTAGCATTAAAATCCTGCTAAAGAACAGTATCTACCGTGTTTGATTGTGTAATTAAATCTATTTCCACAGACAATTTGGACCAGAAATCATGTGTTGGGTGGGTGTGAAAGCTTGGTGGGATATATATATATATATATTTACAATCAGGACTATACATGAATCCCAATTTACAACTACCATAAGTATTTCAGGAGTGGGTGAGTAACTTTTATTACCCTTAATCCATCCCTAATTTTAATCATAGTAACCAGGCCTCCTTTATTTCTCCCATGCATTTTTCTTTGATTGCGGAACAAAATTAGATTCATAGCCATTCAAATAAGGGGTGTTAACACCCATGTCTCCTGAAAATAATGGCTTCATATCTAGAAATAAAGGTAACCCAGTGCTGGGTCTGCAAACATATTATAAAGTCTGATATGTTCCAATTAAGAACATTATAACTAAAATTACTTTCTAATCCCCAATCCTGCTCTAATAAGGTATCATTACTTTGAGTTTCTACTGAGTATAGTCAAGACTGAGCAGTTCTAGACTGTGCTCTTATATCCCACTCATTTAATTCTACCAAGTAAATACCCACCTCATCCAGTATATGTCTATTCTCAAAAATAATGCCAATAATTGTGCAGAACAAATAAGGCAATTTATCTGAGTACCCTCTTTACCCTTCCAAACTCTTTTCACCTGCACTAATTCTTCAGGAAGTATATGAGTTTTAATAATGGTTAAAAAATCATCCTCAAAGGGTAGATAAATTAGCCGCAGTTTCTCCCTCAATGTTTCTAACCCAAAATAGAAAGCATTGAAAATTCAGAGAAACTCAAACTCCCAATTCAATAATGCAAGAGAGGACTAAAATTTATCATATGTTAGCATTTTTCCTGTATTTACCCCATTATAAGTATTTTCCAGATTGTTGTCCAAGTAACTTGCATTGATAACAACAATTCCAACAAATTTACCAGGACTTATATAGCCCAAACTTGTTTTGCCATGTCCTTATTAGGAAGCATAAAATAAACTGAATTGGAAGCATTGGATGTATCCCTAGTTACCATAATCGTGCATCTGCAACAACTGGTAACCCCAGTTCAGCTCTTAACATATGTACTATCATGTTAGTCAGTGATACATTAGTTTCATAATCTTTGAAATACATCTCATCTATTTTAAAGACTACTTCTTGCCTGTGCATATTAGATTATATGCTTCAGAATCATTCCCATCAAGATTACTACCCTCCATAACTAATAATGGGTTTAAACAAGGGTCTTTATTAGACTTATTTCCCTTAATTGAGTTCTCTGTGGAGTTTGTCCTTTGTTCAGCAATGAGATTACCCATCCCTTTCCCTGTTCTTTTGTGGGTATCAATTCCTCAACTATAGACTTATTTTTACTTCAGAATTCTTTCTTTGCAATGTATAATAATTTCCTTTGTCTGTCTGTATCTCTCCTACAGTAATATAGCTTTTAATCTCTACCTTATTTAATGATTCCATTTTAATATTTTCATCATTAATTTTTGTTTTATGGTTCTGTTTTCTTGGTTTATTGATCTTAGTAAGTCCATCAACTTTAATCTCCTTTTCCCCCTTTTTTCTTGTTTAATCCCTCCCTCTTTTTGCCCTTTTGCCTTTTGGGGCTCAGAAATATTTAAGGAAGGGAATGACAAATTATGCTTTGGTTTATAAACTTCTTTTCCTCAGATAACTGTGACATTTGTTGTTCAAGTGAGGCAAATCTCACTGCACAAAAGCGTGAGAGGTTTTCCAGTGTTGTTCTAATACCATTGTATGCCTCAATAAAACAACCTTAGACATCACCGGATGAGCAAGGGTCTTAATAGTATTTAATATGGTGTCAGGACATTGAACAAAAACATCTTGATCTAACTGAATGTTCTGGACCTCTCTATCCATTGTTTTGAATAGCTCATCCGGAATTGCATGCAACAGTTCTATAGGGTCCATTATAGAACTCCCAGCCTCACTTGTTATCTCCAATGGACTAAATAAGTTCATGCCAGAGGAAAACATGAAATGCCATCATCCTATTTACATGGTCCCCTTGATTTACCACATCATTTTGATGACTGGATTCTACCTCCCTACCCAATCATCATAAATAGAGACCCTTGGGTAATCCATTGTATTGCTTGTCTCCCCATGGGCGTGCTAGCTTGACCACATACACAATGTAAAAAATGTGAACTGTTCATTTTATAGATTCCTGAGATTTATTAAGAGATTTATTAAGGGTTTTTTTTATTTTTAAATCAGTAATTTTTCCTTGACAAACTGATTTTGAACAGATAAATGAGCATCTGGTGACTTCCAGTTCAGAAGTTGTAAGTCTACTATCAATAGAAATTAGTTGTTTTCCCCACATTTCCTTTGAATTCTTTCACTTTCCCTATAATGATTCTCCAATAATTTTACCATAGTATCTTGATTTATGTTATTCGAACTATCCAGGGCCATCTTATCCTGATTCTTATCAATCTTTTTACAAAATTTTGCTTTCTCAATTAAGCTCTGGATTATATCCACATGAATCTAATCCAGAGTCATCAGAAAATTGCTCCTTTAAAAGGGAGGGTAAGTGGGATACTGGAATGATTCCTATCGATTCCTTAGAGGGTGAAGCATAATGACCAGTTCTGAGTATATACACAGGAATTACCTTTTGTGCTCTTATTAACATTTGGAAATTGTTTCCTTTGTTCTTTCCTTGGTAGTCTTATTCACCACCTTACCACTATGAGTATACATGGTGTTTATTAAGGTAATTAACAATCAGGATCAGACAAAAAAAGTATCTCACTCTGATTAATAATTTAGTCTAACGTTCAGTCAATTTAAGGTGTCTTTGAGCTCTATATCTTCCTAGAAAATCTACACAGGTTTAAGATGTAAAGGAAATATGTAGTATATAATATGTAATATGTAATAAACATAAATATGTATATCAGACTCAAATTCTGGCTCAAACTCAAACTCAAATGTTAGGGAATAACAAGTTTATATGAACTGGTTTGCTTCAATTTCACATTACCGGCTAGTATTCAAGATTTGCTAGACTCCACCCATTTAAACCAGTGCCTAGCCAACAAGCGACCAAGGACTAAAAAAATAAATTTATCTTAGCAGTTTTTGAAGACAGAAGAAGCTCGATTCACATAAGCTGTTCAAAAGCTGCATGCACTTATCCAAAACCTCTCCTCTCAATGCTCCAGCAAGAAAAAGCAGGAATGGATATCCTTAAATCTCCTTAAAATGTTTTTTTCAATTTTTATCAATAACAATATCTCTTCACAAATGCAGATCTTTAACTCTAAACTCCATAATAAGGGTTCATCGAAGGACTCTTCTGAGCACTCCACCACTGCTATAGCCTCTGCGAGTATTAAAAGATGCAACAGAAAACTGGGGACCCTGAAAACAATAACACAAAAATGCCTTTAAAACACTTTTTAAAAGAGATCTTATGATATCATATAAAATACCTCAAATACCTAAAAGTAACAATCTTTTCAAAACATCGCCTTAATAGAAAGGTCCCCAATAAAGAAACTAATATAACATTAATTTAAAATTTAACATACTTCACCATCCTGCCACAAAAAAGTCAGCGTGTAGTGAATCCCACAAATACAGCTTTTCTTGGACTTTTCTGGACTCGGGGAAAGAAGTGACAGATCGGCAATATGTCTCTGCCAGCAGCAAATTTTAAATCACGAGTACCAACACTAAAAGAAAAGGAAAAGATAGAGATAGGAAGGGAATGAGTTAAACAGATCTCCAACACAACTCAAAATAACCATAGAAAACACAAATTCAATAAAAATTTAGAATCCAGTACCTTGCACAATTAAAGTGGGAAACTCTTCTCCAAACCGCGTTTAAAGCAGAACTTTAAAAACATGAAACAACGCTCGGCAGGTATGCTCTTCTCAAGAGGCAAACCCTCCTTGACTACTCTCCATACAACTCCACACATGTGCCTTAAATCCTCTGACACACACGTGAGGTGGACTGCCAATCCTTTTTACTATACGCAAGTGGCATGAAAATACAAACACAAAAAAAATATAAAAACAAGAACAAAAAATAAATTAATGAGTAAATGAATAAAATAAAACAACAAAAGAAAACAAACTAGATCATCCCCCTCAGTCCCACAAAAAGTCTTTTACACAAATTTTGAGCACAGCTCTCTAACTCTCTCTCACTTCTCCATACAGAAGTCTGTTCTCGAAATTTTCAGGCTTCTCTCTCTTTTCTCTCAGGGAAAATCTGCTCTAGGTTTCACAACAGATTCGATCCGCTCTCTCTATTCTTGATTCTCCGATCGTACCCAGTGATCAGACAGTAAACCGAGAAAGTATGGCTCCTCAAGCTTCAGGCCTTTTCAAAGCCCCCCCTTTTCTCCCGTTATCCAGCTACCAGAATCGTCCTCCTTTCATAAATTAAATATAGACTTAAAGCATGTCCTGCTCTGAGGCTTCTCCTCAGCACCCACAGCATGCAGTCTCCTCTCTCTACCTTACATATCAGGAGTGGGAGGTTCCTTTATAGGTCATCATGCAGTACTGTGAAGGGGTTGTGCATGTGTTTTAGCAGGGATGTCTAGGCACTCTGCAACTAACTCCTCACCGTGGATCTTCGGATACAACATACAATAATATATGTCATTATGCCTCTGCATCCTGTAGGCTAAAACATCACTGCCTGCTATACACAGACCTAAACTTGCTTTCTTCAATGGTCCACTGGCTCCTCTCTCTTGGGACTGTTCTGGACAGTATACTGAGGTCCAACATGCCTGGCTCCCTCACCTCTGCACTAACCCCTCAGTCTACCTCCTCGGCCTCAATCTGCTGACCTTTCCTTGCTCCACATTCCCAGATGTAAAACATCAAAGGTAAATCAGGATTTTCACATGTAGCCCCAGTTACTGGAACTAGCTGCCCTCGATGTACACCTGGCCCCTAGTCATGCCACATTTAAAAGAGGCACTCCCTCCTTGCTGGGCATGCTCAGTGCACCTGTTTCAACCCACCCTAGTTCATAGCTCCCTGCGCTATGCTGCTCCATTGTTTCCTCTTGTGTTAATGTCACCCTGTTTCTACCTGCTTCCCTCCACCTGTCCACCTGCCTCCTTTCCCCATCCCCCTCTCTCTCTCCATGCTATATCCTACAGTTCCAACGTCCCTGCCCATCCTCTCTCTCCTTTAGAACATATTATGTAGCTAGTTGACTGTATGACATAGTCAATGCTCAAACTTTATTCTTTGGCACTTCTTCACTTTAAATTGTCTACTACTCCAACTGTAATCATGGGCACTTACCATATGTTTGTGATGTATAATATCCTTATGGTGCCTTGGTACTGCAATTGTTAAACTTATCCATTTCTCCTGAATTTCCTATATGTGATATGTTGTATATTCTGACAGTGTGTTTGCCTTGTACCCGTACCTTACTATGTTGTGACCTCCCAGGCCGTGCCTGAAAATTGTCACTTTTGTGTCTAGTGCACTCACCGGTTATCAAAAACTGAATAAATAAATAATTAATTACTCTGACAATATTTAAACTGCCTATTTAGACCTTAAGGCACCCTGATGTATCTACAGTAGCCTGTTGCAGGTTAAAAGCCACCACTAGATCTTTTGGTCCTGTATGTGTATACAGTATAAGGACTCCAGCTGGCTCATCTGGTAAAGCTTTGATTTCTAGCTCACCTAGTGGAAAACCTGGCTACAGAGGATTTTGTATTTGATTCCATTCTTTGCATTTTATGTTTGCTTGCACTCATGTGCAAGAAACATAGTGTGATGATCAAAATGCAGTGCCATACATTTGAAGGAGGCACAGCTTGAGTGAGCAGTGCTCCCCTCCCCACACCTGCCATGCATATTGTGTGCTCATATGCTCTCCCCATGCACTCACTGTATGGCTGGACGGGGTGCCCAATCCCCTGTCAGCTCCAGGCCTCCCCAAAACACCAGTGCTCTCTGCTGCCACGCTGGGGAGTCCACCCCAGCTGGCAAAAATTGTTATTGCAGATGGGGATGCCCAATCCCCCATCGGCTCTAGACCCCAAAAGAGCCTTCCAGCTGCCATGCTGGGATCCCACCCAGTGTGGCAAACATCCTCGTCGTCTTGGAAAAAAACTGTAAACAAGAAAAGCGGTCCCTTGTAGTCTCCCTGCCCCACCCACCCACCCACTGCACCTGTCTCCTCACACACCCCATTACCTCAGATTCTGGGCGTGACAATCTTGATTGGACGGGAACATGTTTGCACTCTTAAAGCTGACCGCAAAACTGATGAAATGCAGATAAGCTGTATAATGTAACAAATAGGGTTTTTCAACTTTGATGCATATCTCAGGCATTTTTAATTTTAGTGCCAAATTTTCAACATGGGGTTTTGGGACCCTCCTCATGAATTCTTGAACTGTCATGGCATTAATCAGACCCGAAGGGTGTTTTGTGGTCACTGCACAAAATCACCTTTGGGACTGATTAAGGAAATGACAGTGCCTATTCATAAGGTGGGCTCTCAAAAGTCTATGTTGATAATTTAGTAAAAAATCTCAACAATTACTGTTTTATGAGTGTGCATTACAGTTCCTATGCACGCTCATTAGTTCATGATTTTTAATATTTGCACTATGAATTTTCAACACTGCCATTTTACCACACCTCCATATGAGCAGTACAGCTGTCATTTTACATCTCACCCAAATGTGTTTCATTACATATAGCGCACAATAAAGCAGTCGGTGTATTGAAATCAATGTTTGGGACACATAAGAAAATCACAGTGACACTGTTCATGAGCAGAGGTCTTAAAATGGCTATGTTGAAAATTTGGTGAAAAAATTCCTAAAATTACTTTTTACGAGTGTGCGTTGTGCAGTTCCTCACGCTCATAAGTTCACAAATTTTAATATTTGTACTCCAGATTTTCAACATTGCCATCTTACCACACCTCCTTATGAGCAGTACAGCTGTCGTCTTTCACACATTGCCTAAAATGTGTTTCCATGCATGTAGTGCACAATGGTGCAGTCGGTGTGCACAACCAATGTTTGGACAGGTTAAGAAAAATCACAGTGACACTGTGCAAACAGAAGAGGTCCTAAAATGGCTATGTTGAAAATTTGGTGAAAAAATTCCCAAAATTACTGTTTTAGGAGTGCCGTTAGCAGTTCCTCACACACTTGCAAGTTTGCAAATTTTAATATTTGCACCCAGATTTTCAACATTGCCATTTTACCACTTCCTTATGAGCAGTACAGCTATCATCTTCACATGTTGCGTAAATGTGTTTCCGCATGTAGTGTACAATGACGCAGTGGTGTGCAAAATCAATGTTTGGGACACATTAAGAAAATCACAGTGACACTGTTCGTGAGCAGAGGTCTTAAAATGGCTATGTTGAAAATTTGGTGACAAAAGTCCATAAAATGACTGTGTTACGATAATGAGCATTGTGCAGTTTCCATGCACCTCGTAAGTTCATGAATTTGTAATATTTTCAGCCCAGATTTTCACCAGTGGCATTTTCCACACTTCCTTATGAACAATACAGCTGTCATTTTCACAACATGGCGAAATGTGTTTCACACTTTCAGCACTGAAATGTGTGGTCGCTGTGGGAAATCATTGTTTGGGACAGATAAAGAAAATCACAGTGACACTGTTCATGACGGAGGTCCCAAAATGCCTGTGTTGACAATCTGCTGTATAAAATCCCCAAAGTAATTACATTACGGTCGCATTGCACAGTTTCTATACTGCCTTCGTGACTGCACAAGTTTTTTATATTTTCACTACAGATTTTCAACGTTGCCATTTTTACACCTCCCACGTAACAGTACAGCTGTCATTTTTCACATCCTGTTCAGAATGTGTTTTGCACCCTTGGTGACAAATGCCATAGTCACTGTGCAAAAGCAGCTTTTGGCTAACAAACTAATATTGCCACTGTTCATGAGGTGGGAGTCACAAAAACCATATTGAAAATTTGTAGTGAAACACCAGCGAATGCCTGAGGCGTTAGGGGTTTCTAACCATAATGCCCCACCCTGTAGAGAATGACAAGCATCAGGGCTGTGACTTGGGATTGTCTCCTGCAATGCTCATACCATTCCGCCCCACCCACACCCTGCAGGCCACTGAGAGAGGCATTGAGGTGTGCCTTGGACTCTTTGGCCCCAAAGTTCACCCCATTCTCCTATACCACACCCATCACCATATTTCCTAATGAAATGGGGAACATAAGGCCAAAGACCCTATAGCACACCGTGACACTTGTCAGTGTCTGCAGGGTAGGTTGTGGTGAAATGGCATGGTCA
Source organism: Neoceratodus forsteri (assembly GCA_016271365.2). NCBI lineage: Eukaryota > Metazoa > Chordata > Ceratodontiformes > Ceratodontidae > Neoceratodus > Neoceratodus forsteri. Next base: position 1,089,340,307 of record CM057459.1, read on the forward strand.
TGGTGCCCGACGACTCAAAGGTACACCCTAATGCCTGTCACTATCTGCAGGGTGGTGGGTTGGCTTCAGTTCAATACTTCACTGCCATTCCTATTATACAGCTCTGTAACTCCTGCACTACCAATGTCAATGCCAGCAAGTAAACATTCGGCATTGACAAATGCTTGTTAACACTGCAGTACTGGTTAGTGCTCAGTAGGTACCAACAGAGCATTGCTGTCACAAAGCTTTTTCTCACATACTTTTGTTTGTTCTCACTATCTGTATATCACTGACACTTCCTTTTGTAACTTTTTGATAGATGTTGCATTTTCTTTATATAGGGATGTGCCATGTCCACCACCTACTAGCAAGAGTACCATGCTTTCACAGAAACTATGCAGTGGGGCCTATTGGCTGAGGCAGGGGGCTATGGTGGGGGTTGGGGGAGTGTTAACCTGTAGTACATGTGGGAGATTGTACTCCCACTGACTGTTAGTCCTTGGGAGGATGGAGGATGTCATTTTTTTCTTATTTGTGGTAGGATGGGGTGGAGCAATCCAGTAAGTAAACTGCAGGCATTTCTGTCTATGAAGTACTACCACACAGGACATATAAATTTTGGGACAGTGAGACTCTGCTCTCTAAAATTTTGCTGTATCAAACCAAATCAGAATTCACATTATTCATATTACTTGTTCCAGGTGAACATCAGGAACTGTGAGTGAATTCTAAAGCTCCATGGTTTACGGGAAAAAGCTGAAATTAAGCTGTGGGACAGCAGAGGCTGTGTGACAGTACATTGTAGCATAAATCCTGATTTATTTAACTTTTGTTAAACTTCTATTGAGCGAGTGTGTCTGAAGCTCTGGGTGTTGCCTAGCAACTGGGCAAGAAAGCAGGAAGTGGATGGAGAGCTGTAGTCCTCTGGTAACAAAGCGGACTACAAGGAGCAGCTTGAACTCAGTTTAATTTCACATTAATACCTACAAATCTAATACCTAATACCTTTTGCATCACCAATATACCTTTATATCTTTATCTTGAGTTCATTTTTGATATAAATGGGGTGAGTGGTCACATAGCGCATTGGGGTATGCCTTTGGGTCACCACCATAATGGTCACAACATTTCACCTCACTCTACCCTGCAGACACTGACAAGTGTCAAGATGTGCCTTTGGGTGTTTGGGCTTTACACTCACCTTATTCCATAAAGAAATATGCTGAAATGGGTGCAGTATAGCAGAATAGTGTGAACTCTGGGGCCAAAGAGTCCAAGGTGCACCGATGCCTGTCACTGGTTGCAGGGTGGGGGTGGTGGTGGAATGGCGTTATCATTACTGTCGACAATTCCAAGTCACACCCCTGAGGCTCTGTCAATCCCTACAGGGTAGGTCGGATCCACGACCCTACAGGGTATGGCGTTATGGTCGGAAACCCTAAGGCCCTGGTCATGTCTTGGTATTTTTACCTAAGTTTTCAACATGGGCTTTTGTGACCCTACCACATGAACAGTGACACTATCAGTTTGTTAGCCTAAAGGTGATTTTGCACAGTGACTGCACCATTTAGTGCCACAGGTGCAAAACACATTTCAACATGATGTGAAAAATGACAGCTGTACTGTTCATGAGGAGGTGAAAAAAAATGGTAATGTTGAAAATCTGGAGCGAAAATATAAAAAACTGGTGAAGTCATGAGTGTGCATAGAAACTGCACAACACACCCGTAATGCAATTATTTGGTGGATTTTTGCACCAGATTTTCAACACAGGCATTTTGGGACCTCTGCTCATGAACAGGGTTACTGTGATTTTCTTAATCTGTCCCAAACACTGATTTCCCACAGTGACTGCGCTATTCTGTGCTGGAAGTGCGAAAACACATTTCAGTCAGGATGTGAAAAATGACAGCTGTACTGTTCATAAGGATGTGTGGAAAAATGCCAATGTTGAAAACCTGGGTGAAAATATTACAAATCTGTGAAGTTATGAGGGGTGTGTAGAACTACACAATGCACGCTCATAACACAGTCATTTTATGGACATTTGTGACCAAATTTTCAACACAGGCATTTTGGGACCTCTGCTCATGAACAGTGTCACTATGAGTTTCTTAATCAGTCCTGAACACTGATTTCCCACAGCGACTGTGCTATTCTGCACCAGAAGTGCGAAAACACATTTCAGCAAGGATGTGAAAATGACAGCTGTACTGTTCATGAGGAGGTATGAAAAATGCAGTGCTGAAAATCTGGAGTGAAAATTCACAAATTTGCAAGTGTGTGTGAAACTGCACAATGCACGCCATAACACAGTCATTTTTGGATTGTTTTCACCAATTTGCAACATAGGTTTTTGAGAGCCCACCTCATGAACAGTGACACTGTTGTTTTGTTAATCAGTCCTGAAAGGTGATTCCACGCAGTGACTGCAAAATCACCTTTTGGGATTGAATAAACAAATGACAGTCACTGAATTCATGAGGAGGGTCCCAAGAACCCTATGTTGAAAATTTGTGCAGAAGTTCAAAAATGACTGAGATATGCACCAAAGTTGAAAAAAAAACTATTTATGCAATTATACAGCTACCGTCATTTCTTCAGTTTGCAGTCGGCTTTGAAGAGTGCAGACATGTTCTCGATCCACTGAAAATCATTGTGCTGGCCTCTGGAGGTAAGTATGGGGTGAAGGGTGTAGGGAGTGGGCTAAACAGAGGGTGGGCATGGGTTGGGGGCAAGAGAGGGACCATTTTCTTTTGTTACAGGATGATTTTAATTTTACATAGATGACTTGGGGCTTTTGCCATGCTGGGATGGGCTCCCAGCATGGCACTTGAAAAGTTGGGGGCAGTGGAGCCAGTGGTAGATTGGGCACCCCATTGGCCATACAGTGTTGGGGAGGACCATGAGGATGCTGGACTTATGCCACGCTGGGGTGGGCTCCCAGCAGAATGCACCTGGAAGTTTGTGTTTTTGGGGGATTGGGCACCTCCGTTGGACATACAGTGTGCTTGGGGGAGTGTGCATGAGCTGAGTGGGATTGGGCACCCCTAGGCACACAACAAATGGGGAGGGGCATGCATACAACCACCAGCCACAATCAGCGGTGGTGATGTGTGGGTCAATTTGCATACTGGTGGTGGCATCAATCAATCAATCAAATCTTTATTTATTCAGGCGAACATCATTGAGCAAGGCTCATTTACAAGATGGACCTGATAAGGTCAAGGTTCAATAGTTGGTACATAAACAGATACATCAAGGTACTTATATATGCATAACAGATACCATCAAAAACACTTATATATACAATAATCAAGGGAAAGAAGTTGATTAAGCATACAGGACAAGGTAGGTTATATAGAAAATTACACTAGAAAATAAAGTATATACATATCCCATTAGAGGAGTCAAGGCATACACGTAACATAATATAATACTAGGAGGTATGGGGAGTATTTAGGGATGGTGTAAGGGCCAGGAGTTAGTGGGAGAAGGTTTAGGTAGGTAGAGTTAAATGGAGCTGAGGTAACCATAATAAGGGTGGCTGTCTGGGAGGAGAACTGTGGAGAAAAATTATATCATATATGATGGTTGTCTGGAAGGGGAGGTTATGAAGTGACTAGACTAGATCTTGTGGTAGCAGTTGCATTTCTCTGCGAAGAAACCTGTGCAAAGCTGTTTAAAGGATGCTAGAGGTATAAGATTGGTCAGCTTTAGGGTCTTCTGTAGAGTATTCCATGCCATAGCTAGAGAATAGCTGATTGCAGACCTCCCATGCCGGTTGTTGACTTTAGGTATCTTGAGCATGATGAAGTTGTTGCTTCTTAGGGCATAGGAGCTAGCTGTGGCCTGTGTGAAGCAATCTAAAATATAATTTGCAAGTTTCTTAGACAATGCTCTGTAAATCCATAGTGCAGCATTTCTGTTCCTTCTGAGGTGTAGGAAGCCCATCCAACTGCAGCATAGAAGAGCAATGATGAGTGTTAGATGGAAGATCTGTTATGAACCTTATTGCTCTATGGTACAGGGTATACCAACTTGCTTAGATAGGAGATGGGGCAGTGACTATAAAGGAAGTCTGCATAGTCAACAACTGAAAGAAATGTGGCCTGGACTAATCTCATCTTTGAGTCTCTGGTTAAGAAGTGTTTTATTCTGAAGAATAGACCAAGCCTCTGGCGAAGTTTTTCAGCAGTTCTTCAATATGATGTGTGTAATCAAGCCTGCTATCAATCCACACTCCTAAATATTTAAATTTTTCTACATAGTCCAGGCTTTCTCAAGGATAGTGCATAGCTGGGGAGATTGCTTAGTGAGGAGGTGTTAGTATAGCTTTGATTGGAGAATATCATTGTTTTGTTTTCTTTGCATTTAAAAGAAGTTTTTCTCAAGTAGTTGATATTGCAACAAGGAGAATTCTGCTTGTAAAATTTCACGGCAACTGCAGGCGATGGGTTGCTGACATACAAAACAGTATCATCTGCAAAGAGGTGGACAGTGGCTTTGGTGAGATTTGAGTCAATATTATTAATGTAAATGACAAAAGGATAGGGCCCAGGATAGATCTTTGTGGAACTCCTCTTAGAAGTGGTTTAGTGGGGATAGATCACCTTCAGCTTTCACCTGCTGTGACCTATCCATAAGGTAACACTTGAACCATTTAAGGGAGGGTGGGTCTAAGCCTATGGAATGCAAGGAAGAGAGTAGCAGCTCATGGTCCTCTGCATCGAATGCCTTGCTTAGATCAAGAAATACAGCACAGACACTATTCTTTTATCTAATTCAGTTTGCCAGTCGTTTGTAACTTTGGCCAGTGCAGAGATAGTGCTATACCTGGCCCTAAACCCAGATTGAGCTGGATTCAAGAGATTAGCATCATCAAGATATTCTCTTAGCTGGATGCTCACTAGTTTCTCTAGCATCTTGGATAGCACTGGAAGAATGGATATGGGCCTGTAGTTGTTGAGGTCCATGGGTCCTCTGATTTTAGGAGGAAACACTTGGGCTGTTTTCCACACTGTAGGAATAGAACCAGAGGTTAAAGATAGATTAAAGAGATGTGTTAAGGGAACTGCAAGTGCATGAATTGCAATCTTTAGAAAGTAGGGTCAAGAGAGTCTGCCCTCGCGCTTTTTTAATATCCAATTGCCATAATAGATCCTCTACTTGCTTCAACAGTACAGGTTTGAATGAGAAGGAAGAATCAGCTCTCTGAGCACCAATGTACTGGGAGCTTAACTGTGCATGCAGCATTAGCTGGAGAGGTGTCAAAAGCAAAGCCAGCAGTTGTGAAGTGATTATTGAAAGCATCCAGAACTTCCATTTTGCCAGAGATAGAGCCTTTATTGTGGTGCAATTGAGTTGGTAGAGAGGTGCTAGAATCCTGCCCTATGATACCCTTGATGGTGCCCCAGAACCTAGCAGGATTGTGGTAGGAGGAGGAGTCAAGTTCAGCCATGTAAAGGCAGCCTTTGCATCCCTTACTTTCTTGGTGCAGCTATTTCTGGCTTTCCTAAATATCACCCAGTCATTTGGGTTCTTGGTTTTCTTGCCAATTTCCATAGTTTGTCTCTCTCCAGCAGTGCAGATTTGAGGTCAGCTGAAAACCAGCGGCAAGATTTGTTTTTGTTTGAACACTAGTGATTGGTGCATGGGTGTTAGGGCACTTAATATTATGCTGTTTAACACCTGATGTGCTTTTCCACAGAATGTGCAAGATAAAACTCTTGCCAGATTGGAAGTGAGCTAGATCATGGCGGTATCCCTCAATATTGAGGTTTTTGGATCTCCTCATTAGGAATTTTGCTGGGGTTGTTGATTTGCCAGAAGATCTTACTCCTGCAATGAGGCAGTGGTCACTTATGTCACTGAAAAGCACTCCAGTGTGTGTGAATAGGTGGGGTTTATTCACCAGCATGATGTCAAGTAGTGTGCTGTTGCTTCTATTCTTTAAGTTGATTCTTGATGGCTCATTTATCAGTTGTGTGAACCCATGTGTATCACAGAATGATACTAATGGCATGGCAGTATGCTAATTGCCTACACGTTACCACTGCTGATTGTACGGTCATTTACTTTCAGCTGTATGCCACTGCATCTGAAGTGTTGTCTTAGACAGCTGAGATATTCATTGGTGTGGTGGGGCCACAGCTGAAAAAACCCTCAGGGCATTGGGCGGTGTGGTGCCACACCTCTAAACATTGTATGGTAGCACTATGTTTCTTATACTTGCGTGCAAGCAAACATAAAAAGGAAGAACTAGAAGCTGTATTAAAACCAACCAAGCAACGAAGAAATGAAGAAAGACTAAAGGAGCTTAATATGTATACCCTTGAGGAAAGGAGGAGAGAAGACATGATATAAACTTTCCAAGTACCTCAAGGGAATCAACAAAGTCCAAGAGGGTGGTATCTTTCAGAAAAGAGATGTGCAAGAACAAGAGGCACAATTTGAAATAGAGGAAGGCTCAGAGGTAATGTGAGGAGTATTTTTCTGAGAGGGTTGTGGATGCATGGAACAGCCTCTCTGAGGAGGTCAGTGGAGTCAAGAACAGTGGAGAATTCAAGAATGCATGGGACAGACATAAGGCAGTCCTAGTGGGGGGTAGGAGGAAGTAAGCTGTTGGTTAATTAGGATCTGCAGCTTATCTGTTAGGTAGGAAAATGGGCAGACTAGGTGGGCCAAGCGGTCCTTATCTGCCATCAAAATTCTATGTTTCTATGTTTAACCAGCAAAGCTGACATAGCATGTATAAAAGAGGCGTGGTGGACAGGGAATGAGATGTGGGGAACAGAAATCAAGAGATATGAACTTTATCTTCTGGATAGAACAAATAAAAGAGGAGGAGAGGTGGTATCATATATATCAAACCTTATAAAGCAAAACCTATATCAGAAAAAATTAAAGACAGGATAGTAAAACTGAAACTATATGGACCAAAATACAAACCAAGAAGGACAAAACTATTGTTCTAGTCTATGCTATAGGTCACAAATAGTTGAAGTGAGATATCAGAGGAAATACTCAAAGAACTTGAAAAAGCATGCAAAATGGGCTGTGTAGTGTTTGTAGGAGATTTTAACTATAATTACATTAACTGGAAAAATGGAAGCTACAAATTGAGTAGTGTTGCTTTTTAAAACTGTGCAGCAACTAGACCTGAAACAACACATAACAACACCAACAAGAGGGATATATATTAGATAAAGCACTAAGTACAGATTATGTAAAATTACTAATTGTAAGATACATACACCACTTGGAAATAGTGATCATAATATTGTATCCTTCAGTCTTGAAGAATACATGCCAATGAATAAAGGATGCAGGAGATTTTCAACTTTACACAGCAAATCAAAAAATATCCAGGAAGATCTAGCTGAAATAAAATAGATGCAGGTTCTAAAAAATAAAAATGCTAATGAAATGTGGGATATTGTTAAAAAGCAGATCTTCCAAGTATGTGATAGGCATATAAAAGAAAATTACTGTAAAATAATATAATAGCAGAGGGTGAAACCGCAATGCTCACAAAGAGTCTAAAAATCTAATAAAGAAAAAACAAAAACTCTATAAGACATATCACAGGAATAAAACAGAACATTATTGGGAAACATATAAAAAGCATTAAAACAATGTAAACATAAAATAAGAAAAATAAGCAGAAGATGGAAATAGGACTAGCAAATAATGCAAACAAGGATAACATGAAAAGTTCTTATGAGTACGTCAATTCCTTAAGAAGCTCGAATGAATAGTGGGATATGCTCAATAATCTGAAATAATCAGCACATAGAAGACCCTAAGGAAATGGCTGATATTTTTAACATATTTTGGGACTGTTTTCTTAAAAATGATTCATACACAGGAGATATACCGATACACTACAACAATGGGTGAGATTTCTTTAGAGTGCATAAATAACAAAATTCAAGCACTGAAATGTTCACACTCATCAGGACAGATAACATATCTTTCAAAATGATGAAATTATTAGCACCAGAATTTGCAACTGCGCTAAGAAGACTGTACATGAGGGCATTATCAGAAAAGAAAATTACTGCTGATTGGCTATCAGCCATAGTTGTTCCAATTCATAAGAAGGAAGCAGAACAAGCTTTGTAAATTACAAACTTTAAGCCTCACCATCGTACCAGGAAAGATTATGGAATCTATACTAAAAGATGTGATAAATAAACATATAGTACAGAATGATTACACAGATACTCAGCAGCATGATTTTGCTGCAGGAAGAGTCGATGCATAACAAACCTTTTGTGTTTTATAAGGAAATATCAGCATCAATTGATGAGGGGTCATCTCGGATTACATTTTCTTGGACTCTGCGAAGGCATTTGATAAAGTACTGCACAGAGTCATAATTCAAAAACATAGATAAGCAGGTAGATTATAAAATTATTGATCGGATTTAAAGCTGTCTGAGTGGAAGAACTCGGAGGTTAATATAAATGGATATTTGTCTGATTTCACAGGGTGATGAGTGATGTGCCTCAGGGCTCAGTTCTGGGGCCCTTGCTATTTCAGATATTTATAGATGACATGGGTCAACAAACAAGAAGCTGGCTATGTAAATATGCAGATGACACAAAATAGCAAGGATAACAAATACACATGAAGCTACTGATACACTCCAAAATAAACTTAATAACATATCAAAATGGTCAAATGTATGGGGAATGAGTTTTAATGCTGAAAAGTGTTGTGTAATGCACTTGGGCATCACAAAAAGGAAAATACATATTTTCTGGATGGACTTCCCTAAGAAAAACAACGGAAGAAAAGATTTAGGCATAACAATAACAGGGAGCATGGCTTATGATACACACTGTAACACACAAATTAATAAGGCTAAAGACTACTTTGGTCCCCAAAGGAACTTAGAAGAAAAATGAAAGTGCGATAATGCCATTGTATAGCTCATATTTGAGACCACTTCTGGGCTATGGCAGCCAGGCATGGGACTATATTACTAAGGGTACAACAGACAGGTTGGAAAAATTCAGTGACAAGGAACTAAAATGATCTATTACATAAAGACATTTTCATATAATGAGCGTCTTCAAAAGCTAAACCTTATGTCTTTAGAAGGTAGAAGAATTAGATGTGACTTATTATTATTATTATTATGTTACGATATCATGCAGGACTGCACTTGTTAAATAAATTAAACCTTAAATTCAAACATGATAATCTAAGTACCAGGGGACACACTGTGCAGCTCAGGCCAAAAGAGTCGACACAAATAAGAGAAAAGCCTTTTTCACATAGAGAGCAATTAATCCATGGAACAGATTGCTGCTGGAGATAATAGTAAGGACAAAAAGCAGTTTACAAATAGACTTGAAACTTATATACAAGAAGGAAATAGTTTGTGTTATTATGGGTGAAAGGCAGGAGCTCACATGGGTATACAGCCTTCTTAGCTCCTTAACTCTTAGTATGAACCTTAGTTTATCTGAACATCTGTAAGCAAAGAGAAGGCACCATGTACTCCAAATAGTAAGTATGACTGACATGAGGAAACCACCACAGATGTTGCATGCATCACCATAGCTATGAAAGTGCATTGTCAGCTTGGTGAACTCAGTTTGTTTCATATAAAATTTTACAAGCTTTTCTCACTCTTCAACTCACAAAACAGCACCCCTCCACCCCCATTGTCATCTTTCTCATTGACTTTCCAGTTATCCACTACCTGCCCAGGACCACGATAGTGGTGGCCAGCCTACCATGTTGGTCATGTGTAGGACTACAGCAGGTGCCGGCACAATGTCAGACCAGGGCTTTTTCCTTCAGCTCCTGGATTTGCTCCCAAGGATGCCAGCATGCAATGATGCACACGTGTGCATGGTGGAGCACCTGTGTGCGATGGCTGCCCTTTCCCTCGTTGTAGTCCTGTTGTGTTGTCTTCTGGCCTCTGCCAGTAGTGGAACACCGTGTCTCCTCCCTCGAGGGAAGAGAACTGTCCCTGAAATGCTTAATCCTGCCTGCTGCAGCCAGCTCTGAATTGACTTGAGTCTGTGCCTGAACCTAGGTCTCCAGTGTAGCAGTGGTAGTGCTACCACTCCACTATGGTGAACCCAATTTAAATAACAACAACCAACATTTACTAATAAATTGAAAACCATAGGTGGTCCAGCATGATACTTACTGATTACAGAGAAAAACAAGGTAATGACAACATCAACAAACAACAAGCACTAAACATATCAAAAAAGCAGAAGCAACTGAAATCTCTACGAAGAGGTGATAGGCAGTATACAGTGTATCATGAATTCCTCCCTCCCAATACACACATCATTGCACCTTTCCAGGATGCTGTCTCTTGGTGGGGTCATTGACAGGTGAGTGGCTTACAAGATACTACAAAGAAATTAAAAGAGATTTGGTGACTAACATGAGAAAATAATGTAACCACTGCTTTGCAATGACCACCACCCTTCACAGAAACAGCCTCTCCCAGGGTATACCACCTGGTGCCCTGTACCCATTACTGCACTATTATCACATTTGTCTTCCACGTATATGCTAAGAGTTACAGTTCCATTTGTAGTTTACTTTCCAATGCTAAATATTTGCAGCAATATAGAGATGAACTATTGAGGTACTTACCTAAAGGCAAACGTTGAAATGTATGGGGCAGGTGATATATCCCTCCAAAATGTATCTGGTTCTAGCTCCTCTTGGTCCTCAGATTACTTTTCCTCTTCCTTTGACATGCTGCTATCACCTCTCCCTTAAAAAACCTTAACCCCATAGCCTCTCCAGCACCAATTTCATCTCTAACATGCCATATTCACCAATGTTTATAAACACTTCTTCCTCAACAGACTCCAGTTCTGATTCCGTTCTAGTCTGGTGTTTCCTCCAATTATAAGACAGAAACATTTTTGGTTTTGATTGTCGATATTGTTGTACTTTGTTGTGTTTGTTTTACTTTCCTTTTACTTATTAATCAGAGTTTAGTTTTTGATAGAGTTGACCACTTCATCCTCCTTGATGACAATGAATACTATGCTAGGTCTCTGGTACACCCTTCTCTCCTTCTTTCCACCTATATTTCCGACTGCCTCTTTTAGTCTGTTGGTAGCTTTTGCCTGTTTCATGGCCTTTCATCACATGTTCCTCGAAGCTCTGTTCTATGCCTTCTCCCATTGGCTTTCTACCTTACATGTTTGGCAGCCTCATGTCTTAATTTAACCAACATCGGGTATCATTTCTGTGCTGATAATATGCAGCCATATACTTCTTACAGCTCGTTTTCCAATCCAGCACTGTCCTTCCTCTCTGCCTGTCCTAATGAAATAAACTCCTAACAACATCTCAGTTTTCTTCAGCTAAATTTCTCCAATACTGAGGTGCAATTTTTTTGCAGAAAAGTACCATTCCTCCTATAATTCAAATGCCTCCATCCTTATCTTTGATGCTCCTTTCTTTTACCCCTGTCAAAACTCTAGGGGCATCCATAACCATGTCCTTACCTCTACTCTCCACATTACTACGGTGTTCAGATATTTTATTCTTTTTGTAACAATCTCTTCCAACCAGTAGAGGAGGTGGAGGTCACTATGTGTCCAGACTGTGACTGACAGACTGGTGCCAGGTCTCACTGTGTAGCTGGTGAAGTAGGTGCTTCTGTGAGTTGCTTTTGGGCCTGTGGTGGGCTCCAGAGGCCAGTGTGGGAATCAAGAAGGAAGGTATTAGCAACAACAAAATGGAAAGGGACCTGGGAATAGTGATATCAGATGACCTAAAGGTAAGCAAGCAATGTGAGAAGGCAGTAAGAATGGCTGGGGAGATACTGGGATGACCCCATCTGGAGTACTTTGTCCAGTTCTTGAGACCCCATCTCTGCAAGGACATAGACAGGATGGAGGCAGTCCAGAGAAGGGCAACTAAAATGGTGCAGGGCCTGCAACAGAAGCCAAATGATGAGAGGCTAAAGGAGCTTAATATATACCCTTGAGGAAAGGAGGAGGGGTACATGATAGAAACTTTCAAGTACCTCAAGGAAATCAACAAAGTCCTAGAGGGTAGCATCTTTCAGAAAAGAGATGTGCAAGAACAAGGGGACACAATTTGAACATGGGGGACAGCTCAGGGCCAATGTGAGGAAGTAATTTTTCACAGAGAGGCTGGTAAATGCATGGAGCAGGCCTTCCTGAGGAGGTTGTGGGGTCAAAACAGTGGGGAATTCAAGAATTCATGGGACAGACATAAGTCAATTCTGGTGGGGATAGGAAGAAGTAGGCTGTTGGTTGCTAGGATCTGCAACTTATTGAATAGGTAGGAAATGGGCAGACTAGGAGAGGCCAGGTCCTTATCTGCTGTCAAAGTCTATGTTTCTATGTTTATGTGAGGGCAACCACTGGAATAGTGCAGAGACCATCAAACAGCCCGGAGGTGGGTGAAGTAGGTACTGCCATGAGACAGAAGCAGTAACATAGGAAACTGCATCTCCATGGAAGGTGTTTGGAAAGGGAATCCATGAAAGCGAGGATGGCACCCTCACGCTATCTTGCAGAATGTCATCCCAGGAGGGTGGGCCATGGGTTGCCTGTTGTACAACAAGGTATAATATAAGGCAATGACCAGCAATGCAGCTGGTGTCTTAAGATGAAGGAGTACCAGGGCCTGGTGAGGAAAGTGTTAGCCTTGTACAGTCCCTCTGGTAAATTGATCACCCTAAAATGTGGATGCCAGCCATCGTACCATATTTTCTATGGAAAAGGATTGCCATGGGACAGCAACCTCCATAGATGAGACAGAAGGTTTAAGATTCAATGTAGATGAGGTTAGGAATCCCCAGGCATGGCATTGCCCAAGAAGTGTGACTAGGCCTCCCGGACTTGGTTACTAAACAATGGAAAAGGGTAGAAAGAATCCAGAACTATTTAGATATTCAATATGAACTGCTGGGAGTGAAGAAGGTATGCTATCCACTACAGTGGGCTGCTAGACCATAGGGTTATAGACATAAAGAAAAGTATTGCTAAGGAAAGGTTTGAAACTACCATAATGAACTATGTATCAGTTGATCCTTTGTGGCCCTTGGACCAGTGACTAGCGCTCTGTGAAAAATGATCTTCATTAGAAAGTGCCCATCAAAGGCAGCCCACTGGTGTAGCAATAGTGCTACTGTGTGCGACACCGATGACCAGGGTTGTGAGCGAGCCTATAATATTGGAGGCCAGCTGGGGTGGGGGAGGTGAGGTGAGCTACCAGGACACTTTCCACCTCAGAGGAGGGAGGATTTGTCTCTAGCACAGTATCACCAGCTGGGTTACCACAGTTGGTGGTGCAGCCAGACCCAGGCTCAGGGAGAGTGGATGTCGACATGTGTGCATGTGTGTGAACGCCATCGTCACACGTGCCATTGACATCATGGGGTCTAGGAAGAATAAGGAAAACACCCCAGACCACTGCAGGATGATGCACACCTCATACCATAGGCCCTGCACTGCTGTTCATGGCACTTTCTCAACACACACACACTCTAACTCCTTCAGGGTTGGGGCAAACCAAGGAGCAACACGGTAGAGGTTAGTCCTTGACAAGGTGAATGATGGGGCTAGGTCTGTGGTTGTACCAATGGGGTGGGTCCATGTGAAGGGAGGAAAAGTATACTAAATAAAAATAAATAAATACCTACAGTACATAAATACATAAATAAATAAATACATACATAAAAGAAAGTGCCCTTCAGTAAAGAAAGTCAAGTGCCTAGAAGTTTACTTGCTTGTGTATTTTGTTCTACACCTAAAATTGCCCACATCCAACGTCTCCTACAGGAAGTTAAACAACCCATACAAGCTGAGTACAAGGGGCTCCTGGTGGCCGTACCATCTATACCCTAGATATGGGATCACCCAGAGCCATGCTTACTGCCACCCAGGGCGGAAAGCAAGTCAGGCACCACAACGCTAACAGGGTGTGTTGCTCTCTATTGAAACCTTTGTTGATGCCTTCATCTATTCCCACTTCGACTACTGTAACTCTCTCTCTCTCTCTCTGTGATTTTACAAGTCACTTATCTCTGCACTTCAGTTTTAGAACACTACTGCTTGCCTACATGCCCATACTTGAAAGATGAAACCATGTCATACCCAACCTTAACTTTAACCTAGGAGGCAGTATAGCACGGTGGTTTAGGGCTCTGCACTGCAAACCTGGAGATCTTGATTTGTATCCCACAGCTCCCACTTGCATACTGTGTGACCCTGAGCAAGTCACTTAACTTCCTTGTGCTCCCAGGTAGCACCTGGAAACAAGCTTTGGCTTAGTGTGCCTTTCCGGTTGAATAATTTACCCTTTCCCTTAACCACCTCCACTGACTCTGTATCCAGTTTCATATATCCATTACAAAATGACCCTCCAAATTTTAAAGTCCTTCCTGGACTTGCAGATACACACCTACCATGCACACTCAGCTTTTGTTGGGTACCGTCCAGACTGAATTGCCAGCACAAAATCCACATAGGGCAACACTCAGGACCGCAAGAGTGGAAAATACAGTTTCAAGCTAGTGTTGCAACAAAATCCTCAAGACATTTATTGGAATTATACATGTGGAAAACTGTGGCACTAAAGCCCTGGATTTGCCATTCATCTCAATGACCTCATAATTCAAAGACTATGCCTATAGTTTAGTGGGTGGGGCTACCAACCACACCCCTTCTGAGCTATTTAAGCCAGTTTTCTCTAGCCTAATGTGGAAGCTGTTTCTTTGCTGCAGACAGAGGCTCTGTCCTCCCCTCCATTACTCCCTGTGTTTCTTTCCCTTTGTGTTTTTGGGATTTCTGTTTGGTTTGTGCCTTCCGTGGCTTTCTAGGTCAGTATTTTGCTTTTCTACCTTCCTGGCTGCAGTTTGTGCATCTTTCAGTCAGCTACTCCTGCTGCAGTCCTGTTCTCATGTACCTCCTGTGCTTCTTTCTGTTTTGGTTGTTGTGTGCGTGCCAGTTCTCACAGTGCCCTGCCTTTGTTGTTCTCTATTTTGACTTGTACTATTTCAGGCATCCCTTTTGCTGTTTCTTCCAGACCATTTGCAATCTCCCAGATCAACTTCAGTTCAGTCCTTCACTTTCTATCCTTTGGGTGAGAATACCTTATGCTCCATGGGAAGGTTTGCCTGTGCAGATCTAGTCAGGGGCACCTCTTGATGTAGCGTGTAAGCCTACAGCCTCTGGAGAGGGACCTCTAAGGGACTCCTTTAGCTATACAGATCATGTGGGCAGCATCTTTGAAAGCTTTTCCCTTATGGCCACCTAAGATTCACCTGGTCTCCACCTGCTTCCTTCCTCTGTCCCTCAAGGATGAAGATCATACAGTTATGCAAGTCTTAACCCCTCAAGAGCTCAGCTCCTTCTCCTTACTCCTCAAGGGTTCAGCCTCCTTTCTAGGCCTCTCCTTGGTGGAGGCCAGCTGAGTGCCTTTCAGTGATCGTTGCTCTCCTCCTCCCACCCTGGAGAACAGGGCTCCTTCTTGGGAACCTCCTTTAGCTGCAGAGGTCAGCTTGCAGCACCAGCTGGCATTCCTAGTAGAGGGATAGAGTGAGGACCCTTCCTCCAAATTTCTTTCCCCTTGAACTGAGCCTCTAAACATTGGTAGCCAAGCTGCCACTAATTTTATCCCTGGCCTGGAGAAAATGCAACCAGGGCCTTAGATTCCCAGAGGTTTCCTCCTTACAGGGTTTTCCTCTCCTCCATTCCTAAGGTCATAAAGGTAGTATCCGCAGGAGGTGTTCCATAATGTAGTGTATCTGTGTCTATCTGTCTGTCTATCTATCCCTATCTCTCTCTCTCTCTCTCTCTCTCTCTCTATATATATATATATATACAGTATATATACACATATATATGTGTGTGTGTATATATGTATATATATATATATATATATACTATAAAAATATATTCTATATTCTTTGCAAAACAAAACTATGTTAATGCATCAGTTAGGGTTGATATCAAACTGTTAAAAGGAGGAAATATGACATTAAAGTTCAACACTAACTCCCCACCTCAGCCTGCACACACCGACATGCCTCGGGGTCATCAGTCATAATGCTCACCCCATTCCATAAGTAAATAAGCTGAGACTGATACAGTATAGGGTAATGGGCTGGGTAATATGGCTGATGACTAAGGCACACCCCCTGACACCTGTTGGTGTGTGCAGGGTGGGGGTGGGGTGTTAGAGTTGGAAACCCTAATGTTGTATTTCCCTCCTCTTTATAGTTTGATATCAACCAATATCATGACTCCATGAGTTGCACACTCACCTCTAAGGCTGTAAGATCAGAAGACTGTGGGTTCTAACCTCACACCAGGCACTTAGTTAAATCCCAACACTGACACTGTAGTGCAGCATAGGGGGTGCTGCACTCCTGAGGTGCCATCTTTGGATGAAATGGTAAACGAAGTCCCATCTGCCCATTCTGGTGGTTGTTCAGGAGGACATAAAATATTGCAAGGCACTTCTTAAACAGAGTAGGGAATTTTTATTTAATACCAACATAACATACATACATATGGAACAGAAAAAGAAACATCCTAAACTATACTTGGGATACACAAAGAAAAACCCCATAACCAACTCCTGGTGCCATGCTCCACCATCACATTTTTCCATACTTCTATATCCCCGTGACATCTAACCAACTATACATATTCTGTTTTCTAATTCATGTCTACTTCATAATGAAGGAAAATCCTCTCCACCACATCATCACTCATTTTCTTGGATGCATTTTACATTTCTGTTACACTTCCTTTAAAGCAGATTCACACATGGTACACAATGTCTGTTATGGCATGAGTTTTGTTAAAATAAATATTGGCCATTAAAATAATTATTGACTTTGCCATAAATAATATTTTATGCATGCAAACATCACTCTTAAAGTACTTTGGTTATACTTTCTCAAGTAGGAAATTCTGACTTTCAGTGGCGTCACGCTCAGGGCTGCAGTTTGAATCAGGAGGCTCCATGAGACCCAAATAAATAACCTCATAAAACTGCTTATTCACCCAAAACCCTAAAAGCTTGTAATCAAGGAGGTTGGAAATGCCTAAAAAGAACGACCGAGGAAAAACAGACCTCAGACCTGTCAGATGCAGAAGGATTACGGGAGGACGGATCGGAGAACAAGGCTCTCAGGCCTCAACAAGCTCTGATCAGGGTGTTGCAGCTAGTAATCAGATTCCACTAGTATCCTCCAGAGACAAATGGCACAAATGTTAACTGAGCTTAGAGATTTCCATAAGAAATGCGGTCCACCACAACAGCGCTACGAACTGACATAAACAAAATTGAAAAAGCGCCAGAGCAAGCTGAATCTCGGCCCAGGACACAGATCAAAGGGTAACGAAACCGAGAGAGCTATTGTGCAGCTACATAATACAAATAAAACCCTGCAAGACAGAGCAGAGGATGCAGAGGCAGAAGCCACAGAAATAACATTAGGATCTCAGGTCTTCCGGAGGAGTAGAAGGCGCCAACATGTTACAATTTGTACAAACCATGCTCCGTGAATTGCTGGCCCTTCTGAACACTTTAAGCCTGGAGATCGATAAAGCCCACCACACCCCTTGGGCCTAGGCCACCTGCAGGATCCACCCTTGGACAGTCTTGGTGCATTTCTTAAGATACCAAGATAAGGAGTGCATCCTCCATACTGCATGGAAAGCAGGCTCCGTGAGTTACTCTGGTAACAGACTTTATTTCGAAAATGACTACTCCCAGAAATAATGACCAAATGAAAGGCATCTATTCCAATTCTTCATGCCTTAAAAGCAAAGAGAATCAGATTTAGGACCCTCTATCTGGCAAGGCTGACCGTCTTCTTCGTAGAAGGTCCTCTCACCTTGAAAATCCGAATGCAGCACTGCAAGAGCCGAAAATTGGAAGATCGCGGTGCAACAACAACAAATCAACCCAGGAACTTCCATCACCTGTAGGCTTTCCCAAAAGGTATGGTACGCTGGGCAGAGAGTGGCCAGAAGACACCAGGAGCAGAGGCAATGCAAAATATAGCAGAAGCACTGAAGGCCAAACAGCTGCAGTCTAGAACAGGCCATGTGGAGGAAGCTGGATCAGAAGGCTGAGCACCCTGCATGTAGAACTGGGTTATAATAAATAAAGATTTTTACCTTTTCATACTCGCTCTGTAGTCAAAAGGAAAGACTTTGAGTGGGGAATGGTTAAAATATTGACAATGATACTGCTTACATGATTAAAATAAGGGTGGGTATTTAGTAACTACACAGTGCTACAGTGAGCAACATAAGACTGGCCCAAAAAGGGGGTTAAATTAATGGAATTTGCCCTGCTACATCTGACTTAAGAGTACACTGCCATCGCAGGTATTGGCTTTCATTCTAAGCTGGGTACCCCTCAGGGTCTACCTCCAGGCCAGAAAGCCTGATGGGCCTTGGGGATATATTCAGTGGAAGTCCAATGCCAACAATAAAGCTAAGAGAGGCCCAGGGACTTCCGGGGAATGGGAGAGGGAAGGAGGGACTTGGTTGGTATCCTTAGAACTAGCCCAAAGCAGACTCTTTCTCTCATGCAACCGGGGCAGACCAATTGAAAGATTGAGTTGCACCATCGGAACTGCTTCTTTGGATTTTGGGGTGGAGGAGGGAGAAAAGTGCCTAATATTAACAGAGTGCAATGCTGAACATAGTAGGACTGTTCCCTCGGAGGTGAATTAACGGAATCTCAAATCATAGAGGTCTGTTTGCTTTGCTGATTCGGTGCTGGAATATGAAGCCACTACGTTTATTGGTTTTTGCTCTCTTTCCCTATTGTTGAGTACTCCCTTTGGTTTCACTCCCAGCTCAAGAGCGCGACAGGCCTTGGAAATGGTTAGAGGTAGATCATCAATAACAATCAGGCTGGGGAGGGCTTGGGACTCCCAGAGGTCAGGGGTTATCCATGGAAGACCCAGGGATGGCTCCTTGATCCTATTCCCAGACAGCCTAAGTGGTTGGATTGAGTTGCAGCATTGGACTGCCTCTTTGGTTCCCCTCGGGTGGAGGTGAGGGAGACATGGAGGCAGTGCGAAGGTGGCACGAGCTGGGTTCTGGTCTATACTCCGCATTCAAAGGGCTCTGGTGCAGTGACATGAACTGCTCTCAAAATGTGAGGGAGTCTCTCTGTCCTGGTGTGGCTGATTGTCCCTAGAGGCTCCCGGTGCATGGACACAAGGAGATCTCTGCCTCCCTTGGTCCATGGGCTCCATCGTGGCTGCTCTGGACTCCTGGATTATGGGGACCCATTGTCCTCCCTGGATACCTTCCTGGCCCCCGGCCTCAACCCTTATGGAATTGCACCGGCAGTCACCAATCAGGTCTTAATGACAACCCTAATTACTCCAGGTGAAGCACAACATATAGGAGAATGCTCTCAGCGGACCAGTGGAGCGCACTCTATCTCTTTTCCCCATACCCTAATAGACACTATAAGTGTCCCGAGGTGACTCATTGAGAGTTGAAGCCTCAAGGTGAGGTTTTAACCTTACTGCAGAATCTGGATCAGATTCTCATGACCGGAAGCCCTGATTTACCATCATCTGTACTGAGTACCCAGTTGGTCTCACTACAGTATAAGTTTTGTTTATGTTTGTTTATACTCTGTTCTATAGTTAACTGCTTTAACTCACTAAAGTTATTGTTATGATTGTTGTTTGTTTAAAATGACAGGTACACATCAACAGGATTACAGTGCCAACCAATTATGTTTATCTGGGTGCCCCTCTGGAAAATGAAACTATTTAGGGATCTAAATGGCTAACCCTATATTTATTTATTTGGTTTTTTTCCGGTAAGTACACTAGACAACAATGTTGCCTATATTCAGGCACGACCAGGCGAGAGTACAGACAGGGAGACCAGAGTCAACATTAAAGAGTATTTCATGACACAGCATGAGGTGAGAACAAACATTTGAACAGTATACAGCCAGGTACAGTCATTATCAGTGATGACAAAGAGAAACAGATAACATTACATTAATTATTTTCATCTGATGATACATCAATGACTAAATTGAAATGACAAACAGCAAACAAAACTTAAATGAAGTAGCATTATAACAATAGGATTTCTGCTGGATGTGGGAAGCGTTCAGATTTTGGAGACCAGCATGAAATCAGTAAGTGCTCATACGGAGGAGAAAATGCTAGGAGAGAGGCTCAAGTTACAGCACAAGAGCAGCAGTCGGATTCTAATAGGTGTGCCCGAAGACTCAGTTTAAAGGCCTTGTGGGATTTGGAGTGTTTGATATGGGAGGGAATGGAGTTCCAGGAGCGGGGGCAGATATGGTGAATGATCGTTCTCCTTTTTGTGTGAGATATCTGGGAATTTCAAGTTGGGTTTGAGCAGATGCCCTGAGGAGGTATGCTTGGGAGGGCTGAGTTAATAGTTCGGCAAGGTATTTAGGGGACCCGGTTCTGATCATATTATCAATTGTACAGCCTGCAGAATACTGTCTGAGCGAGTCTGGGGAGAGCCAATTTAGTTTCAGTAGAGCAGGCAATGATGGGTAAGTCTGTGAGCGGAGTGAGCAAATCTGCATATACTGTTATAGCAGGTGCTCCATTTCTGGGCGCTCCTTTGCTAGCTTTAAGGTAAACCTGAGAGCAATATGTTAGAGCAGGAGGAGAAATCCAAAGTTGTTATCCCAAAATATAAATGAGATCTCCTTCCTGTTAAGCGATCATAGTCCTGTCATACCTACACAAGAGCAGGGCAGACCTAATTTACCTCCAGGAGACTCATTTAAATGCCAATGAGCATCTTAAGCTAGCCAGGTTATGCCAGGGAACCCTGTGCAGCTCATCCAGTGGGAGGGTAGAAGGCGGGAGTGGCTATAATTATACCATCCAGAACTCCCTTTCAACACAAGTACACATTGCAGGACCCTGAGAGTAGACTGATCCTGGTCAGGACACAATAAATGGCATGGAAGTTACCCTAGCAATGCATACTTCCCCTTGCTCTGCCTGTTTCCCAGCTGAAGGCGCTCCTGGATAAATTGTACAAAACACAAAGGGTATTCTCCTATTAGCAAGGGACTTTAACCTGACACAGGACCCGGCACTGGACTCTTCCAACCTGAGAGCGCGAGGCAATCGCCAGCACAAAAGTTTTCAGGCGATTCACAGCGAGGTGGGATGGGTTGATGTTTGGAGACATTTACCCACACACTAAAAATTATTCACACTCTTCCATGGTGCATAGGACATACTCACATATAGACCACACCTACACATAGCAGGAAAACATAAGTCGGCTTAAGGAGGCCCGACTTGGTGATATACCCTCTCTGACCATGCCCCACTGGTTTCATTGTGGAAATGGGCCTACACCTAAAAATACTAGATGGAGGCTTAATCCATGTTACCTGCGCTCTGAGCAGTTCAGGGAGTTTATCTCAGACAAATTATCTGAGATACGGGAACTTAATCCGCTCAATGATACAACCGCAGCTATTCACTGGGACACAGTAAAGGCAGTGCTCAGATGTCACATAATACTTCACACTTCAGAGCTGAACAGGCAGTGAGGAGTGCAGAACCAGGTTGGAGGAAACTCTTCATTTTCTAGGATGGCACACAAAGCAAGGGATACCTCAGTTTTACCTCAATTTCAAGAAACTAAAGCTGAACTGGATAGCTTGGCTTTGCAACAAACTGAGATTACGTTGACTTTTCTGAGACAGAGGTATTATGAAGTGGGCCCTAGAGCTACCAGATTACTGGCATATCAGGTAAGAAGGCACAGGAAGGCCTCAGTGATCACCACTCTCAGACACCCACTAGAGGCCATCCTTAACTAACCTACATGATATAACAGAAGCCGTCACAGAATATTACTCCCAGCTCTTTATCCCCGGAGGTTGCTTCTAGAGAGCAATTTATATTGGAATACCTGCAGGGGTAACTTTACCCCACCTCTCAGACTCCCAGGGTGGATAACCGCCCCTATTACTGAACAAGAACTTGCGGCTGCGATAAATTCCTCAAAGACACTAAAGACCCCAGGCCCAGATGGTTCTGAGAGCGAGTTCTATAAAGTTATGAAACAACAAATGGCTCCTGGACTCCTTGTGTTGTTCAAGCGATCTTGGAGGGTGATCCCCTCCCACCATCCTGGTCCTTTGCTACCATTTTGGTCATTCGAAACAGGGAAAAACACTCAGCTATGTAGTTCTTACAGGCTAATCTCAGTCCTAAATACAGACTATAAGCTCTTTATGCATATCTTGGCTAAACGCCTAGATCAAGTTATGCCCCATCTAATTGACCAGGACCAAATGGGTTTAGTGAGGAACCGTTCCACTACTGACAACATCAGGCGAACACTTCATATTGCCCACAAATGCAAACATCGAACACCCTCAATCTTAATAAGCCTAGAAGCTGAAAAAGCATTTGATAGGTGGCATGGCCTTTTATATAAAATACTAGAGAAGCTAGGTATCCCTAAAACCCTGATAACAGTTCTGCAGAACATCTATGCATCCCTCAGGCATGTATTAGGGTGGAGGGTCATCATTCAAATATTTCTCTCTCAAGGGGAACTCGACAGGATGCCCCATCCCCCTTTTATTTGCGGCCTACATTGAACCATTAGCACAATACATAAGGGAATCCCAAGATATTGGGAGGGTGACGATAGGAGACACAGAACATCATATAGCACTGTACGCTGACGATGTTCTACTATATCTCTCAAATCCTGAAGAAACCCTTCCAGCCATAAGACAAGCTCTGGATAAGTTTGCCCTAATATCAGGGTACAAATTAAATCTAGCAGAAACAGAGATTCTAACCTTTCATTACTCCTCTTCTGCCTATATCAGTAATATGATACCCTGCCGATGGAACTTGACTAAATTAAAATACCTGAAGTTATTTATCTCTCAGATAAGTGAAACAGCTTATAAGGACAATTATGGGATCTTCACTTCTCAGTTAAAGGCAGATTTGGCAGCCTGGGCTACACTTCCCTGAGCCTCAGTAGGAGGATAGAGGTGATCAAATGATCACCCTCCTAGAGACCTATATTTATTTCAGAACATTCCAACCTTTATACCTAGTAAAGTGTTTAAGGCCTGGAACCGTATTATTTCAAAATTTATATGGGCTGCTCAGAGACCCAGGGTTAGGTTGAAAGTGCTCTCCTTCCACGTCAATCCAGAGGACTGTCTCCCTGACCTGCAATTATATTACCATGGCAGAACCTAACCCACCTGATGACCAGGCAGAATAGAGCGACCATCCGCATTGGTTGCAAATAGAACAGATATATATCCCTGATAGAGAATACTTTCAATCATTATATAACCAGGACGCTGGTCAGGGTGCAACTACCTTTTAAATTACTGGCTTAGATGTAGTTGGAGAACATGGCAGAGCATTAAAAGGCACAACAATTGTCCCCACTCCTGGCACTGATATGCCCGATAGCGGACCTTGGTGATTTTCTACCAAACAGACTGGACCACAGTTATCAAACCTGGGAGACATGGCTTGAAATATTTGTTACAAATTTCGACTCAAGGTGTACTCTGGTCCTTTGACTCCATACAGAGGCAATTTGGCTTCTCCCATCAGAACTTTTATAGGTATCTACAGCTCGACTTTTTACCAAAGCTTGCCTCAGGCAGTTAGAACACCAGATATGTACCACCCTTCCTAAATGCCCAGCACCATCTCAACATAAACCTTGAAACCCCACACTTGGTGTCCTGGTACTACCGTGCTCTGAACTCCTAGGGGAAGCATACATGGACAACATACGCCTGCAATGGCAAGAGGAAATAGGCATCCCTTTAACATGAAACCTGGCAGAAAGCCTGTGGGAATGTCGCCTGAGTCATTAGCTCACACCAATGGCGGAGTATGCTTGGAAGCATCTTATTAGATACTTCAGGACCCCGGTGCTGGCAAGACACTACTCCCCCACAGGCTCAGTGACCTGTTGGAGACACTGTGGAAGAAAGGGCCACCCACACTCATGTTATGTGGTCATGCACTGCTCTTACTCCCTTTTGAAACAACTGGAAGAACAGCTTAGGAACTATTCAACCCCAATTCCACCTAACCAAACAAATGTACCTTTCCTTATTCTACCTAAAGAATATAGGAGGGCAAATACTAAATACTCTTATCTATCTGCTGTTAACAGCAGCTAAGAAAGCGACTAGAAACTGTAGGTTAACTGACAAAACACCCACAATACGAGACTGGTGGGCTATCAACAACAATTATACCAATTAGAATGAATCACTTAATCTAAATGGAAGAGAGAAAGTTTCTTCTAGATGGACCCGCTGGCAAATGTATTATATGCTACAAGATCCAACATTTGTTCCATAGTGGGGAACTGGGGCACTCGGCAGCAAGCCCATGCGCAGGAACAGATTCAATTTAGGGAGATGATCTACCCACTCACACAGGGATTAAAATAATGAGGACCACTAGATTGTACCCGAAAGGGAGATAAACAGATTGGAGATCTGAAAAGTCTAGACTCCTTTGGGCACACTCGGAATTAGGGAACACTTTGCATCAGTAGTATCGAGTGGAGTGGAACCAATAACAGATCTGTTAACGAATTAATTTGAAAGAAAGACTATCTACATAAGATATTCTTGATCTGAATGCATTCTTGGACTGTAAAACATTCTCCATGGTCGAATGACTGTAACCTGATTTAACAAGCACAGTGAATTAACTGTTATCTACCTGTCAATTGTTCTCATGTGTATATGTAAATATGTTATTTTACAAAATCAATAAAATAAGAATTTGAAAGGGAAATTCACCTAAAGCAAGCATATTGTATGTCACCTTTTTCATCCACAGCATTTTCCACATGACAGCTAGTTGTGACCAAAAACCTTTAGAAAATGAACAATCTGTTAGAAAATGTTCTTGCGATTCCACTATGTTAACACACTCTGGATATAAACACATTCTTTCTTCCAAATATTTGTGTTTGTGATTTCCCTGATCCCTAACCTCCCATACGCACACAACCATTGCATGTCCCACATTCGTGTGGGATCCTGCCAACAGGCATTTGTTTATATACAATGTCCTGGCCTCATTCTTGGCAATGCTTAAAATCTAGTTTTGTGGTCCTACCATTTTTATTACTTCTGTATATAGCTGTTTCCTAGAATGTTGTAACATTATCTGTTTAGTTATCCTACATTTATAAAGCTTGAAAAGAGCTTTTAACATAAAGTGGTGCCAATATAACTCTAATAATTCGATAGGAGATTTTCACATATCTTTAATAATTTCCTGATGGAATGAGATACCCAAGCCCCGCTAGAATTTTACCTAAAATAATGGTTTAATGTTTGCTGCCCAAAAAATACAATGAAAAAACTATCGGTTTATCATACCCACTCCTCTCTTGGTATTCGTAGATATGTAAATTCACGCTTTATAGTGTTAAGTCTGCTTCCCCATTAGAGTTGAAAAACAACTCTGAAAATTTGGTTTCCAAACTTATTGGAAGGGATATACAGCACTTATATATAAAAATATAGGCAATAAAATTGCATTATCACCTGAACCCTCCTTTTTTGACATTTTCCACCCTTCCACTTCTCTACTTTCTTTCTCCCACTTGCAAGAATTTTTCCAGTTTAATATGACCATATCTCGTGGACGAAAAAAAGACAAAATTTTTATTGGTATGTAAGATACATCAAACCCTAAAATACTGTTAGGAGATGCCCTCCTCCCCTCCCAAAATTATGATCTTACTTTTTTGTTTATTTAATTTCATCCTGGAAACCATCCATAATCCTCCATTTCCAGCAAGATCCCTGTACCCTTCTTCAGTCTTAAGTAATGCACATATGTTGTCCTGATATGCGATTATTTTCACTTCAGTTTTGTTCTGTGACTCTCTTATACCCTCTATATTTGTGTTTGAAAGTAGTTTTCTGTTAAATGGATCCAGCACAAATAGGTATAGCAGTGGCTGAGTGGGCATCCCTGTCTCACCTTTCCTTATCTGGAAACATTTCCCATGTTGTCCTGCCAAATTTGAAGCAATAAATGCATTATTATACAATAATCTTATCCAATTAATTATTTTCTGTGGTACCCCATTTGTGGCTAGAACTGTAATCAAAACTCATGGCACAATTATCGAATGCCTTTCTCTGGTCTAATGATAATAATATACCTGGAATATTACTAACTTCACAATCGTGATACACATCTCTTATGATACTTAAATTACTCTGAATCTGTCTGCCAGGTAGGGCACATGTCTGAACTGGATGCATTACTTATATTTGCGATCTTTTTAAGTGGGTTTGTAATATTAATGCTAACATTTTAAAATCAGCATTGAGTGAGCATATTGGTCTCCAGTTCCTTATAAGCTCCCTATCTCCTGATTTAAAAGATATACCACTAGGCCTTTAGTAAATTTTTGGTAACCTATTTAGTTTCAATAGAAACCAGAATGCCTTTCCTAAAAGCTGCCATAACCTCGGGAATAACTTATACCACTCATTTGGTATGCCATCTTCTCCCTGGGGTTATATTGAGTTTTAAAGCCTGAATAGCTGTCAAAACCTCTGAATCCTGAATTTCTGTCTCAAATCCTTTGCAAATGATGTGTCCCTCCCAACCCCTTGTAGTCCTTCTGAATATGCCTCCATCCTATTTTTGCTCAATGTCTCTTCTTGTGAGAAGATAAACAATTGTTCTTCTGCAATGTCTAATACCTCCTGAGGTTTATTCTGTCTGACTCCATACTTATCCACTAGAGCTGTAAAATTTAGGTGTTCCGCTCTTTCTTGATAAGCTCATATGGGTCATTTTGAGGTGTTCTTTTAGTTTCATGAGTCATTTCTGCTTGTAAGGCTCTATTATATTGAACCTTCATCTTATTTTCTTTAACTGTCTTTATCTGCTTCCCTAAATCTATTTTCTGTTAATAAACTACAGTAAACAGTTTAAATAACTGTGTCCTAAGGTTTATATATCTTAATCTATCCTCATTTGCTTTCCTCTTCCTTTGTTTCTGGCACCATTTCCTTATATCTGCCTTAACGTCCATCCACCACTTCCCCAGGTCATCATATATTGATAGCACAGATGCTTTATCTATAAAGATATCTAAAATCCCTAATTTCCTTCTTTCCCTTTTATAAATTCTGTGCTCATTTTCCACCTATTATACCTTGGGGACTTCCAGTCATAGGTGTAATCCATGTCTGCAATGCTAAATGGGCTGAAAATTCCAAAGGTTCCCTTTCATATTTTTAATATTTACCTTCTTTGAAATAAAATGTAATCCATTTTTTAAATAATACACCTTTCCTAAAAGCATGTTTGACTTCAGGGATTGCCCTCCTGCTGCAGACCAATAAAATGCCTTATCTACCTAAGTTTTTAGGGCTCTGGAATCGCAATACACTTTCTTTCCATGAGCTTTTCTAGCAGACCCATCCAGAGTACTGTTAAAATCGCCTGCCACATATACATCCTTTACCATGGCTAGAAAAGGCTGTATATTATTCAGAAGCAACACTCTATCAGCCTTTGTCTGCGTGGGCATATACCACGACAAACCTGCTTGCCCTTCCTTTCCATATCCCATCTACTATGCTCACCCTCCCCAATACTAGATCTATGATTTTCTGAAACATAAACCCTGGGCCTGAGAAAAATACCCACCTCATCCACTCTATCCTCTCAAAGTACCAATAAGATGGTTCCCATACCCACTCTTTTCTAGCCTGTTCAATTACACTGCTATAGGAAACCAAGTCTCCTGTAAGAACATCACATCTGCCTTCTTATCATGCAGAAACATGAATACCACTCTTCTCTTGTGCATATTCAAAATACTGTGTACATTTAAGGATAATATAGAGAAGGCAGTCAAAATTATTTATAAAGAAAAAATCCAGGAAAATCCTTGCCATTTAAATTTTTTTCTTTTCTTCATTTTGCTTCTCCCTATCGCTTTCTTCTTGCTTGTGTCTAGTTTTTCAGTGGGGTTAGAATGTATGGAGGAATTATTTGAGTCCTGTTCAGCTAAATCCATGGACCCTCCACTGAGGATCCTGGAACATTATATGGATTATCCATATCAATTTCTGTCACATATGACTTCTGTGATTTCAAACTCCTTCTTCTTGGATAAGGTGTTTTCCACTCTAGAGAAGAAGGAAACTGGCCCACTGTGTTGTCCCTCCTCTGCAAACTTTGGTCTTGCCTCTTCTTGTTCCTTTTCCATAGGTTCATCCTCTAGATCCACTCGATCTACTCCTTCCTTCTCCTTACTGCCCTCTTCCTGAAATCTCTGTGTATTTTGACCCACTTGGGCATCCTCCTCTGGTTCCACTTCATCCTGGGAAGACCTCTCCTGGTGTGGATATGAGGGAGATGGTGTGGTTGCAGTTTGCTGTGCTTTCCTGATAATGTCATCCTGGTTTACATTTCTGTTTTATTGTGTGCTGCCCATGGGCAGCTTTGAAAGATATGACCATGCTCATCGCACAGGTTACATTTTGCCTGGTTTATGCATTGTAGACTAATGTGGCCTATTTCATTGCAGATGCCACATCGAACTTTGTCACACATGCTTGCAAGGTGTGACCTGTTTCCACATTTATGGCAAGCCTTCGTTGACCGGCATAAAATAACACCCTCTATCTCTTCCGATGAAAACTATCAGGCAGGTGTACAGCACCTTCAACCTCTTGTCTCAATTTTATCTGAAATTTCCATGCCCCAGTCCAAAAGAATTCATCATCTATAACAGCTTCTGGCGCACTTAGAACCTCACACCTCTGTTGCATCCAATGTACTATATTACTAACATGCCCCCTCATTTTTAAACATAACAGTTATAAATTTTATGGTAGGTTTTGATAGAAGTATGCAAAAAAAGGGAGGGGCCATAATGGTGAAAATCTCAATTGGTTGTACTTCATCCAAAACCTTTCGAGGGCATGGGGGACATAAAACTAACATCAAAGGATTCTTCCCAGATATATGAATCAAGGCATAAACATCCAAAGCCATAAATCTCAGGATTCTTTCAATAATGTTTTCCCCATGTAATACCTGTCTGGGGTGACATCCAGCCCCCATACTGCTATCTTATGGAAATTCATCTAGGGGCAGGGGCAGTGGGTGAAAACAAATCCCCATATCTCGGCCTTTACGGCCTATGCTGAGGGAGGAGGGCTCCTACATGGAGTATCCCTAGATTCTCATCTCGAGCTCCATGAGAAATAGTTGACTTCTGAGTAGTCTGGTTTTTATGTCTTGACTTTTTATAATCCTTATTTCTAAAACATTTTTGTTTTCTTCCTCTTTATTTCTTTCTGGTCCCATATACCCATTTTTTTTTCATTTCCTCATGTCTCCTATCTCCCCATTATTCATATTGTCATCTACTAGATGGAGTGCTTCATTTGCATTTTTATTCGTAGAATTAACGTTTAAATCAGGGCTGACTGTATGAGCAACTTCATCTTGCAGCCTGAGTTGGTGACCCTCCCTGAACATCAGAGCCTGAATCAAGCAACATTACCTGAGACTCCTGTCTCGTAACAGAGTCAGATCCTTCTGGTGAAAATGCAAAACCAGAAGGATCCCTATCCAGAAAAGCTGTGTTGGAGTCAGGTAACCACTGACTCGTTTCTACCTGCTTCCTTCCAGTGCCTTGCACAGCCTGCTCAGGGGACCACTGCTGAGGTTGAGGTTCACCTGGCTCTACCATAGATCAAAAGCCTGCCTGATTATTTCTTGGGTGGGCAAAAGCTGTGTTGGTGACACATATTTCCCTGTGTATGCCTGGTTCCTGTGATCACTAGGCCCTCCTCGCATCATCATCCTTGTACTCCATGCCTTTCTCCTCTCGTTTCTCCGGTATCTTCCTCTTCATGTATCTTTCCTCATCCTCAGCCAGAAGTGTGAAGAAAATCATTCTCCTTTGTCTAGTTCTGTCTCTCTCTCTTGAGCTGATCCTCAGCTTGTGCAATATCCTCCTGAGCCATCGCTGGAGCGCCAGGCCCCATATTGCTCAGGTATTCATCACATGAGTCTTCTGACTCTACATCCATCAAGCCCTCCTGGACTACATCACGATCCTCCTGGAAATCTTTCTCTAGGAAAGAGGATGCACCTCAGCATGCTGCTCCCTTGCAGCTCTCGGACAACTCTGAGCTCTCCAACATGTTTGAGCCAACAGCGCCCCCTACCATAAGAATAGGGGAATATTCCTGGTGCCCTGGCCAAATTTCCCCATTTACTTAAAATACCACCAACAGCTTAACTTGGTTCAATGTCAGTTGGCATCCATCTGTATCCCCGCCCTGGGATGAGGCTGAAAATAGGCAGAGTTGCCTAGTCCTCCTTTCCTGGTCTACAAAAACTAAATAAAATAAGCCCTAACTGATACATTAACATAGTATTTTTGCAAAGAATTTCCTTTCATTTTGAGACAGTGTAATCGTAGCCTTATTTGCCTGTGGAAGCACAGTGCCCTTTGTGCCCTGCTCTCCCATCCCTTCATAGATGCATATATGTATATTACTGTGGAAGGGCCCTGCACTTCCATTTATAGGACAAAATAACCAAATTGCCAGCATAACTATCTTATTCCCCACCTCATGTACCTGGTACAGAAAAGTTTCAAATCCCAGCCAATGGTGTGAAAACACATTTTGTCCAGGATTTGAAAAATTACAGCTGTGACATACATGAGGTGGGGTAATAAGGAGTCTATGTTGAAAATTTGGGTCAAAATCTTTAAAATTTCCAAAGTTATGAGTGTGCATAAGCGAAATTGCAACAAATGGTCCATAACACTGCCTTTTTTCCGTATTTTGAATCCACATTTCAACATAGCCTTCTTACTGGCCCACCTCATGAACGCTATGACTGTCATTATAAATCCCACCTAAAAGGTGAATTTGCCAAGTGATTGTGAAATCAGCTTTCTGGTGGGAGTATGTGAACGACAGTTATATTGTTCATGAAGTGGGGTACCCAAAAGGCTATGTTGAAAATTCATGTGCAAAATGTGAAAAATGGCGAGTTATGAATAAAATGTAAACACCATTGAAATACATTGATCTGCATTTACCTTAGTTTCTCATACTGCAGTCGCCGGTTCCAGCAGCAAGATGTGTCTTAGATCAGAGAGTGGATCTCAAACCTAGGACCTGTTCAGGTGAGTGAGGGTGTGTGGGGGTACTGGAGGTGTTTGGTGGTGGGTGCTGAGTGTGTGGTGGGGGCTGATCGTCGAGGGATCATTTATGGAAAAACAAAATTGAGGATGGTTTCTTTATTTCAGGTTCATTCAATAACATCTACAGGTGGAAGGGAATACCACTATAGGGTTGCCAACATTAGATGTCAAAATAAGGGACAGCCCCTCCTAATGAAGAAGTGAATGGGCAGTGTGCTGGTGGCGATGGGCACCGATCGTGAGATAAAAACAATATTAATGTGTGCAGTAGACTGCAGTCTAAATTTGGGCATCATTTCCATTCAGATTCCAAATTTCCCATTCAAGACAAGTAATGTACACAGGTGTGTGTATACAAGACACAGGACAGCCCGCTGTCCCAGACTCAATTAGCGCTTAATGGTATATGGTTCTTTTTCTTTTCCTTAGCAAAACTGATATTTCCTCACCAACTTTTAAAATGCACAAGTTTGTTGGTGCAAGTCAGTGTGTGGGAAATGAAGGGTATGGGTTTTGAGGGTGGAGGGTGCCACTAGACACCAGGGAAAAACATTACAGTACTGGGGACGGCAATGCAAAAGACAGAAAAGCATTCTCAAATCATGAAAAAGGATCCTTTTCTTGACTCATGGTACGGAAAAGGGTTCATAATATTTAAAAACATTTCCAGGGCATGTCTGCAGCAGTGGAGTGCAGCTTACATCTAAGGGGTCCCAATCAGCCAGCTAGGTGTGTTGGTCTCTCTCAGGATGTCATTTGTGTGGCTTTTGAAAACATTTTTAAGAAAAACAGAAACAAGATGATGGTAAGCGAAAAGAAATTTTCCCAAATTAAACAGGATTTCTTTTTCGTTTCATAGAGCTGTCTTTTAGTGCTTACTGAGTATGCTCAGAAACAATTTTTCAAATTTATAAAATGCAATAACTTAAAACGGCTTATTATTTTTCAGACTAGTGAAAGGCACATCTGTGGGCTAGTCCCTTTCTGCCTTGAAAATTTCAGACCAAGATTCCTAACCATCTGGGCTGTAGGCAAATTCAGAGAAAATTCCAGCAAAGTCAATGAGCAGCAAAATGCTTTTTCACCTCTCTACAACTCTGGAACTGACATCTGACTTGAACGTAACTTGCCACAGCCAGAGATCTACCTTGACGACAGCGTATGTGAAAGCATGCAAAGCCATTGAACAGTTGCAAAGTTATTAAAGTGCAAAATTTTGAGTTTGATATTGAAATGCCATATCTATAACTGTATATACTGTGTGTGATATACATATATGTATGTGTATATATATATATATATATATATATATATATACTAACATACTAATTGCCAGCAGATTAGGCCTCACGGTCTACCCAGTCTGCTCGAACCTCAGATCCCTAGTTGGGCCGAGGTGCTCCCCTTGTGTTCCAGAAACCCCCATCATCCATCCTCACCCCACTGGGCCAGGCCATCATCTGATACATCCACTTTCTGTGTCTGTCCCATCCTCTGTTGAAGCCCTCCACTGTGGATCTCTAAACCAGCTTGCCAGGCAGTGCATTCCAAGGGTCCACCACCCTTTCAGTGAAAAACCTCCTCCTCTTTTTCCCCTCACCTTCCACCTTCCAACTTCAAACTATGCCCTCTGGTGATACCTCCCTGCTTTAGTCTAAAGATCCTCCATGTTTACCCTATTTATTCCCTTGAGGTACTTGAAGACCTCAATCATGTGCCCCTGTCTCTCCTCTCCTCCAATGAAAACAGGCAGAGCTCCTCAAGTCTGTCCTCATACGTCAAATCCCTAGTCCTCGTATCATCTTAGTTGCCCTCCTCTGTACCCTCTCCAGGAGCTGTATGCCTCTCTTCAAGTGTGGTCTCCAGTACTGTACACAGTACTCAAGGTGTGGTCTAACCAGTCCATTGTACAGCGGCAGAATCACTTCCTACTCCTAGAGGTGATCCCCTTACGATGCATCCCAACATCCTGTTTGCCTTGCTAGCTGCTCTCCTGCACTGCTCAAAGTTTTCATACCATCCACCATAACCCCTAGGTCTTTTTCCCCTATTGAGGCCTCCAGCACCTCCCCTCCCAGGGTGTACCTGTATTTAGGGTTTCCCACCCAAGATGTAACACCTTGCACTTGGTGATATTGAAATTTAATTTCCATATGTGAGCCCAGCTTTACAGGGTGTCCAGGTCCCTTGCAGGGCCAACCTCCCTTCTTCTCCCTCAACTACTGCTCCCATCTTGGAGTCATCAGTGAAGAGACTAATTTCACACCCTATACCCTCCTGATATCTGATAAATATGCATTAAACAGGATCAGACCCAGGACCGAGCCCTCGCGGTACCCACTACCAACCTCTCTAGGGTTCAAGAGCTCCCCACCGACCACTACTCTCTGGGTGCGTCCAGCTAGCCAGTTTTCAATCCATCTGACCATCAAAGGCCCTCCCAACCCCATCAGTTTCTCCACCAGACCATTGTGGGGACAGAGTCAAATGCCTTGCTGAAGTCCAAGAATAATACATCCACAGGCTTTCCTCTGTCCAGTTCTGATGTTATCCATTCATAGAACTCCACAAGATTGGTTTGACACGATCTACCTGGCACAAAGCCATGTTGCCGACTATCCAGACTTCCCACCTCCTCCAAGTACACCCCGATCGTTCCTTTAGTATATTCTCCATTAATTTTCCCACCACTGAGGTCAAACTGATGGGTCTATAGTTATCTGGTACTTCCCTCGACCCCCTTTATGGATTGGCACCACATGTGCCTCGCCAATCCCTTGGTACCCTCCCTGTCTCAAGTGACCTGTTGAAAAGCTCCATCAGGGGTGCAACCAGTATGTCTGCCAATTCCATAGTACTCTCGGATGAATGCCATCCGGCCCAGGAGATTTATGTTTCTTTGGGGCCTTGATGGCTAACCACCTCCCTCTGGTGGAGATAACATCATCCGTCCCTCCACCTTACTGGCCTTTTTATCCTTTTCCTGATGTGACACCCCTGGGGTACCTCTCCTCCCTCTTGCTCCATTTCTGTTGCTCCCCTGATCCCACTCACTGCTGCTTCTATCCCCATCATTCCTTGCTTTGTAAATATCCCATCCCTCCTAGTGAACACAGAGGCAAAGTATCGTTTAATACCTCTGCCTGGTCCCTCGCCTCTTCCACCCACCCTCCTTCTGATGTCAATCTGCTGAGATGGCCCTTAATTTTCTCCACTCCCCAATGTACCGGAAGAACCCTTTTTCCCTCCATGTATCCTGTGCCAGCCGCTGCTCTTTACTGGACTTTGCCCCTCACCATCCGGGTGACTTTTCTAGATGCAAGATGGTACATTTCCTTATCCCTATCCCCTTTTGTTTTTATATTTTTGTAGGCCACCTTATTTTCTCTGACCGCTACCTGAACCTCACTGGACCACCAGCATGGTTTATGTGACTTTGCTCCCTTACGTTTCACCTTAGCGCAGGTCCTGACTGCCTCATGAAGTCCCATTTTATGACCTCCCATCTCCTTTCCACATTTGTCACTGATGTAATCCCCTTCAAGTGATCCTTGAGAAAGTTTCCCATGCCAAAAGTCTGCCCCAAGTCCACTGCCAGTGTTCTATATCTCACCCCCCATGCTTATTTGAAACCAGACAGTATTGTGGTCACTCCCAGTCAGGGGATCCTCTACAACTAGGTCCCTTACCAGATCCCCATCTGCCAGAACCACATCCAGGACCTGCTTCTCCCTTGTGGGCTCCATCACATGCTGTGTTAAGAACACATCCTGGAAGCCATCCAGCAGCCTCTGCTCATTGGCCACCTTAGAGGACATGGTTCCCAAGTTGTACCTGGCATATTAAGGTCCCCATCACACCACTCCTTCCCCTTTTGGTCCACACTGGGCAATGATGTTGTCCAGCAAACAATCCTCAGAACATCACCCATCCAGGGGGCCTATATACTACACCCAGCTTGACCTTATCTCCAGCTGGGGTTGTGCAGTGACCTATAAGGCCTCCTCCACATTTCCCTCTGCCTCTTCTACCCTAGCAATTTCTATGTCATCTCTAATGAACATAGCCACTCCACCCCTCTGCCCTCCATTCTATCCTTCCTAAGCAGTAGTGTACCCCACATTTAGGTCCCAGTCATGGTTTTGTTGGCCCATGTCTCCGTGACCGCCGCCACACCACCTCCTCGAACAGCATGGCCTGGAACTCTGGCAACCTGTTTCCCAAGCTCCTGGCATTTACTAACACCACCCCCACCCTTATCCCTGTTCCCTTTGCCGAACCCCACCCAGGTTCCTTATACTTCCATCCTCCTCTGCTCCTCCTGAAATCTCCACTCCCAGTCTGTTTCCCCTCCCCTTGGGTTTGAAGGTTACTCCCTCATCTAGAGAGAGAGCTTCTGGTCAAGCCCTGCCTTATCCCTCCACACAAGTTTAAACCCCACCTTGCCTGAATATAGTCAACCAATCCCTATTTAGGACTTCCTTCCCTAAGGAGCAAGATGAAGCCTGTCCTGGCATACAGTCACTTATCCTCCCAAAGTCCTTTCCAGTTCCCTAACACCCCAACCCACTCTCTTCACCCCACTTCCTGAGCCAGTCATTAACCTCTGTGATCTTCATTTTTTTTCTCCACTGAGGCCTTTGGTACTGGCAATATCTATTGTTTCCTGAGGCACAGTCACACCACTATAGTTAGAGTTGAGTAGGCACTTCAATGTTAAACTCAATATTTTGCACTTTAATAACTTTGCAACCGCTCAATGGATTTGCACAAAATTTGGTATGCCCTTCCTGTGGGGTAGTCTCATGATTTGGCAAGTTACATTTCAGACAGATGTGCAGTTTTGGAGTTACGGAGAGGTGGAAAAAAAACATGTTTTCACTCATTGACTTTGCCGATTTTTCTTTGAACTTGCCTACAGCCCAGATGCTTGTTTTTTTGGTCTGAAACTTCCAGGGCAGAAAGGGACCCACACATATGTGCCTTTTGCTAGTCTGGTGAAAAATAATTAGCCATTTTTAAGTTGTTGCAATTTGAAAATTTGAAAAAATCATTTCTGAGCATGCTCAGTAAGCACTACAATATAGCTGTATAAAAATGTCCTTAAATTGTTCTTAATTCATATTAAAATTCTTCATTTGTATCCACATAATTCAAAGTAGGATATTACTTCGTATGACGAGATACAAAGTAAGATGCAACTTCTTATTACGAAAAGCCTGAAAAGAAGTGTTAATGCTGACATCAGGGTGTCCTATCCTTGTGTTGGCACTTGACGACTGCACCTGAATGGGACACTGGGAGTCCACCCCAGTGTCCCCAGCAGAAGAAAAACTCCCTCACATATTTCCTGAGAATGGGGTGCCCAATCCCACATTGGCAGTCAACCCCCCAGGTGGGACACTGAGTCCACTCCCAGTGTCCCCAGTTATATTATACCCCCACAGCCAGTAGTACTGAGTAACACTGGGAGCCCACCCCATTGTCACAAAATATTTATTAAATTCTTGTATACCTTTAAGAAAGAAAATGGTCCCCGTCTTTTTTTTGTTTTGATCCTGTAAAAGAAAATGGTCCCTCGTTGTCTCTCCGTCCCTCTCCCTGCCCATCCTCCTCTGCGAACCCACCTCCCTTACTCCCCTTACCCATACCTACCTCCAGAAGTTG
The DNA here is from genome assembly GCA_016271365.2 of Neoceratodus forsteri. Classification (NCBI taxonomy): domain Eukaryota; kingdom Metazoa; phylum Chordata; order Ceratodontiformes; family Ceratodontidae; genus Neoceratodus; species Neoceratodus forsteri. Next base: position 1,089,377,230 of record CM057459.1, read on the forward strand.
GTGGCTGGGATCTTCTGGACTGGGACATGTCTGCACTCTTCAAAGCCAAACCACAAACTGAAGAATCAAGGTAAGTGCTGTATAATGGCTGTCTATGGTGGTTGGAACTTATGCTGATATCTCAGGCATTTTCAACATTTTGCACCACATTTTCAACATGGGCTTTTTGGACCCACCTCATGAACACTGTGACTGTCATCTCGTTAATCGCACTCCATAAGGTGATTTTGCAGTCACTGCATGGAATCACCTTTCAGGACTGATTAACAAAATGATAGTGCCAGTGTTCATGAGGGAGGTCCCAAAAGCCTGTGTTGAAAATCTGGTGTGAAAAGTTTGAAAATGCACCCATTACATGGTGCTTGTGCAGTTTCTATGCACGCTTGTAACTTCACCAATTTTTTATATTTGCACTCCAGATTTTCAGCACTGCCATTTTTCACACCTCCTCATGAACAGTACAGATGTCATTTTCACATCCTGCCCAAAACATGTTTTGCACCTGTGGTGCAGAATGCGGGTCACTGTGCAAAATCAACTTTCAGGACAGATTAATGAAATGAGAGTGACAGTGTTCATGAGGTAGGGTTCCCCAAAGGCCATGTTAAAAATTCAGTAAAAATTCTGAAAATGCCGAGTTACATGTGTCAGTTGAATTTGTTCTACGCATGTGCATAACTTTGCTACTTTTCGATCTTTTGACGCTAGATTTTCAGCATAGCCATTTTTCTCACCAACTCATGAACAGTACAGCTGTCATCTCTCACATCCTGCCCAAAATGTGATTTTACACCTGTGACTCAGAATGGCGTTGCAGTTGTGCATAATTACATTTTGCCTTATGCATTCACAATTTCTCTGTACTGGGGTGCATGAGGTAGGTAATAAGATGGCTATGCTGACAATTTGTTCACTGTTGTTCAACACATGGAGGGCCCTCGCTTCCACACCTACATACATATGTACATCTCTGGAGGGATTGGGGGGCCCTCGTTGCCACAGTAAAATATGGATACTATTATACTATCTCAAAAGAAGGAAATTCATTGCAAAAAACTCATTAGTACATCAGTTAGGGTTCCTGTTACAGCGACAAAAGTATGCAAATTCGGCATGAAAGTTCTCAACCCTACCACCCACCCTCCACACACCAACAAGCATTGGGCTCAGCCTTGGGGTCAACAGGCCTAACTCTAACCGATTCTCTATACTATACCATCTCAGCTTCCTTTCACATGGAATGGGCTGAAAATTATGACCAAAGATCCCAAGGCACAATCTGTTGCCTATTGGTGTGTAGAAGGTGAAGGTGAGGTGGTAGGGTTGGGAACTCTATCACGGGACCTATACTTTTGCCACCATAATGGGAACAATAACTGATGCATTATCAGAGTTTTTGCAATGAATATCTATCTATCTATCTATCTATCTATCTATCTATCTATCTATCTATATATATATAGAGAGAGATATTCATTACAAAAACTCCATTAATGCATCAGTTAGGATTGATAACACAGCAACAAGAGTTTGGAAATTCAGTGTTAGGGTTCCCAGCCCTACCTCCCACCCACAAACCAAAAGACATCGGGCATGCCATTTGGGTCATCAGGCCTAAGTCTCACCCCATTCCATGTGCAAACAAGCTGACACGCTTACAGTGTGACAACCCATGGTATGCCCCGATGCCTGTTGTTGTGTGGAGGGTGGGTGGAAACCCTACATCGAATTCCAAACTTTTGACACTATGCTATCAATCCTAACTGATGCATCAATGGAGTTTTTGCAATGAATATCCCTTGTTTTGAGAAAGTGTAATGTAACTATATGTAGTTGTGGCAGTGCAGACCCTCTGGACCCTGCGCTCCACTTACACATAAGTATGGAGACATACCAGAGCCCTATAGTCCTGAAAAGGACCCTTGTAACACTAATTTGGCAATATCTCAGTAATCATAGCAACTATGAAAAAATTCCACTGCAGTTGTAATCATGACTTGAGACCTCCATGCAGACATAAGGTGGACTAAGCAGCCCAGAGCAAAAATTCGTCACCTGAATTGTTTTCTAGATACGGGTGTCAAAAAGGCTCACGGGTGCTACAATGTTATCTTATGGGAAATGTCAAAACTTTGAGTGCAGTAACTTTGGAACCAGTGTAAATGTTTTCACCAAACCAGCAAAAGGCCCATCTATGGGACATGGGCTTGCCACCCTGCAAATATCAGCCAAAGCCCAAACCACTTTTGCTATGAAGTGGCAAAGAAACTGTTTTTGGGGCTGTTTACCTGTGGGACTTTGGGAATGTTCCGCTACTTTGGTGAAAGTCCTATTGGTAAACATTGGGGACTTTTCTTTTGTGAAAGTCTCCCATGTTAGCCAATGGGACTTTAGCAAAAGTTCTGTGTTACTTTCACAAACATTTTCATGGATCACATGTATTTTTCCCATAGGCTATAATGGGGCATGAAAACATTTCATAACTTTTGAATGGGTTGATATTTTTCACCAAACCTTCAAAAGGCACTTCCCTAACCCAGTCCCCATATACCCTAAAACTTCAGACCAGACAGACTAACTGTTTGGCTGGGGAGATGAGCAAAGAATTTCAAAAGTTGAGGATTTTACAGACATGTTCACGCCCACAGCTCATCAACTGCAAATCCGACCAGAGCAAAACTTTCCAGATCTAGAGATCTACAGTACCACACCGTGCATGTAGAATTTCATGCAAACTTATTAAAGTGCAAAATTTTGAGTTTAACATAGAAGTGGCTTTGCAACCCTAATTACAGTTGATAGTACAGTGACAAAAGTGTGGAAATTCAATGTTAGGGTTCCCAGCCCTACCACTCATCCCCAACCCTACACACACCAACAGGCATCAGGAAGCATGGGGTCATCATGCCTAACTCTCACCCACTCCATGTGTAAACAAGCTGACATGGTACAGTATAGGAGAATGGGGTGAGAGTTAGGCCTGATGACCCCATGGCATACCCACAACACCTGTTAGTGTATGAAGGGTGTGGTGGAAGTGGTGGGAACCCCTAACATCGAATTGCCACACTTTTGTCACTGTACTATCAACCCTAACTGATGCATTAACAGAGTTTTTTTTGCAATGAATTTCCTTCTTTTTGAGAAACTGTAATATAACTGGTATGTGGTCATGGGAGCACAGGGCCCAGTGGGGCCTGCCCTCCTTCGCACTGCCATGAATGCATAACGTTATCCATTTGTTGGATATATTCATAAATATAAAGACATTGTACTGAATCATCATCTCTGTGGGACATCAGTGCATAATGGCATGCCCCCACTCCTTTTTTGCATAATGGTATGTATATGGGAGCACAGGCCCTCTGGGTCTTGTGCTACCACTTACAAATGCGGAGACATACTGCAGCCTTAGAGTCATGAAAAGGAACCCTGTAACACTAATTTGGCAATATCTCAGTAACCGTAGCAACTCTGAAAAAATTCCACTGCAGTTGTAATCATGACTTGGAAACCTTCACACACTTAATCAACCAAAGGTGGACTAAGCTGCCCAGAGCGAAAAATCCAGTATCTTGAACCATTTTGAGCTACGGGTGCCAAAAGGCACCAGGGCTCCACAATGTTATCCTATGGGAAATGTCTCAACTTTGGAGTGCCATAACTATGGAACCCTTGTAAATGTTTTCACGAAACACCAAACGGCACATCTGTGGGGCAAGGGCTTGCCACCCTGCAAAATTTCAGCCCAAAGCTCTAACCGTTTTTTGCTATGATGTGGGAAAAAACTGTTTGGGGCTGTTTACCTGTGTACTTCTGTGAAAGTACTGCAACTTTGCAAAATTCTACTGGTTAACATGGAGCAAGCTTTTACAACGCTCCACAGTACATTCATGAAGTCCCCTATGTTAACCAATGGGACGCCCATGAAAGTTATGGGTACTTTTTGCGAAACTTTCGCGAACTTTTGTGTTGTACATATACTGTAGAACAGGTAATAATTAATGCAAAAAATTCTCGCTATGTGTTCGCGCTTTTGGAAATAAGCGCGAACAATAACAGACAGCAACATATACTGTATGTGATTAAAAATATCCGTATTTTATTAAGTGCACATTAAGCATAAGTAAAACGCAGCTAATCGCATTACAGACAATACACAGCATTTCAAAAGCAGGCAGTGGATAGAGTAGTTCCTAGTTCCTACCGCATACTAGTAGCTAGAACACAGCACTGTACTGCCATACACAATAGCTTAGCTGCTGTGCCCGCCACCACCAAAGTGAATTCTCACCATGAATAAAGGTTCCAAAATGAATAGAACATACTGTTGCTGGCAGAAGCATTTGTGGCTTCAAAAATAAAAACTAATTAAAAAAATTCATCTTCTTAGTAAGTGCTGATCTGTTATCAGCGTAGCGTATCATTTAGTAAAAGCCAAGATTAAAGTGACATCCTTCCAACTGAATGTACTGAGCAGAACACTAATGCTAAGCAGTTCTTAAGTGTTCATCAAACCTTACGTGAACTGAATGACCCGAGGTTAGCAGCTCACTTACATTGGCCCAATTCAAATGATTACTGGAGAGCCTCCTATGTTTATACTATTCTCCGATCCCCAGTCTACTTAAAATAGAACTGTAGTAAATGGTAAACCATGTTGAATGTTTTTTAAAAGTGATTGCAGTTTCACATAGGCGCTGTTCAGATGATTACTGGAGATCCTCCTTATACACATTGTTCTCCGATCACCAGTCCACTTAAAATTATAATGCCCATCCAGCGTACTTTAGTTGACAGTATGCAGTGCGGGATGATGAGGCGTGAAATTAATAAAACACACTATTTAACAGTTTTACAGTATTTTCTCCCATAGACTAGAATAGGAAAGTTCAAAGTTTAATAACTTTTGAATGGATTAATATGTTTTCACCAAATCTTCAAAAGGCACATCTGTGACCTCGATTCCATATAACCTGACAATTTCAGACCACACCTCAAACTGTTTGGGCTGTAGCCCAGACAAAGACATTGCCAAAAAGTGGTGTTTACATGGTTTTGGCACTCTGTTTCTCTGCAACTGTGCATCTGACGGGAACAAAACTTACCATATCCAAAGATCTGTGGCACCACACTGCTGATGCAAAATTGCAGGCAAATCCATTATACAGTTGCAAAGTTATTACAGTGCAAAATTTGGGCTTTAACATGGAAGTGGCTGCTCAACACGAACTATAGTGCCACTAATGTGGCACTACAAATATACATACAGTACATATACACAGATGTATAGATATAGATAGATATACAGTATATACAGAATAGAGATATATCTATACATTTCTACTGTATGTGTGTGTGTGCGTGTGTGTATATATATATATATATAATACATATAATATATATATATATATATATATATATATAATGGTGTGATCGCACCCTTATAGTTAGGGTTGAATAGGCAGTTTAATGTTGAACCTATTGCACATTAATAACTTCGATCCATTCAATGTATTTGCATGAAATTTGGAATACATGATCTTGGGTAGTTGATCTCTAGATTTGTCAAGTTGCTTTTGATCAGATTTTCGAGTTTTGCACAGTGAAGGGCTGAAAACGTGTTTTCTGCTTTTTGGCAAATGTCAGGGTCATTTCACGACATCATGCCGTGCACTCTGTTTGGAACTTTGGCCTGAAATTTTAGAGAAGAAATAGGTTATCCTATGGAACAATCCAGTGTTGGGCTGGTGAAAAATATTAATACATTCCAAAGTTATTAAATTTTGTAATTTTGGGTTCTGAGCATGCTCAGTACAGTCTTTGGACTAGTTGCAGTTTTGATCAAGGCTTCCTGGTCATGAAGGGCTCTACAAGCAGGGATTGCAAAAGGGATTGGTAAATATCAGAAATCCCTTTTCATGAGAAAATCCCTGTTTGTCTGCCGCTATTTTGTTTTCTTGCTTAGTGAGGGAGAAAACAAAATGTTATATGCCCTAGGAAATGTTTGAAAAAATACAAGGCATGGGTTTTGGTGAAGGTATGCTCTACCCTCCCATGCCTTTGTTTTCTAACTTAAAAAATAATGTTTTTAAAGTTTATAATCCTTTGCGGATCCTTTTCACCAGCTGATCCGCTTTCACAAGATCAACTGGGCGAAAAGAGATTGCAAAAGGGATTTGTAAGATGGCTAATTCTGCATCAAACTGCCATTTTTCGACACAGAATTATGCGTATCTTACAAATCCCCTCAAGCACTGTGGGACACTGGGAGCCCACTGCCACTGTCCCAAACACACACACACACACACACACACACACACACATCTAGCTAGCTAGCTATCTATCTATCTATCTATCTATCTATCTATCTATCTATCTATCTATCTATCTATCTATCTATCTATCTATCTATCTATATGTCTGTCTGTCTGTCTGTCTGTCTGTCTGTCTATCTATCTATCTATCTATCTATCTATCTATCTATCTATCTATCTATCTATCTATCTATTTATCTATCTATCTATCTATTGTTAGGGTTGAGTGCACACTTCTATGGCAAACCCCAAATTGTTTACTTTAATAACTTTGTAATGGTTCAATGGATTTGCATGACATTTTGCATACATAATCTCTTTGCAAAGGTCTCTTGATATCGCAAATTGCTTATGAATACAGTGTGTGGTTTCTGAGATACAGAGTGTCAAAGATCTCTAAATTTACATGTTTTATTGTTTCTTCATCCACCTGTACCTCAGAAACTGTTTTAGGTTGTGGTCTGAAATTTTCAGGGTAGAAAGCCTTTGACTCACAGATGTGTCTTTTGAAGGATTGGTGAAAATATTAATCCGTTCCAAAGTTATTAAATTTCAAATTTTCCCATTATTTCCTATGGGAAAATAAGATATCCCATACAAAAAACAGTGTTGTTTTCACAGGAGTTACTTTATTGTCACAGGTAGCCTAATATATTTTTATATAGGGATCCTACCTTGTTCTTGTTTTTCATTTAATGAGAGAAATAAATAAAGAAAACACAGAAAATGAATGGATTTAAAAACAAACATCAGAACCTAACTAAACGGGACCAGTTTAACTACATTCTGATGTTTTTTTTTCATTTTGTCAAGAAACACCTTTTCTGGACACCTGAAGTCCTGGGTGCCAAGCTTAGCAAGAGGACCACTTCTCCCACATTCTCTGTATGAGAACAGCGGGATTTTCTTGACTTCTGCATCCGAGCTGGAACTTATGCTGCCAGTTGCAGTTTCATCTGTGAGCTGCTGTTTCCTTGGTGTCTAGCGGCAGCCTCTACCCACCAATCAATGCCTCCTTTCCCTGGTGTCTAGTGGCACCCCCAGATCCATATGTTTCTGCTGTCTAATGGCACCCCACCCTCCAATTTCCATTGTTTTAATTAATTAATTAATTAATTAATATTATCTGACACTAAATTACCACCCCTCAATGTCAGATATCCCCAATCCACTGTGTTTGTTGCTGACAGAGGGGTACAACCCCCTGTTAGCACCTAGAAGCCCCCAGCACTGTGGAACACTGGTGAGCCCACTCCCAGTGTCCCAAAATATTGATTTTGTTTTTATTTGTAAAAAGAAAACCATCCCCTGACATCTTTTTTTCTGAAAAAAGAAAACAGTCCCTCATCATCCCGCTGTCCCCCTCCCCATTTCAACCCTCCCACTGAGCACCCACTCCATTACCCTGTACTTACCTCTGAGGGTGTAGTTTGTCATCTTCTGTGGACCCCTAAATGTTTTCACTCTTCAAAGCTGAACCACAAACTGAGGAATCAAGGTAAGTGCCATATAATGTATTTCAATGGCATTTTGAACTTATGTTCATAACTTTGCCTTTGTTAGGTATTTTTCACAAAAATTCAACATGGGCTTTTCAGGACCCCACCTCATGAACACTGACACTGTCATTTCATTAATCAGGTCTAGAAGGTGATTTTGCATTTGCTGTTTGAAATCACCTTTTGGGACCGACTAACGAAATTTCACTACCATTGTTCATGAGGTGGCATCCCAAAAGGCCATGCTGAAAATTTGAAAAAATTTCTAAAATAGCTGAGTTATGAGTGTTTGTTGAAATCTTTCTACTCATTTACATGACTTTGGTAATTTAGAAAATTTTGAGTCCAAATTTTAACATCACCATTTTTCACATCACCTTATGAACAGTACAGCTGTCATTTTCACATCCTGCCTGAAACATGTTTTTGCACCTGTGGCACAGAATGGCATTTTGGCATGGATTTTAAAATAGTCACTTATGGGGTTTTATAAGGTGGGGTCATAAGAAGACTTTGTTCCAAATTTGGGGTCAAAATATGAAAAAATGCTAAAGTTATAACCATTCATTGCAATTTTGCTATGCTCACTCAGCTTCAAAAATGTTAAATATTTTGTCCCTAGATTTTCAGTATAGCCATTTATTACCCAACCTGATATCGTCACAGATGTAATTTTTCAAATCCTGCCCTAAAATGTGTTTTGCACCATGGAGCAGAATGGCATTGCAGTTGTGAAATTATGTTTTAGCGAGTTCAAACATTTTCTGTGCAGGGTGTATGAGATGCAGTAATAAGATGGCTATGCTGAAATTTGTCACTGTTGTCTTATAAATGGAAGTGCAGGGCCCAGAAGGCCCTGTACTTCCACAACTAATAAATATATACATATATAGATAGATGGTAAAGACAAATAAGTATATGATTGTACTATCTGAAAGAGTAAGGAAATTAACTGCAAAAACTTTGTTCATGCATCAGTTAGGTTATTACTAAAAGTGACCAAGTAGTGAAATGTGGCATTAGAGTTTCCAACTCTAACACCCCACCCCACCTTGCAGACACTGACAGGCATTGGGGGGGTGATGCCTTGGATTATCAGCCCAACGCTCACCCCATTCTTCTATACTGTATCTATCTCCAGCTTATTTACATATGGAATGGGGTGAGCATTAAGGCTGATGATCCAAAGGCACACTAAGATGCCTGTCAGTGCCTGCAGAGTGGGATGAGGTAATTAGGGTTGAAAACCCTATATATTCCCAGCCAAATACCCTTTGGGGTAACTCTTGCCTCAGTGTTTGCGCACAGAGGTTCTTTGTCTTTAAATAGTTTTTTATTTTAATGGGTTCTCACAATATATCCAAGACACACTGTCTTAGGGTAGCTGGTCCATTCCACTGGGGTGTCAAACAGATGAGACATACTGATGAGTCCGGTAGGATGAAACATGTGTCTATGTCTTCTGTTAGCACCCTTTGCAAACTGTGTGAGAGGCCTTTCGGCACCATGCAATTCTGCTTAAAGTTGGACCAGCATAACATTCTGTGGTGATTTGCATATGCAGCCCATGATGCTTTGCATTGTGGGGGCATGTGTGATTTTGTATTTTCTTGAAACTTGGCTTCCCAGCCAAATGCCCTTTAGGCTAACCCTTGCCTCAGTGTTTGCACACAGAGGTTCTTTGTCTTTATATATATATATATATATATATATATATATATCTGTCTATCTATCTATATGCAAAAAACTTTAATAATGCACCAGTTAGGGTAACTTAATACCACAAAAGTAGAAAATGTGTCATTAGGGTTTCAAACCTAACTCACCACCCCACTCCCCAAGTAGCAAAAAGAAAAACATTAGGGTTTTTGATCTCTGGAGTTTCGGTGAATCAGTGGTGGGTCTCCCTTGAGATTATCAACCCTAATGCTCACCCCTCCCCAGCCTGTGGCCTTCGGTCTGAAGCACAGTGTACAACTCAAGCCAGTGCCTCATGGTAATGGCCTCTTTAAAGGTAGAGAAGTATATCTTGCCACATGTTGCCAACACAGTTTGTTGTAGCTTTCTTCATGCAGGGTCTGCAGGGTCCTGTGTAATGAAAGGAGACCATATGTGATGTTGTTTGCTCAGGAATGGGGTGGTCATTAGGGCTGACAACCCCAAGGAAGACCCCACCATTGATTCGCCAAGACTGGAGACCCAAAATCCAAATGTTTTTCCTTTGCTGCTTGGAGGGTGGGGTGGGGAATTAGGGTTGAAAAGCCTAAGGCCATATTTCCCTACTTTGTGGTGTTAGTTACCCTAACTGTTGTATTAACAACGTTTTCTGCAAAGAACTTCCTTTTTTTGAGATAATGGAATCTATCCTCATTCATGTAGGTCCCTTTGGCACTTAAGTGAACATATGCAGATGTGCAGCTCAAGGACCTTGCACTATGGGAAGACTTTGTCCACCTACAGAAGTGCAGTTTCCTTGCAAGCCCTGCACTTTCATGCACAGCAAGGATTTAAAAATTCATGGGGCTGGCTGGTGGGCTGTGGAAGCGCAGGACTGTCTTGTCCCTGTGATTCCATGTGGCCGGGATACAGACACACAGGGCAGAGTCCATCTGTAAGCCAATGCACAGTGTCATATGCCACCCAGAGGTGCAGAGGCGCAGGATTCAATGCCAAAGGACAGTTGTCTTCACTATATGTTACTCGTGCCTGTCTGGACAACCCTGCAGCTTTCATTCTCTGACTGGCGGGGGTTGTCGCTACAGCAGCACCATCCACTCACCCCATCCAGAAGGGTCACTGAGGTCACCCGAACTCAGCTCACTGGCATGGGATCACAAAGAATACCCCTGAGTCAAGACTTGAACTACACACAAAGTTTCTTAACAATGCTCAGTGATTCAGTTTTTGACATTCTATTTACAATGCTACAGTTACTTGAAGCGCCATTTTCTAACCTGCTAAAATTGTCAACATTGTGGGTGCGATTGAGCAAGTGAGTACAAAAGTTCGGACTTTAAAAGGGCTGACTTTGGCAAATGGGAAGTTCCTAAGGAATGCACTAGCAAATGGGCAGGAAGAAGGGTGGAAAGAACAATGGGTAAAATCAAAACTGCCATCATACAGGCAACAAGCCTGTGTGTGAAATGAATAAAGCAAACAAGCAACTTTATTTATAAAATAGATCTATTCGCATAAGGACCATAGCGCTAGTACAATAAGTAATAAAACAACAGCTAAATATCTATAAAAAAATTTGAAATTTTTAATATCTACATCAAAATTACACATCAGAAAGGGCAGGATGGAACAAATATGTTTTCAAAGCAGATTTGAAGCTCTTCACTGTCAGACACTCTCTTATCTGCTGAGGTAGAGAATTCCACAGGGTGGGGCTATGAATTCAAATGCTCGAGCCCTAGAAGTCTTCAAACAAACCCTGTGAATCTCTAGCAATCCCTCATTAGTGGAGTGGAGTGGGCGGTGAGGTGAAGAAGCTCTTGCAGATAGCTTGAACCCTGTCCAAGTAGGGCCTTATAGGTCAGCAAGCTGACCTTGGCAGCCAGTGCAGGTCATGCAGCACAGGCATGATGTGGTAAACCAGAGGTAGTCCAGTCAACAGCTTAGCTGCCACATTCTGCACTAGCTTCAAGTATCTGATATCAACCTGCAGTAGCCCTAGGTAAAGGGAATCACAGTAGTCAAGGTGAGAGGTCATGAATGTATGAACCAGAGTTGGAAGATCATCGGACAGAACTAGGTGCTTGAGCCGAGCAATATTCCTCAGATGGTAAAAGGCAGTCTTGACTACAGACAACACCTGGAATTTGAGCCAGTCCTCATCATGAAAACACCCAGATCTTGCACCCATTCAGAGGTGATCAGCTAGCAACCACCGGCCAAAGTCCCAGTGGCCATCCTGTCAGTGACCCCTCTACCCAGTGACCCAAAAACAAAGTAAAAACCACTATGGTTCTCAAAGAGGTGGCAAAGAAGGTTAAGAAGAAAATATAGCACTCAGGAAGTATAAGGAATCACAGAAGGAGCAGGACAGAGAACTATATCAGTTAAAGCAGAGGAAGCGGAAGGCAGTCAGGATAGCAAAGGCCCAAACCAAGGAAAAGATAGGCAGCTCAGTTAAGAAGGGGATAAAACCTTTATAGATACATTAGGGAGAAAAGAAAGACCAAGGGAGATATAGGTGGCTTAATAAAATGGAGGGAGGTGGACAGAGAGCGACAGTGAAAAGACAGTGATACAGAATGAATACTTTTGCTCAGTATTCACAAAAGAAGAAGGGGGTACCTAAGTCAAACAATAGAAGCACTCTGGGCAAGGGTGGGGTCATTACCAGTCCATTCACAGAAGAAAGGGTCCTGAAAGAATTTTTAAAACTCAGGGTGGAAAAGCAATGGACCTGACAAATTCACCGAGAATTCTAAAAGAACTAAGGGGAGACCTAGTGACACCACTGACTATCCTTTTTAACAAATCATGGGAGGATGGTGTGGAACCTGGGACTGGAGGAAGGTGGATGTGATCCCCTTCACAAGAGCCAGAGCAGGACACAGGCAGGAAACTACAGACTTGTTAGTTTGACCTTAGTGGTAGAGAAAATGATGAAATCACTCTGAAAGAAAGAATTGTCGAATACCTAGAGGCCAGTGGGGGCACAGGACCCAAGGCAGCATGGGTTCATAGCAGGAAGGTCATGTCAGATGTATCTAATAGATTTCTTTGACTGGGTGACCAAAGTGGTAGACTAGGGAGGGCTGTAGATATGGCCTACTTGACTTTAGCAAGGCATTTGACACAGCACCACACACAAGATTAACAAACAAGTTAGCCAGCCTGGGAGTGGGTCCCAGGGTGGTAGCCTGGTAACAAATTGGCTGGACAACAGGAAGCTGAGTGTAATAGTAAATGGAGCACACTCCAGAGAAGGGAGTTACTAGTGGGTACCACAGGGTTCAGTACTGGGACTGGTAGTCCTTAATGTCTTTATAGGTGATATTGTGGAGGGCTGGAAGGAAAAGTATGCCTCTTTGTAGATGACACAAAGATCTGCAACAGGGTTGATACATAGGGAGGGAGGGTGGAAAGGGTGAGAAGGGACTGGCAAGGTTGGAGCAATGGTCAAGAGTTTGGCAGCTTAGTTTCAATGCAAAGAAGAGCAAAGTAATGCACCTGGAAACAAAAATCCAGGGAAGCATACACAATGAGGGGTACTAACAACAACAAAAATGGGAAGGGACCTGTGGGTACTCATATCAGATGACCTTAGGGTAGGTAAGCAATGTGAGAGGCAGTAAGGAGGGCTAGGGGATTCTGGGATGCATAGGAGAGGCATCACCAGTAGCAAGCAGTAGCTGTTATCTCTTTCTACAGTCAGTTGGTGAGACCCCATCTGGAGTACTGCATGCAGTTCTGGAGACCCCATCTCAGCAAGGACATAGACAGAATGGAGACAGTCCAGAGGAGGACAACCAAAATGGTGCACGGTCTGCACCAGAAGCCATACTAAGAGAGACTTAAAGAGCTTAGCATGTATACCCTTGAGGAAAGAAGGAGAGGGGGACATGATAGAAACTTTCAAGTCCTCAAGGAAATCAATAAAGTCAAGAAGGTAGCATATTTCAGAAAAGAGATGTGCAAGAACAAGGGGCATAATTTGAAGATAGAGGGGTCAGCTCCAGGCGCAATGTGAGGAAGGAAAACAGCTTTCTGAGGAGGTTGTGGGGTCAAAAACAGTGGGGAATTCAAGAATGCGAGGGCGACATTAAGGCAATTATAGTGTGGGAGTAGGAGGAAGTAGGCTGCTGGTTAACTAGGATCTGCAGCTTATATAATAGGGAAATGGGCAGACTAGGTAGGCCAAGTGGTCCTTATCTGCCATCAAAGTCTATGTTTCTATGTAAGTTCACCCTTTGTTATTAAAGGTGCTGTAAACTGATTGAAAGACTCATGCCTTATCCAAGTAGCCATTACAATACAGCTTACAGTGTCTCACGATGATTGCACTGTTTGATATCTCAGCTGTACAGCCATCTGTTTCCTCACCCAGCTGCAGTCGTCCTCATTCCCAACCCTAAATGGTGCATTAATGCAGTTTTTGCAAAGAATTTATTTTCTTTTGAGATAGTGGAATCACATCTTCATTCATGCAGGTCCCTTCAGGCCCAGCACAAAGGAAACAGTTTGTCTGTCTTCTGGCCCTGCACTTCCTTGTGGCAATGAATGACAGTGATTTGTGGGGCTGTCTGCAGGCTGCAGGAGTGCAGGGTGAGGGCCTTGCATTTCCATGTGGCTGCAGTTACAGATGCACAGGGCAGAGTTAATCTCTTTGCCAAAACAAAGTCTTCTGGCACTCATGGATGCAAAGGTGCTGGGCCCTATGCCAAGAGAAGTGTTCTCTTCACTGTATGATACTTGTGCCCATGCAGCCGACCCTACACCTTTCCTTTCCAGGTTTGGGGTTGTGTCACATGACAGCTCTGTCCCCAACCTCAGTCGCATAGTCATGCATTAATCTTGCCCCAAACTAAACTCACTGGCACAGGATCACATAGCACCATCCACTGGGGTAAAGGCTGAAATGATCACATTTCTTAATAATAATAATGATTTTTTTATTTTTACCCCAAATTTCAAAGAGTCATTTTATGATTTCCCTTATAAATATGACATGTGGCTTTTATAGAATACTGGTTAAAATGACATTTCACACCACAAGTGTGAAAATACATCTCGTCCAGAATTTTAAAATGGCTTCTGTCATGTTTATGAGACGAAAGCGAAAAAATGGCTATGTTGAATGTTTGGAGTCAAAATATTGAAAATTAGCAAAGTTAAGGAGCGCGTGTTGAAATATTTCAATATTTACTTATAATGTGGTCATTTTACCATATTCTTACATCGCCATTGCTGTAGTCCTTTAGGTAGATGGGAGCGGATGCCGAGGGAGAAGCAGCCAGTTCCAGGGAAGTGCTGACTTGTGTTTATTTTTGGGGAGAAAGACAAAACAAACTGGACTAAATGTCTTAAAATGTTTTAAGGTCCTTACTGTGGCTGGATTTGGGAAAGGATTGTGTAGGACTGGGAGGAGGGAGGATGCAGAGTGAGGGAGGCTGAGGGAAGGCCTACAGGAGAAGTAGGGTCATGTGACTTAGCCATCCAGTAGGGAGGCAGCAGTCGACATACAGTTCCCAGGGGACCAAGTGACCCATTGTGTATTACCCAGAACATGAGTGCCACAAAGCAGGAGTATGGCATCTAGCTAAGTGGTATCTGCAGGACATCCTCAGGGACAACTGCAGGCTGCAGGGCTATGCTGGGCAGGCATTTGGAGTGTAGGAGGTACCAGAGACAGGTGTACAGATAGTGAATTCTAAGGGGAGTAGGCTACATATAGTATGCATTGGAGATGACCATATCATAAACAAGGGATAGAGGGAAACACAGCTAGAATCTGCACTGGTGTCGGGTCAGTAGTCGGGATGGGGAGTAGAGCAGGATGAACTAAATAGGAATAACAGGTAGGATGGTGGGGACCTGGGACCTAGAGCAGGCTGCAGTTATGGGGAGAGACATGGAGGTGGAGGATGCTTGGTGGCAGCAGTACAAGAGGTGATGCAGGGAGGTAGTAAGCTGCAATGGATGGGCAGCACCATCTTCTTGGGGATTGTGTGGTGAGCAGGGAGTTGTATGGTGGTGTGTAGGTAGCTTGGGCAACTTAGGAGGAGGTTGTATGGCTGAGAGAGGAACTGAATAGCTAGGGAGTGGGAGGGTTGGGGAGCATTTGGGGCAAGGGACCTGCGGGGGCTCACCCAGATGTCACAGCTGGTGGACAGTGGGTAAGTCAAGGAAGGAAGCTGAGCGGGCAGAATCAGCAACAACTCAGGAGCCAATGGGATCAGAGTCAGCAAAGTGAAGGGTGGTTAAGAACCGGGGAAAGGGAACCGTGACAGAGCATGGAATGAAGTCACAGGGTGGGGCATCTGGTGAAGGTCAAGATAAGGAAAGGAGACTAGGAACAGGTTCTCATTGTTGTCTAGCCTAGAGGATCAGGAGAGGGAGTCACAGAGAAAGTGAGGGGAAAAGGGTAGTAGCAATGGCATGGGGGCTAGCTGGATGGCAAGAAACAAGGTCAGTGCACCAAAGGGTAGCATTGGCAAGGGTGGTGTTAAGGTAGGAGGAGGGGTAGCAGATTCAAGAGGGAGGGGAGACAGGTGGGGAATGGTGAGGGACAGAGTTAGTTCAGGCAGGAGTAGTGAGAGGTGGGGTGGGGCTGAAGGAAGAAAGAAAGGAGTAAAATAGGGATCAGGTGAGCAATGGGTGGCACAAGCATGGAAAGAGGTGAGGGATCAGGACTGTGAACAGAGGAATGGGAAGTACCTAGGAGGAGGGCAGGAAAAGGAGGGAGGGTCATCATTCTGGGGGCTTGATTACTGAAGGGTGTAGGAAGGGCAGCAAGTGAGCAGGAAAAGCAACATATGGGTGGAATATCTGCCAGACTTGATGGCAGGAAGGTGGGGGCAATTTATTCCTAAGTCTGTGGGGAAGGATGGGGAGAAACCTCACATTGTGATACAACTGGGAACAAACGACCTGGAGGGGAGTAATGTCGAGGAAGTGCAGGAGAGGTTCAGACAACTGGGAAGGCTATGTAAGAAACGAAGTTCAGTTGCTTTCTCTGAGATTCTTCCAGTACCCAGAGCAAGTATGTCCAGAAAACAAAGAATTGTAGAGTTCAACCAATGGCTGAGGGAATGGTGTGAAACCATGGGGTATGGTTTGTTAGTGGGGTGGGGTAGGACATGGGAGAACAAGGATCTACAGTATATGCATCAGATAGGCTGCATTTCAGCAAGGAAGGCTCAGGGTCCTAAAGCAAAAGCTGGGGAGTACATAGCAACCAGAATTCATTTAAACTAAGTATGGGGGAAGGTTGGGTGACAAACAGTACACCAGGCAAGGAGATATTGAGCCTCCCCCAATTAGTCAGAGGGGAAGGAAGGAATTCAAAGAGGAGCAGACAGATGAGAAAGGAAGGGCAAGGGTCACACTGGAGGGTTATTTCCTTGAATGCAAGGAGCTTGGGAAACAAGGCAGTAGAGTTGAAGGAGTGGTGGATATACTAGCAGCCATTGCTGAGACATGGGCCACCCAATACCAGGACTGGGACCTAGTGATCTCTGGGTACAGACTGTACCAAGGGACAGAGGAAGGAAGGGGAGGAGTGGCTATTTATGAAGGAGGAATATAAGGATGGGGGAGGAGGGTAGGGCTGAAACCTTATGGGTACAGCTCCAAAATTCAAAAGGCAGGAAGATTAGAATGGGGGTAGTGTACAGGCCACAGTCTCAGAATGAGGAGATTGACAGGGAGTTAGGGAAGCAAATAAGGAGGATCAGTGCTAAGGGCAATACTGATACAGAGGGTAATGAAGCCAACCAGGGAGGAAACATACTGGACCTTGCATTGACAGATGGGGAGCACGTCCAGGACTTAGCGGTGGAAGACCACCTAGCAGGAGCGACCACTGCACAGTGTGATTCTTCCTCAATCTAGGTAAGGAAGTGGTCAAAAGCAAGACAAAGGTAGTGGACTTCAAAAGAACAGATTTTGGCAGGATGAGAGGCATACTGAAGGGCACTTTGCCAACATCATCCTGACATGGATGCTGACCAGAAATGGGCCATCAACAAGCTCAGTCTGGCAGAGGCCACTAATTACATACAGAGATCCAAAGTAAGAAGGCCAGGACAAAAAAATGAGCTGGTTGAGCATGGAGGTAGTAGAGAAGGTGAAGGAAAAGAGCTGCCTTAAGAGTTAGAAGAGATCCAAATGAGAGGACAGGGAGGAGTATGTGAGGAAATCCAGGGAGGTAAGTAGAGTAGTCAGGGCAGCCAAGACTTCACGGGAGCTAAGGCTAGCACAGGGGATCAGAGAAGGAGAAATATTTCTTCAGGTACATAAGGGAGAAAAGAAGCTGCAAAGATCAGATTGTCAGGATCAAGAAAGATGGAGGGAGGGCAGGAAAGGGGAGCAGGAAGAAGCACTCAGTGACTACTTCTGTTTGGTATTTATTAGAGAAGGATGGGCTTGTGCCACAGAGAAAAGGCTGGTTGGGCATGAGGCGGTGGGTTAACGGATGGGGAGATCCCAGTGAGCAGGGTGTTGGAGGGCCTTAGGTCTTTATGGTGGATAAGGCACCAGGACCAGGTGGCGTGCATCCATGGGTCCTGAAGAGTTGGTGGAGGTCCTGTGGGACCTCTGACAGACTTGTTCAACACCTCTCTAGGGACTGGGTACATGCCACAGAACTGGAGGATGGCATGTGGTGCCCTCCATGAGAGTAAGCTCAAGGATGAACCAGGTAACTACAGACCTGTCAGCCTTACCTCCATTGTGGGGAAGTTGATGGAAACTATCCTTAAAGAGAGCTGGTGATCTTTCTAGAGGAGAATGGTCTCCAGGATGATAGGAACATGGGTTTATCTCAGTAAGATCCTGCCAGAAAAACCTGTTTGACTTTTTCAATTGGGTGACAAGGGCACTGATAGAGCCATGTGTTAGATATCCAGTATCTGGACTTCAGTAAGGTCTGTGACTTGGTGCCACATGAAAGGTTGACTAGTAAGCTGAGAAACATTGGAGCAGGAGAAACTGGTTAAATGGGTTAGGAGCTGGGTGCAGGACAGGCAGCAGAGTTGTTGTAGGGGAGAAATCTTGTCTCCAGAGCTGTAACCAGTCCCTTCACGATGATCAGAGCACCGTCATAATACGCCAGGCAATCAGGGTGCCAAATGTGGGATGTGCTGCCCCTCTCTAGGTTTGCCTCTCCTGGAGTAGGAATCCTTGAGTAGGGGGTTGGGTGTGGGCGCAGACCCTCACAAAGGGGTGTAAGGGCGCACACCCCCACCAAAAAAAAAGCAATTGGTGACATTGCCGATTGGCACCATAATTGCCCGATGCATGAATGCTTGCGAATTCTGATCATGGAACCATAACCAGTGGGTCCCCAAGGCTCGGTACCAGGACCAGTGCTACTTAACATCTTCATTGCTAACATATCGGATGGGATTAAGACTAAGATCATCCTTTTGCAGATGACACAAAGATCTAAGTGGAGGTGAATAGTGTGGAAGGGGAGCAGGTGCTCCAAGAGGATTTGGCAAGACTCGAGCAGTGGTCAGACACATGGCAGCTGGGGTTCAATGCTAAGAAGTGCTAAGTCATGCACCTGGAAGCCAGAAATCCTGGGAATTGCTACTGGTTGGGGGGTGCAGTTATCCACTACAGAGGAGTAGAAGGATTTGGGGGTACTTGTCAGAGGGACATGAATCACTTAGCAGAATACAGGAAGGTGGTGGCCAAAGCTAATAAGATGCTGGGGTGCATTTTCAGGGAATCACCTCTATGAGAGAGGAAATCATACTGCCACTGTACAGGTCACAGGTAAGACCACACTTGAGTACTGTGTGCAGTTCTGGTGCCCCTATTTAAAGAAGTACATCAAACTACTGGAGGGGTCCAGCTCAGGATGACAAAATGATCCTTGGACTGGGGACAAACCATATGAAGAAAGACTGAGGAGCTCAACATGTATTCCCTGGTGGATAGAAGGGAGAGAGGATATGATTGAGACCTTCAAATACTTGATGGGCATGAATAGGGTTAGTACTGAGGGAATGCTTAGATTGGGGGAGGGACACATGGGGTCACAGTCTGAAATTGAAGGGTGGAAGATTCAGGAGGGAAATGAGGAGGCACTACTTCATGGAAACAGTGGGTGCAAGGTGGAATGCACTCTGTGGACAGTTTAAGAAGGGTGGGACAGGGTCAAAGGTAAGGTTAAAACTGAGGAGAGCTGGGGGAATTGGCAGACAGGGATAAATCAGATGGATGGCTAAGGGGTGGGGGGCAGCTGCAGTCGATTAGCTGGGAGCTGCACACCTCGAGCAGACTCGCTAGATCATATGGTCTGTATTTGCTGGCAATTTCATATGTTCGCATGTACACCAAATTTTCAACATAGTCTTCTTATGACCCTACCTCATGAACCCAGTAGGTGAAAATGTTCAAATCCCACAAAAACTTCATTTCATGCAGTAACTGCAAAATCACCTTTCAGCATGTATCTGAAAAATTTCAACTGTGGCTATGTTAAAGTTTTGTGGAAAATATTGAAAATTGGCTAAGTTATGAATACATGCTGAAATATTTTAATGTTAACTCATAACTTGGTTGTTTTACCAGTTTTTACACCTAATTGTCAATGTAGTCTTCTTATGACCCCACCTCATGAACTCAGCAGGTGAAAATCTTCAAATCCCATCTGAAAGGTGATTTTCCACAGGGACAGCAAAAATCACCTTTTGGCATATATTTGAAAAAATCTCAACTGTCTTGTTGATGAGGTGTGGTCTCAAAAGGCCATGTTGACAATTTGGTGTAAAATATTGTAAAATGATAATGTTATGAGTAAAAATGCAAAACCCATTGAAATACATTAAATGAGACTTACCTTATTGCATCATATCACAGTCGCAGTTACAGGAGGAGGATGTCTTTCGATCATGGAATGGAACTACGGTGTGGTGGGTGCTGAGTGGGTGGGGAGAGCAGATTGGCAAATCTATGACTGTAAAACCTTTATGTGTGTCCAAAGCTTCATTGGCTGTGACGGGAGGCAATGATCACAGACATACAAGTGTGGTATTATAAATAACTTATAAGTGAACATTACCAAATCAGACCAACAAAATCAAACACAAAGCCATTAAGTCATAGCCTCCTGTTTGCAGTCAGATCTGCTATGTTGCACTATGTATTTGCAATGAGTCTATCACTAATGCAGACACAGAAGTCTCTGTCCAACACTAATTTCACCACACTTTTGCACACCACAAACAGATTTTGTTATTAGTTTTCTTCATGTCGATGTGCTAACTTTGCTTTATTAGCTATGTCATAAAAACTATCACACTGGGATGCAAACATTGCATAACCTTTACTGTATATGTTTATTCACAGAACTTTAAAGCCTAATAAAAACCTAAAAACCAACAAATCATTGAACAACACAAAAAGTGAGTGAAAAATTGCAAATGTTAAACATATGAATATGAGAAATCTGTTCAAAGTGTATTTGTAAGATGCCTTCTACTCACTTTCCTTGAGGGTATATATGGCATAGAAACTCTCCGAAGAGGAATACTTGCCAGTGGTTATACCACAGACAATTAGGAAACATGTAGGAATTAAACAGCTGACTACACATCTGTTTGTGATTTAGTTGTATCAAAAACTTTTAAACAAAAGTGATACTGCCAAACTGTTTGCATAGTGTCTTTGTAGTTCCTTATCAATCAATCAATCAAAATCTTTATTTATCCAGGCGAGCACCATTGAGCAAGCTCATTTGCAAAGGTGGACCTGTGTCAAACAAGGTCAAAGTACAATACACGTATATACAGACATTTATATAGACATTTATATACAACAAATAATACACTCAAAAACAATAGCATAAAAGATCTGGTTGAGAGTTAACAAGATATGAATGACATGTACACTACAATATTCGTTGGAAATGGCAAAAGTAACTGGTTCATGGTAACAGGAGATAATTAAACATTATCACTGCCAACATTGCCTAGTACAAACCATGACACAGCATTTAGGCTTAGAGGAGGACATCATGAGAAAGCTATAAGGGGAGTTAGAGGTTACAGGGTGAGGTAAGGGCCACGATAATTCAAGGGGTGCTAGGACAACAGGGCAAGGGGATACCACATGGTGATATGTCAGGTAGGGTAGGAGGAGTAAATGAAAGAAAGAATAAGGTGAAAGGAATATAGGATTGAAAAGCCAGAGGACCATGACATGGACAGAGCAATTCAGAGTGCAGGGTAGACAGCAGACACCGCATCAGGCTAACAGTGGGAAAACAGTTGCAGAGTTCCTTAACAGCATGGGCATATAATGTCTTGAAGGTGGTGAGACTGATGGGATGTTCAGTTTCAGTGATTTTTGCAATTTGTTCCATAGGGATGGCAGCACAAAACTTATGGCTGCTCTCCCAAAGTGTGTATTAGCCCTAGGAACTTTAAGGAAATAAAGGAGTAACTTCAGTGCATAGTTTCCTAACAAACATAGCGGAAGACAGTCCGAGATATATTGGGGATGTTTTTGTAACAGCTCTGAAAGTCCAGAGTGCAGCATTTGTTCTGCCTGTACTGAAGGGAAGGCCATCCCACAGCTGCATACAAAGAACAATGATGAGTGGAAAGGGTAGGCCAGTTATAAATCTCAGGGCTCTGTGATACAGGGTGTCCAGCTTAGCAAGATAGGAGGAAGTGCACTGACTATAAATGAAGTCTGCATAGTCGACTAAGGAAAGGATGATTGGACCAACCGCAGCTTAGCATCTCTGGTCATGAGGTGGTTAATCCTGAAGAAGAGACCAAGCCTGTGCCTCATTTCTTTCAGCAGATCTTCAACATGATCCTCAAAGGAGAGTCTCTGGTCCAGCCAAACTCCCAAATACTTGAATTTGTAACAAATTGCAACCTTTCTCCTAGCATAGTGGTAATCTGTGGAATAGATCCAACACTGGCTGGGTTCACAGTTTGAATGCCAGGTGAAAAGAGCATCACTTTTGTATTTTTGGCATTGAGTAGAAGTTTTTTATTTAGGGCTGGCTGTATAGCAGGTTAAGGTCAGCTTGCAAGTCTCCACAGGTGGCTTCCGTGTTAGCCAGCTTAGGTAAAGCACAGTATAATCTGCAAACAGGTGAATATTGGCCTCCTTAATGCCGTCATCAATGTTGTTTATGTAAATTGCAAACAGTAAGGGACCCAGGATGGATCCCTGAGGTACACCTCTTTTAAAGATTTGAGAGGGAGCGTCCCTTTCAGCCTTAACCTGCTGGAGCTGGCCTGTGAGGTAGTCATTGAACCAACACATGGATGTTGAGTCCAGACCTGTCATTTTCAAGGTGGAGAGAAGCAGGCTGTGGTCAACAGTGTCAAAGGCCTTGCTTAGGTCCAGGAACACAGCACAGATGAAGTTTCTATTCTCCAGGTCTCATTGCCAATCATTGGTCACTTTAGCCAGGGCCGTAATGGTACTATGTTTTGCTTTGAAACCGGATTGCATAGGGTTTAGAAGGTTCATAATGTCTAAGTAGGTTCTCAGCTGTGCGTTCATGATTTTCTCAAAAGTTTAGACGGTATGGGAAGAAGTGAGATCAGCCTGTAATTGTTAAGATCACAGGGGTCCCCTGATTTAAACAGAGGAATGACGTGGGTGATTTTCCATAGGTGTGGAGGATCCCCGGGACAGAGACAGGTTGAAAAGATGAGTAATTGGCATGGCTAGAACATGATATGCAATCTTTAGGAAGTAAGGGTCAAGGTAATCAGTGCCAGCACTTTTCTTAATGTCCATTTGTAGGAGAAGGTCTTTGACCTCTTTCAGTGATGCAGGTAGAAAGGAAGACTGGATTAGTGGTGCAGGATTCAAGATTCTGTGTGCCAATCTGAGAGCATAGTGAGCATGCAGGGGAGTTATCAAATGCTAGAACTGCATGGCAAAATGGTTGTTAAAGGCCTGTAAAATCTCCATTCTATTACAAATAGTAGCACTACCAGAAATAATTTTGAAGGAAGTAAGTTTCAGACGTATGGCTAGACAGCTCTTTGATAGTATTCCAAAATTTAGCAGAGCTCTTGGTAGCAGAGTCCAGTTTAGAGCGATAGAAATTGACCTTTGCTGCTCTGACCATCTTAGTGCAGGAATTTCTAGCCCTCCTGAATTGGCACAATCCTCGGATGTCTTGGATTACACATTTTTCCAGAGCTTATCCCTCTCTAACAATGCAGCCTTAAGTTCTGTGCAAAACCAACAGCATGTTCTGTTCTTTGTGCAGACTTTTACCAGAAGTGCATGCTTATTTAGGACACATGACACAATTTCATGAAAATGCCATATACCATATTC
Source organism: Neoceratodus forsteri (assembly GCA_016271365.2). Taxonomy (NCBI): domain Eukaryota; kingdom Metazoa; phylum Chordata; order Ceratodontiformes; family Ceratodontidae; genus Neoceratodus; species Neoceratodus forsteri. Next base: position 1,089,401,051 of record CM057459.1, read on the forward strand.
GCCGATTTAGCTAGGTAAAAGTCCTGCCAGCGCAGAGAATTTTAAGTCATCAATATAGGCGAACGGGTCAAAGAAGCGCCTAGACCTCTTGGTAGAGAACTTAGATGAGGATGGAGGTTTAGAGGCTGATCTTACACCAGCAATGAAACAGTGATCACTGACATCTGAGGAAAAAATTCCAGCATAGGAAAAGAAATGAGGTTTGCTTACGAGAAGGACATCCAACAGGGTACTATTCCTGGGGTTTTTCTTATTAGGGGTGTTGGTTCTTCAATAAGTTGCATGAGCCCATGAGGTCACAGAAAGACTTAAGAGGTATTGAGGCCTGGGCTAGCCAATCAAAACTGAGATCCCCTACTATAATTGTTTCAAGGGACCCATGCTCCAAAATAGTAGATAGATGGGACAAGAGCTGGATTCAGCTGACAGAGGCCTGTAACATCCTATGATACGAAGTGCCAGGAAGGGATATTTTGACCTTGAGAGACAGACATTCAAATCCATTTGCAATAGAGGATGAGTCAAGGGTGGAAACCATGTATCTTGACTGAAAAATGGCCCCCCACCGCCCCTAGTCTGCCTGTTGGCTCTAAGCAGTAAATAGTTGGGAATATTAACTTCCCTGTCAGGCATGGTTGGTCTAGCCAAGATTCGGAGACCACCAATACATCAGGTGAGGTATGGATAACCCAAGTCTGGATTAAGGTGATCTTTTTAAAAGACTGCATGCAGTAACGTGAATAAAGCTCATTCTTTTGAGCCTTGTGAGGTCTGATGGAGATAAAAGGGCTTCTGTAGGACCAGGGTTGAGTTCAACGTTACCTGAACACAACAAGAGGAGAAGCAAAAAGTTTTCTTAAGGCAGTAAGAGACAATTTGAAATCTCTAGTCCTTCATGACTACCTGTGTTATCTATAAGAGTATGCAAGGTCCTGCTTCTTGCACTGTACTGTCCTAGAACTACATAGACTGAAACCCTAGCTGCAAGGAACGGAAGGGATTAATGCTAGAAATTAAGAGACATACACTGCAAGGGCAATTGGTAAGTCCCACCACCAGGGAATACCCAGGTGTGTTGCAGGTGTGGGAGCTTGAGGGCACATAGATAGCCATAAGATAGATTACTGTGCAGAAAACATTGGAGCAGTAGGTCAGACTCCCCTGAGAGTCCGTTTGTGAGGCTGGTATAATGCACAGGCACCAGCCATAGAATAGTTAGGAAGTAAAGCCAGAAACTTCCCACTTGGTGACACCTTACAATCAAAGTAAGATACGGAAGTCGCTGGTACTATTGTAGTGCTTAAGCAGCCTGCACAACTCCCTGTGGGTTCACTGCTCAAGTAGATCAGTATACCCTCAATAGTTGCCAAATTTTGCTGCTGTGAAACAATAAGTTAATAAAGGAGGTATTCCCTCAATAGCTGCCGAGTTTCACTACTCCGAGACAATAACTTACTAGTGTAAGACAGTAAATTTTCAGCACTTATTAGTCAGTCATGTGCATCTGTAAAGAGATAGATGGGCAGGGTAATCGAAAGGATAAGCATATTGGGTAGAAAAGAAGGTAATGGGCCAAAGAATGAGAACAGGCGGGATGGTGGCAGTCTACACAATAATTAACAAGAAGGGGCTGGGAGGGCAGGCGCAAAATATGGCTGCCATACCTTTGCTGGCAAGGTGTCCGTGCTTGTGGTCTCGGCGGCCGATATGGAAACGCATGTCCGCCCGGTGGCTACATCTCCCATGGCTGCTGAGCTGGGAGCCCTGGAGGGGTCACAGCTGGGAGAGAAGAAATTTGCAGATTAAATACTGGTCCCAGACAAAAGGCCAAGCAAACCAGCAAGAGTATAAATTAACAAAACAAAAGGAGCAATTAACTGGCGCCCAAAGGTCTGGAATCAAGCTACAGGGACAGGGAAGGGCTGTAAACACTTAACACTTTAAGTTTGGTACACTTTAGACAGTACAGTTTAACAATAGTAGCTAAACTTAAGCAGAATAACTGTAAAAATATGTTAATACATCTCTTTTGCAGATTTTCAAGACAAATAACCGAGCGGACTGTGAGCCAATTGGAACTGGGCCTGTAAAGGTGCTCATGTTTCCAATTGGCTGGTGCTTTTACATACCTTTTGAGGCAAGATGTCCATGCTTGTGGTCTTGGGTGGCGGCTATGGGCGCCATCCTCCCGGTCTTCTGCGTCTCCTGCGGCTGTTAAGCTGGGAGCCCTGAAGGGTTCACTGCTTTGCAGGAAAGATGTCCATGCTTGTGGTCTCAGGTGGCAGCTGGGCGCCGTCCTACTCGAGGCTGTATCTCCTATGCCAAAGTTGAGCTGGGAGCCCTGTCACAATCTGCCCAAATAAAATTGCTTTTATACTCAATGTTGTTGGTTTTTTGGTTAGTGTCCAAATCATTATTTTCTTTTTACAATATATTTGTTTTGTTGTTATTGTTAAGTAAGCTGCCTTGTGCACCCTTGTAAGTCAACTGATAGTGCTATTTAAAGCATGATGACCTAATTCCACTCCAACAGGTTCATGCATGGCAGGGTTGTGTGCTCATGAATGTGCATTTCTCTGTGTGTACACGCATTGTCAAATTCTGCTGGTAGTGCCAAACCTGAAATATGTTTTGATCTGAGGTATTATTAGTTACTAATAAATGTCATTGTTGATTAAGTAATCAAAATATTTTGTGTTGTCTACTTGTGCCTGTTTTCCTATTGCTAACATTATATTTTGAAATGTGTGCTGCTCCTCAGTAATGGTCTCGAGCTGTCTTTTTGTATTGCAACTGACAATACCAGCGAGTGTGATGTGTTCATTGTTATATTCTTCTCTGATTCAATTTTATAATATATTTATTGCAAAAAACTTAATTAATGCACTAGTTAGGGTTAAAGTGACAAAAGTCAGGAAATGTGGTGTTAGGGTTTCAACTCTAATCAGATTCTGCATCATCTTTTCAGCTGTTGAGTCATTCTCTTGTACTACAATATCCCTGAGGCTCTCATTTCTCTTCAATCAGAGTCCAGCCAAGGTCCAGTGGTGGTGGTGGAGCATCAGGCTTGTCATAGCTGAGCAGGATGTACACCTGGTAGTTAACTCACTTCACCTTCAAATCATGTGAATCACGGTCAGGAGGTATTCTCTGGGTTGACTTTCTCTTCATTTTGTCTAGCATCTTGTTGACACAATCTCAACAGACAAATCTGATAGTGAACTTCACCATGTTGTCCAGACTATCTAGCATCACTGGGAGACTCTTTCCAACACCTGACAAATTTCAACATATGCTTCTTATGGCCCCACCTCATAAACAATGGTGGTGAAAATTTATAAATCCGACGACAGATAATTTCACCAACTGGCAGAAAGTGCCTTTCAGTCTAGATTTTCTTAATTCCACCCACATTCTTCACGAGGTGGGGTCTCAAAAAACCATACTAAAAATTTGGTATAAAAATATGCAAAATGGCAAAGCTATGTGTCAAGTTGAAAACCCCAATGAGATACATTGAAACTCACTTAATCAAATGAAAGTCCCAAATCCTTTTTGCAAGTAGAAATCTTTTTTGCAAGAATGAAAAGGATCCTGTCTGCAAAAAGGATTAAAATAACTTATGTATTAAAAAAACTAAATCCCAAATCCTTTTTTGGATTGGATCCTTTTTCACAAGAATGAAAAAGATTCATGAAAATGGATCCTATCTCATGAAAAAGGATTTAAAAAATTAAGTTCCAAATACTTTTCATGAGGTAGGATCCTTTTTGCAAGAACAAAAAGGATTCACTAAAAGAATTCTATCATAAAAATAATTAACAAAGAACTAAGTCCCAAATCCTTTTCACATTATAGGATCCTTTTGTGAGAAAGAAAAAGGATTCATGAAAAGGATCCTATGAAACAAAAGGATTAAAAAACAACTAAGTCCCAAATCCTTTTTGCGACTAAGAAATCCTTTTCATGAGAATGAAAAGGACTTACAAAAAGGATTTAGTGAGTCAAGAAAAGGATTTGAAATGCTAAAAACACCTTGCAGGGTTGTTTTCCACCAGATAACTTCAGAATCCACCTAATAGAATCCTGATGACCAAGATACATGTGTTGGTATCTCTGGATGAGTTCATTTTGTGGTTTTCAAGTTGTTTTCTTTTGAAAAAACAGAAAACAAGATGGCAGGCTTACAAAAAGGATTTTTTCTCACAAAAAGGATCAGCCACTCTAGAAAAGAATCCTTTTCATGAGACCAATTCTTTTCGTTCCAGGAAGCTATCCAAAAACTGTACTGAGCATGCTCATAACATGAAACTTTAAAATTAAATAACTTTGCAACAAATTAATATTTTTTACCAATCTAGCAAGAGGCACTTTTGTGTGGGCAAGCCCTTTGTATCCTGAAAATTTCAGACCATAATTCCAAACTGCCAGCGCAGCATGATGACACAAAAAGCACAAAAAAAATGACTGTGAGAATAACATGGAGGAAGAAAATGAGCAGGAGATTTGGGCATGCTCAAATGAAGACAACACTTCAAACATTAATTGCAGAATGTTACAACAGCAATAAGGTTTTAAACATTATGAGTATTAGATAATTGTGCAATCCAACTAATGTTACCAAACTAGAACTTTTCAATTAAAAATTTTACTAAACTGTGCAAAACCAGATTTTGTGAAAATAAAGTTGGCTATTTTCAGACACTGAAAAATGACATGCATTATATACTTAAGTTTAGAATCACAAATTTCAAGTTTTGGGGTGGGGAACTTGGAATTAAGCAGTCATTATTGTGGAAAGTTGAGACTGTGTTGTCATGGTGTCTTTTGGTGGAAGACTAGGTTTGCTGGCAAAGGCACCTAGTTTCACCTGAACTCTTTTCTTCTAGGTTGCTTGTAAGGACAGAGCAAAGAACCTTACCAGAGCAGGGAAAGGATTAAGGCTTCTTTGGACTAGGCAGATTTACTATGTGTTATTATTTTCTTTTGTACTCACAGGGATTGTTACTGTTTGTTGCTAAGATTTTATTGTTTTTCTCTGATTCAAATTGTTGTTGCTGGGAATACCTTCTGCTGCATTATTACAGGGTGTGCCTACAGAGTGTGTTTACAGATTACTGCTGTAATCTTCTGATTCAAATTGTCTATTGCAAAGGTATATCTTCTGTTACTGCTTTATTTTCTCTGTTGCAAAGTGTTTCTTACAAGGGTATATCTTCTGTGAAATTATTACAGGTGGTGCTTTACAAATTTTACAGTTTTATCTATCATTAAGATCAGCTTTCAAGGCTACTGCATTTGTTGTTGGCTGATTGTTTCTGCTCTACCTCCTTGTTTTTTGTCTATAGTTCTTCTTTTTGGCAGGAAGGGCCCAGCCACCACCCATCCTCAACCACCCCACACTAGACTCCTTTTATAAGGTAGCACAGTCGTGACATTTCCTGTAGTAAAGCAGGAAGGGAAGGATCAGAGGTATCCACACAGTGACCTCATTTACAGGGGCACAAGTAATTTAACTTGTTATAACAAGTTATATAAAACAAACAAACAAAACATAAAATCAAACTTTGCTTTCATTTTCCTCCTTCTAATTACTCTGACCAGGTTATAATCCCAGCAACATATCTGAAATGGATATTATTAACTGCAGGTACTGTGGGACACTTTTCAAAAGGGCAGTTATACAAGATTTAGGACACTGTCCTACATGCTGGAGCCATTGGAATCTAAGGGCTTAGCTCCAGGCAGCATGGGCAGGGTGTATGCACCTCAAATCACATATTCAGGAGGAAATATATTATAAGAACTGCTCACCATTTCCCAACATCCAAGAGAAAGCATCTCAACCACGAGGGTAGTTGGTCTGGGAGGTTGGCAGGTGGTTAGGAGGGGCAAATGGTGTCCCATCACTCGGTGCTCTCAACATATCACCTCCACAAACCATATAAAAACTACAAACAGGTGTCTGCCTCTATCTCTGAAATCAAACAAAGGCAGAGAAGACTGCAGAGCAGGACACTGCAGCTGAGGAGCTAGCACAACAAAACTGCTTCAAAACAGGAACCAAAGCAAAAAAAAAAGGAAATCCAAAAACTTCAGTCATAGCAGACTCCATGATTCAGGGAGTTGATACCTGCCTCCAGCCAGGGGTAATGGTCAGATGTCTCCCAGGTACATCAGCGTGGATAGACACTGACCACATTGCTAAATTATACTGGAAGCTGGAGAAAACATTGATGTCCTGGTCACATAGGGACTAACGATCTCACCAAGTCAGTTGTGGAGACCAAGGAACAGCTAACCAGGCTGGTGACAAACTATCATCCATTTCATCCGTATCTCCTTCTTTGTGATCCTGCCAGTCTGGGAGAGGATGGCAGATGGACGGAAGGTCAGAGAAGGAGACAGGGGAGCTAAACATAGGCTCAATGGCTGGTGCCAGGAAAAAGGACACAGATTTGCAGCTAACTGGCACCAGTTTTGGGAGTGAAAGTTCTTTAAATTCAATGGACTGCATATGACTAGGGAGGGAGTCAGTGCATTGGGGCAGAAGTTTAGCGTCTTTGCAGAATATTTAAACTAGCAAATGGGAGAGGAGTGCAGCACCTGATACATCGAATGGGAAGAACACCCTTCCCCTCTGCTGAAGTGGTCAAACAGGAGTTCAGCATGTTTGTAGTTCATGTGCATCACCAGGTAAGGAAAAGGTCGGCTCCCATGCGACGTGCACAGGGAAGCGCCCGGACCGACCAACAACTAACACCAAAATCTGCCAATGGAAAATCATGTACACACATGCTCACAGTCTGGAAACAAGATATCAGGCCTGTAGGCCATAATGTCAAGAGGCTAAACTGGGCATAGTAGCCATTAGCGAGACATGGTTCCCAGTAACCACACTTGGGAGACTTCAGTACCCAGCTATGTACTGTTCAGAAGAGATCAAGGTGCAAAGGGGGTGGAGTGACCCTTTATGTCAATGAAATATAAAAGCTACAGAAATTCAGAATGCACATAGAAATAGAAGAACTGTGGGTCACCCTGGAAACAGGAAATGGGACAGCCATATGAACTGGGGTTGTCTAAAGGCCTCCAGACCAGGGGAGGACATAGACAATTACTGTTAGAAGATGTACAAAACATGACAGTGAAAGGAGGTTCTGATAATGGGACTCTTCAACATGCAGATACAGACTGGCTAATGCCAGCAGGAACATCTGCAGAACAAGGCACATAGTGGATGCCCTGCAGGAGGGCCTCAAACAACTGGTACAACAACTCACAGAGACAGGGCTATCCTAGATCTAGTACTGACCAACAGGGAAAGGATCACAGATCTCAGGTAGAAGGTTACCTGGGGCGGTGACCATCACATGGTATAGTTTCAATTTTGCCACTAGAACTAAATCATCTAATTCCAAGGCAAAAATATGGGACTTCAGAGGAGCTGACTTTGATAAGATGGCCAACAGAGTTAAGCTAGCCCTGGCAAAAAAATACAAGTGAGGGGTACAGGCAAAGTGGGCAAGCATTAAGGATGCAGTACTTGAAGCAACATCCCATTGTGTTAGAGAGAAAGGAAGTGCAAAGAAGAAGGAAACCACTTTGGTTCTCAAATACAGTAGTAGAAAAGGTCAGAGCCAAAAGGCTGGCCTTCAGGAAATATAAGGGAATGCAGCAGGATGAAGATAGGAGGCATACAACTTCCCTAAGGGAACCAGTGAAGGCAGTAAGGCAGGCAAAGGCCCAAACCAAGGAAACATTACCGAACAGTAAAAGAAGGTGACAAGACTTTCTTTTTTATTTTTAACTTTTATTTGTAGCATTTAGTGCATAAGCATAAAACACTTACATCCTGAACAGGTATACAGACAGGAATATCAGAAAGACATTACATAGGATGATGACTACCCATTCGATTGGTACAGCATTAGGGTAATCTGCAATAACAATTAATACATGCATGACATCCATTTCAGGAGCTATCATGCAACCAATGCCTAAGTTGTCTAATGAGAATATTAAGACACAACATTTTCAAAGCCGACCATAAAAGGTCTATTATAATTCTTAGCAATAACATTACTTAAAGAGATCTCAGTTCAGAACTCCCTTTGAGCTTGGTAGGGATGTGGGTACTGCCTATAGGTTCCCAGGAAATTAGCCCTTAAGGGAGTTCAAATAAAAAGTTATCTGGTGCCTTGGGAAAAAAAAACATTGGTTTAGACCACACCAAGACCAGCTCATGCCTTTAATATATATTTTAGGCACTGGTTGGAGGAGAACAAGGCTCCTGGGCCACAAAACTACTGAACAACAACAGTTACTAAGCTGCGATTGAGGCATAATGCACCCTCCCTTCATACCCCACCTTAAAATCGACATAGAACAATGCACTATAATTCAACAAACAGATCCAGTGTTACAGTCTTCAAAATTAGTATAGTGACTTGCTTAATTATTAGCAACTTAATAAGTATTCAGTTTAACAGCTGCATTTTAAATGAAATGCACCCATCAAAACAGGAGGAAAGAACAGAGATATTAAAGTCCCAAACATTTGAAATGTCCATCAGACCTGAGCTCATTCAGTCCCCTTCAGATTCCTCATCATCAAAGAACATTCCTCTCATTGCCGTTTAGCCCCTATCCTTCGATACAGGCTCAAGCCTCCTTTGGATCGGTGAGGCAATTGCGGCAGCCCTTGGTAAAACACTGACGGACTGGAGAAAGCCAAGGAATAGTTATGCCCAGTTCACTGAGTCATTTTTACCTTATTGAATACCTTCAGTCTCATTCGAGTGGCGTAGGAGACATCGGGAAAGAATAGAATCGTGCCCCATTAACAAGGATTGGACTCCTATTTCTTAGGGACCCAAGCAGCAAATCCTGCTCCCTGGGGATCTTAATGTGAAAGAACAGTACATGAATTGTCCATACCATTCAGGGCCTTCTGGAAGTAATCCGATGCGCTTTCACAATTGAATCTGACAGTTCAGTTAATTCTTCCAGCCAAGTTTGTGGGTGGTTGAAGAGTGTTCTCTCTGATCACTCAGGAGACCTAAGACCCAAACATTTGCAGCCTCACTGAATTTTCTAGCAGTTCACTCTGCTTCTCAAAGCCCTGTTCTTTAAGGAGGTAGCTGTTGCAGCTGAGGCCTTTCCACTGTGGCTTCCACCGTCTTCGTTATCTCCCCATAGATCAAGTCTATGTTCCATCGATAGAAATTTCTCAGAGAAACCATCTAATTTTGGTCCGTTTGTTGGACCATTTTCGTTAGGACATTCACCGCTATTTGGAGGGTTGATAATATGGCCCCATTTGATTCGGAGTTCGTAGACTGCGAAGGGCCTAATGTTTCTTCTAGCGATTTGGCGCTGGTGGGCGTGGATGGAAGAAACCCTGTTTTGTTGTTTAGATGGGCCCATGATCATTAGTAATATAATTCTCTGAATTCAGCAACTCTTCTTCTGATGTATGTTAGCAGCAATTGATTTCTTTATAAAGTAATGCTTTAATTATTTAAAAGAAAGATCTATGTAGGGCTCCAGAAAATTGATGTTGCTGGCTGGGCTGCTAGCTCCGCCCCAAGACTATCTATAGATACATTAGTGAAAGGAGAAAGTCCAGAGGGTATTGCTAAGATCAAGGGGATAAGGGTGTGTGTGAGGAGGAGGACCATGTAAAACATCTATCTTAAATAGATACTTGCTCAGTATTTACTGAAGAGAAGGTAGGGCAGGGCCCAGCTCAGCACCATGGATACGGGGGTGTGCACTAGTCCTTTCACAAAAGAAAGGGTCCTACAAGAGCTTGATTAGCTCAGGGTGGACAAGGTAATAGGGCTTGATGGCATACATCCCAGGGTACTAAAAGATCTAAGGGTAGAACTAGCAGAGCCATTATCAGAACTGCTTAGTGAGTCTCTGAGCACAGAAGAGGTCCCAGAAGACTGGAGAAGGGTTCATGTGATCCTGCTCCATAAGAATGGTAGCAGGGAGGGAGGCAGGGAACTACAGACCAGTCAGTCTTACCTCAGTAGTGGGCAAGACTACGAGGCACTCCTTAAGAAAAGGATAGTGCAACACCTGGAATCCATAGGAGCACAGGATCCAAGACAGCACGGGTTTACAACAGGAAGGTCCTGTCAAACTAACCTCATAGATTTCTTTGACTGGGTAACCAGAGTGGTGGACCAAGAGGGAGCAGTTGATGTCACCTACCTTGACTTCAGCAAAGCTTTCGATACTGTTCCACATAGAAGATTGATTAATAAGCTGGGTAGGCTCGGGGTGGGTCAGAAGTTGGTCAACTGGGTGTGAAACTGGTTGTGGGGCAGAAAACAAAGTGTGGTGGTAAGCGATATACAGTCAGAAGACATGCAAGCCACAAGTAGGGTACCTCAGGGATCAGTTCTAGGGTCAGTCCTCTTCAATATCTTTATCAGTGACATTGCAGATGGACTGGAGGGTAAGGTTTGTCTGTTTGCAGATGACACCAAGATCTGCAACAGACTAGATGATCCAGATGGGGTGGGCAGAATGAGAAGCAATCTGGATAAACTGGCAAAATGGTCAGAAGAGTGGCAACTGGGGTTTAATGCAAAGTGCAAGATCTTGCACATAGGGAAGAAGAAACCTAAAGTCACCTATAGGCTGGGAGGAGTTGCTGGCAGTCACAAAGGAAGAAAGAGACTTGGGCATCTTCATCACAGACGACCTGAAATCATCAAGCAGACCACTAAAGCAGTAGGTAAGGCTAGGGGATGTTGGTGAGTATTAGTAGGGACTATCAAAAGTCATAAGAGGAGGTAATAATCCTCTTTACAAGACACTAGTTAGGCCTCATCTGGAGTACTGTGCAGTATTGGAGCCACACTTTCATAAGGACATTAACCAAACTGAGGCAGTGTAGAAGGGCAATCAAAATGGTGCAGGAACTGCATCAGAAAACATATGAGGACAGATTAACGAGAGCTCAATATGTATACCCTGGAGCAAAGGAGGGAGAGAGGTGGTATGATCAAAAACATTCAAACACCTTAAGGGCATTAACAAGGTGAAAGAGTCTAACATGTTTCAATATAAGAAAATAGCAGGACAAGAAGACACAGCATGAGATTAGAGGGAGGCCAATTAAGGGTAATATGAGGATGTTCTTGTTCACAGAAAGGGTGGTGGATGCATGGAGCGGCCTACCTCAAGAAGTGGTGGATATGAATACAGTGCAGGGCTTCAAACAGGCATGGGATAGGCATAAGGAGCAATACAGGTGAGTGTGAATAGATAGGCCATTGACAGAGCAAAGGCCGATGGCACATTCATAAGGTAGAAAAAGAAATGGGCAACTGGATGGGCCTTACGGTCCTTATCTGCTATCAACGTCTATGTTTCTGTGTTTCTATGTTGACTTCAAGGAGAACATTTTATTATAAGAAATTAATTCCTTGACCCTCAAACCCTCAGTCATACACACCAAATACAGCTTTATATGACAACTATGAGCTGAGATATGCCATTTTAGAGATTTGTGGTAGCCATCTTGAATTTGGCCATCTAGCCCACATTTTGAGAGGGTCTCCCAGCCCATCTTTTTTATCACCATTTATTCATATAAAAACACCTTTAAACTTTTGTCCCTTAAACTGGTCACAGACTCCTATTATTTTTCCTTTACTAATTATGTAGGGCATCAGAAAACAATAACAAAAACCTGAGCTTAGTCCCAGTTCAGTCAAACAGATTGAAACCTCTACCTTTGATAAAATTTATGCAGTTAAAGATGTGAAACTATACCAATATGCTGTCTTCAATAAATGCATAACATGTTAAAGATCCTGCTGGTATCACTCCCATGTCCTTCACATCAGACAATCTGGTCTCCCTTACCAACATATTCTTTGTTATTCACCAATGAAACAACCAACCAGCTGTGAATGGTGAGCATGAAAATTATATTGTGAGTGTCGTGTGACTATCTATGATGGGGTGGGGAGCTCAGATTGAAAGCCCTATATCATTACAAAGTTGAAGTAACACAGAAACATAGAATTTGACAGCAGATAATGACCACTTGGTCCACCCAGTCTGCTCATATTTTTTCTTTTCTCTTTTTCATAATGACATATAGTTATTGTGCATTTAAGTATAAAATATTACTGCAAGTTTCACATTTATTAAATATTTAGTCATCTCCTTTCTTCAGGCTCTCACGCCTAGAGGGCGCCCTTCTCCGGAGGCGGTGCAGGACAGCCGTCTTGCTGGCCGCTGCCGCCTGGAAGCCATCAACCACAGCCACTCGCCTGGTTACAAAGCCGGATTCACTCTCAGGCTCTCACCACCTGAGCGGCACCTCTTCTCCGGAGGTGGTGCAGGATAGCCATCTCGCTTGCCGCTGCCCACCTGGAAGCCATCAACCACAGCTGCCCTCCTGGTCCCCAAGCCAGATTCACTTGCAGGTACTTGCTGCTTTCTGATTTCTGCACTCGCCCTCCAGTGGGGCCTTTCCGATTGGTGTGGCTCCGGAGTGTTGCCAGCTGATTGGACCGCTAGCCCTGGGCTTTAGTACTCATTGGGCGCCTTTTCTGACTGGACTACAGCACTTTCAGCACATTTTTAACTACTGAACCTAGCTCTTCTAGCTTAAATTTTGCCCTTCCTGCTTAAATCCTCTGCATGTGTAAAATCGATGTATTTGTAGTTTGCTAACCTGCTTTTGCCAGCTGTAAACTATCATTTAAAAGTCTGTAATTGCTTGAATGTACTAGCTAATTCAAATTGTTTCTCTCTGGCTTCCTTCTCCTAAACACTATCAGACTACATCTTTATCTAACTACCTGACCCTGTATCTCTCTAACTACTTAAACAGTTCTTTCTGAGAACTTCTATTCTGCAAACTTGCACTGAATTTCTCAACCCCCAGCCTCCTTACTGCATCTCTTCTGTTCCTTTCTCTTTGACTTCTACACCCCTCCTGGCTATCCTTAACTCCTGCTCTTTTGTCTAACCCTGTTTCACCTCCTTTGTCACCCTGATCACCTACACCTCCACCCCCTGCTGACAGTCTGCCGCGCCCCGCCCCGATCCCAGGTCTTTTAATTACAGCTCTAACTGCTTTTTTTTATTTCCTTTCTTCAGGCTCTCACCGCCCCCTTCTCCGGAGGCGGTGCAGGACGGTCCATCTCGCTGGCGCTGCTACTGAAGCCATCAACCACAGCCACTCGCCTGGTCCCCAAAGCTGGATTCACTTGCAGTTATTTGCCGCTTTCTGATTTCTGCGCTAGCTCTCCAGTGGGGCCTTTCTGATTGGTGTGGTTCCCTGAGTGCTTAACGCTGATTGGACCACCGGCCTGGGCTCCAGTGCTCATTGGAGCACCTTTTCTGACTGAGACTACAGCACTTTCAGTGCCTTTTTAACTAATGAACCTAGCTCTTCTAGCTTAAATTTTCTCCCACCCCTCCCAGACCTCCATTAAATACTCTGTAACTACTCCCTCCGATGTCCCCCTTGTATCATTGGCTTATCTCAACCCTGACCTAAGCTGTCATCTAAACTGCCTAATTTGTATTTCCCTCTCGACCTGTTTTTCTTTGCATGCTCCTAGCTCACAGCTTCTTACCCAGATTAACTGACCTGTCAGTTTCTTGTCACTGATCTTTTATGTCTCACATTATAATTCTGCTATCCCAGTGAGGCGACCATCACTTCTCTAAGCTCCCAGGCTTTGACCCCCCCCATCAAGTGGGACGTGAAACTTTGCCTATTCAGATACCCCTGCATATTTCCTGTCTTCCCCTTTTAGGCTTGTACTTTTGAGGACCTCGTCTGACTCTTACAAAGTACCTCCTTGTGACAGTCTATCTCTCATAGACAAGTACACGTCTTCTTCTGGCTTGTTGCTGGTGGCACCTATCCTCTCAGCCTGTCGATAAGGTTACAAAAATGACCTTGCAGAAGATATTGTATTTTCTTGCAATAACTCTACCCCTTCTCCAGTTATCCATGCCCATGACACCTCAAACCAATTATTACCTGGCTTTTGCCACAAGACTTTTACTACTCTAATCTTTTGATACTACCTTCCCTTGCCATGACCCAACTCAATACTACTAAACAGGATATTGAGTACATGGTTGCCCATGTCCAAAAGAAATGCCACTGGCACCTACATGCCCATGGTCACTTCTTGCACCGCAAGCTATGGTGCTTTTGCTACTTGCTATACTACTCTCAGGTGATGTTCAACTAAATCCTGGAGCGGCTAATGAGCTACCCGATGCTTTTAGCAATACTAAAAGCCTTATTATACACACCACAATATTAGGAGCCTTACACATAATCTGACTGAGCTTGAATCCTGGACCACCCTATACAAGCCTGACATTCTATGCTTAATGGAAACTTGGCTAAAACCATCCATACCTGATTCTCTATGTTTCTCTTCCTCAATATAATCTATTAGGACTTGACAGAGCTACTCCCAAGAGAAGTGGGACAGCTGTCTACTATTGAGATCATCTCGATGTCTCTGCCCTAAAATCATCTACCTTACACCACTATGAGGCACTTCATGTCCTGCTCACTCTTGGGTCCAAAAATTGCATATTGTATGTGTCTACAATTCCCCAACCAATGGGCAAATAGGACTGGATGAGCTAGTAGACCAAATCTCATGCCTAGCTGGAAGAAATGAGGTCCTCATGCTTGGGACATAAACATAAATTGGCTGGGCAGTAACCAATCCACAATAATGGCCAAATTGCAGAGTTATAACCTGCCCCAACTGATAGGTGAACCTACCAGACATGCCCTTCACTCAAACACAACACACTACTAGACAGGATCATGGCAAATCGCCCTGAAAATGTAATTACTTGGAGTACTACCAGATGCCATCACTGATCACTCCCCAACGTACTGCATCTGGGGCAAAATAGACCTACCCTGACCGGACCTTGCTTCATTACCTCGCAACTATGCTAACTTTAACCTCAGTCTTTCTTGAGCGACATTACTTCTCCTGATTGGTCTCCCATTCTTACGTCCGATGATGCTCAGACTGCCCTTAATCTGTTCTTGAATCACTTCCTAGTGCTCCAGGATAAGCACTGTAAACTTGTGACCCGATGGGAAGGAACAGGCAAACCCACTGGCTGAAATCGACCTGCTAGCTAAGCTCAAGCTAAGGGATAAAGGCTGTTCCATTATAAGAACTCTGGGCTA
Source organism: Neoceratodus forsteri (assembly GCA_016271365.2). NCBI lineage: Eukaryota > Metazoa > Chordata > Ceratodontiformes > Ceratodontidae > Neoceratodus > Neoceratodus forsteri. The sequence goes on from CM057459.1 coordinate 1,089,416,274, forward strand.
ACCTCTGACCTTAACACCTACAGGGCCCTGAAATGCCTGCAAAAGGACATCAAAAAAGCCAAGAGCTCCTACTGTAAGGACCTACTAAACAACTCCTATGGTGACCCCAAAAGGTTGGTCCCATATTAAATCTTTCCTTGGTTCAAATGTAGCATCCACCCCTAATGACATGTTGTTGATGGGGTGCACTGTAATAATCCTGGAACCATTTCCAGCTTCTTCAACAAAAATTCTTGAACTTAACTAACTACACTCTTCTTTCCCTGTCCAGCCAGTTGTATCCAACTGACAAAATGCGATGGTCCTCATTTCTTCTTCAAATCAGTCACTAAGTGTGAAGTGCTTAGACTGCTAAACAATATCCAGGAATGTACTGCAGCTGGTTCTGACAATGTTGAACCAAAACTCCTCAAGATCGCAGCAACCCTTCATTGCTGACCCCTAGCCAGGATTTTCATGCTCCCCTTTGCCAGGGCTATATCCTGAAATATGGCAGACAGCTAGGATTACCCCTGTTTTCAAAAATGGAGACCGTAAAGATCTTTCTAACTATAGGCCCATTGCCATACTGTCTGTCCTAAATAAAATTCTCGAGAAGATTGTAGCTACCCAGACAATTGATTTCCTTCAGAAACATGATCTACTTTCCCCTGCCCAGCATAGCTTCCATAAAGGCCATAGGCACCACTACTGCCCTTTTCAAATTCACGTCAGATACACTAGTGGCTATGGACTCCAGGCTGCTCACTGAGGCAATTTTCATAGATATGACCAAAGCTTTTGACATTGTTGATCACTCCATCCTTATTACCACCCTTGGATCATTAGGCTTCTCAAATAACATCGTAAGGTGGTTTGGGAACTACCTATCTGATAGGACTCATTTTGTGAAATACAACTCTACTATCGCAGGACAAGACCATTATAAACGTTGGGGCTCCACAAGACTCCATCCTTGAGCCCTACTTTTTCTCTTTTCATAAATAACATCTCCACTGACCTCTGCAGGACAACTTCCTTGCTTTATGTAGATGATATTGTTCTGTATGCTAGCGCAAAAAGCATTGAGAACATAAACAATTTTCTCTCTTGACTTTCAATTAATTCAGAGGTGGTATCTACTCACAAACTTGTTTTAAAGGAGTCCAAAACCCAAGTTATGCTCTTTGGCGATAAATACTAAACTCAATCATGCACATCCTAATTTTAAAGTCACCTCATTAAATGACTCACTAATTGGGGTGGTAAACTCCTTTAAATAGCTAGGCCTCACCTTGATCCGTCTCTAAATTTTGACCTACACATCAATCAGACCTGCAAACTGGTCAACTCCAAACTTGGAATAGCCTACGAATCAGCTATGTGCTCACCCCTCAGCAAGGCTTGCCATAGCCCATGGCATACCCTTCCATCACTTACCTATGGTGCTGCATCTTATGCCTCGGCATACAGATCTATCCTTTGGAAATGGGATATCACATATAACAATATCTGTTGCTATCGTCCTCCTCACACCGTCTGAAACACCACTGTCTCCTCTATTCAGACCTGGGCTGGCTTCTTCCTAATGAATTAAGGTTTCACGCTTATGGCTGTATCATTGATAATATTGTCCGCCTACAAATACCTACATCCTTGCAGAACTTTCCAAAATCTGACACCTTGCTATGGTCTGAGGTCTGTTGACCAGGCCCCGTCTTTATCTCAGACACAAAACCACAAAAGGCGCTAGTGCTTTCCCTGCTATGCTGCCAAATACTGGAACTCCCTTCCACTAGTTTTACACACAGTTATCATCTCATGCAACTTTTAAAAAGGGCTGCAAAACTATCTTGATTCTTCCACAAGTGCTCCTGTTTCAAACCTCCATAGCTTCTTTTGCTCCCAGTCTTCCCTTCCATGGCTTTTATTATATGATCCTCTATATGCTGTGCACTTCTCCTTCCTATCTGACCCACCTCCCCCTTTGTTTCACTCTCATCCCTCTTTTCTTGTTTTTAATTCTATCACTTACTAGTATCCTTCCCATTGGACTACATTCTTTCCCTTATTAGCACTAAAATGTTCAATCTGTTTCAAGTTTTCTTCCCTTACAGCTCATTGTAATGTAGTTTTTTTTGGGTACTGCTACTCTCTTATTTTTATTTATTTTTACTATCTGCATTGTTGTTACATTTGCTAACTGCTCTGTATAGTACTATCAACTATGTTTGTACTTGTTTAAAATGTTACCCTGTACTGTTGTACTGTACCCTCCTGGGTTGTGCCTGAAAATAATCATTGCTATGGCTATGCACCTACCCGTAAACAAAAACTAAATAAATAAATAAATAAACATTGCCATTATGTTGAACATCCATTGCTGTTGTTATACCCTAGTGAGACAGACTCAATATTTCTGCTACAATGAAAATGACAAGATACTTTGTGTGACACTATGGAGACTTCTGCTGTGGTTTGATTCTTTTTAACTGGGAAAGGTTCGATCTACATGAAATGTGCAAGTTAATTTTGGTTACTTAATTTGCATGTTGAACCACACAAAGTATTTTGAAATTAGAAGTTTGTTTTGGGGAGCCCATTCAGATCTAGAGTTTCCAACTGTCTCAGTCTATTCATCCCTGGATGACAGAAGCAAATGGTCTTAGAAACGTCTGAAGACTTACTTTGCTTTTAACAATGTCTGAAGCATTGGTAGTCCCAGCACAGGCATTTAAATTACTAAGACATCACTGAAACTGGCCTTCTGATCTGCCCTTTTTAATATCAGACCAGTTTTGTGGTGGATATTGTGTATAAACTCATACAGTGTGAATATGCTGAAGGATATCTGTTGTTATGCAACCTTGTGCCCAGTTTCATATAATGCAATACCAGAAGCCAGATGCTGTTGATCATAGAAGCGACAGATTGCAGCCGAATGTAGGGCAAATCTGAGCAGGCACTGGGACCTTCATGCACGACCCAAAGTTCTGTCCAACTGTCTGGGTCCATTGGGAAGGTACTAAGTAAACTCCCAAATTCACACATGTGGTTGAACTGGTAGGGTGTGAGTAACACACCCAGATGGGTGTCTGGAACCCTCTATAGGATGACTGCTACATGAACTCCATCTGAAATTTATTATGGTATAGACCCTCATTAAACAACTTGCAGGAAAAGAAGCTACTGATGTCACATTAACCATGATTATGTGTTGAACTCCTGACTTTTCTGGTGCTCATGGTCATGTGCATATACAAAATCAGAGTCTGCTAAGAACTGACACCATTACCATACCACCAATGAGAAAGCATCAGTTGGTGCTGGGACTTCAGTGCAGTCATTGCAGCAGCTAAGTAACTAATATCCTTGGCAATAGCATGAAGCAGATGAGCAAGGTTTTCAGGATTTGTATCAAGAGGCGCTGAAAATCCAACAATACTGCCATGGCATCCACATGTGGTTCCACCAGCTTCTGCACAAGCATCAGAGCTGAGAGCTTGGACCCAAAACCCAAAAGGACTTCTAGCATTACTATACAGGATGTTGGTGCTATACGTCCTTATCCACGGACACTGTCTGTCTCTCCACACTCTCAAAGTTGGGAATAAGCTCCCAAAATGCCAGATCTTCCCATGAGTGTCACTGTACAAAGGCGAAGGAATGGAGGTGGTTTTACATTTCTTCTCAAAGCATACTTTGCAGTCAATATGATAGGTGCAAGCTGGGATCTGAGGCTGTGAAAAGAGGAAGATAGTGCCATAAATTCATCATAAAGAAGACAAGGGTTCATGAACTGGTGGTTCTTCAGATAAGCAGACTGCAGTGCTTTCACGTCCCTCTACTCCACATAATTCTGCTACATGGTCAAATGACAGAGAACCAGCAGGTTGGCATAAAGCAAAAGCAAAGCAAAGCAAAATTTATTTATAAAATGCTATTCCTAAAAAGACCATAGTGTTGTACATACATATAAAATATCTATAAAAGCACATAAATACATATCTTATTCATAAAAACAAATAATACAATCAGCAGATTTTAAGGCAGATTTAAATGCCTCTGTGGATGGGCACTCTCTAATCCGACGGGTAGAGCTCCACAGGGTTGGGGCTGCAGAAGCAAATGACCTAGCTCCAGAATTATGCATGTATGTCATCTGTGCTGAGTCTAGCCTCAGTGAAGGCCAACAGTGTCCAGGAGCCAGCAATGTAAGAAGGGCTGACATCCAATATGTCACTCCTTTTGCTTCCTAGTAAACAAAATGGTTTGTGCTGGGAAGTGACAAGACTCCATTACACCTCAACTTCAACAGCACATCAAAACACACGCCTAAATCAGGAACACCTGAAATCCCATTAAATAAATTTATGGCAAGGCACTTTTCACTTTAATAAAGAGTATAACATTGGTATAATCTAGATATTAAATAACACAAGTACAATTGCATACCATACATGACAAAAGTAAAACTAATGAGATCTGCCGCTATATTGTATGCAGTGGAATGGGGGTATCAAAGAAAAGTCAGCAGACAATAAAAAATAAGACTTGCTGGACCAATGGCAGTCACATTGTAGATATATTGCATTATACAGGGCATCAGAAACCAATAAAAAAATAACATGAGCTTAGTCCCCAATTCAGTTAAACAGAATTAAACCTGTACATCTGATAAAACGTCCGCAGCTGAAGATATAGCAAGATAATAACTATGCCGATATACTATCATCAGTAAGCACATAACATGTTAAAGATCCTAAAGGTGGAGGGAGAGGATTGGGCAAGTGGTACTGGGGTGGGCACCGGTCTGCTTTTCACAGTATCAGGAAACAGGATAGAGGGATGGCTGAGCTTGGAGAGGAGATAATTAAAAAATAGATAGATAGATAGATAGATAGATAGATAGATAGATAGATAGATAGATGGATGGATAGATAGATAGACAGACAGACAGAAAGACAAACAGACAGAAAGATACCTATAGATAGTAAGATGAGAGAGAGAAGAGAGAGAGAGAGATTAGTTAATTGGCTGCCACTGCTGTAATTAGAAGATAACAATATGACTGTGACTTCACATTTCAAGAAAAGTTCCACTGTTCTCATATCAAGAATGCAGGTGAATGCATCATGGGACATATTCAGGTGAGTGAGGGGTGTTTATGTGGGGAAGTGTAGGGTGATGGGTGCTGAGTGTCGGGTCAGGGTGGGGAGGGTGGGGATATGGGGCAGATAACCAAGGAATCAATTTCTTTATTTTTCAGCATAAAAAATACCAACGAGGGACAGTTTTTTATTGTGGGGGCAAGAAGTTGACACTGGGGACATGGCATCCCACCGTCAGGATGATCTTCAGATGCACTAGGGGTGGGCACTCTGGTGCCAGCCTTATATTAAATGAAGAGGGAGACAAGGGGCAAGAGAAGTAGTACCAGGGATGGACACCTGGTCCACTTACTAACTAACAAAAAAAAAATACCCAGGGTGGGAGACCTGGAGGGAGGGGAAGAAAGAAGTGGTAGTGTGGGTGGGCACACCAGTCTTCTGAAGAAAATAAAAAGATAGATAAATAGATAGATGGATAATAGATAGATAGATAGATAGATAGATAGATAGATAGATAGATAGAGTGAGAGACAGAGACAGATCAGAGGTTGGTGGCTCACTACTGTAACTGAAGCTAGCACACAGCTCCGCTGTGGCTTCTATCAAGAAAGTCCGGTCATGGACAGTTCTTTCATGAAAATTTCATGAAAGAACAATGATCCTTGTATGGTCTCATGAAAAACTGTGAAGAAAAACAAAGTCCCACCATCTTCTTTCACAGGCCAACCTTCTTCCTTTGTGAGTCATGAAGAACTCATGAAAGAAGAATCTCAGCTCACAAAGAAGAGGTGCAACAATTCTTTTCACAGTTTTTGTAATATGACCTTCATCTTTAATTATTTCTTTCATGACTAATGAAAGAACAAGGTCTACTCATAAAAGAACTATGAAAAACTAATTCCCACCTTCTTTTTGGGAACTGAGATTCTTCTTTCGTAAGACTCATAAAAGAAGAAATTGACTCATGAAAGAAGAATCGGAACCACTCACAAAGCCTTCCAGCTAGGATTTTAGGGATGTCCCAGAACCATATTTGGGGTCTTTTTCAAAGAACAAACAGCAGACTCTGCCTCAATGGGTCCCCATTAGCTAGATGCATGTGTTTATTTTGCTCCAGGACATAATTTTATGAATTTTAAATTTTTTTTGAAAACAAGATGTCTTCCTTAAGAAAGATTTTTCTCACAAAAAATAATTTTGGCTCATGGAAGAAGAATCTTCCTATGTGAGTCAGGAATTCTTGTATGGAATCAAACATATAAAATGAAAGCTATTAAGGTGCAAAGTTAGAGTTTAACATTAAACACCCTACTCAGCCCGAACTATAGGGCACTACTGTGCCCCTACAATATATATTACTTGCAAAAACCTACATTAATACATTAATGCAGACATTAGGTTGAAGAATGCAAAGTGCACAAAGTAGTGAAATTAAAAACATTAGGGTTTTTGCTCTCTGGAGTATTAGTGAATCAGTTGTGGGTCTTCCTTGGGGCTGTCACCCTAATGTCCACCCCCAGCCCATAGCCTCCTCTCTGAAAGTCAGCTATAGCTCCAAGCCAGTGCCTCATAGTGATACACTCTTCAAAGGTAGAAAGTATGGCTCACCACAGGTTGCCAACACAATTTGTAGTAGCCTACAGGCCCTGCATGAAGAAATGAGATCACATTTGACATTGTTTGCTCAGGGAAGGGGTGGGTATTAGGGTTGACAACCCAAGAAAGATTGCACCACTGATTTGCCAATATGTGGAGAACCAAAATCCTAACATTTTCATTTTCTACTTTGCATTTAAACTTCAACCTAATGTCTGCATTAATGTTTTTTGCAAATCATTTCCTTCTTTTCTGATAGTGGAACTGTGTCTTCATTTGTGCAGTACCCTTTGGGACCTGCTCAAAATTAAATAGATACAGTACTGAAGACAGTCTGACTCAGTGCATTAGGCCCATCAGGCCTCAATGTGTATGTCAATACTTGTGAGGAAAGCCACTGGCCCACCACAAGGTGTCGTGTGTATGGCAAAACACTGCTGCATTACTCTCTAGTCTGGGGCTGGAGCTGCATTCTGATTATTGCACCAGCTTACAATCATCTGCAAACTTAGATAGCCATATCTCAAGTGTCATACTGAATAGATGTTACATATACATTAAACAAGCAGGGACCCAGTACCAAGCCCTGGAGTACTCCGCTTGTCACCATCACCCAATCTGAGAATACACCCTTTATACAGACTGTCTGCCTTCTGTCTTTAACCACGCCTGTATCTAGTTAACTATAGAGTCTTGTATACCCATATCCTTTAAGACTTCCAGTAGCTCAAAATGAGGCAGTTTGTCAAATGCCTCGGAGAAATCAGGAAAACCACGTCCACCAATTCCCTTTGTCTAGGTGCATCTTCACCTTATCATAAAACTGCAGCATGTTCATTTGGCATGATTTTCCTTTAGGTAAACCCGTGCTGTGTTTTGTCCCTCAGGTTTCTGTGTCTATGAAGGCAGTTGTGTTGTCTTTAAGTATGCCTTCAAGTATTTTAGAGGGATTGATGTTAAGCTAACTGAGTGGTAGTTTTGTGGATCTGATCTAAAACCTTTTTAAATAAGGGGATCACTGATGCCACCCTCAATGGTCTACTACCGCTCACCTATCAATATGAAAAAAAAAATAGCTGTAATGTTCATGACGTGGTATGATAAAATGACTATGTTGAACATTTGGGGTCAAAATATTGCAAATTATCAAAGTTATGAGCGTGTGTAAAAAATGTCAATGTACACTCATGCCTTGATAATTTTTACATATTGTTTGCTAAATTTTCAACATGGCCTTTTGGGATCCACCTCATGAACAAGGGTGGAAAATTATGTAAATCTGGCCCAAAAGGTAATTTTGCAAAGCGACCAGAAAATCACCTTCTGAGCCTGATTAACATAACTACACCACAAGTGTTCATGAGGTGGGTCCCAAAAGGCTATGTTGAAAATTTGGTGAAAAATACCTAAAATGATCAAGTTATGAAGAAAAGCTGTAAATGCATTGAAATACATTATAATGCACCTACCTGTTTTCTTAGTTCCCGGTTCAGCACTGAAGAGTGAAGAGCGTGTCTCCGGTCCAGAGGAGTTCTGACATTGGACCTTGGCTGGGTAAGTGTAGGGTAATGGGGATTTGAGTTGGTGGGTGCTGAGTGGGAGGGTCAGGATGGTGGAGTGGGGATGGATGCAGACAGCAGGGGGACTATTTTCTTTGTTTCATGCAAAAAAAAGACATTGCAGGATGGTTTCTTTTACAGCACCTCAGACACTGGGGATTGGGCCCCAGTGTTAGCATCACCCTGGAGCACCAGGGGTGAGCACCCTGTTGTCTCAGACTACTGGGTTGGGGAGGAGGTTGTCCACTTCAACACTGAGGATTGGGCACCCTGGAGCCAGGCAGTATAAATTACAGGAGGGGTGGGTATAACAGAGGGGAGGAGGAAGGATCTCTGACACTGGGGAATTGGGCATCCCAATATCAACATGACACTAAATGGAGACCAGTGACTCCTGGTGTCCTCAAGTATGAATTAAAGGTGTGGGGTAACATTATGGAGGAGGAGGAATGAACCAGCAGCAGGAGTGGGCACCCCAGTGTCAGACTACATTATTAATTAAAGTGGCACCTGGGTTTGGATACCCCAGTGTCCAGTTAAATTAATAAAGCCACTTATGCTGCTGACTAATGGCGAACAAGGCCACACAGACACATGCACAGCATGCTCAGCAGAGGTGGGGATACACAATGACATGTAGCCCTGTTCCCACTGAAAGAAAACAGTGGTGATGGTATTCATCAACAGGAGCTGGCCCTGCCAGCTGACAAATGAGAGCATCTCATAATAAGACAACATGATTTCATGTTGTCGCAAAAATCAGTTATCTTTAGAAAGTTAATTTTTAAACTGCATATGCTCATATATGGAATGTTTTTCTTAAATAATTTAAAATGAGTTAACTTTGGGAATAAAAATCACAAAATCATACACCTTGGGCGAACTCTCATCGAACCTGCAAGTTGCAGGTTTCAAATCCTCCTTGTTTTTATGGCTGCAGTGAGCATAGCCCTGCAGATGTCTTGTGAATGCAGTAGAGAAAGGGAGCGACAATGACCGAACAGACTTTTAAATAGCAGAGGTGAACTGCAATCACTGCACATTCAATGCACTCTTTAGTCCATCAGTAGAAAATGGCACTGTCTGCTATGTCCAAGATTGCCACTGGAGTTTTCTGCACATATGTGAGTTGGACAGGGTGGACAGTGCAGTGTTCATCCATGCCCTCAGCTTAGGGAAACTCCTGCAAAGACATGACCATGGAAAACCGTTTCCTTACCATCTTATAATTCGATCCTCTCTCCTTTTTTGGTCCATGGAAGTGTGCAGAAATGGCATGGAAAGTCCAATAAAGCAAACATACAGTCTCTCCATTCTACATGACTAAGGGTGTTCCAACCATACTGCATATACTAATTCAATCTGTGCAGTCTGAATGCTCCACCAAGGTGAGGTCAGTGCTTGTGGGATTTCAGGATACAAGGTCATAGTTCAAAGCATGGTCTCAGCATGAACACGCAAGCCCAATACTGAGACCATGCTTTGTGTTGACTATTAGCAATGTTTTCAATGATTTATTTATTTATTGAGATCTAGGATTAAACACCTTTGAGCTAGGAACTCATTTACAAGGTTCCACATCAGTGGGAGGAGACAATAATTACAAAGGTTATACAAACAAGATTCTATAAAACATGAACAATAATTACAAAGGTTATACAAACAAAGTGTAAAACATGACAATAATAGGTACAATACCATAGGTTTGAGTACACCGTAGCAATTGATGCGGGCAAACTTGAGCTTAGTTGGCACACAAATAGTTGGAGATAGGCAGATAGGAGTTATAGAGGGGCTAAAGGAGGCAGTGGGTAGGAGAGGGGTGGGAGTGAGGTGAGAAAAAGGGGCTGCAGTCATTGACATTGTCATAGTGAGGGGTGTGAGGGAGTGAGGGAGGGTGGATAGAAGGTGGCCAGTGGCCATGTCAGTGCAGTGAGCCACTAAGTGGCAGGGCAGAGATTGTAGGCAAGGGGACTAGGGGTTGCTATTACAGGTGCTGGATGCAGAAAGATGTTGGTGAAGCAGTCTTTTAAAAGGGCCCAGAGTAGGTTGGTTGGAGATGTGTCGGCTGAGGGCATTACCAGAAGGGTGCTCTACAGGCAAAGGAGCATTGGCCCTGTGTTGTTCAAGGATGAGGAACATGGAAGAAGTGGGTGCTAGAGCTTCTTGTACATTGTGGCTGCTGCTGTGAAGATGGAGTAGGTTAGCTGTGCCATGGGAAGGATACCAAGAAGAGCTTTTTGGCAGCAGACAGGCTTGGTAGTGTATCCTCCACTGAGTTGGAGCCAGTCCATTTGAGCATAGAGGTCTCAAGTATGGGTAAGATGTGTGGCCCCTGTGAGCAGCCTGCAGGCCTTGTTCAGGGCAATTGATATTCTGCGGAGAGCAGTGTGGCAAGCAGCGCCACAGATTACCAAGCCATAGTCTACTACAGAAAGGATGGAGCTGTTGATGATGAGTCTAAGGCGTCCAGTGAGACAGTGCTTGTGCCTGTGGAGAGACCGATCTTGTAGTTGACAGTCCTGGAAACATTACTGATGTGCTGGTCATAGGCTAGAGAGCTGTCCAGAGTGAACCCAAGATATTTAAAGTGCTGGGTACGTTCGAGCAGAGCTCCAGAGCACGTACCGATGTTAAGTGCATGGGACTTATGTTTGTTCTGAGTGCTGCAGAACATCATGACTTTGGTTTTATTGCTGTTCAGGATTAGTTTATGGTTATGGAACCATTCCTCAACTATCCCAAAGCCACGTTGCAGATTGCCCTCAAGTTCCTCTGGGTCTGGACAGCTTGTGAAGATTACTGCATCATCTGCATAGAGGAGCATCTGTTGTTGGCAGTGGCATGGTAGATTGTTGTGAAAGATGCTGAAAAGGAGTGGTCCTAATATGGAGCCTTGGGGACACCAGATCTTACAGGCAGATGGTCAGAGAGGACATTGTTGATTTTCACCCATTGAGAGCATTGTTCTAGATAGCTTTTGAACCAGATAGTTGATTTTGCAGAGAGGCCAATGGAGGTTAATTGGTTTAGGAGGAGGAGTGGTGGACAGTATCAAAGGCCTTTGCGAGGTCAATGAAGACTGCCCTGCTAGGGTTCCTTGATCCAATGACTGGTGTATGAAACCAGTGAATTCCAGTAATGCTGTAGAGGTACTATGGCCTTTACTGAAGCCATGTTGTTCAGGGCTTTGAATTGAGTATTTTCATGGTATTCGACCAACTGGTCGGCCACTATGCATTCTAGTGCTTTGAGAGCGGTGGCAGAATTGAGATGGGCCGGTAGTTTGACTGCAATGCCCTATCTCCATTCTTGTGGACTGGAGTCATGCTGGCTGATTTCCACACCTGTGGGAATTGTAAGTGACAGAGTTACAGTTTTTTTATCATTGAACATTTTCCTACCTGCAGCCACAGTCCTGCTATTCTCCAGCCACCACTCATCACCGCCTGACCCGAGCTGTCATGCCCAGCTGGAATAGGCAGCTACACCATTGAGAGGGCTCCCCAAGCCCCCATGCCTGGCAAGGATCCACTACTGGCGCTCGACCTCCAGGCATTGTTGGGTCAGTGAACTGCGACCATCAAGCTGCCTGTGGACTTGTGCTGCTTTTTCCTGTTTTTCCCAATGGAGACGGCGTGCAGTGACATCCGCATACTAACGTGCATCGTCTGCCATGCTCCCCCCCAACCTTAGCTCCCGCATCTCTGCAGTACCTCCGGGAGTCCACAGGGACCACTAGAGGCGCTATGCTCCCACCCTTTCCCCGGACTAGAAAGCTGTCGCTCGACGCTTGATCCTAGTCTGCCCCTGCTGACCCCGACGCCCAGGCTCATTCCCAAACCCGAGTCGCTGGTGTGGAGCAAGATGTGGTGACCAGCACCTCAACTTTTAGTGCCACCAGGCGGACCAGAGTGACAGGTTGAGGATCTTAGTTATGGGGAGAGGCTTAAGCAGTGAGTGCAATAAGTTTGAGGTCCAGTATGTCTAGCGCTTTGTCGTGATTTCCCAAGCCCTTGCGAAGGTATTTTCTGACTAGCGAAGGAGTTAGCTTCTTGAAGTAAAAAGTGGGAAGGCTGATGGTGAGAGTCAGTAGTAGTGGTGTTGGTGTGTGGTGAGTCCTCGAAGAAGTCTGGGGGAGTATCTCGGACAGGTCCGAGCAGCTTCATTGAAGGCATTGGCAAAATTCAAGGGTCCTGGGTAGGGTGTACCTTAAATGTTGATCAGGTCTGGTGATGAATTTACATCCTCCCTAAGACTTCCTTCATGTTAGTCCAGAAATTTTTCCCATTTCCTCAGGAGACAGTAAGCAACATCTTGTGATGGTTGGATTTAACCAAGCGTATTTCCGGGTGCAGGCATTTCTGGCTTTCTTGTAAGCTAGTATAGCTGAGTTTACCAGCTCTCTAGCTGGGTGCCAGAGGTGGTCACGATTCTTCAGTCTGTTTATGAGGTCAGAAGACAATCAGGGGTTGACTGACCCGAGCTTTGAGCTTTTGAGGGTGCATGCATGTCACAGACCTTCGTGAACTGTTGTATAAAGTATTCCAATGCAGTATTGCGTCTGTAGTGTTGTCAATTTGTGACCAGTTGGTGTTGGTAAGATCTTGTTTCAAGGACTCCAGATGCCCATGCTTTAGTACCCTACTATCGGTGAAGTGGGTGGTGGCTTGAAGAATTTGTTATTCCAACTGCAGCAGACTGGGGAGTGGTCACTAATTGCATCTGGGTGCACTATCACGTTGGTGAGTCATTCAGGATTGCTAGAAAGTGTCCAGTCTAGCAGGGTGCTGGTGCCAGTTTTGTAGTTAACCCTGGTGGGGAGGAGACAAGCTGAGTGAGGTGGACAGCAGAATATTGTCCGGTGAGGGCCTGCATCAAGGGAAAGCCAGTTGACTTTGAGGTCACCTAGTACTATGGTGTCAGAGTTAGAGGGCAGGCCACAGATGAAGTCCACGATACCTTGAAGCCTTTTATGTTCATTAGGGGAACATGACAGAGATGATAGAGCTTTGTTGTGCCCCAAGTAGGGCTTTGATTGCTAGTGCCTGTGCCTTGGGTCCTAGGTCAGCCTGGGGAGGATGTGCCCTTTGATGGAGTACTTAATTTAGATCGCACATCCGCCACCTCTCTTGGTAGTCCTGTCAAAATCCTGAAAACGTTGAAGCCTGGAAGAGCAAACACATTATCTGGGATCTTGGGTGAAAGCCAGGTTTCAATCACCGACAGAATGTCGGGGTTATGCTATGAGGACCAGGCTTGTAGTTGATACAATTTGGTTGGGAGGCTATAGATGTTTATTGAGGCTATCTTGATTGTTCCTTGAGTTGGGTGGTTAGAGGGTGTAGTGGATTAGCTGGGCCAGGGTTTGGATGCACATCCCAGCCTGAGCAATTCAATCAGTGGGCTGTTAGCTGGTACCCACACAACTTTTTACATAGGAGGTTTCTGTTCTGCCTGCAAGTACACCGTGTGGGGCATTGAGTACCATGAGGGTTTGGTGCGTGGGAATGAGGGGTAGGGGGTAGGTTGTGAGGTCCTCAGTGTTAGCCACCCTTGCGGGGTAGCAGGAGCCAGTGAGTGGACCAGGCTCCTTCAGCAAGCACGCAGTAGTGCCCAGTGACACAGTAAGATTCATAGTGGATGTTGGCGCCTGGGTACATTAGTAGTTGGGAGCCTTCCGACATCTTGAACTATGGCCGTGGCACAGGATTAGTAGGAGGATGAGCTGCTGCAATAGGGTGCAGAGACTGGTCAGTGTTCCGTAGTCCGGACAGACTGTGACCAATACCATGAGGAGGTGTGTAGAGTGCGACTAAGAGACCTGGTAGCAGGAATAATACAATTGCAGAGCCCTAGTGGTGGTGACGTATAGGCTGCAGGTGGGAAAGTCGATGCTAGTAATTTACAAAACCTCGTGACCAGCCTACCCTATAAAGCAAAGTGTCCAGATAGGGTGGGTGGGGAGCCAGTGCACAGCATCGGTGAGGTTGCACTTGGTGGCTGGTGCGTACCTTGCTGACCTTATATCCGGGCTGGAGGTCTCGGGCAGTGGCCTGAGAGGTGCCTACTGTCCAGGGGCCAAAATGGAGCTGGGGAGCCCTGTGGAGGGTGAATGCTGCTGGAAGAGAGAGAGAGGCGTGATTCAATGCTGGCTGTAGGACAAAGGAGCAAACAGTACATTGGGGTCAGATTAGCAGGACAAAGGGCAGTTAGTCTGGGCCAAAGTCTGATTCTCGAACGAGAAAAATTCAGGAAAGGCTATAATCACTTCAAAATCAGGCAAATAACACAATTTCTTCAAGGATTACACTTTTTCAGTACATTTTGATTAAATCTTAAGTTAGAAGTCATAAGACAGCAGGTTTTTTAGTGAAGGTACAGTGAAACAGCAAAGGAGGTTTGGACCAATTGGGCGGACAGAAAACTGCCTCCACATTCCGATTGGTTGGCGGCTGGTGCCGTACCTTGTTAGCCTTGTATCCGGTCTGGAGGTCTCGGGCAGCAGCGTAAGAGGTGCCTGACCGTCCGGGGCTGAAGCGGAGCTGGGAGCCCTGTGGAGGGTGTCCCAGCTGCTGAGAGAGAGAGAGAGAGAGAGGGCCTGATTAAATGCTGGCTGTAGGACAAAGTAACAGACTGCACAGCGGGGTCAGATTAGCAGGACAAAGAGAACAGTTAGTTTGAGTGTCAAAGTCTGGTTCCGAGAAACAGAAATTCAGGAAAGGCTGTAATCACTTCAGTATCAGGCAAATAACACAATTTCTTCAAGGATTACACTCTTTTCAGTACATTTTGATTAAATCTTAAGTTAGAAGCCATAAGACAGCTAGTTTTAGTGGAGGTACAGTGAAAAGCAAGGGAGAAGGTTTGGACCAATCGGAGTAGGCCAGAAAACTGCACTCACATTCCAATTGGTTGGCGGCTGGTGCCGTAACTTGCTGGCCTTGTATTTGGGCTGGAGGTCTCGGGTGGTGGCCTAAGAGAAGCCAACCATCCTGGGTGCCGAAGAGGAGCTGGTGAGCCCTGTGGAGGGGTTCCTGGCTGCAGAGAGAGAGAGAGAGAGAGGGTGTGATTAAATGCTGGCTGTAGGACAAAGGAACAGACAGCACAGCAGGGTCAGATTAGCAGGACAAAGGGCAGTTAGTTTGGCGTCAAAGTCTGGTTCCCAAGAGAAAAATTCAGGAAAGGCTGTAATCACTTCAATATCAGGCAAATAACACAATTTCTTCAAGGATTACAGCCTTTTCAGTTTATTTTGATTAAATCTTAAGTTAGAAGCCATAAGACAGCAGGTTTTAGTGGAGGTACAGTGAAAAGCAAAGGAGAAGGTCTGGACCAATCAGAGCGACCCAGAAAACTGCGCTCACATTCCAATTGGTTGGTAGCTGGTGCCGTACCTTGCTGGCCTTGTATTTGGGCTGGAGGTCTCGGATGGCGGCCTAAGAGGTGCCAACCATCCCGGGGCAGAAGCAGAGCTGGTGAGTCCTGTGGAGGTGGTCCGGCTGCTTGCTGGCATTGTATCCGGGCTGGAGGTCTCGGGCAGCAGCCTGAGAGGTGCCGACCGTTCAGGGGCGAAGCAGAGATTGGGGAACCTTGTGGTGAGGGTGTCCTGGCTTGCTGGCCTTGTATCAGGCTGGAGGTCTCAGGCGGCGCCTGAGGGTGCAGACTGTCCGTGGTGCAGTGGGTTGGGAGCCCTGTGGAGGGAGGTCCCAGCTGCTTGCTGGCCTTGTATCCAGGCTGGATGTCTCAGCAGCCTGCAGGAGGTGCCAACCGTCCCGGTGCCAAAGAGGAGCTGGGGATCCCTGTGAGGGGTTTCCTGGCTGCAGTAAGAGAGAGAGATCGAGAGGGCCTGATTAAATGCTGGCTGTGGAAAATGGAGCAGACAGCACAGTGGAGTCAGATTAGCAGGACAAAGGCAGCAGTTAGTATGGGCACCAAAGTCTGGTTCCCGAGAGAGAAAATTCAGGAAGGCTGTAATCACTTCAATATCAGGCAATACCATTTCTTTAAGGATTACATTTCTTTTCAGTACATTTTGATTCAATCTTAAGTTAGAAACCACAAGACAGCAGGTTTTAGAGGAGGTACAGTGAAAAGCAAAGGAGAAGGTTTGGACCAAGCGGGTATTGAAAACAGCACTCGTGTTTTGATTGGTTGGCGGCTGGTGCCGTACCTTGCTGGCCTTGTATCCAGGCTGGAGGTCTCAAGTGGTGGCCTGAGATGTGTTGACCATCCGGGGCCAAAGCTGAGCTGGGAAGCTCTGTGGAGGGGTCCCAGCTGCTGGAAGAGAGAGACACAGAGGGCATGATTTAATGCTGGCTATAGGACAAAGGAGCAGACAGCACAGCAAGGGTCAGATTAGCAGGATGAAGGGAGCAGTTAGTTTGGGTGCCAAAGTCTGATTCGAGACAGAAAATTTTCAGAAAGGCTGTAATCCCTTCAATATCAGGCAAATAGCACAATTTCTTCAAGGATTACACTCTTTTCAGTACATTTTGATTAAATCTTAAGTTAGAAGCCATAAGACAGCAGGTTTTAGTGGAGGTACAGTGAAAAAGCAAAGGAGAAGGTTTGAACCTATCAGAGTGGGCCAGAGAACAGCGCTCGCATTCCAATTGATTGGCGGCTGGTGCCATACCTTATTGGCCTTGTATCCGGTCTGGAGGTCTCGGGAGATAGCCTAAGAGGTGCCGACTGTCCTGGGGCTGAAGTGAAGCTGGAGGAGCCCTGTGGAGGGTGTCCCAGCTGCTGGAAGAGAGAGAGAGGGCCTGATTAAATGCTGGCTGTAGGACAAAGGAACAGACAGCACAGCGGGTCAGATTAGCAGGGCAAAGGGAGCAGTTAGTTTGAGCTCCAAAGTCTGGTTCCGAGACAGAAAAATTCAGGAAAGGCTGTAGTCACTTCAGTATCAGGCAAATAACACAATTTCTTCAAGGATTAGTGTCTTTTCATTTATTTTGATTAAATCTTAAGTTAGAAGCCATAAGACAGCAGGTTTTAGTGGATGTACAGTGAAAAGCAAAGGGTGAAGGTTTGGACCAATTGAGCGGGCCAGAAAACAGCGCCTGTGGTTCCAAATGGTTGGCGACTGGTGCCGCACTCTGCTGGCTTTGTATCCGGGCTGGAGGTCTCAGGTGGCAGCCTGAAAGGTGAAGCGATCCAGGGCGAAAGCAGAGCTGGTGAGCCCTGTGGAGGGTGGTTCTGGCTGCTTGCTGGCCTTGTATCCGGGCTGGAGGTCTTTGGCGGGGTCTGAGAGTGATGACCATTTGGAGGACTGAAGTGGAGCTGGGAGCCCTGAGGAGGGTCCCGGCTGCTTGTTGGTCTTGTGTCTGGGCTGGAGGTCTTGGGTGGTGGTCTGAGAGGTGCTGACCATCCGGGAGGTTGAAGCAGAGCTGGGAAGTCCTGTGGAGGGGTCCTGGCTTGCTGGCTTTGTATCCGGCTGGAGGTCTCAGGTGGTGACCTGAGAGGTGCTGACCATCCAGAAGCGGGCGGGCTTGGAGAGCCTTGTGGAGGGGCTCCGGCTTGCTGGCCTTGTATCCAGGCTGGAGGTCTCGGCAGCAGCCTGAGAGGTGCCGACCATCCAGGGGGCGAAGCAGGTCTTGGGGAGCCCTGTGGAGGGGTCCCAGCTTGCTGGCCTTGTATCCGGGCTGGAGGTCTCAGGTGGCAGCCTGAGAGGTGCTGACTGTCTGGGTGGCTGAAGCAGAGCTGGGGAGCCCTGTGGAGGGATCCTGGCTGCTTGCTGGCTTTGTGTCTGGCTGCAGGTCTCAGGTGAGAGGTGTCGACCATCTGGGGGACCCGAAGCAGAGCTGGGGAGCCCTGTGACGTGGGTCCTGGCTGTTGCTGGCCTTGTATCCGGGCTGGATGTCTCAGGCGGTGGCCTGAGAGGTGCCAACCATCTGGGGGGCTGAGGAAGAGCTGGGAAGCCCTGTGGAGGGTCCCAGCTTGCTGGCCTTTATTCAGGCTGGAGGTCTCTGGCAGCAGCCTAGGCTGCCAACTGTCTGGGGCGCGAAGCAGAGCTGGGGAGCCGTGTGGAGGAGGGGTCCTGGCTGCTTGCTGGCCTTGTATCTGGGCTGGAGGTCTTGGGCGGTGGCCTGAGAGGTGCCAACCATTTGGGAGACTGAAGCAGAGCTGGGAGCCCTGTGGAGGTGGTCCCGGCTTGCTTGCCTTGTATCGGGCTGGAGGTCTCGGGTGGCTGCCTGAGAGGTGCCGACCATCTGGGGGCCAAAGCAGAGCTGGGGAGCCCTGTGGAAGGGATGCTGGCTGCTTGCTGAGCTTGTATCTGGGCTGGAGGTCTCCAGTGGTGGCCTGAGAGGTGCTGACCATCTGGGAGGCTGAAGCAGAGCTGAGGAGCCCTGTGGAGGTGATCCAGGCTTGCTTGTCTTGTATCTAGGCTGGAGGTCTCAGGCAGTGGTCTGAGAGGTGCTGACCATCCGGGGCTGAAGCGGAGCTGGAGAGCCCTGTGGAAGGGATCCTGGCTGCTTGCTGACCTTGTATCTGGGCTGGAGTTCTCAGGTGGTGGCCTGAGAGGTGTCGACTGTCTGGGAGGCCGAGGCGGAGCTGGGGAGCCCTGTGAAGGGGTACCCGGCTGCTTGCTGGCCTTGTATCCAGGCTGGACGTCTCGGTGGTGGCCTAGAAGTGCTGGCCATCCGCTGGGCGAGCGGAGCTGGGGAGCCCTGTGAAGGGGGGGTTCCGGCTGCTTGCTGGCCTTGTATCCGGCTGGTCTTGGTTGCAGCCAAGAGGTGCTGACCGTCCGGCGGCTGAAGCGGAGCTGATATTATAGATTCATCACTTAATCCCTAAAATTTTGCTCATTGTAACTCTATTCATGATAAATGACTCTCAGCTATAGTGTACTCTGCTTCAAAAGTATAAAAATGCTCAATAAAGAAAGCAAATTTTACACAAAATTACCAGAAAAATGTTTTCATATAGACTGAGCAGTCAAATTTTCAGTGCTACCTCTCATCGCCCAGTAGCGCTCCAAACCCAATAACCGAAACTCCATGCAGCCAGCAATACTATTACAGTTTATGTTACTAAATAAAAGTCCTTATGGCTAATGAAAGCTAAATCCAAGCTTGCATTCTGAATAATCAGTGTTACATAAAGGATATTTTAGCCAAATGCATTCCATATCTTTCAGAAATTAATTAATGCTCTTAAAAATCTCCACACACTACTGATGTAGTAGTACTTCAAAACTATACCGAATAAACTGGAATTGCAAACCTCTCAAGCCTGCACTTGCTAGTAAGTAAATCAGTAGCCACAAGGCTGTAGACCTACCAGATGACCCATTACATAGTTGGAAAGCAGCCGTAACACTAGAGACTAGACTAAACAGCCTAGCTGAGCTTCAGGTTTGGGCTCTTAATGCACTAAAATAGCTGACATAAGCTTTAAAAAGTTTGCGTTTTTTAACAGTGTTGACACTATGTAAGAGTCAAAAGTGAAAAATTACATATAGCCCATAGCAAAATTATGAAACTTCAATGAATAATGTGTCTTATAATCACAAATTACCATGTGCTACAGCAACAAAGAAAAGTAGGAAGGGAGGAGAAAAATTCATAAATACAGTTAAACCAATTTTTGCCAGAGTACTGTATATTGGAACACACAATGAAATGTTCACATCATGCCCCTACTGCATTCAGTTCTGAACTTTTACTCTGCCTGTGTCCAATATCCATCACCGCAGTGTCCCAGAAAAAAACCTTCAATATATTTATTATTTGTACCCCAGAGTTTTTAGAAACTGGGGGCCAGATACTCAGAACTTT
The DNA here is from genome assembly GCA_016271365.2 of Neoceratodus forsteri. Lineage (NCBI taxonomy): Eukaryota > Metazoa > Chordata > Ceratodontiformes > Ceratodontidae > Neoceratodus > Neoceratodus forsteri. Next base: position 1,089,436,302 of record CM057459.1, read on the forward strand.
GTCCGGGGGCTAAATTAGCACTGCCCAGCAGGCAAACTAAGCACAGAGCAAAAACAAGCTATATTCAAAAGGAATAGCCCAGGGCAAACAGCTTCTGAATATAGGATGGGAATGATGCCAGGCAAACTGGGCTGGGAGTGTAGGGCAAACTTAGTCCTGGAATAAGACAGCTCTGAATATGGCAACCAGAAGTGCAAACCACAACAGCAACACAGTGCTAGCGATGTGAAGGTAGGTACATGTGACTATGTGGCCAATGTGTGTGCCAGCAAATGCATGGACCCAGTACAGCAGCAGGCAGCAGCATATGTGAAAGTACAGTGTGCAAAACTGTATCATATTCCTGAACTGTTTGTGCAATGCTAACTGCGTTTCGTGGGTTTATGCCGGAGCTAAACCGTTTGCCTGGCACTAAACTTTGCCATGTTCAAAGTGACATGCAAATGAGCCTACTTTGTAGTCTCTGGGCAAACATCCAGATTAGCATCTCATTATGCCTTGATTTGCATGCAGTTTTTCCCAACGTTACTGCAGGGTCCCACAGCTCCATCTGTAGGTCAGTCTGTTAGTACAGGGGCTGGCCAGGTCCAACCACAGCTTGACCTGTAGGTCAGTCTGGCAGTGCATGATGATAGCTGTAGGCTACATGTAATCAGTAAAGCATAGCATAGAATATTTACCCCAGGGGACAACACAGCATGGGCACAGATGGAGGTGGTGCTGCATGCAACTGTCACACTGTAGGTTGTGCTACAGTACACAGCAGACACTACAGTAGCAAGGGACCAGTAGTGTGTGGACACAGCACTGCCTATGGTGTGTAGAGCAGTGCTGATGACTGCACTATACACTGACAGGCCCAACATGCAGGTGTTTACTGACTGGACATTACTGTTATGCTGTTGTGTGACCCACAGATGCTGCACCTCTAGCATGGGATGCTCACAGTGACATATACATGTCCGGCTGTGTTTGCTGTGGCAGTTGTACAGCTGTGCGGGATGTTGGCGGGGGGCATATGTGATCAGAAGGCACACGATGTTGGGGTATTCCCAATACTGGCCCATGTGCACTGCGTGATGTGTCCCAGCATTGTGGCCACACCTGGTCTCTGGTGTAGCCTGGCCACCTGTACATTCTCCCTCAACATCCTCCATGCCCACAGTGCTACAAGTGTGTGCTGGCATCTGTTGGTGTCCATGGTAAAGTGGTCTGTAGGTGTGTGCTGCATGGCCACACTGCCATGATGTCCACTGGTGGCTGGGTCACCACTTACTGCCTGGCATGGCTGGGACTGGTGGCAGATGATGGCATCATTGTGATGCCATCAGTGAGCAGATGTGTCCTCTGTGTCTGGCTTTGTCTATATGTCATATTGTTTTGTTAGGGTCGCGAAAACTGCACAAATGCCACACAAAGCCAAAATGTCACACAAAGCTGATTGCCCATGTTGACTACTTTTTCCTGGACGGTAATGTGCTTCACGCTAAGTGTCGCCAAGTTCGCAAAACCATTTTATGTGGTGCTAGTCACTGACTATAGCATTGCGCTGACACCCCCTCACTTTGCCCCTCGCATAAATTATGTTTCGCTTAGCGTTAATGCAGTTTGAGTGTGCTGTTGGCCTTTTGAATATAAGCGGACCAGCGCTAATCCCGCTAAACCTGCACAAGCGGTTTCGCCCAGCATAAAGTTTTAAATATCTGGTCCTGGGAGTATTAGAATCTGCAGCTAAAACATTGCCATCTGTTCCAAAGCTGCATACAAAAGATAAAAAAGCTCAGTAAATTATCTCAAATAAAGTCAACTACTTGGAAATTATAACATAGGTATTGATCTTAAAAATGTGAAGCTATACCGCTTGGCATTCTGCTCACTGGTGTATCTCAAGAGAATGCCAGTTCAGACCTGTTATCCTCTTGAGCCCACACCTGCAAGTATAATATAATAAATATATGGAAGATTTTTCTGGGACACTGCGCTGATGGGGTGTTGGACACTTAGGTGCAGCAAAAGTTCAGCACTGAATGCAGTAGGAGCATCATGTGAACATCTGATTGTGTGTTACAAGATACTCTGGCAGTAATCTGGTTTAATTGCATTTATGAATTTTGTTTTCTCTCCCCTTCTTCCTGCTTTTCTTTGTTGCTTTGGCACATGATAATTTGTAATTATAAGACACATTGTCTATTGAAGTTTAATAATTTTACAATGGGCTATCTGTATTATTTCACTTTTCTAGTCTCGTCCCTACATGACTGCAGACAATCCAACTGCGCTAGATTTGCTGCCAAATATTGGTCCACTCCCTTGCCTACCTGACCTCTGTCCTCTTCCAACAACCGTCACCTATGTACTCCCTTAGAAGGTCAGACCCTAAACTGTTCCATGTCCCATTTATCGCATACAAAGGCCAGGCCGCTTTTAATTACCGCATACCTCAGTCCTGGAGCGCCTACCTGCCCCCATCAGACACGTGCAAACACCTACCTCGTAACCAATTACTCAGGGCACACTTCCTCCAGCTGCTCCTGTTTCAACTAAGAATTTTATCCAAATGTCACACTGCTATAAACTAATACAAATTGTACAGTTCTCTACCCTCTGTGTCGTTCTACTGTTTATTCTGATTGTATGTATCCTACCCTTGGCTATAATTTTTCTCCTAAAATGTTATGTACAAGCATTTGCTCATTTTGTACTGACTAAGCATTTCCAATTTATGTATGTGGGTCTCGACCCAGGTCGCATCTGGAATCAAGCATGTTGCTCAGTATGCTTTCCTGGTAAAACTCAGTAAATACATAACATAGTGTCAGCACTGTTTAAAAATAAGCATTTGTCAATGCCATATGTTTGCTTGCTGGCATTGGCATTGGTAGTGTAGGAGTTACAGAGCTGCATAGTAGGAATGGCAGTGAAGTATTGAACTGAAGCCAACCCACCATCACCCTGCAGAGACTGACAGGCATTGGGTGTGCCTTTGGGTCGTCAGGCATAATGGCCATGCCATTTCACCACACCCTACCCTGCAGACACCAACAAGTGTCACGGTGTGCCTTAGGGTCTTTGGTCCTTATCGCACCATTCCATCAGGAGATATGGGTGCGGTATAGGAGAATGGAGTGAACTTTGGGGCGAAGAGTCCAAGGCATACCTCGATTCCTCTCACTGGCTGCAGGGTGTGGAATGGTATGAGCATTACAGGCGAGAATCCCAAGTCACTCCTCTGATGCCTGTCATTCTCTAAGGGTGGGGCGTTATGGTCGGAAACCCTAACGCCTCATGCATTCATTGGTATTTTTACTCCAAATTTTCAGCATGGTTTTTGTGACTCCCACCTCATGAACAGTGGCAATATCAGTTTGTTAGCTGAAAGCTGCTTTTGCACAGCGACTACGGCATTTAGCACCACAGGTGCAAAAACACATTCAACAAGATGTGAAAAATGACAACTGTACTGTTCATGGAGGTGTTAAAAATGGCAATGTTGAAAATCTGCAGTGAAAATAGTAAAACAAAACTGATGAAGTCATGAGTGTGCATAAAACTGCAACGCACACCGTAATGTAATTGCTTAGATTTTTACAGCAGATTGTCAACACAGGCATTTTGGGACTTCCGATCATGAACAGTGTCACTGTGATTTTCTTTATCTGTCCCAAACAATGATTTCCCACAGCAAACGCATTTCTGTGCTGAACGGTGAAACACATTTCGGCCATGTTGTGAAAAATGACAGCTGTACTGTTCATAAGGAAGTGTGGAAAAATGCCAGTGGTGAAAATCTGGACTGAAAATATTACAAAGTCATGAACTTATGAGGGTGCATGGAACTGTGCAATGCTCACTTGTAACACAGTCATTTTATGGACTTTTGTCACCAAATTTTCAACATAGCCATTTTAAGACCTCTGCTCATGAACAGTGTAACTTGGATTTTCTTAATCTGTCCCAAACATTACTTTCACACACGACTGCACCATTGTGCGCTGCATGTGCGGAAACACATTTTGGGCGGATGTGAAAATGGCAGCTGTACTGCCTATAAGGAAGTGTAATAAAATGACAATGTTGAAAATCTATCTAAATATTAAACTTTCGCAAACTTGCGAGTGTGCGTGAGAACTGTGCAACGTGCGTTTCTAAAACAGTCATTTTTGGGAATTTTTTCACCAAATTTTCAACATAGCCATTTTAAGACCTCTGCTCATGAGCAGTGTCACTGTGATTTTCTTAATTGTCCCATACATTGATTTTGCACACCTCAAGTATGCTCGTAAGTTTGCGAATTTTAATATTTGCATTCCAGATTTTCAACATTGCCATTTTACCACACCTCCTTATGAGCCAGTACAGCTGTCATTTTCACATCTCCCAAAAATGTGTTTCCGGCATGTAGCGCAAATGGCGCAGTTGGTGTGTGAAATCAAAGTTTGGGACAGATTAAGAAAATCACAATGGCACTGTTCATGGCTGTTGAAAATCTGGTGACAAAAGTCCATAAAATGACTATGTTACTAGTGAGCATTGTGCTGTTTCCATGCACCCTCATAAGTTCATGAATTTGTAATATTTTCAGTCCAGATTTTCACCACTGGCATTTTCCACACTTCCTTATGAACAGTATGGCTGTAATTTTTCACAACATGGCTAAAATGTGTTTTCACACTTTCATGTAGAAAATGCTTGGTCACTGTGGGAAATCACTGTTCAGAACAGATTAAGCAAATGACAGTGACACTGTTCATGAGCAGAGGTCCCACAATACCTGTGTTGACAATCTGCTGTAAAAATCCCAAAGTAATTACATTAAGGGTGTGCGTTGCTCAGTTTCTATGCACGCCATGACTTCACCAGTTTTTACTATTTTCACTGCAGATTTTCAACATTGCCATTTTTACACCTCATGAACAGTACAGCTGTCATTTTTCACATCCTGTTCGAATGTGTTTTCGCACCTATGGTGCTAAATGTCAGAGTCACTGTGCAAAATCAGCTTTTGGCTAACAGACTGATATTACCACTGTTCATAAGGTGGAGGTCAAAAACCTATGTTGAAAATTTGGAGGAAAATACCAATGAACTCCTGAGGCATTAGGGTTTCTGACCACAACGCTCTAATCTCTGTAGAGACCGACAGGCATCATGGGTGTGACTTGGGACTGTCACTTGTAATGCTCATACCATTCCACCCCCACCCACACTCTGCAGCCACTGAGAGACATCAAGGTGTGCCTTGGACTCTTTGGCCCCAAAGCCCACCCATTCTCCTATACTGCACCCATCTCACCTTATTTCCTGATAGAATGGAGTGAGCATAGGGCCAAAGACCCCAAGGCACACTGTAACACTAGTCGGAGTCTGCAGGGTAGGGTGTGGTGAAATGGTGGCCATTATGCCTGACGACCCAAAGGCACATTCACCAATGCCAATGCAGGCAAGCAAACATTCGGCATTAACAAATTCTTACTATACTTTTGAAGCAGAAGTACACTCTGGATGAGAGCCATTATATCATGACTAGAGGTACACAAGCAGAATTTTATAGATTTAAGTGATCATGAAATATTAAGCATAACATTGTGTATTCTAATTAAGACTTGTATATTTATTTTTAGCAAGTCATGAAAATCTCTCTTTGAAAAAGCCTGGATCAGTACAAGTGAAATACTGGGGCTGTGATTAAAATAAAGAAGATTTTAAGGAAAGCTTTGCAGTTTGTAGTTGGCGTTGGCAAATCAGCAATTAGTTGGTGGGATTCAATGCTGCTGTAACAGGCTGAGGGCCAGATATTGAAAACTTTGCGCTGAACACAAACTGTTTGCGGAGGCTTAGCATGGGATTAGCATGGGTTTGCTATATTCAAAAGGCCAAATGGTGCATGCAAACTGCATTAGCGCCTGGCAAAATCATAATGTATGCAAGGGGCAAACTGAGGGTGTGCGTACATGAATACAGGCGCAATGCTATATTCAGTGACTAGTGCTGTGCAAAATAGTTTTGCGTGACTTAGCATGACACTTAGTGTGGTGCACATTATTACCCAGGAAAAGGTAGTCTTAACCCTGGGCAATCAGCTTTGCACAGTGTTTCTGCAGCTTTTGTTGGCCCGTGCCACCTAACAAATAAATATGACACATAGACAAAGCCAGACATGGAGAAAACATGCTGCTCACTGATGGCATCACAATGCTGCCATCATCTGCCACCAGTCCCAGCCATGAAAGGCAGTAAGTGGTGACCCTGCCACCAGTGGACAGCATGGCAGTGTGGCCATACAGCACACACCTGCGGACCACTCTTCTGTGGACACCAACAGATGCCAGCACACACATGCAGCACTGTGGGCATGGAGGATGATGAGGGAGAGTGTATGGGTGGCCAGGCTGTGCCACAGACCAGGTGTGGCCACAAGGCTGTGACACATCACGAGTGCACATGGGCCAGTATTGGGAATACCCCAACACCAGTGTGCCTTTCTGATAATACATGCCCCGCCGGCCATCCGCGACAGTTGTACAACTGCCACAGCACACAAAGCTGGACATGTGCATGGCACTGTGAGCATCCCATGCCAGAGGTGCAGCATCTGTGGGTCACACAACAGTGTAACAGTAATGTCCAGTCAGTAAACACCTGCATGTTGGGCCTGTCACTGTGTATAGTGCAGTCATCAGCACTGCCCTACACACCATAGGCAGTGCTGTGTCCACACACTACTGGCCCCCTTGCTACTGTAGTTTCTCCTGTGCACTGTAGTATGACCTACAATGTGACAGTTGCATGCAGCACCACCTCCATCTGTGCCCATGCTGTGTTGTCCCCTGGGTACAATATTCTGTGCTATGCTGTACCGTTTACATGTAGTCTACAGCTATCATCATGCACTGCCAGACTGACCTACAGGTGGAGCTGCGGTTGGACCTGGCCAGCCCTGTACTTCCAGACGACCTACAGATGGAGCTGTGGAACCCTGCAGTAATGCTGGGCAAACTGCATACAAATCAAGGCATAATGAGATGCTAATCTGGATGTTTGCCCAGAGACTACCTAAGTAGGCTCATTTGCATGTCACTTTTGAACATGGCAAAGTTGCTTGCAGACAGCGTGTTTGCACGGGCAAATGGTTTAGCTCCACGCTAAACATATACAAACATGTTAGCACTGCACAAACAGTTCAGGGAATATTATTCAGCTTTGAACACTGTACTTTTACATGTGCTGCTGCCTGCAGCTGTACTGGGTCCACATTTGCTGGCGCACATTGTACATAATTCACCTCTACCTATCTTCACGTCGCTCTGCACAGTGTCACTGTTGTGTTTTGCACTTCTGGTTGCTATATTCAGAGCGGTCTTATTCCAGGGCTAGGTTTGTCCTGCACTCCCAGCCAGTTGCCAGGCCTCAATCCCATGTTATATTCAGAAGCTGTTTGCCCTGGGCTATTCCTTTTGAATATAGCTTGCTTTGTGCTCCGGGCTGTTTGCCCGCCAGGCAGTGTTAATTTAGTCTCGGGCAAAGTTTTGAATATCTGGCCCATAGTGTGCTGAACTTGCTATTACAAGGACTTGTCACAAGAATAAATCTTGTCTCTATTTTGGATCATTGTCAGTGCTGATTTTATGGATTTACTACTATTGAAGCTTACAGTGGTGATCGCACAAAAGTTTTTAGTACTGAGGTATACTTCAAAGTATACCACGGTGATACTGAGGCAGGATCACATTACAGTCAATGCAAACTGAACTTGAGTGCCTCAGTGGTACCTCGAGGTATACCTCAGTACTGATAAACTTTTGCATGATTGCCAGTGTATCTTGGACGACAGGTAATGGAGCTGTTTCTTTTGACTCAAATTTGGCAAAACACTGCAATCCCCACCAGCACTTATTGCATATGAATTTGAAACCTTCAGAGGGACTACATAAGAACTTTAACATTTAAGTCATTGCCCAAATTCTACTTATTTCATTTTCAGAAAAATATATAAGCAAGAAAAATGAGGAATAAAAGATGTAGAGGAATGAAGGTCAATCATCACATTGTTCCTTTCTCCATCATGTAGGAACAGAGAGATGATGAAGTCTATCCCTCTGCATCTTTCTCACTTTGATATTTTCTCACTTTTCTATTTCTTTTTAATCTGTTAGATGGCTGGTACTCACTCCCTTTTAAGCGATTGCCTGTTAATTTTGTTCTGCCTTTTTTGCTTGTGTCTATGCAACCCAGCATCCCCTGTAATGTAATTCTTATTTAGCAGTTATAAAATGCATCTTAGGTAATTTGGCATCTGTAAAATGAAACATTTGGCACTTTCATTTAGCAGCCTATAGGAATCATTAACAAGATGTATTTTTTCTGTTGTTAGAATAGCGTCTCTGTAAGTATTATTAGAGCTAGCAGGTATTAAGTGCACTACAGGCAATAATGCCATGATAAACTTCACATTTCAGTATGTGTACTTAACAGCCTTTTTAACATCAAGATGTATTTAATATGCTAGTTTTTTATTTCACAAGTCACTTTTATGTTTGCTCACATGTGCGCTAGTCAACATATTGCAGTAGTAGAATTTGGAGATGCGGTCACTGTGGGCGAATGCAGAGCACACATCAGTAGGTGCATCCCTCATTCCCCAATAAGGGAGCTGCAGGTGCTGAGACCAACAACATGTAAACTGGCCACCAGATCTAAGAAAAGGTCTGCTGCAATGAGAGCCAAGCTTGTCATGCAGCAGCGTGACTTTCCTGGTGAAACAGTTTAATAAACATGGTGACACTGACTGCCACTGTACAAGTCCCCAAACCCACTTCATTTGCCAATGAGAGCCCTCCCCATCGGCATAATGCCCCTCCATTTAAAGTGTATGCCGAGGGGTGCCCAATCCCCAGGCATCATCGCTCCCAAACAGTCTTTCTTTGCCGTGAGGGCTCCAATCCCCACCGGCTTGATCCCCCTCCCTGTTTATTTTGCAGATGGGGAGACCCACTCCCATCATCATATATCCCGCCACTATTGTTGTTTGCGAGGGTGCCCAATCCCCTCGGCTCTTGTCCCCTCTTCAGTATGTGTTGATGGGTGCCCAATCCCCCATTGGCTACAGCCTCCCAAAAAAACAGCCAAGTGGCATGCTGGGAGCCCACCTCAGCATGCCATGCCCTGTAAAACAAAACTGTCCTGCAATGTTTTTTTTTTTTTAAACCTGAAAACCAGAAAAGCGGTCCCTCGTTGACTCTGGAGGCCCTCCACCAACTCACACCCCCTCTGCACACCTGCCTCCCCACAGTCCCCTCACCCCATGCTTACCTCTGGAGCATGGCGCGGCGATCTTGGGTGGACGGGAACATGTCTGCACTCTTCAAAGCTGACCGCAAACTGAAGAAATGCCCGGTAAGCTATATAATGGCAGTAATAGGATTTTTTCAGCTTTGGTGCATATCTCTGGCATTTTGGGAATTTCAGCACCACACTTTTAACATGGGGTTATTGGGACCCTCCTCATGAATTCAGTCACTGTCATGGCGTTATTCGGTCCTGAAGGTGATTTTGCAGTCACTGGGTGGAATCACCTTTTGGGACTGATTAACAAAATGAAAGTGCCACTGTTCATGAGGGGCTCTCAAAACTCTGTTGCAAATTTAGTGGAAAAATCCCCAAAATGGCTGTTTTACAAGTGTGCATTGTGCGGTTTCCACACGCTTGTAACTTTGTGAATTTGTAATATTTTCAGTCAGATTTTCAAAATTGGCATTTTTTATACCTCCTTATGAACAGTACAGCTGTCATTTTCATAATCTGGCGAAATATGTTTTTGCACATCCGGTGCAGAATAAGCTGCAGTTGCTGTGCGAAATCAGTTTTCGGGACAGTTTGAGAAAATGACGGTGACACTGTTTATGAGCAGAGGTCCTAAAATGCCTATGTTGAAAATCTGGTGATGAAAGTCCATAAAATGATTGTGTTACAAGTGTACATTGTGCAGTTTCCACGCACCCTTGTAACTTTGCAAATCTGCAGTATTTTCATGCCAGATTTTCAACACTGGCATTTTTCGCACCTCCCAAAATGTGTTTTCATACCTGTGGTGCACAATGGCATGGTCGCTGTGGGAAATCAACTTTTGGGACAGATTAACAAAATCCAGTGCCACTGTTCATGAGGGAGGTCCCAAAATGCCTATGTTGAAAATGTGGTTAAAAATCCCAAAATTAATTGGAGTTACGGACGTATTTGCACAGTTTCTATGCCTGCTCATGACTTCACCAATTTTCATATTTTCACGTTGCCATTTTTTACATCTCCTCATGAACAATACAGTTGTCTTTTTTTCACATCCTGCCCAAAATGTGTTTTTGTGCCTGTCGCCAAATGGCATAGTCATTGTGCAAAACCTCCTTTCAGCTAACAAACTGATAGTACCACTCTTGCAGCGTGGGGTCACAAAAAGCCACGTTAAAAGTTTGGAGTGAAAATACCAACAAAAGCCTATGGTGTTAGGGTTTCCAACAGTAACATCCTACCCAGAAGAGACTGACAAGCATCAGGGATGTGAATTGGGATCATTGGCTGTAATGCTCATGCCATTCCACCCTCACTCCCACCCTGGAGCCAGTGACAGGCATCGAGGTGTGCCTTGGGTGTTTGGCCTAAAGTTCACCCATTCTATACTGCTGCACCATCTCAGCGTATTTCCTTATGGAACAGGGTAAGTATAAGGCCCAAGACCCCAAAGCACACCACAGCACTTGTCACGTGTCTACAGGGTAGGTGAGGTTAAATGGCATGAGTGTTATAGCTGATGACCCAAAGCACCAACGCCTTTCAGTCTTTGTAGGGTGGGGCTGGGGTTGGCGTCAATTCAATACTTCACTGCCATTCCTGTTGTGCATCTCTAACTCCTGCACTACCAATGCCAGTGAGACAACATTCGGGATTGACAAATGCTTGTTTATGCTGACACTTGTGTGCTTTGAACTTGCTTTCATGTAATATTGTATTACCACTCACTGCTGGTTAGGGCTTTTATTGAAATTCTCATTACTTTGTATGAGGGGCTTGTATAAGGGATGACGTCACTCCACTGTGGCCACACCCCTGAAAGGGAAAGGGAAGGGGAATTGTTTAACCAGGAGAGGCACACTAAGCCCAGGCTTGTTTCCAGGTGTGACCTGGTAGCACAAGAAAGTTAGGTGACTTGCTTAGGGTCACACAGCATGCAAGACAGGCTGTGAGTTCAAACCGTCTCCAGATTTGCAGCTCAGAGCCTTCAACCACAGTGCTACTGCCTGCCTAAACCCAGGTCTCTGGGTTCATAGCCCAGATCCATAGCCACTACACTACATTGCCTCCTGAGGAAGGATTTGTTTGGACCAAGCTCTGGGGCAGTGTGGTCAGTGACTTGGGTCTGCTTTCTACTTGCTTCTAGGTGTGTTTGTTATTTCAAGCTTGATAATAGTTGTTTAGTACTTCTGTACTTTGGGCTTGCTGTGTTTCATTTAGAACCGCTAACAAGAATTCTGAGCAATATAGTGGATCTAATGAAGCCTTTATGAAGCAAGGGAGAACATTTTATTTTGAATAAATGAATTCATTGGCAAGCAACAAGCTTCCTGGACCAAGTTATCAAAAGGAATTAGAGTAATGGAAAAAGTAATATGCCTTACAGTTACAGTTACTGATTATATTTATTTAAGGTGACTAGTAACTGTAACTGATTACTTTAAAATAACTACCGACACAGGCCCACCCTCTGATCATGAATGCCTTTATCATTTTTAATCCCTGGTGTCTAGTGGCATCCCCACGCTCCGATCATCTTCCCTATACTTATTTTATTCATCTCTAGTGTCTAGTGGCACCCTACCCTCTGATCGCTGTCCCAATTATGATATTTTGTTCTCTGGTGTCTAGTGGAGCCCCCCACCCTCTGGTCACTGTCCCTGCAACTATCAATTGTTTCTCTGGTGTCTAGTAGTACCCTCCCACCCTCTGATCACCTTGCTTTCTGAAAAAATAAAATAGTCCCTCAGTGTCTTCTGTTTTTTAAACCTTAAAAAGAAAATGCTCCATCGTGGATCCAACCCCCACCCTGACCACCAACTCAGCACCCTCGACTCTGCACCCCACGCCACCCACAAACCCTCACTCACTTCAACAGCTCTTAGGCTGAAGATCCACTCTCCCATGGAAGACACACCTTGCTTCTGGAACCATCGACTACTATATGGGAAAGTAAGGTAAGTGCCGTTCAATATATTTCAATAGGGTTTTCAACTTGATGTATAACTTTGCCATTTTTGCATATTTTAACATCAAATTTTCAACATAGTCTTTTTGAATCCCACCTCATGAACAATGTTGGTGGAATTATGCAAATCTGGACGAAAGGTGATTTACGTGGTCATTGGTGAAATCACCTTTGAGAAATTGGAACATTTTTCACTGCCCTTGTTCGTGAGATGGGGTCATAAGAAGGCTATGTTGAAAGTCTGAGAAAATGTGTAAAAATGGGAAAGTTATGTGTACATGTTGAAATTTCAATGCACTCACTTGTAACTTTGGCAATTTTAAATATTTTGACCCACATTCTCAATATAGTCAACTCTTTATGCCATCTCATGAGCGTGATATCCGTCATTTACTGTATAAAAACACTGACCAAACTGTGTTTTGCACCTGTGGATCGCAATGGCATTGTGGAAGCATGGAATCACGTTATGGTGGGGATTTCAACATTTTAATTGCCAGGTTCATGAGGTGGGGTAGTAAGAAGACTATGCTAAAAATCAAATTCATGTTTTAATAGAAATCCAAGCGAAGTGCAGTTAGGTGGCTCAGTGATTAGTGCAAGAATTGCTAGTTTACATATTTCTCACTCCCCACAATACCAATATTTTATGCCATATTTATTTATTTATTTAGTTTTTGTTTACTGGGTATGTGCTCTAGCCAATAAATTGCCTATTTTCAGTCACAACCCAGGAGAGTTACAGACAAAGGTAAAAACATTTCATTGACGATATATACAATGCATTACAGGAAACTGGGCTATAATTTAACATTTCAGTGATACAAGAAAAACAATAACAGTTCAAGGAAAGCAGGTTATGTAACGATCAAACGGTGCATAGGAAACTAGTATAGTGTAACAGTCAATTTATCAGTATAGGACCTCATTGCTAGAACTTGTTTAGTTATAGTTGATTAAAAAGTCTTAATTTTGGTGGTTTTGCCCTCTGTAACTTTTCCACAGTAAACCATTTGCCACAATATTTTCAGGGTCCAGAGATCCTGGCACCATCTCTGTGCTTTCAAACATCGTATAAATTGGTAGAACATGGGCAAAGTTATTGGTTTAAATTAAAGTACTTACTTGACCTACTATTACAGGTGCTACTGCACCTGTTTAATTAATGCAAAAACTACATTCATGCAGACATTAGTGTTGGAGAACATAAAAGCGCACAAAGTAGGAAATGAAAAACATTAGGGCTTTGGGTCTCTGGAGTATTGGCGAATCGGTGGTGGGGTCTTCCTTGGGGATGTCAGCCCTAATGCCTACCCCACCCTGAGCATAAGAGGTAAGAGGAAGACATGAAGAAAGCTATGAGAAATTCTGTTGGCAACATGTAGTGAGACATACTTCTGTACCTTGAAGACTGTATCAGTCAGAGGCACTAGCTTGGAGCTGTACCTTGTGCTTGGATAGGAGGCAGTGGGCTGGTGGAGGAGGCATTACAGTGGACAACCCAAGGAATACTCCACTACTGATTCGCCAGTACTCTGGAGATCCAAACCCTAATGTTTTCATTTCTCTACTTTGTTGCTTTGCATTCTTCAACCCTAATGTCTGTAGAAATGTATTTTTTGCCATTAAGTTCCTTCTTTTCTGATAGTGGAATCATATCCTCATTTGTGCAGGTACTGAACAGAATTCTGGAGATAGTCTTGACCCAGTGCCTTGACCCATCAGGCATCAACATGCATGTCAATCCCTTGTGAGGAAGGCTCCTGGCCAACAGAACACTGATCCATCCTTCCCAGGCTGGAGTCAGTGCACACTTACAACACCTTCCCTCCAGCCTTGGCCTACTAAGCCGGCTCACTGGGCTTACACCTGGACTCAGACCACTGGCACGGGAAGACAGTGTGGTCCTCACTGGGCCAGTGGACATCCCTGAAAATGTTACTTCATAAGTTCCTTTTGTGACATTTTGACCTCAAAATTTTGACAGAGACTTTTATGAGTCCTCCGTTTGGATATGACAGGCGTCATTTAAAATAAAAACAAAAGAACTAGCACCACCTCTGTACTGCAAACAAAGTCTAACACAGTGCAGTATAAATCAAAGTTGTAAAGATTTATTACCAGTAGTAGTGCACAACACAACCTCTCTAAGGAGAACAGGGAGCACCAACCACCTCCAACGGTTTTACAGTTAAAGCATCATCAAAGAGTCCCATTGGAGACCCATAACCTGGTGCCTTGTACTATAACAAGGACTGCCTCTCCTCCTCATCTGTGGGGAGCTGGTAATCAAAATAGTTCTCCTGATCTTTGATTATGATGAAGTGGTCTATGATACTGCTCTTTCCTGCTCCTTGCCAAACTGAATACCTTCTGTAATGTCTTCTGCTGTTTCACCACCAACTCTCCCTCCACACTCATCACTGTTCCTTTATTCCTCCCTTTCCCTTCACATTGCCAGTCCTACTGCACCACTTCATTGCCAAATATTGGCTTGGATCTATTCCATCCTACTGATTCTCCGTGTCGCCCAGTTCCCTCCTCCCTCCAGTTCCCTTCTCTTGCTACTCCATCTGCTTCAGGAATTTCCACACTTTCTCCATTCCTACCCTCATTTGTCTTTTAAATTTATTGATATGTTTTATCTGATTAATCATTTTCATATTGTTTACGCTTTGATATTTGAAAAGTGCGTTATAAATAAAGTTGATTTGATTTGATTTATCTGCTGGCCAAGCTGCTTTCTCCTGCTGCTTCCTCTCCCCTGGAATCTGCTTTCCTCCCTCCCCTCTCCCCTCACTCTCTGTCTTTAGATATCAACTAAGACAACTCCATGCACCCTCCTGCTTCTGTAAATCCCTTCCTAAGCTCATGTCCTGTTCCTTGACCATCTCCTGTCAGCCCCCTTTGTTTGAGGCTCTTTAGCATAGTCCCTGTCCCAACTGCACTGTGCACTGTGCTTTGCTTATGTCTAGCCACCACATCATTGCTGTAATTATGCTCCTATTTTATGTTGCCACTCTATTTGCTGATACTATTGTATTTTTATGCCTATATCCATATTTTGATATGCAATTTGTTACCATGTTTTGCTATGTAAGTTTCTCCTCCTTATTTCCTTCCTTCAGGTCACACCTGGAAATGAGCCTTGGCTCAGTGTGCCTTCCTGGTCACCAACTTTAAATAAATAAAATAAACATCATTTTGTGCCACAGGTGTGAAAACACATTTAGGCTAGGATCTGAAAAATGACAGCTGTAGTATTCATGAGGTGGTATGAAAAAATGGCTATGCTGAAACCTTGGGATCAAAATATTAAAAATTACTGAAGTTATGAGAGTGCATAGAAAAGTTAAATTTTTAAAATGATGCTCATAACTTGGTTATTTTTTCATATTTGTTGCCCAAATTTTCAACATGGCTTTTTGGGACTCCACCTCATGAACAATTGAGCTGAAATTATGTAAATCCAGCCAGAAAGGTAATTTCATGCAGTGACTGCAAAACCACCTTATGGGCCACAGTTACATAATTGCACCACAATTTTTCATGAGGTGAGATCCCAAAAGTCAATGTTAAAAATGTGAACATAAAATTTGAAAACATGACCAAGTTATGAAAATAAGATCAAAACACATTGAAATACATTATATGGCACTTACCCATTTTCTCCATTTGCAGTCCAGCATTGAAAAGTAAAGACGTGTCTCTGGTCCAGAGAGTTTATGGCATTGGACCTCAGCTGGGTAAATATAGGGTAAGGGGGTGTGGGGTGGAGTGTGTTGAATGAGGGTCAAGGGGTAGTGATGGCAGTAGACAACAAGGGCCATTTTCTTTATTTTAGGAAAGAAAAGACAAAAGGGTTTGCTTTTTGCAAGGTACCTACTTGCCCAACATTGGTGATTGGGCACCCCAGTGTCAGCAAATTGAAATTAATGGTGTTGGGGGAACATTATGGAGTGGCTGGGGCTGGGATGGTTTTATTTTACATCTCTGACACTGGAGACCGGCACCCAGTGTTGGCAAGATACTTGGTGGCACCAGGGTTGGGCAGCCCTGTGTCCCAGACTGCTGGCAGTCTTGGGAGGGTTGGAGTACCTTGATACTGCTCGGTGTTGGCAGATTAATATGACAGGGGTAGGGGTTGGAAAAAAACAGAAGAGACAAACCAGCACTGGGGTGGGCACCCTGGTGTTGGTATACATAAAAAAGCACTGCGGGCACTGGGGATTGGGCACCTTGGTGTCCAATTCAAATATAAAGGCTGCTTAAGCAACTAATGGCAGCTTTCGCTAATTCTGGACAAAGATGCACAGCATGTTCAGCCGGGTGGGGCTACACACTAACACATAGCCCCAGCCCTGCCTGAATGAAAACAGCAGGAATGGCATACACAGACAGAGAACTGACATTGCCACCTGTTAAACAAGTGCATGTTTGTAATGCAACCACAAGACTTCATATGGTCATAAAAATTCAGTTATTTTTAGAATGCTGATTTTTTTTAAACTGTACATGCTCAAAAATGGAGCGTTTTCTTTAAATATTTTAAAAACTACTACAGTTTGGGTGATGAAAACCACCTCCCACCCT
The DNA here is from genome assembly GCA_016271365.2 of Neoceratodus forsteri. NCBI lineage: Eukaryota > Metazoa > Chordata > Ceratodontiformes > Ceratodontidae > Neoceratodus > Neoceratodus forsteri. Next base: position 1,089,453,145 of record CM057459.1, read on the forward strand.
GGGCCAAACTCTATTAAAACTGCAAGTTTCAGGTTTCAAATCCTTCTAGTTTTTACAGCTGTGGGCATAACCCAGCAGACATTTGCATTCAGAAAAAGGCTGATGTCATTTTGCTACCAAAAACATGATAGAGTGTTAAAAATAGATTGCTCCACTGAAGCCTTATTACTATGCTGTGTGTGTATAGGAAGCTGTAGAGCACTTTTTGTCTTCTGGCTTGAGGAGTTAATTGAGCCCACATAAATTTAACTCATTATCTTCTGGCAGTCTTTCTGTCTCAGATTACCAATGGATAGTACAGACATCATAGAAAGTTATTGAAGTCGAATGGGTTAAACACTTCCTGGAGCTTTCTGCATAACAGATAGCTCTGCTGTGTGATCAACCCCATATGAACACTCCATTAAGCCATTTGACACCACCATCCTATGAGCAGTCATTCTGCTATTTTGCAGGACATTCCATAGCAAAGAGTCCCAGTGATGCCAGTTTCCAAATAATACACCAACTTCATTTTCTCAGGCAGACAGTTGTGGACTACTGTTTATATTCTTCTGAATATTCATAATATGCAATGTGTGACTATAAGTGTTTAAAACTGAATGATAGTAACCACATTTGCCTCACTTGCAAATAGGTAGGTGTGTGTGTCTAATGTTTGTTTGACTTAGGTTACACATAGAACCTAATCAGTTCATAACATGCTGTATTGCGATTAAATGAATGATAAATGGGTGCTTTGGTTTCCTTTACAAATTCATTTTTCCTGACCATGGATATACTAAAACAAAATTTCTCAACAACATGTTTAAAATAAGGGGCCAGATTTTCAAAGGCCAGAGAATGATGCAGGTGCTTGCATCAAAACAACTGTTGCAAGGAGCAGGATGCATCAAACTTTGCACCAATTCTGATTTTCAAATGGTGCTTGCGTTAAAAACAGGTCTGCATGTACCAGAGTGACTTGCCCCATGCTTGCACCAAATAAATGCCTGTGCCATGTTGGAAGGGTGTCTGCATCACCAGTATGATGCACCATCCTTTATTTGGGATTTTCAAAAATGCCAGTCATGTGCTTGTGCCTAAGATGCATGTCACTGTTAGACCAGCCAGAGCTGGTCTAAAGGACACTAGAGCATATAAAGAGACCCATTGCAGGTGGTCAGACCTGACTATGCTACTATTAAGGGCCAGTATTCTCCTGCAGGACTAGTTTAGAACATTTTGGGGACTTTGTCTTGGCCATTTCAACTGCTGTTTTATTTTACTTAGCTTGCATCATCCTTCGTTCTTGCATCATTTTTACTCAATTTGCACCATTTTTATGACCTCAGCTTGCACCATTTTGTGACTCAGCTTGCACCAGTTTTTACTCAGTTTGCACCATTTTTACTCAGTTTGTCATTTTCATTCCTTGCATCATTTTGTTGACTGAACTTGCACCATTTATTTTGGTGCAGCTTGTATTCTCATCCTTTATGCCATTTTCTTGATGCAGTGAACCTCTTGCATCAGTCTGGGGACTCTGTCAAGAGAACACTTTTCTTGCAAAATATGGTGCACTGTATTTGGTGCACCTAGATCTGACTCAAGCTGGTTGTTTGACACAGCTTGCGTGGATCTAAGGGCCCTTTGAATCTGGCCCAGGGTTTAGCAGTAATTTAGTTGATGTGGTGTAAGAGCTGCTCCTGGAAAATTACCTGGCTTGGGGGGCTACCACAAGCAGAATGGGACTTCATGGATGGGGGCACATGGCAGCAACAGAGGCATGATGGCATTAAAAGCTTAATGGTGTGGATGTAGAGGCACCAATATTTGAGCATGACTTTGCTAGAGGGCTGTGTGACTTGGTGGTGGGGGATAATCAGGAATTGAGTGAGTCTTGGTATTTTTAGCATGATGGTTTTCTGAAACTTTAACCTTCAATGGGTTAGACTCTGCATCCATCTGTACAGTATGTCACTAAGCCACATGCAATGGGGTATGGGTAAAACCAGATCATCAGACCCAGACCAGAGCTGTAAAATCTGGACTGGGCGGCTATGCAAATATTGCTGATCCACTCACTCCAGATGATCTGGTCTGGTCCTGATGGTTCCATTTTCAACCATGCCAAGGAAGGGTTGAAAACAGAATTCAGGAGTGGACCAGATACATAAAAGCAGGACTGAACAGTGCAGTCAGAGTGACAGGACCAGCAGTATTTGTGCAAGTTGCACCTAGTATGGCCAATTTGGATTTTTACAGAACTGCTGTGGTTCAGGTCTGTCAGTCCAGTTTTAATCAATCAATCAATCTTTATTTTATACTGAAAGGTATGTGAGCAAAATGCCCATTACACAAGCGTCCAGTTAAGTATAAAAGAGAACAGAACACCAGGTCAAACAATACATAGTAAAATACAGTATAAACAGGTTTAATATAAACAAATCTAATACAGAGATCTTGATGGATATACAGAAGAAAGGGAAGCAAATAAATAACTGACAAATTTACAGCATGGGATATAGTTGGAGGTACAGTTCAGGAACATGAACAGTTAGGTGATGCATCGAAAAGAAGTGCAAGTCCTGTGGCACCCACATCCTACATGTGAATGAGCATTCCAGCTGCTTGATCTGCCCAGGCCCCAAACACTGGGTCAGGACTGTGCACCCTGCCAATCCTTCAACCAGGCCACCTGGATTAGGCACCAGAAAAGGTGAAGCCCACTTGCTAGAGAAGTGCCTAGCTTTCATGGAAAAGGAGCTGCAGAATCTGCAGGAAAAATCTTCTCCAGCAGGGGCCAAAAGAAGAAAAAGGACAAGGAGGCACTGAGACCAGGATAGGTCTCCATCCATAGCAGTGACCATCGAGCACCACTGATACTGGAGGGGCCTCACTTTGGTAAGTACCCTACTACCAGGTCTGCTACAGCTCCACTGGATCAGACCACAGCATCCCGCCTGCTTTATTCACGGTGCAGTCAGGACTCCTCTTAGGACCATATCTTCTTCAGGGTCTGTCACCGCAGCCAGGTTGATAGGTCATTCCTGGGCCCCATTGAGAGTGCACAGTCACAGCCAGAAAGCTGGACTCCAGCTCCGCTGTTGTCTGCCTGGCCCAGGCCAATAAGTCGAGCGTTAGCTCTTCTGATGTCTGCATGGCTGTGGCTGATAAGTCACTCCCTGGTTCCTCTGGGGTCTGCACAGCTGAGGCTCTCCCATTGGTGTCTAGAGACCCCCAACATCAAGTTGAGTCAGCTACCAGACACACAACAGTCTTTAGAGGCTCATTACTCCCACTGACCCAACCAGACCCTCCGGGCTTGCCTGAAGAGCAAGAGCCAGAGGTGGGCACTAATCTGGAGGTCCCCCTCCTTCACTGGGTCAGTCTTTTCCTGGTTCACCCACTGGGCCTATTGTTAATCCCTCATGGGACCTTCCATCGGCACCTCCTCAGCCCAAGCCCTTTAGACAACCAGGTTCTGCCATCTTGGACTCCGGCTCCTCAAATGATGGTGGGTCTTCTGTTGTGTTCTACATACACCTTAATGCCAAGTGACCCTTAACCAGATGACCTTCGCTGGGTCAGGGTATGTCTGACACTCAGCCATTCTTCATACATTGGGCGGCCTTCTATCAGGCCCCAGGTGCTGAATCTTCCGGTGCCAGACATTCCTGTGCCTGATCCAGTGCCAGTCCTTCAAATGTCCCTCACGGGCTGATGCCTGGTCCTTCTGGACCTCCTGCCAGGCCTTCAGCCCCACCTCCTGCTGGGTCTTCAGCTCTGCCTCAGGCTGGACCTGTGGGCAATGCTCCAGGCTGTCTGCCCCACAATACCCAATGTACCCTTTGCTGGGGTATCCCATGCCTGGTCATCAACCCCATTATGTACCGGATACCAGATGCTGGGCTATGTCTAATCAAGGGTATGCACCTTCTGGCTTTCCCTATTCCTAGCAGGCTCATGGCTAGCCTCAATATCAGATGCTGGGCTATCCATTATACCAGCCTCCTCCTCCACCACCTCCATCTCCTCAGCTTCAACCTCTGCTTGCACGCAGCCTCAGGCTGATATCCAGGCGGTGTTTCAGACCCTGATTCAGGAGGCCAGGACTCAACTAGCCTTGGAGCTTGACCATTGGAAACCAGTGGCAGTCTGTACTCTCACCTCCTTTCTGACCCCTAGATAAGCCTCTCCTGTGGATTCCCACCTTTCTGGAAGGCTCCTCTGCACATCAGATCAGGGATAAAACCAGGACACTCCTCTAAAAGGGTTCTGACCCCAGCAGGCACTCTTCGGACTCCGACTCTGACTCATCCTCCTGGTCTGAATGCATACACCTATAGTGGCTCAGCCTCAGAAGTCCCCAAAGTCCCCTCTGGAGGAACCTTCCTTTGCAGAACTCCTCATAACTATACAAAATGCCTGTGGTTGGGCTATCTAGAAACAGGATCCAAAGTGGAAAAGGCAGTAGAGCATCTAGACATGACTGACACAGCTCCTATGCCCATTCTGCCTTGGACTGGACCCCATGAAGACCTGATGTCCACTATTTGGCAACAACCTTTCTCCATTCCAGCTGTTTCAAAAGGCAGAAAGGTGTACCACCCCCAGATGGGGTCACACACCTTACTGGCAATCCTAATGCAGACTCGGTTGTTATCACGACTGCCACGACCAGTCCTCTAAACCTAAACATTTGAGCATGTCTCCTCCTGATAAGGAGTCTAAGCAGACTGGACAATTTCGGTCACAAGATCCATTCCTCCTCCACTTGTTAGGTCCCTTAATTATGTGGCTCATATGTTTTCCTACCGGAAATCTTCCTTGGCCTCACTCGAGTCCAAGCTGAAAGCTATCCAGGACTAGGAGCTTAAGGCCAAGATTGCCAAGACAGTGAGGTGACTAAAATCTCCTGTTGTCATGCCCTCAGGCCATTTATGACACAGTAGACTCAGCTGCTCACACCACAGCCACTGCTGTCTACAGTAGGCAACATTAAGTGGCTTAGGATTGCTGGCCTGGCACAAGACATCCAGACCTTCATCCTGGATGCCCCTTTCAGGGAATCCATGTTATTCGGAGGTGATGCCAAGGATATTATCACTGAATTGCAGGACTGCGGTAAATCCATCTGCAACATCTACTTCATGTACTGAGGGGTTACAAAGGCAAACAGCCTTTTGTCAGCAACAGAGATGCAGACTAAAGAGGCCCCTGCCAAATACCAGACCAAATGCTGGTATCCAGCATTAGGAACCCTACTCCCCTGACAAGTCCCAGAAGCCCCTGGAGGAGCTGCCAGCTCCCTCTCCTCAGCCCCTGGCTCATGGGGACCCCCTGCCTCCTCCAGATCCTCTAGGGGAACCATTGGGGAGATTTTCCCTCCACCTTTTGGGGTTGCAGGACATAACCACGAACTCAGGTCCTTCAGTTAATAGCAAGAGGTCACACCATAGTGTTCCTAGACAGGCCTCCAGACAACACCCAGGCCTCTCCATTATCCTCCAAGGCACCTGTTTCTGATGGGGATGAGATCCAGGCTCTTCTGCAAAAGTCAGCCATAGAGCTCGTGGCTCCAGCACAGATAGGAAGAGGTTACTACTTCCATTTCTTCATAGTGCCCCAAAAATGAGGCACCCTGAGACCCATCTTGGACCTCAGCATGCTCAACTTGTACATTGAGTACAAGAGGGTTCTGCATACTCACCATCCAGGGACTTCTGCCCTGCTCCACAAGGGCCATTGACTTTGTCGTTGGACATGCAGGATGCTTACCTGCACATCCCTGTCTTCTAGGCCCACCACCGCTTTCTTGGTTTGTCTTCCAGGGGAACATTACCAGTTCAAGGCTCTCTCTTTTGGGCTATCCTTAGCACTCAGGTTTTACCAAGTGCCTAGCAATGGTGGCTGTGGCCTTATGCTGCAGAGGGATCTAACTGTGTCTGTAGCTGGATGACTGGCTTCTGTCAGCCCCATCACACAGCAGTCTGAGGAATCCTCTCCTTCACCCTGGACCTCTTTTCCAGACTTGGAATAACAGTCAACTATCCCAAGTCCCACCTCTCTCTCCCAGTGCCTACAATTCATTTGGGGCAGTGCTGGATATGGTCTAGAGCAGGGCCTGCCTCCCATTGGACAGAGCAGAGACCCTGCAGGAACAGGCCAGATTAGTGGCCAACTCATGTTGGACCACAGCCTGGTCAATCCTCCATCTTCTTGGGCTGATGTCAAGCTGCGTCACTACAGTTCCTCTAGCCAGACTGCATATGCAGGTGATCCAATGGATTCTTCATGTTCAGTGGGATCAGTGGCTGGACAACCTGGACCACAGGGTTCTAGTGTCCGTGTACATGAGGAAGGATGTTCTTTGGTGGCAGGGTTGTCCAATCTCTCCACGAGGGTTTCCTTTCAACACCTCCTCCTACCATGATCCTTACAATGGATGCCTTATGTCAAGGCTGGGGCCCACCTAGGAGACCATCAGACCCAGGGAACATGATCTCAGCTGGAAGCATCTCTACACATCAATGTGTTAGAAATGAGGGCAGTGCTGTATGCCCTCCAGGCCTTCTGGTCTCTTCTATATCTGGGAACACTCCTGGTTCAGACTGACAGTGTGTCTGTGGTCTGGTACCTGAACAAACAGGGAGCACTCTCAGTACCCCTCTATGCTGGGAGGCGATGCAGTGTGACACTGGGTAGTCCAGCATGACCTCCACCTGACTGCTGTCCATGTGTGGGGCATCAGCAACATCCTGGAAAACAGTTTCTGCCACACCACTGTCAGGACCCATGGTGGGAGCTAAATCTAGAGGTGGTCAAAAGTTTATTAGGCCTTTGGGATCAGCAGGAAATAAACCTGTTTGTCTCCCCATCCAGCATAAAACTACCCAAGTTTTGCTCGCTCGATCCTGGGCATGGTGTTTTCTGGTGGGGAATGAGCTGTTTCTTTGCTAGACAGGGAGGTTCCTGTATGTCTTTCCTCCCTTTCCAGTGCTTCAGAGGGTACTTCTGAAGCTACAGGCAGAAGGGCTCACATGATTCTAATAGCCACTCTTTGGCCTCATCATATTTGGTTCCCTCTGCTTCAACAGCTATCGATGGAACCCCAGTACCTCTGCCTCTCTGCCATGATCTTCTGACGCAGTAGCAGGGCAGACTGGTGCATCTGGGCCTCAAACCCTCGACCTGCATGTGTTGCACCTGTGGAAATATGTGAATAACTCCCATTGTTATTTTTACAAAAATTGTCAACTGTGCAGATGCATTTGTAAAAATGAATTATAATAGTGAGACTTTTGAAATATTATTTGACTTACCATACTCATGCTTGTCTACCCACTTACTCAGTCTGCTACTTGTTTCTGTCCTTGTACTAATTAATTCTTGTTGCATCATATCAAGGGGTTGTTGATTTTCATATTGTGTGTGCCTGGGGTAGAGCAGCAATAAATGATAAATTATGCAATACCCTCAATAACACACCTACACCAGTTTACTTTTACCTAACACCCATTTTAGGCCTTATACAGTAATATCTTCCTTCAAGTGAACAACTTGTAATGAAATTTGTAAGATTTACATTGACATTTGGGTATATGCAGTTTTATATTATAATAATTGTGTGTGTGTGTGTGTGTGTGTGTGTGTATACTGTATAGTAATCTCTAAAAAAATCAATTAAACATATTAAATGTCTTCCTAAACATCCCTCACCATTGTATTTATCTTCCACCTTGCCACAACATATAGTTATCTCAGCAGTGTTTACAATTAAGGTACAGTACCTTCATGTATATGATGGCCTGGTTCTACTGAGTTGATAGCTATAACAGTGCATAGAATAAAATGTGAAACATATAGGTAACTGTAATACAGACGGTGGCATTATTAGGTAACTGCAATACAGGCACAGACGTGGCATTATTTTTATATCTGCCTTTTCTCAATGTACCGTACTGTGATTGAGTTAGTGTATGCAATGACAATTCATGTTTATGTTTAAGCCCATGAAACACCCTTATCTAGTTAATGCATTTACAGCCATAGTGACTCTGCTAGATCTTGTTAAGTTATAGTTGAGCAAAAAAAGGTCTTAATTTTGGTGATTTTTTTCCCTCTGTAACTTTGCCCCAATGAGCTAATTGCCACAAAATGTTCAGGATCCAGACCATCCCTGTGCATTCAAAATTTCATATAAATTGGTTGAATGGTTCACAGTTATTAAGGTGCAAAAATTGGGGGTTAACATTAAAGTGCTTACTCAACCTAATATACAGATGCTACTGGGCTATGTAATTCTTTTCAAAAATATTGTTAATGCATCTATTAGGATTCCAGGTAATGCCACAAAAGTAGGAAATGTAGTATTAGGGTTTCCAACCCTAACTCCCCACTCCTCAGGCAGCAAAATGAAATAAACATTAGCTTTTTGGGTCTCAGGCTATTGGTGAATCAGTGGTGGGTTCTTTCTTGGACTGTGGACTGTAATGCCCCACCCCACCCCACCTGCCTGTAACCTCCTGTCTGAAGCACAATGTACAGCTCCAAACCAGTGCCACATAGTGATACACTCTTCAAAGGTAGAGTATTCTGTCTTGACACATGTTGCCAACACAATCTGTTGTAGCTTTCTTCATGCAGGGCCCTTATCACATCTGACATTGTTTGGTTGGGAAGACAACCTCAAGAAAGAACCCCACCACTGATTACTTAGCAGACTCCAGAGACCCAAAACCCTGATGTTTTTACTTTTGCTTCTCGGGGATGGAAGTGGAGAGTTAAGGTTAGAAACCTTAACACCACATTCCCTACTTCTGTGGTGTTAACTGGAATCTAACTTGTGTATTAATGAAGATTTTTGCAGGTAATGTCCTTTCATTTTGAGATAGTGAAACTGTATCCTCATTCATGTAGGTGAACACCAAGGAAGACTCTGTCTGCCTGTAGAAGTGCAGGAGCTATTGCTGGCTCTGCACTTCTGTGCAATGATGGATGTTACAAATTCATGGGGCTGTCTGGTGTGCTACAGAAGCCAGGGTCCTCTGGTTCCTGCACTTCCAATGGGCCAGAGATACAGACACACAGGGCAAAGAGCCCATCTGTCACCAATGCAGAGGGCCTCTGCCACCCATAGAAGCAAAGGTGCAGGGTTGTATGCCAAGAGGAGAGTTGTTTTCACTACATTGTGCCTGGGCCTCACTGGCCACCCAGCAGCTTTCATTTTCTGGCTGGGGGTTGCATAACAGCACCATCCTCACACCCTCACCTCATGTAGCTGGATCACTGACATCACCCCTGAACTCCGCTCACCAGCACAAGCTCACAAATCATACCGCTGGGGTGAAGACTGGCACTACACAGAAAGTTTCATAATAATTATAATTTTTTATTTTGACTCCAAATGTTTATTATAGTTGTCTTATAAACATGGCATGGGGCATTCATAGTAAATTGTCCAAAATGGCGTTTGGCACCACAAGTGTGAAAAGTCATCTAATCCAGGATTTTAAAAATTGCACCTGTTACATTTGTGAGGTGGTGTGAAACAGTGGCTCTGTTGAAAGTTTGGGGCTGAAATGTTGAATATTAGCAAAGTTATGAGTGAATGTTGAAATATTGCAACATTCACTCATAACCTGGACATTTACCAGGTTTGTACAACACATTTTCAGCATAGCCTTCTTATTAACCCACCTCATGAACACAGTGGGTGAAAATTTCAAATCCCCATAGAAACATCATTCTGCATTACAGGTGCAAAAACACATTTTGGCCAGGATTTGAAAAAAATGACAGCTGTCACATTCATGAGGTGGTATAAAAAATGACTACGTTGAAAATTTGGGGTCAGAATATTTAAAACTACCAAACTTATGAGCAAGCATAGAATTATTTTTCTTTTTACACATTTTGACCCCAAATTTTAAACATAGCTTTCTCATTACCCCCTCATGAAGAAAGGTGGTGAAATTATATAAATCCCACCTGAAAAGGTGATTTTGCAAAGTGACCTTATAATTACCTCTTGGGCCAGATTGCATAATTCTACCACCATTGGTCATGAGGTGGTGTCCCAAAAGGTCATGCTGAAAATTTGATGTAAAATCAAAACTGACAAAGTTATGAATAAAAGTCAAAACCTTTGAAATACATTATACTGCACTTACTTGATTTTCTCATTTTGTAATCACCTGTTCTAGCAGAAAGGCGTGTCTTCAATTGGAGAGAGAATATATGCCATGAGACATGTTCAGGTGAGTGAGGGTGTGTGGGGGATGTGGAGTGGTTGGTGCTGAGTGGGAGGTCAGGGTTGGCTGGGTGGAGGGTGTGGCAGTCAGATCAGCAAGAGTCTATTTTCTTTTTACAGGGTTAAAAATCATCAAGGGTTGTATTTCTTTATTTCAGGGGATATTTCAACACTGGGGATTGGGCACACCAGTGTCAGGCTACAGTTCTGCCATATACTGTACTTAGTAGATAGATAGATAGATAGATAGATAGATAGATAGATAGACAGACAGAGACAGAAAAACAGAGATAGAGAGAACAGGGGATCACTGGCTCACTGTTAGAACTAAAGCAGGCAGTATGACTCAGCTGTGTCTTCAGCATTCAACAAAGTCCCATTGTTCTCATACAGAGAACATGGGTGAATAACTCCTCTTACTAAGCTGTGCACTCTGGATTTTGGGGTGCCCAGAAAAGGTATTTCTAAGCATTTGTTTTAAAAACAAACACCAGAATCTAGCTAAATGAGACCCGTTCAGCTAGGCTCAGGTGTTTGTTTTAAAATTAAATTTTGTATGTATTTTTCATGTTTTTAGTTTGGGGCCAACAAGATGGTGGCCATCACAACATGAAAAAATAATTTTCTGCTGTGAGAAGCTAGTGGTGAGAAAACAAAATGGTCTGCAACATGGAATTTTCGTGTTATATCAGAACATTATCCAAAAAAAAAAAAACAGAACAGCAAGAAAACAACATTTTAAATCCTTATAACTTTGGAACTGTTTAATGTTTTTGCACAAAACCTTCAAAAGGCATTACTTTGGCATAGCATGCTTACACTCTGAACATTTCAGAAAAAATTCCATTCCTTATAAGCTGTACATGAGAGCAAAACCACAAACCAATGTTAAGTATAGGAAAAAATTAGAAGTCTACAGGAAAATAGCATGCGGATCTCAGAAAACACATAAGCTGCCATCACAAAACTGTCCACATGTTTGGATCATTCCTGCTAGACAATGTATACAAAATTTCAGCTAATTTTGTCAAATGCTGCAAAGCTATTGAGTTGTAAAGTTAGTGGTTTAACAAAGAACCTGCCTCTCAACCATAAATATACTAGGTGCTGCGGCAGTATAATTAATTACTAAAACTATGTTAATGCAGATATTAGGGTTGGAGAATGCAAGAGCAAAACATAGGAAATGAAAAACATTTGGGTTTTGTGTCTCCAGACTATTGGCAAGTCAGTGATGGGGTTTTCAATAGGGTTGTCAACCCTAATGCCCACCCTCCCTGAGCAAAGAAGGTCAGAAGTGATCCCTTTTCTTCACGTGAGGGCCTTGCATGAAGAAAGAAATGACAGATTCTGCTGGCAATATGTGGCAAGCCATACTTCTCTACTTTTGAAGACTGTGTCAGTATAGGTACTGGCTTGTAGCTGTACCTTGTGCTTTGGACAGGATGCTACGGGCAGGGTGTAAACGGGTGAGCATTAGAGTTAACAACCCCAAGGAAGAACACATCACTGATTCACCAATACTCTGGAGACACAAAACCCTAATGTTTGTCATTTCCCTACATATTGTATTTTGCATTCTTCAACCCTAATGTCTACCTCAACGAGTTTTCTGCAAATAATTTCCCTTCTTTTTCTGATAGTGAAATTGTATTCTCATTTGGGATCTCTGCAAAATGAAATAAATCGAATACTGGATATAATCCTGACTCAGTGCATGGGCATATCAGGCTTTGGCTAAAATTTCAACACCTTGTGAGGAAGGCTCCTGGCCCACCACAAGGTGTCATGTCTAATTGAACACTGCTCTGTTCCTCAGATGGCTGGTGCTGGTGCTGCACTGCAGCATCTTCCCATCAGCCCTGGCTCATTAAACTGGCTCACTGAGCTCGCACCTGGACTCAGGTCACTGTCACAGGAAGGCAAAGTTGTGCCCACTGGGCAAATGGACATCCCTGCACACAACGTTACTTCATTATTTTTGTAACATTTGACCCCACAATTTCAACACAGTCTTTTATGACCCCTCCTTCTGAATAGGACAGGTGTCTTTTTTATTGGAAGAGTCTCACATAACATACGGTATATAGTTCATTTCCATTTTGCATCATTATAACACATTTCATTTTCATAAATATAAATAAGTTGTGGTACATTGTCCTTGTGACTTTTTAAATATATTAGGTATATTAAAATACGTGGAGACAGCAACTCAAGAAAGGACAAGATATCTGTTCAAGCAGATAATGTCAATCTATAAACACCTTTTAATATATCTCTTTGGTCGGTAACCCTTCATAATATAGGGTATCTAAGAATATCATTTTCCATTCATTTATAGAAAATTTTAAAGTAGAATTTTCACTTTTGATACTTTAGTATAATACTTTTTGTCATTAAAGGCGATAGATATGTTTTCTTCTTTTTTGTCAGTCTTTTGTTTGATCAACATTTAAGAAAAAGCAGATTTGCATGAAAGTGAGATCCTTTTCTGTATTATCTGAACAATAATTTATTGAGTTCACCTCCACCAAATTTGAATCATTGTACATTGCCAAAAGTATTGTAAAAATCTGCCTGGCTATATGTACAATGCCAATAATTTGCTGAATTTATTGAACATGACAGGTGCCATTTAATAATGCACTGGAAAATATAATTTCATGCCAGAAGTACAAAATCACATGTTGGCCTGTATTTGAAAAACAACAGCTGCCATGTTCATGAGATGGTTTGACAAAATGGCAATATTGATAATTTGGGGTTTAAATATTGAAAATTACCAATGTTATGAATGTGCATGGAAAAATTACAATACACCTTCAAAACATTGTTGTTTTTTAACATTTGACCCCAAATTTTCAACATAGTCTTCTTATGACCCCACCTCATGAACCTGGGGTGAAAATGTTCAAATCACAGCCAAAATGTAATTTTTGTGTCACAGGTAATGAAAACACATTTTGGCCATTATGTGAAAAATGACAGCTGTAATGATGTGAAAAAATGACTATATTGAAAATGTGGGGTCCAACTATTGAAAATTACCAAAGTTATGATAGAGTGTAGAATAATTTCAATGTATACTCATAATAACATGATCATTTTTTGATATTTTTTGTCAAATTTTCAACTTGGCCTTTTTGGGACCACACCTCATGAACAATGGCAGGGAAATTGTATAAATCTGGCCAGAGATTTGATTTTGCACAGTGACCGTGAAATGACCTTTCAGGACAGAGTTACATAATTTCACTACTGTTGTTCATGAAGTGGGGTCCTAAAAGTCCATGTTGAAATCTGGGCAAAAAATATGAAAAAAATGACTACGTTAATAATAAAAGTTAAAAATGCATTGAAATACATTACACAGCACTTACAGTACATGTTTTCCTGAGTTCCCCTTCTGGCATTGATGAGTGAAGATGTGTCTTCAGTTGAAATAGGATTATGGCATTGGACTTGGGCTGGAAAGTGTAGGATAAGGAAATGGGGTGGGGTGGTGGGTGCTGAGTGGGCTGGAGGGTTGAGATGGGGACGGTGGCAGACAGTGAGGGACAATTTTCTTTATTTCAGGTAAAAGGAAAAATATAACTTGATGGTTTTCTTTTCAAAGTACCTCCATCACTAGGGATTGGAAACCCTAGTGTTGGCATAGACACTGGGGGCACTGGGAGTAGGCACCCAGGTGTCACAGACTGCTGGGTCGGGGAGGGAGGTTGTCTATACCAACACTAAGGATTTGTCACACCAGTGTTTGCAAGTTGAAATTAGGGGAGTTGGGGGACATTACAGAGCAGTGGAAGAAGGGATGGTTTTCTTTATTTTATCCAATGTACCACTGACACTGGGGACTGGGTGCATGAGTGTTGGTGAGATACTTAGGGCATCTGAGATTGGGCACCCCAGTGTCCTGGACTGCTGGTAGGGTGGGGGGTTGGAGTACCTCAATACCAAGGATAGAGCATCCTGGTGTCAGCAGATTACCATGATGGGAGGTGAGGGTTGAAAATAAAATATAAGGGAAATGAACCAGCATCAGGGCGGGGATCCTTCTGTCAGTATGCATAAGAAAGATGCTTAGCTGGCACTGGGATTGCACACCCCAGTGTCCAGTTAAAATGTAACAAGAGGCTAATGGTGGCACATTGTGAATTACCAAAAATCAGACACACAAAATGTTCAGCGAGGGCAGGCTGCACACTGACATACAGACACATCCCTGCTGGATGAAAACAGCAGGACTGCATATGCAGACAGGGAACTGTCCCTGCCACCTGATAAATGAAAGCATTTTGGTAATACAACCACATGCCTTTATGTGGCTATAAAATTCATTTATTTTAGAACTCTGATTTTTTTTAACTGTGCATGCTCTGAAGCAAAGTATTTTTCTTAAATATTTTAAAAACTACTAACATTTGGAAGATAAAAACCACAAAAGCACAAATCGTGTGCCAAACTCTATCAAACCTACAAGTTTCAGGCTTCAAATCTTGCTAATTGTTTAGTGGCTGTTGAGAAAGAAAAAAAAAATCTTAATGTGTGTAAGTTCTTTTTGCCCCTCTGTAATGTTGCCCCTATTAGCCAATTGCCATGCAAATTTTAGAATCAGAGATCCTGGCACCATCTCTACACATTCCACATTTCAAGTAAATCAGTTAAAAGTATGCAAAGTTATTAAGGTACAAAACTGGGTTACAACATTAACATGCTTACTCAACCCTAATATGCAGGCACAATTGTGCCAGTATAGTATGTATACCACAGGAGTGATGAATAACACTGGTGAGTAAAAATGTTATTTTGACAGCTGCATTGGAAATATATAGACTAGTGGATGGAGACCATCCTAGCAGAGATGTATTTCCATCGAGGGGTTGATGACATCATAGAGACCTCAAGAGTGAAGCTTGAGAGGTCTTTGATGTCATCAACTCCAGATGGAAATACAGCCTTTGTGGATGGTCTCCCATCCACTGTTTATACAGTACATGGTTCTTTGTGTGGTTTACGTCTTGAGATCCTTTACCTTGCTGTTTGCTACTGCTCTCACTCCCGCTTGCTTACATGCTGTTTCCACTCCTGTGGTGTCACTCGCTCACTCTCCAACTGCCTTCAACTGTGACCGCAACATTTATTTTAAAATTTTGGGTAAAATGAATTGCCACACGGAGATGTGCATGGCTATTCAAGTCCCGACTTCGAAAAAAATCGGTGGTGCCGCTGCCGCTCGCTCGCTCGGAGGATTCGTTGCTGGCTTTACGCCAAATCCTATGGCCATGTTTATGCTGCTTTTCTGGGATGTCCCACTGTGTCAGCCAATCTGGTGGTAGGTAAAGGCTAAAAAGCTGTTGTACTATCGACGTGACATCAGAACGATAGTACAACAGCTTTTGTTCTTGAACTGCCCTACAACAACTTTGTGAGAGCCTCTGATTTCAGTGCACAATAAGAGGCAACCATATACTATACTGTAGCATGTTATTTCAACTGTAGCATTTATTTCACCACAGCCCTGGAATAGTTTAACTACAGCCTTTTCACAGTGGCTTTCCTCAACTAATCCGGACCAAGAAAATACACATTGCCACAACCTAGCTATTGCTGGACAAAGTATGCTGCTAACACAACCCACCATAGTGCTAAGGTTCCTACACTAATTCTGGTTAATATGGTGAACTTTCAGTATGTGCAGTGCTTGGGGAGCCAAAATAACAACTTGCATTTTTAACGTACTGAGCTGTGAAAACACTACCAACATAACTCACCTGCCCATAGCATACATAGGATATCCCATGGTCTGATCCACAAATAAACCTTTTATTCACTCTTTGCCATTCATTGCCAGCATTGCCACAACATTCCAAGTGAATAAAGGATTAATACTAGCCAGCCATGGAATACCTATTTTACAATGCCAGTGAGTGTAAAAAAATCACAAATAAATGCATTTATTGTCATGGGAGAGGAACTGGAATGAAAATAAATAATTTATTTCCACTCCAGCTCAGAGAACAATGGATATTTCCACTCCATAATGTTCTAGGCAGAATTATTCTTTATACCTAACATTCTATCCAGGCCTGCCAGTAACAAATGACACAATAAACATTATTTTATGATCAGAAGTGCACAATTAACCATTGATGATATATAAATGGTACATGCAATGAGTTGCATGAGAATAAATGATTTATTTTGAATGGCTGGGTATGACCACTATAGACATCAATCATGGCTCCTCTACTAATGAGGTCAATAGAGGTCATAAGCAGCCCTTCAAAATAAATCACTTATTTTCATGCAGCCCATGGCATGTTCCTTATATCTGTATCTGTATCTGCATCTGTATCTATATCCATATCCATATCCATATCCATAGCTATATCTATATCTATATCTATATCTATATCTATATCTATATCTATCTATATCTATCTATATATTCTTTGCAAAAACCTGTCACCTGAAGTACTGTGTGCAGTTCTGGAGGCTGCACCTTCATAAGAACATTGATAGGGTGGAGACAGACTAGAGAAGGCAACTAAGATGGTACAGTGCTTGAACCACAAAACTTATAAGGAGAGATTGAAGGACCTCAATATGTACCCACTGGAGGGAGGAGGGAGGAGGGGCATGATAGAAACATTCAAGTACCTAAAGGGCATTAACAAGGTGCAGGGTGGAACACCTCCAATACAGGAGGAGTACAAGAATGAGGGTCATGATATGAAATTGGAAGGTGGTAGGCAAAGAGGGAATGTGAGAAAGTTTTTCTTCATGAAGAGGGTGGTAGACACATGAAATGGTCTGTCACAAGAGGTGATGGAAGTGAGCATGGTAGAGGATTTAAGCATGCCTGAGAAAAGCATAAGGAACCTTAGAGGTAGGGCGGGGAGGGAAGCCACTAACCAGATAGGGTCAAGAATAGAGTTAATGGGCACAGTGGATGGGCCTTGTGGTCCTTATCTCCTGGCAGTTTCTATGTTTAACACACCAGTTAGGGTAACTTAACACCACAACATTAGTTAACTGTGACATTAGGGTTTAGAACCTCACCCCCAAGCAGCAAAAGGAAAAAACATGAGGGTTTGGGGTCCCCATGGTCTTGGCAAAATAGTAATGAGGTCTTCCTTGTGGTAATCAGTGCTAATGCTCACCCCCAAGTCCATAGCCTTCAGTCTGAAGCACAAGGTACAACTCAAGCCTGTGCCTCATACTGTAGTAATAAACTCTTTATGCTCAGGGACAGCGTGGGCATTAGGGTTGACAGCCTCTAGGAAGACACCATCACTGATTCGCCAAGACTCTAGAGACCCAAAACTATAGTGTTTTTCCTTGTGTTGTTTGGTTGGGATGAGGGAATTAGGGTTGGGAACCCTAAAACCATATTTCCCTACTTTGTGGTGTTATGTTACCCTGACTGGTACATTAACAAAGTTTTTTGCAAAAATGTCCTTTCTTTTCTACATGAACAGGTGCAGATATGCATGGCCCTTTGAGCTGTGCACTATGGGAAGTCTCCATTCACCTGCAGAAGTGCAGGGCCTGGCACATTCACACTTTACATTCACTCATTACACATTCACTCTTTATACATTCACTCTTCACGCATTCACTCTTCACACATTCACTCTTTAGACATTCCAATTTCACACATTCACTTTTATTTTTATTTACTTTGGCCCTAAGTTTTTGAGATATTAATTTTATGACTCTCCTTATAAACAGGACATACTGTATAGCATTTATAGAATATTGGCTAAAATGTCATTTTATATAAGAGGTGTAAAAAGGCGTCTCATCCAGGATTTAAAAGATGACACCATTCACGTTTATGAGGTGGTATGGAAAAATGGCTAAGTTGAAAGTTTGAGTCAAAATATTGAAAATTAATGAAGTTTGAGTGCACATTGAAATATTGCAATGTTCACTCATAACTACGCATTTAACATATTTGTACACCACATTTTCAGCATAGCCTTCCTAATAGGACATCTCATGAGCCTGTTAGGGAAAATTTTCTAATTCCTGCCAGAGTGTCATTCTACACAATAGGTGCAAAAACACATTTTGGTCAGGATTTGAAATAATGACAGCTGTCACATTCATGAGGTGGTGTGAGAAGATGGCTATGTTGAAAATTTGGAGTGAAAATATTTAAAATTATCAGAGTTATGAGCAAGCATAGAAAAATTTCAATGTACATTCATAAGGGGTACTAATAATGGGGAGTATGAACCACTCAGCTCAGTGAAGGAAGGTGGCTGCAAAGGCAAACAAGATGCTTGGATGCATAGCAAGGGAATCTGCTCAGGCATAGAGATGTGATCCTTCCCTGTACAAGACACTGGTCAGGCCACAACTGGAATACTGCATACAGTACTGGCAGCCATTCCTGAAGAAGGACATCAGATTGCTGGAGGAGGTGCAGCGTAGGGCAATGAAGATGATCCAGGGACTGAGGGAAATCCTACAAGGAGAGACTGGGAGAAATGAACATGTATTCTCTGGAGGAGAAGAGGGATGGGGATATGATCAAAACCTTTAAATACTTAAAGGGAATAAACAAGACTAATACAGAAGGGATTCTTCATATCAGAAGGGGAGGGACACATGAAGGCATTGGCTGAGACTGGAGTGGGGAAATTCAGGAGGAAATTAGGAGGCACTTTTTCAGGGAAAGGGTGGTAGACAAGTAAAATACTCTGCCTGAGAGTAGTAGCATGTAGAATGGTGAGAAGATTTTAGAGGGTGGGACAGAGTGAGGGGTTTGTTATGAGGAGGGAGGGTTGGGCAGCTGCAGGTTGAGGGCTAGCTGCACAGCGAGCAGACTCAATAGATCATGAGGCCTGTTTCTGCTGGCAGTTCCATGTTCATATGTAACTTTGTCATTTTTAATATTTTGAACCCATATTGTCACCATAGCCTTCTTGGGACCCGCCTCATGAACAAGGGTGGTGAAAATGTTTAAATCCCACCCAGAAGGTGATTTTGCAAAGTGACAGCAAAATCACCTTTTGAGCCAATTTGTATAAGTCCACCACCATTGGTCATGAGGTGGGGTCCCAGAAAAACCATGTTGAAAATGTGTAGTCAAAATATGTAAAAATTACAAAGTTATGAATCAAAAGTTCAAATCCCCATTGAAATATATCAAACTGAACTTACAACTGATTTTCTCATATTGCAGTTGCTGGTATCACAGCAAGATGTGTCTTTGATCAGAGAGTGGATCTACACCACAGGACATGTTCAGGTGAGTGAGGGTGTGTGGGGTGTGTGATGAGGGTGTGGGGTGGGGTGGTGGATGCTAAGTTGGAGGTAGTGGTGCAATGGGTGGGGGTGTGTGGTGGGTGAGATTGGTGAGGAACCTTTTTCTTTTACAAGTCAAAAAATCATCAACAGTTTTCTTTATTTCAGGGGATATCCCTTTCTGATACTGGGGATTGGGCACTCCAGCGTCGAGCTACTGTTCAACGGCACCAGTGCTGGACACCCTGGTGCTGCCACATACATAGTAGCAATGAGGTGGGCAACATGGAGCGCGGGGGCACAATATAAGTGTTACAAGAGGTGGGCATCTGGGTCCCACTTACATAATATATAAATTGACAAAAACTGCATTAATCCTCTAGTTAGGGTTACAGCCACAAAAGTAGGAAATGTGGTGTTATGGTTTCCAAACCTAACACCCCATGCTCACACCAACAGGCATCGGGGGTCCCTTGGG
Source organism: Neoceratodus forsteri (assembly GCA_016271365.2). Classification (NCBI taxonomy): domain Eukaryota; kingdom Metazoa; phylum Chordata; order Ceratodontiformes; family Ceratodontidae; genus Neoceratodus; species Neoceratodus forsteri. The sequence continues at coordinate 1,089,473,118 of CM057459.1, forward strand.
GACATCAGCCCTAAAGCTTACCCCATTCTCCTTTACTGTACCCATCTCAGCTTACTTACCTATGGAATGGGGTGAGTGTTAGGGTGATGACCCCAAAACACACCCCAATGAATGTTAGTGTGTGTGCAGTGTGGGGGTGTTAGGTTTTGAAACCATAATGCCACATGTCCCTACTTTTGTGGCTGTAACCTTAATTCAGAGCATTAATGTGGGTTTTTGCAATTTTTTGCCTTACTTTTTGAGATAGTATAAATATATTCTTATTTGCTTGTGGGAGTGCATGACCCTCTGAGCCCTGCTCTCCCATCCCTCTGTAATTGCATATATGTAAGTAGCTGTAGAACAAACAGCCCTTTGGGCCCTGTGCTTCCATTTATAGGACAACAGTGAGCAAATTGTCAGCATAGCCATTGTATTACCCCACCTCATGTACCTAGTAGAGAATAGTTTTGAATCCCTGCCAAAACATAATTCTGCACAACTGCAATGCCATTCCATGCCACAGGTCGTGAAAGCACATTTTGGGCAAAATTTAAAAATTACAGCTGTGACATACATGAGGTGGGGTAATAAGAAGGCTATGTTGAAAATCTGGGGTCAAAATACTTAAAATTTCAAAAGTTATGAGGGGCATAGTGAAATTGCAATGAATAGTCATAACTTTGGCATTTTATATCAATAATATCATTGTGCTACTGTTTTTCAAACCGTGAGTAAAACTGCTGCTGTATATTTAGTATTGTGAAAGTATTATTTAATACCATGGAACACTGTGCAGTTTATATAATCCTATGAAAGTATGTATGTAACTGCAACATCTTTATAGAAACTATGCACCCACATATCGATTATGGTTCTCTTTTATGGTCACCATATTTGATAAAGACATTAAACTTATAGAAGGTGTTCAAAGGCTAGCCAAGTTAATTCCAAGATTAAAAATGCTACATATAGTCAGTGCTTGGATGAACTGAAACTAATGACATTAGAACAGAGAAGAGCTAGGGGATCTATTGCTACTTCAAAAGATGTTGACTACTCTTAAAGAAAACTCATTAAATTTAAGATCTCATAACAAACAAATCAAGACCCCAATGATTAACACAAAAGAAGGATAATTATTTTATAATGTATGGTAGTGCCTTATTAATACTTAAAATCAGTAAGATTATATCCTTGTAATCCCATCGCTATGATGTCAGAGGTTGTTATCCGCTCCTTCATAAGTCATAGTGATGGGTTTACAACAGGAGCCAATCTGCGCCTGCATGCATCTTAAGTAAGCGGCTACCAATGAACAGCCATGGTGGTGAATGCTGGCCCCTATGGAGATCAGCGCCATGGCATAAAGAAAAAAGGCAACACTGGCAAGTACATCTCTATTTTTGTACCACTTTCTCAATTACCTTTTGCTGAAGTATGCGCCATAGGCGAGATGATCTCCCCAGTGTTTCCTATGTTTGGGACCTAGTTGACATCACAAAGCTACCCAGAATTCTCTTCCATGGCTTGCAATGTGACCTCCACCGACCAACTGGATCATTTTGGCTTTCGCTGATTAACGTTTTTTTAAAGATAATAGGTAATGCTAACTAATTTTTGAATCTTGACCCATACACTATAAAATACAATGCCTGGTTGTTTGGGTGATAACCGTGCAATGTGATCACCTCTCGTGGTTGCTAGGGCAACGGTAAACTTCTCAAGCTGCACTTTTGAGTTTACCGTATGTTGCCTAGCAACCACTCAAGATGATTACAGCATGAATTATCACCTGAACACCAGGCATTATGTTCTATTCACTAAGCTTGCCAAGAGCATGGAACAAGTCACCCCAAAACCTAGTGGATATCACAACATTTAGCTTGTTCAAAACAGAGTTGGATAAGGCAATGGACTATTACTAGCAATGTGCCCACACACTGTGGAAGACAGCAATTTATGGGCTTACACCTTCCATCTGTCTAAAACACCAAGTCATGAAGTCAACAGCAAAATGCATTGCGTTATCAAATTCACGATTCTGAACAATAGCATGAAATTATAATTTTACAATGTCAAGGAAAGACTCTTGGACTCTAATTTTTCAGTGTGTACCTGAGACAGTGATGTTATCTCAGTGTCAAGTCCAGGTTCACCAATATGTCATCAGTTAAAAAAAATAAAGTCAACATGCAGATTACGGAGATAGAAAAATTAATTGTATTGTGCTCACAATTCCTCAGTAGTAAATCAGTCTACAGGCTATTATATTTCCATGTCACTACAGAAATTGGAGAGTAGATCTCTGAGTAAATAAATATTGTCTGCCATAATTGTGTGCAAAATCCTGGAATTTGTAAAAATATCTGAAATCTTATATTTTGTAACCACTATCAAAAAGGACACTCCACCTCCAAGTAATGAAAAAAGTCACACAACTTCATATTGTACCAACAATGCCTTGCCACATATATTTACATATTAGATGTTTAAATGTAGTCACCACTACCCAAATATGAGATTGCATGGCTGACTAAAACAAATTTAAGTAAACTTTATACTTTACCGAATTCCTTGTTGCTGTATGTAAAACAGCATATTACCTATTGTACTGCTATAACCATTATATTAAGGCAGTATACCATAGTCACTATTACCAAAATATGAGACTGTACTGTCAAATAAGGAGAATATAATTTAGCTTTATAATCTACCCAGAATTCCTTGTTGCTGAATGTAAAGTGACATATTAGCTGTTATACTGCTGTAACCATTATATGAAGGAGCTATACTGCAGTCACCACTACCTAAATATGAGACTGCACATCTGAGTCAGGCAAATTGAAGGAAACTTTCTAATATAACCAGAATTCCTTGTTGCTGTATGTAAATCAGCATATCAGCTGTTACAGTACTGTAGCAATTATGAAAAAGCTGGCCCGGTGGTGTGGAGGGCTGAGGCAGTGATGCCTTATCTCTACCTTGCCCGGCGACCTGTGTTCGTGGTGCAAGTGGGTTGTTGGGGGCGGCCAGGGTGGGAAGAAATTGAGCATCTGGAGGACTGCTCTCCTCTCTTGGGAAGGGTGGGGAACAGTGGCCAGCATTTGCCTGACACTAGCAGAGGCTAGGTGCTGGCATGCCTGGCCAATAAAAGTGGGGCATGGAGGCAGAGCATCCAGTGGGTGTGCTAAGTGAGGATGCATGCATGATGTGCCCATATCAGCATTGCATGCTCTGCCACCAGGAAACAGTGAAAAATGGCAGCCAGGTTGAGCGACGATGACCATCCACCTACCGCACCATCTCCAAGGACACCACCTATACTGGATCCGGTCCTAGTGGGGAGTTGGGGCTCCCTGCCACCCAGCTGTGGGGGGTAGCTGTGGCAGAAACAAGGTGGTGGCCCAACTGGGAGATGGGTGCAGATGGATGATGGCCAGAGAAAAGGGCTGCCTGGAAAGTAGAAGCCAACCAAGGGCCATGTGGGGAAAATGTGAGAAAAACAATTATAAGAAGGCACCCATTCCTAACACTAGCCCAACCATAACCATAAACCCTAACCATAGCCTTAACCCTAACCCCTAACCCTAAACTCAACACCCAACCCTAACCCTAAACCCAACCCTAACCATAACCCTAAACCTAAACCCTAACCCAAACCCAACCCTAACCATAAACCCCAACCCTAAATATAAACCCTAAACCCAACCATTAATGCTAACCCTAACTCATAACCCTAACCCAAACCCCTAAACTCAACTGTAACTATAAACCCCTAACCCTAAATCCAACCTTAACCCAAACCCCAACCCCAACCCTAACCCTAACTACTAACCCCAACCCTAACTGTAAACCCAAACCATAGCCCTATCTCTAAAACCCTAATCCTAAACCTAACTCACCCTAAACCTTAACCCTAACCCTAATCCTAAACCCAACCCTAACCATAAACCCTAACCCTAGCCCTAACCCAAATCCTAATCCTAACCCCAACACTAACCCTATCCCTAAAGTCTAACCTCAACCCTAACTCTAAAACACTAGCCCTAAACCCAACCCTAACTGTAAACCCTGACCTAACAGTTAACCCTAACCCCTAACCCTAATCCTAACCCTAACACTAAACCCTAACCCTAACCCTAAATCCTTATCCCAAACGTAAGTGCAACCCTAACCATAAACCCTAACCCTAAACACAATCCTAACCCTAACCCGTAATGCAAACCCAACCCCTAATGGTAAACCTAACCCTAAACCCTAACCATAAACCCTAACCCAAACCCTAAACCTAACTGTAACCATACCCTAACCTTAAACCCAACCCTACCCCTAAACCCAGCCATAACCCTAAACCCAACCCAACCCTAACCCCAACTCTAACCATAACCTAACCCTAACCCCAACATAAACCCTTAACCAACCCTAACTCCTAAGCCAAACCTAACCATAAACCCAACCATTAATGCTAACCCAACCCTAACCTAAGCCTCAAACTCAATTGTAACCATAAACCCCAACCTAAACCCAACCCAACCCTAAACCCAACCCTAACCCTAACCACCAACCCTGACCCTAACACTAAACCCTACCCTAATTCTAATCCTCCCCAACCCTAAACCCTATTCCTAACTCTCACCCTAAACCCAATCCTAACTATAAACCCTAATCCTAAACCCTAACCCTAACCATAAACCCTAACCCTAACTTTAAACCCTAACCTAATCCTAATCCTAAACTCTAACCATAAACCCTAACCCAAAACCTAATTCAAATACTGATCCTAAACCATAACCCTAAAACCTAACCTAACCCTAACTCTAAACCTTAACCAAACCCAACCTAACAGTAAACCCTAACCCTAACCATTAACCCTAACCTTAAACCCTATACCTAACCCCTTAACCCTAATCCTAACCCTAACTCTAAACCCTAACCCTAACCCTAAACCCTAACCATAACCCTAAACACAAACCCTAACCCTAAACTCAACCATAACCCAAACCCGAACCTAACCCTAAACCCAACTCTAACCTAACCCTTACCCTAAAACTAACCTAACCCACAACTGAACAGATAACAAGAGATTCACTCTTCAAAAAGATTTCAGTTCCTCCAAAAAATCATGGTTCGAAAAATTGATTTAGGTTACAAAAAATGTAACTGTATGAAAAAATACACTCAGCTCTATTTAATATCTCAGCACTATTTGTGTTACTACAAAACCAAAAATACCTTATTGAAATCAACTATCGCCTATATTACTTTGTGCTTCATTTTAATACTGTGATATCAAAAGCATGAAACAGTAAAAGATTCATGAAAACTAACAAAGCAACCTTGTAATAAAATTAAACTCTGCAATTCCTTTCATATCTTGACATTATTTATGTCACCACAACCCCAAAATTCTCATCAACCACCGCTAAACATAACTTTGTGTTTCTTTTTAATACCGCAATATCAAAATCCGAAACTGAAAACAGAACAGCGAACCGAAAAAATCTGTTAAAAATTGCAAATAACAGTAAACTAAAACTACTTTAAAAACAGTATTCTTACACAAACTAAATGACAATGACAACCAAACAGGCCAAATGAGTTAAAACAATTGATGATTTCCATGAACACACGAGCCCCACTTTATAAATCAATGTTTTCTTCCGAGTGAAAAACAAAATGGCGACTTTCACAAAATGTAATTTTAAAAATTTTGCACATGCAACATATCACAACATCAAAATGAATTTGCAAAATAAAATTTTTACTTTTGCCACAGACTGTTATTTGAAACGCCTAGCATGCATGAGTCAGAAAACATAAGATTTAAAGCCTAATAACTCTGGAACTTTTTCATATTTTTCAATGGACCTGTCAAAATACTGCCTTAGAACATGACACATGTCCCCTACAAGTCTGGGGCAAACATTCCTTTCCATGTAGGCTGCAATTTAGATTAAAAAAACAAAACAACAATGTTAAGAATTGGAAAAATATGTGTTTTTTCAAAATTGACAAATGTGAATCTCAGAAACTGCACAAGCTGCCAGCACAAAATGTCCACACATCACGACCTTGCCTCCTAGATAACATATACAAAATTTCAACTAATTTCTTCAAAGGGAGCCAAAGATATTAATGTTCAAAATTTGAGGTTTAACATTAAACAGGCTACTTAACCCTAACTACTGGGGCCCTACGCGTCCCTATAATATGTCTTAGTATGTCCCCTGGAGCCACTGGTTGCTGTATAGAGTGGTTTCATGCACCTTTGGTTGGAGTGAGAACAGGAAAGCGAAACTGAGCTGTTCTGGTTTAAGCTGGCTGAGTGAATCCACTCTAATACAGGAATGAGTAGCAATGGGGTATGTATTAATATATTATTGACTGAGAGCGATCAGTAATATATTTAAAAAACTGTTCCCAGCATGTGCCCATTTCAGGGCATCTGCATGTGAGATGCTCTTCACAGAATAAGAGTGTCTGACATGCAGGGGAAAAAATGCTCAAATGGTCTTTAGCACTCACTCGATCTATAATAAATTGCAAAAACTTTGTTAATGCTCTAGTTAGGGTTAAAGCCAAAAATAAAGAAATGTGGCATTAGGGTTCCCAAATCTAACACCCTATGCTGCACACACCAACAGGCGTCAGGGGTGTGCCTTGGGGAATCATCTGCACTAACGCTCACCCGAGTCTCCTATACTGTACCCATCTCAGCTTATTTACTTATGGAATGGGGTGTGTTGGGGGCTGATGACCCCAAAGCACACCCCAATACTGTTGGTGTTTGCACGATGGGCATGGGGTGTTAGGTTTGGAACCCTAAGACCGCATTTTCCTACTTATGTGGTTTTAACCCTAACCTGGACCATTAACAAGTTTTTGCAATTATTTCTTTTTTCCTTCTATATTTTCTTCACCAGGGAGCCAGGCAGCTTCTATCCCCTTTTGGAGGACTCCTTCATTCCTGACTTGTGCCCCAACTCAGCCTCCTCTTGGGCTAATTCCTCCCAGAATTTCCCTCTGTGGCAGGGCCAGGGAGGAGGCTGTCCCCTAGAGCACAATCTAGAGTTGTCCAGGATCGCTGAGTTGGGGCCACGCGGCAGGGCTTTCATGGAGCCCGCTAGCTCCATTTCCTCATTTGCCCTTGCCCTCTTGCTGATGCACATGTCAGCATATGCCCATGGAGGTGTGCACACACTGCAGCCCTGCAGCACCCTCCCTTCCTGGTTGCTCCTTGACCCACACTGCCACCAGGCCTCCTCCTGGTGGCAGACATTCGGCAGTAGTGGCAGCCAGCCCTAGAAGGAAGAGCAGGTTCTCTGGATGCTCAATCCTCTTCCTCCCTGGCTGGTGCACGATGACCCACTTGCACTCTGAACATGGGTCACTGGCATGGTAGGAGGTGAGCATGGATGCCTCAACCCTCCATGACACTGGGCTGGCCTTATTCCTTACATTTGAGATAGTATAATCATATTCTTGTTGCCTGTGGGGTGCATAGCCCTCCAGGCCCTCGCTTCAATTTATAGGACAACAGTGACCAAATTATCAGCACAGCCATCTTTTACCCACCTCATGTACCTGGTACAGAACATTTTTGAATCCCCACCAAAGCGTAATTCTATGCAACTGCAATGCCATTTCCATACGGTGCGAAAGCATATTTTAGCAAGATTTGAAAAATTACAGCTGTGACATACATGAGGTGGCGTCATAAGAAGGCTATGTTGAAAAACTGGGATCAGAATATTTAAAATTTCCAAAGTTACAAGTGTGCTTACCGAAACTGGAATGAATGGTCATACCTTTGCCATTTTACATATTTTGACACCAAATTTTCAATATAACCTTCTTATGACCACCTCATGAACAAGGGCAGGAAAAGTTTCCAAATTGCACCTGAAAGTTGAATTTGCAAAGCAACTGTGAAATCACCTCTTGGGCAGAAGTTGGGTAATGGCAGTAATATTGTTCATGAGGTGTGGTCCCCAAAGGACATGTTGAAAATTTGGGGTCAAAATGTCAAAAGAATGGCTAAGTTATGCATAAAGTTAAACCCCATTGAAATACATTGAACCACATTTACCTTAGTTTTCATATTGCAGTCGCCAATTCCAGCAAAAGGCGTGTCTTGATTGGAGAGTGGGTCTTGAAAGTGGGGCCTGTTCAGGTGAGTAAGGGTGTGTGGGGTGTACTGGGGTGTGGGGTGGTGGGTGCTGAGTGGGAGGTGGGGATAGGGCTGATCAGTGAGTGGCGTTTTTACAGGTTTGAAAACAAAAAAAAAAATGCTGAAGGACTGTTTTCTTTATTTTAGGTTTTGGCTACAATGGGAGGGTAGGGGTGCCACTAGACACCAGGGATCATAACTTTAATAATGGGAGCGGTGATCGGTGGGTGGGGATGCCACTACACACCAGGAATATACAATTTAATAATAGGGATGGTGATGGGTGGGTGGGAAGTACCACTAGACATCAGGAAATCAGGAACAGCGATCAGTGGGTGGGGGTGCCACTAGACACCAGGAATATACAATTTAATAACAGGGATGGCGATCTGAGGGTGCCACTAGACACCAGGGAAATCAGAAAAATGGTGATTAGTGGGTCGGTGCCAACAGACACCAGGGCACATATTTATTTATTTACAGGGACAGTGATTGGGAGGTGGGGGATGCCACTAGACACCAGGAAATGTTTATAAAATTAAGGGAACAGTGATTGGAAGGGTGGGGGTGTCACTAAACACCAGGAAATTTGACACATTGCCAGGGACAGAAATGGAGGGTGGGGTGCCACCAAACACCAGGTAAATGGCGGCTCATAGCTTACACTGAAGCTGGCAGCATGAGTTCAGCTGCAGAAGTCAAGACATTCCTTCTTTTCTCATACAGAGAACACAGGTGAAGTGCTCCTTTTGCTAAGCTTGGCACCTGGGATTTTGAGAGGAGAGGATCAAGCATCAGAGGACAGCTCTCCTCTCCTGGGGAGGGTGGGGATGGAGTCCGCTGCTTGCCTGACCCCTAGCAGTGGCTGGGTTAGCATAATGGATGAAGGGGTGGATGCTGGGCAGATGCCTGGCATGCGAATCCGGAAGCATGCTCTGTTCAGCCATTGGCATCGTTGCATGCCACTACACTGCACTCGGGGGTGGGAAGAAAGTGGAAAAATCCCAACCGGGAGATGATGCGGCCCTCCACAGGCACGCATCCATCAGGTGGCACCTCATTGAAGGCCAGAGGTGGAGACTAATGGGCCGCCGGGATGATGGGGCTGGAGGGCGGTGGAAGGGCTGGTCGTGAGAGGGAGAAAGAAAAAGAAAAAAAAAAGACAGAATGACTCTGAAAGAGACACAACAACAGTTTTGTTAGTTCACTAAAGGTATCACTTGCAACATATTTCTTAGTTTCCCCTATAATTTTAATGAAATTTATATTTATATTTACATTATATGTTCTATCACAGGCCTTCACATTCAGTACCAGGAACTCTCCAAGCCCCAGAACCCTTTACCTGCAGTAGTAATCCCCATAGACTAAGTAAGTAAAGTAAACTTTATTTCTATTTTGGTGGCTCTGGCTCCCAGAGGCTCAGGGCTTTCCACAGCCAAGGCAGGTACAGACAGTACAGACAAAATTCACATAATTACTAAACCAGATATATATATAAAATCATTTATCAGTTCTCATAAAATGCCTTCTTAAAAATTTGGGTCTTCATGCCCCTTTAAATGTCTCCACCATTGGGGCCTCTCATATATATGTCTTCCAGATATGCTGAGACTTTCAGGACAGTGGGGATACGGGCAGGAATGTCTCAAGAATTAAATATCCAGTAATATCAAAGCAGAGTACAGAGCCGAGTGCGCCAGCCACCATCATAAATCTTGAATTTGACTTTGATTCCCCACCCATACACTGGCACTAATGGTCCTTCAGAGATATTGGCACTATTGGTCCACTTGCATGCAACAGTGTACTGTCATGGCACCCTCTAACATCCCCACCCTGAATAAAGGCACTTTGAATGTTCTGCATATGGGTCACCAGAAGTAATTCTTTTCTTTTTAAAAAGCTTTGGTTATTGAAAAATTGCAAAACTACAAGGTTATAGTTAATACTAAAATACTGCAGCAGTACATAACATTGTCAGAACACGTCATAGATAGGTGTACTGTATAACTGAGATCCACAGTGGGAGGGCTTCCAGTTCAAGTAGATCTACCTCCACTGTGTATTGGTGTGTGCCCTGTGGAATCTGTTCTCACCCCAGAGTGGGATGGAGTTTGTTCCCCCTTAACTTCTTCCAGAACCCATCATTCAAGCACTAAGCTGCCTGCCACCCTCCACCATGATTGAGAATGTCCATGTGGCTTCCATATTAGCCTTCAGCAATGAACCAGCCTCAGGGCACGAACCATGATTGCTAGTATGGTGAATGTCTCCCCTGCCAATACACTATTGGTGCCTACATTTTCAGTAAGGAAGCAAGCAAATATTTATTTCTTAAGTGCTATTCAATAGATCATAGCACTGTGCAAAGGTCAAAACAGTAAAATCAACAAATATAAAATTTTTAAAACATTAGTTCTAAAACAAAAGGTGCAGTAGGCTAATCCACACCTGCATCAGGAATGCTAGAAAACAAGTGGGTTTAAAGGCAGACTTAAAACACTCAATGGTCAGGCACTCTCTGATCTGATGAGGTAGAGAGTTCCACAGGGTTGGGGCTGCAAAAGCAAAGGCGAGCTCAGCGGTCTTCAATCGAATCCTGGGTACCTCTAACAATCCTTGTCAGAGGAACAGAGTTAGTGGATGGGGCAGAAGGGATGGAGAAGATCTTGCAAGTAACACATCCCTGCCTATGTAGGGCTTTATAGGTCAGTAACCCGACCTTGAAGGTGATCCGCCAATGCACAGGCAGCCAGTGCAGACTGCGAGACACAGGAGTGAAATGGCAAGATCTTGGTAAACCAGTTAACAACCCGGCCGCCGCTTTCTGCACCAACTGCAGTTGGCAGATGTTAACCCCCAGTAGCCCCAGGTATAGGGCATTGCAGTAATCAAGGCACAAGGTTACAAAGGCGTGGAACAATGTTGGAAGATCACCAGGTGGGACTAGGCAGCTTGATCCGGCGATTTTCCTCAGATGATAAAAGAGGTTTTTAATGACGGTAGACACCAAAGATTTTAGTTTCAGGCTGCTGTTGAACACAATGCCCAGATTTTGCACCTGGTCAGAGGTAAGCAGTTGGCTGCCCCGAGCCAAAGCCAGAGGGAGGGCCATTTTGATCTGTAGATTATGCTTTGCATTGGTATGGCATGATAGAAATATGCGTGGATTTCATGTCTCATGGCACTCCAGTAGATAATGATGATGTGCTGATTTGTAGCAATCATTACAAGTATTAGATCATGGCACCCTGGATATGGTGAGATGAGAAGTTGATAGGTAGAAGGGCAGGGGTAAATGAGGCAAAGGCAGTAAGGACAGGGATGGGGCAAAAAGAGGTAAAGCCATCAAAAATGGAGGGTAATGAGTACCAATGCCTGTAGTCTAGACAACAAGCTCCCTGAACTGGTGGCCTTGATGGAAGGGGACACCTGGTTATTGTGGCAGTCACAGAATCATGTAACACAGAGAACAATGACTGTGATGTCAACATACCAGGGTCACAATCTACAGGAGGGACAGGAGGTGAGAACAGGAGGAGGAGTAGCTCTTTATGTGGGGAAGGGATCAAAGCAATGGAACTAAAGGATTAAGAGGGGAGAGGAGGCACTGTGGGTCACCCTAGAAGCGAAATGGCACCACAATCTGCACACAGGGTTGTATACAGACCCCTATCTCAGGGAGGAAATGGACAGGAAATGATAGAGGCATCCTTAGGATGGCAGAAAAAGGAGATATTGTTGATAGGGGACCTGAATATGCGGATGTTAACTAGAGCACCTTTGTTGCAGCCACATCAAGAGCAGGGTCATTCTTGATACCCTACAGGGAACATGGCTCAGACAATTGTGGGAGAAACCCACTCGGGAGGAGCAATCTTAGATATGGTACTCTGAAATGGGGGCCCGGAGAGGATCTCAGATCGAGAAGTTGGTAGCCATCTGAGAGACAAGTGACCACCAAACAGTGTGGTTCACGATAAACACACCACAGAGTCAAGCCATACAAAAGTGAGAATGTACTGGACTTTAGGAGGCTGACTTTGTCAAAATGGTAGAGTGCCTCAGAAAAGCATTAGTAAACAGGCAAGAAGGAGGGTGGAGGAACAATGGGAAACATCAAATCTGCCATCACAGAGGCAACAAGCCTTTGTGTGACACAAATAAACAAATCAAAATGAAGAAAAAACACTATGGTTCTCAAAAGAGGTGGCGGAAAGGTTAGGGAGAAAAGCATTCAGGAAGTACAAGAAAACACAGAAGAGGCAGGACAGAGAACTGTACCCATTAAAGCAGAAGGAATTGCAGAAGGCAGTCAGAATAGCAAAGGCCCAAACTGAGCAAAAGATAGCCAACTTGGTTGAAGAGATAAAATCTTTTATAGAGTACGTTAGGAGTGAAGAAAGACCATGGGAGGCATAGTGAGGCTTAATAAAGGGGAGGGTGGGTAGGCAGAGAGGACAGTGAAAAAGCAGGATACTGAATGAATCGTCTGCTCAGTATTCACAAAAGAAATGGAGGAATAACTAATCCAATCAATAGAAGCACTCTGGATTGGGGGTCGATACCAGTCCTTTCACAGTAGAAAGGGTTCTGAAAGAACTCCTAAAACCAAGGTGGACAAAGCAATGGGACCTGATGGGATTACGCACACAGAATTCTAAAAGAACTAAGGGAGAACTAGTGATACCGCTGACTACCCTTTTTAACAAATCATGGGAGGGTGGTGTGGTATGTAAGGACTGGAGGAAGGTGGATGTGATTCCCTTCAAAAAAAGTGGGAGCAAAACAGAGGCAGGAAACAACAGACCTGTTAGCTTGACCTCAGTGGTAGGGAAAATGATGGAATGGCTTCTGAAAGAAAGAATTGTTGAGTACCTAGAGGCCAGTGGGGCACAGGACCCAAGGCAGCATGGGTTCACAGTGGGAAGGTCATGTCAGGCGAATCTAATAGATTTCTTTGACTGGGTGACCAGTAGTAGAACAGGAGGGGCTGTGAACATGGCCTACCTAGACTTTAGCAAGACATTTGACACAGTCCCACACAAAAGATTAATAAACAAATTAGCCAGCCTGGGGTGGGTTCCAGGGTGGTAGCCTGGGTAAAATTGGCTGGACAACAGGACAAAAAGGGTAATAGTAAGCGGAGTCCACTCCAAAGAAGGGGTTACCAGTGGGGTACCACAGGGTTCAGTACTGGGTCTGTCCTTTTTAATGTCTTTATAAGTGACATTGCAGAGGGACTGGAAGGAAAAGTATGCCTCTTTGCAGATGACACAAAGATCTGCAACAGGGATGTTACACAAGGGGAGTGGAATGGATGAGAAGGGACTTGGCAATGTTGGAGGAATGGTCAAAAGTATGGCAGCTTAGACTCAATGCAAAGAAATGCAAAGTAATGCACATGGGAAACAAAAACCAAGGGAAGAGTACACAATGGGAGGGCTATTAATAACAATAATGGAAAGGGACCTGGGTAGTCCTATCAGGTGACCTAAAGGTAGGCAAGCAATGTGAGAAGGCAATAAGGAGGGCTGGGGGATACTGTGTTGTATAGGGAGAGGCATCACCAGCAGAAAACAGGAAGTTGTCATCCCTCTATATAAACAGTTGGTGAGACCCCATCTGGAGTACTGCGTGGAGTTCTAGAGACCCCATCTCTGCAAGGGCAAAGACAGGATGGAGGCAGTCAGAGGAGGACAACTAAAATGGTACAGAGTTTTGCAACCAGAAGCTATACGAAGAGAGCATTATAGCACAGTGGTTTAAGGCTCTGAGCTGCAAATCTGGAGACCTGGGTTTGAATCCTACAGCCCCTACTTGCATACTGTGTGACCCTGAGCAAGTCACTTAACTTCCTGTGCTCCCAGGTCACACCTGTAAACAAGCTTTCAGCTTAGTGTGCTACTCCTGGTTAAATAACTGCAAAAAAAAAGACTAAGGAGCTTAATATGTATACCCTTGAGCAAGGCAGTATAGCGCAGTGGTTTAAGGTTCTGAGCTGCAAATCTGGAGACTGGGGTTTGAATCCTACAGCCTCCTTGCATACTGTGTGACCCTGAGCAAGTCACTTACTTCCCTGTGCTCCCAGGTTGCACCTGTAAACAAGCTTTTAGCTTAGTGCGTCTCATCTGGTTAAACAATTGGAAAAAAAAAAAGAAAAGAAAGGAGGAGGCGTAGTACATGATAGAAACTTTCAAGTGCCTCAAGGGACTCAGCAAAGTCAAGGGCAGCATCTTTCAGAAAAGAGATGTGCAAGAACAAGGGGACACAATTTGAAGATAGGGGGGACAGCTCAGGGCAATGTGAAGAAGTTGTTTTCATAGAGGGTGGTGGACACATGGAACAGCCTTCCAGGAGGTTGTGGGGTCTAAAACAGTGGGGAATTCAAGAATGCATGGGACAGACATAGTGCAATTCTGGTAGGGTAGGAAGAAGTAGGTTGTTGGTTAACTAGGTTCTACAGCTTATCCATTAGGTAGGAAATGAGAAGACTAGGTGGGCCAAGCAGTCATTATCTGCCGTCAAAGTCTATGTTTATATGTTTCTATATGTGCTACCCATTCTTTCTTTTCTGATACATGCTTGATGCATACTATATACTGTTTGAATTTATAAAGACATGTGTCATGCTCACTGTGATATATGGGTAGCATTTCATGTATTTATTTCTTTATCTTAATACAAGTGTCAAATGTGTTGTCCAATAGTTTTGAGCAAAGATGATTACTTATTTAGATGAAGTTCTCTAAAACTTCTGTTTAATTATTTTAATTGCTTGATTTTTGCCCAATTTTACAATATGTCCACAAATATTCCCTGTATCTGACTGAATGTCCAGCTTTTCATAACTACACTTCCAAACATTAAAAAACAGAATCCTTGATATATATTTTGACTGGCTGGGAGTTCTATTTTCCATTAGGAAGTCAGTTCCAGAGAAGGGTGGCTCCCAGTCATAACCAGACACTGGATGAATCTCGGCTTAAACATAAACAGAGACAAGGTAAATTACATTTAAAATACTGCTACAGTAACCACAACAAATTTAGTTAGTTGCATGTTTAAGATTGTGGTGGGCAGAGGTTTAATAAGAACTAAGGGAAAAATCTGCTTTGAACCAGAAAGGAGAATGTTAGTCAAAATAACTAGAAGATTAGCTGGTCTGGTGGCGCTGAGGGTTGAGGTGCTGGATGCCACACCTGCACCACGCCGGTGACCGGTTCGAGAATGGACTTGGATTGCAGGAGGTCAGTGGGGATGGAGGATTGAGCGCCCAACGGATGCTCTCCTCCTCCTGAGTGGTCTACCTGGGTGCTTAGAGCACCCCACGCCTCCTGGGACCAGTGGAAGCACGGGCCTGGGGCAATGGCAGTTCCTTCAGGGAACCAAGGAGGGAGGGAGGATGCTGCGGGTGCTTGTGACAGCGTGCGTATGCATGTCGTCTGCTAGGACTTACGTTCTTTGTGTCAGTGTCCTCAGGGGGGCTAACAGGGGAGGAAAACAGGGGAAATGCATACACCCTGGCTCCCAAGCAGATGAAACCAGGGTAGGGATGCCAAGAGGATGCCCAGGCGGACGGAGTAGGAGGGGTGCAGAGACCTCCTCCGAAAGTCGTGGGAGCTGGGCAAGTAAAAAAAATAATAACTGGAAGATAATTATGCAGAACCCCATTAACAACAACCCTATGTAGACATGGGTTACTCTTCCCCTCTTGAACAGTTTTTATGTTTCCTTGTGCAAGAAATGTTTTTTATGAAGAACAGCATTTCAGAGGTGTGTCAGTGACTAGACCAATGCAGGGCAAGATACATTGGTCTCGTCCCTGACAGACCAATAGAAATGACCACCCAAGTGGAGTGTGATGGTGGTCACAGTTTCATAGGTGGAAACCTTGTGTACTTGACAGTTCTGAAGCTGCCCAATGAAAGAGCGCCTTGCATTTCATTTTGCATAAAGCAGGCTGTCAAGTAGCTGAGCGTCTTTATGACTGTAATCAGTTTCAAATGCTGCATAAAAATCCCATTTTAAATCTTAACTACGGAGGTTGTTGGAGTCATGTACAGTGCCATCGGACTCATTCCCTTAATCGAAGAAGTGAAACAGAAAGGCAGCCATTGAGAAAAGCTGAATTGGGAACAGCTAGGTCCCACAGCTAGATTTCCCGTTTCCCTAGCTAACCACAGCAAGTGTGAGTGGAGCAGAATGGCGAGACAGAGACAGAGCTGTCATTGTTCAGAACCTAGATCATAGTCCCCTCCAACAAACCCATACAATTGGCGTTGCCCCCATTTTTGTTGGAGAGGTGCCAAAGAACAGTCCACGGTATAGACTTTCCCCACCATGCAAGTTAGATCTCAGACTACTGTAGTTTACTGCTGCTTGGCCTGGCGGTCTCTCTCCACCCCAGCATGCAGCACCACAGGAGGCAACTGCAGACACATAATTTGTAAGCCCCTGCTGTCACAGCCCTTGATCCCTCCCAGCCAATGCCAAGTGCTGCTGCCACTGGCGCAGATCCCTACAATAGAGTGTAAGAGAGGAGGAGCCAGGAGGTGTGTGTGCTGCACATGAGTTCAGTCAATTGGCATGGGCCTGGTAAGAACAAAGCAGACAGAGGAGGCGAGTGCTGGAGGAGTAGAAATTAGTGGGTTGTTGAGCAACGTGTGGGGTCCCTGGGTCCCACCACTACACTGCTCTACTCTACTGATGGGAACAGCAGGAGGACAGACCGAGAGAAAGTAGTAGGGCAGAGGAGGTGAGTGGGCCAGGGCCTGAGCAGTGATAGTGCCTTCCAGCTGATCAGTACATGGATGGCCACGCCACATGTGGGACTGCACCAAGGTAACTGACAGACTGTTCAGGATGGATGGCACTGTGGCCAGGACTGGGCTGCTGGATTTCAAAGACAGTTTCCTTGAACTTGCCCTTAAAATGTGTAATCAGTCTGAGGTGAGCACCACAGCTTGCACCATATTGATGGTAACTGGTGCCCAGTGAGCCCGGCCCGGCTGGTATTGGATGCCACTTACCCATCTTGGTGCTCAGACTGATGCACTTAAATTTATGGGCACTGATCATGTGCAAGCTAGCCCCAGAGAATGAAATCAATGCAGAATGTTAGTCCAGTGAGAGAGCAAACTTTTATTTACGCTAGGTGCCCTCTAGCCCTCTGGTTTAAATGATGCATGAATGTTCTCCCTTTCCTGTAATTATTGTTGTTTGCATATCTGCCCCCTCTTTGTCTGTGCTCTACTCTTTAAAAAGTGCTCGGAACTGCTTTGTATATAAACATACTCTCTTCTTCCCTCTTATATCTAATTTTTGTTATACATTGCATTTAGTGGTTTTTTTGTTGTTGTCATTTTAACTCCTTGAATTACCTCTGAATTTGAATTTTGATGCCTTTCAGTTCTGCTACATAAAAACATGACATATATTTCTCCTGGATTAATTTTACTATAGCCATTATGGCATTTACACAAGTAATTTCTTGGCCAATGTGACTAAGTTTGTGCCTTAGCTTTTTAGCATTTATGTATTTTACTGTGTTTAGATATTTTTTCCTATCTTAGATTAAAGCACTATTTTGTCACTTGTTTGTTTATACAGCACTGCTGAAATCATAAAGAATATACTTTTAAAGCAAACACTATCTGCCAGCAGAGAGAGAGAGAGAGAGTGTGAGAGAGTTATATGTGCACATCAGTAGAAAGCTCTGAGCTAAGACAGGGTGTTTCCTGCTTCTATGTTGACGCCATTTGCCCCTTACCTTTTTTTAACTTGCAGCTGTCTGAGTGAGTGTGTATGTGTGTGTGTGTGTGTGTGTGTGTGTGTGTGTGTGTGTGTGTGCGTGCAGATACCTTGTTAGTTTGATGATGTGAGTTTGTCATTTGCACTCAGCAGGCCGTTTCCGACAAGGTGCCTCCATTGGTGCACTGTGGGCAAAGTGGCATGACTGCAGTATGAGCGTTTCTTTCTGTCTGTGGTGCCAGGAGCCCAGTCAGGTAGCTCTCGCTGGCACCGGCTCTTGTACTTCAGTAGCGGATCCCACAGGTGGGCAGCTGCCAGCTGCAGTTGCTGCCAGAGGGACTGCTATTTCTGAGCTGGACTGGTGCCATGCCAGACTGCCAAGGGGTCTTGTTTACCATTCAGATTGGGCTGACCAGAGAGTTTGTGCTGCCATATTCATCTGACCTAGTAAGTGAGTGAGTGGCTCAGTAGGAGGGCAAGAAAGAGAGGAGAGACAAGTGCTCGGGAGACAATGACAATGAGGGATAGGGTACAGGGCCAGTCAACTGAGCACTTGACAGTTGGTCTGGGTCTGGCCTGGTGCACTGATAGTTACAGGATTGCTTCTAGAGCAGAGGGGCTTGCCAACAGTAAAGCACTAAGAGAGAGAGAGAGAGAGAGAGAGAGAGAGAGAGAGAGAGAGAGAGAGAAAACAAGAGTGGCAGCCACAGTAAAACTCAGTGCAGAGGCAGAGAGAGAGAGAGAGAGGCAGAGAGACAGTAGTGGCCACAGTAAAGTCAGTGCAGAGATCAGTGACAGCTGGAGAGAGAGAGACAGAGAGAGAGAGGGCACAAGACAGTGCCAATACACTGCCAATTGTACCTGGCTAGCCCATGTAGTCACATGGAACTTGATCAGTACAGGCAGTGTGTGTGGGAGAATGGGGTCAGGGAGAAGGGTTTCATGGCTCACCACTAGACTGGATATGGGACTAAACTTTAAGTAAATCCTGGCTTTACCATTTTACCAGTATTGTCACTCTTTCTCTCCTTTTACTTCAACTACAATACACCTACCACATACACCATGCAAGGAACATTTGGCATTGACAAATGCTTGTTGTGCTACTGTGCACGTAAACAGTAACACATGATTGCACTTAGAGTAGGTACCAGGAGCTGCAAAGCAAATGAAATATTACCCACCCCATGTTTGCCCTTCCTTCCTTTCCCCTAGTGTATTCTGCTGGAACCATGCTTTGGTGACAGAGAGGTACAAGCAAGGTATCTTCCTTAAGACTAATGCTATGTACCCCATGCAAATTATCTGGAGTGATGTTTAATGATATGCAGCATGCCCAGTCCTTTATCTGGGATGATGTTTTGTGACACAAATGAGGCCCAGTCCCTTATATTAGATGATGTTCAATAAAACATTCCAGGCCCAGTCTCTTATTTGGGGTGATGTTTTGGGACACAAGCCAGGCCAAACCTTAGCCTGGGGTGAGTGTATAGTGACACACGCTGGGCTTAGTCCCTTATCCGGAGTGATGTTTCATGACCAAGCCAAGCCCAGTCCCTTATCTGGCATGACATTTAGCGACACAAACCAGCCCCTGTCCCTTATCTGAGGTGATGTTTAGTAGCACACGCCAGTCTTAGTCCCTTATCTGGGGTAATGTTTAGTGACACAAGCTAGGCCCAGTTCCTTATTTGGAGTGATGTTAAGAGACACTGCAGCAGTCTTAGTCCCTTATCTGGGGTAATGTTTAGTGACACATGCCAGGCGCAGTACCTTATCTGGGGGATGATTAGTGACTACACCAGGCCCAGTCCATTATCTGGGGTAATGTTTAGTGACACAAGCTGGGTCCAGTTCCTTATCTGGAGTGATGTTAGAGACACACACAGGCCCAGTCCCTTATCTGAGGTGATGTTTAGTGACACATGCTGGGCTTATTCCCTTATCTGGGATGATGTTTATTGACACAAAAGATCCAGTCCCTTATCTGGAGTTATGTTTGTGACAAAGCGCCAGGCCCAGCCCCTTATCTCGAGTGATGTTTAATGACACACCAGGCCCAGTCCCTTATCTGGAGTGATGTTTAGTGACACATGCCAGGCGCAGTCCCTATCTGGGCTAATGATCAGTGGCACATGTCACGCCAGTCCCTTATCTGAGGTGATGTTTAGTGACACTTGCTGGGCTTATTGTCTTATCTGGGGTGATGTTTAGTGACACAAGAAAGACACAGTCCCTTATCTGGAGTTATGTTTAGTGACACATGTTGGGTCCAGTCCCTTATCTGGAGTGATGTTTAATGACAGAGGCCAGGCACAGGCCCTTATCTGGAGTGATATTTAGTGACACACGCCACCCTCAGTCCCTTATCTGGGGTGATGTTTAGTGACAATGCCAAGCCCAGACCCTTATCTGGGGTGATGTTTAATGACACATGTTGTGCTTATTTCCTTACTCGAGGTGATGTTTCATGACACAAGCCAGGCCCAATCCCTTATCTGGTGTGATGTTTAGCGACACACGCTAGGCCCTATACCATACCTGGGGTGATGTTTAGTGTCACATGCCAGGCCCAGTCCCTCATCTGAGGTGATGTTTAGTGACACACGTCAAGCTCAATCCCTTATCTAGGGTGATGTTCAGTGACATGTGCCAGGCTTAGTTGTTTATCTGTGACAATGCCTAGTGGCACACTCAATCCCAGTTTCTTATCTGGGTTAATGGCACATGCTAGGCCCAGTCCCTTATCTGGGGTGATCACTCATGTACTTAAGGTCTGTTCAGGTGCTTCAGATATATACATTTATTCTCATCTCACTCAAAGAAAAACATTGCCTATGCTAATGTTGGAGGTTAATGCTTTCTTACAGATAAAACACATCTCACTCAGTAATGAGCTTCAAACTCTTAGGCTGTGTTACACGATGCTGTGTCCATGAGTCATTAAAGAGTATCTTTGCCCTTTCTTGAGTACACATACCCGACAAATATTTGAAAAGCACTCACACACACCTACTGGTGATGTCCTTTGAAAGTCTAGGCATGCTTTTTACTTCTGCAAAAATGTTTTAAAATGTGTGCAAGCAGTTAAAGTGTAGAGCAAGCACTGTGAAGATCTGGACTCTAATGTTAATTGCAATGGTAAAACTGACAAAATCTAGCAGTGCTTTTACTATCAGAGATCACAGTGCTGCTACGGTTCGTCAATATGAATAGTAAGTAGTAGTGTGATTTTCTGGGGAAGTTGATATTATGGGAACTATTTACAGTATATACCCAATAACTACTAGTACAGTACTGCATGATTACGACCAGAATCATATTGTTATATTTACACATTTGGAATGGATTAACACTATTGAAGGGTATTTAAATGCCTTACAAAGGCTGTATCAGTTTTATTAGGCTTTTCCCTCCAAAGGAATTGCTGCATTAAATTTTGTGAAGCGGTCAGAAAAATGTAAGTAGACAATTACTGGAAAGCGAAAATTAAGCATCTGCTGTCTGGCTGTCACTGTTCCAGCACTAACACAGTGTGACTCACAGAAAGTACTGTAACATCAGCTGTAATAAGCCATGAACCCTACAGACTTGGTGGGTGTCTCAGCTCTGTGAAACAAATTGTTTATTATATAGCCATACAGGTATTGTCAATGTGCATCACATTCTTTTTTGTAATTTATTCTTTATTTTCTTCTCCGTTTCTGCCTCCAGCCTTCTGGTGACCTCCCAATGTGGATACTGCCTTACCTGCCACTCCTGAACCTCACAGCCTCTGGGGTATAGGGGCCAATCTGGAAAGTGAATACAGGGGGCCACCTGTGAAAATCAATCTGGGAGGGCCCAGGGTGACACACTGTGTCAGTATTCCATTTCAGTTTGATAAGCTATGTTTGCATCTTACGTTTACTTGCAGTGCCCCAAAATACCCCATTTAATTGGAAAATAGATGATAAATGCAAATATTTTCAGAGTTTAGAAGGTAGCCTTGCACATATGGGACTCTCCCTCCCCATGGGAGAGTCTTTGAGTCAATCTTGAGCCATTCAGGCATCATCCTGCTGTACTAGGGCTTTTCTGTGCATTGCTCTCTTCCCTAGGATGCCAACACAAAACCCAGGTTGCTGGAGCCACGATGAACGACAGTGCTGCTGCACAGATTGGCTGGCTCAGCCTGGGCACAGAATCCATTTTAAGGAAGCATATGGTGGCATTATGTTATTTATTTAGTTTTTATTTACCAGGTAGGTGCACTAAATGAGCCATTTGCCTATTTTCAGGCACAACTGGAGAATCACAAAACAGGAGGTAAACAGAAACATTATACAGGATACAGTGTGAACAAACGTAATTGAATATCTGTAAACATAGAAATTCCTAAAGAAATAAAATACAATATATAATAACTTGGAGACAAGTTCAGGGTATAGAGCAATAAAACAACAGCACAACACAATAACAATTTCAAAAGATTATAAACATAATAAACTCAGAAGGTTATAAACTTAGAGTATATGATCAGTAGTTCAAACAAGTGGAACAGCTCAGAGACATATTGATTTTCCAAGGCAGGCTACGGACATTTACAGATGGAGGCCTTGGAAAGGAGGAGCGACTACCCACCCTTGAAGGCAAGACCAGAGGAACTCAGCAAGACCGAAGCTGGGATGGAATTCCACAGTTTTGGGGCAGAGTAGGAGAAGGACTGTTCACCAAGATTGGATTTGGTCTTGGGGATGGTTAAAGAATCAGGGCACTGAACCTTAATAGATAGGAATGCTGTTGGGAATTAGCAGTAAATGAAGGAATGAAGGGACCTGTTTGGTCACCACATTAAAACCACAGTGTGACATGGTTGTTTTCTCTGTTTGTGCTGCCTTTGTAAATAGTTATACTAAGCAATTTTTATTTTTTATTTTACTGTTATAGGTAATAATAAAAGGTTACCTGTGAATTTACAATTGCTCCTGGACTCCCTATGCTTCCTGACCTGTTGCTCGATGACAAACACCACCCAAAATGAGTTTATGCAAGGCAGGTGGGGAAGCAGCTGAGTTTGGAGTAAAGGTTCAGTGGTGTGTGTGTACTTGTTGGTAGTCAGGGCAAACCTGCATATATTATTATAGGCTATGTCCCAGTTCTAGAGGATAGTCTTAGAGGCAGAGAAGTATACAGCCATTGTGTAGGTCAATTTGGGTAGTAAATGCCATAGTAATTGCAATATGGTCTTTTGGTGTGAGGTTGTTTCTGATTTTAAAGGAAAGCCTGACCTAGTGTTCACTGCCTTACAGGCCACATAGATGTGTGCTGGAAAGTCTAGTGATGTATCTATCATGATCCTCAGATAGTTAAAGGGGAAAAGGTGTTAAGGCAGGAGCAACTCACCCCAGTGACTGTCAAGGGGTATGGCACCTTTTGACTTTGGGGCTGAGCCAAAGAGCATGGCTTGAGTTTTAGTAACATTCTAAGTGAGCCTGCTAGTGCAGAGCCATACCTGAACTGACTGTAGGCCAGATGAGAGCTGACAACTCAAGTCCGAGATGCTGCAAGAACACATGTAAAGCAGCAGGGTATCGGCATACAGGATAGGCATACAGTACTGGTGACTAGTCTGGATTGCATTTATATGATGTGAGAAAAGAAGGGGTCCCAAAATAGATCCTTGGGGACTCCAACTACAGTAGCGGCGGGGTCAGATAGAAAGTGGCCAAATCTAACTCACTGACAACTGTTTCCCAGGTAGATGTGGAATCACAACGGTGGTGGAAGAGACATCCAAATCACTGAGTTTACCACTCAGTAGGATATTGTCCACCAAATCAAAAGCTTTGGTGAGGTTAGTGAAAACAGCACCTGTGAGCTCACCCGTATCCATGGTCGAGATGCTAGTAATGAGTGACAGGTGGGCAGTAATGGTGCTGTGTTTCTTCCTGAATCCGTGTTGGGTGGGTGACAGGAAGTTATATTTGAGAAGTATTCAGTCTTCTGAGAGACTACCACTTTTTCCAGTAATTTATTAAGTGGAATGTGTTCCTGGAGCAAGCAATGTAGTACACAAATCCTTTACCACTCAATCTAGCCCTAGGTGCGTAAGGGCTTGAGTAGCTAGTACTCCAACATTCTTATTTTAGCATTTCATAACCCCTGTACCCAGAAGCACCATGCCATTTTGCCTAGAGCTGTTGCATAAACATACTACTAGACTCTTTAACCTCTGCTTTACAACTAACACAGTCCCTGCTCACTGGAAGACCTCTCATGTGGTCCCAGTATATAAGAAAGGTGACTAAGAACACAGCTACTATCAACCAATTGTAATACTGCCAGTACTTTAAGGAAATGTGCCCAGAGCAAGCAATGTGAGACACAAGACCCTTACCACCTGATCTATCCCTAGATGGCTAAGGATTGAGCACCAAATACTCCAACATACTTGTATTTAACATTTTATAACCCAGTGTACCATGAAGCACCACACCTATTTTGCCTGGAGCTGTTGCATAAATTGACTGGCTCATCCTTCCTGATAGCGTCAATGCCTCAACATAGGGAACAGCATGAACACAAAGAGCCCCAGACCCCATGGCTGATACTAGTGCACACAGTGCGCAGCTATTACATTTAGTTTTCCCAGCAAATACTGGGAATCACAGGTCTCCTGGTCAGTCTGCTATTGGTCAGTTCCTCCATTGATAAAGGCATTTTGTGAAGTCAATTGAAATCCTGCTGATATTGATAGCTGACACCATCATACATAACGGCTTTCAGTGCACTCCATGGTGAGTGCACATGCTGATCCCTATGTGCTGGCTTCAGATAATTCAGCTAAGAGGATAAAATATTTAAATATTACCCAAATCTGGCAGATTATTTTAGTAGTGTTCAACTCTAAAATGAGCAAGATCAGCTGTTTTCAGGTTGAAAAGTACTGTGAGTGCACCTTTGCACTCTTGACTGACATGCATGCTCATGGTACTCTGTTTCCAACCTGAAAACAGCTGATCCAATGCTCAATTTAGAGTCAGACACAACTCTACCACTTTGTGTAGGGTCTACTAAAATAATGTGGCAGATTTGGGCAATGTTTATATTTGATCCCATTTAGCTGTATTATTTGAAGTTGGTACATAAAGAGTGGCATGCATTCTCACCATAGAGCATACTGAGAGCCATCTTGTATGGTGGTGTTGGCTATTAGTATCAGTGGGAATTCAGTAAACTTCATGAAATGCCTTTAACAATGAGGGACATGACCAGCAGAGAAACCAGCCAGGAGGCCCTGTGATTCCTGGTATTTTCTGGGAAACTAAATGTAATAGCTGCGCACTGCATGCACTAGTATCAGCCGGGGGTCTGGGCCTTCTTTGTGTTCATGCTCTCCCTATGTTGAGGCATTGATGTCATCGGAAGGATGACAGTCAATTTATGCAACAGCTCTAGGTAAAAAAGGAGTTGTGTTTCATGGTGCAGTGGGTTATAAAAATGTTAAATACAAGTATGTTGGAGATGGTGCTCAATCCTTAGTCACCTATGAATAGATCAGGTGGTAAAGGTCTTGTGTTATGAATTGCTTGCTCTGGGCACAAAATGTCCTTAAGTACTGGCAATATTAGCATTAATCGATAGTAGTTTATGTTTTACAGTCACCTTTTTATATATACTGGGACCACATGAGAGGTAACCCAGTGATCAGGACAGTTAATTGTAAGGAAGAGGTTAAAGAGCCTAGTAATGGGTAAAGCCAGTTCCTTAACAGCAATCCTCAATATTTTAGTCTCGATGCCATCAGAGCCGCTTAGACTTGGTTAATGGATTTGCATAAGTAGTTTATACACTTCACCATGTGATACTTCCTGAGACAGAAGAAGTGTAGCGACTTTGGGAAGAGATATTCTAGTGGGACTAGGCTGTGAGGTGGGGGTTGACTTGAGCAGAGATATTCTGTAGTGGGGCTAGGTGGTAAAGTTGGGGAATGGAAAACACCAATTAAAGATGAGAGGTCAGAGAAGCTGCTGTTGAAGGCATTAGCAACAGTGACTGGGTTATTGCAGTTGACCCCTTGAATAACTGGATTCTTGGGTGTGAAATTACTGTTCCGCTACACTGCTTGATATTTTTCCAGAAGTAATTTGGGTTGCCAATGCATAATAAAACAAAGATTTGAAATGCTGTTTTTTGCACCAGATTGCCTTTACATTCCTTTAAGCACTCTGTAGTTAGCCCAGTCAGTGATAGACTTGCAGGCCTTATAGGTGGATCAGTTGGTGTCCCTTTGTTTAATTAGAGCCAGCAGGGCGATCAAGCTACAGCTTGTTATGCTACTTTAGCTCTGTTAAAGCTATGTTATTTTTGCAGCTTGCCACCGGCACAAGTTGTTTGGCAGTCATACCAGAAAGTGCAGTAGTTCAAAGTCTCCCATTCAGTCCTACTAAGACATAACATGGGTTGCCAGAAAAAACTTTTAGCTGGTGTGCCTCCATAAGTGGTCAGAATCCATATTCACTGCTGTTTCCAAACCGTCATTATCACTTTCCTGAAGGGCACATAAATTGTTCATCTGCAGCTGTGAGGATGGTTGCAAGGGTCACCATTAGTGAACTCTGCACTGAAATAGTCATTAGAGGAAACCCATACAGACCCTCCAATTGTCCCCTTTTAAATCCTCTCATCTCTACTTCCGCCTTCTGAAATTAATACTGGAAAGACTGTATTTTTCTATAGCTGATTCACAGGACAAAGCTATTATTGTAATCATGATTGCTGCAGATATTCAAACAGGCAATAAACAATTTTTCCGCTACATCTGGGGGAAGAAAGAAAGGGGTGGGATAGTTAAACTCATGGAGGAAGGCAAAGTCATAGAGGACAACAGGAAAAACCACCGTCCTAAACAATCTTTCCTGCTCAGTGTTCACCAAAGAATACGATGGATCACTGCTTGTAAGTGCGTTAGAGCATCTCATAAAGGAATCACAGGAATGGAGTCTCTAAAATTACCACAGACAAGGTTGGAGAGGCATTGCAGCAACTAAAGACTGACAAAGCACCAAGGCCTGATGGACTACACCCAAGGGTACTAAAGGAACTAGCTGAAGAATTAGCAGACCCACTGACTCATCTGTTTAACCACTCACAACTGACAGGGTGGTACCAGAGAATTGAGGACAACAGAAGTAGTACCTCTCACAAGGGTGGAAGTAGAGAAGAGGCTGGCAACTACAGGCTGGTCGACCTCACATCTATCATGGGAAGCTAATGGAAACACTGGTTAAGCAGGATATAGTGGATTATTTAGAGATAAACAATATCCTGGATATCAGACAGTATGGTTTGTGGCCGGCAGGTCATGCCAAACAAACCTTATTATGTTTTATGACTGGGACACTAGGGAAGTGGGCAAAGGGCATCTGGTCAACCTCCTCTACATTGATTTCAGCAAGGCCTTCAATTCAGTACCTCACAAGTGCTTGTTAAAAAATTAGAAGACCTAGGCATTGTTGAAAGCTTAGTTAGGTGGGTGGAGAAATTGCTTAAGGATAGAAGCCGGAGAGTAGTCATCAATGTGGTAAGATCAAGGGAATGTAGAGTCACTAGTGGAGTGCTCCCAGGGTCAGTCTTAGGACTGGTAATGTTTAATGTGTTTATCTCTGACATAGGCATGGACATTCAAGGCAAGCTCATACTCTTCGCAGATAATACTAAGCTGGGCGGTAGGGCTCGATAGAGCTCTGAGGCAATTGGGGAACTCAGAAAGACCTGAAATGGCTAGAAAGATAGTCTAACATCTGGCAGCTGAAGTTCAATGCAAAAGTGCAGTGCTACATCTGGGCAAGGGTATTCCCAAGATGGAATACTGGATCAAACTCAGCACCTCTCAGGAAGAAAGGGATCTAGGTGTCATCATACGTGACACTCTTAAACAAATGAGCCAATGCAACAAAGTGTACAGCAAGACAAACAAGATGCTGGGGTGCATTGAGAGGGGTTTGACAGCAGGAGCAGGAGGGTGATCCTCCTCTACAGGTCCCTGGTAAGACCACACTTGGAGTACTGCATCCAGTTTAGGAATCCATGCCTTAAGAAGGACAATGATAGGTTGTAGACTATGCAGAGGAGGACAATTAAGATAATTCAGGGCTCCATGACCTCTCATACGAGGAGCGACTGAGAAAGCTTAACTTATTCTCACTGGAGACTAGGAGGAGACAGGAATATGATCGAGACCTTCAAATTCTTGAGAGGCATTAACAAGGTGCCACATACAGAACCCACTGGGGAGGGAGCAATCTTAGACCTGGTACTCTCAAATGGGGACGGAGAAAGGATCTCAGATTTAAAAGTGGGTAGCCATCTGGGAACAAGTGACCACCAAACATGTGGTTCACAATAAACACAGCCCTAGAGTCAAGCTATACAAAAACAAGAGTACTGGACTTTAGGAGGGCTGACTTTGGGAAATGAGAGAGTGCCTCAGAAAAGCACTAGCAAATGGGCAAGAAGGAGGGTGGAGGAACCATGGAAATAATCAAAACAGCCATCACAGTGGCAACAAGCCTTTGTGTGAAGCAAATCAACAAAACAAAATGAAGGAAAGCCCACTATGGTTTTAAAAGGGTGGAAGGAAGGTTAGGAGAAAAGGATAGCATTCAGGAAATATAAGGAAACACAGAAGGAGCAGTACAGAGAACTTTATCAGTTAAAGCAGAAGGAGGCAGGAAAGGCAGTCAGAATAGCAAAGGCACAAACTAAGGAAAGATAGCCAACTCTGTAAAGAAGGGGATAAAACCTCTTATAGGTACATTAGAGTGAAGAAAGACCAAGGGGGGATACAGAGACTTAATAAAGAGGAGGAATGTGGAAGAGGGTGACAGTGAAAAGCAGGGATACTGAATGAATATTTCTGCTCAGTATTCACAATAGAAGAGGAGGGGAGGTACCTAAACCAAACAAGAGAAACAGTCTGGATAGGGGTTGATACTAGTCCATTCGAGAAGAAAAGGTTTTGAAAGAACTCTTGAAACTGAGGGTGGACTAAGCAATGGGGCCTGATGGGATTCACCCCAGGATTCTAAAAGAACTAAGGGTTGAACTAGTAACACCACTGACTACTGTCTTTAACAAATCATGGGAGGATGGGGTGGTACCTGAGGACTGGAGGAGGCGGATGTGATTCCACTTCACAAAAGTGGGAGCAGGGCAGAGGCAGGAAACTACAGACCAGTTAGTTTGACCACAGTGGTAGGGAAAATGATGGAATCACTTGAAGGAAAGAATTGTTGAGTACCTAGAGGCCAGTGGGGCACAGGACCCAAGGCAGCATGGTTTCACAGCAGGAAGGTCATGTCAGATGAATCTAATAGATTTCTTTGACTGGTGACCAAAATAGTAGACCAGGGAGGGCTGTGGATATGGTCTACCTAGATTTTAGCAAGGCATTTGACACAGTCTCACACAAAAGGTTAATATACAAGTTAGCCAGCCTTGGAGTGGGTCCCAAGGTGGTAGCTTGGATAAAAAACTGGCTGGACAACAGGAAGCAAAAGGTAATAGTAAACAGAGTCCACAGTGAAGAAAGGAGGGTAACTAGCAGGGTACCGTGGGTTCAATACTGGGACCGTCATCTTTAATGCCTTTATAAGTGACATTGAGAGCACCTGGAAGGAAAGGTATGTCTCTTTGCAGAAGACACAAAGATCTGCAACAGGGTTGATACACAAGGTGGGGTGGAAAGGATGAGAAGGGACTTGGCAAGGTTGGAGGAATGGTCAAATATATGGCAGCTCAGATTCAATGCAAAGAAGTGCAAGGTAATGCACCTGGGAAACAAAAACCCAGGGAAGAGTACACAATGGGGGTGAGATAATAACAACAACAAAATTGAAAGAGACCTAGGAGTAATTATATCAGATGATCTAAAGGCGGGCAAGCAATGTGAGAAGGCAGTAACGAGGGCTGAGGGGATACTGGGATGCATAGGAGAGGCATTAATAGTAGAAAACAGGAAGTTGTTATCCTCTGTACAGACAGTTGGTGGGACCCCATCTGAGTACTGCATGCACTTGAAGACCCCCATCTCCGCAAAGACATAGACAGAGTGGAGGCTGTTCAGAGGAGGGCAACCAAATTGCGAGGGTCTACATCAGAAGACATATGAGGAGAGACTAAAGCAGCCTAATATAGTATGTATACCATTGAGGAAAGGAGGGAGAGGGAACATGATACAAACTTTCAAGTATCTCAAGGAATTTACAAAGTACAAGAGGGTAGCATCTTTCAGAAAAGAGATGTGCAAGAACAAGGGCACAATTTGAAGATAGAGGGGACAGCTCAGAGGTAATGTTAGAAAGTATTATTTTACAGAAAGGGTTGTGGATGCATGGAACAGCCTTCCTGAGGAGGTTGTGGAGTTGGAAACAGTGGGAGAATTCAAGAATGCATGGGACAGACATAAGGCAATTCTAGTAGGGGTAGGAGGAAGTAAGCTGTTGATTAACTATAATCTGCAGCTTATCCATCAGGTAGGAAATGGGCAGACTAGGTGGGCCAAGCGGTCCTTATCTGCCATCAAATTCTATGTTTATTCCAAAGGGTCACTGGCTCAACCACCAGGGGGCATGACTGGAAGCTAAAAGGCAGAAAATTCAGGAGGGATTTGAGAAAGCATTTTTTCACTGAAAGGTGGTGGAGCCCTGGAACAGCTTGCCAGAGGAAGCAGTGAATGCAAAGACTGCAACAGCTTTCAAAAGGGAAAGGGGTGGGATAAAGCTAGGGCTACAGGGGAATTGGGGCTAGGTAAGGGAAAAAGCAGTCAGAGGGCTAGATCCCGGACCACATTAGCTCTCAGAAACCCAGGGCAGATTCGATGGACTTTTGGTTTTCTTCTGCCATCATTTTTCTGTGCTTCTATGTTTCTATATCAGAAATAAAAGGTTTCAGTCTCCCATGAAAACCTATGGGTAGCACCAGATGGCCTTTAAACAAATGCACCTGTCACCATTGCAGGGCTTTTAGCCCCACTCACCCCATACAAACATAGAAAACAGCCACAGTTTTAGAATGTTTGTCAACTAATGTCTTCTATAAACAGTCAGTCAACATCTTGAACGTGGACTTTGGTAAGGCTTTTGATATGGTGCCACTTAGGAGGCTAGTAAAAAGATGTATGACTATGGAAGGGCTAACCACAGTACTGAGTATCCCCTGCATTCATTTTAACCCTTCACTATGTAAGGCTGTGTCACAACATGGGTGTGTTGAGGAAGCACAGACAGGCAAATCTTAAGGAAAATGGAATAGGCATGTATTTATTCAAAGAAAAACAAAATAAAATAACAACTAAAAGACTGGAATATCACAGCAATCTTAATGAAATTCTTGCACTGTATAACCCTCCGGATACTGGATGGCAAGTCCGATGTCTTTGTAAAGAAACTGAGAGTCACAGTTCCATCCTTCATTGCCTTCAGCAAGTTATTTTTCTTCTGCAGTGACCAGACACCAACTAACTCAATCCCAATCAGCAGGGAAACCTGTAGAGTAAAAATCCTGCCTTCCAATTCCATAGGCTCCACAGAACATCAATCTTCACAGAAAGTACTGGAATGTACACACCAGTAATAAAGCATTGCATAACAAACAGATTATGCATTTAGTAAAATCAATATTATTCAGTATTATAACTGTGCCTTATTACTACAAATATACAGTATAAGAAACAGACAAGCACTTAAGAAACATTTGCTAGCTTAACTAGAAGTGTGGTACGTGCTTTCTGAATCTCATTCATAAAATTCTAGAATGTATCAGTAATTCTGTTGCACTGTTTTCTTTTGTCAAAAGATGGCACTATACATCTAGTTACTGCTTCACTGTTTCTGTATATTCCACATCACTTCCAGTATGTTTCGCAGGCAAGAGAGGGAAAACAGAGGTGATAGGACAGAGAATATGTGCAAGAGATTCCATTTGGCCACAACAGGGTGAAACAAGAGACATAAAACAGAAAAGGATTTTACTGTTAAAGTTATGTATGTATGTGTGTGTGTGTGTGGGGGGTACTTGATAAGTCATCAGATATGAACTCATACAGTTACATTATACATTTTCTTTACATTTCAACACTCAGTTTCATTATCCAGTTTCTACATTTTCACTTACATTTGCCCCATATCTTGCTAGAAAGTCTGCATTTTTGTGTATTACCCTCGCTTATGTTCCCTTGATTTTATAAGGCTGGAGAGCCAGGTGCCACCTAGTAACCTATGCATTTTTATTCTTCATTTGCTGGAGCCATTTTAAAGAGTTGTGGTCTGTTATCTGCAACTACCCCCATCTCCAGTGAGGTGCTGAATAGTGTTTCCAGAGGCCTGGCTAGCACCATATCAGTTCTTTTAGAACCTTGCAAGTCCCACCTGGTCCTGTCTACTTGTTTCCTTTAAAGCTTCCAGTCCCTTTGACTCTCTCCTCTGAAAATGGGCTTGTGTCTCTCCCCAACCCCCAGAAAGTCTGCAGTTGTTGCATTATCCTGGTTTATGTTCCACTTGAATTCATAAGGCTGGAGAGACAGGTACCACCTAGTAACCCTTGCATTTTATTCTTCATTTGCTGGAGTCATTTTAAAGAGTTGCGATCTGTTATCAGCATGAATTCAGCTATGGTCAGATAAAAGCTTATATGACTCAGTGGCGATTTTACAGCCAAACACCTTCTCGATAGTAGAGTACTGTAGTTTGTCTCTCATTGTGAGCATATGGCTGAGATAAATAATAGGCTGTTCTCCTCACCACTTTTCTGGCTCAGCACCACCCCAAGCCCAACCTTTGAGGCACCTGTCTGAAGCAGGAAGTGTTTGGAACAATTTGGACTTTTCAAAATTGATGAAGAGAATAAATAGGCTTTTATGACATTAAAAGCTTGATTACACTCTGAGTCCATTCTCTTTATTGGGTTTCTTCTTCTTGAGCAAAACTGTCAGGGGTGCAGCTAGCTCTGAGAAACCTTAACAAACCATTGATAATAGCCTGCTAAACCCAGAAATGATCTTATGTGCCTCTTGGTTTTGGGTATAGGGTTGTTAGCATCTGCCTCCACTTTGGATACTTTGATTTAACTTTACCATCTCCCAAGACATATCCCAGATATCTGGTATCCATCATGCCTAGTGCACATTTTCAGGGTTTATGGTGAAATCAGCTGTTGCAATATCAGATATTACTGCTTTGATGTGTGCCACATAGCTCTCCCAAGTGGAGTGAAATATTACCATATTATCCAAATAGACAGAACTATACTGGTAATGTGGAACAGCATCTTGTCCATGCTGGGATGTTGCGGCACCCATGGAGACTAAACTGCATTAAAGTGAACTGGAAAAATCCATAGGGGTAGTAAAAGCTGTCTTATCTTTTGACTTGATCTCCAGCGGAATCTGCCATAGTACCTTTTACGTCATTACATGCGCAAGGAATGTCTTGAAACAGTACAACATTTTGGAAGTGTGCATCTCCTTGCCAATGCAGTGCTCAGTGTAGCAGGCACGATCTTACCAGACCAATACATGCCGAGCTGTGTATAATAGCAGTTCGGCTGTGCTGGTCTTCACTTCAACAAAGGTCCACTGCAATCAGCAGTGGTAGCGCATGCAATTAGCATACTGATGTCCTTAGCCTTAGCACAGCCGAACCTCTGTCATACGCAGCTTGGCATGAAATCCTCCCGCTTTCTCCCTCTGCTAATGCCTCTTCAGCATTCACCTATGCTAATGCAGCAGTGTGGATTAGCATTCTCACAGAGAAAAATAGTGCCCGACTCCATAACAAACAACTTGAAGTTAGTAAGGTAAAACCAATAAAAACTTAACTTTTCACAGTAAGAACACCTAGGGTTTGGAAACAAGCTTCCACAAGAATTGATAGATCTTAATAACTTCATTGCCTTAAGAAAGCTTAGATAACTGGCTAACTGGTAACAGAATTTGGGAATAATGACCCACAATGTAGTGAGGGGCAATCTCGATGGGCCTCAGCCTTCTTTTGCCCTGTCCTACCAAGTAACTAAGTAACCTCTTCCTTCTTGGGCACTATGACTATAGGAGAGCACCAAGGGCTACTTGAAGGCTCAGTAATCCCTAGTGACTTCATTTTTTCCAACTTCTCAATTACAGCCTGTTTTGTCTAAGATTCTGTATGGCCTCTGTCATCTAGGTGGAGCTGACCCTGTATCAACAATTTGCTCAACCTGACTAACATTTCCTGGGGTCATGGTGAACACTGCCATAAACTCATGTAATATGGACTGGCACTATAGCCTAGAGGTTAGAGTAATGAGCTGTGAACAAGCTTGTTACATCCAGCAGACCAGATCTGAGTTTGATTCTCACAACCTCCACTTGCATACTGTGTGACTCTGAGCAAGTCACTTAACCTCCCAGTGCTCCTAGGTTGCCCCTGAAAACAGGCACTTGTGCCTAGTGGGCCTTACCCGATTACCTAAAAATAAAAACATTCTCTTTATATCAGCTAATGGACTAGGTTCCAGGTTGGGATTCATCTTTTCTTGGGGAATGACAATATCAGAGCTGCTTTTGTCCAGCCTGTGATTGGCTTGTTCTCCATCTTCCTCTTCAGGAAATATAGTACACTCAGGTTGGGACAGATTTTATTTTCTTCTCTCTCTTTCCAGTGCTTCAGCTGACTGGTATGATAAATATGAGACCTATGCTTGCCTGGGATCTCTATTCATAGTCCACCTGTCCAGTCCTATGCACCACTGTGAAAGGCCCTTGCCATTTTGGCAACAGTTTGTTTTCATGTGATGGCAGTAATAACAAAATTGTATCCACAGAGTTAAAACTTTTGTCCTTCAGCCCCATATCATAGTATTTCTTTCTGCCTTTCCTGAGCTTGCAGGCAATTCTAATGGGCATGCTGAACATATTTAACCAACCGCTGGTGTAAGTCAATGATGTACTGTACCACATTCTTTTCTTTTCAATTTTACCCTCCCACATCTCCTTTACCACACTAAGTGGGCCCCTTGGTGTCCTACAATAAAGCAGATAAAATGGGAGCAAGCCTGTAGATACCTGGGGCACCTCTCGGTAGGCAAACAGCAAGTAAGGGAGATAAAGATTCCAGTCTTTCCCTTCCTCAGACACATATTTCCTAACATTTTATTTAAGTGTCTCATAGAACCGCTCTACTACCCCTTCCGTTTGAGGGTGGCAGGGTGAAGTCTTAGTGGCTGTTATTCCTAGCACCTGTGACAATTCCTGCAAAATTTGGCAGATGAAATTTGTCCCTCATCTGTTAGAGTAACTTCAGGATACCCACCTCGCTAAAAATATTGGATAGTTTCTCAGCTACCTAGAAGCAGTAATAATTTTCATAGAAACCACTTCTGGGTATCTTGTAGTGCAGTTGCTGAGAACTAGAATAAATCTGTTGCTTTTCTGTTCTGTTCCAGGCGTCCAACTATATCCATAGTCACCTGCCAGAAGGGTACATCAACCACAGATATGGGCATGAGGGTAACTTTTCTTTTTGCTCAGAGTAGCCACTTTTAGACACTCCTCACATGTTTGGCAGTAATCTACTACCTGCTGCTGTATTATGGATGGCCAATAAAACCTATGGAACAGCCCACTGAAAGTATTCTTTCACCCCAGATAACCTGCCAGAGGGATGTCATGTGCCAATTCCATCAACTACTGCCTATATGTTGAAGGAACCACCACTTGTTTGTATACCTCCTTAGTTTGAGGACTGATACATTCTCTGCACAAGATCTCATTTTTCAGCACCAGGACAGGATTTCTCCCCATCCACAGTCCTCACCTTAGCAAACAATGGTATTAATGTGTCATCATTTTTGATCAGTTATAAAGTCCTTCATGTTCCATAGTGACTTAATCTGTGACTCTTCTGCAATGCTCCTCCTGTGGCTGCTTTGGCCCTTCTGACCTCGCCCTTGGTTTTCTTAAGGCATACCCTAGACTTGAATAAGTCAGAGTCCTCAGAGGAATATATTACCAAGCTTTGCTTCCAATGGGCCTTGGCTTGTGCTCTAATTGCCACTGTAGTCACATCAGAGGAAGGATTCAAGTCCTTCTTTTGCAGAAGAGTCAAATCCCTGTAGGTCATGACCTAATATGATGGGTACTGGAAGAGTGGGAACCACATCTAGAGTGGAACCACACCTACCTTCACTTGTATCTCTTCTCAATTAATGCAGAGTCATAGTAGCATGAATACATGTTACCCTTATCCTTGGACCTTTAACATACCCCCAATTGAGGACATCCTCACTGACCAGAGTCTGTCTACTTCCAGTGTACACCAACTCTTGACATTTTCTGATCCAACTCCAACTTCCATCAAGTATGGTTCCCAATCAGCTAGAACAAAAGTTACAGGAGATGTTTTCTTAGTGGGGCACCTTCACTTGATACGTCCCTTTTCCCCACATTGATAACAAACGATATCAGGTCTATGTATGGAGGATGGTACTTAATTACTCTTTTATCAGTGTGTGTGGTGTGGCTTGGAGGGTGAAGCTTTAGGGTTTGAAAAAGGTCTTACCAATCTCTGACTCCTTTGAACTTTTCTCAGGATGGTTGGAATAGTTTTTCGAGCAAGCTGGAAATCCTCTGCAAGCTTTATGGCATGTTCACATGTTTCCTGATGATGCTCTTTTATTCAAAGTTGCAGGTCCTCTGGTACACATGGGTGACTGTTCCAGTACCAGTTTCTCAACAGTTTGTTGTGCTGATACCCTCTAGTTGAAGCCATTTGCAGCATAGTTACTTCAGCATCAGGAAATATTCTAGTGGATGGTCACCTGCTCAGTACAGCAAAGCTAGGAATTTCTGTCTATACAACTCACTGCTGATGTCATATCACATTAGCATGGCAGCTTTGGCTCTGTCATAATTGGTCACCATGGTGGTGTTCATATGACTGTAGGGAAGTTGTGCTTGGACAGCAAGGTAAGGTACAAGACGACACCCACTGGTCTCTGGGTCAGTGGCATGCTATAGCCACCTCTCTCAAAAGTCATGAGATAGGCCTTGATGTCCACAGAACATCAGTCTTCACAGAAAGTACTGGAATGTACGCAATGGTAATATATAATTTGCATAACAAACAGATTATTCATTGAGTACAATCAATGTAATTCAACTCTACAACTTTGCCTTGTTATTATAAATATATAAGACACAGGCAAACACCCAAGAAACATTCACTAGCTTAACTAGAAGTGTGGACGTCTGTATGACTCTCAAACATACAAATTCTAGAACTTACCGTAATTCTGCTGCACTGTTTTCTTTTGCCACAAGATGGCACAATACATCTAGTTACTGCTTCACTGTTTCTATGATACCACATCACTTCTAGTATGTGCATGCAACAGAGAGGGAAAATGGAGGTGGTAGGACAGAAAAGATATTCAAGAGACCCTTGTGGCCAGGCCAGGGTGAAACAAAAGACACAAGACAGAAAAAGGAAGTCACTGCCCAAAATGGTGGGAGGGTTCAACCTTCTCTCTTTCTCTCCTTTCTGTATTTCTAATTGCTTAAACAGTGATAGGAGATGTCAGGCCTATCACAGGCTGCATATTCTTTCAACCTGGAGGAAGTTTACGACTACCAGGGATTAACATTCTGAATATGTTGCTTAAAACTTGAACATTCAATAGAAATTATTTATCAGAATCAATTGATTGCATTACGGTAGTACAATATAGAAGCATACAATTTAGTGGCAGCCTGCCCATTTCTCCTTACTTACACTATTACCACAGACTGTGCCCAATCTACGCCCCCACCCAACTTTTGACAACAACCTTTGGCTTTGCACTTAGTAAATAAAATAGGATAAGTTCTGTGCAATTGTTAATGATTGATGGAATTACTGTACTAATGAGAGTTCTGTTATGTATTTTGTGATTTCTCTACCAAGTTATTTTTTCTTAGATAGTTCTAAATAGAAAGTTCTCTGATGTCAGGGGAGTGACAAGTGGGGTGCCATGGGGTCTTTTCTGGAGCCAATAATTTTAAACATATACTTTAGTGACACTGGAGGAACTTGCAGGAGAAAGTGAGCCTGTTTACAGATGACACAAAACTCTGGGGAAGATGGATTGCAAGGAGGAAAATACAGCATGAAAGGGACATAGATAAGCTGGAACAGTGAAATTGAAATTAAATACCAAAAATGTAAGTGATGCATACTGGTACAACCAGAAGCAGGGCCATACTTGACTCTCTATAGGGTATTTCTCAGGCAACTGGTTATGGAACCCACTAGAGATGGGGCAGTGCTGGACCTGGTATTTATAAATAGGGACAGCATTTATAATAATAATATTTATTTATATAGCACAATTCAGACTATCAAAGTGCTTTACTGCATTGGACTATAATGAATATTAAAACTATAAATAAGTTAAAATTTCAGCAGCAACACAATCAAATCATGGTCAGGAATTAGAAAATGCAGGATTGAATAAAAGGTCTTTAGTGCTGTTTTAAGCTCTCCATAGTCAGGTACTCACAAACCCGACAAGGTAGAGAATTCCACAAGGTGGGGCCACATATGCAAATGCTCGAGCTCTGGATGTCTGCAACCAGCTCATGGGAATCTCTAGCAATCCCTCATCGGTTGGAGCAGAGCTGTTAGAAGGGCAGTAGGGACGAAGAAGCTCTTGCAGGTAACTCAGTCCCTGTCCGTTGTGGGCTTTATAGGTCAGTAAGCTGACCTTGAAGGTGATCCGCCATTGAACTGGCAGCCAGTGCAGCTTGCACAGCACAGGTGTAATATGGCTAGAATGAGGAAGTCCAGTTAGTAACCTGTTACATTCTGCACCAGCTGCAGACGGTGGATATCAACCCCGTAGCCCAAGGTACAGGGCATTTCAGTAGTCCAGATGGGAGGTCACGGAAGGCATGGACCAGAGTCGGAAGATCGTCGGTGGAACCATGTGTTTTATCCAAGCGATATTCCTCAGATGGTAAAATGAGGACTTGATGACAAGCAACACCTAACATTTCAGGGTCAGTCCTCATCAAGAATAATGCCCAGATTCCACACCTGTTCAGAGGTCCTTAGCTGGTGACCCCAAGTATAAGTCCAGATGCCTGCCCTGTCAAAGACCCTCTACTCGATGACCTGGATCCACGACCAGAACCTCAGTCTTGTCAGGATTCAGTTTCAACCAACTGGTACACATCCAGTCCTGAATCTCGGATAGGCAGTTATTAAAAACTGAGACTGCTACATCCTGTCCAGGTGCAAAGGACATGTACAGCTGAGTGTCATCTGCATAGCAGTGAAAACTCAGACCGCACCACACTTATAATGTCCCCAGTGGCAACATGCACACCGTGAATAACATGGGTGACAGCACAGAACCCTGCAGTACCCCACATGTCAGGAGAATATGTCAGAGGAAAGATCCTAGACACCACTCTCTGAGACCTGCCAGTGAGGAAAGAGGGAACCATATGAGGACTGTACCTGACATTCCGCAGATTAACTGCAGGCATTCC
This sequence comes from Neoceratodus forsteri, assembly GCA_016271365.2. Classification (NCBI taxonomy): domain Eukaryota; kingdom Metazoa; phylum Chordata; order Ceratodontiformes; family Ceratodontidae; genus Neoceratodus; species Neoceratodus forsteri. Next base: position 1,089,512,576 of record CM057459.1, read on the forward strand.
AGCAGCACACCACATTCCACAGTGTCAAATGCCATGGACAGGTTGACGAGGACTAAGATCGTCGACTCCTCCGATCTCTCGCTAAGAGGAGATCATTGAGCACCGAACAAGGGCAGTCTCAATACTATGCCTCTTCCTAAATCCCAGCTGGAAGGGATCAAAGATGTTATGGATGGCAAGATGACCTCCAGCTGCAGCGCAACCACCTTTCTCAGTAACCTTCCCCTCAAAGGAAGGTTAGAGACAGGCCTGTAGTTGGCCAGACAACCCAGATCAAAAGACGATTTCTTAAGGAGGGTGTCACTACTTCCTCCTTCAAGGAGTCCAGAAACTCCCGGTCTCTAATGAACACTGGACAATCTCAGCCAGGACCAAGCTGATGACCTCAGTGCACTCCACGAGGAGGCGGGTTGTGCCCATATTCAGACTACAGTAGGTCAGCCGCAAATTCTGGATGATCATCATGACACCCAAGATCGCCACTTGGTCAAAAGCTGACCAACATGACTGAGGCACGTGGATCTCCCTGGATCACCACAAGACCCAGTGAAGTGGGCTGAGCTGATCTCTGACCTGATGTCAGCAATCTTATCTGCAAAGAAGTGAGCAAACTCATCACAGCTGTCTTGTGACAAAGCTCTCTGCGGCTGTAGACAGGCTGGACTGCACAATCCGTCCACAGTTCAGAAGAACTGAGCAGGTCAGTTCCGCAGCAGTAATCTCCCTGGACAGGAACTCTGCCTTCTTATGGAAGATCACTGATTGACAGTCCACATAATGTGACATCAACCTAAGCTTGTCTGTATCAAGGCTGGATTTCTGCCAGCAATGCTCCAACCTTTGCCCATCTCTCCTCATCTCCCTCAAGGTCTTGTCAAACCATAGAGACCAAGGGAGAATGAGAGGGGTGAACCTGGACAGGAGCAATGGAATCCAGAGCTGTCACCATGGCCCTATTATAGGCCTGAAGTAGATTTTCTGGTCCCATGCTAGCACCTGGACTCTCGATAGGTCCAGCACTCAGGTAGGCCTTCTGAGGTCACACCTTAATGGGTGGTACCGACCATCTCCAAAGGGGTAGGCCTATAGGGGATGCCTGAGATTGAATCTGCAATGGTCACAGTGGGTAGTCCTGCAGTACAAGTGATCACTAATGTGTGGTTTGACATATGGATTGGGAAAGTGAAAAACACACTAAGACAAGGGCCTCAGACTTCAGGAGGGCAAATTTTAAAGAAACAGGAGACTCCCTCAGTAAATACCTTGAAGGGGGATGACCGAGGGGAGTGGAGACCCAATGGGAAAAGATCATTGAGGGAATAGCTAAGGCAATGGCATGCTGTTTGAAGGACATTAGCAAGGATATGAGGAGGAAGAGATCACTATGGTTTTCAAAGGAGGTGGCCAAGGTGGTAAGGAGGAAAAACAGCTTTTGGGAAGTACAAGGAGACCCAGATGGAGGTGGACAGGGAGGTATACCTGGAAAACCAAATGGAGGCAGGGAGGAGGGTGATGACAGTTAAGGCACAAACAGAAAAGAGGAACACCAAGGAGGTAACAAAAGGGATAGGAAACTCTTCAGGTACATGAGTGAAAAGAGGAAAGAAAGGTGTGGGATACTGAGAATCAGGAGAGTGGGCGGGGCTGTGCAGAAGAAAATCAGGAAAAACTAAAATTTTAAATGAGTATTTCTGATTGGGCTTCACAGCAGAGGGGGTCAGTGACAGAACAACATGTTTCAGTAGGTACTGGGGTGGGGAGTGACACAGGCCCATTTTCAGAGGAGAGAGTCCAAAGGATTGAAGCTTTAAAGGAAAACAAAGCGAGTTGGACCAGATGGGATTCACCCAAGGGTTCTAAAAGAACTGAGCATGTTGCTAGCCAACCCTCTAGAAACACTATTCAGCACCTCACTGGAGATGGGGGTAGTTCAGAGGACTGTAGGAAGGCTGATGTGGTCCCTCTGCACAAGAGTGGCAGCAGGGAGGAGGCCAGCAATTACAGGCCAGTCAGTCTCACATCAGTGATGGGGAGTAATGAAGACTATACTGAATGAGAACCTGGTTGGGTATGTGGAGGAAAATGGGCTACAGGACCACCAGCAATATGGTTTCATGGGGTGTGATGGGGTAGTCAGGCCAAACAAATCTCATAGATTTCTTTGACTGGGTTATTAGAGAGGTGGATCAAGGGAGGGCAGTGGAGGTGGCCTATCTGGACTTCGTGAGACTCAATATTGTGCCCCACAGAAGGCTAATAAAGAAACTAAGCAGCCTAGGGGTTGGGGAAAAGTGGTAAGCTAGGTATCAAACTGTTTGAAGGACAGGAGACAGAGGGTGGTGGTGGTAAATGCCAAACACTCAGAGGGCAGGACAGTAACCAGTGGGGTGTCACAAAGATCGGTGAAGAGACCAGTCCTCTTCAATGACGTCATAGGTGACATTGCTAAGGAACTGGAGGAAGGTGTGTCTCTTTGAATACAACACAAAAATCTGCAACAAGGTAGACACACAGGAGGGGTAGAGAGAATGCAAAAGGATTTGTGAAACTAGAGGAGTGGTTTAGGGTGTGGCAGGTGGGTTTCAATGCCAAAAGTGCAAAGTCATGTGCCTGGGGTGGGAAACCCAGGAACTGTGTATAAGATGAGGGGACAGATACTTACAGTCACCACGCAAGCATGGTGACCTCCAGGCAATATATGTTGATCTGAAGGTGGCAGGACAGTGTGACAAGGCAGTAGGGAAGGCTAGTGGGATGCTGGGGTGCATAGAGAGCGGGGTTTCTAGCAGGAAAATGGAGTTGTTGTTGCCACAGTATTGCTTACTAGTGAGAGCTCACCCTGAGTACTGTGCCAACTTCTGGAGGTTGTAGCTCTGCAAGGACATTGACAGGGTGGCAGTGGTCCAGAAGAAGACTACCAATACAGTGAAGCTGGGGAGTGGAGTTTTAGAGGATGAGGAAAATACTTCTTCACAGAAAGGGTGGTGGATGCCTGAATCAGTCTGCTAGAAGAGGTGGGCGAAGACAGTGAGGAGTTTCAGACATGTGGGGATAAACACATGGGCATAATAAGTAGAGGAAAGGGAGGTGGGAGGACACTGGTGACCAAATAGAATCCAAGGTATTGGAATAGGCAGGTAAATAAAAAGCAGACTTGACAGGCCTACTGGTCCTTCTCAGTTGAAAAATTCTAAGTTTTTATGGCAACAAAATTCTTCAGATGGAATACTGCATCAATGGTGTGAAGGTAGAGCACTTAAGGGAGGAAAGCAGCTGGGTGTTTTAATTAACAGTTGTTTGAAAACCTCTTCCCAGTGCAGTATGGTGTATGGGAAGGCAAACATGAGAATTGGATGCATCAGATGTAGCTCACTAGTTGCAGGAGGCTGGGGATATTCCCACTCTACAGGTCATTATGTTGACAGCATGTGGAGTATAGCATACAGTTTTGGAGCCCATATCTAAGGAATGACAGGAAAAGGGTAGAAGCAATTCAGTTGAGAGCTACAAAAAGATCCAAGGGCTGAAGTGCAGGTCATATGAGGAAAGACTGGAAAGTCATAACATATACTCTCTGGTGGTCTGAAGGGAAGGGAGACGGATAGAAACATACATACAGAGATACTATGGTGGGACTGCACAGAGTTGTCCAAGTCAAGGAAGAGTACAACTTCCAAGTACACCACAAGCAGGAAGGGGGTTAAAAGGACATCAGAGAATATTTTTCATAGAGCAGGTGGCAGACAGGTGAAACAGTCTACATTGGGGTTCAAAACACAATACAATATCTTCAAGGGGTTATTAGGAACAAGAGGGAGGCAGATCTTTTAGGTTTAAATCCTAACTAACCCCACCTCGATCAAGCATAGTTGTCTAATCCATGGATTTATGATTGGGTGAATACATGTATCCCAATGTGGAGATTCAAACAGTTTGAGAGGATATTTTCCTTTATCACCCAAACATTTTCTGGATCATTTAGCTTGTAATCAATTCATGATAGCAACTGAGCCATTTGGCAATAGACCTTTGAGTTGAGTAAATCCACTGTACCCTCCAATCTAGGACTCTATAAATTCTGTCATTTATTTCTGGGTTCCCTCCCCATATGAAGTGGTGCATGGCCTTATTTAATCTAACCCAGTCATGATCTCACAATTTTGAGTGCCAAGGTTTGGAAAAGAAACAGAAACCTGAGTACAACATTTATGCGCAGCAAGTCAACTTTTCCCAATAGGAAAGGAGAATTTCACATGTTTTCAGATCAGTAATTACTTCCTTAATTATTTTCCCATAATTTATGTGATAAAGACTTAAAAGACCTACTGGGAGTTGTAAACCAAGATACATAATCTGGGTGGAGGCCTAGTTGTATGAAATAAGCTTTTTGAGATTTGCCATTACTGTACAACTCACCATGATTAACTCTGTTTTCCAACATTAATTTTGAAACCCAACATTGTGCCATAGTCTAATAAAATTTTCTTCAAAATTGGAAGGTTCGAATTGAGGTTCCGAGATAGAGCATGGTATCATTGGCATAGAGTGAAGTTCGATTTTCCTCTCCTCCCACTGTAATGCTTCTAAGTTAGTATGGGCCCTTACTATGGTTGCCAGTGGTTTGATATTGAGAGTGAATAAAAGTGGTGACAGAGGGCAGCCTTGTCTGGTACCCTTTTGATGTTAAGAGGCTGTGCCATTTACTTTGACTCTGGCTATTGGTTTAGCACATACTTCTTTCAGTACAAAACAGAATTAGTTACCAAAGCCAAATTTAGATAAGGCTGTAAAAGAAAATCCCATTTCATAGAAACATAGAATTTGATGGCAGATAAGGACCACTTGGCCCACCTAGTCTTCCCATTTTCCCTACCTGTTTCATATACTGCAGAGGCTAAATGATCTGCGGCTTACCCTCTCTTTCCTATCGCTAGAGTTCCTTTATGTCTGTCCCATGTGTTTTGAATTCCCCTACCATTTTGCCTCTACAAGCTTTGCCGGGAGGCTATTCCATGGATCCACCACTCTTTCTGTGCAAAAATACTATCTATCTATCTAGGCAACCAGACCCAAAGAGTAAAAATAACCCAAAGAGTAAAAATAACTGAAACACTCTCTGATGCCAGATCAGTCCTCTCTGGTGTTCCACAAGGGTCTATCCTAGGCTCCCTCCTCTTTAGCCTATTCCTGAACTCACTTCAGACTCAAGTCCAGAACAGATAATACTCTGTGCAGATGATGCTGTTATCCTTGCCTCCCATCACGATCCTGTAGAACTGCAAGGTAACCTCCAGCAGGGTTTCACATCAATTGAAAACTGGCTCTTGCAACACAAGCTGTTACTAAATCAGAAAAAACTAAGACCATGCTCTTCAGCAGCTCGCAGAACAAAATAAACAGTACCACCTCACAGGCAACACCAAACTCGGAGCCACCATTGATCTAGTTGATACTTTCAAATATCTTGGCATCACCCTTGACTCCAAACTCTCCTATGCCACCCATATCAGTAATGTCGCCAAGATAGGCAACACCAGACTGGGCGTACTTGTACCGTCACCAAAAACACCTAACCTCTGAAGCATTGTCTATTGCCGTTTCAAAGCTCAGTTGTGAGTGTTATTGACTATGGACTAGTAGTCTGTACCTCCGTCACTCAAACGAATTGCCACCTCCCTTAATAAAGCATGTTGTATCACCACCGAGCTCACTGTCTCACCCATACCTGCGATCTCTACTCCCAAACTGGATGGCTTCAATTAAAAAATTAATTCGGTATCAAACCTGCATCACGGCCAAGAAAATAATGATGGGCATTGCCCCCTCCCCCAGGAGTCTGCTCCTTCTTAAAACCAGAGTAAAAACTGTAACAGCAGGAGCTCAAAACCACAGCTACTGCAAATCCTGCATTGTCGTACTCACTTAACGTCAAAAGTCTTTCTCTTACAGGGCCCCAGCTGGCTTAATAACCTTGCCAGTGACATCAATGCCTCGCCAACTCTGGCGCCTTCAAAAAGAAGCTCCACAAATCTCTGGTAGCTTCTAGTACCTGTACTGCCTTAGCTGAGCACCATCATTTTGGCAGCTCCCATACCCACCGCTGTCCATGCTAACCTGCTCTTCATGCTTCTCTATCCCCTACTCTTTCCTTGCTCAACCTTATACTCAAATATTCTGTCCTGACAAAGCCCTCTAGGCTGCAATACTCTATTTCTCCCCACTCTCCCTTTCCCTCACTTATGTTGTAATACACCTCCTATTGATATTGTAATATGTCACGTTACTTGTACTTGAAACCAAGTTGTTATAACCACTAGGCTTTATGACTGTCTTACTCTGTAATTTCATAAACTGTATTATCCGTTCTTCTGACACGAACCTTTGTAAAAGAGCCTCGGCTCAAAGGTATTATGTAATCCTAGATTTAAATAAATAAAATAAAAATACTTTCTCATGTTACTCCTTAGTCTATCCCTCTCTATCTTCATATCATGGCCCTTGTTCTTGAACATCTTTTTTTTAAAAGATGCTACCCTCTTGTACAGTGCCTTATTTACACCCTTGAGGTATTTGAAAGTCTCAATCGTATCCCCCTTCTCCTCCAGGGAATACATATTGAGATCCTCCAGTCTCTCCTCATATGACATTTGGTGCAGCCCCTGCACCATTTTTGTCGCCTTCTCTACACTGCTTCTACTCTGTCTATGTCCTTCTGGAGATGCAGCCTCAGAACTGGACACAGTACTGTAGATTAGGTCTCACCAATGTTCTGTACAGTGGCATCACCACCTCCTATCAAACACTTTCTCTGTGTCAATGGGGATGGCTGTTGTTGTTCTTTAGCCTGTTTGCCCCATCCAGGACATTTAAGCATCTGAGAATATTTTCTGAGAAGTGTCTGGCCAGAACAAGCCCAGACTGACCTGGATGTACAAGTTGTGGAGAGACTTTATTAACCCAGTTGGTTAGTATCTTCGTGAACATTTTGGAATCTACATTAGTAGAGATATTGGGTGGTATCACTCACAGGACTCTTACTGGCTTCCCCAGTTTAGGTATGACTTCAAGAAAGCTGATTGCCATGATTCTGGGAAGCCTCCTGGGTCATCCCATGAATTAAACAATTTGTAAAGTAGTGGTGACAACTGGTGCTGAAATGCTTTGAAAATAATCTGTGTTAAAGTCATCAGGGCCTGGAGATTTCCCAATTTTAAATCTAATGTCACGTTGCCAACTTCTTCCACCATTATTGGGTCATCAGTCATTTGCTGTGCTTCTTGGATAAAACTGGTAGGTCAACCTTCTCTAAGAAAGACTATATTCTGTCTTGGACAACCTGATCTGACCCTGAGGTTGGTGTAATGATTTATTGAAGGTCCTAAAGTGATTTGCTACTTCTTTTGGGGTGAAATCTATCTCTGTCCTACTCCCTGGTGCCACTACTTTTTCATCATAGCACTATGTGTGTGCCTTACAAAGGTGAAAAGTCAGAGGCATCCAGCCCTATCTCATGTTCAAACTTATTTTTGGTTAAGGTACCTATGCTTGAGGTTGTCTTCTAACTGCTCCTGTCTGTCTTGCTGTTGCTTTTCAAGGTGGGAAGCAAAGGAGATAATGATGCCACTAAGTTTTGCCTTCAGCACATCCCAAATACATTTTTCCTTCAGTTCTGTCCTTTTATGACCCTTAAATAGTCTGTGATGTCATCCCTATTAATCTCTTAAATGCCTCTTGTTAGTAGTAGGTGTTCATTCACCAAAATGTGGACATGATTCAGTTCCCTAATTTAAGTTCCATAGCGAGTGCTGCATGGTCTGTGGTCACCACAGGGTGAAGCAGACATTTTGAGTATTTATTTATTTAGTTTTGTTTACCAGGTAAGTGCACTAGCCAAAAGATGACTATTTTCAGGCACGACCTGAGAGTACAGAACATAATGACATACAGAACATTTCAAAGTGCATGACAGCATAACATTTTGCTTTGTTTGAACCAGAGAACAAGGAAACAACAGCACATCAATACCAGAACAGCAAAGAAAAGTACAGGCAACACATAATAATGGCATAAGAGACATAGTATTACAGACTCAGGCAAATAGACAAATGATGGTACAAGTGTAACACTGTGGAAAGATCAGGCCCTCACAATAATAGTACAATGTATCAGAGTATATAAAATACAGCTTTATTATATAACACCAAAGGATAGCAGATAGAGGATAGAGGGAGGTAGGCATTATGCAACCAGAAAGGAAAGGAGGAGGAAATTTGGGAATGACAAGAGCACTAGAAGGGTGGAAGTGGGCTCAGGTAGAGGCAAGAAATTAGGTCAACGGCAAGGGTCAGGAAAAGAGGTATGGAGAGGGAAAGGAGTGTGAGAAGGTAGTCATGAAAACAGGAGAGTTTTGAATACAAAGTAATAGGATGTAGGTGAGGAAGACCTTCAAACGGATCAGGTCAAAGCAAGTACATGGGTCTGCCTGAGATAGATATCGTTGAAAATTTATTTTAAAGAGACAGTGAGATGCAGACTGCCTGAGATCTAAGGAAAAGCATTCCAAAGCTGGGAAGCCACATATTGGAACGCACCAGTACCTTTGGAGGTGCATACTTAGGTACATTTAGTAATGATTTGTCAGCAGATCATAGTCCATGGGAGGAGATGAAGGAATTAGTAATGTTGCAAGTGACATCGGGTTTGAAGCCTAATGATACAGTTACACAGAGAGCCAAGATAGTATTGTCTAGAAGCAGAGGGAGAGAGCCAACCCAGATCACTGTAGAGCTGACAACTGTGCTTAAGTCGAGGGATGATGATGCATAACAACAGATATTATTGTATGTGATGTCCCATTTTTGTAGGGAGTTTTTTGTGCAGCAGCAAAAGATAGGAGCACAGTATGTTAGAGTGGGTAATAAGATACCTCTAGCAATGGGAGTTTTGCAGATGGTGTTAGCATGTAGCTGGTCTTATAGGCAACACCAATCTACTATTAACTGTTTTACAGGTGGAGTGAATGTGAAGATTGAGATCCAGTGATTGATCTAGTGTGACACCAAGATATAATTAAAGGATGTAACAGACTCTAATTTTGTCCTCTTGGGGTCATAGATGGTAAGGGATGATGCACAAGTCCTGAGTTTTGGGGCAGAGCCTAGGAGCATGGCTTTCATTTTCTTGGCATTTAGAGCTTGTTTGTGGTCATGCAGACAGTTTTGAATGTTCCTAAAGTTAGTGGAAAGAAATGAGTTAAGGCTGTTGACTTTAGTCAAGCTGGTATAATTGACTAGATTGTCTGCATATAGAAGAGATGAGCAGGTTTGAAGGGCATCAGAGACATTGTTGATAAACAGTGAGAAAAGAAGTGGCCCTAGGATTGACCCTTGAGGAACACCATAGAAACATAGAAACATAGAATTTGACGGCAGATAAGGACCGCTTGGCCCACCCAGTCTGCCCATTTCCTACCTACTGGATAAGCTGCAGATCCTAGTTAACCAGCAGCCTACTTCTTCCTACCCCCACCCCCAGAACTGCCTTATGACTATCCCATGCATGCTTGAATTCCACCACTGATTTTGACTCCACAACCTCCTCCGGAAGGCCGCTCCATGCATCCACAACCCTCTCTGTGAAAAATACTTCCTTAAATTACCTTTGAACCGCCCTCTATCTTCAAATTGTGCCTCTTGTTCTTGCACACCTCTTTTTGAAAGATGCTACCCTCTTGGACTTTGTTGATTCCTTAAGGTACTTGAAAGTTTCTATCATGTCCCCTCTCCTCCTTTCCTCGAGGCTATACATATTAAGCTCCCTAAGTCTCTCTTCATATGTCTTCCGTGCAGACCCTGCACCATTTTAGTTGCCCTCCTCTGGACAGCTTCCATCCTGTCTATGTCTTTATGGAGATTAGGTCTCCAGAACTGCAACAGTACTCCAGATGGGGTCTCACCAGCTGTCTGTACAGAGGGATAATAACTTCCTGTTTTCTACTGGTGATGCCCTCCCTATGCATCCCAGTATCCCCCAGCCCTCCTTGCTGCCCTCTCACATTGCTTGCCCATCTTTAGGTCATCTGATATGACTACCCCAGGTCCCTCTCCATTTTGTTGTTGTTAGTATCTCACCCCCATTATGTACTCTTCCCTGGGTTTTGTTTCCCAAGTGCATTACCTTGCACTTCTTAGCATTGAATCTAAGCTGCCATACATTTGACCATTCTTCTAACCTTGCCAAGTCCCTTCTCATCCTTTCCACCCCACCCTGTGCATCAACTCTGTTGCAGATCTTAGAGTCACCTGCAAAGAGACATACTTTTCCTTCCAGTCCTTCTGCAATGTCGCTTATAAAGACATTGAAGAGGACCGGTCCTAATACTGAACCCTGCAGTACCTCACTAGTAACCCTCCTTTCTTCTGAGTGGACTCCATTTACTATTACTCTCTGTGTCCTATTCTCCAGCCAATTCTTTACCCAGGCTGTCATCTTGGGACCCACACCCAGGCTGGCTAACGTATATTAATCTTTTGTGTGGGACTGTGTCAAATGCCTTGCTAAAGTCTAGGTAGGCCATGTCCACAGCCCCTCCTGATCTACTACTTTTGGTCACCTAGTCAAAGAAATCTATCAGATTCATCTGGCATGACCTTCCCGCTGTGAATCCATGCTGCCTAGGGTCCTGTGCCCTCTGGCCTCTAGATACTCGACAATTCTTTCCTTTAGAAGTGATTCCATCATTTTCCTATCACTGAGGTTAAACTAACAGGTCTATAGTTTCCTGCTTCTGCCTTGCTCCCACTTTTGTGAAGGGAATCACATCTGCCCTCCTCCAGTCCTCAGGCACCACCCCATCCTCCCATGATTTGTTAAAAGGGTAGTCAGTGGTGTCACTAGTTCTAGCCTTAGTTCTTTTAGAATTCTGGGATGAATCCATCAGGCCCCATTGCTTTGTCCACTTTCAGTTTTAAGAGTTCTTTCAGAACCTTTCTTCTGTAAATGGGCCGGTATCAACTTCTGTATCCAGCGTGTTACTACTGTTTGTTTTATGTACCTCCTCTTCCTTTGTAAATACTGGAGCAAAATATTTGTTAAGTATCTCTGCCTTTTCACAGTCTCCTCTGCCCACCCTCCCACCCCTTTATTAAGCCTCACTATCCCTCCCTTGGTCTTCCTTCGCTCCCTGATGTACCTATAAAAGGTTTTATCCCTTCTTAACTGAGTTGGCTATCTTTTCCTCGGTTTGGGCCTTTGCTATTCTGACTGCCTTTCCAGCTTCCTTTTGCTTTAACTGATACAGTTCTCTGTCCTGCTCCTTCTGCGATTCCTTGTACTTCCTGAATGCTTTCTTTTTCTCTTGAACCTTCACTGGCACTTCCTTTGAGAACCATAGTGGTTTCTTACATCGTCTTGTTTTGTTTATTTGCTTCACACAAAGGCTCGTTACCTCTGTGATGGCAGTTTTATTATTCCCCATGGTTCTTCCACCTCCTTCCTGCCCATTTGCTAGTGCATTCCTTAGGCACTCACCTATTTTGGCAAAGTCAGCCCTCCTAAAGTCCAGTACTTTTGTCTTTGTATGGCTTGACTCTATTGCTGTGTTTATTGTGAACCATACTGTTCGGTGGTCGCTAGTTCCCAGATGGCTTCCCACTTCTACATCTGAAATCCTCTCTCCATCTCCATTTGAGAGAATCAAGTCTAATATTGCTCCTTCTTGAGTGGGCTCCAGTACTAGTTGTCTAAGGCATGCCTCTGTAGGGCATCTAGAATAACTGCACTTTCAAGTGGCAGCTGCAACTGCACTCCAGTTAACATCTGGCATATTCAGATCACCCATCAGCAATATCTCCCTTTTTCTGCCATTCTAAGTATACTTTCTATCATTTCTGTCCATTTCCTCCCTGAGAAGGATCTGTATATAACCCCTGTGCGTATTGTGGTGCCATTGTCTGTCTCCAAATTTACCCACAGTGCTTCTTCTCCTCCCTGTTTACCCTTTTGTTCTGTTGCTTTTATTCCTTCCCTTATGTAAAGAACTACTCCTCCTCCTCTTTTACCCTCCCTGTCCCCTCCTGTAGACAGTGTATCCTGGTATGTTTATGTCCCAGTCATGGTTTTGTGTGTACCATGTTTCTGTGATCGCCACGATATCCAGATGTTCTCCTCCATCAAGGCCACTAATTCAGGAAGCTTGTTACCCAGACTACGGGCATTAGTACTCATTGCTCTCCATTTTTGATGGCTTTACCTTCTGTTGCAGCATCCCCCACTGACCGCTTCTACCTCAGTCTTTTTCTCATTTAGTACCCTGTTTTGTAGGGAGAGGCTGGGACTTTCCTGCTGCTTGTCAGTGCCTCCCTTTGACTAGTTTGAAAGCTTGCCAATGAAGCATTTAAACCGATTGCTCAAAAGACTTGTTCCCTTCCTGGACAGATGCAGACCATCCTGCAGTATAGTACAGTACACCAATGTTGATTGTAGTACTATCAGATACTGCGGAGTTGACTTTCACAGTTTGGGTCCTGTCAGATAAAATAGCTACTAAACCAGTTCACAACAGGAGTCGAGAAGCCCAGGTTATGAAGGGTAGACAGGAGCAAGTGGTGATCAACCAGATCAAAGGCCTTGGTAAGGTCAATAAAACAGTCTCAGTAAGTCATCCAAAGTCCATGTTTGAGAGTATATCCGAGGTGAGTTTTAGTAGAGCAGTAGACATGCTATGATTTTTCCTGAAGCCATGCTGAGTGTCAGAGAGAAGACTGGAATTTGCTAGGAAGTAAAGTGTTTGGGTGGCGACAAGCTTCTCCAGCATTTTGCACAGGACCGAGAGAATAGCTATCAGCCTGTAATTATTGATATCCTTCTTATCACCTTTTTGAATACAAAGGTTGTCCAAGCAATTTTCCAAAAGTCTGGAACAACACTGCAGGAAAGGGATATTGTGAATATTTTAGCCAGTGGATTCGCAATGAGAGGGGCCACCAGCTTCAGCAGGCGAGGTTCCAGGGAGTCTGACCTGAGCTGGTGTTGTCAGAGATGGATTTCAGTTGTTTAAGGACCTCGCTAGCGGACTGAGAGGATGTAGTACAAGGTGGGAAGGAAGAGGTATATAGTGATAGATCTGAAAATATCCTGCTGAAAGCATTCACAGTGATATTAGGGTTGTTACAGTGAGCTCTGTTGAGTATCATATCTGTGAGGGTAGTAGCTTGTGAGGCCCCAAGAAAAGTTTTACATGGGCCAAGAATTTTTGTGGGTCACGTAGCAGGTTGTTACATTCCCATGAACAAATCAATCCTAGAATATGATTTGTGCATGTTGGAGTAAAATGAAGTCTCTTAGGCCTGTTTTAATTTCCTTCCAGATATCTGTCAATGCCAACTCTGACATTCCCACCCTCAAAGCCTTGCCCATCAGTTTGTTTGTGGAGATATTCCTTGAAGAGCGGTTTGTTTGGGGGTTTATGACACAATTAAATTCTCCACTGACTAGTATGGTCCCTCTGAGAGTGAAGCTAGTTTGCCAAAGAATAAGACCCTTGTAAAGAAGGAGGGATTTTGAGTTTGGGGCATATAGGTTAATAAGGTGTCATTTCTGCCCAAATACCTCACCTGAGACTATTAGTAATTTGCAATTTTCCAGTTCTTCTTTGTTGTGAATCTTGAGTGACATGTTTCTTGAAACAGGATCACTGTGCCTGCTTTTTACTATTCGCATGTGAGGAAGCCACTGCTGTACTCACCCATACCTTCTGTAATTTTGATATACTAGAGCAGACAGTCTGGTTCCCAGGATGAGCCTATATTACAGTGCATCTTGTTTTTTTTTGCCATAAAGATTTTTATTGAGATTTGCTTGACAACTTTAAAAATTACAGCGAAATCATAAATAATATAGAGAGACAAGAAGCAATCCATGTAAAGAAGCCATCAAAAAGAAAACAGTTGACTATAATATAGCTGTGACAAGCAAAAATCAGAGAAATAAAATAAGTATATATTATGCAGATAGAAAGTAAACAAAAATTGCTAGTCACTATACACAATAGACAATGCAATAGAATATGATATAAATTAAACAATTAGGCCAGATATTCAAAACTTCTTACGGGCAAAACATTTGCGCAGGTGTAGCGTGGGATTAGTGCGGATCTGCTATATTGAAAAGGCCAAATAGCATGGGCAAACTGCATTAGTGCTGGGCAAAACTATAATGTGTGCAAGGGAAAACTGACATGAATACAGGTGCAATGCTATATTCAGTGACTAGTGCCGCTTAAATGGTTTCTGGCGCGACTTAGCACGAACTTAGCGTGGTGCAAATTACCACCGGGAAAAGCTTGTCTTAACCCTGGACAATCAGCTTTGCACGACACTTTGGCTTTGGCGCCGTGTTTGCGCAGGTTTAGCATGGGTTTTGGCGCGACCCTAACAAATAAATATGACACTACAGATAAAGCCAAACATAGAGGAAACATGTTGCTAACTGATGGCATCACAATGATGCCATCATCTGCCACCAGTCCCAGCCATGCCAGGCAGGTGGTGACCCTGCCGCCAGTAGACAGCATGGCAGTGTGACCATACAGCACACACCTGCGGACCACACATCTGTGGATACGAACAGATGCCAGCACACACATGCAGCACTGTGGGCATGGAGGACGTTGAGGGGAGCATGTATGGGTGACGAGGCTGTGCCACAGACCAGGTGTGGCCACAAGGCTCGACACATCATGCAGTGCACATGGGCCAGTATTGGGAATACCCCAACACTAGTGTGCCTTCGGATAATATATGCCCCGCCACATACCGCACAGCTGTACAACTGCCACAGCACACAAAGCCAGAAATGTACATGTATTGTGAGCATCCCATGCCATAGGTACAGCATCTGTGGGGCTACACAACAGTGTAACAGTAATGTTCACTGTCAGTAAACACCTGCAGGTTGGGCCTGTCACTGTGTACAATGCAGTCATCATCACTGCCCTACACACCTTAGGCAGTGCTTGTCCCTCACACTACTGGCCCCTTGCTACTGTAGTGTCTGCTGTGCACTCTAGCGTGCCCTACAGTGTGACAGTTGCATGCAGCACCACCACCACTCTATGCTGTCTTGTCCCTGGGGTACAATATGCTATGCTATGCTGTACTGTTTACATGTAGCCTGCAGCTATCATCGGCACTGCCAGACTGACCTACAGGTGGAGCTCCGTTGGACCTGGTCAGCCCCTGTACTTCCAGACTGACCTACAGGTGGCTCTGTGGGACCCTGCAGTAACGCTGGGCAAACTGCATGCAAATCAGGGTATAATGAGATACTAATCTGGTTGTTTGCCCAGAGACTACCTAAGTAGGCTCATTTGCATGACCCTTTGAATATGGCACATTTTAGCTCCGGGCATACGTTGTTTGCATCGGGTTAACTGCTTAGCTCCGCTAATGTTGCATAATGTGTTAGCACGGGCGCTAACGGTACGGGGAATAATATACAGTTTTGATCACTGTTCTTTCACATCTGCTGCTTCCTGCAGCTGTACTGAGTCCATGCATTTGCTGGCACACACATTGGCCATGTAGTTCGCCTGTACCTGCCCTCACGTTGCTGTGCACTGTGTTGTTGTTGTGGGTTGCACTTCCTGGTTGCTTTATTCAGTGCTGTCTTATTCCGGGCTATTTTTACCCTGCACTCCAGACCAGTTTGCCTGGCTTCCTTAGACTGCAATATTCAGCAGGATTAGCACTGGGCTATTTCCATTTCAATATAGCTTGCTCTGTGCTCCAGGCTAAGTTTGTCCGCTGGCAGTGCTAGTTTAGCCCTGGGCAAAGTTTTGAATATCTGGCCCTTAGTGTTCAAATCCTAAGCAATGTAAGAGAAAGCATCAATCTACATATATTGTTTTAAATCAGTCTTGAAAACTTCTTTATTTCAACAGGCATTCCCAGAAAATTGAAAACTGATATGCCTTGCTGTTGTGTTGATTTTATGGATTGATGTTGTTTTAACTTCAATTTTATGAAGATTGTTGTTTGTTTTATTGTGATTACAGGTATTTATGCACAGCGCCTTGGTTTTGAAAGCGCTTTTATAAATAAAGTTATTATTATTATTATTACTGTAGGTCCTACTGAATCCCCAGAATGCTTAGTAAGATTATAAAAGACAAGGTAATTAGCCCAAGAAAAGAAGTCAGGAAAAGGGTAAGCTACAGGGAGGTGGGGGGCAGAGTATTCACTCTCAGTGAGGGGTGGTTCTTTTAAAGTACAGTGACCTGGAAAGAGGGCAAAGAAAAATTTGATTTCAACCATTGGGTTGAAGGGCAAGGTTGGGTCTAGGGAATTTAACAAGGAAAGGTTGCCAGATCTTGTCATATACATGAAGTTTGTCTGCAATCTGATAGGAGATTTTCTCGTAGCGATTTGTCAAGGACAGTAGATTAAACCACTTTTCATAAGAGTGGGGTCTGAGACTGTCAATGTCTAAGCAGGACTTGTTTTGCCGCAATCAGGGCACCGATTCAATCAAGAGAGCTGGACCTTATTCAAAGGAAAGTACGCTGAGCTACAGTGAAGCCGCTAGGATCAAGTGCAGTGTCATAGTTTCCTGCATGACAAAAGGGATTAACTTCCATTGAAATTGTATTGTTTCCGTAGTAACTCTACTGCAGAATTCTGCAGAGTTGGTCTTGATCCTGGGAAGCTTCATTGTATCCCTAGAAGTGTTAATTGAGGCCTCTAACACCAAGATGGGGAATAATCAGGGAACAGGTCACCCACACTCTAGACCAATAAAGATCAATATTGGGGCATGACCAAAGAATATGGGTAAGTGATGCCTAATGGGAATGACATCGCCAGCAGTCACTGTCAGATAATAAGTCGGCTTTATACAACCATTGTGGTGTACAGTATGCCCAATGTAAAATTTTATTCTGAATGGTCCTTTCCTGCAATTCTCTAGAGGAATGGAAAGCGTTGACCCAGGTTTGAGTCCACTTTGATAGAGAAAGCTCAAGACCAAGTTCCAATTCCATTTCTCCTTTGGACCCATAAGGAAAGTTGGAAGGAGACTTGGCCCCAAAATATTTTCAGCTTCACAGTCAAGTGTCAAGGATCTCAAAAGTGGCAATCCACACTTCAAATGGATCCACCTGGGAAGAACAAGGTTACTAGAAATCTTGTCTGAGGAGGTCTCAATTTGCAAATACCTCAGAAATGCATGCCAGGGAGCTCATATTTGGATTGGAGTGCAACAAAGGTGAAGAAAGTACCATGAGAGTCGAACAGATCCTGGACAGTAACAATCCCCTCTTTGTCCAGTCTTCCTAATATATGGACTTGTTGTCATAGTAAGACTCGAGTTAGGCCAAAGTGGCCTAGTTGGGAAGTACACAATTCCAACCCAGGCGGGGAGCGAATAATTCCAAATATGTATGGTATAGTGGGCATAAGGGAAATATCTGAATGAAAGGACCAATCAGGAAAGCAGGGCAGGTGACAAAGGTAAATGACCTTGGGCCAGTTCTTAGGGAGCCATCCAGGTGTAGTAAGGAAAGATGAGGTGCATTTATTTATTTATTTATTTTATTTATTTCAGTTCTAGGATTACACTACCTTTGAGCCCAAGGTTCTTTTACAAAGGTTCCACGTCAAGTAGGATGCATTTGAAGTGTGGATTGGCACTCTTTGAGATCCTTGACACTTGACTGTGAAGGTGAACATGTTTTGGGCATAGCTGAATACAGGCTGGCGGAGAACAGTAAAATCATGAAATTGCTTCATATCGATAAGCCCAGGTCCCCCTCTCTCCATGGCCTCAGTAAATTTGAAATCTAATTTTGGGAGGTTTATCGTCCCATATAAAGGAGGACATCCTGGACATAAGCTTCTTGAAAAAGTCCACAGGAAAAGCCAAGGGCAAATTAACCAGTATATACTGTACCTTTGAAGAGCTACTAACTTCAGAGCATTAACCTTGACCCAAAGGACAAGCTAAGGGCTTCAACATAAAAGATCAACGTCCAAGATATCCAACACTTTCCGGACATTGACTGTGAGGGTGGCTGAAATCGAGGCTTTAGAATGACACCCAAGCAAGTAACACCATCAGGGGACCACTGAAAAGAAATGGATTTAATAATGTCTTGAAGGGTGGGTAATGAGGATTCCAGATTAGAAATAAAAGGGTAACATCACTGGCAAATAAGCAATTTTATGGGCCATGTTACCCACTATAAGACTATGGAACCACTACTCCCCCAATTCTGGCAGCGAGGGGTTCTATGGCTAACAGAAAAATAAAGGGCTAAAGGGGACATCCCTGTCGAAGTTCCTCTACCTAAAGTAAAATAGGGATGAAGGACCGAATTAGTAAGGTCTGCAACTTAGGAGATGAATAAAAATTTTCACCAACGAAATAAAGGAGGGAGGAAAACCAAATCTGTGCTGGGCTTCAACAGGGAAGCCCACTCCACCCTGTCAAATGCCTTTTCGTGTCAAGGGACAGGTGGCAGGGCTGCGAACAAGAGCGGTCTCCACAGTATGTCCAGAATCTGACGATACTGTCGGATCCCAGCCTGTTGGGGACAGATTCCACCTGATCTGGGTGGATTAAAAGGGGTGTGATAGGTTCCAACCTCTTGGCTACAATTTTAGCAAACATTTTACATCCAAATTTAGAAGGGAAATTGATTGAAATGAGAACATTAAAGACTGTCTTTACCCTCTTCAGAATTAAAATAATGGCTTCGTAAAAGTGTGTGTTGGGGGGACATTGTTCAGTCTCTCAGGCCTAATTGAAAACTAGTGCCAGTCTAGTGGCTTAGAGATCTGCAAAAGTAATATAAAATTCAGACAGGAAACTGTCTGGACCCGGAGACTTGCCCTGATACAATCACAAATCACTTGGAGAACTTCCACTTTTGAATAGGGGCCACAAAGGAAGGTGCAAAGGACTGTGAAATGGTGGGAGGTGGCGCCCAGTGAAAATTGTGAGTATTGGTCAGGAGATGGACTAACCTCTGAAGAGTAGAGGGTTTTATCATAATCCTGAAAGGCCTGATTAATGTCACAAGGGAAGTAAGACATATTCCTGATACAGCCACTATGCTCATGATGTACTTTTCTTGGCCTGAGCCCAGAGCCTAGAAGCAAGTGTAACCGCTTGGTGGAACTATCCCAAGGGCTACTACCCCTGTTTGCTTGGCTAGTAGCAGGTAAAGTGGCCTGAGTTCTGAAATGGGTGCCTCCACCTGAGGTCAGGGTTGGTAGTGGTCAAGCTAACCTGGGCACATCCCTCTGGGACACTGTAACCCCACTCTTTCCTTATTAGTGGCCAGAACAATACACAATAATCACTTTCACAATACCCCTGATGCACCACACAAGTACCCACACCATATGCACTTACCACCAGAGCATTCCTCTGGCCTGGCCCTGGGGACCCCAAAGCAAGGTTATAAGCAGCAAATAACAGCAGTACAGTACTCTTGCACAAACTGGAACCACAGTCAGGGTAAATGCAAAAAGAGTTAGATCTGATTTATTTAAGGGAATTGAACAAGGAGGGGTGTAATCAGGTTAATTTGCCTAAAGGCTGTATCAATCAACAGTTATGTATGCACTTCAGGGTCCATAAACGTTACACTCTGGCTACCCAGATGGAGAATGATGGGCTAGCCAGGAATGTTGTAGCTGGTTGGGGCCCTGTGTTGGAAGAAAATAACTTGCACAACACACACTATTAGTAATCCGGAGCCAGAGGGCTCAGTTTGTGAAAAGAAAACAAGACAATCAGATGACACACTTTTAGATTAGGCTGTTGTTGCAGGGAGCTACCCTGTTGATTACTCACTATACCCAAGACTGGACACGGGCTAGATGAAAATCAAGGCAGCAGGTGGTTAATCTAGAGTGCCAGGAGAAACAGGGCCACACAAATCACCAAGGTATTGTTCCTGTTCAAGCATGGAGAAGGGGCTGATCCCCAGGTAGGTCTCTCGTTGATGACTTTCTCTGTGCAGCGGGTAGTCTGGCTGGGCCAGTGTGGCAAAGCCCTGGCCAAATGGAGACAAATTCAGAAACAGTCCATTTTGGGCTAGATACAGCTTCCAGCAAGCAGAACACAGTTACACAGTGGGGAACCTAATCACTATCCACTAACAACTCACAGCACATTTACATGTAAGAAAATTCTATTGTACCAGGCAAACTGCTCTCCCATCACAATTGCAAAGTCTCTACATGAACCGGGATTCAAAAGCAGCTGGTAGTTCTGACAGGCCAACTGCATTCAGCAAAATCTTCGGTCTTCTTCAGGTATAAGCCTGGTAAAATGGTTTACTTTGTTCTCACAAACTTGGATTTAGTCCAAAATAATGGAAACACTCAAGTTTGGTCGACAGTAAATCTGTAGACCACGCGACAGTGACTGCACAATACCGACACAAGTATTGTGCCGCCTAAGCCCCAAGTGTTTTCTGTGGGGCTAGAACTCTGCACCCCAGGACTTTAGGATTCTCAACTCTAGGTCTGAGTTGCCCAGAGATGGGGCAGGACACTGGGGAAAGCTAAACACGGAACGGATCATTACAGCTACTGTCGCTGTAGTGGTAATTTTCTGTGATTAGTCATCGGGTGTCGGACAAATGGGGCCACTGGAAATAATTCTTCTCTCCCTCTCAGGGGCAACAGGCAGACATGCAGGCCACTACTCAGGCCTTCCACAGTTCTCCCACGTGAAACTACTCAGATGGCTGCTTGACTGTCTCAAGCTGTTGTTTCTTCAGCTCCCAACTTAGATCTGACTCAACTGCCAGTAAGCCTGGGACTTTCGCAGAATCCAAAAGGTTCAGTTAGCTGATCTGTCAGTCACAACAAAGGCTCCCCTTCAGGTGCAAAAGGTGCCAAAAGCTCAAAACTACAATTCCTACAGATTTTGATTCCAGACAGCTCCTGTAGTCTGGCTCCATTTTAGGTCCCACCAGTTCTGATTCGGCAGTCCAGGACCAAAATAGTGGAAATAAACAAAACAGTCCTTGCTGCAAAGAAGGCAGGTTAGACAAATTACATTATCATTATTACTTTAAATGATTTTCAGCAAATAGTTACATCTTTCAACAGAGCTCCCTCCCAGATTACTTATGACTGCAATCCAGCAGCTCTTAAAGAGACAGTACACAGAGGCTATACAGGCACTCTCTGGCAATCACATTTAAACTGCTAAATGCAGGAAACCAGCCTGGCACTGAGTATTTAGGCAAGCTCAAGGAAGACTTTTCGGAACCACCATTTCTAGGGGATTACACCCTTCCTGCCTGGAGAAAACTTGGCTTCCGATCAAGTCTGTACCATCATGCATCAGTTAACATAAACTTATTACTTTACTATACATATTCACAACACTTCATGATACTATATCCATTCTGACAACACATTGTGCATATTTCACACAGGTAAATTGAACATTACTATACTGAATCAGTAATAACTTCTTGTACCTTAAACAATGCAAGAGGGGCCCTTCCTATCAGCTAACTTGGAACTAGAGGAGAGCAGGGGCACTACGGTGTGAGGGCAGAACAAGTAACCTGAATGGGCCATCAAGCACAATTTGGGCAGTGAGCTTGGTGAAACATAAACTCCTTTTTGAACTATATGGAGAGGCAAGTCCACAGGCCTTCCCGGAGAATCATAGCTGAAATGCAATACTGGCTTGACAGCTTGGCCAGTCTTTCTGGAGGAACAACCACAGTCTCTTTACTTTCAGCAACAGTCTTGGGGCTTTCTTCACTTGTGAAGGGTGCCTCTGCCTGGATGGGAACATCCAAACTTGGGGCACTGTTGGCTCTTTGCTCTGCAGGTTCTGTTTCTATAACACTTGACTCATTTTGAGAACGCCAGGCACAATCAAACGTTGAGGCACTAAAGGGGGTAGTCAGCACTCTCACAGTGTTCTTCAAGTTCTGGTATATCACCAGAAAGACTCAAACCATCAGCCCCTCATTCAGCCAATCATACACTTCCACAATACACAGGAATCAACATCTTCAGATGGGATACTTTGCACTTCACTTTCAGGAGCATTAGCTCCAGGATGAAGTGGGTGGGATTAGATAGTCCAGAAGGCCCAGCTTCATCCCTGCAATTAGTCATAGGATTTTCTTGAAACAAGGTGCGCACTGAGAACAACTCCAGAGCTGTCAAGACCATGCACCGTAACCACTTGCTACCTATTGGCCAAGTCATAATTGAGGTTGAACAATCAGAGATTGATTCCCTGGTACAGTGACTTGTGCTGCTGCAAGGAGAGACAGAGTCAACCTACCCCAGTGGATACAGATTTAAGGGTTACCCCCAGCAGATCCAGACTGATAGTGATTGTCAGTCAGATTTTGATGATGGTGAGTGTGACAATGCCTATTACCCTCCTATGAATTGAGTCAGTGATGAAGCATCCCAGCATCCTGTTGGCCTTGGCCACTGCCTCCTACAAGTCTCAGAGTTGTTCATCTTGACATCCACCACCACCTCCAGGTCCCTCTCAGCCACTGAGTCTTGTAGCAGTCCCAAATTGAGTAACAACACACAGTCTCCAGGTCAAGCTCTTGAGTCTTTACTTTTTCATCATGCCTCTCTTTTGGCTAGATTTCTTGGCAGCCATTGTCTGGGCCAGCTGATAGGCATGGTTCAATTGAGCTTTCAGTGTTTGTACATATTGCAAGTAGTTTTCTGCTCAGACCCCATCTGGAGAGACCCCAAACAGACATCAACTAGCAGCTGGACCTCTCCCAAACATGAGGCAGTGGGGGAGAACCCAGTTGAATCATTTTTGTGCAATTGTATGCGTGTACCAAGGTGCTAATCTGGTTCCATTTATGCTTGTCTTTGGGTGGAGGGTGCCTAGCATGTCTAGAAGGATGCAGTTAAAATTTTCTGGTTGACTGTCTCCCAGGGTGATAGGGTGGTTCTTGACTTTGATCCCCCATAGAGAGAGCATTTTTGATTAGTCAACTTCAAAGTCTCTGCCCTGGTCAGAGTGGATCCGCTTGGGGCACCATAGTGGACAAAGACATTTTCCACTAGCATCTTGGCCACGGTAGATGCCTTTTGATCTTTGTGGGAAAAGCTTTGCATACCATATGAAATGATCCAGAACCACTAACACATTGCCAATGTTCCACTGATCAGGTTCTAAACACAAGAAGTCTATGCAGACTAGTTCCATGCTGGTGCTGGTAGTAGTATTAATATGGGGGCAGCCCTCTGAGGCAGGGCTTTTCTTTGCAGGCAGTGATAAACAAAGTCTTTACATGGTGCTCAACATCTGCCCTATTTTGGGCCAGTAGATGCGAGATTGTACCAGGTCAAGGGTTCTGTCAATACCGAGGTGCCCCATGTGATTGTGGAGGACCTCAGTACCAAATCTTTAAAGGCCATGGTAGGACCAATTGTTGCTTGTCTACTTTGCCACTATGCGCTACTGTCTCTACACAACAACTGATTGAGCAACTTCAATCTGGGGCCTTCTTTAAACAATAAAGCAGTTCGCAAGTCAGTGGAACGAATTTAGACATCTTTCTCGCACGCAGGGCATCAAGTGTTGGCTGAATCATAGGATCTTGGGATTGATCCCACTGAATGCTATCATTGTCAAACTGAAGTAGTGCGCAATATCTAGGGCAGAGAAGTGGCAAGAAGCAGCTGGTATGCAGATGTCAGAAGGGCTCAAGCAAGCTACTAAACAGTCTACTGTGTCCGCAGACATCTGTTCATCTCTATCAAACTTTTGGCACAGTGCTCGAATGTCAGGGTCAGACAGCCTGACCCAATCACTCTTGGAAGTGGGCCTTCATGATAGGGCATCAGCATCAATATGGTTTAGGCCAAGTCTGTATTCAACAGCATAATCATAGGTTGATAATGCAGAAAGCCATTGGTGCCCAGTGGCGTCTAACTTAACTGAAGTCTGTACATAGGTCAATGGGTTATTGCCGTCTCACCAATACCTTGCCCCATAGAGGTATTCATGAAGCTGGTCAACTATGGCCCATTTTACCACAAGGAACCCAACTTATGCACAGGGTAGTTTCTTCGATAGGATCACGCCTCTACTGGTGAAAGCTACTGGTCTCAGGCCATCCTCATGGTCTTGATACAGCACCGCTCCTAGACCCTGCAGACTAGCATCCATATGCACATAGGGTTTGGTGGGGTCAGCATAGGTGAGGATTTGGCATGGGTGAGCTGGTATATGATCTCATGGAAGGCTGCTTCAATAGTCGGGCATCCATCAGGGCCCCAAGAGTTCACCTGAGTGGAAGTATACTTTTTTGGTTCTTAAATGACCCTTTTTATATTTATGATTGGTAGGAGGGTAACCCTGGGTAAGGTTCAAGAGTGGGTGAATCACCTTGGAATAGTCTTTTATGAACCTGCGGTAGTAGCCTCAGAATCCCAGAAAACATTGTAGTTCTTTTCAGATTATGGGCTGGCCATGTAGCCAGCGCTCAACCCTACTGGGATCAGTCTCTATCCCTTTTGTAGATACTATGTGCCCCACATACTTCACGGAGGTTTGGAAAAACTGGCACTTGTCAATGAACAGCTTGAGGCCAAAGTCTTCCAGTTGGTCTAGGATTTTAAACAGTCAGTTCTCATGCTCCTCTAAGGTACTCCCAAACACAATGACATTGTCCAAGAACACCAGGCATTCAAGCAAATTCATATCTCCCACCGCACGATCCATCAGTCACTGAAAGGTGGCCAGGACACCGATATCCCTGTGGCATCCTCAGAAACTCATAGAACCCTAATGGACAGATGAAGGCTGCTTTCTCATGGTCTTCCAGTGCCATCAGGATCTGGTAGTATCTGCTGTGAAGATCCAACACCGAGAACCATTTGCTCCCATTCAAGCAGTCCAGGGTATCTTGTATACGAGGCATAGTGTATTGGTCTGGGATGGTCCGCCAGTTCAGGGTTTGATAATCAACACACATCCTCACAGACCTATTCTTCTTATGCATAACCACAATGGGAGAGGTGTATGGGCTCTGGATTCTTGTATCACGCCAGCAGTGAGCATTTCCTGCAGGTGTCTTCTGACATCATCTATGTCTGTTGGGGCTAGGCGTCGGAACCTCTCTCAAAATGGCCACTCATCATGCAGGCGTATGTGATGGTCTGCACCTGGACACATTCCACATCCCATTCCTTCAATGAAAACACTTTGTCTGTCTGGGCAAGTCTCTTGCTAATTCTAGCCTTCCATTCAGCTGGCAACGGGAGTCATCAAAGTCAAATAAGTCTGGGGTCACTCTCCTTTTCACCAGGGTGCTTGTTGCTGGGCAATACTGCAGTGTCTGCACAGTGTACCTCAGCTAGGGTGCACCCTCTGTTCACCCGGATCTCCTGATCTGACACATTGTGAATCTGGACCATCACTCGTCATGCATAGGCATAGACACGAGCAGGCAAGATGCGGGCTTGACCAATAATCCAACAAGCACTCTTTGGCAATCACATTTAAACTGCTAAAACACAGGACACCAGCCTGGCAGTAAGCATTTAGGCAAGCTCAATGAAGACTTTTGGGAACTCCATTTGTAGGGGTTACACAAGCAGTTTGTTTAGGCTCCCTGCTTCCTAATATTTCTGATTGCTTATACAAGGAATGCTCAGTTCGATATTGTAAAATATCTTCAATTTCTGTCTTAAGGTGGGTACGTCAGAATCTATGAGCAGTATCAGCTTAGAGGTTCCGGGCAACAAGGAGTTCTAAAGATTTTAGCTCGGCTTCAAGATTTTTAAGGAGGATTCTCATTGACACTCAGGTTGGGTAACATAGACAATCAGCGTGCCCCTCAACACAGCCATGAGGGCCTCTCATAAGATAGCATGGGTACATCCTAAATGATCTTTTAAAAAATAATACCTTTGAATGGCCTGCTTAATTCAAGAACAGGTCTCTTCTCAAAGAAGTAAAGAAGTGTTTAGGTTCTAAGTATTACTTCTGCTCATGGAGATGTCCTTCACTGAAGAGAATATCACTGGAGCATGGTAGGATACCAACATGCCACCAGTGGAGGTCCCCCAAGTCTAAGAAAGCAAGCTAGAAGCTGTCAATATTACATCAGTCAGGCTATGGGACTTATGTGAGGAAGAATAACAGCAAAATACAATTCTGAGAGATGGATCACCCTCCATATATTCACAAGGCTGAAGTCCCTGAGAAGTGCAGAAACACACGGGCCAAAGGGATGCATAGTGTGGGCTCAGGCCTGTTCGATCTAAAGAAGGATCTAAGGTGAAATTCAAGTCACCTCCAAGAATAATAGAGGCAGGAGACTGAGGGATTTCAGTTAGGATAGAATGGTAAAATTGAAAATCAGGAATATTAGGAACATAAAAGCTGCCCAGAAAAACTGAAGCACCCAAATAAGTGCCTGCTATCATCACACAATGCCCTTCAGAATCTTTATATTCCCAGAAGATGCACAAGGATAAGTTTTTTCTGCACAAGATGGCCCTCCCTTTGACGGACTGAAAAAGCACTATAAAAGCACTGGCCCACCTACATTCAACCAAGGAGCTTGGAGTCTCCTTCCAGTAAATATGTCTACTAAATTAGGGCTCCATCACATTGGGCATCTCGTAAATATTGAATAACAGTTCTCTTTCTTGGTGTCATTACCCTCGGACATTCCAAGAAATAATTTTAAACAGTTTACATTCAACATTAATAAAAGCAAACCAGGAAAGTAACAAAATACAATATCCCAAAACATATAGTTCCATAGTCTCCAAACCTCCCTGCCACCTCCCAACTTCCCAAGTAAAACAAAACAATTACCCACTAAACAAGCACCAAATAGGACTCATGAGAAAGAACAATTATACAGGTAGAGCAGTAACAACATACAGCAAGGGAAAGGAGACAACAGGCAAAATAAAGAGCAAAACTCAGAGAAAAAGAAGAGAAGAAAGAAGAGATAATATTGTAAGCAAAGAGAACTAAAACAAATAAAAGCTAAAGCAAGCGCCCCAAACTCAGTGGAGGTGCACTGGGTGCTTTACTAGCTGAAGGCAATGGGAGGCTATTAAGCCGATGCTTCCATGGACCTGAGATAAAATGAACAAGAAGATTAAACCTTACCACCCCTCGTGGTCTACATCTCTGTCTGGCCAGTTGGAGTAATGTGGGTGGATCACAGAACTGGAACTAGGAAGGAAACAATAAGAAGTGATACAAAAGGGAAGAAAAAGAGTAGCCTTAATGCCAGAAACAGTACAAGGACAGCAAAAGAAAAGCAGACAGCAAGGAAAAAAAAACACTAAAGGGAAAACTATTAAACAAACTATACATAGCCCCGAGGAATAATACAAAACAAAAGAACAAAGTGGCAGGTACCAGGTCAGGGACAGCAAGGGCATTGTACATTTACAACCAAGTAAACAACCAGTAATGTACACACAACAGTTTCTGCCTAATAAGAGCTAATGCCCTGTAAAAACTCACAGTTGGTGAACAAGGGTACAGCTAATTATAACATATTTGAACATGGTATACAATGAGCATACTGATTACAAAGAAGCAAGAAATCAGAAACCCTCACCAGATTCAAAGTAGTAAAATGTAACTGTGCGATTCTTTAAGGACTTAACAGTAAACTCTGTTAATGAAAAGACCCTGCAAAACCAGGTATTACATAACCATATAGGGTTGACTTACTGTCACACTAAATCAACAGGAGCCCCTAGTCCTCCAAAGTTAAAATAATCCCTCCTGCAAGGACACCAAGTAAGGGCAGGGTAAGTAGCTAATAAAGTAAAAATGAAATGAAATAGGGTGCACTAGTCTATTCAAGAGCCATCAGAGAACCTTACAGCTAAAAGGAAAAGGCACCCTAGGACCCATCTCATCTGGGGCTATTCTAAATTCTACCATGCATCAGATCTGAAAAGTGACATATAGTAAAATAATTCAAGGCAGTCCAAAATAACCAGTAAAGTGCTGTAATCATGCTGATTTCAACTGCCAGGTATAATTAAACATGATAGTGAGCAATCACCAGTCCTGCACAAAATAATCAATATAAAGTTTCTCCCTAGAGACAGCAGCATGATGAAGTCCACAAAAAGAGTTGAAAGGTGAACAGCAGAGGTCACAACCACATGAGGGACTGAATAATGCGGTTTAACAGTACAGAAGCTGCAGTTCAACATAGCGCCTGTAGGAAAAGTAAAAATGTTGGTCCAAAGAGATGCCTCCATGAGCAAGGTGATGCAGATCAATCAAGGCAAGGGCTGGCACTCACCTAGTCTGATCTCAGCAACTCCAGGGCTTTCAAAACACCATCCTACTAACAGCAGTGGAGTCCAGGAGGAAAAGACTGTGGCCACAGGACCAGCTGAGGAGTAAAGCAAAATAAGCCCAACATGCCATATGGTGTAGAGCTGCTTGTGGATGATCCAATGAACAGGAAGCCTTCAGTTCAAGTAAGCACAATTCCGTAGAGGAATCCAGAGGAATGATGAGGGGAGTAGAGATCATGCAGGGACACATAGCAAAGGGTAGCAATGCTGCATCTCTACAGCGGTAGAGTTTCTCTCTGCTGCCCCTACTGTTTAAATGCAGAAAGCATCAGATATTTCTGGAAATATCACAGAAATTTTGAGAAATAGCTTGCAGTGTCTGTGGCTACTGCTGTAGCTCAATTCAAAACTGTAAACCGTTGATCACTATTGATCATAAGGCCAATGAAAGCAATGCAGTCACTGAATGATCTCTTCCAAATGCAGCAGACAGATATTTAAAATAAGAGATCCTCTAAGATGAATTAGACACCAGCTGCTGAGCGGATTGAGCATCTGAAACAATGGATGTGTCTATATGGTCTCCTCCGGTCTCCAGTGGCATTGGCGAGTGGTTATGAGAGCCAGCCGACCCCAGGAGCTGCTGTAAGTAGTGAAACACTTCTTCAGAATTTTGAAATTGTAAGGTCTGCCCATCCAAGGAAAATACTAGAATAGCAGGGTAGAGCAGGGCGTAGGTAATACCTTTGTTGCGCAAGGCAGCTTTCACTCTATCAAAGACTTGGCATCGCCCAGAATACTCTTTGGATAGTCTGGTAAAGGAGATGCGAGCCCTCTGACTCAGATTTCATGGAGCTCCTCACTTTGGACAGAATTAGCTTTTGTCTTGATAACAGCATAATTTCAAAGTAAAAGGTCTGGGTCTGAGGGGAACAGGAAGGCTGTGCTCTATGAATGCGATGAGACCATTCAATTCCAAAGTCAAATTCCTAGGAAGCTGCTCTCTGGGGAATGCCACAGGGTTTTTGCCCGATAATTTGTATGTTTTTCACCTCCTCCTGCCCTCTAAGTCTTTTTAGTTCAACTGAAAGCCATGAAAGTTGAGCCTCAATGCCTGGATATAGCAATCTTGTAAATGAGTATGCTCTGCAGTTTCTGCCAGAAGTTTCCATTTTTTCCACTCAAGTGGAAAGCAGAGAAATACTGTTTCAAGTTTCAGTAACTGTTAAGTGTATAGCTTCAATAGAAGATGCAATTTCTCAATTAGAAGGGCTTGTTGGATAGGGTCTGGGAAGAAGGATGATGATCTCCAGTGGCAGCCATTTTAGATTCAGGCAGCTGGCTTCTCAGAGGAGACTTGTTGATTGACTTTTTCCATTTTTGAAGGAGAAGCTGGTCAGAGTTCAATACATCTCCAACTGTGTAGTGAAAGTAGAACACATTCTTAATAATAAACGCAAATCCAATGAAAAATATCAGTATAGATGGAGAAAACATGGAGAGTGGCACAGAGTTTTTCAGTTATGCAGTCATCTCCTCCAGATGCACACAGGACTGCCTAGCAACTGTTAAGTGTATAGCTTCAACAGAAGATGCAATTTTCTCAATTAGAAGCGCTTGTTGGATAGGGTAATCTTGTTAAACTGCTACAGACTTAGTTTCCTTCACTACAAAATTTATTCCCTGAACATTTAGGGATGTCACTGTTAAAGTACTCCTGTTCTTGACCAATACCCTGTTCTGTATCTCTTTGTTTCACTTTGTTAGGGGTGCTCAGGTTTCCCAAAAGCCCTTCTTGTTAATTGCTTTAACTGCTGGCAATGCATTTGTCAACTCATCATAACATGCTTTGAAAAGACAACTTGTAAACAACTGTGTGCACAAGAGGTGCAAACAGTAACTGAACAGAATCACTATCTGTAGTTCAACACTTGTACTTCCTAGGGTTAAAGGGGACAGGAAATATGTGCTAATTGGCAGCTATTTATAAAGTCCTTATTCTCAGAAATGGTATGCATTCTCCTAAAGTATCCATACTTAACTGTACCTGAATAAAAGTGATAGATAAAACTGTACTTTGCATTGTTGTGTTTTTATGGGCAGCTTGTGTTACAGTTCACTTCATGGAATCAATTATGTGAGTTTTTACTATGTCACGATTTGTGTACAGAATACTAATTATGAGCTGCTGACCTACCAGAACACTGTTTAGAGTTCTGTGCACAAACCATGACATAGTTAAAACTCCAAATTATTGGATCCATGAAGAGAACTGTAACAGAATACTGACCATAAAAACAAGACAATGCAACATTCAGCTTTTTATATCACTTTGTACTTGGAACAGTTAAATATGGACAATTTAGGTGAATGCACATCATTTCTGAGAATAAGAACTTATAAACAGCTGCCAGTTAGAAATGATTTCCTGTCCTCTTTAACTATGCTCCCTGTGTAGGTACAGGAGTGCAAAGTGGTTTGCTTTTGCACTTGTGGTGGTGTGAAAGCCTGACCTGCTTGTGTTAGGTCATAGAAATCACAGTCCAAATGTAAGAGGTGCTGAGATTAGCCTGCCAGATCCTCCGACTGCTGGGTGCAATATATAACCTCATGAACTACCACAAAGGTCTCCTTGTTATCTAAGTTAACAACCAGCCGCCAACCACTTTTTAAAAGGGAAAAGAATATGTTTTTATTTTGTCCCTACTGGGGGCATCACCATTCCAGATTGTAACCCTAAAATAGCCATTCCCACCCAGGATTGACTTAAGCTAGACTGCATGCTCAAGTAGTCAAGTGGTGGATCAGATGCCCCTCCTGTGAATATCGCTCCAGTTTCCTCCCTAGTAAAAGACCAGCCACTCTGTATCTGTTTCACTTTGGTTATCCAAGCCCATTCCCTCTCTCAACCACAGAGTATTTGTAGATAGGTCCCTACTAGAGATGCAGCGAATTTTATCCTCTGGCGAAGTGACTTGAGTGGCCACTTCACGTTGGGAGCACAACGTGAAGTGGCCACTACAAAGTGCTCACTTCGCATTCTCATTATTACTTTGGCATTGTCATTATGCCTTAACATGAAGTAAGGCGAAGTGACAAGTAAATAGGCAGCCCCCCACACATCATATGGCTTACAGTGCTGTAAGTCACATGCTTTAGCCAGGCAGGAAGGAAGTGAGTCAGAGAAGCAATTTCACTTTCTCCTTGCAGTCGTAGGAGAAGGCTTTGTGGAGAGGAGAGCAGTTTTGAGCTACTGGCAGAAAGTGCTTTATTGTCTTTATGTCTGAAGAAACAACAACTTTTTAAAAGCTATATCTTTATTTAGTTTTTGTATTGTGTTAGTGATTTTTTTTGGTAGTGAATTTTTTTTATAAGTTTTGTTTTGTTTTGTGTGTGTGTGACTGTGTGTGTCAGTGTGTGTGTCTGGGAGTGTAAAGTTAGTGCAGCCTCCGGGTGAAGGCTAGGCATCGACTGTTGTTGGCCTTTTTAATAGTCGGTGTCGGGGACTTGTGTGGGAAGGATGGACCCTGGAGAAGGAGAGTCGCTGGCCCATGGGTGCAGTCAGAGGAGGGAGTGCAGACACGTGGGGATGGTCATGTGATGCTGGACCGCTCCCAACTCTTGGGTGTTGCTTCCCCTGTGGAAACAACAGCAGCAGCAGCAGCACCAATGCCACCGTGGCTGATGTGCATCCACCTACTCCGATGCTACCACCACCACTGCAGCAGCTGTAGGGGCTCCAGCAGCACCCCTCCACCACCTCCACAGCCACAGGAGGTGTCCCAGGAAAACATAGGTGGTGCGAGCACTGTATCTGGTCCCCCCTGCAGCTCCCCAATGTGGGAGTTTTTAACTCTGTGGGGGTAGACAGCACAGTCGTGGTGTGCCATCGGTGGTGTGCTGTGTGCCGTGGCCTCGGGGACACATTTGGAGACCGTGGCCAGCACACTCACATGTTGAACCACCACAAGGTGGAGTGGCAGGCTGTCACAGAAGGGGCCGGTGTCCACCTGCTGGCCCTTCTGTGGCAGTAGCTAAGGGTACTGCTGGGGTTGAAGTTGTACCTCACCACCACAGCAGGAGGAGGAGGCCAGTACAGCAGCTGCACCACCACTGCCACCACAGCCACCAGTACCACCCTCTCCACCACCGCCACTACCTGGGTTTCCACCTGCAGTGGACCCTCCACAGTCCCTGCAACAGAGGCTGACATTGCCCTGGTGTGGGCAGCCCAGGAGGAGAATAATCAGAGGGTAGCTGCTGTGCAGCAGCAGGTTGACACAATCCAACAACAGCAGCAGCAAATACTCACAATGCTTCACCTGCTGCTGGACCACCACGCATCCCACGGCCACATTAAGGATTGTTTTCTGACCCCACACCCCACTACTGTGCTGTATTGTTTTTGTGTGGATTTTTTGTTGTTGTTTAATAATATACATTTTCCCTTCAGGAATATTTCTTGCTCCACATAGTGCAATACATTTCAGTGAGCCCATAATTTCATTACAGTGTGACACATGACAGAGGTTCCCATTCAGAAAAGCCTTAAATTCTGCCCCTTTCTCAGCAAAGTTAGACGTGATTCCAGGAGAGCACAGGTGCGTGTCCATTACAGTGAATGTCCGATTGTCCGGCAGCTTTCTGAATGTTTTTATGTTATAATGGGCAGTTTGTGGTGAAACATGTGGGCACGTTTCAGTAAGAAGAGCCTTGTTAGTGGAAATGTTCCCACATTTCACCACAAAGTGAACCTTGTAACATAATGAAACATTGGGATAGCTGCCGGACATTCACTATAGTGGAGCATGCACCTGCGCCTCCTCTGGCATCATGTCCTAATGTTGCTGAGAAAGGGGGCAGAATGTGGACGGTTTTTCTGAATGGGAATTCCTGTCACGTGACACACTGTAATGAAATTATGGGTGATTTTCTCAAAAATGTATTGCACTATGTGGAGTAAGATATATTCCCTGAAAGTAAGACTTCCACATATTAGGTCATGTGCATCACCATAACTGTGTAACGTGGTGAATCTTCACAAAGCAGCACAACAATCTGTTGAGAACTCTGACCTATATTTTTAATGCTACGTTACAACTTCCTTTAGTTACATCCTGACTTGAATGATACAAGAATTTCCAGTAGTTGAGTCTGCTGTACTACCTTTTTCATGTGTGAAATAATGAAAGGAGCATTCCTTTTAAATTGGTGCTGACCAGGTCTTTGTCATTGTTTTCTCTGCTTTTCTCCATCACATCAGTTAGTTGTTATATATCACTTTTGTTGTAAATTAACAGTTATGCAGCAGGCAGTGTTTTATGACACCATGGAACAATATTTATTGAAAAGCAGCTGCAAATAAATACAAACCTGGTCAGAACAATATTGAAAGGTGTGCTCATTTTTTCACACATTAAAAAGTAGTCAACTAAGTAAAGCAGACAGAAATTGTGAAAAGAAGCGATCATTCAAGTCATGACTGGAGGTAACTAGTGGCTATGGCAATGTCAAGTAGCATAAAATGTACAGTTCAAAATTGTCATGACATTCTTGCAATGTTGCTTTAATTGATAATGTCAGTATGACATCATGAGCTCACAACAATCACACAACACACAAACTGCATCCCCAGAATTAATGGCGCACTCAGTCATGCCTTGTGTGCAGAAAATTGACAAGTGGTAACACAGTGAAGTGAGAGTGTTTCAGCACATACAAAGTCCCCAGAATTAATGGCGCACTCAGTCATGGACAGCGGTGGCACAGAGTCCCCAGATTTTTTCTACATGTCCAAAATGCATCCTCTTTGTGTGCAGAAAATTAACAAGTGGTAACACAGTGAAATGGGAGTGTTTCAGCACATACAAAGTCCTCCAGAACTAATGGCGCACTCAGTCATGCGCTGTGGTGGCACAGAGTCCCCAGAATTTTTCTGCATGCCCAAATGCATCATCCTTGTGTGCAGAAAATTGACAAGTGGTAACACTGTGAAATGGGAGTGTTTTGGTACATACAAAGTCCCCAGAAAAAATGATGACT
This sequence comes from Neoceratodus forsteri, assembly GCA_016271365.2. Taxonomy (NCBI): domain Eukaryota; kingdom Metazoa; phylum Chordata; order Ceratodontiformes; family Ceratodontidae; genus Neoceratodus; species Neoceratodus forsteri. The sequence goes on from CM057459.1 coordinate 1,089,546,937, forward strand.
GTGAGCGTCCTGTTGCTGGTCCAATGTGTTCTGCGAGGCGATTCGAGCAAATGCAGTGTGATCATCTCAACTGGATGGAAGGGTGCCCTGTACACTAATAGTAGCCTTGTGAGTAGATATATATTGATATATGTTTGTGTATTTTGTAGGGGGGTTGACATGGACATGTACTTATGGTATTATTCTGTATCACAGGTCACACAGAAACTGTTGGTGTGCACATTCCAGTCCTCAATGAGAATTTTTGCATTGAAATTGCAAATGGATAACTCCTAAGCACATGAAGATAAGTATTTTTCTGGGGTGGATGGGGAATCATATTTGCAGGTTTGTCTGTAATGGTTTCTTATTTTGTTACTTCTTCACAGATTTCATCTGCATCCTTCTGAGTCCGGTTGTTAATGATGGTCATGGTTATCTAATGAAATGACTTCTGCATGTGTGTGTGTGCCCAAGCTCGGGGAGGGTGCCTGATGTTGAAGAACTTTTTGGATAAGGCCACTTTGACAGAACAACAAAGCATCTGGAAGTTTTCTAAAAAGAAATGAATGACTTTTACAACTTAATTGTTATTTGTCCCTCCCTGGTTCTCAACCTCAAGTCAAGTTACATTTCAAACCCATATCTTGTCAACTAACACAACCTGTGTGCAATATTTGCTGCAGTCTTTCCAAAATAGTGAAATGGATGAAATAAAATCATCATACTTAGCAGAATGGATTTCACATGGATATTCCATAGGTTCCTCTCTGTACGGTACAGCTGCAGTACCATTCCCACCAAGTTTTAGCGATGTAGACTTTTTGTTAACCTGTAAAAAAAAAAATAAGGTACCATATGTGTTTACCATTGCAGCTCTGAAAGCTACAGAAAACAAAACATACAACTAAAGGAAGTGAAACAGCATAACAAACATGAGTACACATACTCACTTTATGGTTTAAATATTAAGAAGCTTTGTGTGGCTGATGGATGTGGTGGTTCGGACAGATTCATGATCAGTGGTGGCAGTGGCTAACATCAGTCCCGTGGTGGTGATCCAGGGTCAGACAGACTCATGCTCAGTGGTGGCAGTGGCTAACATCAGTCCCAGTGGTGGTCCAGGGTCAGACAGACTCATGCTCAGCGATGGCAGTAGCTAACATCAGTCCCAGTGGCGGACAGACTTATGCTCATTCGTGGCAGTGGCTAACATCAGTCCCAGTGATGGTGGTCTGGGATGGCACACCACCTTTTAACAACTTCAGTTAAAACCTGCCAACATTAACCACATCATCATTCTCATAAAGAAAGCTACCCTCACAGTCATCTATGTCTGAAGTCTGACCACTGGGTAATTCTTTCTCCATTGTGCCATCATCTACATCAGTGGTGGGTCGTTTCAGGCAGCCACTGCCAGTGCCACCAGGATGGTCCACTTCATATCACCAAACTACCATGAGTAGGCCGGGTACAAATATCGAGTTGCAGTCTGTGCTGGTATGTGCCTCTTGTTCATTTTAATGAATGTTAGCAAACTCACATTTGCAGGAGACAGGTTTGCCCGACAATCCCTGACTATTTCACCTGCTGAGCCGAATACCCCTCAACACTTACACTGGAGGGTGGGCATGTGAGGTACTGTGCCACTGTAGTCAGCTCTGGCCATTCACTGAACTTTCCACTTCAGTACAAAAGAGGATCTTCAGTTATTGTCAGATGCCTGTTTTCAGACAAATATGACTCAACCATTCTCTGAGCTGCACTAAGTCCAGTTGTTGATGCATCATCCTGTTCTCCCAAATCATTTATTTCACAAATACCCACTTGGGACAAAGCCTCCCAAAGCGGGTTGACGCCAGCCACTTTGGATGACAGACCACCTTGAACTGCTGTCCCCTTCCCTTGTAGGATATGCTTGATAGTCCTTCAGGTACACCTTCAGCCGGATTATGCTGCTGAGGTTTGCTGACCGTGGCACGCTCCTTCTGTGCCCCATGAACCAAGTGTACCGTTGACCACTAATATTTTTACCTGTTCAGGCCCACTCTCCAGTACTGTTGCAATTCTGTTTGTATCGTGGGTCCAGCATTGTTGCTATGGCAAAGTTGTCACTACACTGAATGCTTACAATGTGACAATTCTGGTCGAATACTGTCGGCATGTGTTGCAGCAACATACTGCTACCACCGTCTCCAGCAACATCAAGGCTGTGTTGTACATTCACCAATGTCTGCCTCAGCACTTGCAGCAGTGGAACTGATTGGCTAATAGAGGCAGACTTGCCACTCGCTGCCTGTGTGGCATGTTCAAAAGGCAGCAAAATTGTTATTACAGAGTCCATGAGGCGCCACTGTTCAGTCGCTATAGACATGGAGGCCCTGGAACTGTCACGGCTAGTGTACATCACAAGATATTCTGAGATGGCTTTGTATTATTCATACAACCTCTCTGCCATGTATAAAGTGGAGTTCCATCAAGTGACAACTTCCAGCTTCAAGTGGTGCTGAGGCAGGCTGTTTTGTATCTGCAACTGCTGCAGTTGGTCTCGGCCTTTCCAGATCTTGAAAACTGAGAAGATACATTGTGCAACGGTCAGCATTTCCTTTATATCAGGGTGCTGCAGAAACTCCTGCACCACGAGATTTAAACAGTGGGCCATGCGTGAACACTTAAAAAACACCATTCGCGATGCATTTCACCACATTTGACCCATTGTCACTTGTATGAACCCAGCTCTCAGGGACAGAGGGTTTAGCTATTTGTCAATTTCAGTCAGTACCACGTCCAACATGTTCTCACCAGTGTGTGAACAGGTCACATTGGCATAGCAATCGTTGCATGCTGTTGAATTCCTGGAAGATTGCTACCGTAATAATCCACCTTACTGCACTGATTATTCACACTACCAACATCACAAACAACCCCGGCTCTTGTGCCCAGTGTGCAGTTATACACAAATATGAACCCCGCTGTTCTGACACTTGTCCACATCTACATACTTAAATGGATGAATGGAGAGGAGGAATGTTGAAGGGCATGTCTTACTGAGTCGGCCACAGTGAGGATCAACTTGGGGACAGCATGGGTAGAAAAGTATGTCCTGGATGGGACTTTCCATTTTGGACAGGCACAAGCAGCAAACCACCGAACCCAGAATTCTCCACAAAGGAAAAGGGCAAAAGATCAATTGCCAGTATTTCTGCTACAGCAGCATTAAATTCACGTGACACTGTATGATTTGGTGGGGTACTTCAGCTTATGTGCAAAACACTCTGTAACATGGGCTGACTTAAATGTTTTACACGGGTGTGATTACAAATGGTTGTGCTCTGTGATGAATGGCATTGAAAGAGGGTGGAGTGAGGACATTTGATGAAGACAGTTGTACAGGTGATTATGACAAATCCAGAAATGCAGTTATTTAGCCAGATTTTCCAACCAGGGTTGATGTACCTCTTGTACCACTGGCACTAGACATACTGCATTTACCACCACCACCACCACCAAAACTGCTACTCTCACCAGCAATGGACAACATTTCAAAGTCATTATGGTCCTCCACCTCATCATGCCTGTAGTAATCCTCTGCTCTTATTACCTCAGTACTGCACACGTTTATTTTACTACTGGACTTAACAGTCATGGAAGGGGATAACATGCTCGCTATGGTTACTGGTGGCAGGTGAATGCCCCACTGTGGTATTAGCTGCCAGCTTGTGCTGTGTCCACAGTGCCAAGTGCCTATTCTTAAGATGCGTATGCTGTCCTCCTGTGCTCAGATGGCTCCCTTTACCTCAACTCACATGCACATGACAAACCTGGCAGATTGCCACTGACTCATCATTTACATCTTGAACAAAAAATCCCCAACAAGGGATTGTGATGCTCTGCTTTTAACATGTCCATGATGTGGCTTATTTAAGTCCATTATTTTAAGCACTGATGTGGGGGGCATGATGTTTCGCCACTGCACACCTGGACTGCAACTGGGTCATCATCATCAACTAAAACCATTAAATCACAAGTTTTACCGGGGATTCCTGCAAACAGACTCAGCCACAGCCACTTTGAATTTCTTTTCTCCAGTTCCCAACTGGGGTCAATTACATCATCATCATATTCATCAACGCCGCACGCATCCACATCTTCTGCTTGGATGCTAGTTTGTGGACTGCATGTTGCAACAACAGCAACATCCTCATCATCATCACATTCTTCATCATCTACACCACCATCACCTGATATTTTTCACCACACTGTGAATCACTGCATGGAAAATGTGTGACATTAACCACCACGTGGACGGAATATCACATTGTATGCTATCGCTGACATGATTATCAGAATCCTCAGGTTCAGTTACTGGGATGTTACTGGGAAGTGCATCATCTACCGCCACCACTGCACTGCTGCACACTCAATATGTTTGATACGGTACGCTGGTCGGAATTCAAACTTGATGCACCAATACTACTACCACCACCACTAACACCAGTAACACTAACACCACTAGCTGGGAAAACATCATCTCTTCCAGCTATGAGTGAAGCTACTGAATGGGCTATAAAAACATTGCAGGAGAAATACCTTTCCTCACATCAGCAATGCACTTCTGTGTCTCGATACCACACCCACAGACTATCTTACTGCCAGCATTGCCATGGCGAGAACCAGCTTTGGTTGCACATCTCTTTGCAGGCATTTAGGGGATCAATCACAATTTTATAACCAAATTTAGATTCTGATATGTTCACTCTCTGATTGGGAGGATGCTGGATGTGAAGCTAAAAACAACTGTAGCTTCAGCAACAGATAAGAGACTAGTCACGCAATGAAAACAACTTCAGTAACCAGTGGTGCTGATGAGTTCACAAAACAATCCAATCTTGTAAAAATTCCTTTGCTGGTGGGGTGGGTGGAGCACTGACTGCAGATTTTACGGCAGTACAAGCAGCAAAACAAAGAAAGATACCATCACAGAATAAAATCAGGCAGCTGCAGTGGATAGCAGGTTCACACTGCTGCGCCTGCAATTACACTAGTCTGTGGCACAATAAAGGTGTATTATTTGATGCCACGCAACACCGCACACACACTCACACACACACACACACACAGAACAGTTTGTCTAAAATGGTGAACGAGTAATGCGAGCAAAATTGAAAAGTTCAGTAATATGCCAAGTATTATAATGTAAACAACCTGAAATTATGAACTGCTGCACCAGATCCACACAGCACACAACCAGCAAGAAAATTTCAACAATTACTGACAATCTTACTGTGTGTACATTAACACAGTCACTCATATAATAAAGATATAACCAAAAACAAAGAAATCACTATTTCTTCAACTTAAATCTGCCTACACCACAGATGCGCCCCCCCAAAGCACACTTTCACTGTCTTTCACTACACACACTGATGTTGTACAGTAACATTCAAAATCCATACAAAACAAAAATGCTTGATGATATGAGCACAGGAGGGTTTCCTACAATCGATGAACTAAAGTTTGAGCCCCCAAAAAACGCAAAAGGTTTTTAACAACTTTAGAAGGTTTCAATCACAGACAGCTCTCAGAGCACACTGTCTTCTACTCCTTCCTGCACACACTGCCCCGGACCTAGGCTGTGCAGATCAATATAGAGCCCATGTGACCTGAAATCCCACAAATCACTGCAAAATTCACCTTCGGAGCTTAAAACAAAGAAAGTGAGGCGAAGTGCATTGTTCCTCACGTACTGCCTACTCATATAATGCGAAGTACTCCGCTTGTGCTGGGCGGAGCACCTTAACTGCCTTTTGTCTGTGAATCACTTTGTGGGAGTGGATTGAGCCCACTTCGCCCACCACTAGTCCCTACTTAGGCACACATGTCTGTTTTACCCTGTAGAAGCTGGAGGTTGTTCAGTATTGGCTGCCAGTATCAGAAGTGATACGTTGGGTGGGGGCAGTCCTCCGGCTGACCTGTGTTGGGTCTCCCCGGTGCACCCACTATCCCTTGCTTAGAACTGGTATAACACCCTCCTGCTTACCTTACTTTGTCTTTAAGGCACTCCTACAGTTTTAAGACAGTGCTTGTGTGGAATGTATCCCTAGCTCCTGAGTGAGCACGAACATAGCAGAGCATCAGATGACCAAAATTACCAAGTGTTAAATGGATGAGGAAATACCTCTTGCTACCAAGGTTTGGTTCACTGGGAAAAGGGAGAGCCACCTTATAGCACTCATGGAGGATGAGGGCACCTGTCCAACCCCTCTTTGTACTTGTAATTACTACTTTGGAGCAACTACCCAGGCTGTGAAACTTGTTATTTAAGGCAGAAACCTCTTTGGAAGAGGAGTCAAAGTCAAAGCTGTGCCTGAAAGGTTATCACCGATCAGCAGTTGTTTCCCCACCTCGAGCCCTCAACACCATTTCCTTCATGTCATAGTAGCCCTAAGGAGCTAAAACAGATTAAAAACAGAAGGAAAAACAAACATGGAAAGGATATGGGAGGTAGTCCAGAATTATGTATACTCCACTAATGTGTAAGAGTCCAATGTCCAAACTTAAAAAGCAGAGTGTCCTGTTATTTGGTTTCTGTTTCCAAATATGGGAGGTCAGTACAGTATAGAGAGGGGTAAGTCTGACTTTGCGCCTGTAAAACCACTGGCTCATGGAATCCATTGTGCCACATGTAGCTAACTATAAGCCTCTGCTCAGGAAGCCTCATGGCTAAAGGTGAATGGACATTAGCCCATAAAGTTGTCAAATACCTTGGAAGTTGAAACCAATCAAGTCTTCTTTCTATGCTGCTGGTGTTGCTAATGTCTTTATTTATGTCAACATTTTCTGTAGATCTGTATGGAGGTGTGGTGGAGGCTGTTCACCATGAGATTAGCTTGTTTGGGGTGACCTGCTTTGTGCCAATTTGTGGTGAAGAAATTATGCTCTAGGCATTCTATCTGTCCAGGCAGGTCAGTCATAATCTTCATAATGTGGGAGGCCCACTTGTGAAGTGAATCGAATGATTGTACCACAGTCTTTAGGAAGACGCACAACCAAGCAGGGTAGTTTAACTGAATTTTTATTTGTTTGCCTTTAGCCTGTTTGTTAAATTCCTTTACTGCCCTGTGTCTCTATTCAATAAATCTGAAAAGTTTTGGCCAAAGTATGTATACTGGATCATGAAGTTGAACCTCTTTATGCTTCCATGCTGTTTGTAGAATCAGCTGTCTATTGGGGTATACCAATACTTTTACCATGCTTGATTTTGTTCATGCCTTTGATCAGTCAGCTTTTCTACCAGGGATCGTGTGCATGTCCTATCAGGTGAGGTATGTTGTCAGTGGAGACCTGAGTATGTGTTCAGTGAAGGCTTCTATTAAAGCAAAAGATTTTTCCATGTCTTCTGGGACATTGTCCATCTGAAAATTGTTTCACCATGTCCTGTTTTCCTGATCACAATACAGTCCTGTAAGGTCTCGTACTCTATGCAGAAGGTAGAGGATTGCCTAGTCGTGGATCTCCACTGTGTCTATTATTTCATTGAGCATTGTTTCAGCTGCCACCTTGTATGTCTATTTTTTTTTTTATGCTCCTTCTGCTCGCATCGGCTGCTCTCTCCTTCAAGTCACCACGGACTGAACTCAGCCCCGAGCGACCACCCCCCACCATACCATATCACAGCCACCCAAGGGTAACCCGATGTATCCCTTCATCAGGTGGGTCCCTCCTCTGAGAGAACTAGCCTTCTGGCCTGGTTTCTTGGCCCTTGGGTGCTGCTGGGATGGTCATCAGGAGGCTCCGTGGTGAAGATCCAGGTGGCCATCATCCGAGTGGTCAGTGCACCTTTTCTGTTTTCTCTCATCTCCCACCATGTTCTTGGCCTATGGTGGTGGCCAGCCTGGGTAGGCATGTAGGGGCATGTCGAGGCCACACCTCCCAAGCACACACCCAATCCACCCAGAGGGACTCCAGGCAGAGCCCACCTCCAGGAGGGAAGTGTTCAATGGATGTTTGAAATCCTTCCCTGCTGGCTTCTGCCCTGGCACCCATGCTTGGGGCTTGAACCGGAGTTGCCAGCATGCTGAGTGAACCCCTCGCCGGTGTCAAGGAACCGCCATCTCCATTTTTAAAATCCACCTCAGATCCACTACTGAGGTCTCCTGGATTGCTTAAATATGCCATAAAGCTTGGATAAAACTATATCCTGATTTGTTGTACCATTAATACTTTCTGTGTCCTCCATACTCAGGGTTGGAGATCCAGACCTGCTATCGGAGGTAGGACCTGAGACACAATCCACATTCAACAAGACCTTTATTTTGGCCAGCTTTGTCAAAGCAGTCCTTCCTCTGCTTGTTGCCATCTTGTATAAGCTGCCCTACAGGTTTTGGTGGCTTTGATAATGGTATGAAGACAGTTTTTAAACTAATTCATCTGTGGCCCAAGGAGCTGAAAAATCAAGCAGCCATTCATCCTGTAGTATCACCAGAAGTTGAGCATTCAATGTGCTTTGTGTTCCTATTAGCCCTATGGCTCCGATTCAGCATCTACTATACTCCAAATTTTATCTGAGATTTTGGAGTCCAGATCAGCATCATAACTGGACATTTCCTTCTCTGTTTGAGGTGATTGGCCATCTCTTAACTCAGCATAGATACAGCCAACTCTATCCCTCTCGAGAGAGTGCCAGTTCTCTGATCATCGCACATCCCCATCTGAATCAAATGAGTTTGATCATAGTAAAGGCTGGAGGGCACTCACGTAACTGTAGGAACCTCCGATGGTCCTGCCTCGGGCTGATTTCCTTCCTTTGTAGGGCTTAAAATGAGTCCATGACCAGGAATTAGTATGCACACATCTACTACAACTTGAATCTCTTTGAGTCTCCAGCAGTTCCAAGTGTGTGTGTGTGTGTGTGTGTATGTGAGGGTGTGTGATCTATTAATATTTTCATTACCCTAAAGAGTGGCTCCTGCTAAGGAAGGAGGTTACATTTACTGCATTTACTCAAATTATTCCAGCCTCTTCTGTGGTTTGATAGACAGGGTTGCTTTCAAGTTAGATAGAAACTGGCAGTACATGGAAACATAGAAACATAGACTTTGATGGCGGATAAGGACTGCTTGGCCCACCTAGTCTGCCCATTTCCCACCTAGATGATAAGCTGCAGATCCTATTTAACTGTAACAGCCTATTTCTTCCTACCCCCACAAAATTGCCTTATGTCTGTCCCATGCATTCTTGGAATTCTCCTACAGTTTTAGACCCCACAACCTCCTCAGGAAGGCTGTTCCATGTGTCCACCACCCTCTCTGCTGAAAAAATACTTCCTCACATTGCCCCTGAGCCATCCCCCATTCTTCAAATTATGTCACCTTGTTCTTGCACATCTCTTTTCTGAAAGATGCTACCTCTTGGACTTTGTTGATTCCACTGGAGGTACTTAAACATTTCTATCATGTCTCCCTTCCTCCTTTCCTCAAGGGTATACATATTAAGCCCTTTAGTCGCTCCTCATATGGCTTCTCTTGCAGACCCTGCACTATTTTAGTTGCTCTCTGAACTGCCTCCATTCTGGTTCTATGTCCTTGCAGAGATGGGGTCTCCAGAACTGGATGCAGTACTCCAGATGGGGTCTCACCAACTGTCTGTCTTAGGGAAGGAAACAACTCCTGGTGGGGACTCAATCATTAGTGAGTAGACGGGGAGGAAGGATAGGAGGTAGGGTGCCTGCCTGGCGCACAGCTTGAGGACAGGAAGCGAATCCTCAGGATCGCGGAAGCAGCTGCATGAGGGAGGAGCTGGATGTCATTGTCCACCTAGGGACAAATGACCTGGCTATAAATGGGATCAGAGTGGCAAGAGGAGTTTGTGGCATTGGGGAGAGGCCCAGACAAGTAGCATGTACGGTAACCTTCTCGGAGGTGCTGCCTGTCTATGGCAAGGATGATGCTAGGGTATTCCGCACCATGGGATTCAGTGGAATGGCTGAAAACTGGAGGGAGCCCAGGGTTCTGGCTTCATTGGGGACTGGGAGCCACCTGGAGGGATGCAGGCTTATTCTGGGTGCGATGGTCTGCATCTGTCCAGGGGGATCCAGGATCCTAGGTGACAGGTTTAAATGCTTCATTGGCAAGCATTTAATCTAGCCAAGGGGGAAGCACTGAAAAGGAGCAGGAAATCCCAGCCTCCTCCCACAAAGCACAGTAGTTAGAGAGGTAAACACCAAGGTAGAGAAGTCAGTAGGGAGCAGAACAGGGATAAAATGCAGGTGTTAAGGACAGGGATGGGGCTAAAAGGGTAAGGCCATAAAAATAAATGGAAGGTGATGAGTACTAATGCCCGCAGTCTGTGCAATAAGCCTCTGAACTAGTCACCTTGATGGAAGAGGGATGCCTGGATATTGTGGAGTCACTGAAACATGGTACACAGAGAACCATGAGTGGGAAGTCAACTTACCAGGATACACAGTCTACAGGAGGGACAGGGTGAGTAAAGAGGAGGAGGAGTAGCTTTCTATAAGGGAAGGGATTAAAGCAACAGAACGAAAGAGTAAACAGGAAGTTGATGAGTCACTATGGGTCACCCTGGAGACAAGACATGGCACTACAGTCTGCATGGGGTTGTGTACAGACCCCATCTCAGGGGAGGCAATGGACAAGGACATTTTTATTTTTTATTTATTGAACTCTAGGACTACAAATACCTTTGAGCAGTAATTGTTCGTTTACAAAGGTTCCGACGCGAGAGGAATGGGAGTATACATACATACAAAGGTCAACATAATAATTCATAGTTACACAATAAAAAGAAGTAAGAGACTGAGGCTTGGAAATTCCAGTAATTCAAAATGTGCCAAATGTTAGGTAGCATGACATACCAGCCAAGGGCACCTTTTAGAAATAAGCACTGCAGGTGAGAGGGAAGAGGGTATACAGGCAGGAAGGCCACTGTCAGAGGGTAGAGGGTGAGGGTAAGAGCCTAAAGGGGATGGAGGGAGGAAAAGTCAGGAAATGCCCAGGAGGAGGAAAGGGAGAGGCGGAAGGGGTAGGCAGGTAGAAGGGGGCAAGGCGGGAGAGGTAGCTGTCAAGACTGAAGTGGAGGGCAGTGAGCGGTGGCCCTGATTAGGCGAGGCAGTCACAACGAGGGATAAACTCTGAATAGGGGGTCGATACCAGTCCATTCACAGAAGAAAGGGTTTGAAAGAACTCTTGAAACCTGAGGGTGGACAAAGCAGTGGGGCCTGATGGGATTCACCCAAGAATACTAAAAGAACTAAAGGTAGAACTAGTAACACCACTGACTACTCTCTTTAACAAATCATGGGAGGATGGAGTGGTACCTGAGGGCTGGAGGAGGGCAATGTGATTCCACTTCACTAAAGTGGAGCAGGACAGAGGCAGGAAACTACAGACCAGTTAGTTTGACTTCAGTGGTAGGGAAAATGATAGAAGGCATCCTTACAATGGCAGAAAAAGGGAGATATTGTCGATGGGTGACCTGAATATGCCAGATGTTAACTGGAGTACCTTTGCTGCAAGCACATTCAAGAGCAGGGTCATTCTTGATGCCCTACAGGGGCATGCCTCAGACAGCTAGTGTTGGAACCCACTCTGGAGGGAGCAACTTAGACTTGGTACTCTCAAATGGGGAAGGAGAAAGGATCTCAGATGTAGAAGTGATAGCCATCTGGGAACAAGTGACCACTAAACAGTGTGGTTCACAATAAACACAGCTATAGAGTCAAGCCATACAACAACAAGAGTATTGGACTTTAGAAAGGCTGACTGGGAAAATGAGAGAGTGCCTTAGAAAAGCACTAGCAAATGGGAAAGAAGGGGTGGAGGAACAATGGGAATAATCAAATAGCCATCACAAAGGCAACAAGCCTTTGTGTGAAGCAAATCAATAAAACAAAAGGAAGGAAAAACCACTATGGTTCTCAAAAGAGGTGACAGGGATGGTTAAGGAGAAAAGGATAGCATTCAGGAAATATAAGGAAACACAGAAGGAGCAGGACAGAGAACTTTATCAGTTAAAACAGAAGGAGGCAGGGAATGCAGTCAGAATAGCAAAGGCACAAACTGAGGAAAAGATAGCCAACTCTGTTAAGAAGGGGATAAAACCTTTATAGGTACATTAGGGAGCGAAGAAAGACCAAGGAGGATACAGAGACTTAATAAAGGGGAGGGAATGTGGGCAGAGGGTGACAGTGAAAAGTGGGATACTGAACAAATATTTCTGCTCAGTATTCACAACAGATGAGGACAGAGAGGAGCCTAAACCAAACAAGGAGAAACCTTGAATGGGGGTCGATACCAGTCCATTCACAGAAGAAAGGGTTTGAAAGAACTCTTGAAACTGAGGGTGGACAAAGCAATGGGGCCTGATGGGATTCACCCAAGAATACTAAAAGAACTAAGGGTAGAACTAGTAACACCACTGACTACTCTCTTTAACAAATCATGGGAGGATGGAGTGGTACTTGAGGACTGGAGGAGGGCAAATATGATTCCACTTCACTAAAGTGGGAGCAGGGCAGAGGCATGAAACTACAGACCAGTTAGTTTGACCTCAGTGGTAGGAAAATGATGGAATCACTTCTGAAGGAAAGAATTGTTGAGTACCTAGAGGCCAGTGGGGCACGGACCCAAGGCAGTATGGATTCACAGCAGGAAGGTCATGTCAGATGAACCTAATAGATTTCTTTGACTGGGTGACCAAAGTAGTAGACCAGGGAGGGGCTGTAGATATGGCCTACCTAGATTTTAGCAAGGCATTTGACACAGTCTCACACAAAAGATTAATATACAAGTTAGCCAGCCTTGGAGTGGGTCCCAAGGTGGTAGCCTGGATAAAAACTGGCAGGACAACAGGATGCAAAGGGTAATAGTAAACGGAGTCCACAGTGAAGAAAGGAGGGTAACTAGCGGGGTACTGCAGGGTTTGGTACTGGGACTAGTCCTCTTTAATATCTTTAAGTGACATTGCAGAGCACCTGGAAGGAAGGTATGCCTCTTTGCAGAAGACACAAAGATCTGCAAACAGGGTTGATACACAAAGTGGGTGAAAAGAATGAAAAGGGACTTGGCAAGGGTGGAGGAATGGTCAAACACGTGGCAGCTCAGATTCAGTGCAAAGAAGTGCAAGGTAATGCATCTGGAAAACAAAACCCAGGGAAGAGGACACAATGGGGGTGAGTTAATACCAACAACAAAAATTGAAAGAGACCTAGGAGTAATTATATCAGATGACCTAAAGGTGGGCAAGCAATGTGAGAAGGCAGTAAGGAGGGCTGGGGATACTGGGATGCATAGGGAGAGGCATCAACAGTAAAACAGGAAGTTGTATCTCTCTCACAGACAGTTAGTGAGACCCCATCTGGAGTACTGCATACTCTTGGAGACTCCATCTCTGCAAAGACATAAACAGAGTGGAGGTTGTTCAGAGGAGGGCAACCAAAATGGTGCAAGGTCTGCCCAGAAGACATACGAGGAGAGACTAAAGCAGCTTAATATGTATACCCTTGAGGAAAGGAGGGAAAGGGGGACATGATACAAACTTTCAAGTATCTTAAGGGAATTAACAAGGTACAAGAGGGTAGTATCTTTCATCAGAAGAGATGTGCAAGAACAAGGGGCAATTTGAAGATAGAGGGGGGACAGCTCCGAGGTAATGTTAGAAAGTATTTTTCACAGAGAGAGTTGTGTATGCATGGAACAGCCTTCCTGAGGAGGTTGTGGAGTCAGGAACAGTGGGAAAATTCAAGAATGCATGGGACAGGCATAAGGCAATTCTAGTGGGGGGGAGGAAGTAAGCTGTTGATTAACTAGAATCTGCAGCTTATCCATCAGGTAGGGAAATGGGCAGACTGGGTTGGCTAGCGTCCTTATCTGCGTCAAATTCTATGTTTCTATGTCTGTACAGGGATAACAACTTCCTGTTTTCTGCTGGTGATACCTCACCCTATACATCTCAGTTTCCCCAGCCCTCCCTACCGCCTTCTCACATTGCTTGTCAACCTTAAGGTCATCTAATATGATTACCCCGTCCCTTTCCATTTTGTTGTTGTTACTACCTCCCCCATTGTGTAATCTTTCTGGTTTTGTTTCCTAGGTGCATTACTTTGCACCTCTTTGCATTGAATCCAGTCTGCCCTACTTGGACCATTCCTCCAACCTTGCCAAGTTCCTTCTCATCCTTTCCATGCCTCCTTGTGTATCAACCCTGTTGCAGATCTTTGTGTCATCTGAAAGAGGCATACTTTTCCTTCCAGTCCCTCTGCAATGTCACTTATAAAGACATTAAAAGGACTGGTCCCAGTACTGAACCCTGCGGTACCCCACTAGTAACCCCTCTTTCTTCAGAGTGGACTCCATTTACAATTACCTTCTGTGTCCTGTTGTTCAGCCAATGTTTTATCTTGGCTACCACCCTGGGACCCACTCCCAGGCTGGTTAATTTGACTACTAACTTTGTGTGGGACTGTGTCAAATGCCTTGCTGCCATGTCCACAGCCCCTCCCTGGTCTACTACTTTGGTCACCCAGTCAAAGAAATCAATTAGATTCATCTGACATGACCTTTCCACTGTGAACCCATGCTGCCTTGGGTCCCAGCCCCACTGGCCTCTAGGTACTCAACAATTCTTCCTTCAGAAGTGATTCCATCACTTTCCTACCACAGAGGTCAAACTGACAGGTCTGTAGTTTCTGCCTCTGTCTTGGTCCCACTTTTGTGAAGGGAATCACATCAGCCTTCTTCCAGTCCTCAGGTACCACACCATCCTCCCATGATTTGTTAAAAAGAGTAGTCAGTGGTGTCACTAGTTCTCTGTTTAACTATTTTAGAATTCTGGGGTGAATTCCATCTGGACCCATTATGTTGACCACTTTCAGTTTTAGGAGTTCTTTCAGAACCCTTTCTTCTGTGAAAGGACTGATCGACCCCTCTCCAGAGTGCTTCTGTTAATTGGATTAGGCACCTCCCCACTTCCTCTTTGTGAATACCAACAGAAGTATTCATTCAGTATCCTGCTTTTTCAATGTCACTCTGCCCACCCACCATCCATTCTATTCAGCCTCACTATCCCTCCCTTTGTCTTTCTACACTCCTGATATACCTATAAAAGGTTTTATCCCCTTCTAACCGAGTTAGCTATCTTTTCCTCAGTTTGTGCCTTTGCTATTCTGACTACCCTCCTGCTTCCTTCTGCCTTAACTGGTACAGTTCTCTGTCCTGCTCCTTCTGTGTTTCCTTATACTTCCTAAAGGCTATCTTTTTCCCTAACCTTCACCGCCACTCTTTTGAGAACCGTAGTGGCTTTTTCTTTTGTTTGCCTCTGTGATGGCAGTTTTGATATTTCCCATTGTTGCTCCACCTCTCCTTCTAGCCTGTTTGCTAGTGCTTTTCTAAGGCACTCTCCCATCTTGCCAAAGTCAGCCCTCCTGAATTCTAGAACCCTCACTTTGTATGACTTGACTCTGTAGCTGAGTTTTTCATGAACCACACTGTTTGGTGGTCACTTGTTCCCAAATGGCTACCCACTTCTAGATAGGAATATAGGAAAAAATCAGGAACATTAGCTGAAGACCTCAATCGTCCCACACCACTTACAGCCTCAAGGCATATCGATAATCCCTTCTATGTCCATCTATAGCTGTTTTGTACTCATGTATAGTTTCACTAGAAACTACCTGGCTTGGCAGGTTATTCCATTGGTTCATAACACGTTGGAGAACCAAGTCCTCTTGGTTCTTATTATAATTCTCACCTTTATCTGGTACAAATGAGCCTGGTTTGTAGTTAAATTTGATCTTGATGTTAATCCCAAACATTCCCACAGATCAGAGATCTATATGCCCTTTAAATCAGGCACATGTCCACACGATATCACCTGTATTGTAAGGAATACATTCCAAGCTCCCTCAGTCTTTCCCAGTAAGACACCTGTTCCAAGCCTGCCACCCTCCTCGTTACCCATTTCTGAACCTCCTCTAATCTATGTACATCCTTTCTAAACCTGGGGCTCCATACGCCACCAGCATACTCCAGATGGGAGTGAATCAGGGACTAATAAAGTGGCACTATAACCTTCTCTCTCTACTCCTTATATTTTTCATGATTAGAGCTTGAATTCTAAATGCCTTTTTGCTGTTTCATTTACTTGATAGCTAAACTCCAATCTTTATTTATCCATACTCCCAAATCCCTTTCCACTTCAGTTTCCAGTAACTCAACTCCATTTATATAGTACTTATTTTTTGAATTTTTTTACCCAAATGCATAACCTTGCACTTATTGATGTTAAATTTCAGTTTCCTCTCTGCAGCTGTTATATATATTAAATATGAGATCCTCTCACTGTCCTAATTTGAGAGTGCGAGGTCTAAGATTGCTCCCTCACAAGTAGGTTCCAAAACTAGCTGTCTGAGGCATGCCACCTGAAGGGCATCAAGAATGGCCCTGCTTTTTGGATGTGGCTGCAGCAAAGATGCTCCAGTTAACATCTGGAATATTAAGGTCCCCATCAGCAGTATCTCCCTTTTGCTGCCATCCTAAGTATGCCTTCTATCATATCCTTGTCCATTCCTCCTGACATGGGGTCTGTATACAACCCCTAGCGGATTGTGGTGCCATTTCCAATCTCTAAGGTGACCCACAGTGCCTCCTCTCCTCCCTGTTTACTCGTTTGTTGCCTTTATCCCTCTCTTACATAGAGAGCTACTCCCTTCTACCCTCCCTATCTCCTGTAGGTTGTGTACCCTGGTATGTTAACATCCCAGACATGGTTCTCTGTGTACCATGTTTCTGTGACTGCTGCGATATCCAGGCATCCCTCTTCCATCAAGGCCACCAGTTCAGGGAGCTTGTTGCCCAGACAACGGAGTTGGTACTCATTACCCTCCATTTCTTAATGGCCTTACCCCCTTTGCCCCATCCCTGTCCTTATTGCATTTGTCACTTTCTCCATTTGCCCCTGCACTTCTCCCTATCGACATCTCTATGTTGGTGTCTACCTGTTGGTGTAGTAATATGGCCAGGGCACACTGCCCACCAATTATTTTTTAACCTGTAGCTATAGAGGAGAATGAGAGTGAACTGGATGGTGCCACTGCATGGTTTAAGAACCCAAGATGGTTAAGTAATATCCTCTTATTCAAAGCAGTCCCCATGCAGCCTTCCAGTGGGCACATAGTTTCACCCGGATAAAATGAGGGAATTTACTCACAGAGAAATTCACAAAAGAGATGGTCGATTCAGTGAAACGAGATTTCTTACTATTGTAGGTACAGGAAGGAGACTTATCATGTAGAAAAGCTTAAAAGTGCCACCATTTTAATGCCTCAATTTTACCAACAAATGAGAAGTTAAGGAGTCTCCATTTATTGCACTAGGATTTTATCACAAACACGAGTTGAGCTAAGTTCACTTGGCAGAGCAATTTGTGTTAGTGGAAATAAGAACATGCAAATAGGAAATACTATCAGGAGCACATTTCAGCCCCTTGGAAACAAAGGCAGTGAAAATACATTGTGGGTTAAGAGGGAAGCACCCTGTCTTGCCCAATTAACAAGAGGCATGGGGTCATAATGTCATAGGAAAACAGTAGCGGAAAACAATGCTGCAGTCAAAACAGCACATGTAAAAACAGAGTCGGTGAAAACACCGACTGAAACATTACAGCACAGACCAGATGAACAAATGGGAAACACTCTCATTTCTTTGTTTTTCTGCAGGAGGGCTCCACCACCCACACCCCTTAACATGGGAGACTTTTCCCGACATCTCCTGGAAACTAAATTACCTAACTCCGAGAGGGTGTTGACCAGGGATAAGAGGAAACTTGGGAGGAGAGAGACTTAGTTTTTACTGAAAAAAAAAACATGTCAGGGGATGGAGAATCATACCCCAATCCCTAGGTTTCCACTACACC
Organism: Neoceratodus forsteri; assembly: GCA_016271365.2. Lineage (NCBI taxonomy): Eukaryota > Metazoa > Chordata > Ceratodontiformes > Ceratodontidae > Neoceratodus > Neoceratodus forsteri. Next base: position 1,089,564,847 of record CM057459.1, read on the forward strand.
AGGTTCTTGTGCTCAGCCACTGCACCACAGAATCAGCTTGATCAGGCACAGCACTATGGCTTCTTCAACCACTTCTTCAGTTGCAGTGAGTGACAGGGTAGCGGTAGTTTCCTATCGCTATTATACTCCTATCGCCTAATTCATTCTGTGCTTTAGACCTCACAGTTATACCTGTACTGTTTCAGCAGCGCTATATTGACCTGGTACCTTAAGTAGATGACTAGTTTTCAGGTTTGTACTGGAAACCCTATAAAACTCAAAATTCGGACTGCCTGCATATTGGTAAAAATAAAGAATTTTACAGAATTTGGCATTTTAGACTAGATCAGTAAATCAACAGAACTTGTATTACTTAGTTACTACTACTTGCCAGCAGAAACAGGCTACATGGTCTATCAAGTCTGCTCGAGTGTGCAGCTAGCACCCCACTTGCAGCTGTCCCTCCCCTCTTGACCTCTCCCCACACAGATGAGTGCTAACTGATCTTGAACCAGATTAAGCTGTTCATGATATTTCCAGTGTTCATATAATTGCTTCCTGTATTATTTTCAGTTTGCTTCATTCAATGCCCTGTATATTAAATCTTCTTTTATTCTGATTATTTATACACATACTAAAAGAATGACAGTAGAATCCTGCTAAAATCCATAAATTAAACTTACAATCACTGGTGCAATTCACAGAATTTCAAGTCTTGAAAATGGAATTTCATTATTTTAATCATCAGAATCAGTGGCCTTGCCAATTAATTTTCAGTCCAGAGTTTGTGACAAAGTTTTGCAGGGACTGAAGCAAAGTGAGGTAAGGAATTATCTGGGGCTTTAAGAGTGACTTAACATGTCACCTGCAGATGGAAAAGTGGTAACATGTACGTTTCCTACCAAAATGTCTTTATGTTTCTATGTTTCTAAACCTCAAAATCTTGGTGAAAATCAATCTACAGTCTTGTCATATATTCTAGTACAGTCTCAGAGATCATTCATATGTTTATAAGAGTGGTCTAACATGCATTCTTAGGGTATGAGAACTGCAGACCATAAGTGAGTGGTTCTTATACCCTAAGAACACAGGTGACCACTCTTACAGCCAAGTGCAGCCTCCTGGCTGATTAATATCTTATTGATAGAGGTCAATCAATAACATATTAAAAATGTTAAAATCTCTCATGAATAAGTCCTTTCCAGGACATTTGAATGTGAGACACTCAATACAGAATACGAAGTGTCTCATAAGAGGGCAAAGGAGTGCTCCAATTGATCAGAAGCACTCCTTAATCTATAATTATAGTTTTAATCTATTTTATTAAAGGAGAACTGCCCTGAACCTGCAAGTCGTTTTCCCAACAGAATTCAAGAACGCATGGGACAGACATAAGGCAATTCCTGTGGGGGTAGGAAGAAATAGGCTGTTGGTTAACTAGGATCTGCAGCTTATCCTGGAGGTAGGAAATGGGCAGACTAGGTGGGCCAAGCGGTTCTCATCTGCGGTCAAAGTCTATGTTTCTATGTTTCTATGTAAGCCAGTTTTAGGTACTGGTTGCAGTTCTATTATTGTTCCATCTATACAGGCCTGTTAATAATCTCAGTAGGTGTTTCTGCTTTTACAGCTTGATTGTAAGTACCATTTAAACTGTATGATGTAGTTTATGTCCCAAACAACTTCAGAATTCTATAGCAGAACATGGATGCATTGTCCCAACAACAGAAGACTAGAACAGGGACATAAACTACATCATACATTTCCAAACTGGTTCTGACCAGCAGCATGTTTTTATTGTATTTATTTATTTATTAAATTCTCGATTACAAATACCTTTGTGCAGAAATTGCTCGTTTACAAAGGTTCCACATCAAAGGATGAGGGTCAACATACATACAGAGGTAGTAAAAGAATGCACAATAAACAACCAAAATAACTAAAAGAAAAAATAAAGATACTCAGTTATACCATACTTTGAGATAATATTCATAAACGAGCAGCTTGAGTAGGCAACTGGCTGCAGTAACAATAAGAGATAGAGGGCACCATAGGCAGTTAGTATTGCAGGCATGCGACCGGGAGAGGAAGTTGGCAGGCTAATGGGCCACTGTCCGATGGTGGTGGAAAATGTCTTGTACCGTGGAGATGTGAAGCAGGAAAGGAGTCACAAGGAAGGCCCAGTGCCAGAGGGAATGAGATTGGAAAAGGCGGCTGTGAGACATGAGTGAGCTGGGAGGTGTTTAGAGATCTCTGTTCAGAGAAGCAGTCACATTGAGTGGTAGAGGTGAGGTAAAGTTTGAGATTCCTTTTGAAGGGTCCAAGTGTAGTAGAGAAAAGTGCTTTTTATTGAAGGAATTGAACCATTGAGCAGCTCTATAGATAAAGGACCGCTGACCCATGGAGGTACGACATCTGGGAACTTGAAAGGTTAGAGATTAGGCACCACGTGTTTGTTGAGTGCCACTGTAGATAGTAAGGAGTGAGCTAATACCAGGTGGCATGAAACCAAGGAGAATCTTTTGGTAAGTAAGCAGGTCTGGTATTGTATTCTGCTGCGTAGGGGTAGCCAGCTGGCCTGTGCATAGAGGTCACAGGTGTGAGTTTGTGGGCTGCACCGTCAGTAGTCTACAGGCTTTGTTGAGCAACTGAGATCCTGTGGAGGGCACTTGTTGAGGCAGAGCCATAGATTGCAAGGTCGTAGCCAATGATAGAGGTGACAGAGCTGTAGATGGCTAGAGGAGGGCATCTGCAGGCATACAGTGTTGTGTTTGTGTAGTAGTCCAATCCATATATTGGCGGTCTTGGCAACAGTGTCAATATGCCGAGTGTAGGAGAGGGTACTATCCAAAGTAATACCAAGGTACTTGAACTCCTTGACATGTTCGAGTGGGTTCCCAGCGTGGTTCTTGATGGTGAGGGACAGAGTTGTGCCTGCTCTTCGTTACAGAAGGACATGGCTTTAGTCTTGCTGTGGTTCAGGACAAGTTTGTGAGAATTGAACCAGTCTTCGATCGCGATTGAAGTCGAGCTGCAGCTGGGATTCAAGGACTGTAATGTCATGGTGGCTGGAAAACAGGACTGCATCGCCTACGTAAAGTAATATTTTTGTGGCAGGCACTGGGGAGATTGTCGATGAAGAGGGAGAAGAGTAGAGGCCCAGAATAGACCCCTGGGGAGCATGTAAATCAGAAACACCCACTAAAACAACTAAAAGCCCAGATAGCTATAGCAACAACAGAATCTGAAACAGTATTTAAAAACAGCTTATATTGGAAAACTGACTAACAGGTTCGGAGCAGTTTCTCAATTATACCTCAGTGGCCATTGGGTGTCAAGGTTAACAATGGAGAACTTGGACTTCAAAAAGCACCCAGGTGGTAATGAGTTAAACACTTCTGTAGAATATTTGGAATTTTGGATTTGTAACAATGGGTAAAGTTCAATAACCCCAAACTAGGAACATTCTGCAGTTGATACAAGATTTTTTTTTATCTCAGAATATTCCCTTAATTTATCATATACCAAAGAATACTGAGTATGGCAATAATCAGATTACTTTGTTATTCACTCCAGATCAGATAATCCAATTGTTGTACATGAGGGAAAAAATAGTAACTAATTGGTGAACTTACCTAATTATCCTTTTCGAGTTTCATATACCACAAGAAGAAGAAAAGAAAGATACAGTGTGTGTAGCTGCGCGTGTTTTACTGTGCATGTATTACTATGTCTTTGTATATGTTGCTATGTGTATATTAATGTGTGTGTATGTGTGTGTGTGTCTGTTATTAGCGTGTCTTTAGAAAATGGGTTTGAAATTTCCCAGTCTGTGATTGGTTGAGCCCCTTTCCAAGGGTACATTTATGTGCTAACAGAAACCAGGAAAAACAAGTACCATCCTGCCTCACTATTAATATCACTGTGCTGACTTGAACATTTTAAAGTGATCAGCCACCATAGTTTTCCACTGGGGTAGCAAGCTTACTTTTGTCCTGCTTCTCCCTGCTTTGCCTGACTTGCTGTCAGCCCTGATGACTCACTGCCAAACAAAAAAAAAACACATATAGAAGAACTGGGAAAAGATGAATGTGATCTATTTCTCTTTGCTCTGTTCAGAGCAGACACATCAACCCGTAGCCTGCTCCCTGCCCCACCCCTCTTGGCCCAGTTCTCCTGATCCTTCACTGACTCATTCCAATATCAAAAGTAAAGAAAACCAAACTAAACTGTTGGAGTCACTTACCAAAAAAAGCAACTAAAGTTAGTGCCCTGAATCCGTAGTGCTGTCCTTTCTGTTGCTCACTTGCTTTAAATTGAAGTGCTTGCCCTGCCCACACTTCCCACTGCTGTGTCAGAAATATGTCAGAATGTTGAGCAGCAGATGCTCCCCCACCCAGATATTGGTGGAAAAGGCACATTATCAGAAGAAGCTTTTCATGCAAGACAGTGGGTTGGTGTTGTATTGAGCTCTGTTCAGCTGGTGGGTGTCTGTCACTTTAACTTGCCTTGCCTCATACCAAACGCACTCAGCCAGCTTCCGTGTCTGTCAGAACAGATTGCACTTTTCAACAGTACAAACCCGAACAGTACTATAACAGTCAGTGTGGGGGGCGGCATGCATACACCTAGCTCACAAACTGGTGTTTTAAAAATGAATGTGTCTAAAGAAGCAACACCCTCTACTGGGAAGGGTACCAGTAGAGGGACTACTTTGCAACAAAACATTTTGCATTTAATTATTTTTTTCCATTTTATAAATATTTAATTAAAATTTGAAAATAACCCATTTTCTACACAATATTCCTCCAGGGTGGGCAGTATGGGCTATACTGGACCATCTAGGGATATAAGGTCCTCTGCCTGTGGTGTTGGGACTCAGTACACCTTGGCAGTCTATTATAGCCCAATACCCACCACCCTATGGGGTATCATTGCTAATGTATGTGCATGTCCGTGAATGTTGCTGTATATGCATTCGTGCATCGGTGTCAGTGTCTGCATATTAGATAGTTTGTGACACTACTATTTGTGAATGTCACTTTGTATTTTCTGTCTGTGTGTACATGTTGGTCTGTGTGTATTAGTGAGTCTGTACAGTATGTGTATCACTGTGTGCATTAGTGTATCTGTGTGTGTATGGATGTGTATGCATTACTGTACTTGTGCGCATGTTGCTTTTTGTCCACCATTCGCTGCCACTCCAATGCCACTGCCACAAATCAGCTCATGTATATGCATTCACTGTACATTGGAGGGACAGCTATTTTATTTTACATATGAACGTATGAAATTGCCAGCAGATACAGGCCTATTGGTCTGTCTAGTCTGCTTGAGTGCAGCACTTCAGTCTTTCAGACTGCAGTTGTCTCCCTCCCTTGCCTCTCCCCACTTAGATTTTGCCCATGTATCATTCACTCCCACCCCTGCCCCCATGGTTTAAACCCTTCCTCTGAACCTGTCCCATCCCTTTGAAGCTGCCCATCATTCACAGTGATATCACCTTCTCCGGCAGTGTGTTCCACCCTGCCACCACCCTTCTGGTGAAACAGTGCTCCTTATTTTCCTCCTGAATCTGCCTCCTTCCAGCTTCAGACTGTGCCCCCGGTTTCCCTTCCACCTTTTAATTTGAAAATACTTCCGGTGCTTACTCAGTTCAAACCCTTCAATTGCATGAGGTCTCAATCATATCCCTCTCTCCCTTCTGTCCTCCACAGAATACATATTGCGCTCTCTCAGTCTCTCCTCATAAGGTTTATCTCCCAAACTTAGGATAATTTTGTTGCCCAGTAGTGTACCCTCCAGTAGCTTGTTGTCTTTTTTCAAGTAGGGTGACAGTACTGCACACACTACTCAAGTCTGGTCTCACTAGGACCTCCAGAGGTAATTCCCCTTGTGATGCACCCCAGCAGTCTGTTGGCCTTGCTGCTGCCTTCCTGCACTCGGCTGAGTGGTTCATTTCCCGTCACTAGAACACCCAGATCATTCTCCTCCTTTGACTTGGATAACTGCACTCCACCCAATCAGTAACTATTTCTGGGGTTACTGGCTTCCAAGTGCATCATTTTGCACTTCTTGACATTGAACCCAAGTTGCCATGTTAGACAATTTCTCCAGTTTGGCCAAATCCTCCTGGAGTACTGTACTGCCTTCCCTCCATCAACCTCCACACAGATCTTGAGTAGAACATCAGCACAATGACATTTCTATGTGAACACCACCACAGTGACAAATCTGGCCAGGTCAAGATTGTTCGCTGTGGTGGTCCACTGTATGCCGACACCGCAACTCCTGGTGTTTCGCCCCCACCCTGAACCAACTCCGACTCGGAGATAATTAATTAGAGATGGGAGGTGCAGGTGCACAGCCCCCACAAAAACACTTCTCCCAATGGGAACACTGTCAGTGGTTGGCATTGTTCCCGGCCGTTGTTGAACATGTAGACAACAATGTTGTCATTGTGTTGATGTAGAACCCAGATCTTGGTGTCATCGGCTAAGAGACTGATCTTACTCTTTATCCCTTCTGTGATGTCAGCAATGAAAATGTTAAACAGCACTGATCCCAGCACTGAGCCTGTGGGACCCCACTTGTTGCCACCCTGGGCTCAGATACCTCACCCCACTACTACCTTCTGCTGTCTATCCTGCAACCAGCTTCTGATCCATCTAACCAGTTTCCTCACCCTCTAGATTGCTCAGTTTGCTGGTCAGCTTACCATGTGGCACTGAATCAAAGGCCTTGCTGAAGTCCAGGTATAAGATGTCCACCGGATGACCCTTGTCCAGTGCCCATGTCACCCAATCAAAAAGTCCACCAGGTTCATCTGGCAGGATCTGCCAGAGCCCACCCCCATGCTGTCTCCCATCTTGAGATCATTATCCTCCAGAAATTTTACTAGCCTTTCCTTGAGGATAGTCTCCATTAGCTTTCCCAGAACTGAGGATAGGCTGACTGGTCTATAGTTCCTGGTTCATCCTTGGGCCCACTCTATGGAGGGGCACCACATGCACCACATGCACCACTTTCCAATTCCTGAGTATGCATCCTGTTTCCAGAGAGGTGTTGAACAGGTCCTCCAACAGCCCGCTTAAGACTATTGCCAACTCTCTCAGTACTCTAGAATGAATTCCGTCTGGCCCAGGTGCCTTATTAACCTGCAGGGACATAAGACCCTCCAACACCCTTCCCACTGTGATTGCCACATCCGTGATCTCCATCCCCTACCCCCACACTGCCCTTCCCCTAGGCACAGGCCCATCCTCTCTTTGGTGAATACTGAACAGAAGTACTTGTTGAGTACTTCTGCCTGCTCTGCCCCATGTTCTACCCACTGACTGCTATTCTTGATCCTTACAATCTGATCTTTACTCTTTCGTCTCCTCATATAGCTGAAGAAATCCTTTCACCTTCTTTGATCCCCTGGGCCAGCCTCAGTTCTCTTGACGCCTTGGTTGTTCTTACTGTTCTACTCACTTCCCTGGATTTCCTCATACTCTTCCATGTCCTCTCTCCTGTTGGATCTTTTGTAGTTTCTAAATGCAGTTCTCTTTTTCCTCACCCTCTCCCCTACCTCCTTGTTCATCCAGCTTGGCTTCTTGGTCCTAGATTTCTTGCTCTGGCTCTTGACACATGTGCTAGTGGCCTCAGCCAGGCCCCTCTTGATGATTGCCCATTTTTGTTCAGTGTCCATGTTCAGGCGGATGCTAGCTATGTGCCCTTCCAGTATACTACCCATCCTGCAAAGTCTGCCTTTTGAAATCCAGGACCTTAGTCACTGTAGTGGCTACCACCTTACCTAGATTGATTGTGCCCAGACTATCTGATTCCACCCTCACACTCTTCCTCTCCTGCTCTACCACTGCCCTTTCTGTGCCTGCCTTTCCACCCCTGCCACTGACTCCCTGTGTCTCCACTGACCTGTTCTCTTCCTTCCTGTTTCCTTCCTCCCTGTGCTATCCTTTCCAGGGCTGCCTGCTGCTCCCCCTGCCTGATCTCTCACTCTGCCTATCCTCCCACCTGCTGCTTCACCACCTTCCTTCTGCCCTGCATTGCATTTGCTACTGCTTGGGCTACCTCTTTGCCTTCTGCCTCACTATTGTATCTCTTACCTTTGTAATGCCCTCCACCCTTCCATTCTCTGCAGTTTCCTCCCTCCCGCCTCTTCCTGCTCCCTCAGGCCAACCAAAACAGAGAATCTGTTCCTATTGCCATTCTCCCTTCTCTGAGCTACTTCAGCAACCCCTCTCTGTGACTTATACCCCTGCCCTGTCCCTGTTTTATCTTCCCCTGGTGCCTGACCAACCTCAAGTCATTGGTCTCGCCCCAAGTTGCTCCTGCCTGACTGCCCTTCTTGTTCCCCCACCTTGTCTATCCTTTCTTTTGTCTGCTGCAACCTCTGGTGATGGCCTCCTCAGGTCCCCTTTTCTTGGTGTTCCCCCACCCCTGCCCCCATCTACCCAGCTCTCTCCTCAGCCATCCAGGCTCCTCCGTGAGTTGCATCAATTGCCTACACACTATACATCCCCCGGCCCTCCATGCATACCAAAATATGGCTGCACCAAGATCCATTACAACTTATTACCTGTCCCGCTTGACTGGCCACAAACACCTTCCTCTCTATGCCTGCTTACTGGCCAACTCCCTAGGACCTCCCTCCATCCTCCTTGTGCTTCCTGCCATATGGTAAATTTCTGAGCTATACCTGGTCAGCACTGCCTTTAGAGACCCTGTCCCCTGTGTTCTACTCTCTCCTCCCAGCATGGCCTGCTGCCTGCTGTTCTCCTGCTGATGCCTTGCAGATGCTACTCGAGATGCTACACTTCTGCTTAGTAGCACTCAAGCTTCGAGGTCACTTGGTCCCCCTTGCAATATAAGTGGATCCCAGCCCTGCTATTGGCTGGCCTGAGTCACGTGACCCTCCCTCCTGTATAGTCCCAACCTCCCTCAGTCAGATGCCCCAGCCCCACTCCCCAGCCCACAACAAAAATCATCTGTTTTGCAATTGCACAGTTGAAATCACACAGCACACATTGCCCTCTCAGTAAATGCTGCAATACTAAAAGAAAACAAGCAGCACAGAGAGTACTTTCCTTTCAGCTCCTGCTGCCTGCCTCAGCATTTGTTTTATTTAAACATTTGTTTACCAGGTAGGAACAACTGGACCAACAGCCCTTTTACAGGCTCCACACAGGCTGAATAAGCACATACAAAGTTATGACACACTAACAATACAAAGACCCAAAAAAAAAAAAAAATGCGTACTAGCAATTCATCCATAATCACAGTGATTTTATTCCAACATATCTTGTGAGCGTGCAAGATTGGTATAATCAGTAAATGCTTATTCACTATAGTGACCTTTAGCATTCTTATTCATATACTTCCAGCCATAAACCACTAAGAGAAACAAACAATGTAGAAACAGTAAAGTGGGCTTTATACCTGTGCAATCCACTCCTAAAAGGGGCTTGCCCTTTACTCTCTCAGAGCACTGCTGCCACCTTCCTCTGCACACTCCTTTATTCTGGTCCCAGTCCAGACTGCAGCTGTGGGACCTGGGGCTGGACTGGACACTGTCATTCATTCTGCGGTCTTTTCAGTGGCTTTCTCACCATGGCCAGTGTGCCACCACTTCTCTTTGCTCAACCGCCCTAGACTAAATTAGTACATCCTGTGTCTGTGAAACTGACATCTGTTTGGAGCTCAGCAATGCAAAACAGCTCTGAATCGTAAACTGGCTCAGGACCTTATGCATGCTTTCCCTGGAACTGCCAGCCACTGAAAGCCCAGGGCTTAGCATAATGAATAATGAATGACATGCTAGACACTGATATTTAATCCTGGATTTCTGCAGAAGTGAGAGACATGCAAATAGAGCAGATTTGTCTGAAACACCTCTGAGGACAGCATTTGTGAGTAAGTCTCATTTGCTATTCCAGTCTCATTAGAATGTTTGCCCAAAGCAGACTTGAAACCCTGAGAAAGGGATTAGTGCAGCTAGAGTGCCAAGCATGGACTATAGCCCTGAATTAGAGCAGCGGCTGCCTTGAAAACTGCTCTGCATCTGGGAAGGTGGTGAGCCACTACTTTCTACTGCTGTTAGGATTTTAAAATGATGGGATCAAACTGGCTGAGGTCCCAAGTGACTGCTTGCATGTTGGGGTGGGGAAAGCAAGTTCCTTTGTGAGGTAAAGAAGATCATCATCATCCAGAGCATCACGACCCACACCCTCACCACTGGAAGTGTGTGAGGTCTGCCACATCTGTAACAGGTTACAGGACACAGCTCCCATCACCACCAGGAGCACAGTGGGTCTGCTGAACCTGTATCCAGTCTACAGAAAAGACCATCCAGCCATCATCTGCCTAAGTAGTGGAGCGTCCCCTAGAAACAACACCAGTCTGTCTTTTGAAGGTCATGAATACTGGGTTTTACCACAGAATCTATCATTCCTATTGTTTAGCTAGAAAATACTTTCTGGGCTTTCCTACACAACCACCTTAGAATCAAGCCAACAGCTATGGTTTACAGCCAAGAGCAACTATTTTACTGTCCATCCAACTGCGTAATTTTCCTGTCAGCAGCTGCATCAACAACCAAATTTACACGATACTGCATCAAGTTCCAAGCATCACAGGCCTGCAAGGCTGCATCTGTGTGCACGCATGAACTGTAATTGGGAGCTCTCAGAGGACTGTTTTTTTTTTTTACTTTATTTATCTCCACTTGCCTGGAGAACTCCTTCCGCATCCTCGGGGCTCCCAGCCTCAACCTCCCCATGGCTTCTACTCCTCTTGCATGACCCAGCACCACCTCCGGGTCTGAACCCTTCGAGGTAGGGCTGCCCTATCCACCAGGGCGCTCTATCTATAGGGCAAAGTGCTGGGCACATGAGTAGCCCTCATGGAGAGGAATCAGTCCGGGATTGGGGTGTGGGCTTAGGAGGCTGACGTCCTTCATCTATCCCCAGGAGTGTTTTTTTTCTCTTTATTTATTGTGTAGGTCCTACCTCTTGGAGTGTGGCTTAGCAAAGCAACATTATGCCACAACTCTGCCCCTTGCATCCACTGCATCGCCATGCTGGGCACCTCTGACCACCACCAGAGGCTGCTCCAGGAGCGATCGTTCCCCACAACCCTCCCGAGGAAGAGAGCAGTCCCACGGACACTCAATCTCTTCCCCCGCTGACCCCCAATGGCCTGGGCTCATTCCGAACTTGGGTTGCGGCGTGGCGCAAGTTGTGGCGTCCAGCACCTCAAACCTCAGCACCACCTGGCTGGCCCTCAGAGGTACTGTTACTGGGTTCAAAGTAACACACTACAAGGATTCTGTTTTATATGTATAGAAAACACCTGGATCATACTGGCATACTTCAAGTGGATTTTATTACTGTTGTATGTTCTCATCACTAAAGTAGATATGAGCACATATTCACAATCTCGTGTAGCCCCTCTCCCGATATCTAGGGGTATAATGGAATGTCCATGGTGGGGGTGACCACAGCAGCAACACTAACCCAAATTGCTGCATTTACCTGGTTTGCTAACCTCCTCCAGGATGCCCAAACGTCACATGGTGCTGCAGCTTAAGGAGAGAAATGATTAGTCCCAATGCAATTTAATAAATATGTACAGTACATTGTCCACAATGAGCAAATGTTCATAACACAGTTTAATTTGGAGGAGGGAATCACAAATTCACTCCGTGGAGTGTGGAGTGTAAACAAAGGCAGCAATTAATTCAAGGCACAAAAGTACCTTAAACACAGTGGTGCACTCATGATCGTGAAGATCTTCCACCATAATTTTTCCTCTTGGGCCGAATCAGGCTTCCGCCTACTAGTGGCAGCAACATATTCAAAGGCCGAATCACTTTTTGTCATCTCAGCTTCTCCCTTTCTTCACTTCTGTTAAACTTCAAATGAGAACTGGAACAAGTCCCATATGTGACAGACTGCCAGAGCGAACCCCACTACTTTCTAACCGAAAATGGAACTGGCACTTGATGAGGCTCGGACCTCTGAAGTCTGCATCTGCAATTCACCTTCCATGGCTATCACTCCAAGATTGACTGTACATCGATGCAGCTGGGCACCACAAATTCGGACAACATGATGGGCACACTGGACACACAGCAGGAACAACCACACATGGAGCCACTCACAGAGACTTACACCAGGGATCCTGGTGCTATCTGTCCATTCCGACTGGCTCCTCACTCGGCACTGTCTGGTATCATCTTACAATCACTGGGGAGGGACGGGACAGGCTCTCACCACTGCCCCACCACCTCTTCAATCTCTGCGGCATGGATGAGGATTCTACTGGTAAACTTCTTCCATGTGGCCATTCTTCCTCCATGGAGCGGTCACATACTTGTCCTGATTGCTGCCATTCTGCTAATAGATGTGGGCCAGGGTAGTAAGTGCCCAACCCGTCCCAAGCCACAGTCCTCCCACTAGACTAGGCTCAAAACCACCTCTCCACTTTCATGCCAAACCTCCCAAGTTATATCTCCCACTGTAACAAGCCGCCCACAGGCGGTTCCCGGATGGCATGGGAGTTAACCCTTTGACACTTGTAAGCCCTGATGGAGACCTACACTCATATCGGAAAGATTTAACTAAAGTATATGATAAAGCTTATTGTTTCCCAATTCAACAAAAGCATTATCTCAGAATTACTATCTCCTCAACCCAGCAGACGTATGGCCTATGGCTCTGACTGCTAATCTATGTTACAAAGCAAGCTAACCTAACTAAGCTGTATAGGCATTCATATCATAAAACAACATACATACTATAAAGCAGTATTTTATATTATAAAGCAGCATTCCTATTGTTAAACAATTACCCTAAAGCAATCTATGCCATAATACTTGCACACATGTTATAAAGCTGGTATCCCCAAAGCAGTAGCCTTGGTGACCTATTGTCTTCACTACTATATATTGTATGAGAGGCTTGTCAGTGCCTGAAGCAAGAGCTGATCACTTATTCTTACCCTTAGTGGCCTTGCCAGCACCCTGCAGCCAGTACTGCAAAGATTAGTGACCAGAGGATATCTCATATGAATCTGCTTGCCCTATGCTCTTGATTGTTAAGAGTCCATGGTTTTTATATTCTTGGACTCTCAAAAGGTGATGCTGACCCAGATAAAAGTGACACTGGAAAAATGTAAATAACAACTCATGGCTGCTAAAGGTCAAAAACACCAAGTGATTGGCAAGAGGTAGGAAGTGAGTAGCAGGCCACTGAGGTCTAAAGGACAAGACCACCAGTGGTTGGTAAGAGGTAGGAGGTGAGTAGCAGGCTGCTGAGGGTCAAAGTGTAAGAATACTAAGTGATTGTTAACCAAAATAAAAATAACTACTTGTGGTTAGCTGAATTCCCCTTTAGCTGAGCTGAACTTTCTATGTTTATCAATGCGTGTAATTTTCTTATATATTTTGCTCTTACAAATGCTTGGCCTGGCTGCATATTCATTAAGAGCAAGTCCATCTTACGTAGCCCCTGTAAGTGTCTGGTCTTACAGAATTTCTTTCAGGTTCTTTGGAAGAACTCCTCTTGTATCAGACTGTGGGGTTAACTGATGGCAGCAGTGGGGGAGAGGTGAGAGGTGCTGAGACATGCCTTATGGTGGTGTGAATGCAAACTGCTGCCTTTGTCAGTTTTACCTTTGAGTCCCTTGTCTCTACCTTGTTCTCCAACCTCAAAATAAATGCATTAGTTATTTAATTGCAACTACTGACATATGTTGTCATTATTTCCGTTCTGTTCATTTGCATGCTTAGCGTGATGAGTGGGGAGATACATACACAACTGTGTTATTGTGTTCCCTATCACAGAGGTAGAGGTTGTGTTTATTTTCTGTGGAGAAACACCCTAGCAGTGCTCTGTCATAAGAATGCCCATAGGTGGAGGTGCCACACCACTTTCCAAACCCATTCCATACCATGAACTGAGGCGCCATTTGCCTGAAGGCACAAAAGACTTTCCCTTTGCCATTTCCAGGCTTAGTCAGCATACCTCACAGGCGGTTCATGAAATGCTACAGAGCCAGCACAGGCAACCCTTACAGCTTAAATGAGGGGTTATCCCATCTAATATTTTATTGAATGGAGATCTGTTTTATTTAATTTGTTTTCATTTTAGTGCTTTCTGTAAAGGCATCATTACCTAAGGACATGACCTGTTTACAGGCATGTCTAACAGGAGAGAGTGGAAGTATACAACTGTTACCCTATATTCAGAAACCACATTGGCATAACACTGATGTAGCATACACGTGCTTCATCTATACCGAGAGAGTATTTGAAAATGCTGCTACAGTAGCATTGTTTCCTGTCTGCTGCAGACATGAAAGCATGATTGGTTTACCACAGAAAGGAAACCTACCTTAAAATACGTCCTGAGTTCTAAAGATTTCCTTACTTAAGTTGCAAGTGGTTGATGGTGCAATTTTCATGAAATTCTGTGTAGCTTTGTTTCTGCAAGTACAACACACATTCAAACAAATTAATTCCACTCTCACAGCAACAATACTAAACAGCTGGTAAAGTCAGTGTAACACCCCTACATATGGGGGTTTCTAACAGCCGTCTAGGAGCTGTCTAAGTGTCCCCTGGTGGTCGGCGTCAGCGCTAAAGCCATTTAAATGGCTCTGTGAGTGCTTGCAGAGCCTCCACATACTGTCTCTTTGAGAGCTGTCTCCTTGCAGACATATTCATTGCTTATGGGGGGCTGTGTGTTCTCCTGCTCGAGTCCCACTTGAGCGCTGACTAATTGCTCGGTTTCGTCTGTCGCCGAAGGGCAGAGTGAGCACTTTCCAGAAAGGTAATTGTTTGCCCTGTATCATTTAGATGTGTTCATGGGAATGTAAACTGTTTAACCTGCCTTTCTTGCAGCTGGACTTTGTGTGTTGTGTCCCTCCATTTTGGACCAGGACTGTCTGATGGGTCCAATAGGGCAAAGGGTATCTAAAATGGAGTAACTGGTGACCAACCAGGATCGGGACTCTCAATGGAGCCTGCTGACCAATGGGAATACAGCTGGAGGTTCTGGGAAATGAAGTTCTGGATCATGGCGCTTTGCACCAATGAGGGTGCATTTGGTGGCTGGCTTCAGCAGCCCACCAATAGGATCGGGTGGTGCCCAAACTGAGAGCTTGCCCCATACTGTCCAGGGGCAGAGGCGCTGTGGCTGTGAGCAAGTAAGGAGCTCGGGGCTCCTGTGCAGTTTGAGCGGTTGCGTGGGAAGCGTGTGTAAGGCCAGCGTATGTTGTTTGAAACGCCAGTAATTCCAGATTAAATCTGCTGGGAAGCGGTCAGAGGAGGCTGTGCAGGGCGCGGCTACCTACCAGGCTCACCCTGTAGAAGACTGGAGAATCTGCTTGAATCGCGCTCTGTCTGTCAGGAACAGTGAAGCTGCGTCGGTTTGTCCCAGTGTATGGTGGGCAGGTGATCAAGAAGGACAGCAGCTGCCTGGTAAGGTACCCTCTGCCTTGCATATGTAACCCCCTGCAAATGGGGTTCCCAAAAGACTTCAGGAGCTTGCTTGAATGCTCCAAGCCTGAATGGTGTTTGGCGTTTAAGCCATTTATCAGTGAGTGTTTTAGAACCTCTGGTACTGTCTCTTTAGAGCTGTCTGCTTGCAGACATAATTAGTTGTATGGGGACTGTGTTTCTTTTTGATTGAGTACCACTCAAGCTGCTGCCAATTCACTCCATTTTGCAGTCACTAGGAGTGCAAAGGAACCTATCTGAAAGATGTAACTGTTTGCCAGAAATTATTTAGAGTAATAATGAAATTACAGTTTGTCTAACCTGCTTTCTTTGCAGTCAGAACTGTGTCTGCTAGTTCCCCATTCTAGTTTTGAACTGCTGAACTGGACCAATCAGTGTGGGGTAAGCTAGCTCTAAAATGGTGCCTTGGACGAATCAGAACTTGGACTCATAATCTGAGCCAGCCACAAGAGGATTGTATGGGCAGTGACTCTGGGAGATGTAGTTTAGACTTCAGTGCCTTTTGGACCAACAGCAGCAGTCTATTGTGAGTGACAGCCAATCCAGTCAAGAACTGGAGGAACTCAAAGGAAGTGCCCGGTTTTGTCGGTTGGAGTTTCAGTTGAGCTTTGGCAGTGAAGAAGGAAGGAGCCCTGTGCTTTTCAGTGTGCAGTTTTAGTCAAAAACGTGTGTAAGGCCCAGAGTTCCGGTCTGCAGCTTGTGTAACAGCTTGTTAGGACTGAATCCATCCTGTGAAAAGAATCAAAGGATCTCTGAAGAGTAGAAACCAGGCTCACCCTGTAGAAGACTGGAGAAATGCTGAAAATTGCACTCGGTCTGTCAGGAACTGAATCTGCTGTGTGTTCTCCCGGGTATTGTGCAGTAATTCGATCGGGATACAGATGCAGCCTGCCTGGTATAGTGCTTTCTTTTATATGGATGTGGAAGAGGTTTGTGTACCTCAAGTGAGCCCTGCTGACATTGAAGGACCCTATCTTATTTGGAGGTCGTGAGTACTAATTCAGGGTCA
The DNA here is from genome assembly GCA_016271365.2 of Neoceratodus forsteri. NCBI lineage: Eukaryota > Metazoa > Chordata > Ceratodontiformes > Ceratodontidae > Neoceratodus > Neoceratodus forsteri. The sequence goes on from CM057459.1 coordinate 1,089,581,358, forward strand.
CTCCTGTTGAATTACCACATTAAATCCAAATGGAATTACTGTACTGCTGACTGTTTAATTCTCCTTTCTCTGTGTAGAAAGGGCCCCTACCAGCTGCCACGGTTTGGACTAGCCACTAGGGCTTGGGTACCCAGGGACAGTAACTGATAGGGATAGAGCCTGTGCACAGAGCCATAAGTAGATTATTAGAGTGATAAGCTAATTAACCTGATTTCCCCTGTCCTTGTTATATCCCCTAAATAAATCAGAGCTGCTTGTTTCAGCAAAGTTATACTGCCTAAGGTATTTGTCTATGTTAAAGTACTGTACTGTGATTGTTGCACTGTATCTCATTTCACAGGAGGTCCCAGTGCGGAACCAGACCTGGGGGTAAGTGTATACTGTGAAGGTAATTCTGATATATTGTGTGGGCCACTAGTGGGAAGAAAGGGGTTGCAGTGTCCCAGAGGGCTGTGACCAAGTTAGTTTAACTATTGCAAACCCTGACCTCTGGGTGGAGGCACCGCCATTGGATCCAGGCCCTTCAACCTGTTTGTGGCAAATCAGGCAGGGTAGTAGCCCCTGGGATAGCGCCATCTAGGGTTACATCTTGGGCTCACCGCTGGGATTGTGTGTCCTCTAGTGGCCATATTTATGAACCACTGTTAAGAAAAAATGGGTACCCGACAGAAGTGGCTGTGCAGCTGGTGGAGTGGTGTACTGGGAGAGATCGACCCCAAAATGCTATGCTTATCCTGGACATCCCCTGGGTATCAATACGGACACTGTGCAGGGAGTACTTTCCATGGTGGAAGGTTTACAAAACCCTGTGGTGGTGGGTCGGCATGCTAATCTGCTCACCCACACTTTCCTGGCCCTAGTAGAGTTTAAGGATCCCATAGATAGCTCCCAAAGTGCCACAGACCATTACCCCAGAGGAGCCCTCACTGCTTGGAGAGTGATAACTAAGGACAGTAAAGACCGGGGAATCAGCCCCACCACTATCTGAAACTTTTGAGGAGAATTTGCTGAATGGTTGCTGGGAGAGGGAAAACTGTGGAGGACTTGAAGAAACTATTCTTGCCACCTGGGGTGTTCCTCCCCAACACCCCTCCTGCTCCAGTGCCAGTAATGGTGGCTGAACCAATGCAGACTCTATTTCTGCACCTGCCATTAGTCACGACTCTTACCGAGGTTGAGGATCTTCTCTGGCACCCTCCCACCCCAAGGGGAGGATGACTGGGAGACCTGGATAGACTATGTTGCCCCCAAGTGCTAGAATGGCAATGCTCGGAAGGCTAAAAGCAAAGAGGGTTAGTGAGAGCCTCCGAGGTCCTGCCCTGGCTACCATCCGTGCTAAACGGGCCAGTAACCCTGAAGCGACTGCACAGGCCTATCTTGAGGCCTTGGAGAATGTGTATGGAGCCCAGATTCTGATGAGGACCTATGGTGGAGAGTAAGAAATGCACAACAGTACCAAGGAGTTGTTGTCTGTGTATGTCTCTCGGCTGGAAAAATTGTTGCAAGAATGCCTCAGAAAGGGTAGTTGCCAGCGATTGAACTGGACCGAACCAGACTGGACAGAATCCTTAAGACTGCCCCTTCTCAGAACTGCTGTTGCTTCAGTTACGCCTGGCAAATCGACTGGAATCCCACCTCCTATGATGAGTTAATGAGAGAAATTCGAGGAGTTGAGAAAGGCGACCTCGGAGGTACCTGCACCAACAGCTGTAGCTACGACCCGAGTGACTGAGGGTGACCCATCAAATGAAGTTCAGGGCAGAGGTTGACAGTCAATGAGTGCTCTGACAAGAAAAAGATATGCCACAATGGGGCGAACTGTTGAGAGAGATCCGAATTCAAAAACAGTCCTTTATGAAGGCCACGCCTGCAAGTACGGGCCCTGACCTATATTCGACTACATCTGCTATGGGGTGGGGTACCACCCATGTATCTCCTGCTGATAACAGCTCCAAACTCAATTCCTTGACCATGGAAGTGGAGAAACTGATGAGATGTCTCCAAATGCTTATCACGCCGCAGACAGAGATGGCACTCAGGTTTCCAGTTAGTAATACCCCGCCCTGGCTCCCAGTGTGGCGCCTCGGCCAGCTCAAACTCCAGAAAGTATGTTTTGCTATAATTGTGGGAAAGATGGGCACATGAAAAGGGAATGCCAGTCCCCAAAAGACACTGACAAAGTTGCATATAGGCTACAAGGAGAGCTTGAGAAGAAATCAGTGGTTAAGAGGTGCACGACATGATCCCAGTGAGGGCACCAAAATGCTAATTCACGTCCTTTGTGGCAAGGTCAGTTGCCCAGGCCCCACTACCGCCTCCAGACTGGTCCAGAATAGTGGGTCCCTCCATGGAGACCACTGTAAAGGTGAATGGAGTGTCTACAAGAGCTGTATTAGACAGAGGCTCCCAAGTGACAATTATGTTCCAGGATTGGTATCAGAAGCATTTGTCAGATGTACCCTTACAACCATTGAAGGACTGCATGTATGGGGTTAAGTGAGAAGGCCTACCCCTATTCCGGGTATATCCGAATTTGGCTGTCTTTCCTGTCTCCGTGGCTGGAGTGAACAACAAGTAGAGACCCTAGCCTTAGTGTGTCCCCCCACTGGACTGTATGATGGTGTCCCTTTGTTGATTGGAACAAATGCTCATATGTTCGGAAGGCTGGCACAGTTGTGTTATGAAAACAGGGTCAAAGACTAGTAGAGCTTTAAGAGTTACGGCTTTAATTAAGAAGGCCTATGAGGCACAGAGAGATGCTGAAAAACAGAACCAGAGGAACCGGTCGGAATTGTATGGAAGAAGGATCCTGAGTCTCTGATCCTGGTGCCAAATGCCCAGTGTACCTTACAGGGAGAGGTCCGTGATCAGAAAGGATGTTAAGAATAAAATATTAATGTTGGATGCACCAGGCGATGGAAAATTGCCAGAGGGACTGCTGGTCAAGCCTAGTATTTTGCCCGCTAGAGCCCATGCTTATGCCAGAAGGGTAATGGTCCAAGTTCATAATGTGTCTGAAAGAGACATTCGAGTAAACAGAGGTTGCATCCTGGCTAATGTGCATTGTGCAGACACTGCAGTGCTACCCAGCAGCAAGAGTTCAAGGAAGAATGACAGAGTAACGCCTGACTTGTTTGATTTCGTGACTCCCGCTGCCAGCTGAATGGAAAGTGAGGATCAGTGAGAAGCTTGCCCAGAGAGACCAGGTGTTTCCTTTAAAGGAATGGGATGTAGGATGCGTGCAAGGAGCTGAGCACAATATCCGGCTGCATGACGAAAGACCATTTCGTGAGAGGTCTCGACGCCTGGCACCTGCTGACATAGATGATGTGAGACGGCATCTGCAAGAGATGTTAGCTGCTGGTGTAATACAAGAATCCAGAAGCCCTTATGCTTCCCCCATTGTGGTAGTGAGGAAAAAGAATGGAACAGTAAGGATGTGTGGATTATCGCCCTTAAACCGGCGGACTATCCTGATCAGTACACAATGCCCCGCATTCAGGATGCTTGGACTGCCTAAACGGGAGCAAGTGGTTCTCTGTGCTGGATCTCCGCAGTGGGTACTACCAGATCCCGATGGCCCCAGAGGACCGTGAGAAGGCGGCCTTTATCTGTCCACTTGGCTTCTATGAATTCATGAGGATGCCTCAAGGATTTCAGGTGCCCCAGCCACTTTTCAACGATTGATGGAGCGTGCAGTGGGGGACATGAACTTACTAGAGTGCCTGGTATACCTAGATGATGTTATTGTGTTTGGCAGCTCACTGGAGGAACATGAGAGCAGATTATTTAAGGTATTGGACTGACTGGAGGACTTTGGCCTTAAACTGTCCATTGATAAGTGTCAATTCTTTCAAACATCAGTAAAGTATGGGGACACATAGTATCCACCGAGGAATAGAGACCGACCCAAGTAAAGTTGAGGCCTTGACCACCTGGCCACAGCCCAAAAATCTAAAAAGAACTGCAAAGATTCCTGGGATTCTGTGGTTATTATCGGCTTCATCAAGGACTATTCAAGAGTGATCCGCCTTTACTTAACCTTACTCAAGGGTATCCCCAACCCACAAAAATACCAAAAGTCAGCGCCCTCAAGACTGAAAGAGTGTATTTTCATCCGAGTGAAGTATTTGGGGCCCGCTGGACCTCTGATTGTGAGACTGCTTTTCATGAGATCATATATCAACTTACCCATGCTCCAGTGCTGGCCTATGCCGATCCAAGAAAACCTTAGTCCTGCACACTGATGCTAGCTTGCAAGGGTTGGGGCATGTTGTACCAAGAGCACGAGAATGGCCTGAGACCAGTGGCCTTTGCCAGTAGAAGCCTGACCCCATCCGAAAAGAACTATCCTGTACATAAGTTAGAGTTCCTAGCTTTGAAGTGGGCTATTGTTGACCAATTCCATGAGTACTTGTATGGGGCTAAAATACTAGTAAAACTGACAATAATCCTTTGACCTATGTGCAGACCTCAGCTAAGTTGGATGCCACTGGCCATAGGTGGCTTTCTGCATTATCTACATATGACTATGCTCTCGAATACCGAGCAGGTCTGAACCACATAGATGCTGATGCTCTCTCCCGGAGGCCTGTTCCCCAGAATGATTGGGTCCGATTGGCAGAACCTGACATTCGGCACTCTGCCGGAAGTTTGACAGGGAGGAACAAATGTCCACAGGACGCAGTGGACTGCATGGTGGATTGCTTGGGAGCCTCTGAGAATTGCATACCTGCTGCTTATTGCCACTTTTCTGCAATAGACATTGGTGCACTGCCTCAGCTGGACAGTGACAGTATTCGGCGGGCTCAATCCCGCGATCCCATGATCAAAGCAGCTTTAGAAGCCCTCTATGCAGGAAAAGATGTGTCAAATTACGCCCACTGATTTGAGAACTGCACTGTTATACAAAGAAGGTCCTAAGTTGAAACTGATCAATAAACTGTTATACAGAGAAACAGTAGACAGAGGGACAAGTAGACAAACAACAAGTAGTGCTGCCACTGCCTTTCGAGACTCAGTACTGAGGTCCTTGCACAACCACATGGGGCACCTTGGTATAGACAGAACACTTGACTTGGTGAGATCCAGATTCTATTGGCCTAAGATGGGGCTGATGTGGAGCAACACATTCGAACTTGTAGTCGCTGCTTACAGAGGAAAGCTTTGTCCCAGAGGGCTGCCCCTTGTTAACATCACCACCAGTGCACCCATGGAGCTGGTCTGTATTGATTTTCTGAGTTTGGAGTCAGATCAAAGAAATATCAGTAATGTGCTGGTGGTCACTGACCATTTCATGAGATATGCCCAAGCTTTCCCACCAAAGACCAGAAAGCATCCACTGTGGCCAAAGTACTTGTAGAAAACTTTTTGTTCACTATGGGGCTCCACAAAGAATCCATTCTGATCAAGGGAGAGACTTTGAGAGTCGCCTGATCAAAGAGATGCTTTCTCTGTGGGAGTGCGAAGTCCAGAACCACTCCTTACCACCCCCAGGGGACCCACAGCCTGAACATTTCAACTGCACTTTGCTAGATATGCTAGGCACCCTGCACCCAAAGGACAAGCCTAGATGGAGCCAACAAATTAGCACCCTGGTACATGCTTATAACTGCACCAAAAGTGATGCCACTGGATTCTCCCCTACCGCCTGATGTTTGGAAGAGAAGCTCGACTACCAGTAGATGTGTGTTTTGGGTCTCTCCTGATGGGGTTCAAGCTGACAACTATTTACAGTATGTGCAAAAGTTAAAGGCCCAGCTAACTCATGCGTACCAACTGGCTCAAACCATGGCTGCCAAAAGAAATCTGGCCAACAAAGAAAGGTATGATAAAAGGTGAAAGCTTACAGGAACTCCAGGAGGGAGATCGGGTATTGCTAAGAAATCTGGGACTGCATGGCAAGCACAAGATTGCTGACAGATGGCACCATCTCCTCACATTGTAGTGGGCAAACTAGATGATCTGCCAGTGTACAAAGTAAGGCCTGAGAATAATTCAAAAGATGTAAAACAATGCATAGAAATCATTTACTGCCCATTGGACAAATCTTAATTGAGTCTGAGCCCCTAGAAGATGCCCCTCTGGACCAGTGACTAGAGCTGCTGCTAAGAAAAGATCAAGAAAGTCTGCACTACAGAAGCAAAGTTAAAGTGTTCCCTCCACAAGTCCCAGTTGAGCATGACTGTCAGTCCATATCGGAAGAAAGTGAGAGTGACTTTGAATACTATCCTTCTTACGAACTGAGTCAATTGTTTCGGGCAATCCCCTAGTCAATACTGGAGACAAAGCTGGGCCTTCTGGACTGTCTAAGCCCAGTTTCATCCCTGGAGCCAATGCTCCAGAAAGTGAAGTGCAAAGCATCAGATCAGTTGAAATGGAATCATTGTGCATGGTTGAACTGTTTGAGCTTTCAGGAGGAAAATGATAGATTGGGGCAGACTGGTGATACACCAACAAGAAGAGTATTTTGAGTGCCCTGACAGTCCACTGCTGTCCGAAAGCTCTCCATGCGAGCCAAATGTTGTGGACTCAGAAACTGTAACTCCTGGAGCTGAAAGTGCCCCAAGTTCTAGCCTCTCTACCCCCATGGAGACTCCCTGACAAGTGAGGACAATGCTGAAAATGAGCTCAGAGTGCAGAGACTATAACAGTTCCCCTAGAAAGACTGGTCGAGCTGTAAAGCCTGTGGTGCACCTCAGTTATGATTCACTTGGGAGGCCTGTGGACTGCCTCTCAATGTTGTCCATAAAAGAGTGTATGTGTCCCGAGCTCATTGCCCAAACTGAGCATCAGTGCTAACTCAAGTTACTTATGTTGCCCTCTATATGGTGCCCTTGCCCCATCCAGCCCCAAGGTAACTGATAGGAAGGGCCTCTCTTCAGGTTTCATGTACAAGAGGTAATAACTTGAGTTATGGTACAATGTGTATTACTGTGTAAAGTGACGCACTGCAATGTTTCAGAAATGTGTTCTTGGTAAAATGATATATTGACTGATGATTACATATGCGAGCCTAATGCAAATGTATATGGTTGCAGTTGAAACTTATGGGAATTGCTTGACGCGACGTCAAGCTTCCCAGGCCAGGAAGGGTGTAACCCCCTGCAAATGGGGGTTTCAAAGACTTCCAGGCGCTTGCTTGAATGCTCCAAGCCTGAATGGTGTTTGGCGTTTAAGCCATTTATCAGTGAGTGTTTTTAGAACCTCTGGTACTGTCTCTTTAAGAGCTGTCTGCTTGCAGACATAATTAGTTTGTATGGGGTCTGTGTGTTTCTTTGATTGAGTACCACTCAAGCTGCTGCCAATTCACTCCATTTTTGCAGTCACTAGGAGTGCAAAGGAACCTATCTGAAAGATGTAACTGTTTGCCAGAAATTATTTAGAGTAATAATGAAATTACAGTTTGTCTAACCTGCTTTCTTTGCAGTCAGAACTGTGTCTGCTAGTTCCCATTCTAGTTTTGAACTGCTGAACTGGACCAATCAGTGTGGGGTAAGCTAGCTCTAAAATGGTGCCTTGGACGAATCAGAACTTGGACTCATAATCTGAGCCAGCCACAAGAGGATTGTATGGGCAGTGACTCTGGGAGATGTAGTTTAGACTTCAGTGCCTTTTGGACCAACAGCAGCAGTCTATTGTGTGACAGCCAATCCAGTCAAGAACTGGGAGGAACTCAAAGGAAGTGCCCGTTTTGTCGGTTGGAGTTTCAGTTGAGCTTTGGCAGTGATGAAGGAAGGAGCCCTGTGCTTTTTCAGTGTGCAGTTTTAGTCAAAAACGTGTAAGGCCCAGAGTTCCGGTCTGCAGCTTGTGTAACAGCTTGTTAGGACTGAATCCGTCCTGTGAAAAGAATCAAAGGATCTCTGAAGAGTAGAAACCAGGCTCACCCTGTAGAAGACTGGAGGAATTGATGAAAATTGCACTCGGTCTGTCAGGAACTGAATCTGCTGTGTGTTCTCCGGGTATTGTGCAGTAATTGCGATCGGGATACAGATGCAGCCTGCCTGGTATAGTGCTTTCTTTTATATGGATGTGTGAAGAGGTTTGTGTACCTCAAGTGAGCCCTGCTGACATTGAAGGACCCTATCTTATTTGGAGGTCTGAGTACTAATTCAGGGTCACTCCTGTTGAATTGCCACATTAAATCAAATGGAATTACTGTACTGCTGACTGTTTAATTCTCCTTTTCTCTGTGAAAGGGCCCCTACCAGCTGCCACGTTTGGACTAGCCACCTAGGGCTTGGGTACCCAGGGACAGTAACTGATAGGGATAGGCCTGTGCACAGAGCCATAGGTAGATTATTAGAGTGATAAGCTAATTAACCTGATTTCCCCTGTCCTTGTTATATCCTCTAAATAAATCAGAGCTGCTTGTTTCAGCAAAGTTATACTGCCTGAGGTTTTGTCTATGTTAAAGTACTGTACTGTGATTGTTGCACTGTATCTCATTCGAGGAGGTCCCAGTGCGGAACCAGACCTGGGGTAAGTGTATACTGTGAAGGTAATTCTGATATATTGTGTGGGCCACTAGTGGGAAGAAGGGGGTTGCAGTGTCCCAGAGGGCTGTGACCAAGTTAGTTTAACTATTGCAAACCCTGACCTCTGGGTGGAGGCACCACTTGGATCCAGCCCTCAACCTGTTTGTGGCAAATCAGGCAGGGGTAGTAGCCCCTGGGATAGCGCCATCTAGGGGTTACATATAAATGTGTGGAGAAGTGCTTGAAGTACAGGCTGGGTCCTGTGAGAGGTGCAAGAGCTCGGTCTGCTGAAGTCGTGAGTACTAAATCAGGGTAGCTCCTGGCCAATGGTTCTAGTGAGAGCAGGACAGTTTGGGTTCTGTACTGGTGACACTATCTGGGCCTGCTGGCTCCACTTAATCTTGTAGGAATTAAATGCTCGTTTGTGTTAGGGCCCCAACCAGCTGCATCAGGAACTAGCCTTTAGGGCTTGGTACCCATAGACAGAAACTTATAGGTTAGGCCTGTGCACAGAGCCCTGGTAGATACTCATATATTGTAGTGGTAAGCTAATTAACCTGATTCCCCCAGTCCTTGTTATTTCCCTTAAATAAATCAAATTGCTTGTTTTGCAAAGGTATACTGGCTAGTTTGTGTGTTAATGGTGAATTACTGCACAGTGAATAATGTGTAACTGCAACTTACTTTTCAGGGGTCCCAGGAGCAAGCTGATTGGTTCAAGCCGGGGGTAAGTGTATATGGTAAGGACACTGTAATTGAATTGTGGGGCCACTAGTGGAAGGAAAGGGGTTGCAGAAACCCAGAGGGCTGTGACCAAGTCATACTTGACCGTTTAACCCCGACCTCTGGCTGGAGGCACCCACCGACAGATCTAGGCTCCTTACCCTGTTATAGTTAGAGCAGGCAGGGGTAGTAGCCCTTAGGATAGCACTCTGGGGGTTACATTGTCAGGCAGCAATGATTAGCGCCCCTAGTGGCCGAGTTGACTTAAGTACCTAATTATGGATAAATTGAAGGAAAAACTGGAAGGAATATAATGGCTAAAATCAAGTTGGACCCCATTAAGACAATGGTACATAAACTGATGGGTTGGGGTGAAGCTGAAGAGTTGGACTCTCAGAGAATTGTGTTACTGCTAGATGTACTCTAGGGACAACAAGCGTGACCTTATTTCCATAGTGGAGCGGGTTAAGTGTTTGGGTAAGGTAGAGGGAGGGTATGGCTGACCTACTTGACCAGACTTTGCAGGTGTTACTGTTATGTAGTGTAGCCATTGACCCGAGAGGTACCCCCAGTGATTTACCGGAAGGTGCCCAACAGGGTGGAGGGTCATTCACATCCAGAGTGGGTCAGTCACCCTGGTGGGGTCTCCCAGACTAATAGCTTCAAAGATAAACTGCTTAAGTTGTTAGCTGTGGAGGAGGACTACTCAGGAGTTACTGCAGGCTTTGGACCTTTCCAGTGATCCCACCCCAGGTTTCCCCGGTGCCTCTCCTGGGCCCCCAAGAGTTCTATTCTGGCCCACCACTCCTAGTGGTCCCTTCTATACAGCTAGATTCATACCGTAGGCTAAAACTTTTTCTGGCACAGTGCCAGTGCCTTCAAGGGAGGATGATTTGGAGGCACGGATGGACTATACCACCCCTTAGTCCAGGAGTGGCAATGCTCTGGGGGAGAAATGAAAGATACTGATGGAGAGCCTGTGGGGTCTGGCTTTAGAAGCCATTCGGTTCTTCGGGCTACTGCCCAGAAGCTACCGCAGCAGAGTACCTTTCTGCTTTAGAGGGAGTGTTTGGGAGCACAGAAACTGGGAAGACTTATTATGGAAATTCAAGTCTGCTAAGCAGTGGAGGAATGAAAAGCTTTCTGCCTTTGTTACTAGGGTGGAAAGGGCTTTATAGAAGGCCTATCGAAAGGGGAATCACCACACAGCCTTAAACCAGGTCAGGTTGGAGCATGTTTTAAAATCTGCTAGATTTTCCAGCGTGATATTGTTAAAACTTAAGTTACATGATCGGTGAGCTGCCCGCCTGAATACTGTCAATTGATGAGGGAGATTGAGAAGTAGAGACTGATTAGGAGGGTGGGAACCTATGTGGAGGCTGTAATTTGTGCCAAACCCCTGAGTCTAGTGAACCCGAAGAGACCCAACTTTCAGGGGCCTGATGTGCCCCCAGAGTTACAATGGGGGTGGGGTGCATGCCATTTCCTCTGATCCCCAAGTAGAAAGTGAGTTGAGGGCCGAGATCAGAAATTATGAGAACTGGTGAGAGACTTGAAGCAAACCACTACCCACCCTGTTAGGTTTGGGGAACCAGAGTTATCTAGAAACAAACGCCTAGCCCAGGGAGTCCCTCACCCCCGGATGGCCCCAGCAGATAAAGTACTCCTCCCAATAAAGACCTCAGGTCCCTAAGTTCTGTTACCATTGTGGGGAGGATGGACACTTTCAGACTGAGTGACAGTTGCCAGAGAATTTAAGGAAGGTCAATAGCAGGCTGATCACCTGGCATCGCAGGGCCCACGTCCGACCCCCTAGGAAGGGCTTGTGACCAGGGCAAATGCCCAAGCAACTGTCAATGCTGTGCCCCGAATGGTCTGATGTGGTAGGACCCTTGATGGAGGCCCAGTGCGAGTAAATGGGATACCCACTTGGGCTGTATTGATAGTGGCTCTCAGGTGACCATTATGTTCCAGGACTGGTATCAGACACATCTACCTGAGGTGCCACTGCAACCCTTGGATGGTCTACATGTATGAGGACTGAATGACAAGGCTTATCCGTATTTGGGGTATATCTGGATCTGGTTGTCATTTCCTACTTCTGTGGCTGGGGTGGATGAACAGGTGGAAACTTTGGCTTTAGTCTGCCCACCCACTGGACTGTATGATGGGGTACCCTTGTTGATTGGGACCAATGCGCATGTTTGGTCGACTAGCACAACTGTGTTCTGAAAAGCAGGTGTCCAGGACTAGGCGAGCTCTTAGGGATACCTGCTTTGATCCAGAAGGCCTATGAGATTCAGAGAAAGGCTAGTCAGGAGGAACCTGAAGGCCTGGTGGGTGTTGTCTGGAGGAGGATCCGAGCCGTTGCTATTAGCCCCAAATGCCCAGTATGTTTTGCAAGGGAGGTCTGGCTTAAAAAGGATGTCAAGAATAAATTATTGATGCTGGATGCGCCTGGGGAAGGAAAGTTGCCTGGGGGACTGCTGGTTAAACCCAGTATCTTGCCTGCTAGAGCCCATGCTTATGCCAGGAGGGTGATGGTTCAAGTTCATAATGTGTCTGACAAAGAGATTCGAGTAAATAGAGGCTGCACCTGGCTAGTGTTCATTGTGTGGACACTGCAGTGCTCCCCAATAGCAGGGGTTTGAGGAAGGATGACAGAGTCACACCGACTTGTTTGATTTGGTGACTCTCCATTGCCTGCTGAATGGAAAGCAAGGATCAGTGAAAGCTCACCCAAACAGACCAGGTATTTTCCCTAAAAGAATGGGACATGGGATGTGCAGGGGCCGAACACCACATTTGACTGCATGATGAAAGGCCTTTCGAGAGAGTCTAGGCGCCTGGCCCTGCTGACATAGGCAGATGTGAGGCGGCATCTGCAAGAGATGCTTGCTGCTGGTGTGATACAAGATCCAGGAGCCCTTATGCTTCCCCATTGTAGTAGTGAGGAAAAAGAATGGGGCCGTTCGGAGTGTGTGGACTACGTACCTAAACTGGTGGATCATTCTTGACCAGTATACCATGCCGCATACAGGACACCCTGGACTGTCTAAATGGCAGTAGGTGGTTCTCTGTGTTAGATCTTCGCATGGGTACTATCAGATCCCAATGGCTTCTGAGGATCGAGAGAAGACTGCGTTCATTTGCCCCTAGGTTTCTATGAGTTTATCCGGATGCCTTAGGTTTCAGGTGCCCCAGCTACCTTTCAGCACCTGATGGAACGTGCTGTGGGGACATGAACTTGCTTGAGTGTTTGGTTTATTTAGATGATGTCATAGTGTTTGGCAGCTCATTGGAAGAACATGAAAGTCGATTGTTCAAAGTCCTGGACTGGCTGGTGGATTTTGGTCTTAAGTTATCTATAGACAAATGCCAATTCTTTCAAACCTCTGTGAAATATGGAACACATAGTATCCACTGAGGTCATAGAGAATGACCCCAGCAAAGTAGAGGCTTTAACCACTTGGCCCCAACCCCAAAATTTGAAGGAGCTACAGCGGTTCCTGGGGTTCTGTGGGTACTACCGGCGATTTATTAGAGACTATACTCGGGTGATCTGGCCCTTGCTTAATCTCACTCAAGGTACCCCGACCCATAAAAATATAAGAAGACTGCCCAATCTAGGACAGAAAAGACTTATTTCCTTCCAAATGATGTGTTTGGTACTGCTGGACTGCTGACTCGAGGAAGCTTTCTATGACATTATATATCAACTTACTCACGTCCCAGTGCTGACCTATGCTGACCCGCTAAACCCTATGTTCTTCATACTGATGCCAGTCTGCAAGGATTGGGGCCGTGTGTACCAAGAGCACTCGAGCGGTCTGAGACCTGTAGATTTTGCCAGCTGCAGTTTGACTCCTTCTGAAAAGAATTATCCAGTGCACAAACTAGAGTTCCTAGCTCTAAAGTGGGCCATTGTTGATCAATTCCATGACTATTTGTATGGGGCTAAGATACTGGTGAAAACTGATAATAATCCTTTGGCGTATGTGCAGACATCAGCCAAGCTAGATGCCACTGGTCATAGGTGGCTCTCTGCGTTATCCACCTACAACTATGCTGTTGAATACAGAGCAGGCCTCAACCATATAGATGATGATGCTTTCTCCGGAGGCCTGTGTCCTGAGCCGATTGGATCAGGTTGTCTGAACCTGACATTAGAGCCTTTTGCCAAGAATTCGACAAGGAGGAACAGGTGACTCCTGATATTGTGGACTGCATGGTGGATTGCTTGGGTCCATCTGAGAACTGTGTGCCTGCTGCTTACTGCCACTTTTCTGCATTAGACACTAGTATGCTGCCTCAGTTCAATAATGATAGTCTCCAGCTGGCTCAGTCTCAAGATCCCATGATACAACCTGTTTTAGAGTTGCTGCAAGCAGGGAGAGATGTGTCCCAACTGCGGTCTGCTGACTTGAGAACTGCCCTGTTATACAAAGAAGGCCCAAAGTTGAAGCTGAACAATAAACTGTTATATCAGGAGACCGAGACAAAGAGGCGAATAGACAAACAACAACTGGAGCTGCCCACTGCTTTTAGAGAACTGGTGTTAAGGACCCTGCATGACCACATGGGGCATCTTGGCATAAACCAAACTCTTGACCTGGTGTGGACCCGATTCTACTGGCCAAAATGAGTGCAGACATAGAGCAGCATGTTAAGACCTGTGGCTGCTGTTTGCAAAGAAAAGCCCTACCTCAGAGAGCTGCCCCATGGTCAATATCACTACCAGTGCCCCTATGGAGTTGGTCTGCATTGATTTCCTGAGTTTAGAACCTGATCTGAGAAATATCAGCAACATATTGGTGGTCACTGATCATTTCACTCGATATGCCCAGGCTTTCCCCACCAAGGATCAGAAGGCAACCACAGTAGCTCAAGTCCTTGTTGAAAACTTCTTTGTTCACTATGGGCCCCAGCAAATCCATTCCAATCAAGGGAGAGTTTATGAGAGCCGTCTGATTAGAGAGATACTATCCTTGTGGGGGTGTGAAGTCCAGAACCACCCTTACCACCCCAGGGGACCCCCAGCCTGAACGTTTCAACGCACCTTGCTAGATTTGCTAGGCACCCTCCACTCAAAAGACAAGCCTAGGTGGAGCCAACAAATTAGCACCCTGGTACATGCCTACAACTGCACCAAAAGCGATACTACTGGGTTGTCCCCCTACCGCCTGATGTTTGGAAGAGAAGCTCGATTGCTGGTAGACATGTGTTTTGGGGTCTGTCCTGATAGGATTCGAGCTGATGACTATTTACAGTATGTGCAAAAGTTAAAGGCCAGCTAAGCCATGCGTACCAACTGGCTTAAACCATGGCTGTCAAGAGGACTTTGGCCAACAAAGAGAGTATGATAAAAGGTGAAGGCCCAGGAACTCCAGGAAGGAGATCAGGTACTGCTAAGAAATCTGGGACTGCATGGCAAACACAAGATTGCTGACAGATGGCACCATTTCCCTCACATTGTAGTGGGCAAACTGGATGATCTGCCTGTGTACAAAGTAAGGCCTGAAAACAATTCAAAAGATGTAAAAACTTTACACTGAAATCACCTGCAGCCAATTGGACAGATTTTAATAGAGACTGAACCTCTTAATGCCCCCCCTCTGGGCCTATAACTAGAGCTGCTGCCAAAAAGAGATTCAGAGGGTTGACTCCTCAGAACTTAAATCCTGGGGCCTGCCCTCTCCCCTCTGCTGAAATTGATCCCCGTCTGTTGCTGAAGACAGTGAACATGATGTGGAGTATTACCCTCTCATGAACTGAGTCAACTCTTTCAGGGCAACCCCTAGCTCACTCTGGGGATGAAGTTGGGTTTTATGGACTGTCTGAGCCCCCAGCTTTGTCTTTGGAGCCCATACTCCCAGGGGATGAAGTGAGTGGCAACAAAGCGAAGAAGTAGGGTCTTTGAATCTGGCTGAATTATCTGGGCTGGCTGAACTGTCTGACTTTTCAGAAGAGGAAAGTGATGTGGGAGAATCTGTTAGGATCTGCCTGAGTAAGAAGAATACTTTGAGTGCCTGATAGTATCCCAGTAGTGCCAGGAATGCCCTTGATTGAACTAAGTAGTGTGGGTCCTGATATGAGGTCATGTCCCGAAAGTACTATGGGCACGAGGTCCCTCCTCCTGTGGAGTTCCTCTACTAATCTAAATGAGGCGGAAATGGAGCCAGGGCCTGTGGCAGATTTTACTGAGAACCCTAGGCGCACTGGCGAGAAGTACGTCCTGTTATAAGGTTAAGTTATGAGTCTCTGGGTCAGCCTCTGGACCTGCCATTAAATGTAGCCCATAAAGGGTCTATGTATCTCTGAGTTCATTGCCCAAGCTAGTTTGAGAATGATGCACAACTGTTAGTATTACCTCTGAGTATAGTGCTACTGCCCCAGTTAGCCCTCAGGTAGTGGATAGGAAGGCCCCTTTATCAAAGTGTCATAGCCAGGAAGTAATGATCTGATTTATAAAAGGAAGGGGTTGTGATATGTGTACTGTTGTACAGGTAAAAGGTAAACTGTGTGATGTGTAATCAAAAGTCTAATGTGCTGTTAATTTAAACAGTTTCACCTTAAAGTCATTTAAGGGTAACTACTTGACGCAGACTCCAAGTTCTTTTCAGGTCAGGAAGGGTAACCCCCTACAAATGGGGGCTTCTAATAGCCGTCTAGGAGCTGTCTAAGTGTCCCCTGGTGGTGGTTGCGCTTAAAGCCGTTTAAATGGCTCTGTGAGTGCTTGCAGAGCCTCCACGCACTGTCTGTTTGAGAGCTGTCTGCTTGCAGACATATTCATTGCTTATGAGGGGGCTGTGTGTTCTCCTGCTCAAGTCCCACTTTAGCCGCTGACTAATTGCTCCGGTTTCATCTGTCGCGAAGGGCAGAGTGAGCACTTTCCAGAAAGGTAATTGTTTGCCCGTGATCGTTTAGATGTGTTGGTAGGAATGTAAACTGTTTAGCCTGCCTTTCTTGCAGCTGGACTTTGTGTGCTGTGTCCCTCCATTTTGGACCAGGACTGTCCGATGGATCCAATAGGGGCAAAAGGGTATCTAAAATGAAGTAACTGGCAACCAACCAGGATCGGGACTCTCAATGGAGTCTGCTGACCAATGGGGATACAGCTGGAGGTTCTGGGAAGTGAAGTTCTGGACCATGGTGCCTTTTTGCACCAATGAGGGCACTAGTGGCTGGCTTCAGCAGCCCACCAATGGGATCGGGTGGTGCCCGAATTGAGAGGCTTGCCCCATACTGTCCAAGGGCAGAGATGTTGTAGCTGTGAGCAAGTAAGGAGCTTAGGGGCTCCTGTGCCGTTTAATGATGCGTCACGGAATGTCTTATGATAACAAGACCAGCGTTGGCTTGAAATGCCAGTAATTCTGGATTAAATCTGCTGGGAAGCGGTCAGAGGAGGCTGTGCAGGAGCGCTGCTACCTACCAGGCTCACTCTGTAGAAGACTGGAGAATATGCTTGAATCACGATCAGTCTGTCAGGAACAGTGAAGCTGCGTCGGTTTGGCCCAGTGTATGGTGGGCAGGTGATCGAGAAGGACAGCAGCTGCCTGGTATGGTACCCTCTGCCTTGCATATAAATGTGTGGAGATGTGCTTGAAGTACAGGCTGGGTCCTGTGAGAGGTGCAAGAGTGCTCGGTCTGCTGGAGTCGTGAGTACTAAATCAGGGTAGCTCCTGGCCAATGGTTCTAGTGAGAGGGACAGTTTGGGTTCTGTACTGGTGACAATATCTGGGCCTGCTGGCTCCACTTAATCTTCGTAGAAAGTAAATGTTTGTTTGTGTCAGGGCCCCAACCAGCTGCATCAAAGAACTAGCCTTTAGGGCTTGGGTACCCATAGACAGTAACTTACAGGTTAGGCCTGTGCACAGAGCCCTAGGTAGATACTCATATATTGTAGTGGTAAGCTAATTAACCTGATTCCCCTGTTTCTTGTTATTTCCCTTAAATAAATCAGATTGCTTGTTTTGCAAAGGTATACTGGCTAGTTTGTGTGTTAATGGTGAATTACTGCACAGTGAATATTGTGTAACTGCAACTTACTTTTCATGGGTCCCCAGACCAAGCTGATTGGTTCGAGCCGAGGGGTAAGTGTATATGGTAAGGACACTGTAATTGAATTGTGTGGGCCACTAGTGGGAAGGAGAGTTGCAGCAACCCAGAGGGCTGTGACCAAGTCATACTTAACTGTTTTAACCCCAACCTCTGGGTGGAGGCACCACCAACGGATCTAGGTCCCTTACCCTGTTATAGTTAGAGCAGGCAGGGTAGTAGCCCTTAGGATAGCACCCCTGGGGGTTACATCAGAAAGAGCAGACCAGCAAAAAAATGGCATTATCTTTAAAAGTAGCCTCTTCCTTTTATCATAGCACAATCATAACCAGCTGGCCAAGAGTCACGTCCATTATATCCACTCTCCCTCCCTGGTCTCCAGCAAGTACTTGTACAGGCTTCCCAGCTTCTGCTCATCCATGTTCCCTCCTGGCTCTGATTTAGTCTTGTCATACTCCTCTTGACAGCCTCCATTTTCAGATAAGGGTCCAGAACTGGAAACAATACTGTAGGTATGGGCATATCAGGGATCCATACAGGGGCAATGTGGCCTCAGTGTGCTTGCTGCTGATCACTCTGCCTATACATCCCAGCATCCTGTTTGCTTTCCCCAATGCCTCTTTGCACTGTGCTGCTGGCTTGAGAGAGCTTGTGATTGTTCTATCCAAGTCCTTTTCCTCTGCTAACACTGTAATGATGAACCCCCTAGCTGGTATTTTGCTCTTGGGTTCTTTCCCCAATGTTCATAACCCTGCATGTCTTCACATTGAAGCCCTCACAGGCGGTTCATGAAATGCTACAGAGCCAGCACAGGCAGCCCTTACAGCTTAAATGAGGGGTTATGCCATCTAATATTTTCTTGAATGGAGATCTGTTTTTGTTTAATTTGTTTTCATTTTAGTGCTTTATCATTACTTAAGGACTTGACCTGTTTGCAGGCATGTCTAATAGGAGAGAGAGAGTGGAAGTAAACAACTTTACCCTATATTCAGAAACCACATTGGTATAACACTAATGTAGCATACATGTGATTCATCTATACTGAGAGAGTATTTGAAAAATTCTGATGCAGTAGCATAGATTCCTGTCTGCTGCAGACATGAAAGCATGATTGGTTTACCACAGAAAGGAAACCTACCTTAAAATACGTCCTGAATTCTAAAGATTTCCTTACTTAAGTTGCAAGTGGTTGATGGTGCAATTTTCATGAAATTCTGTGTTGCCTTGTTTCTGCAAGTACAACAAACATTCAAACAAATTAATTCACTCTCACAGCAACAATACTAAACAGCTGGTAAAGTCAGAAAGAGCAGACCAACAAAAAATGGCATTATCTTTTAAAAGTAGCTCCTCCTTTTATTGCTAAATAATTCTTTTCCTTTTCCAGTTATACATTTTACTGTATCTATTAGATAACAAAACCATAGAAAGCCAGGAGAAAAGGCTTTGAAGTCTTTTGGGTCTTTGTCATGTGGAGCTGCTTGTCCTTTAAGGTTCACCCTCTTCCCCCCTATCTCCTTGATCAACCCTTGTAGTCATCACACCCTCTTCAAGCTCCTCACATGTTTTGCATTCACACCTCCTCTGGCAGCTTGTTTCACCCTCCACCACCCTCTCTGTGAAGTAATACTTCCTGCCATCCCTCCTGAACTGACCCCTGCCAGCTTGCGACCATTTCCTCTATGCACTCAGAATCTGCTGGGTTTGAACAGATCATTGGGGTCTACCTTGCTGATGCCCTTCATGTATTTGAAAGTTTCCATTGTCATAAACCTACTCAGCATGTCAGGCCCTCTGTTCCCACAGTGCCAACTTGTGAGTGCAGTATTGTGAACAGGTAACAGAACAGGGCAACCTCCTGTCTGCCTGTGGGTCCGAATCACCTTGGTCTCAAGTTCTGAGGGGATTCAAACTGTGAACCTTATGCTAGCATACTGAAATGTACAGGCAAAGATAATTCTGCTCTTTACGGAATGCCAGATATCTTTGCCTAAGGGCACCTAACCAGGTATCCAAAATGAACCCTTAGAACTCTATGAAAGACCTTAGGTATTTCTTACCTTTTCCAGTTCAGTAACACCATTAAGCTTATGAACAGTTGTCAACTTTAACCAGCTATACTTCACATGCAAAGAAAAGAATTTGAAGGCACACCAGACAGTCTATTTAAAATAAGAGGTTTACTAAAAATGGATCAAAATATGAAAATGTAAACACAGAACACTATATCACAAAGCATACAATCACTTAAAAGAAAACAAGGAAAAGTGCAAATTCCTATCAACATACAGTTAGACTGTTTTATCTAATGTATACCTCTACCAGTGCCTTAGTTAGATCTGAGATCTTGTTTCTACAGAGTCCAAAAGTTAATGTGTCCCTAAAGATCAGACACAGAATAGTTTAAATTGTTTCTATCCCACCTCTTCCATGATATCGCCTAGCTCCTCCTTGTTAAATTAAAAAAAAAATAATACACACATGAAGTCCTATCAGGAGGTATATTAAATAAGTTGACATCAGCAAAACTCTTTTCCCAAATTATAAGTCTGTGATTTCCCAGTTCCTTCTCTGTGATCTTTGAGCAGTTCCTGCTCCCACCCCATATCAAAAGATCCTTTTACAACTCTGCAGTTTTCTCACCTAGGTGCCATATAGCTTTTTAACACCAGTTGAAATTAACTATTCTTCCTCTGAAGGCGTCATAAAATGTATATTTTAGTTTCCCAGCATCAAAAAGCAACAGGTCATAAAATGCAATGTCTGGAAGTTAATCACATTACAGAGCTCTGCTGTTTAACATATATCCTGTCATTTTAACTGAAACCTGGGAGGGATCATCCCACAGGCTGTCTCATGAGACACTCAATAACACATTCTATATACAAATATCATAGCATAATCATAACCAGCTGGCCAAGTGTCACATCCATCATATCCACTCTCTCCCTCCTGGTCTCCAGTAAGTACTTGTACAGGCTTCCCAGCTTCTGCTCATCCATGTTCCCTCCTGGCTCTGATTTAGTCTTGTCACCCTCCTCTGGACAGCCTCCAACAGTATTTATGTCCATTTCCAGATCAGGGTCCAGAACTGGAAACAATACTTTAGGTATGAGCATATCAGGGATCCATATGAGCAATGTGGCCTCAGTGTGCTTGCTGCTGATCAACCTGCTTATACATCCCAGCATCCTGTTTGCTTTCCCCAGTGCCTCTTTGCACTGTGCTGCTGGCTGAGAGAGCTTGTGATTGTTATACCAAGTCCTTTTCTTCTGCTAACACTGTAATAATGACCCTCTAGCTGGTATTTTGCCCTTGGGTTCTTTCTCCCAATGTTCATAACCTTGCTTGTCTTCACATTGAGCCCAGTTGCCAGATCCCAGACCACCTCTCTAACTTTTCCAAGTCTTCCCTCAAATCTGTAATCCCTTCCTCATAATCAGCCCTGCTGCAGAGCTTGGTGTCCACAAAAGGTAGATTTTGCCCTCAATGTCCTCTCCTATATCAATAATGAATATATTGAAGTGCATGAGTTCAGGCACCAAGCCCTATGGATACCCATTTGTGATATCCCTCATTCCAACTAATATCTGCATCCTTCAACCCAGCTGTTTTCACCAATTTTGCTCCCCACCCCAAGGTCTGACAGTTTCTTTATTAATCTCCTGTGTGGGACTGAGTTGAAGGCCTTGCTAAAGTTCAAGTACTGTACAGTGTGCCTACTGCTTGTCTCCTATAATGATCTTCACAACCCAGTCAAAGAAGTCTATCAAATTGGTTTGACAAGCCCTCACTAATACAAACCCATGCTGCCACCTATCCTGGAATCTGTTTGCCTTCAGAAAGTCTATCTGTTTGTCTTTCAAGATGATGTCCATGAGCTTGCCTACTATGGAGGTCAAGATGACTGCTCTATAGTTTCCTGCTCATCTCTGACCCAACTTTTGACTCTCTACTACCATCCACAACCTACTGTGCTATTTCAACACTCTACTGTTGTTCCCCCACTGCTCCCTCCCCCACTGATGCTCTCCTTTTCCATTCCTAGTTTACCCCTATTTTCTCCAACCTTCCTATTCCTTATCCTCTCCTCCTTCTGGTCACCTGCCACATTCCACCTCCTTCCTGTCTCCCTTCTCTCCTTCCTTTTCTGCCTGGTTCTGTCCCCCTTGCAGGGTTCTCTGTCATCCTGAAGGTATAGATCCTGGCTGTCTCTCTCTACCCTCTTCCTTTCCCCACTTTCTAATCCTGGCCCCTTGCAGGGTTCTCTGCATCCTGAAGAGGTATAGATTGGCTCTTTCTCTTTTCCTCCTCTCCCTTCCCCCACTTTCAAATCCATCTGCCACCCTACCTCTACTTCCCTATCCCTCTCCTCTCCTCCTGTTCCTCTGCCCTCTCTTCTCACCTCCCTGCTCCTTTCTCTCCTCTTCCTTTCTACCTGGTCCTGTCCCCTTGCAGGGTTCTTAGAATCCTGAGAGATTAGATCTTGGTTGTCCCTCTCTTCCCTCTTCCACCCCCACCTTCTACTCCTCACCTGTCCACTTCCCCACTTGCCTTATAACTGCCCTCCTTGGGTATACAACAGCACATTGAATCATGTGCTCAGCCTACTACTCTAACACTTCAATCAATCAATCAGTTAATCAAACTTTATTTAACCAGGCAGTTACATCATTGAGCAAGCTCATTTCCTAGATGATCCTGGACACAGAAGATACTTTTAATTACAATAGGCAACATTTCAAACAAATGTAGACATCAGTACAGGCAGTTACAATATACAAAGTCAGTACTTGGATGAATAAGACATGTAAAGCAAATGCAAATATAGGCATTTAAAGTGCAGTGTATACAGGTTGTAGCTTATAGAGTAAAATTGAAGAGAGTTAGGAGGGACATAGAGAAGGGCAGTGGGACAAAGGGTATCAGACACATAGTAGAAAGGGGAAAAAGGGCAGCCCAATAGAATGAGTCCCCTGCGAAGCTAATTGATGAGAGGGAGGTGGTTGCCCTAAAGGGATGGTGGCTGACATGGGAAATAGGTGGCCCAGGATTACAGAGGATAAGGGACTCAATTGAGCAGGATAGATTTTACCTGAAACAATCACATGCCATTTTCAGGCCTCTGTGAACAGCCCCTAAATATAAAATGGCTGGACAGCAGGGAGATTTTAAATACTTTTTACATGTTATTTCAAAGAACTGGTACAAAGGAGCTAATGTCAGTTGAGCAAGACATGTCCTTGTTCGAGGTTGTAAGGAGGACAAAGGAGGTCCCTTAGTCCATAGGCACCTTGAACATTCAAACAGGTCACAGATATAGGGTGGTAGTTTGCTGGACAAAGCCGGAATAGCCACATGAGGGCATTTATTTGCCTCCTCGTGGAAGGACGGCCAGTCTAATGCTTGGTACAATGAGCAGTGATGAATCTGCAGGGCAAGTCAAGAACAAATCTTGTTGCATGATGATAGAGTGTATCCAGCTTTTGGAGCGCATATTGGTGGCAATGGCTGTATAGGAAGTCGGCATAGTCAATCAGGGGAAGAAAGGTTGTTTGAACCAGCCACTTTCTAGCTTCCAGGGTGAGTGAGGCGTCTTATACGGTGAGACAATACTGAGGTGCTGCCGTAGTTTTTGTTAACTCACTTAGATGTACACTGAAGGTGAGTTTGTTATCCAACCAGACTCCCAGATATTTAAATTTATCCACTAGCTCTAGTGGTTCATTAAGGAGGGTAATATTTTGTGGGGTCCGGGTATCCCCATACTATGGGATGAAGAGATAATCATAGCTTTTGTTTTGCATTTAACAAGAGCTTTAGATTCAACAGGTTGTGCTGGAGGATGATAAATCCTACTGTAGCTCCTTGTACACAATGTCAATGAGGGTTGGTCATGTAGAGGACTGTGTCATCTGCGAAGAGATGAACATTTCCAACAACCAGGTCCAGTCGATGCAGTTGATGTAAAGGCGAAGAGGATGGGTCCTAAAATGGAACCTTGCAGAATGCCTTGGGGCAGTAATTTTAGTGGTAAGAATTCCCCTTGGGCTTTAATTTGCTGTTTACGATTTGTGAGGTAGCAGCGGAACCATTTACTGCAGCAGAGGTTAGACCGATGCTACTCAGGAATCAAGAAGTATAGAATGATCAACTATATCAAATGCTTTGCTGTGGTCAAGGAAGAATGCATAGATGTGCTGTTTACTGTCCAGGGCTTTTAACCAGTCAATTGACACTTTGGCTAGAGCAGACACGGTACTGTGCTTAGGTCTGAAACCTGATTGGACTGAATTGAAGATTTTCCCATGATCCAAGTACTCCCTTAATTGAGGTTTACAATTTTCCAAGTAGCTTGGATAAAACAGGAAGCATAGAAATAGACTATAGTTATTCCAGTTAGTGGGGTCTCTGACTTGAACAGGGGATAATGTGTGCGGTTTTCCAACTAGGCATAATTCCCCTTGGGATAATGAGCTGTTAAAGAGATGGGCAATAGGAGCTGCCAGATAATAAAACCTGCTTTTAAGAAGAAGGGTTTAAGCGGTGGCACCAGCACTCTTTTGGTGTCCAACAAGAGGAGCAGGTCCTCCACCTGTTTGTAGGAGACTGACTGGAACTTGAAGAGGGGCTGTCGGTAGGGAGGCTATGGCTGGTCTAGTACCTATGCTGGCAGTGCTTGTGGTGCTCAGTTTACTAACAGGTCATGTGTTGAATGTGAGGCCTGCAGTGGTGAAGTGGTTATTGAGCTGATCGAGAATCTCGGACCTATCTGTGTAGGAGGTGTTATTTGCCTCAATTTTGGCTAGCAGCGGAGTGGCAGAGAAATGTCCCTCAACCTCTCTCAGTATCTGCCAAAATTGGTGGAACAGTTTTGTTTGCCTCCAGTGCTGACTGGAAGAACCATTGTTTTCCAGCCTTACCAGTTTGGTGCAGGCATTTCTGGCTTTCGGAAGAGAGCCTGTCTGTGTCAGACTGGGACTTTCTTGCCCTTTTCAAAAGGTGTCTCTATGTCATAAGGCTGTCTTAAGTAGTGGTCTAAACCAATCAGGTGCGCGTTTCCTGGATTTGAGTTTCCTTAAGGATGCATGTTGGTTGATAACATTTACTAGCAGATCCTGGAAGATACAGAATACTTCAGACACAGAGGTGCTAGGTAGAAATCCTGCCACTTTATGTTCCCAAGATCTGTCAGGAAGGCTGGGAGACTGAAGTATTTTAGGTTGTGCTTAAGCTTGAAAGTAGAGGTGGAGGGAGGTGTGTGGAGCACCTACGCAGGTGACTGTGCAGTGATCACTCAGATCATTGTGGAAGACCCTGCATGAGAGATATTATGTGGCTTGTTGACACGTATAAGGTCAAGTGAACTTCTGTCAGGATTTTTCTTGTTAGGTCATGTAATGTCAGAGATAATCTGAGTGAGCCTGTGCTCATCATGAAGTCCTTAAGCTTGTTTGCACTGGCATCATTCCAATTAAGGTTAAGGTCACCCATGATAATGCATTCCATGTTTGAGTTTTCTAGGAGAGAGTGAATCGTGGCAGTATACACAGGCCGCTGCGGAGGTCTATAGCATGCAGCTACCAATAAGGCTATACCAGGCGAGAGGGTCATTTTGAAGGCAAGACATTCAAATTCTTTGGGCATTGGTGTGCAGACAATATCGGTGGTTAGGAATTTATCTTAATATATATGGCAACATCACCAGCTCTGGTCAACCTGTCACACCTGGTCAAGTTGTATCCCGGTATGTTAAGCGTTTTGTCAGGTAAAGTATTTTTCATCCAGGTTTCGAGAGCATTACTACATCAGGCTTGGCATGTAGGACCCAGGCATGGACCTGGTCACGTTTGTTAGCAAGGCTGCATCGTTCATATGCAGGAAACTCAGACTGTTTAGCTGCGGAGTTCCCCAGGGCAGTTAGCAGTAAGGGGACCAGAGTTTAATTTCACGCTGCCTGCAAGTAATATTAATAATTTCCTGAGACAACCTACCAGGAATCTTAGGAAGGCTTTGTTTGGTTGTTTGCCTTGGACATTATCAAGGGCAGCGAGCGAGGTTTGGTGGGCAGTGGAAGTTGACCACAGCAGATAATACTACACTAACAGAGAGGTAAGGGGTCTGCTTAGAGAATGTTGGGCAGTAGAAGGTGTGAAGGGTTGGGAATGTGTAGGATTACTGCCCTTGGAGGAAGTTAACTGGTTGGCAGACACGCTGGGCTTATTTCCAGTCCTATGGGAGTATTCGGGCAGGATGAGTCTTTCCTGGGGTCCAAAATTGGCTTCACTGTCATAAGGAGGATGTAGCCAATGAGGAGAAGGGTGGTGGCTAAGGAAGCCATCTCTTGGATTTATTACAGTATCTAATGAAACAGTACTATCTAGGGCTGTAAAACCACAGCTAGGGAAACAGAGAGCAGGGCTTTAAGGAGAAAGTGTCTTATAGTGAGGATGCCTTTAAGGGAGGCAGGATCACCTGAGAGCAGACAGAAAGCCTTGAGCTAGAGCACTAGTACTGGGAGCCAATGGGGCAGGATGGAGTAGGGAGAGGAGCTTAAGTGTATTTAAGGGTGACCTGGGTGGGGAAGGGGCTGGGCAAAAAATTGGCAGCAGGAGCAACAGCCGGGAGGCTGGGGCTGTGTATAGGCCATACCTGATGCTTGATTCCAGGGGCTGGTGGCAGCAGGCTCCTTGGCCCTGAGTGGCGTAAGTGGTGTCCTGGCATGCAGAAGGCGAACCACAGGTGCGGTAGGTAGCCCAGTGGGCTACAAGGATGTGTTATCCATCCTCTAACCTTTACCCCACTGGATCACCTGTCCTTGGGTTGTTGCAATGTATGCTATATCTGAACATAGTTCTGTTTGCCCTGTCTGGTTGGTCTGGGTTATTTCTGCTCTGTAATTGTACTACACTGTGCTGTTTTAGTAATTGTACTTGTATTGCTCTGTTATTCCAGGAGTGACCACGGCTCAGTAGGTAGCACACTCGCCTCTGAGGCCGGGAGATCAGAGGGCTGTGGGTTCAGTTCCCACATCTGGCACTTGGGTTAATATCCCAGTACTGACACTGTAGTGCAGCATGAGAGGGTGCTGCACTTCTGAGGTGCCATCTTCGGATGAGATGTTAAACGAGTTCCCATCTGCCTGAATTGGTGGTAGTTCAGGTGGATGTTAAAGTTCCCATGGCACTTATTGAAAAGAGTAGGAATTTCCCTGTGTCCTGGCCAAATTCCCTCATTCACTAAAAATACCACCAATAGCTTAATCTGGTTCAAGGTCAGTTGGCATTCATCTATCCCGTCCTGGGGTCCTGCCTGAAAATAGGCAGGATTTGTCTAGTGCACTTACCGGTCAACAAAAACTAAATAAAAATAAATAAATAAATAAATTCCTATGTGTTTATTTGTTCTCCCAATTCTTATACTCCTACTCGGATGCTTCTGAAATGAGCCATTTATAGCTCATATTGTCTTTCCTGGTGAAACATTTCCCAAATAAAATAAATAAATAAATTAACTTTTATGGATGGTGAGCGACATCTGCCATTTACCAATCCCTAGCACCTTGCCTGTTGCCAGGAGCCATTGATACTGTGATACGTTCTGCACATGTTTGGTGCCCCTGCCTCCTCCCCCACCTGGCCCCCTGCAGTAAAGGCTCTGCTTTTCCTTAGTAAACAATGAACAGAAATATCGATTCCACCCAGTTTTCTATTCTTAGTTTGACAGTACTCTCTTTTGTCTGTCACTTTTGTGACACAACATAAGAAGGCTTTGTCCCTTTTTATGTCTTCTGCTGTCCTCAGCTTGGTGCTAGCCTTAGAGTTCCTAAACATTTTCTGGCTGCTTTCTGCCTCTCAAGGTATTCTACCCTGTTTTCTTCCTTACCTCTCCTCAAACTTCAAAGACTGCTCTCTTCTGCCTCACTGCTGATTTACCCTCCATGAAAACTACAATAGCTTCTTTCTTTTTCCTTGCTGACCTGTCATACACATGAGCTGGTAACATTCTGAAGGCTGTTCTTGATTATGCTTCATTTCCTTTTCACCTCTCCATCTCTTTGACTCATTCTACATGTTCAGGAGTTTTCTTTCTTTCCCTCCTGAAGTCAGTTATCAAAGATTTTGTATTCAGCTGTTCAAACAACAGAATCCATCAATGAGATGCCTTCAGAATGGCATCAGTCTGCAGGAGTCTCCTGTCCCAGAGATAGAACTTTATGCTAATTCTGAAATTCAGGATACAAGTTCAAACTCTGCACTGTGGTCATGCTCCCCAGGCTGTTCTAATGCTTGATTTGTTACTCTGCTTGAAGAGCAGTCTCCCCAAAGTCATCGCCAGAACTTATGGTTTTCATTTAGTTCAGTTTATTTTTGTTTGTTATTTTACTTTAAGTTAGTTTTACCATTACTCTGCATTAGTTATGGGGTTTATTTTAATAATTTTATATATTTTGTGGTTTCTCTAGTTCCTGGTTGGTTCCCAGCAACCAGGTAAGGCTACATGACAACAGTGTTCTTGCCTAAGGAAACAACCGCATTTTGTGTCCAAATCTAAAATTGCTTTTGTTTAAATCATTTAAAAATAGTTTTACATTTTTTTAAGCAAAAATACTTTTGGTTTACCACTTTTGTGACTAGGAACTGAATGCCTAATTTATAGGTCGTATCAATATTTGGACCCAGAAAGAACAGGACCCACAGGTGTTGAAAACTGTATAAAGTATTTTCAGCTCTTGGCAAGGCAGACTGCCACAAACTTTGTCTAAATTATCTAGGTCCAGATCATGGTTTTATTAATTGTGAACTCTACAAAAGCTTTTGCCTAAAACCCAAAGGAAGGGGCTTCAAAATGAGAAGAGTTGATGGCTTCTCAGTCTTCACAGTCTGGGCATGCTTTTCAAGTGCCTCAACCACCCTGTAAGGAACCAGTCTCTGCATGGAACCTTACCATCTTTCTTGCCCAGCTGATGGAGGCTTGTTTGAGTCTATGGCTACAGCTGACTTAAAGTCACATGGAAAACTGTTTTCTGACAGCCATGACATCCAGGGAGGAAGTAAGCAAGCTGCAAGCTCTTTGTACAGATCCAAACTACACAATATTCCACAAGGACAAGGTAGTCCTTAGGACCAATAGGAAGTTCCTATGTAAGGTGGTATCAGAATTCCACCTGAACCACTCAGTTACGCTTTCTGTCCTTTATGCTTAGCATTCCAGTACAAGTGAGCAAAATTGCACTGTCTGTATGTAAAAAAGAGTACTAGGTTGCTGCATGGCCTTGTCAAGAAACATCAGATCTGAGTACATATTTTTGGTACCTGTGAAGAGGTTAGTAAAGGTAAGCCAAGCTAGGAAAACTATACCTCAGTTTCCTGTATACAGTTTTGTTATGAAAAGGCTAACAAGTTAGCCCCAGTGGTATATAAGCACATGCCACAAGTGGCAATTCTGCCTCTGTGGTACCTTCAAGAGACAACCCCTTCAAAACATTTGTAAAGCAGCTACCTGGGAAACAGTATACACCTTCACAAAGCACTACTGTCTGGATATATAGTTCAGGAGGGATGCCAGTTTTGGAACTACTACCTTTTATAAAGCATATGTTTTACTGTGTTCATAGGAATGCATGTCAGCAGCTGCAGTGTGTGAAGACCTCTTATACAGCAAGAGGCCTTCACGCTGCGAGTCTGAAATCTGCATTCCACATTCTGTTTCCCCAAAAGTGTTTCAGCTGTTAGTGTGTCTGATGGCTGAAAAAGAACTTTGAATGCAACAGCTATAGAGTTGATAGCAAATAATAATCAATTAAAGAACTGAATGAAAGTGAAGGTGCTCAGCACACGCATGCTGGATCACTCTAAACCAGCAGTTTGAAACACAGCACAACCCTCCCTATGTTATCATGATACAAATATGTATAAAGCATTTTTTTTTGCTTCGATTTATGTCAGTTTGCAACAATCATGGCCTCACCAAGGGATTAAAAAGAGATGTTAATAAAGCCAAACAGGAAACAGAAACAGAAAGTTCTGGCAGAAAAGGAACAGTAGGCCCATCTAGTCTGCCTTATTTTCCCTGCCTAACACTACAGCCTGGACCCTACTAGATCAAAAGGTGTCCCTCCTCCTCCCTTACTTCTATTTATAATACTCATATGCCTATAGCATACATGCTTAAAGTTCCCACTGTCTTCGGTCCTACCACCACTTCTGACAGGCTGTTACAGGCATCTACTGCCCTTTCTGTGAATAAGTATTGCTTCACATATCTCTTAAACTCCCACTCAAGTTTCATAGTGTGCCCCAGTGCACTAGTGTTCCTCCTATGAAGGGATCCCACTATACTTTTCCACCCCTGTGAGGTACTTACAGGTCTCAGTCATATCCCTCCTCTCTTCTAGGAAGTACATGCCCAGCTTTCACAGTCTCTTCTTATATGGCTTCTTGTGCAAACACTGCACCATTTAGTAGCACTCCTGGACTGCCTCCACCCTGTTGATGTCTTGTGCAGATGTGGCCTCCAGAACTGGATGCAGTACTCAGATGGGGTCTCACCAGTAAGTAATACAGAAGCAACACCACCTCCCTTCCCTTGCTAGAGATTCCCCTCCTATGCATCTCAGCATCTGGCTGCCTTGCCTACTGCCCTATCACATCACCCTGCTACCTTGAGATCATCAGATATGATCACTGCAGGATCCTTTCACTTCAGTAACTATAACTACCTCTCCCCTCTTATACACAGTCCCCAGGTTATCCCACCACAGGTGTATGTCTTTGCACTTTTGGCATTAAAACCCAGCTGCCATTCTCTAGACAGCTCCTCTAGTTTCTCCAAATCCCTTCCTGGGTGTCCACCCTGATGCAGATTTTCTGTAATCTGCAAGGAGACACTTTCCCCTCAGTTTCTCAGCAATGTCACTTCTAAAGATATTGAGGATAGGTCCTTTCCCATCCTCCAGTGGCTGCCATTTACATATCTATTAAAACAAATCTGGGAGTATGTCAGGGTTGTCTCCTGGCTCCCACTTCATTTAATTTTTATATTAATAACATATCTGAAGAAATACAACAGTCTCCAATACATTCACCAACAATATTTAATATACAAATTCTTGTTTAGCTTATGCAGATGACATTGTTTTGATTTCCACCTCATTTCTGGGATCAAAAGAAAAGTAGATTATTTTTCAACATTATGTAGAAAAAGCAAATTAATTCTTAATATAAACAAAACAAAAATAGATGTTTTGGAAAAGGAAAAGTAAGACCCAAACTTTATTCATTAATAAACAAAAGATGGATACTGAGAAATACTATGATGATCTTAGAATGAGATTTTCTTAAAGTTTTATTTGGAAAACTCATATTCAGTTGATGGAATCAAATTCAAATGACCTTTAATGCCTTCAGAAGATTTAATGCTTGGCACAAAAGGCTCAATAAGTGGTATACTAAGAGTCATAAATGTAAAGATCAAAACTAGCATATTATATGCAGCTGAAGTATGGTCTACTAATATAAAAATCTCGATGTTTTACTTAATAAAATTTACTGCTATATATTAGTAATGCCTCAGTCTGTACCAATGGAGTTCTAATTCTTGAATTAGGCCAATTCTTGAGTCATACACATAAGAAATAAAAATACATTTTTTTGCTAAAACTTTCCTCCTACCTGAAGGCGTTTTCCGATAGTGTCTGGAAAAAGAAATGAAATATTCTAGATGTGGTTTTGTGTTTCCCATGATTAAAAATATTAAGAAGAGTCTCTTTCCACTGGGACTTGGTCTTGTGTTATATACAATTTATTATAGGGCTATTTTGAGACCACCTCCAGATTAAAACCCGGATCAGGATTATAGCTATGAAGGAAGCTTTTACAGATCTCCACCTCAAAGATTTTCCCTGGTATAAACAATTTAAAACTGAACACTGCCTGGAACCTTATCTGACTACTTTATCAGATCTGACTACAAGGAGAATCATAACTGGGTTCAAGATGGAATTGTATAACTCTAACTATATTTTCTTTAATCAAAAATGACTAGGGCACTAGACCCTCATTGTAAATGTGGTATGAAACTGAAAGATGATCTCAAACATATCAAATTATTTTTTTGATTGTATGCTAACAAGAGAAAGATTTGATTGGGCCCATTACTTGCAGAACTCAGTCTCCCTCTGGATCAAGTAATGATATCCTTATACAATACCAAGGATAAATTCATACTGGATAGGTTACTGGGATATTTACAAACTATAAACCTGATTTAATTCAGATAGAACATTTGAAATATTGCTACAGTTCCATTTTAATGAACTGTGTTAGGTGGATGGATGTCCCTATTGTAAACTTTTCTGGTTATTTATAAGAAGACACTATTCTATACTGTAGTATCATACAGCGTATGGAGGAAACAAATTATTACATATCATTTTTAAATTTTGTCTGTTAAATTTCTGTTTTAAACTGTTGTGAAAAGACTTGTAAGGCCTGTGGCTAATCAATAAAATGAATGATGACTGCCGTTTACCACCACCCTTTGCCTCCTATCTCTCAACTAGTTTGATACCCAGCTTACCACTTTCTCTCCAGTTCCCAGGCTGCTTAGTTTCTTTATCATCCTCCTGTATCGTATGTTGTCGAGGACCTTACTGAAATCCAGATGGCCCCATCCACTGCCCTCCCACCCCAATCCACTTCCCTAGTTTCATGAGTCAAAGAACTCTATGAATTTGTTTGACATGACCAACCCTGTGAAGCCATGCTGCGGTGATCCTATAGTCCATATGTCTCCAGGTACTCCATCAGTTTTCCTTCAGTAGGTACTCCATTAACTTCCCAGTACTGATGTGAGACTGCTGGTCTGTAATTGCAGGATTTCTTCCTGATGCCACTGTTGTACAGAAGGCCACATCACCCTCCTCCATTCCTCTGGAACTATCACATCTCCAATAAGGTGCTAAATAGCATTGCCAGAGGCATGGCTAGTGCAATGCTCAACTCCTTAAGTATCCTAGGGTGGATCCTTTCCTGCCCCATTGCCTTGTTTTTCCTTTAGGACTTCCAACCCACAGAGGACTCTGTGTTCTGTAAATGGGCTTGTGTCACCCCTTTCCCTGGTGCCTTAATGAATGTCGGTCCATCCTCTCACTTTGAATACCTAGCAGAAGTATTCATTTAAGATTTTAACTTTTCTTGCTCTTCCTCTACACAGTCCCTCTCCTGGTCTCCTAATTTTCAACATACTCCACCTTTTCTTCCTCTCTTGCTCATGTACCTGAAGAACATCTTATATCCATCCTTGACTTCCTGGGTGATTTTCCTCAGTTTGAGCCTTTGCTGTCCTTATTCTCCTTCCTGCCTGCCTTTGTTTCACTAGATATAATTCCATGTCTGCTTCTATTTGGATCTTCTTGTACTTTGTAAAGCTGTTTTCTCCATTACTGGCTTAGCTGCCTCCTTTGAGAACCACAGTGGCCTCTTTCTCCCTTACCCTTGCTTATTACCTTTAAACAGCTTGCTGTTACCTCAGATACTTCTTTATTCTATTACATTATGACTACATGCTCATGCCCCCCACCACTTCAAGTATTTCCTAAGGCAGTCTCTTATTTCTCTAAAGCCTGCCTTCCTATGTGATGTAAATAGCAAATGCTGTAGGATCTGTGGTCCTCCTCTAAATGCTTACTCAGTTTCTGCAGTAGCATTGTTATACAAGGAGCAGGCTATGAGAGTAAGGAGGGCAACAACATGACACGTTAGCAGTTCAAATTTTAAATGACAGCATCTGTTTGTAAATGATTGACTTCCATGTGTGGTGCAACTATTTGTCCATATTCGATGATTTCAGTTTGCTCTTTGTTAGTCGTAACAACATTAACTTCGGCATACTGACTGGCGCCTTTCAGTCCTTGGACCAGTAGTCTGCCACATATTGTCAGCGATGATTTGTCTGGCGGCAATACATCTGCTCACACTTTATTCTATTCCATTATGACTCCATGCTCATGCCCTCCCACCCTTCAAAGTATTTCCTAAGGCAGTCTCTTATTTCTCTAAAATATGCTTTCCTGAACTCCAGGACCATCATCATAGTGTGCTTTTCCCCTGCCCCATCAATATGCTAAACCACACTGTATGATGATCTTACCAGAGGCTACCACTGTGACATCTGCTATGTTGTCCCTGTTTGTAAGTACCAGATACAGCACTGCCCTGTCTTTAGTGGGATCTGTTACCATCTGCCTGAAATGCCTTGCAGGAGCATAGGATGACCATGCTCCTAATCATAGATGTGGCCAGGATGTTCCAGTCCACATCAGGCAGATTAAAGCCACTTGATTACTACTTCCCTTTGCTTGTCATTTTGCCTATAGCATCTCCCCAAAATCTGTTCAGTTCTTCCCTTGTGTTGGTGGCCTGTACATTGCCCCACACATATAAAGGCTCAGGCCCCATTTCTAAGCCTAGCCAAAGAACGCCCAGCCCTTCCCCTTTCCCACTGTGTCCTTGTATTTTTGTTGCCTTTATACCTTCCCTTATGTA
This sequence comes from Neoceratodus forsteri, assembly GCA_016271365.2. NCBI lineage: Eukaryota > Metazoa > Chordata > Ceratodontiformes > Ceratodontidae > Neoceratodus > Neoceratodus forsteri. The sequence goes on from CM057459.1 coordinate 1,089,615,163, forward strand.
TAAAACAATCCCCTTTCCTCCTTGCTCTATCATTATGAAACATGTTATAATTAGGCATGGACAGGTACTGAAATACCCAACCTAAAATTGTACCCATAGGTACCTGTTGACTACCAAAATTACCCTAAAATACCCTAATGAAAATGGATAGTTTGTTCTGATTGGGTGGGTACTACCTGATTCTACTACCCTAGTACCCTACCATGACCATGGCAAAAAATTGAAAGACTATTTTTGACTGTAGGCTGTATACTATTACTCTGTTTGTTAGGTGCCACATGTCCTGTCATTTATGAGGCATGTATGAGGAGTTGCAGCTGCTCTGATTGAGCCTGCTGCTGTTTCCAAAAATTATCCCTGTGGCAGGCATTGCTGAGGCAGATACTATACAAGAGGCTCAGATGCTCTGGGTGAACCTACTGCTGTTTCTAAAAGTGATACCCATGGTGGGCATTGCTGAGGCAAGTACAAGAGGCACAGCTGCTCTTATCGAGACCTGCTGCTGTTTTCAAAATTATACCTATGGTGGGCATTGCTGAGGCAGGTACAACAGGTGCAGCTGCTGTGAGTGAGCCTTCTGCTGTTTCTAAATAGTATACCCATAGTGGGCATTGGTGAGGCAGATGTGAGAGGTGCAACTGCTCTGAATGAGCCTGCTGCTGTTTACAAAAATATACCTATGGCTGGCATTGATGAGGTAGGTACAAAGAGGTACAGCTGCTCTGATTGAGCCTGCTGCTGTTTCAAAACAATACCCATGGTGGGCATTGCTGAGGCAGGTACAACAGGTGCAACTGCTGTGAGTGAGCTTGCTTCTGTTTCCAGAAGTATACCTGGGGTGGGCATTGAGCAGGCAGATGCAAGAGGTGCAGGTTCTCTGAATGAGCCTGCTGCTGTTTCCTAAAATTATACCCATGGTGGGCATTGCTGAGGTAGATATGAGAGGTGTAGCAGCTCTGTTCGAACCTGCTGTTGCTTCCAAAATTATACCCACAGTGGGCATTGCTGAGGCAAGTTCAAGAGGAGCAGCTGCTCTGATTGAGCCTGTTGCTAGTTCAAAATTATACCCATGGTGGGCGATGTTGAGGCAGGTACAACAGGTGCAACTGCTGTGAGTGAGCCTGCTGTTGTTTCCAAAATTATACTCATTGTGGGTATTGATGAGGTAGGTACAAGAGGCACAGCTGTCTGAGTGAATGCAGATTTAAATAATGATGCAAACATTATCAGAAAAGTGACAAATATGCTTTGTCCATGAACTGTCTGTGACCATGGTAGGATTTATGTCAGATGTCCTTTCCCTTGTTGATGACACTGGTGATTGTGAAGAATTTATCTATGTGCTATTTTCTGCACCAGAGGTGTACTTTTCTGGTTCGGCAGAGTTTGACTGCTGTACATCACTTAATGGAGTTGGTCGGGCAATGTCACATTTGATTTGGAGAAGATCTCTCCAATATTCACTGTCTTCCCCTTCAGAAGGGTGACTTCATTGTTCCCTTAAAGCGGGGATCTTGTAACATAGTCAAGCATGGGTGTCATTCTTAAACATGGCATTTATTCTCTGATCTGTCGACAGTCTGAGACTCAAGTCATCTGCTAGTATAACAGAGTGGTGTCTTCTTTTGACTGAAAGTCTCTCTTCATGTCATCAAGAAAAATGTGAAGAAATCTTATTTGAGGAATAATTTGACTCAGACTTGCATAGTCCACACTAACATCATGTGTGGCAGCCTCAAATGGCTCCAGTAAGGTGACCAAAGATTTAAGTAGACTCCAACTGCTGAAATTGGGCATGATGTCTACTTCACCTATTTGATTCTGCATGGTGTGGTCATGTACAGCTTTTTCTGTTCAAGGAGCCTTTCCAACAACGTAAAATGTTGAATTCAAGCAGGTTGGAACTTCCTGCTTTAATTTATGCAGTAGGTAAGTTGTTTGACCTCTGCAGCCCCTCAGGATTTTTGTGCTTTCACAGAGTGGCTGAAATGCCCACATATTTTCCTAACAAGACCTAACAGGTTTCAACATTTCTGTTTCCATTTAAGAAATTATGGATGAGAAGATTTAAACAATGTGAAAAACAAGTATGTTGCTAGTTGCCGTCTCTAACAGCTTTGACTAGGTTGGCACCATCATCTGACACTATGAACCCTGGAGATAAGGAATACAGAGTAAGCCACTTGAGAATTGATTTTCCAGATCCTGCAAAATATTCACACTTCACAGTAGTGTGGTTTTCCTCAAAAGTGGTAACACATAATATAGCCTGCTTCTTACTGCTTATGGTAGAATGGGGATTATTATTTTCTGATTGAAAACTTGCACAATGAGCTGTAACAGTCTTATAGTCAATTGTTTGGTTGCTGGTCCATCTGTCTGTAGTTATGTCAACCTGCATCACCTCAGAGTTTAACTGTTTAATGACTTCAGTACACACCATGTCATACAACTATAGAACAGCCTTTTTGAGAAATATGTTCGACAGAGCGGTGTACCATGGTGCAATGCAGTTCATGAACTTGAGAAACCTTTTGGGCAACAAAGAAAAAAGGGTTGACAATCGGCCAACAGCTCTGCAATTTCTCTATTTAACAGGTAGCATGTTGCATGCTGATGGGTAAATTTGGTCTCCTCACAAAACACTTTTCTTTAATGTTAGTTGACAAGATCTTTTAAATTTTCAGGAAAATATATTTTCACACCTTTTCACATGGAGTACTACTTTGGGATTTTCCAGTACTTGTTGGTGTCAGAAAACAATCTATGTTTGTCTGGGAAGACTGCAAGGACACATCAAGTGATTCAGTGTTACTTCACACCTCCAGTTCATTATCGCTATGGTCACTGCCACCACCACTTCTACTACTGCCCATACCAACCACACTGGTCCTTGCCCTGCCCACTCAATTGGATGTTTTGCCTTTGCATGTTGCATCATTACTCATGCTCCAAAGTTTTCCAGTTTGTCACCATGACTGATGCTGTTTTGCACAGACTGCATACAGCTCAAGAGCTATCTGCAGAGTCAATGTAAAATAAATTCCACAGTAAAGATATACCTTTTTGCTTTGTGCCATGGTACCTGGCACTATTCCTATACACTCAAGGGACCAGAAGAAAACCTACACTGCCATTTCCTTGTTGAGTTGAACTGTTCTCATTCATACTCATTTTCTTATTCTTGTGTTTAGCGTATTTTTTCTGCAGTTGCTGCTTATGCCTTACAGCGTCATCCTCCTGCTCCCTCATTGAAACTATCAACCTCATTGCCACAAGTTTCAGAAGAACTGGAAGTGCAGTCATCATTATGTGGGACATAGCCTGGGCTATCAAGTCCCCACTGTCATCACCATCTCTATCAGCGTTCACTGCCTCAGTATTTGAGCTTATATTTAAGGCAGATGACTCATTACATGCTGCTTCAGCAGTTGGAAGTATCCTGGCATGTGTGGCAAAATGTTAAGTACCTCAATGAGTAACTCCAGTCAGTTCTTTCTGAAACTCTACTATCATTTCGTTGCTAAAAGCTTTTTTGGTTCAGGACATTTAGTGCCAGTCCTGGTTATGTTATTATTATTGTTGCTATGTTCTTCATTAGGGCTATGATTCATATTGTCCATATCACTGACAGCTGCACATACAGCAGCACTGTGCTTCCTTTTAGTAGACTTAGACTGGGAAGTACGAGGCATAGTAGACACAGCTGTGAAAGAATGTTATTTTGCTAACTGTTGGACTGACTGTGTAGTTGACTTTTGATACACAGAAACAGAAGAAGTTGACAGCAGAAGGAGACTGCTAGGTCCATCTAGTCTGCCCATTTGTTTTAGACCGATTTTGGCACTCTAGTTGCCCTTTGTAGTCAGGGCTCCTTGTGTCTATCCCATGCATTCTTGAGTCCCCCACAGATTTGACCCCACAATCTTTGCAGCAGGCTTTTCAGGCATCCACCACTCTTTCTGTGAAGAAAAATTCCTGGTGTTGGTAGAGAACCTCCTCCCTGCAGCCTGAGGTCATGTCCCTGGTTCTGGAGCTCTTCTTAAAGTGAAAACATTCCTGTGCCTGTACCTTGTTAATGTCTCTTATGTACTTGAATGTTTCAGTCATGTTCCCCTCTCTCTCTTCTCTGCTCTAGGGAGTACATATTCAGTTCCCTAAGTCTTTCCTGTTGAAAACTGTATAAAGTTTCTCTGTACTGTTTCCACCCAATCAATGATCTTCCTGAGGTGGAGGCCTCCAGAACTGGACTCAGTATTCCAGGTGAGGCCTGACCAATGATTTATACAGTGGTACTACCACCTTTCTCCTCCTGCTCATGATTCCCTCCCACTGCAGCCCAGCATTCTGTTGGCCTTCAATGTTGCCTTCTCACACTGCTTACTAACTTTCAAGTCATCTGAGATTATGATTCCCAGATCTTGTTCCTGGTCTAGGCCGCCAGTCTTTCGCCTTCTAGGTAATACTCCTTTCTTGGATTTTTCTTATCTATGTGCATGACCTTGCACTTTTAGCATTAAATCTCAGCTGCCACACTCAGACCATTCTTCTAGTTTCTTGAGGTCAGCTTACATCTTGCTCACACCTTCTGAGGTGGCTGTTACATATCTTGGTGTCTGCAAACAGACACACCTTCTCTTCAGTCCAGCAATGATGTCTGCTATAAAAACATTGAAGAGCAGAGGCCCCAGCACTGAGCCCTGGGGTACCCTGCTGGTCACCCTGCCTTCCATCAATTGCATTCCATTTACCCATACCCTCTGAGTTCTGCCTTGTAACCAGTTTTGTACCCATCTGACTACTTCTGGACCAACCCCAGTGTGGTCAAGCTTCTTTACCAGCTTTCTGCATGGAACCGAGGTTGAAGGCTTTACTAAAGTCTAGGTAGACCACATCTATTGCCCTACCGTCTTCCACTATTTTTGTAGCACAGTCAAAAACTCAAGCAGATTTGTCTAGCATGAGCTACATGCTGTGAAACCAGGCTGTTTAGGGTATTGTTGGTCGCTAGTTTCAGGAATGCTATGATCCTCTGTTTGAGTAGTGTTTTCATTAGTTTTCCTACTATAGAAGTGAGGCTCACAGATATGTAATTACTAGCCTCTTTGCAACTGCCTGATTTGTGAAGTGGAACCACTATTGTCTTTTCGGTCTTCATGTACCACACACACGCTCTTCAAGTTTCATGAATAGAAGTGCCAGAGGGTATGCTAATTCTGCCCCAGTTCCTTAAGGATTCTGGAGTATACCTTGTCTGGTCCCATGGCTTTGTCTGCTTTCAGTTTATTTAGCACCTCCGTACTTCAGCTTCTGTAAAGGGACTTGAGCCTACCCCTGGTCCTGTGGTGTTGTGTTTTTCAGGGCTGAGCTATACCCTGGGTCCTCTTTGGTAAATACCGAGCAGAAGTATTTGTTGAGGATTTGGCTTTCTCTGGGTCATCTTTGGTGCATTTCCCTTCTTCAGTAACAATCTTTACTATCCCCTTTTGCCTTCCTACATTCCCTAATGTATCTAAAAATTATTTGTCTCCTCTCATTGCCCTTCTGCTATCTTTTCCTCTGTCTGGGCTTTTGCCTTTCTAGTTTGTTTGTAGACTTTCTCATTTGTTCCATGTACAACTCCCAGTCTGTCTCAGTTTTGGTTTCCAGGTATATGCTACTGTATATGCCTTCTTTTCTTTGACTGCGGTATACTTCCTTAGAAAACCATAGAGGATTTTTCTTTTGCTTTGCTGACCCATCTAGCACATTGATCTGTTGCAGTCTTTATTGCTTTCTTGAGTCTCCCCACATGACCTCCACCCTCAACCTCTATTTCCATTAATTGGTTACTTATGTTGTTCCTCATTTTTGGAAGTCAGCCTTTCTGAAATCTAGCACCTTTATCTTTGAGTGGCTGGTGTCCTGTGTTATATTTTACCTTAAGCTTTTGATGCGATGGTCATTTTGCCCTATGGCATCCACTTGATGTCTTGATCCTTTCAAGTTTGTGAGACAAAATTGAGATTAGCGTCTCCTTGTTGGGGTTTTAACAAATTGGCACATTCCCAGCCTTGTAGTGAAAATAAGAAGTCCTACTTCTTGTTCTTGCTGTCGTTAGTGTGCTCCAGTTAATATCTGGTAGATTAAGCCCCCTCTGGTATTACTTCACCTTTATCATACATTTGTGGATTTCCTCTAATAAGTCCATGTCTCCTTTATCTATTTGATTTAGGGGCCTGTACACAATGCTGATTCTTAAGGGTTGCCCTTTTACTTCTGTGGCTTTTATTTCCTCCTGAAAGTAAATGGCCATTTTTTATTTATTTAATTTATTTAGAAAGTCAGATTTACAACCTTTGAGTCATAGACTCATTTACAAAACACCTTGTCACAGGGAGGGTAGACATGGTTACAGCATGAGGTACAACAGTGATAACATTACAGGTGCAGTAAAATGAACATGAAGAACACATTTACAAAAGTGGTTTACAGAATAGGTTGCTTACAAAATGTTACAATCAAGTAAAATATTACAATTATGTGCAGGTACAGCCCTGGATGTACCAGAGAGAGATACCTAGGAATGAAGTGGTTAGGAGGAATGGGGTGGGAGGAATGGCAGTCAGAGGACATTGTCAAGACTGTGGGCCAGACAGGAGAGACCCACCATTGTATTAATTAGGTACAATTACAGCTGTGAGCATCAAAGAGGTGGTTCCAGAGAGCGACTTTGAAGGACCAGTTTTGGTATTATCTGTGATATAGGGCAGGAGGAGTTGAACCATGTGGGGACTCGGTAGTGGAATGACCTTTGGGCTAAGGAGGTCTTGGTTCTTGGCACCTGAAAGGTAGCCTTAATTGAGCTATGGTGGCAACAGATGGAGATGCAAGCCACAGGGATGCATTGACCCCGGGAGAGTGCTGTAGAAGTGATTTTTGGCAAGTAAGCAGGTTTGGTTGCACAGGCGCTCCTCAAAGGTGAACAGGTGGGTGGTGGAGTAGAGCAGGAAGGGTGTGTGTGGCTCAATGTATTGGTCAGGAGCCTGCAGGCCTTGTTGATCGAGGTCTGGATTTTGGTGAGGCGGTGTGGTCTGCTGCGGTGTAGATGGGTAGTCCATTGTCCACTAATGACAGGATGGAAGAGGTGATGGCCAGTCGGACTGGCAGCTGGGAGGCAATCTCTATTTTGATAAAGAGGCCTATCTGAGTTTGTAGCTGAGGACAGGGTACTGATGTGAGTGTGGAAGGTGAGAGCTGAGTCGAAGGTGATGCCCAGGTATTTGTAGGATGAAACCTGCTCAAGAAGGTATAGAGTTCTGGGGAGAATGAGAGGGGCATTTTGGCCTTATTCTGGTGATGGGAAAAGAGCATTGATTTGGTCTTCTTGAGGTTAACGATCAGTCGGTGGTCAAGGAACCACTTTTGTCTAGGTTGAATGTATGCTGAAGGGATTCCTGGAGTGAGGCAGGGTCAGGGTGGGAGGCAAAGAAGACCGCATCATTGGCATAGAGGAGCATTTGCTCAAGCAGAAGCTGGAGAGAGTGTTGAGAAAGAGGCTGAAAAGTACGGGGCCTAAGATGGAACCCTGGGGACCTCGGCGTGAACAAGCCTGGTATTGGACAGGAGCCATTGATTCTCACACACTGGGATCTGGTAGGGAGGTAGCTGGTGAACCAGGCAAGGGGCCAGTGGAGAGCCAAGTTGATGGAGGAGTCAGTAGGAGGGTGAGAAACAGTGTCAAGGCCTAGGACAGGTCAATGAACACTGCACCAGCAATGTTGCCAGAGTTGAAAGCAATGTTGCCAGAGTCAAGAGCAGAGTGGAGGTGCTGAGATAACTCCAGGAGGGCTGTAGTGGTACTGTGTCCTGGGCAGAATTCATGTTGTTCAGGGCACATTATGCCATATTTGGCCAGGTACTCAGAGAGCTGAATAGACACAATTTTCTAGTGCTTTAGAGGCGAGGGAGACTAGAGATCGGCCTGTAGTTGTTAGGTGCATTCTGATCTCAATTCTTATGGATTGGGATGATTCTGCTGTTTTCCAAGCACTGTGAAACTAACTGAGACATAATGATCAGTTTAACAGGTCAGTAAGAGGGTTAGAATAACATCCTAGACTAGCGGAGGATCCTGGAGTCAAGGGATCACAGCTTGGGTTGTTGCTAGTGAGGGCTTTTGCAGATGTGGCCTGGCTTCATGGGGGATATGGCACAAGTAGAAAAGGGTTGATCCAGGGCTGGGGGATAGAGGCAGGGGATTGGGTCAAAAAGTAGTTGGGGAGCACACAGAGCTTAGGTCGGAGGCAATCAGCAATGCGAGAGGATCAGTACTGATGGCACCATTGATGGAAAGCTGGGATGGTGGGGAGCAGGTCTTCCCATTGAGCTCTTTATATTCTCCCAGAATGCACAAACTGAACCCCAAGTGGATGCAAGGGTGTTTTGATAATATTTGGCCTTAGCCTGTCTAATAGCCCAGGTGTGTGTAATACGCTCTGCATTATAGGATTATCATCCAATTTTCCTGACTCAACAGCAGTATGCCAGAGATTATCTCTTTGTTTCAGTTTTGGATAAGGGATGGGGAGATACATGAGGCATTCTGTTTTTGGTATGGTTTCTGGTAAGGTGGCAAAAGGTCACAGGCCTTGCTGAATGCTCTGGTGAAGTAGGCTAAAGCCAAGCCAATATCTGATGTGTGTAGGACTGGGGACCAGTCAAGCTAAGCTAGATGCAGTTTTAGCTTCCTGAGGCCCCTGGGGTGAAAGCTGGTGCAAGGTGACCTGGGATATGGGTTTCAGTGCAGGGGATGACCAGAGACAGAAGACAGGAGAGTGAGTCAGGTAGGACATTAATATCCCTGATTTTATGAGGGTGGTTCGACAGAATTACATCTAGGCAAGGTAACTAACTGGGTCATATCTAGGGCAGAGAAGGTCCCTAGTATGTGAGGCAGTGGTACCAAGCCAGTTGACATTAAGGTCACCTAGGATGAGTTGCTCAGCTCAGGTATCAATAATGTCTTTGTAAATGGAGCTATTTAATTTTACTGATAAATTAGTCCAATGTGAGATGTATGGGTTAAGAAGAATATGCCTATACACTAAACTAGAGAGAGTTTTAAGCTGCCCAAATTTGTAAAAACTTCCAGAAGTCCTGTTTAGGAAGTTTCCATGTGACCTGCAAGTCTGAGAATGATCTAAGAGTGAGTGAATTCTGGTCCAAGATATCTCAGAGAAAGAAAATGCCTTTGTTCCTCCATGTATGACAGAAAATGGGTGATCTTCTAGAGTGAGCAGTGGATTGTCCCATAAGGGGCATTAAATCAGGGTGCTGGATTGAATTTCAGGAATTTGTGGGTTAGTTTCCAATAAAGAACAGAGGATGATATAGTTGAGTGAGATTTTAGTTTAGGCGGAATGGGATTAAAAATGAAGGAAGTGGAACTCCTCCTGGGCACAATGTGGATTCCATTGCAACCCATAGTGGTGAGTGAGAGGGAGGTTTCTGAAACCATTTAATGGTTTGGGCCATTCGGAAAGCCCAGAGTTAGCCGTTGAACCAGGAGTCGAACCCCCTTTTTCCAATGTGATTGAAGTTTGTTGAGGTTAAATCTTGGTGGTTTCCCATCCCAGATGAAGTTACCTATTAATTTATCAATTTTAGCAAAAAGGAGGATGGTAAGACTAAAGGAATATTGGCAAAGAGGTAAAGAATATTGGGAGAAATGGACATCTTAATTGCTGCAATTTTCCCCATGAAGAGATTCAGAAGCTTCCATCTGTCCAGAACTGTTCTGTGAAATTAAATAAGGGTTAAAGTTAATGTCCCATATCTTCCCTAAGTTACTAGTAATTTTGATTCTAAATATGTTATACCCTGTGGTGACCAGCAGAATCAAGAGGTATGTTCATAAAGGCTTTACAGTGGTCGTTAAGAGGCATAGTTTGTGATTTGCCATAATTCAAAGCAAGGCCAGAAATTTTAGAAAATTATGAAACAAATCAACCAACAGGGCCCCAGCCTCATTCAGGTTTTGAGTAAGATTAAGAGATCATCTGCATAGCAGAGAGAAACATATCTTGAATTGCTCACAGGTATGCTAATAATGCCTGAAGATTGAAGTAAACAAGCAGTCAGAGGTTCCATAGGCCAAAACAAACAGGGAAGACTATAGGAGACAGCCTTGCCTAGTTCCTCTTGCTAGATGAAAGTAAGAGGAAGGGTGGAATTCATACTTTAGCAACAGGGGAGTTATATAATAATTTGATCCAGGAGCAAAGGTATGAGAAAGATCGAAATAAGATAAAACTTGATGATGGTAGTCCCAGTTTAAGGAATCAAGGCCTTCTCAAATCAATAACTATGGCTGCAGCTGGTGTCTTGAGGGATTTGGCTTTGTGAATTGAATTAAATAAGGAGCGTGGGTGATCAGAACCAGATCTATGTTTAATAAAACCAGCTTACGAACAATGAGTTAGCTTGGGAATCAAGATTCAAGTCGAGAAGTTAGTAGTTTAGAAATATCTTCCTATCCGTGTTCAATAAAGAGATGGGCCTGTAAGATGGGGAAGCTTGCCAGTATTGGAAGCTTCTTGATAAACAGATAAGAAGAAAGGGACATAAGGTGTCGGAAAATATTTTATAGAAATCGACAGGAATCTGTCACCCCAGAGTTGCCAGATTACAAGGAAGACAAAACTTTCTGGATTTCCTGAAGCGAGAAGGGTTCATCTAAAGAATTTGTTTCAAGAGTAGAAAGATAAGGAAGATGTAACAATTTAAGGAACTGTTGAATTTATAAAGTAAATGGAGGATTTGTGTTAGAATATGGTTTTGATGAAAGGTTTTCATGATACAGTTTATAGAGGGTTGTCAGAGTGAATCGTACCCTGTTCATCATTTAGGCTTAGGATGTGTCGTTCCATTTGTTATGCTTTGAGTTGGTAGAGAGCAGTTTCCATTTTTATCGCCGTGTTCCAAAACTTATATATAAGTTTAAACAAGGCCAGTTTGGTTTCTAGAAATTAGTCAATTCATTTAACTCTAAGTTGAAGAATTTCAAGATGAAGTTGAGAATCAGGATGGTGTTTATTAGAAGAAAAGTTTAAATTCTCTTTAGCCTTAAGATTTTTCCAAGTCAGCCAGCTGTTGTTCCCTCACTCTTTTCCTATGTGCAGCAAAACTGATAATTTTACCTCGAATCCGTAGCTTTAAGAGCTTCCATACAGAGGACATAGAAGATTTGGTTGGGGTATTGTGGAAGAGAGAAGTCCTGAATTTGTGCTTTAATCAAGGGTAGAAATTGGGGTCCTTGAGAAGGAGAGGGTCCAGCCACCACTAAGAAGATTTCAGTGCTAATGTTTAATTGTTTAATTGTTTAATTAGTATTTGGAAAGACCTTTGAGTGTGAGCTCTTTACAAAGGTTCCACATCAGGATGGACAATAAGACAATACACATATTCAGTGGTTACAGAGACCTGATCATTAACATAGAAACATAGAAGTTGACGCAGATAAGGACACGAGGGGATCATCCAGTCTGCCCATTTCTTTTCTACCGTATAAATGTGCCATGAGCCTTTGCTCTGTCAGTGGCCTATCTATTCATACTCATCTGTATTGCTCCCTTATGCCTATCCCATGCCTGTTTGAAGCCCTGCACTGTATTCATAACCATCACTTCCTGAGGTAAGCCGTTTCATGCATCCACCACCCTTTCTGTGAAAATAATTTCCTCACATTCCCCTTAATGGCCTCCCTCTAATCTCATGCTGTGTCCTCTTGTCCTGCTATTTTTCTTGTATTTAAACATGTTAGACTCTTTCACCTTGTTAATGCCCTTAAGGTGTTTGAATGTCTCGATCATATCACCTATCTCCCTCCTTTGCTCAAGAGTATACATATTGAGTTCCGTTAATCTGTCCTCATATGTCTTCTGATGCAGTCCCTGCACCATTTTGGTTGCCCTTCTCTGGACTGCCTCAATTTGGTTAATGTCCTTGTGAAGGTGTGGCCACCAGTACTCGCAGTACTCCAGATGAGAGCTAACCAATGTCTTGTAAAGAGGGATTAGTACCTCCCTCTTACGACCTGTGATACCCCTACTAATCACCCTAACATCCCCTAGCCTTACCTACCGCTTTAGAGGTCTGCTTGGATAATTTCAGGTCATCAGTGATGATGATGCCCAAGTCTCTTTCTTCCTTTGTGACTGCCAGCAACTCCTCCCAGCCTATAGGTGGCTTCAGGGTTTCTCTTCCCTATGTGCATGATCTTGCACTTCTTTGCATTAAATCCCAGTTGCCACTCTTCTGACCATTTTGCTAGTTTATCCAGATCTCTTCTCATTTTCCCACCCCATCTGGATCATTTACTCTGTTGCAGATCTTGGTGTCATCTGCAAAGAGACAAGCCTTACCCTCTAGTCCATCTGCAAGGTCACTAATGAAGATATTGATGAGGACAGGCCCCAGGTCTGATCCCTGAGGTACTCCATTTGTGACTTGCATCTCTTCTGACTGTATACCATTTACCACCACTCTCTGTTTTCTGCCCGTCCAGCCAGTTTACCACCCAGTTGACCAACTTCTGACCCGCTCTGAGCCTACCCAACTTATTTATCAATCTTCTCGTGGAACAGTGTCAAAGCTTTGCTGAAATCAAGGTAGGTGACATCAACTGCTCCCCTTGGTCCACCACTCTGGTTACATAGTAAAAGAAATCTATGAGATTAGTTTGACAGGACCTTCCTTTTGTAAACCCATGCTGTCTTGGATCCTGTGCCCTATGGATTCCGGTGTTGCACTTTCCTTTCCTTAAGGGTGCCTCCTTAATCTTGCCCACTACTGAGGTAAAACTGACTGGTCTGAGTTCTCTGCCTCATTCCTGCTACCACTCTTGTGGGCGGGATCACATAAACCCTTCTCCAGTCTTCTGGGACCTTTCCTGTGCTCAGAGACTCACTAAACAGTTCTGCTAATGGCTCTGCTAGTTCCACCCTTAGCTCCTTAAGTACCCTGGGATGTATGCCATCAGGTCCCATTGCCTTATCCACCCTGAGCTTAGCAAGCTCTTGTAGGACCCTTTCTTTGTGAAGGGAGTAGTGCTCACCTCCTCCCCTGTGTCCATGGTGCTGAGCTGTGGGCCCTGCCCTACCTTCCTTCAGTAAATACTGAGCAAAAGTATCTATTTAGGATAGATGATTTTACAGGGTCCTCCTCCTCACATGCCCCCTTTCTCCATTGAGCTTAGCAATACCCCATCTGGACTTTTCCTTTCACTAATGTGCCCCTCTGGACTTTCTCCTTTCCTAATGTTTAATTAAGCATTAAAGAGCTATTAAATGACAATTAGACAAATATGAGAAAAACTGAGCAGTTGTAATTGAGTACTAAACTATTTCTAATCGTTGTCCTAGGTAGCACACCCCTAGAAACCTCCAAATCTGTTGCTAGACTATGGCAGAGTAACTGCATAGGGTCTATCCCAGATGATGAGAGCTGGGTGACAGTGAAATAAGGGGACTGGGTTTGAAACCAACTGCAGAGAGCGAGAGGTGGGGATAGTGAAATGGGGTGCTGTGATGGGGAGCAGCTCAGAGGGCTTTGTCGCAAGGTGTGTGTGTGTGTGGGGGAGTTTGGGAGGGGCAGTACCAAGTGGTTAAAGAGGACTGATAGGCTTACTTAAGCTCTTGGCTAGGCTGGGCCCACAAAGTTGCAATTTGACACAGGAATGGTCCGCGATTATGATAGCAGAGATGGATGAATCAATAGTTTTTCCATTATAACAGGAGAGCTAACCAGTAGTCAGTTCTACTGTATGTCTTATGTAGAGAGGAGTAAAAGTTAATTCTCAATCACAGGGGTGAAGGGCCATACATCAACTAATCCAACATCTTGCATTAGTAATGACAGGGCTTTAATATTTCAAGGGTGGGCCTTTTAGTGGGCTACTTCTCTCAATGCTGGCTTCTAAAGTTAAGTAAAGATCCTCCAAGAATAACTGGTGCATTATCAGTGTTAAAGGATAGAATCTGTTGAGCTAAATTATGAAAAACCTCAGAGGGATCAGAGTTGGGTGCATAGACATTAACAAGCAGAAGAGGACTAGAGATGGTATTCAGTTTGACCATCACCCATCTGCCATCAGTATCGGAAATGGAGTTTACAAGGGACCATTTGAGACTTGTTAATAAGAATAGCAACTCCTTTTTTTGATGTATAGGATGAATAGTAGATCTGACTGACCCAATGTTTTTAAGTCTATGAACATCTTCGCTAATAATTTTGTTTCTTGAAGGTAAGCAATTTGTGTTTTATGTTTTTGAGATGTGAAGAATTTGCTTGCTTACAAGGAGAATTAAGTCCCTTACAGTCCATGTATATAAAGTATGTCACTCATATTGTTAGTGTTAAAGAGGGAATAATTGCTGGAGTGTGAAGGGACAAATAAATGAGGCAGAGGATGCTTAGAATACAATATAGAGAGCTTATGTTATATGCAGAGAGTGGCAGAAACATTCAAGTCAAAACAAGTGAGATGTATGATATATGAATAGCACATATATCTTATTAAAGTTAGCATAGAGTTGGGGGAAGGAGAAAAGTCACCAACAACAACAACAATACTATGCAAGCTAAATAACAAAGAAAAGGTTTATGAGTGTGAGGAGATATGAGTCAGCCAACTGGCTAAGAGACCTCTCTCACCACACTCTGAGGCGTCGATGTAGGGAGGAGACTAGGGAGGACTGGTTATAAATATCAGCTCAGACCTAAGTCTGATCACAGTATCATAATAAAGTAAGTATTCCTGATAAGCTAAACTGAAGGGAATAATACCAAGAAAGGCAGGGGACTGTAATAACCTCAGCAATTATAAGCTAACAGGACAAGGTATAAGGATAAAGCTAAACACCAGAACTTATTTATAAACATTAGTAGTAATACTACCAGATATACCAACTCGAAATAACAGTAATCTAAAGAACCATATCACGAGATGCCAGTCCAGCCTAGACATAGAGCAAGGAATTCAGGAGCCAGGTTTAATGCAAATAAACAAATATAAAATGAAAAGTAAATCATTACCACATTAGAGTGACTCTGAGTATACTTTAAAGTGAACAGAATAAGTACATAATAAATACAATATTGAGGGGAAGAAGAAAGGAGGTCAATTTAAGCCATTATGCCCTGAGCCAAATGCAAATCTGGATTATGTGGAGAGGTATAGGTTTTGGTGATAACCGTAGACAGAAGAGATAGTCATAGTAAAGCTCAGCTCTGATTACTCAAAAATCACCTAAATAGGTGTTATATGGGGTGACTAGGTCTAGAAGACTAGGCCCAGTGAGCCCAAAACAGGAGGACACACAGCAGTGGATTTCTATAATATCTGTAGGCTCGGTAAAATAAGGAGCATAAGGAAGATGTAGATCGACAATCCTTTGCAACAATACACCAAACATAGCCCATTTCTTTGAGTGCTAAAGATAGTTCCATATTGTAAACAGGAGGTAGTAAGAATAATGGAGTGTAGGGAAGGAGATAGATTAAATATAGTTGCCAATAATACTTATGAACCTGTCATCAGGAGAGGGAAGGGGTAAGTTGCCTTGTAATATATAATAATTCACATATGAAAAAGAAAAGGCAATAATCAGGATGCATACCAATTGAAGATATGCAACTGAACAGCCTAAAGACTGTAAACCTGATGCACTGCTAAACTGGAGAGTAAAAGGCTAGATACTGAGAGCCTGTTCAATCTAACACTAAAATAATGGGTTAGAAAAGCATTGCTGATATACCAAAGTTCCCTTGAAGACCTTTAAGCTGCTCATTTAAACACTGCAACAAAAGTAAATTGATCATACCACGATGTACAGCCTTTGCTTTCTGCATCTGCTGGGAGCGAAAGCAACCAGGTAGCATAGACTGTAGAGCGGCGGCTATCAGAAAAAGTGTACTGGCACTCTCTTTAAGTATCCTGGATGCAAAACCTACCAAGATATAGCAACTGTGACCATATTACTGACCAAATAAGCTCATGACACCTTAGATTTATTAGATTGTGACTATTGATGTTCTTGCTTTTGGTCTTTGTCCTCGTTTCTTTTAGGCGGCTCTAAAGATTTGAGTGGGGAACATTGTAACAACTTCTGCCCATGAAGTATCGGCAGAAATACATCCCTGAGGCACAGGGCTCAAATTAGAGGAATGTTCATCTGAAATTTGCAGTGAAAGATCCTCCTGAGAGTGCATGTCATCCTCCAAGAGAGCAAACTTATTGCTCAAGGAATAGAGGGTTGATTTGAAGGTGAGAGGCTGCAGCTTGGGGTGTTTGGGGTGAAACCTTGCTAGAACAGCATGAAAGTCTTGAAGAATAATGTCCTGACAGAAGCTTCTCTTGCAGCCGTGTTGGTTGCCTTGGGATCAAATCAGTTGTGGCGTTGCTGCTTAAGGCTCCGAGTTCTGCAACACTTTTCCCATGTTCCTGTACCTGTCGTCCACCCTCCGTGCGGATACCAAAGTTGTGTTCAGGTTGCCAATTGCTGCTGAACCTCCCAGGGTAAGATTGGAGAGAGACCTCCAGATAGTTGGCTAAGGTGTCAGTGGTTTCAAAATCCTTGAAGGAAGAGCCTGAGAAAAGGCGTGAGTGTGGTGGGTAATGTACAGCAAATTTAATGCTTCTTTGGTGGAGGATTTGTTTAAGTGGATTGTAGGCCTTCCTTCTGATGGTTAAATCTTTTGAAAAGTCTCTGTAGATGGAAATATTAAACTCTTGCCACTGAAGTTTCTCCATTTCTCTGGCTCGTTTCAGTATTAATTCTGTGTGGGAATAGTTCAAGAAGTGAGCAACGATAAACCTTGGTCGCTGGTCTGATGTTGGCCTGGGAACCAGAGTGTGGTGAGACCACTCAGTGATTAATGTTAGGTCAGGAGGCAGTTTAAGCATTGCAGGCAGCACATGTAATAAAAGCAGTAGTGTCTCTAATTCTACATAGGAAGCCAAAAAATTGTAAATTGTTGCGACAATTCGATTTTCAATATCAGTCAATTTTGCTTGTAGGGATTTAATAGTTCGATCTTGATTATGGACAGTAGCCTGGAGGTCATGAATAGTAGTGGTGTTACAGGCCATTGCTTTCTCAATAAATGCAATTTTCTGGCTAAAGGTTTCAAGAGTGCTCGCATTTTGTTGGGTGGAGGTTTTAGATCATTAATGTCAGCCATCACTAGAAAACATTACTTTCACTCTAGCAAGTGAGCTTTGCTGTACTTGGAGATCTGCCATAATGCTGAAGGAGGAGGAGGCCTAGTATGCTGCAGTACAGTGTAGAATAATTGAATATAAGTAGATGATGAATCAACAATGACTTACAAACTGTGTCAGGCAACAAGATTACAGGATGGTCATAGGAGTTGATACCAAAGAAAGGTCTGGTGAAGACTGGATGAGGTTAGATTGTAGTCATTCCTGGGACTTCCGGTTTGAGCACCTCAGTTATGGTAGCTTAATTTCTAGGTTTGAAACCGAGCCGCAACAATCTGCGTGTATCAGCCTAACAAACCAACCATCCTGTTGGCGAAAAGAACCATCCCGGCTTACTTCATGGCCCTGAAGCAATGTTACAGAAACTTCAGCAAATAATCAAAATAAACAGCTAAAACTCACTCCGGGAATTATGTAGCAAACAGAGGCCTGTCGAAGGCCTCGGTCAATGGTGCAAATCAAGAAGAAGCGGAGAAGGAGACTGAGTGTACTATTACCTCTTGACAATTATACCCAAACTTTAAAACAAATGACAAAAACACTCCAGCACCTAGAATCAAAGGTTACTGATCAGAGAAAAGACCTAGAAGATCTATCCCATAGAACTGGCGATCTTGAAAATATAATTACAGATTACTCTCAAATGACGGACATACACAATACAGGCTCTGTTAGACCTTCACCAGCGTACAAGTGCTTTGGAGCAAAATTAGAAGAATTAGAAATCGGAACAGAAGAAATAATATTAGGATACATGAGCTCCGGAGAACCTGAACAGGAAATATGGTTGCATTCATAGACTCATTTTACATGAAATACTGAGTATTCCCCAGAGAAAAATTTAAATATAATAAGAGAACATAGATTGCTGGTTCCTAAGCCAAGAGATCCGAAGGTGAGACCAAGATCTGTTGTCTTAGCGTTCCTAGATTACAGGATGAAGGAAGAGATCTTGTAGATGGCATGGGCAAGAAAATGGTAGAATTGGACAACTTAGATTTTTTTACCATGATTTTACACCCCAACTATTAGCCCAGAGGCGTATTGTTCTTACTGTGGTCCGACAGCTACAACAGCAGGGAAGAAAAGCCCTGTGGAATCCCTGCAAAATTAAAGGTGCTTACTGAGAAGAGCCCCAGGAGATTTCAGGAGATAGAGGAGGCTGAGTTCCTTGGCAGGTCGGAATTAAGATACCGGATCAGGCGCCTTCCCAGAACATTCATCAACAAATGAAAAAAGAGCCTGGATTATGGTGGTACCTAAAGGGCAAGGTGGAAAATCGAACTCAAGCAATTCCAGTCTGTGGGACTTTGTGCGTACAAACGATGTACTCTAACTGAAGTAGGACATGCAGGCAAGCAGCCCGGTGAACAGCAGGCGTCGACCTCAACATATACATGAGGGTGGAAGTATGATACTCTTGGCCACAATGCGAGACTGTGTAAATTAAGTGGAGGATGAACTGGAACATGGACCTTGAAGACTAAATTGATACAATTTGAATGTGGGTGGTAGCCTAAGTGGGTGGCGGGATGGAAGGATTGGTCTAAATAGGGCGAAATCAATAGCTTTAAGAAATGGCAGAGCGGAATAGTATACAAAAGTCTGGGAGGGACTGGCAGAGTCTGTGGGGGCTCCAGCTCTGGCGGTTCCTCGACCTGGGGGTTGGGAGGCGGGATCCCCAGCATAATGAAGCACAGAATGGGGTGCACACTGAGTCACTGTCAGAGGGTTTGTGCTGACCAGATAGGGGATTTAACAAGAGACAAATAAATAATAGACACACATGGAGACAAGCGAACCCGAGTCATGGTTGGGCACATCTGAAATTTGAGATCTTGATAGAGGAGGAGCTTCAGCTTGGGCGGTCCTGAGAGATCGCTTGAAGGGGAGCAGATTTTAGTAAGATGTCCAGGGAGGTGGCTTGCTCTGAGGCATAGCGACAACGAGATAGGCCTTAGATAGCTGGGTTTTAAATAACTCCTGTGTTCACAAATGAAACTTTAGATTATGGAGATGCTGATCGATCGGGGGTCTGGTCATGTACTCTTCCTCCTGACCCTCGGGGGCAGTGTTGGGGCAGGTCCTCTGCAGATCCTGCTGGCGTGGCTGGCCCTCCCAGCAAGCCGAGAGGATATATAAACAGTAAGGAGCTCAGAAATTCAGGGTAGATAGAGCATTATTAGCTGGTTAATCTTAATCTTTTGATTTATAACTGAGGTTTCCAATCATGTGCCAACCAGAATACACTAATATCTACTTCTGGTACTGGCAGGGAGCTGAAATTACACACTTAAGCTTATGGGGGCCTCTCGGTGAAGAGGTGTGGAATACCCTCTATACCTCCTAACCCTTTTTCTTTTTGGGGCTAGAGGAAAAGGATCCATAGTTATGGGTCTCAGTGTTGGAAGTCACAGTTGATAATGTACTTGTTGCTCCTGTTGGGGCTATTGATGTTTAGTTCTTTTTATTAATGATACTAATCTTGTGTGGATGTACCAGGAAAGGAGCTTTGTGGAAAGATCTATCTGGGCAAAATGTTTAAAATAAAGATTAAGATCTGGAGATGGAGGAACCCGCTTAAGATGAGCAAATATCAGGTTATTTTATGAGACAATGACTAATAAGGCTATGACTATATGCTCCTATAAAGTACACGGACTAACTAGCCCGATCAAAGGAGTAAAATAATTTCACAGATGAAAAGGGCCTTAGTTGACTTTCTGATGTTACAAGAAATGCATATGACAAAACAGGAGCATGAAAAGTTTTTGAAGCTGGGTTTTAAAGACATAGCCTCTTCCTATAAAGGGAAGGAGGAGAGTACGATGGTTCTGGTCCTGCTGGTACCCAATTTGAAACAATAGCAGCTAAGGTAGATAAGGAGGGATGCTATACACTCTGAAGGGAAATTTAGGGAAATTTTATCACCCTAGCTTCAGCGTACTTTCCTCCGGATACTCCATTTCAGGAATAC
The DNA here is from genome assembly GCA_016271365.2 of Neoceratodus forsteri. NCBI lineage: Eukaryota > Metazoa > Chordata > Ceratodontiformes > Ceratodontidae > Neoceratodus > Neoceratodus forsteri. The sequence continues at coordinate 1,089,635,403 of CM057459.1, forward strand.
CGTGCTTTCTTGCCGATGCCGCAGGCATGGGGAGGGAGTAATAATATGCAGGTGGGGATTTGAATTAACCCTAATCCCCAGCTGGATTCAACTCACAGGCTCCTAGAAAAATGCATCAGGTAGCTAGAAAGGTACAGAGATTGTTGAGGAGCTGGGAATGGTCGGTGTCTGGAGACATGGCCATGGAAGGCAGAGGGACTACACCTTCTTCTCGCCACGCACAGTATGTACTCCAAATTGGATTATTTTCTGATGCCCCAGGATGAGATGCAGAGAGTTCAGGATGTTTGGAATGGGGATTTTTACTGTCAGATCATGGGCCCTATATCTTAATTTAGATCTGGGAGATACGTGAAACACATTTTGGTGCCTGAATGTCTCACTGCTTAGAGATAAGGAGGTGAGGAGGCTATTCGCAGATGTACCAAATGTACTTGCAGGACAATCAAGGACAGGGTACCATGCACTCATTGATATGGGATGCCACCAAAGTGGTGCTAGGGGTAAGTTTATACAGTTAGCCTCAAAGAAAGAAAGGAGAGAGAGGCCTGTAGGGAGGTTAACAGGAAATTCAAGATTTAGAGCAGCTCCAGTAACAGAAGGTGGATAGGGAACAGGCGAGGCAGTTTATGAAGTTAAAAAGAGAGCTAGAGGGTATTCTGGATTATCAGGTGGAGCAGAGCTCCTCTTTCTGCACCATAAATATTATGAAGGAGGTCCATCTCATTAAGACTCTTGGCAAGTAGACTATGCGCAGAGGGCTAAAGCCATGATCACAGCGATTTGGCACCATAAAAAGAAGATTAGAGCAGGGGTGCATGAGGTGGGGAGGTCTTTAGATCCTTTTATAGCAAGTTATACGCAGAAGAGATACACCCAGGACAGGAAGAGAGTGGGAGGCATGATTCTACCAGGACTGACTAAAGAGCAGGGAGAATGACTGTTGACCCCATAGGAGGAAGAGATAAAGACTGCAATAGGAAGGCTGAAGATGGGGAAGTGTCCAGGCTCAGATGGTTTTCCTCCGAGTTTTATAAAATTATGGGAAACCATTTCCACCCCCTAATGTCACGGGTGTTTGCAGAGGTAATGAGCGGACAGATGAGGTACCCCATTCCTGGACAAGTGGTGATATCTGTGGTGCCCAAGCAGGAAGGACCCCTCTAGGTGTGCCTGATAGACCGATCTCCCTATTAAATACAGACTATAAAATATTTGCCCCAATTATAGCAGAGCAGCTTAAAACAGTACCTACCCTCCCTTGTGAGTATGGACCAGTCTGGGTTTGTGATGGGCAGACAGGCCCAGGATAATCTCACGAGACGACCCATATTATTGACCATATAAATAAATGTAAAATCCCTCTTTGATAATGAGTCTGGATGCTGAAAAGGCATTTGATGCGTGTCTCGTGGATCTTCCAGGGGGTGTCCTTTCTCGGCTTGGGTTCCCACAGCAGTTTATTGGAATCCTCTTTGGTCTATGAGGCTCCTAGAGCCATGTTAGGGCTAACAGACATATTCTGCAGCGTTGAGGTTAGAAAGGGGCACAAGGCAGGGCTGTCCTTATCTCCACTATTATTCGCCTTACATAGAACCACTAGTGCAAAGTATTAGACAGGACCCTAATATTAAAGGCATTAATTTTGGGGATACACAATTGGCCCCTTCGCAGACGATGCTGCTTTATGTCTCAGAACCGGAGGTTTATTGCCAGGAATAATGCAACAAGTGAAGACATTTTCTACACTGGCAGGTTTTAAATTGAATCAGGCCAAAATGGGTGTTATGCCTCCACTATAACCCCACTAGAGAAACAACAGCTTTATATCCTATAAAATGGGACCTAGTGTCCTTGAAATATTTAGGCATTCAAATAGGAAAGATTGCAATATACTATGGGACTTAAACTACCCTCAAATGGTGGATCAGCTCAAAATTACCTCCAAAGATGGCAACTGTTGCGTCTGACTTTAGCAGCTAAGATACAAGCGTTAAAGATGAGCATACCTTCCAGCTTATTATATTTATTTCAATGTGTGCTGTGCAATGTGCCAATAGCACAATTAGAGCTTAACGCAAAACATGTTTTCATTTTATCTGGGGAGTAATAGACCCAAGATTAAATCCGTACTGTACCTCCTAAATCAGAAGGAGGGATGGCGGTGCCTCATTTGCAGGGATACTGGGTTGCAGCCCAAATGTGGATTGCCTTATTATTGGGCAACCAGGATACGGCTCTCATTGAAACAAATAGATTCAGTGGAACAACAAAGTTCCCCTGCTGGTGCTCTTATTTAAAGAAGGGCACTAAAGAGATACAGGGGCACTCAGGCACACATGCAGTACTAGAGGCTGGGAAAAGTACAGGAGAGGACCCACATATAGACAAATGTGGAAGTACAGATGGTGGGCTTATGACCCATGCTTTGAGCCTGCCCGGCTGGACTCTTGGTACCTAAAACAAGCAAGAAGAGGATTTCATTCTCCTACCAAATGTTGTCAGGTGATACTGTATTGTCATTTGAAGTTGTACAACAGACCTACAGGCTACTCAGCATGGACAAATTTCAGTATTATCAAATGCGAGACTATTTATATAAACAGTTACATAACCTTACAAAGGCAGAGGGGTATCGACTGAGACATCTATATTTTAGAGAATCTGGGGCATAAATGGGGTAGGCGAGCAATCTCGGTACTATATAGTAGACTTAGAAAACACTACCAACACCTAAAAAGCAAGTGGGAGCAGGATTTGGATATAACTATCTCAATGCAACAATGGTCCCTAGTTTGGAAAAGCACCTGGACAACAACTGGGTCCTTGACCTGAGAGACTTTTGCTGGAGAGTAAGAGCAAGGTATTTTTCAGTACCTGCACAGGTTGCATATTATACACAGGACACTAACCCAGCATGCTGGTGGGGATGCGGAGAGATCAGGGCCACCCAGGCACACATTTTCTGGACCTGCACAAAGATTAGGCCATTTTGGCAGGAGTTACTGAGCATATGGCATGAATTGTGCAAGTCCAGACACTACTGGGACTGGAACACATGATCGTGGGTCTCCTCCCAAAGATCTTAAGGGTAAAGATGAGAGGTACTTGTGGTTAATTATGTTAGCCACAGCATTGAAGTCTCTAACAATAAGGTGGCTTCTGAGTGATTCCCCTACTATCTATGACTGGTTCAACAAATGGAGGCTGTGCGTAGAATGGAAAAATTACTTATGATCTAAGACAGCAAACTTCAGTATACCAAAATAGATGGACAAGATGGTTACTTATGAAGGGATACAGCATCTGGATTAACTATACTATGTTACGTCACCTTGCATTGATTTATTAAGAGACAGGATGGAAAGAGATGAGTAAGAAAGTAACATAATGAGCTCATTATGCACAGTGTTCTCACTAAACCAGAATCTGATGAACAGCTACTTGAAGGCAATAAATATTGTAAGCGCCCAGACAGATAGATCCTTTTGTAATTCCTGTTACAACACTGTTTTCTTGGTACTTCTTTTAAGATTTTTAGTTCTGGTTATGAAAACTTAAATAGTTTTAGCAAACAAATAGGTAGAATACCTTAGAATGCCTGTATAAGATAAGGTATAGAGAATGTCAGTTTAACCTTTGATTTCTTCTTAATAGCAGTATATCGGCTAAAGACACTGTTTGAGATATGATAGCATGAAACTGCTGAATAGTGGATAGCTAAACAAAGAGCTCTTTCCAAAATATAAAGTTGGAAAGGGAAAAGGCTCTTGAATACTTGATGTACAATATTTAAACAGTGCCATGTTTAATTTTAATACATGGATCTGAGCTATGTAATCGGATGCAAAGAATAATAAATAAATTTGAAGTATAAAAAAGATTGCAGTCATTCCTGCAGAGATTCTGAATTATGCTGCCATCTTCTGCCTAGTCAGGCAATGCCCTCCGTCCCTGATTTTTTATACCTTCTCCTGATGTATGAGGCAGGAGGTTGAGAGGTATGGATACTGATCGGGAAATTGGGAAAAAATTACACAGACTGACTGAACCAGTCATATCCAGGCTTGCAAGCAGGACTGCGAGTAAAGTAGTCCCTGACATGCTGCCCTTCCCACCAGGAGGCCAAGTGCAAATCAGAACAAGATAGACCAGTGACTAAACATGTAGATATATGTAGGTGAAAATCAGTTCAAGGTACCAGCTGTCAGCCTGCCCAGTCGCATGGAGGGCTGAGGCATCAGTGCCTTATCTCCTGCCATGCGGCAACCCATGTTCACTGTGTGAGCAGGCTGCGGGGTTGGCTGGGGAGGAGGAGAGATCAAGCATCAGAGGAGAGCTCTTCTCTCCTCCCAGGAGGGTGGCTAGCAGTCATGTCAAATGACTGCCCCAGATGGAGGCCTGAGGATAGAATGGGATGGGGACACCAACAAAGGGTGGGTGCTGTGGGACTCTGCAGCATGTGTATCTCTACCTACACTCACTGAAATGGCACACCCTAGCAATGGGGAGGACAGGTCAAAGGAGGAAAACACCCATGGTGACAAGATAAAGCTGATCCCTTGCAGGCTTTACATCAGTGGCCGGGCAAGCCAAGATCCTGTGGGCAGGACGGCTCAAGGTAAGATCATGGAGGAGCTGGGTGATGGAGCTGGGGGTCAGTTAGATGTGGGCCACCAGGGTAGATAAGGAGCATAAACTACACATAAAAAGGTGCCAGCTGTCATTCAAGAGCGGGAAGGAAAGCAGCACCAATATACACAGGTAGAAATTGGAACTTGCTAATGTCAGCAATAGTTATGGTGCCTTCCCTCACCTCCCACAAGCTGGACATTGTGACAGAGAACATACTCTTACCTTACCTTGTGGTCAGGTCAAAGTCCTCATTTTCTTAACGCTCCTTCTGCCCTCTGAGGCCGCCTTTTCGTAATTATTGAAGATTTCAGCTTCTTTCTGGTATGCGGAAAACTTTGGGGTTTGCCTGGCCTGGAAATCACAGACAGGATAGGAACGGATGGGCAAATTTCCATCCTTTGGAATGTATGGCAGCCTTGATTTCATTAAACTGCTGCTGTCTTTCCTGACGCCCGCTGTAGTCCTGGAACACAATTAGCGGGCATCTTGCAGCATGATTGGACTATGTTTCTTTGCAGCCTTTGACACTGCTTCTTTGTCAGCATACCTCAAATATTTTATTAGAAAATGTTTGGATCTCTGTCTCCATTGCTGAGCCGGGGCCAACCTGATGATTGCACTTGATTTCAAATGCCAGCGCATGGTGCCCCAGTCCCAGATGTTCCACCAGAATTTTATAGGAAATGTTCATACTTTATGTCACTGATACCAGGTAGTGATGTTCTGAAAGTGTTTCAAGATGCAGTATTGAAGGATGTGGCAAATGAAATTGGTAAAGCTAAAGATATGAAAGTTTGGGGAAATCTTACGTGAGAAGAAAGACAGGCTATTAAGAAATTACAACTAATGGATAATATAATAATAAAGAATTCAGACAAAGGAGGAAATGTGGTTGTGTTAGACAAAAATGATTATTTAAAGGAAGCTCTGAGACAACTTGGAGGTATAAAACATATACTAAACTCACTAGTAACCCCTTAAATGATTTAAAAATATTACTAGAGGAGTTGTTAACAGAGTCAATTGAGAAGATGGATAATTGAGCAAGATTTTGATTTTTAAATACGAATTCCTTAGGGTCCCTGTCTTCTACCACCTACCAAAGATACACAAAATTTTGATTCCCCCACCAGGAGACCATTTATATTGAGTGTGGGTCCCTAATGGAACCATTAGTGATGTACATAGATGGATACCACAGTAGGAGGTCCTGAGGGTAAAATCCTATTTAAGGATATGACCACAGTGCACCAAATGATGGAACATTTTGTGTGGCAGAAAAACTACTGGTCGGTGACCATCGATGTTTCATCACTGTATCTGATATTAAATTAAATTGGGATTAGGAGAGTTAAGGAAGTTTAGAAAAATCTTCAGTACAATATCAGTAAATTTATTCTAAAGGCTCTAGATTTAATTTTGACATCTAATTTTTCTTGTTTAATGGTAATTTTACAAACAGCAGTGTGGGATTGCCCTGGGGTCATCGGTGGCCCTCCTCTTATGCCAGACTTTTATGGGTTGGTGGAGGGCATCCATTTTTGATAAGATTAAAAAATATGGTCGTTTTATAGATTATCTTATTTTCATTTGGGAAGGTACTGGGCAGGAGATTTTGGATTTTGTACAAGATCTTAACAACAATAGTGTAAGATTAAAATGTACTGCAGTTTTGATAAATGCAAGATATCCTTCTTAGATTTGTCCTTGTTGGGAATTCCAGATTATGAAGTACAAATGAAAGTCTTAAGGAAGACAATGGCAGGCAACAGTATTCTGCACTCATCTAGCTCCCATCCATACATACAACAAAGAGCCTCCCTTTTGGGCAGCTTGTTCGTTTAAAAGGAATTGTACTACCATTAGAGATTTGAGACTGCTAGGGATGAATTATTTACAAGACTTACGATGAGAGGGTACAAGAATCCATTTACAAGATGCAGCTGAGAAAATAGGTAACATAGAAAGGAAAAACCTTTTAGGTTACAAACAGAAATGGATGATAAAAGATCAGGTGACCTTTGTTAGTACTTATGGCCCATTATCTATGAATATCAAATCAGTGATTTTGAAACATTGGCCATTGCTAGGGCTGGACAATGACCTGGTTGAGGTAGGAGAGAATGGTTCAAGAGTTACTTTTAGAAGGGAAAACATCTGAAAGATTTGTTGACAAGTAATTAATTCAAGTAAAGGCCCAGGTGGTGTCTGGATAAGGGAAAACCAAAAGGTTTCTATCCATGCAAGAAGTGAAACTTGTAGACAAGCAGTAAAATGGAAAATGTTTGTAAATTCTAGTAATTTGTGTGTGAGAAATGTACATATTACAGATTTCCTTACATGTAATACAAGATTTGTGTGTATGCCCTGTGGTGCTCCTGTGGCATAGTTTATATTGGACAAATGATCCGAAACTAAAGGAACGAATACAGGAGCAGCACAGGGCAATAAACCACAAAGATCTGGCACATCCAGTGTCAAAACATCTGATGGAAGTATCAGCTATAAATGAACATAAAATAACTATATGGGAATTGATCATGTCCCATGCTGCAACAGGGGAGGAGATAGAAATTTGTCTTTAGATAAATTAGAATCTACTTGTATGTGGATTTTAAGTGCAGAACTCTGAAGCCTAATAGTTTTAATGACCAGATGGACTGGAAGCCATTTATTCATGAAATTAAAGAGCATGGGGATAGATTTGTAATGAGGTTGCTGTAGTGTTATATGAATTTACAAATATAACATGAAAGATATGATTTAAAGCTAGTATGATGGAACATCTGTGATAGGACTTTTGTTCCATTTATAAAGTGAAGTGTATTAAAATCAAGAAAAACAAACGAATATCAGTTCTAGAAGATCTATTTATAGGAATGAATAGGTTTATATCCATTCCTGTCTTTCTCTTACTTCTTTACTTTGTTTATTTCCCTCTTTGGAGGTACTACATATTTGGTTTTGTTTTATTTTGTATTTTCTAGTGCCCATTTTTCCTAGTTTATTATCTATGGTGCCATAACTGTATAAAGAATTGCTATTCTTTATAAGAAAAATAATTTTATTTTGTATTTTATCCCCCATTTCTTGCTTTTCTTCTTTCTCCTTGTGTTTACAAAGTTTAGCAGGAACACATAATGCAATAAAAGGAGAATAAGAATAAATGTTTTGGTTATGTAGGATTGTATTTGTGGAGATGGACACTGTTTGGGGTCTCTTGTGGACAGCAATGTGATCAATGCAAGACTTCAGAATTTTCCAGTAAATAAACTATTATTTTAACAGAATTGCATGCACTAAGAACTGTCCACAATAGAGCCTATAAGTGCCTGATTGGGTACCCTGTATAAATGGAAATGGAAGTAATACAGTTGAATTAATTAATTATTTAATACTTTGCACATGTGGTTGGATGTATAAAAGGCACTGAGATCAATTTGTCAAGCCATGCTTCCTAAGGAAGGGGTTTGATACCCAGTGCAGGGGCTTTAAGGCTGTGTGCGTGTTGATCATGGCTTCTTAAATGTTTACTGGTTTTCCAGATTATGATAAATATAACTGTCACTGCTTTCTGTTTTGTAAGTATTTTCAATTATTTATTTACTGAAAATAAATATTTTGTACTTTTGAATTGATGGTCTGCAATGCAGGTTTTATTAATGTTTGAATTTTCTGTATTTTTTCCAGCACCCTCATATTGTGAACACTGCTTACTTGTATATGGTTAGGATTTTTGTACCACTGGGCCAGGGTCCCTTCCTTCCAGTCCCTCCAGTAGACCCACTAATCTTAAACTAGATCTCCAACTGCAGTTCTCAAGGTTGTCCAATTTCACTTTGAGCTCAGCCACCTATGACACTATTTTGTCTCGATCTTAGACAGCTCTGGATGACTTATCCTACAGGTCGCTGACACACCGTTCTGCCTCTGCTAGTTGCATGGTATGGGTTCTGACCGTTTTGGACAGCAACTGTAAAATATTTTGTACATGGATGATTTGAACAGATATATTTTCAAAATCTGCCCACATTTCATTCAGTAGATTTGCAATCATAGAAATGAGTTCAGGTCACTTTGCTGCTCAGCAGCATGGTTACCACTGAATGTCATGCCTCTGATTTGGGTAGGCCTTCTTGAGGAGAATCTGTAGAGCTTTGTGAGGCAGGCAAATCTTCAAAGTTGATCAGATTGCTTTTTTTTTGATTTTTGGGAACCATTGGGATTGTCCAGACTTTGGATTGCAGTTAAGTTTGCAGCTGTGAGTTCTGATGGAGTTCTAGCTATAACATCTTGGTGCTCAAGAGGCAGCTCTGAAGACAACCACCATCTTGCCTGGATAGGCCATGTCCACCATCCTCCTTCTTTTGTAACAGAAAGGCTAGTGGAATATCTTTAATCCAGGGGAATGCAAGACCAAAGACAGCATGGGCTCATGAGGGGAGGTCATGTTACATAAATTTGACAGATTTCTTTGACTGGGTGACTAGGTAAATAGATCAGGGAAGGGCAGTGGATGTGGTCTATTTGGACTTCAGCAACGTTTTTGATACTGTACTATACAGGAGACTGATAAAGAAATCAGTGAGCCTGGTGTTTGAGGCAAAGTTGTAAATTTGGCATAAACTAGTTAATGGATGGGGACGAGAGTAGTAGTAAATAGCATCCACTCTAATGAGGAGTAATGACCAGCGAGGTGCCACAGGGTTCAGTATTTTGCCCAGTTCTGTTCAACATCTTCGTAAGTGACATCACAAAAGAGATTGAAGGGAAGGCATGTCTTTTGCAGATGACACCAAGATCTACAACATAGTAGATACTCAAGAGGAGTGGTCAAAATGAGAAGGGACCTTAGAAAACTTGAGGAGTGCTATGGCAGCTGGGATTCAGTGCCAGCAAGTGTAAAATCATGCACCTGGGGCATAGAAACCGAGAGCTCAGAATAAAATTGAGGGGTGGAGGTACTGTCAGTTACTAAGAAAGAAAGAGACATAGACATTATAATATCTGATGACCTCAAAGTAGCAGGGCAGTGTGATAATGCAGTGGACAGGGCCAGTGGAATGCTGGAGTACATAGGAGAGGTATCACAAGCAGAAGAAGGAGGTGATATCACCACTGTATAGATCGTTGATGAGACCACACCTGGAATACTGTGTACAGTTCTGGAGGCCACATCTTAGAAAAGACATGATCAAGACAGAGGCAGTTCAAAGGAAGACAACTAAAATGGTACATGGGTTGCATGAGAAATCTTATGTAGAGACTGAGGTATCTTAGTATGTACATCCTGAAGGAGAGAAGAGAGAAAGTGCATATAATAGAGACCTACAAGTACCTCAAGGGAGTGAAGAGGGTACAGGTGAGGCAAGCTTCAAATGAAAAGTGCAACAGAACAAGAAGACATGCAACAAAGCTAGAAGGGTGAAATTTCAGGGGTTGCAAGGTAATACTACTTCACTGAAAGAGTGGTAGACTCCTTGAACAGCCTACCACAAGAGGTAGTAGGGGAAAAAAACTGTGTGTGTGTGTGTGTGTGTGTGTGTTGGGAGAGGGTTAAACATGCATGGGATAGACACAGTGGAATTCTAGTAAATAAAAGGAGCAGGGTTACCAGAGACTAGTTAGATTCTGCTGGAACAGAATAGGCAGGAAACAAATGAGCAAACTGGGGTTAAGCTGTCCTTTTCTACTGACAGATTCTGTCTTCTATGTTTCTGTATTATCTTCATGTTTACTCCCTTGCTAGCCTGAGTTCAGTCCCTGCTTTTGATATCCTTATTTTCTTACTAGCTTCCTTTGTTACCCTTAGGTATTCTTCTTTATTCTACTCCCTTTGACTATCCTTGTATTTCCTAAATAGCATTATTTTATCTCTCACTACTTTCTTCACCAACTTGACCCATATTGGAGCTCTTGCTCATTTACCCATGAATACTTTAATATAGTCTGCAGCTGATTCTTGAATTTCTGTTTTAAATACCTCACATTTCTCTCTTTTTAAAATTCTTTATTTATAAATTGCAGAAAATGGTCCAAGTATACCTGCAAACCACTGTAAAGGAGGCCTATTATGTGTGCCAAACATCACCTTTGAGAGTGCCCAGAATTATAGCTAGACGAAGTGGAAGAGGTTCCGAGTTGACTTCTGTAAGCATCCTTATGCAATAAAAAGATATAGACTTGTTAAATATCTAAAATGTTCTCTATTGGTAAGGCCAAATTGGGCCTGCAGGGACGAATAGGGTTTAACTCCTGTGTATCTATAAATTAAAAATATAGGATAGTCCAAATTAATGCTATCTCTTAAATGTACAGTCTGTATGGGCCAGAAGAAACTCAGTTCTGCCGCCAACAGTCTCATATAATAAAAAATCAGATCAAGGGGGCATGGCTCATATTTTAAATCAAGAACACAGGGTTTTAACAGTAAAATAGTTAAAGTCCCCAGACAAGGGAGGACAGTAAGAGGTAAAGTAGAATAACTCATAATGTAGAGGTCATTTATAGTGAACAAGTGTTTTCCAGGCTATTTTCTCTATATTATCCAACTATGTTGCCTCCATACCTTCATTTGTATAGAGCATTACATCTCCCCTTACTTTTATTCCTGTATTTTCTAAGCAATGAATAACCAGTATGTTTATGTGGTTTGATAATGGGATGATATGGTAACTTGATATGTTGGCATCTGCCATACTGTGTCTGGGTGAATAGGGACTAGTGACAACCAAATGCACACTTTTGGCACAGAGTAAGTATGAGACTCACACACATATGGTGATCCAAATTGAGAGCTGGAAAAATAAGGATGCATTTATTACACTGGTCATGGTGTCACACAGCACTGACAGGAATTCCCCACCCTTCATTTTCTTTCATGTTGTCATTTCATTTTCTCATGTCATTATCGTTCCCTTACTTTAGTAGGCTAAAACTTTCTATGCTCAGTACACTTCACTGTACCTCCACTCTGACGCAGGCTTAAATTTTCCACACTTGTACCCATGGTTGTTCCAGGTTTCCCTCCCATTGATCTTAAGGGCACTTCTGTTATTATAATCCCAATTTACTTTCCATCCCATCATTTATAATCCATTTTCCATGTCCACTATCACCCATGTAGGGTCCCTGGAGCCCTGGCACTTCAAGACAATTATGTGATACCATCATCCCAGGCAGGTGAGCACTACCCTGGAGGCAAACATGCCTGTGCTCGGTTGTGTATTAGACTGTGACTTTTATTTAATTTCAGTACATAAGACTATGATCTACTACTAAGTTTTGTGCTAGTTGGTCAGGTTGTATGTACTTCCCTTCAAACAAATTCAATGATAGCCCTAGTGGCCAAAAGAACTGACTCTCATGTCTGATCCCATCCAGCGAACTTACTGATCCCCATTATAATGGGACCCTCTCTGCCTGATGTCTGTGAATTTGGGGCACTTCCCCAAGGGTTACTCACACTACACCTAAATACCCATGCTTTTCTTTCACATCCACAGATCATCTTTAATGAATGATTAATTACAAATATGCTCTTTCCCAAGTCTACCAATGGTTGGAGCACATCATCACATGTCTCAGTGACCTCCCTTGAGGCGCCCTCTACAACTCCCTTTAGTGCCATCAGGTCTTGATCTATTTGCTTCTCAAGGTGAGACTGCTGTTGTCCGCCTATTCCTTATTGGTACTTTGGGAGTGTCCTTCCCACTGGAACCTGCTGGGTTCTGGGCCTCCAGAAACCTTGCCAGAAGGGAACAGTGCCCCTGAGACCATGACAGAATCCCTGAGCATTCAGGTTGCCTTGGCTAAGTCACTGCTGGGGTGGCTGGACTCAACAGCTTGTCTTCTCTCTTCTGTTCCCTGATCCAGCTAAATGACCCACAGCTTTCCTTCCCTCTGATAGTGTAAAGGGTGAAGGGCAGGACACTCAGTATTCATGTCTAAATGTTCTGCTTCAGCCTGAGTCAAGAAGCTCAGAACATCACATCCTGACACCCTGTCTCCAAGCAGGGGCCCACTATAGAACAACTGCCATGGTCTGGCTTGACCCTTTCAGTGCTGTCTAGTAACTGGCATCAAGCTGGGTAAAGAGAGGGGCTGGTTACACCAGTCAGGCCTCCTGATCTCTACATGCAGCAAGAGTAGAAGTAGTAGTGGTAAGTGGTAGTAGTAAATTGATTTGTTTAGCTCCCATTCCCAGGATCTTAGAGTGCTTTTCATCAGTAGAACATACAGAATGCATAAATAAAACCACAGTTAAATATCACAAAACCAAATAAATGAACTAAAAATATATTAAGTAAATATGATAAAATAAAATAAGATAAAACTGCAGATAAAATTAGTAGAGTAAAATAGCAGCCAATGGAAAAGTTGATTAGCTGGTCCTAAAGCCTCCTAAACAAGTAAGTCTTTAGGCCCCACTTAAAGGCCTACATTGAGGGGCCTCCCTCAAGGACCTTTGGAGCCGAGTTCCACCGGCTGGGCCAGCAACTTAGAAGCACAATCACCTGATAACTTTAGTGTAGCCCTGGGGAACTGCTAGGAGGCCCCACATCAGAGGAGCTAAGAGGGCAAGTGGTATGGTAGGGAATCAGAAGGTCACTCAGAAAACTTGAGCCCAGTCCATATAGGGGCTTTATAAGTCAGTAAGCTGACTTTGAAGGTAATTTGCCACTTCACTGGCAGCCAGTACAGGTCAAGCAGGACAAGGGTTATATGATAGACCTTTAAAGGCCCATCAGGAACCCAGTTGTTGAATTCTTCTAAGCTGCAGGTGTCGTCTTACACCTCCACTAACCCTGAGATACAGGACATTAGAGTAGTTGAGTCTGGAAGTTATGAAAGCATTTACTAGTGATGGCAAATAATCTGCTGGCATCTGAGTGATGTTCCTGATATGATAAAGCCTCTCTGGACCACTGACAACACCTGCACCTCAAGTGTGGTCTTTCATCCAGAATGACCTAAAATCCTTCACTTTAGCAGAGGCTACAAACCTGGAGGGACCAAGCACCAGGCCCGTCATCTGCCCTGTAGCTCCCACCACCTGACAATGAGCAGGCTCAATCACTAATACCTCTGTCTTATTCAGGTTGAGTCTTAGCCAGCTGGAAGACATCTAGTCCTGGATCTCAGTCAGGCATAAATTGAATACCTCAGCTGCATTAGGCATCTTGGCTGCAAATGAAAGGTACAACTGGGTGTCATCTGCATAGCAGAAGCCCAGTCTGTAACAGGGTTGATGCACAAGGGGTGGAAAGGAAAAGAAGGGACTTGGCAAGGATGGAGGAATGGTCAGAAGTATGGCAGCTTCGATACAATAAAGAAGTGCAAGTAATGCACCTGGGAAACAAAACCCAGGAAAGAGTACACAATAGGGGAGGTATTAACAACAAAAAATGGAAAGGGATCTGGGGTAGTGATATCAGATGACCTAAAGGTAAACAAGCAGAGTGAGAAGGCAGTAAGGATGGCTGGGGAATACTGAGATGCATAGGAGAGGCAGCACCAGTAGAAAACAGAAAGTTGTTATCCCTCTGTACAGAGAGTTGGTAAGACCACATTTGGAGTACTGCATGCAGTTCTGGAGACCACATCTTTGCAAGGACATAGACAGGATGGAGGAAATCCAGAGGAGGAACTAAAATGGTGCAGGGTCTGCAACAGAAGCCATACAAAGAGAGACAAAAGGAGCTTAATATGTATACCCTTGAGGAAAGGAGGGAGGGGACATGATAAACGTTCAAGTACCTCAAGGGAATCAACAAATTCAAGAGGCTAGCATCTTTCAGAAAAGAGATGCGTAAGAACAAGGAACACAATTTGAAGATAGAGGAGGTATGGCTCAGGGCAATGTGAGGAAGTATTTTTCACAGAGAGGTGGTGGATGCATGGAACAGCCTTCCTGAGGAGGTCGTGGGATTAAAAACAGTGGGGGAGTTCAAGAATGCATGGGACAGACAGAGGCATTTCTGGTGGGGGTAGAAAAGTAGGCTGTTGGTTAACTAGGATCTGCAGCTTATTCAATAGGTAGGGAAATGGGCAAACTAGGTGGGCCAAGCGGTCCTTATCTGCTGTCAAAGTCTATGTTTCTGTGTTAACATCTAATTATCTCACCCAGAGATAGCATGTACAACATAAACAAAATAGGTGTGAAGATTGAGCCCTGGGACACCACAAGAGCAAGGGCATTGGTAATGAGGAGAAATTCCCCATCACCAGCCTTTGCATCCTGTGTCTAAAGGAGGACTTAAACCAGCTGATGACTCTGCCAGTGAGTCCGCAGTACTACCTAAGATGATTTAACAACAACCCACAGCCCACGGTGTTAAATGTTGAGGAGAAATCGAATACAATAACTAATCATTCCTCTCTATCTCTTGCTCTGAAGAGGTCATTATGCACCCTGTCCAATGTGGTCTCTGTACTATGCCAAAATGTAAATCTGGACTGAGAGGCTTACAGATGTTAAAGTTCATAAAGTGTGTCTTGAACTGCAGTGCCACCATCTTCTCAAAACCTTTGCCGGAAAGGAAAGGTTAGAGACAGATCTGAAATTCACTAAGCAGTCTAGATCCAGTGATGGATTTTCAGAAAGAGCCTTACCAGCATACCTTTCAGTGCACTTGGAAAGGACTCCTCTGAAAGGAAGTACTGGACCATCTAAATGAACACCAGATCCAGGAACCTCACACAACTCACTAAAGGCATGTCAGGTCTAGGTCCAGTTTTCAAAAGTGGGACACAGCGCTGAGATACACCACATACCTCCTCCATCAGTACTGGCCTCAACTTTCCCCAGACAGGAGGGGTGATCCTATTAACAACCTGCTCCCCTCTGCTGGGCCACAACAGCCCAGGTGGGATAATCCCAGACCTGATAGAGGACACTCTGTCAGAGAAGAACTGAGTAAACTCTTCGCACCAGCAAGGATGAAAATGCACTTGCTGACTGTAAACAGGTAGGATGAAGTAATCTGTCCACAATCTGGAAGCGCTGACTTGGCCTGTTCTACTCTGTAGCAAGCTTTCTGGGAAGGAATGCTGCCTTCTTATGAGAGACTTATCTTTGGTACTCACCATAGTGAGTCTTCAAAGCCTGCTTGTCCTCATCAGTCCTGGACTTCTGCCAACAATGCTCTAACCTCTGATCCATAGCCTTCATCTTCCTAAGCCCCTGTTGAACTACAGGGATCTTAATCAAGAAAACCTAGGATGTGTATACTAGTGCAACAGAGTCAAGGGCTGTGGTAATAGCTCTGTTATAAGTCACCACCACTTACTCCCAACGCTGCCCTAAAAGCAGCTATCACACTCAAGAGGTCCATTACTACCTAGACAATCCTTTAAAGGTTGCTAGAGGGTCAGCTTTACTGGTAGTGGACCACAAGGGGGACCTCAAACAAGAACTTCACTGTGCAGTGATCTAACCAGAAGACTGGATTAATCTCAAGGTTGTAAATCTTGAGCCCCAGTGAAAATGCTAAGTCCAAGACATGTCTGTGATGATGGGTTGCAGAAGTAACTACTTGTGTGAGGCCCAGGATGCCATCAACTGGAGGAAGTCTTGACCAAACTACAGAGATCGTCATTAATCCGGGCATGGAAATCATTCAGAGCAAACCCTCTGGATGACTTTGATCCCTTCTCACTGACGGAGTTCATGATTTTCTGCAGGCTGCAGGCTGGGGAGCAGTTAGCTGCTGTATAGCTTAAGTGCGTTTGGTATTTTAGAGTTCTATTTTATTTTACATCACTTTTATAGCATTAAAGTTTTATATTTGAAACAGTTTTGCCTGTTTGTACTTTCTCTTGCATTTCCTGGGGACTTGTAGCAGGGTCGTGGCTTTCGGGCATACTGAATGTTGGTGCAGTGCCGAGGTGCTGTGATGACTATGGAATATCACCTTACAAGATAGTACATATTGGGGCTCATCCTGTGTGGACCGTTACTATTTTTTCATGCTTTGGCTGGTTGGGCCTCTGCCGCTACTGTTTTTTCTGTCAGACTGCAGAGATTAGCTTTGCTTATCGGAGACTGTATGGAATGTGTTATGGATTAGCTTTAGAAGTGCTTGTGAAGATATTGGGAATAGTCACCATTCTGAAGAGGGACACTAACTCTGTTGAGGGAAGTTTTGGATTACTATATTTCTGACTTTGGATTATTGGCTATGTGGACTAACTGCTGAGGAACTCTTTTGCATGGTGGTTCGTGCTGTGTATAGGAGCAGCAGACATTCGATAGTGCTACATTTGGTGCTTGGAGTTAAGGCCTTCATCCTGGGGTGGATTGGCTGCAGTGTGTGGCTGTGCAGGGGTTCTGGTTTTATTCCACTGGGTAGTCAGCGGTGTAGCCCAGTGTCCCTCACGGTCTCTCCCTGGGGCTTACTGGAAAGTGAGCCCAGGTGAGGGACTGTTAGCAATGGCCGTGGACTTGTAGTTTGTCTGCCCTGTGGGATTTATCGAGCTCTCTCTGGCCCCAGAGTAATCGACCATCAAGATAGACCTTTTGTTGGATTTTCTTCTGCAAACTATGGTCAGATGCACTTTCTATTTACACTTAAATCTGTAAGGCAGTGAGAGTGCCTTTCTCTAGGTCCTGGGCTACAGTGATAGTGTGCCTGGTACTAAGAGTTTGGACATTGTTTGTTTTTCCTCCCTTTTTAGTGGGAACAATTAGGGGTTGGGAATGTTTTAAACTTCTTCCTCAAACTGATCCCTTTGGTGGTGTAGGACCATCGGGGTTTGATTCACCAGCATTTATCACAGCTTAATGTTTCCTCAATTACTTAACCTTTACTGTGGATTTTGGATATTACAGGCATGGACTGGATGATTGAGACTTTTAGGTTTAGGAATTGTTATGTTGTTAGTGGCACTTTTTGTTTTATTAGGTTATTTTGGTTTTATTCAGTTTTTGCATATTTTTGTTTTCAGTAGATTGTGTAGTTTATTTGGGTCATTGAAATGTGTAGGAGGCCTACCCCCACTGTTATTGCTATTCATCATCTGCCCTTCATCCTCTCCATCCTTTTACTTTCCTCCATTGCAGCTTACTACCTACCAATGCTGTAGAGCATTGGGTATTGCTCGTTGTGGGGGTCAGAGGCGCGAACAGCGGAGGGTGAATGAAGGGGTCCCCACATCAGGGTAGTGAGATCTAGGAGATGCCCTGGGGTAAAATGGAACCCAGAATGTGGTTTTCCATACATTTTGTGGGCAGGTGGCTCAGACAGCCTTGGAGGTTCAGCCAACCTGGGTGGTGCTATGCAATGCCAGATCTGTGAAAACAAGACCACAGTTATTGCTGATCTTGTTGGGACAGCTTACAGCTTGTATCACCAAGACCTGGCTGGATGAGAATTCTGGCCCTGTATTGAGGCCACTATTCCAGCTGGGTACTTGGTATTCCTCCACCCAAGATTGGATCGTGGGGGCGGGGTTGTGGTCTGTTTTAAGACCGATTGGGCCTCATGAGTGTACCAGTTGAGAGACAGTCATTTGAATGTACCATGGTAGCAAGTGTAGGCAGCAGGATCACTCTCATCTACTGTCCACTCGGAGATAGGAAGAGGTTTCTGCAGGAAGTGGCAGCCTAAGTCATTGACATGGCATTTGAGTCACCCAGGCTGATGGTGGTGGGTGACTTTAACGCCCTGGGTCGATGGCTAATTCTCTATTTGGTCAGCACTTCCTCCAGTTGATGACATCTCTGGGCCTTACACAGATTGTTTCTACTGCTACCCATAAATTTAGTCATTCTCTTGACTTGGTCTTCCTTCTGGGGTCAAGCTTCCAATCTGGGGTGGAGCCAGTTGGATGGTCCTACCACTATACTGTGCTGTTCAATTTGCACCCCTTCATAGGCCTACCCTGTAGAGATTGTCAGGTACCGTCCTTTATGAGAGATAAGCTCTGAAGGCCTGGCATGGTCCTTGACCTATCTGTCCTTCTATTGGCAAACAATGACCCAGAAGCCCTAGTAGTGTCCTGTAATATGGCCATATCTATGGCTCTGGATATCAATGCTCCTGTCCGCATTTGTCCTCTCTCCCTTTCCCTCGGTCCCCTTGGTTTGATGGGTCCTTGAGGAGATCTGGCGATTAGGACGAAGTTTGAGCATTGCTGGTGGAGGTCCCACCTTGATGCCGATCACCATAAATTGATGGACCATTATCAAGCCTATCAATCCGCAGTCACTCGTAAGAAGGCAGAGTTCCTGTCCAGGAGATTATGGCTGCATAGAACAGACTGGCTCAGCTTTTTCGAACTGTGGATAGACTGTGCAACCCAGCCTGTCTACAGGTGTGGAAAGTATTTTTGCAAATTTAGTGCGAGGAGCTTGCACGATTCTTTCTTGACAGGTGGTTGACATCAGAGCAGTAGTCCAGCTGGCACACTCCATGGGCATTGCTCTGAACCAATGTTTGGGCACTGCACCTCAGTTTTCCTGAAGTACCTTCAGCCAGCCTGAGTTTTTAGATGTCATGTGGATTGTCCGGGTATGTGCCCTATGTGCTGTGGTTTGGATCCTGGACCAACCTCCTGATTTTGGGTTGTAGTTATATTCTTGGTCCGATTCTAGCACAGATAGTCTGATGCTCCTTGGAAATAGGTGAGTTTCCTAGCTCCCTGAAGGAAGCGGTGGTGACACCCCTCTTGAAGAAAGCTTCTTTGGACCCAGACTGCCATGTGAACTACAGACCTATCTCAAACCTCCCTTTATGGGTAAGTTGATCGAGAAAGTAGTGGCTGTACAACTGGATGACCATTTGACAATCCATGAAATTTGAGCCTCTTCAGTCTGGTTTCAAAGAGGCATAGTACCAAGACGATGCTGGTTTGGGTGCTCAATGATCTGATGGCTAGAGATCAGAAGAACCATTCCATCTTGGTTCTTCTTGATCTCTTTCTGCATTGACACTGTGGACCATAGGGTTGTGCTTGATCATATGAGATTCATCTGTGGACTGTCAAGTATGGGCCCAGGTGAGGGATGTCATTGCTTCTGTCGCGTTAGTCTTCTCTCCCTTTGCCCTCGGTCCCCTTGGTTTGAAGGTTCCTTGAGGGAGATGCGGCGATTAGGTTTCATCTTTCCTCACTGGAAGAACTCAGAGGGTGGTGTCGAGTTTATTCTTCTTACAGTTCTCTTCTCATGTGGGGTTCCTTGGGGATCAGTGCTGTCCCCATGATGTTGCAGTGTATATGCTGCCCTCAGAGACATTGTGAGAAGGTATGGGCTGAGATTTCATTGCTATGCTGATGATACCCAGCTCTACCTATCCTTTGCACCTGACCAGGATAGAGCTCTCTCAGTATTTAACAACTGCCTCATAGAAATCCAAGAGTGGTTTTGAGCTGGTTGAGGTTGAACTCGTAAAAGACTGAGGTGTTAGTGGTTGACCAGGTTGCGGATAGAGGCGGTTGAGGTGGGATCACCATCTGGGCTTTTCTTGGGGCTTGCCTCTCTCAACCTCTGAACGGGTGCGAAACCTGGGGGTAATTTTTGACAAAGGGCTGACACTGCATTCGCAGGTGCAGCAGTCATCAAATCTTCCTTTACCATCTAAGGAATATCTCCAGAGTTAAGCATCTTGTTCCATCCAGTGACCTGCCTACTTTGGTCCATGTCTTTGTGTCCTTGCACTTGGATTATTGCAACGCCCTATACCTAGGGCTCCCAGGGTGGATATTTGCCACTTGCAGCTGGTGCAGAACACTGTGGCCCGGTTATTGACAGGAACCTCTCAGTCCTGTCATATTTCTTTGGTGCTGCTCGAACTGCACTGGCTGCCAGTATAATGGAGAATCACCTTCAAGGTCAGTTTACTGACATATAAAGCCCCTACGGACAGGGTCTGGACTATCTGAAAGAGCTGCTGGTCCTTACTGCCCTGGGCAATCACTCAGTTTGACTGATGCGGGTTGCTAGAGGTTCCTAGGGTTTATTTAAAATCTTCTGGGGCTCGTGCATTTATGCATGCGCCCCACCCTTTGTTATTCTCTCACCCGTCAGATACATGAGAGCGCAACAGTAGAGGGCTTTAAACAGGCCTTAAAACCTTCCTTTGGACCCAAGCATTTGGGGACTTAACCTGAATAATATATTGTTATTTTACTGGTTTTGTATTTTATATTATTTCTAAAGTTTGTAATCATGCGCTGTAGCTGTTTTATTGTTATGTGTGGCACCTTGGTAATTTGAAACGCACCATACAAATAAACTTGATTGATTGATTGATTGATTGATTGAAATTCCTCTTTGCAGCCAGGAGACTAGAACATGAGGAAGATTTTTCAACCTGCACCTAGACCCTCATGCACGACCATGCATTTAAACAACAAAATTGCTTAAACTGAGTGCACAATGAACTTCAATTTGGATATAAGCCAAATGGCCAGACTCTCCTGTGATCCATCTGAGGAAGTGGACAATGGAGAAACTGCCTGGGACTGATTCCTCTAGAACTGGGCCAGCACTGTCACTCAACCAGGTGTCCATGATGCAAGTTAGATCAACCAGGAAATCAAGTCAGCAGACAGTCTTCCAGATGATGTTACACTTCTTCCTGCACAGGGCAGTTCTACATGTGAAACTTGATACTAGTGGTATAGCTAGGAAAAAAATTTTAAGCCAGAACCCTTTAGTGCCTCTCTGGCGTTCCCCTCCACCCATTTTAGATATGCCTATTTTTGTTATTGTAAGATCCCTTGTACACCTCACAGTGTACTTTGGGAACTGCATAAGAAAAAAATTGTGCAGCAGTACTTAATTGTATGCATGTAACATTATGTGAATAACCAAAACAAATGTTCAGGCCCCAAATGCTGCCCCTCTCCTCAACTTATTAGCTATGACTTACTTGGTGTATGCATTCTTACACCCTTGGGAGTCAATCTAACAACCACACATACCATGTCCTGTCCCTCAGTTCCTAGAAAGTGGCAATAACTAGCACTGGGCTGCAGTACTGCCTATGCAGCTTCCCAGATGAACTGGGACAGGGCAACAACACAACAAAGCTTCTCACTGGGCTGCAGCCTGCAGCTTGCATTCACATGTTGAGTTAGCATGCGACTACCTTGTTTCTGGAGGCATGAATTCTGTTTCTCACTTCTTGTTCTCTCTCTCTGTCTGACAGATGCACAGTCTGCCTCTGCAGCACTTCCACTGGTCTGTTTGGCAGACACATATAAACTAAACTGGTCCTGCAACAGGTCCTCCTGTTCACTGGGTAATGTCTGCACATCATTGGCCCATTTGGCTCTCAGTTATGCACCTTATATATAATTGAAAATGTATTTTATTTTTGATTGTACTTGGATTTGTTTATATTTATGTATATATATATATATATATTTATTTAGGAGGCAGTATAGCACAGTGGGTTATGGCTCTGAGCTGCAGATCTGGAACCTGGGTTTTGAATCCCATAGCCGCCTTAGTGTATGTGATATCCTAAGCGAGTCCTTAGCTTCCTTGTGCTCCTAGGTGCGCATCTGGAAACAAGCTTTGGCTTAGTGTGCTACTCCTAGTTAAACAACGTCTCTTTCCCCTTATGTGTTATGTACTGTATGTATGCTTTAATGGTCTATGACTGACCAAATAAAACTTTACTGGACTAGACTGCTCAGGGCCAGGCTGGAGGTCCATCACTTGATAGATGATTTGCAAAAATGTGTGCCAAGAAACCTGCAGTTCTCCAGTGTTCCAAGAGCCCTTGTAGTCCTCCTTCAAGTCCTGCAGTCGGCTGCACTTTGCTCCTATACACAACCACGCTTAAGGGTATGATCAATTGGGACATGTAATTGGGAAAATCCCAGTCCAGTCCACGAATACCGATAATGCTCGTTCATCAGCAATGGGCGGTTGCCTTTCAAATGAGGAGAAGCCACACCTCCATAGCACAGAAGGCACTGAAGATTGTTTCTCCTCTGCTGCTATCCTCAGCCCCTCTAACAATCCCAGTTTTCAAAGGCTACAGTAGAGATGTGCCAAGTCAGCAAAATTCACTCCATGATTAATTTTGAAATTATGCCCAATTGCAAAGTGAAATTCACCAACTTCATCAATCCAGCTCAATTGCAAAATTCCATTACAAAATCCCTGGTGTCTAGTGTGAGGGGACCACTAAACACCAGGATTTTAATAATAATTTTTTCAGCAATTGGGAGAGACTACTAGACACCAGGGATTCAAACAATATCCTCTATTTTTAAATTGGGGCTAGTGATCGAGTTGAGGAGCATTAGACAGCAGAGATTTGTAGGATTTACCATTTGTAACTTCACCTTGCTTTGTTTTGTTTTTAAGTGCAATTTGCACTTAAAAAAACAAACAAAAGCAAAGCAAAGTTACAAATGGCTAATTCTCCTAAATGGGACAACTTCATGAACTGATCAATGGAGGCTAATTTAGCGACTTCACCTAAAATTCACCAGTGAAGTAAACTGCTGCATCTCTAAGGCCAGAGAAAGCAATGAGTTGGTGACAGTGGAGGATGGGCTCCACAGAGCCCTGAAGATAATCTTCACTCTTTGTGTGGGGATGAGATTGCAAGCAGGTAATTTAGTATAGTCTAACCTAGTGGTTTATATAACCACTAGATAAGCTAATCAAATGTATAACTGGTTATAATAAAAGCTTCCAGTCATTGGAATGCCTAACAACACTCTCAGCTAGATGCTGTCAAGGACTTGCTAGTCAACTCCCATAACCCAGAGCAGACAAGTGGGGCACTTGCCTGACTGTGGAGTGGTTGCAGTATACCATAAATAAAGAGAGCTATATTTTGGAGCAAATAATAGGTTACCAGGCATGGTAATGTATGATGTAGAAGGATGGTAGCTATAGTAGCTGACTAGTAAACCTTCTATCAAATAACAACATTTCTCTTTTGTGGTTGAATCATAAGCGTTCTTTTGAGTGTGATTAATGCAAGAGGTAAAGTGTAATGCCTTTGCAGGGTTAGTCATCAATGTAAGAGCATGGACAAAACCTTTGCTCTTAAATGAAAACACTGTGCTGTGTCTTGTTAACATAGAAACATAGAAACATAGAAACATGAAGTGACGGCAGATAAGGACCGTAAGGCCCATCCAGTCTGCCCATTCTTTTTCTACCTATAAATGTGCCATCGGCCTTTGCTCTGTCAGTGACCTATCTATTCATAGTCATTTGTATTGCTCCCTTATGCCTATCCCATGCCTGTTTGAAGCCCTGCACTGTATTCATAGCCACCACTTCTTGTGGTAAGCCATTCCATGCATCTACCACCTTTCTGTGAAAAGAATTTCCTCACATTCCCCTTAATCGGCCTCCCTCTAATCTCATGCTGTGTCCTCTTGTCCTGCTATTTTTCTTATATTTAAACATGTTAGACTCTTTCACCTTGTTTATGCCCTTAAGGTGTTTAAATGTCTCGATCATATCACCTCTCTCCTCCTTTGCTCAAGGGTATACATATTGAGCTCCGTTAATCTGTCCTTATATGTCTTCTGATGCAGTCCCTGCACCATTTTGGTTGCCCTTCTCTGGACTGCCTCAATTTGGTTAATATCCTTGTGAAGGTGTGGCCTCCAATACTGCTTACGCAGTACTCGAGATGAGACCTAATCAGTGTCTTGTACAGAGGATTATTACTCCCTCTTACGACTTGTGATACCCCTACTAATACACCTAACACCCCCTAGCCTTACCTACTGCTTAAGAGGTCTGCTTGGATGATTTTAGGTCATCAGTGATGATGATGCCCAAGTCTCTTTCTTCCTTTGTGACTGCTAGCAACTCCCTCCCAGCCTATAAGTGGCTCAGGTTTCTCTTCCCTATGTGCATGATTTTGCACTTCTTGCATTAAATCCCAGTTGCCACTCTTCTGACCATTCTGCTAGTTTATCCAGATCTCTTCTCATTCTGCCCACCCCATCTGGATCATCTACTCTGTTGCAGATCTTGGTGTCATCTGCAAACAGACAAGCCTTACCCTCTAGTCCATCTGCAAGGTCACTAATGAAGATGTTGAATAGGACTGGCCCCAGGACTGATCCCTGAGGTACCCACTTGTGACTTGCATCTCTTATGACTGTATACCATTTATCACCACTCTCTGTTTTCTGCCAGTCAACCAGTTTGCCACCCAGTTGACCAACTCTGACCCACCGAGCCTACCTAGCTTATTTATCAATCTTCTAGTGGAACAGTGTCAAAGCTTTGCTGAAGTCAAGGTAGGCACATCAACTGCTCCCCTTGGTCCACCACTCTGGTTACCCAGTCAAAGAAATCTATGAGATTAGTTTGACAGGACCTTCCTTTGTAAACCCATGCTGTCTTGGATCCTGTGCCCCTATGGATTCAGGTGTTGCACTATCCTTTCCTTAAGGAGTGCCTCCATAATCTTGCCCACTACTGAGGTAAGACGGCGGTCTGTAGTTCCCCGCCTCCTCCCTGCTACCACTCTTGTGGAGTGGGATCACATGAGCCTTTCTCCAGTCTTCTGGGACCTCTCCTGTGCTCAGAGACTCACTAAACAATTCTGCTAATGGCTCTGCTAGTTCCTCCTTTAGCTCCTTAAGTACCCTGGGATGTATGCCATCAGGTCCCATTGCCTTATCCACCCTGAGCTTAGCAAGCTCTTGTAGGACCCTTTCTTTTGTGAAGGGAGTAGTGCTCACCTCCCTCCCCTGTGTCCATGATGCTGAGCTGTGGGCCCTGCCCTACCTTCTCTTCAGTAAATACTGAGCAAAAGTATCTATTTAGGATAGATGCCTTTACAGGGTCCTCCTCCTCCACATGCTCCTTTTCTCCATAAGCTTAGCAATACCCCTCTGGACTTTCTCCTTTCACTAATGTATCTATAGAAAGTCTTGTCACCTTCTTTACTGTTAGGTGCTAGTGTTTCCTCAGTTTGGGACTTTGCCTGCCTTACTGCCTTACCTGCTTCCCTTAGGGCAGTTTGGTATGCTCCCTATCTTCATCCCGCTGTGTTCCTTATATTTTCTGAAGGCCAGCCTTTTGGCTCTGACCTTTTCTGCTACTATATTTGAGAACCAAAGTGGTTTCCTTCTTCTTTGCACTTCCTTTTCTGTCTAACACAATGGGATGTTGCTTCAAGTATTGTATCCTTAATGCTTGCCCACTTTGCCTGTACCTCCTCACCTGTGTTTCTTTTGCCAGGGCTAGCTTAACTCTGTTGGCCATCTTATCAAAGTCAGCTCCTCTGAAGTCCCATATTTTTGCCTTGGAATGGATGATTTAGATGTAGTAGCCAAATTGAACCATACCATGTGATGGTCACTGGCCCCCAGGTGACCTTCTACCTGGAGATCTGTGATCCCTTCTTTGTTAGTCAGTACTAGATCTAGGATAGCCCTGTCTCTTGTGGGTTGCTGTACCAGTTGTTTGAGGCCCTCCCCTGCAGGAATCCACTATGAGTCTAGTTCTGGCAGATGTTCCTGCTGGTATTGACCAATCTGTATCTGGCATGTTGAGTCTCCCATTATCAGAACCTCCCTTTAGCTGTCATGTTTTGTATATCTTCTAACAGTAATGTGTCTATGTCCTCCCTCTGCTCTGGGGCCTGTAGACAACCCCAGTTCTTATGGCTGTCCCATTACCTGTTTCCAGGGTGACCCACAGTTCTTCTGGCTCCTTATGTGTATTCTGAATTTCTGTAGCTTTGATATTTTCATTAACATACAGGGCCACCCTCCCCCCTTTTGCACCTCGGTCTCTTCTGAACAATACATATCCAGGTACTGAAGTCTCCCAAGTGTGGTTACTGGTAAACCACGTCTCACTAATTGCTACTATGTCCAGTTTAGCCTCTGACATTATTGCCTGCAGGTCTGGGATCTTATTTCCCAGGCTGTGAGCATTTGTGTACATGATTTTCCATTGGCCAGATTTTGTGTGTTAGTTGTTGGGTGAAGTTTGGCATTACCTGTGCATCGTATGGGGAGACAAACCTTTTTCTTACCTGGTGATGCAAATGAATGGCAAACACGCTGAATTCCTGTTTGACCACTAGCTGAGGGGAGGGGTGTTCTTCCCATTCGACGATGGGGTGCTGCACCCTCTCCCCATTTGCTAGTTTAAATATTCTGCAAAGACGTCAAACTTCTGCCCCAATGCACTGACTCCTCTTTAGTCAGATGCAGTCCATCAAATTTAAAGAACTTTCGCTCCCAGAACTGTTGCCAGTTCCCTACAAATCTGTGTCCTTTTCCTGGCACCAGTCCTTGAGCCCGTGTTTAGCTCCCTATCTCCCCTTCTCTGACCTTCCGTCCATCTGCTCCTTCTCCCAGACTGGCAGGATCTCAGAGAAGGAGATACCAGACGAAATAGATGATAGTTTGTCACCCAGCCTAGTCAGGTGTTCCTTGGTCTCCACAACTGACCGGCTGGCGAGATCATTAGTCCCTATGTGTACTAGGACATCAATGTTTTCTCCTGCTTTGTGAACAATTTTAGCAATGCGGTCAGTGCTCTCCATGCTGATGTACCTGGGAGACATCTGACCATCACCCTGGCTGAGATGGGTATCAACTCCCGAATCATGGAGTCTCCTATGATCAGAAGTTTTTGATTTCCTTTGTGCTTGTTTAGTTTTGGTTCCTGATTTGGGTGAGTATTGTTGTGTTAGCTCCTGTGCCGCAGTGTCCTGCTCTGCAGTGTCTTCTGCCTCTTTATTTGATTTCAGAGATAGAGGCAGATACCTGTTTGTAGTGTTTATATGGTTTTGGAGGTAATGTGTTGGAGAGCAGAGAGTGATGGGGCACCTGATTTGCTCCTCCTAACTACCTGCCAACCTCCTGGACCAACTACCCTCTGCGGTCGAGGTTTTCTGTTGGATGCTGGGGAAATGGCGGTGGTTCTTATAATGTATTTCCTCTTCAATATGAAATTTGAGGCGTGTAATCTCTGCCCATGCTGCCCGGAGCTGAGACCTAAGATCTCCAAAGGCCCAGCATGTGGAGACAGTGTCCTAAATCCTGTAAGACTGTCCTTCTGAAAATTGTTCCACAGTACCTGCAGTTAATGAAATCCATTCCAAATAAGTTGCTGGGTTTGTAACCTAGTCAGAGTAATTAGAAGGAAAAAAATGCAAGTAATGGTTTAATTGTGCTTTGTTTAACTTGTTATAACAAGTTAAATTACTAGTGCCCTGTAAATGAGATCACCTTGTGGAGGCCCCACTGATCCGCCCTTCCTGTTCTGCCACAGGAAATGTTACAACTGTGGTACCCTATAAAAGGAGTGTAGTGTGGGTGGTTGGGGATGGGGTGGGTGGCTGGGCCCTTCCCCGCCAAAAGAAGAACCACGGACAAAGAACAAGGAGGTAAGAGCAGAAACAATCAGTCAACAACAAATGCAGTAACCCTGAAAGCTTATCCTAATGTTAGATAAAACTATAAAACCTGTAAAGCACCACCTGTAATAATTTCAGAGAAGATATACCCTGTAAGAAACACTTTGCTCCAGAGAAAAATAAAGCAGTAACAGAAGATATACCTTGCAAAAGACAATTTGAATCAGAAGATTACAGCAGTAATCTGTTAGCACACACCTGTAGGCACACCTTGTAATAATGCAGAAGAAGGTATACCAGCAACAACAATTTGAATCAGAGAAAAATAAAGCAATGAAATGTTAGCAACAAACAGTAGCAATCCCTGTGAGTAAAAAATAAAAACACCACCACACAGTAAATCTGCTTAGCCAAACTAAGTCTTAATCCTTCTCCCTTGCTCTGGTAAGTTTCTCTACTCTGCCTTTCAAGCAGTCTTAGAAGGAAAGAGCTCAGGTGAAGCTGAACATAAGTGACACAGCTGTGTACAGACCCATGCTATCAGTATGAGTGTGTGTGCTGTTTATGATTCCCACATCCCATGCATAAAACTATATTTGTGATGTGTTGTCAAGAAGAACCATTCAGCATTTAGCATACAGACAGCAGATTTATTACTGCAAAGAAGGCCAGTACTACTCTATGGCATATTGTGACTTTTATGCCACCATTGAAAGACAAGAAGCAAATACCAAACCTACCCTGAAGCACTTTAATATTAAAACTCTGCAGATATTTGCAGAAGGTCTTTTCTTTATTGTGTCCCTAGAGATCCTCAAAGAAATAAACCCACTGAGGGGCTAACCAAATCATAAAACCACAAGCCCATAGGGCCCAAAAGGGCCAGGTTCTGGACACGCGAAAAGCAACATAACTATGTTAACTGAATGTTCTATTGATGCTTCAACTTCAAGGCTAGACCCCTGGTAAGAATTATTGGCCATTAAGTCTGAACCATGCTGGAATCTACACATTTGTTCTTACAATTCCATGTAGGGCCTTCATCTTAAGGGGCAAACAAGGAATATTGTGGTATTCCAGTAACCTGAGTAATGGCCACCAGTACACCAACCCTTCTGCAGAAGGCTGGGGTATTCTGAAGATTGAAAAATCCAGAAAGTAATATGAATGCTCGTGGCAGACTTTAATATTCATTTTTTTAAATACATAATTTTTTGTTGTTTTTTCTTAGATTTACAAGTTTAAATAACAGAGCCAATATTTAATCAAATATGCAATTGAAACAAAACTAGGATATAATATCACAACCCTCCAAATGGAAAAATATTTATAATATCTTTTTTTTTTGCATTATATATTCCAAAATTAATATACAGGATATAATATATTCCCAAGCACCATTACAAAGGTATCTCAAATACAAACATTCATTTATAATTAATATCTTTATATGTTGTTTAGTACAAAGATCTTGGGGATTCAAATGCTAAAAGGGAAAAAAGTAAAAGTATGTATGTGACAACCAGACAACCTCTGTTGGTTGTTTGAAATATTTTGTCAAATGCTATTACCTTTTGTAGCAGTGGGGAGCCAGGATGCAGTGTTCAAAGGTGAGAAAACTGACTTTTGGGAGATTGTCTATAGCCAACAGGGTTTTCTTAGTGAGTGTGGATTTTCATTGTATTGGCTTAATGGAAGGGGATAAGTTCATTAGTACACAAAGGAACTGGAGACAGTCTGTCTCAATGACATCTGATGACACACATACAGATGCTAAATAACCTGCAAGGTAGGCATCACTCAAAATTCAAGGCCTGAAGCAGTTCTAGCCAATTGGATGAAACTGGGGACAAGGAAGTAACATCAGCCTCACTTGACCAAGGGGAGGAGAGTGAGAGAGAGAAAGAGAGGAGAGAGAGAGAGTATAAATGTTTTAACCAATAGAGTTAATTCTTCTTTTCACTGGGGTTTCTGCATGTCCAAGGAGGGAGCCAGACTGTGTGTCTGCAGAGAGATGGAAATAACAAGGTTAGTGGATAGTGAAGTAAGAAGACTTTGTAACTCGTAGAATTGATGAAAGCATTGACCTGCACAAGTGCACACATTTCTTTTACAATCCTGTATGTACAGTTATTTTACTATGTGTAAATAGCATTATGCCTGATTATTATTGTTGTACTTATACAACCTGTGTTTATTAATAAATTAGTTATTTTTCTAAAGACTGGAGTGAGTGGTGACCCTTACTACTGGAGTCTAAAGGGTAGAAGGTAGTGGAAAAGGACCATTACAGCACCGGGTCTGAGCTCTTATCAAAGAGGAGACCTTTATTTTATTTTATTTGTTATCTAGGTTTAAAAATTTAGAGATAGAAATTCCAGGCAAGTATGATGTATTGAGGTTGCCTGAGCTCCAGCAACTGTGTGAGGAGAGAGGCACACTGCATGAAGGCTTGAACAGAGCTAATCTGATTTAGGCACTTGAACTAGCTGTCCAAGGAGCCCTGGGTTACTGTAGGCTTCAGTGAGAAGTCTGAGATAACCTGGCAAGCTGAGTTGGAATTATGTGTGGTTCATAGCTCAATGTTTAAGTAACATATATAATGGAATGATATAGATGGTTGTTGGATACAGAGGCCAGCATTAAGAAGACAATATTTATTAGGTAGTAGTATAGAATGTTTGTGCTTAGGTACTTGGATGCTTGAATTGAGTTGTTTGATAATATTTGATGGTTTTAGCCTTTCTCTGTATCCCACCTGTAGGAAGGAAGCTTGGTTTAGAATTATAGAAAGCTGCCCAGTGGGATAAGAGTGCCGCATGAGAGGAGGAGGCGTCGGGGAGGATGGTGGTGAGTCGCGACTCGCTCTAAGCATCGTGGGGTCAGCTGCTTCAAATAAATAGGCTGTGGGACGAGTTCTTCCCCATGTAATCCCGTTACACCCTGCAATTAGCCACATTGTAGAAAAAGCAGAATGACAGGGAGATAGAACTTGGCAGGTTAAAATTGAAACAGCTAAGCTAGAAGCAGAGGAGACAGAGAAAAACGCACATGGCAGATACAGAGCAGAAGCAAAAGCAGCAAGAGGCAGAGGCAGCCCAAGAGGAAGTCAAGTGAGAGGAGTATACCAGATGACTAAATTTTGTTAGCGTAATTAGGGCACATAAAAGAAGCGATGATGACAGAGGTGATCTTGATTTTAGATATCGCCTCAGTCATGCTCTTTGTGCCCAAATAATGTGTGTACATGCCCACCTTAGAGAGGTTTATATTTCCTAGTTGTGGGGTTGTGGAGGTCGAGCCCTCACAAAACATGACTATTTCCTGGGATGGGGCTTTGGCCTCCATCCTGGGAGCCGCAATGCCTCATGCAGACATGCTGGGTGGCATCAACTATTTTGAGATAAGGATTTGAACTGGGATGGTGGTGCTTAAGCACAATATTTAACTTTAATATATGTATCTTCAGTGCTTACTCCACCCACAGAAAAGGACACCACAAATATTCAGTTCATGATCAAAATGAACATTTTATTCACCATCAAATGCAAAATCATACAGCCAGTGTGGCAGGTAGATCTATTTATCACCCAAGGCTTCATCCAGAGAAGCCTTAGGAGTGATATGTAAGATCTACCTGCCACACTGGCTGTATGATTTTGCATTCAATGAGTGAATAAAATTTTTATTTTGATCATGAACTGAATATTCATGGTGTCCCTTCTGCTGGGGTGAGTGCAGCACTGAAGATACATATGTTGTGTCATATTGCTTGCGCCCGCACGGGTGTTGACAAAATGACTGTGAGTGAACCAGCAAGATGAAGCCTGAGCAGAAGAAATGAGAAAGAACTCAGACATCAGCTTGAGAAGAGAGGACATGAACTCTGGACGGCAGCACTTTGGTAGATGCAGATGCCAGACCAGATGAGTAATGGGGTAGATGGGGCAGCCGTGCTCAAGAGTGGAGTCCAAATTGTTTCCAGAATAAACAGAGGATATGGATGTAGATGATTTTCTTAATTTGTTTGAGAAATTTTGTTTGTTATATGAACTGGCACAGGAGCACTGGCCAGCCTGTCTGACTCCATTGTTTGTGTGGAAGGCATGTCAAGCATTTTCACGCTTGGAACCTGAATGAGCTTAGGGACTATGTGAATATTAAGGCTGCTATTTAAAAAAAACAAGTTAACAGACTCAAATTTAGACAGTTAAGAAAGCAGTTGGGGGAGAATGATAAGGAACTGAGTGTGTAATTGAGTACTTTGCTGGAGAGATGGTTAAATGGGAAGAAAGCTGTAACTGCTGAAGAAATTTGTGAAGCCATGTTCACGGAACAGTTTTAAAATGTGTGCATGTTGATCTTAAAATATGGTTAATGTATAAGAATCCTAGTACTGTGGCAAAACTGCTAAATTTGTCTATCAGTGTGCAGCCAGCCACTTTGATACATGCAAGAAGGTATATGTGGAGGGAGTTTGTTAACAAAGGAGTGAGTAGACACAAGGGCCCTAAAACCCAGCAGCCCTTTGAGCCTAGAAGGAATACCCTGACAGAGCCTAACAGTAGTAGAGTATAAAGTTGGAAGTATTATGTCTGCAAAACTTTGGACATTTTTCTCATGATTGCTGTCAGGCAACAGGGACAAAGCCATGGCAAGGGGAGGCCACCGCCCTACTATGGGACCCGATGTGTCAAGCCCACTCACTGAGGAGGTTGAGAGTCACACCTCCATAGGGAGCAGAACATGGTAAACTACGTTTCAGGTGCTATTCCCGAATACTCAAAGCACCTGAGACCAGGCTGGGTAAACAACACCTGGACACAAGGATTGAGGGACACCAAGGCCAGTGTCACAGTCATCCAACAGAAGCAGGTATGGCCAGATAGGATCCTACCTGGAAAAGGTGCAACAGTTAAATTGGTCTTTAACCCTGGGACACAGTTCCAAAGGCCAGAGTACTCCTGAAGTGGGAGAGGGTGAAGGTGAGAGGGAAGTTGTGGCTGGTTCTGGGTTACCTACAGATGTTTTGCTAGAAATGACTGGAATGAGGAAAGAGAGCAAGACGTAATCTGTGCTGTTACTTGTAGTCAAGCTTAATGACCTGGGCAGGTAAAGTGAATTTAAAGACTGAAGGACACAATATCTGACCCTGTTCATAACCTCAGACCAGTACCAGACAGTGTGGCTGCTAACAAAGGGGTCACAGCAGCCAGAGGAAACACCTCCTACTGCTAAGGCACAGGGAGAGGCTGTGTAAGAGAACTCTGCAGGAACAGCAGTTCACTGACACAGGAGTCAGAGGAAACCTCACTGATAAACAGCACCTGCAGACAACTACAAGGAAAACAAAACTGGAAGAGGTTTCACAAGAGGAGTTGCACACGGCTCAGCTTGCAGATTTATCTCTAGTTGCACTTAGGCTATTGGCAGCCAGCAGCAGCAGTGATTTTGCAAGGAGCAGCAGCAGAAAGTATTTTGGGAAAGAGACATTTATATAGAGATTGAGTTCCTAAGAATGCACCCGAGGAGTGGAATGTGTGCAAGCAGACTATGGTTCCTTGGGAATACCAAGCAGCCCTCCTGGATTTTGCACGCTGAATTCCTCTGTCTGGACATCAGGTGGTTAAATGGAGAAATATGCATTTGCTCCAAAACTTTTACTGGCAGACACTTACAAATCCAAAGGAATTACGACTCACGTTAGTGCAAGCAAGGTGCAGTGGGGTGGCTAACCCCAAACAATTGACAAAATATCTAAACGCTACACTCTGAGTTCTGAAATAAGCCAGCACCACTACCAATGAATTTGTTTCAAGATTTTAATTCCTTATAATTAAGTGCAGTTTAAATTCACTGCTGTGAGGTACACAGCCCTAGCGCCTCCTTCTCTGTGAGGTTTCAAAAGAGGTAACAAGCAGGTAGAAATCAACATTTAAAATGTGCAGACATATGACATCACTGCCTATACAGACTTTTGATTGGTTGCCAACATTTTTTGAAAGGCAGACCCAGTGATAAGTGCTTTAAATTAAATTAAAGCATAACAGTGCTGTCACATTGTATCAAATAATACACAAGTGTCATTTCACGTGGTTGATGCAGTATACTGATTCAGTACTCAATCATGGAAAAAGGAGCTCATATTTGTAATTATTTGTTTACTGTATATATTTATTAATAACTAAAATTTACCTATTTGTCTTCTTCTCTATCTCTTTAGTTCCATTAACCTAGATATACCCTAAGGAGAGCGGATTCTCGAAGTAGAGAAGGAATAAAGATTCACTTAATTAATTATTTAGTGATATGTTGGAGTGTCTCAAATTCACTCAGAAAATAACAAAATTACATCTTCTCAATACAAATGTTGCACATTTCTATACTTTTAATGAAGGATACTTGGAGCTGGCATAAGTACTGGAACTCAGGTGCTTCAAAGCTTAAATCCTGGTTCACATTTTTTTACAGTTGCCAGTTTCCATTCTCATTTGCATTTGAGATTTATATAATAGAAAAGGAAATCAGGTGTATATAATGAGGCACACACATATGTACATATCTCTCTCTCTATCTCTGTTTCTTCTAATATTGGATAGAGAGCCGAGACCACATATGTCCAATTTGAGTAAATTTTTTTAATCAGTGTAAGTTTAGTGGAAGGGAAAGAAAGGGGGAGAGAGACCATGTAAGACATCATTTCTAACATCTCTTTGTGTGGATTAATACATAGGGTAAAAGGTAACAATATGGCCCAGAGTAAGTTATGGGGTGACACAGAGAAAAATGAGTAGATGGTAACCAGACTGATTCCAAATATCATTGAAATTAACTATCTGCTAATTCCAAACATTCTTCTGGAACATTCATTTCAGATATGGTTTAAGGTCCCACATTTCATTAAGTCCTAAAGGATTCACACTATTCATTCCATAAATCCAATAACTCTTTTTAATAATAAATTTGTTCTGTCACCCCTCTTTTGCCTTGTGGCAACATCAGTGCCTATGCATTTCATTACACAGGATCTCATCCACGCATTTCAGAACAAGCATTTGTCAATGCCAAATGTTTGCTTGCTGGCATTGGCAGTGGTAGTGTAGAGTTATAGAGCTGCGTAATAGGAATGGCAGTGAAGTATTGAATTGAAGCCAACCCCACCAACCTGCAGAGGTGACAGGCATTAGGGTGTGCGTTTTGGGTCATCAGGCATATCGGCCACGCCATTTCACCACACCCCACCCTGCAGACACTGACAAGTGTCATGGTGTTCCTTGGGGTCTTTGGCCTCTTATGCCACCATTTCAGATTAGGAAATATGGTGAGATGGGTGCGATATAGGAGAATGGGGTGAAGTTTGGGGTCGAAGAGTCCAAGGCATACCTCGATGCCTCTCACTGACTGCAGGGGTGTGGAATGGTATGAGCATCACAGGCAAGAATCCTAAGTCACACCCTGATGCCTGTCATTCTCTACAGGGTTGGACGTTATGGTTGGAAACCCTAATACCTCAGGCATTTGTTGGTAATTTCACTCCAAATGTTCAACATGTTTGTTTTGTGACCCCACCTCGCGAACAGGGGAATATCAGTTTGTTAGCAAAGCTGCTTATGCAGTGACTATGGCATTTAGCACCACAGGTGCAAAACATTCTGAACAGAATGTGAAAATGAGAGCTGTACTGTTCATGGAGAGGTGTAAAAAATGGCAATGTTGCAAATCTGTAGTAAAATATTTAAAAAATGGTGAAGTCACTGATACATAGAAACTGGCCGCGCACCATTAATATAATTAGGTTAGGGATTCTTTACAGCAGATTGTCAACTCAGGCATTTTGGTGCCTCCGATCATGAACAGTGTCACTGTGATTTTCTTTATCTGTGCCGAACAATGATTTCCCACAGTGATCATGCATCTTGCGCTGAAAGTGTGAAAACACACTTCAGCCATGTTGTGAAAATGACAGCTGTACTGTTCATAAGGAAGTGTGGAAAATGCCACTGGTGAAAATCTGGACTGAAAATATTACAAAGTCATAAACTAACGAGGGTGTGTGGAAACTGCGAATGCTCACTCATAACACGGTCATTTTATGGACTTTTGTCACCAAATTTTCAACATAGCCATTTTAAGACCACTGCTCATGAACAGTGTAACTGTGATTTTCTTAATCTGTCCTAAATATTGCTTTGCACACCATTGTGCGCCATATGTGCAAAACACATTTTGGGTGACATATGAAAATTGCAGCTGTACTGTTCATAAGGAAGTGTAATAAATGGCAATGTTGAAAATCTGGAGTGAAAATATTAAATTTGAAAACTTACGAGCATGCATAGGAACTGTGCAACTCTACGTCAGAAATAGTAATTTTTAGGAATTTTTTACTAAATTTTCAACATAGCCATTTTAAGACCTCTGCTCATGAACAGTGTCACTGTGATTTTCTTAATTTGTCCCAGACATTGATTTCACGTATACTGACTGCATCATTGCGCTTATATGGAAACACATTTTGGGTGAGATGTGAAAATGACAGCTATACTACTCATAAGAAGGTGTGGTAAAATGGTAATGTTGAAAATCTGAGTGAAAATATTGAAAATTCATGAACTTATCGAGCGCTAGTGAGGAACTGTACAATGAATGCTCAAAACAGTAATTTTTGAATTTTTTCACCAAATTTAAACATAGCCATTTTAAGACCTTTGACTCATGAACAGTTTCACTGCAATTTTCTTAATTTATCCTGTACATTGATTTTCACAGACAATCGATCATGCCATTGTGCGCTATATGGGCTGGAAACACGTTTTGGGTGAGATGTGAAAAATGGCAGTTATACTGCTCATAAGAAGGTGTGGTAAAATGGCAATGTTGAAAATCTGGAGTGACAATATTGAAAATTTAGTAACTTACGAGCCTGTTTAGAATCATGCGTAATGCACGCCAGAACAGTTCATTTTTGATTTTTAATTATCATTAGTTAGATCTTTACTCGATGAATCATGAACTATGTATGCGACTAGGTTCAAGGGTGATTTCGCGATAGTGACTGCACAGTGATTATTAAATCACCTTCGGGCCCGATAACGCCAAGGACAGTGACATCATTCATGAGAAGGGTCCAAAACCCCCATGTTGAAAATTTGCGAAAATTCCAAAAATGTCTGAGATATGCAACAAAGTTGAAAAACCCCTATCTACATAGAAACATAGAAACGTAGAATTTGACAGCAGATAAGGACCGCTTGGCCCACCCAGTCTGCCCTTTTCCTGCCTACTGGATAAGCTGCAGATCCTAGTTAACCAGCTGCCTACTTCTTCCTACCCCCACCCCTAGAATTGCCTTATGACTGTCCCATGCATGCTTGAATTCCACCACTGTTTTGACTCCACGACTCTCCTCCGGAAGGCCGCTCCATGCATCCACAACCTCTCTGTGAAAAAATACTTCTTAAATTACCTCTGAGCCTCTCCCTCTATCTTCAAATTGTGCCCCCCTTGTTCTTGCACACCTCTTTATTTGAAAGATGCTACCCTCTTGGATTTTGTTGATTCCTTGAGGTACTTGAAAGTTTCTATCATGTCCCTCTCTCCTCCTTTCCTCGAGGCTATACATATTAGCACCTTAAGTCTCTCTTCATATGTCTTCCGTGCAGACCCTGCACCATTTTAGTTGCCCTCCTCTGGACAGTTTCCATTCTGTCTATGTCTTTGCGAAGACTGGGTCTCCAGAACTGCACGCAGTACTCCAGATGGGGTCTGACCAGCTGTCTGTACAGAGGGATAATAATCTTCCTGTCTTCTACTGGTGATGCCTCTCCCTATGCATCCCAGTATCCCCCAGCCCTCCTTGCTGCCCTCTCACATTGCTTTCCCACCTTTAGGTCATCTGATATGACTACCCCCAGGTCCCTTTCCATTTTTGTTGTTGTTGTTAGTATCTCACCCCCATTATGTACTCTTCCCCTGGTTTTTGTTTCTCAGGTGCATTACCTTGCACTTCTTAGCATTGAATCTAAGCTGCCATACATTTGACCCTTCCTCTAACCTTGCCAAGTCCCTTTTCATCCTTTTCCACCCCACCTTGTATTAACTCTGTTGCAGATCTTTGTGTCATCTGCAAAGAGACATACTTTTCCTTCCAGTCCCTCTGCAATGTCGCTTATAAAGACATTGAAGAGGACCGGTCCTATTACTGAACCCTGTGGTACCCCACTAGTAACCCCTTCTTCAGAGTGGACCCATTTACTATTACCTCTGTGTCCTATTCTCCAGCCAATTTTTACCCAGGCTGTCATCTTGGGACCCACTCCCAGGCTAGCTAACTTGTATATTAATCTTTGTGTGTGGACTGTGTCAAATGCCTTGCTAAAGTCTAGGTAGGCTGTCCACAGCCCTCCCTGATCTACTACTTTGTCACCCAGTCAAAGAAATCTATCAGATTTGTCTGTCATGACCTTCCTGCTGTGAATCCATGCTGCCTTGGGTCCTGTGCCCTCTGGCCTCTAGATACTCGACAATTCTTTCCTTCAGAAGTGATTCCATCATTTTCCCTATGACTGAGGTTAAACTAACAGGTCTGTAGTTTCCCGCTTCTGCCTTGCTCCCACTTTTGTGAAGGGAATCACATCTTCCTCCCTCCAGTCCTCGGGTACCACCCCATCCTCCCATGATTTGTTAAACAGGGTAGTCAGTGGTGTCACTAATTCTACCCTTAGTTCTTTTATAATTCTGGGATGAATCCCATCAGGCCCCAATGCTTTGTCCACCTTCAGTTTTAAGAGTTCTTCAGAACCCTTTCTTCTGTAAATGGGCTGGTATCAACTTCTGTATCCAGAGTGTCTAGCCCATTATACAGCTTACCGGCATTTCCTCAGTTCATGGGTCGGCTTTGAAGAGTGCAGACGTGTTCCCGTCCACCAAGATCGCCACGCCAAGGTCCGGAGGTAAGTATGGGGATGGGGAGGTGTGGGGAGGCAGGCGTGCAGTGGGTGGTGTGAGTTGTGGGAGGGGCCAGGAGACTACGTGGGACCGTTTTTTCTTTACAGGTGTTCTTTTGTTTCCAATGACAATGTGGACATTTGCCATGCTGGGTGGGCCCAGCATGGCACAAGGATGGTTGGGGGGTGTTCAGCCAATGGGGATTGGGTACCCCTCCGCCTAAAGCATCAATTGCCATGCTGGGGTGGGCTCCCAGCGTGGCACCCAGTACTGGGGGATGAGGACAGTGGAGCTGATGGGATTGGGCACCCCGTCAGCTATATCATGAGTTGTCATGCTGGGGTGGGCACCCAGCGTGGCATTTAGAAGGCTTTGGGGGCCGAGGGAGCACAGCACAGCCGATGGGGATTGGGCACCCCCATCGGCTATACAGTGTGTGCGTGTGTGTGTGCGGGGGGGCGGATGCTCGCGCAGGTGTGTGGGGAGCTGTGCATGAGCAAGCGATATCTTATCGCTGCTCACTGAAGCATAGCCTCCTTGAACTGTATGCCACTGCATTTTGGAGCTTGTCATAGACAGCCCAGCATGCATTGGCCACAGGGGCCGCGCTCACAACACACTGCCTGCTGGAATTGGAAGAGGGGGTGACACACTCAAATCTCGGATGATGGTATTATGTTTCTTGCACATGCGCAAGCAAACACAACAAACATAATAAGTGTATCTTAATTTTTGAAGACTGGGTTTTTTTTTGTGCATATGTGATGTATGAATGAGGGATCCACTCACTGTAGATCAAGGGAGGATGTGAAATGGTGCAGGTAATGTGGGGGTGAACAAAGTGGTAGACAGTAAGCCCTACCAGAGCTTCAGGCTGATATAGCACAGCGATACATGGGGTGAACAAAGTGGTAGACAGTAAGCCCTACCAGAGCTTCAGGCTGATGTAGCACAGCTGGACTAAGGCAAGGGAGGATGTGAAATGGTACAGGTACA
Organism: Neoceratodus forsteri; assembly: GCA_016271365.2. Classification (NCBI taxonomy): domain Eukaryota; kingdom Metazoa; phylum Chordata; order Ceratodontiformes; family Ceratodontidae; genus Neoceratodus; species Neoceratodus forsteri. Next base: position 1,089,675,299 of record CM057459.1, read on the forward strand.
TGGGGGGTGAACAAAGTGGTAGACAGTAACCCCTACCTGAGCTTCAGGCTGATGTTGCACAGCTGGACTAAGGCACAAGCACCACGGCATGTTCTTATAGTCCCATTTATATGTCCATTTATGTTCTTACAGCTTGAGTGCCTAACTGAACCAAGATGTAAAACAGATACTAAAATGTCAGGGTTTATTTCAGGTGACCAGGATTGTAGTGGGGGAGGGGCAAGTGAAACAATGTCCTGAGAATGTGCTTAAACTTATTAACCATTGCTGTGCCATGGAGTGACACACCAGTCCAGAATCCCTATACGTTCAAATTCTGTTTGCAGCCTAAAGGTGCTTAGGTGGATTGGCATTTACATTACTCAGTGGCAAATCTTTGTCATACTTTTTGTGATCATCGGTTAAGATATAACCACTAACTGATGACAGACACTTGGGGCATGAAACTGTGCTACCAGCAAAGTTGCATTTGCAAAGCCCTGAATATTTATCTGTTGGTAAGAAATGAAAACAGTCAGCTGATAAGATTCAGCCACTGTCCATTGCACAGAATAGACATCTCACTGATAGATCTGGAGCAAAGGGACATGCACTTGCCAATAACATCACTACAGCTCCAGACACTGAAGAAAGAAGTTCATGCATTTTCATGACTGTTAACTTTTCAGCATTTTAAAACAGTTACTTAGCATCTGCACTAAGATGTTACACGTTGCTGAACTGAATTGTGACACCAGAACCCTACGATCAACATTTGTCAGCAAAGTGAATTGAAAAATCAATAGACGATAAAATGGTAAGTGACATGAGTCAATAACAACATATCTGCACGTAATACTTGGCTTAAAATTTGAGCACCACCATATTCCGCACTACAGCGTCAAACAAGGATGCCATTTATAATTCAGCTAATGTCAAGCAGTTTTCGAGCCATAAAAAGAATTACTGTATCAGTATGGTGGCAGCAACGGGATCAGGAAATTATGAAATAAAATGCAACAGCACCCTCTGCCATATGTTGTGCGGGTGGAGGGAGTGCATGAGCACCCAGGGTGGGCTGTTAGGCAGCTTCAGATTCGCCAGAGAAAAGGGTGGATTCATTGTGAGCTACGGTTGAATTTGTGTTTTCTTTTCTATACCTAGTTTTGCTATTTTGTTAGGGCACATGTCCAACCCTGTGATGTTTAGGGTCACAAGGTGATGTGACTTCATTGAGCATCTGATTTGAGAAAGAGCTGTGTGATTCTATCTAAATGCCAGCTCACGGCAATTCAGAGAAAAAAAATATTTTGAAGCTGCATTACCAGACTAAGTGTGCAGTTTAGTGAATTACCACACAGGGTGTGTATATGACAGCACTAAAGGCGCATTAAAGTGCTTCAGTCATGAAAACCTCCCCACTGGCTGCTGCTGAAATGCATAGTAGTATGTTCTCCTTTGTGCATTCTGGTTGTTCTTTGCTTTAGCTGCAGGTAGTACAGTACACTCAAGTTCATTTGCATAGGTTTTAGCAGCGGGAGTTCACATTGACAGAGTCTAGTAAGAGAAAACGCTTGGAATTACACATACAACGAAGTCTGAGTTTTCACATCAAATGCTGAGGTATTTTTTTCTGGAGGATTAGAACCCATGGAGTCCATGAAGGTGTGCTTTGGAGAGCTGGTGTGTGTAAGGATTGTTAGGCACCCACACATTTTGGTGGTCCTACTGTGGCAGGGGAACAGTTTATTAAAGTAATGATGTGTGGCTTGTCTCTAAGCTAGACAAGACTACACCATTCTATCAGGTAACCGACACAGTTGATCTGTGTGTGTGTGGGAGCTGCTCATCAGCGTAGCTCCCTTCAACTGTATGCCACTGCATTTTCAACTACTGTCATAGACTGCTCCAGCAGTGATTGGAGAACTGTGACCACGCCTGCAAACACACTGACTCAATTGGAAGATGCGGACACACCTCTGAAAACTCAGATGATGGCACTATGTTTCTTGCACATGCATGCAAGCAAACATAAAAATGTCTACCCACTGCCTTATCCATGCCTCTATTTCTGATGTACCCAATGTGTTCTTGTGTTCGCTCTTTGAAGCTTCTAACAGTTATCCCCATGTATACCATTTCACATGGGCACCAGATAATGTATACAACAAATACAGTATTACATGTTATCAAATATTTGATAATAACTAGTGATGCATTGATATCTGACCCAGTGAACTGATCTGGGTTGGATATCATGCTTTTAACAGTATCTGATCTGACCCGATCAGATATTGATGTTATGCTGAAATCGGGTCGGTGGGTTTACGCTGTTGTTATCTTTGCTTACGCTTCTAGGTAAAGACTCATTGAGATGCACTGAGTGCATGCAGGATATGATATTTGCAGTGGACAGAAGAGTTTCCAAGCATAGATCACAAAACAGTGCAGCAACCAATCACAGTCAGCAGCAGTAACACTGAAAACGGTGGGTCTTGTTGCTTAGCTACCAGCACTGCTATGGAATCAGTGTGCTAAAATACTCCACTTCAACAGTTATTTTTCTTGCATACAATTTTATTAAATAAACAGAAACTTGTGAACTATATGGCTGCAGCATTCCTCACTAAAAATCGGGTTTTGGGTAGTCCAAAAGTTTCTATTTATTTAATAAAACTGTGTTATCTACATCCCGGCTCCGGTTTTACTTTGGGTAACCATCTGCAGAGTACCAAGTACCAAATCTTTTATGTTCGGGGACAGCAACACCAGAAATCTGACCCTTTGATTTTTAGCAGTGAAGTCTATGTGAAATCTGATCTACCTGAATGCAGCCGATATCCGAACTGATGTTGAACCGATCCGGCGGATTTAAAATAAAATATCCGATCCGCTCTCCAGTACCAATGTAATATCCATGCATCTCTAATAATAACATTCTCTTTCTGTTTAAAAGCACCCATATTCTTGCCTTCATTCACATATTGACAGATATTGCACTCTTTGCATCTATACATACCCTTTGGTCTCTGTGGAATTCAAATACCCTTTGTAATTTGAGATGGTATAGAGATGGCTGTGGACTAACTTGTCCCTCAAGTTGGGTGCTTTCCTGAAAGAGACCCTTGAATTGGAGCCTGCTGCCAAACCCACCTTGTCATCTGCTAATAGGATTTCCATTCCTCCAAATGATGTTTCCTATTGCCCAGTGATGTTGTTATATTCTAGAGTCATAGTTACAGGGCCATAGCTGGATATCACCTGATCTACTTTTTTTTTGGTGCACAGTTCCTCTGGGATTTATCTCTAACTTCTGACTTTGCTTTAGTTAAGGTATCCTGATTATATCCCCTATGTAGAAACCTTTGTTCTAATTATTTAGCCTGTAGTTCAAAATCTGGTTGTCATGTTCAGTTCCTGCATATCCTAAGCATCTGGCTATAGGGTATGGAGTCCTTTAATTTTTTTGGTGGGCACTGTTGTTACTTAGTAGGGCATTTGTGGCTGTCTCTTTCCTGTAACCTTTGTTGTTACTTTCTTTGTATCTGGTTTCCCATTATATCCCCAAAATGTATCTGTTTTTTGCCTGTCACATATGTAAATCTCACGCTCGAGTTATTATTAAGGAGTTTTACAAACTGCCTGGCTGACTCTTCACCACCCTTCCATAAACAAAGGCAGTCATCAATGTAGTGAAACCATTTCATAACATTATTGTTGTAAGGGTTATTTGCTATATTAAATATGTGTTGCATTTCACAGTAACCCACGAATAGGTTAGGCGTAAGCCGCCATCACTGCCCCATGGCTGTCCCACATGACTGAACAAAAACTCTATGTTGAAGATAAAGGCATTGTGTGTCAAAATAAACTCTAGAGCACTTACAATAAATTCCATCAGAATTACTTCCCAATACAATATATACTGTTTTCTAAAAAGAATCTACAGGTTTCTAACACCTTGTTCATGCCTAATACTAGTGTATAGGCTTTCCACATCTATGGATAGCCAAATGTAGTCATGCTGCCATTCAAGATTGGTGACTTTATTTATGGTATCATCTGTGTCCTTCAAGTAAGAAGGCAGTTCTGGTACCAGTCTTTCAAGAAAGAAGTTCACAAATCTACGGTTCTATGTGATATAGGTGACTCGCGGAAGGGCAACCCGAGAAGAAGCGATGTCAGGCAGCAAAAACAATTTTGCCACCTGACAACCTTGGCGCATGGAAAAATGGCACCGGGACTGAAAATACTTGCTTTCTGTGGGAGGAGCTGGGCCCTCACACCCTCACACGTGGCTTTTGCCCTGCACCCCCACTTAAGGATTCTCAACCCAGGGGGTGCATGTTGGGGTGTGTGAAAGCAAAAAAAAAAAAAAGGTTTTGGGCCAGGCACAAGAAAAGCACAGTGCCCGGACCCAGACCCAAACCCGAACCCCAGCACCACAAGCGGAGGCCAACCCCATGATGCCTCAGCACAGCGCCACCCCTACATCCCTCCACCCCCTCTCAGGCCACACTCACCATGCTCACCACCCCTCAAGGCAGGTACACATAGTGACATCCTGTCACTAGGGTCGCCCACCCACCACATCTGGTTGCCCTCCTGCCCGCTGCCTTCGGCTTTCACTCATATCATGTCACCATTTCGACAGTGCAGTGATTCAGGCACCCACCTCATGTGCTACCCAAATCTACCCAGATTCTCAGTTAGTGACCCTATTCCCGAAATAATTGGGCATCCTGGTGGATTCACAATGTTTCTGTGTATCTTTGTAGGGCATATAATATTGGCATAATTGGATTTTCCTGCCAGATGTATTTATACTCAACTATGATGATTTCCCCATTGCTCACTGCCTGACTCAAAAGGTTACTCAGTTCCCTCCTGTATGTAAGGGTAGGATTACCAGGTAGCTGTTTGTAATTATCACCTCCTTCAGCAATTTTGTTACCACGGTAATGTATAGAGTCATGAGTCATGATCATTGTCACCCTTGTCCGCAGGTTTTATCATAACTTCTTTCATTTTGGTTAACTCTTTCAATGCCTGCTTCTTTGTAGTCAACATTGTGATGCACAGATCTTTTTTTCTTTTCAAGTAACTCATTTACCTGTTTAAGACCTGTCTTTTCATATGCAACAATAGAGCTGCTAATAACCATTTATTGGCTTATAACCATTGGTTAATAACCATAATAAAATTGGCTGGAGAACAGGACATAGAGGGTAATAGCAAACAGAGTTCATTCTGAAGAAAGGGGTTACTAGTGAGGTACTGCAGGGTTCAGTACTGGGACTGGTCCTCTTTAGTGTCTTTATAAGTAGCATTGCAGAGGGACTGGAAGGAAAATGTCTCTTGCAGATGACACAAAGATCTGCAACAGGGTCGATACAGAAGGTGGGAGGAAAGGATGCAAAGGGACTTGCTAAGGTTGGAGGAATGGCCAAATATATGGCAGCTTAGATTCAATGCAAAGAAGTGCAAAGTAATGCACCTGGGAAATAAAACCAGTTGAAGAGCACACAATGGCGGGTGAGATAATAACAATGAAAATGTAGCGGGACCTGGAGGTAGTCATATCAGATGACCTTAAGGTTAGGAAGCAATGTAAGAAGGCAGTAAGGAGGGCTGGCGGGATACTGGGATGCATAGGGAAAGGCATCATCAGTAGAAAACAGGAAGTTGTTTTTCCTCTGTACAGACAGTTGGTGAAACCCCATCTGGAATACTGCTTGCAGTTCTGGAGACCCCATCTCTGCAAGGACATAGACAGAATGGAGGCTGTCAGAGGAGGAAACTAAAATGGTGCAGGATCTGCACCAGAATACATACAAAGAGAGATTAAAGGAGTTTAATATATATACCTCGATGGGGGCATGATAGAAACTTTCAAGTGCCTCAAGGGATCTACAAAGTCCAACAGGTAGCATCTTTCAGAAAAGAGATGTACAAGAACAAGGGGCACAATTTGAAGATAGAGAGTGATGGCTCAGAGGTAATGTGAGGAATTTTTTTTCATGGAGAGCATTGTGGATACATGGAACAGCCTTCTTGAGGAGGTAGTGGAGTCAAATACAGTGGGGAATTCAAGAATGCATGGGACAGACATAAGGCAATTCTAGTGGGGTAAGAGGAAGTTGGCTGTTGGTTAACTAGGATCTGCAGCTTATCCATTAGGTAGGGAAATGCGCTTGACTAGGTGGGCCAAGTGGTCCTTACCTGCTGTCACATTCTATGTTTCTATGTTTCTATTGGGCAAAACTCAGATTTACTTTTAAATGTTTGTTTTCCTAATTTTTCAAATGCATTCAAGTCCATATTTGTTTATTTAGTTTTGTTGACCGGTAAGTGCACTAGACAAATCCTGCCTATTTTCAGGCACGACCGGGGAGGGATACAGATGAATGCCAACTGACCTTGAACCAGATTAAGCTGTTGATGGTGTTTTTAGTGAATGAGGGAAATTTGGCCAGGACACCGGGAAATTCCCCTACTCTTTCGATAAGTGCCATGGGATCTTTAACATCCACCTGAACTACCACCAATCCAGGCAGATGGGACCTCGGTTTAACGTCTCATCTGAAAGGTTGCACCTCAGAAGTGCAGCACTCCTCTCATGCTGCACTACAGTGTCAGTACTGGGATATTAACCTAAGTGCCAGATGTGGAACTGAACCCACAGCCTCTGATCTCCCAGCCTCAGAGGCGAGTAGCACTACTGAGCCACTGACACTAAATGTGAGCCTTCAACATTTCTCTCACCAATAAGATCTAATAATACATATAAGTTATCTCTATCAATGGAGTCCATGTTGTTTACAACTGTAGCCAGAGTTTAAATATCCAGAGAAATTTCCTTATTTTCTTTGAGGTCGCCTTGCAAATTCAACCCTTGTTAGGATTGTGCTGCTGTCTTTATCACAGACAAAGTATTTTAACTTGATCTTTCTAAAGAATCGAAATAAATCCACATGAATGTCAAAATCATTTATTTTAGGGGTTGGGGCAAAATTTAAGCCTTTCTTCAAAATGGAAGTTTGAGCATCTGTTAATTTTACACTTGAGATATTTATAATTTGTAGTTCTTCTTGTTTCTTAAGGTTCTGGTCAGATTTTAGCTTTCTACGTCCCTTCTGCCTCTTCTCAATTTTCTCTTGTGCTGTCGTGCTTGTCCCTGGTTGTACTGGGCTCCTCTCAGTTGTTTTGTCTAAAATGAACCTCTTGCTTGGGCTGCTGCTGTGGTTTATTTTAATTTCGTTCCTGCTCTGCTGCCTCCCTCTGCTGTGGGACCTACTTCATGTATTGCCCTCTAGTGGCTATTTAAAGATGTTGCATTTTTCATAGTCCATTTGGTCCCTAATCAGTTTGTATTGCTTTTATCAATAAGATCTTTCTCAACTTTTCTAATTTGTTCTTCAGTGTTCTTTCGAGGGTTGCAAAGCCACTATGTGTTTAAATTGTATTGCTTTTCTTTGCCAGCAGCCAGTCTCTCATATTTTTAATATGATTTTAATAAACAATTTGACAAACCCTGCAGAGTATTCAAGTGATAGCTTAATCCCCTCTTCCTTGAATTCAAAATTTTCAAGTTCACAGGAAGGTGTTTTCAATACATACAAGCCTCTCGATACCACTTTCCTTTCTAAATAAGTTTCCAAAGTGACAGTGTTATATGAGAGATTGAGCTCACTAATCAGTAATTTTCAATGTTAAAAATGCCTTATTACTATTCACCTCTCCACCTATGCTAGTTCCCTAACTCCCTGGAGGTAAATCTCCACTCCCAGTAAATTTTTATGTGTTTGTAACTGCCACTCACTCCATTTGAAAGTTGATTCCATATTGAAACTCAGGACTGTCTCTTTGCTTTGTGCAGCCACTGCAGCTGTGTTTTATCCTGACATCATCCCACAAACCTTTGATTCTCTAGGGTTCTGGCTAATGTAGGTACTGTATATTAATTCTTTCCAGGGTACAGACCAACTCACTTCAAGTAACTTGTTGTACACCTCACAAATCAGTGTAAATGGTGCAGTTTGTTCAGGTGCTGCAGAGTGGAATCAATCCACCAGACACAGAAGTCCCAGCTCCTCATAAAATCCGAAGGGAATTCACGCTTACGTTAGTGCAGCAAGGTACAGTGGGTGGCTAACCCCAAACAATTGACAAAATATCCAAATGTTACACTCTGAGTTCTGAAATAAGCCAGCACCACTGCCAATGAATTTGTTTCAGGATTTTAATTCCTTATAATTAAGCGCAGTTTAAATTCACTGCTGTGAGGTACACAACCCTAGCATCGCTCTCTCCATGAGGCTTCAAAAGGGTAACAAGCAGGTAGAGAAATCAACATTTAAAGTGTGCAGACATATGACATTACTGCCCATACAGACTTTTGATTGCTTACCAACATTTTTAAAAGGTAGACCTAGTGAAAAGTGCATTAAATTAAATTAAAGAACAGCAGTACTGTCACATTGTATCCAAAAATACACAAAACAGTGTAAGTTCACATGGTTGATGCAGTATGCTGATTCAATACTCATTCATGGAAAAAAGGAGTTCATATCTGTAATTATTTATTTATATATTTATTAATAACTAAAATTGAACTATTTGTCTTATTCTTTACCTCTTTAGTTCCATTAATCTAGATATTTCCCTAAGGGAGAGTAGATTCAAGTAGAGCTGCTAGAGATTTTCAGCTGAGTTGAATTTCTGAGGGAGATTTTGTCATATCAGTGAACAAACTTCATGTCTGATCTGATGACTGAGTTGTGGAAGTGGTAGATGGTAAAGCCACTGCATACAACCCCATACAACCCACAAACAAATGGCTTACTTGAAAGATTTAATGCACGTTTCAAAAATATGCTTTGCACATTCACAGAACAGCACAAAAGAGATGGGAACATACTCCTACCCCACTTGTTGTTCGTGATACTGGCAAGTCCCACAGGAATCATTAAGCTTTTCAACTTCTGAACTCCTGTAAGATTGATGGGTCAGAGGGCCCTAGATTTAGTTAGAGAGGAGTAGGAAGGCTGTACCACCACCCAGAGGAGTCTGTTATGGGCTATGTCCTGAGTGTCTGGGACCGCTCTTAAGGAGTTCATGGGTCTTACTCAGGATCACTTAGTTGCAGCAGGTTAGGCACAAAATGCCATTGGGTTTTCCAGGCTATGGGCACTCTGATAGTTCTAGCTTCTGTCATATGGATTTGTGTAAGTGACAATAAATATTTATTGCTTCTTTGCACATAACTTGTGGTTTACATTTTGACTTTGCACATCTGGTGTGCAAGCATGGAGGGACCCTATGAGGTCATATGCCAGGTCAATTATGTGGATTATGTCATGGATGGATCATGGGTGGAAAAAGAAGAGGCCTAGGTAAACTAGAGGAACAGTTAAGAGTGTGGCAGCTAAGATTCAATGCAAAAATGTGCAAAATCATGCATTTGGGGCTCAGGAACCCAGAAGAGGCTTACATGATGGGGAGGGGTATGATCGGCCATCAAACCAGAAAGGGATTTGGGGATAATCATATCAGATGACCAAAAGTGGCCAAACAATGTGCCAAGGCTGTGAGAAGAGCCAATAGGGTACTGGAGTGCATAGGGCGAGGATCACCAGCAGAAGAAAGGACGTGGTGATGCCTCTATACAGATCATTAGAGACCTCATCTGGAGTACTGTGTCCAGTTCTGGAGGCCACATCTCTGCAAGGACATAGACAGGATAGAGACAGTTCAGAGAAGGACAACAAAATCGTGCAGGGCCTGAACCAAAAGTCATATGAGGAGAGACTAAAGGACCTCAATATGTATACCTTGGAGGAGAAGAGAGAGAGGGATGGATAGAAACCTTCAAATACTGCAAGGGTATAAATAAGGTACAGGAGGGTAGCATCTTTCAGAAAAGGGATGTTTTAGAACAAGAGGTCATGACATGAGGCTGGAAGTGGGTAGACTAAGGGTACAGGGAAGGAAGTATTTCTTCACACAGAAAGGGTGGTGGATGCATGGAATGGCCTCCTCTGGAGGGTGATGAGGGCAAATTCAGTTTAGAAATTCAAAATGCATGGGATAGCATAGACCCCTAGCGATAGGTAAGAAAAAAAAGCCAGAGACCAAGTAGGGTCTGTGGCTTTTGCAGCAGGTAGAGAAATGGGCAGACTGGGTGGGCCAAGCAGTCCTTATCTGCTATCAATTTCTAAGTTTCTATGGAGTTGCCCAGTAGAGGTGCACTCAGTGGGTTTTCCATGTAACTATGATGAAACTCTATTAATGACTGTGCTGAAATTGCCCTTATGGTTTGCAGCACAGCAAATGGAGATCAGGAGGAGCCTTCTAGACATGCTATAGGGAATAAGGGAAAAGCCACCTAGAGTGATGTTATGATGTCTGAGGGTCTTATGCCCAGACAAACAGACCAGATGAGGAAAGGGCTAAAGACTTTGCTCCACTTTTCCTGTCGTCCCAGTATGTACTAATCTCACTGTGTGTGACATGAAAACCACTACAGAGAAACCAATAAGGCAGAGGAATATCAGATTTTGGAGGCAGTAAAATCAACAATGAGGGAAGAGCTACAGGAAATGCTGGGCCTAAGAGTGATCCAGCCATCCAACAGCCCATGGGCAATTGCAGTGGTTCTGACTCCAAAATAAAATGGAACTACCAGGTTCTATGTCGATTACAGGTGGTTAAATAAGGTCACAGTATTGTGCATACCCCATGCCTAGGACGGATGAGGTACTGGACAGGTTAGGAGGGCTAAGTAACTGACCACAATAGATTTCAAAAGGGTACTGGCAAGCATGGCTTGTCCGTGGATGCTCAGGAGAAATTAGCATTTATCACCCCATTTGGTTTATTTGAATTCACTGTTACAACTTTTGGCATGAGAAATTTACCTGCCACTTTCCAAAGGATAGTTGACAGGGTCCTGAATGAGACTGGACACTTTGCTCTAGCCTACATGGATGATATCTGCATAGTTAACTAGACATGGGACAAGATCTCTCCCATGTAAGGAAGTCCTCACCAGACTACAGGATGCAGAACTGACTACTAAGCCAAGAAAGTGCTAAATTGGGATGGCAGAGGTGCCATACTTGAGACATTGTGTTGGGGGACATCATGCTTGAGATAACTAGGGTTGACTCTGAGGCAATTCGAGATTGGCTCGTGCACCAAACTAAGTAGCAACTGAGTTCATTTCTGGGCCCTCCTTGATGCTATCACAAATTTGTTTAAAATTATAGTGTAGTACTATTACAGCTCCTTTAATAGACAACACAACTAAGAAGCTACCTGAGAAGATTCAGTGGACGCTGTGTTGAAATAGCCTTTCAGCACCTGAAACTGGCACTATGCCATATACCACTGATAGTGAGCCCAAATTACAATTTGGGGCTTATTGTTCAGGCAGATGCAAGTGACACGGACCTGGGGGCAGTGTTCTGTCAAATATTCCTGGATAGAGTAGAAAGGAAAGCTATTTTCCCCAGCCAGTAGCGCTGCTACCAAGGAAATGATCTGCTTTATCATTGAAAAGGAGTGTCTAGCCATTGTCTGGGCAATCAAGAAATGTTTCCCTATCTGTATGGAAGGTCAATCACAGTGGTCACAGACACAATCCATTGTAATGATTGAACAGAATGAGTAGGAAAAATTCCAAGGTGGTGTGCTGGAGTATTAGCCTCCAGTACTACAATTTCACCATACAGTATCACAGTGGGCGCAAAATGCTAATGCAGACAGACTGTCTCACCAGTATGGGTAAACACTGGTCAGCTGGCCTGCTCAAAGTAGCTATTTGTGGGCCTCAAATATGCAATGTTATAAAAATAAAGGGGAGTTGTGATTACTAGACAACGTTTGCTGGTACTTTGAAATATTTGTATTAAATGCTAGTACTTTCTGTAGCAGTAGGGAGATAGGAGGCAGTGTTCAAAGGTGAAAAACTGTCCTGTTTGGGAGATTTTCAACAGTCAAGCAGGGTTTCTTAAGTAAATGTGGACGTTCATGGTATTGGTTTCCAATGGAAGAGGAATAAATTTGTTAGTACACAAAGGAATCGAGAGACAGTCTGTCTTAGCAGCATCTGATGACACACATTCAGATGCTAAATAACCTGCAAAGGGAAGTTGAGTCCCAAAGACACCAAGGACAGATAATATCACAAGATAGACATCGCTCAGAATTCCAGGCCTGAAGCAGTTTCAGCCAATTGGATGAACCTGGGTACAGGAATGACATCAGCCTTGCTTGACCAAGGCACTAGGGAGAGAAAGAGAGGAGAGGACATAAATATTTCCACCAAGATAGACTCTTCCTCTTTTCACTGGAGTTTCTGTGTGTCCAATGAGGGAGCCTGACTGTGTGTCTGCAGAGACAGGTTGAGGTAACAAGACTAAAGGAAACTGAAGTAAGAAGACTCTGTAATGTGTAGGAAAGGTAGAAGCATTTACATGAACAGGTGTAAAGCTTTCTTTTATAATCCTGTATGTGTACTGCTGTGGTACTATGTGTAAATAGTATTATACCTGATTATTACTGTTGTAGTTACACAACCACTGTTTACTTATAAATTAGTTATTTTTCTAAAGATTGGAGTAACTGGTTGTTTGTGACTGCATCTCTGAGGGAAGGGTACCTGGATAAAAGAGTGCATAGTAAATGGTCTCCAACAGAGTACAATGTGTCCTACCCAGAAAAGAGACCCTCACTACAGGGAGTCTAAAAGGTAGAAGGTGGCAGAAAAGGGCCATGAGAGCACTGGGGTCTGAGCTCTTACTAAAGAGTGGACATTGCCAGCAGTGACGTTGGTCTAGGGGTCTGAGGGCCAAATCCTGAGAGAGAGAGACAGAGGCTTACTGGGGACTGCTAGGTACTTGACCTTCACAATGTCTGGACATAATATCAATTATATTTTCTGAGGTGCAGCAAGTTTGTATGCCTCACTAAAGCATCAAATTAGGCATAGTCATGGAAATGGATTTTAATGAAAAATCCATTTAATATTGTACAATGAAACATAATTTGTATGCCCCTCTATTTTAATCTAAAGGGCAGACAGTCCATCTTAAATGGACCATTAATACTGTATTAGATGTATTCATTTAAAGAGTTTCAGTATTTTCATAATGTGAAACTACATTATTAGAAATAAAAATAGATCTATTTTTATACTAGAGAAAATAAATATATTAGAAATCATCTACTAAGAGTCAGCGTCAACCTCTTTCTGGGCAGTCCCAGTGTGTCACATTATAAGGTAAACTCTCTTTGGTTCCCATAAAAATAGATGATCTGCAGGACTGATATTGGGACCTATTTTGTTTTCTTGTTTTTCAGTGAACTTGATACGTGTTTACTTGTTTCTCCTCAGTGTATTATGCAAATGAAATAGTGTTGTTTAAAAGGAAGTTCATGGTCTCATGTTAATTCTACTTTGCAAACGGATTTTTATTAGTACAAAGCTGGTTGACTGATTATGCATTATTGCTGAATGTTTCTAAAACAAGGTATATGAAATTTGGTACTCTTCAGAAAATGCTTTCTCCCCACCTGTCCAATTTTGGATGAGCGGAGGTTTTGAGATTGAATGTGTTGATCATTTTTGCTATCTATGTTTTACACTAGATCTGAAGTTGACCTCTGAATCTCATATTAATTTATTAGTTACATCAATCCGTATATGATTGGGTCAATTGTACCATTTATAAAATTGATTAACACTGTACTCTAGGAAAGTAAAAGCTCAGTCTTATTTACTTCTTTGATTGGCCATGAATTGTCTATCTAGAGTACATTTATTTATTGAACATTTTGGAGAAAACCTTTGAGCGCAAGTGCTCTTTACAAAGGTTCCACGCCAGTAACAGAGATTACAAAGCAACATAACAAATACAAGTGAGTTCCAGTGGAATGAAGTCAGACAAGTACAAGTATTGTCAAACAAATACAAATAAATAGGCTGAATAAATTGCATACCATTTTACAATAAGGCAGGTAGACAGCACCAATATAGAACAAGCATAGTAATGGTACATTTATTTAAAAGTTGGTAACTGGGAAAGGCACACTGAGCCAATGCTCATTTCCAGGTGTGACCCGTGGAGGAGGAGGTTACAAAAACAGAGAGTCGATACACAACTCAGAGCACAATACAAAAGGCACAGTTTGACAATCAAAAGGTATTGTAAAATCAATAACAAATTGTAACAGGAGGCAAAGTGCTTAGACCAAATAAATCAGCTCATGGTTACAATAGTTGAATCAGATAGAGTTAAAAGAGTAGTAGGAGTCAAAAGGTTACCCCATGCCTCAGAGCCAGAGTCTTACACAATTCAAAGAGTATACTAGGAGGGACTTTAGTTAGGATGATTAGCACTACAGTTGCATTGAACTGTTAGGGTTGCCCGTAGAGCTCTCTTAAACTGGTCAATCTTAGGAAGCTTGAGCAAGGTATCAGGCAGCTCATTTAACCAGTTAGTGGCACTAACTGCAAATGAACACTTGCCCTGCTCAGTATGGCAGAAAGGCAGTTTCAGGGCATTCTAAGCCATGCTCCTGGTGTTGTAGAAACTGGCAACAGTGCAGAAGCACTGAGTTAGGACCATGGGTTAGGTCCAGTAGCACCTTCTTGGCTAGTAGATATGTTTAGAACTTAATTCTGCTAGGTAGCGGTAACCAATTTGTTGGGGTATACTATGGGTGCACTTGTCAGCCCTAAGTACAAAGTGACACGTCTTATTACAGATCAAATTTATTCTGCTTCTAATTGACTTGTAGGCAGTTGTGTAGATAGGGAGGTCATAAGGTCAACCAGTAACAGTACTGAACTTGCCACTGTGAGTCATCTAGCATCAGCAGTGTGGCTGACCTGGTTATGGTCAAGGCTCCCAGTCTTCTGCTTACTGTGGATACAAGGTAGTCAATGTGTGGAGCAAAATATGAGGTAGCATCCGGAACGCCACAAGGTATTTAAAGTTTTCATTATGTTTAAGTATATGTCCTAGGTTCCTGCAGATGGCAAGGGGAGGAGTACCTTTTTCTTCATCTTTGGGCTTGTGAAGAGCATTGTCTTAGTTTTTTTGTAATTTAGAACCAGCTTATTTTGGGAGAACTATTTTTCAAGGTCTCAAAATTACCTTGGAGGACAGAGGTAAGGCTTCTAAGGTTAAGGTTCTTGACTAATAACAGCATCATCTGCACAGAGGAGTAGATTTGCAGGTGACAGGCATCAGGCAGGTGGTCTGTGAATAAGTAGGGGCCCAGAATGGAGCCCTGGGGAACACCAATGGATATACTCCTAATGTCTGACAAGGAGCCATTCATCTTAATGCGCTGAGTGTGATTAGCGAGATAACTCTAGAACCAGGTGATGCATCCTGTGACAGGCCTAGGCCATGGAGTTTGTAAAGAAGGAGGAGCCCAAAAAGGCATGACTAACCAAGTCAAACACTTTTTCAAGTCCATATAAATGGCGCAAGCCTTGTATCCACTGTCAAAGGCCTTAAGGACCTAAATTGGAATAGTCAGTTAGTGCTGCACTGCTATGTTTTTTCCAAAATCCATGTTGTTGGGGACATTGTATTTCATATTGTTCAAGATATGAAACAAGTTGTTAAGACACTATTCTGTCAAGGCTTTTGAATCCTCAGAATCTTCTTTTCCAGAATTCATGTGCTTTACAATCTAATTTGTCATATTGCACTTTAAGCTCACATAGTACACATCATTGCGAACTTTCCAGTTTGTTAAATTGGTTTTCACTTGAAATTAGATGGTTCTATTACACAATTTAAAATTTTCAGAAACATCTTCAAACTTCTGAGCAATTTTCATTCATGACTGGTGTCAAGCCCATCTCTATGACATATCACATCACATTTTCACAGGGCTTCAATGTAAGAACACTGTGTTTTGAAACATCTCTGAGGAAAAATCTTATCTATATTGTGCAATTAAATCCTGAAATTCACTCATAATTTCTGTCCAAAAATTCAATGTGATTCTGTTTTAAGAGTATACTTAAGAATGACGGTCTTGCAAACTCAAAATGTCAATGTTTTGTAATAGTTGTATATTGTGTGCTGTACTTGCTGGATTAAGCCTATGTTTTGTATGTAGATTTATTTAGTTTTAATTATAAATTGCTTTGGATGTACAGTATGGTAAATGTATGTGTCTGGGTCCACTTTTATGCTCTTGGGTTCTTGTATGGTTAATTAATTTAAAATAAAATAATATGATAAACATACCAATTCCTCCATTTTTATTTAAAAGAGAAATATTTTATATTTCAAGTGGCTCTGTTATTTTCTGAAGATACTGGAACCACAGTAACTTCCATAGTACTTAAATCATTTTCAGATTCTTTCTCAGATGCAGCTTCAGAATTTTTGGCAATATCAAAATCTTGAGTCTTATGATTCTTTTCATTCAGCTTTGCAGCTTGTTGTGCAGTAGTTTTAGAGATTCCCAAGCCTGATAAGGGAGACCCCAGACTATTCTCTATTCTTCTTGGAGGGTAGACAGCTGCTGACATATATTGCAGAGACAAAGAGACAAGAGAGACAGATTTATTCACAGTGCATCTATCACCTTATGCATGGGCGCCCCCTGCATCCTCAGGGCAGGAGACCTGAAGGGAAAATAGGAAAAGGCCTCACCTCACCGCTAATAATGTATTCTCACCTTTGTCTTTGCCAAAACCATTAAAATGTTCAAGCACAGCTGAGAAAGAATAAAGGGCTTAATAGTTAGGGTAGTAGTAACTCAGTGGGGAGAGGAGAGCTAACACCCTGTCTGGACAACAGGTCATGGGGTAGAGTAAGGAAAACTGGGCAGACTGGATGGACCAATGGCATTTTTCTGCAGTCATTGTCTTTGTTTCTATCACATATGCCCATTTGGGACATCTCTGCTTTTAGGCCCTTTCATCTCTAACCAAATTATGAATCAGTCTCTAGTGATGTAGCCACAAAGCTCAATAGGCTAGTTCTGAAAGAGAGTTTCCTGGTCAGCGATTGCATCTTATGCTACTTCTGTACTGAACTTCTAGCTACACTACCATTTTTGTAATTTTGTCTAGTTTTGTCTTTGCACTGACTGTAAAATGTCCGGGCTCAGGTCATGCCCAAACATGAGCTAACTCTAAGCCCTAACCCAGTGCACCAAATGGTTACCAAACAAACTAAATATAAAATAAATCAATAAACAAATAAGTTAACATAGCGAATAACATATAGCCCACTATAAGTAACCCAATGAGAGAGTTGCCATGAATACTGTTTAAACCTCGACAGTGAAGCTCAAGAGGTTTTGGTTGACATGGCTACCTCGGATGGCAACACACGCTTTGTTGCTAATAGTGGACCATACATTGTCTTTTATAATGTATGGTTCACATAAACAACAACAACTAGTCCATTATACATGAAATAAAGGGACAGGAGCCTTACTTTTCCACTTTTTTACCCAATCTCCGCCCTGCGATCTTCTGGATCGAGGCTCTCACCGCTGCAGCTGGGTCAGTAAGACCGAGGCTCACGTAACACCCTGTGAGAACACAATCCATGTTGTTATACTATCAAGACTTACTTACAATGGTGCAACGTTGTGACATCACATTGATAGTACAACAATCCTGTGAATTGATCGAATTTAGTTAAGAATAATGTTCTACAATACATTGTTAATTAATTAAGGGATTGGAGGTCCTTACAGGAAAGGATATTTCCTGGGACACATTGAATAGTTATATAGGACTGTCACAGGTGTGGAAATAATCAGATGAGGCAATGTGTCAGGATTTAAAACACAGATATGTGATATTTGCAAAAAGTAAAATAAATAATTGAACATCAAAAGAAATTGCAGTCAGAATGACCACTTGACATCAGTGGTTTCTTGAATACAGTCTCAGATCAATAACAACTCTGATCTTTTACCTTCTGGATCATTCTTGTCTACCTGCACTTTAGACCTTCTCAGTCCACATCCAAGGCTCATCTGATAAGACTCCTTTAGCAGGGGTTTATATAGGAGAGGCAAGGGTCATCTGACCTGCTCGTTAACTTATACAGACAATTTTCTACTGACTAACAACATCAAACAGGTGGGAAGACCCAAGCCCAGCACTATTATAATAAACAACATTGTATAAATGCGCATTTACAGTTTTAGATCCCCTTGAAGCTTTGAACACCATTTTCCATACTAAATTGATCCCAAATGAGCTCTAAGCTCCTCCCATTTACATTTGATTGACAGCTTGGTCCTATAAAACTAGACCAGAGAGGGCGCTGATCTCCCTATACAACACAGTTTTCTGATATCACAGATGAACAGAGGTCTGCCTAGGGAATTGGTAGGACCTGGAAAATGGATTGTCCCAGAGAGAAAAGAAAAACACCTTTAACAGCAGTTTGTTTTACAGGAGCCTTATGTCTTACCAGTACCAAGGACTATGTACAGGTACTCTTTTATGAATTAACTACAGATTATTTATATTGGGGTTGTTTATTCAAATGCTGTCTTCTTAACTGGCAGCGCATTTATTCCTACTGTCAGCTATAGAAGAAGCTAGGAAAAAGTGTTTCATGCAGTAGAAGGGCTGACCGGCTGAAATGGTCAAAATGGTTCCTCAGCTACTGACTCTCTAACCTGCTGTACAAGCATTTCTACTTAAGTTTCAGGAGCTTACTACCTGCAGACATTACCTTAGTAGTAGCTCTTGGTACACTTAACAGTGACACGGTATTTCTCTTGCAGCCCTCTATTTTATTCTGAGGGCTGCTACCCTAAACTGTATACTGCTTCATAGACATTCCTGCATAGGGATATTCTGTCTCTTTACATTTCTAGGGCTCTTTAGGTTGCAGCAGAGCAGTAGTCTGCAAGAAAAAGACATACACTCGCCACTCTGCTCTGGGACTGAAAAACCCTCTGGTTAGCCTGTATATTTCATTGAGGTTTAGGAACACCACACTCCCTTGCACGTAGCGTATGTATTACTTTGCCAGCAGCCAGGAAACATGAAAAATGTTAACAAAGTCAAGGGGTGGGGGATCTGTTACATACTAAGTGGCGGCTGAAAGTAAAGAATTGCTGCCGGTTTAACCATGAATCCTGCTTCGATGCAGGATGTATTTAAACACTATATAACAGGCGGTAGCTAAATTAAAAACTATATTCATACATGCCACTCTGCTTCACGTCTATAATTAGTTACTTAAAAGCCCTACAATACCTTTTTGGCAGCTCAATAGCTTGTTTTAAATCCCTCATATATTTATTTATTACGTTGCATTTTACTACATAGTTTCTATTGGCACTGCAGCACTTTAATCACACAGTAATCACTGTCGTCATTTATTTCAGTCTTGAGGTATATTTAAAGGCACAGATGCACTTTACTGAAACCCAGGCATGAAATGCCATATAAGCACCTTAATTGTATTGGTTGCCAGCTGGCATACTGAATTGAACATGATGCTAGCAGGGAATGGTGACAAGGGACAGATGTAGGGAATAGGAAAAATAAGGCAGTAGGAAAGAGACATGAAGAAGCCGAAAAAGAAAAAGACTGAGATAGATGGCCACTTCTACCGGGCAAGAAAGAGGTAAAGAATAGGGCAAAAAGATACTGTTGCGCAACAGATTTACAGTGAGAAAAAGAAGAAGACAGTAAAGACATTACTCCACAGGGTCTAGGAACTAGCGGAATGCAAAACTATCACAAGGACCCATTCAGCAACCTACAGCACACTATCACCATGTATTCACCCTCGTGACACCCATACAGTAAAGCATGTGCATAACCTGCCTAAGTGACATGCACAACTGGGTCATGTTGCATTCATAGGCATGGCATGCACATAGCACAAAATGTACACAGGGACGTGTCAGACTACACATGCTGGATGCAATGTAATGCACATGTACAATGCAGGTTATACCAAGAAGGAATGTGCACAGACTGTGGTATATTTACCAAGGAAGACCCCTGCTATAAACAATGGAGCATGCCTCCAACAGCCACCATCCAATAGAACATCCCTGATCATGCACTGCATCCATTCCCTTCCACCTCGTATATGGCACACATGTTACGAAGTGTAAAAATATGAGAATAGATTGTATAAGGCACTAGTCCTGGAGATGGTGCCATGGTTGATATCCTCTGTGGAAATGCCTGTAGTGGTAGATAACCTGACATAGCAGTGTCAGACACTGATACTACCCATAGTACAATGTGTCCTTGATGTAAGTCATGCATCCCCATTGATCAGCAGTATACCCTGGGATTTGTAGTGGCGGGTTGTGGATGTGTTGGGGCATCCAGTGGACCTAGGTTTGAATCCTGCAACCACACATGCATACTGTGTGACCCTGGGCATGACAAGAGGCCCCTAATGAACTATGCAACAACATTGCTGTACTGCACAGCACACAGTGTATATAACTGACACATGTGTACCCCACTCAGAACCCTGTGGTTCCATTACCCACAGCAACATCCTCATGATAGCATACATTACACATAGTCCCCAGTCATATCCTTCCTCCCATGACCCGTAAAGGGAGTGCCTCTATTTGTAGATGCCCTAAGGGCCTGGCCAGCCCCATTCCCAGGTACAAAATCAGTTGACACATTAGGCTTCCAAACAGTGCTATATTGTATGAAAACAGGGGTACCAGCAGGGCTGTACAAACTGTAACATCCACACCTATAAATGCAGAAAATAAATATGGTGGCAACAGGCCATTTGTATTACTTTGTTAATGTTATGCATTTACAGTATATTGACACAACAGGGAGGAGTCCTTAATGGTCCATCTAGGGTTTCTGTGTAAACAATGTCCTGAATGAGGATGGTCCTTGCCCATATGGCTGAACACTAGTGCAAATTTTTCTGGTGTCCCATGAGCCCACCCCCATGGTAGAGGATAAAGTTTCAGTGACAAGGTCTACATAAAGACATAGAATGTGATAGCAGATAAGGACCTCTTGGCCCACCTAGTCTGCCCATTTCCCTACCTGTTTTATATACACGCAGATCCTAAATGATCTAACACTACTCTTTCCTTTCACTAGAGTTCCTTTATGTTTGTCCCTTGCATTTTAATTCCCCCACCATTTACCCTTACAACCTCTGCTGGGAGGCTGTTCCATGGATCCACCATCCTTTCCATGAAAAATACTTTCTCAAGTTACCCCTAAGTCTACCCCTCTATTTTCATATCATGGTCCCTTGTTCTTGAGCATCTTTTTTTTCATTTGAACTGATGGCTGTGTATTTATTTATGTCTGTTGATATTTTTGTCTTTTCTGTTGTGTATTTATTGTACAATATCTTGTAATGTTTTAGTGTTTCTTGTACACTTGTCTGTCTGAAAACAGACAGAAGTGCTCCTTGATAACACAAGTATAAAAAAATAAATGAAATCTAATTATGATGATGCTACTCTCTTGTGCCTTATTGACACCCTTGAGGTATTTTAAAGACTCTATCATATCCCCTCTCTCTCCTCTCCAGGGAATACACATAGAGATCCTCCAGTCTCCCCTCATATGAATTTTGGTGCAGTTCCTGCACCATTTTGTGCCATCTCTGAACCACTTCTACCCTGTCTATGTCCTTCTGGAGATGTGTCCTCCAGAACTGGACACAGTACTCTAGATGAAGTCTCACTAATGTTCTTTACAGTGGTATCACCACCTCCTTCCTTCTGCTGGAGATACCTCTCCCTATGCACTCCAACATCCCACTGGCTCTCCTCACAGCCTTTTCACATTGTTTGGTAACATTTACATCATTAGATATGATTTCTCCCAGGTCCCTTTTACTGTTTGGTGGTCCTCAGTACCCCCCATCACGTACTCCTCCCTTGCATTTCTGGCCCCAAGTGCATGATCTTGCACTTCTTTGCATTTAATCTTAACTGCCACACCTTGATCACTCCTCAAGCTTGTTTAGGTCTGTTCTCATTTTCTACCCTCCTGGAGTGTCAACCCAGTGTTGCAGATCTTCGTGTCATCTGCAAGGATACACTTTCCCTCAGCCCGCCTGCAATGTTGCGTATGAAGACATTAAAGAGGACTGGTCCAAGCACTGATCCCTGTGGGACCCTGCTGGTCACCCCTCTCTCTTTGGATTACATAGAAACATAGACATTGACAGCAGATAAGGACTGCAAGGCTCATCCAGTCTGCCCATTTCTTTTCTACCTTATAAATGTTCCATCATCCTTTGCTGTCAGTGGCCTATCTATTCATACTCATCTGTATTGCTCCCTTATGCCTATCCCATGCTTGTTTGAAGCCCTGCATTGTATTCATAGCCACCACTTTCTGAGGTAGGTCGTTCCATGCATCCACCACCTTTTGTGTGAAAAGAACTTCCTCACATTACCCTTAATTGGCCTCCCTCTATTCTCATGCTGTGTCCTCTTGTCCTGCTATTTTTCTTATATTGAAACATGTTAGACTCTTTCACCTTGTTAATGCCCGTAAGGTGTTTGAATGTTTTGATCATATCACCTCTCTCCCTCCTTTGCTCTAGGGTATACATATTGAGCTCTGGTAATCTGTTCTCATATGTCTTCTGATGCAGTCCCTGCACCATTTTGGTTGCCCTTCTCTGGACTGCCTCAATTTGGTTAATGTCCTTGTGAAGGTGTGGCCTCCAGTACACACAGTACTCCAGATGGGGCCTAACCAGTGTCTTGTAAAGAGGGATTATTACCTCCCTCTTATGACTTGTGATATCCCTACTAATACACCCTAACATCCCCTAGCCTTACCTACTGCTTTAGAGGTCTGCTTGGATGATTTCAGGTCATTGGTGATGATGATGCCCAAGTCTCTGTCTTTCTTTGTAACTGCCAGCAACTCCCTCCCAGCAAATAGGTGGCTTCAGGGTTTCTCTTCCCTATGTGCATGATCTTGCACTTCTTTGCATTAAATCCCAGTTGCCACTCTTCTGACCATTTGCTAGTTTATCCAGATCTTTTCTCATTCTGCCCACCCCATCTGGATCATCTACTCTGTTGCAGATCTTGGTGTCATCTGCAAACAGACAAGCCTTACCTCTAGTCCATCTGCAATGTCACTGATGAAGATATTGAAGAGGACTGGCTAACAAAGATCCCTAAGGTACCCCACTTGTGACTTGCATCTCTTCTGACTGCATACCATTTATCACCACTCTCTGTTTCTGCCTGTCAACCAGTTTGCCACCTAGTTGACCAACTTCTGACCACCCGAGCCTACCCAGCTTGTTTATCAATCTTCTATGTGAAACAGTGTTGAAAGCTTTGCTGAAGCCAAGGTAGGTGACATCAACTGCTCCCCTTGGTCCACCACTCTGGTTACCCAGTCAAAGAAATCTATGAAATTAGTTTGACAGGACCTTCCTTTTGTAAACCCATGCAGTCTTGGATCCTGTGCCCCTATGGATTCCAGGTGTTGCACTATCCTTTCCTCAAGGAGTGCCTCCATAATCTTGCCCACTACTGAGGTAAGACTGACTGGTCTGTAGTTCCCTGCCTCCTCCTGATACCACTTTTGTGGAGACGGGATCACATGAGCCCTTCTCCAGTCTTCTGGGACCTCTCCTGTGCTCAGAGACTCACTAAACAGTTCTGCTAATGGCTCTGCTAGGTCCACCCTTAGCTCCTTTAGTACCCTGGGATGTATATCATCAGATCCCATTGCCTTGTCCACCCTGAGCTTAGTGAGCTCTTGTAGGACCCTTTCTTTTGTGAAGGAGAAGTGCTCACCTCCACCTCCCTGTGTCCATGGTGCTGAGCTGTGGGCCCTGCCCTACCTTCTCTTCAGTAAATACTGAGCAAAGTATCTATTTAGGATAGATATTTTACAGGGTCATCCTCCTCACATGCCTCCTTTTCTGCTTTGAGCTTAGCAATACCCCTCTGGACTTTCTCCTTTCACTAATGTATCTATAGAAAGTCTTGTCACCTTCTTTTACTGTTTGTGCTAGTGTTTCCTCAGTTTGAGACTCTGCCTGCCTTACTGCCTCCCTGCTTCCCTTAGGGCAGTTTGGTATGCCTCCTATCTTCATTCCGCTGTGTTCCCTTACATTTCCTGAAGGCCAGCCTTTTGGCTCTGACCTTTACTGCTACTGTATTTGAGAACCAAAGTGGTTTCCTTCTTCTTTGCACTTCCTTTCTGTCTAACACAATGGGATGTTGCTTCAAGTATTGCATCCTAATGCTCCCACTTTGCCTGTACCCCTCACCTGTGTTTCTTTTTGCCAAGGCTAGCTTAACTCTGTTGGCCATCTAATCAAAGTCAGCTCCTCTGAAGTCCCATATTTTTGCCTTAGAATGGGATGATTTAGTTGTAGTGGCCAAATTGAACCATACCATGTGATGGTCACTGGCCCCAGGTGACCTTCTACCTGAGATCTGTGATCCCTTCCCTGTTAGTCAGTACTAGATCTAGGATAGCTCTGTCTCTTGTGGGTTGCTGCACCAGTTGTTTGAGGCCCTCCCTGCAGGGAATCTACCATGTGTCTAGTTCTGGCAGATGTTCCTGCTGGTATTGACCAATCTGTATCCGGCATGTTGAAGTGTCCCATTATCAGAACCTCCCTTTTAGCTGTCATGTTTTGCATATCTTCTAACAGTAATGTGTCTATGTCCTAACCCTGGTCTGGGGCCTGTAGACAACCTCAGTTCTTTTGGCTGTCCCATTTCCTGTTTCCAGGATGACCCACAGTTCTTCTGGCTCCTTATGTGTATTCTGAATTTCTGTAGCTTTGATATTTTCATTGACGTACAGGACCACTCTAGCCCCTTTTTGCCTCGGTCTCTTCTGAACAGTACATGGCCAGGTACTGAAGTCTCTCAAGTGTGGTTACTGGTGAAACCATGTCTCATTAATTGCTACTATGTCCAGTTTAGCCTCTGACATTATTGCCTGCAGGTCTGGGATCTTATTTCCCAGGCTGTGAGCATTTATGTACATGATTTTCCATTGGCCAGATTTCGGTGTGTTAGTTGTTGGTGAGGTCTGGCATTTCCCTGTGCATCGTATGGGAGATGGACCTTTTCTTACCTGGTGATGCAAATGAACTGCAAACATGCTGAGTCTCTATTTGACCACTAGCTGAGTGGGAGGGTGTTCTTCCCATTTGACGTATGGGGTGCTGCACCCTCTCCCTATTTGCTGCTTTGTTCACCACCACCCTCTGTGTCCTATCACTCAGTCAATTTTGACCCAGCTACCACCCTGAGACCCACCCACAAGCTGTCCAGCTTGTTTACTAGCCTCCTATGTGGGACAGTGTTGAAGACCTTGCTGAAATCCAGGTAGGCCACATCTACTACCACCCCGATTCACCTCCCTAGCCACCTAGTCAAAGAAATTTATCAGGTTTGTTTGACAAGATCTTCCTCTGTGAATCCATGCTGCCTCAGGTCCTGTGCTCTGTAGGATTTGAGATCTATCACAAACCTTTTGTTTTAGTAGTGATTACATTAGTTTCCCAAAACCGAGGTCAGGCTGACTGGCTTGTAATTATCAACCTCCTCCTGCTCCCACTTTTGTGAAGGCGACTACATTAATCCTCCTCCAGTCCTTTGGTACCACACCTGTTTCCAGCGAACTGTTGAACAGGCTGTCAGTGGTGCTGCTGGCACCTCCCTGAGTTCAATTACTCTGGGATGTATCCCATCTGGCCCCATTGCCTTGTCCACTTTCAGATTATCAAGTTCCTTTAAGACTCTCTCCTCCTTAAATGGACTGGTATCCAGCTCCCTCCAGTGGTGCTTCCATTGCCTATCTTTGGTCCCTCCCTTCCCTTTCTTCTGTGAATACTGAACAAAATACTTTTCAGAATTTCTGCTTTTTCCTTAGTCCCCTCTGCACACTTCCCTACTTCCCTTTTAGTCTCACAATCCTGCTCTTAGTCTTTTTCTTTCACTAACGTACCTGAAGAAGCTCTTGTCCCCCTTTTTTATTGCCTGGGCTATTTTTTCTTCTGTTTATGCCTTTGTGCTCCTGACTGCTTTCTGTACCTCCCCTGCTTTCCAGATACACTCCCTGTCTTCTTTTCTATGTGTTTCCTTGTACCTACTGAATGCCACCCTTTTCTCCCTTACCTTCTTGGCCACTTCCTTTGAGAACCATAGTGTTTATTCTTTCTTTTTTGCCTACATGCCTAATGCTATGACTTGTTGCCTTCGCTATGGCTTCCTTAAAATTTTCCCTCTGTTCCTCCACCCCCCTTTTCTTCTTCCCTCGTGACTTCCTAAGACATTCCCCATCTTAGCAAAGTTGACTAGCCTGAAATCCAGGACCCTTGCTTTCCTGTGGTTTGACTCTTCTGCTGTTCTCACATTGAACCACAACATACTATGATTGCTTGATCCCAGATGGCTCCCCCACTTTACATCTGTAATTCTGTCCCGTTGGTGAGTACCAGGTCCAAAGTCACTCCCTCTCATGTGGGCTCTGTCAGTAACTGTCTTAGGCACGCCCCTGCAGGGCTTCCAGGATGTCTCTGTTCCTGGTTGAGGCTGTAGCCTGGTTGCTCCAATCCACATCTGGCAGATTGAAGTCTCCTACCAGCAGCAACTTCCCTTTAGCTGTCATTCTGTGGATGGCTTTTACAAGTACCCTGTCCAGCTCTTCCCTTGTGCAGGAGGTCTATAGATCACACCAGTGCAAATGGCAGTGCCATTTCCTTTCTCAGGGTGATCCACAGTGCCTCCACCTCTCCCTGCATTCCCTGTACCTCAGTTGCCTTAATTCCTTCCCTGACATAGATAGCCACTCCTCCTCACTTTTTACCCACCCTGTCCCTCCTGAATAGAGTGTAACCTGGTATTGCCATATCCCAGTCATGGTTCCCGTGAACCTTGTCTCAGTAACAACAAGAATGTCTAGGTCTGCCTCAGCCATCAGTGCCACTAGGTCCGAGATTTTGTTTCCCAGACTGCGGGCATTTATGCACATGGCCTTCCCATTTTACTGCCTCCTCTCCTAAGACCTCCCTCCTAGCCCTATGTCTTTCCTCCATACCCGCTTGTCCTTACTCCCATTCTGGTTTTTCTCAGCATTTTATCATTATGGTTTTAGTCATCTCTGGCGATTTCTTAATCTTAGGGTTCTCTCTGCCATCTGTATCATTTGGGGAATGTTCACTTCATCTTGCTTAGCTCCACCACCTCCCTTGGATAGTTTAAATGATTGCTGATGAAACATTTAAACCACTCACTGAGGATCATGATTCCCCCCTGGATAGATGCAGGCCATCACCCTGTATAGGCCTGCATCCTCCAAATGGAACCCCAGTCCTCAGTGAAGCCAATCCTCTGCTCCACACCAGTCCTACAGCCATGCATTGAATCTCTTGGTGTGGGTACCCTGTTCTCCCCTTTTCCTTGAGGAGTAACACCTCTGAAAAGATTACAGAGTGTGCCACCAGTCTAAGACTCCTCCCATCTCCCTGAACTGCTTGTGCACTACCCTAGCCCCACCACTTGCCAGGTCATTTGTCCCCAGGTGGACAATGATGTCTAGCTCATTCTCCCATCCTGCTGCCCTAGCTATCCTTAGGATGTGCTGTCCATCCCTCCAAGCTGTGGTGCCGGTAGGCATTTGGCCTCCTTACTTCCTTCCATACTGGCCCCAAGTCTACCCCTTATGATAGAGTCTCCACCAGGAGTTGCTTCCTTCTACTCTGGGGTCCTTTACCTCCCCTGGGGTCTCTGCCATGGAGGACCTCACATCCTCCTTGATTACCACTGCAGGTGCCTCTCTAGGACAGTCTTGCTCTGCCAGAGCAGCATAGGAGTTATAGAGTGGAACTGTAGGAGGGATGTGTCTCTTCCCCATTGCCCTCACCCTTCCCAAGCCCAATGTTGTCTAGCCACTCCACTTCCATGGGCAGGGAGGAGAAGGTCCCCAGATCCTGGCCAACTCGGCCTGAAGATGAGCAACCTCTGTCCTCAGCCCAGAGAGGTGTCTGCAGATAGGACAGCATTGCAGCCTCAGAAAGTCTCCTGAATACTGCTGCCCCACAGCAGCTGCACTGCTTCACTCCCATCATGTCTATAAGTGTCTTTCCTGCTTTATGGTATTTTCTCTCTCTCTCTCTCATTTTCTTTCTCAGAAATGATAGAAGGCATTCTTAGCATGGCAGAGAAGGGAAGATACTGTTGATGGGAAATGAATATGCCAGATGTTAACTGGAGCACCTTTGCTGCAGCCACATCAAAGAGTAGGGCCATTCTCGATGCCCTACAGGGGGCATGCTTCAGACAGCTAGTGTTGGAACCCACTCAGGAGGTGCAATCTTAGACCTGGTACTACTCAAATAGAGATGGAGAGAGGATCTCAGATCTAGAAGTGGGTAGCCATCTGGGAACAAGTGACCACTAAACAGTGTGGTTTACAATAAACTCAGCTGCAGAGTCAAGCCATACAAAAGTGAGGGTACTGGACTTCAGGAAGGCTGATTTTGTCAAAATGGGAGAGTGCCTCAGAGAAGCACTAGCAAACAGGCAAGAAGGATGGGTGGGGCAACAATGGGAAACATAAAACTGCCATCACAGAGGCAACAAGCCTTTGTGTGAAGCAAATAAACAAATCAAATGAAAGAAAAACACTATGGTTCTCAAAAGAGGTGGAGGGGAAGGTTAGGGAGAAAAGATAGCATTTAGAAAGTATAAGGAAACACAGAAGGAGCAGGACAGAGAACTGTACCAGTTAAAGCAGAAGGAAATGGGGAAGGCAGTCAGACTAGCAAAGGCTCAAACTGAGGAAAAGATAGCCAACTCAGTTAAGAAGGAGATAAAACCTTTTATAGGTATATTAGGGAGTGTAGAATGACAAAGGGAGGGATAGTGAGGCTTAATAAAGGGACTGTGGGTGGGCAGAGAGGGATAGTGAAAAGTAGGGATACTGAAAGAATACTTCTGCTCAGTATTCACCAAAGAAGAGGAGGGGTACCTAAACCAATCAATAGAAGCACGCTTGGATAGGGAGGTCGATACCAGTCCTTTCACAGAAGAAAGGGTTCTGAAAAGACTCTTAAAACTGAAGGTGGACAACTAATGGGGCCTGATGGGATTTACCCCAGAATTCTAAAGGAATTGCGGAGAACTAGTGAAACCATTGACTAGCCTTTTAACAAATCATGGAGGAGGGTGGGTACCTGAGGACTATGGAGGGTGGATGTGATTCCTTCACAAAAGTGAGAGCAAGACAGAGGCAGGAAACTACAGACCTGTCAGTTTGATCTCAGTGGTAGGGAAAATGATGGAATAACTTCTGAAGGAAAAATTGTTGAGTACCTAGAGGCCAGTGGGGCCACGATCCAAGGCAGCATGGATTCACAGTGGAAGGTCATGTCAGACAAATCTAATTGATTTCTTTGACTGGGTGACCAAAGTAGTAGACCGGGGAGGGGCTGAGGACATGGTCTACCTAGACTTTAGCAAGGCATTTGACACAGTCCCACACAAAGATTAATAAACAAATTAGCCAGCCTGGGAGTAGGTCCCAGGGTGGTAGCCTAGATAAACATTGGCTGGACAACAGGACACAGAAGGTAATAGTAAATGGAGTCCACTCTGAAGAAAGGGGTTACTAGTAGGGTACCACAGGGTTCAGTACTGGGTTCAGTCTTTTAATGTCTTCACAGGTGAAATTGCAGAGGGACTGGAAGGAAAAGTATGCCTCTTTGCAGATGACACAAGATTTGCAACAGGGTTGATACACAATGGGGGTGGAAAGGATGAAAAGGGACTTGGCAAGGTTGGAGGGATGGTCAGAAGTATGGCAGCTTAGATTCAATGCAAAAAGTGCAAGTAATGCACCTGGGAAACAAAACCCAGGGAAGAGTGTACACAATGGTGGGGTGGGGGGTGGGGAGGTAGTAACAACAACAAAAATGGAAAGGGACCTGGGGTAATCATATCAGATGACCTTAAGGTTGGCAAGCAATGTGAGAAGGCAGTAGGGATGGCTGGGGGATACTGGAATGTATAGGAGAGGCATCATCAGTAGAGAACAGGAAATTGTTATCCTCTGTACAGACAGTTGGTGAGACCCCATCTGGAGTACTCAGTACAGTTCTGCAGACCCCATCTCTGCAAGGACACAGGCAGGATGGAGACAGTCCAGTGGAGGGTAACTAAAATGGTGCAGGGTCTGCAAGAGAAGCCACTGAGGAGAGACTAAAGGAGCTTAATATGTATACTCTTGAGGAAGGAGGAAGAGGGGGACATGATAAAACTTTTAAGTACCTCAAATGAATCAACAAAGTCCAAGAGGGTAGCATCTTTCAGAAAAGAGATGTGCAAGAACAAGGGACACAATTTGAAGATAGAGCTGGGACAGCTCAGGTGTAAGTTGAGGAAGTATTTTTCACAAAGAGGGTGGTGGACACATGGAATTGGCCTTCCTGAGGAAACAGTGGGGAATTCAAGAATGCATGGGACAGACATAAGGCAATTCTTGTGAGGGGTAGGAAGAAAATAGGCTGTTGGTTAACTAGGATCTGCAGCTTATCCAGTAGGTAGGGAAATAGGCAGACTAGGTGGGACAAGCGGTCCTTATCTGCTGTCAAAGTCTATATTTCTATGTTTCTCTCCTCCCTTCTGTACTTCTTCAGTAGAGAAACACCCTTGCTAGTTGCCTTTGTGCCCTTGTAGCTGTTTCTGTAAGTTCCAGTGAATCCAGTCTACATGGATCCTGTACAATACAACTAAAACAATCTTTCCGGCGGATGTGAAGATTAGTAGGTGCCATTCTCCCAGTTCAACAGCCTTGGTGAGGGCCTTGAACCACAATGGATAGTAGGCCTCTGCTGAGTAGTCTTGGTCACATCTGCTCCTTTGCAAATAGGAGTTCTTCACAAAGTGTTCCAGCACATCTGCCTCTTTGATCTGCAGGTGTCCTGGATATCACTGAACACTTTCAGCAATCCCAGATGGGGTGCTCCAGGTCCCCAATTGCTTGCTAGTAATAGTATCGGGGTCTGGCTTGGTACAGGTCTCCCTAAAAGAGTCCCTGGCCTCCACCACACTGCATTCTGTTGTACTTGATGTCCTGGTGCAGTACATAACATATCATGATGATCAGCCCTCACACACAGTGAGGGACCTGGCATGCACCGGACCTCCAGGAGATGCAGAAGTGCACTACCTTTACTCAATCCATGCTTCAAGTGGATTTTGTGTAACGCCATACAGCTAATCCTCCCTTTTCTATTCTATCTCATCCCAGAGCACCTCTGTATCATAGGGATGGGTATGAGTGGGGTACTTCTGCTTCATCCTATGGCACAGCATCCTTTCTGCCTTGGTCCACTGGGGTATCATTCATATGTGCCCCGTAGGCCTGTCCAGGCTGCAACCACTGTCCCTTATGATACTGAAGAGGTGGGACATGTCCTTTTGCTGTAGTTCCCTTCGAGCAGTCTGTTCTCTTTCCTACTTGCAGTGCCTTTTCTCTATTTTGGATTCTACCTGTTCTTTGGTCCATGACTGTCCAGGTGATGTTGCAGGAGGCAGTACCACCCTGACAATCCAGCAACCACAAGGTGAGTCAACTTAGTTAAGACTTGGGAGGTTAAAGAGGTACCTACCTTTGATAGCATGACAGTCAGCATAGGAGCAAGGGTCCTGGGGATTGACCCATTGTGATTGTCTGTGGTGGGGATGTCTCCAGTCCCAGAGTGTTAATGCACAGAATGGCCTTAGGGTGGTGATAGTTGCTGCAGTAGATACAAAATACTGGTGGGCTTCCCAATGCTGTGGTTCCTGGAGGTGGGTTCTGTGGATGCTCACCTCTGTTGCAAGAACCAGCCCTCTAGATTGGTTTCATTGGACTCCAGGTGTATTGTCTCTGAAGAACACTGCCCTTCCACCATCACTCAGTGGTTGTTTTGGCCCAGATGGGGCAGTGGTAATGGCACAGACTCCTGCCTTGCAAGGAGCCACTTTTCCCATTCTTCCCATCTGATACTTCCGTCTCTCCAACAGAAATAGCACTAAACAATGTTGCATTTAGTAGCATGGCCCTAGCAGGTACTCTGTGTGACATAGCCAGCTCTGAATGCTGTATCATTTTATTTCTTAAAAATAACAGAAATGTGGTATTGAATTTGTCTGCTGGAAATGCCAGTGCACTTGGGTGACCTCCCTCACTCACATCCCCAGATCTCAGTATGTGAGATGACTACACACAGGAACTTAGATAAAAAATAATCTAACACCTGCAAGGCCAAGATAATTGCAGGGCTAAAAGTTACCTAAAATCAGGGACATCCTGTTTAGCTAGTTCTTTTATCAGTAGCCTAGCTGGCAGGAAAGAACATATCCATTTTACAACATTTACAAGAAAGGAAAGCTGGGTCTTACACTTCTCTGTGAAATTAAAATGCTTTGATATCCGTGAAGATCAGGAAGACCCTTTTTCATCAAAATGGTGTCATTTGAGAACTGATGTTATACTAGAAAAATAGGATCTTACTGTCTTATAAGGATCCTGTTTCCTGTAGAGATATATTTTAGTAATAATATCCTGATAGGGAGGAAGTACAGTGACCTCATCCAGGGACTGGAGAAAGGAGCTTTTAAAACTATGATTCTGGTTTCACAGAATTACTTCTTTACCTGACTTTGAAACAGCAACATCAAGCCTTTAGAAGACAAGTATTTTGTGTGGATAGGAAATACAGTTGCACTTTTACACCTTTTGTTTAATGACCTGTATGTTTTTGTGATGAGTTCTGTATATTATTGTTTACTATTTTACCTTTTGTTTAGTAAAGATATATTTAAAAACAGAAACTGCCTGGTGTGTCTTGAAACATTTCTTTGGTTTTAAGTGAAGTTAGAAGGTTTTAAAGCTGACACGGTTCATGAGTTTATGGGTGTACCAAACTGGGAAACAGTTTGAGTTTCTCTAGGTTTTACATAGAGTTCAAAAAGGGTTCATTTTGTAAAACCTGGTTAGGTGCCCATAGACAGAGATATCTGGCCCCCAAAGACAGAATTATCTGAGCCCGACAATTGGTTATGCTAACAAGAGGTTAACAAGTTTGAATTCCTCCCGAACCTGGGACTAAGGTGACTGAATCCACAAAACAGACAAGAGGACTACCTTGTTCTGTTACTGTTTACAAGACTACGCTCAGAGGTTGGCACTTTGGGAGTAGAGGCCTGACCTGCTGGTGGGTTTGAGACACTCTGCACCCCTTGTATGGGCACTGTGTTTTTGATATTGGGGCCACAGCGGCTGCGCCGCAGCAGTCATGTACTCTTGGGGCAGGGCCATGCAGGTCTCTTGATTCAGCAGCCATTCTAATATACCCAGGGGTACTTTCACATCTCTTGGTTCTCCACTTTGGCTGTTCCAACACCCTGCAAGCAAGACACATAGGTCAGTGTTCAGCTCTTGTTGTTTACAATACTCTACTTTTATAAATCTATACTACTTTGATTTTATACAGTATGATTTGCAAGTTAGGACTGCTTTAGCTGTTAACTGCATTGTATTAATCTATTATCATATATGTGGCCTTTCCATTTTTATGTAAGCTTTCTATTTGTCAATTTTAACAATAATTAAAAGAATTAACTCAGAAACATACAAGTAACTATTATTTCTCTGTGTGGCATGCTGGGGTGGTGCACACAACAGTTTCTCCCTTTACTTTGCTTTCTGTTCCATCCCTGCTCTGTGCTGCCACTTCTCCGGACACATTACTGCCAGCCCAATCCCTATGTCCTGTGCCACTCAAGGGGTAGAAAGGGTACTCAGAGACAGTCCTCCACTGCAGATACAGTTTGGTCTCACATGACCTTCCCTTTCACAACACAGGGATAATCATTAGGGTTATGTTGTGCTGACACACAGGGGATGATTGAGTAGTGATTGCCATGTTGTGTAGGTTAGTAGGTGAATCTTCTGCTCCAGTACTTGGGTTCCTTGCATCTCTACTTGCACCCAGATGTCTGCCCCAACACACAAGCCAGTTGAGACTCTGTGCATGCTACACTCCCTTTGGATTGGTGGTCCGGCCAGACCAGGGTCCTGGGGCGGGTTGTAACAGTCTCCTGCATACTAATGGAGTAAGGCACGCTCCTGGGCATGTTTCCTGCTTAAGCCCAGTTACAGCCTCTCCCTTTACAGATCACTTCACATGGCAGTGTCACTCTCCATCCAATGTGGAGCAGTGGCCTCAGGTTTGGTGGGCACTTTGGATCTACCATCCTGCCCTGGGCTGCGGTGTACCATTGCTGATCTGCAACTCTGCATGCACATACATGCATGTGCATTGGATAGCCACATGTCTGTAGTGGTGCGGATCACCTTTATGGTGAGATCAAGGGACTGTCTTCTTCCGGCAGTCCCTCCATTACCCTGATCCACACAGCCCAGCCTGCCCCTGTACACCTCTCTATCCACACAGGGACTCTCTCTGAGCGCCATGTGTTTTGCATGCCTCCTGGGTGCACAACATTGCACTCACCATTATGCTTCATTCTGGCATATGTGACCATGTTCATGAATAGGACCCATGGAGACCAGACTGGGGCAAATGCCTAACTCCTGCAGAGGTTGTATGAGGAACTGTGGCTTTGAGCAGCTGAAGGATATCCTGAGGAAGCTATCTGACATATGTGACTGTGTTCATGAATATGATACATAGAGAGCAGACCAAGGCAAGATGTTGAAATCCTACAGAGGTTGTATCAGGACCTGTGGCTTTGAGTAGCTGAAGGATATCCTGAGGAGGTAAAAGGCAAATAGGAGGCACTTATTTCTTTCTCTCTTCTGTTTGTTTGGATTCCTACTGTATTAGCGCACCTCACCATTGTGAATGTAAATGAAATTATCAGTTCAGCACCAGGTTGTGCATTAGAGAAAGATTAAGGTGCTTCCAGGAGTCCCAAATTTCCAGTTGCCTTGGTGGTGTAGTGGTAGCACAACTGGAATGGTATTCGGTGGCCTGGGTTCAAATTCAGCTAAGGCACTTATTTACAGTATCTCTCTTCTGTTTGAATTCAATATATGTGCACTGCATCCTTGTGAATGTAAATGTAATGATCAGTGCAGCACTAGATTGTGCATTAGAGAAAGTGTCAACATGGCTCAGTTGGTAGCACATCTGCCTCTGGACCAGAAGGTAGTGGGTTCTCGTCCACACCGGATTGAACTTGCACCTAAAAATGCTGGGATCCGAGTGCAGTATTAGGGGTGCTGTACTGCTGGGGTGTGCCATCCTTCAACTGAGACGTTAAACCAAGGTCCCTTCTACCCATCCTGGTGTTGTCCTGGTGGGTGTCCAGGTGAAATAAAGAACCCAGGGCACTCTTTGCAAAGAGTAGGGGTCATTCCCAGTGTCCTGGCCAACATTCCCCTACCATAAACCAGTTCATGCAATTATCCATGCTGTGTGTGCGTGTTGATGTGCGATATGGCTGCCACTACACATTCAGTCACTTCACTACCAGTCTAGCATTGCTTGTAAAGCGCTTTGGGATACACTGTGTATGAAAAGCACTATATAAATGCTGATTTAAAAAAAAGGTGCTTCTGGAAGTCCCAGGTTTCCAATTGCCTTGGTGCTGCAGCTGGTAGCATAATCTGAACAATATTTCAGGTGGTCTGTGTTCAAATCCCAGTTTAGGCACTTATTTCTTTCTCTCTCCTGTTTGTTTGGATTCCATATATGTGCACACTGCATCCTTGTATGTGTAAATGAACTTTGAGTTGAAAATAAACATTTTTCCCCGGATACACTTATTAAACCAGTTACAAGATAAACCAATACTTTCTTTTAAAGCATTGCAACCTTCTTTGCATTTGTAAGTGGTTACCAAGAGAAATACATCACTGACTTTTTAGCATGCTAGCTACTATGAAATTTGGGGCATGTGTACTTTTTCTAATCTATGCATACGTTTTGATTGTATAATTTGCAGATACTGTATAGTGTAACCCAAGCCCAAGGACCGGAACAATCTTGTGGACATTATGGTATGGCTAGCACTAACACCTTAGGACAGACAGCCTTGGGGTTGTGGATGGTTTCTGGGGTCTCATATGTTTGTATTCAAATTGGCAATGCCTTCACCTGATAGAATCCTTTCAGAAACAAGATGCCAGGTGTTGCCCACTAGCACACTAACAATAATACCACGTAACCTTGGCAGATAAACAGCAACTGTGTGCAATAACCCCCAAACAGTATACACCTTAACTCAATAATCCAATTTGACACAAATGTACACTGCAAAACAAATGAGGTTTATTGGTGGGAACCTGAGCATGGAACAGGAATCAGGAATAAGGAAGGTAAAATGAGGTAAGGCAAGTAATCAAATAATATACAATACAATCAGATTTGAATCCCACAACTCTCCAAGCAATATTTCCCAGACATAGCCCCATTGACTCAATCCCAAGCAACCTCTTCCTGTGGTGCACCTTTCCGGGAGCTCCCACAGTCTGGGTATGCACATTGGTGTCTCGCAGTACACTGTTCAGCATAGGGCACACATAAGAGGCATGTACCCTGGCTGTACAGCTCCGCACCCCATACAGGCAGCTGGGGTATGGCATACACTAATACATGCCTCCACAGGGTACCTGTCTGTAGCTTCAACCCCAGTGCAGCTGCCCATCCTGGTCCCCTAGTGTATCTCCTGCACCACATGGGTGGAGGATTCTGGGAAGGTGCACAAGAGTAAAATTTTAAAAAGACGGTTTAGTGCCAGAATGGCTGCCCCAGCCCTCCCTGCCTAACCAGAGGGCTGGGCAGTACTGTGATTGGGGTTTGTTGTCCTGGAGCCTGCAGGGTTCTCTAGTGGGGGGCACACAATGGATTCAACAGGGTTCCTGCTGCCATAGCCTGTGTCCCTCTTGCCTGCCCTCCACGCCTATGTGAATGGCATGGAGGGGCACACACTTCGACACACCCCAAACTGGCTGCATGCATAGCTGCATAACCAGCTGGGGAATCCAGTGAAGAAGGGACATGTGCCCCTTCTCTAAATACCACCAGGGGTCCATGTACCCTCCCAATGTGGAGCTCGAGACTTAGAGTTGCCTACATGCTGTAGATCTGTGGCACATAAGCAACCCACCCTTAGTGAATAGACAAGTATGAGTTTTCTGGCCTGATGGATGACAGTGTTGCAGTACTGATGGGGATAGTTAAGGGTGATGAGGATCACACATAACAGTCCCAACAGAAGCAGTTCACGATTTCAAATATAAAGTCTCTGTTTTGTAGCAGAAAATCCTGTCTCTGGACACTTCTGTGATCTCACAGGACTTAAGCAGTCTTATTAAGTTGCCAACTATCTAAAATATTGTAAGATCAGGCCCAGATCTGTAATTACAAGCTGTATGTAGAGGTGTGCAGCAATCTTTCTGGGATGTGTTCTGTGTGGAATTTGTAGCAGGCTTGGTTAAAGGCGTGGCAAACCCAACATGCCTCTGGTTGCAGAGGGTGCGGGCTGTAATGACCTTCCAGTTGATACTCTTTGGTCTGCATCACCACTCTTATGCCATAGTCACTCAGTTACATAGTGTCTGGACCCTCTACAAGGAGTAAGGACAAATCTCTGCAGCAGGATGTAAGAAAAGCAGCAGGCTTCTCTCTCAACGATCAAAAATGCTTGCACGGCAACCCATGCTCCAGTGATTGAAGTCTAGGCAAGTATGGTATAAGTTGCTTATAACAGACATGTTAGTGTAGTGCTGTTTTGTCCATTATAAGTGGCTTTCTGGACAAAGCAGAAATCAATTTAAACATACAGTTTATGAATAGAGAAACACTTGAGAGCATTTTTAGAGCATTTTCCCTCACACATGCATAAAGCTGTACTCACTATCTTTTCTCTGCACCTCTGATCCACTGTAAGCTTCATCTAAAAAAGCATTTATTTTATATTTTCATTTTCAGATACCAAACACCTGATGTTCCCCAATGTCTCCAAGCTACTCATTGCAATGGTCACACCTGCTTGGTAAATGTGTGTCTTTAAACAGCAGAATGAATTAATGAAGCCTCAGCCCATCATGGTCGGGGAGTGAGGCATGGCAACTGGCAGCAATAAATGTGTCAGAAAGCATTGGGACAGGCAGTAGTAGGATTGGATAAGAATAAAAGGAGACTGAGAGAGTGGTACAGGCGGGAGAGAGCGGAGCCTCTGTAGCTCAAATGGGGGTAGAGGGCAAAATGGTGAGCTGAGAGACATGAGATAAACTGCACCTCACAGTCTGCCTTTCCTCCATGGTGCCCCAACTTACTGAGGCAGTTCAGCTGGTCCTCATGTTGGGAATGTGGAAGGAGTAGAGGGAGAGAGATTTGAAAATGTAAGTTCCATTAAGGAAAGCTAAATTACAAGGAGAGAGAAGCTGCTGTAATGGAGGGAAGAGGATGGGACAATGGGACAGCTGCAACTGACAACTTGTTAGCTGGGTTTCTGTGGTTAGGTAGTGTCATCGAGGCCATTAACACCTCCACATCTGTGGTCAGGTAGCCTCAGGAAGTGTCAGGAGAGGCTACTTGACAGCAGATCTGGAGGTGTTAATGGGTCTCAGGTGTTCACCAGCAGGTGCCATTAATCTACTATAGCCAAGGGATTTCTAATGGGAGCCCTATACAAAATGTTTTTGGCATCCAGGATTTATCTGCTCTAGTGACTACCTGGCTTAAAGGCACACTATCAGCGTTTTAACCAGTTTTAGTACCTATTTAATATTTGCACCTGTTAACAGAGGGTTGCTCAATAATTGCTCTGATTCTATTTGAAAAGCATGTGCCATTTTTAGTGTATAAGTTTTACAAAATAGACTTTTGGTCCTTTCATTTCATTTATTTTTATTCTTCTAGGCCTGATGAGCAAACTGCCCATTTTACAGGTGACAAGTTGAGGTTTACATAAACACAAGAAACATTAAATACATACAAACAATAAACACTGTGCAGATTACACAATCAAATACACTTACAACATATTATAGTTCATACCACAAACTCTCACAAACACAATGCTGTTGATCTTGTAAATACAGCACAAATCTTCTCTTAAAACATGAACTGTTTTACTACTCAATAGTTCCAGGGGAGTAAATGAAAATTTTGGGAGCCTGAAAATAATAGATTTTTGGTCAATGTCTTTACAACATAGTGGGAGTTTATAGGAAGGCTTATCTGTGATCTAGTCCCAAAACCATTAGTAACCCTATTAAATAGACTAGAAACTGAATTAGGGAATGACCAAAATGATTTTATACATGAAAAGACCATATTTATACTGAACTCTGTTTTCAAAAGACAAACAGTCAGACTAGTCTTTCTAACTGAAAAGCTGTGGTCTGCTCTTCCGCAAATTCCCTGACATTGGGATCACACTGAGTGATGCTGAACTCATACATGAGTGAGTTTGGTGATTTTGGAGGCATATAAACTAAAACCAATTGCTGAACAATGCTAAATGTGTTGATTTCTACAATGTACAGGTAAATGTTTTAAAACTGAGGGCTATTTTCTATAGTAACTGTTGTTTGAAAAGAGAAGCAGGGACACCACGCATGCAAACATGATTACTATAGAAAATAGCCCACGTTTTAAAAACACTTACATTGTAGAAATTAGCACATATAGCACTATTTAGCAAATTGTTTTGTTTATATGTCTCTAAAGTCACTCAAACTCATTCATGCATAAGCTCAGCATCATTGAGAGTTGTCTCAATGTCAGGGATGTGCGGGAAGAGACCATGTATTTCGGTCAGATGACTGAAAGTCTTTTTATAAAAATATACATTAAAATGGCACTTATGCTTTTCAAACAGAACCAGAGCAATTACTGACTAAAGCTCTGTTAACAGACACAGATATTACAAGAGCACTAAAATGGGTTAAAAAGCTGACAGTGTCCCTTCACGAATGGACGGTGTTGGTGGCACATGCTGTACTTCAGCCCTCAAGTTCTGAAACTTTTCTGGCCCAGTGATAAACTCTGATGGTTTATACACACCCTGGGGATGAGCTGAAGAAATTCCACTGTTTTTCCTCTGTTGGTCAGTCAGATCAGAGATGGAGCTGGACCAGCAGAAGACCTAGCTACCAAGCTGCACTGTCTATTGGCTAACTCCTGTGTTTATTGTCTATTGGTAGAAGCAGTTACATATGGAAAATGCAACTTCCTATTGGTCTGTTTTCATGCCCTGTGCTGTGGAAATAAGTAACAGAATTAAGAATTCATCCTGCAACTTGCACACTTCTTCTACTGATTGGCTGACTAGGTCCTGGGAAGCCTGGTTGCTCTCCTGATTGGATCCAGCATTAATTGGGGTCCTGTGCTGGGAGTGCAGAAATTGCTGACAGAGAGGAAAGCAAGCACTCAGCTTTAACGTAAAGGTATATACTGTAGAATTAAAATATTTCACTTTCATTTTATTTTCACTATATTAAGCTTAACGGCATATAACCATGAAAATAAAGCGCAAGTGAAATATTTTTAGTGAATAATTACTGCAGCACAATTGCCATAGCAGAAGAATGACAATACAAGTCAGTTATGTTTTTTTATACGTATTACAACAGATTTGTTCCATTTAAAAATAAAGCCAGAGCCTAAAAATCATTTAAATACAGTACATCAATAAATACAGCATTAATCCATTACATCTGTACATTACTGCACTTTATCTGTATTTTCATTTAGACAGTTTCGATGCATTTCTTCTATACCAGCCTCCTGAAAGTCCCTTACGCAGTCATCTGTTCATCTTGCCACCTCCTCAAAACTTGACACTAACCACTGGGCATGTTTCTCTTTAAGTGTCTGCATTTTCAGATCTACCCTAATGTCTTTAGCTGCACTACCGTGATGAAGCTGACCCATGATACAGTTGGCATACCAGCTAGTGAAATTCTGTTTCAATGCATCTTTAAACAGTTTATTAACAGAAATGTCCAGAGATTGTAAACAGTCTGTGCAAGCTAAGGACAAAACTGGAATTATATTATGTGACTCAAGTTTTAATAGAACATCTTCCTTTGTATGTGCTCAAAACAAATCCATAATAAGCAATGATCTCTGATCATTGTGCAGTCCCAGTCTCAGTTTAGTGAACTCTATGTAGGGCAGCAACAGCTTGTCAATGTACTCACAAAAAGTCACGGCATTGGCCCAATGGTTTTCAGACTGGGTAATATTCCACCCAGCTGGGAAGGAGAAACGAGGTGGCATGCTGCTGTGCATCCTTTGTAAATAACCTGAGGGAGATGTAATCACCAGACAGTGCAATACCCAACACCAAGGAGACCTGGCGTTTGTCTCCTAGCCCTGTCACCTCCACTGCTTAGATCTTGTTATTTCCATTGTCCATTCAGATACAGGTATCATATGCACACCATCTCATCAATATTAATCACAAGTTGGGGATCAACTTCTGCTGGCAGTTTGAATTCAGTTTAGAAATGCTTCTTTAAGCTCTTGGAAATTAATAGGCATTTTTCTCCCAGCTTTAGTACCTTTCCATTTTGAGTAGCCCATGCAGCTAAGAAATGACCAAGCCCACTGTCGAAATTGACACACTGCCTCCCATTTCAGTTAGAAGTTGGGGATTATTTGCTTTAATGACACCTATGGCTATAGCTTGTGCCACTGTCTCAGTCACCACAGCCTTTCTGCTCTTAAGCTTTTATTATGCACTGTAATTCATTTCTGTTTCAATCATTAACATAGGTGGTCTCCCCATGGTCTTTTAGGTAACTCTGGTGCTAGCTGTGATATATTGGGTGTGAGTTGAACTTTAGACAGGTAGTCCTTTTAAATTTGTGAACTGAACTTTCATTTACTGTCAGGTTATGCTTAGAAGAGATGTACCTGACAGCATTCATGACCCGCTCTCCACTGAATAGCGGCCGATTTCAAATCTCAGTGCTGGAGAGTAAGTGGCATATTCTCCATGGTGCTTCTTGTCTGGTGGTGTACTTTGCAGCTCATGTACCACGGACTCTGCAACCTGATATGCAATCCCAGTGGTCTCAACCAGCTGATCTGCTGCAACATTTTCAACAAAGGCAATTCCCACTTTTCGGACTTGGGAAGGTTTAACCAACCATAGAGAACATGTGATGTAGGCTCACATACCTCTCAACTGTCCCTGATTTTCAGGGATGTCCCTGATTTGGCCTCAAAATTTTCCTCTGTCCCTCATAAAATTTATGTTTTGTGACAGAACAGTGGGGATTAATAACACAAAATAATGTCAAACATTCAAGTTACAGACTTGTTGTTCTTCAGAAAATGCATCTTAACACAAATGCCTTTATTCTATCAGCATTCTGAGTGAATAGTACTGGTTTTAGATATGTCCCTGATTTGGGGTCTTTGTCCCTGATTTTTAAGCCTTGTCCCTGATTCATGAGGCAAGAGGTTGAGAGGTATGTAGGCTCATGCAAAGCAAGTGAGGTCTCTGGGTGGCACTTTCAGATTGGGGTGAGTGAGTCAAGCTATTTAAAACAGTCAAATAACATGCAGGAATCCATCAATTGCAGGAAAATGTTTATTGAAGTGTGTGATTGCAATGCAAGGAAAGTCTTAATTAATGATAAATTGACATGGGGAGCATAATGATTAGTGAGGCCAACTGTGAGCAAGCTGTCAATTAGGGGTATATGATAATCTAAAGCACTAATGCACCAATTAAATGGCTAAGCAGTCATAGTGATAGATCGCGAATTAGTACTGAGTTACTTAAAGTCATAAGCGCAAATATCTCTGTGCACTAATACCAGTCACTACACAAATCTGACGAAAATTTTGGCATGCTAAATATATTAGTTCTACAGTAATACCCCTATGGGTAGGTTGGAGAAGGGTGTTTTAATGTTAAACCCCAAACTTTGCACCTTAATAACTTTGCCTTCCTTCAACAGGATTGCATGAACATTTGCATGCATGGTCTGGGGGCAAGTTCTCTGGATCTGGCAAGTTTTATAAAGGTCTGGGGCTGGATTTTCAAATGACCTGCCCAAGATCATTGCAAGGTGCTTCCTAGGACTACCTTGCATCAAAAACACGTCAAATGTTGTGCCTCATATTTTAAAAAGAAACACTAATGCAGTGAAAGCATCCCAGCACATGACACAAGGCATGCTTGCAGCACAGAAATGACACGAGCATATGAAATGACACTGCATGCCCCATTCAGATTGTGACAAGCACAATGGTGCAAGCAAGTAGGGGAAGCAGCCACCAGCCCACAGTCGCAAACACAACTTCACTGAAAGGGAGACAGATGTCATGATTGATGAAGTGCATGCCCAGTGTGACCTACTGATGTCC
The DNA here is from genome assembly GCA_016271365.2 of Neoceratodus forsteri. Lineage (NCBI taxonomy): Eukaryota > Metazoa > Chordata > Ceratodontiformes > Ceratodontidae > Neoceratodus > Neoceratodus forsteri. The sequence continues at coordinate 1,089,718,663 of CM057459.1, forward strand.
CATGGTGGTGGTAAGGAACAGCAGGACAAGGGCAGCAAGCCTGGGCACATGTGACAACAAAGGTCAACACAATGGCACCTGTGAAGGGAACAATAAGGGAACTGCATAAGAGGTACAATGACCTCAAGAGGAAGTCAAAGGAGAAGTTGGCACACAATGCATGCTGTACCACAGGTACAAGTGGAGGACAATCACAAATTATTAAACTAACACCACAGGAAGAATGTGTGTCCACCCACCTCAGATGCTGCATGATTGCAGGGAACAAAACCTCGACCTATACAGGTACGCAGAACCCGGCCCAAGGTGAGTACCGAGAGATGTCTAAATATACATACACCCTGCATAGTTGCAGCACAGCAGGCAGGACATCAGTGTAGGTGGCAACAGAAAATGTGTACACAGTACAATTATTGGAAAGGCCCTGTGCACACATATGCAATACCTCTCCACAACACACAAACACCCATGGGATTCAGTGACACAGGCAAACAGCAATGCACAGCAATGGCAGGCCTGCAGGTGTGGCGAAAGCCCATGTACCTCCCATACCTCCCAACCACACAGCAATATAACTCATAGCACTGTCTAGACACATGCATATGAAATGGTCAGAATGTGAAGCACTGTGTACTGTGAAACCTAAATATGTGTTGCAGACAGGTACTGATAAGGAATGAAACTATCAACATAATGCAATGTATAATAGCTGTAGCCAGACATAGCTCCAACAATGTTAAGAACATCAGTGAACTGATGTGTAGCAAAGGTAACATTGAGTGTGCACAGTAATGTGCCATGCAAAAGCCACTGCAGTAGAGACATACCAACACCCCTCTCCCAAGCACTGAGGTACAAATAGCTAGTGCGTTCCATAGCAGGGGACAACAGCGGTACAGGTAAGCGCATGACACCAGCTGTGTATGTGTAACACACACACAAACTGAAAGTACACCCTATGCACATGAGCAAAACATGTGCACAGCTGATAATGACAATAAAAGTGTGCGAGCAGCCTGTGTCACTAAATACTGTGTAGGACAACCAGCATCACAACACTGGTACTGTGACAACAATCCAACACACTGTTTCCAAACACCCCCAGATACCTAACAGGCGTGAACAGTGACATTGACTGTATGACCACAAACATATAGCAAACAACTGTGTACCCAGCATGGCTGTGGTGTGAAAACCACACCTGTATGTAGCTAGCACCACCCCAAATGTGCTATAGGCAGGACAACGGTGAATGCAGACATGTATGTTCACAATCAACAGCAGCAACACCCACAAGTAAACAGTGCCAGACACAAATATGTGCCATGAGGGACATATCGGACTCTGATAGGACATACAATGGCATCATTAACACATGGCTGTATGTCTTGCATAGTCAGCCACATGCACACTAGGAGGTTCAGTGCTACAGGAGACAGCGGAACACACATCAGACATGCTCCCCCGCATAGCAGGTATCACAGTGCCACAAAAAACACACACAGACAAGCAGATACACAATGCATGACAGAACAGAAGACCAATGGCAGGGTACAAAACACAACAATCACAGCAAGAATGCATACATGGACAATATGTGTTGCTACCAAAAGACACATAGACACCTGACACTCATCAGTCGGCACAACATCCCACCATGTGATGTAACAACACGGAACATGGGAGGCAATGGCAAACACATCAACAGCTGTACGCCCCCAATGGAGCAAGGTGACACAGTGGCAAAACACTGGCAGGGTACACAATATAAAGAATTTGGCAATGGATGGCTGTAGTCACTGTTACTATGGGAGAGTGTCCACTTGTTGCATGTCAGAGATGGGAACAGCAGCAAGCATGGGTGTGATCAGATGTGTAGTAGATTTACCAGAGGTAACACAGATGACATGTAGTACAACAGTGGCAGCAGTCAGCAATGCTGGTACACAACACATACCAAGGCACCACACAAGGGCCAAGCAATAAGGAATGTAGATGAGGCAACATACGATGCTAAACAGGATAATATGTACCTGCACAATGCAAGGTACCACAGAAGAGTGTGACAGAGGAATGTATGTACAACAGTTATGTAGATGAAACCAGACTGACTGCACAGGAAAACATTGCCCTGTGCACAAATATGTCAAACAGAGGAAATACACAATGGGTGGAGCACCTACAACATGCCAGCGTGCATGTGAGACACTGACAGGTACACATCCACATGTCCAACACCAACAGGTGCAACATGTACCATTCAGATATCATGCTTACGTGCACAGCACACAGTAGTGTGCTGTGCATCAGGACAACCCTGCAATAGTGACACCTAGTTGTGCGAACACTATCACACATGCAGCCCATATATGAAGCCTATACACAGTCCACAATAACAACCGCGTACAACACGTGTGTAATGACACACAGCTGATGTGATGTCATACCATCACACAGCACTGCTACAAACACACAGCAAGTGTACAGAATCAGGATGGCGGACACACATGCAACACAACAATAGACCACCATGTGCACACCACAGAATGACAAATGTAGCACAATATTGTATTGTATTTTATATGCTCTGTGACAGGTCACATATAGCCCACATAAGCATGCCGACATAGCCGTGAGACACCTAGTCCAAGCAATGTGCACAACACAGGCCAGTGCCACTGCATGCAGGAGGATGCAGACATCCGGCACAGCAGGGCAACATGCCAACTGCATGGTGGGGAATGTAGACAGGCAGTAGCACACAACATGGTCAGTCTGTCACTACATAGTAAAACTGTGATACAATATGTTACAATCAACAGGTACAACCAGGCAAACATTGTGTGTGTTCCATGTCCACAGATGACACTGATGACAACAGCAGTTCCACTACAAGTAACACAACAACCATAACCACCACAACATCATCTCCAGTAACACCAACAGTCATGGGGGATGAGGATGAGGTGGAGAGCAAGTGGAGAGGACACAGGACAACAGTGACCCCAATGACACCAGTACAGAGGATAACTTTGATCAGGACACAGGGGTCAGGAGCCACACACCAGCCCTGCAACATCCCACAGTAACACTAGTGGTGTGCACCACAACAATGTGGAGACTGGAAGACATGAGGCCATGGACAGTGACAGCACCAACACTGGACACAGCAGAGCCAGTGCTGCACACAGTGACAGCTCTGTGAAACAGGACCAGCATGTATGCACTCCAGAACAACATGTGGAGGGTGAGGGTAGCCAACCAGGCCATGATGATGATCTTGTTCGCCACTTCCATGATGTTGTGAATGTGGAGGAGTTCATGGCGGTGGAATTACCAGACTATGTGTGGCACTGGAGGCACACAGAAATGCTACGATGAAACAGTTTGCCCACATCCATGGTACCATGACTGGATTATGTGACACACTGCAGTCAGGAATACACAGGTGGCCAACACAGACATGTTGGCAATACTGCATGGTATTCAGGCCTGTATGCGATGTCAGACAAACAATCAGGGTGAGTGACACCTGTTCTGCAGCAACAGATCCAGGTGCTGCAGCAACAAATCCAGATGCAGCAGGAACACAACTAGGCAACACAAGCAATGGCCACAGCACTGCAGGACATAGCACAGGCACTTAGGAATAGGCAGGTGCAGGTCACACAGACACATGCTGCTGTCATCCAGGGTCCGCATGACATGCGAGACACAGCAGACCAGGACACCCATTCTACACAGGACTGACAGGCATTGGCCAGCAGGTGACCAATACATGGCCATACATGGCCCTATGAGCTATGGACAACATGCACATGCCATGCAGGGACATGCCTACAGTTGGGGTCATGACATCAGCAACAGCTACAGGGATGGTACCCTGCTACACAACAACAAAGCAGTGATCTAGGTCCCATTGGCATGTAGGCAAGCCAACATATGACATACAACATGCCAGCATACAGGGACAGCAACACAGGTCAATCATGCCCCTTTTGTTGTCCTCTTTAGTTAATCTGGGAATATCTATGGATGTAAGGGATTGGCTAGGAAGTTATCTGTCTGATGGTACACAGGTCATGAGGGTAAGTGGTCAATTTTCTTCTCCTGCTAAGGTTTCACTGGAGGTTCCTCAAGGCTCTATTTTGGGTCCCCTTTTGTTTAGTCTTTTCTTAACACTGTTCATTCTATATCCCTAGATCTCAAATTCTTTTATATGCTGATGATGCAGTGGTCCTCACAAGTGGTTCTCATTTTGAAAAAGTTCATAAAGATTTAGCTGATGATTTTTGAGGTACAGAATTGGGTTAGATACCATGGATTGGTCTTAAATGAAAAAAAAATGAAATCTATGGTTTTGCAAACACAAAAAGATTGAACTTGGATACTTTATTGTCATTATACACTATTTCTGGTACATTGACTGAACAAGTTAAACAATTTAAGTATTTGGGTTTGGTGATTGATGAGGGTCTCTCCTATGAACCTCATATTCTTAATATGGTGAAAGTGACTCACCAGTGGGTTGGGCTGTTTATAGGTTATCTCCTTTACTTACTGATTCCACATGATTTTGTTGGTCCAAATTCCTTGCTGCCGTTAATTGATTATGGGCAAGGCCACTGTTTTCGGTTTTACCGGAAAATCCGGTAAAATTCGAATTAGGGCTGCCTGAAAACGGTAAAACAAAGATTTCATGGAATCTGGCATTTTCTATCAGATCAGTAAATCTATAAAAAGTATGTTTTCTTTTAATTCCTTCCTGTACTATTTTCAGTTTGCTTCATTTAATGCTCTGTATATTAAGCCTTCTTTAATTCTGATTATTTATGCACATGCTAAAAATGATAAAAGAATCCTGGTAAATCCGAAATTAAAGTAACAATCATCGGTGAAATTCGGAATCTTAAGTCTTGAAAACGGAATTTAATTGTTTTAATCACTGTAAATCAGTGGCCTTGATTATGGGGTCTTGTTTATTATACTGCAAGAGAGGGTTGCTATCCAAGGTGAAAGTGTTACTTAAGGTCAGTTACTGGATTTGTAGTCAAATCTCCACAAAGAGTCCATCATTGTAATCTTTTAGAGCAAGTGGCTTCCTCTGGTCGGAAGATATACATTCTGATTGGGTATATTAGCAAAAAGGTGATACTTAACAGAGTCACTGACTTTTTCTTAATCTTTAAAAACAAAACTCAAGTGTTAAAACACGGTCAACAGATAATTTTCCTCTTTGCATTCCAAGAATGTATACTTCCCTAGGAGAAAGGCATTACCCTACATGTTACCTGCCCTTTTAATACAACACAGCCTATTTTTGATTGTGTGAACATTTCCTTTTGCTCTTTTAGGCATAGGTTGAAAGAGTATCTCTTTTCTGAGTGCAAATGTAAATGTTTGAATGATGATGCTATGATATATTTATATGTATTGTTATGTGTATTTCTTTTTGTTATTTGTATTTGTTAGATGTATGTATTTATATATTGTATTTATTGTTATTTGTACACTTATCACCCATGAAAATGGGTCAGTTTATTATGGTCCTATCAGTATAAATAAATAAAACAAACAAACAAACAAACAAACAAACAGGTGACCAGGATACAAACGCACACATGTACAGCATGAGACACAGCTCATACACGAAACAGCCATGGACAGTGGTCATGGATACACCAGTGGGTGTGACAGACAGCTGTTACCATGCACGTGCAACCCACATACAAGCTGACCTAGATTACACATAGACAACACAGCCAACACAGGTGCACATTGCACACGGGTAGCCAACCATCGGTGCAACAGTCAACTGGTGTCACGGCAGCACAGTCCCACACTGTTGCCACAACACAGTCCAACAGCACAGCAATACACACCATCAGCAATTTCAACATGTCAGTGGGTACCTGCAGCAGCTCACAGGCAACCATGGCTGAGACACACAGGCAGAACAATGACAGAGCAAACACCAGGGTATTGCGTGGTTGAGACAGGTAGCTGGTGTACCAGTGCTACACACCACAAGTCACCAAGATGTGCAGTGCACCAGTCTGTTGGTCAACAGAACCAGCAAGCAGGGACACAGCAGCACAACACAGTGCATTAGGCCACAGACAAACTCACAGAGAATACTGGACAATACATCCCACACGCAGCCACAGGAGTACACTGGCATGTGATAGCATGAGGAACCTTCCCAAGCACAACCACAATGTGGGGCATAGTTGAAACAGTGATTGTGTACAGCCCATCACTGCATGCAGCAATGAGCCCAGTGTGGCAGCAATGGATGCCACAGGAAAACAGGCAGCATGTGGAAGAGGCAGGCAATGGAGACAATGTGATGGGGATGTAGGCCCATCAGAGGTGCAGCCCATGGAGTCAGTCAAGTTCAACAGTGAAGCAGAAGACAGGGCTACAGCCATTACCAGTGCCTTGGCAAGCACAGCAACAGTGAATGTTAGGATGCACATGGATGTACATCAACTGCATCCAGTGGGACTGTGGACAGTGCTGGAGTGGACAATCAGAGGTCCAACAGGTCACTAACACTATGGTGGGCATTCGATGTTCACAAAGGGTGGCAACAGCTACACAGTCCCAACAGTCAGAGGCCAAGCAGAGGAAAAAGGAACACCTGATAATATGTGACAGAAAACTGCATGCACAGATTGCAAATATGTGCTACACATGAACACATGTACACTTTGGATGGGATCATGGGCACCGTCACAATCTGCACAACACAAAACCTGCAATGGTTATACTGACACAATGACCACCATGCTCATAGACTCAGCATTGTGAGATATGGACTGCTCTGACAACACACTACCACAATCATGTACACACCATGCAGTGCACTGTGTCATGTGCAATCATGTGCCACAGCACCATGCAGCAACCCCTACATGTTACCAGAGGATTGCTAGACTGACCTTGTGGCCACTATTACATGGTCCCCACAGCACCACTGTTGGATGATGACTGTACCATGCATCCAACAGCTTTACGTGTGTGGGCATACAAAAGAGTACATGTACCCTCTGACAGTTATCCAGGACATGCATGACCTGGACAGCATTACGGATATTGTGTGATAAACACAATGACATGACACACTTAGGGGGAAGCATAACACCTGTCTGACAACTAGACACATAGGTGTGCAGGCATACCCACAAACCCTCTTGTCAACACAACAATGACACATGTAGTGCACACAACATAGGTGGCAGCACAGGACAGTACTGTGTACACAGTGTGTCTCTGCCAGATGTGCACATTGACAGTGGGCCAAAACGTCCAAGTGCCGTACAGCATGGAGACATGTGGAACAACTTGGTATGACAACAACAACACCTGCACAGTATCCTGGTACATGGTTGACTGTGTTGCTGTCAGCCACTGGTGCAGGCCCACACAACTGGAGGTGCAACACCGTCATCTGTGTGCAGCTGGAAGCAGTGTTTGCAAGTAGTGCCACAGGTATCTGCACTGGTATGTGATGTATTACATGGACATGGCACCATGGTGCACACTGCACACCACTGTGTATTGTTAAGAGCATATCACAAATGTGACCCAATAGTGGAATGATGACACCAGACACAAACATGTTGCCATAGACAAAGACATATACCTGTGTATTTGACACTCTAAATGGTATACACAATGGATGAACATGCAATCAACCATAAGATGTAACATATGCAAACATTACTACACACTATAGGAACTACAACTGAATCCAACAATATTCATATATGGCTGTGTGACACAGTCTAGCCAGATACCCCAGACTGTGGCCTGTGTTTATCCACACATGGCATGAGATCTAACAGTTCGGGGTGGACAACAGTGCACAAACAACATCCACAACATCCACTTGGATAAAATAGCATGCAGGAAAACATATAATTAAGGATATGCATTGCTGCGTGGCAATGGCTGTCCATGTTCACCCATGCTGGACCATCTCTCAGCAGCCATGCCAGGATCCTGTAATTGTTCCTAGTCCAGTCATGTGAGACAGCATAGTACTAGCACCAGTGCAGTGGGTGGGCAGAGGAGGACAGTGAAAAAGCAGGAATACTGAATGAATATTTCTGCTCAGTATTCACAAAGAGGAGGGGAAGTCCTAATCCAATTAACAGAAGCACTCTTTGATAGGGGGTCGATACCAGTCCTTTCACAGAAGAAAGGGTTCTGCAAGAACTCCTAAAACTGAAGGTGGACAAAGCAATGGGTCCTGATGGAATTCACCCAGAATTCTAAAATAATTAAGGAGGAGCTAGTGAAACCACTGGCTACTCTTTTAATAAATCATGGGAGGATGGTGTGGTACCCGAGGACTGGAGGAAGGCGGATGTGATTCCCTTCACAAAAGTGGGACCAAGACAGAGGCAGGAAACTACAGACCTGTCAGTCTGACCTCTGTGGTAGGGAAGTGATAGAGTCACTTCTGAAGGAAAGAATAGTTGAGTACCTAGGGGTTAGTGGAGCACAGGATCCAAGGCAGCATGGGTTCACAGCGGGAAGGTCATGTCAGGCAGATCTAATAGATTTCTTTGACTGGGTGACCAAAGTAGTAGACCAGGGAGGGAGGGCTGTGGACATGGCCTACCTAGACTTTAGCAAGGCATTTGACACAGTCCACACAAAGATTATTAGTCAAATTAACCAGCCTGGGTGGGTCCCAGGGTGGTAGCCTAGTAAAACATTGGCTGGACAACAGGACACAGAAGGTAATTGTAAATGGAGTCCACTCTGAAGAAGGGTGGTTACTAATGGGGTACCGGAGGTTCAGTATTGAGTCCAGTCCTTTTAATGTCTTCTTCAGTGGCATTGCAGAGGACTGGAAGGAAAAGTATGCCTTTTGCAGATGACACAAAGATCTGCAACAGGGTTGATACACAGGGCGTGGAAAGGATGAAAAGGGACTTGGCAAGGTTGGAGGAATGGTCAGGCATTATGGCAGCTAAGGATTCAATGCCAAAAGTGCAAAATAATGCACCTGGAAACAAGAACCCAGGGAAGAATACACAATGGGTGGGAGGTAGTAACAACAACAAAACAGGAAAGGGACCTGGGGTAATCATATCAGATGACCTTAAGGTTAGCAAGCAATGTGAGAAGGCAGTAGGGAGGGCGGGGGTATACTGGGATGTATAGGGAGAGGCATCAGCAGCAGAAAACAGGAAGTTGTTATCCCTCTGTATAGACAGTTGGTGAGACCCCATCTGGAATACTGTGTCCAGTTCTGGAGACCCCATCTCCCAGGGCGTAGACAGGATAGAGGCAGTCCAGGAGGGCAACTAAAATGGTGCAGGGTCTGCAGGAGAAGCCATATGAGGAGAGACTAAAGGAGTTTAATATGTATACCCTTGAGGAAAGAAGGGAGAGGGGACATGATAGAAACTTTCAAGTACCTCAAGGGAATCAACAAAGTCCAAGAGGTAGCATCTTTCAGAAAAAGAGACTTGCAAGAACAAGGGACACAATTTAAAGATAGAAGGAGGCGGTTCAGAGGCAATGTGAGGAAGTATTATTTCACAGAGAGGTAGTGGATGCATGGAACAGCCTTCCTGAGGAAGTTGTGGGGTCTAAAACTGTGGGAAAATTCAAGAATGCATGGACAGACATAAGGCAATTCTTGTGGGGCAGGAAGATATAGGCTGTTGGTTAACTAGGATCTACGGCCTATCCTGTAGGTAGGGAAATGGGCAGACTAGATGGGCCTAGTGGTCCTTATCTGCCATCAAAGTCTATGTTTCTATGTTACTACACATCCAGCTTCCTAGCATGTCCACCACTGCTTTTATCGCTGTCAGTAGTATACCAGCTGCATGGCCACATCCTGCAGCTGCCCATTTAACAGTGGCTACCACCCGCCGGACATAGTCATCACCTGCAACTGTGCCTACCTCCTCCCAATAGCCATTTGGCCAGGCCCATCACCTGCAGGTGAAGCAGGTATCATGGGCTGCCCCATGTGTGAACCACTGTACCCATTGTCAGGTCATGCTGCAGTCAAAGAGTCAGCACCCACATGATCGGTGTCAGCAACCACTTGATGATGGCCTTGATGTGGTACATTGTCCTCCACAGATGGCTGTCTCTCATGATCTGTGCAAGACATCCTGAGGCCCTGTGGCCTGCTTACCACCCTGCACAGGCTGAAATACTGGATGATCTCCAACCTGCATCTTTCTGGTGCGCTCTGCATATTGATGTGCCTCCTGTCAGAAAGGTTTGAAATATACTCTTCGTGTTAGTCCCCATCTCATTCCCTTGTCCTCTTTTATCCTTTTCCTCAGATTTCACTTGATTATCTACTCCTTTAATTATCTCCTCTTTCCTTTGGGGAGTCAGCCTCTACCTCAGTGGTTCCTCCCTGTTGCATGGGCTTCTTTCCTTTCTCTTCTTCCCACCTACTCTTCCTCTCCTTTCTTCCCTACCTTTTTTCCTATCTTTTTAGCCTTCTTTTTCTGTTTTGTTCCCTTTACCACCATTTGGAGCATCTTGCTCCTTTATTTCAACATCCTTTCCACCTGTATATTACTGATTCCTTGGCTTTGCCCAATAACTATCACCTCTTGTAGATTGGGCTGTCCTTTTGTATTTTTAACATCTTCTTGCAGCTTCTTATCTACCTCATTGTTCTTTCTTTTTTTCTTTGTTCTTTATCCCTCACTTGATTGTCTTTCACTTTTCCTAATATACTTTTTTCCTGTTTCCCCTTTCTCCCATAATGTAGCATGGGACCTTTTCAATTCTTTACATATACTATCTTCCTTTACTTTTCTCTAGGAGCATAATTAATTCCCTTAACTCTGAATCCTCTGTCACTGATGACAATGGTGACCAAATACTATGGTCTTTATTATTTTCTTCTTCAGCTAAGACTGTTGTATCATCTCCTGCCTTATGTTACAGAGATTCGTTTTCTTTACCGTTTCTTACCTCTTCTACCCTTTTCCAGTTTTCCAGAATTATTCCTTTTAAAAATGTGATTTATTTTTTAATATTCACTAATTCTTTATAAATCAATAAGTTAGCTATATATATATAGTCATCACGGTGCTGCTGACCTCCCCAAGGGTGAGAAGGTGATACTGGGTGATTTTAATATCGCTGTGGGCCTCAAACTAATGGAGAAACAAAGAACTTAATACAAAAGCTGATCTAACCAAGTTGATTCACAAGCACACCAGGCTGAATGTCAAATCAGTTAACCATTCCACACTTGACTGGATCCTGGCCTCTAAGCCAGATAGTATTAGACTGGCGGGTACATCTGCAGTCACCTAGCGACCACTCACCAGTTGTTGCAAAATGGAAAAACAATTTCCAATCCCCTACCTCCTAGAATACTTTGGGCCTGTAACTTCTCAAATTTTACCACAGGATTCTTCCTAGACACACTAGCTGATATAAACTGGACTTGCATCAAACCAGCCCCAAACCTTGCCTGGCACTAGACTACTTCATAAATAACTTTATATCTGCAGCAAACAAGCATGCCCTCTGAAAAAATCAGGATACAAGGTTAAGATGCTAGGTGGCTATCCTATGATCTGAAAAAACTCCTGAAGGAAAGAGACAGGGTATGGGAGAACTTTAAATCCACCTGCCAACCCAAGGACTTGCAGAACTACAGAGAACTGCAAAACAAGTGTAAAAGGGAGGTAACAACAGTGAAAAACGATACATCCGAGAACTCCAGAAAAAAATCTCTCCTACCCAAGAAAATTCTGGTCACAGATTAATGCCCCATAAAGGGTAGCCTCTCCAAGGCGACTGTGCTATAATAGCCAATGGTGCCCACCTAAAAAACCCTATGGGCACTACCAATGCAATCAACTCTTACTTCATGGACTTAATTAGTTCAAGACCACCCATTCAAGGCTCCCCTACCCTCACTTCCAAACTCTAACAACACTCCACCCACCCTAACTTTCATCTTAAGCTGCTGTCAAAGAATGTGGTCCTAAAACTGCTTATGTAATAAAACCACATGGCTCTGCTGGGTATGACAAGCTGGAACCAAGACTGCTCAAGATAGCAGCCCCAGCCATAGCTACTCCAATCTCATGGCTGCTCAGCAGATCACTCCTTGAAGGAAAGATCCCAACACTCTCTGGAAAGTGGCCCTTGTTACACCATCCACAAAGGTGGATAACGTGAACATGTGGAAAACTATCGTCTCATATCGATCCTCTCCATCCTAAGCAAGGTACTTGAGAGACCAGCTATGACCAAATAACAGATTATATTGAGAGAAATAACTTTTTACACCTAGACAGTATGGTTTTGAAAAAACACAGCACAGACACTGCCCTTGTCCTCACAGATCATATCTTCTCAGCTCTAGATAAAGGCCAGCCCGCTGGTTCTATATTCATCAACCTTACCAAGGCCTTTGACCTGGTGGACCATCAGTTGCTCCTTTGAAAATCTCCAACACATAGGCCAAGACTCTCAGACAGTTTGGTGGTTCACCAACTACTAGAGATCACAATTTGTCAGATGGCAGGGTGCACAATCTGAAAATTGTCAAATTCTAGAAGAGGTCCCCAGGGTTCCTTCTTGCTGCCCTTACTATTCTCTATTTTCATAATCACTGTGGAGTGCAGACATAATCCTATGTGCAGATCATGCTGTGCTCTACAAGACCTCCAATGATGTGGGCTTCTTGAGCAATTCTCAGACAGATGACCTGCAACTCCTCGAGGTTGATTGGCCAGCAACAAACTTGTACTAAATAGCAAAAAATCAAGGCTATTTTATTCAGCCCTACAAGCCTGGGGCCATATAGAGCCTTTATCCTAGCACCCTGTCTCTCAGATGGCACAAAGATTGAGGTAATAGAAACAATAAAGTACTTAGGCATCATCTTAGACCAGAACTGCACTTTCAAGACACATATTGAAGTACTAAACAAGAACATGAATCAGAAATTCAGACTATTGTACTGCCTTTGCCCTTTCCTTCACAGAACTCCCAGTTAAGGATTGCAGCTGGAACCCTACTACCCACCCTGCTATATTGGTCTCCAGTGTTACTCACAGTAAAGGTGGAGGACTGCAAAACTTACTACCCTCTATCATAGGGTATGTCAGTTCGCTATAGGGGCTCAGCCTAGGGAACACCACTGCCAGGTGCTCCAAGCTCTGTTCTGGCCTACATTGGCAGGGTGACTTAAGTACCCATCGTTATGCATAGCTTTCAAGTGAAGGTCAGTAAATGCACTACCTAGCATGGCTAAAATAGTGTCTGCTAAACTAAACAGCAGGCTCTTTAGATCTTTGAGCCATCAGCTCCTCTATATGCCTAAAGTCATGTCATCCCAGGGACAGAGGTCTTTCTTGACCAGCATCCCACCTCTCTGGAATGCTCTTCCAGCAAATCTACAGGTATGTAATACCCTCGAAGGGGGTTCAAAAGAGATTTAAGACTCATCTATCAGAGCTTAACCAATGCACTTGTAACCGTTGAAAACTGAAAGTTCCTCATTTGTGACCTGTATTCCTACTGCATTTGTCTGTAATCATGACATCACCAAAGAACTAACATATATCGTGTGTTAAAATTGTCAAAATGTTAACTGAAATATACAATACAAACACTGAATTGTCAGAAGTGCACCAGTCCATGCTCTATGTTATATTGTATGTTGTAAACTGTGAAAATCTATGGAATGCCTACCCGTGAATTGTGTGTACATTTATGAATGTTTTTACCTGTGAATAATCCCAGGTAGCCTGAAAAAGGACTGTCATGGTCTCAGTGGGTCCACCCAGTTACCAAAATTTAAATAAATAAATAAATATATGGGTCCCTTAATGCTAACTGAACATCTCTTGCTATGCCTTCCCATCAGGCATTTCCATTCCTCTGGACTCATAACCTGAGTTCGCCTCATTGTTTCCCTGAATCCTCCCAGTCAATTCACTGGCATCCACACAGTTCAATACTTCTGGTGGTATCCAGTGAACACGATGTCCACAACTGAGCACCAACAAAAATGGTGACTCAATTACGTGCCTGTGTTCAGGGCTATCTGACAGGGTAGCGCCTGGATACCAGGGTGGGTGAGAGGAAGCCACTCACGTACACATGCACACATGCACACATGCACACATGCATGGGAGGGAGAGGAAGGAAGGAATGTGTGTGGGAGGGTTGTGGTGGCAGCCCAAGCTGGTCCACTAGCATAGTGGGGATGGTGGTCAGTTGGTAGGTGCAGGGTGCAAGGGTTGTGGTCCAGTGTGGCATGTTTTTTTTTGCCAGCAGCTGGCTTTTTCTTTTGCAAGTATTTCACCCCACCTAACATGCATCCTGGAGTTGAGAATCCTTCTTTAGTGAGGTGAACCCTGAGAGTGCAGAGCAGCGCAGCCCTGGATTATCAAATACACCCATGGATCCCAGTCGCTGCAGTTCTGCATTGCCATAACTCATTTTGGCAATGTACACTCACCGTAATGAGTCGCTATTCCGTGATCACTGTTATCACGTAGAACCATGCCTGATAAATCTATCTTAATCATCTGGTTATCTATTTCTTTATTCTCCTTGGCATCAACATTGTAGTTTATTTCCTTTTCTTTTACTACTTCAATTTGGTCACTTTTGTTACCTTCCTTTCTCCCCTCTGCTTTCTCCTCTGATATACTTATTTCTTCTCTTATAGAATACCATATTAGAGATATATTGATTTAATTCATCTATATCCCATAAATATCTAAAACTTCACTCTTGATTATGGTGTTTCACTCACTTTTTATTATCTTTCTTTTGTTCCTTTACATACAACTTTTCTCTCTCATTGCTGATGTTATTTGGAAAGAAATTCCTGCACTGTTCCCCTTCAAGAAATCCCTCTACCTGCAAAATACCTACCTGGCATTGTTTATACTACAATAAACTGTCAACCCCCATATATCACCCACTACATCAACTACATATGTGAACATCTGGCAGTGCCATTTTGGGCTGCTTCCACCCCACACCCCATTTCTCACCCCTGGCCACCACTGGTGAGCTTAGCTCACCACTCTAGCAAACCGCCCATTCCCTGCCCCCACTTACCCCTGTACTACCCAGCAGAGACTCAATCCTGGCCTCTTCCCTCTTTCCTGATTCTAACACTACTATGCCCACACTTAGTGCTGTTACTACAATGTTAGACTCCTATGCACTAGTGAAACTTACAATGTTTGACTCCTATGTACTAGTGAAACCTAAATCAATGTTATAAACTGTTATCTTTGCTTATGTTTGTCTCAATTGTACCAGTGATGTGGAACCTTTGTAAAAGAGCCTTGGCTCAAAGGTATTTGTAATCCTAGAACAAATAAATAAATAAATAAAATGTATTAGTTTAACTTGAAAGTATGTACAATCCTCTGTAACCTTATTTTGTAATCTACTGCTGTGCTATGTGTTATGTTGTCTGTATCTTAACTGACTTGGAACCTTTGAAAATGGTCCTTGACTCAAGGTATTAGTCCTAAACTGAAATAAAAAGAAATGCTATTTTTACTGTTGGTGCTGATGTCTTATTCTTTCCTTTTGCTTTCCCCATCTTCACTTTTCCACTACAATCCATATCTATATATTTACTTTTTAAAATTTTCTTATTTAAATGATCCCTTCTTCTCCTTTCATCTTTTCTAATTTCTTTAATTTGTATTGGAGATTGAAGCCTCCAAGTCTCCAGAGCTACTCTTCTTTGAGATGTTCATTCTCTCCTTTTGTTTTTAAATAGGTGGCCTACCTTAAGTTTTCTCACTTCTAGTGGTTACAGACATATTATGTACTGTATAATTGAAAAGGAAGTAAAATATGCAAAAATATGCAAAATTTGTCTTAGATGCAAATAATTCCAAAATACTAAGGCCAAATACTGTATATAAATTGCTATAGATTACATATAATTCACACAACTATCTGCCAAAATAGTTGAGAATAAAATAACAATCTGCCAATCTGCACAATCTGCACAATCTGCACACAACTATCTGCCAAAATAGTAGAGAATAAAATAACAATATTTTCAGCAAGTATCATTCTTAATAAATGACAGTCTTCAGGTCTGATGTCTTGTTTCTCATAGATTTCTAAGCATACAATTGAATTCAGTTCCTCTAAATTGCTTAAAGTGCATAAGGTGCTTGTAATACTTTTGGAAATCCTTAATGTTGTATATCTGCTACAAATGTATAATCTGACTCAAAGTCCCAGAGTCTAGTTCTCAAAAGGTTTGCTTAGTTAATATTCAAAACAAGACAAAATTGGGTAGTCTCACCACAAAATTAGCCAGTTATATAATTGCAGCATAGTTGATGGATTCAAATTGTAGATTTCCCCAGTCTTTCTAACCGATTTTAAAATTTCTCCTTTTCAATGTTTCAGATGTTGTCCCTCTTCTACAAATGTCAGACTGCACATATACAAGGGTAATCTGCTTGGTTGCCCAGGGTCTCAAATAGTAGAAATCAAGACTTTTCTTCTATTCACAAAAGTTTTGTTCACTAGAAGTTAAATAAAACAACTGATAACATCTAACACCAACTGTGGAACCCGGGTAAAATAAGATAGCAATACAAACAGCAAAAATGCTTTAAAATGTTTAAAACAATTTCCTTCTTTATACAAGTTTATATGGTTAATAAACAAAGACTTCTCTATAGAGATAAGATCCTACTATCCTATTATCATTTACTATCCTTTACTATCATACTTTACTTACTTTTCAAAACTCAAAATCTTGTCCTCAGGTTGCTCTACGGTTACTCTGTAGTGCACCGATGCTTCCTTCTTACTTGTTCTGTAAAGTTTTTCCAGGCTAATAAAACTGCAAACTCAAATACTGCTTCAGCAGTTTTTCACTAATGGCAAGTAATATCAAAGAATGCACTACTAAATGCACTTCTGCACATGTATTATTGATTATAGCATAAATCTCAGAAAAAGATTATTTTACAAGGTAAATTTATTTCAAAATGCTATATTCTGGTTTTAGCCTGATAGTACCTTAAAACACCAGACTAAATAAGCCAAAATAACTTTAACTAGGTTTTAGAAGTGTGGCTTGTGGCTGTGTCTAACCCTCCCCTCCTGGGTGCTTGTAATGGCGACTGTCTAACAGAAACGTCAGCGCCTGCACTCTTAACTTTAAGGTCACATGCACTATTTGCCTAATTGGGATCTTACATCCTGGTTCTTTTAAAAACTCTTTTAAATATAGAGTTATTAAATCATTTTACAGTTTAAGTCTTATTTTATCGAGTCCTACCCTAAACTTGCTCCTCCCAGTATAATCTTTCTTTCAACAAGTTTAATATCCGGAAATGTCAAACCATAAGCATATTTTAACTTTCTGTTTCATATTATCAACTATATAATCAGATAAAAAAAAGAATTACTCACATAAAATTTAATTTTAAAATAAATACAAAATCCATGATATCTCCACACAGCTAGTCCCAGCGGAAGTGCACAGAAGAAGATGTCCTCTTTGCCGAGAGAGTGTAGGGCTGTATAAATCCCACATGTTCCACTGGATAGACCTTCATGTCTGGGAGCTCCTTCCACTGCCAAGGACTCTGTCACCACAGCAGGTATCAAGAGGCCTTTCCCTCTCTCTCTCCAAGCCTCTTCCTCAGAGGTCCAATGAGCACAAAGCTGGTCTGGAAAGACCAGAGAGCCTAAAATCTAGTGTGCAATGACGGCATGCCTGTTACTAAAATATCAAAGCTTCTGTCTGACTCCTGCTACAGTCATTTTCTCCCCAAAGGTTTAGTAACCTGCTTGTTTCTCTCAGATTCTCTAACAACCTTAATGTCGGGAGCCTTGTGACTTCACATTGTGATCAGTAGTTTTAAAAATATCTGTGGAAATAAAATATGCTTACTCTTCCAGTTCGCCATCCAGTGCTGGATAGCAGCAATAAAGGTTCGCCTCACGTTGAGTACAATGAATAATCCAATTTATTGTATAAAAATATTAAAGCTTCAGCCACTGCATCCCTAAAATAACCTGAAGTTATGCACCAATACTTGGTGCTGTTTCAAAAGCTGATGCCATGGGTGTTGCCAATATAGGTACACAAATATTTTTATTTATTTTTTTATTTTATTTAAACAGCAGTTTGGAAAACCTTTGAGCCATAGGCTCATTCACAAAAGTACCTTGTCACAGTAAGACAAACCAAAATACACAGTATAGCAGTACAACACATAAGTATAACAGTAAATTAAGACATAGATACAAACAAGCTGGTACAGGTAGGATGGATGCAAACAGTACCAGAGTTATGTACGTCCTTAGCAGCTTAGTAGTAAGCTTTGTCATAAGTACTGAGTACGGCTTTGACTATTTAAAGAGACAGTGTCAATAAATGCAAAATTTCATATAGTTAGTGCAAAACTGCACCCCATGAATTCTCCAGTACAATAATTAATACATAGAAATCCACAAATGTGAATAAGATGCAGAGGATAAACTTGTTAGGACTAACAAGACCATGATATTGACTAGTTGCAACTTTTAATTATTAATATTCCATTATCACTAAATACTTGTTCCTATGGCACTACATATGTTCTAAGAGACCTGCAAGACCTGTTCTTTCAATTAAGTCATGCCAGGTTATTTCATAAAGTAGGATATATGCTAGTGCATGGTCAAAATGACTAGTTGCCAAAAGGAGTATATGGATTAAAAGACATTACAACCCAACCAGTTGAGTCCAGGAGGCACAATTATATTATGTAAATCAGAAGGTAAACAGAATTCATGTATTCAGATCCAGCAATATATTTTCTACCATTAGAAACCTCAGTCGATGTCGTAAAATGGGGTTATTTGTAAGGCATCATTTATACCCTACCGATGAGTGCTTTTAGCTTAAACTGCCAGAATGCTTCTCTTCATAACAGAAGTCTCCCTGTCTACCAACTC
The DNA here is from genome assembly GCA_016271365.2 of Neoceratodus forsteri. NCBI lineage: Eukaryota > Metazoa > Chordata > Ceratodontiformes > Ceratodontidae > Neoceratodus > Neoceratodus forsteri. Next base: position 1,089,737,638 of record CM057459.1, read on the forward strand.
TGACAACTTCATGACAATGCCATAGAATACAAACTTGTTTTGTCTACTCTGCATTACTCACTACGTAGTGTGCAGTAAGAACATTTCAGTGCCTCTTTATTCAATACAGCGAGATGCTCAACCAGTCTTACTTTAAATGTTTGGTTGTTTTTCCTATATAGAAATGTTCACAATACAGTACACACAGCTGTATACTACATATAATCCTAGCCATATTGTAATTAATGAATTATCTTACTTCAAACTGTTGACCAGTACTGAGACTTAGGGAAATGCCTGTCGTCACTAGATAGCCACAAAACTTACAGGAGCCACATTTGGCCATACCCATAGGTTGGGGTGTTCTCTTGCTAGTCCTTTTCCCCTGTGTACCAACTATGCCTAACAAATCAGTTTTTCCTCCTTTATGTCAATTTGGGGGGGGTCCAAGAATCTTTTCAATTTTGGCTCATATCTTAAAATATGCCAATTTTCTTGAATTACTTTCTGGACTGAGAAAAAATGAGATGTGTATATGTGAGAAAATTAAGACAGATCCATGACATTGCACTTGCTGCATTGTATTGCCTGTTACCAGCTATTCCATTAATTATGGCATCTCACTGAAGGCTATTTGCATGTATTGCTGCCTCTCTATACAGTCCCTGCTATAACCTTGTTCTGTAAATCACTGTTTCAGCATATGGGCCCCTTCTTCTTATGCTTGCAGATCATTACAATTCCTTTTCAAACATATGAACTGTCCCTAAGACATTTTCTGCAGTGTGGCATGGATGGTTGGAAGTGTAATGCAGGATCAAATTTAGGTGTTATGTGATAAGCGCATTTCTTTATGTCACCGACCAAAAGAATGACTAAAACACCGAAGAAAAAACAGCGACCAACAACAGATCACCTGTCACACAGAGCAATGGCCACTAACATCCCATATCCAGAGTGAAAAATACACTTTTTGTGCAGGAGGCTGTCACTCCACCTCCCAACTAAAGATTATCAACTCGGGTGCAGACATAGAAAATAAAAATAAAACCCCAGGTCACAAAAATCATCTTCCACACCAGCACCCAAACCTGGGTCATCAAGCTCCATAAGCGCTAGCCACTACACTAAACAACCAGCTCAGCAAAGCTAGGCCAAACAAGGAACATCTCCTCTTTGAGCAAGTGCAGCTCTGCTACCTCTCTCTCTGCACTGCTGTTCGGCGTCCTCTCACACCGCTCTTTTTCCGAGCAGTTTTATTGAGTGCTCAAATTGATATGCTTAATAAAACTCGCTCAGAACTCTGTACTCCTTAAATTTACATTTTCATTAAGCTAGGGTGAAAGTACTGTGACCTTTTTAGATTTAGTGATCAAAAGGAAGGTAATTAGGGTGTGTCCACTACTGTCTTCAGAAAACAAATGAATCTTAATTCAATCCTGCATTGCGCTTCCAACCATTCACACACTATGCTTATACATCAACTCTGAGTCAAAATTTCAGGTAATGCGGCTGTATCCGTGGTTATGATGACTCATTATCCAGGTTTTGTCTGTCAGCCATAATGCAGGTAAACTAGTTACTACTGAGTTTAATTTGGTGGCAAAGTATCTCCAACCACTAAAATATTGAAGTGATTTCTCAATGAAAGCTCTCAAAGCAAAACATTAACAACCTGAACAAGGAGTATGGGAACATAGAAACATAGAAATTGATGGCAGATAAGGACCGCCAAGGCCCATCAGTCTGCCCATTCTTTTCTACTTTATAAATCTGCCCATCGACCTTTTGCTCTGTCAGTGGCCTATCTATTCATACTCATCTGTATTGCTCCCTCATGTCCATCCATCCTGTTTGAAGCCCTGCACTGTAGTCATAGCCACCACTTCCTGAGGTAGGCCATTCCATACATCCACCACCCTTTCTGTGAAAAGAATTTCTCACATTCCCCCTTAATCGGCCTCCCTCCAATCTCATGCTGTGTCCCTTGTCCTGCTATTTTACTTATATTTAAACATGTTAGACTCTTTCACCTTGTTAATGCCCTTAAGGTTTTGAATATCTCGATCATATCACCTCTCTCCTACTTTGCTCAAGGGTATACATATTGAGCTCTGTTAATCTGTTCTCATATGTTTTCTGATGCAGTCCATTCACCATTTGGTTGCCCTTCTCTGGACTGCCTCAATTTGGTTAATGTCCTTGTGAGGTGTGGCCTCCAGTACTGCACACAGTACTCAGATAGAGCCCTAACCATTGTCTTGTAAAGAGGATTATTACCTCCCTCTTATGACTTGTGATACCCTACTAATACACCCTAACATCCCCTAGCCTTACCTATTTTAGAGGTCTGCTTGATGATTTCAGGTCATCAGTGATGATGATGCCCAAGTCTCTCTCTTCCTTTGTGACTACCAGCAACTCCCCTTCCAGCATGATCTTGCACTTCTTTGCATTAAACCCCAGTTGCCACTCTTCTGACCATTTTGCTAGTTTATCCAGATCTCTTCTCATTTTTCCCACCCCATCTGGATCATCTACTCTGTTGCACATCTTGGTGTCATCTGCAAACAGACAAGCCTTACCTCTAGTCTTTCTGCAAGGTCACTAATGAAGATATTGAGAGGACTGGCCCAGGACTGATCCATGGGTGCCCCACTTGTGACTTGCATCTCTTCTGACTGTATACCATTTAACACCACTCTCTGTTTCTGCCCGTCAACCAGTTTGCCACCCAGTTGACCAACTACAATCCACCCAGAGCCTTCCCAGCTTATTTATCAATCTTCTATGTGGAACAGAGTCAAAAGCTTTGCTGAAGTCAAGGTAGGCGACATCAACTGCTCCCCTGGTCCACCACTCTGGTTACCCAGTCAAAGAAATCTATGAGATTAGTTTGACAGGACCTTCCTTTGTAAACCCATGCTGTCTTGGATCCTGCGCCCGTATGGATTTCCTTAAGGAGTGCCTCCATAATCTTGTCCACTACTGAGTGAAGACTGACTGGTCTGTAGTTCCTGCCTCCTCTCTGCTACCACTCTTGTGGAGGCGGGATCACATGAGCCCTTCTCCAGTCCTCTGGGACCTCTCCTGTGCTCAGAGACTCACTAAACAGTTCTGTTAATGGCTCTGCTAGTTCTACCCTTAGCTCCTTAAGTACCCTGAGATGTATGCCATCAGGTCCCATTGCCTTATCCACCCTGAGCTTAGCGAGCTCTTGTAGGACCCTTTCTTTGTGAAGAGAGTACTGCTCGCCTTCCTCCCCTGTGTCCATGGTGTTGAGCTGTGGGCCCTGCCCTACCTTCTCTTCAGTAAATACTGAGCAAAAGTATCTATTTAGGATAGATGCTTTTACAGAGTCCTCCTTCTCAAATGCCCCTTTTCTCCATTGAGCTAGCAAGCCCTCTGGACTTTCTCCTTCACTAATGTATCTATAGAAAGTCTTGTTACCTTCTTTACTGTTCATGCTAGTGTTCCTCAGTTTGGGACTTTGCCTGCCTTACTGCCTTCTCTGCTTCCCTTAGGGCAGTTTGACATGCCTCTCTATCTTCATACTGCTGTGTTCCTTATATTTCCTGAAGGCCAGCCTTTTGGCTCTGACCTTTCTGTTACTCTGTTTGAGAACCAAAGTGGTTTCCTTCTTCTTTGCACTTCCTTTCTGTCTAACACAATGGGATGTTGCTTCAAGTATTACCTCATAATGCTTGCCCACTTTGCCTGTACCCCCTCACCTGTGTTTCTTTTGCCAGGGTAGCTTAAATCTGTTGGCCATCTTATCAAAGTCAGCTCCTCTGAAGTCCCATATTTTGACTGGAAATGGGATGATTAGATGTAGTGGCCAAATTGATCCATACCATGCGATGATCACTGGCCTCCAGGTGTCCTTCTGCCTGGAGATCTGTGATCCTTCCCTGTTAGTCAGTACTAGACCTAGGATAGCCCTGTCTCTTGTGGGTTGTTGTATCAGTTGTTTGAGGCCCTTCCTGCAAGGAATCCACCATGTGTCTAGTTCTGGCAGATGTTCCTGCTAGTATTGACCAATCTGTATCCGGCATATTGAAGTCTCCCATTATCAGAACCTCCCTTTAGCTGTCATGTTTTTATATCTTCTAAAGTAATGTGTCTATGTCCTCTCCCTGGTCTGGGGCCTGCAGACAACCCAGGTTCTTATGGCTGTCTCATTTCCTGTTTCCAGGGTGACCATAGTTCTTCTGGCTCCTTATGTATTTTGAATTTCTGTGCTTTGATATTTTCATTGACATACAGAGCCCTCCACCCCCCTTCCCTGCACTCGTCTCTTCTGAACAATACATAGCCAGGTACTGAAGTCTCCCAAGTGTGATTACTGGTAAACCACATCTCACTAATTGCTACTATGTCCAGTTTAGCCTCTGACATTATTGCCTGAAAGTCTGGGATCTTATTTCCCAGGCTGTGAGCATTGTGTACATGATTTTCCATTGGCCAGATTTGTTGTGTTAGTTGTTGGGTGTGATTTGGCATTTCCCCTGTGCGTCTTATGGGAGACGGACCTTTTCTTACCTGGTGATGCAAATGAACTGCAGACATGCTGAATCCCTGTTTGACCACTAGCTGAGGGGAGGGTGTTCTTCCCATTCGACATATGGGGTGCTGCACCCTCTCCCCATCATCATGACATCCACATGAAGTCTGTTTGGAATCCACTGGGATTTTCCATGCTGTTAGGATATGCTGTATTATAACATCACCTTTTGGACTACATGCCTTTGGAATATAAATTCATTTAGAGACTACTATGGTGCTTGTTCATTAAGAGTGGCACTGCAGTTGTGATCTGTCTCTGGGATCTCCTCAGGATGCAAGTCATCAATTTAAATTTCTTTCAGCAGCTTAGTATCTGTCCCAGGGTCCTGAGGCAGGGTGGAGCAGGGATGATTCTAAGCATGAATGAAAGGAGCTGTCACAACCTGCTTCCTAATCTTTGTGATAAAGAAAGGAAGTTCTGGCACCCAGAGGGCCCAACATCGCGTGTTGTGATGCCATGCAGATGACTGGAGTTTGAGGGTGAACTCTGGTTGTCATGTTGGAGAGGTGGGTCAAGCTGCAGTTAGCTGCCAAAGATTACCACACCTCAGTGGGGAGGGTCAGTGGGTTCTAGCATGCAGAAACCCTGCAGACAGAGCCAGGGGCATACTCCTTCTTCACAGGTTAAGCAGGATTGCCATGACTTTAGGGCATGACCCTTCCCAAAGGGTAGAGGGTGGATTGAAGGAGAAACTGAGGAAGAAAATCCCTGATGTCTGAATGTTGGCAGAAATTGCCTGAACAGGGTATATTCATGGGGCAATGACAGGGAGGGAAAAGACTTATATGAAAAAAGAAGACCCTCATAGATATATTTGCTCTTTACCAAAATAATCATCAGATACTAAATTTAGGCACAAACGTCTCTTTTTCCAGTAGTGTTTTTCTGTACTAAGTATGCAATAAATCTGAATAGCAGTAAAAGCACACTGGGAGAGAGTTTGAAATCCAACCAGTAAGCAAGCTCTTTGTAACTGCAAGTACAAATTATTTAAAACACTACATTCTCAACATGCATTCTGGTCTTTTATCTGCATTTACAAGGAAATTAGCCACAATGGCTGATTTAGAGGACAAACTACTGCAAATTGCCAATTTGCAACCTAGTCAATGTTTGAAAATCAGAGCCTATAATTTGCATGAAGGCACTTGAATAACTAGCTATGGAGAAAAAATGTAGATCAGTAGTTTTCAAGCTGTGAAGCCAGCCTATTTGTGGAGACTCCAACCTGTTTCAGAGGGAGGTGCAAGTGATTCATATAATTCACCACTTACTGAACATGTTTTATTGTCTTTCTTGAGTCACAAAATAATGGCAACTTCTCTCCAGTTGTTGTTACACACATGAATCTACTGGCTGTTGAAGGAAAATTGGTGAGCCTCCTCAATGAACTGTTTTACCATGCCAGTGTTTGTCTTGCAGAACCCAAATATAGTAAATAGAGAATAATATATAGGTAGGACTGTGTAATAGATTTCCTTACATATCTTATTGTATGTGAAGCCACATAAACCCTAAGAGCAAACCACGAAAGGTATATGTAAAAAGTACACACTCTATCTATACATGTTTTAATAGGTGCTGACTTTTTACAAAAACTGTTGTAAAATGTTTTCTTTGAAACCAAATTTATTCAGAACCACATGTAACATTGTAAAAGTGACGTCATTTTCAAAAGTAAGCTTTTTTATTTTTACTTTTGCTGAGAGGCAGACACATTTTAGTGAGAAACAGGTATGATAATTTGCATTTTGCTGAGAGACAGATTTGATGTTTTCTGCAAGAATGTGTTGTGACATGTAAGGGTGGCTTTTACAGTCAGAGTGCTGCTTGAGCTAAAGTGTACTGTGAACAACAGAACTCCACTGTCTCAAGCACACTGTTATAGCAGGCCAGTTATAATGGCAAATTACACCACAGATATCTGGATGTAATCATATCTAGACAGTAATTATATAGAATAAATGCCAGGAAACTGTTGTATATGAGCATATAATGACATTGAGGTGTCTAATTATCCGATAATCCATGAGCCCAAAAGGGCAAGTGAATTGTTTGAGCCAATTAGCCCCAAGATGGCATTGCATCCTCATATAATGCACTTTCTAGCATTTGTTTTATATAATTAATTAGGGTGGCTATTATCTTTTTAGATTGCATGTGTGATTATTTCTAGGTTTGCCTTGCTTTATTTGTCCCTCATGCTTTTCCATAGTGCAGAATTCTCCTGTATAAAGAGGTGGGGCTAGGGCAATCAATCTCTTAGTGTGTGCTGTTGAAAGTGGCACTGGCATGCAGTTTGGGTTGGCACAGTGTTTGGGAGTGAGGTTCAGGTTGATGTAGCAGTTGGGAGTGCTGTGTGGTTGTGCCTGAGCTGGTAGAGATGTCCTGTTGTGTTTGGCATGGGTGGCTGTTGAAGACAGGGCTTGGGTGAGTAAACTACCTCCACATACTTTCTGTTTAGTTTTAGCCTTGCACTGTTGTGCAGCATGATTCTCAGACCCCACCCATGAAATTAAAAAAAATGCAGTTCACAACAGTTCTTTGAGGCAGAAGGAAGACTGGAGCTTCAGTGGCAAAGTCAAGTGTCAACTCAATTAAAGTCGTATACTACAGCCAGTCAAGGTATATGAATTTTAATGACTGTGGTATATGACTTTAACAGGCATGAAATACAGGGAAACAGTTGCTGGAATTTTCAATGGAAAATAGGTCCCATTCATATATTATAAATATAATAATAGATAGGTAAACATAGAAACATAGAATTTGACGGCAGATAAGGACCGCTTGGCCCACCTAGTCTGCCCATTTTCCTACCTAACAGATAAACTGCAGATCCTAGTTAACCAACAGCTTAGTTCCTCCTACCCCCACTAGGACTGCCTTATGCCTGTCCCATGCATTCTTGGTCCTCCCCACTGTTCTTGACTCCACGACTTCCTCAGGGGCTGTTCCATGCATCCACAACCCTCTCACTGAAAAATACTTCCTCACATTACCTCTGAGCTGCCCCCTTCTATCTTCAAATTGTGCCCCTTGTTCTTGCACATCTCTTTTTTGGAAGATGCTACCCTCTTGGACTTTGTTAATTCCCTTGAGGTACTTGAAAGTTTCTATCATGTCCCCTCTCTCCTTCTTTCCTCAAGGGTATACATATTAAGCTCCTTTAGTCTTTCTTAGTATGTCATCTGGTGCAGACCCTGCACCATTTGCTGCCCTCCTCTGGACAGCCTCCACTCTGTCTATGTCTTTGCGGAGATAGGGTCTCCAGAACTGCACACAGTACTCAGATGGGGTTTCACCAACTGTCTGTACAGAGGGATAACAACTTCCTGTTTTCTACTATTGATGCCTCTTCCTATGCATCCCAGTATCCCCCAGCCTTCTTACTGCCTTCTCACATTGCTTGCCCACCTTTAGGTCATCTGATATAATTACCCCCAGGTCCCTTTCTATTTTTACTGTTGTCAGTATCTCACCCCCATTGTGTATGCTTTCCTGGGTTTCTGTTTCCCATGTGCATTACCTTGCACTTTTTGCATTGAATCTGAGCTGCCATACATTTGACCATTCCTCCAACCTTGCCAAGTCCCTTCTCATCCTTTCCACTCCATCTTGTGTATCAACCCTGTTGCAGATCTTTGTGTCATCTGCAAAGACACATACTTGCCTTCCAGTTCCTCTGCAATGTCACTTACAAAGACATTAAAGGACCGGTCCCAGTACTGAACCCTCACGTGTACCCCACTAGTAAACCCTCCTTTCTTTCACTGTGTACCCATTTACTACTACCCTTTGCATCCTGTTATCTAGCCAATTTTTATCCAGGCTACCACCTGGGGACCCACCCAAGGCTGGCTATCTTGTGAATTAATCTTTGTGTGGGACTGTATCAAATGCCTTGCTAAAATCTAGGTAGGCCATGTCCACAGCCCCTCCCTGGTCTACTACTTTGGTCACCCAGTCAAAGAAATCTATTAGATTCAGCTGACACGACCTTCCCATTGTGAATCCATGCTGCCTTGGGTCCTGTGCCCCACTGGCCTCTAGGTACTCAACAATTCTTTCCTTCAGAAGTGATTCCATCATTTCCCTACCACTGAGGTCAAACTAACTGGTCTGTAGTTTCCTGCCTCTGTCCTGCTCCCACTTTTGTGAAGAGGAATCACATCTGTCCTCCTCCAGTCCTCGGGTACCACCCCATCCTCCCATGATTTGTTAAAGAGTAGTCAACGGTGTCACTAGTTCTACCCTTAGTTCTTTTAGAATTCTTGGGTGAATCCCATCAGGCCCCATTGCTTTGTCCACCTTCAATTTTATTAGTTCTTTCAGAACCCTTTCTTCTGTAAATGGACTGGTATTGACCCCTGTCTTCAGAGTGTTTCTCTTGTTTGGTTTAGGTAACTCCCCTCCTCTTCCTTTGTGAATACTGAGCAGAAATATTCGTTCAGCATCCCAGCTTTTCACTGTCACCTCTACCCACATTCCTCCTTTATTAAGCTTCAGTATCCCTCCTTTGGTCTTTCTTCACTCCCTAATGTACCTATAAAGGTTTTATCCCCTTCTGAACAGAATTGGCTATCCTTTCCTCAGTTTGGGCCTTTGCTATTCTGACTGCCTTCTCAGCCTCTTTCTGCTTTAACTGATAAAGTTCTCTGTCCTGCTCCTTCTGTGTTTCCTTATATTTCCTGAATGCTGTCCTTTTCTCCTTAACCTTCCCTGCCACCTCTTTTTGAGAACCATAGCGGTTTTTCCTTCGTTGTGTTTTATTGATTTGCTTTACACAAAGGCTTGTTGCCTCTGTGATGGCTGTTTTGATCACTCCCCATTGTTCCTCCACCTCCTTCTTGCCTGTTTGCTTGTGCTTTTCTGATGCACTCTCTCATTTTCCCAAAGTCAGCCCTCCTAAAGTCCAGTACTCTTGCTTTTGTATGGCTTGATTGTATGGCTGTGTTTATCGTGAACCACACTGTTTGGTGGTCGCTTGTTCCCAGATGGCTACCCACTTCTAAATCTGAGATTCTTTCTCCATCCCCATTTGAGAGTACCAGGTCTAAGACTGCTCCCTCCAGTGGGTTCAAATACTAGCTGTCTGAGGCATGCCCCTGTAGGGCATCAAGAATGACCCTGCTCTTGGATGTGCCTGCAGCAAAGGTGCTCCAGTTAACATCTGGCATATTCAGGTCCCCATCAACAATATCTCCCTTTTTCTGCCATTCTAAGAAAGCCTTCTATCATTTCCTTGTCCATTCCCTCCCCTGAGATGGGGTCTATATATAACCCCATGCGGATTGTGGTGCCATTTCCTGTTTCCAGGGTGACCCAAAGTGCCTCATCTGCTCCCTGTTTACTCTTTAGTTCTGTTGCTTTGATCCCTTCCTTTACATAGAGAGCTACTCCTCCTCCTCTTTTACCCTCCCTGTCCCTCCTGTAGATTGTGTATCCTGGTATGCTGACATCCCAGTCATGGTTCTCTGTGTACCATGTTTCTGTGACTGCCACAATATCCAGGCAACCCTCTTCCATCAAGGCCACTAGTTCAGGGAGCTTGTTACATGAACTACGGGCGTTGGTACTCATCACCCTCCACTTTTTCATAGAGCACACCTTTTGCCCCATTTCTGTCCTTACTGCCTTTGCCTTTTTTCACATTTAAATCTGTTCTGCTCCTAATAACTTCTGCACTTGGTGTTTACCTCACTAATCACCATGTTTTGTGAGAGGCTCAGTTTCCCTGCTCCTTTTCAGTGCCTCCCCCCTTGGCTGGTTTAGAATGCGCCAATAGAAGCATTTAAACCTCTCACCTAGGATCCTGGTTCCCCGGACAGATGCAGACCATCGCACCAGTATAGGTCTGCATCCCTCCAAAGGTGGCTCCCAGTCCCCAATGAAGCCAAACCCTGAGCTCCACACCAGTTTTCAACCACTCATTGAATTCCCTGGTGAGAAGTGCCTAACTTCTCCCTTATGAACAGGCAGCACCTCGAGAAGGTTGCACGTATGCGCTACTTGTCTAAGGCCCCTTCCCAACTCTTCAAACTCCTCTTGCACTGCTCTGATCCCATTCCTAGCCAGGTCATTTGTCCCTAGGTGGACAATGATATCCAGCTCCCTCCCTCGTGCAGCTCCTCCCACGATCCTGAGGATTCGGTTCCTGTCCCTCAAGCCGTGGCGTGGAGCCTGCACACCTCCCTCTCCCCTTCCTCCCCAATTCTACCCCCCTAATGATTGGGTCCCCACCAGGAGTTGTTTCCTTCCCCTGTGGGGTCCCATGCCACCCTCCTGTAGGTCTCCTTTGTGAAGGTTCCCAGCATCCTCCTTGTTCTCCACTGCAGGTGCCTCCATAGAGAAACCACTATCCACCAGAAGAGCAAATGAATTGTGGAAGGTACAGCTGGAGGATGCAACTCTGTTCCACCACCCTCCCTCCTTGAGCCCACCCTGGTCCAGCCTCTCCTCTTTCTTGGCAACCTTTGAGGTAGTGGCATTGGCCCCAGTGGTCCCTGGGTGGGGAGGAGGTTCACTAATCCTAGCCAGGTCAGCCTGGAGACGGCAACCTCCTCTCTCAGACCAGAGAGGTGCCTGCAAATAGGACAGCATCGCAGCCTCCAGAATGTCTCCCGGAACACTGCCTCCCCACAGCCATTGCACTGCACCACTCCTATCATGTCTTATTTTGTGTCCTGTCTACTGTTTCTCTGGATGCTTATTCTCCTCTCCTTACAATTCTCACCCTTCCTGTTCTGGGACAGCAACTTCCTATCTTCTTCAGTAGCCTCGTTCTTCCTTGCTCAATATCAGACCACCAGCAGCTGGGGGGAGAGTGAGCTACTTTCCTTTAGGGTTGACAAAATCAATGTTTCTCTATGATCCTTTCCTTCTTACTGCCAAACAGGAAGTTCCTGTTGACAGTCAAATCCGTGGTTATAAAAGTAGAACTGGCTTTGGGTGGGATGGAGGCAATTAATAAGAAAAAGGCTAGCAACAGGAAGTTGTAATTTGACTCACCTGCTTTTATAGTGTCTAAACCACACCCCAGGTAAGCTCTCTTTCTCCTACTGGTTTAGCAAAGTCAGATGATTAGTACCCTTCCCTGTACAGAACACACACTGACTTTCTTTCTTTTTTTTTTTTTAACCCTAAATAAGACCCTTCTCGTCTAATAAAATTATCTGTCTTCTTTATCTTAACAGACAATGACTCCTGCTGAGATATAAGTTTTAAATTAATAAGAAAATGTAGCTTCTTTTGGTTAGCTGCTTTCTGCTGTACAAGCAAAGGCTAGCAACAGGCTAGTGTGTATTACAAGGGAATAATACCATAGAGAGGTTCAGCAGACAAGAGAAAACTCAAGCGTGAAGCTTGAGAAGATCCCTGTCCCAGAACCTAGAAACGGCATTACTCCTGAGTGATCACACTCACCTACATATTTGTTATTTTTGTAATGTATGGATCTGATTTAAAAATGTTCAGAATTCTGGCATGCTGTGAGGCTGCCCGACTGCTGCACTGAGGACTCATTTGCTCTGTCTCCCCACCACCAGTCTCTGTTAACTTGTGCTCATTTGAGAGTGCCTCCCATCATTATGTGTGGTAGGCAGTCCTACCTTTCAGTTGTTTTCAGGGCTGAGAATGATATTCCCGGCTCTGAACAATAGTTTATCAGTCTTCATCAATAATATTGCCACTTTCTGGACAGTAGTACTACAGGAATTGTTTTGTATGACTTACAGACATATCAAATGAGTTATCCATATATTACATATTGAATAATGCATGGGGAAATGTGCATAACAAAATTTTCTATGCAACTGGAAATGTGGGATGCTACATTGAACCCTTTGAGGCAAAGCTTGAGGTGCTTAATAATGCATCCCACACCAGAGGTGTGTGTATATAATTCAGTTTTAACTCCTTTGCATGTCTAGTTATATATAATTGCTGGGCCTACTTTTCCCCAAAAGACCCCTGATTCTTTACACCATCTCTGACTCATTCTTTCTCAGATTTTTCTCAAAAAAAAAAAAAAAAGTTCAAACATACAGTGTGTGGTTCTGCTCCTACCACAGAAGCTGTTCCCTCCTGACTCCTGATGACACTCCTCTACTCCTGGCCTCTCCACCCACATGGAGCAGGTCATAGCTTGATCTCCATCCTTTCATTTTTGACCTGTGTACACTGCAGCAGCATGGGTGTGCACATAGGTTGACAGAGAAACCGGCAAGTAACTGCCTTAATAACCAGCTGGTTATAACAACAAATCATTACCGGTTTCCTTATGGGGAGAAAAGTCCAGTTATTATAAGTAAGTAATGTCCTGTCTAGCTGTAGTCATTTCTAGTTAGTTATTATAGGTAACTAATGTTCTATGAGAAGAAAATCTGCTAGATTGTTTCAAAGCATTTACATTTTTACTGCTAAGCTACACAGAGTATGGGATGATTTGTTATTTTTCATATGTGGAGGTCTGAGCATATATTTCCAAGGTTTAGGGTAGGCTCACCACAGTTAAATTTGATACTCATGGTTTAGAAGTATGTTAATGCCACCTCTGAGACCACTCTTACAAGTTTGAAAATGGCCTCACACACATTCTTAGAATATAGTAACTGTGAGCCAAAGATTAGCAGTTCTGATACCTAAGCATGTGAGGAGACCTCTTTTATAACCATAAGCATGGTCTTGGTGGCAGTATTCACATATTTGTTGTCCAGATCAATCAATAATATATTAAAATGTTCAAAAACCTGCCCAAATGTGCCCAATTCCAGGGCATCGGCATGTGAGACACTCTTCACAAAATAAGAGTGTCTCAGTGCAAAGTAAACTAGCACCATGCTTGGTTGGGAGTGATCCCTTGATCTATTATTAGTATCTTAAGGAATGGGTAATAGCCAGGGATGTTCACATCTGCACCAAATTATAAATGTCATGAATGTTTTGACAGTAGGAATTCAGATATGAATCTATAAAGAAGGGTTCTTTACCTTGTATTCTGTATCCCCCTTTTTATTTTGTTGCAATTAATTTATCCAGGATAGCTCAACTGAGATGCAGCATCTTGTTTTCAGTGTGGTTCTTGTACTGAGGCACAGGAAGGTAAAGTAACTTGCACAAGATCACACAGTGAGTAAACGACTTGGGTAGGATTCCAACTTGAGTCTTGACAGTAACTATGACACAACAAGATAACATACATTAAATATATGGGGCTTGCAGTATAGCCTAAAAGCTTGAGCAATGAGCTGTGAATGGCTTGGTTCATCCAGCAGAACTGGGTTTGAGTCCCACAGCCTCTATTTGCATACTGTGTGACCCTAAGCAAGTCACTTAACCTTCCCAGGGCTCCCTGGTCACACCTGTAAATGGGGCTTGTTCTTTGTGGGCCTCACCCAGTTACTAAGAATAATAAAACAAAATCATAATACTGTACTTAAACAATGGGAAAGCAAATGAAACAATGCTTGATGTCATCACAGTGGCATTACTACAGTGTGCAGCATTCTTACTAGATTGCCGAAGAAAATGTTTATATGTATAGTTTTACCATCTCATTTGGTTATAACTTATAAGTAAGCAATAGGCTACAATGGGAGTGCATTATGCTGTTCTAACCACGTGCCAAGGTGTGGTGAGGCATGATGCCACAGGTAGAGTGCTTTCAGCACCTGGAAGTATGGTTAGATCAGCAAAATGCACACCCCAAAGTGTCTTATTGTGCTTATAAAATGGGTAACCTGAGAAAATTTAGAAAACAAAAAAGCCAACTTTTTCTTAAAACATATATTTTCTCTTGTGAAAAGTATAGTAACTAGTAAAAGTTGTCCCTCCCCAGCTATTAAGCATCTGTCTAGCCACGCATTCAATAGATGGAATGTTTGTTGATTATGGAATTCAGGAATTCAAACTCCTACAGAATTCTACTGGCAGAATGTCCTCCTCTTTCCACACAAAATCATTAAGTGAAGTATTCATTTTATCTGTAGCAGGGCAAGCAGCAAAGATTTCTGGGGCAGGTAGGTAGGATGGGGGCCCCACGATCAGTAAAGAAGCTCCAAAAATAAAACTTTTAGTAGTACTTCATTTTTTTATGCGTGTGTATTTTGCAAGTGGGGATTATAAAAGAGAAACATGTAATCAATTAGTTTGTTATTTTATTTTGAACTAGTTTTATTGTTAGAGGATTTTCAGTGTGTAAATGTATATTTTAATTGGAATAAGGAATTTTAAACAATGGCATTGATACTTCTTTTTTAATACAAAATAAAATAACAAACTGCAATAAACTTGCATGTTGTACGTTCTGTTGGGGTTTGGATAAAAAAATTACTGAGTCCGCTACTTGCTGTAGGTTACAAAACTGATGGGGCAAAGTAGTCACAGCTAAAAGGGTGAAATGTGTTTCCAGTGCTTGAAGCTGGGCAATGCTGACCCTACAGGTATCATAGGAAAGCTTGACTGGGTTTTTTGTCTTGTGGCTGCACTTCAGGCTCTTTCTTTTGTTCCTGCTTCCCACCAAAGTCTCGCTCCATTTCTTCTGATCGATGCTGTTTGCAGACCAGTGATTGGCCAGACTGCTCTCAGACCTGTCCCCATTACGCGTAATTTCCCATGGTGCAAGCCCTTCATTTGACAGGAGCTGGACAAATGTCATTCAGATACTGTGGTTTGCATACCTCCTGGACAGTTTGTCCTCTGTGGTAAGCTTTGCATCAGTGCTCTGAGGTAGTTCTTACTCACTGGCTTCTTAGAGTACCAATAATCTTGTGTATTTAAATATTCTTTGTGGCTTTCATAAGGATGTAGATAAAATGCCAGGTGAATCAGATGGCAGCTTTGACAGGTACTTTAAGAAGGTTAGACTGGGCACAGTGGATTTTCAAGTTCAGTATACATGAAACCACAGTGTTTTTCTTTATTGGCTTCTCGTAGTTTTTGTGGTTCTTTGTACTTTCGTAGATGCTAGGGTCAAATATTGCTGGCCAGTTTCATCAGTCTGTCCAAGGAACAAATTCACTTTAAGGTCCCTTAGCCCCTCCTGGCCATGCTTGGCCATGTGGATTTGAATATAAACCACACTCTCTTTACTTGGCCAGGCATAGTATTGGGGAGAGGGCTTTCAGATTTCCTGAGCTGCTTGAGGCCTGAGGCGTGACTACAGGATGATGTTTGTAATGGCTGTGTTTTTTAACTTTTCTAAGCTTCTTTATCACACTGGCCAATATATTATTTGCTGTGCTGAAAATCAGATCTCCAATCAGGCTTACGTTATAGCCTACTTCCAAGGAGTTTAAGCAATGGTTGAGGCCAGTGTAGAGTGCAGTACCCAGAAACTGAGTACTGCTCACTGCTGCCTGTCCACACCTTGGCATAAAATTTCTGCAACAGGTTATTTAATTCAGTAAATGGGATATTTTGCCAGTCAACTGTAATAAAACAGGATGTTTCCCAGTCAGTCAGCACATGGACTGCCCACATAGTATTTTTGTGGTGTTCAGCTCGTAGCAGTCCAACTCAGTGTGATCAAGATGAGCTGGTGACAGCATGAAATGTCTACTGCTTCTAGTTAAACCAGTTTTCATTTTCTTTTTGAAGGTTGTTCCTTGGTTTGTCGATTGCTGCTTCCAGGGAATATTTCTTCCACACTGGATTGCTCAAGGAGGCTAAAAGTGACTGGCAAGTAGTCTGATATTATTTACTTCATTGTGGCAACAGTAAGGAGAAAATGGCTGCTATTTGAATTTTGAAAATTCTGAGGGCACAATGATTTTTAGAATGTTATGAGGGCAACCAAAGACTGGGACTCATTATTTCCCAGTCTCTGTTGCCTGATACCAGACCAGCTAGATGGTGGCATAAGCAATTCAGAAATAAGATTTCCCTATCCATTTTCTAAAGCAAATTTATTTGTAGGGCACCCTTCCTCCCTAGAGGCACAGGGTGCCTTACAAAACAAATAATAAAACAATTCACATTTACAGGGCACATGAGAAATACAATATAGTACAATATGGTATGGTACAATACAATGCAATGCAATACAATATAACACAACATAATGCCACATCACGCCATGCCACACCACACCACACCACACCACAATACAATTAACTAAGTGGATGAACCAGGGTGAGCTTGCTATTCTCCTTAATTACAAAATGATCAGGGAAGTGTGGCCATCTTTTGAACATGCTCCCAACTGGCCACCTGTGAGCTTCTTATTGGCCAGGACAGATACAGAACATAGTGGAATTACAGCTCATATTTATTTATTTATGTAGTTATTTGTTTATTATTTTTAATTTAAAATTTAGTAACGAGGAAAGGCACACTGAGTCAAGGCTTGTTTCCAGGTGCTACCAGGGAAGGGAAATGGAGCAAAACAGCAGAAGACAATAGCAAAACAACATCTGAACAGAAAGATGAGCAATGTGTTACAATAATAGAATAAAGAGAATTTGCATGTATGACAATTAGACAAAGTGCAGTGAACTTTAGCAGTGCTTAGAATCTCAACCAAAAACTTGAATCTTCAAGGATAATGGGAAGAAGGGTAGCAGAAGCAAATGGGGTTGTTAAGTTTCAGCAGATGTTTGAAGGAGTTAAAGGATGGGGAGAGATGGAAGAAGGAGGAGTTTGTTCCACAGAGATGAAAGTCTATAGAAGAATGCAGATTGTCCAGCAGAGGAGCATGGGTGAGGAATGACAGAAGTGAGATGGTCTCCAGAGCGGAGGAGTGCGAGGCAGAGGGATTTGTGATAGGAGGGAGGAAGGTAGGAGGGATGGTGTTGAACCAGTATTTGGAGATGAACTTAGCACAATGGGTCTGTCGTGAGATGGCAGAGAGAGGATGGAAAGGGAGGCAAAACAAGCAATGATGCGTGCATGGAGGAGAGTTAGATGTAAAATGACAGAACAAGTTAAGTAGGTTATCCAGTCTGGCAAGGGACGAGGAAGGGCAGAGCCATAGACTACATCCGCATAGTCGAAGACAGAGAGCACCATTTTGGTAATCAGCTCATCGTGGACATGCAGAGATAGGCAGTCTTTGTAACAATAGAGGGCACCAAGTTTGGGACAACACTTTATATGGGTGGCACCAATGTGGGCTGAGAAGTCCGAAGCTACTGTCAAGCCACAGCCCCAGTTACCTAAAGGACTGAAACACTTCAAGTGGGGTGCCATCCAGAGTGGCGAGGACAGGGGGACTGTGAGTCTGACTAGTTTCTGACTAGTACCAAAGGTCATGGAGACTGTCTTTTAGTGTTAACTGTAAGTTGGTTAAAATGAAACCAGTGTAGGACACTGTTGAAGTCCCGCTGGAGCAGGTTTTCTACAGCTGAAGAGGAGGGACCAGAGGTGAAGATGACTGTGCCATCTGCATACACATGTACAGTATATGGGAGTTGACACAGGTGGAGGGAGGTCATTGAGGAAGATTGAAAAGAAGGGGTCTAAGGATGGAGCCTTGAAGAACCCCAGATTGACTAGAAAGGGAGGTGATGGGGAACCACCAACCTGTACTGACTGTAGACAGTCAGTTAGGTAAGAGTTGAATGAAGTAACAGCCGGTAGAGAGGCCAGCATTTCTTAGCTTGTCCGGGAGAAGTGGGTGGACAGAATTAAAGGCTTTCACCAGATCAACACCAGTTGTTGTGGCAATGAGCCCTGGTCCATCTCAGAGAAGATGGCATCGGTGGCATGAAGCAGGGAGAAGACTATGGAATGGTGTTTCCTGAAGCCAGACTGGAAGGGTGATAGGAATTTAGTAGATGATAAG
The DNA here is from genome assembly GCA_016271365.2 of Neoceratodus forsteri. Classification (NCBI taxonomy): domain Eukaryota; kingdom Metazoa; phylum Chordata; order Ceratodontiformes; family Ceratodontidae; genus Neoceratodus; species Neoceratodus forsteri. The sequence goes on from CM057459.1 coordinate 1,089,755,967, forward strand.
AAATGGAGGAGTCTGGCGGACCACTTTCTCTTCCAGTTTAGAGAGGAGGTGAGGAAGGAGATGGGATGATACTTACCAGAAGAAGATGGGTTACCCCTTTGTGAAGAGGAATAACTTTGGCCATCTTCCAAGACTGGAGAACAGTGCAGAGAGTGAAGGAAAGATTAGGCATATGAGTAAGGGGCTGCAACAGTAGGAGCTGCAGGGTGTACCAACTTGGGGTTGAGACCATCAGGACTGGACTTTGATGGGTTGAGGAGGAAAGGGCAAATAGGTTTTCCTGGATGGTGACAGGAGAGTGGTAACCTGGAGGAGTATGGAGGAGGGAGGAATAGAGGAGGGATTTAGTTGTGGAGGCAGATGGAAGGGGCACAGGTTGTGAAGAACCTGTTAAAGGAGTTGCAGCAGAGGCATGGTCAGACACAGGTGAACCATTTTCAATGGGGGTGACAGGGCAGGAGAATCAAGAATGGAGTGTATAACCTTCCAAAATTTAGATGGGGAATTTAGGTTTGACTGGAGGTTGACTTTGAAACACTGTGATTTAGCTGATTGGACAGCCTTAGTGCAATTGTTCCTCAGAGCCCTGTAGAAGATGTGGTCAGAGGAGCAGCAAGATAATTTGTAATGGGCCCATGCATGGTCCCACGACTTACACAAGTCTATGATATCAGAGGTAATCTAGGGATGGTGGGATGTTTTTACTCTGAGTTTCCTGTGTTGGGTATGCCTGTCTGAGACAGCAGAAAATTTGAAATGAAGAAAGGGAAAAATAGCAGGTGTTATAAATATTCACTGGCAGACAGGGATCTTAGAGAAACGAAGGAGGAGAAGGACCTAGGTATACTGGTATCTGGCAGTTCTGAACACAAAAGATATTGCAACAGCATAGCTAAATGGTCTAATTCCTTCTTGGAAAGCATAAGGAGAAATATCAGGAGCAGTGATAGGAGTGTGATGTTGCCTATGAATACATCCTTGGTGAGCCCAGTTCTTGAGTACAGTGCACAGTTTTGGTCCCCATGCAATATAGCTGAGATTAAGACACTGGAGAGGTACAGCACAGAACAGCAAAATGAAAATACAGTGAATCATCTGAGTTATGAAGAAAGAGTAAACAAACTGGGATGTACTCCTTAGAGTATAGAAGATTAAGGGAACCTATGCCTGGTCTATAAGGCTTTCACTAACAATGATTTATGGGACTGCTTTGATTTAAGGGTAAGAGAGACACCAGATATAATACCAGAGTGTACATCTTGCAGCTGAAGGGAGAAACTTGCCTTACCAGAAAGAGGGCATCATGGTTTAGTCAAAGGGTGGTCAGCCTTTGGAATTCATTACCAATTGAGGTGGTGGGCAGTGAAAGTATGGAAATCTTCAAAATAAGGCTAGATGACTACTGCAATAAGAAAAATATCAGGGGTTACTCTTTTCAAACGGGTGAACTGGTACTGGCATTGCTAATTGGCTCGAGAAAATCTATGAAAAAGAAGCACGGGCAACATCGATATCTGAGACAGTGAGGATGTCAGACCAATTGGTAGCAGTAAGGTTGCTCAGTAGAACGTTGATATTTAGCAACCAGAGAGCCTAGCCCAGATATATTTAGGTAGTGCAGAGGGGTGTTGGATTTTTCTGACCAGAAGTCACAATGTAGTGGGTGGGGAGGTTAGAACCCAGTCCAGTAGGGAATGGTCAGCAGAGTGGGGATTGAGCTGGGTTGGGTTCTGAAATATTGGCAACATATTGGCAAGTTAAAATGAATGGCAGGTATTGACCTTTGAGGGATCACCTTGTTGTTGGTGGTCACACTCAATCACAACTCAGCTGATTTATGAAAGCAAGCATCCTCTTGTAAATCATGGAATGAAACAAGTGAGTTAAAATAGAATAACTTTAAAATTATTTGGACGCTTTAGATTTGAAAATGTGTGGTATGAACTGGACATGCAGTAACTTAGCTCAGGAGGATTTGACATTTATCCACTTCACCACTCATGGGTTATGGTCCTACCCCCTCACTCATAAATACAAATGGTATATTCTGAGTCAGATTACTGAATATCTCCTACGTTGCCATAAAACCATCTGTGAGACATTTATGGATTCAGTTCTATGGAAGAAACTGTAGTAGCACTGCAAGAAAGTTTCCCTTTGTCACTCGCCAATCCCATACTTTAGGTGTTTGATTTTTATAGTTCAATTTGGCAAGCCTGCTTACAGTATAACCAATAGTTTTTTCCACTGACACAGAGCTCCTGAGATCTTGTTCTGTTTCTCCTTTTAAAGGGATATGATTTACTGCTAACTCCACTATAATAAGTAGTGTAATAACTGCCAAGACCTTTCAGTTTACTCAGTGTGGTTTTTAATTCCTTTGGGGCATATTTCCTGTGACGCAGGCATGCCACTTTGATAAAACTAACAATGGATAATTTTGTTTATATTCCTTATAGCAAACATTTCCTAAAAATTGAAAACGTTAGCAACAAAGGAGACACAATGTCTTTTCTTCCTTACCGCCTGCAGATAAAACTGATTGCTACCAATAACTCTTGAGAAAGTAGAACAGTATTTTGTTATATTGTGCAGACCACTGCAAACCCTCTATACACTATAGTAGAGCAAACACAGTAACATAGTCATTTAAAGGCTGAAGGGTGTTAAGGTCCATCAGATCCATCTACTGTGCTTAGCTAGGTCTCTGGTGTGTCAGTGGGTCAGCAGGTTGCACACTGACCTCTAGGGCTGGAAAATCAGAAGGTTGTGAGTTCAAGCCCCACACCAGGCACACAGGGTAAAGTCCCAATACTGACACTGTAGTGCATCAAGCATGGAAAGGAGATGAGAAATTTGACAATGCATATATAGTGTTTATGATGCCTGGTCAAGTGACATGTTTCAACCTGTAAGATTTCTGCACTTGATGAGATAGGACGGAAGTGTGGTCTAGTGTTTAGACCACAGAACTGTGTACCCAGATACCACAGGCTCAGTTTACATTCCCACTACAGTTACTTCATCACTGTGTGTCCTTGAGCAAGGCACTTGACCTCTTTGTTCTTTAGCCCTTCCAACAGTAAAATTGAGTGGATGCACTTCCAGGTGCTAAAGGCAGGTGTCTCATGCCTCATTATGCATCTGGGTATGCACTACTCTCTGACAACCAACACCCTGTTGTGTCTTATTGCTTACAGAACACCCAAAGAACCAAGTCAGTACAAACCCTTACATAGGAGAAGAAATACAAATTAGGGACTTCACAACATGTCAGACTGAACAAGTAGTTTACTTCCTTAGATGTCCCTGCAATGTGAACTGCATAGGCAAAAATGTGCCACTGAGGTTGAGACTAAATGAACACAAGATTGACATGGGAGGAAACAAGTCATCAGTAGTGGCAAGGCATTTTAAATTGTGCCACCACAATGTGTCTTCACCTAGGTTCATTGGAGTTGAAAAAAGTAGCAGACCCACTAAGGAGATGATGTTAACAAGAAGTTTCTGATGAGGGATGCCAGTTGGATTGAGACTGACTTGGGACTCTTCACCACAAATATGGCATGAAAGAAGAAATTTCATGGGTAGAATTCTTATAATTCTTACATAGTATTTACAATCCCTGAAATTAATATCCTGTTTACTAGTTGTCAAACTGAGACCCCTGCTTTAAAACCCTCCTCCCCACCATAGACCACCCCACACCCAGCCAATATGCCCCCTTCACACCCATTTCCTTCAGTAAATAGGGACCACTATTCCATTTTAAAAGTTTTTTTATTCTTGATTTCCTTTAAGCAGCATCCACAACATAGATTTTTAAGAATCAGATAGGGACATTTTGTTTGGAGTTCCATTTCAGGGTAGCTGACCATCAGGCAGATGCACCATTGTCTTTCATGATGCCTTAACCTAGGTGGCCACCTTAGTATCCTGCCCAGAGACAGGTGGATGGGACAAAGGGCATGCCACATAAGGCATTCAATTGGTCCTAATTTGGCAAAAGAGTTCCAGGGCAACATACTATAAATAGGATTAAAGAAAGGCAGCATACAGGATTAGGTATTGTGGGATAAAAGAGAGAGGTGGCAATTTTAACAAACTGAAAAGGAAATTAGATGTGGAAAGGTGTAATCACAAACAAATGGATTGCACCTCTAGTCTGCAGCTTGAAAGTGATTAGATAACAGCACTATTACTGGGAACAGAGATCTTAGAACAGATCGCATTATAGACAGCCCCAAAAATTCACTAATTATGAATTTTCCTTCAATGCACATGCATAGCGACTTGGCATGCTTCTAGCGCTGCAATGAGGACCACATTCCTGTTCATTGGATGTGATCCTAGCAGCCAGCACTCCACAAGAACTGTAAATGCCAGAAGACAGGTGTTGTCAAGGCACAGGTCAGGAAGCATAGGAAAACCAGGATCAGTTTCAAAATTCACAAATAGCATTTTATTTTTCTCAATAACAGCAAAATAAAAATTAACATTATTCAGTATAACTATTTGCAAAGGCAGTACAAATAGAGAAAACTAAGTCATTCTTCTGAGGTATCTCTTAATTCCAAGTTTCAGCCTCTCAGCCTCTCACTCTCTTTGTCTCTTTAGCAAAAAGCATTGCTGCTCTTTTATGTCTCTTTCAAGGAACTCGTTAAAGAGAGCCTGCTTCTCACAGAATGTTCTTGTATGTTTACAGAAAGTTCTTGTCAGTTTTCATTCCTTGCAGGTGAAGCAAAACAGGACACAATGACCCAGAACTGTCATTTTGTGTACAGCTCTGCAAAATGCTTAAAAACTGCATCTTAGGTTAACACCTTGAGTTCCAAATAGCTTTTGCAATCATTTCAACAGTATAACTATCTGCATTTTAAACATGGGATCCCAGTTTCAAATGCAGTTTTACCTAGAGATTCACATATATTTTTTATACCTACAAATATGCAGGGGAAGAAAAGACAGAAATAACAAGGGAAGGCAGAGAGACAGCGAGAGGTGGAGAATTGCAAAACTGTCTGAGTGATCAGTTCCTAGGTTTCAAAAAAATTGGTTGTGCAACCAGAGAGAAAGAGACAGAAATGGAAAGGATAGAACAGACCCTTGCATTTAACCCTTTATGCACAACAAATGGGACAGGGCCTCATTCAACCCTGCAACAGGTAAATATGTTTTGAGCTTTATTTTGAGCTGTATAAGTGATAGTAACATGTAACAGTAATTAACAGGTTGTGGGAAATGATACTGTAAACTGAAGAACAAATGAGCATTGCATTGCATATACAGATGTAAAATAAGCCTCTCATATCATACCCTATTTAAAACAGGGTTGTTTATGCTGAACTTACTAAAGGATGAATAGAGCTGAGCAATTTTGAGATGTAAAATGAAGTCTGTTATACAGCATTCTTAGTAAGTTAGTAAAAAGAATGCATATGTGGAATATTGTGCAATAACTTTAAAACAAAAAGCTAAACTGGTTAGGAGATATGTAAGTAATAAGCCACAACAGGATATGCATGAAATGATTTTAATGCACACCCCAGAGGCATGCTAAGGTGAGGCTGCAGGTTGATTGTCCTTACACCCCTGGGAAGTGCATTAAAATCATTAACTACACACCCTAGTGTGACTTATTGCACTCACAAAATGGCTCACTTGCAATGTGATAATACAATAATTTGAGAAACAGTTGTGCGATATTTCTTCTGTTGAAATAATACAGTTTTGGTTTTAAATTCTTGTTTTAAAAAGGATTTTAAAGCAGTAAAACTGATAAAATAGTGCTTGTGCAGTATGTGGTCAGCAGATGATGCTGTGCTGTTGTGCTTGGTGTGTACCAGATTGCAGAGCAAGGCAAAGAGTAGGTAGTTTGTTTGTAGTTTTGGGGTCTCAGAAGATGTGGTTGATGGTTGGTGGTAAAGCACAGATTGAGCAGAACAACTTTTGTCTGGGGAAATGAGTCAGTTGCTGTTGCCTTTCACTAAGAGCCCTCCTTGTCACTCTACACACTCTGCTCGGTCACAGTGTGTGTCACCAGGTGTGTCAGAACAACCAAGCAGCAGATAGAGAGACACAGTATTGTGGACTTTTTTTTTTTTGACAGTATAGTTCTTTTGGTTTACAATCCTTTTTGGGAGAAAACAGCACATCACTGTTCCAGCCTGGTAGACTCCCATTCCATTTCTACCCCTTCCCCGTCTGCTCTGAGACACATGAGTGAGGAAACAGCATGTTGTGCTGTTTGAGCCAAGTATGTTCACGTTCCTTCTCTGCTCCCTCTTTCCTCAGTCTGCCCACAACTGATAAAACAGTACTGTCCACCTTTTGAGCAGGCAAGAGGCCTGTTCCTTCTCTGGTCCTCCCTTATGTCTGTTCCAAATTACATTACAGATTATTTGGCATGAGGTGGCAGAGCAGAAGCAGCCATTTTCTCTCACAGCCAAAGCAGCATCATGGCTGGAACTCCTTCCCTCCACCCCAGCAGGAGGGACTGGGTAGTTACGAATCATGAGTTGGAATCCCTTCTCCCTCTCCTCCAAATGAGTGGCCGAACTGGTGAACACAGATGACAACAAAAGTAAGTTTTCATCTGTATTTGTGTGAATTGGAGATAACATTTTATACACAAATGAGTTGATCAGAAACTGCCTGTATTTGGTGCATTAGTGGTGCCCTGTGTCAAAAACAGTGGTCGTAGAGACCTCACAATTTAGTTTTAGCAATTGGGAGGTCAAATACTTATTTAACTTGTGGGATACGTTTTGGTTTGTGATGCAACTAGGTCAATGCAGTTAGGTTTAAAAAGATTGTGAAGTATTTAAGAAAAATTATCTTTATGTAGTCAAGAGGTGCTGGACATTTGGAAACAAGCAATTGTGGTACCAGTATTCAAAGAGGAAATGCCTCAGTTACAGGAAATTATAGGCTGATCTCAGTCCTGTCTCTGCTGTCCAAGGTATTTGAGAGAATTATGTGCAACCAACTAATGGTATATATTAAGGGTTGTGGTATTTTGACAAGTTCACAACACAGGTTTGAAAAAATTGTAGTGGTTTGACTGCGCTGTTGGAGTACATTGATTTTGCGACCGATGCCTTGGACAGTGGAGACATAGTTGGATGTCTACATTGATCTCTCAAAAGCATTTGATTTTGTGAATCATCAGTTGCTTTTGGAAATGCTGCTTGAACTTGGATTGGCAAAAGAATATATGTCAGTGGTTTCAAACCTACTTATTGAGCCAGTCTCAGAAAGTAACATTGTATCATTACAAAGGTGGTTAATACAGAGTACCACAGAGGTCCATTTTGGGACCTCTGCTTTTTAGTCTGTTTTTTTAATCATCTGCCTTCTGCTTGCCAGGATTGCAAAGTTATTCATTTTGCTGACGATGCAGTCCTGGCAACCAGAGAAATCTTTCTGATTTATCCAAACCTCTTTAGTATGATTTTCAAAGAGTTCAACAGTGGTTTATAAGATGTAAATTAGTTATGAATGTACGAACGACCAAAACAATGGTGCATTGTGGAACAAAAAGGTGCAAAATTGTAGTCCTTTAAAATAACAACTGTGACTGGTGAGGAATTGGAGCAAGAACCTTTCTTAAGTACTTAGGTGCTTACTGGACACTACTATGTCTTTTGCCAAGCATATTCAGCAGATCATAAAGAAAATTAATATTAAATTGGGACTATTATATAGAAATAAAATAAATTTGCTTTGGATGCCCAAAGATTAGTGGCTCAAAGTTTGCTACTCTCTTTGATAGATTATGTCCTGCCCATTTATGTGATGGCAACAGACAGTGCATTAGATAGAATGAGAGTTGTATACAATAGAGTTTGTTGATTTGCATTAGACACAACTTGATATTGTCATTATTTTGACTTGCATTTGAGAATGGACTGGCACCCACTGAATGCTAGAATTACCTACTTGATAGTATTTGGGGTTGGAAAATTGGTAACAGACTGAGTACTAGTAATCTGTATAAGTTGCTGCCCATGGGGCCAGATTCACAAAAAATTGCAAAGCATAACGCAAAATGCTGCGTGGCATTTTGCGATTGCCAGGTGTCAAAAATGCTATTCACAGACTGGAACATACTGCACTATCTGACTGTGAATAGGGCTAGGTAGAGTCAGTGGTAACCACATTACCACTACCTCTAACCCCACTAGCGCCGCTGCAACCTACATCCAGGGAATTGCTCGCAATGAATAGTGAAGGCCCGCTATTTGTTATTCACAAAGCAGCCATGCAAATAAGCCCATTTGGCATGCAAGGTGCTAGGAGGCCATTTGCATGCCCATTATGGGCCCATTTACATGAACTGCAAGGGAGTTTAGTGCGCCCACTCCTGCCAATCACCGGCCCAAGAAAACAAATAATAGTCTCTGCAAGTTGATCCTCACCCATGATCATTGATTGCCAGCCCAGAAAAAAGAATAATCCCCAGTGGTGTAGTATCCCCTCCACTGATAGCTGAGCCGCTATACAGACAGATTTTCCCTGGTGGCTAATGGCCTCCCTCACTGATCGCTAGCCTGGTATGAATATAGAGATTCTCTGGTGGTCTAGTGGATCCCACCGCTAGTCACCGTCGCTGGTCCAATATGAATATAGAGATTCCCTGTGGTATAGTGGTTCCTCCCTGCCATTTGCTGATTGCTTCCTGATACATAAAAAAATATATGATATCCCTGGTGTCCAGTGGTCCCCCCCTCCAGAAAGCCCTGCCTGAAATAGAAGAAGATTCCCTGGTGACTAGTAAACCTCCCTCCCACCTGATCACCCACCCAATACAAAAAAGATTTCTGTGGTGGCTAGCAGTTCCTCCCCTCCTGAAGCCCTGACCAAGAGAAATAAGTGTTCCTTGTGGCTTGTGGTTCCTCCCCCACCCATTCACCTGCCCAATATATTAAAAGAATATTCACTGATATCCAGTGTACCCCACCAACCTGACCTTCTCTTTCCTATACAGGGGATTGGGTTTGGGGGCAAACTGGACACTAGAATATTCTTTTAATATATTAGGTGGGTGATTAGGTGGGGGAGACCTAGCCACCAGGAACACTTTGTTTTGCATTGTGTCAGTGATTGGGTAGTGGGAAGGACTGCTAGCACTTGAGATACTTTTTGTCTTAGGTGGGTGTTCTGGTGGGAGGAGGGATCACTTGATACTGGGGAATCTTCTTTGATTTTGGGCAGGCTTTGGGGGTCGTACTGAACACCAGGGTTATCATCTATTTTTTTATATCGAGTGGTGATTGGCAATCAGCAGGGAACCACTAAACCACCAGGGAATTTCTATATTCATATCAGGCTGGTGATCAGCAAGGAGGGGACCACCACACCACCAAGGAATATCTCTATTCGTATTAGGCCAGTGATCAGCAGGCGGGTGACCACTAGATCACCAGGAATATCTGTCTGTATATCAGGCCAGCCATCAGCGAGGGGGAACACTAGACCACCAGGGAATATTTGTCTGTATCTTGGGCCAGTGATCAGTGGGGGTGGGATAGGGGGATGGGGTGGGCACTGCGGTACCTCTGCCAACTACTAGGATTGCATGGAATTAAAGTAACGCCTTGCTCGGTGGTATTTTCACCATGCTAGGGAACCCCACAATAGACCCTTGTGAGAAGAAAATACTTTGTGAATGGGACTGCATCATTATCCAGGTCCCCTCCCATCATTTGCATTGCAGCCCCATCACACCTTGTCCTGGTGCACACCTGCAGGCCTATTCTCATAGCCCTCAAGGTGGGCACAAGGTGCTGTATCAAAGGAAAAAGACACAAGTGGCACCTTGTGCCAAAAGTGCACCCCAGGCCATTCCTCAAAAGCAGCCAGCAACAAACACAGGCTGCTTGCAGCAAGGGGCTTGCACCAGCCTTGCGCCCAAGAATGGGATGCGGCATGGCACTGGGGGTTTGTGGCAGCCGCGGCTGCAACATCCACTTAAATGCCATTCTCAAACCACCTCCGGAGGACAACCTTGAAATATATTTACATCAGCCAGGAGTTGGTGTAGTGTACTTGGCATCCTCTGGGGTTGCACCAATGTGCTGCCAGCAACCCCCATACTACATAGGGCTCCCCTGCTATGATCACTTATAATGACATTACATATAATGCCTGGAGGCCAGCAGCCAGCCACAATACTCAAAATTATTTTATAAATAGCCCTGGTGAGCTAGCAGCAACCCCTCATTCCTGATCCCTAATTATTAATTAACAGCCCTGGTGGCTAGTGCCCCCTCAAGCTCCAATCCCCCATTTGGTAAATGAACCAATCAGTGGTGGTCCAGTGGATCACCCAAGCCCAATCCCTGATACATACAGTAGTAACATACCTGGTGGTCCTAGTGGACTTGTGGATCCCCACCCAGCAGTGCCCTACCACCCCACCCCCAACCCATACCCCAGCTGGTGACTGGCACAGCTCACCACTCTCCACTGCATCCAGCACCTACTGAGCTCTGCATGAATGCGTACATATATAGTATGTGCTCAGTGAATGACAGCAGCTGTCAGTGACTGAGCATGTACTGTCTGCAGTATGGCACTCACAGCTCAGTTGGCATGGGCTATGGTGGTGAGCAGTGACTGTGCCAACCCGGCTGCCTGGGGTATGGTTTGGGAAGGGGAGGGGTGGTAGGGCACTGAGTAGGTGGGGGTCCATTAGACCACTAGGTATGCTGCTACTATATGTATCAGGATTGGGCTTTGGGGATCTATTAGACCGCTTAATGATTGGTTCATTTACCAAACAGGCGGATTGGGGCTTTGGGAGCCTCTTGACCACCAGTGCTCTTAGTTAATAATTATGGGGATCAGGGCTGAGGTTGCCACCAGCTCACCAGGACTAATTATATATTCCTGATTGGGATCGGGGTTGGGGCTGTGCTGCTCCCTTCACTGTGTACTTCCACAGGCTTGCAGCAACCTGTCCAGGTGTGCCTTCTGTTTGGTGCACTGCTTGGGTTTGCAAGCCATGGGACTTAGCCACCAGGACCCTGCCTGACACAGAATCTGGCGCAGGGTCTCCAGCACATCAGCAATTGGCACAAGATGCCATTGGCGTGATTTGCACCAACCCTTTGAAAATGGACCCCTGTTTTCCCCCAAACAGGACTTTTGTGAATACTACTTAGGCACTAAAACCAGGTTCGCGCTGCACAAACTTAGTTTGCGCTGGAGCAAAGCTTTGTGAATCTGGCCCAAGATGTTTTAATTCATGCAATACTAGAACAACAAGAAATTTACAACTAGAGATACCAAATTGTAAACTTCCTGAAACAAAGATTTTAAAAAATGATTTGTGAAAACCTGGAATACTCTTCTGATGAATATATTGCACAGTGAATGCTTAGCTAATTTAAAATGGATTGAGAATGCATGCAAATGACTACAAGATCTATGACTGCTTCATAGGTTATTATTTTGTTCTGACATGGTTTTATATATATTGTGACATGGTATTTATGTACTGCATAATTGTTACTGTATTATTTGTAATGTGCTGATTTATTAAAATTTGACTGTGTCACCTTTGAAAATAGGCACTAGTGCCTAATGGTTTTGCCCTATTAATAAAAATACAAAATTAATTATATTGAAATTTCAGTGTAGTAAAGACTAGGATTTTCAGTATGGCAGCCACTGGATTGTTTTTTTCTTCTTGTTTGGAGGCTTAGTGTCATGTTCAGTATGAAGTTTTTTGGGGAGGAAAACGAGTCAGTAACTGAGAGAGTAGCAGCATTTAAAGAGATTTACTGCATGGTCAGTGACATCTCTCAGCAATGAAATTAGTAGATTTTTTCTTGTTATTTAATAGAAGGTAGATAGGCTTACTATGTGACTGCTAGAATATGTTTGTAATGTAGTAACTGTCTTACCAGCTGGGAGTTTAGCCAGACAGAAGCTGTCATCAAGCAAGTGCCTTAAGACTCAAAATATATGCAGTGCAGAAAGCATATGAACATATGAAACATGCTGGCAGATACAGGCCCTAAGGACTATCGAGTCTGCTCAATTGTGCAGCTATCAGCTTTTACTCCGCTTTTACCTGCAGCTGCCCGTCCTCCCTGTCCAATAGTGATCTTCTCCTGATGCTGTTCCATCCCTCTAAAACTGCCCACAGACCTCAATGTTACCACCTCCTCTTGCAGTGTGTTCCACCCTACCACCATCCTTTCCGTGAAGTAGTCTTCTCATTTCTTTTTGAACCTTCCTTCCTCTGTTTTCAGACTGTGTCCCCGTGTCCCTGCCTCTCTATAACCTATAAATCCCTCTGTACTAACCTTGTTTATGCCTCTCATATATTTGAAGATTTTGATCATATCTCCTATCCCTCGTGTCCTCCAGGGAGTACATATTGTGCTCCCTCAGTTTGTCATCGAGGGTTTTCCTCCATGCCTGTGATTATTCAGGTCGCTCTGTGATGAACTCCTTCCAGCAGCTTGACATCCCTCTTCAGGTAGGGATGCCAGAACTGTACACAAATACTCCAGATTTGGTCTGGCCAGTGACCTGTACAGTGCAAGATAACCTCCTCCTCCTTGAGGTGATTCTCCTGGCTACATACCCCAATATCTTGTTGGCTTTTGCTGCAGGTCTTCCCTATTAGATCTTATCCCTGGGATGGCTCTCTTAGTTACTGCCTTTAGCTTAGGTCCTGTTTATTTTACATGGCCTGTTTAATTTATTATTGTTGTAATTTATTTATTTGTTCTTATTTTATTAATAGTTTGTAATTATGTATACGCCTAGACCTTCTGGGACTGGGCACCTGGAAAATAAAATTTGCCTTGCCTTTCCTTCCTGCATGTGCTGAATGGTTCATTTGTCCAGTGATTAGTACCCCAATATCCATTTCCTCCTCTTTAGTGGTTAACTGTATCCCACCCAGTCTAGAGCAAAACCGTGGCTCCTTGCATCCAAGTGCATAACTGCACTTTTTGCATTGAAACCTAGCTGCCATGTGTCCGACCAGTGTTCGATCTTAACTAGGTCTTCTTGCAGTCCTTGCCACCCTCTGTGTTGTCCATGACTGCACCTATCTTCATGTCATCAATGAACAGGCTGATCTTATTGCTAATCCCATCTGCTATGTCAGTGATAAATATGCCAAACAGCACTGGACCCAGCACTGATTCTGTGGGACCCCACTTGTCACAGCCTTTGGAGATAAAAGTCTCTTACAACAACCCTCTGCTGCCTATCAGTTAACCAGTTTTTACCCACCCCACCATCTTCACCCCCACTCCCACGTATCCCAGCTTGCTTACCAACCTCCTATGTGGCACAGAATCAAATACCTTGCTGAAGTTCAAATACAGGACATCCACTGCCTTGCCCTTGTCGATTGCCCTTGTTACCCAGTTGTAGAAGTCAATCATGTTCATCTGGCAGGATCTACCAGTGACAAACTCATGCTGCCTACTGTCCTGAGGACCATTCTCCTCCAGAAAGGCTACCAGTCTGTCTTTGAGGATAGCCTCCATGAGCTTCCTCACGACCGAGATGAGGCTGACTGGCCTATAGTTCCTTGGCTCATCCTTGGACCCACTTTTATGGATGGGACCACGTGTGCCATCCTCCAGTACTGAGACATGCAACCAGACTCCAGGAGGCACTGAATAAGTCTGCCAGTGGTCCTGCCAGTATCTCCACCATCTCCTTTTTATAATTGATCGTCTTTATTGTTTTCCACAACAACATCACCCCACATACAACAGCTGAAATGCACCAATAAGAGCGAAAAGAAAAAAAAAGGGAGAAAGGGCATAATAAGATCTATAATCAACGCACCCATATGTATGAGAAGTTGTACATTAATCCCCATTCCCACCCTCCCAAGGCTACACATATACATAGTCCAACCGGATCATCCTAAAATATTCTAGGCACCAGGCCTCCATGCCATAAGAAGCGTTTCTAAGGAACTCCACAGTAACATATATTTAACCGTGTACCTCGTATGTCAGCAACATGCTTTTCTAACTGTAGAGCCAGGATACACTCACGAAACCATTCCATCAAGGTAGGGGGATGATCATCCATCCAGTGTCTAAGAATTATCAATCTCGCCACAGCTGTGGCAAGTGACAGCTGGGCCATGGTAGTCCTAGAAGTGCCAACTGGGAACAAATTCAAGATACATACCTCAGGGAAAGCACATCTGAAGAGCCAAGGATAGGGTCTAAAAATTTTGATAGCTCGCCAAAAGCCCCGTATTTGAGGGCATGACCACACCATATGGTATAGAGTACCATCCTCTATTCTGCACTTCCCACATGTGGGTATCATTTGCCTTATACCTAAACATTCGAGATGGGGATAGGTATAGATGATGCATTATATTAAATGTACCATCCTCAACCGATCTTGTTTTATATACTTATACATATTGAGCCATAACTTCTCCCAATAACTGGGTACTTAGGCAACCCTAACTCCCTTGACTAATAATAACAGACTCCTGAAGGAGTTTGGAGTCCCATTCCTGCAGCATTTTATATACCTTGGAAACCAATCTCGATTGAGAGGCAGTAACAAAAAGTGTATCAATGTCCCTGCCCCCATGATCAACTGGTGCTATTTGGGCAAATGTGACAGATATAGCCTTACTAACCTGCAACCATTTAAATAAATCCTGACTTGCAACTCCAAAGACCTCACTAATTGATCAAAGGGTATCGGCCTACCGCTCACCCAAAATTCCGAGACTCTAAGACCACTTACCTGGGGCCAAAATACTGTGGCAAAGCTGCACCCCAACTTTAATACGAGGATTTTCAAAATGGCTGGTTGGGCGATAAATACCAGTTGACTGACAGGTAATTCTGTAACTGCCAAAAGGCCTTCAGTGACCATCCCACAGGATTATTTTTAAGGGATTTGGGAACAGCCGCTGGGGGGCATACAACAAAGGCCGGAGGGAGCAGTTCACCTTTTTCGCCAGTCCTCGCTCAATGTCAACCCACAAGGGTGAATAGACCCTTTGTTCGGATTTATCACCCAATGACCAATTTACTAATATGCTGCAATATAGTATAAGAAAAGCGATGAGCAGCTAGTCCCCTTTGACTTTGGAGCTGTAAGTTTCGATAAGACCTACGAACTCTTTTCCCATTCCATAAAAATAAATTGAATGTTTTCTGTAAATTAAGAAACCATGCTATCGGGAGATATACACCCAACATGCCTAAGGGATATAGCAGTCTGGGTAAGATGTTCATTTTATAATATTCAATCTACCCCAAAGCGACATGGAAAGTAACCGCCACCTGTCCATGTCACCGTTATAATTTTAACTTGACTACTCAGATTACTTCTGATCATATAATTCAATCCTGTGCTGACATTTATTCCTAAGTACATAAGCGACTTAGACTCCCAACAGAGACCTAACGGCGCTAAACCTTCAGGACCTCCTTATTTAAGGAGGATCTTCGATTTCGCACAATTTAACTTATAGTAAGATACTTTGGAGAAAGAATCGATTCGCTAAAATTACCGGGATCGAGGTTACCGGTTTTCAATATGAAATAATATATCATCTGCATATACTGAATATGTGTATCTAACATCTCCCATCAGTATACCTTGGATCATTGATTCCCCTGCTAATCTATGCAATAAAGGCTCTAAATACAAATTGAATAGCAGTGGGACAGGGGCACCCTGCCCTCGTGCCACGCCTAATTTAACCACTGGCGATAATATCCCATTACATTTCACACGGGCCGAGGAAAGGAATATAATAGCTGAACCCATCTCAGGAATGCATCAGGCAGGCCAAAGGCAGACAGGGTAGCAAACAGATAATCCCACGAAACCCTATCAAATGCCTCTCGGCATCCAATGAGACCAGTACGACTGGGGCCTTAGCTTCTTTAGCAACAGTAATAATGTGTAATAGTTTCCGATGTGGTCCTGAGATGATCGCCAACCATAAATCCCACTTGTTCCCTACTAACCAGCCTGTCCATGACTTTAGATAACCTGTTAGCTAAAACTTTAGCTAAAATTTTGATATTCGTGTTCAGAAGGGAAATCGAGCGATAACTATCCATACTGAAAGGATCTTTCCGGTTTGGGATTAGAGAAATCGTCACTCTAAGAAGGAGGTATCTGACAACCCATTATCAAACCAATACTGAAAACATCCTCTAAAATTGGGGATAAAAGCAGGTAACACGCCTTATAGAAGTTACTAGGAACCTGTCTGGGCCAGGGATCTATTTATGGGCATTTGTTGGATCGCCAGCTGGATTTCTGCGAGCGAAATTGGGGCACTCAGAGAGATCATATCTCCTTCAGCAACTTTTTGGCAACGTTGTTGATTTAAGGTACGAATCAATGTCATCCTTAGTTGGTTTAGATTCAAAATCTTCCCATATAAAGCCTGAAAGTACGACCCAAAAGCATTAGCCATTTCCCTGGATCCGTGCACACCTGCTCCCCTGCCCTGCTCGAATCCCTGCTATAAACTGAGATGAGTCTAGCTGATGAATACGCATAGCAAGTAGTTTCCTGCTCGCTCCCCAAGGTCTAGGTATTGAAGCTTAGTTCTTAAAAGAGCTAGCTCCGCTTTCTGAGCTATAATACCCAGATATTGGGCCTGAAATTGCTGCAATCGTGCCCAATCTGCCTCCTTGAGGTTCGAGAAAACTACATTCTAAACTCCTGATCAAAGCAAGCAGGGAATCCAATTGTGCTATCTGTGTACGTTTTTTTAGAGGCCATTTTAATCAGCTCCCCTCAGGGAACACTTTAAAGCCTCCCAGACTAAATCCTTGTGTGCCACTGAGCCTTGATTATTTTCTAGGAAACTCCGTAATGAATTCTACAATACTATTCATGGAGGATTTGTCCCTTAGTATCTGGCAATTTAACTGCCATTGTGGGGACCGCTCACACCCAACAGCTAGCAGATAGTCCAGACTGACCGTGCATGATCTGATATCACCCTGGAAGATATGTCGACCTGCCTGACACCGGGCATAGCAAACAGACTAACTAAGATATAATCTATTTGTGAATATGTCCTATGTGCGGCGGAGAAAAGATGTATTGTCACAAATTAGGGTTGAGCGCATGCCAGACAATGACAAGAGCAGCCTTGCTTATTAAATCCTTCAGTGCTCTTTGTGCTGGCGACAAGCCTACCCTCTCATGAGACGATCTATCCAGGTCATTCCAAGAACTAAGTTCCAATCCCCTAACACCATAAGTTTCTCGGGTTAGTTACTACTTACTTAATAAATCTATGAAAAGGCTGAGAGTCGTTATTGGGCTATATCGAGCCCAGCAATATCGGATACCTATTCCAATAGGCCGTGTATAATGATATATCGACCATTCGGGTCCCAAGCCTCTTCCACCAATCTGAACGGAGTATTCCTTGCTATAAGATTGCAACCCCTCCTGTTAGTGGATGACCGGCTCCAAAACTTGCCCTACCCAGGCCCTTCTGAAATAATGGATGTCACTTCTCTTTAGGTGTGTCTCTTGGAGAAAGACAATCTATGCTCCCAACTGACGAGGTGCCTTAAAATAATTTGTCGCTTGACCCTATCCTTGGCTCCTTTGACATTCCAACTAATGAACTTGTACGAGTTACTCATAATGACCCAACTTTAAACCTGGATACAAGTAAAACCAAGTATATCCGTGAGTGTATACAACTCTCATTGGGCGAGTTCTGCCCCTGCCTAAAGGAGTCCTTAGTAGATCCAAGAATGTAGCCTTGAGACCACCCTCCCACACTCCAGAGTTCAATTGACTCATTCTACCCAGAACCTCTCTACCTCCAATGTAAAAACTATTCCATATAAAGCCCCCCACCCCAAACCATACATTTACCCCAGTTCCAACAGAACTGCCCTCCTAAATTTTAACTCCACGTGATTCACTACTAAGCAACCCAAACAAACCAACTCCACCCCCGGACCCCCCACAGCCCCTTCTAAATTCTAAGCATAACTATGTGAATACCGCTAACCACCGATACCTTCACCAAAACTGTGTATACAAATCAGATCCCAGGTAATGAACTTTAAGGAACCACTAGGTCCCAAAAAAAAAAAAAAAACCAACACCCCCACCCCCATAGTCAATTCTTGAGCACGTAATCAGGTATAACTCAATGCTCAGTCACTGTAAATGCAGCTAAAGTCCACTGGTTCCACTCTATAGCCGAAGCATCAGCTAATCGAGAGAAAAAAAAAAAAGGAAGGTCCATCCTCAAAGGGCAGGCAGACGATAATCAGTGATTGACATAAGTTCAGTTCAGTTCCCGAAATGCAGCTAAACAGGCTCGGACCGGGGCATGCAAATGTCACGAAGTCGACAACTAGTCCTGCCAATGTCCATCCAGACGAAAATCGTTTGTATTAGCTCCACCAGCAATATGAAGACTCCAATGCGGTCAGTCCTACACTATATACGAGCCTCTTTAAGGGCACAACCGAGGCCACCTTGCCACCAGGTCACCAAACGCATCTGGGTTACTGAGTCCAAAATTACCCCTTATTCCACTTTGATTGTTCCTGCCCACAAGACAAAAAAAACAAAAAATTCATGGCCTTCACTCGAGCAGCAATATCACCACTTGCTAAACACCTGCAGTGTAGCACTCCCAACACTTAATCATTTAAATAAATCTGGGAAACCATCTTCAACTCCTGTGCAGCTTGTGGGAGATTCAAACGATAGCCATTTATCCTCATGTTTCACCATCAGTAGGGCAGGATATTTAACCCTGAAGGGCTTAGAGGCTGCCACTAGCTTAGAACCAAATGGGTGCAGCTCCTGTCTTCGAACCCTTACCGAGTGGGGCAAATCTTGCATAATCGAATCCCTTGCCCTCCCAAGTTAACTCCTTTGCTTCTTTCGCTTTCAGAAACGTGCTGTTTGTCTAAGTAATTCAGAAATTTTAATACTATTGGTCTGGGTGACTGGCCCTGGTGGGGAAGTGGCGTAGTGCCCGATGAGTTTCTCTCAATAATGTATCTCGGGTGGAGCACCAGCTATTTTGCTACAAAACTTCTGCAAAAAGTAATGATGGCACCACCTTCTTCTTTCTCTGGCAGACCAATGATTACTAAATTGTTTCGTCTGCTGTGACCCTCGAGATCCTCTAGTTTATCTTCCAGCTTTTAACTCTGCGCTTTATGTTTACTATCTCAGTCTCACTCCTTTCTTGCTTTTTCTCTATAGAGATAATTTAGCTTCCGAGTCTCCGACCCTCCGAGTTAAAGCATCGACCGTCCCTTTGATATCCTGCAGGTCCTCTGAGATTGAGGAGATGGCTGATTGTAGCTGCTGCATGATCTCGAGGAACCTGGCTTCGGATAAAGCTGCGTCTGAGCGGTCGACTTAAGAACATTAGCCGCTTGCTGCTTGGCTCCGCTTATGCCTTCTTTTCCAGTGACCGCGAGGCGAATGCCTTGGGGGGCTTTTCATAAATGCCTCCATCCGTCGCTGACCACCAAGATCGGAGGTTGCACCACGATAGCTACACTCGATCGGGAGAAGATTCCACCATCTCCTTCAGAACCCTGGAGTGTATTCCATCTGGATCTGGTGCCTTGTCTACCCTCAGGGCTCTAAGACCATCTACTACTCTGCTATCTGGAATTACCCCCTCTGTAACTTCTGTCTCACCTGTACCCACTGTGCCCTTCCCCGAGGCACTGGTCCCTGCTTCTTTTCTGGGAAGTGCAGAGCAGAGTACTCATTGAGTGCTTCTGCCTGCTCCTCCCCTTCTCCACCCACCTGCTGTCCACCTTAATCTTAACAGTCTTATCCTTACAGCTCCTTTCTCTCTGTAATGTACCTGAAGAAATCCTTCTTCCATACTCCCATACCCTGTGCCAGCCTAAGCTCTTTTGCTGCCTTGGCTGCTTTGACTGATCTGCACACCTCTCTTGATTTCTTCCTGTTCTCCTTCTGTTTGGATCTCATGTTTTGTCTCAAATTGGCCCTTTCTCTTTAATCCTTCTTAGCACCTACTTACTTAACCAGTTTGGCCTCTTTGACCTAGCTTTCTTGCTTTGAGTTTCAAACATGAGATTGTGACCTCTGTTAGCCCCTGCTTTATAATCCCCATTTCTAATTAGCATCCATGTGTGGTTGGATTCTGGCGAGGTGCCCTCCAATATGACCCTCATACTCCCAAAGTCTGCCCTCCTGAAGTCAATCACCCTGGTTCTAGTCCTGGCTGTCGCTTACTCACACTAAGTGAAAACCACACTATGTGGTGATCAGTCCCTGCAAGGGGTCCACCACCTCAACTCCTGGACACTCACCATTTGTCAATATTAGGTCCAGTATATTTCCTTCTCTGGTTGGCTCCCTTTACCAATTGCACCAGGAAGCTGTCCCAGAAAGCTTCCAGGAAGACCTGTTCTCGATGCTTGTGGTAGCAGGGTACTCCAGTCCACCCGCAGGTTGAAGTCCCCACTAAGATGGTGTGACCCTTTTCAAAGACTCTCCTAATCTGTTTCCCAAGCTCTCATCGATAGCCTCGCTTGTGCAGGTGGCCTATACCACCCCAGCCTCACCCATTTTCCCTTTGTGCCCCATAACTGTACCCATAGGGCCTCCGCCCTTCGCCTCCTCCCCTCCTCTCTGCTCCAGGGTATTCCTTCTTTGCATAAATAGCCACCCTCCCCCCTTCCTCCCCTGTCCTTCCGGTACCACTTGTACCCTAGGACCACCAGGTCCCAGTCCTAGTATTGTGTGGGTCATGTTTCTGTGATGACAGCTATGTCCACCTCCCTTCCACCAACAGTGCTTGCAACTCGGCAGACTCGCTCCTCAGACTCTTCACATTCAAGGAGAAGAAGAAGAAGAATCAGCATTTATATAGTGCTTTTCATACACAGTATCCCAAAACGCTTTACAAGCAATGTTAGACTGATAGTGAAGTGACTGAATGAGTGGTGGTGGCCATATCGCACATCATCACCCACACACAGCCTGGATAATTGCATGAACCAGTTTATGGAAGGGGAATGTTGGCCAGGACACTCCGAATGCTCCCTGCTCTTTGCGAGGAGTGCCTGGGTTCTTTACTTCCACCTGGACACCCACCAGGACAACACCAGGATGGGAAGAAGGGACCTCGGTTTAACGCTTCATCTGAAGGACGGGACACTCCAGCAGTTCAGCACCCCAATACTGCACTCAGATGCCAGCAATTTTAGGTGCAAGTCCAATCCCAGTGTGGGCGAGAACCCACGACCTTCTGGTCCAGAGGTGGATGTGCTACCAACTGAGCCACACTGAGCCACGCTGACACCTCCAGAGAACACCTCCAGTTTGTCCCTCTCCTTCAATGCTTCTCTCTAGACCACTCCTTCTGCTCACCTTCCTTGAGATTGAATTCTCCCTTTCTCTTCACTGCTGACTCGGAGGGGGAGCCACTGGCCTCCCTGGCCTGGAGACTCCCCTTGTCCTCCAACCCTCTGCCTCCCCTACTTAGTTTAATGGTACCTTGGTAGCTATATATTCCTTAGCCTCTGCATCAATACAACTGCACCTTCCTTACTTAAGTGCAGCCTGTCTGGGGCACACAGGTTTTTCTATATTTCACCCACCTTTCCACCAGCCCTGCACTCACTGGACTGACACTATTGCTGTAACCATATGTTAAACTCCTCTATCTGCTGCTGCCTGGCTGTGCTGGCCCTGGGCACTGGGAGCACTTGAGAAAGCAACTGAGCGCCATGTCTTCTCGCATAAACTACCCACCTTCCTACACCTCTCTTGCACTTCCCTGTCTGTACATCCTACCAGGTGTACCCCAAATGAATATTCTCTGGTTCCTTCCCTCTGTTAAGATATTACCCCACCTCCTGCTGTCATGCCTGGCATGCATTCCACCCATATGTGGCCCCTCCTGGTTCTCTTGCCTCCCACCTCAATCCTTTTAGAACTGAGTCCCCAAAACTATGACCCTGCCTTCTCCTTTGTGCTCACCCCAGTATATTTCCCATTCCTGGATGCAGTCTCTCAATGTCCTTGTTACTCATCCCCTTTTTCCTCCTGTCATGCCCATTCCTCTTCTTCTCCTCCCTTACCACCGTCCCTCCCCTGTCACCAGTTGGTCCTATGACATCTTGCCCCAGCTCGTCATCCTCCTGTTCCCCAGCCTCCTCTTTCTCTGCCTGGATCAACCTCATCAACCCTCCTTCCCCCATCATCTGCCCTCCTCACCTTGATTTGTCCCTCTTGCCCTCACTCACTCTTTCTTCTGCCCTCTTGCATATATCCTCTCCCTGTCTTTTTTCTGCCTGAGAGCTAGTCCCATTGTTTCCCCAAACCCCTCCCCATTCACCTGTCTCCCTCTGAGCTTCCCCTACATTTGGTTCTCCAGACTCACCAGTACTGAGAATCTGTTGTTCTTCCTGTGGCCTTGCTGTTCTCCTTCCCTGACCCAGTGTCTGTTATCTTCCTTTCATGCATAGCCCTTGGCATTGTTTTCCCTTGTTTATGACCTGTGTCCACCTCTAAATCTGGTTCCCTTGGTTCCTGCTGATCTGGTGATTCTGCCTTATTCAGTCCCCACCCTTCCTACCATGGGCCTGCTTGCCAAGCTGGCTGGGTAGTTTCCTTTGGACCCCTGTCCCTTGATAGCCCTCAGCCCTCCTACCTCTCCATAGTTTCTCAGCCTTACAATATTTTCCCTAATTGCCCAAGCTGCTTGCACACCAAGCATCCCGTAGTCCTCCATGTAATCCTTAAGAAGATGGCTGCCCCACAGGCACTGCAACCCTTTCCCTGTTCTCACCCCCTCACTTTACCCCTGTGTTCCTGTGTGACCCATCTCCTGAGACCTCTGCACCCCTAATCATCCTGATTAGTGAACCCACCCTTTCCAGACTCCACCCACCACTTCACATGTGCCCTGTCCTGCATGTAAAATATTATCTATAGGCCCTTTGTTATAAGATATATTATAATATTAAGAGAGTGTTTTATAAAAAGACACCAATTTGTTCTAAGAGCGTAGAAGTTAATGGTGTATTTAGATTGGTATAAACAAACATGTTTTGAGTGTCCTCACTAAATTGCTATACTACAGTTCATTCTACAGTTGGAAAGAGTAGATAAGGCTCATTGACCTGTATTCACAACTCCCCACTAATTTCTGCGGTAGTAAACCATACTTGTTTTTTGCATATGGCAATTTGGTCTTTTTCTTAAAGATATCTTTATTTTTACTGATTACTATTTCCAAGTGGAGACTAATCCAGATAAAAAGCATCCAATTTCTTTGCTCCTAAAATGTTTAAGTGGGACCTGTGAGTGTGTCTTCTTGTGGTTTGAGTGTTCTGACTTAAGTCAAGGGGCCTGATTCTCAAAGTTATGCCTGGCATACCCTGACTTGCGTCCCAAAAGATGGTGCAAGTAGCAAGTTGCGCCTAGCAGTTGTGACATGCAGTATTCTGCAAAGCAGCCTGCGACATGCCACATGCTGCTTGTGCCAAAGTGGACATACACCACCAGTTACACCCTAAACCCCGTGACATGGTGCTAGGGGTTTATGGCAGCAGTTGTGCCCTATTCTGGAAGAGCAGTAACCAAGTCCTCCAGTTTGCTATTCACAAACAACCCCTGGAGAACATCCACAATTACGATTACACCAGCTTTTAGCTGGTGTAAGTGGACTTATGATCTGCAGAGGTTGCGAATGTGCCCCTAACCATCACCCAGTACATGTAGCCTCCACCCCAACCCCCAGTCTGTAAAGCCTCACAGGGCTTGCCCATGTTCCCCAAGACCCCGATATTGTAATACAGACCCTCAGGGCTCTGTCATTTCCTGCTCCCCCATATTGCAATACAGCACCTCAGGCTTAGACCTGCACCCTTGACCCCAATATATTCATACAGCCCTGAGGACATTGTCATGCCCTCTACCCCTTCCCTGATATTTTAATACAGCCCCTCAGGGCTCTGTCATTCCCGACCCCCATATTGCAATACAGCACCTGGAATTTGACATGACTTGACCCCCAATATATTCCTTACAGACCTCAGGACATTGTCATGCCCACTACCCCTACCCCTTACCTGATATTTTAATACAGCCCTCAGGGCCCTGTCATGCCCCGTTCTCCCAGATATCATTAACAACGCCCGACTCCCCATAATGTGTGAACAGCACCCTCCCGATACACGCACTCAGTGAATGAGCTTCATTAACTGAGCGCGTATGTCTAGTACAGTAGTACCCGCTCATTCAGGTTCAGTTGGCGGCTGGCCGTGGTGGTGAGAGGTGGGCTGTGCCAGTCACCAGCCTGACAAGGGTCGGGTGGGAGGGAGGTCAGGCACCGCTACAGGTGGGGGGCCACTAGACCACCAGGGTAATGGGGACTTGTGCTTTATTTCACTACATATCGGGGATCAGTTGGGGGTGGGTGCTGTTCACATTGTGGGGAGTAGGGGCTTAGTTATGATATCGAGGGAATGGGGGATGACAGGGCCCTGAGGGGCTGTATTATAATATTCGGAGGGGTCAGGGGCATGACAAAGCTTTGAGGGACTGTCTGAATATATTGGCAGTTGGGGAGCATGTCAAAGCCTGGATGGGCTGTATTGCAATATCGGGAGGTTGGGGACATGACAGAGCCCTGCAGGGCTGTACGTACTGGGGTCGGGCATGGGGAAACTGCAACTTCACAATCAGGGTTGCAGCTTGTGGCAAACCTTCCAGGTACGGCCTTTGTTTGGTGTAGCTGTGGATTTTGCTGCAAGTGGCAGGACTTAGCCACCAGGACCCTGCTCTTTACAGAATCGGTGCAGGACCTTTGGTGCAACTGAACTCCCTGTATGTTGCAACTTGCAACATGCATAGGGTGCTTCTAGAAGCAGCCTTGGTCTTAAACCACCATAATTTCCAGACTGATTTCAAACATAAGCAGTAAATCCTCCCAATATGGTGATTTTCTAACAAAAGAAACTGCAGATGTTGCATCCTATCCTGATATGACATGTGGCTAAGTCCTTTGACGGACTTTGTCACCATTCTATGCACTCTCTTTGTGGAGTGCAAAGGTAATGTGTGTACATTTGATACCATAACCACAAGGCACAAGGTGGTCTAGTGAAAAAGTTATTTTAATTTAAATTTATTACAATATGGATTGGGAATATTATGTTCGTAATACTATTATTATTGTCATAATTGATTATAGGATCACAGTAGTGCCCTACAGTTAGGGTTGAGAAGGGTGTTCAATGTTAAGCCCCTAACTTTGCACCTTAATGGCTTTGGCAGCACTTGATGAAATCATCTGAATTTTTGCATGTGTTGTCTAAGAGTCAAGATCGAAATCTGTGGAAAGTTTTGTGATGGCAGCTTGTACAGTTTCTGAGATCTGCATATGTCATTCTGCCTAATTTGTAGCCTATACTTAACATGGGATTTTTTTGCTCTAATCTACAGCCTACATCGAATGGAATCTTTCCCAAACTTTCAGGGTACAGGTGTGATGTCCTAAGGTAGTGCCTTTGAAAGGTTTTGTGAAAATTATTAAATGGTTCCAGAGTTATAAGGCTCTAAAGTTTTGTGGTTTTCTGTTCTGATCATGTTCAGTAGGGTTCCTGGATAACGTTCTGATATGACACCAAAAATTCTGTGTTGCAAGACCATTTTGGTTTTCACTACTTGCTTCTCACATCACAAAACATTTTCTGCACTGTGAGAGCCACTATCTTGTTTGCTTTCTGCTCGAACTAATCAGCATGAAAAATACATAAAAATACCATCATTTAAAACACAAACACTAGAACCTAGCTAAATGGGACCCATTTAGCCAGATTCAGATTCCTTGTTTCTAAAATAATGGCCTGAATACCTTTTCTGGGCATCCCAAAATCCTGGGTGCCCAGCTTACTGAGAGAAGCCATTAACCCAACGCTCTCTGTATGACAATAGCAGGACTTCCTTGAGTTTTGCAGCTGTATCTGGAACTTGTGCTGTGGGCTGCTCTGAGAGTAGTGAGTTGCCATTTCCTGGTGTCTAGTGGTGCCCCCACCCTCCATCACCATCCCCTTATGTATATAATGTTTCCTGGTGTCTAATGGTGCCCCCACCCTCCATCACCATCCCTTATGTATATAATGTTTCCCTGGTGTCTAGTGATGCTTCCCACCCTTCCTTCACCATCCCCTTATGAATATAATGTTTCCTGGTGTCTAATGGTGCCCCCCACCCTCCATCACCATCCCCTTATGTATATAATGTTTCCTTGGTGTCTAGTGATGCTCCCCACCCTCCTTCACCATCCCCTTATGAATATAATGTTTCCTGGTGTCTGGTGGTGCCTCCTCCCTCCATCACCATCCCTTATGTATATAATGTTTCCCTGGTGTCTAGTGGTGCCTCCCACCCTCCATCACCATCCCCTTATGTATATAATGTTTTCCTGGTGTCTATGGTGCCCCCACCCTTCATCACCATCCCTTAAGTATATAATGTTTCCTGGTGTCTAGTGGTGCCCCACCCTCCATCGCCATCCCCTTATGTATATCAATCAATCAATCAATCAATCAATCAATCAAATCTTTATTTTTCAGGTGATCATCATTGAGCAAGGCTCATTTACAAGATGGACCTGATAAGGTCAAGGTTCGAGTTGATGCACAGCAATTACATCACATACTTATGAGACAGTTATACATACAGAAGAAAGGGAAAATGTTATTTATAACACAATAATATACAGAGAATTCACATGTTAAAGCTTGGCTAAGAGAAAGTTAAACTAACATCTACAATATGTACAGTACATATATATCTCAATGAGGATCATGACAGTCACTCACATAATGAGCACAAGGATGCTGAAGGGAATATTGGGTGCCATATACTGGTGGTGTCTGACTGGAAGAAATATGCTATATGTGACTGGAATATGGTTTTGTGGGATGACTATTCTATCTCTAGCGATAGCAGCTGCATTTCTCTGTGAAGAAGGCTGTACAGTGCTGCTTGAAGGATGTAAATGGAATGATAATGGACAGTTTAAGGGATTTTTGTAGGGTGTTCCATGCTATGGCTAGAGAATAGCTGATTGCTGCCTCCCTATTTTGGTGTTGACTTTGGGCAATTTGAGCAGGATGATATTGTTGCTTCTTAGGGCATAGGAGCTAGGAGTGCTCAGGTTGAAGCAGTCCAGGATATAGCTTGGGAGTTTTTGATAAAGCTCTGTAGATCCATAGAGCTGCATTTCTGTTCCTCCTGACATGAAGGGAAACCCATCCAGTTGCGTCATAGAGAGAACAATGGTGAGTATTTATATGGCAGGTCTGTAATGAAGCTTATTGCTCCATGATATAAGGTATCCAACTTTTGAAGGTAGGGAGGGCAGTGACTATAGAGGAAGTCTGCATAGTCAATGACTGATAGAAAGATGGCCTGGACTAATCTCATCTTTGAATCTCTGTTAAGGAAGGGTTTTAATCTGTAGAGGAGGCCAAGCCTTAGGCGAAGCTTTTTTCAGCAGTTGTTCTAGATGCTGAGTAAAGTCAAGTCTGTTGTCAATCCACACACCTAGGTATTTGAAATTTTCAACATACTCCAGATTTTCCAAGTGTAGTGCATAGCTGGGGAGATTGATTGAAGAGGATGTGTTGGTGGAGTTTTGAGTTGTGAACATCATTGCTTTGGTTTTCTTTGCATTTAGCAGAAGCTTTTCGAGAAGCTGATGTTGTAACAGGGAGAATTCTGCTTGTAGGATTTCATGAGCAACTTTAGGCGAAGGGTTGACAATATACAGTACAGTGTCATCAGCAAAGAGATGTACTGAGGACTTGGTAAGGGTTGTATCAATTTTATTTATATAAATGGCAAAAGGATAGGACCCAGAATAGAGCCTTGGGGACTCCTCTTGACAGTGGTCTTAATGGGGATAGGTCACCTTCAGCTTTTACCTGCTGTGATCTACTGGAGAGGTAGCATCTGAACCACTTAAGGGAGGATGGATCTAGGCCAATGGAGTGTAGGGATGAGAGTAGTAGTTCATGGTCCACAGTGTTGAATGCTTTGCTCAGGTCCAGGAATACTGCACAGACATTGTTCTTTTATCCAATTCGGTTTGCCAATCATTGGTGACATTGGCTAATGCAGTGATAGTGCTATGTTTGGCCCTGAATCCAGATGGAGCTGGATTTAATAGATTAGCATTGTCCAGATGTTCCCTTAACTGAATACTCACTAATTTCTCCAGCATCTTGGATAACACAGGTAGGAAGGAAATGGGCCTGTAGTTATTAAGATCCATAGGGTCCCCTGATTTTAGAAGGGGATCACTTGGGCTGTCTTCCACAGTGTGGGAATAGAGCCAGAGTTTAGGGAAAGGTTAAAGAGGTGAGTTAGGGGACTGCAAGCACATGACACTTAATCTTCAGAAAGAATGGGTCCAGAAGATCTGCTCCTGCACTTTTTTGGTATCCAGATGACATAATAGATCCTCAACTTGTTTCAACAGTATAGGTTTGAAGCTAAAGGAGGAGTCAACTTTGATCACCAGTATAGTGGGAGCTTAATTGATCCCTTAATAGGTTAGCGAGGAGGAGTCAAAGGCAAGGCCAGCTGTTGTGAAGTGGTTGTTGAATGCATCCAGGATTTCCATTGTGCCAGTAATGGGGCCATAGTTACTGTGTAATTGGTTGAAGGGGTTGTTAACATCCTGGCTCATCATACCCTTGATGGTGCCCCAAAATCTAGCAGTATTATGGTAGGAGGAGTCGAGCCCGCCAGGTAGTAGGCAGCCTTTGCATCTCTAACTTTCCTGGTGCTTTTATTCCTGGCTTTCCTAAAGATCATCCAGTCCATGATATTTTTATTTTTTCTTGCTACTTTCCAAAGTTTATCTCTCTCCAGCAGTGCAGCTTTGAGGTCAGCTAAAAAAGCTACAGGATTTGTTTTTATTCGGATACTAGAGATTGGGGCATGGGTGTTAAGGGCATTTATTATAATGCTATTTAGCACCTGCTGAGCTTTTTCTACAGAATGTGCAAGATAGAACTTTTGCCAGTGTGGGAGTAGGCTAGATCATGCAGATATCCTTCAATATTGGTGTTTTTCTTGGATCTCCTCATGAGGAATTTTGCTGGATCTGTTTTAATGCTGTTGGATCTTACCCCTGCGATGGGGCAGTGATCACTTATGTCGCATGGGAGCACTCCAGCATGTGTGAATAGATGTGGTTTACTCACTAGCATGATGTCAAGTAGAGTACTGTTACTACTATTCCTTGCATTTAATCTTGTTGGTTCATTAATTAACTGTGTGAGCCCATATGTGTCACAGAATGATACCAGAGGTGTAGCTGGCTGGGTGAGCCAGTTGAAATTCAGGTCCCCATGATAATGACTTCTTCAGTACAGGACTTGACCAGGTTTTCCAGGTGGGATAAGAGCTGGTGTTCAGCAGAGGGGGTCTGTAGCATCCAATTAAATGGAAAGCTGCTGTATTGGGAGAGAGACTTTAGAGATAGACACTCAAATTCCTTGGGCATAGATGTTGCAGCAGTACAGGATACAACTCAAACCAGCTTTTACATATATGGCTACTCCGCCTCCCTTGTTTGGCGATCAGCTCTGAATAGCTGGTAGTTAGGTAGGTTAACTTCCCTGTCCATTGTGGTGGTCTTGAGCCATGTCTCAGTTATCACAAGAAAGTCTGGCAAGGTATGGGCAACCCAGGCTTGTAGCAATGTAAATTTTTCAACAGATTGCATACATTAATATGCAGGAACCTGAGGCCTTTAGTTGAGGTTAGGTCTGATGGAGAGGTGATACTTTCAAAGGTCCAGGGTTGATTTCCACATTACCAATACAGAGCAATAGGAAGATCAATAATTTCATAAGGGCTGCCAGTGATAGGAGAGGGGCTGTCTTTGGTCCTCCTTTTTATTCCGTTGCCACTCTTTGTTTTGGGTGCTCCTTGTGGATTAAGGTAGTGTGTCAGGACACAATTAGCAGATTGACGACTTCGCTTAGTGGGGATCTATATACCCAGCAGTGGGGCCTTAGCTGAGACATATATGTGGTGATATGTGTAACTTTATGGTGATTGTACCACTGTAGTCGATGCAGCAATGGCAAGGCATATGTGAGGATTTGGGTGTCATCCACGGGGATGTTCCAGAGAAACTAGTCGGGTTGACCACTTTAGATTGTATAATAGGGTCATCTTCATTGTGGAACCCTATGGCTGATAGTGACAGGAGTATCAGTAGCAAGCTCCCATTCTGAGGGGGATATTGATAGTTGGCAATAGGGAGTAGCGAGTTGCTGATTGGTTGGATCAGCAAGCTGGTGTGAGTCTCGTTGGTTTAGAGAAAAGTGATGTGGTGTGAAGAGATTTCGACGGAAGATGCCTATAAATTAACACACAAGAAGGGGAAGGCGGTGGGCAAAATTTTGCTCCTTCCCGACTGCTCCTCACTGTTCCTCCTGGCCTTGTGGTTCCCAAGTTCAGCTAGGTGCTGACGCCCGCTGGCGCGGGCAAGCCCGGCGCCAGCTGGTTGCTGTAGGCTGAAGGAAGCAGGCTGGAGAGAGACAGAGGAGGTGCAGCAATTAATAAAGGCAGTAGCAAGCCTTTTCTGAGCGTCACTGACCAAATCTGCACTACAAAGGACTGTGGGGTGGGTCCTGTGAGCCTCAGTGTCTGGCCCACCTTACATATTCAGACAAGGAGCTGCAATTACTTTAAAGAGCAGTAAACGGTAGTTTCCTTACAATACAATAGTGGGTAACAGCACTTTTTTGATGATTTACACATATAAAACTAGAAGGAGAGTGGCGCCTCAGCGTCTGGCCCACTGCTACTAACAGAGTCCAGCAGAATTCAACAGAATCAACAGCAGTTGCCCTCATAGATGTCTCACCAGAGTGGAAGCAGCTCTTCTGGGAAGCTTGCAGTAAAACACCAGGGAAGAGTAAAAGACAAAAGAAAATGAATTTTCAAGTCCCACACAGATTTCAGCAATGCAGACTGAGCCAGTGTAAGTCAATGGGGCAGGAGAGCCAATCGGCTGCTGTGCCTGGTGGAGCACTCTGCCACCGATTGGCTGCGCCTTTCCCGACTGCTCCCTCGCTGTTCCTCCCGGCCTTGTGGTTCCCAAGTTTGGCTAGGTGCACCGACCGCCCGCTGGGTGGAGCAAAGCCCGGCGCTCAGCTGGTTGTTGTGGGCTGAAGGAAGCAGGCGATTGGCTGCGCCTTTCCCACTGCCCTCGCTATTCCTCCCGGCCTTGTGGTTCCCAAGTTCGGCTAGAGCTGCCGACCGCCCGCATGGAGTGAAGCCCGGCGCCAGCTGGTTGCTGTGGGCTGAATGTATATATATACATTATATATATATATATATATATATATATATATATATATATATATATATATATATATATAATGTTTCCCTGATGTCTAGTGGTGCCTTCTACCCTCCATCACCATCCCCTTATGTATATAATGTTTCCTGATGTCTAGTGGTGCCTTCTACCCTCCATCACCATCCCCTTATGTATATAATGTTTCCTGGTGTCTAGTGATGCTCCCCATCCTCTATCACCATCCTCTTATGTATATAATGTTTCTCTGGTGTCTAGTGATGCTTCCCACCCCTTCATCACCTTCCCTTATGTATATAATGTTTCTCTGGTGTCTAGTGGTGCTCCCACCCCTCCATCACCATCTCTTTATGTATACAATGTTTCTCTGGTGTCTAGTGGTGCCCCCCACCCTCCATCACCATCCCCTTATGTATATAATGTTTCTTGTGTCTAGTGGCACCTCACTCTACCATTGCTATCCAGTTATGTATGTTATGTTTCCTGGTGTCTAGTGGCCCCCACCCTCTTATCACTGTTCCTGTATTTCTGTAATGATTCCTGATGTCTAGTGTCACCCCACCACCCTCCAATTAATGTTATGCATTGCTGCAATGTTTCCTGGTGTCTAGTAGCACCCCACCACCCTCCAAATGATGTTATGCATTGCTGCAATGTTTCCTGGTGTCTAGTGGCCCCCACCCTCTGATCACTGTTCCTGTTTCTGTAATGATTTCCTTATGTCTAGTGGCACCCCACCACCTCCAAATGATGTTATGCATTGCTGCAATGTTTCCATGGTGTCTAGTGGCACCCCACCCTACAATCACTGTCTCCTATTAGTTTTACAAATATGACCTGTAATAAAGAAAACCACGCCTCAATTTTTTCTTTAAATCTGTAAAACAGAAAACAGTCCTTTGCTGATATGACCTCTTCCACCCCAACCTCCCACTAAGCAGTCACCACCTCACACCCCAATACACCCCCACACACCCTCACTCACCTGAACAGGTCCCACATTGTATATCCTCTCTCCAGTCAAAGTCAGATCTTGCTGCTGGAACTAGCGACTGTAATACTAAAAACTAAAGTAAGTGCGGTTCAATGTGTTTCAATGGGGTTTTGAATTTTGATGGATAAGATTGCCATTTTGCATATTTTCACCCCACACTTTCAACGTGACCTTTTGGGAGCCCATGTCACGACCAATGGCAGTTGAATTATGCTGATCATGCCTGAAAGGCAGTTTCACGGTCGTTATCTAAATCACCTTTCAGGTGGGAATCACCATTTTCACTGCAGTTGTTTGTGAAGTGGGGTCACAAGAACGCTATTTTGAAAATTTGGAATAAAAATACTGTATGTAAAATGGCAATGCGTGTACTGTACATTGAAATTTTCTTATATTCCTCATAACTTCAGTAATTTTAAGTATTTTGATCCCAGGTTTTCAACATAGCCATTTTGTCACACCACCTCATAACTGTGACAGCTGTCATTTTTCAAATCCCCAAAATGTGTTTTGGCACCTGTGGCAAAAATAATGTTTTGGTGGCATGGAATCACATTTTGGCAGGGGTTTGGAAATTTTAACCTACTGGGTTCATGAAGTGGGTAACAAAAGGGCTGTGCTGAAAGTCTGGTGTACAAATATAGTAAAAATCCAGGTTATGACAGAATGTTGCAGTATTTTAATGTTCACTCATAACTCTCGCTAATTTCCAATATTTTGACTCCAACATTTCAACATAGCCATATTTTCACACCACCTCACAAACGTGATGGGTATAATTTTTAAATCCTGGACAAGATGTTTTTCTGCACTTCCAAATTTTCAAAATAGCGTTCTTGTGACCCACTTCACAAACAACTGCAGTGAAATGGTCGATTCCCACCTGAAAGGTGATTTAGATAAATCATCGTGAAACTGCCTTTCAGGCATGATCAGCATAATTCAACTGCCATTGGTCATGACATGGGCTCCAAAAAGGTCACGTTGAAAGTGTGGGTGAAATGAAATGACATTGTGGCCAATATACTATAAATGCTACATGTCATGCTTATAAGGACAGTCATAAAATTACTATCTTGAACATTTGGGTTCAACATTTAAAAACAAAATAAAGAGTGAATATGTGAAGAGTGAATATGTTAAAAGTGAATGTGTAGAGTGAATGTGCAAAGAGAGAAGGTACTAGGCCCTGCACTTCTTTAGGTGGGCGGATTCTTTCCATGGCAGAGGGACAAAAGGGCCCTGCACATCTGCACCTGTTCACATAGGTACCAAAAAGGACTTATGTGAATGAGGATTGAAATCTACTGCCACAGAAAGAAGAGAATTATTTGCAAAAACTTGGTTAATGTACCAGTTAGGGTAAGTGAGCTTCACAAAGTGGGAAATGTGACATTAGGGTTTCCAGCCCTAATTCCTACTCCCAGCAGCAAAAGGAAAAACATTATGGTGCGGCTGTCCTGAGTCTTGGCAAATCTGGGATGGGGTCTTCCTTGGAGTTTTTCATCACTAACGCCTCATGCCATTCCATGAGCCAATAAGGTTAGATGTGATCTGTTTTCTTCAGTCAGGGTCCACAGATTGTTGGCAACATGTGGGAGATACAGTTCTGCATGTTTAAACACTCTATCAGAATGGGGCGAATGTTATGGTTGAAAACACTAAAGAAGACTCCACCCTGATTTGCCAAGACTCATGACAGCCAAAACCACAATTATTTTTCCTTTGCTGCTTGGGTGGGGTGGGGTTGGGGAGTTAGATTGAAACCCTGATGCCACATTTCTACTTTTGTGGCATTAATCTTACCCTAACTGGCATTAACAATGTTTTTTGCAAATAATATATATTTTAGGGGTGCAGTACCACCCTTATAGTTAGAGTTGAAGGACAGGTACTGAGTTAAACCCATAAATTTGCACCGTAAAGCTTTGGCAGTGTGTTTGATGAAATTTGCTGAAAGTTTGTATGTGTTGTCTAAGATGCAAGGTCTAAATCTCTGGAAAGTTTTGTGATGGCAGCTAGTGTGGTTTCTGAGATCTGCATATTATATGTCATTTTCCTGTAGACATCTTTTTTTTCCAATACTTAACAAGGGATTTGGGTTTGCCTTCATGAAGAGCTTACACAGAATGAAACTTTTTTCTGAAACTTTCGGGGTAGAAAAGTACTATGCTAAGGTAGTGCCTTTGGAAGGTTTCATAAAAAATATCAAAGAGTTCCTGAATTTTAAGGATTTAAATTTTTTTTCCTGTTCTGACCATGCTCAGTAGGGATTTTGGGATAACATTCTGACACGACACCAAAATTTCTGTATCACAAGACCATTTTTGATTTCTTAGACTTGCTTCTCACAGCACCCAAGAAGTTGTTTAGTGCTGTGAGAGCTGACATCTTGTTTTCTTTTCACCTCAAACTAAAAACATGGAAAATACAGATAAAATGGCTTAATTTTGTAAAGCTTAACATTGAAAATAGCTAAATGGGACCCATTTAGCTAGATTCTGATGTTTGGTTTTACAATATTGACCAGAATACCTGTTCTGGGCACCCCAATATCCAGGGTGCCCAGCTTAGCGAGAGGAACCATTCATCTGTATGAGAACAATGGGACTTTCTTGACTGCTGAAACTGCTGATAGAAGTTGTGCTGCCAGATTCAGCAGAAGCAGTGAGCCGACAATCCAATGTTCATAGAAACATAGAAACATAGAATTTGATGGCAGACAAGAACCACTTGGCCCACCCAGTCTGCCCATTTCCTACCTAATGGATAAGCTGCAGATCCTAGTTAACCAGCAGCCTACTTTTTCCTACCCCCACCCCTAGAATTGTTTTATGACTGTCCCATGCATGCTTGAATTCCACCAGTTTTGACTGCACAACCCTCCGAAGGCCGCTCCATGCATCCACAACCCTATCTGTGAAAAATACTTTCTTACATTACCTCTGAGCTGCTCCCTCATCTTCAAATTGTGCCCCTTTGTTCTTGCACACCTCTTTTCTGAAAGATGCTACCCTCTTGGACTTTGTTGATTCCTTGAGGTACTTGAAAGTTTATATCATGTCCCCTCCCTCCCTCCTTTCCTCAAGGCTATACATATTAAGCTCCTTAAGTCTCTCTTCATATGTCTTCCGGTGCAGACCCTGCACCATTTTAGTTGCCCTCCTCTGGACAGCTTCCATCCTGTCTATGTCTTTGTGGAGATTGGGTCTCCAGAACTGTACACAGTACTCAGATGGGGTCTCACCAGCTGTCTGTACAGAGGGATAACAACTTCCTGTTTTCTACTGGTGATGCATCTCCTATGCATCCCAGTATCCCCAGCCCTCCTTACTGCCCTCTCACATTGCTTGCCCACCTTTAGGTCATCTGATATGACTACCCCAGGTCTCTTTCCATTTTTGTTGTTGTTAGTATCTCACCACCCATAGTGTACTCTTCCCTGGGTTTTTGTTTCCCAGGTGCATTACCTTGCACTTCTTAGCATTGAATCTAAGCTGCCATACATTTGACCATTCCTCTAACCTTGCCAAGTCCCTTCTCATACTTTCCACCCCACCTTGTGCATCAACTCTGTTGCAGATCTTTGTGTCATCTGCAAAGAGACATACTTTTCCTTCCAGTCCCTCTGCAATGTTGCTTTTAAAGACATTGAAGAGGACTGGTCCTAATACTGAACCCTCAGTGCACCCACTAGTAATCCTTTCTTCAGAGTGACTCCATTTACTATTACCCTCTGTGTCCTATTCTCCAGCCAATTCTTTACCCAGGCTATCATCTTGGGACCCACTCCCAGGCTGGCTAACTTGTATATTAATGTTTTGTGTGGGACTGTGTCAAATGCCTTGCTAAAGTCTAGGTAGGCCATGTCCACAGCCCCTCCCTGATCTACTACTTTGGTCACCCAGTCAAAGAAATCTATTAGATTCATCTGGCATGACCTTCCCGCCATGAATCCATGCTGCCTTGGGTCCTGTGCCCTCTGTCCTCTAGGTACTGACAGTTCTTTCCTTCAGAAGTGATTCCATCATTTTCCCTATCACTGAGATTACACTAACAGGTCTGTAGTTTTCCAGTTCTGCCTTGCTCCTCTTTTGTGAAGTGGAATCACATCTGCCCTCCTCCAGTCCTCAGGTACCACCCCATCCTCCCATGATTTGTTAAGGGGTAGTCAGTGGTGTCACTAGTTCTACCCTTGGTTCTTTTAGAATTCTGGGATGAATCCCATCAGGCCTCATTGCTTTGTCCATCTTCAGTTTTAGGAGTTCTTTCAGAACCCTTTCTTCTGTAAATGGGTTGGTATCAACTACTGTATCCAGAGTGTTTCTATTGTTTGGTTTAGGTACCTCCCTCTTCATTTGTAAATACTGAGCAAAAATATTTGTTTAGTATCTCTGCCTTTTCACCGTCACCCTCTGCCCACCCGCTCCCCTTTGCCTCACTATCCCTCCCTTGGTCTTCCTATGCTCCTGATGTGCCTATAAAGGTTTTATCCCTTTCTTAACTGAGTTGGCTATCTTTCCTCGGTTTGGGCCTTTGCTGTTCTGACTGCCTTCCCAGCTTCCTTTGCTTTAACTGATACAATTCTCTGTCCTGCTCCTTCTGTGATTCCTTGTACTGCCTGAATGCTTTCTTTTCTCTTGAACCTTTGCTGCCACCTCCTTTCAGAACCATAGTGGTTTCTTACATCGTTTTGTTTTATTTGCTTCACACAAAGGCTTGATACCTCTGTGATGGCAGTTTTATTATTCCCCATTGTTCTTCCACCCCTCCTTCCTGCCCATTTGCTAGAGCATTCCTTAGGCACTCACCCATTTTGGCAAAGTCAGCCCTCCTAAAGTCCAGTACTTTTGCCTTTGTATGGCTTGACTCTACAGCTGTGTTTATTATGAGCCATACTGTTCGACGGTCACTAGTTCCCAGATGGCTACCCACTTCTACATCTGTGATCCTCTCTCCATCTCCATTTGAGACAACCAGGTCTAAGAGTTGCTCCCTCTTGAGTGGGTTCCAATACTAGTAGTCTAAGGCATGCCCCTGTAGGGCATCTAGAATAACCCCACTCTTAGAAGTGGCTGCTGCAGCTGCACTCCAATTAACATCTGGCA
Source organism: Neoceratodus forsteri (assembly GCA_016271365.2). Taxonomy (NCBI): domain Eukaryota; kingdom Metazoa; phylum Chordata; order Ceratodontiformes; family Ceratodontidae; genus Neoceratodus; species Neoceratodus forsteri. The sequence continues at coordinate 1,089,793,456 of CM057459.1, forward strand.
TATTCAGATCACCCATCAGCAATATCTCCCCTTTTCTGCCATTCCAAGTATACTTTTTATCATTTCCTTGTCCATTTCCTCCCTGAGGGGGGTCTGTATACAACCCTGTGTGGATTGTGGTGCCATTGTCTGTCTCCAAGTTGACCCACAGTGCTTCTTCTCCTCCCTGTTTACCCTTTTGTTCTGTTACTTTGATTCCTTCCCTTATGTAGAGAGCTACTCCTCCTCCTCCTCTTTTACCCTCCCTGTCTCTCTTGTAGATAGTGTATCCTGGTATGTTTATGTCCCAGTCATGGTTCTGTGTGTACCATGTTTCTGTGACTGCCATGATATCCAAATGTTCCTCCTCCGTCAAGGCCACTAATTCAGGAAGCTTGTTGCCCAGACTGTGGGCATTGGTACTCATTGCTTCCATTTTTGATGGCTTTACCTTTGTAGCAGCATCCCACTGTCCTTTCTACCTTGGTCTTTTTTCATTTAGTACCCACTTTTGTTCAATGTGTCTGTCTGTCTATCTATCTGTCTGTCTGCCTGCTTGCCTGCCTGCCTGTCTGTCTGTCTGTCTGTCTGTCTGTCTGTCTATCTATCTATCTATCTATCTATCTATCTATCTATCCATCTAAAATAATTGCAAAGTGGACCCGGATTCAAACCCCAGGACTGCTTTCTCACCCTCCCCTCCTATCCAGGTTGCCAACCCACCCTTTCCATTATTTGCTTATTTTTAAATATCAGATATAAGCAGACCAGGGTGCCCACCCTGGTACTGCTTCTCAGGACCCCTTCCTCCAGGTCACCCGCCCCTATTCACTGAAAAGTAGCCCAACACTGGAGTGCCCAATCCCCAGTGTCAGAATGCAGTTAGAAATAAAGAAAACTGTCCTCAATGTTTTTTCAACCTGTAAAATTTACCCATGGGTAGATCCACTCTCTGATCAAAGACACATCTTGCTACTGGAACCATTGACTGCAATATGAGATAATAAGGCAAATGCAGTAGTTTAATGGGGTTGGAACTTTGATTCATAACTTTGCCAATATTGAATATTTTACACCAGAATTTTAACATGGCCTTTTGAGACCCTCACTCATGACCAATGGTGGTGGAATTATTCAAATCTGGCCTGAAAGACGATTTTGCAGTTGCTTTGAAAACTCAACTTTTGGGGATTTGATAATTTTCACCACCTTGTTCGTGAGGTGGGGTCATAAGAAGGTTGTGTTGAAAAATTTGGGGTCAAACTATTTTCAATACGACAAAGTTATAAGCATACACAAACATTTTCTATGCTTGCTCATAACTGTGGTAATTTTAAATGTTTTGACCTCTAATTTTCAACATAGCCATTTTTCATGTCATTTCATGAACATGACAGGTGTCATTTTTCAAATCCTGGCCAAAATGGGTTTCTGCACTCTGGCACGGAATGACGCTTCAGCGCAAGGAATCATGTTTCATCAGGAATTTGAAAATGTTCATCTTCGGGCTCATGAGGTGAGATAATAAGAAGATTATGCTGAAAATTTGGTGTACAAATATGGTAAAATGTACAGGTTATGAATGAGCCAAATTTTTATTTAATACAAACATATATTGAGAATTAGAACAAAACCCTTTATGGTCACTTGCAGTTGATGTATTGAATGTTGTAATTTTTGGTGTTTTAATATTTAGGAATAGTGCATAGCTTGCACTTGATTTGTAACAATTGCAAACAATGTAACCCCTATGACATTCTACAGCCTTCTGGGACCTTTGTGTTTTGGCAACATGTCACATGGTACCAATAAGAAACTACTGGATAGTACATTACCCAATGCAGGTCACCATCTATAGATAGCTCCTGTTTCCACGGCCAGTTGTATACTGTAGTCTCAGATATGTGATAATTTTATGGATTTAATGAAATTTAATCATTTCAGTCTTCTGTATGCTCAAGAGTATTGACAAGATCTGGCAGTCTGAGATGTTTACTTTGATGTCCTTTGGCAGGAAGCGGAACACACCCTGAAGCTCAGAGGTGTTAAACTCAGGGGTAACATTAGGAAACACTTTGTCTCTCAAAGGGCAGTGAATCTGTGAAACAGCATACTAACGTAGACAGTGATATGAAGGCAGTGCATGCCATTAAGATAACCCTTGACAAATTTATGTTTACCAAAAATTCTATGGGTGCCCTGTATTGTAGTGTGGTTAAAGAATCCATATAAATTGGTATAAGTTTGCACAGCATACTTATTTTATCCTGGTTATAAAAGGGTGTGGGCGGACATGAAGGACCCAGAATCCCTTCTGACTTCAAATTACTAGGTTGTTATGGATTATTGGATTATACTGGATGCTCTGGACTAACAAATGACCCAAATATCTAATCTGGTTAAGATGATCTGGGTAAAACTTGTCACTAAAGAAAAAAACAGGCTAAGCACAGCCTCACATGTCAGTTATATGCTGACTCTCATAAGCGTTGTCTTGATGTCTTGCTAATAAAATAGTGATCATTGTTGACACTTACAGTGAGAATCAGTGTATGATTTATATGATGATACTGTGCTTAGCCCAGTTTTTTTAAAAATTGGTGTATACTGAGAGCTCCAGCTGTATTGAGAGTGGTCCTTCTGTTGTTTGCTGCTAAAACTTGTCACTCTCTGATACATCCAATAGACATTAATGATCCACTGATCACATCTACAGTACATGTTATTCTCATGGTTTGAAAATTAATTCAGAGCAGCCTTCTCCTTGCCCCTCCTCCACCTATGCTTTAGGCTAGGGGCCAGATGGCGGCACAACTAATAAAACCTTCTGTACCTAAATTAAGGCCCAGCAGTGCTATGTAGCTGCCAATGTAGTTCAGATTCACATTCTACCTAAGTGCCTGTGGTCAACACTAGTCGTTTATCCTCTGCCTCTGCCCCTGTCATTCTTAATTCTTGTTGCTGTTGCTGTCACTGTTACAGTACCTTTTGACACTACACTAGCATCAAGCTCTTCTTTATCCACAGAGTGTGGTTTCTGCCTTTGCCACAGCAGCAGCCTCACTCTCATCCTCTTTATCCTTTTGCACAAGGATTTGTTCTCCAACTTCTGGCCTAGATTTTCCTACCTTTTATCTTCCCGTCTTCTATGCTTTCCTGGTTAAACAATTTCCCTTTCCCTTTCCTTCCTCCAACTCCTAGCACAGCAGAAGCTTAGTCCATATCATCTTCCTTTTCCCAGGCTTTTCATCACCCTTTTTTCCAGGCTCCTCTTCTTTAATTTTCCTGCCACCTTCCACCACAGCAGCAGACAGTCTTCTATTCTTTTTAGGTTTATTTTATTCATTTTCAGACTGAACAAAGCCAGTAAGTAGAGCAATTAATGACATACAAGATGCACACATAATTAGAAAAGTAATAGTTCAGCACTCATGTTGGCGTGAGGCATACCTCTCAGCCTCCTGGCTCATAAATCAGGGACAAGGCTTAAAAAATCAGGGAAAAGGACCAAACTCAGGGACACAGCTTCAAAATTGGTGATATCCACTCAGGAAGTTGGTAGAATAAGTAGCATAGTGTAAAATGCATTTTCTAAGGAAGAACAAGTCTGTAACTATAATGTTTGGCATTATAGTGTATGGTGGAATGTGGTGTGTATGGAATCCATACACCGCAAAAGGTTGTTCTGTTGTAGTAGTGACATCCTCACTAACGCAGAACGACTTTTCATTCTGCATTAGCAAGGATGTCATAATACAAGGGACTACAGCAGACATCATGATTCATCCCTTGCTGTACGAGAGGGCGTGTGGAGTGCTGGGCAGTGTCAGTTGTGAACCGAGGGCATCAGCAGATCCAGTGAAAATATAGAAAAGTGAATGTCTTTTTTGTCTTTTTTGGGCACCATACACTATATAGAACAGTGTGTAGTTTACTTCTACTACTCAGCTATTCTTTCACCTCATAGATACAATGCCGAGTTTGGAGACCTCTAGCTTCGCTCGAGGTCATCAGTCAGAATTGTATCCACTGGGTGGAAGAAGAGATATATATTTTGTGCTTACAGTCCCCATTGTTTGGGCATGGAAACGCATTTTTAGGAGGGACAAAGTAGAATTTTGAGGCAAAATCAGGGACAGTTGAGAGATATGGCCAGTATTGTAAAAGTCATTAATGAGTGACACATCATATGGGGTATCAACAACAAATGTTCAAGTCTCAAACTATCCATATATTTTAGGAGCTGAGCCCTGCCATGCCTGTGTGAGAACCTGAAAGCAAAAGGTAGTTAAACAGCATTCTAAGACATGCCTTTAAATAGTCATTATGCCCACATAGTACTATTATCTTAAGCAGGTAGAAGATAGTGCTATGAACACATGACCAATGTGTCAGATGTGCCAAAGCCAAGTAACAAGAAATAAATCAGCAGGCTGATCTCTGTATGAAAAATTAGCCTGGCAATTGTAATAACATTACACAGTACATGCTGTCTGACAGGACTTTAACTCTAACCCACCCAAGGACAATAGTTGAAAGCTGAAAACAAAACAAATATCAAAAATCCCTATCCTGGGTAGTTTAGAGTCTCCTTCCAGGTCGGCACTTATGGCACATGTGGTTGATGTCATTTTAGCATCAGCAACAATCAGGCAGTAAAATAAGAGGAAAACTGTAAAAGATAATACATTTAAGGAAACAGCACCAAAGTCCAATATTCGAATCATTATGCATAAGTCACTCACTCCCATTTTCTGAACCACCAGGTCTCTCTTCAGCAGAAACCTTTGCTCAATTGAATTTTTCTACTATCTGATCCACTCTGTTCTGTGCTTCTGCTGGATCACTGAATTGGAAAGTCTTATTGTCGTAAGTAGTGCAGAGTCGTGTTGGAGCAAGTAAAGTGTGTATGACTCGAGACTCCTCAATTGTTGACGAAGAGGGTCAAACTGCTTGAGATTGGTCTGAGGGGCATAGAACCAGTCAGGAAATAATCTGACCTTGTGGTCATCCAGAGTGACTGAAAAATATGTCTAGGCCTAAGTAAGGATTGTAGCACCTACCTCCAATACAACAGTCACTATGAGATGAGTCCGAGGAGGTCTTGAGACCCCTGTGCTTGGCAAAAGTTAACTCTGTAGACTTTCCAGATACTCTCAGGGTTGAAAGACAATTCCTCTGTTAGGATAGTCATTAACCAGGTACAGCTGTAGAGTAACAGATCGTTCTCTTTGGTGCCCTCAGGTAAGCAGACCACACACAGACTGATTGCTGCTGTGCATTCTCCAAGTTTTCCAGATGGGCGTGAAGGTGCATAATTTCGTAGTCATTTTGCTAAAGGCAACCTGGATTCATATAGAGTGCTCATCATCTTCTTTTGCTGTTGCCACTACCTCCTAATATCAGCATCTTGTGCACCTATGCTTACGTTCAAGAATCTTTCCAGTTTTGGAGTCCACTAATCTTACAGCTTGTATGACCAAGTCCCAGGGTGGGAGGCTCATCTGTCCTGCTTGAGCTTGATGGACCTGCTAGGTCTGCTGCAGTTTTCGGGCCTGTTATTACAGCATTGCCTGCTTTTGTCCCTAACTGCCCATTGCTCCTTTGGTCTTCCCATCTTCAAGTGTGGTATCAAAAAATCAGGAGAATGAGAGCTTCCAACTGGTGCAGATTAAACTTCCAAAGCATCACTTAAAATCAAAACTCAAAATTATTACAAGGCTCTGCTGGTGTGGCTCAAAACATGTCCTGTTGTGGGCTTGGTTCTCTAGCTCCTCCCACCAGTCTTCTATTCTTTATACTACCACTCCACTATTATTCTCAGCAGCAGCCATGACCTCCTCACCTTACTTCTCCCTTGGCAATCCTTCCACAATCTACATAAACAACAGCACTTCTTTTATGGCTGCATAGCAGAGCTATTGCTTACATATTGCTATGATGTAGAAGAGAGGGGAGTCTGGAAGCACACAACCAGATACATCAACTGTGTCCTTCCACAGTGGAGTTGAAGCACAAGTGCTGCTCTCCATCCAGTACAATGCTGTTTCCCCCCCCACACATTATTTTTTTGCTCTGTGCTCACTTCCAGTTCACTTCCAGGTTCAGAGCAGGCACTTCTTTTCCTCCCTTAAATACAGTATGTAATAATGTTTGCTTGGTGTCTAGTGGCAACCCCCACCCTCCAATTGCCATTCCCGCTCTCTAGTACTGTTTCCTGCTGTTTAGTGGCACCCTCCACCCTCTGATCTCTGTCCCCATATTGTTCAATTGTTTCTGGTGTCTAGTGGTATCCCCACCCACCAATCACCACCCCCATAATGTTCCTTTGTTTCTCTGGTGTCTAGTTGCACCCCCGATAACTATCCCCATAATGATGTATTGTTTCCTGGTGTCTAGTGGCACCCCTACCATCCAATTGCCATCCCTGTTAGGTATTGTTTTACTGGAGTCTAGTGGCCTCCCCACCCTTGGATCACTGTCCCATACTGTGCCGTTGTCACCTGTAAAAATAAAACTGTCCTTCATGATTTTTATCCTGTAAAAAGAAAACAGACCTTGTCAATGTGATCCCCACTCCAACCTCCCACTCAGCAGTCACCACCCCATTCCTCCCACACACACTCCATACACCCTCACTCACCTGAACATGTCCCACAGTGAAGATCCACTCTCTGATTAAAGACACATCTTGCTGCTGGAACCGCTGACTGAAATATGAAATGTTTGGCAGAGCCACTACAACTGTGAATGCATTAACTAGATAGGGGTGTTTCATGGGCTTAAATATAAACATACATTTATTTATTTATTTATTTATTTTAAAAATATCAGATTTACAAACCTTTGAGTCAGAGACTCATTTACAAAGGCACCTCGTCAAAACGAATACAAAGACAGTACAGTTAACAAGTCCAAAACAATGGCTCAGAGAGCAGACAGTTATAACAATCATTCACTGAAGATACATGGGTAGCAGTAGATAAACAGATTACATAGTTTAGGCACACAGGCACCACATCAAGAAGACCAATGCAGTTCAAACAATATACAATAGCCAAAGCAAACAGACATCAGGAGTCAAAGAGAAGCCCGGAGCATTCACATGAAGGCTGTTGCATACATTCACTGAATCAAAGTATAGTACATTGAGAAAGGGCATATTTAAGCATAAGGCACGACAGGTGTGTGTTATCATGTAATAACATCACTCCTGGGGTGGGTTGAAGCACGAGGCGAAGCCTAGTATTTATTTATTTATTTGATCCACTGATCAGCAATATTACAAGCTGTGCCCAGTGCAGATTCAACCCTGTCACAACAGGTAAATATGTTTTGAACTTTATTTTGAGCTGTATAAGTGATAGTAACATGTAGTAGCGTAATCGCTGAAGGTGGCATCTAATGGGGCATTAATGCATGGTTGGGACTCCGTTGTGGCGCGAGGCCAGAGGCCGAGGGTGCAACGGACCAACCATGCATTAACTCCCCCCATTAGATGCCACCGCGGGATTAATGCGCTTGTAACATCATGGCGCGATGCAAGTAACCATCAGCCTTGAAAACTTAGTTCTTCCGATGGCCTCTTCTACTTCTGTGTCTCCGCTTCTGCGTGTGATTCCTGTTGTCATGCTAGGTCCATGCTGGAAGGCAGTGAGGCTGGTAGAAGAGCAACACGGCGTTATGAGATGATAATGCCGTGTTGGGCTCGATGAGATAACTTCCCACAACAGCAACACAGCATTATGAGATGATAATGCTGTGTTGCTGTTGTGGAAGCGCGTTCATGAGCCCAACATGGCATTATTGTCTCATAATGCTGTGTTAGTTCTGCACCACGAAGCTGTCCCGGCTATCACGTGGCGCCTGACACGGCTCTCAATAATGCCGTGTTACAACAGTAATTAACCGGTTGTGGGAAATGATACTGTAAACTGAAGAACAAATGAGCATTGCATTGTATATACAGATGTAAAATAAGCCTCTCATATCATACCCTATTTAAAACAGGGTTGTTTATGTTGAACTTACTAAAGGATGAATGAGCTGAGCAATTTTGAGATGTAAAACAAAGTTTCTTATATAGCATTCTTAGTAAGTTAGTAAAAAGAATGCATATGTGAATAGTGGGCAATAACTTTAAAACAAAGGCTAAACTGGTTAGGAGATAAGTAATACGTCCACAACAGGATATGCATGAAATGATTTTAATGCACACCCCAGAGGCAGGCTTAGGTGAGGCTGCAGGTTGATTGTCCTTACACTCTGGAAGTGCATTAAAATCCTTTAATGCACACCCTGGAGTGACTTATCACACTCATAAAATGGCTCACTTGCAATGTGATAATGCAATAATTTAAGAAACAGTTGTGCGATATTTCTTCTGTTGAAATAATGCAGTTTTGGTTTTAAATTCTTGTTTAAAAGGGATTTTAAAGCAGTAAAATTGATAAAATAGCGCTGTGCAGATTGTGGTCAGCAGGTGATGCTGTGCTGTTGTGCTTGGTGTGTGTACTGGATTGCAGAGCAAGGCAAAGAGTAGGTAGCTTGTTTGTAGTTTTAGTGTCTCAGGAGTTGTGGTTGCTGGTTGATGGTAAAGCATAGATTGAGCAGAGCAACTTTTGTTTGGGGAAACGAGTCAGTTGTTGTCGCTTTCACTAAGAGCCCTCCTTGTCACTCTACACACTCTGCTCGGTCACAGTGTGTGTCACCAGGGTGTGTCAGAACAACCAAGCAGCAGATGAGAGACACAGTATTGTGGGCTTGTTTTTTTTTTGACAGTATAGTCCCTTTGGCTTACAATCCTTTTGTGAGAAAACAGCACATCACTGTTCCAGCCTGGTAGACTCCTGTTCCAGTTCTGCTACCCCTTCCCCATCTGCCCTGAGACACACGAATGAGGAAACAGCATGTTGTGCTGTTTGAGCCGAAGTACATTCACGTTCCTTCTCTGCTCCCTCTTTTCTCAGTCTGCCGACAACTGATAAAACAGTACTGTTCACCTTTTGAACAGGCAAGATGCCTGTTCCTTCTCTGGTCCTCCTTATGTCTGTTCCAAATTACATGACAGATTATTTGGCATGAGGTGGCAGAGCAGGAGCAGCCATTGTCTCTCACAGCCAAAGCAGCATCAGGACTGGAACTCCTTCCCTCCACCCCAGCAGGAGGGACTGGGTAGTTACTGAATCATGTGTTGGACTCCCACTTCTCCCTCTCCCTCCAAATGAGTGGCTGAACTGGTGAACAAAGATGACAACAAAAATAAGTTTTCATCTGTATTTGTGTGAAGTGGAGATAACATTTTATACACAAATGAGTAGATCAGGAAACTGCCTGTATTTGGTTCATTAGTGGTGCCCTGGGTAAAAACAGTGGTCGTAGAGACCTCACAATTTAGTTTTAGCAATTGGGAGGTCAAATACTTTATTTAACTTGTGGGATATGTTGTGGTTTGTGATGTAACTAGGTCAATGCAGTTAGGTTTTAAAAAGATTGTGAAGTGTTTAAGAAAAATGTATCTTTATGTAGTCAAGAGGTGCTGGACGTTTGAAAACAAGCAATTGTGGTCCCAGTATACAAAAGGGAAATGCCTCAGTTACAGGAAATTATAGGCTGATCTCAGTCCTGTCTCTGCTGTCCAAGGTATTTGAGAGAATTATGTGCAGCCAACTAATGGTATATATTAAGGGTTGTGGTATTTTGACAAGTTCACAACACAGGTTTCGAAAAAATGGTAGTGGTTTGACTGCGCTGTTAGAGTTCATGGATTTTGTGACCGATGCCTTGGACAGTGGAGACATAGTTGGATGTCTACATTGATCTCTCAAAAGCATTTGATTTTGTGAATCATCAGTTGCTTTTGGAAATGCTGCATGAACTTGGATTGGCAAAAGAATATATGTCAGTGGTTTCAAAACTACTTATTGAGCCAGTCTCAGAAAGTAACATTGTATCATTACAAAGGAGGTTAATACAGAGTACCACAGAGGTCCATTTTGGGACCTCTGGTTTTAATCTTTTTTTTAATCATTTGCCTTCTGCTTGCCAGGATTGCAAAGTTATTCTTTATGCTGACGATGCAGTCCTGGCAACCAGAGAAATCTTTCTGATTTAACCAAACTTCTTTAGTATGATTTTCAAAGAGTTTAAGAGTGGTTTATAAGATGTAAATTAGTTATGAATGTACGAAAGACCAAAACAATGGTGCACTGTGGAACAAAAGGTGCAAAATTGCAGTCCTTTAAAAATAACAACTGTGACTGGTGAGGAATTGGAGCAAGTACCTTTCTTAAGTACTTAGGTGCTTACTTGGATACTACTATGTCTTTTGCCAAGCATATTCAGCAGATCATAAAGAAAATTAATATTAAATTGAGACTATTATATAGAAATAAAAGAACTTTTGCTTTGGATGCCCAAAAGTTAGTGTCTCAAAGTTTGCTACTCTTTGATAGATTATGGCCTGCCCATTTATGTGATGGCAACAGACAGTGCATTAGATAGAATGAGAGTTGTACACAATAGAATATATTGATTTGTATTACATGCAACTTGATATTGTCATTATTTTGACTTGTATTTGAGAATGGACTGGCTCCCACTGAATGCTATAATTGCCTACTTGATAGTATTTGGGGTTGGAAAATTGGTAACAGACTGAGTACCAGTAATTTGTATAAGTTGCTGCCCATGGGGCCAGATTCACAAAAAATTGCAAAGTGTACGCACAATGCTGCGTTGCATTTCGCGATGCCAGGTGTCAAAAATGCTATTCACAGACTGGAGCATACTGCACTATCTGACTGTGAATAGGGCTAGGCAGAGTCAGCAGTAACCCCATTACCACTACCTCTAACCCCACTAAGCGCCCGCTGCAACCTACATCCAGAGGAATTGCTCGCAATGACAGTGAAAGCCGCTATTTGGTATTCACAAAGCAGCCATGCAAATAAGCCCATTTGGCATGCAAGGCTAGGAGGCCATTTGCATGCCCATTATGGGCCCATTTACATGGACTGCAAGGGAGTTTAGTGCGCCCACCCCTGCCAATCACCGGCCCAAGAAAAACAAATAATAGTCTCTGGCAAGTTGATCCTCACCCATGATCATTGATTGCCAACCCAGAAAAAGAATAATCCCTAGTGGTGTAGTGCCCCCACTGATAGATGACCTGCTATATAGACAGATTTTCTCTGGTGGCATAATGGCCTCCCTCGTTGATCGCCGCCTGATATGAATATAGAGATTCTCTGGTGGTCTAGTGGATCCCACCGCTAGTCACCGATCGCTGGTCCAATATGAATATAGAGATTCCCTGGTGGTCTAGTGGATCCTCCTGCCATTTGCTGATTGCTGCCTGATACAAAAAAAATATGATATCCCTGGTGTCCAGTGGCCCCTCCCGAAGCCCTGCCTGAAATAGAAAGAAGACTCCCTGGTGGCTAGTGAACCTTCCCCTACCTGATCACCCACCCAATACAAAAGATTTCTCTGGTGGCTAGCAGTCCCTCCCTCCTGAAGCCCTGACCAAAATAGAGATGAGTGTCCTTGTGGCTAGTGGTTCCTCCACCACCGATCACCTGCTCAATATATTAAAAGAATATTCACTGATATCCAGTGTACCCCACCAACCTGACCTTCTCTTTCCTATACAGGGATTGGGTTTGGGGGCAAAGTGGACACTGGGAATATTCTTTTAATATATTAGGTGGGTGATTAGGTGGGGAGAGACCACAGCGCACTAGGAACACTTTGTTTTGCATTGTATGGGTGATTGGGTAGCGGGAAGGACTGCTAGCCACTTGAGATACTTTTTTTGTCTTAGGTGGTGATGTTGTGGGGAGGGACCACTAGATACCAGGGAATCTTTCTTTTGATTTTGGGCAGACTTTGGGGGGCACTGAACACCAGGGTTATCATCTATTTTTATATTGTGTGGTGATTGGCAATCAGCAGGGGGACCACTAGACCACCAGGGAATTTCTATATTCATATCAGGCTGGTGATCGGCAAGGAGGGGGACCATTACACCACCAGGAATATCTCTATTCATACTCAGCGGTGGGCAAGGTGATGGAGGGCATTGTCAAGGAGAGGCTGGGGGACCTGGAAAAGTCAGGGTGCCTGGATGATAGACAGCATGGATTCGTCCCGGAAATCATGTCAGACAAATCTTGTGGAGTTCTATGACTGGGTGGCGAGTGCCTTGGACCTGGGTAGACCAGTGGACATTCTCTTTCTAGACTTCAGCAAGGCATTTGACTCTGTTCCTAATGTGAGCCTGTTGGATAAGCTGGGAGAAATGGGAGTGGGAACCAGATAATCAGATGGATAGGCAATTGGCTCCAGGACCAGACCCAGAGGGTTGTAGTTGGCAGGATAGTCTCATCCCCAAGGAGGGTCATTAGTGGGGTCCCACAGGGATCAGTCCTTGGGCCCCTCCTCTTAATGCCTATGTCTCTGACATAAGGACAGGAATCAGGAGGAGATGAGTCTCTTTGCAGATGACTCAAAACTGGGGGCGGTGGTGGATGGGGAGGAGGGAGGGTGGCCCTACAGGGGACCTGGAGGCTCTGGAAAGATGGTCTAGAAAGTGGAAGCTGAGGTTCAATGTAGGGAAATGCAAGGTACTCCACCTGGGGCCAGAAGCCCAGGCCAAGTGTACACCCTAGGGGGAAATGCTACAAGTCTCGGTGGCTGAGAAGGACCTGGGGATGGTGGTGGATGTCAAGATGAACAACTCGGAGACTTGTAGGAGGGCAGCAGCCAAGGCCAACAGGATGCTGGGATGCATCACTAGGGGATCACCTCCAGAAGGAGGAAGTGATACTCCTTCTGTATAACTGCTTGGTGAGGCCGCACCTTGAGTACTGCATGCAGTTTTGGAGGCCACACTTAAAGAGGGACATTACCCTCCTGGAGAGGGTCCAGAGGAGGGCAAACCAAAATGATTTGGGGCTTGGGGACAGGACCTATGAGGAGAGGCTCAAGAGCTAAATATGTACACATTGGAAGAGAGAAGGGACCGGGGGACATGATAGAGGTCTTCAGGTGCATGAAGAGGGTAAATAGGGGAGGAACAGTCAGGGTACTTCAAGGAAGGAGGAGGGGCCACTAGAGGGCATGGGTGGAAGCTGGAGGGGAAGATTCAGGGAGAAAGGAGGAGGTGCTACTTCACTGAGAGGGTGGTGGAGCCATGGAATGCGCTGCCTAGGGGCTGGTGGGAGGCAGAGACAGTGGAGGGGTTCAAGATGGGGTGGGACAGGTACAGGGGAAAGGTTCTGGAAGCAAAATACAATGCAGCAAGAATATCCAGAACTGGGAAGGGAGAAGCCAGAGGAGGCGAGGGGGCAGCAAGGTCAGCAGCCAGGGTGGAGGCTGACCAAACAAGCAGACACGAAAGACCATTAGGCCTATTCTGCTGGCATTTTAGTATGTTAGTATATTAGGCCAGTGATCGGCAGGGGGTGACCACTAGACCACCATGGAATATCTATCTGTATATCAGGCCAGCCATCAGTGAGGGAAACACTAGACCACCAGGGAATATTTGTCTGAATCTTGGTTCGTGATCAGTGGGGGTGGGGTAGGGGGATGGGGTGGGCACTGCAGTACCTCTGCCAACTACTAGGATTGCATGGAATTAAAGCACTGCCTTGCTCGGTGGTATTTTCACCATGCAAGGAACCCCTAATAGACCCTTGCGAGGAGAAAATACTTTTGTGAATGGGACTGCATCATTATCCAGGTCCCATCCCATCATTTGCATTGTAACCCCATCACACCTTTTCCTGGTGCACACCTGCAGGCCTATTCTCATAGCCCTCAAGGTGGGCAAGGTGCCTGCATCAAAGGAAAGACTCCAAGTGGCACCTTGTGCCAAAAGACACCCTAAGCCATTCTCAAAAGCAGCCAGCAACAAACACATGCTGCTTGCAGTAAAGGGGTTTGCACCAGCCTTGCACCAAAGAATGGGATGTGGCATGGCACTAGGGGTTTGCAGCAGCAGTAGGCTGCAACATCCACTTAAATGCCATTCTCAAACCACCTCCGAGGACAACCTTTGAAATATGTTTACACCAGCCAGGAGTTGGTGTAAGTGTAATTTGCGCCCTCTGGGGTTTGCACCAATGTGCGCAGCCATCCCCATTCTACATAGGTCTCCCTGCCATGATCACATATAATGATATTACATATAATGCCCTGGAGGGCCAGTAGCCCCCAAGCCACAGTCCCCAAAATTATTTTATAAATAGGCCTGGTGGGATAGCAGCAACCCCACATCCCTGATACCCCTAATTATTAATTAACAGCCCTGGTGGGCTAGTGCCCCTCAAGCTCCGATCCCACCATTTGGTAACTGAACCAATCATTGGTGGTCCAGTGGATCACCCAAGCCCAATCCCTGATACATACAGTAGTAACATACCTGGTGGTCTAGTGGACTTGTAGACATTCACCCAGCAGTGCCCTAACACTCCACACCCCAACCCATACCTCAACTGGTGACTGGCACAGCCCAGCACTCTCCACTGCATCCAACCACCTACTGAGCTCTGCATGAACGCTGCACTGTATATTGTACGTACTCAGTGAATGACAGCAGCTGTCAGTGACTGAGCATGTACTATCTGCAGTATGCACTCATACACAGCTCAGTCGGCAGCTGGCATGGTAGTGAGCTGTGGACTGTGCCAATCGGCTGGGGTATGGGTTTGGGAGGGGAGTGGGGTGGTAGGGCACTGGCAGTGGGGATCTATCAGACCACCAGGTATGCTACTATCATATGTATCAGGGATTGGGCTTTGGGGATCTACTAGACCAATAATGATTGGTTCATTTACCAAACAGGGATTGGGGCTTTGGGAGCCCTTGACCACCAGGGCTCTTAATTAATAATTATGGGGATCAGGGCTGAGTGGTGCCACTAGCTCACCAGGGCTAATTACATATTCTGATCGGGATCGGGGTTGGGGCTGTGCTTGCGCCTTTCACTGTGCACTTCCACAGGCTTGCGGCAACCTGTCCAGGTGTGCCCTCTGTTTGGCGACTGCTTGGGTTGGCTTCAAGACATGGGACTTAGCCACCAGGACCCTGCCTGATAGAGAATCCAACACAGGGTCCCCAGCACTTCAGCAATTGGCGCAAGATGCCATTGGCATGACTTGTGCCATCCCTTTGAGAATGGACCCCTGGTTTCCCCAAAACAGGGCTTTTATGAATACTACTTAGCACAAAACCTGTTCGCGCTGCACAAACTGAGTTTGCGCTCTGAGCAAAGTTTTGTGAATCTGGGCCAAGATGGTTTAATTCATATAATACTAGAACAACAAAAATGTACAACTAGAGATACCAAATTGTAAACTTCCTGAAACAAAGATTTTAAAAAATTATTTGTGAAAACTTGGAATACTCTTCTGATGAATATATTGCACAGTGAATGCTTAGTGCAATTTAAAAATGGATTGAGAATGCATGCAAATGACTACAAGATCTCGACTGCTTCAGATAGGTTATTATTTTGTTGTGATATGGTTTTATATATATTGTGACATGGTATTTATATACTGCATAATTGTTACTGTATTATTTGTAATGTGCTGATTTATTAAAATTTGAATGTCTCCTTTGAAAATAGGCACTAGTGCCTAATGGTTTTGCCCTATTAATAAAAATAAAATAAATTATATTGAAATTTCAGTGTAGTAAAGACTAGGAATTTCAGTATGGCAGCCACTGGATTGTTTTTTTCTTTTTGTTTGGAGGCTTAGTGTTATGTTCAGTAAGAAGTTTATTTTAGCGGGGAGGAAAAGCGAGCTTCAGCAGCTGAGAGTGCATTTGAAGAGATTTAATGTATGGTCAGTGACATCTCTCAGCCAATGAAATCAGTAGATTTTTTTCTTGTTATTTAATAAAAGGTAGAGAGGCTTACTATGTGACTGCTAGAACATGTCTGTAATGTAGTAACTGTCTTGCCAGCTAGGAGTTTAGGCCAGACAGAAGCTGTCATCAAGCAAGTGCCTTAAGACTCAAAATACATGTAGTGCAGAAAGCATATGAACATATGAAAATGCTAGCAGATACAGGCCCTAAGGACTATCGAGTCTGCTCAATTGTGCAGCTATCAGCTTTACTCCGCTTTTACTCTGCAGCTGCCCGCCTCCCTGTCCATTAGTGACCTTCTCCTGATGCTGTTCCATCCCTCTTAAAACTGCCCACAGACCTCAACGTTACCACCTCCTCTTGCAGTGTGTTCCATCCTACCACCATCCTTTCCGTGAAGAAGTCTTCTCATTTCCTTTTGAACCTTCCTCCTCTAGTTTCAGACTGTGTCCTCTGGTGTCCCTGCCTCCCTTTAACCTAAAAATCCCTCTGTACTAACCTTGTTTATGCCTCTCATATATTTGAAGATTTTGATCATATCTCCTCTATCCCTCGTGTCCTCCAGGGAGTACATGTTGTGCTCCCTCAGTTTGTCATCGTAGGGTTTTCCTCCATGCCTGTGATTATTCAGGTCACTCTGTGATGAACTCCTTCCAGCAGCTTGACATCCCTCTTCGGTAGGGATGCCAGAACTGTACACAATACTCAGATTTGGTCTGACCAGTGACCTGTACAGTGCAAGATAACCTCCTCCTCCTTGAGGTGATTCCCTGGCTATATACCCCAATATCTTGTTGGCTTTTGCTGCAGGCCTTCCCTATTAGACCATATCCCTGGGATGGCTCTCTTAGTTACTGCCTTTAGCTTAGGTCCTGTTTATTTTACATGGCCTGTTTAATTTGTTATTGTTGTAATTTATTTATTTGTTCTTATTTTATTAATAGTTTTGTAATTATGTATACTGCGCTCTGAGCCTCTGGGACTGGGCACCTGAAAAATAAAATTTGCCTTGCCTTTCTTTCCTGCATGTGCTGAATGGTTCATTTGCCCTGTGATTAGTACCCCAAGATCCAGTTCCTCCTCTTTAGTGGTTAACTGTTTCCCACCAGTCTAGAGCAAAACTTGTGGTTCCTCGCACCCAAGTGCATAACTGCACTTTTTGCATTGAAACCTAGCTGCCATGTGTCCGATCAGTGTTCGATCTTAACCAGTTCTTCTTGCAGTCCTTGCCACCCTCTGTGTTGTCCATGACTGCACCTATCTTCATGTCATCAATGAACAGGCTGATCTTATTGCTAATCCCATCTGCTATGTCAGTGATAAATATGCCAAACAGCACTGGACCCAGCACTGAGCCTCTGTGGGACCCCACTTGTCACAGCCTTTGGAGATAAAAGTTCCCCTTACAACAACCCTCTGCTGCCTATCAGTTAACCAGTTTTTACCCACCCCACCATCTTCACCCCCACCCCCAGGTATCCCAGCTTGCTTACCAACCTCCTATGTGGCACAGAATCAAATAGCTTGCTGAAGTTCAAATACAGGACATCCACTGCCTTGCCCTTGTCGATTGCCCTTGTTACCCAGTTGTAGAAGTCAATCATGTTCATCTGGCAGGATCTACCAGTGACAAACTCATGCTGCCTACTGTCCTGAGGGCCATCTCTCCAGAAAGGCTACCAGTCTGTCTTTGAGGATAGCCTCCATGAGCTTCCTCACGACTGCGATGAGGCTGACTGGCCTATAGTTCCTTGGCTCATCCTTGGACCCACTTTTATGGATGGGACCCACGTGTGCCATCCTCCAGTCCTGAGACATGCAACCAGACTCCAGGGAAGCACTGAATAAGTCTAGTGGTCCTGCCAGTATCTCCACCATCTCCTTCAGAACCCTGGAGTGTATTCCATCTGGATCTGGTGCCTTGTCTACCCTCAGGGCTCTAAGACCATCTACTACTCTGCTATCTGGGATTACCTCCCTCTGTAAGTTCTGTCTCACCTATAGCCACTGCACCCTTCCCTGAGGCACTGGTCCCTGCTTCTTTCTGGTAAGTGCAGAGCAGAGTACTCCATTGAGTACTTCTGCCTGCTCCTCCCCCTTCTCCACCCACTTGCTGTCCACCTTAATCTTAACAATCTTATCCTTACAGCTCTTCTCTCTCTGTAATGTACCTGAAGAAATCCTTCTTCCATACTTCCATACCCTGTGCCAGCCTAAGCTCTTTGCTGCCTTGGCTGCTTTGACTGATCTGCTCACCTGTCTTGATTTCTTCCTGTACTCCTCCCTGTTCTCCTCCTGTTTGGATCTCATGTTTTGTCTGAAATTAGCCCTTTTCTCTTTAATCCTTCCTAGCACCTACTTACTTAACCAGTTTGGCCTCTTTGACCTAGGCTTTCTTCCTTTGAATTTCAAACATGAAATGGTGGCCTATGTTAGCCCTGCTTTATAATCCCCCATTTCTGATTAGCATCCATGTGTGGTTGGATTCTGGCTAGGTGCCCTCCAATATGACCCTCATACTCCCAAAGTCTGCCCTCCTGAAGTCAATCACCCTGGTTCTAGTCCTGGCTGTTGCTTTACTCATACTAAGTGAAAACCACAATGTGTGGTGATCAGTCCCTGCAAGGGGTCCACCACCCCAACTCCTGGACACTCACCATTTGTTAATACTAGGTCCAGTATATTTCCTTCTCTGGTTGGCTCCCTTTACCAATTGCACCAGGAAGCTGTCCTGGAAAGCTTCCAGGATGACCTGTCCCTGATGCTTGTGGTAGCAGGGGTACTCCAGTCACCCTGGCAGGTTGAAGTCCCCACTAAGATGGTGTGACCCTTTCACAGACTCTCCAATCTGTTTCCCAAGCCTCTGTCGATAGCCTCGCTTTGTGCAGGTGGCCTGTATACCACCCCCAGCCTCACCCTTTCCTTTTGTGTCCTGTAACTCTACCCATAGGGCCTCTGCCCTTCGCTCCTCCCTCCTCTGCTCCAGGGCATTCCATCCTTACATAAATAGCAGCTCCTCCCCTCCCTCCCTCCCCTGTTCTTCCGTACAACTTTGCCCTAGGACCACCAGGTCCCAGTCCTAGTATTGTGTGGCTCATGTTTTGGTGATGGCAGCTGTGTCCACCTCCCTTCCACCATCAGTGCTTGCAACTCGGCAGACTCACTCCTCAGACTCTTTCACATTCAAGAGAAGAAGAAGAAGAAGAATCAGCATTTATATAGCGCTTTTCATACACAGTATCCCAAAGCGCTTTACAAGCAATGCCAGACTGGTAGTGAAGTGACTGAATGTGTGGTGGCGGCCATATCGTACATCATCACCCACACACAGCCTGGATAATTGCATGAACCCATTTATGGGAAGGGAATGTTGGCCAGGACACCGGGATTGCTCCCTGCTCTTGTAAAGAGAGCTCTGGGTTCTTTACTTCCACCTGGACACCCACCAGGATAACACTAGGATGAGAAGAAGGGACCTCGGTTTAACGTCTCATCTGAAGGACGGCACACCCAGCAGTTCAGCACCCCCAATACTGCACTCGGATGCTAGCGATTTTTAGATGCAAGTCCAATCCCAGTGTGGGACGAGAACCCACAACCTTCTGGTCCAGAGGGTGGATGTGCTACCAACTGAGCCACACTGAGCCACGCTGACACCTCCAGAGAACACCTCCAGTTTGTCCCTCTCCTTCAATGCTTCTCACTAGACCACTCCTTCTGCTCCCCTTCCTTGAGATTGCATTCTCCCTTCTCTTCACTGTTGGCTCTGGGGAGCTACTGGCCTCCCTGGCCTGGAGACTCCCTTGTCCTCCAACCCTCAGCCTCCCCTACTTAGTTTAATGGTACCTTGGTAGCTATATATTCCTTAGCCTTTGCATCAATACAACTGCACCTTCCTTACTTAAGTGCAGCCTGTCTGAGGCACACAGGTTTTTCCTATTTCACCCACCTTCCACCAGCCCGCACTCCACTGGACTGACACTATTGCTGTAACCATATGTTGAACTCCTCTATCTGCTGCTTCCTGGCTGTGCTGGCCCTGGGCACTGGGAGCACTTCTGAGAAAGCAACTGAGCGCCATGTCTTCTCGCATAAACTACCCACCTCCCTACACCTCTCTTGCACCTCCCTGTCTGTACATCCTACCAGGTGTACCCCAAATGAATATTCTCTGGTTCCTCCACCTCTGTTAAGATATTGCCCCACCCTCTGCTGTCATGCCTGGCATGCATTCCACCCATATGGGCCCCTCCTGGTTCTCTTTGCCTCCCACCTCAATCCTTTTAGAACTGAGTCCCCAAACTATGACCCTGCCTTCTCCTTCTGCTCACCCCAGTATATTTCCCATTCCTGGATGCAGTCTCTCTCAATGTCCTTGCTACTCCTCCCCTTTTTCCTCCTGTCATGCCCATTCCCTTCTTTCTCCTCCCTTACCACCGTCCCTCCCCTGTCACCAGTTGGTCCTATGACATCTTGCCCCAGCTCGTCATCCTCCTGATCCCCAGCCTCCTCTTTCTCTGCCTGGATCAACCTCATCACCCATCCTCCTCCCCATCATCTGCCCTGCCTCACCTTGATTTGACCCTCTTGCCCTCACTCACTCTTTCTTCTGCCCTCTGCATATATCCTCTCCCTGTCTTTTTCCTGCCTGAGAGCTAGTCCCATTGTTTCCTCCAACCTTCCCCTGTCACCTGTCTCCCTCTGAGCTTCCCCTGCGTTTGTCTCCAGACTCACCAGTACTGAGAATCTGTTGCTCTTCCTGTGGCCTTGCTGTTCTCCTTCCCTGACCCAATGTCTGTTATCTTCCTTTCATGCATAGCCCTTGGCATTGTTTTCCCTTGTTTATGACCTGTGTCCACCCTCTAAATCTGGTTCCTTGGTTCCTGCTGATCTGGCGATTCTGCCTTATTTAGTCCCCCATTTTCTACCATGGGCCTGCTTGCCAAGCTGGCTGGGTAGTTTCTCTTTGGACTCCTGTCCCTTGATAGCCCATCAGCCCCTCACCCCTCTCCATAGTTCTCTAGCCTTACAACCTTTTCCCTAATTGCCCAAGCTGCTTGCACACTAAGCATTCCTCAGTCCTCCATGCAATCCTTAAGAAGATGGCTGCCCACAGGCACTGCAACCCTTTCCCTGTTCTCACCCCTCACTGTACCCCTGTGTTCCTGTGTGACCCATCTCCTGAGACCTCCGCACCCCTAATCATCCTGTTCAGTGAACCCACCCTTTCCAGACTCCACTCACCACCTCACATGTGCCCTGTCCTGGATGTATAAATATTATCTATAGTCCCTTTGTTATAAAGTATACGATAATATTAACAGAGCGTTTTATAAAGAGACACCAATTTGTTCTAGAGCATAGAAGTTAATGGTGTATTTAGATTGGTATAAACAAACATGTTTTGAGTGTCCTCACTAAATTGCTATACTACAGTTCATTCTACATTTGGTAAGAGTAGATAAGGCCTATTGACCTATATTAACAACTCCCCTCTAATTTCAACGGTAGTAAACCATACTTGTTTTTTGCATTTGGCAATTTAGTCTTTTCTTAAAGATATCTTTATTTTCACTGATTAGTATTTCCGAATGGAGACTATCCCAGATAAAAGTATCAATTTTTGCTCCTAAAATGTTTGTCGGGGACCTGTGAGTGTGTCCTCTTGTGGTTTGAGTGTTTGGTTTGAAGTCAAGGGGCCTGATTCTCAAAGTTATGCCTGGCATACCTCGACTTGCGCCCAAAAGATGGTGCAAGTAGCAAGTTGCGCCAGCAGTTGTGACATGCAGTATTCTGCAAAGCAGCCTGCGACATGCCACATGCTGCTTGTGCCAAAGTGGACATACACCACCAGTTACACCTAAACCCCGTGACATGGTGCTGGGGGTTTATGGCAGCTGTTGTGCCCTATTCTGGAAGAGCAGCAACCAAGTCCTCCAGTTTGCTATTCACAAACAACCCCTGGAGGACATCCACACAAAGTACAATTACACCAGCTTTGTCTGGTGTAAGTGGACTTATGCTCTCCAGGGTTGCGCAAATGTGCCCCTAACCATCCTCCAGTACATGTAGCCTCCACTCCCAACCCCCAGTCTGTAAAGCCCCACAGGGCCCATGTGCCCCCAAGACCCCCAATATTGTAATACAGCTCCCTCAGGGCTCTGTCATTTTCCTGACCCCCCATATTGCAATACAGAACCTTGGGCTTAGACATGCATCCTTGACCCCCAATATAGTCATACATCCCCTGAGGACATTGTCATGCCCCTACCCCTACCCCTTCCTGATATTTTAGTACATCCTCAGGGCCCTGTCATGCCCTCTGTTCTCCCAGATATCATAACAAGTCCCGACTCCCCACAATGTGTGAACAGCACCCACCCCGACATGCACGCTCAATGAATGAGCTTCATTGACTGAGTGTGTATGTATAGTACAGTAGTACCTGCTCATTCAGGTTCAGTCAGTGGCTGGCTGTGGTGGTGAGAGGTGAGCTGTGCCAGTCACCAGCCTGACAGGGGTTGGGTGTGGGGCGGGAAGTCAGGCAGCTGCCAGGTGGGGGGCACTAGACCACCAGGGTAATGGTGGACTTGTGCTTTATTTCACTACATATCGGGGATCAGTTGGGGGTGGGTGCTGTTCACATTGTGGGGAGTTGGGGCTTTGTTATGATATTGAGGGAATGGGGGCATGACAGGGCCCTGATGGGGCTGTATTATAATATTAGGGGGGTTCAGGTGCATGACAAAGCTTTGAGGACTGTATGAAAATATATTGGCGGTTGGGGACATGTCAAACCTGGATGGGCTGTATTGCAATATCGGGAGGTTGGGGACATGACAGAGCCCTGCAGTGCTGTGCGTACTGGGGTGGGGCATGGGGAAATTGCATTCTTCACAATCAGGGCTGCAGCTTGTGGCAAACCTTCCAGGTACGGCCTTTGTTTGGTGTACCTGGGGATTTTATTGCAAGTGGCAGGACTTAGCCGCCAGGACCCTGCACTTTACAGAATCGGGCGAGGATCTTTGGTGCAACTGAACCCCTGTATGTCACAACCTGCAACATGCATAGGGGTGCTTCTAGAAGCAGCCCCATGGTCTTAAACCACCATCATTTCCAGACTGATTTCAAACATAACAGTAAATCCTCCCAATATGGTGATTTGCTAACAAAAGTAACTGCAGATGTTGCATCCTATCCTGATATGACATGTGGCTAAGTCCTTTGATGGACTTTGTCACCATTCTATGCACTCTCTCTTTGTGGTGTGCAAAGGTAATTGTGTACATTTGATACCATAACCACAAGCACAAGGTGGTCTAGAGAAAAAAGTTGTTTTAATTTTAAATTTATTAAATATGGATTGGGAATATTATGTTCGTAATACTATTATTATTGTCATAATTGATTATAGGATCACAGTAGTGCCCTACAATAAGGGTTGAGAAGGGTGTTCTATTTTAAGCCCCTAACTTTGCACCTTAATAGCTTTGGCAGCACTTGATGAAATCATCTGAATTTTTGCATGTGTTGTCTGGAGGCAAAATCGAAGTCTGTGGAAAGTTTTGTGATGGCAGCTTCAGCTGTTTCTGAGATCTGCATATGTCATTCTGCCTAATTTGTGCCCTATACTTAACATGGGATTTTTTTGCTCCAATCTACAGCCTACATGGAATGGAATATTTTCTCAAACTTTCAGGGTACAGGTGTGATGTCCTAAGATAGTGCCTTTGAAAGGTTTTGTGAAAATTATTAAATGGTTCCAGAGTTATAAGGCTTTAAAAGTTTTGTGTTTTCTGTTCTGAGCATGTTCAGTAGGGTTGGTAGGATAACATTCTGATATGACACCAAAACTTCTGTATTGAATACATAGATACATAAACAGCGTCGGCTGAATGAGACCTATAGCCACCCAGTCCTCCATTTGAGCTTGTAAGTTCAGTTTGTTTTCCTAGAAGTCTGCTTCCCTTACCCTGACCTCTAGAATTCCTTTATGTCTATCCCATGCATTCTTAAATCCGTGATTGTTTCAGCCCCACCACTTCCTCTGGCAGGGTGTTCCACTTGTCCACCACCCATTCTGTGAAGAAATTCTTTCTCATGTTTCCTCTGAATCGCCCCTCCTCCAACTTCATCCCATGCCCTCTAGTCCTGGAACATCTTTTTCGCTTAAAAATAGTGTTTTCCTGCACCCTGATCCTCCCTGTAAGATACTTGTATGTCTCTATCATATCCCTCTCTCCTCCTCTCCTCCAGGGAGTACATGTTCAGTTCCTTCAACCTGTCTTCATAGGACTTGTGATGCAATCCATGCACCATCTTTGTTGCCCTCCTCTGAACCTTCTCTACCCTGTCTATGTCCTTATGTAGGTATGGTCTCCAGAACTGTACACTGTACTCCAGGTGGGGCCTCACTAGTGTCTTGTATAGCGGAATTATGACCTCCCTTTTCCTGCTGGTGATGCCCCTGCCTATACATCCCAGCATCCTATTTGCCTTACCTGCTGCCTTGTCACACTGTTTCCCTACCTTGAGGTCATCAGAGATGACAACCCCAAGATCCTTTTCCTGCTTGGTGCATGCTATATCCTCACCCCCAACTGATATATTGTGCCAGGGTTTTTGTGCCCCATATGCATTATCTTGCACTTCTTTGCATTGAATTTCAACTGCCAAACCCTGACCATTCTTCAAGTTTCTGCAGGTCGCTTCTCATTCTGTCTACACCCTCTGTGTGTCTACTCTGTTACAGAGCTTTGTGTCATCAGCGAACAGTGAAATTCTGCCTTCTAGATCCTGTGCAATGTCACTGATGAAGATGTTGAATAGGGCTGGTCCCAGCACTGATCCCTGTGGTACCCCACTGGTCACTCTTCCCTCTGTGGAGTGACAGCCATTTACCACCACCCTCTGTGTCCTGCCACCCAGCCAGTTACCTACCACCACACTACTGTCCTGCCCACACCCATATTCCCAGTTTGTGTAATAGTCTTCTGTGAGGCACAGTGTCAAAGGCCTTGCTGAAGTCCAGATAGGCCATGTCCACTGCCCTCCCCTGATCCATCTCCCTAGTCACCCAGTCAAAAATTCAATGAGGTTGGTCTGACATGACCTCCCCTGGTGAAACCATGCTGCCTTGGGTCCTGTAGTCCATTGACAACCAGATGTTCCACCAATCTCTCCTTCAGTAGTGCTTCCATGATCTTCCCCACTACCGAGGTGAGGCTGACTGGTCTGTAGTTCCCTGCTTCCTCTTTGTTCCCACTTTTGTATAAGGGACTACATCTGCTGTCCTCCAGTCTTTGGGTACCTCCCTGTTTCCAGTGATCGGTTAAACAGGATAGCCAGAGGTTCAGCCACCACCTCTCTTAGTTCTTTAAGGACCCTGGGGTGCACCCGTATGGCCCCATTGCTTTATCAACTCTTATTACTTCCAGTTCCTTCAGGACCCTTTCTTGTATAAAGGGACTTGTGTCCATTCTGCACCATTCTCACCCCTTGTACTCCCTTCAGACCCATTACCCTCCTCTTCCTCAGTAAAGACTGGGCAGAAATACCTGTTCAATATGTCAGCTTTACTGTTGTCATCCTCCATGCGGCTCCCATCCTCCCCTTCAGTCTCACTATCCCTCCTTTGTCTTTCATTTTTTCACTTATGTACCTGTAAAGGTTTTGTCCCTTATCCCACTGATTTTGCAATGTGTTCTTCTGTCTGAGCTTTGGCTTCCCTCACTGACCTCCCTGCCTCCCTTTGATTTTCCTGGTACTTCTCCCTATCCCCTTCTGCCTGTGCCTTTTGTATTGCCTGAATGCAATCTTTTTGGCTTTCACTTTCTTTGATACCTCTTTGGAAAACCATAATGGTCTCCTCTTCCTTTTCCTCTTGCTAACCTGCTTAATGCATAATTCTGTTGTTCTTGTAATCCCCATTTTAAATACTGCCCACTGTTCCTCAACCCTGATTCCTGTCCCATTCCCTTAATGCCTGTTTCAAGTATCTCCCATTTTCCCAAAGTCTGCCCCTAAAATCCAGGATCGTGTTTTTGTGGTTTGGTTCTGCTCTTTCTGTGATTTCAAACCACAATGACTGGTGGTCACTGTTACCCAGGTGCTCCCCACTGTTACCCCCATCACACTGTCCCTGTTTGTGAGCACAAGGTCCAGTATTGCCTTCTGCTGAGTTGGTTCCATGACCAGTTGCTTGAGGAAGGCACCCTGAAGGAGTCCAGGATAAATCTGCTCCTAGTTGATGCTGCTGCTGGGATGCTCCAGTCCACGTCTGGAATATTGAAGTCTCCAACCAGTACTACCTCACCCTTGTCTGCCATCCTTTGGATGGCTAGCATCAACTCCTATCTGTTTCTTCCTCCTGGGCTGGTGGTCTATAGACCACACATGTGCGGATGGCTGGCCCCATTTTCCTTTCCAGCTTAACCCACAGTATCTCTCCCATTTTGTTCCTCCTGGATCTCTGTGGCCCTTATGTCATTTTTCACATACGTGCCTCCTCCTCCCTTCCTGCCTGCTCTGTCTCTTCTGAATATGTTGTAGCCAGGTATGGCCATCTCCCAGTCATGGTTATCATTACACCAGGTTTCAGTGATGGCCACAATGTCCAGGTCTGACTGTACCATGACAGCCTCCAGATCTTCTATCTTGTTGCTAAGGCTCCTGGCATTTGCACACATGGCTTTCCATGATTTTACCTCCTAGACTGCTTCACTGTTCTACTCCAGCCCCTTCCTTGGTTGTCATTTATTCCTGGTTCTCCTTGCTGTCTGCCCTTCTGCTAAATTTTGCCCCTTTTCTGCTTATCCACCTCTTGGGCACTAATCTCCATCTTTTGCACACTGCTTTGCAGAGATAGCCCTCCTCTGGTTCACTGGTTCCACTGCTAGCTGTGGGGGTGAGAAAGTGGTACCCTCCTTGCTGGCCTGCCACCCCCCTTTGCTAGTTTAAATGCTTGTCAATGTAGCATTTAAACTTATCATTGAGTGCTTGATTCCCCTCCAGGATGGATGCAGGCGTCAGGCTTGAACAAACCTCCATCCCTCAGGTGGGTCCCCAGTCACCAATGAATCCAATGTATTGCAAGACCATTTTGGTTTCTCACCACTTGTTTCTCACATCACAAAACATTTTCTGTACTGTGAGAGCCACTATCTTGTTTGCTTTCTCCTCGAACTAATCAGCATGAAAAATACATAAAAATACCATCATTTAAAACACAAACACAGAACCTAGCTAAATGGAACCCATTTAGCCAGATTCAGATACTTGTTTCTTAAAATAATGGTCAAAATACCTTTTCTGGGCGCCCCAAATCCTGTGTGCCCAGTTTAGCGAGAGAAGCCATTAACCCACATTCTCTGTATGAGAATAGCAGGACTTTCTTGAGGTTTGCAGCTGCAGCTGGAACTTGTGCTGTGGGCTGCTCTGAGAGTAATGAGTTGCCATTTCCCTGGTGTCTAGTGGTGCCCCCCACCCTCCATCACCATCCCCTTATGTATATACTGTTTCCATGGTGTCTAGTTGTGCCCCGCCCTCCATTACCATTCCCTCATGTATATAATGTTTCCTGGTGTCTAGTGGTGCTCCAACCCTCCATCACCATCCCCTTATGTATATAATGTTTCCCTGGTGTCTAGTGGTGCCCCACCCTCCATCACCATCCCTTATGTATATAATGTTTCCATGGTGTCTAGTTGTGCCCCCCACCCTCCATCACCATCCCCTTATGTATATAATGTTTACCTAGTGTCTAGTGGTGCCCCCCCCTCCATTACCATCCCTCATGTATATAATGTTTCCTGGTGTCTAGTGGTGCCAACCCTCCATCACCATCCCTTATGTATATAATGTTTCCATGGTGTCTAGTTGTGCCCCACCCCTCCATCACCATCCCTTATGTATATAATGTTTATCTGGTGTCTAGTGGTGCTCCCCACCCCTCCATCACCATCCTCTTATGTATATAATGTTTCCTGGTGTTCTGCCAACTCAAACCAGGCAGCTATTTACTCACTCACACTCACATACACACAATAACAATACAATAAGTACAGCAAGCCAAAGCTTTATTATAACAAAATATAATACAAAGGTTATACATCACCGATTCAATAAAGCATCATCCAAGCCCTCTTCCAATGGCTGGGAAGCCTTGTCAGCCTGGCTAGAGTCCCTCGAACAGGGAACTGGCCCCCACAGCGATCGTCCACCCTGCAGGGAGGCTTCAAACCAGGCATTGAGAAAGCTACATTTATATCTTATTCTATGCTAAAATAACCGTGCAGCCTTTATAGTGTTGTCTCGCCACATTCTAGAAGCTGACCGGGCTCCCAGGATGTTGCTAATTCACACCATAAGGACTGCTCAGAATTCACACCTGCTAGGTCACTGTGCTCCAAACACTGGCCGGTGCCTAGAACACTATGAGCTAAGCAGAAGTTTAAACAAAACTACAAAAACAGGTTGCCTGATAATGTCGACCTTCAAGTCAGCAAAATACACTGTCTGAAGCAAAACATAATAATGAGGCTATCTAAAGAGCAAAACACCAATTAAATGAAGCAGCATGTAAAATGGAGTCACACAATACAAAATGGAGTATAAAATGACATACATTACATGAAATAGCATACAAAATGGAGTGACAATAATCAACATATTATACTATCACTACACCTGGTGACCAGTTGTGCCCCCACCCCTCCATCACCATCCCCTTATGTATATAATGTTCCCTGGTGTGTAGTGGTGCCCCCACCCGTCCATCACCATCCCTTATGTATATAATGTTTCTCTGGTGTCTAGTGGTGCCCCCGCCCCTCCATCACATCCCTTATATAAAATGTTTCCCTGGTGTCTAGTGGTGTCCCACACCCTCCATCACCATCCCTTATGTATATAATGTTTCCTGGTGTCTAGTGGTGCCTCCACCCTCCATCACCATCCCTTTATGTATATAATGTTTCCTTGGTATCTAGTGGTGCCTCAACCCTCCATCACCATCCCTTATGTATTGAATGTTTCCCTTGTGTCTAGTGGTGCCCCACCCCTCCATCACCATTCCCTTATGTATATAATGTTTCCTGGTGTCTAGTGGTGCCCCTGTCCCTCCATCACCATCCTTATGTATATAATGTTTCCCTGGTGTCAATGGTGCTTCCCACCTCTATCACCATCCCCTTATGTATATAATGTTTCTCTGGTGTCTAATGGTGCCCCCAATCAAAATCCCCTTATGTATATAAGTTTCCTGGTGTCTAGTGGTAACCGCCTCCATTACCATCCCCTTATGTATATAATGTTTCCTGGTGTCTAGTGGTGCCCCAACCCTCCATCACCATCCTCTTATGTATATAATGTTTATCTGGTGTCTAGTGGTGACCCCGCCCTCCATCACATCCCCTTATGTAAAAATGTTCCTGGTGTCTAGTGGTGTCCCACACCGTCCATCACCATCCCTTATGTATATAATGTTTTCCTGGTGTCTAGTGGTGCCCCGACCTCCATCACATCCTTATGTAAAAATGTTTCCCTGGTGTCTAGTGGTGTTCCACACCTCCATCACCATCCCTTATGTATATAATGTTTCCCTGGTGTCTAGTGGTGCCCCCCACCCTCCATCACCATCCCTTATGTATATAATGTTTCCTTGGTGTCTAGTATTGTACGCCCTCCATCACCATCCTCTTTGTATATAATGTTTCCCTGGTGACCAGTGGTGCCCCCACCCTCCATCACCTCCCTTATGTATATAATGTTCCCCTGGTGTGTAGTGGTGCCTCCACCCGTCCATCACCATCCTCTTATGTATATAATGTTTCCCTGGTGTCTAGTGGTGACCCCCGCCCTCCATCACATCCCTTATGTAAAAAATGTTCCCTGGTGTCTAGTGGTGTCCACACCCTTCCATCACCATCCCTTATGTATATAATGTTTCCTGGTGTCTAGTGGTGCCCCGCCCTCCATCACATCCCTTATGTAAAAAATGTTTCCCTGGTGTCTAGTGGTGTTCCACACCCTCCATCACCATCCCTTATGTATATAATGTTTCCCTGGTGTCTAGT
Organism: Neoceratodus forsteri; assembly: GCA_016271365.2. NCBI lineage: Eukaryota > Metazoa > Chordata > Ceratodontiformes > Ceratodontidae > Neoceratodus > Neoceratodus forsteri. The sequence goes on from CM057459.1 coordinate 1,089,823,392, forward strand.
GGTGCCCCCACCCTCCATCACCATCCCCATATGTATATAATGTTTCCTTGGTATCTAGTGGTGCCCCAACCCCTCCATCACCATCCCCTTATGTATATAATGTTTCCCTGGTGTCTAGTGGTGCCCCCCACCCTCCATCACCATTACCTTATGTATATAATGTTCCCCTGGTGTTAGTGGTGCCCCACCTCCATCACCATCCCTTATGTATATAATGTTTCCCTGGTGTCTAGTGGTGCCCCACACCCCTCCATCACCATTCCCTTATGTATATAATGTTTCCTGGTGTCTAGTGGTGCCCTGTCCCTCCATCACCATCCCTTATGTATATAATGTTTCCTGGTGTCTAACGGTGCTCCCACCCTCCATCACCATCCCTTATGTATATAATGTTCCCTGGTGTCTAATGGTGCCCCCAATCACCATCCCTTATGTATATAATGTTTCCCTGGTGTCTAGTGGTGCCCCCACCCGTCCATCACCATCCCTTATGTATATAATGTTTCCTGGTGTCTAGTGGTGCCCCGCCCTCCATCACATCCCTTATGTAAAAATGTTTCTCTGGTGTCTAGTGGTGTCCCCACCCCTCCATCGCCATCCCTTATGTATATAATGTTTCCCTGGTGTCTAGTGGTGCCCCCACCCCTCCATCACCATCCCCTTATGTATATAATGTTTCCTTGGTATCTAGTGGTGCCCCCAACCCCTCCATCACCATCCCTTATGTATATAATGTTTCCCTGGTGTCTAGTGGTGCCCCACACCCTCCATCACCATCCCCTTATGTATATAATGTTTCCATGGTGTCTAATGGTGCCTCCACCCTCCATCACCATCCCCTTATGTATATAATGTTTCCTGGTGTCTAATGATGCTCCCACCCCTCCATCACCATCCACTTATGTATATAATGTTTCCTGGTGTCTAATGGTGCCCCCAATCACCATCCCCTTATGTATATAATGTTTCCCTGGTGTCTAGTGGTGCCTCCCAGCCCTCCATCACCATCCACTTATGTATATAATGTTTCCCTGGTGTCTAGTGATGTCCCCAACCCTCCATCACTATTCCCTTATGTATATAATGTTTCCTGGTGTCTAGTGGTGCCCCAACCCCTCCATCACCATCCCCTTATGTATATAATGTTTCCATGGTGTCTAGTTGTGCCCCACCCCTCCATCACCATCCCCTTATGTATATAATGTTTATCTGGTGTCTAGTGGTGCTCCCCACCCCTCCATCACCATCCTCTTATGTATATAATGTTTCCTGGTGTTCTGCCAACTCAAACCAGGCAGCTATTTACTCACTCACACTCACATACACACAATAACAATACAATAAGTACAACAAGCCAAAAGCTTTATTATAACAAAATATAATACAAAGGTTATACATCACCGATTCAATAAAGCATCATCCAAGCCCTCTTCCAATGGCTGGGAAGCCCCTTGTCAGCCTGGCTAGGAGTCCCTCGAACAGGGAACTGGCCCCCACAGCGATCGTCCACCCTGCAGGAGGCTTCAAACCAGGCATTGAGAAAGCTACATTTATATCTTATTCTATGCTAAAATAACCGTGCAGCCTTTATAGTGTTGTCTCGCCACATTCTAGAAGCTGACCGGGCTCCCAGGATGTTGCAATTCACACCATAAGGACTGCTCAGAATTCACACCTGCTAGGTCACTGTGCTCCAAACACTGGCCGGTGCCTAGAACACTATGAGCTAAGCAGAAGTTTAAACAAAACTACAAAAACAGGTTGCCTGATAATATGCGACCTTCAAGTCAGCAAAATACACTGTCTGAAGCAAAACATAATAATGAGGCTATCTAAAGAGCAAAACACCAATTAAATGAAGCAGCATGTAAAATGGAGTCACACAATACAAAATGGAGTATAAAATGACATACATTACATGAAATAGCATACAAAATGGGTGACAATAATCAACATATTATACTATCACTACACCTGGTGACCAGTTGTGCCCCCACCCCTCCATCACCATCCCTTATGTATATAATGTCTCTGGTGTGTAGTGGTGCCCCCACCCGTCCATCACCATCCCTATGTATATAATGTTTCTCTGGTGTCTAGTGGTGCCCCCGCCCCTCCATCACATCCCCTTATATAAAATGTTTCCCTGGTGTCTAGTGGTGTCCCACCCCTCCATCACCATCCCTTATGTATATAATGTTTCCTGGTGTCTAGTGGTGCCTCCACCCTCCATCACCATCCTTTATGTATATAATGTTTCCTTGGTATCTAGTGGTGCCCTCAACCCTCCATCACCATCCCTTATGTATTGAATGTTTCCCTTGTGTCTAGTGGTGCCCCACCCCTCCATCACCATTCCCTTATGTTATAATGTTTCCTGGTGTCTAGTGGTGCCCCTGTCCCTCCATCACCATCCCCTTATGTATATAATGTTTCCCTGGTGTCAATGGTGCTTCCCACCTCTATCACCATCCCCTTATGTATATAATGTTTCTCTGGTGTCTAATGGTGCCCCCAATCAAAATCCCCTTATGTATATAAGGTTTCGGTGTCTAGTGGTAACCGCCTCCATTACCATCCCCTTATGTATATAATGTTCCCTGGTGTCTAGTGGTGCCCCAACCCTCCATCACCATCCTCTTATGTATATAATGTTTATCTGGTGTCTAGTGGTGACCCCGCCCTCCATCACATCCCCTTATGTAAAAATGTTCCCCTGGTGTCTAGTGGTGTCCCACACCCGTCCATCACCATCCCTTATGTATATAATGTTTTCCTGGTGTCTAGTGGTGCCCCGCCCTCCATCACATCCCTTATGTAAAAATGTTTCCCTGGTGTCTAGTGGTGTTCCCACCCTCCATCACCATCCCTTATGTATATAATGTTTCCCTGGTGTCTAGTGGTGCCCCACCCTCCATCACCATCCCATATGTATATAATGTTTCCTTGGTATCTAGTGGTTAACCCTCCATCACCATCCCCTTATGTATATAATGTTTCCCTGGTGTCTAGTGGTGCCCCCCACCCTCCATCACCATTACCTTATGTATATAATGTTCCCCTGGTGTGTAGTGGTGCCCCCCACCATCCATCACCATCCCTTATGTATATAATGTTTCCTGGTGTCTAGTGGTGCCCCACACCCTCCATCACCATTCCTTATGTATATAATGTTTCCCTGGTGTCTAGTGGTGCCCCTGTCCCTCCATCACCATCCCTTATGTATATAATGTTTCCTGGTGTCTAACGGTGCTCCCCACCCCTCCATCACCATCCCTTATGTATATAATGTTTCCTGGTGTCTAATGGTGCCCCCAATCACCATCCCCTTATGTATATAATGTTTCCCTGGTGTCTAGTGGTGCCCCCACCCGTCCATCACCATCCCCTTATGTATATAATGTTTCCTTGGTGTCTAGTGGTGCCCCAACCCCTCCATCACCATCCCCTTATGTATATAATGTTTCCCTGGTGTCTAGTGGTGCCCCCACCCTCCATCACCATCCCTTATGTATATAATGTTTCCCTGGTGTCTAGTGGTGCCCCACCCCTCCATCACCATCCCCTTATGTATATAATGTTTCCTTGGTATCTAGTGGTGCCCCAGCCCTCCATCACCATCCCTTATGTATATAATGTTTCCCTGGTGTCTAGTGGTGCCCCACCCCTCCATCACATCCCTTATGTATATAATGTTTCCATGGTGTCTAATGGTGCTCTCCACCCCTCCATCACCATCCCTTATGTATATAATGTTTCCCTGGTGTCTAATGATGCTCCCCACCCTCCATCACCATCACTTATGTATATAATGTTTCCCTGGTGTCTAATGGTGCCCCAATCACCATCCCTTATGTATATAATGTTTCCTGGTGTCTAGTGGTGCCTCCCAGCCCTCCATCACCATCCACTTATGTATATAATGTTTCCTGGTGTCTAGTGATGCCCCCAACCCTCCATCACTATTCCCTTATGTATATAATGTTTCCCTGGTGTCTAGTGGTGCCCCCACCCCTCCATCACCATCCCTTTATGTATATAATGTTTCCTGGTGTCTAGTAGCACCCCACCCTACCATTGATATCTCTTTATGTATATTATGTTTCCCTGGTGTCTAGTGGCCCCCACCCTCTGATCACTGTTCCCGTATTTCGTAATGATTCCCTGATGTCTAGTGTCACCCCACCACCCTCCAATTGATGTTATGCATTGCTGCAATGTTTTCCTGGTGTCTAGTGGCACCCCAACCCTACAATCACTGTCTCCTATTAGATTTACAAATATGACCTGTAATAAAGAAGACCATCTCTCAACTTTTTCTTTAAATCTGTAAAACAGAAAACAGTCCTTTGTTGATATGACCACTTCCACTCCAACCTCCCACTAAGCAGTCACCTACTCACACCCTAATACACCCCCACACTCACTCACCTGAACAGGTCCCACATTGTATATCCTCTCTCCAATCAAAGTCAGATCTTGCTGCTGGAACCAGCGACTGTAATATGAAAAACTAAAGTAAGTGCGGTTCAATGTATTTCAATGGGGCTTTGAATTTTGGTGGATAAGATTGCCATTTTGCATATTTTCACCCACACTTTCAATGTGGCCTTTTCGGAAGCCCACATCATGACCAATGGCAGTTGAATTATGCTGGTCATGCCTGAAAGGCAGTTTCACGGTCATTTAGCTAAATCACCTTTCAGGTGTGATTCGACCATTTTCACTGCAGTTGTTTGTGAGGTGGGCTCACAAGAAGGCTATTTTGAAAATTTGAAATAAAAATACTGTATGTAAAAATGGCAATGAATGTACTGTACATTGACATTTTCTTGTGCTCCCTCATAACTTCAGTAATTTTAAGTATTTTGATCCCAGATTTTCAACATTGCCATTTTTCACACCACCTCATAACTGTGACAGCTGTCATTTTTCAAATCCTGGCCAAAATGTGTTTTGCACCTGTGCAAGAAATGACGTTTTGGTGGCATGGAATCACATTTTGGCAGGGGTCTGGAGAATTTTCACCTACTGGGTTCATGAGTGGGTAACAAAAGGGCTGTGCTGAAAGTCTGGTGTACAAATATAGTAAAAAATCCAGGTTATGACAGAATGTTGCAGTATTTTAATGTTCACTCATAACTCGCTAATTTCAATATTTTGACTCCAACATTTCAACATAGCCATATTACCACACACCTCATAAACGTGATGGGTATTATATTTAAAATCTTGGACAAGATGTCTTTCTGCACTTCTGGTATGAAATGACATTTACCAATATACTATGAATGCGACATGTTATGCTTATAAGGACAGTGATAAAATTACTATCTTGAACATTTGGGTTCAACATTTAAAAAACAAAATAAAGGTGAATATGTGAAAAGTGAATGTGTTAAAAGTGAATGTGTAGAGTGAACGTGCAAGAGAGAAAGGTACTAGGCCCTGTACTTCTTTAGGCGGGCAGATTCTTTCCATGGCACAGGGACAAAAGGGCCCTGCACATCTGCACCTGTTCACATAGGTCCCAAAAGGGACTTGCGTGAATGAGGAATTGAAATCTACTGCCACAAAAGAAGAGAATTATTTGCAAAAACTTGGTTAATGTACCAGTTAGGGTAAATTAATGCATACAAAGTGGGAAATGTGGCATTAGGGTTTTAAGCCTAACTTCCTACCCCCATCCCCAAGCAGCAAAGGAAATAAACATTATGGTGTGGCTGTCCTGAGTCTTGGCAAATCTGGGATGGGGTCTTCCTTGGAGTTTTTCATTACTAACGTTCACCCCATTCCATGAGCCAGTAAGGTCAGATGTGATCTGTTTTCTTCAGTCAGGGTCCATGAATTGTTGGCAACATGTGGGGAGATACAGTTCTGTATGTTTAAACACTATATCAGAATGGGATGAATGTTTGGTTGAAAACCCAAGGAAGACACCACCCTGATTTGCCAAGACTCATGACAGCCAAAACCACAATTATTTTTCCTTTTGTTGCTTTGTGGTGGGGAGGTTGGGTGGGAAGTTAGACTGAAACCCTGATGCCACATTTCCGTACTTTTGTGGCATTAACTTACCCTAACTGGTGCATTAACAATGTTTTTTGCAAATAATATATATTTTAGGGGTGCAGTACCACCCTTATAGTTAGAGTTGAAGACAGGTACTATGTTAAACCGTAAATTTGCACCTTAATAGCTTTGGCAGTGTTTGATGAAATTTGTTGAAACTTTGCATGTGTTGTCTAAGCAGAACGTCTACATCTCTGGAAAGTTTTGTGATGGCAGCTAGTGTGGTTTCTGAGATCTGCATACTATATGTCATTTTCCTGTAGACATCTATTTTTTTCCTATACTTAACAAGAGATTTGGGTTTGCTTTCATGAAGAGCTTACACAGAATGGAACTTTTTCTGAAACTTTCACAGTAGAAGGGTACTATGCCATGGTAATGCTTTTGGAAGATTTCATGAAAAAATATTAAAGGGTTCCTGAATTTTAAGGATTTTAATTTTTTTCCTGTTCTGACCATGTTCAGCAGGGATTTTGGGATAACATTCTGACACAACACCAAAAATTCTGTGTCACAAGAACATTTTGATTTCTTAGCACTTGCTTCTCACAGCACCCAAGAAGTTTTTTAGTGCTGTGAGCTGACATCTTGTTTTCTTTTCACGTGAACTAAACAACATGGAAAATACAGATAAAAATGGCTTCATTTTGTAAAACAAACACCTGAAAATAGCCAAATGGGACCTGTTTAGCTAGATTCTAGTGTTTGGTTTTACAATACTGGCTAGAAATACCTGTTCTGGGCACCCCAATATCCAGGGTGCCCAGCAACGAAGCCATTCATCTGTATGAGAACAATGGGACTTTCTTGACTGCTGAAGCTGGTGCTAGAAGTTGTGCTGCCAGATTCAGCTGAAACATGAGCCGACGATCCACTGTTCAATGTGTCTGTCTGCCTATCTATCTGTCTGTCTGTCTGCCTGCCTGCCTACCTACCTGTCTGTCTGTTCGTCTGTCTGTCTGTCTATCTATCTATCAAAATAATTGCAAAGTGGACCAGGATTCGAACTCCCAGGACTGCTTTCTCACCCTCCTCCCATCCAGGTTGCCAACCCACCCTTTCCATTATTTACTTGTTTTTAAATATCAGATATAATCAGACCAGGGTGCCCACCCTGGTACTACTTCTCAGGACCCCTTCCTCCAGGTCACCCACCCTATTCACTGAAAAGCAACCCAACACTGGAGTGCCCAATCCCCAGTGTCAGAATGCAGTTTGAGATAAAGAAAACTGTCCTCAATGTTTTTCCAACCTGTAAAATTTATCCATGGGTTGATCCACTCTCTGATCAAAGACACATCTTGCTGCTGGAACCATTGACTGCAATATGAGATAATAAGGCAAATGCGGTAGTTTAATGGGGTTGGAACTTTGATTCATAACTTTGCCAATATTGAATATTTTTACACCAGAATTTTAACATGGCCTTTGGAGACCCCACCTCATGACCAATGGTGGTGGAATTATTCAAATCTGGCCTGAAAGCGATTTCGCAGTTGCTTTGAAAACTCAACTTTTGGGGGATTTGATAATTTTCACCACCTTGTTCGTGAGGTGGGGTTATAAGAGCTATGTTGAAAATTTTGGGGTCAAACTATTTCAATACGACAAAGTTATAAGCATACATAAACATTTTCTATGCTTGCTTGTAACTGTGGTAATTGTAAATATTTTGACCTCAGATTTTCAACATAGCTATTTTTCACACCATCTCATGAACATGACAGGTGTCAGTTTGAATCCTGGCCCAAATGGGTTTTCATACCTCTGGCACGGAATGATGTTTCAGTGGCAAGGAATCATGTTTCATCAGGGATTTGAACATTTTCATCTTCCTGGCTCATGAGGTGAGATAATAAGAAGATTATGCTGAAAATTTGGTGTACAAATATGGTAAAATGTACAGGTTATGAATGAGCCAAATTTTCATTTAATACAAACATATATTGGAGAATTAGAACAAAACTCTTTATGGACACTTGCAGTTGATGTATTGAATGTTGTAATTGTTGGTGTTTTAATATTTAGGGAAAAGTGCACAGTTTGCACTTGATTTGTAACAATTGCAAACAATGTAACCCCTATGACATTCTACAGCCTTCTGGGACCTTTGTGTTTTGGCAACATGTCACATGATACCAATAAGAAACTACTGGATAGTACATTACCCAATGTAGCTTGCTATGTATAGATAGCTCCTGTTTCCATAGCCAGTTGTATACAGTAGTCTCAGATATGTGATAATTTAATGGATTTAATGAAATGTAATCATTTCAGTCTTCTGTATGCTCAAGAGTATTGACAAGATCTGGCAGTCTGAGATGTTTACTTTGATGTCCTTTGGCAGGAAGCAGAGAACACACCCTTAAGCTCAGAGGTGTTAAACTCAGGGGTAACATTAGGAAACACTTTGTCTCTCAAAGGGCAGTGAATCTGTGAAACAGCAGTCTAACGGAGACAGTGATATGAAGGCAGTGCATGCCATTAAGATAACCCTTGACAAATTTATGTTTTACAAAACAATCTATGGGTGCTCTGTATTGTAGTGTGGTTAAAGAATCCATATAAACTGGTATAAGTTTGCACAGCATACTTATTTTATCCTGGTTATAAAAGTGCGTGGGTGGACATGAAGGACCCAGAATCCCTTCTGACTTCAAATTGCTAGGTTGTAATGAATAATTGGATTATACTGGTTGCTCTGGACTGACAAATGACCCAAATATCTAATCTGGTTAAGATGATCTGGGTAAAATTTGTCACTAAAGAAGAAAAAAAAACAGGCTAAGCACAGCCTCATCATGTCAGTTATATGTTGACTCTCATAAGTGTTGTCTTGATGTCTTGCTAATAAAATAGTGATCATTGTTGACACTACAGTGAGAATCAGTGTATGATTTATATGATGATGCTTGATTAGCCCAGTTTTTTAAGAAATTGTATACTGAGAGCTCCAGCTGTATTGAGATGGTCCTTCTGTTGTTTGCTGCTAAAACTTGTCACTATCTGATATATCCAATAGACATTAATGATCCACTGATCACATCTACAGTACATGTTATTCTCATGTTTTGAAAATTAATTCTTAATGCTATGAACACCACGACCAATGGAGCTGTTATGAGTGCCAAAGCCAAGTAACAAGAAATAAATCAGCAGGCTGATCTCGGTATGAAAAATTAGCCTGGCAATTGTAATAACATTACACAGTACATGCTGTCTGACAGGACTTTAACTCTAACCCACTCCAAGGACAATAGTTGAAAGCTGAAAACAAAACAAATATCAAAAATCCCTATCCTGGGTAGTTTAGAGTTCCCCTTCCAGGTCGGCACTTATGGCACATGTGGTTGATGTCATTTTAGCATCAGCAACAATCAGGCAGTAAAATAAGAGGAAAACTGTAAAAGATAATACATTTAAGGAAACAGCACCAAAAGTCCAATATTCGAATCATTATGCATAAGTCACTCACTCCCATTTTCTGAACCACCAGGTCTCTCTTCAGCAGAAACCTTTGCTCAATTGAATTTTTCTACTATCTGATCCACTCTGTTCTGTGCTTCTGCTGGATCACTGAATTGGAAAATCTTATTGTCGTAAGTAGTGCAGAGTCGTGTTGGAGCAAGTAAAGTGTATGATCCGGAGACGCCTCAATTGTTGGTGAAGAGGGTCAAACTGCTTGAGATTGGTCCGAGAGGCATAGAACCAGTCAGGAAATAATCTGACCTTGTGGTCATCCAAGTGACTGAAAAATATGTCTAGGCCCAAGTAAGGATTGTAGCACCTACCTCCAATACAACAGTCACAATGAGATGAGTCCGAGAGTGTCTTGAGACCCTGTGCTTGGCAAAAGTTAACTCTGTAGACTTTCCAGATACTCTCAGGGTTGAAAGACAATTCCTCTGTTAGGATAGTCATTAACCAGGTACAGCTGTAGAGTAACAGATCATTCTCTTTGGTGCCCTCAGGTAAGCAGACCACACACAGACTGATTGCTCGCTGTGCATTCTCCAAGTTTTCCAAATGGGCGTGAAGGTGCATAATTTCGTAGTCATTTTGCTAAAGGCAACCTAGATTCATATAGAGTGCTCATCATCTTCTTTTGCTGTTGCCACTACCTCCCTAATATCAGCATCTTGTGCACCTATGCTTACGTTCAAGAATCTTTCCAGTTTTGGAGTCCACTAATCTTACAGCTTGTATGACCAAGTCCCAGGGTGGGGGCTCATCTGTCCTGCTTGAGCCTGATGGACCTGCTAGGTCTGCTGCAGTTTTGGGGCCTGTTATTACAGCATTACCTGCTTTTGTCCCTAACTGCCCATTGCTCCTTTGGTCTTCCCATCTTCAAGTGTGGTATCAAAAAATCAGGAGAATGAGAGCTTCCAACTGGTGCAGATTAAACTTCCAAAACATCACTTATAAACTCAAAACTCAAAATTATTACAAGACTCTGCTGGGTGGCTCAAACCATGTCCTGTTGTGGGCTTGGCTCTCAGCACCTCCTCCAGTCTTCTATTCTTTATACTACCACTCCACTATTATTCTCAGCAGCAGCCACGACCTCCTCACGCTTACTTCTCCCTTGGCAATCCTTCCACAATCTACATAAACAACAGCACTTTTTATGGCTGCATAGCAGAGCTATTGCTTACATATTGCTATGATGTAGAAGAGAGGGAGTCTGGAAGCACACAACCAGATACATCAACTGTGTCCTTCCACAGTGGAGTTGAAGCACAAGTGCTGCTCTCCATCCAGTACAGTGCTGTTTCCTCCTCCCCACACATTATTTTTCTCTCATGCTCACTTCCAGGTTCAGACCAGGCACTCTTTTCCTCCTCTTAAATACAGTATGTAATAATATTTGCCTGGTGTCTAGTGGCAACCCCACCCTCCAATTGCCATCCCTGCTCTCTAGTACTGTTTCCCTGGTGTTTAGTGGCACCCCCACCCTCTGATCTCTGTCTCCATATTGTTCTATTGTTTCCTGGTGTCTAGTGGCATCCCCACCCACCAATCACCATCCCCATAATGTCCCTTTATTTCCCTGGTGTCTAGTGGCACCCCGATAACTATCCCATAATGATGTATTGTTTCCTGGTGTCTAGTGGCACCCCTACCATCAATTGCCATCCCTGTTAGGTATTGTTTTACTGGAGTCTAGTGGCCCCCCACTGATCACCGTCCCCATACTGTGCCATTGTCACTTGCTAAAAATAAAACTGTCCTTCGATGATTTTTATCCTGTAAAAGAAAACAGACCCTTGTCAATGTGATCCCCACTCCAACCTCCCACTCAGCAGTCACCACCCCATTCCTCCCACACACACTCCACACCCTCACTCACCTGAACATGTCCCACAGTAAAGATCCACGCTCTGATTAAAGACACATCTTGCTGCTGGAACCGCTGACTGAAATATGAACAAGCTCTGGCAGAGCCACTACAACTGTGAATGCATTAACTAGATAAGGGTGTTTCATGGGCTTAAACATAAACATACATTTATTTATTTAAAAATATCAGATTTACAAACCTTTGAGTCAGAGGCTAATTTACAAAGACACCTCGTCAAAACTAATACAAAGATAGTACAGTTAACAAGTCCAAAACAATGGCTCAGAGAGCAGACAGTTATAACAATCATTCACTGGAGATACATGGTAGCAGTAGATACACAGATTACATAGTTTAGGCACACAGGCACCACATCAAGAAGACCAATGCAGTTCAAACAATATACAATAGCCAAAGCAAATAGACATCAGGAGTCAAAGAGAAGCCCGGCGTTCACAGTGTTGCATACACTAACTGAATCAAAGTATAGCACATTGAGAAAGGACCTATGTAAGCAATAAGGCATGACTGGGTGTGTGTTATCATGTAATAACATCACTCCTGGGGTGAGTTGAAGCAAGAGGCGAGCTTCTAGTATTTATTTATTTATTTGCATGCATTTATTTGATCCACTGATCAGCAACATTTGCACAAGCTGTGCACAGTGCAGATTTTACAGCACTGGTCCTGGTCTGGTGATCTGGTTTTACCCATACCACACTGCATATGGCTTAGTGATATACTGTACAGATGGCTGCAGAGTCTAATCCCTTGAAGGTTGAAGTTTCAGAAAACCATTATGCTATAAATATCAAGACTCACTCCCTTCCTCCCTCACCCCCAGTCACAATTAAGCCTCTACCAAAGTCATGCTTAAATACTGATGCCTCTACATCCAGCCACTAAGCTTTTAATGCCAACATGCTTCTTCTGCTGCTGTGAGTTAAACTCTTTATTTAAAAAACATTTTGTTGAGAAATGTTTGCTTTAGTATATCCATGGTCAGGAAAAATGAATTTGTAAAAGAAACCAAAATCCTCATTTATCAGTTCATTGAATCACAATACAGCATGTTATGAATTTTTCAGATTCTATGTATATCATACCCTACCTACTTACCACATATAAACTCAACTATATTAAACAAATAATTCTAGGCACTTTTTTTTTTTACCAGGAGAGACACACTAAGCTGAAAGCTTGTTTACAGGTGTGACCTGGGAGCACAAGGGAAGTTAAGTGATTTGCACACGGTCACACAGTATGCAAGTGGGGGCTGTAGGAGTCAAACCCAGGTCTTCAGGTTTGTAGCTCAGAGCCTTAAACCACTGCCTACTTAACCATTTACAACACAGCTATTTAGTAGTTGTTGTCTTACAGAAACCCCAGTTAGCTAGCTCTCCGTTGGACTGGGAAGCGAGAAGCCTGGGCAGCAAGGTCAGCTCCCAGGGTGGGACTGACCAAAGGAGCAGACACAAAAGCCTGCTAGGCCTATTCTGATGGAATTTTTGTATGTTAGTATGCTTACTACACCGACACCATGAACCATAAAACAGATGACTGCATAACTAGGGAGGCAGTATAGCACAGTGGTTTAAGGCTGTTCTCTGCAAATCTGGAAATCTTGGTTTGAATCCACAGCCTCCACAGAAATGTGAGTATCTTTTATGAAAGTATAAAATACTGTGAAATGATTTTAAAGCAGTGCAAATGCTAAATCCTACTGCCACATTCAAAACATCATACCCTAACTACTTATCACATATAAACTCAACTATATTAAAAATAATTCTAGGCACTTTTATGTTTGCTTGCATGCATGTGCAAAACATAGTGCCACCATCTGAAATTAAGTAGGTGTGCCTCCTACTTCCAATGCCCTGCAGCCTTTTGCAGGCACAGCCCACCGTGCCAATGAATGCAAGAGCTGTCTATGACAGCATTCGCAAAATGCAGTGGCATACAATTGAAAGAAAGGCATTGCAGCATGTAGTAAGCAGTTTGCATACTGACGTTGGCAGTATGCAAGTGCCTAATGTCAACACTGCAGTGGAAGAGCTGTCATAGATAGCTTCTCTCCCCTACAAACAAGTAACATGCTGGGAGCCCACCCCAGCATGATCACACGCTTCCCCAACAGTATGGCTGACGGGGTGCCCAATCTCCAGTCAGCTGCACTGCACTCCCCAACAGAGTTTTAGGTGCCACGCTGGGAGCCCACCCCAGTGTGACAACAATCTGTAAGGCCAATGGAGGTGCCCATACCCAATCCCCCATCGGCTCCTCTGGCCCCAAACAGCTTCAAGTGCCATGCTGGGGCCCACCCCAGCATGGCAAAAATCTCTATCCAATGGGGATGCCCAATCCCTGTTGGCTCCACTGGCCCTCCCTAAAAATCTTCCAGCTGCCATGCTGGGAGCCCACCCAGCATGGCAATGTCCCGCGCATCTTCCTAAAAGGAAAAGACCTAGAAAGAAAAAACGTTCTTACTGACTGTCTTGAGTCTGACCCCACAAGCGCAGCACCTGCCCTCTCCACACCCCTCACCCCATACTTACTCCAGAGTCTGGTACGATGATCTTCGTGGACCAGGAACACATCTACACTCTTCAAAGCCGCAAACAGAGGAAATGCGGTGGCTTGTATAAAGGGTTAAATAGGGTTTTCAACTTTGATGCATATCTCGGGCATTTTGGTATTTTTCAGCAATTTTCAACATGGGTTTTGGGACCCCACCTCATAATTCTTGCACTGTCATTTGTTATTTGGTCCCGAAAGGTGATTTCCACGGTCACTGTGTGAAACCACCTTTGGGACCGATAATGAAATGACAGTGTCACAGTTCATGGGTACTCCCCAAAACCCTATGTTGAAAATTTGGGGAGAAAATTCCAAAATGACTGTTTTTCTAGCGTATGCTATGCAGTTCCTATGCATGGTCGTGAAGTTCACAAATTTTTAAATATTTGCACTCCAGAGTTTCAATTTTGCCATTTTACCACACCTCCTTATGAGCAGAACAGCTATCATTTTCACACCTTGCCCAAAATGTGTTTCCGAGCATAGTAGCACAATGGCGCAGTCAGTGTGTGAAATCAATGTTTGGGACAGATTAAGAAAATCACAGTGACACTGTTCATGAGCAGAGGTCTTAAAATGGCTATGTTGAAAATTAGCAAAAAATTCCCAAAAATGAATGTTCTATGAGCATGTCTAGAGTGCCTCGCACACTGTAAGTCTGTCAATTTTTAACATTTGCACTCCAGATATTCAACATTGCCATTTTACCACACCTTCTTATTAGCAGTACAGCGGTCATTTTTCACATCTCCCCAAAATGTGTTTCCGCGCATATGAGCATAAATGGCACAGTCGGTGTGTGAAATTAATGTTTGGGACAGATTAAGAAAATCACAGTGATACTGTTCGTGAGCAGATATCTTAAAATGGCTATGTTGAAAATTTGGTGACAAAGTCCTTAAATGACTGTGTTACGAGCGACCATTGTGCTGTTTCCACACCCTCGTAAGTTCATGAATTTGTAATATTTTCAGTCCTGATTTTCACCACTGGCATTTTCCACACTTCCTTATGAAAAGTACTGCTGTAATTTTTCACAACATGGCCAAATGTGTTTTCACACTTTCTGCACAGAAATGCGTGGTTGCTGTGGGAAATCAGTGTTCGAACAGATTAAGAAAATGACAGTGACACTGTTCATTAGTGGAGGTCCCAAAATGCCTGTGTTGACAATCTGCTGTAAAAATCCCCAAAGTAATTACATTAAGGGTGTGCATTGCACAGTTTCTATGCACGTCATGACTTTATCATTTTTTAAATATTTTCACTGCAGATTTTCAACATTGCCATTTTTACACCTCCCCATGAACAGTACAGCTGTCATTTTCGCATCCTGTTTGAAATGTGTTTTGCACCTGTGGTGCCAAATAATAATAATAATAAAATGTATTTAGTTAAGCGCCTTTCAAATTTTCAAGGCGCTGTACAAAAATTCATAAAACCAAACATCAAAGTACAATAAAACAGAACAGCAGTTTCAGCAAATAAAACCGATTACAGTATAGATGGAAAAGCCTTATCCCATAAAAGGACTTTAGAGCCCTTTTAAAAATATCCACCGTTGTACTCTCTCGAGCAGGCGGGTAGAAAATTCAGAGGATGGAGCCACAAAACCAAAAGCACGGGCTCCAGAGGACTTCAAATTAACCCTCGGAATCTCCAGCAACCCCTCATCAGCCGAGCGAAGCTGTCTCAGAGGGGTGTAAGGCGACAGAAGCTCTTTCAAGTAGTCAGGACCATACCCATGTAGGACTTTGTAGGTCAAAAGACCCACTTTAAGGTGATCCGCCACTGTATTGGCAGCCAGTGCAGAAAGCACAACACTGGGGTAATATGAGATCTTCTTGAAACCCTCGTCAACAAATGTGCTGCTGCATTCTGCACTAGCTGCAAGTGGCGGATATCAGCCCCAGCAAGCCTTAGGTACAGGGAGTTACAGTAATCCAAGCGAGATGTCACAAAGGCGTGGACCAAAACCGGCAAATCACCAGGAGGAACCAGGTGCCTAATCCTGGAGATGTTTCTAAGATGGAAAATGCAGTCCTGACAGCAGACACCTGAGTAACGGGTCAACTCTGTGTCAAGCTCTACACCCAGGTTACACACCCATTCAGAAGTGGGGATCTGGTCTCCCCAGAATTATTCCGGAGGGGACCCCACCCCAAACCCCCAACCCTGCGGCCAGGGTCCACAACCATAACCTCAGTCTTTCCAGATTCAGCTTTAAATCGCTGGTATTCATCCAGTCTTGGATATCTGCAAGGCATTTGTTCAGCACCGAGACAGCACTAACCTGGTCAGGTGCAAAGACAGGTAGAGCTAGGTATCATCAGCATAGCAGTGAAACCTCAGCTCATACCATCTTACAATGTCTCCATTGGGTAGCATATATACTACGAATAACATGGAGGAAAGCACCCAACCCTGTGGTACCCCCCAGGGCAGAGAGAAGACCCGAAGAATGTAATCCCGAGACCACTCTCTGCATTCTCCCTCGAGGTAAGATGAAAACCATCTGAGGACCATACCTGAAAGTCCACAGATGGACCTCAGGCATTCGAGCAAAACCCCATGATCCACAGTATCAAAGGCTGATGACAGATCAAGGAGAACAAGAATAGAACGTGTCTCCGATCTCTCACCATCAGGGGATCATTGAGCACCCAAACCAGAGCAGTCTCAGTGCTTTGCCTTTACGAAAACCAGACTGGAGAGGTTCAGTATAGACTATGGATGGTCAAATGGTTGTCCAATTGAGCCGCCACAACTTTTTCAATAACCTTCCCTACAAAAGGGAGGTTAGAGATTGGGCAGTAGTTAGCTAGGTCATCGGGTCCAAGGAAGTTTTCTTCAGAAGGGAGTCACCACCTTCCTTCAGAGAGCTAGAAAACTCCTGTCTCCAAGGAGCACCAGATAATCCAAGCGAGGACCGGGCTGATAGACTTGCTACATCCCAAAATCAGGAAGTAGGACCCGGATCCAACCTACAGCATGTTGGGCGCATCTGCGGACAATCCTCTTAGTGTCTACGAAATCAGGCAGATAAAGGTACTCCAGGAAATTCCAGGCTCCGCAACAAGACACTGATCAACTGCAACAACCTTAGAGTGGGGTGGGGACACTGTCTCTGGATGTCTTCCACCTTCCTTACAAAGAACCGAGCGATCTCCTCACAGTCATTCTGTGTAAAACTTGACGGATCTGCCAACAGACTGGTTGCACAGTCTGTCGACAGTTCTGAAGAGCTGAGCCGTCGATTCGAGCAACAGAAATTTCCTGGACAGGAATTCTGCCTTCTTCAGGGAAATTTCTGTTTGATAGAGCTTATAATGCTCTAGCAAAATAAGATGGTTGGCATCCGGGCAGTCTTCCTCCAATGACACTCAACCTCGCCCCAACCTCTGCAGCCCTCTCAACACCTCGTCAAACCAAGGAGCGACAGGACAGCACGGAAGGGGCGAATACAGGTAGGTGCAATTTGATCGAGGCAGCCAAGATGGTCTCATTATAGGCCATCACTAGCCGCTCAGGATCAGAGCACAATTCATCAAACAACGAGAAGTCAAGAACCGCCATCAGGTCTTCAGGGACAACATCCTGCAATGGGCGGTACTTGACCAACTCCACAGGGGCCGACCTACCCATGGGGGCCTCAAAATTGAACCCAACTGAGTAATGATCAGACCAACTGACTGGTTCCACCACCAAATCGGATGCCTCAATCCCCAGGAGAAAAACAAGATCAAGAGAGTGACCACCTTTATGGGTAGCTGTGGAAACAACCTGTGTGAAGCCCAGCAATGTCATCACCTGGAGGAAATGTTGACCAAAGGTGAAGATTTGTCGTCGACCCACTCATTGAAATCACCCAGCACCATCAATCTGGCGATTCCAAGGCCATGTCAGCGCAAAATCTGCTATCCTGCAGGAAAAGCTTCTCATCCCTGGTGGATGGTAAATGAGAGCAATCCTGCACCCCACACCAGCTACCACAGTACACTCAAATGATCTTGCCTCTTCAACTGGAACACCAGTTAGGCCCAATCCTGTCTTAAACAGATGCCGCCCCCTAATCCAATCTCGGTGATGTATAACCGAGAACCGGTAGGAACAGCGGCCTCTAAAAACGGGTCAAGATTCCCATCCAACCAGGTCTCGGTAATGCAAGCCAGATCTGCCCTGCAACAAAGTCCGCACAAGACCTGGCTTATTACAGACAGATCTGGCATTGCACAACAGCGCCTGGTTGGACGAGGTTGACAAGTTGTCCCAACCACTTGCCCTCCAATACTGGAGGTGCCCTTGGGTATGGGAACCAGGACGGACTACCACGCTCCAGAAACCATTTCGCCCCAGGGCGTCTCGAGGCTAACCACCCCTATGGGAGAGCACTGCCCCGCTATGTTGTCCACTGCTCCTCCACACTCCTCATTCATCCGCCCCTGCATGCAATCTCTAATGCTCGACAATCGGCGGTAAACATGGGCTGGCAAAGGGACAAGAAAAAGGGTGGAGGGCATGGAGAGCGGAGGCGAGTAATGAACAACAGGTGGAGTTGGCCAGCACATCAGGCTGCTCAACAAAATAAAACCACAAATAAAATAAAATAAACAACACCACCACCACTAAAAAAATAAAAAAAAAACCAATAATCTAGTACAACAAATAATAAACTAAATTAAATTATTTTATATCCACAGGCCCTCTCATGGCCACAGGATAATAAAATAACACAAAACTAACATTAATAACAGTAAAATAAATAAAAATACAAAGAGGAATAATTTAAAGACCACCCTCCAGGACACTCTCACTGAACCAGGAAGGGTGGGCTATAAGCTGAAACAAGCACTCTCACTGCTAAATTATCCCTCAAAACAAATACAGTTCAAATACAATAAACCATATACATCAACCACCTGGGCTGATAAATAAAACAATTTCTTAAAAATAATAGTATAATGAAACAGTTAATGTTTCCACAGTCACTTATCTTGCAGGCGCTCTCGAATTCACTTAATTGGCACACTGAAGAAATCAATAATACTGGCCACAGATCCTTAATATATCCAAAGAGCCAGAATTTCCAAATAAGATTCAGGAACAGGAACTCCAAATTTCCAATGGAAGCCACACATCAAGCCGCAGGATTCACTAAATCAGTTCAGCAGCAGCTATCAAGCTACAATGAGACTCAACACCATGACTCCAAGCCGGGTCAGCTCCTCCGACTGACTCCGCTTGGGAGTCTAGGAATAGGGTCAAAGGCCAGCCCTCCAACAAGCCCCGACCCCAGCCCCTGTGCAGGTCACCAGAGCTAGAGCCAAAAATAAGAACAAGTCCCAAACTCCAAGAAAAACAGGACCCTAAGTCATAGTAGTCTCTGCTGACTTGACAATACCACTCCAAACGGACCAATCAGTAAATTCCAATTAGTTACCACAGCCTTGAAGATACCAAAAAGTGCCCAGTAATCCTTAATAAACTCAGTCACAATGGATCCCGTCTTCTCCTGATCTTCTCCAGGTCCCGCAAAGATAAACTCCTCCTCGAGGAATGAAAATAAAGTCGTTAAACAAGCAGGCACCACGCCAAAGTTGGAAGCACAGACTGGAAAGTGGCTACCAAGCCGCCAAAATCCAAAAGACAGTCCAGTGCCGGACACACTAGGACCCTACACAATGACCGCCGGATTCCGAATTCAAACTATCCGGGAGTCAATAAGCGAGCACTAAATCATCGATATGAGAAGCCAAAACGGCTAGACGTCAAGCAGCTTCTCCACAGCCCAAGTTTAAAATCAAAAATACACTACAAAAGAGAACTTAAAAGACTTAAGGACTTAAAACGTTAAAGTAAAACATAAAGCGCTACACACTATACTGCAGTCCGACGGCTAGCCCAGCATGGCCACCATCTTTTCTAATGTCTTTTTCAATGACGGTAGAAAAGCAATTTATGAGAGGCTACTGTGTCAGCCACTTCCAAATGACATAGTCACTGTGCAAAATCAGCTTTTGGCTAACAAACTGATATTACCACTGTTCATAAGGTGGGGGTCACAAAAAGCATATTGAAAATTTGGGTGAAAATACCAATGAACTCCTGAGACGTTAGGGTTTTACCATAACGTGCTACCTTGTACAGACTGACAGGCATCATGGGTGTGACTTGGGATTGTCACCTGTAATGCTCATACCATTCCACCCCACCCATACCCTGCAGCCAGTGAGAGGCATCAAGGTGTGCCTTGGACTCTTGGCCCCAAAGTTCACCCCATTCTCCTATACTGCACCCATCTCACCATATTTCCTGATGGAATGGGGTGAGCATAAGAACCAAAGACCCCAAGGCACACTGTAACACTTGTCAGTATCTGCAGGGTAGGGTGTGATGAACTGGCATGGCTATTATGCCTGATGACCCAAAGGCACACCCCACTGATGCCAATGCCAGCAAGCAAACATTCGGCATTGACAAATGCTTTTTTTTTTACGGGAGAGACACACTAAGCTGAAAGCTTGTTTACAGAGTGTGACCTGGGAGCACAAGGAAGTTAAGTGATTTGTGCAGGGTCACACAGTATGCAAGTGGGGACTGTGGGAGTCAAACCAAGGTCTCCAGGCTTGTAGCTCAGATCCTTAAACCACTGCCTACTTAACCATTTGCAACATGGCTATTTAGTAGCTGCTGTCTTACAGAAACCCCAGTTAGCTAGCTCACAGACATGCCTGTGCAGTGGAGAACAGTACAGAAGAGATTAAACCATTTACAACATGGTTACACTGATATATAATACATACTTCTCAAACTTGAACGAAAAATACACTTTATCATCAAAGTTTGGGTTTGCCAAATACTGTGCCCATGTTTAAAATAATTTGAACCCCTAAAAAATGCCCTGACATAAAACTGCATGTTTAACTGTAAAGACAATTAAAAATTGTATTTCTAAATGCATTGCTAACACCAATGCTTCATGATTAAACAATTTCATCCCCATGACAGATTGCATTCTTGGAAGACTGCCTTAGCAAGATGCTATAAAAACGGAAAAACAGGTTTAATGGGTGAAAGCTGACATCCTATTTCTAGTGTCCATGAGAAAAGAAAAAATATTTAAGATTTGTTTTATGTCAGCTCTGACCAGAATACCTTTAAAATCACACTTGATTGAATTAGACCAAATCTAACTAAAGGTAGAATTTATTTGTTAACCTTGACCTTTATTCAATTAAATAAATTCTCTTGTAACAGTACTGAAAACTAAAACTAAAACCTATATCTCTTGCTAGATGTTTAAGAAAACATGTGGCTCTTACTGTAAATTAGAATGTGTGTCTAGGTCTCCATCTAAGGCTCCAGGTGGCTCTGATAATCATTTGTTCCAAAGGATTTTTAAGTCAATTTGAAGGCATTAAATATTTTCTATTCTGTACTGTTCTCCACTGCACAAGGCATGCCTGTGTCCCAAACAAATGTATCTTGTTACAGCATGCTAGAGCTAACTCATGCCCCTCCCACATGAATCAGAAAAAGTTTGGGGTGGAGGTGGAGGTCGGTCTTACTCCCAAAAAAACCTAATGCTGCCTCCCACTACTCAGGTTCCAGTTCTTGTACCACCCATTTAAGAAAGAAAATAGTACCCTGCAACCATTGACTAACATTTAGCGTATTTATTTGAGGGTGGAAAACATTGCTTGGAGGAAGGTAAGGCGGAGGATACTCTTTACGTTCAGTCAGTTCCACGGACAGAAAACATGACATCACTTCTTTTGTACATGCAATACTCTTGTAGGCTCCACCCACAGTCATAAAACTAATGTAATGCAGTCCAATGTATTTATTTTTTATCAAGGTTTTATCCCTTTGGGTGCATCACAGGCACTTTCTCAGCCCTGTCCCTGTCTCTCCCACCCAGCAACTGTCTCCCTAGTCCACCAAGCTCTATATCCCCACGGATTGCCCCTATGTTGGGCCAGAAATGGGAAAACCATTATCCCTACCCAGAGACCCAGCATCTAGATTCATAGGTCAGTGAACCAGTGGCACCAGGGAGTGGTGGCAGGCAGGCAGGGCTTCCTGTAGCCTGTGACCTCCATTTTCTTGTTTACGCCCTTCTTTTTAAAATTTTTCTTATTTATTCTTTGTACTCCTCCGTCCAGGTCAGCCCTCATTCATGCTGGTCCTCTCAGCCCCATCACCCCAACGTATACCAGGCCTTAGCTCTATCCTGGAGTCCCTCATATATGCCCTTCAATGGCAGGGGTGGTAGGGAATCCCTTACCCAGGACTGATCCATAGTGTGGGGAACATGAGCCATTGGGTGTGGGGCCCATGGAGGCTGGTGATCATCCAGTGTGACTGGGACCATTTTCTGGTTTCTCCCTTGGGGATGTGGTGTGTGCTGCTAGCAAGGCACATGCACTGTCTGCCACGTCCCCACCTCTTAAGAGCTCAGGCTGTCTTTCCCCAGGCTTCCACCAGGGGCCAGTCCCGTCCCAAGCTCGTCCCCACCCTCCCCTGAAGGAGAATAGCTGTCCTTGGGACTAGACCTGTTACTTAACCTCTGTGAAATAGGTGTCCGAAAGGAAGGAAGGAAGGCACTCCCCAGGTTGGAAGGTCAGAGTTGTAGTTGATTTTTTCTGGATGGCATATGTTTACTCCCACCACCCTACCCTCATCCCACCCACCCCAAGTGTGTAACGTCTTTTATAGCAGGGGTTCTGACATCACTTCTCCTAAAACTGTTAACAACATACACCTGTTCATATCCTTAAAAGCACAGCACACTGAATAGGGGTAGAGACACTCACAAGCTTGCACACACTAAAACAAGAACAAAAAACAGAAAAGCATCTGTAACAGAAAGGGCACAGACATGTGGGGAGTGGTGCAATGCACTGGCTATGGAACAGCAGTCTTCGGGAGACATTCTGGAGACTATGTTGCAGCCCTATTTGCAGGCACCGCTTTGGTTTGAGGGAGAGGTTGTTTGTCTCCTTGCTGACCTGGCAAGGATTCAGAAAGCCTGCTCCTCCACCTAGGGACCACCCAGGCCACTGCCACTACCTCAGAGGTTGCCAAGAAAGAGGAGAGGTTGGACCACAGTGGGTTCAGGGAGGGTGAGGGTGGTGGAACAGGCGCATCCCTCCAGTTGTGCCTCTCCACAATTAATTCACCACTCTGGCAGAGCACGGTTCCTCTATGGAGGCACCCACAGTGGAGACCAAGAAGGATGCTGGGAACCTCCACAATGGAGACCCACAGGAGGGTGACACAGGACCCTACAGGGAAGGCAACTCCTGGTGGGGACTCAATTGTCATGGGGGTTAGAACTGGGAGAGGGAGGGAAAAGGGAGGTAAGGTGCCTGCCTGCCTGGTGCCATGGCTTGCAGAGACAGGAATAGAATCCTCAGGATCATGGGAGCAGCTGCAAGGAGGAGTGAGCTGGATGTCATTATCCACATAGGGATGAATGATCTGGCTCAGAATGGGATCAGACAGTGCAACAGGAGTTTGTGGAGTTGAGGAGGGGCCTTATACAAGTAGCACACACGGTAAGTTTCTCGGAAGTGCTACCTGTCTATGGCATGGATGAGGCTAGGGTACTCCGCAACATGGGATTCAATGACTGGTTGAAACACTGGTGCAGAGCTCAGGGATTTGGCTTCATTGGGGACTGGGGCTCCACCTGGAGGGATTCAAGCCTATACAGGTACAATGGTCTGCATCTATCCAGGAGAGGAACCAGGATCCTAGGTGATAGGTTTAAATGCTTCATTGGCAAGCATTTAAACTAGCCAAGGAGGAGGCACTGAAAGGAGAAGGGAAATCCTAGCCCCCAAAAATCAGGGTAGTTAGTGAGGTAAACACCAAGATAGAGCAGTTGATAGAGAGAAGGGCAGGGGTAAATGGAGAAAAAAGACAAAGGCACTAAGGACAGGGATGGGGCAAAAAGAAATAAAGCCATAAAAATGGAGGGTAATGAGTACCAATGCCCATAGTCTAGGTAAAAAGCTCCCCAAAATGGTGGCCTTGATGTAAGAGGGATGCCTGGATATCGTGGCAGTCACAGAAACATGGTACACAGAGAACCATGACTAGGATGTCAACATACCAAGGTATGCAATCTACAAGAGGGACAGGGAGGGAAGAAGAGGAGGAGGAGGAGTAGCTCTTATGTAAGGGAAGGGTCAAAGCAACAGAACTAAAGGGTAAACAGGGAGGAGAGGAGGCACTGTGGGTCACCCTGGAGACTGGAAATGGCTCCACAATCCAGACAGGGTTGTATACAGACCCGTCTCAGGGGAGGAAATTGACAAGCAAATGATAGAAGGCATCCTTGGGATGGCAGAGAAAGAGTAGATATTGCTGATGGGCCTAAATATGCCAGATGTTAACTGGAGCACCTTTGCTGCAGCCACATCCAAGAGCAGGGACATTCTCGACGCCCTACAGGGCATGCCTCAGACAGCTAGTTTTGGAACCCACTCAGGGGAGCAATCTTAGACCTCGTGCTCTCAAATGGGGATGGAGAGAGGATCTCCAATCTTGAAGTGGGTAGCCATCTGGGAACAAGCAAATACCAAACAGTGTGGTTCACAATAGACTTAGCTGTAGAGTCAAGCCATACAAAAGTGAAGGTATTGGACTTCAGGAGGACTGATTTTGTCAAAATGGGAGAGTGCCTCAGAAAAGCACTAGCAAACAGGCAAGAGGGTGGGGTGGAACAACAATAGGGAAACATCAAAACCACCACCACAGAGGCAGCAAAGCCTTTGTATGGAAGCAAATAAACAAATCAAAGCAAAAGAAAAAGCACTATGGTTCTCAAAGAAGTGGTGGGAAGGTAAGGGAGAAAAGATAGTGTTCAGGAAGTATAAGGAAACACAGAAGGAGCAGAACAAAGAACTGTACCAGTTAAAGTAGAAGGAAGTGAGGAAGACAGTCAGAATAGCAAAGGCCCAAACCGAGAAAAGATAGCCAGCTCAGTTAAGAAGGGGATAACACCTTTATAGGTACATTAGGGAGCAAAGAAAGACTAAGGCAGGGATACTGAGGCTGAATAAAGAAGAAGGTGGTTGGGCAGAGAGTGACAGTGAAAAGCAGGGATACTGAACAAATACTTCTGCTCAGTATTCACAATAGAAAAGCAGGGGAGATACCTAATCCAGTCAATAGAAGCACTCTGGATAGGGGTTGATATTAGCCCTTTCACAGAAGAAAGGGTTCTGAAAAATCTCTTAAAACTGAAGGTGGATAAAGCAATAGTGCCTGTTGGGATTAATTACTTACTTGGTATTACTTGGTTTTAGGGACATAAGAAGGCCGTGGCCCATCGAGATTGTCCCCCACAATTTTGGGTCATTAGAACTCAACATAAGTTCTCCCTTATCCATAGATCCACATTATATTTAAATGCATCAAAACTAGATTTGGTGATTAATTCTTTGGGCAAGGTATTCCACAGCTTTGCTGCTCATATGTGAAAATATTTCCCCTTTTGTTAGTATTAAAGGTTGTATTTCTAGCTGTTTTTATGTAATCTAGGGACTATCCTTCTGGTTGAATAATCAAGTCCACATTGGGTCATAAGAGTGGGTGATTGACATATTTTATAAATCAGTAATAAATCAACTCGTTTTCTCCTAATTTCTAATGAACATAAACCAGTATGTTTCAATCCTGTAGTATAATCAAGATGTTTAGCGTTGGACCGATTTTAGTCGCTCTTCTCTGAATATGTTCTAGGCAAGATATGTCTCCTTAAGATTAACCCCAGAATTCTAAAAGAACTAAGGAAGAACTAGTAACACCACTGACTACCCTTTTAATAAATCATGGGAGGATGGTGTGGGACCTGAGGACTGGAGCAGGGCGGATGTGATTCCCTTCACAAAAGTGGGAGCAAGACAAAGGCAGGAAACTACAGACCTGTCAATTTGACCTCAGTGGTAGGAAAATGATGGAATCACTTCTGAAGGAAAGAACTGTTGAGTACCTACAGGCCAGTGGAGTACAGGACCCAAGGCAGCGTGGATTCACAGTGGGAAGGTCATGTCAGACAAATCTAATGATTTCTTTGACTGGATGACCAAAGTAGTAGACCAGTGAGGGCTGTGGACATGGCCTACCTAGACTTTAGCAAGACATTTGACACGTGTTTCACACAAAAGAGCAATATACAAATTAGCCAGCCTAGGGTGGGTCCCAGTGTGGTAGCCTGGGTAAAGCACTTGCTGGAGAACAGGACACAGCGGGTAATAGTAAATGGAGTCCACAGTGAAGAAAGAGGGGTTACTAGTGGGGTACCACAGGGTTCATTACTGGACTTGTCCTTTTAATGTCTTTGTAAGTGACATTGCAGAGGGACTGGAAGGAAAGTATGTCTCTTTGCAGATGACACAAAGATCTGCAACAGGGTTAATACGGGGTGGAAAAGGATGAAAAGGGACTTGGCAGGGTTGGAGGAATGGTCAAATGTATGGCAGCTTAGATTCAATGCAAAGAAGTGCAAAATAATGCACCTGGAAACAAAAACACAGGGGAAGAGTACACAATGGGGGTGAGATACTGACAACAACAAAAATGGAAAGGGACCTGGAGATAGTCACATCAGATGACCTAAAGGTGGGCTAGCAATGTGAGAAGGCAGTAAGGAGGACTGGGGGATACTGGAATACATAGCGAGAGGCATCACCAGTAGAAAACAGGAAGTTGTTGGTCCTCTGTACAGACAGTTGGTAAGACCACATCTGAATACTGTGTACAGTTCTGGACCCCATCTCCACAAAGAAAATAGACAGGTGGAGGCTGTCTGGAGGAGGGCAACAAAATGGTGCAAGGTTTGCACCAGAAGACATATGAAGAAACACTAAAGGAGCTTAAGATGTATAGCCTCAAGGAAAGGAGAGAGTGGGGGACATGATAGAAACTTTCTAATACCATAGGAATCAACAAAGTCCAAGAGGGTAGCGTCTTTCAGAAAAGAGATGTGCAAGAACAAGGGGCACAATTTGAAGATAGAGGCGGCTCAGAAGTAAGGTGAGGAAGTATTTCTTCACAGAGAGGGTTGTAGATGCATGGAACAGCCTTCCTGAGGAGGTTGTAGAGTCAAAAACAGTGGGGATTTCAAGAATGCATGGGACAGACATAAGGCAATTCTAGTGGCGGGTAGGAGGAAGTAGGCTGTTGGTTATCTAGGATCTTCAGCTTATTTGTTAGGTAGGAAATGAGCAGTCTAGGTGGACCAAGCGGTCCTTATCTGCCATCAAATTCTATGTTTCTATGTTTCTGTTTCCTCCTCCTTACTGCTGACCCTCTGACTCCTGAGGTCACTCTTGACTCTGGATAGTTGGTGCCTGGCCAGTACACTACTGCTGCACCGCAGGCCAACTTGCTTTCTCCCTTCTGTCCCTGCCACAGCGTAGGCATGTGTACATTGAGGTACATGTACCATGACTGCAGTCCCTCCTGGCCATGTCACTCAAGCTACCAACACTACCACTTGGCCTCCATCCAGGGGCAGCCAGGGCCTGAGTTGGCATGGGTCCAACCTGGAGAGGAAGGCTGTCCTCTGGACATTCAATCCTCTCCCTCCCCAGCCAACCCTGGCATCCCAAACTCATTCCCAAACCCAGGTCGCCAACATAACAGAAGTAAGGAGCATAGCGTGTCAGCCATCTGTGCCACTGGGTAGGCTCAGTCCAATGTATTTCACAGGGTTTTGAACTTTGATGCATAACTTTGTCATTATTGCATATTTTGACCCCAAATTTTCAACATGGCCTTTTGGGACCCTACCTCATGACCAATGGTGCTAGAATTATGCAAATCAGGCCTGAAAGTGAATTCATGCTTGTGCTGTGAAATCACCTTTGAGTGTGATTTGAAAAGTTTCCCACCCTTGTTCATCAGCTGGAGTCATAAAAGGCTATGTTGAAAATTCAGGTCAAATAATTAAAATGACAAGTTACGAGTATGTTGAAATTTTTTCACATCACCACAACTTCAGTAATTTTCAATGCTTTTATCCTTAATTTTTAACATAGCCATTTTTTCACACCACCTCAAGAACATGACAGGTGTCGTTTTTCAAATGCTGGCCAAATGTGTTTTGCCTGTGGTGCGGAATGACGTTTCATTGACGTGGAATCACATTTTGATGGTATTTCAGAACTTTCATCCACGGGCTCATGAGGTGGGTGAAGCGCCTCTCACTTTTTTCAGCTGCATCACTACCATCATTTTGCAGCCATGACCAGAGTTTGTTTCACTAGCTATGCTTAATCTGTATCTGATGCTCAGCAACAAACCTCTTCTCTCCTTGGGCTTCCTTTCCACCTTCTGCACTGCAGCAACCTCATGCACCTCTTGTGTTTGCCTTCCATGTTTTAACACAGTAGTAGCCTCCCCAGGGCTTGTCTTTCACCTTTTCCTAGCTTCAGCCTCATCCTTATACTCCTCTGCCTAACACTGCCCATTACCTACAGCAGCAGCCTTCATCTCTCCAGATAGATTTTCTTTGAGCTTTCCTTCACCAGCTACCCAAGCAACAGCCATATTTTCCACCTAACAGTCTAACGCTGACTTCATTCTGTCTCCTCAGGCTATTTCCTTCAGACAAATACAAGTATAATTACTGTACATTTTGCTTTTCCAAGCAAATTACTACAAATCTTATTTCTTGGTACTGGACAATTCATTCTGTGGGTTCCTGTGCTTCACTTAGCCCTTCTTTTAATTATTTGCATTTATCCTTGTGATAACATGCAGGACAAACTACCATAAACTCTGTAAGAACAGCTATGCACTTCAGTATGTACTTACAGAAACATAATGTCTCAGCTTGTACAACTCAATTACGAATATTTTTTTTAATTTTCAGTTTTCCTTTCCATGATTTACAACACATCTTGGTAGCATATGTAAAGGTACTGTGTATAGAAAAACATTTGACTGTCCCCAACTGACCGCATAGTGTCTTTTTGTTTATGGTATCATAGGACTCAACATGACAACAGGCTTTATGTGTGAATCTATAACAGCACTTATAGGGTCGAGTGAGGGCAGTTAGATGTGTTTTGAAAGACAAAGTGATATATACAGTAAGTACTGCTTTATCTGAGTAAGTAAAAAAAGACTAGAAAATGCAATAGGTAAACATAATTGTAAATATAAATTGTCATAATCCTTTTATTTTAATAGCAACCTGCTTTTAGACTTTCAATAAAAAAGCTAGTATAATTGATTTTACACAAACAGGAGCTCTAAGTATCAGCACATAAACATGGCTCACTGTGACATAACAATATTGGGCCCTATTCCTAAGGTGTGGGTGGCTGTCGCCATGTATTTGGGGCATATAGACACTCTGCTTTCTAGCTTCTGATGTTCTACCCGATCTCCAGTGATCTCTGCATTGGGGGTGGGTTGGGGTGGTGGTGCCAGGGACATGTCCGTGTTCCATGCTATGCTCAAATGTGCAGAGTGCTAGGCAAGGGGTGAGCAGGCTACGGTCCTGAGGCAATTGTAGCCACTGCATGCCCCCACAGTATGCTGCTAGCAGCAGCAAACCCATAGGCCCCTCCACCATGCCACTCTGGACCTCTTGGACCACTGCAAGGGCAGAGGTGGCCACCGGGCACTCACCCAAAGTTGGTGTGGGCATCTCCGCCACAACCCTGCAGCCATGGCACTACGTGGCACAAGGGATCCAGTGGCAGACCAGGTCTGGACATTGCACTGGATGCCTGCTCGTGTCCAGGAAGGTCCCAGCACACCGATGTGCCGGGGGCATGGATGATGTCCTCACGGTGGATGGGAATATGGCCACTGCACATCATTCCATGGATGTGGGACTCGCGGGCAGGATGCGCACCTCGGTGCATTATACCTGCCCTTGGAGAATCCTCCATTGAGAGGAAAATTGAAGAACTGATATGCCTCTTGGAGACAGAGCCTCAGAATTCAGGTAAGAGTTAGGAAACAGCAAAACTAAACATCAGTCATAATAGTCCTCCCCATTAGCTTTAACTACCAACCCACTTAACTTCACACAGTATATTGACCTGCTATTGCAAATGGTTACGAAACATACAGATTTGCATAACCTTTAGAGTTTTTATAAGGTATGCCTGAGGGCATACCTGAGGTTCCATGGGGCAATGGATGACACATGCCATGCCCCCATGAGCACTACTAATGCACATGCCTCAAATATCACTTGGATGCTTATTTCTTTGCTGTATCCATGTGGCAGCTGGTTCACCTGCTTTCTCTCTCTCTCTCCATCTTTTACCTGGCCCGTCACACAGCATCCTTCACATTTTCTGCCTGCCACTTTCTGTTGCTCTGACTCCTGTTCCTTGGCTCCTCTGCTGTTTCATTCCTTTGTTCATGTTGTCTCTGCTGCTCTGTGGCTCCCCCACTCAGTCTTGCCTTTGGCTGCTCCTTGCTTGGCTCTATCCCTTCTGCTCCCTCTTCTCTCACTCCTCTTGCTGCCCTTACCCACTCGCTGTGGGCCACTTGCCATTTTGGACTGTGAGGTGCTTGCCCTGCAAAGCCTCTGTCTCCATCTATTGCCTCTCACCTGTGTTCCTACTCCCCACTCTAGGCGCTTGTGTCAGTTTTGTGTTCATACGTTTGGTCTTCAGCTTTAGCTAGCCAGTGTCAGCAGCTTCCAGCTTGCTTGTTTGGAGCCCACACTGCTACTGCTGCCATTTCTTAGTTGTGGCCATCCTCCTCCTGCATTTTGTTTGCTGCTGTTTCCTGGCTCCTCTGGTGGTTGTTTCATGCCCCTGCCAACTGCTTCCTGCTTTTCTCCTACTCCTGTTCGGTGGGTGGGTGTGGGCGGTTGCTGAGATTGACTCTCCTTCCTTCTTTTTGCATACTGGTCATGCTTCTCTCCCTACCTTTTCTCAGCACTCATTTCTCAAGCATCTAATGGCAGCTTTCACTTCGGGCATGCACTCTGTCAAGACCTATCAAGGGCTTAACATGCTCCAACTTCACCTTCATACTGCTCTGCTCTGCTAAGATTTCAGTCATGGCTGAGCTTTGCTATGGGCATTCTTTGGGCCTGTGCTTAATTTTCCTCCTCTCCTCAGGGCTCAACTTAACCCCTCCAATCTCTTATCATGCTTGCTATTCCTAAGGTACTGACTACTTTTAGGCAAATGCCTCAATAGTTAACAACAAGCACACACCATTTTGGACATACAGCCCACCAGCAATTAATGAGCACATGCTGATACAACAGCAAAGCGCATGTTCAGTCTCTGTCCCGCAAGGGCTCAGTGTACTTCTGATACTTGTAGTAGATAGCACACTCGTGTCTGAGGCTGGGAGATCAGAGGGCTGTGGGTTCAGTTCCACATCTGGCACTTGGGTTAATATCCCAGTACTGACACTGTAGTGCAGCAGGAGGAGGTGCTGCACTTCTGAGGTGCCAACTTTTGGATGAGACGTTAAACCGAGGTCCCATCTGCCTGGATTGGTGGTAGTTCAGGTGGATGCTAAAGATCTCATGGCACTTATCGAAAAGAATAGAATTTTTATTATGACCAAAAATGCACATTTACATAATACATACAGTATAAACAAATAAGAATCAAATACAAGTAAATACAAAACATTTACATCTTTATCCTTCCTTATATATGCTTTTCTTCTAATCATTTTATATCTTTAGTTATTTTTTCCCTTTTCCTTTCCCCTTTTTAACCATTTAATTTCTTTCTATTTATGATTCCTACTTTTCTCCCTTTTTCCTTTTCCAACTAATCCAATCCTTTTTATCCCACCCTTCAAAATCCCTCCATAACCTATTTCCTCTTTCTATCCCAAACTTTTCAGTCATTTTGAAATACTTTATCCACTTCCTCTTGTATTTTAAATACTAAATCATTTACGTTTTTTTTTTGTTTGAATAAGCCTCTGATGTCTACCCTGCCAGATTGCTCATTTTATTATTGCAAATACTGCATATACTGTACTGGTTTCCATCTCCTTGAAATCCTCTGTCCATTGTCCATATACCATGCTCTCATATGATAGATCCTTAAGAGCTTCCATACCTAACAGACTAGCTAATAGGTCCCAAAATGGATTTATATAGTTACACTCGAATAACTATATGTTGTATAGTTTCTACTTGCATTCCACATTCTCTCACTGGACAAATCCTTTCATCCAGTTTTTATGTTTCAAATTCCTTTTACATTAATCTTACCATGACTATACATCAGTTTACTTCCTCATTTTCTTAGAAATTCTGTATTCCAGCAAAGCTGCCAACAAAAACTCTGGGCTGGATTCACAAGGCAAATCAGGATGCAAGGCAACTTGCGTCAGAAAATGGTGCAAGTAGCACTGGCGTCCTGAGGGTGTGTGGCGGTGGGATTCACATAGGCAGCCTGCGACATGCTGCAGGCTGCCTGCACCCAACTGCACCTATGTGCCAGAAACCCCCTTGCAACATGGCGTAAGGGGTTTATGGCAGCATTTGCACCCTATTATTCAGGTAGGGTGGCTGCTATGTCCACAAATGGGATTCAGAGACAACCACCAGTGAACATATCAAAGACCCATTACGCCAACAAAAGGTGGTCTAAATGGTCTTTGCTGTTCCTGGAGGTTGCCACTGTGCCCCAGCTCCACATCCCTGTGGGTTATAGCCCCATGGGCTCCAGGTCCCAGTCATGGCACTCACTGTGCCAGGATGGGTGTGTGGGAACACCCCAATGCCCAGACCCCGCACACACACACACACACACACATGTTGAGGCCCCCATGCCCTGGGACACGGCGCCCTGCAATCCCTGTAACCCCTGATAGTCTAGTGGCCCCATCCCCACCCCACAGTGCAAGCCCCCAAACCCCACTAATACCCTGCCAATGACTGGCACAGCCCTCCCTCACCATCAGGGCCAGCTGCTGACTGAACCATGCCAAGAATGCGTATTGTAATAATACAGCTCCGTGAATGATAGCGGCTGTCATTCACAAAGTCGCTATTATTACAGTATGCAATCATGGCACAGTACAGTCCAGCGGCTGGACCTGGTAGTGAAGGAGGGCTGTGCTAGTCACCGACTCACCCACTGTGTGTGTGTGTTGGGCGGTCTGGCACTGCTGAGAGGGGTTGGTGGACCACTGGGCCACCAGGGCAGGTAAGGGTGAGTGATCTGGGATGAGTCCATGGCAGGGGCTTGGGGCTGGTGCCCACATCTTACAGGGACTCTGAGCTGGGCATGAGGGTGCCATGGCACCCTTCGATTGGCACATCTGCTGCCTACCCTGTCCTGCGACCTGCAACATAGCTGGGAGCTGCACCCTGCCTTGCGCAGCTACTGTAAGTCGCAGGACGCAGACCTCTGGACCCGGCTCCGATACTGAATCGGGTGCAAGGGCCTGGTTGCAGGGATGGTCAGCACAAGCTGCCATTGTTGTAGCTGGTGGACCTTTCTGAATCCAGCCCTCTATGTTTACATTCTTTTCTACCTTAAAGACTGGTTCTTCATAATATTGTTCCTCCATTATGGTATTATAGAGGCTTTCCTTTTCTTTATCAAAATATCATCTTTAGCTACTTTGCATAAGTTTAAATATTTCCTGCATTCATTGACATATTTTGGTATATGTGCTTTTTATTTACAGTATATTCCTTTTTACCCCAATTACAAAACAAAATCTCTTTCCATTCTTCTGTAAGAAACATCCATAGTTCTACTTGTAGAATTGGTTTTATGTTGGCATAAATATAAATCAATACAAGGAAAAACACTACTTGCAACATATTTAACCCACCTTCCTTTATTGGTCTGTAAGTGTGAGCCCTTTTAGTGGATTTAATCTACTTCGCCATAAAAGGGTAAAGCACAATCCTAACAACCTGGCTTGCATATTCCACAGAACTGGGTACGCATATGCTATATGTAAAAATACTGGGACTATAAATGTTTTTAGCATAAAAATTCTCTTTTCTTTGTCATGTTCCAGCTTTTCCATTTTCTATTTTCCTCCTGCAGTCTGAATCTTCCTCCCCGATTTTCACTCATAGGATCTTCTCTCCAAAACTATTTCCAGTATTTCTATTTTATTTTCAAAATGACTATACTCCCTATTTTCCTATCTTAATCTTCCCTAATGGATAACTTATACTTTTTGTTTATTTATTTCAATCCCTGTATTTACAGTCTGTCTGACTATTTAGTATTTGTAATGCTTTTCACCTTCATCCTGATTTTTACAAAGATTACACAGTCATCTGCATACGCACATGTTCTTTGAATTTCCTGATTTCCCATGTAACTCCCACTATTCCCATCTGCAACTCAATTAAACTTAAAATTGGGCCCAGACACAGACAGACAGAGGGCTTAACGGACATCCTTGCCTAACTCAATTTTTCACATACATATGTATGCCCAAATGTCCATTTACCATCAGGCATGTTTGGGCTTCTTTATATAAGGCTTTTGTTAATTTTATTAATCCTTCTGATATATTGTATTTCTCCAACACTTCCCATATGAACTCTTGCTGTATTAAATCAAATGCTGTTTTGGTCTAAGCTATACATATATCCTCCTAACTCTCCTTTCTCTCCCTTGTCTATTGCTTCTCTTATTAATAACAAATTGTGTTTTATGTTTCTACCTGAACTGCACGGTCTGTGTTTCCATCACCAATTTAGATACAATCCTACCAGTCTTTTCTGTATGATTTTTGCTAAACTTTTATAATCACTTGTAAGCAGCATGGTTGGCCTCCACTTTTCAATCTGTGCTCTTTCTCCTTTTTATGAATGAACACCATTACCCTTGCTTCATTGAATCTAATAGTTCTCCTGTCACATTTATATCATTATATATAAATGCTAGAACTAGGGCTAATTAATTCTTAAACCTTTTATAAAAAGCATTCAGGATTCCATCTAATTTATTTATTTATTATTTATTTAGCTTGTTTTGATTGGATAGATGTGTTAGGAAAAAGCCCTGCCTGTTTTCAAGCACGGCCCAAGAGGGTACAATACACAGCTGACATTTAGGTGCAGTGATAAAGTACAAATAATGCAGTACAATACAGCATATGGTACAGACAATGGATATCCATGCAGGGATGGTCAGGAGGAAAAAACAACAGAACTTACATACAGAATTATCCATCCTTGCAGGCAATAACAAGAGCAGGTGATGACATTAGGCTATGAACATTCAACATTTCAGAGATCAATAAAACTAGATAAAAGAGGAGGCAAGAGGACTAGTTACAATCACAGAAATCAAGTGCTTTTAGGTGGGAAAAATTGCAGTTTGAAGGAGGAGTGAGATTGAGGACCCTTCAGACAGGGAGGAAAGAGTTCCGAGTTTAGGGGCAAAGTGGGCGAAGGCTTGCTCACCCATTTTGTAGAGCAGTGTGGGACAGAGAGCAGGGTGGAGTTTGATGATCTTAATAGGTGGGTGTGAAGCACCAGAGAGAGCATAACCCCAATGCTTTTGGGGGAGTCTTATCACAGAGTCAATGAAGCAACCCAGTGAGCATGAGCGCTGTTCTGGGGGACAGCCATTGAAGGCTGGCTTACAGAAGACAGTGGTGAGTGAGTCTGGGGCTGATAGGGCAAATCTGCATATGTTGTTATAGGTAGTATCCCATTTATGAAGAATTCCAGCATTAGAGTGGGATAGAATAGGGAGGGTGTATTGTAGCCTAGGGGTAGGACACCTCTAGCCACTGAGATCCTGGCCGCAGGAGTAAGGGAGTGATGCACTCGATAAGGCACCTATCTTGATGTTTACAGATTTGCATATCTCATTTATATGTGATGAGAAGTCAAGAGTGGGATCAAGTGTCTCACCCAAGCATTTAAAAGAGTCAGTGGACTGGATGGTAGAGCCATCACAGCTCGCACACAAAACTTGGGGGTCACAGTGTGAACTTTTCTTGTTGACCTAAAGAGCATAGCCTGGGTCTTAGGTAGATTAAGGATTAGGCCATTATTTAGGAGCCAGGTTTGAATAATTTGAAATGCAGATGACAGGTCTGTATAGATGTATCTGGTGACCGAGCAGTTGAGTAGAGCACCAGGTCATCCGCATACATGATAGAGTGACAGTGTGTAAAGGTAGTGGGACAATCATTGACAAAAATGGAATAGAGCAGGGGCCTAGAATGGATCCTTGTGGGATGCCGCAGAAGATGGGAGCTGGAGATGATAGTACTTTGTTGAAGAAGATGGATTGGGTCCGTTTGAAAGGTAACTACTGATCCAGGATGTGGTGGACCAGAGGCCCCAAGAGAATGTAGTTTGTGCACAAGTAGATGGTGATTAACCAGATCATGAGCTTTGGTAAGATCTATAAACACTGCACCGGTTAGTAGTCCTTTATCCATACTGGACTTAACATCACTAGTGAATTGGGTTAGAGCAATTGTGGTATGTGACCAGGCCAAAAGCCGTGTTGAGCTGGAGACTGAAGATTGAATTTTAGTAGATGGGCAGAGATCTGACGGTGAGTGAGTTTTTCTAGTGACTTGCTGAGAGCTGGTAGAAGTGCAATCGGGTGATAGTTAGACAAAATTTTAGGTCACCCTTCTTGAAGACAGGAATTACCCTGGCAGATTTCCAGGCCAAATGCACCATTGCAGTACTGATGGACAGATTAAAAGTCGAGTAACAGGAGTGGCAGGTGTGAGGCACCCAGTCAGAGTATCCTGGGTTCAATGCCATCTTGTCCTGCGCTGCTGTGGACAGGGATGGACCTCAGCAATCTAAGAACGTCCAGGCGAGAGATGGAGAAAGCTCAAGTGTGGGAGGAGTATATGAAGGAGAAGAAGAAGAAGGGCAGTGGGATCCACAGGAGGGGCCTGGGAACAAATAGGGATATCAGTGAAAAGCAGGTTGAAAGCATTAGCAATGGTCCTAGGGTTGTTACAAATGGAGTCATTTAGCAACAAGTACTTGTGGGTCAACGGCTTAGTGTTCCCTAATATCTCACTAATCTGATTCCAGCATTTCCTGGGGTCAATGACTGATGACTGAAGAAGTCCATGGTAGTAGTCACTCTTTGCAGCCGGATTGACCCCTGCAGGTATTTTGCAAAGCCCAGTATTGAGCGATGTCAACCAAATCGGAGGAGGGCTTCCATTTAGACCATAGCTTGCCGCTGTTTGAGAAGTTGCAGGAGAGGACGTTTTAGCCATTTGGTAACCTTCCCTCTGACCCTGCATGTAGAATATGGTATGTGCTTATGCTGTAGGGCAAGTAGGTCATATTGAAGAAGTCAGTGGCAAGGTTGATGTCATTAGTGGTAAACAGGGAGACCAGTCAGTATGTTTTAGATCCCATAAGAACTCAGCAGTGTTAAGTAGGGCAAAGTTAGCAAATGATAGAACCATGTGTGGATTTGAGAAAGGGAGGCATCTCACACACAGAAGACTGGGCAGTGGTCACTTATTGAGTCAGGTAGGACCCTGGCAGTGGAATAGCAATCCATCCTATTAGTTAGAATCCAGTCTATCATAGTACGGCTGTGGCCATTCAGTGGTACCCGAGTGGGGAAAAGAGATGAGTTGGAAGAGGTTTGTCTTGCTAATGGTAGAAACAAGAGAGCAAGAGTGCTGCTCAAACTAGTCAAGTTAAAATCACCTAGACAGACTACCTCATGATGCTGTGTTATTTGCTAAATTTTCAATTGCTTTTTTACTTCCCTTTCTGATATATCTTCATCCAGTGCCTCTTTCTCATCATCTGAGATTACTGGGGCTGTATATTCTTTAAAAAGTTTCTTTAAAGCCGGCCGGTGGTGCTGAGGGCTGAGGCGCTGGTGCCTTACCTCGCGCTCGCGGTGACCCGTGTTCGGGGAATGAGCACGGGCTGTTGGAAGTCGGCAGGTGAGGAGAAGGATTCAGCATCCAATGGACTGCTCTCCTTCTCTGGGAGGGGTTCCTGGTAATCGGCGCTTGATCGCCCACGGCGGAGAATGGAGGACAGGGCACCATACCACAAGTTGGGGTGGAGTCAGGCCAGACATCTGGAGGGAGCACGTGCGGACGTGTGCGCACTCCCTCCGCTGACATCATTGCACAGTCCCGACTCCTGGGAGAACAGGAGAAAAAGACACTGCCATGCAGGATGGTGGAGCGCCTCGCAGACTCCACCCCGGCTAGCCCGCGGCACAGCCTTAATCGGTCTTGGTGGGGTGTCGAGGACCCCGCCAACCCTACAGGGGTAAGCCCTGGGGTCAGGTCAGTGTCGGCTGGTGGATGTCGAGGGATGGGGTTGGGACGCCCTCCTGAAGATAATAGCTGGCAGTAGGAGAGAAAATGATTACAAAAAAAGTTTCTTTAGAATCTCTCTTTTAACTTGAAATGTTAATCTCACACATTCTTGTACTATTATTAACATTTCTTTAATATCTGAGGTTTTTCCTTTTTTATTCATTAATTCAAATATGATTCTCTTGCCAATTCTATTATTACTATCATCCATCGGGTTGGTTTGTGCTTTAGTCCTTGTGTTCCACATTTTGCTCCATTATAAGTGATTTTGTTCTATTATATTGTATTCAGACATCTGCTTTTTATTTCCTCTATCCTTCCTATATGATTTCTTCCATCCATATGCTTCAGTTATTTCCTTATATAATTTTGCCCTTAATCCCATGTATTTATGATATTTGGATTTCCATTTATTCTGGGCAGCCTTTATTAAAATCTCTTTAATGTCCTGTTTTGTATCATCCCACCACTTCATTACATTATCATAAAGATCCGTAATTGTCCCTCTAGCTTCCCACATATCTTTCAGTTCTTCTATCACTCCTTCATCTTCTAATAATTCTATATTCATCTTCCAGTACCCTTTTCCACATGTCATTGTTTTGGAAATATTTATGTAAACACTTAAGGCCACATGATCTGATGTTTCTAATGGGGTTATAATTACATCTGAGATTACTGTATTTTTTGGCATAAACCAGAAATCTATTCTTGACTTTACTTCCTCTAAAATAAGTATGTTCTATTTTCTTCCCTTTTATACTATAGACACATCCTCCATTCTTGCCTCTGTCTAATGTAAAATACTCTTCAAACAATTTGTGTCACAAAATACTTTGCTTGATTTCCTTCCCCAGTCCTGATTTGATAACCCACAATTAAAGTCCCCCAACATGCTTAGTTTAGCTGTATGAAAGTATGGTTCTATTTGTCTCATTAGTTGAATTCTTTCCCCTTTTGTTTGGGGATTATATAAATTAACGAAATGTAGGTCCTTCCCTTTATACCTTACATCTAGAATCAAGGCCTGACCTGGACTTATGTCCATAACCTTAGAAATATTTACATCATAATTTCAAATGCAATCCCACCCTGAACATGCTTCCATCCCCAACGACCATCACGGACCATCTTCACTCCTTCTGGGCCCAATTTATTTCCTCAATAGTATTTAATCTGGTATCCTGCATAAATACAATATCTGCATTTAAACCACTTAATATTCCAAATGTAACCAGTCTTCTACTTCTATTTTTCATACTGTTACCATTACAAAAATACAATGCAAATGTGTCATGTGATCAGCACCAGATTTCCCCTTCTATCCTATTTTATCATTCTTTCTTTTTGAAGCTTGTGTATCTGTTGAACCATCACTAGCTCTTTCATCTTCTTCTTCTCCCTCCCCTCTGATATACAATCACTCCTCTTCTTCCACCTCCCCACTTTTGTAAAACTTCTAACTTATTTTTAGAGACA
This sequence comes from Neoceratodus forsteri, assembly GCA_016271365.2. NCBI lineage: Eukaryota > Metazoa > Chordata > Ceratodontiformes > Ceratodontidae > Neoceratodus > Neoceratodus forsteri. Next base: position 1,089,863,152 of record CM057459.1, read on the forward strand.
CAGACACTTTGTTCTCTATTATTATCACTTTTGCTCCTCAATGTTTTTTGCTCGTTGTTTTAGATCTTGTCACCATTTGAAAATCTTCTTGCTTTTCCTCCACATTCTGTTTCTTTTCATCCACTCTTTCTTTATTAATGACTATCTCCTTCACTTTGATCTGCTTTCTCAGACTGTTCATCCATCTCTGTTGTCTTTCTACCAGCTGCTGTATTTTCCTCTTCATATCTTTTCTGGGCCTTTGCTATCAGTTTTTCCTGTTTAGCTTTCTCTTTTTCGCTATTGCAAGGTATACATCCTGCTACCCCTGCTCTTCCGGGTCTGGGCTATTATGTGTTGCCCATGGGCAATTTTGAAAAGAATGTCCCAACCTCTCACATTAGCTGCATTTAATTTCATTTTGCATGTTGCTCCATAACGTCCCAGCTGTCCACACAGACCGCATTTTACATTTTCAGATGCATTACTGAGGTGCCTTCTATCCCACACCAGTAGCAGGACCTTGTCTGTCCTGCAAAAAAACTACCCTTCTTCCAAAGAAAAAAAAAAAAAAACAGTTCGGTAAATGTACAAATTCTCCATCTTTTTGTTTTAAAATCACCTTAAAATGCCATGCACCTGTCCATAAGATCTCTTCATCCAGGATGAGTTCTGGGGCCCTTTCAAATCACCCTTTGCCTTATCCAAAAGAAATATTGGCCACATTTACCCCTCATTTCTGAAGAGTACTGTTACCAACTTAAAAGCAAGTTTGTTAATGGAATTGCTATGAAGTTGTTCCATTTATTATTTATGTATTGAATTCTCGGGTTACAACCTTTGAGCTACAAGCTCATTTACAAGGTTCCACGTCAGGAAAATAAGTAGCGTACAATAGTAACCACAGAGTTGCAAAAGAATTAAACATTTAACAGTGGTAAAAGACTATAAAGAACTTGGGTTAGGGACAGAGCCTTGAAGATCTATAGCTTGATGTTTTCAGTTGGTGATATAATTTCCAAAAGCGCTCCAGTCCTGTAGGGTTTTAAAGCTAATATCATATAATGTATCTCCAGGTATATGAATTAGTGCATAAATTTCATAATCATAAATGTTTGTACTGTTTTTTATCAGCTGTCATCCACAAACAGTCTATCCTGTGCATCTGCTGCCATCCTCTAAATTTTAACCGAACAGCATTTCTTCTCTTTGCTGGATCATTCATTCTATTTGTTCCTTTAGGAAATAGCCATTCTTTTACATTTCCTCCCCACTTGTTCTCTTTTTCCTCTCATCATCACTATTTTCTTTTTCTCCCTGTAATGTGTTTTCTTCTATATCCATTCGGGTTTCTAAGTCTGAGTCTACCCTCTTTGGGTTCTCTTCATTCATCGTTTTCTTCTACTACTTTTTCTTCCTCTATATTTCCATTTGTTGTTGTTGTCTGGTTCTCCTTTTGTTTTGTCCTTCTGTCCCTGTATTTCTTTTTCTTCTACTTTTGCTTCGTTTGAATATTTTCTCTGTTTGGGTCCCAGCCTTTCCCATCTGGTGTTTCTTCCACCCAGCCCCTCAGTGCCTCACCAATCCACTTCAAGGTATCTGGAAAGTCCACCTTCGTTCCTTTGACCCAATAGCCTGTTTTTCTTTTAATTCTTTATTTGTCCTGCTTTTCTTTTGCTGTTTTTTCTTTATAGTACCAGACTTGCTACTTTCCCTGCCTTGCTTTTTTCCGTAAACATTTTTGTCTTTCAAATTGTCTCAACCCGAGCCGTTTCTGACTCATTTGTTTTTCTTTTATACTCTGCACATTTTCCCTTGCATCTGCACCTTCTTCAGACTCTGTCTGTCTGACTTAACACTGCCACTTCATCCTTCTGTTTGGGCTCCTGACAGGCCTCCTCCCTCCTGCCACCCCACTGCACAAAGTTTGCTTTCCCTTCACATGTTTTCCTTTACCTTGCATTTACTAGAAAAACTTTTACAATTACCTCCTTTCTCCATCTCCACAGAGGAAGTTGCCAGTTTCTTTCTCTCCATTTGTTTTATGTCTTCGTTTTCCTCCACTCCTTTATTTTCCTCTAATTATGCCATCTTCTCATTTAAGCCATCCATTTCTTCAGTCTCTTGCCTCATCAAGGCTGAGGAGGAGACCTGTTCCTCAACCTCCAGCTCTTTACTCTCCCAAGTTCACACCACCGCCACATCAGCAATTCCTCCTCTTCTGCTGTCCGCCCAAACTGTGCTCCTCCACTCTGCAGGAAGTCAAGCCCCTGCAGGAAGAGTAGGAATTTCCCGTGTCCTGGCCAAATTTCTCCCATTCACTAAAAATACCACCAACAGCTTAATCTGGTTCAATTCCAGTTGCTTATCTGTATCCCCTCTCCCCCAGTAGCCCCTGAAAAGGGACTTCTAGGCCCAGTGGACTTACTGGGTCAGCAAATCAATAAATCAATACTTTGACCCTCTATGACTTCATGCTGCAATGGACTGAGCCTCTCAGGGACTGGCTTCTTATAATCATGATCCTTCTTATTAAATGAGAGTATTAAGGCTGTCAGGCCCGAGCAGCTGTTTCCAGCTTTCTCCTTTTCCTTGGATTATTTTGGAAACCTAATATTCCTTGTTATGGTATTACCTATGCCCCAGTGGTCAAGCCATCAGCTTTTTTGGTGGGAGTCCTTTAGTTCAGAAGGGAGAAGCTCACATGTCTATTAGACAGCAATATCATGTTGCATTTCAGCTTACACTTGGTTTTTCACATTTGAGTTTAATAGTATTGTGGTTTGCCTGGAGTAATGGGGACCTGAAGCCTTGTATCATTATAGGTTTCCTCCACAAGGAGATGCTTCCCTCTTCCATACTGATGATCATAAAACTAGATAGTTAATTTTATGTCAGTTGATTCATTTTATTCCACTGGATAAGTTGGGACTCAGATTGATTTTTTCTCTCAGTCATTCAGTGTCTCAACCTTCCCTTTCTTCTTAGAAAGTCAATGTTTTCACAGTTCTATTTCACATTTGGCTTGAACCTTTTGGACTTCTTTCCTAAAATAACTTTAGCCAAAGGACTTGCTGTCCTTCAGCACCTCTAGGGGTAGAACTCTTCTCAAGTGGGTGCTTATGCTTTCGGTACCCCAAAAGGGTGGTAGTTCCCTCTGGAACAGAGGCGTGAAAGAACATGGAGACTTCAAAACTATCTCATTATTAGTGGTGCTGAGAGATCTACAGCTCTCAGCAACCTATTCAAGTCAGTTGCCTAAGCATTATATTATATTGTACAAGTATGCATCACAACAATACAAGAAATTAACTATTGTAGTTAATCCATACCTAGTTGTCTGCTGGACCAGTGAACTCCAAGAAAATTTGGTTCAGTTTATCTTGTATCTAAAGTTGGTGCTGCAGGACTAACTTTGGATCTCTGGTATTGGTAGAGATGATTATGTAGGTATTCCATGTACCCAAACTAAGCAAGTAATAATACCTGACAGGGTGGGTGGTACTGGGTTATACTGGACTGCCCAGGGTGTAATGAGTCCTGACACCACAGGCGAGGGCCTTATAATCCCTGGAAGGTCCAGTATAGCCTAATACTGCCCTCCCTGGAGGGTATTATTGTGCTTAGAAAATGGGCATGCATGTACATTTTAATTGAGTAATAAATTACAAAGGAGATTATTTTCAAAATTAATAGAAACACCAGCAAATAACTTCTTTGGTAGAGTAGGAGCTCCATCTCTGTTGCCGTCCCCCACACACTGAGGTCACAGAGTCATTCTCATCTACTAACTCCCCCACCACTTCCAGAACAAGACATTGAGTTTCTTTTAAACTCTTCTCAACCAAGAGACACAGAAACTGCTGTATTACTCCAGCTTCAAGCGGCACCAATAATGGGTGTCTGCAAGTAAACAATTTGATGTGTTACTTTAATGCAGTTGCCAGAAGCTCACTGCATGACCAAGTAGTAAGGTCAGAGGGTTCCAGGGCAGCATGTAGCTGGTAGCAGTAATATTTGCCCCCCTCCCCATTGTTGAGCTGTGTACCAGCATTATTTTTTTACTGTTACTGTAGTGCGATGGTGGAGATGGATATGTGGTCAGTAGATGTACTGTGAGCAGGACCGGGATGGAAGGTTCAGAGCTGCAGATCGAGGGAGATGAGTGAGCTGGCACCAAAACAAAAGTAAGCCTGAAAAACTTTTTATCTGTGGTGAGGAGGAAGAGTGGCAGTCTGGGAGGCAGTATCAGCATGTTACAGTTAGTGGCATTTGTGTACAGATTGCTGGGAGGCTAGTCACTGGCTAAGGAAGCAGAAAAAAGGCAGTTGGCCAGTTTAAAATTCACGGTGGCCCAAAGATACCTTAAGTAATGGGGCACCCAAAATTGCACTTGTTATTTAGCAGGCATTGTTAAAAATAAATGCATACCTTGACGGGCCAATCAGCATGCATTGTTTTCAAGTACAGTAGACCTGGGTTTGATTCCTGCAACCTCTACTTGCATGCTGTGTGACTCTGAGCAAGTCACTTAACCAGCCCAAAGCTCCCAGCTTACTCCTGAAAACAGGCACTTGTGCCTAGTAAGACTTACCTGGTTAACAAATAGTAAATAAATACATAAATACGTATAGTAAGCCCATTTTCTAAGTCCAAATATACAATCCATAGATAAAGAAATATAAATTGATAATGTGTTTGATGTGTTTGACTTTCACAGTGAATACATATTGATAATACATTTAAAAGTGGCTTGAAACAGAATTGATATACTCAATATAAAGTAGTAACGGCACATAAAAACTGTATTATTAGGGTATACTGTATCATTAAAACAAAAATAAGTTTTTAGCCCTTACAATTCCAAGGTTAGACATTTCTAAAGATAATTTATTTGAAAAAGGCTGACTTTAATCATGAAGGAAGAAACTTTTTTCATGAAAGCTTAGCGCCTTGTTTATATATTATTGATACATCATTTCTGTAGACTTGTAAATATTGATATTCTGAAATATAACTAGATAAACTAATTTATAATTAAATAATTTAGAATTTAGGAAAACACATTGTGCTCTTCTTCTGAAAATACTGAGTAACATTCATAGTCAGAGGAGACTAGTGGTTGTTCAACTGAATGACAACCATACCCTTTTCTATTTACTCCTAAGCACAAATAGAGTCCAGTGAAAAATAATGACTGTAAACTGCTTTACCAGGATTGAAATCTTGAGACCTAGCAGTTTGGTCATGTTGGTCCTTTTGATTTTCTTGTTTTAGTTCTATATCCATCCTGATATCTGACTGTAACAAACCCTAAAGTGATTTTCCCAATGATCAATTCAGCAGGGCACACAGTACTCTTGTAGTTGATTGTGGTCTACTATGGTATTTGAAGAAGATGTGGCAGTTAAATTTCAACCACTACAATTCTTTTTCATCCTTCCTTCTTCAAATATAAATAGCCAGTTCAACTTGTCCATTAGATGCAGGAGGCTAGGGCCCAGTTTTTCATGTCGTACAGTATATAATTTTTTCCATTAAATCCCCAAATAGCTCACCAATGAAAGTTTTTAAAATTTTTTATAGATATTTTATTATGATTTTCCCAGACAAATGCAATACAAACAATTTATCATATCAAAGGAGATTAAGAGAGCAAAATCACCAAATACATTCAGCCAAGAGTTATAACGTGTCCAGTACAATACATTCATATGAATAAAACACCCTTATAATCTTATATAATACATTATTTATAATGGAATTTTACTTGACAAAAACTTTAAAAATGTTTCAGTCCTGTAGGAGGTTTAGTGTCCATTCACGCACAAGTATTCTCTAGCAGAGCCCAATAATGTTCAGTATGCCTAAAAAACTGTTGTCATATAAGAAAAGGACAATTGTTTCCATTCCCAAAAGGGAACAGCTCTGAAGTAGTCTGTCATGTCCAGTTTTTAAGAATCAATCTTTAACTGCTATATTAACTGCTAAATAATCATGACTAGACAATTTACTTTTATTATAATCTTCTAATATAATCTGTAGTGGATCCAGCTCTGGAATGACAAAACATATTTTATGCATGATTCTAAATGTTTCAGCCCACCAGCTCTGGGTTAAATCACAGGTCCAGAACATGTACAAAAGTCTGCATCTTTCCCATTACAATGCCAACATGTTTTATCTTCCTTAACACAAGCCTTGAATAATGTATACTGTATGGTATAAAATAGGCTATGTTAAGAATTTTGTATTGAATTGACCTATATCTAGAGATCATATATACTATAGCTAATAGAATTGAATAAATTCCTCCATTGGGTCTCTTTTAAATTCCTGTTAATTTCTTTAGACCATTTTTTCTGTTACATGGATGTTATCTATATGATTGATCGTTTTGCCATCAGATACACAAAAGCTCTTTGCCTTCTTCTATTTAGCCAGAAACATAAGTATGTCCTTTTCAGATGTGTTTGTTAATGCCTAGTTTGGTGCCCTCTCCCATCTTAAATATTCCTTAGAAATACATTTTTAATCTGGATATATCTAAAAATTTGTTCTGAGGAGTTTATAAATTTTCCTCCATTCTTCCCAAGACAGGGCTTTATTATTCTGTGTAATATTGGGCTACCTGGACATGCTCTTCTCCTTCCATGTTTGAAAATGTAATGTTTTTTCCTTTAATTTTAATATTTGGGTATTTCCATAGCCTACTGGACAGATACATACCAAAACCTATCTTAGTTTTATTTAGTTATTGTTTTATTGATACACTAATTTTTTTATGGTGCTACTCTTACACTTTCCATGTACATTCAGAGCAAACCCTAAATCTGACATTTTTATTTCTCTTTTGGATTGTCAGGTACAAAATAAAGCAATGTATCTTCTATATCAAAGTTTTCCTGGTTGTTGAATGCCAGTGATAGTGCATATTTAGCCATTTATATTAAATAATAATTCTTAGGGTCAGGGCAGGCAAAGCCACCCTCATTTCTGGGCAAGCAGAATGTATTCCAACCAATACATACTATCATTCCATGTGAAATCTCTAAAAGATTTTTTAATTTTCTTAAACCATGTTTCCGAATCTCTATAAGAATTGCTTAGAGAATATAAGAAATACTTGAATGGTAGCCATTTCCATATCTCAGTTTTGCCCTGTTAAGGAGAGTTGGAGCCTCTGCCAGCTTTGAATCATTAGAATCAAATCTTCCAAAATAGTGCATGGTTCTGTTACAAAACAATTACATTTTGTCTGTTAAACTGATACCCAAATAGAGCATATAATCAGATTTCACTGTAGCATTAAATCATTCTGTCCTGGGTGGTCATTTTGTCAGGTTAAGCAATGGATAGTTCAGAATTCATAAGAAGCTAATGGAAGTAATGAAGATGGCCCATACCTCAGTAAGTGAAACCATATTAAAAGTCAAGATTTCAAATTGATTTCATTAATCAAATACACTGATACCTTAGATAATCTGGCAATTATTTTCTTAATCTCTTTAAACTATTATAAGGGTCTTGCAGTAACAAAGAAATACGTCATCCACATAGGCTTGTACTTTGATTTGTTCATGTCGCATAAGAACTCCTTGGCGTTTCCAGTGGCTCTAATTTCAATTAATAGAACTTCCATTGCCAGAACAAACAGTGTTGGGAAAGAGGGCATCCCTGCCTAACACCCCTAAATAGTTGAAAATTTCTGCTAATTTACCATTTATCTTAATTCCAGATACAGGGGTGTTATATAGGGTCTCTATCCATTGAATTATTTCAACAGGAAATCCCCATTTCTGGAGTGTGAAAAACAGCCAGTGACATTCCTCCATATCAAATGCATTAGAGGTATCTAAAATAATCAATATCACATTTTTTCTTGTTTTCTGATAATATTTTATATATATGTTGAATTTTATGTAGTCCAGTGTGTTATCTGTCTAGCAAGAATGAGCCCTTTGATTGTGTTGAATTATTCAATGTACATAGGGTAGAATTATGTTGTTTATCATTTTTCCAGTATTTATATTCATTATTACCTATAAGTATGGCAATTGGTCAGTACATCTCAGTTTTTTGTGGTCTTTCCTGGTTTTGGTATTAAAGAAATAATTGTCAATTTAAATGATTCGGGTGTTCTATTTTGTTTCTGGATACTTTGAAAGAGAATCTCCAAGAGGGAAATACTGTTTCTGCCATAATAGAATAAAATTTAACAGAAGAAATTTCATTGCCTGAGGATTTACCCTTAGCCTTTTCTTTCAGTGTCTCATTTATCTCTGTTCTAGTAATAGGTGTTGTTAATGCTTGTCTCTTTTCTTTTGTGAGAACAATTTCCTCAAAAAGTTAGTGTAATATTCCATTTCTTCTATTTGATGTGTCCTCTGAAACATATACAGATTTTATAAAAATCTGTGATGAAGCTTCAGCCACTGGTGCAGCAGTTGAATTTCGCTTGTGATGCTGGCGTCCTGGGTTTGGGAATGGACCTGGGTTGCTGGAGGGCCAGCCGGGAGTTGGATTGAGCATCCTAGGACTGCTCTCCTTCTTGTGGGGTGGGTGTGGGTCTCACTTGGCACCCGATTTAACCCCTGGTAGAGGCTGGCAGTTTGCACAGCTACCAGCGCCAACATCTGAGGGGTGGGGTGGACACTGGACATCATTGCACATCCCTGCCCCTGAAAAAGCAGGAAAAATCTTCCTGCAGCTGGCACACTTATGAAGCCTGCCCCAGCTTCAGTTAGCCTCCAGAACCCCACTCTCCCCCTGGCAGTTACTTGTCATGCGGCGCCCGGTGCCACATCCCCACCCTCTGGGGCATATGCCAGGGGTACTGGGGGGCAAAGACTGTAAGGGGTACTCAGAGGTGGAGGCTCGGGGCACCGTGAACAGGCTGATGTACAGTGGTGGCTATTAGGGGCAAAAGAGAAAAAATAAATAATAAAAATCTGTGATGAAATCTGCCATTTCTCTGGAGAAGTTTGTATTATATTATGTTTATCTATTATGGAAAGCATTTCAATTTGTTGCTCAGAAGTATGTAATCTTCTTACGAAAAATTTCCCAGACATCTCTCTATTGAAATGCCAATTCTTACTGTACTTAAGCCAACTAGTTTTAATATTATGTCATCTGTATGATTAATAAATGTTTTGCCATTTACATATTCTGTTTGCTTCATCTTAGCTCCTGCACTCATTTTGGCTTCTAATAGCAAGAGTGTTTGTTCCATGTCCTCTCAAATTGATGTTTTCTTTCTGTTGTGCCATGCTGCTTCTGAAATAATCAATCTAACATACTAATATGTTAGATTGATTATCTCGCTCGAAATCTCAAGAGTTGCTTTCAAAGCTTCCCATGAATGAATAATGTTATCACTACTTATACCATTATCCATAGTAAAATTATGGATTTTATCCTTTAACCTTACTACAAATCTTGCTTATCTAATAAATTATTATTAAGCCACCTCTTTCCTTCCTCTGCTCTTCCAAATACATGAATAAATAATGGGGTTATGATCTGAAATACATGACACCTGTATGTTGGTTTGGTGACAGGAACCATCAATCATAAATGATGTAGAAACACAAATTTAATCTAATCTTGATCTAGCTCTATACTTATTTGAGTAGTGTGTAAACTATTTTTCTCTACGTGAAATTCCTCCAATATCTATCAGATTGTTACCTTTCAGAAACACATTCAAAATTCTTGATTTGCATCTATACCAGCCTCTATCCAAAACTGATTTGTCCATTTTAGTATCAAAAAACAGTTCATGTCACCACCGAGACAATATAATTACAACCCCACACATACAGTAAATCATTAATCAAAGGATATAAAGGATTGATATTGATTAAATGGAGCATACAATGAACCAAATATGTATGAAACATTACCAATAAGGGCTTTGACCAAAACAATTCTTCCATATTCATCTGAGTAGCAATCTGTTTTTTCCATAAAAGTTTTCCCTACTAATATAGCTACCCTTTTGCCCTAGTTGCCCAAATAGCTTGGGGAAAAATAAACCTCCCTTACATTGCCATTTTCATTTTAAGTTCACATTTTGTTCAAAATGTTTCCTGCAATGCCAGCCGGTGGCATAGATGGCTGAGTGCTGGGCTCCTTACCTCTCACCATGCTGATGACCCATATTCGGGAATGAGCATTGGTTGTTGGGGTCAGCCAGTGGGGAGGGCTGGGAGGGATAGAGTAGCTGTCAGGCAGCTCTCCTGTCCTGGATCAGAGAGGTTGGTTCCTTGGCCTTAGACCACCACCATGTGGAGGCATGATGGTGATGCAGGCAGGAGAGGGAGCTAGGCACTAAGCCAGGGGTGTGTGAGTAGAGTCAGTCAGGCCAAGGAATCGTGCATGCCTCCATGTGCACCCCACCTTGTCTGGGGGCTCTGCGGGCTGAAAAGGAGAACAGGCAAAAGCATGGTTTGCAGCTGGATGATGCCCCCAGGCCAGCTCTGGTGGTTCAGCCAATGTGGAAGTGGGGAGGCCTCAAAGACCACAGGATCGGTATGGATGGCTGACACAGCTACTGAGCCACTGGGAGAGATAAACACGATATTAAAAAAGAATCTTTCCTGAAAAAAGTGATATCTATGTCTTTATCTTTTATATATTTTAAAATTCTCTGTCTCTTTAATGTAGAATTGATGCATTTACATTCCATGTTGTAAAGGATACTTTAAACTCCATCCTTTAATGTATTATTCCATTGTTCATCCATTTAAGAGAACTTTATTACTCTTCACACCTCTTTTATCCTTATTGCACTTGTGTCAAAAATTCTATTATCCCTTTTCCCCACCTCCCTTGCTGAGGGCAAAATCCTGCAATTGGTCTCCTTCCTCTCATGACTTGGCCACCTGCAATTGTGGTGGCTATTATGGCTCCCTCCCAAGCTCCTGATCAGTCATCTCTCCTTCTCATGGTTCCCACCTCCATAGTCCACCACCAGAGAACACTCACAAAACCTCAGATACCATTATAAAAATAACTGCTTCCTCTCTCATACTGGATACTCTTATTAGTTGTTTTCATGAATATCAAATAAACAGAGCTGGAAGTCTGATTTTTAAATCTGCAAATGTGGCTTCTTTCTTGTCATCACTTAACATTTGTCCATTCAGGAACACCTTTATTCTTACTGGAAAAATGATCATTGCTTTAATTATTTTCTTTCCAGAGTGTTGTTTGTATATTTGTATAATGCTTTCTCAATTTCCACAAATCTTGAGAAAGTCCCCTTATCTAATCCTGTTATCCTTGTAAGTGAAGTCTTTGAGTTGAGAGACAGCCTTAATAATTTTCCACTTGTCATCACTTTTTAAGAAGTGTAACTATGACCGGTCTAGTCTCTTTCTTATTTGCATGCATAGTTATCATTCTTACCCAACATACTCCAGATCCAATTTTACGTTTGCTTGCGCGCATGCGCAAGGACGTCTTGGGAGAAGTAACACACTTGGAGGTGTGCCTCTCCCATCAGTGTACTGCTCCCATACGCATTTCGTAGGTTGCGAATTTTCAATATTTCCACTCCAGATTTTCAACATTGCCATTTTACCACACTTCCTTATGAGCAGTACAGCTGTCATTTTCATCCTGCCCAAAAGCGTGTTTCTGCTATATAGCGCACAATGGGGGTAACAACAAGGTCATGCTGGCAATTTATTGTGCAAATACCAGCAATCGCACAGGGCATTAGGGTAAAGCACCATACATGCCAAACACCACTGCAAATACCTGCAAGTGAGCGTTCGGCATTGACAAATGCTTTTAATAATGTTTTGTAGATTTCCTTTACAGTGTTTGATAAGGACACTTTTGTTCCCATTTTGGACTTATACCAAACATCTGGATATTTTCCATCTTGCCCTGTTCTCTTGTTCATCTTGCCTATTAACCAATTGTGGAACTTGTGACTTTGTTCTTTTAGTTTCCTTTTGTTTTCCATAGCAGATTGCCTTTCTCCGAATTCTGTGATACTTTTGTAACAGTGTTCACTTTTGAATCCATTTTGTTTAAAGCCTATTGAATATTTTGAACAGTTTAAGGGACATCTTTCATTTTATCTAAATTCTTTTGTAACTGAATGATTTTTGTCAGCATTTGGAGGGCCCAGGCAGGAAGCGGTCATCTTCTTCCTCCTCTGTACTATCTGAGTCCCCAGTTACACCCATCTCTTCTTTTTCTTACTTCTACTTTACTTGTGGTAAGTAAATTATCATCAATATTTTCTCCTAATGGAATATATATATAGATATAGATATATTTGCTTATCCGACTGTATTTCATGCTGTTTAGTCTGATTCCATGTTGTTATCTATTTTACTTCTGACATCTCATTTCTTTGCATCTGTGCCTGGTGGAACTTTAGAGACATTTTAGGCCAGACTTCCACTTGTTCTTATTTGAGTCTTAGTTGTAATTGAATTAAATTATGATGGCTCTTTACTTTTGTTTTGCTGAGTTTTTTTTTTTCTGATAAAATGGTACCTTTGTGTTTCCCCTTTCCTGTCATTTGCTTCAATGTCTTTCTTTCTGAAATTCTAAGGATTTTAATTAATTTCTTGTTCTCTTTAATAGAGACCTTTTTTATTATTTAAATAGCTAAAGCAAGTCTGTGACCAGTGCTTGCATTTATTCTTCACAAATTATATTTTGTAATAAAACAGAGTATTAGTTATTTTAAATTAGACTTCAGTGATTTGGTTAACTTTTATTCTATCAATAGAGCAGGCCAGGTCCCAGTCTGAAAACTCTTCCTGTGTGTGTATGTATGTGTGTGTGGGGGGGGTAGTGTGCTCTTCAGTAACCTGACAATATCTATAATTCTACATTCATACATTATTCTGCACCTAATAAACCAGAAGGAAACAAACATTATTTCACAAGGACAGTGAAATAGACTTGCTTTCAGCTCTGTTTCCTCACTTTTCAATAGAACATGAGTAAGGCATACAGTGGCGTCCCCAGGATGAAACCCAATTGTGCAGCATTTTACAGCACCTGCAGAATGCTGCAGCGGATGTACTGAATAAAGCAATGTCATTTCAATGGCAATTAGTTCTTTTGTCATTCAGGAAAATGTGACACTGCCAGGTTGAAGTGAATGCCACAGATTCCTGCATGACAAAAGGGACTAATTATGTATTGAAATTACATTGCTTTATCTAGTAGATCTGCTGCAGCATACTGCAGAGTGCTTAAAAAGTGGGTTTCATCCTGGGACGCCACTGTATGTTATCACCATCAGCTCCACCATAGTGCATTTTTCAAGAAAAAGAGGTTATCTTGCTTGCAGTTCTACTTTTAGAACCCTGCTTTATTTTGACTAATTGCTCATACCCGTTTTTCTCTGGCAAATCCCCATTGTCTGGTTGAAACTAATGACCGCTGGTGGAATAGTATTGTCTCTAGCAGTATAACACTTTTGCTTTTTGCCAGCTTTTTGTAGTACTGGGCCTTAGATTAAAAATAATTGAAATAGACTCATTATTTGTATGTTGCAACTTCATGTCACTAATTTTGTCACTGTTTATCCACTCTAACTGCACAGAATCTAACATAAACTTCTTGCTAATTAGGCCCGCACACTTCTACAGATTTCTACATGCATTTTGAAAAGGATTAACAAATGCTATTATATAACAAAGCCAACAACTGCACCAGTTTTACCACCCTCACACTTCATTCAGTTCCTTTCTAACCTGCCAGGAGCTATACACCATTGAGCTGATGGCTTTAAGTTTTCAAGGCACAAAATAAAAGTAAAATGCCATCGGAGAAGGGAGAATGCAGCAGCACTCCTTGCTGCCTAGCTGTCATGCATGCTCACAGTGGTATGCCAGCTCCGCTCTACATAGTAGCTCACCAGAGAAAGTTGTTCAGTTGCCTGTAACAACAGTGTTTGGCAATTCATGTGGAGCATAAGTCTGCAATAACCAATCAACAGTAGCAGGAGAAGTAAATGAGCTCATTGGATAACCTTCAAATAATAATTTACCAATGTACACCCACTAACAATAAGAACATACTGGCAATAAAACATTTTCTTAAAATGGCCCAGAAAGGTCCACATATGAGCAGCCCTTCTATATCTCCTGGCTTTTCCAATGAATGCAATGGAACATCTGTTGGAGTCTTCCAACTGCTTTGCATTCCTCATTGGATTTCACCTTATGTTCCAGGTTTTGATCCATGCTTGACCACTAAACAAAACAATGTGCTAGGCCTTTCATATGTCAAAGACCTGAGTGAGCCTTAGAAACATAGACAATGATGGCAGAAAAGTCCAACGGTCCATACAGTCTGCCTGAGTTCCCTATTTAATCCTGGGGTCTACTGTTCCTCCAGGATTCTAGACCTCTCCTCCCACCACCATCATTTCCCTTCCGATTTTGACACTATAAGCAGCCACTATACCCTTCATTTCTGTCCCAACCATGCTTAAAACCACTAACAGTTTTGCACCCACAACCTTGGCTGGCAGCCTGTACCGTGACTCCATTACCTTTATGTAAAATAGTATTTCCTCACATACTTCCAGAACCTCCCTCTTGTTATCTTCCATCCATGATCATGTGACCATGAACTGGTATTCCAATCAAACAGTTCCCACAATTCACACTGTTAATTCATTTTAGGTATTTGAAGGTCTCTATCATATCTCCCCTCTCCCTTCTGGTCTCCAGTGAGTACATGTTCAATGCCTTGAGGCGCTCCCTCAAAGGACATGCTCTGTTGGCCCTGAATAATTGTTGTTACCCTGTGCTGCACTGTTTTGAGCCTATCTCTATCTTCCTGAGGTGTGGTCCCCAGAACTGAGTGCAGTGTGCTGTAACTATCCATCCCTGGACTATGACCTGGCAGTGGCACTAATACAAGCGTGCTCCACAGCAAGCATCAATCCTGTACACTTAACACATTTTTCACACTCTACATTGCTTGAGCATATTATCCTACACTGTAGCAGGTCATTCATGAATGCCATCCTTCTTACATGTGGTAAAAGTGAGTCTCACTCTGCCTGATCTGTCTGTTATTCATAGGACACCCATCTAAATGATCCATTAAGGAATGTGAATCTCCAGGAAGTGAAATGTTTGGGGGTTAATGTGGGAGGGACAACTAAATGCATCTTCAATTGCATGGTCTTTGTCTGCTTTTTGTATACGTTGGTATATATATATATATATATATATATATAGACAGGTTTATTACCCAATGCTGTTTTCTGGCAGAGCCTGTGGAGGTAATGCCATGGTATCTTTATTTAAACTCATCAGTGAGCTTGTGATTGGATCAGATAGTATAATAATGCTCCTAGACATACTGGCGGCATTTCTACCAAACACAATAACTAGCCCTTCATCATGAAAGATAAAATAACCCTTTTCAGCAGATGTTAGTGTCTGAGATGCAAACCCAATGGACTTTTCTGATTGATCCCTTATTTAATGTAACCCCACTCTGTAAGATAAAGCATCACAGTATTAGATCAATTATCTTTAGACAAAACATTGACAGGTAGCTATGCTGATTGAAGTATTTCCTTGACAACCATAAATGCTTTCTATTGGGGTTTATCCAATGGCCATAGTACTTGCCTGTGTAGTAGCTGATAGAGTGGTACAAACACTGTTGAAAGGACAGGTAGAAACTTCCTATAAAACTTTATGAGACCCCAATTAGTAATTTCAATTCGAGATATTTTGTGGGTACTGGGACTCTTTCATTGCATGCACTGCAGTGTCTGCAAGCCTAGTGCATCAGTTCTGTGTCCTAAGTAAATGACAGCAGGTGCTGTAACTGTAATCTACATTTGCTACATTTCTCTCTTAGCCCAACCCCAACAGACTTTCTAACACTTGATCTAGGTTATTCCGTTGAGCCATTTGAGTCTCATATGTGAACAAAATTACATCAAGATAACCACATGAGGGAATCCTGAAGATTCTCTATTGTTCACTGGAAAATTGCTGGTGTGAATGACACCCCAAAAGACAAGGGTGATATAATAGCCCTTGATGGCATTAATGAGTATGTACTGTGTAGACTCTTCATCCATTAGCAACTCATGGTAAGCTTAACTTATGTCAAGTTTTGTAAAAAAATAATACATTGCGTGTTAAGGCCATAAACAGATCCTCTTTTCAGGTAATGGTTATGCCACTACACTCCGTGTCAAGTGTGATGTCAATTTCTAGTCTTTACAATTGCAGTGAAACCTCTGTCTCACTGGACTGGTGTCATCTGGTGGATGAAGAGGTATGGATGGTGCCTTTATGTCTTAGGGCAGATGGCCCTGGGATCATGGCTTGTTTCTGGGGTTTGGTATATTTATATATACAGCAGGTAGCACAGTGCTTCCACATGATGGGATCCTTCCAACAGCAGGTCGCTGGAATATTGCCCAGCAGGAAAACAACAATAATACAACCCACAGCCATCCTTAGACGATAAACAGTTACTGTGTGCAATAACCCTAAACAATATACCAGTAACACAATGATGCAATATGATAAAAAAGCAATGCAAACTATGATGAGCAGTTTTTAGGAGAAAATGCAACTTTGAAAGAAATATTTGGAACAGGAAAAATAGGACAAGGCAGGTAGTCAAGTGATAGTAATAATCTTTAGAATCCCACCACTTAATAATTCCCAGATCAGTCCCAATTAACTCAGTCCCACAGACCCCCTTCCTCTGGTGTACTAGTATACTCTAAGTCCCTTCTGGGAGTCCCCACAGTCTTTATGTGCAGCACAGAGTCATAATGTCATAGACAAAACTGCACTGCAACAATGCCACATGCAAAACAGCATGCTGCAAAACCGGCACACTATGCCGAACATGCCAGAAGGATCGCACTCCACAGCAACAACTTTGTTTTGTGGGGGGTTATGCCCCACAACTCCTGGACTAATTATAATCAACTCTGGGGGTGAAAAAACTCATCTCCTGTGCAATTCCCATTTCGGGAAAAAGCCACAGCATAGTGGCACCTGGGGAGAACTGAACAGCAGCCCCAGGTCCCTGATGCCGCCAGAGGCAGGTGCTCTAGCTACTCCACCATGGGAGCAGCTTAGCCATGCACTGCCCCAATGGCATCCTTAACCTTCCCCACTGGCAGCCTACAGCAACAGCAGTAGCAGTTTCTTACTGTATGCTGTAAACCCACTATTGCTGTAGAGCCATATAGCGCTTCTTTCAGCGCTTATTTCATATGTGCAGTTTTGCCTGTGACATCTTGACCCAGTAGGTTTGTGTGCACACTATTAGGTCACATGTTGCTAGTCTGATGGCTGAAAGTTTTGCAGTACTGTTGGAGATATTGACTGGGCGTGTGGGTCCCAAATAACAGTTCCAACAAAAGCCATTAAGAGTTCAAATAAACAGCCTCTGATGTATCAGAAGTATCTTGATTCTGGGCACTTTTAAGAGCACATAGGTCTTGAGCAGTCTAACAATAAGTCTCTATCTACAATAGTCTCAAGACCAGTCCTCTACTTTACTTACAACCTTTATGATGCAGCTGTGCAGAAATTACTGTTGGGAAGTCATCCATTTGGATGCTGTACTAGGACTGGCTAAAGGTGCAGGACTCAATTCACCTTTAGTGGCACATGGTGTGGGCCATGATGAAGTCTGAAGCAACTAGTCTCACCACTGGAGACCTTTTCTTCATCTACCCAGAAGCAGGCTGACTGTCAGGGCCATGGTGACAGGGCCTCTAAAGGGACAAATCCCTGTAGCATGGGTGTGTAGAAAGCTGGCTGGCTTGCCTCTCACAAAATAGTAACTTTTTGCAAAGCAACTCCTGCTCCAAAACCTAAAGTCCTTGGCAGCTACTTCAGTTCTCTGGCTAAGAAATTAGTGTTGATTGGAGCACAGACTTACAGTTCAGTTTATTATTAATATCAAGTATGCATAAAGATTTTTGTTACACTCAGAAACACTAAACCACAATCAAAGCATAAATATGCCAGACAACAAATATTGCATATACTAGTATATCCAATCCAGAGTTTCAGAAACAATACTATACCCAGCCCATTATAAAAATAAAACAATATATGTACCAGTATATATAGTATATAATAAATATATATATAGATCTATCTATCTATATATGTGTGTGTGTATATATATATATATATATATATATATATACACACACACACACACCACACACCAGCAGCACTGTCAAGCTTATCTCATTGTATGTTTCTTCACATTGTAATATATCCAGATAGATGAATAAATAAGGCAGATCAAGTAGGGCACCAAAACCTAATATACAATCATTGATCACAAATCTATTGAATTCTCCATTTTAATTTTAACTGCAACCTTATGTGCAAAGCTGATGGCAAATATATTCACTCTTCAGTTGTTAATATGAACGCTTAATATTATATTCAATTTATACTTTTATCCAGCTATGTAAGATTCTTAAACACAGGGGAGATCCATTTCTCTCTATCTTCTCTGAGTGCAGAGTATGCCAATAAAATATGTAAAGTACTTAATTTGGCATTATTACAACAGGTAAGGTAGACCTGAAGCTCCAAAAGTGCCAGCTTCCGTTATATTGGTAAAATTTCAAATCTTAACCTGGTCAATGCTTTCCTGCACTTAATTTTATCACAAAACAACAGGTACTTTCCAATTTATATTCCTGGGCATCCCAATACTAGCCACCTGCTTTTGATTGAGTTTCACAAACCACGATAATGAACCTGCCCCATTCCCTGTTTTGCATCAATCCAACAGTTATGCAATGAGCTGTCAGCTGTTGACATACTAATCTTTTACTAATAGCAGATGCATTTTTAGTCACCTTTGTACTTATTGACAGGGAACCAGTCACTGCACGAACTGTAGTATTTAAAGTGGTTGGAGACTCTAAGAATAATGTCAGAAACTGATTCTGTACTGTTTCAATTTCTTTCAGGTTGCTGAACATGCCCCATACTTCTGCTCTGTATAATAGATGAGAGAAAAAAGCAGCAGTACTAGTTATTCAGCAAAAATGTAATTCTACCTATTTTTAGCAGTAATGTATTTCTGATAATATTAGATTCTTCACTGGGGTATTTTAAATCCAATCAGCTATTTTATGACCATTTTAATTACAACTATTGTAATTTGTGTGGCTCTGCAATAAAGATGGCAGCCCCAGCAACTTTCAGAAATCTTCTCCCAGAGAGCACAAACTAACTGCATCCACAGTATTTATAATGCAAATACAGTATGTCAGGGTGTTACCAGCGCATGTTTCTGATGGCAATGGCCAGCAGCACAACACCATCCTGATTTGCTTACATCTATGATTGTTGACATGGCAAAATACCAATGACTTTTAAGAACTTCTAAATCATTTATCTTGCCTTGGAAATGAAATAAAGGAAAAAAAAATCAGATACATTGATATTTGGTTTGTTCTAACAGAAGTACCAAGGGAGGTCGAAAATGAAAATGATGACCTCCCCACAGCGACAACACAATACTAGCGCGGTATTGTGCTTCCCATGCAGTGTTTTCTGTGGGGCTGCACCCCCACACACCTGTCTGAGGGGCTCTGTCCCTGCCCCCTGGACTTTAAGCTTATCAACTCCAGGTCGGAGTTGGTCGAGAAGTGGAACACTGGCAAGCGAAGCACAAAAGGACCATTACAGTGACTGTCGCCGTAATGGTCTTTTTTTGTGTCCGCCATTGGGGTGTCGACTTGCAGGGGTGCACCGGTTCTAACTGCCCAAAAGTTATTTAAATTATTGTTAACATGTTCTGCTGTTTTAACATTGGCATTAAAACAACTATATTGTGCAGTATAAGTTTTTTACTATAGTATGTGCAAATTGGTTTATTCCCAGCATTGTATTAATAGTTCTTTTATTTTCTTAATATGCATTCTCCAGCCAAGATTTCTGTTAAAAGTTACCCCAAATACTGAAATTCAGCAACTTCTGAAATAAGAACACCATTCCATGGGCTAAGAGTCATCTTAGCATCCCCAAAACTACTGTTTTCATCTTTTCTGTATTTAAGGTTAAATCTAATTTCTTTAATGACTCCATCATTGATATCATTGCTCTTCTAAGACCTAGTGGAGTTTGGACTAATAGCACTCGTCATCCACATATAATACCATTTAACGGAATTAAATTCACTTTTGGTGGGAAAGTGTCAACCTTTTCAATATCATCTACTAAAGTGTCAATACAAATTAAAAAGCATTGGGCCAAGATACATCCTTGTTTAACCCAGTTATTGCCTGAATTGGGTTTGTAAGCATCCCATCCTTTCCAAATCTAATACAAGATACATGGATACATAGACAGTGTCGGCAGATAAGGGACTATGGCCCACCCAGTCTGCCCATTTGAGTCTGTAAGTTCAATTTATGTTTTCCTAGAAGTCTGTTGCCCTTACCTGACCTCCAGAATTCCTTTATGTCTATCCCATGCATTCTTAAATCCGTGATTGTTTCAGCCCCACCACTTCCTCTGGCAGAGTGTTCCACTTGTCCACCACCCATTCTGTGAAGAAATTCTTCCTCATGTTTCCTCGAATCATCCTCCTCCAACTTCATCCCATGCCCTCTAGTCCTGGAACATCTTTTTCGCTAAAAATAGTGTATTCCTGCACACTGTTCCTCCCTGTAAGATACTTGTATGTCTCTATCATATCCCTGTCTCCCTCCTGTCCTCCAGGAGTACATGTTCAGTTTCTTCAACCTGTCTTCATAGGACTTGTGATGCAATCCATGCACCATCTTTGTTGCCCTCCTCTGAACCTTCTCTACCCTGTCTATGTCTTACGTAGGTAAGGTCTCCAGAACTGTACACTGTACTCAGGTGGAGCTCACTAGTCTCTTGTATAGTGGAATTATGACCTCCCTTTTCCTGCTGGTGATGCTCCTGCCTATGCATCCCAGCATCCTATTTGCTTTATCTGCTGCCTTGTCACACTGTTTAGCTACCTTGAGGTCATCAGAGATGATAACCCCAAGATCCCTTTCCTGCTTGGTGCATGCTATATCCTCACCCCCCACTGATATATTGTGCCAGGGATTTTGTGCCCATATGCATTATCTTGCACTTCTTTGCATTGAATTTCAACTGCCAAACCCCTGACCATTCTTCAAGTTTCTGCAGGACCCTTCTCATTCTGTCCACACCCTCTGGTGTGTCTACTCTGTTACAGAGCTTTGTGTCATCAGCGAACAGTGAAATTCTGCCTTCTAGGTCCTGCGCAATGTCACTGATGAAGATGTTGAATAGGACCGGTCCTAGCACTGATCCCTGTGGTACCCCACTGGTCACTCTTCCCTCTGTGGAGTGACAGCCATTTACCACCACCCTCTGTGTCCGGCCAACCAACCAATTACCTACCCACCACACTACTGTCCTGCCCACACCTATTCCCAGTTTGTGTAATAGTCTTCTATGTGGCACAGTGTCAAGGCCTTGCTGAGTCCAGATAGGCCATGTCCACTGCCCTCCCTGATCCACCTCCCTAGTCACCCAGTCATAAAATTCAATGAGGTAGGTCTGACATGACCTCCCCTGGTGAAACCATGCTGCCTTGGGTCCTGTAGTCCATTGACAACCAGATGTTCCACCAATCTCTCCTTCAGTAGTGCTTCCATGATCTTCCCCACTACCAAGGTGAGGCTGACTGGTCTGTAGTTCCCTGCTTCCTCTTTGTTCCCACTTTTGTATAAGGGGACTACATCTGCTGTCCTCCAGTCTTTGGGTACCTCCCTGTTTCCAGTGACCAGCTAAACAGGATAGCCAGAGGTTCATCCACCACCTCTCTTAGTTCTTTAAGGACCCTGAGGTGCACCCGTGATAGCCCCATTGCTTTATCAACTCTTATTACTTCCAGTTCCTTCAGGACCCTTTCTCATGTAAAGGACTTGTGTCCATTTCTGCCCATTCTCACCCCTGTACTCCCTTCAGACCCATTACCCTCCTCTTCCTCAGTAAAGACTCAGCAGAAATACCTGTTCAATTTCAATTCCTGAAAATAGGCATATAACTTGTCTAGTGTACTTACCCGGTTAACAAAAGCTAAATAAATAAATAAATATGTCAGCTTTACTGTTGTCATTCTCCACGTGTACTCATCCTCCCTTCAGTCTCACTATCCCTCCCTTTGACTTTCTTTTTTCACTTATGTACCTGTAAAAGGTTTTGTCCCTCTACCCACTGATTTTGCAATGTGTTCTTCTGTCTGAGCTTTGGCTTCCCTTACTGATCTCCCTGCCTCCCTTTGCTTCTCTGGTACTTCTCCCTATCCCCTTCTGCCTGTGTCTTTTTGTACTGCCTGAGATGCAATCTTTTGGCTTTCACTTTCTTTGCTACCTCTTTGGAAAACCATAATGGTCTCCTCTTCCTTTTCCTCTTGCTAACCTGCTTAACAGATAATTCTGTTGCTCTTGTAATCCCCATTTTAAATACTGCCCACTGTTCCTCAATCCTGATTCCTGCCCCATTTCCCTTAATGCTTCTTTCAAATATCGCACATTTTCCCAAAGTCTGCCCCCTAAAATCCAGGATACGTGTTTTTGTGTGGTTTGGTTCTGCTCTTTCTGTGATTTCAAACCACAATGACTGGTGGTCACTGTTCCCCAGGTGCTCCCCACTGTTACCCCATCACACTGTCCCTGTTTGTGAGCACAAGGTCCAGTATTGCCTTCTGCCGGTTGGTTCCATGACCAGTTGCTTGAGGAAGGCACCCTGAAGGAGTCCAGGATAAATCTGCTCCTAGTTGATGCTGCTGCTGGGATGCTCCAGTCCACGTCTGGAATATTGAAGTCTCCAACCAGTACTACCTCACTTGTCTGCCATCCTTTGGATGGCTAGCATCAACTCCCTATCTGTTTCTTCCTCCTGGGCTGGTGATCTATAGACCACACCTGTGTGGATGGCTGGCCCCATTTTCCTTTCAGCTTAACCCACAGTATCTCTCCCATTTTGTTCCTCCTGGATCTCTTTGGCCCTTATGTCATTTTTCACATACAGTGCCACTCCTCCTCCCTTCCTTCCTACCCTGTCTCTTCTGAATATGTTGTAGCCAGGTATGGCCATCTCCCAGTCGTGGTTATCATTACACCAGGTTTCAGTGATGGCCACAATGTCCAGGTCTGACTGCACCATGACAGCCTCCAGATCTTCCATCTTGTTGAAAAGGCTCCTGGCATTGCACACATGACTTTCCATGATTTGACCTCCCTAGACTGTTTCACTGTTCTAATCTAGCCCCTTCCTTGGTTGTCCTTTGTCCCTGGTTCTCCTTGCTATCTGTCCTTCTGCTGAATTTTGCCCCTTTTCTGCCTATCCACCTCTTGGGCGCTAATCTCCATCTTTGCACACTGCTTTGTAGAGATAGCCACTCCTCTGGTTCACTGGTTCCACTGCTAGCTGTGAGGGGTGAGAAAGTAGGTGCCCTCCTTGCTGGCCTGTCACCCCTTTGCTAATTTAAATGCTTGTCAATGTAGCATTTAAACTTATCATTGAGTGCTTGGATTCCCTCCAGGATGGATGCAGGCCATCAGGTTTGAACAAACCTCCATCCCTCCAGGTGGGTCCCAGTCGCCAATGAATCAAACCCTTCCTCACAGCACCAGTTCTTCAACCATGAGTTAAAGTTTCTGGTGCATGCACCTATGCTTCCTTGCCTCTTGCAGGTAGTACTTCTGAGAAAGTCAGAAGTAGCTACTTGCTTGAGACCCTCCCAATTTCCTAAACTCTTCCTGAACTTCCTTTGGCTCCCCATTTGCAGGTCATTAGTACCTAGGTGGATAATGACATCCAGCTCACCCTCCGCCTTGCCTTCCCAGTGATACCCAGGATCTTCCTTCCATCCCTCCATGCCGTGGCACCTGGTAGGCACCTCACCTCCCTGTCCTCCTCCTGTGTTGCTAGCTGGATTCATCTTATGATTTTATAATCACTATTTTAATGTCAGTATGCAATAATTTTATGAGGATAACAAATTCCTCCTCCTTATCTTTTTCTGCAAGAGATCCTTTTCTGGGTTAACCACCCTATTGTTAGAAGCTTGCTGGAGTGTAGTACTTGCCTTCCCTTGGACATTTGTATTAGGTGTTGTCATGTTGGCCTCTATAATTTGATTTTCCTCCTTCCTCTATATTAACATATTTCTGTGTTGTTTCCTTTACTTTTGATCAAAACTTCCATTTTCTTTGATTGTGTTTTAAGATCTTTAGTTTTAGGTTCTATTACTTTTTCAAAATTATTTTTGCACTCTGTTGATGCTTTTAATTTCCTGTATTAATTCAGCTGTTTCTTTTAATTCCTATTTTCTACTTCTTCTGTTGTTGTTTCTTATTGACTTCTCACATTATTTGCTTTTTTGTTCTTTATTAAAGCCTACATTCCTCAATCCTCATTTATTATTTGGTTTTGAATTCATGTCTCCTTTATCAGACATTTGCTAAACAATTTCATTAGATTAATTAATATTTCATTGTTTAGTGTTATCCCATTCCTAATTTATTTCAATATGCCCACAATTGAACAAGCAGGCTCTTTTCTTAATTTTTAGATTCCTTATCCCTGGTCCTCTTTTCCTCCTCCCACCTGACCTTGATACACTTTTATCCATGTTATTACTTCATAGATGGGGGATATCTAGGGGTTGTTGAGTTGGAGGA
Organism: Neoceratodus forsteri; assembly: GCA_016271365.2. NCBI lineage: Eukaryota > Metazoa > Chordata > Ceratodontiformes > Ceratodontidae > Neoceratodus > Neoceratodus forsteri. The sequence continues at coordinate 1,089,887,846 of CM057459.1, forward strand.
TCTAGATTAAGCCTTTGGGTATAGGAGGTTAAGAAGGCCTCAACATCTTCTAGAAATGATTGACTAGGGAATTGATGTGATGTATCCCTACATTGTTTTACATTTTTCACCACATAATTTCTTGGGATCTTTAGGTGTACACACTATGGATTTTATTTCTGAATTTCCTTTAATGGTAATCCATTCTTTATACAATCCTTAGTTTGTTTTCTTTTGCATCCTGTTTAGAATCTTTTTTTTGCATGGCTGCTTCTATGTGTCTATCTTTTCTTGTTGTTCAACTTTCCTTTTCTATATTTTCACTGGGCCTTTCATTTTCTAGTACCCTTATTGTTTTCAATAAGGGGTGCTCCTCTCATCTTCACAAATAATGTCATCTGGATTGGGGTTTAGTCAGGGGAGAAGCTTAATGGAGGGAGAGTAGTGCTCTGAATTCTAAATACTTTTTTACCTACCAAATAAATTTGACTTCCAGGTGCCAACTATAACTGGTGATTTTCTCTCCTATGCCTGCTTTATTTGCTTTATGTCCTTTTGTATCATTTTATTAAGTTCTGTGGGCTTTTATTTTTATGTGTAATGATATTAGCTGAAGACTTACTTGTATTAATTTTTATGTACACTTGCAATGAAACTTTACTCACATTAGAGTGCACTATACCTTAATATTATGCCAAATGAAGTGATACAGGAATTATCTATACATTATTCAAAGAACCAACATTTAATATTATATGACTAGCCTACTGATAAAAACCCACTTTTCTGTTTAAAAAGTGTGTTGCTGGGACATAACATCAAAACACCATGCTCAATGTTTAAATAATTAAAGATCATAAATTATAAGAACACAGATAGAAACTGGATTCTATATTAAAAATCCTTTGCCAGGGTCAGGAGAGTCTTGCTTTCTTCTCCAGCAGCCAATAAACTATCTAAAATACTAAGTTACTTAAAAAGCAGAAAAACAATTTCCAAGTCTATTTCAGTATAGTATATTAGCCTTTACAAAAATGTTTTAGTTTACTTTTCTTCCACTGAAGAAAAATGTTCAGCTTCTATCAGTGCTTCACCAGCGACTGAATCTCACCAGCATTTCCACGGTCATCACTTCGCAGAAAGAACTGAAAGGAAAATATATTCTAGGCTGCACTGTCCACCTTTGTTTAAGCCTAAATATTAATTCATGTAAACTAGGTCTTTGCAATCTCCCAACAAACTGTGTGCAGATGATAGCACTATAAAACAAACAAATAATATGAAGGAATACATGATAAACTACACACATTATTCTTTTACTAACAGCTAAACTTAGAAACATAGAAGTTGATGGCAGATAAGGACCGCAAGCCCATCCAGTCTGCCCATTCTTTTCTACCTTATAAATGTGCCATCGCCTTTGCTCCATCAATAGCCTATCTATTCATACTCATCTGTTTTGCTCCCTTATGCCTGTCCCATGACTGTTTGAAGCCCTGCACTATATTCATATCCATAACTTCCTGAGGTAGGCCGTCCCGGCCATCCACCACCCTTTCTGTGAAAAGAACTTCCTCACATTGCCCCTTAATCAGCCTCCTCTAATCTCATGCTGTGTCCTTGTCCTGCTATTTTTCTTATCTTGAAACATGTTAAACTCTTTCACCTTGCTAATGCCCTTAAGGTGTTTGAATGTTTGATCATATCACCTCTCTCCCTCCTTTGCTCTAGGGTACACATATTGAGCTCCATTAATCTGTACTCATATGTTTTTCTGATGTAGTTCCTGTACCATTTTGGTTGCCCTTCTCTGGACTGCTTCAATTTGATTAATTTTCCTGTGAAGATATGGTATCCGGTACTGGATGCAGTACTCCAGATGGGGCCTAACCAGTGTCTTGCAAAGGGATTTTACTCCCTCTTCTGACTTGTGATACCCCTACTAATACCCCCTAACATCCCTCTAGCCTTGCCTACTGCTTTAGTGCTGCTTGGATGATTTCAGGTCATCGGTGGTGATGATGATGCCCAAGTCTCTTTCTTCCCTTGTGACTGCCAGCAACTCCCCTCCCAGCCTATAGGTGGCTTCAGGGTTTCCTTCCCTATGTGCATGATCTTGCACTTCTTTGCATTAAACCCCAGTTGCCACTCTTCCGACCGTTTTGCTAGTTTATCCAGATCTCTTCTCGCTCGCTACCCCACCCATCTGGATAATCTACTCTGTTGCAGATCTTGGTGTCATCTGCAAACAGACAAACCTTACCCTCCAGTCCATCTGCAATGTCACTGATGAAGATATTGAAGAGGACTGGCCCCAGGACTGATCCCTGAGATACCCCACTTGTGACCTGCATCTCTTCTGACTGTATACCATTTACTACACTCTCTGTTTTCTGCCTGTCAACCAGTTTGCCACCCAGTTGACTAACTTCTGACCCACCCTGAGCCTACCCAGCTTATTAATCAATCTTCTATGTGGAACAGTATTGAAAGCTTTGCTGAAGTCAAGGTAGGTGACATCAACTGCTCCCCCTAGGTCCACCACTCTGGTTACCCAGTCAAATAAATCTATGAGATTAGCTTGACAGGACCTTCCTTTGCAAACCCATGCTGTCTTGGATCCTGTGCTCCTATGGATTCTAGGTGTTGCACTATCCTTTCCTTAAGGTGTGCCTCCATAATCTTGCCCACTACTGAGTGTAAGACTGACTGATCTGTAGTTCCCTGCCTCCTCCCTGCTACCACTCTTGTGGAGCAGGATCACATGAGCCCTTCTCCAGTCTTCTGGGACCTCTCCTGTGTTCAGAGACTCACTAAACATTTCTGATAATGGCTCTGCTAGTTTCTCTTTAGCTCCTTTCGTACCCTGGGATGTAAACAATATTAACTAAGTCCCTGCCAGTTGTAGTAATTCAAATAACAATATTTACTAATCTATACAGAGCAAATTAGCAACCAGAAAAAAATGCTATTTGCATTATACACTATAGCATCTACTGCATATGGGAGAATGTAATATAAAAAGCTTACTCATTAGCCAGTGTTAAATCCTGTTGTGTGCTATTTTAGCAGCTACTGATTCAGCTCTGATCCCTTTACAGTTGTAGCTAAGGCTGATTGTACCACCGACTTACTGCTCAACAGCTCAGCTGTACGGAACAAAGATTTAATACAATAACCTCTGTTAGTTTATCCTAATAGTTCAAAGAAGCAATCACAGGTCGATTAGAGAACAATCATGGATAGCTGTGATTACTAGAATGCTACTAGCATCTTGCTTGCTCACCTCTGTAGCAATAATAGCAGATGTGCCAAGAAGACGCCAGGCATGCGCTTTATTAGGTGAGGTCTCCTGACCTGATGGCATGAATTTTTATCCTTAAAATACAAGATTTAAAAATAAAGTAGTAAAATACATTCAGACACTTGAAAATTAAACTATGGGAACCTGGGATCCTAAAAATAAAATATATACAAATAAAATGTATACTGAATCAGGTCTAACACTATCCTCATAATAATTAATTAGTTGTTAGTTGTAGAGAGAGAGAAAATGAAAAAAGAATATCTCGGCTGAGAGCATTGGCTACTACAAAACCACTTCTTCTGTAAAGAAGTTTTGACAGCAGTTTTTCAATCATTTGCAGCCAGCAAATAAACATAAACAAACATGGATAGTCTTAAGTTAACAGATACTGTGGCAGAAAAGCCCTGCTTCCCTTCTTTTCTCCTCTCAGCCTTAGAACACCGTGAAGTAGAAGAGATTTCTTTCTTCTTGCTCCTCCCTCAGCAGTGTGCTGTTTCTGCACCAGACAGCTCCCCATGGGACTCGCTGCATTCCTTCTAGTTGGGAAGATTCCCCCACTGCCTAAACTCTGGCCCTGTGGTATACAAAAACAGAGCAAGGAAACAGACCACCACTGCTCTGGTAGCACAAGACAAACTGGAAAAAAAATGGAACTAACAGTGTAGTTCAGGCACTGTGGTATACCATACACAAGGCATAAAAACACTTTTCCAACTTTCTGCTTTGCCTCCTACTCCTCAGGAAACTAGCATGCAGCCACCCCTCTCCCAGTCTCATCTGTTCCATCAAATCTCATAGGGCCCTCTGCTCAGGTGTGAGTCCTCTTTTCAGTGCAAGACAAGGTGCATGGACTGATTTGCTTACCCTGAAGCCAAGCAACAGAACTCATTATCTTCTTTCTCTCCCTCTTGGGCAGCTCTGAAGATGATACTGGAAGCTGCTGCCATCACAGACACCAAACTGCAGTGTCTTTTGGCTGAAATGGTCACATGATACAAGGAGGCCTCAATTGGTACATTCTAACAGGTTTTGTCCTAAAGAATGACATTATACAGAATTATCTTGTTGGACTCCTCTCCTCCACTGCACCACATAATGTTCTCTGGGTGGCTGTTATGGGCCTGAGATACTGTACCTGGCTACCTCCTGATTGGCTCCAGTGTTTTCCAGGTTTAGGAAGGTGCCCCTGACTCCTACACAGTGCAGTGGGGTCCAGGGTAGCAAATATGACACTACTCATGCCTGGGAGTATGTTTGCGATCTATCTGCTGTGTGGCTCCTGCCTGCCAACTTTTGGCAGGATGCCAATTTAAGTATTATGTTTATGGCCTTGCAGTGCTGGTGGACAGCCCAATCATTATTCCCCATTATTATTATTAGTAGTAGTAACATTTTATTTATACAGTAATTTCACCATTAGGGTTATGAATATCCTTTTTACAAGGTGTACCTGATAAATAAAATTATGTAGTTACAATAGACAATATCAATACATAGATACATGGAAGGCTCTGAAACAGTTAAGTTATACAATACCCGAGTTCAAAAACAGATCCATTTCAGGTAAATTCCCTAATCTCATTTAAAACAGACACATTGAAAAGCTAGTTCTAATTTCATAGCTGTCTTGAAAGCAGTTGATGAAATGTTCAGCTTTCCAGGTGAAAGTTCATTCCAGCTATTGGCAGCTTTGTACTGAAATGTCGTTTTACTAAAATTATTTGTTACTTTAGGTGCTATCAGATCCCTAGCACTGCTTTCCATTAATATATACCATGGCTTGGCGTTTGCAGCTTTTCAATTAGTCCTAGCAGCATGTTATTTTTAAAATTCCCTGAACATGATTTACCCAGATACCCTTCTTTCTTATATCAAGAGGGCTCCACACTAAAGGGAATACATTAAACAGTGATGGGTACTATATTCACATCTTAGAATATATCTTGCCAACCTGTTATATGTTGTATCCAGTTTCTGTAAATGGGTTTTATAGGTGTGACAATAAATATGACACCAAAATAGATAACTGGCATGAATAACTGATTTACTATCATCAAACAAACTTCTTTAGTTGTGCAATTTGAGATCCATCTTATTGCACCAATCCTAGTGTTAATTTTTTGTAAGCTCCTATATATGATATTCAAAGTTAGGTGCTGATCAAAATATATGCCCAAATATTTGTACACAGACATTTGAGCTAATATGTTACCTTCTTGTGTCCTTACCGAAAGTTTGGGACTTGGTTTATTTTTCCATGCTGACTTGGACCAGAAACTTAGTCTGTGCTTTTTATTATTAATTATCAGGCCTAAAGAGGTAAATAACCCCTACATCATTAGGGAATCTAGTTGCAATCTTTGTTCCACCTGCTCAGGGCTGTTTCCAACAGCAACAAGTACTGTGTCATCTGCATACAGTCTAATCTGAGAGTGTCCCATATAATTAGGTAAATCTTTTATGTAAAAATGAACAAAAGGGATCCAGGATTTATTCCTAGGGAACCCCTCATTTCACAGACAGAAACTTGGATTGATAACTATTTCTACAACTACTTAAGTCCTGCTGGTTAAATAGGAACAGAACCATTTGCAAGGTTCATCATCCGGGCCAATTTTCTCTAAAGCTTTTGGTAAGAGACCATGATCTACTAGATAAAATGCTTTTGACAGGTCCACATACACTGCACCAATGACTCTGCAGCCCCAAGAGGCTGCACAGGAAGTCGAACAATTTAAATTGGAAAGAAGATGCCTCCTGGTGGCCCAGCCTCCTTTGCAGTTGGTGTGGGGGGAGCTGGATGAGGAAATCAGCATCTTATGCAGCTGCCTGGCTTCAAAGAACTGTAGTGCTGTGGGCTGCTCAACTGACAGCTGGTCTCCAGGATGAGGAGCAAAGATAAGCAACTACAAGGGGTGGGGGTCAGTACATTGTGCCATCATATTTTAATACCAGTACAATCATGGCTTTCCAACCTAAAATAAAATCAGGTTTAACAGTACTTTTATGCTGCAGCCCATCCAGCTCTTTCACTGATTTGACATTCATTGCATAAGGCACTAACCTTGACTTGAAGAAATGTGGTATTACTTAAGGGGCTTCACAAAACTGAATAGGCTTTCTATGAAAATGATTAACATCCTTATACACTGGGATCTTTTTAAGCACAGTTTGGTAATTTTGCACATACATATGCTCAATTTTGTACCAATTCATGTGAATTTTATGCATTATTTAATATCCCCAAAGCAGATGCCCCAGTATCTCCAGTACCTCCCAGTAAGGTATCCCTGCCAAATGAGGTGGGTGGCAGGAATGGGGATGTGAATATAGTGATGGAGCCCACACAGTAAACTGCTTTCTTACAGTTCAAGACCCTTTTCTTTTAACTCAGCCTTCCCCTACCAGCTTTCTGCCCACCAGAATGGCATGAGCTTGTGCCAACTTTGAAGTGTCCTGGCGCTGGGCCATTGGTGGTCCCCTAGTTGTCAGGGACTCGGCATCCTGAATCTCGGGGTGCTATCAGTGTTCCAGTATGGCAGGAATGGGGAGTCAAACACAGTTGCTATCAAGCAAAGTACAGTCGTCGGGTCACAGCACTGTCAGACATGAGATGGGCAAAGCGGATGAATTTGGATCTTTATTTATTTTTTATTTATGTGTTTGGATTTGCCAACTCTAGGCTGAGTTTGGATTTAGATTTGCAAAGGATTTGTATTTGCCAGATTCGTATATACTGTATGTATAATTAAACAAAAAGGTGGTTATCAAGATCAGAAAATGCCAGTGAAGTGACAGTAATATTAAAGGGGGCACTGATTGAGATATATTGCATCCTGCTGTTTAATATGTTAATTTCTGACCAACCTGCATGTTCTGACCCAAGTTTTTCAACATGGGCTTTTCTGACCCACCTCGTGAACTAGACAGGTGCCACTGTCCAAATCCAGAGGAAATATCATTTTGAAGAATGATGGCAAAGAGCATTTTCAGTGGGATTTGAAAAATGACACCTGCCTAGTTCATGAGGTGGAGTAAAAAGTCCATGTTGAAAATATGTCAAAATCTTAAAAATCATTAAGTTATAAGTGTAGGTTAAAATGTACTAAAAAACCTATGTGCAAAAATGGTTTTAGGTTTTTCTCTGTTCAGGGCTGGATGTGGTTCAGAGAGGTCATGCACTGCCATAAAGAGGATTACCATGAGGGACCTTATTGAGGTAAGTAGTGACTGGGGCTGAGAAGCTCAACAGGAGGTAGCATGGGTGGGGGAGATGTGTCAATGTTCTGTTTCTTTTACAGGCTAGTTGGGGGAATGAGGGCAACATTGGACCACTTTCTTTTTACAGAATTTAACTTGTGTGAGGGAGGTGGACAGCATGGGTGCAAAGAGGGTGGGGTCTTTGTTTTATTGGTCACCAGACTTGGGCAACCCACTGGCCAAAAGAAAATTGGGGGCATCCATGTGATCATCAGGCTTGGGCAACCTGGTGGTTGAAAAGGATGTTTGTGTCGATGTGACCACCAGGCTTGGGCAACCCAGTGGCCAAAAAGAGGGGAGGCATCTGTATGTCCACCAGACTTGAGCAACCCAGTAACTGAAAAGGAAATTGGGGGGTCCTGTGTGCATACCTTTCAACTGTCCATGATTATGAGGGACATCCCTCATTTTACCTCTCAAAATTGCTTTGTCCGCATTCGTCTCTCATGGAAAAGGTGGTGCCCACACAGAGAATGTACTGTAAATTAAGACTTTAAAACAGAATTTCATAAGATTTTAAGATGCTAAATCAAATAAAACTTGTACAAGTAAACACAATGGTTTCCAGTTTTCTGGGAATGTGTCTCCATGTTTGAGGATATATCCTTCATTATGAGGTCAGCATCCCTCACTGTCCCTCACCCTGAGTGTCCGTGTCCTTGATTTTTAGTGTTTGCAGTCTCAGACTGATTTGGTATTTTGTATGTAACTCTAGAGTGATTTTACTGTGTTTTCCTGTCAAATACATTATTCCCTATGGAAGTTGAATTCCTCTGTTTTCCTGTATAACTAATGCAAGTCTATGGGAAAAATTTCCCAATAGATGGCTCCAAATCCCCATAAAATACAGGAATCCTTGTGGATCTGGGAGCCCTGTGGTTCAGTGCCAAGAAGGTTGAGAGGAGGTATGTTTGTGTGGCCATTGGGTTTGGGCAACTCGGAGGCCGAAAATGAGGTGAGTGGGCCTGGGGCATTGGGGGTGTCTTCTGTGTGGCCACCAGGCTTGGGCAACCAGTGGCCAAAAAGAAAAAATGATGCTTCATCTTGGCACATCTGCAGCTGCCAAGAGAACCAGCCCCTCCCTCCCATGCTGTCCCTATTAGAATGGTGCACTAAGCAGCTGTGCCATCTGCTTTATACCGAGTTTATGTACATGCCCAAAGTCAGTATATAGCTTAAGTGGGCACTGCTCGGAGCACCCTCTGACTTCTTCCCCAGCATCCTAAACCTGTCAGATGACAGGGCTGGGAGTGAGATCCGAGCTGAGCCGGCTGTGTTCAGTTTGGGTCTCACAAAACCAAGCCACTTGCATTCAACAGCAACAGCAACTCATTTTATTGCACAGATAAATAGCTTTTACAAACAAAGACAAACAATAAAAATACAGAGAAAAAGATATAAATACATCATAAATACAACCATTAAAAACTACAATTCCATTTGATTTGGCAGCAATATCGTACCTAGAGCAGCATGTATTCAGTCCATGAGTCATATCTGTATATGGAGGACATTCATTAACATATCAGATTATATTATTTTCCTTTTATTTCTTTAATAGTAAAAAAGAATTAGATAACCTATCTAGAGACCATGCATCTTCTGTATGGATAAGTATGTTGGCAATCACACATTTATCAATCTGATAGATATTATTAACAAAAGGCCCTAACCAATATGACCTTTGTTTTGAGTACCATCTGCAATTCCAAAGTATGTGTAATAGATCTTCTTTCTCTCCAAAACCACAATCACATTCAGCTGACTGTACACCCATTTTTGTATCTGTAATTCAGTAGATTACTATGAAACTGTTCAAATGTATAACTCAGAAATACAAGTCTATATCTAGATTCAGTTACAATGTCTAAATATGGTTTAGATCCATGATAATAATTATTTGTAAACCATTTGCGATAATGTGATTTAGTTATGTATTCTAGACCATCATTGTTCCAGAATCTGAGTCACCTTTCTTGTCACATATTTCTTATATTTCAAGCTTAGAGTTATTCCTTGATCAACAACCCATTTGAGATTGGTTAGTTTATGCTTTTCCAATAGAACATTTATGTTATTAAACCAGTATCCACATTAACAACCCATGCTATGCTACTTCTTCTTTTCATTTAGGCACTGACTGGCCAATATTTTTTCTAGCCTTGTACATTTTATCCAGTAGTTGAGCCTTCTATTTTCAGTGGCTGCAATGATGTTTATTAGACCTAGTTCCGCCTCAGGTAGGCTGCTGGGCAAGAATGACCCAACTTTAATATTTTACTAACCATTTTTAGATAGGTACCATAAATTTATTAGTTTTTATTTCTTCCCAAACTTCGCCCCATATTGGAGCTGAGCTTCAAATTTTGTTCTAATTACTTGTAGCAGGGTTTAATTGAAAATCCTCCATATTTAAAATTCAGTCTTGTTAAACCTGCTACTGTTTGCCTTAATCTATTTAGTAATCTCTCAATGTGGAAAGTCCATAAGCAATTCTCTTGAAATACAAGTCCTAGGTAGGTATAGTTAGGAACAACTTCCAGTATGTTGTTACCCACCAACCATCTACCTTCAGTTTTCCCTTGTCCAAAGATTATCACTTTAGATTTATTCATGTCAGTTTTCAGCTTGAGTTCATTTGACTGTTCAGTAATATAATTACGTTTGTTCTGTAAGCCTTTTGCTGATAGTGACAGAATGACAATGTCATCTGCATAAACTAGAACTGTACTAATTTTGTGAGTCCTTCTCACTTTCTTCACAGCCATTTAACATACCATCAATATAAAGGGAGAAGAGTAAGGGAGCAGGACACAGCCCTGCCTCACACCCTTATTGCATTTAAATGAAGTTGTTAATTGATGTTTACAACCCATCATAACTTTGGCCCATGTATTTGAATAAAGTTGTGCTTATTACTGCCATTCAGTTTTGTTCAATGCCTTTTTCCCCAGCATTGTCCATAACAGCCTCTACAGATGCTGTCAAAAGCAGATGAATAATCTAGAAAGTTGCATAAAGTTTCTGACCCTTAATTTTACATACTTTTTAATAAGATGTTTTAGTATGAAGATGTTATCAATAGTTGAATAACTAGATCGAAATCCAGTCTGGTATATTGAAATTCCACCTGTTTTTATTTATTTAGTTTTTGTTGACCGGGTAAGTGCATTAGAAAAATTCTGCCTATTTTCAGGCACAACACAGGTGAGGTAGGTACAGATGAATGCCAACTGACCTTGAAACAAATTAAGCTGTTGGTGGTATTTTAGGTGAATGGGGGAAATTGTGGCCAGGGCACTGGTGAAATTCCTCTACACTTTTCGAGACATGCCATGAGATCTTTAACATTCACCTGAACTATCACCAGAACAGGCAGATGGGACCTCGGTTTATGTTTCATCCAAAGACATATCTATCTATCTATCTATCTATCTATCTATCTATCTATCTATCTATCTATCTATCTATCTATCTACCTACCTACCTATGTTCTATCTACTTCTCTTTTAAGTCTCTCAATATAACCTTGGAGAAGATTTTTAATTTTGCATCAAGTAAGCTAATGGGCCTATACATTGCAAGGTCTGTTAGGCTCCCTTTTTGTGGATCGGTGCACTATTAGCACCAGCTCACGTTTGTGGGTAGCTGTTATTGATAATACACTTATTATAAAACAGGGTCAGAAACTTAGTCCATAAAGAGGCATCAGACAGAAATATTTCTACTGGGATCCCATCTGGTCCCAGAGCTTTTTGTCTTTTAAAGTATATATTGCAAGATAAATTTTGTCTGCTGTGACTGGTTGAAAATGGGTGTTAGTCCTAGGTACTTGAGAAGGATGGTTTCCTCCAGTGGGTCATAGAAGATGCTAGAAAATAATTTCTCCATTTGTCCTCTGGAAAATATGCATCTATATCTGTCTAAAACTTGTTAGTCTCTTTGGCTACTAATATCCAAAATAATTTACAGTCTTTGGGCCTGATTCTAGAAAGCATACACCAATGCACAATGCAGATGCACCAGCGGAATGGCGCTAGCCACAAATATGTCCAGCAAATGCACCAAATGCTATTCTACATTGTGAGATGCGCATTGACAGAACGCAGTACGCCAATTGTACTTACACTGCAGTTGCGACATACCTGCAGGTATGCCAATGTGCAACTGAACATATGCCAAGAAAATGGAAGAGAAACACCAGGGCGGGATTCTAGAAGCAGCAGTGCCACGACTTACACAAGACCAGCTGGTGAAACCTACACCAGGTGGGAGCAGGTGTAACACACAGCATAGAAAGGAGCAGGACCAGCAGGCTGGACACACAGCAAGACACCATGGGAGATAAGACAGAGTGTCTGAGGAAGGCAGGCACACAGGGGCAGTGTGGCACAGGGTACAAAGGGTGCACAGAGGCCACAGGCACAATGCTGGGATGATGGCACCACCAGGCACAACACCCCTGCCATGGTCACTGATGTATGTAAACAGTGTAACCACGACAGGAACACAGCACTGGGTGGCACAGACCAGTGGACAGATGGTGGTGAGACACACAACGTCCATGCCAGTGGTGCCACCTGCAGGGAACAATGGCACCCCAAGGTGGAAGGGCACAGCACAGGCACCATGCTACCACACAGCTGGGAGGTACAATGAGGTGACATGGACACCATAGCATGCATGGTGACCCACAGCACACAGGACACCACGCAGAAGTGGCCTGAGAACAGTGGCCTGTGCAGTGAGCAGCACAAATGGCACACCAACCCGATGCACAGGGAGGGAACACTGGGACAGCAGGCACCACCCCCAGTGTGCACTCCTGTGCATGGTGACACACACACACACACACACACACACACAGCCATGCACACCTGGAACAGACACAGGGACACAGTGTGTATGGCAAAAGGATTTAATATAAACAACGGGTACAGAGATACAGGGTAACAATCGAAGGGGATGGGGATGAAAAACAGGCAACAGCAGCATACAGTAATAAAACAGTAAACCCAGACCCAAACAGCCACCCACAACAACCTTGAACACCAACCCGCACCCACAAGCAACCCAACACAGGCCCAACAACCAAAACACAATCTCACCCACAACACTAAACATGAATAAGCAGTCCACCCACCTGATAACAACCCACAACACCCATATGTACAATCCCACCCACCAGTACCATCCTGCTGCATACAAGCCCACCCACACATCTGGCCCCACCCACATCCAGCTGTTGTGGACCCATGTGAGCTAGGTCCACTGTAGTTCAGCAGGAGGGGCACCACTGACCCATGGAGGCACCTAATGTCCTGCAAAATGGATGACACCAGGACCACAAGACGCTCCTGGTCCAGGCCCCACCCTGCCAGGTTCAGCACCGGGACCCTCAGCTGCAACAGGCAACGCCTCCCACTGCTGCATTCCTGGCATGGCGCAACCTACTGTGGTCCAGTGTCCCCTGCTGCAGGGCCAGCAGTGCATGGCGCAGTGTCAGGCAGTGGGGCAACCTCACCTGCCCATGCTGCAATGTCCTCTTCAAGCGGTCCCAGTAGGTGGCACAGTCATGGCCTGGTCCCCATCAGCTGCAACTGCACGCTCTGTGGCCAGGCTGGGTGTCTGTGGCTGTTCTGGCCCCTGTTGCCAATGTTAGTGTGGTCCCCTGAACCAGCTGTGTCACCTGTGGCCAGGTCCCCATCGGATGCCACCACTGTGGAGGAGGAGGAGGAGAAGGAGGAGGATGAGGTCGGTGGCAGGACTCTGGCCCTCCGCTGCCTGTGCTGGGTGTGCTGCAGGTACTCTGCTGCATTGCGGGTCTTCATGTTGGCCATAGCCCTCAGTAGGACCCTCTGCCACTGTGGCAGCCTGCTATGGACACCTGTAGGGATGTAAAGGATGTGGTCAGTGCTGGGCCCAGACAGGGGCACAAACACATAGGCAATCAATGTGAAGGTGCAGCATGAGCCACAATGTGGCTGCTTGCCATAGCCACAGCACAAGGGGACCAATGTATGTATTTACCTGACCTCCAGTGAAGTGCCTCCTGCCTGAGGCCGATGATGTGGTCCTGCTGCATGCTGTGGGTCACACGGTGGAACCTGCGGAGTGAGCGACAGGTGAGTGTGTGTGAGGTACCGCGCCATGGCCACCATGCCAGCACTGCTGCAATAGAGGAACAGCTGTGGGTATACATACCATCGCTGGGAGCTTCCCAGACCGCATGTCCGCATCTCTGCACCATGCCATGCTGAGCATCCTCTGCAGGATCCCAGCCTCCTTCCTCGACAGGTCCTGCCAGCAGTGTGTCAGCTGACGGATGGTCCGAGCGTGTCCCTGTCATCTCCCATGCATGCACAGATGGCTGACCACACTGCTACTGCTCTGCGGCACTGCTCCTCCAGCTCCCAGGTGACAGCAGCATCCTACCCCACTGCTGAACACAGTTCACTAGCAGTGCTGTCTCATGGGGAGTGAAATTAAGTGCACACCTGCTGAGGGATGACCCTGAGGACATATTGGCTGGTCATCTGCGTGGCACCTGTAACAGGAAGAATGGCACAAGCATCACTACACAATGTCACCGTGGCTGTGCAGTCCACCCCGCCCACCATCGCAACACTGGACACCAGCTGTGGGACATGGGTCAGGGCGAACCACAGGTCTGCAACTGTGGGCCACCACCTTAGGTGGTTCCCCTGTGCCAATGACATGCACAGCATGAGGGCACGTAAAGGCCAAGCTGTGTCATGCAGGGGCCAGGCACACAGTGACCACAGTGCACCAACATGGCACCCGTCCCTGCAGAGGCATGTACAGCCCGACCCTGCATGGTGTGGGTGTGGGCATCCATATGCAGCCCTACCATGTCTGCACCCCCACCCCACGTGGAGCTGCATGCGTACAACCACCAGGTGCCCATGGGGCAGACCCAAAGCCAACAGTAGGGTGCCGACATAGGGAATGACAATTACTGACCTGTACTGTGCACCATGGTGTCTGAAGTGGGTGGTGCTGACATATCTGGAGCACACCTGGATGGAGAAAGAGCAGCACAACATAAGCCTGTGGCACTGTAGGTGACTCCCAGAGCAGCTGCGGTGTGGCAGCATGTACCTACCTGGTCCTGTGCGGTGGTGCTGATTCCTAATCAGGAGACAGAGAGCAACATTGTCAAGTACATAGTGCTATATGGGCATTGGTAATATGCGCATTGTACAATGTCATATACTCACCAAAGACCCGTATGTGTCTGCTGTGGAGCTAGGAGGAATGGACATGGGTTAGTACACAGCCATAAGTGCCACTATGGCCAGCTGCCTGTGGGTGCTGCACCCCTCCACTGTCTCCATCCCATGGGCATGGGCCCAGGATGCCCCCAGACACCCCGCCATGACTGACTCTGCACAGGGTGGATGTGGTCAGATGCATACCCGATGGGCATAAAATGTATGGTGTGGTACAGGAACAGTGGTACACAGCCAGCCGGCAGGGTGGCCATGCACCTGTGTGTTTGGCACAGGTAATGTCCTGTGTTGGCACCCCCCACTGTCTGAAGTGGCGTCTGGTGGCTCCCGACCCATGCCGCGCGGGACAGCCGGGACACGGGCCACCACATGCCTCACACAGGCATGGATGGTGCAACATGTATGGGCATAGCATCATGAATAGATACGGCACACAGTCCAGCGTGATGCCAGCCCATCACTGCAGTGACACACCCCACCAAACAGACACCCCTCAGCATGGGGCCTTCTCACCACATGCCCCAGCCCAGAGCCCAGGCCCACAGCCACACCACATGGGCAGTGTGCCACCCACACAGCCACTGTGCAGTGCCTGCAAGCCGCTGGCCAGATACCATGTACACAACACACCCAACACCATACTACACACACATATGTCTCAACACCATGGGGGCCACAGTGGTCTGACCAAGTTCCCCAATGCGTGGAGCAGTGACCCCAACCTGAGGGTCACTGTCCCACATAGTCCCCACAAGTAGGAGGGGCTGTCAGTGCCATCCAGGTGAGAACACATTCATAGGCTGTCTGCCCCACTGCAGGCATGGGGGCAGTTATGCTTAGCCTACCTGTATGAGTGAGTGATGTACCACACTGGTAACATGCTACTAACCACACATGTGGCATGTCTAATACATTGCCTGCCACACAGTGGTGTGTGGATGTACCATGCCCCCACCCGTATCCTGGGAACCTTGCCACAGCACAGCCCTGGTTACTGAACACAGCCATTGCACATAACTTAACAGAACCCCTGTATGTTCACCTTTGGGAGGGTCCATGCCTGCATACCTCTCAAATGTACCACAATCGAGGAACATTCCTCATTGAACTTCACAAAGCTCCCAGTTCCACATTGTGAGGACCTGTTCCACATTCAAAGTCTACATTCTAAAGCAATACTCTACAGTACATGATGCAATTCACTATATCATTCAATTAATAACATTTTCTGAACATAAATGCAACATTCTAACAGTGTTGTGAGCCTCTTAGATAAAGATTTGATTCGTGTTCCACATATTGCCCATGTGTTCCACATTATGACAGGCAATGTTCCACATTTGGGGTCAAAGGTTGAGAGGTATGTTTGCTATCCCTGTCCCTCACGGCAGTAACAGATTAAGTAGGGGTATGTAAGAGGGGGCCTGCTGTGGCCAGTACTCACCAGTCTGTTGAATGTTTGTCCCTGTCCTGGTCAGGTTGGCACTGAAGTGTTCCAGCTCTGTCCTACACCCAGGTCTGCAGCTCCTGTAACCACTACACTGTGCCTGGGCCTATCTACCGCAACTGCGTTACGCTTTATGCAAGTCACATGTGCATGCATATGCATGCCAGCATATGCACACATGCAGCATGCATGGCAGCAATGCGATAGCGATCTGCGGCATGGCATCTGCGATGTGGGGTTTCAACCTGCCTGTTATCACGCACTTGCGTGTGCTCCCTCCGGATGCAATGCAGTTCGGAATGGGTTTGGGTTCACCTGCATGTATAGCACCAGTGCCTGCAGAGCTCTGTGTGTGTGTGTGTGTGTGTGTGTGTGTGTGTGTGTGTGTGTGTGTGTGTGTGTGTGTGTGTGTGTCGCTCTCCTGGGGAGGTCGGTGGCAGGCAGCTGCCCGGCAGTGTGCTATGGGGGCATTGTTGGGACTGGGGGATCGCCTACCTAACATGTGTCCAGTATGGCCTACCATTTACAGCACGACAAAATGGACAACACAACGAAGCATGAGGTGCAAAGATTTATTAACAAGGTGTTCTATACACACACACACACACACACACACACACACACACACATCAGGTGCTAAATGTACAGTGCTCCCTGGTTCCACCCATCACGCGAGACCCCACACTCACCTATGCTCACAGTCTTGCATACACACACACACACACACACATCCATGTGAGCAACCGTGCCCACCCATAGACATGTGCCCCCTGCCATGCATATGTCCCCACCCCCATTAAAGCCCCACCTGCCCAACCCAACTGCACAGGGCAGCAGGCGTCTCACAGCCATCTGCCACAGACACGCCCGTCTGCTGGCCCCTCCAGTGCTAGGTGCTGGATGTGGGGACCTTCCGGTCTGGTGGGTTGTGCGGTGCCCTGGTGGACCACCCTGGCATTGCCCCTGTGGGCCTGTGTGCACCCACAGGCGATCTGCTGTGCCTCTGCCCCACAAACCTACTTGCCTCTGTACTCACATGTGGCAGCGGCTGTGCTAGGGGCTGCACGTGTGTTTCCATCATGTGCTGATCACCTCAGGCCCTGTGCAGCCTGCATGGTGTGGCTGCCTCCCTGTCTGTGCCCTGTGCCTGACCCTGTTCCTGTGGGACTGTGTGAGGGGCTCTGCCTGGCCTGTGCCTGTGTTGCCGGCATGCCTCTGTGTGCCACCGTGGTCGCATCTTGGCACTGTCCTGTGCCCAGGTCAGTGTGGGCGGTGTCTGGCTGGGCGTGCAGCTCCGGCAGCATGACTTGCAGGGGAGATACTGATGCCTGGGCTGGGGGAGGGTTCACTGGCTCTGGTGGCTGTGTCTGGGTGCTAGAATGAGCAGTGGCTGGGGTGCCATCCACTTGGCCAGGTTTTGCAGGTGGTGCAGTGGCTGCAGTGCACAAACTATGGCCTGCATGGCCATGGCTATGGCTGTATCCTGGTGCTGCTGGTGTGCCAGCATGTTCTTCAGGCCTGTGCCGGGCGGTCCATGATGACCATCCTGCATTCAGCACAGTGGCGGATGCCCTGTATGGCATCCCAGGCCAGCCATGCTTGCCGATGAGTCCCTGGTGAATGCCTGCAGACAGCTGGCAATGCTGGATAGCTGCAGCTCCATGCAGGTGTGGTGCTCTTGCATGCCCTGCCGTATGTTCCCTAGTTCCTGCCTGATATCCCTGGCCAGCCAGCACCAACTGGCAGTAGTCCCCAGTGTAGGCTGGTGGGGACAGCTGGTCCTGCAGCTCACGGATGGCCTCGTCCAACTGGTCCTGCAGTCCATGGGTGCTCAGTGCACTCAGCGACCCTATGGCAGTGTCCCCAGCCACCGGCTGTTCTTGGCCTGATTCCTCCTGCTTGACCACAGGCATCCATCACCTCCACAGATGTGGCGGCACTGCTGGTGATGTTCTCAGCAGTCCCCTGCTGCTCCTGTGGTGGTCCAGCTGCTTTCTCCTCACTGCTGTCCACCGCCTCCTCATCCATGGGGCTGTCACCATCCCACTCCCTCAGGCTCCGACATCAGCTCCGGTGTTCCAGCCACAGAGGTACTGGTGGCAGGGCTGCCTTCAGCAGTTGTAGGGCTGCTGCCATCGTCGACACCATGCGGTGACCTGGGCCATGCTGGCACCATCCTGGCCCTGCTGCTGCTACTCTCACCTTATGACTCTGCTGGGGCCACTTGCAGCTGCCACCAGCACCTGTTGGATGGGAAATGTGTTAGTGTGTCTCTGCATCACAGTGTGCCCTCACCTGCCTGATCAGTGTTGCCCTCACAGGTCTGCTTGGGCATTGCGCTATGATGTTGCACCCACCACACTTCTGTGCTGTCCCACCTGGAGTATGCCACCACTGTACATGCGTCCTGCACTGATGGTGGGACCCCCACCATTGCTGCCCTGCTGTGCTGTCCATCCTGGTATGGCAACTCCAGCTGTCACACGGCTGCCCTGTCTGGCTCCCCACCGCGCAGTGGCACCGTGCACGGCCACGCTCATGGGGCACCACTGCACTGCAGGGGCCTGCACCACTGGTGACTACGTTGTCCCTGTCATCCATGCACAACCCCTGCAGCCCTGCCCATACTCTGCAGGCACTGGGGCAGTGACCCATGCCTCCCTCCTACAGCTCAGCCCATGTCTGTGCACAGCCCATCTCCTAGCACACAGTGCATGTCACAGCATCTTTCAGTGCAGCCCAGACCATACCTCAGCATGCCCCCAAAAAGGTTCACAGTGTATGACACAGCTACACCCAATGCAGCCCA
Source organism: Neoceratodus forsteri (assembly GCA_016271365.2). Lineage (NCBI taxonomy): Eukaryota > Metazoa > Chordata > Ceratodontiformes > Ceratodontidae > Neoceratodus > Neoceratodus forsteri. Next base: position 1,089,906,901 of record CM057459.1, read on the forward strand.
GACCATACCTCAGCATGCCCCCAAACAGTTCACAGTGTAGGACACAGCAACACCCGTGCTGCCCAGACTATACCTCAGCAGCCTCCCCAAACAGTTCACAATGCAGGACACAGCAACACCCAGTGCAGCCCAGACCATACCATACCTCAGCATGCCCCCCAAACAGTTCACAGTGCAGGACACAGCAGCACCCAGTGCAGCCCAGACCATACCTCAGCATCCACCCCCATACCGTTCACAGTGCAGGACACAGCATCTCCCAGTGTGGCCCAGACCATACCTCAACATCCACCCCATACAGTTCGACAGTGCAGGACACAGCATCTCCCAGTGCTGCCCAGCCCATTCCTGTGCACAGCCTCACCCCATGTGCACGTGCCCAGCCCTCCACAGTTGGGCATGGTTTTTCCTTTGCACTGCTGCACATGTCAGCAGCACACATGCCTGTCCCTGGCCTGCCCCTCACCATTGTCTAGTTCCCTTGGCTCACTCTGTGGCCAGCTGTGCCTTGTGGCATTTCTGTGGCATGTCTTCCCACTATTACATCTGCCTACATTGTCACCCCACCCACTGCCTTTGCTGTTGGCTTCAGTGCTGTTGCCATGTCTGGCCTGTCACATACAATGCTGGCTGTTTGTCCCTGCCTGTGGCCATCTGCTGTCTGAACGTGTCCAGCTGTGTTACTCCAGCGATGTTCTGCTGGCTGAGATGTGCCACTATCCTCCTCTGGATGCTGTTGATTGGCTCCTGCTGGTGGTGAGCCCCTATGCCCTGTGCCCTGTGCCTGTTTTGCACCACCTTGTGCTTCACCAGGCGCTTGAGGTCATTGTACTTCTTTTGTACATCTCAGACTGTCCTGCACTGTGCAGTGATGGCATTGACTCTGCATGCCACCCTATCCCATGCCCTCTTGTGTTTCTCTCCTCTTGGCATCCCTTCCGCGACTCATGAGGGAGTGCATGGTGGTGGTCTATTTGCTCCACCAGTGTGTTAACCTCTCATGGCTGAAATTCATCTTCCTCCTCCTCCTCCTCTGTCTTTCAGCTGCACTTCTGCCATGGCTGTGGCACTATCTGCTGGTGTATGTTGGGCGCAGCTGCATGTTATGCTCTTTTATAGGAGTGTATCTTAAGTGTCACGACTTGTGCAGTTGTGTTTGGCATATTCTGCAGGTTCTAGAATAGGCCGTATCTTGCATGTCACAGTTGCTGTTGTGTAAGTTCCACAACTGCGTTGCTTGCATCTTGGCATAATGTTCTTTCTAGAATCAGGCCCTTTATTCCTAACTGCAGTCAGCATTTTTCCCATCGTTTTGTATAAAAACTTTGTTTTCCCCAAAGTTAATTGCTTGTGTTTTCTTTTCTCTTTATTTAATTCTGCCAAAATAGTTTTACATCCAGATTTTTATAATTTCTATATTTATTTATTTATTTATTGAAATTTGTTGACTGGGTAGGCCCACTGAGACAACCAAGTCCCTTTTCAGGGCGACCGGAATTAATTACAGATTACAGACACAAAAGCATACAGTAGACAAAGTAGTGCAATTAAATGCATAGTTACATACATAGGTGATATCACAGAACAAAACAAAGAACAGGTAGTAATTAGAAACAGGACAAAAGCTGGTCAAGACTAAGGGTGTAAGGGCACCAACCATTCAAGTGCAACAGCACTGATTGACTACCATAAAGTGAGATTTTAAGGCCATTTTAAATGAGTACAGAGTAGAACAGTTAGCCACAGCTGCAGGTAGCCTGTTCCAGAGTGACGGGGCAGAAATGGTAAAGGATCTGTCACCAGCTTGGGTTTGAGTCCTAGGGACTTCCAGGGTAGGATAGGCAGTGGACCTCAGGTCACGTTTGACTGATTTGTATAGGAGAAGTCCACTTAGGCTAGGAGGAGCGGGAGCTTGGCTGTTTGAAGGTCAGGCAGAGTGTTGGGAATGCAAGCCTGACCTCAAGTGAAGGCCAGCTCAAAGAGGTGAGAACATTGCAGTGGTGATCACGATGGTGGGCAGAGGCAGCAAAGCGGGCACTTTTATGATAGAGAACTCTGAGTTTGTTGAGATCCAGCCCAAGCGGTTGAAGTACTGGAGCACCATAGAGAAGCACTGGGAGAATGGTACCAGTGGTGATAGCCAAACGGGCTTCCTGAGAGGAATCCTCCAAGTCTATATAAGAGGCCAATTCTTTGCTGGAGAATTTTAGTGGTAGCCTCAATGTGCGGGCTCAGGGTTAGCTCCTGATGCAGGTGTACTCCAAGATATTTTGTGGAAGCACAGACCTCAAGTGGAGTCCCGCTGGCCGAGAAGATCTGTGGAGGTTTGACTTATTGGCTCCTAACCACTTGGAACTGAACAGGATGGCCTTAGATTTCTTGAGATTAAGGACTAGTTTCATGTCCACTAGCCACTTTTCCACCTCTCTGAAGTCCTTATTGAGGTTCTGGCCTAGTTGACATAGAATCCTTCGACTCCTATAGATAATGGCATCATCTGCATACAGTTGGATGCTGGCCCCACCACAGTGCTTCGGCATGCTATTGATGAAAATAGTGAATAGCAGAGGTCCAAGGATGGAACCTTGGGGACTCCTTGGTGCACAGACTTAATCGTAGAAGGTGTGCCCTTCCATTTTACCAGCTGCTGCCTTCCACAGAGGTAATGATGAAACCAGGAGGATTCAAGTGGATCTAGTCCAAGGTGCTGAAGATATATATAGTTTCTGGATACCAGATTTTGATTTTTACAGTCTTTATCAAAGCAAGTGTTTTTGTCATCATGTCTAACTGAGGTAACCTTTCCAATTTGTTTTAATTTCAGAAAATAGGGCATTTGTTAGTTTGAACAATATCGAACTAAATTATCAATCAGCTCGCTTGAACAGCTTATAGTCAAGTTCTGTATGATAGATAGTAAACCAGATCTGATTCTTGGTTCCATATTATTCTTTTGAAGCTCTAATTTCTGAAAAGGTAAGTTAGCTACATCTCTGGAACTCTGTATCCCCAGTTATTTGTAATCTCTAACTCAACCAGAAAATGGTCACTTTCAGCTCTGACTGGAATAGAGAATTGCACCAATGCTGTAAGTTACCTATCCAGAAGCATAATCAACAATACAGGCACCTCTAGTAGATACCAAGGTGTAATCACCCTCCATTTTCCCCCTATAGCACCCTTTTATGGGGTACAGGTTATAACCAGGGGAATGTTTATTAGCTGCTTTCCTGAATTATATATAACTGGGTCTCTGGTTTTCTTGATAAAGATAAAGATAATTCCAATGTGTCAGTATACAAACACCTGGGGTTATCAAAATGCCATCATATATACCAATGCGGAGTTATAATCACCAAGTAATAATAACTCAGCTGTAGGAAATTCTGACAGGACCTCCACTGATAAGTTTGTGAAAGTGATCCAGACATCATTTGAATAATAGAGTTCTCAGGGGAATACAGAAATGTAGTATAATCATCTCTTGTATTCCTACTCTAAGAGTAATTACTATAAAATTATTATAAAGCTTGGATCCAACAACCTTATGATGTACTCTGCCAATTTTAATAAAGGTTATTAGTCTCTTCAGGTATATCAGCCTATCATGTGGGGTTACTCCCTCCAACAGAGTAGCATCCACAAGGTTAAGGCCAAGACAATCTAACTTAGATGTTTGATTTAAGATGAGAGCCAGAAACCTGAACTGGAGACCACTATGTCAATTTGACTCCTGAATTTGCTCTTTTGGATGAGATAGAGCCCATTTCCCACTTGTACAGCCAGAAAGTTACCCATAAGATCTTGTATTGCCTGTGTTATTTTTCATCATTTTCTGTCTTTAAAGGACCCATTCCAAACATTAATAGTGTTTTTCTGTTTGGTTACTACTTTGTGGCTTGCTCTAGGTATGTTAAAATGGTCTCTATTTGGATATGAAAGTATGAGTTTTCCATCCTTAACTAACCAACTATTAACCCTTATGTGATTGGCTGTTGTTGGTGAGACAAATCTTATGTCAATAATAGTAGCTGCAGTGATAGGAACATTTTGATTTCAACAACATCACCCTCAGTTAACTCTGTATCCATCTCTTTATTTAAATATTCTAGTACTTGTAGTTCAAAATTTGCTGGATCAAAACTGCCCCATTGTACTGGTCCATATAACCTGATTAGGGAAATTTCTCCCTCCTTATTTTCATTATATATTTCCTCTTCAGCAACATTTTGATCCAGTTAACTATTTCCATTTTTATCTACTGGAATACTTGTAATGGCTGGTCCTTGTGTCTGCTTTTGTGCCTCTTTCCTATGGTTTCCCTAAGTTGGTAATTACTACAGATTTCTTGCTCAAGCACAAGTTCAATAGGCTTAACAAATTGTTTTGCATACTCTGTTGGTGAGGAATATGGATCAGTTTCCTCAATTTCTTCTTCAGGTAGCTTATCACAGTTTTCTTCTATTGGTTGAGTGGGCCTTTGAGGGTTCTTTTTGGTCCCTTTTCCTGTTCTTGTGGGAGATTACTTCCACTTCCCTTACTTTTTCTTTCTTTGTTTCTTTGATTTTTTCCCTTTTGCTTATTCCTCTAGGTGGAGTATCAGAATTGTGATCACACTAAAATCTGGCCTTAATTTAGTAGGGTGTTTTCCTGTGTGCAAGCATTATAAGTCTCCTCCTCAGAGATTCCTACTAACGACTCCTTGTTGATTTGAGTGAGAATCTGATCTATTTTTGCCCTGTCATTTGCTAAGTCTTCTCTCAGATGCAGGTAAGCATTAACTGGGTCCCTTAATGACGTGGTTGATCCTCACCAAAAGACTAAGTTTGAAATGCTCTGTAACGTCTTTTTCCTGTGCTGTATGTTCCCTTGCTTTACACCACACTTGCTACAGTATATAGTTTCAAACGCCTGCTCCTCCAATTTTTAGGCCATCAATTATATATTGGAGATCAATTAAGACCTCTCAATTCCTGTCTTATTTTCTTTTCTTTCCATATCTATTTCAACACTCTCAGTATTACTAGCATCCTCACTAAAGAACCATAGTTGTGGATTTTTTCTGAGTCACTAGAGTTAGAATTACTAGAATTTGCCTGTTCCACATCCACCACTTTCTGCTCCAGTGGCTGCGCTTGTTTATCAGAAATACTGGATTTAGTATAATTGGTATCCATTTTATCATTAGACAGGCCATTAAGGTTTATTACCTGCTCACTAAATAATTGGATACAAAGTGGTATTTGTTGGGCCAATATAGATCCTGATTCTAGCACAGTCACTGGAGTAGGATTTTATGGTAAATCTGCGCCCAACCCTAGGGCTAGGGGTCGACGCTTTACTGGGACAAGACTGCAGATGCTCAGTTAGTTTGGTTTGCTTACTGCCCACTCTTTAGTTTTTGATAAGAGCTCCAATGGGGGAAGATTTACTATTATTTAATCTCTGCAATCTGGTATTAACCATCTTATAATAAGACTACAAATGTTATTGCAATAAATACTAAACAGTAGATCAGTTAAAGAAAATGCCCTTTTGAAAAGTGTAAGATACCAGAGTACAAATTTACTGAAACAATATCTTATTTAAACATATGCACAACTATCCCTATAAATATAGTTTCCAGCACTATATATCACACAATGAACTTCCAGCTATGTCCACTTAAGATTACAGTTCCAGTTTTCAAATAATTCCAGTTATCAGATAATTACCTCTTTTGTTCAAAGTCTTCTGATCAGGAAAAGAGTCACAATAGTGTTTCTGTTTATGATTAAAAAATAAAATCCAATATTTCAAGTATTTAAGATGAGAAAAGCAGATCTGTGCAAATCCAGTAGAAAATAAGGTGCAAATATTCAAGTTAGATGAATGAGAGCTTGTAAAGTACTTATCCCTTGAACCAAGAAATTTCCTCAAGTTTTTCCTCATAGAATCATGGTGCTAGCCATAGGGTAGGATATAAGTGGATATTGCTGGTGGAGATTCTCCACACATGAAGAGAGAATAGGCTTTTATTTCTTCTCACAGTTCTTTTCTGCTTCTCAATCACCCCAATAACACAGAGTGGTGCCACTAAAACCAGAAAGCACTATTAAGTATAGCGTGCATAGATGTAGAGTATTATCTACCATCTATAATTAAAATTGAAACACTCTACAGGCAGGAGTGTAGCCAGAAATTTCCATTTTGTACAGTCTCCAACATTTACACCCCCATTAAAAATATACACATCCCTTCCAAAGGCACCTCCTCAAACAAGTCAGATTGTTCTCAGATGATTCCTCTACTCCTAAAGAGATTATACATGTATCAGACCCTCCTCAGTGGCCTACACTACCCAAATACAACAAATTAGAATGATAATATTAACAGAGTGCTTATGGTTTGTGACAGACACTCAACAAAACTGTACACAAATGTGTACAGTGAGTATGCCTGTCTACACCCTTGCTACAGGACAGTATAATCAGTATCAAATTAAAAATATAATGAGCATAACATATAAAACATTGCACAGTAGAATATGTACCGTTAGAAACTATATGGCTTGTATCAAACCTAGGGTAGTTTAGAAGGGTAACCTGTTTTACTTCTAGTGGTGGTAGGCTATGCTCTCCCAGCGTGCTGCAACTGGTAGTATTTGCTTCTATGATGTAGCAAAGGCCTTAATAAATAATGGCCTTTTCAGAGCAGCTAAACGTCTTCCGAGAGGTCCTCAGCAAATTCCACTCCAGATCGAGAGATAAACGCCGCACTTGAGGAGCCCCTAAATAGTGAATTATTTTTAACTTTAGCTTTAGCATTTAGCCTTTGAGGTAATTTGCTCCTGCTTTAAAATGCAAAATCAGCTATCCCACACGCTTGTGTTGGTGCTATAATTGCAAGTGCTAGAATGACTGCTGTGCGTGCGCTGCACTATAAACAGCCCGGTGATCACGTGTCTAATTTACACTGATTGCAATTTTAAAAAACAAAGTAAAATACAAAAGCAAGAAATTTAGTAAATCTAAAAGCTGAAAACTAAAACTCATTAAAAACATAAAAGCTGAGTATCCTAGTATACTATAGGTTGAAATTTTCAAGCTCAGAGAAACAATACAATCAGAGAGAAACAAAGAAATGCTTCAACTCTAGGAGGTAACAAGTGCTATTAGAATTATAATAACTTTATACATTCCTTCGCTGTTTTTTTTTAGAGTTGGGCTGGAAATTCTTTTGTAAAGGCAGTTATTTGGTGCTTCCTCAGCCGTTCCGAGCAGCCCACTTTCAGTCACTGTAGTTCTGCTCCAGTGGAAACCTCCACACCATCCCATGGGCCTTTCTCCTGCAGTGGGAAAGATAAGACAACGTCAAATTATTGCAACAGAGGCTCACTCAAAGCTGCCTGACCAGGGACAAATGTTCATCAAGGCATAGATGGCATACCTTTTCCAAATCTTTATTTTAGCGATGTCTCCCTACTTCTCTGTCCTTTTCCACAGGGCACAGAGCACTTAGCGTAGAATCCATCTCTCACCAACCATGACCTCCAGCTGTCTCCTGCAGGTCAGGCCAGTGCAATCCCACTTGCATTTGAAGTGGTTCAGTTTTCAAGGGAAGGCATTGGCTCATCCCAATGTCAGACACTGAAGAGAAGTGCAGTCCCCACTACCTTTTATGAGTATGTTATAAAACACTGAAAGTAGTTTAGTCAAGGGCTGAGGGCAGAAGATCTCCTTTTCAAAGGATTTATAGTCTGTGGCATATTGGTTGTGATCTCAAGACTGGGCAACTTGTGTCTGACCTGTAAGTAGATGTAGAGGTCCCTGATGGAAGAACCCATCCACCCTGTATTTCCCCAAAGGAGAGTAGCCTCCCCATAGAGTTGTATGATAGAATGTAGCCCCTTTTCTGCCACCAGAGCAGTCCACTGTGTAGGAATGTACTGTACCCAGAGTGTTTTTAGTGCAGACCACAGTGAGGCATAGGGAGAGGGTCGAGATGGTAAATTGTCATGTTCCTGGGCCTGCTTCCAAACTCTCACTAATGTTCTAGTAAAAGGATTGGGGCACTTTGACTGTAAATTGGCATGGGGTCCCACCAGTAGATCCCTCCTTAGGTCTCCAAACCCCTCCCCATCCATTTTCTACCAGGCTGTTGATTCAAAAAGTGATCCTGTTGGTAGCAAAGCCATCTGGGCTGCCCAGTAGTATAATTTGAAACTGGGATTCACCCACCTCCTTGCCCAGTAGACAGCTGTAATGTTCTCCTATTTATTCTAGCATTTTGCCATGCCACTGGAACCCATGTACTATACTGTTTAAGTGTTTAAATAATTTATTAGGAATATGTATCTGGAGGACTGGAATAGGTACAAACACTGTGGTAAAATATTCATTTTGACCGCTGTTATTCTCCCTAAAGGGTTAACGGCAGGTCCATCCATCTGCCACAATCCTGAGCTATTTTAGTTAGCAAGAGTCCATAATTCATGGAATACAGTCTGACGACACAAGTAGAGAGCTGGACCCCCAAGTATTTCAGCACTGGCACCACCTGGGCCCCAGTGTATTTCTCTTAAGGGCCTGTTGGTCTTTCTCCCATTTGTCATAATCTCACTTTTAAACCAGTTGATTTTGTGGCCAGAGATAGCTGCATACTCCTGTAAGATATTCTGCACATGTGGGAGGCTGACAGTGTGCCTCTTCAAATATAGCAGAAGATGATCCGTGGACAATGCTACCTTATGTTCTCTCCTCTCCCAAAGCCCTTAATGCACTCATGGTTCCAGACAACCACTGCTGTTGGTGACAACGGGGAGCCCTGGAATGTACCATGCTGCAGTTCGAAGTTAGGTGCCAAAGAGCCATTAGTATTTGGGAGGTGGGTTGGGTATAAAAGGTTTTAATAAATTTCAGCATAGAGGGTCCCACTCCATAAGCCTTGAACATGGTCAACATGTACCCCACTCAATGCAGTCAAATGCCTTCTCCACATCCAGTGCCAGGACTGTCGCTGACAATGAGATTTCTGCATCTGGGACCAGCCATGTTCAATGTTTAGGGTCTTGTGAATATTATGTTTTCCCTGGTGCCCATTAACAAAACCACATTGATCTCGTGGATAAGGGTCGGTAGGTATGATTCAAGCCTAGCGGAGTATAGCACATCTTAACCAGAGTTCAGGCTAACAGGTTGGGTTCCAGGTTCCAAGAACTCATCTTATCTTTGGCGCACACTTCATAAATATCCCCAGACACTGGGTATTAAAGGCCCTTCACATGAGAGGGAACTGTCCAAGGTTCTTAAAACTGTCAAGGTATTGGAGTGGCAGACTTAGAGGTCCCAAACGGCACAAAGCTTCATGTATATTTTCCATAAACTTCACAAATCCATTGTCCACACCCAACTCTAGAGTCAAGCATAACAGGAACAATAGTAATACCTGTGTCTCCTTAGGGAGACCACTTAAAGGCAGGCAGACACAGAGATCTTTCTTTACTTCAAGGCATGTAATGGTAGTTAAACGAAAGTTGATTAGTATTGTGGTATGACATAGTTACAGTAATAAACACTGTGATATAACACAGTTGTGGCAACATACCACGTACTCATACCACAATACCACTCAACTTTTGTGTAACTATTACAGTATTTATAGAGTCCCTTTGCTTGGGTACTCACTGTCCTAAGTATCTCATCCCTTTCTTCAAAGTCCAATATACTATAAAAGGGACATTACAGAACAATATACAAGAGGGGGACATTGTGATATAGTGTTACAGCTGCCCACCCTCCATATATTCTTTTCAGAAGCTTCCTGCTACCCTTTACTCTGGAGACTGATGCTACAGACTCCCTTCATATCCTATTTTGAGTCTCATCTCTAGCAGGGTTACAAGCTCCATTTGTAACCTACTCTCTGTCCTGGCTCATAGCAGGGCAAGCTTTCTTGAGCATCCTTGACAACAGAAACATACCAGACAGGCTAAGCTTGGCACACATGTGTGACCTCCACTTGGTGCATATGGCATTAACAGCTGTGGAGATTTCTCTTTGACTCCCTCTGATTGGTCTTTTTCCTATAAGACATCTCCTTCACCATGGAAGCTGAAGCCAGATCTCCATGGGTCCCATACAGTTCCCTTGAAGGAACTCCACACAGTTCATTCTCTTCTCTTCTTTTCAGCTGCTGTGTGGGTCCATAAGGCCCCTTCTCCCTCTTCCCCTCTGTCAGCTCTCATTTCTCTTTCTTCCTTTCACAGCTTTCTCTGCTTCCTTCTCTGCACTACTCATCAATGTTTTGAGACAGCACTGCCTCTTTATGCTCAGAAGTGCAGGGAGAGTCTATGAGCCTATCATTATTTGTTCTCTCCGCTCTCTCTCTCTCTCTCTCTCTCTCTCTCTCCCTCCCACCCTCCTCTCTCCCTCTCTTGCTGTCTGTCAGGCTGGCACTGTAACTAGCCAGAAGTGAGGTAACTGTCCTTCCTGTCTTTCTCTCCTACTTGTAGGGATGGCAGCTGCTATACTTATTAACCCTAGCAACACATACACAACAACAGTGCCTATCAACCCATTGTGGGTGTAGACATGTTGGAACCTACGCCTTTACAGACTCAGAATCTATCTTTGAACTGGGTTAATTGTTTAGTAACTGGGCTCAAATGTGAGTAGGGACTGATAAGCTGGTTACACCCTCCCTCCCTTAAAATGTTGGAGTCCCTCCCAAGGACCTATACCAGATCATTCAAAAGGGGAAGTGCCAGGACCTCCTGACATTCCTTTTTAATTCAGATGTTTATGCTCCTGAGCTCTGAAAGGGCTTTGGCCCTCTGGAGGAGGGACACTCTCTTGGGTTCCACTGCACCACACTCGCCGAACCTGAAATTCCCCCATGGCTTGCCCTCATGGCAGGGCCAGGAGGTGGCACCCTCCCCAAAGACCCAATCCAGAAGCCGGGTCGCCTCTCAGCATGCAGACTATCAAGGAGCCCTGCCAGGTTCCTTTCTTTCCTGTTTCTCCCCCACTGATGTAATTATGTTGGAGCATGCCTCCTGACCTGTATTGCCCTCCGGTCACCACTAGAGGGCACTCAATGAGCAGGATGATGTGGAACCTCCCCAAGAGAGGAGAGCAGTCCTCCAGATGCTCAATCCTCTCCCTCCGCTGTCCTCTGGTGGCCCAGGCTCAATCCCGAACCTGGCCGCGCATGGAGTGAGGTGTGGCATCCACCGCCCAACTCTCAGCACCACCGGCTGGCTGACCTCCTGACATTCCTATGAGGGGCATGCACTTCAATCAATCAATCAAAATCGTTATTTAACCAGGCGATCACCGTTGAGCAAGCTCATTTTGAGGCGGATCTGGGTGCAACAAATACAAGATAACAAGAAAATACATGATAGTTCCAATTCACTGGCAAATCAAAACAGGCAGTAACAATCGTTAGAGAGTACAGATTAAGTACATCAAAAGATTCAGAGTGAAAGGGTACGAGCAGCAATAGTGTGGATGAGATCAGCAAGTATCAGTAGGATTAAAGGGAATAGTAAGGAGGTAACTAAATAGCTGGAGCCCCGGGGAGAGAGAGACGGGGGTTTGACTAGGGAGGAGGGAGAAGGGAGGGAGAAGATGTCAGGCAGTGGCTGGGAGCAGGAACTGAAGGAGGATGCCGAGGCAGTATTAGATGAGGGCTCCATCGGGATGGGGATCAGGTGTTCAAGGGTAGTAATCACAGGAATTCTTATTGTGATGTGAGTAAAGAGTTTTGAAGGCTGCACTAATTTTGTGTGTTAATTTCAGAGTTTTTGTAGATTGTTCCATAATTGGGGCAGCACATGACTAATAGAGGCCCTACCAAAGCGGGATTGGGTGTCAAGTACCTTAATGGTAAAATAGGATGTACTGCTCAAAGTGTATCTACTTAAGGTACAAAGTGGTAGGCAGGCAGTGATGTAGTCAGGCAGTTTTTAATGATAGATTTATAAGTCCAGATAGCGGCATTTCTTTGGCATCTGAAGCTAAGAGAGGACCAACCTACTGCAGTATATAGTGCACAATGGTGTGTGGAATAGGAAGGTCTGTTATGAACCTTAGGGCTCTGTGATAAAGCTTATCTAGTTTTAAGAGTGCTCCAGTAGGACCTTGGCTATAGGAAATCAGTGTAGTCTAGAAGGGAGAGGAAAGTAGTTTGGACTAGTCTTGTCTTGGCGTCCGAAGAGAGGAGGTTTTAATCCTGAAGAAGAGTCCAAGCCTTTGGCAAGTTTCTTTGTCAGTTCATCTATGTGTTCTAGAAATGAGAGTCTATTGTCCAGCCATACCCCCAAGTAGTTGAATTTAGCTACGCATCTAACTGTTTGCCAAGGATGGTAGTTATAAGGGGTGTTCAAAAGCAACTTTTGGTTTAAAAGCTGGTGCTGCAGCAAACTGAATTCATCTTGGAGAGCTAAGCATGCCACCTTGGGGAGGAACCACTGACATAAAGTAAAGTGTCATCCGCAAATAGGTGTATTTGGGCCTTAGTGATAGTTGCATCAATCTGGTTAATTAGACTGCGAAGTGCAGGGACCCAAGATAGAACCTTGAGGTACACCCTCAGAAGGGGTTTTAGGGGTGAGACTTCACCTTCAGCTTTTACCTGCTGAGAGCAGCCTATGAGATAGTTCTCAAACCATTTAATGGATAGAGCATCTAGTCCAATTTTCTGGAGGGCTGTAAGGAGCAGGTTGTGATCAACAGTATCAAGGCCTTGCTTAGGTCAAAAAATACTGCACTGACAAAGTTCTTGTTATTCAATTCACACTGACAATCATTAGTTACCTTAGCTAGGACCGTGATAATACTATGTTGTGCTCTGAAACCTGATTGTAGCGGTTGAGCAGCTTTGCCAATTCCAGGTTTTTCCTGAGCTGGTGTCACAATTTTTTCCAGTAGCTTAGACAGGGTTGGTAGGAGGATATTGGCCTGTAATTGTTGTGATCACTGGATCTCTGACTTAAACAAGGGATAACATTTTCCAGGTGGTTGGAAGGTCACCTTGAGCGAGGGATAAGTTAAACAAGTGTGTAATGGGCACATCAAGGACACAGGAGCCTAGCTTTAAGAAGTAAAGTTCAATAAAGTCTGCTCCAGCGCTTTGCTAACATCCAACCAGAGCAAGAGGTCTTTGAATTCCTTCAGTGTTGTGGGCTGAAAAGAGAAGGATGGATTAGGGAAGGAGGTTCCTTGATTATTGGCTCCGAGCCGGTGAGCTTAAGCATGCTGGCTGGGGAGGAGTCAAAGCTGACCCATGCAGTGGCAAAGTGATTGTTGAAGGAATCGAGGATTGACATTTTGTCTGTAAGTATGGTGGAGTCAGATGACATTTTTGACGGCAAGGAGGCCCGGCCTTCAATATCTTTAATGAGTTTCCAAAATGTTGAGGAATATTTAGCAGAAAGTTCAAGTTGAGAGCGGCAAAATTAGCCTCTGCCTGTCTGATCATTTGAGTCAAAGGTTCCTTGCACTCCTGAATAGGTTCTAGTTGTTCGTATGTTTGGACTTATGAGCCTTTTTCCACAGCGCATCCCTGTTGCACATGGCTTCCTTCAGTTCATTGGTGAACCACTGACAAGACTTGTTCTGGCACAGTTTTACTAGTGGTGCATGCCTATTAATAAGCGCCTAATACTATATCATGGAAGATGTTATAGGCAGAGGTCACTGTTTTTGCTAGGTAGAAATCAGGCCAATTTACAGAGTGCTTTAGCTCTGAGACAAAAGCGTAGGGATCAAAGTTCCGAGGGCATCTTCTTGAAGAGAAGGTAGATGCACATGGGGAGGTGTAGTTAGACCTCTCACAGGCAATAAAACAGTGGTCACTGATGTCTAGAAAGAAGACACCAACATGGGTGATAGGTAAGGTTTGCAGATGAGGATAATATCCAGCAAAGTACGTTGGAGGGTTTGTCTTATTAGGACGTGTGGTTTCGTTGATGAGTTGGGTAAGTCCGAGAGAGTCACAGAGCATTTTTAAAGGAGAGGATACACTGGACAATCAGTTAAAGTTGAGGTCACCTAGTAAAATGGACTCAGTGGGCCTGTTCCCCAATGTAAGGCTGAAGTGATTCAGCAGCTGTGACCCAGCTGACGGAGGTCTGTAGCAGCCAGTCACTGAAAGGGAAACTCCAGCTGAAATGTCAACCAGCAGGGGAGACTTTGAATTCCTTTGGGACTGAGGATGAGTCCAGAATAGAGACAGCTATGTCTTTAAAATAAATAACCACTCCACGCCTCTGGACTGCCTGTCAGTTTGGAACAGGGAGTAGTTAGGTAGGTTTATTTCATTGTTGCTAGTTGTCAGATGGAGCCAGGTCTCTGTGGTGACCAATATGTCAGGGCAGTGTGACAGATCCAGGCCTGGATAGAAGTAATCTTTTAACAAGCTGCACACATTAACATGCATGAAGCTTAACCCTTTGAGGGTGGGTAAGTCTGCCAGGGATCCGATAGAACTGGAGGCCCGGGTTCAGCTCGAAATTACCTGAGCACAGTAATAAGAGAAGCAGGAGCCTCTAGTAAGTGCTAGGAGCAACTTTATATGTTTGATCTGTTCCCATTTGCAAGGAGCGCAAGTATGGCATAGTGGAGCCCTAGGGCCAGTACTGCAGATTTAATGCTACATATAGCAGTATCTTGTAGCAAATGGTAGGGTAGAACAAGCAAAAGGGGAGATAAGACAGTGTACTTGGAAGTGTGTTCAGCGTGGGTAATACTAAACTGGGTTGAGTATGCATCCAGGATCAGGAGGGTGGAGTTGAAGGTGCCTGTGAGAAAATCAGTAGTTCCCAAGATGTCAGCCCAATCCAGCTTGAGAGTGTTTCCCCCTCACAAGGAGTTGTAGTAGATACCATTGTGAGAGTAATGGAAAAGTTGGAGCAGGGACAGGCAGAGAAGTGCCCACGACAAAGCGCAGTGCTGGGCCGGTATCCATGATCCAGAGATATAATGAGCACATTTTAACTATAATTGGATGGGGCTATACTGCCTGGAAGTAGGTGAGGATGTTGGATATACCTGTGATCTTAAGAAGGACTGCGGTGTTATAAGTTTTAGGAAGAAGATATATCTGGAGACAGAACTGGAAGCTTAGGGAGACATGTAGCTGGGGGTGGTATAATAGGGGGAGGAGCGAGGGGCACAGTAGGAAGAAAAGTAAGCCAATGAGGTGGGCCTTAGCAGAGAGGTGGGGAGTAACGAGCATTTGTGTGGCCCAAGGTGTGGGGCAGTGTACCCCGAGGAGCCAAGGCTTGTTTCGCTGCTCTCCGCACCTGGGATGTGAATGCAGGGACTGGTGCTGCAGCTTCCTAGCACTGTGGGTGCTTGCCAATGGTCACAGCCTGAGTGGGTTTGATGGTCTCCTGCAGAGGAAGGAAGGAAGGACACACTTAGATAGGGCTTGGAATAGGGGAAGGGTTAGAAGGGAACAAAGTACACAAAGGAGCTGTGACACTGTATTGTGTCTTAAATGAGGGGCGGATTCAGACTACGGCAAGGCGCTGACTGTGCTGAGATGTTTGAGTAACACAAAGGGTAATACAGAGCGCCTAGTCTTTGTGTCCCCAGGCAAATCCCTAAACAGTTTTCACTAGCAGGGACAAAAGGAAAACTTTCAAATGCTCTATCACAAAATTGTTGAACCCTTTAGCACAACACTGGTAGCGATGGTTATTTTGCAGAGATTGTTGCTGCCCAGGAGCCAAAAGATTCCAGAAAGTTACAGCTGTGAACTGAAAGACTCATGGAGTAGCCAGCTTGAGTTTGGTCAGCATGTAGCAAACACAGAAATCGGCCTAAGTCTGGTCACGTAGTCAAGGCAAGATGTTCCACAATCTTAACATCAAGCACTAACAAATATTAACAGCTCAGAGTGAGAGACAAAACAAACAGAAGAAAAAAACAAAAAACAATGCAAGTGCTTGAAAATCCTTGGCAAGGGAGCGGACTAGTCAAGGTGAGCTTTGACCAGACAGTCAATAAGCACAGTTCCTGAAGGCGGCACTGAGGTTTGAAAATTCTCTGAGGAGCCGAGGCTTGTTGCGCTGCTCTGTACCTGGGGATGTAAATGCAGGGGCTGGTGCTGCAGCTTCCTTGCGCCGTGGGGTGCTTGCCAATGGTCACAGCCTGAGTGGACTTGCTGGTTTCCTGGGGATGTGAATGCAGGGGCTGGTGCTGCAGCTTCCTAGTGCTGTGTGGCGCTTGCCGATGGTCACAGCCGAGTGGGCTTGCTGGTCTCCTGGGGATGTGAATGCAGGGGCTGGTGCTGCAGCTCTCCTAGCACCGCCGGGTGCTTGCTAACGGTCACAGCCCGAGTGGGCTTGCTGGTCTCCTCACTTACCACCTCTAACTGTGACCAGCACAGTTGGGAACACTCAGAAGACCAAAGAAGGTGCAAGGTATTTTTTATTAATTTATTTAATTATAATTGGAATTACAACCTTGATTCATAGATTTCTTTGCAAAGGCTCCACATCAACAGTACACAGGTGAGAAGAGTACATAGTGGTACAGTGAGATACAAAACAACATATTAGTACAATAGTGAAGAAACATTAGCATAATATGGAGAAGAAACAATAAATCAATTAATCTTGGGTCAGGCAGACCCAGTGTTTACAGTTGTTCATACAGTAAACACAATCTAGGATAGGTAATTACCCAGTATCAACAGGTGAGGTACCCTCTAGAGATACATTAGTATAAGAGGTCAAGCGATACTCTAGTATTAGAGCACATGGGGATTCAAGGGTGTCGGGCAGGGCTAAGGGCAGTCACATGAAGTACTTTCGAGGAGGTGACTTTTGAGAGGCATTTTAAAAAGGCCAAGTTTTGGTTCCAAGGCGATGGTGGGGGAGACCATTTAGGTGCCTGATAAAGGTATGCCCTTTGGCATAAGGAGGTCCTGCAGCGGGTCACAAAGAGGGAGGACCTTGAGTTGCTTCTGGATGCTCTGTAGGAGGGGCTGGAGTGATGAGCGAGTGGAGTCCAGGTGGGGCTTGCCTGAGAAATATTTTTTAGCATGAGGTGGAGGCAAGCATGATAGTTTAGCCTCCCGTCAAAGTTTAGCCAGTTTGTGGATTTGTAGAGCTCATGTGTGCGTCACATATCGCAACCTGTGACAAGATGACAGGCTTTATTTAATGTGGTTGTGATACGATGGAGGGTAGTCGGGTCAGCAGTGCCATATATCACTATGCCATGGTCCAGGAGGAGAGGACTGAAGAAGATACTGCAATTCAGAGAGC
This sequence comes from Neoceratodus forsteri, assembly GCA_016271365.2. Taxonomy (NCBI): domain Eukaryota; kingdom Metazoa; phylum Chordata; order Ceratodontiformes; family Ceratodontidae; genus Neoceratodus; species Neoceratodus forsteri. Next base: position 1,089,924,164 of record CM057459.1, read on the forward strand.
TTCAGGGTAAGATAGTGCTTGAGACAGTACAGGAGACCAATCCTAGAATTAAGAGCAGTGGAGAGATGCTGAATATGAGAGTGGAAAGTGAGAGATGTGTCAAGGATTATACCCAGGTACTTGAATGTTGAGACTTGCTCAAGTGGGGCATTTACAGAATGATGGATGTTCAAGTGGTAGTCACAGTTTGGGTTCTGTTAGTGGGTGAAGAGCATGAATTTTTTTTTGCAATTGAGGAGTAGTTCAGCTACAAACCAGGATTCTACTTCTTTAAAAAGGTCCTGGAGGGTGTGTTGAAGAGTGGGGGTGGGGGTGGCTCACAAAATGACAGCATCATCTGAGTACAGAAGCAGATTACTGGGGCAGGAGCTGGGAAGGAGTTTAGAAAAGACTGAAAAGGAGGGGGCTGAGTATCGAGCCTTGGGGACACCAGAAAGAAGGGGGCAGCTGGAGAAAAAGTGGGGCCAATCTTAACTTGTTGGGTTCTGTCAGCTAGATAGCCTGAGAACCAGGATACCAACTCTTGGGTGAGGCCCAAGGAGGGAAGTGAGTATAGGGTAAGGCATGACCAATGGTGTCAAGCGCCTTGGTTAGCTCAGTATAGACCAAATCAACCAAATGGCTGTTGTCGAGGGTGGGTGTATGAAGGATGTATATTCGAGGAGAGCAGTGGTAGTACTGTGACCCCTGTGGAAACTGTGTTGTGCGAGGGATAGCATGTTGTGTTTGGAGATAGTCTGTAAGTTGATCTGAAACTATTTTTTCCAATGCTTTTGTGGGGGAATAGATATGGGGCAGTAGTTGCTGGGTGTAGTCGGTCACCTCCTTTCAGGATGGGGTGATGACTGCACATTTCCAGGGCATAGGAAATTGCCCTAGGCAGAGTGACTTGTTGAGAATTTTGGTTAGTGGGAGAGCACCTGCCTAGTGTGAGGTGAAGGAGTTTTAAGTCCAGGAGTCACCACTGTGTTGGGACTTGCTCAGAAAGTTGGATCGTATCTTCTGGCGGTGCTTGGGGGATGATCTGAAGAAAAAAAGGGGAATATTATCCCATTGGGCATGTGCAGTGTGCATACTGGGGGGCAAAGAAGTTGGGTGGAAAGATGCTGCTGAGGTCAGAGAAGGTTTCATTTGAGATGTTTGAGATAGCTCGGGATCCTGGACATTGGAGTCATTGATATTAAGATGGGCTGGGGATACCATTTTCCCACTGCGCTCTTCAATATTTTTCCAGAAATCGCTACCTAGCTCCATGTGGATGTAAGGGCATGGTGATAATGGGATGCTTTAGCTTGGTGGATAGCCCAGGTGCATTTATTCCTAGCCTCCCTGTACAGCTGTCTGTCATGGGGAAGTCAGGAGTCCAGTGCCTTGTACCAGAGATTGTCCCGTGATGCAACAGGTCGAGTAGTGCTTAGAAACTAGGGGTGTCTTTGTTTTTGCATACTGTTTAGAGAAAGGGACAAAGATGTCACTGGCAGTATTAAAAGTGTTGATGAAATAGGAGAGAGCAGTATCTATGTTATGGGCAGCATCAATGGGGGGACCAGTCACAGACCCTGAGGTAGTACCTGAGTTTGTAGAGGGAGCCTTTTTGAGGCGCCTTTGGTATGAGGTTACTGGGGAGTAGCATGGGCCTTGTTAGACCACTGGCAGGTAACAGGAGAGTGGTCACTGAGGGTGTCTGGGAGGACTTTGACCTGTGAAAGATTATTGGGGCGATTAGTGAAAATTAGGTCAAGTAGTGTAGAGGTTCCTCTTTATCATTGAGCCAGGTGGAGTCTGGACAAACTGGGAGAGGGCAGAGCCATGGCAGAGTCCTTGTAAGGAGGAAGAGGGGACATCCAATTAATATTGAAATCCCCAGCAACAATGATTTCACTGGGGGGGCGTGGCCAACCGGGCAAGATGGTAGATGCTAAGACAGCATGGACAAGGCACAGTTTTAAAATAGGCAGAAATACGACTCAAAACAGAGCATTGCTTAAATCAACTATGTCAGCTTCTAGCGGAAATCAGGCTCCATCAGCTAAAGCAAATACACTAAGCAAGCTAAACTATTATTCCTTCTGAAAGGGGCATGCCCTTCAACAGCCTGCCATGAGGCACCAACTGGCCTACAAACTATGACAGCACCAACGGACAGGATGTCCAAGTTTGAAAGATCCATGTCTGGAGTACCGGCGATGCTCTTTAAAATTCAACATGAAATGAATGCCAGAATATTACAGCCCAAATTACCCACTTGCAAGCTGCTGTAACGGGCTTTCAGAAACTTCAGCTTCCCACACTGTGCAGTTAGAAGAAGCAGAGCGGTGCATAGACGAGTCAGAGAACATCCTGGCACAGTTGGTAAGGGACCAAGATAACCACAAAAGACACTGAAGTGCAACAAAAGGCAGATGACCTGGAAAATTGGTCCCGCCATTCTAATTTAAGAATCATTGGCTTACCAAGGGGCTGGAGAGGAAAGACCAAGGCAAAGACATTCACAATTTGCTGGTACAACATCTGAAGTTGGGAGACCAGGCCGTGGACTGGGAGGTGGAGAGAGCACACAGAATGGGGCCAAGACCGCGATTGAGAGAAAGACCCCGCACTTTTGATTAAACATTTAAGATACCCTGACAAAGAACATGTTTTGAGAGCAGCTAATCACAGGGGCCCATCCAGCTCTAGACTCACTGCCAGAAGTTCAATGAAGTAAAGGCGACACTGCACCAGGCAGGTGGGAGTTTGCTCATCTATATCCCTCCCGACTGCACATCACCAGGCCTGGGAAACCACCACACTTTTTGACTCGCCGATGGAAGCAGAGAAGTTCTTCCAATCTGAAGAGGCAGCAACAAGCAACTGGAGCAACGACTGCAGCGGTACTCCCTGACAGCTATCAGCAGTAAATCATCAAATTTGTTAATTTCTTCCTCGGAAGACGGGCCTCCTGACGATCACCTCTACAAGTCCACCTGACTCTCCTCTCCCCTGTGAGCAGACTGGTGCAGTAAACACGCCTGAATCAGTGGGGTCTCCTGAATATTTGTTTATTGGGTGCCCACTGGCCTGAATAGAAGGAAGACATCACATGATATAGGCGGCTATACAGTCTCTATTCACCAACAAGCATAAGCTCACTCATGGTGGGGAGAGAAATCAAGCTGTCCACAAGACGGCCACACCATCTTGGCCACATGGCTACCCTCTCACTCAATGTGGAGCGCAACAGAGCATGTATCTAGTGCATCTTCTCCTTTCAAGGCAGCAATCTGTAGAGAGAAAGTCGAGTGTCCTACACACCATGGATTACCATGTGGGACACCAACGAAATAGAATATGGGACACCTCATGCGATACAACCCTGAACATGGATTGTAATTGCTGCTGGTGCGATGTGAGGCTAATACATTCTGTTGCTCCATGAGCTGCATCTTTAATCTACCACGTATTGTCTCTCTGCATCACTGCAGTTAAGATGTCACCCCCTTTTTTCATTACCACCACCCAACCCCAACTGTGTCTAAGGATGCAGGTATCAGTGGGGAAGGGTGGTGGTGGGGTAAGATGACTAAAGGGCTCACTTGATCATCCATTGAAGAATTCTACTGACATAACTAAGCTGAAATAAAATTTATTCTGCCACAGATCTGACTTGGGGAGGGGGGCTTTGCCCGGACTTACTGAGGTCCATGGTAGGAGGCTGGGGTGGGGGTATGAGAGAGAGGAGAATCTGAGGGAGATATGTGAATTGAACTGAGAAACTGAAGCGGTTGGGAGCTTATACTCCAACTCTTCAGCTGTCTTATCGACTACTTGCAAATGCCTACCAAGGTCAATTATAGTAAGGTGTAAGCAAGCCGGCGTGCATACTATGATGCCATCACTAACAGTGGGGAATGGGAGGGAGGAGGGTGTCAAATCGATATATGTTACTTGTTGTTGTGATAGTTTTTTCAAGGGGAAAGACTAAGAGCTGGGGAGGAGGGATGTTAACAGGGAGGAGGAAGCAGGAAAAAGGGGAAATATGGACGTATTTATAAAATGGTTCATGTTAAAAATTTTGCTTAACAATGGATGCACAAGAGTTAACAACCAAGATAGATCTGTGTGGAAGGGGAAGAAAACAAGGCAGGACTGAAAAGGTGCTGAGATGGCTCTTTGGGAATACACACGCCATGGATGAGGGAATAAATGTAACTATCTGGAATGTGAATGGTCTAAAAATGTGGTGAAGAGAAAACGAGTTCTGAATAGGTTAAGGAAGTTGAAAACAAAGCTAGCCCTACTGTAAGAGACACATATGTCAGTTGGGGAGGCAGAGAAGTTAAAGCTGTAATGGGGGGCACTTGGATATCTGCCACTCTCCCCAAGGGCCAGGAGGTATTTATATGGCTGCTCAGAGGATTCCCAGGTACTATACCTACCTCTTATTTGGATCCTGTGGGTAGATACGGCCTGGCAGGTACAGCTGGGAAATGGGAATCTAATAGCCATAGGCTCCATATATGGACCTAACATCGTGGACCCCAAAGTTTATCATAAACTTTATTGGACATGGCCCTTCAGGGGCCCCTGGATACTGAGGGGAGAGTTCAATTGTATTGAGGATACAGTGCTGACAGGTCCAACACTACCCCATGCCCCTTACCAGAAATGCTTGGGTCTCCAAGAGATTGTCAGAGCGTGTTCTCTGGTTGATATATGGAGACACCAGAACCTGACAGGCAAGGAGTATAGCTTTCTCCCACGCCCACCACTCCTATGCTAGACTTGACCACCTCCTGGTCTCCTCGGCATAGCTCTAAAAATGGAGAGGGTCAGCTATGGGGCAATACTGGTGTCTGACTATACTCCACTGACCTCCAGGTTTAACTGGGAAGTACCAAAGAATGCCCAAAGACCTTCGTGGCTTGACCCAGTCCTCTTTAAAGATAGAGACTACCTAGAGAGTATCTGCACTTCTCTGAGGGAGTTCTGCGATAACAATAAGGTAGGGGAGACATTCTACAGGGTGAGATGGGAAGCAATTAAGGCATTCATCAGCTGTTAAGAAGCACACAGAAGAGAGAGGCCTAAAAGAGCTGGAGGGAAAGTAAGGAGCTAGAAAAGGCACACATGGAGAATCCACAACAAGGATTGTATCAAAGGCTGCAGTGAGCCAAATGGAGGTATAACTCAATAGCCACCTCTCTACTTGAACACAGTCTCCTTTTGGGGAGGGTTGGTCCATACTTTGATGGAGATAGGGTGGTAAACTCCTAGTGTGGCAGTTAAAATGCAGGGAGGGAGAAAATACCATTAAAAGTATACATAGCGGGACTTCGGTGACGTTACCGCCTATATGACAGCCTGATTTTGCGGCTCTGTCCCACCCAACCAATTTTAATAAATTTTGCAGCCAGTAAAATTAAAATATTAATCTGAGATGCCACCTAAGCATTTGGAGGACAGTAAACGTCGAAACCTTGGGCAGAGACAGCACAAGAGTGACGAGATAACTCCCAACTGCACCCCGGCCTCCACAATGAAAGTGGAGGATCATCGCCATGCAGTGAAAGGGCCTCGGAGATAAATACTGACACTGAGAAGGAAATTCTCTCACTCGATTCGAGGCACTGATGACCGAAACTAAGCAATTCCAACAGGAAAACCAAATAGAATTCGAAAGTTTGAGCAGTAAACTCACCGCTGTGGAGAGCCAGGTGCAGGAGGTGGAACAGTGGGTATCTCAGTCAGAAGACACGACAGTGCGACTTCAGCGGGCAGTAGATTTCTTCTTTGAACAACAGGAGGCTGTACACAACAAAGGCTTAGATCTAGAATTGAAATCACGAAGAGACAACCTACGCATATATGGTCTACCGGAGGATCTGAGACTGGCCAGATGGTAGATTTTGTCAGCGACCTAATCAAACATGTGGTACCCTGCCAGAATCATTCCAATTCCACCTTGAAAGGGTTCACCGTGCACTGGCACCTTGCCCAGCTGATCTGACGGTTAGACCTAGATCCATAGTTATTAAATTCGAGCTATACAGACAAAGAGGCAGTATTACGAGCAGCCTGGGCAGCAAAAAGGTCGATTACAACAGAGCTCGTTTGCTGTTCGATCATGATTACCCGACAGACATTTTAAATGAAGAATGGAATATGCAGGAGTATTAAGAAGTCTGAGATCTAGGCAAATACGCTTTGCGACCCTGTATCCTGCACAGCTGAAGGTTGATTGGGACATGGGTAAAGAAATTTATGAAACCGCACAAGACGCCAAACAAGCTTTGTTACAGCATGGGATTACAGATACAATGGACCGGGAATCTGCACAACGTAGTTTACCTCACAGAAAAAGGACCAAGCTATTGAAAAGCAGCATCTAGAATTAGTCAAGAGACATGGGAATAGAGCAGCCTTTGCAGACATTAAGAAGCTGTTACAGGGCCGGAAAAAATGAAAACGCAAGTTAGTCCCTGCAACATGACATCATGCTGACAAGGTGGATTGGTTTTTCCATTCCACACGGTAACCTCAATAAATTAGACATTCTGGGACAGTACCATTGAGCAACGGTAATGCCCTGAACTTATTAGTAGAAAAATGAAGTTGTGATGCCCAATCTTAAAACGTTAAGAAAATAATGTTGATAGTTTACTTTTGATGTTAAAGGAGTGCATGGGAGGAATACCTTTATATCCCTAGCCCTCCTTCTACCCCAAATTCATTGAAAGGGGACATACTGGCATTAAATGAGAGAATGTATTTCATGAGGAATGGCTGTGATGGGATAGGGGTAGTAGTGGCAGGGGCAGAAGGTGGAGTTTTGGCATCTTAATATGCTGCACACCACCCTGCTATTGCTATGGGCTGTGATGTCTATTGCCCTTCGTGGCTTCCTGTGGATTTTATCGATGGAAAGGGGGTCCTATTAGCAATTGCTGTTACCCCACCCCTGATCGCCATAACCTCTACCTTAGAGGTATGCGGTCCAATAAGGGACACATTATTTGGTCCTTCTGGTTTGGGAGCCACACGAGTTGTACTGTTATATGTTATAGTTATGTTATGTTATGTTTAATTTGTTATCTTTGTTAGTTGTAAAATTACAGCGGAGTGAAATCTTGTTACCACGGAGATTAGGAAATGCATACTATGGTTCACAAAGAGGACCCAATGGGTTATCGGGAGACTGGGTATGGTTAACCCTCAAAAGGGATCTGTTAAGACTATGTACCCTGGCAGGAGAGAAGAAAGTCCTGGTGTCTATAAGGGTTAGAAGCTCTCCTACAAGGAACATAATGATAGATCACAGCATTTACCCCTATAGGGAAATCCGAATAGTTTATATTACTAAAATGGCTCCTTCTACAAAGATCTTAATTACATCCCAAAATATTAACGGGCTCAACAACCCTGTCAAGAGATATAAGGTACTCTTTCTTCTTAACAGGCAAACACCTACTTTCATATTGCCGTGGAGATGCATCTTGATCATGCAAAACACCAAAAACTTCAAAGATTTGGCTTTAGCCAGGTGATCGCTTCCTCCTACAAAAGGGTAAGAGAAGGGGTTCAGCAATCCTGATACCCCACTCTACTCCTTCCAGACTACCCATTCATACCAAGATCCCGATGGATGCCTAGCTATAAGAGTGGGAACACTAGAGGGAAGCAACCTACCCTTAGTTAGCCTATACTTACCCAAGATCTGAAACAACATTAATTCAGAATTACTACAGAAAATTACTGAATACCAACAGGGCGCCTTGCTGATGGGGGTGATTATAATATGTTTTTGACAATAAGGATACGATGAATCCCACCCCACCAAAACGAACCCCTGCCCAAAAGTTGGCTTCAGCATACATTAAGGAAATGGACTGGCAGGACGCCTGGCATTTTCTGCATCCCTCAGATGAGCATATACATTTCTCTGCTCCCCATGGGGGTACACTCGCATAGACCTTTGCCGTGTATCCCAGGAACATAATTTCTTAATACGCAGTGCCAGATACTCCCATTCGCATCATCAGATCACTCTCAGATACTATTAACGTAGACTGGGGAGTCCCCCCAGAGATGCACCATGTGGAGGCTGAATAACTTTTTCTTAAACATTAAAGACTTCCAGGACATGGTGACAGATAGAATTCCTCAAATATTAGGAGAGAACCGATCCCCTGACATAGCCACCTCTATCCTGTGGGACACATTGAAAGTGGTCATGGGGGTGATTTTTGAGCTATGCAGCCAATTATAAAAGGCAACAGACAGAACAACTGGATAAACTCCAAAAACAACTAATAGAGCTGCAACAACAACATGCAGCTGGGGATCAGGCAACTGCTGTTTACTTGAAGCCACTAAACAGCAAATCCAACATATTATGGATGTCAAAACAGAACAAGCTTTGCAGCGCTTAAAACAGAAATATTATGAGCGAGGACCTAGGGCCACAAGGCTCCTAGCATATAGACTTAGACAAAGAATACAACAAAATGGAGTTACCCTAATCTACTCTCCGGGCATCAGAAATTATGTAACAAACCTCAGAGATCCTAGACACCTTTAAGACTTTTTATTTAAAATTATATACTCCGGATCAACCTTTAACCTCAGGCAACAGCTCATTTTCTGAAAACCTCAGACTCCCAAAATTAACACAGGGACACATAGATCGTATGGCGGCACCCATCTCCAGGCTGGAATTGGAAGCTACACTACAGAAACTTAGTTCAGTAAAGTCCCCAGAACCTGATGGCCTCTCTGGAGAGTTCTGTAAGACCTTTAAGGATCTCCTGCTGCCCACCCTGCAGGAAATTCTAGGAAGGTTATGCAAGGGAAGCAGATACCCCTTCATGGCGAATGCCACAATATCTAGCATACTCAACCAGGTAAAGATGCCACCCAGTGTGGATCATATGACAGACATCAGTATTGAACACTGATTACAAACTGTATGCGGCGGTTCTAGCAAAAGACTGGAGCAGATAATGCCATCCTTAATAGATCTGGATCAATGCGGATTTATAACATCCCGCCAGTTTCAAGATATTATAAAACGTACGCTACATCTGCTCTACCATGCCTCCCGTCCAGGGCCCCTTCTTATTACTTAGTTTAGACATGGAAGGCTCTCGACAGGGTGGTGTGGCCTTTTTTGTCAGCGTGCTGGAGGCCTATGGCTTCTCCTCTGTGCTTAGACAGACCATCATGGGCCTCTATGACAAACCCATGGCCTATGTCAAAATTAACGGGAGTGTTTCTACGCTCTTCCCTCTCCTACGGGGAACTAGGCAGGGATGCCCCTGTCCCCTTTTATTTGCCCTGTACTTAGAGCCTTAGCTCAAGCTATCAGACAGGCAACAGAAATAACTGGGCTACAGAAGGGGGGCAACATAAGCTATCCCTATATGTGGATGACCTCCTCGATACTTATCATCCCCAGAGCAAACCCTCCCACACTTTTGGGCCCTCCTAGATTATTTTAAGGAGATAGCAGGGTACAAATTGAATTTATCAAAAACAGAAGTACTCCAGATTAATTACTTCCTCCCGGACAATTAGACAGAGATTTCCTTTCGCTGGGACTTGAAGCAGTTAAAATATTTAAGGGTTCATATAACCACAGATCCAGCTCAACTTTACCACTCAAACTATGTACCCTGATACAACAATTTAATCTGGACCTGGCGAGGTGGCTCACTATTCCACTCTCCATGATACAAAGGGTGGAGTCCGTGTGAATGAACCTCTTACCCAGATTTTTATACCTGAGGCAGTCCTTCCCATCTCCCTACCACAAACCTTCTTCAGGGAACTTCATAAGATGGTCTCCAGGTATATATGGGACAACAAACAACCTAGGATAAGACTCTTGATACTTCAGTTGTCCTCCTGCTTTGGAGGCTAAGCTCTCCCACATTTTTATAATTATTGCTTAGCCTCCTAGCTCCAAACATCTTTCTATGGCTTCATAAGACATATGTAGCAAAATGGAGTGAGCTAGAAAAAAAGAAGAGGATTTATTTAATTTCACCCAGATCTTGTTGGTCCAACCCTCCATCCGTGGACCAGATAACTCAAAATCCCTTCACCAAAGCCACACTATTAGGTTGGAGAAACTGGTGGAGCTCTAAATAAGCATCCTCATATAGACATCTGTTACATTCTCTTTCCTATTTAGGTTTCTTCACCCGGCTAAGCTGGATAATGGGTTTCGGAGCTGGATGAGGCCGGAATAGAGCTTTTACTAAACATTTATTAAAAGGGCACTCTAAAGTCGTCTCAAGGAAATGAAACAGCAATATGGTCTTACACCAGGAGATGGGTTCAGGTATATGCAGGTAGTACATTACCTTAGGTCCCTTCGACCCTCTCCTGCTGGGAGAGAACCACCCCCATTTTAGATTTGTGTGAACAAGCTGTATGAGGCTATGACCCCTGGAGCATATGATCTCCCACATCTATAAGGCATTTAGCCATATAAATACAAAACAAACAGAAGGGGTTCGTCTTGCCTGGGGCAGGGACATGGGGACTGAAATTGATATCCAGGGGTGGGGGACTTGTCTGCAGTTCCTACGCTTAGAACATTATCCCTCGGAGGAATTTGCCTGGAAGTTAGTGATGCGATAATTCAAGACACCAGCGATATTAGCCAAAATTGACCCAGGGAGAGGGGTCTCTGTTGGAGGGTGTGGCTACACTCCAGCCATGATGTTTCACATATTTTGGGACTGTCCGGTGATTAGACCCTTCCTGGAAAGTCTTCAGACAGCTATGGGGGAGTTGATGGGGACCCAGTACTTGTGAACACAAGTCTGTTTTTCTTCTCCATTTTAGAAAGGGTATGAGAGATAATTCTGCCAGGAAACTTATGCAGGTCAGCCTGTTAGCAGCAAAAATCAATCACCAGGCAATGGCTCTCCCCACCTCCCTTACGATCAAGGACTGGCAGGACATTATGACTCAAATATATGGGATGGAGAGACTTACAGCTCTAATCAACCATCAGAGAGACAAATTGAAATCCAGTGGAGAAAATGGGTGTTATATATAATGCAGCAGGCCAGAATTTGTCCCTTGACAGCACTACCCCTCAAAGGATGTGAGTCATTTTGAGAACTATCCCCAGAGACGGAAAGAGGAGGAGGGAGGGGAGGACTAAGAATAGCGAAAGGATGCTAGAATAATGACAGAATGATGAGATTGACAAGGCGAAAGGAAAAAAACTTAATTATGATTAAGGATGGAGGGATCTGCTGTACCATGCAATCCTGACACTTAAAAATAAAAAATTTAGATCTCACAAGAAATGATTTTACAATTGATTTGCATTGATGTCTCTTAAAAAACGAATATGAAAATGAGTTGATCCTGTTATACCCTTATTTTCTAAGTATTAGATCATTATATAAATCAGATAAATGTATGAATTGCTAGAAGTAACTTGGCTGAATATTGTATAGAGTTTATTAATGTAAGTCAAATGTTGTATGTTCTGTATGTATATGTTGGATATTGGAAATATTAAAATTCAATAAAGAAACAGTTAAAAAAACATACCTAGCACGCTGGGGCCCCAACCACTGAACATCAGGCTGTAGGCCTTGCCTTCACAGAATTCTACAAGAACCTATATACTTCAGAAGTAACACCATCCCCAGAACATATGCAGGCCTTCTTTCAGAAAGCAGCAATAGCCCCATGGAGAAGGAAACTGGGGGAATTGGAGAGCCTTACAGAACCAGTGTTGTCAAAGATTATTCACCCTGACCAAAGTGGATTTGTTCAGAGCAGGCAGGGTAAAAATAACATAAGGAAAACTCTAAACAGTATTTATCATTGGGCAAAAAATAGGAGGTTTCATGGTGCAGAGGTCCTTGCACTAGATGCTGAAAAGCGTTGCGACCGGGTTGAATGGAAATATATGTTTAAAAGCACTTGAGACATTTGGTGTGGGCCCAACATTGCTAAATATGGTAAGAACCTTATACTCCAACCCAATGTCTCAGGTTCTCATGAATGGTGCCCTATCCCCACCTTGTATGCTACAAAGAGGTACCAGGCAGGGTGCCCTATGTCCCCACTCCTATATGTCATTGCTTAGAAACATGTAACAGCTGCAGTCCATAAACACCCCAGAGTAGTGGGGCACGCTACAGAGAAGAACATAAGATGGTCCTTTTGCTGATGACCTGCTGTAGTATTTGCAAAGCCCGGTGAGAGTCCTCCATGTATACACTCTCTTCTTAATGCCTCCTGTTGGGACATAAAATTAACTGGTCTAAAAGTGAATTATTACCAGTAGGAGGAAAAGTCGACAAGCCTTAGAGGCCAATGAGTTGGGAGTACATGTAGTATCAAAATAAAATATCTGGGTGTTCACATTTCTGCTGATGTGAGCAAGCTATATACCCTAAACTTTGAAACCTTACTGGCTAAAATAGGGTCAGAACGTGAACGATGGATGGACTTACCCTCACTGTCTTGGGGCAAACAGCCACCATTAAAATGACCATTCTCCCCAATGCCTATACCTTGTCCAATCAATCCCTTACCATATTTATTTATTTTTTATTTAGCTTTTTGTTAACCGGTAAGTGCACTAGACAAATCCTGCCTATTTTCAGGCACGACCGGGGAAGGTACAGATGAATGCCAACTGACCTTGAACCAGATTAAGCTGTTGGTGGTATTTTTAGTGAATGAGGGAATTTGGCCAGGACACCGGGAAATTCCCTACTCTTTTCGATAAGTGCCATGGGATCTTTAACATCCACCTGAACTACCACCAATCCAGGCAGATGGGACCTCGGTTTAACGTCTCATCCGAAAGACGGCACCTCAGAAGTGCAGCACCTCCTCATGCTGCACTACAGTGTCTGGTACTGGATATTAACTCAGTGCCAGATGTGGGAACTGAACCCACAGCCCTCTGATCTCCCCGGCCTCAGAGGCGAGTGTGCTACCTACTGAGCCACTGACACTGACAATATTCGGACACGGACACAATACATGGACATATTCTGGACAAGTTCTTCACAGAACTGAATAGCATCTTGCACAAATTGTATGACGCAGAAAACATGCTAGAATTAGTAGAAAGACACATCAACTCCCTATGAACAAGGGGGAATAGGACTCACCAATTTTAAATACTACTACTGGGCATCCCAACTGGCATTCCTGCCCATGGGCATGGACCCAGCCCCTCTGGTGTGGATGAATATGGAGGGAGGAGATGTTGGGGGAGACCTCTGCAAAGTCATTCTGGCGATAATAACTAAACCCCAGGTCACCAAAAAGGCATACACTAACCCATTCACCAGAGCCTTGATGAGAGCCTGAAAGCTGTACATCAGCACACCCAAGCTGGGAACCTCTCTATATGCATCCATATGGCCCACCTAAAACAACACCATGTTACAATGTTTTCCTTCATGGAAGCCTGTTAAGGTGGCAGAAGGAAGGCCTAAAACAGATATTACAACTCTGTGAAAGAGCAGATTTCTCACGCTTGCAGAGATCCAGGCTAGATGGGACATTCTGAAAAAGTGCCTGTTTATATACTTGCAGATTAGACATAGACTGCAGGGACTGTTACTAGGTTCTCCCAGGAATATGGGATAGGATCCTTATATTGAAGAAATGTTTAGACCACAACCAAATTCAGGACCACTGTCTGTATATTATGGTACATTACTGGGGGATGGCCCCACTCTGCGTGTATGGAGGGCATTGGAGGAGGACTTGGGACCCATCTCCCCAGAAATCTGGAAGGAGCAATTCAGCATTTTAATGAGTGCTCTAGGAGTAATAGACTCTGACAAACCCATCTGAATTTCCTGCACAGAACACATATAGCCCCGGATAACAGACATGTGTTAGACTCCACTAAATCAAGCCTGTGCCCTAAATGCCAAGCAGAGGATGGCACGTATCTGCACATGACCCTGATGTGCCCCAAAATCCTGACCTTTGTCATATCATGCATACAAAGGTGACAAGGGTGCTGGAAGTACCCTCCAAAGTCCCCTGTGGAGTTCCTCTTAGGAGCAGACCCCGACAGAGGTGTGCTAGGCAGGATCTGCCATTTGGTGTCTCTCGCTCTGGTGAATGCTCATATCACCAAAGCGCAGTGCTGGGTCTCAGAGAATTCACCTGCAATCCAGCAATGGGCAAACAGCTTACTGAATTGCCTTCCACAGAGGGCTCAGAGTACAATCACTGACAATGGTCACAAATTCACCCATATATGGAACAAGTTAGACCAGGCCTTAGAAGATTGCTTATTCCCTTAGAGCCCCTACAGCTCATTGCATGGGGTCAGAGGTACCAAACAAGACCAGGCAAGGATAAAATAACACCAGGGAACCTCTTATGACTTGAGATGCACCAACTGGAAGCCATGTAATGTCTCTCTCACCACTCACACAGAATTACAGTATTAAGATTACCTGATTATGTAACCCATATGTTTGTATCCATACTCTGTAGGACAAATGTTGTAATGCCCTGTTAAGTTTGTGGGATATAACACTATGTAATGTCCTGTTGACCTTACAATAAAAATATTTTACAAAAAAAAACAACAATGATTTCACTGTTGGAGGGAAGCTGAGAGATAATGGACATGATTTCTGCAAATGCAGGTTTTTGGTTGTGTGGTGGGATGTAGGCTACCATAAGATAAAGAGTCTTGCCTGGGTTGCCCCAAAAGTAACTTGACTGTGAGGTATTTGGGTACCATGAGCAGGGGTGGGAAGAGAGACAGGGAGGCTTGTATGGAGTCCTTCATGTAGCACAGCCACCCCGTTTGCCGTGCCTGTCAGCTCAGAAAATCGAATAGCCATTCAAAGCTACCACCGAGTCAGGGGTATCTATTCAGAGTCAGGTTTCAGTCAGGGCCAGACTATCAGGAGAATGTTGTGCAAACCAGGCCTGGAGGGGCAGAGTTTTCTTTGCAGGCTGCAGATGTTGATGGAGGCGATCAACAATCCATGTGGGTTTCTGCTATGGGGGTGCAGATTGGGTGGGCCAGGGTTGGGGTGAATGTTACCCAAAAAGAAGACTAAGGGAAACATTGGGATAACACTTTCTTTATTTCTATTGATGATTGCAGCAATTCCAAAGTTTCAAAGAGTCTGGGTCTGTGGTGGTCCACATCCATGCAGCGGCATGCACTCTGCAGTCCACTAACAACAATTTTTTTTGCAGTCATCTGACTGCTTAATCCTTATACCTGGCACAGGGCAGTCCTGTTTCACTTTGACTGTGGCACCATATTGACAAGAGTGCTGTGTTGTTTTATTGTTTGCATTTGCCAGGAATAATAAATGGCGGGCTTCTGGAAATGCTGCTGGAAAGCCAGGAACATCCATCTCTGTGTGTCCATTGATAACAACAAAAAAAAAAATCACAGAACACAAAATATGAATGTTGACAGTGGTGAGAGTAGAAAAATATTCGCCTTGTTATCACATAAGATCGCTGAAATAGGTTACAGTCCCCCAAACCAAATGGGCGTTACAAGCCCAGCCAATCAACAAGCACTCTCACCCACCATCAACAGCTGCTGTCTCCTCTTTCATTTCCCAAGAGAACAAATGCAATGGGCTGTGTCTACTGTAGGTCCTTGAAACTGCAGCAAATTGCAAGGTACTGTGGCAAAGCTGGTTGTTTCTGAGGAACATGGGTACTGGAACCCAGTATACTGTGGGACATTGCAGCAAAGCTGGCCTGCTAATGAAGCTCCTCAGCACACTGGGTCTCAACAACCCCCACCCCCACACACACATCCCAATGTGTCTCGATCCATCCAAGCTTCCTCTGCAACCACAGAACACAGAAAAATTGAAGACAACATTTATGAAATCATTTTTGTCGTTTTAACTACTGTAGAGTGCGTTTAACACAGATCTTTCCAGCGTTTCTCTCGTCCTTTAATAACAACATCCCAAGGGTGTTTACTAAAACTAACTTTTCCAAATTCGAGCACACTGGTTTTGGTGTCCCACTCAAAGCACACACAGCTCAAACATACTGCTGACCACCAAGGGATGTTGGTTGCAGAGGAAGAGTTCACAGGAAGGTACTGTGTAATAAATTAATGAGGGATACCAAGCTGAGATTCAACAAAACCATCTCCCCACCCTCTCGCCACATCCATGCGGTCCTTTTTTCACTAAGCTATTCATTGTTAATTTTAAAGGGAACATGACCACTTGACAAAGAAAAGCATGGAACAGTATGTTATTGTTCATTTATTGTCCTATTTATTACCGCTCTTTCATTTCAAATGTAAAGTAAACATGACTGTTGTTAATAACAATACAAGAGAAATTAAAAGGACATACAGTACAGTACAGTATCACATCCATGTACAGTAGTATTCCTATAGAACAAGTGCTGTTCGAGGGTCTTCTACACATTCTTAACAATTCATTTATCCTATCCCTAATTAGCTTTTATTGTTGTTGCTGGAGGTCAGCAATTCTGGTCTGCACATGTTTTAAAAAACACACTCCGCAAATTTTTGGTATTGCACATTTCCTCTTCATCCATTATAATTTACGTGGTTGGCCCATTCGTTGCATGTCTCTGAAGTGATTAAACTTCTGAAAATGTGTACTACATAAAATTACACCATCCTTTGCAGCCCAGAACATTTGTTCCTGTCTTGAACAGTGTTTACACAAGCGGCAGTACTCTTCATTCTCAATCGCTCCCTTCCCACTGCGCTGTCATCCACATTACAAATTCAGTCTACACTGCTGGCTTTTACTCGCTTCATGGAGGGCTGGACATTCCTCCATGGGGTGGGTTTAGTTGGCAGGGGAGATGGCTTGGCAGCAGATCGAGTGCAAAACAAGCGTTAACAGTGCTGCTTAATGCGCTCAGTCTGATAGCAGTACCCACTCCTGCATTGGAGCAAAACATGGAACTTCAGCACTCTTAGCGTGCTCTTGAAGTGTTCACACTATTGTCTTTGCAGTGCATCAACTGGTGTGCATGGGCTGATGCGCTGAAAAGATGGTGGTGTAAATGGGGCTTCGGATGACAACTGTAGTAAGGTAATGTCTGGTAAGACTGTTCCCAGTGGCACCGGAGTAGAGTGTTGTGTTGGTGTGCATATGTTCTCAATATTATTAATGGAATCCTCTGTGGAAGTGGAGGAGCTTGCTATTGATCTTTGTTGTATTTGTATGTGTCTATGTATTTAAGAATGTGTTAATGCATTCTCTCATCTGTTTTGCTCGGCAACCATTTTGTTAAATAATCTTTGCCACATGGCCAGCTGGCGTTTTATTTGCATGTCTTTTTTTTTCTACATTCTCTGCTGCCATCACATTGACTCAACAGATCATGCACAGCTTTGGCTGTCTCTCCCAATTCCTCACTCTCAGTGTTCTCCTTTGGTCACTGAATAATGTTATTCTGCGTGTAGATGCTGCCGTAAGAGTGATTATTAGGTAGTACGGTCTGAGTTTTCACTGCTATGCAGATGATACTCAGCTGTATATGTCCTTTGTGCTCAGTCAAGATGCTGCCTTTTCGTCTTTAACAACTGTCTTGCCAAATCCAGGACTGGATGAATGTGAGTTGGCTGTGGTTGAACCCAGAAAAACTGAGGTGTTGGTTGTGGACCAGGGTCACGCGGAGGCGGGTTTGTTGGTCGGATCACCCTCGGGTTTATGGCTTGGGGTATCAGCTAACTACCTCAGACTGGAGTGCGGAACCTGGGCGTTGTGTTAGATGATTGTTTGACATTTAAATCTCAGATGTCGGCAGTTGTCAAAACCTCTTTACCACCTGAGGAACATCGCCTGGGTGAAGCACCTGGTTCTCGTGAGATGATCTTCCTACTTTGGTCCACGCTTTCATTACCTCCTGCCTTGACTACTGCAATGCCCTTTATCTTGGACTACTGGGGGTTGAGATTAGCGCTTGCAGCAAGTGCAGAATCGCGGCAGCCAGGCTATTGACTGGTTCTTCTAGGTCCAGTCATATAACGCCTGTGCTCTGCAGACTGCACTGGCTGCCAATTTGTTGGCTAATCACCTTCAAGGTTGGTTTGCTGACCTATAAGGCCCTACACAATCAGGGACCTGCTTACCTGAAAGATCTCCTTTGTCCCTACTGTCCATCCGCTCTCTCTGATACAGTGACGAGGGATTGCTAGAGATTCTCAGGTTCATTTAAAACTTCAGGGGCCAGATCTTTTTAGTTTTATGGCCCCAACCCTGTGGAATTCTCTACCTCGTCAGGTGCGAGATTGCCCGACTATCCAAAGCTTTAAGAAGGCTTTAAAAACATTATCTTTTAGCCAATCATATAATGCGTTTTGAATGCTGCTGTCAAGTTTAATTTTAATATTGTTTTAATTATTTATTGTTTTATCATGTATTGTACAGGTGCCTGGGTTTCAGAAAGGTGCCTTATATAAATAAAGATTGATTTGATTTGATTTGAATGTCACCAAGGTGTTGGACTTTTCTGAATTCAAGCAATGTTCTTCTTGTGTTTGTCTGTCCTCCACTGATTCTTGAAACTCATCATAGTTTTCACAACAGTGTCAGTTTCCAGTGCACACAATTCGAGAACCCTGGCATGGTGTCTAGAAATTGATGACTGTTTATGATGTCCTCAAAAAAAAAAAATTGTTGGTGCATTGACATATCCGTTGATTAAAGTAAAAGATTAAACCACTGATTGCAGACACTTTAATGGCCTGTACTCACAGGATAAAGCATTTTGAGTTTTAAGCAGAATTCAATTAAAGGAGTACTGTACTATGTCCTCATATTGTACTTGTAGATTGTGTTTCTTTGTCAACAGTCCAACTCTTTTGGGTAGCTGTTGGAGTACACCTGTCTTTTTTTAGTTTATTTTCACTGGTCATACTAGTCCTCTGACTATTACGGAGTAACTGTCTTTGCTCAGTGTCAGTTTTCTAGTTAATGGTTTAGCAACACGCTAAGTAAATGATTAAATTTGTGTGATCATGCCCCTTCACTGCAGAATAAAAATATAATTGGATTGAGTTGGTATTGACTGTCAGATGAGTGGGGGAGGGGCAGTGGGAGGTTAAAATAACTCTCACAACTGTTTCAAAGTAACAAGCTGTTTTTCTTTGTAATTTCAGTCAGTAGATGGTGGGGGCACCTGTACATATACTGAAGGCTAGGGATTTCATTTGCACGTGTTAATTGGGACTAGCAAAACAGCTGCAATGTGTCACGTACTGAGTCTATGAAAAAATAACTACAAATGCTTGCCCATCCACTTCACACACATTCTTGCAGTCCTATTTTTTATAGAAATGGACTGCTTCATAACATCAAGAAGTCTCACTATGACAAGAACTAATGGGTATGCAAATCTGACTTTACCAATAGATTTAACTTAGGTAACCTAAGGGTTACATGTCTGGAAACACTGGCATGTCAATTCTACATCATCTAAGTATAATCCTCCCAATCCTCTTCCGCCTCTACTCACCCTTGGTACTGAGCCATCTATTCCTTACATGCTAGCCAACTTATTTACCAAGGGTGGGAAAGAGAAAGGCCAATCGTTTCTGATATACATGGAAGCCGCCCGTCCGGTGTCTAGGGTATGTCTGATGTTGCTTGGGGGAGGGGGCACTGTACAACCAGAAACACAGTCCAGAACTTGATCATTACCTGGTTCAGTGATGGATGGTCCAGGGCACAGACAGTCTTCGAGGGTACTGCCACTGTGAGGGCTAAACTTGGTTATGACATTGACAAGCAAAAGCAGTAATTAAATCCATTGTCCATGATTAAGTTGGATAAAATTTAACACCCACTCAATGGAGCATAGGCGGCAGATGCACTATGGTGAGCAATCCATGGATATGCATGGCGAAACCAAGATACAGCATACTTGATCCAGAGATCTGATGGAGGCACTCCAGGGAGCTGAATCAACTCTTACCAAATGATGGCGGCAAATTTTCCTTGACCCAAACAGGCCATAGCAGGCAGCTCCCAGAACTCCCTCCAGCCCTAACTTTACACAGCACTCATCAGGGATCATCTTTTTCCAACTGACTGTCTCCTCCCTTGCTTCCAGTTTACACCATGCTGCAACAAGCACCCCACAACTGACTTTCCTATGGGCAGTCTCAATCCACAGTGCTGGGACTTTTAGCAGCCTTCAAGCTGACACACAAGGCTGACACAGTGCTAGTCCAATGGTGTTGGGACATAGGCTGCCACTACTGCATCCCCAGTGAGCCAGGCTGCCACCACAGACCGGCGCACCAGGACTCTGTGGAAACCACTGTGCCTAACTTGCAGGGACCCCTCCATGCCATCCTGCCCTAGTGCCAGGGGTCACATTGCAGGCTTTATTTCTCCCAGGGCCCTGGCTCCCCTAATGTGGTGTGGTGGTCCCCAAATCAAACCATGCTACAGGAGCACCATTCTAGCCCCAATGACTCCAGGTGCTACTCTTGAGGGCAGTGGTCCAGGGTGACAATCGCCCCACCCTGGCCCTGAACCTTGGACCTCTAGCAGAAACTGACCAAGACTCCACACTCCTTCCTCTCACACCTGCTGTCCCTTTAAAGGCATCTAAAGCCCCTTATACAGCCCCTGACCTTCATACCTCCTCGACCAGCAGGGGCCCCTCAAGACCAGTCAAACAAACTCAGGACAACTAGAAGTAAGCCCCAGAGGGGCTTACCTACACAAGCACAACTCTATTCACTAAACATTGAACTAATGGATATGTAAATCTTATTTTAACAATAGATTTAACTTAGGTGACCTAAGGGTTTACATATCTGGAAACAGTGGCATGTCAGTTGTATTTCATCTAAGTAAAATTTAAATTTGATTGTGAGGTGGGGCTATTTGTGATTGAGCTGTTTAGCTGGAGTCCTCTTTGAATGCAAACCAGTCTCTTAATCACTTGTTATTTGCATGTGAAACAGTGGCTCTGAGCTGTTCTGTAGAGTACAGGCACAGCTGTGAGTCCTTGTCCAAGCTTGGGAAGGTGTCAACACCTCTCAAATGGTCAAGACTACTATTGCCTTTCTTTAACTTCAGTCCTGTTGATAATGAAATACAGTTTTAACTTAACCTATCTATTTTAGGTCACCAGTCTTAATATCAATTGAACTTGTTTGGCTTGCAGTGAAAAACTACATAAGGGGATAGTGAAGCCAACATCAAAGGAGCTGCTCATTGAAACATTCGTTACATTTTGGACAAGCAGACTTAGATTCTACCATTGTAGCAAATATAGTGACCATTTCAGAACTGTCATCCTGGCATGGCTGTGTGGTCCTGACACACTAGTGTATGGTTACACCTCACTGTGGGTGAATCTCCAACTGCTGACTAACCCCCCATCTTGCTTAAGCTGATGCCAAAAAATCATATTGTTACCAGTCCTGGTACTCTGCCACAGAAAGAGCAAGACTCTGGCCATTGTCCTTCACATCTGATTTATGTGGGCTCCATGTGTTGAGTGAAGTGTGAAAATCAGCAATATTAGAACACACTGACTACGCTGGCCAATGAATACACCTTGAAAGTGTGCTGTTACTATGCAAAAGTTATAACATAAAAGGAAATTCACACAATGCTCCCTAAATTATCGCTATTTATCGTACAATGTGACCTGCGCTCAAGGTGGTCATTGTTTATACTGTATAGTACCGTGGTCAGCATTGCATACAGTACATAAAGAACAAACTTTGGCCAGAGCCGATAGGGCTGCAGGTGAAGAATTTGGTTAAAATATAAAAATTACAAACATTTTGAGCCTGCATTAGCAAAATGTAACGTAGGCTCATGAATTTTTGTTTTATAATATTTGTACACCAAATTTTCAACATAGCCTTGTTATGACCCTGTCTCATGAAGAAGGGCAGAGCAGATATTCAACTCCTGCCCAAAAGGTGATGTGTTTGTTCCTCTTCACCTTGTATTTCTAATGTTTGTTTATCTGCTGGTGTGGTATTACTGGGGATGGCTAGTTGGGGAGGAAATGGATGAGGACAGCTTCTCAGAGGGTTGTACCTGCTATCATGTAATCCTTTACCTATTCATTCTCTTGCTGGAGGCACCTTGGTATACAAGATTAATCGCCTCAGCCCAGGCCCCCACCAAAGGTTAGTCAGGTATGACAGGGTGGAGTATGGTGGGATTGTACCCCCAAATAAACCTTACATCTCAATTTGAATTGAGTCTTGTAAATCAGTTCATAATTATGAACATTTTTGGAATGGGTGGACTAAAGTGCAAGACAAAAGGTAGTAAAATGAAAATGTGGCAGCAGAGGGATCTTTACAAAAATATACAAACTCTGGTAAGAGCCGATACAGCTATTTAGAGCAAGGGAGTGTGGCAAGAGTGAGTAAAGAATACTCAACACTCTTACTGTGCTCTTGCCACCAGAGTCTATTGTGAATGTGTGAAGTAAATGTAGAAGTACCACATTGAAGTAGTATAGTGCATGCTGACCATATAAGGAGCTTACCAATGGTCACAAGCATATTGGGCCCTATGCACAAATGGAAAGATGCCTATGTGCCACGTATCTGAGGTGTGTAGGCATCCTTAAGTGTGAATGCTGCACAGCCGAGGGTCCCCACAGACCCCTGGCGGCATTCGCCAATGGCACTAAGCACTTACGTGCCACTGCCCAAGTCACCTGATGAACACTGCACTGGAGGCATGTTGGGGGCGTGCCTGCACTATGCAGCATTCACAAAGCCATGTAGTGCCAGGCTCAGGGGTGCCTGGTATGGCAGACCAGGCGAACCCTGTTCACACCCCATGTTCTTCTGCTGCTGGGTGCAGGAAACCACAAATCAGACCTCCATGCTGCCCCAGCCCACCATGCTGCAGGGAGGGCTGTGGCAGTGGGTTGGGCAACTGCCTTATGGTGTGTCTCCAGTGCCACTATACACGGCTGTCCCTCACTCCCTGTGCCCTCAGCAAGGGTGCAAGGATCCACTCAGGGACTCAGTACGGCCATCCAGTTGGATGCCCTCCCAGGTCCTCAGCTCCACCCGACTGCTTGTGTGATCATGCATGCCTGTGGGGGCATGGCAGCAGACAGACACACTGAGGGTGCTAGTTGTAGTGCATACCAGTTACACCCAAGACCTGTCTGGGGCCGCGAGGTATGTGGGTAGGATACACGCTTCAGGCTCATATTACCCACCCTTTCATGAATTGGGCCTTTGTTATTAGAATGTATCAAAAACTAAAAGTAGCCATTCAGTTAATTATGGAACTAAGAAAGAATATTCACATGTGAAGCTGAATTATTAATAAGAAAATTATCTAAAAGGTATTTTTAGAAAGAAACATTGGAAACTTTTGAAAACAAATGACTATGTAGAGTCAAGCTCAATAATTCTAAACATACAGGCATGTTTTCTTTACTCCTATGAACTGTCATGGAAAGAAGTGTGTAGGAGCACAACCCTGTTATATTAAGACCACAGGAGTGGCTACAGCTACCTCTAATGCCAAAATTAAGGTGGCTTCCTGCTGCAACAAATTTGTATTTGCTTTCTCGGAGAAAAGGTTCATATTGATATTTTCACCTACTGTTGGCCTATAAATGGGTGTTGTAGGCTCCCAATATGAACAACAAGTACCAGTTTTTCCTCTATCCCCACCAGCAATTTGAAGTGAGATCCACAGCCCTAGCATCTGGCAGACAACAAAACAAGCAATTCTCTGGATAATGCCTGAGCATCTTCCAGTCTGTAAATCTAAAACTGAATCCCAAACCACCAGAACCTTATGCTAGCCAGCACTAGACTAGGGCATCCCAGTGTGGAAGCCATGTCTCTTGGTGCATGATTGCCCAGTTGCCAAACCTCTTCCCCTGCCTGTCATTGCCAGGTTCTGCCAAGAGTGCAAACCTGTTGGGGTGGGTGAAAGAAAGAGAAAAAGAAACAGGGTGGGAAAGGAAGGTAGAGTCTAAGTGCTTTAAAAATAGCTATGTAGTTTGTAAAAGCACATGTATTGGAATCAGGTAGATAAGGAGAAATCAACTTCTGTGACACAAACAATCTACTTTCAGCTGTGCCAAACAATTCAATTAAGGACTTTTTTATTTCTTTTTATTATAATGGATGTGATCACATTCTGGTACAGTCTATTAATCTGTTGGTTTATCATTTACAATATCATTACAACACTTATATGCATCTGCAATATTTGTAGACATTGTGTTTTAAATAAAATACATTTATACAATTTGACTGAGTGTATTATTTCACCATCATTCTTGCCCTCTCTGAAATGAGTATAAATGTATTTTTTCCTATAACTTTTACTCTCAGTACCCCTATGGAGAATATCTCCATATCTTTATTTAAAACACTATTCCCTGGTAACCAAGTGCTTCCACAGCTTCTTACCCTAAGGAACAAAGTCAGTCTCTCTACTGGACATGTAGAATACCCATGGCCTCCATAATACCTCAGCCTTTGAGGTTTTGTTATGCAATTTGGCTGTAAGAGATTCCGTATAATAGATATATGATACCAACCCACTTACTCCCCGATGGTCGGGACATCCACAGACATCCAACGTCTTGTTATAGCTTTTTAGCAGCTCCAATAGATGGGTAACAAAGTTTTATGCCAAGCTGGTCTATGGGGGATATAGCCAATAAAATCATCTCCACAGTCAATTCTACCTTCTCTCCCAGGCAATCTGACATTGCTTGTTGTAGGGTACACCAATATGGCATTAGAAAGGGCATGGCCAAAAAATATGGGCAAGGTCAGCTTTCAGGCACCCACAAGACCTCCAGCAATTACCATAGGAGGAGGAAGGTATTTAATGAGAACAGCTGGAGCGGAAAACCGAACTCGCATTTCCATGCAAGTTGCTGCCATATGTTAGAATGAGTTATCCTACAAGCCACAGGGAGGCCTTGAGCTAATCTAGTTTAGGTATGTCCTTCTCAAGATCCCTACACCAGCCCCTCAAAATGGAAAGCGATGAATCCCCATTCCTCCCAGAGGATTCGATATAGGTATCCCACCTGGTGCCCCATGGTTGCCCAGCTACAGCATCCTCAAGGAATCTCCAAAATATTGGAATGGGTTCAAGTTGTTTAGATGTCACTTCTCTTTGTCTTAGGAGAATTTTAAACTGTGTATATCTGTAAATATCCCCATCTGGTAGACCATGATTCTTCTGAAGTGTTTCAAACTGGACAATGCCCTCACAAGAAATAAACTGTCTAAAGAACTGAGTCCCACCCTCCTCCACTTTATGAATGTATGGTCTAGTGACACAGGGAAAAAGTTCCATCTTCTGGAATTAAGGTAAAAAGAATTCTCTAAAACCCTTGTGTTTCTTCAGTCTGTACCATTGTATTAAAACTTGAGCAGTGAAGGGTGTAAAATCCCTTAAACAAGGGACTTTCGCTACTGAAGCTAGAGTTATTTTTAATATATCATATAAATCGTTTATAGCAAATTCCAAATCCTTCCAAGCGCTTCAAAAGACGGAGATAGCACAGAAATAAAATCTTAAAAAGGCTGCCAGTGCACAGAACTTTAAATTGGGTAAATTAGCTCCTCCTCAGCAAGAGGAGCTGTAGCAAGGAAATCCTTATTCGAGGTTTCTGCCCATGCCAAATAAAATTAGAGATGATTTTCTCCCAGTATTTAAAGTAAAAGTTAGAGGAAAAGTAGGGATATTTTGAAATAGGTATAACAATCTTGGTAAGATTATCATTCAAATGGACTCTATCCTCTGGAAAAAGCTTAAAGGTAGGTTGGACCAAGTCGATAAATCTGACTGAATTTGCGTTGACAATGGTTCATAATTCAATAGCTCCCCATTATCTAAATTCTTAGGATAACTATACCCAAGTACTTGAACTGTGTTCTGTGCCATTTTATTGAGTATTTATTTTTAGGGATGGGATGGGTTAAAATTTAAATTAAGCAGATCTGTTTTAGCTAAGTTTAATACAAACCCTGAGATCTCCATAAAAAGTATCAGAGAATCCCACAGGGCCAGGAGGGAGGGAGCTGTTACAAAATATCATCAGCAAATAAAGCCACCTTATATTACCTCTGACCAAAGGGAACCCCTCCACCCCAGAATTTCTCCAAATTGCCTCTGCCAGAGGTTCAATATAAAGTGCAAATAATAGTGGGGACAGGGGACATCCCTGTCTTGTTCCCCTTTGTATAGTTATTGGCTGGGATAAAGACCCATTAATTCACATAAATGCTGTAGGGGACGAGTAAACATTTTAAGGCAAGTTAGAAAAGAATCTGGGAATGCAAATTTAGATAAAGTAGTCCATAGGAAATCCCACCCACCTTATCAAATGCTTTATCATCATCTAAGCTTATTATAATGGAGGAATCTTTCTGACCTGTAGGTGTTCCATTATTAAAAACAATCGTCAAGATTATCTGAAGTACTTCTCAATTTCACAAAGTCCACCTGATCCTTATGTATAAATTGAAGTAGTATGGGTTCTAATTTTTTGGTCCATATGGCCATAAATATTTTATAGTCCACATTTAAAATTGAGATTGGGTGATAAAATGAAAGGAGGGTAGGGTCCTTATCCATTTTAAGCAGAGGAGCTAGAATAGCATAACTCCAGGAGGAGGAGAGTCTCCCTTCAGACACTGCAACACAAGCAGTCAAAAGGCTAGGTAATAACTGGGGATAAAAGTGTTATACCATTCCGGACCAAATCCATCTGGGCCTGGATATTTCAATGATTTAATTTATTTGACCTGATGAAGGATCTCTTCAGGTCTAATGGGCTTTCAATTGGGAAATCTGTGTATCAGACAATTTAGGTAAAGGAGTTTATTTAAAAATCCTGTATTCGTTTATTTTTCTGGAGGGTGGGGGCTGTATATAGGGATTCATAAAATTATGTGAAAATCTTTTAATTTGATCCTCCTTGTAGGTTGAGGTGCCTGTTATAGTGGATCTTATTTTAGGATTGTTGAAGCCCTTTTATTGGCCCTCAGCATCCGGCTAATGCTCGTGACCTTTTGCCCCCCTTCATAATTATATTATCGTAGATAAGCCAAATTCTGATGAGTTCTATAATCTAATATTATTTGTATCTCTTGTTTTAAACCCCTAATCCACCTTTGGAGGGTAACATTTCCCTCCTGCATAAAGCTGATAAGAAGACAGGAGGTCTTCTAGAAATTTCAACCTGGCATTTTGTTTTCTGCTTCCAAGAAGCATATTCCAAAATCTCCCTCTTAATACAGCCTTCAGTGCATCCCATTGAATCAGATGGGATACTTCTGAGGTCAGATTATCCTGAATCACCCGAGGATCGTTTCCTCATGGAGTTCAGAAATTCCTGGTCTTTTAAAGGGACACACTAAAGCTCCAAGATTTTGATTTTGTTGCTTTCCCATGTCTATTTTGAGAATTAAGGGTAATGATCAGATAGAATTCTTGGTTCAATTAAAATATCCTGAATCAAAGTAAGATGTTCCCGGTAACAAAAAGTAATCCAACCTAAAGTACGTTCCATGACGCTGGAGAAAAAGGTATACCCTGGTACTGATGAAATGTTCTCCTCCAAACATCCTCAAAGCCCCAAAAAGCCAAATTTCTCTTTAAATATTTTCCTGCTTTGGACAGTCTATTGGGATGCAGATTAGAAGAGTCAAAATGAGGATTTAATGCAAAGTTGTAATCACCACCCATGATTAAAATCCCTTTATATTTTTCCATCACCCTATGTAGGAATGACCGCACCACTGGTAGAGGAGTCTGTGGGGTAGATAAGCATTGACTAATGTTACTGTTTGAGAATAGAACATACCTGATAGGGTTACATATCTGTCCTGTGGATCTGAAAAGAATCCAGAACTTCAAATGGACTGGTGGAAGGTATTAAAATTGCCGTTCTCCTCTTATGTTTTCTTGAGTGAGAGGAAGCAAATACTTCATATCTACCCCCAGTAATTTAGAATGTTCGAATGAAGAGAGGTGGGACTCCTGTAAAAGTATAAATCTGCTTTCTGTTTACTCAAATGTTGCATTATCTTGTAGCGTTTAATTGGGGAATGCAACCCATTCACATTCAAAGAGAATATTTTAACTGGGGCATTAGTCATTGATACCAGGAGAAATTATTAATATGGTTTGGTTAGGGCATTGTCCAGTATCCAGAGGGAATGGCACATTACTGGTTATAACTAAACTAAACTCCCTCTAATCCCTGGTGGTCTCATCAGACTAAACACAGCATTTCCAGAGAAGAGAGATATCTCTATCTAGTACTCTGCAGGATACTTACATGTCCAACCTTTCAAGGGTCAAGAATCTCAAACCTGAATTTGTGTCACCATCCTTTCTCAAAATTAACCAAGTTGTTAGGCATGAACAACAAACTAACCTCAACAACTGTTGAAAAACCTTTGTTCCTCAACCAAAGAAACTATGTACACATGATCTTCCAATAGTGGGGAGAGAACAACAGCTCCACCTTTGTCCCAGGACCATAAATTCCAGTATCCTGGGAGACAGGGCAACACCCACTGATAGGTGGACAGAGACCTGCCGAGAGACAACCCCTCTGGAACAGATACGGAGCTACCAAAGCTGTTTCTGTGGTGGTTGGGAATTAGACTCCAGCAGCAAAATAATATCTAGTACCTTTGTTTTAAAGGAAAATTTCCTCACCCACTTCGCCTTGTACATAAATCTAAATTAAACTGTCCTCTTTATAAATATTGCTAATTACAAAGTAATTTTGGGACAGCAACTAAATACACCTAAAAATTTCGTACTTGACCTTAGAGGAGAAAAAGAAGGGGAAAAGGAGAGGGAGGAGAAGGGCACTACTCTCCTTAGGGAGCTGACTAGCTTGTTACTAGTATCCATCCCTCTATAAACTAGAAATTAGCTGAACTACTCATCATCTAGAGTCCCAGCTTATTTTGGGTTGGTTGGAGGAGATTAATTATTATACCCCTAGTCTATAAAGAACTAATCTGTGTCCTTTCACTCCCAAGACCCTCTAATAAGAACATAGAGGCTAAGAAGTAAAATAAGCCCTTAAACTTTAGTTGTATTACCTTTGATGCAGTCTAGTGGGATTGAATATTATTGCCTTGCTCTCACCCAACTTGATCCCTCAATCCCCAAAATTCCAATAAACAATTCCCCTATGTTCCCCAACTTGAGGGGAAAGAGAGAGAGAAAGAGAAAAAAGGGGGGGGAGCGAGGATAAACCTCTGTCTCCAATATCCACAACATCTCTCTTCCAGCCCCTCATAAATTGTCCCAAATATATAGCCACAATTTAAATGTAGTTTGCGTCTACTGTAGTTATTAGAGGTTACAAACACGCAACTGTCCATAAGGAACTGAGTCAATCCTTAGTCTCGTATTTAAGAAATTCAATTAGTTAAATTCCAGTTCCCAGCTTCATTGATAAGGGATCCCACAGGCTTCCTGAAGAAGCAAAGTTCTTGACTCAGAATATGTTAAGAGACCATCATCGCTCAGAGAGAATGGGGAGGAAGGAAGGGACAGGGACCACCATCCAAGCGAGGCAGGGAGGGAGGGGAGAAAGGCACTCTCAAGTTGCAGCAATCTGCCTAGCCCAAGTTAGAGGGCAGTTTGTTAATAAATTTAAACAGGTGCTACCTATAGAAGAGCAATAACCCTCCCTCGACCCTGCTTCTCACTCCTCGACCAGACAACCAACATCCCTCCTCAACCCTCAACTTCCCCAACCCAGAAAGAAGTTAAAGGACTACAAATAAGGCTCATACATCAGCCCTCCAAGAAACAGGTCCCAGTGTTGGGCCATTGTTAGCTAATTAGAGGGCATGGGAGGCCTGCAATCCAAGTTGCAGAGATGGAGGGAGAGAAAGCACTCACCAGGAAATCACCAACTGCCACATGTTTTAGAGGCATAATCTGGTATGGCTCAACCTTTAGCAGAGCAATAGCCCTCCCTCCTCAACCTCTTCTAAAATCCCTGCCATTGACCGCCTTTGCTTCCACCTCCCCAATGTACCTCTAACAGCCCAACAGTACCTGAAGGAGATTTGCATCTTATTAAGCCTGCAGGGTAGGATTCTGTAGTAGTCTCTCATCCAAAATCTTCTGTAAATTTTGGTCACCAATCTCTACAAGAAATTTTCCTGGGAGCCTGTTCTGGAAGATATGTTCAATTCTCTTGCTGCCATCTTGGGATCCTCTTTGTATTTAAAATCTGACGTTGGAGAAGATCCAGTCAGGCCTCCAAGCAGAGGAATAAGGTATGGGTCCATTAGGACATTGGACCACCAGTTTAGCTGGATAGGAGTGCAGAACTTTAAATTTTTTCTCTGAGAGAGGGAAGAAGTGGGGAATACTCCTTCTCATGCGCTGAGTAGCCAGGGCATAATCATTATCAAGTAGAACATGTTGTTCTCCCCATTGCACCCTCTGCTTTTGCCATGCTTTGACTAGCAATTGATCCTTTTGGTAGAAACTAACAAAACACATAACAAAAGATCTAGGCGGGCGTCTGGTTTGGAAGGGTGGGGGCCCATTGCTCGATTGCCCTCTCAATGTCTCATTGAAGTCCAGCCCAAATCCAGGGTTTGCGCGGTAACAGATCAGCAAAAGCTACTGGGTCACTCCCTCCTCTCCCTCTGGTAATCCATATACCCGTATGTTTTTTATCTTCCTCTATTCTCCACATCTTCTAATCTCAATAATGTATGTAATTGTTCCTCCACTAGTTCAAATACTGCTCTTTCTAGGATCAAAAGTTTATTTGAGTTGTCTGATATTTGTACTTGCCTCTGCATTCCTCACTTGCAATTCAGTAAGGTTCATGCTAATATCTTGCAATGCTTCTGTCATTTGGAGCGAAACTCAAATCCGCTGCAGAATAGCCTCGGTGTGACAATTTGGACGTCTGTCTCTTCTCATCTTTATCTCTTTTCTCCTTTTGTTTTGGATTGTGGAAGAGCTGGCAGATTGGAGTCTGAACTCTGTGGGCGTTTCTTCATCCTCAGGCAGATCTCTAAGCGGTTGGAAGTGGTTGCGGTCTGGACGTGCCATTTCCTTCAAGTATACTGCAACAATCACTTAATTTTAATTTGATTTTCCTCCCTAGTTATCTTCTGATTCTGTAGATCTTCTTTTAATAAAAAATCACTATTGTAAGGGGAACTTTATCTGTAATGGCAATAGGGGGGAGAGCTCAAACCTGCAACATCTTCATGGCGCCATTTCCCAACCGGAGTCATGGACTATTTTATTGACTGGTGGATGCATCACATCATTATGTATTGATTAACTAAAACATTTATTAATTTTGTGTTTCAGTGGTTTTCACAACTGAGTCCATTTTATTATCACAATAATGCACTCCATGGAAAGGGTTGTTGTAGGATTTACCTATTTCCTATGTGGTTTAAGGCACATGGTTGCACCACATGCCACACCACAATAGGGAGGCACAGATAACTTTCCCACTGACTAACACTCAGTGATATCTTATTGCTTAAACATCTACTATTAGTCCCAGTCCAATATCTCTTGGTGGCAAGTCTATCTGTACTTTTCCCACTGGCACTGGCCCCATAGTCTGGCATACCACCTCAGCAGTAGTGAGGCAACTTCTTCCTCTGATGACAATGCTAACAATTTTTGATTGTCATCACCAACAAGCTCTATGTGATCTGGTGTGCCACTGAGAACACAGAGCACACAGAGTTGGTATCAGTTAATGAATACCCTTCACATGCAATGTAATGCCGTACATTTAATATCTTTTAATTTTTAGGATCTTTGATGCATAACTTGTTTTTTTTGGGGTTGTTTATGTAATTTGAAAATCAGTGTAGCCAGACACAGAAAGAAATATACTGTAGAAAGTGGCATGCATGTAAAGCAGAGACTACATGGGACTGTACAGTATGTCTTCAGGTCAGCGATGAAAAGTAACAATTACGGTAGCTCACACTGGCTGTGGCTGTCTTGGTGGGATTTGCAGGCTCTGTCACAACACCACAAACAACAATCCACAGCAGATGCATGCCAACAGCACCTGCAACTAGTAAGCAATAATAATTCAAGTATTGCTGTACTTAAACTTTCTTATCCCTATTTCTGGTCAGCTTGCATCATGGCAATTACTGTATTTGTAGATAAAATTGTTTTGCTGAATTCTAGAAGCTGAACCAAATGTTGGGTTTAAAGCAAAACAGATGTTGCCAATGGCCTATTTCCTAACTCTTAGTGATAAGGCTGTTTATAATACAGTATGACCATACTTGTGTACCACCAGGTAAATGTGTTAACTGGCTGCAGCTAATTATTTGACTGACTAAATACTACTAACATTATTTTTCTATCAGTGACTGTAGCTGGTGGTTCAGTTTTAAACTTTGTCCAGTGGCAGCGAGTAGAGTAGAAGACCATATTTTGAATTACCTGGAGGAAGTGGGAATTTGGTAGAAAGGCCCTTGAATTTGCAGCATCATATACAACATGTACTTTGCATACTTGCCTTTGCAGTGTGAAGTGCATATGTCTGTGTGTGTGTGTATCTCACAGGAGCTCCCTCTGTGTCAATTTGGTCCACATACCTTGAGGTAGATGACAGAGCCACAGCCACCACTCACAACATTTTGCTGACTTTGACTTTCCTGAGCTGTGCTATGGGAAGAGAGAGAGAGAGACACACACACACTTCATTTCTTCAAAGCACGTAACAGCTGAGTCTCTGTCTCTGTCTGTCAGCCTGTGTGTGTGTGTCTCTCTCTCTCTCTCCTCCCTCAGGCAGTGGAAGATTTTGCCCTGCTGGGACCCCATGCAAAGCTCAATGGTAGAGCCCCCAACAGACAGTGTTGCCAGTGGGGAGAGGGGTTGCAGCGAGGCCATTCCCTCCCAGCTGGAAGGGTAAATCACCACCACTATCCTTTTTATCTCTTCTCCCTTGCCCCTAAGAGCTCACCTATATTCTGCTGGGTGCCACAGTTGTTGAATCATCATATGCCTACAAGCCTCTCACATGATTATGTCCGCTATGATACAGTAAAGAGTCACAGAATGCAACCTGCAGCTACTGCACTCCAGAGAGACCAGCATTACACATCTGAAACCTTTCATGGTCTGATTTGATTTGCATACCATAAGTACTGAATCAGTCCTTAGTCCCGGTCCTTTTAGTTAGATAGTTAAGGCGGGACTGGACTGTCTCTTTTGGGAGTGCCCAGGTAGAAGACCTGCATTTTGGCCATTTGGCCTTGTTTTAGATTACAAATAGTGAATAGTGAAAAAGAGAGAGAGACACATACACACACACTTCATTTCTTCAAAACACACAACAGCTGAGTCTCTGTCTCTGTCTGTCTGTCTGTCTCTCTCTCTCCCTTCGCTTCTCAACCAGTGGAAGCTTTTTGCCTCTGGGGGCCCCTTGAAAGCACAGTAGTAGGGCCCCAACAGACAGTGTTGCCAGCGGGGGAAAGGGTTGCAGCAGGGCCATTTCCTCCCAGCCATAAGGGTTAATCACCACCACTATCCTTTGTTTCTTTTACTCCCTTGTCCTTAGAGCTCCCCTATATTCTGCTGGGTGCCACAGTTGTTGAATAATCACAGGCCTACAAGCCTCTCATGTAACTATGTCTGCTATGATACAGTAAAGAGCCACAGGATACAACCTGCAGCTACTGCACACCAGAGAGACCAGCATTATACATCTGAAACCTTTTAGGGTCTGATTTGATCTGCATACCATGAGTACTGAATCAGACCTTTGTCCCAATCCTTTTATTTAGATAGTTTAGGCAGGACTGGACTGTCTATTTGGGAGTGCCAGGTAGAAGACCTGCATTTTGGCCATTGGCCTTGTTCTGTATTACAAATCGTGATCTCTTTAATTTTAAACTTAATAACTGTGCAGGTTAAATAGCAGCATCTACATCAAACATTGGGCCTATGATGATTCAACAACTGT
This sequence comes from Neoceratodus forsteri, assembly GCA_016271365.2. NCBI lineage: Eukaryota > Metazoa > Chordata > Ceratodontiformes > Ceratodontidae > Neoceratodus > Neoceratodus forsteri. The sequence goes on from CM057459.1 coordinate 1,089,958,142, forward strand.
GTTACCCAGTAGAATACAGGGGCTCTTAGGGACTGTGGGGATAGTATAATTGATGTGCCTGTTAGCTGGGACTGTGAGGACTAACAGGGATGAGGGATGGGGGGAGGTGGATATGGGATTGCAGGGATTGTCAATTATTTGTTTATTTTAAACCTTCCCTTTCCTTCCCCAGAGCTTTGTTCCTGCCTTCCTAATAAATAAGCCTTATCCCATATCCCTTGTTTATGTTTTACTCCTGTGTGCTGTTTTCTATTGCTTGGTCATTGTGTAGTGTAGTGTGTGGGCTGTTAATTCACAGCATAGAGCTGGCAGAACATTCTAGACATTAGAGTAATGAGCTGTGAATGAGATTGATACATCCAGCAGAATAGGGTTTGATACCCACACCTCCTCTTGCATACTGTGTGACCCTGAGTAAGTTACTCAGCCTTCTTAGTGTCCTTGGTTGCCCCTTGAAAAAGGCCCTGTGCCTAGTGGAACTTGCCTTGTTACCAAAAGAATAACTAGTTACCAAAGAGACTGACTTGATAACATTGTTCTATTACTGAAATTTGGAGCTGCATGACACAGCGAGCATTCATTTATCAAACAGGGCTCATACACTTACAAATGAATATTTATTTTGGACCAGTAATAGAAAACAAACTAAAACAAACAAACAAAAAAACACACGAAACTACTCAAGTCATTATACCCTCTGTATGACTGGTTTTGTAGTTCTAATTTATTTTGAACTATATAACTTAAACATGTAGGACTGCTGACAGTAGTAGATAGTAGAAATTCCTACATGATGACTTTTAGCTTCAAGGTTGAAATGAGCATATGTAAGGATTCTGGGCAGGGGTCCGGATCTACTTCTTACATTGCTCTGTCTTCCCACATAACACAATGTGCCTAATTAGCCATGTGCTACTGGGTCAGTATTCAAAGTAAGGAGATAATGAGTTAATCCCTAGGCTGCTGAAGAACTAGAAACAATCTATTTGATTGAGCTAGACGGATGCTCATTCTGCAGCCCAGAAAAGGTTAAATGACAGCAGCTTCAAAAGTGTTTTTTGTTTATATCCTGAGAAGTTGGGAGGCACAGTAGCATCCCACTGCCTTTAAAACAGAGCAGTCAGTAGCAAAATCAGAGGGGTGTGCACTATTTTGCAGTTGTGGATACAGTGGATGGACAAAGAACCTCTGTGCGCAAACACTGAGGCAAGGTTACCCCAAAGGGCATTTGGCTGGGAAGCCAAGTTTCAAGAAAATACAAAATCACACATGCCCACACAATGCAAAGCATCATGGACTGCATATGCAAATCACCACAGAATGTTATGCTGGTCCAACTTTAAGCAGAAATGCATGGTGCCGAAGGCCCTCCACACAGTTTGCAAAGGGTGCTAACAGAAGACATGACACGTGTTTGGTCCTACCAGGACTCATCAGTATGCCTCGTCCTGTTTGACACTCCAGTGGAATGGACCAGCTACCCTTAAGACAGTGTGTCTCGGATATGTTGTGGTGAACCCATTAAAATAAAAAACTATTTAAAAGACAAAGAACCACTGTGCGCAAACACTGAGGCAAGGTTACCCCAAAGGGCATTTGGCTGGGAAGCCAAGTTTCAAGAAAATACAAAATCACACATGCCCACACAATGCAAAGCATCACGGACTGCATATGCAAATCACCACAGAATGTTATGCTGGTCCAACTTTAAGCAGAAATGCATGATGCCGAAGGCCTCTCACACAGTTTGCAAAGGGTGCTAAAGAAGACATAGACACGTGTTTGGTCCTACCAGGACTCATCAGTATGCCTCATCTGTTTGACACCTGAGTGGATGGATACTTCTAAAAGTCCAAAAGGAAGTTCCACAATAAGCTGTTTTAGAGCTAATGCAATAGTTGCAGGCTCCACCTATTTGCAGCCCTAAAAGCAGGTTCTACTTGCCATCATTTTTGGAGACTTTGGTTTAATGAAGCACCTATTTTTTGTGTCCATGGACACTTTTCTCTATCTTCCAGTGCTCTTCTTTTCTGGCCTTCTGCAGCCGATTCTTTTTACTTTTGGTGTATGAGTTCAGACTTTCTGAATGGTTTTGGAGACTCTAGCATGGTGTTTTCATGCTGCATTTGCTCAAAATATATCTTTGCTTTACTATCTGCAACATACAAAGACATACAGTAGATGTAGTAGTAGTAGTACAGTACATCAAATGGCATTAGTTGTTTATAACATCACCTATTGTGATAAAGGTAGTTTACAGTACTGTATTTAAAATACAGGATAGTACAGCAAAAATAAAAGTTTTTGTTACCATTGAGATAATGCAGACCTAAATTCCCTTGCTCCTATCCAGCATATTTCTGGAGTAGTTTCAGCTTTTGACTGAGGTTTAGTGTCCCACAGAATTTTTTGTGAGCACAATATTTGTTGGCGATGTTCCTCTTCAAGCAGTTCCACAAGCACATGATTGGAGGTGATGAAATTTCCTCTTTGCTCCATTATGCCCTATGGTATGGTACAATATGGAAAGTGCTGTGAAGTAAATAGAACTGTAGACTGCCAGCAAGTGTGAACTCAGCAGAAGGTTAGGGTTAGTAGAGTTCATAAGCAGGTGTATCCTTCTGGTGTTAGGTCCCATTTGCTAGACTAGCTCAGTACAATGGAAATGAGGCTGTGCAATGAGAGCATTATCAAAACAGGTGGAGTTTCTTGTTGAGGACTCCCATTGGATTACACACTGCAAAGGCCAATCCAAGTGCTTCTGACATCACAAGGGGACAGTCCTGCATCAGATCATTGATGTTTTCATTTACAATCAGCACACACAGTATTTCTATACATTTTATTTGATATAAGAGCATCATTGCACTATAATTCTCTTCTTTGAATCAGTATTAAGTTCAATATGAAGGAACTCTCCGAGAGAACAGTTCAGCTGTGGCTAAAATGAGGTTGAAGGGTCACAGTCATAATAAATTCAGGTTATGTTGAGGAGCATAGGGATTGAAATGACACTGGGAGCACTTTGAGCCCATATGTCTCAACTTGTCCATATTACCCAACTTGGGAAAGAAAAAATAGGAAGGAATGAGGTAAAGTACTGTACTTGTGTCATTCACAGAGCAATTTATTTATTAAAGAAATAAGGCAAGCTCTTTGGTTTCACTAGTGTACTCTCAGACCATCTATACAATACAATAAGAGATGTGCTCAGCATTGGTAATGCATGGTCAAGTTTGTTTTCATGTACAAGTTTGGGAACATGCTCAAATCATAAGAGACTAGCAGGAGAAGGAGGATTGAGCATCCCAGGGATGTTCTTCTCCTCTAGGAGGGTGGGTCCTCATCTATACTGCAATACTGCCACCTAGGTGAGCCCAGGTGGCAGTGCAGCTGTCAGTGCCATGGGAGGGACAGACACAGACTGAAGGTTTGGTGCAGCAGCATGCTCGCATATACATGTGTACTGAACCTCCCTTGTGTGTCTGCGTCTGCAGGGACCGGGCAAAACAAGAAAAAAACACACCATCAGATGGCCGATGGACCCCAGTGAAACAGAGGGGATGAGTCCTGTACTCCTCGGCTGCCAGAGGACAACGCATGGCAGTATTAATGTAAGGGCATGCACAGGGTTAGGTCCAGTGAAGGCCATGCACCTAGGGAACCGAGAGGAAGATCTGGATAGTGGCATAGAAGGTGCATAAATACTGAATTAAAAAAATCATGTTCATGTGATGCTTTTCATTACTAGGGATACTGAGCAACAAGTGGACAGGCTGATGACTTAGGATCAGGATCTGAGTGCATGAGAAATCCAACAGTTGCTATGGACATGTGGGACAGAAATATGAAAAACTGTTGGTTGGCATTACAGGAGAACAAGGTTGGTTCCAAAATCATTCTCAGTTAAAGTGGGCACTGGTAAGACAGGGAGCAAGGGTGGCCTGTGTAGTAATAAACCCTGTATTGACAAAAGGACTGTAAAAATTGATGTGTGTTGCTGTTTTGTGTGGGGTTGTGTTGATGGGTTTAACATAATATTTTGTTTGGAAGGGCATACTTACACTTACAAGGCAGTATAGTGGGGCTTAGATATTGTAGTTTGTAAACTGGTTCAAAATCTATTTGTTACAGTGTACAATATTTTGGGTAAAATTTAATAAACCGTATGGTGGGGTTGCAAGAAATGTCCATCTCAATCTCTCTGAGTATAGTACTCTAGTGTACAATATTTCTGCTGTTAACCACCCTTTCTGTGAATTAATGTTGCTCAACATAACCCCTCTTTCTTACTACTCTCAGAGGGCAAGTCCAATATTTCATCTTGCTTTTATCAGCATTACATTTATTAAACAGCATGTTAAACACCATTGTATTTAATTTATTCTGGATACTGTAATAGTTAATTAATTAAGCAATAATGAATGACAGGCTGTGTGTCATGCTGGGATAATGTCACGCCAGGTGGCTGAGCACAAGGCATCAGGCTGAGTGCACCAACACCCAGAAGTGACATTATCCCAGCACGCACACACCCTGGAGTGTATTACTGCTATTATATAATGGCTCTTTGTAAAAATAAATAAAATGATTTTAAACAAAATACTGTTTTATGAGTATTTTTAGCATTTTTTTCTATGTGTAAGTGTACATATATTAAAAATGTCTGTTATTACTGCTGTTGGCCAGTAGGTGGCAGTGTCATTATACTCTTGTTTCTCTGTGTCATCATTTCAGCCTCCTGTGTTGGCTGTTTGCTGTTTGTCTTTGTGCCTCCCGCTACCTGGTGACACCACCCCCTGCTCATCCGGTCCCAGTCTCTGATAGTGTGTTTTTGTAGGCTGTATACACTCTATAAAGGAGTTTGGGTGGGCTGCTGAGTCATGATTTGCAAGCTTTCTGTGTTACAATTTCAATGTCTAGTGGACTGGTGACTGCAGAATGCCTTACAGGTATGTAACATTGTCTGCTGGGCTACTGAGTGGAGACTGTGGGAGGACAGCAGCTTTTGAAAAATGTAACAGTTTCCTTTTACTAGGAAAGTCCTAGAGTGTTGGCAGACTAAATGAATTTTTCATGGCAACTTTTTCCTGTGAAGCGAAGGGCATCAGTGAACTGCGCAACTGGCAGTTATGGTCACCATGTCACCGTGAAGCTGCTCGTAGAAAAAAAAAAACAGGCATTGAAATTAAATTTGTTTTGTGATGCAAAATCCCTCACCAGGGACTTAATGTTCACTGCCACCACCATGGTTTTTACCAACAGGAACTAGGGAAACCTGTTTCTTCCTCTTCCTTTGAACAAGGTCACTGAAGGTCAACACAATAACTGTGGGTAGAGTGCCCCTTCAGAGACAGACTGCAAACACAGTCCAGCAGAAATGTAGAATTACCCTTTTAAATAAAACAATCAGTCACTGATTCTATTAAAATAACTTTACTTAAATACTACAAGCATTTGCAACAGGATTTATGTACAGTCAGACCAAAAGATTATAGTTTACTAGAAATTAAAATAAATGGAAGTTATACAAGACAGGTGGTTGCAGACAGAAGAATCTGAGCTGTCTGCAGAAAACACTATTCCCTAAGCTGTCTTTCTTACCAGACTTCTAGCTGCAGAGTTCTGGTGTTTCAGGTGTTCCAAGTCCAAGAGGAAGAGCTTTCTTACAGCACCACAATATATTCCTTACTCCTGTTGAGAGGAGTCTTATTCACTTTGAGTGACAGTTCTGTGCTGTCCCAGACCCCTTTAGTGCGTGTGTGTGTGTGTGTTGTGTGTGTCCCCACACTTCAGCACCTCCTTGCTAACATTATGACATGCACCTGGGTCCTTTGTCCAATATAGGGAACATCTCCAGGAAGGACCCCCTCTGGGGTTATTGCTGTATTGTCTCCTCCCTAGCATTCCTGTTAACTTTCCCATGATAACATCAGTCCCTCCACCCTGGATGACATAAGCTGTCATATACTACTTAATCATGTGATCTAGTAGCCATCTTGTATCTGAAGCAGATGCATTTTCAGAAAAGGATAAATGAATCAAAAGAATACATGGTTCTGGTCTCCTTTCCATCACAGTGTTGTGTGCAAAGTGTTGTATTTTTTGTCACATTCAGTTATTCATGGAAATGCTATTTGGGAGGCATTGTGGGGGTGGGGGTCTAACTCCATTGCAGCAGAGCAGCTCGAATTGGCAATAACTCTGGAGGGAGGCATGATTCCTAAGTCTGTAATGCAGTCATATGTGTGCCTACACTTCAGTACAAGATGTTATGATCAGATAACATCACTGTTCTACTCACACACTGACCAATCAGAGAGCAAGACATTTTTGCCATTGTATAATATTTTTTTTTTTATTGCGTATTTAGATTCTGCCCCATAACATGAGAGAAAAACAATGTTCTTTGTCTGCAAACAGTGGTCGCATGGCTGGAATAGGGAGAAACATACCTCTCAACTATCCTTGATTTTGCCTCAGAATGTTCCTCTGTCCCTCCTACAATTTATGTGTCCATGACTAAACAGTAGGAATTGTAAACACAAAATTATATCAGACATTAAAGTTATAGTCTTGTTCTTCTTCAGAAAATAAATTTTACACTAAGTCACTTATTCTCCCTGCTTTCTGAGTGGCTATCTCAAATTTTTAAGATGTGTCCCTGATTTTGATCTTTGCCCCTGATTTTTAAGTATAGTTCCTGATTTATGAGCAGGAGGTTATGAAGTATTGGGAGAAAGGTTTTCTGATGAGAGTTTTACTGATGAATCTTCTGTACAGCTACAAAGCTACACTATCATGTCATTTCATAAACCAGGAGTTATTAAGAATATCAGAAGCCACACTAAACATCCCTTAAGGTTCATGTGTGAGGTGCAATGAAGACAAGATCCTGATCCACTAGTCATTTTTGAAGGTAGAGTACTCCACAGTTTATAACTGTGCATGTCTTTTCATTACAGTACAGTATGTTGCAACTCATTTTGTTTAATGTTCTGTAATTGGTGAGTTAATAAATACTGTTGTAAATATTGTACATTACCAGCATATAACATCTGACAAGCGTTTTTCCAGTAAGGAAACATGGTTATAATTCACCATTATAGCCTGTGAATTATAATGGTGAACACACACCAGGTTTCCCTTGGTCCATATGCATCAACCACCACTTTTCCCTTTCTCTGCACCATAGTTTAGTGCCAGACTCTTCACCATCACTCATTCTTAGCAGTAAGCTAATTTGAAAAATTATTAACTGAGCTCTTTCTGTTGTAATGGTTAGGCTTTAAAAAATAAGAAAAAAGGAAGCATTTGGTTTTAACTCCCATCCCCATCCGTGGACTGCTGAAACCTGACTGGATCACGGCTCCACAGAGATGAGTATTTATTTAATGTAATTGCTGTGGCAGAAAAACACTCCCCAGCAATTATATAAAATAAAACAAAGAATGGTGTGTTTAACTCTAGATTTTACACACATCCTCAGTGTTGGTGCTTAAATAAACCCCTCGACTTCAAGCACTGGAGTTTATGTAGCATCCAAGATCTTGGCTGTGTGTGTAAAATTGCATTAAACACACCCCATGTACTATTCTATATGTAATATTCAGTATTGTAGAGTACTGTATCAGTATGAAGCCATTTTATTTCAGGTTGCTGCCACACATTTCATGTTTGTGCTGTAGCACATCAAGTTTTCTTGATATTTGATAGGAATCATGAAGATAGTTTTTTAAGAAATGATTATTTATAACAGCACTGCACCTATGTTTGGAGCTATTTTACTAATGGGCACAGATTTTTCCAAGGTGATGCAACTGCATAAATAATGCCTTATGCAATAATACACAGCACTGTACAGTCCTGTAGACTGACTTTATCTCTCTTATGAATTCACGCTATAGACAATGACCCAGCCTAATTTCCAATGAAGGCATAAACTGGGTCCCTAACACCACCAGAGTAAGTACTGCTCTCAGCACTGGCGTTAGACTTGTGGGGGCCCAGGCAGAGGCTGAGGTGTGGGCTCCTCCCACCTCCTACCTGTACATTGGATGACTTCCACTGCTACTTTGATTTGAAAAGGACTTTTACATAAGAAATAAACAAATCACCGTAACAATTCCAAATGCATTTATTAGTTACTGAAATATTACAAATTCACATAATCACTTAGAAATTGAATTTTGATTTGAACTAATTCAATTTCCAGCAACTGACTGCAGAAAAAAGCAGACTGCTGCAAACTCTGGGAATGGCTCCACCAGTCCATTTACTTTTAGTTCCCCTGGAGCTGTGAGTCCTCCCACTCTTTGCTGCAGTGTGCTTGTTTTTAGTACTGTCTCAGTCTGTCTGTACTAAAGTTATTCTTCTTACTATATCTCAGGCAGCAAGTTTTCTTTAAATGACAGAAATTAGACTTTAAGAGCTTTGTTTGTCTGTAATGCTCATTCCAGTCTCCTCACCCTGCTCCCCTCCTACAGCTGTTTTTCTCAGAACTTGCTGGCTGCTGTGACTGAAATGAGCTCTTAAAAGAGCTTTGATAATTACTAGTACGTTTTTACTAAGTTGAAGCCTGTCAAGTTAACTGTTAATTTTAGTAGCTAACTTGCTCTAAGTCCCTCTAGTGAAACCTTCACGGTCTGCGGTATCCACTTCACTTTAACAACTATCACTCAAGTTATCAGGTAGCTGAATTAATCTGGAATGACACAGTAACAAAGAACTCTTAAAAGAGCTTTTGCTTTTTTTAAAGAAATAAGTCTGATTCATGATTACGATGATTTAAATGATAAATGCCACCCTGTAAGCACGTCACTTGCTTTACAATCTGTCTGATAAACTGAACAGACTAGAGTGTCACACTTTGCAGGGACAGTATGTCTCACTGTAAGAAGGGGTGGTGAATGATCAAAAGGTACCACCAATTGATGTCGGTCTACTGCAACCTGACTACAGCCCTGATGGACCCGACCCCTCACATCTCTAGCTGGTTGATAAGGCTGTCAGTCAAAGGAGGAACTGTTAGCCTGCTTGTCTTATCTGCCTCTCAGACCATTTCAGCTGATCACCTTAAGTGCATCTTGTTATCTCGGGTGTCAGCGATTGACTCAGTGCTCCTCAATAGCCCCTGCCCTGCACACAGTGATGCTGAATGTGGATGTCCTGAGGGAAAGGAAAAAAATGGTCTTAAAGGAAGCAAAATGGGACTCAGTGCACAAATACATGGGTGCCCCTCTGGGCAGGCACTAAACAGCAGTAGGTGTCAAAGTGCCTACCCTGGGGCACCTAAAGATATAAATTGGCACCCTGATTGTTACGTACCTGACCTGTTAAAAGGTTTTGATACCATTTTATATTAACCAATTGTCATAAAATTAAACAGTGTCATGAACTAGACTATACCAGTTTAAGGTGACATATGTTGTACTATTACAATTTTTTGCGTTATATTTATGTTTTCACTATTCAGGGATATAACCTAACTTAACCTAGTGGGGCACCCCATGGCCTGGGGCTGTGGCAATTGCCCTGGTCGCTCATCCCAAAACTGGCACTGGCTGCTGTACATTAGTTACCAAGGGATATTGTGGTGGGATTAGGAAGCAGATAATCAGTCTTCCTTTGCTCTGTGTCAGTTTCTAGTCAACAGTTTAGCACACACCAAGTAAATGACTAAATGTGTGCGATCATGCCCCTTCACTGCAAAAACAAAAAAAAAACCATAATGTAGTAAGAGTTGGATTGAGCTGGCACTGATTGTCAGACAGCAGTAGACAGCAGGACAGTGGGAGGTTAAAATTACCCTCCAGCTGTTTCAAAACAACAAACCTGTTTTCATTGTAATTTGGGTCAGCAGACTGGGAGGTGCCTGTCCAGACTGAAGGCTAGGGTTTCATTTGCATGTGCTAAGTGGTATTAGCAAAACAATATTAATGGCATGTACTGCGTCTGGAAAAAATAAAACCAAAGTACGTGCCCACTTATTTTACATGTATTCTTGCATCCTGTTTTGTTATGGAAACAGGACTGATTCATACCATCAGGAAGTCTCAGTGTCAGAAGAACTAATGCATATGTAAGTCTGACTTTACCAATTGATTTAATTTAGGTGACCTAAGGGCTTACATGTCTGGAAACAGTAGCATGTCAATTGTATTTCATCAAAGTAAAGTTTAAATGTTATTGTGGGGTGGGGCTATTTTTGGTAGAGCAGTCATGCTTGAATATTTTTGAAAGCAAGCCAGCTGTTTAATCACTTGTTGTTTGTATGTGAAACAGTGGCTTTTAGCTGTTCTCTAGAGTACTGCATTGCTGAGACTCCTTACCCAAGCTTATGGTGGTGTCAACACCTCTCAGATGGCCAAGACATAGATACATAGATACATAGACAGTGTCGGCAGATAACGACCTATGGCCCACCCAGTCTGCCCATTTGAGCTTGTAAGTTCAGTTTGTTTTCCTAGAAGTCTGTTTCCCTTACCTGACCTCTAGAATTCCTTTATGTCTATCCCATGCATTCTTAAATCCCATGATTGTTTCAGCCCCACCACTTCCTCTGGCAGGGTGTTCCACTTGTCCACCACCCGTTCTGTGAAGAAATTCTTTCTCATGTTTCCTCTGAATCGTCCTCCCTCCAACTTCATCCCATGCCCTCTAGTCCTGGAACATCTTTTGGCTTAAAAATAGTGTTTTCCTGCACCCTGTTCCTCCCTGTAAGATACTTGTATGTCTTTATCATATCCCTCTCTCCCTCCTCTCCTCCAGGGTACATGTTCAGTTCCTTCAACCTGTCTTCATGGACTTGTTATGCAATCCATGCACCATCTTTGTTGCCCTCCTCTGAACCTTCTCTACCCTGTCTATGTCCCTTACGTAGGTATGGTCTCCAGAACTGTACACTGTACTCCAGGTGGGGCCTCACTAGTGTCTTGTATAGTGGAATTATGACCTCCTTTTCCTGCTGGTGATGCCCCTGCCTATACATCCCAGCATCCTATTTGCTTTACCTGATGCCTTGTCACACTGTTTCCCTACCTTGAGGTCATCAGAGATGACAACCCCAAGATCCCTTTCCTGCTTGGTGCATGCTATATCCTCACCCCCACTGATATATTGTGCCAGGGTTTTTGTACCCCATATGCATTATCTTGCACTTCTTTGCATTGAATTTCAACTGCCAAACCCCTGACCATTCTTCAAGTTTCTGCAGGTCCCTTCTCATACTGTCTACACCCTCTGGTGTGTCTACTCTGTTACAGAGCTTTGTGTCATCAGCGAACAGTGAAATTCTGCCTTCTAGATCCTGCGTAATGTCACTAATGAAGATGTTGAATAGGACCGGTCCCAGCACTAATCCCTGTGGTACCCCACTGGTCACTCTTCCCTCTGTGGAGTGATAGCCATTTACCACCACCCTCTGTGTCCTGCCACCCAGCCAGTTACCTACCCACCACACTACTGTCCTGCCCACACCCATATTCCACAGTTTGTGTAATAGTCTTCTATGTGGCACAGTGTCAAAGGCCTTGCTGAAGTCCAGATAGGCCATGTCCACTGCCCTCCCTGATCCACCTCCCTAGTCACCCAGTCAAAATTCAATGAGGTTGGTCTGACATGACCTCCCGGTGAAACCATGCTGCCTTGGGTCCTGTAGTCCATTGACAACCAGATGTTCCACCAATCTCTCCTTCAGTAGTGCTTCCAAATTCCCACTACAGGTGAGGCTGACTGGTCTATAGTTCCCTGCTTCCTCTTTGTTCCCACTTTTGTATAAGGGACTACATCTGCTGTCCTCCAGTCTTTGGGTACCTCCTGTTTCCAGTGATTGGCTAAACAGGATAGCCAGAGGTTCAGCCACCACCTCTCTTAGTTCTTTAAGGACCCTGGGGTTGCACCCCATCTGGCCCCATTGCTTTATCAACTCTTATTACTTCCAGTTCCTTCAGGACCCTTTCTCGTGTAAAGGGACTTGTGTCCATTTCTGCACCATTCTCACCTTGTACTCCCTTCAGACCCATTACCCTCTTCCTCAGTAAGAGCCAGGCAGAAATACCTGTTCAATATGTCAGCTTTACTGTTGTCATCCTCACACGGCTCCCATCCTCCCCTTCAGTCTCACTATCCCTCCCTTTGTCTTTCTTTTCACTTATGTACCTGTAAAGGTTTTGTCCCTTTACCCACTGATTTTGCAATGTGTTCTTCTGTCTGAGCTTTGGCTTCCTTACTGACTTCCCTGCCTCCTTTGTTTCTCCTGGTACTTCTCCCTATCCCCTTCTGCCTGTGTCTTTTGTATTGCCTGAATGCAATCTTTTTGGCTTTCACTTTCTTTGCTACCTCTTTGGAAAACCATAATGGTCTCCTCTTCCTTTTCCTCTTGCTAACCTGCTTAATGCATAATTCTGTTGTTCTTATCATCCCCATTTTAAATACTGCCCTGTTCCTCAACCCCTGATTCCTGTCCCATTCCCCTTAATGCCTCTTTAAAGCATGCACCAGCATAGCTATTGCTTTTTAACTTCAGTCCTGTTGATAATGAAATAAAATGTTACCTTAACCTATTTTAGGTCACCAGACTTCACTCAATCAAACTTGATTGGCATTCAGTGAAAACTGCATAAGATGGATAGCAAAATCAACATCAAAGGAGCAGTTGATTGAAGCAGTCGTTACATTTTGGACAAGCAAAATTACAGTCCATCACTACAACAAATGTATTGACCATTTAAAGAGACTGCCAAAGATTAAACAAGATGTCAGATTAAACAAGATGTCCAGATATAGTGGTTGGACTCACCTGCTTTGCAAGTCCATAATGGCAAAGTCTTTATTTTATTTTAGTCTTTGGTAACCAGGTAAGGCCCACCTGCCTGTTTTCAGGGCTGACCTGGGAGCACTGGGCAGTTAAGTGACTTGCTCAGAGTCACACAGTATGCAAGTGGAGGTTGTGAAAATCAGACTCAGGTCTGGTCTGCTGGATGTGTCAAGTTCGTTTCACCTCGTTCCTCTAACTTCTGTGCTATACCACCAGCCCAAAGCAGGGTCAGTTGATGTTTTTGCCAAACTCTGTATTAAAATAAAGGGATTGTAATTTGGCCCCAGAAAGGTAACCAGCCAATCCCTTCACTTCCCAGTGCTGAGATCTGCCCCATGCTCAGGCACATAATGACATTGTCCAGGCAGAGTGCAGGGGTGAGCCCCATTAAAAGTGAATGGGGCCACTTTTAAGTTAATTTCTGTATGTAAGAATGGACAGTTTGAGATTAATGAATGGCACCACTAACTAGTGACCTGTGCTGTGCCATCAAAGGGCGGTGCTCCCATGGTGATACTAGCCAGCTGGGCTCCTTGATCCTTGTCCTCCTGCTGCAGCACACACTTTCAGCATGCAGGCGATGTGCAGGCCCTCTTCAGCCCTCCAGCAAATGGTGGGGATCTGGTCAAGACTCTCAGTGCAGTATACAGGGCCCCTGGTGTTCTGTGGGAGAATTTTCTTGATTTCTGCAGCAGGGCTCCTTGGCTTATGTGGCAGCATTTTCTAATTTCTGCGGCATGATTTATTCACTTCTCTTGCAGAACACAGTCCTGTCATTGGCTAACTATGATGTGATGTCATCGATGACATCATATGCTAACGTATAGGGAGGGCTTCAGGATAAACAAGATGGGAAAGAAAGCCTGACACTTTGGAAAAACAGTATATTTATAAGAAAATTCACCAAAACAATGAATTCTGTGGCACTATATATATTCTGCAGCATGATGCAAATTCTCGGCAAATTCCACAACCAGAACTGCAGAATTCAGGGCCTTGAGTATACATGAGGCATCTACAAAAGTGGATGGCTAACTGGTTTGGGAGCATTAAGCAGAGGGTTGGGCTTGATGAAACTGTTTTGAGTAGAGCGGTCCATGCTGCAGTGTTCCTTAGTGATCAGTTCTGGGCCCCAGCTTTACAACGCTTTTATTAATGATCTGAAGCTTAAGTCTCCAGCAGACTGCTTATGTTTGCTGAGTACACTAAACACACCAGGTGCTGTCAAGTCTGGTCTAGTGTTTAGATCACTGGCATGAGAACTGGGAGACCACAGGTTACTCTGCCAGAGACAACTACTCACTGTGTGACCTTGGGCAAGCCACTTAGCCTCCTAGTGCTCCAGTTCACCCAGCTGTGGAAATGGATGGAAGCAACCCCGGAAATAAGACGTTGCATCTCAGTTAAATAAACTGTAAAAAAATAAATAAATAAAAGAAAAAAAAGGAGGATCCAAACCTCTTCTAGTTGTTAGTGTGATACTTTGCTCTTTCTGTGCTCTGTGCTCTTTGATCTCTGATACCAACTATCCACTGTCAACAGTAAGCCACAGTAATCTACATGAGACTAACCTCCGTATAAAAATATTTTTTCCCCTGATGTTTATTTATTTATTTACTTAGTTTTATTGACCGGGTAAGTGCACTAGACAAATCCTGCCTATTTTCAGGCATGACCCAGGGAGGGGATACAGGCGAATGCTTACTGACCTTGAACCAGATTAAGCTGTTGGTGGTATTTTTAGTGAATATTAACCCTCAGAATTTTTTCAGGGGTAAAAGAGCAAGAAATGAATTTGGTAGTCACAGTACTCCACTGTAGTTTCACAGCAGCCTATTTATATAGTAAAATGACAGACAGTATTTAAAAATAAGTTATTCTATAAAGCACAGTTGGCATTTTAAGTGTTTGATAATTTAGAGGTTAGTCTTTGCAAAACCTGGAACAAATCCATGACTCCGCCTCCTGGGTCTGAGTGGTGGCTGCTTGTGTTTGTCTGTGTCTGTAGCTTAATTTTTGTGGATTTACATGGTTTTTGCTTGGAGAAACTATACTATTCTTGCTCACTATATCATGTGAAAGTCTCCTGGACTGGATTTCTGGAAAACATAATCACCAGGTATCTGTATTTTCATTTTAAAATCAACTTTTGGAAGCTATCCCAAGCAAAATATAGTGAAACAACTGAGTCAGACAAACTCAGTGACTCTGAGTCCTGCTTGAATCCACATTTTTTGTCTGACCTGCTCCATGATCTGTCGTGGGCCAGTGGCGGAGCTAGAGGGGGCTGGGGGCGGTCGCCCTCCTGGCTGCCCCTAATGTGAGTAGTGGCACCCACCAACATCTTTATTCACTGTTTAGTGCCCATCATGGAGCCATGATTGACTGAATGTCCTTCCCCGGCTCCCAAATGGTTTCAAACCTGGCTCCACCACTGGTTTGGGCTTTTCAGCAACCTCTTTGAATGACAAAGAAGCATACAGACAAAAGGATTTCACATCCTGCATATGCGCATGAGCACAGTTAATCACCTTCAGGAATTCTAAACATTCTGTGACTCTGGACCTCAGCTGTGAATAATTTCTTTTGGCTTTTGGCTTAACCACCAGGTATTACTCAATTGACAAACAAATGCTGTATATGGCTAGCAGCCCTTACTATACTATTGACTGCACACAGGAAATTTCTTCATTCTAAACTGCGGATCTTGGTCCTCTTTCTTTCTTTTCACACCTCAACACTGTAGGTGGCAGAGCATACCTGCCCCCATTTGCCTGGATCTCTACCTCATCCTCGAGTCAAGTTAAAAAAAAAAAAAAAGAAAAAATACCCTGCTACAGAAGGTGCACAACACTCAACCAGACTTCAAAGACTGTACCTTTATAGCCTAGCCCTCTTGCTACTGATACTACGGGAAACATTCACTCAAACACTGGACCTAAGGAGGTAACCCTAATAAGTGGGTCCCCAAACAAAGTTCCATTATGCTGGCCACTATCAACATTTGTAGCCTCCTCAACAAAATTGACACCTCAAAGTCTGGGTGACCATGAACAACCAGATGCACTTTACATCATTGAAACCTGGCTGTCACCCAAAGTGCCAGATGCAGCAGTTGTATTGCCAGGATATATGATCTAGCGACTGGATAGATCCTTTAAGCACAGTGGGAGCTGGGCAATATACTTAAAAATAGCATTAGAGGGCTGGCGTTACCTCAGGTGGACCTCGGATGCCCTATACAGGCACTAGCTATACAACTGCTCCTGGGTGCACACAATAAAACCCTCACTGTATTCTCTGTCTATACTGCCCAAGGACCCAATCCCAGCCTACACAGTATTCTGGACCATCTTTGGGAGGAAAAGCACCTTGCTTTAATATAAACTGGCTGTCATCAGCAAATGGAGCTATAAAGGCTCCTTAGCATCCCTACACCTCACTCAACTCGTCAGCTCACCCACCAGGATAAACTATAAAACAGGTACTAGCAGCACCATTGACTGGATCATATCAAGTCACCCTGATCGCATCTCTAATGTGAGAGTTCACCCTGACTCCATCAGTGACCACTCCCCTATCAAGTGCAGCTGGTCAAATAAATTCCACCCCCACCTCTAACCATCTACAACTGAATATTAAAGTGTGGGCATCTAGATCTACTAAAGCGCCAACTCCAGTCCCATGACTGGTCCCTACTGGACTCTGTCAGTGACATCAGTGTTGCTCTAGACCACTTCATGAAGGTTTTCAACACCCATGCTCCATTTAGAAAGATGACGGTTCATGGAACTATTAACTTCTGGATTTCACCAGAACTCATTAACAAATGAAACAACGTGACCATCTCTGGCTCATTGCCATGTCAACAGGGAGCAGCATGACTCTTAGGTGTACAAAGCAACCAGAAATGCCTGTACAAGGATGATTCGTCATGCAAAACAAAACCACCATAAGAGCTTCTGTCAGACTCCTGGGGTGACAGCAGGCAATTCTGGGTGAACATAAGAGATGTCACGGGCAAAGTACAGAAGGTCTCTCTGACTATATGTTAATTCTTGAGGGCAATCCATTACTGACCCTCTATCAATTGCAAATACTTTTAATACTGCCTTCACTAATCTACCAGAGGTCCTCCTAAAGACTTCTTTGAAGATGCTACCCCATGGGCTGCCCGTGCTCAGATGCAGAGAAACCTGATCACCCTCCATTCTACTTCAAACAGGTCTCTGCCACCCAGGTCAGGAAACTGTTATCCAAAGTACTGGGAAAACCAGACATAGTGGGGACTCACTGGACCTCAAACTTATTGCACTTACCCTAGAAGAGTTCTCCTGCCTATTACTAAAATACTCAACCTATCTCTCACTCTGTCCTAGTTCCCAGAAATCAGAAAATCCTCACTGATCATGCCAGTGTACAAATCAGGTGATTTCTTGGAACCTAGCAACTTCTAGAACAATAACCATCCTCCCTCCACTGTCAAAGGTTCTGGAATGCATAGTAACCAGCCAGCTTGTGGACTATCTTGATAAGTACTCCTGCAATTCACACAGCAGCACAGCTTTAGGGAAAAGCATAGCACGACTACAGCTCTGCTAGAATTCACTTACTTCATCAACAGTCCATCAACAATAGCAGTCTGGTAGGAGCGGCATTCATAGAACTTACTAAGACCTTGACACAGTGAATCACAAATTTCTTCTTGACCAACTTGCAAAGACTGGTCTCTCACCTAGTGCACTAAAATGGTTCAGCAGCTACCTTGCCAACAGGTCACAGAGGATGAAGATTTCAAATTCCATCTCAGAACTACGCTCTATCAGATTAGGCGTACCCCAAGGGTCCATCCTGGGACCCCTTCTGTTTAGTATCTTCCTCAACAACCTACCAAAAGCCTGTCATTTAAGGACCTTCCTTTACCTGAATAATGCTGTCATCTTTGTGAGTCACCTGGATCCCACCATGCTTGAAGACAACCTCCAACATGGGTTCCTTGAAGTTGAAAAATGGCTCCAATCCACAAGCTAGTTCTAAACTACAAAAAACAAAATGTATGCTGTTCTCATCCCCCACCATAAACACAAGTCACATGCCCTCACAGTTAAAAATAACCAAGGCACCCCATTGAACAAATCCAGCACTTCAAATACCTTGGAGTAACCCTGGACTGCCACCTGACCTACAAGCAACACATTGACATTGTTGCTAAGAATGTAAATGCTAAACTAGGACTGCTCTACAGACACAGATGAAGTCTGACCCAAACACTTAAACTTGCAATCCACAGCTCGGAATTATCTGTTATTGACTCTGACTTGGTTATATATATATATATTTTTTTTTTAATCTAGTTTTTTGACGGGTAGGTGCACTAGACAAATCCTGCCTATTTTCAGGCACAACCCAGGGAGGGATACAGATGAATGCCAACTGACCTTGAACCAGAATAAACTGTTGGTGGTAATTTTTTTTTGTGAATGAGGAAATTTGGCCAGGACACTGGGGAAATTCCCCTACTCTTTTCAAAAGTGCCATGGGATCTTTAACATCCACCTGAACTACCACCAATCCAGGCAGATGGGACCTCAGTTTAACGTCTCATCCGAAGCGCACCTCAGCAGTGCAGCACCCCTCTCATGCTGCACTACAGTGTCAGTACTGGGATATTAACCCAAGTGCCAGATGTGGGAACTGAACCCACAGCCCTCTGATCTCCCAGTCTCAGAGGCTAGTACCTACTGAGCCACTGACACCGCTTAATGGAGCTGCCACAGCTACATCTCTCAAAAGACCAAATACTGCCCTAAACAAAGCTGGTAGACTTATCACTGGTACGGTTACCTTACCCATACTTGTGATCTATTTGCCCTAATCAGGTGGCTCAAACTACAAGACCACATCAACTACCACTCATGTATACTTGCCAAGCAAGTGTTGCTTGGAGCCCTGCCAATGGGCATCACCGATCTTCTATCAAAGCCTCAAAGTCACGTACACCCGGTCCTCTGTCTCTGAACTATTTCACGTTCCTAGGGTTTGGCCCACCCAATGCCAGTGATCCTTCCTTCCCTTACAGAGCTCCTAACTGGATGAATGGCCTGAGCTGTGAACTGACTAGCATACCTCAACTTAGCCAGTTCAAGTGTATCCTGCATCTGCACATCTCGAAGGAAAGTGAGTGTACCTGCTTTAATTAGACATGTGACTTGCACCTCATCTGGCAACCTGCATTCCCAGCCTCCTCAACAAGGCCCTGGCTGCATCTTTCTTCCCTGCTCAATCGCCTCTCACCCTCCCCTACCTGTCACGTCCGGACCCTCCTACTCTGTCCCACTTACTGCCACTATGACCCTTGACTGACACTTTTCCACATGTTTCTTCCTCCTCCCCTCCCTCTTCCCTCCCTCCCCCACCTCACTATCCCTCCCTTCTGTCACCTTCTCTCTGTGCTTGCCCCCATTCCCACCCATTCTACCCCTTCCTGCCTCGCTCAACGTGCTTGACAATGCCACCCGGCTGCATCCTCCCTCCTTGTTCTCTGTCCTGCTGCTACTCTTCATCCCCTGACTCACCTTTCCCGATTTCCAAATGGGATTACCCACCCATGTTTTTGCCTATAAAGTCCTAGAATGCCGACTATGTATCTAATTGCAATCACCTATGTTTACTATGAATTGTGCTGTTCTACTGTTCGCTGTATTTGATATAATCTGTACGTGTTATTGTGCTTTATACTCTGTCTGTTTTTAACCCCTCCCATTATTGACATGGAACCTTTGTAAATGAGCTCCACTGTGCTCAAAGGTATTTTCTAATCCAAGAATGAAAGAAAGAGCAGGCTGATCATCAATGAGCATCAAACTCTGTCAGTTAGTACCTGAGGCAATTAGAGTCACTAGTGGATCCAGCTGTATAGCAAAGTAACACCACTACTCCCTTAGGTCCGCAAACAATAGCTCTATAGTGTATGCTGGAACCCTGTTATGCATGGAATTCCATGCCTGGAATATCTTGTGCTGCAGTAGTGATATCATTATATTTGTTGTGCTGCAGTAGTGATGTCACTACTGCAGCACAACTTAAAATGCCACATAGCTATTTTCTCTATCCAATTGAGCTGGAAGTTGTTTTTTTAAACTTGAACTTACAGAAAAGCTGCAACACATTGAATTAGTAATCTGAGCCAGCCCCCAACATTCAAGTGCCTCCTCCCCAATCCCAGTTCATTGAAATGAACAGAGTGTCTGAAATAGACAGGCATTGATGCCCGTACACTATAAAAGATAATGTATGGGCATCCATACCTAATTTTCACGACTATATTGCTTCGCTCTCAAGGTGCCTGGTTGCCATAAAAACTCTTTGATGCAGACACAGGCTTGTTGTGTATGGCTGCCCATACATTATCCTCTATTTTTGGGGAAAAAAACAACTCTAGATCAATCCTTAATTGGAGTGATGCCAGCAACTTCAAATCATCTTGGCAGTTCTCACAGCATTCATTTATAGGTTTGAAGACTGTCATTAGCCTCTGGGCTGTTTGGTCTTTAAGCGTGGACATTTGGTCTACTGTAACAGCAAACAAAGTGATTCCCCACTCAGCTGACTTGAAATCAGAATGGCATATAATTTAGTAGCTCGAACTTTCTGCTAATTTTTAAACATTTCCTTTTATTTCATTTCTTGTAAGTAAGGCCTTTGAGCAACAAATGCCCATTTTCAAAGACATCCTAAAGTAAACACAGACAAATATGAAATAAATAATTGCAATAAACAATGACAATATATACCCCAGAAAATGGCAGTTATTACAATAAAAAATGCAGGAGTCAGAAAAAACAATGGCAAATAACAAGTGATATGTAGTCTTTGTATCAGATCCCATTTAAAATTGGACATGAGCCAAGTTTTGAATTAAATCCTAAGGAAGTCCATTCCATGGTTTGATAACTCTGTAGGGAAAAAGAACTCTAGCCCTGTGATGTTTTACAATATGGATGGGCAAAATCTCCAGGTGCAGGTACTTGAGTGTTATACACTTCTCATAGGAGAGAAGAGTCAATTAGGCCCTGTTGAAGACAGCTATCCATAGCTCTCTTACCCATGTGCCAAGCTGAAGGCCACATGCAGAGTGTCTTTTGCTCCTGGAGTGTGTTGATCACACTACCATCCAAACAGGTGTCTTATTGCCCTTATCACATGGCAATGTTTTATAAAATAAAGCAGCAGGAAAAAAAAAACAATGTGTTTTAAACATTAGTTTATTTTTGGTCAAATATCATTACGGTGAAGAAAATAGTCTCAACAAAAAACATTTTGTTTTGTACTGTTTTACACCATGGGCTGCATATTCAAACTGCGCCATTCTGTGGCGCAAGCCTATGCTGCTCAAAAAAGTTAAGCTGGGGTGTGGCTGGGGTGATATTCACGGGTTGCACTATTGAGCAACCTTTGAATATCACCCCACCCAACCACAGCCACTGTGCATGGTGCAGTGGAACTTGCACCACCGAAGTGGTCAGAGTGGAGCATTCAAGATGCAGTGGCACAAGTTCCATTACGCCATCGCAAATTTCTGATATTCAAAGGCGACATGCAAATGGGGCCATAATTCATACAAGGCACAGGGGCTACATTTGCATCTACTTATGGCCCCATTTGCATGCCATTGCTATGCAGAGTGCACCACTCTCCGACGGCTTACCTGGCCCTGCCGAGCAGCAGCCATCGGGGACGATACCCCCTGCAGCCCGATCCGCAGACATGAGTAAATCCCCCCGACTGGCTCAATCGCGGGCAAAACAGTAGTAATCCCCTGACTGGCCCGATCGCGGGCAAAACAGTAATAATCCCACCCCCACTAGCCTGATACTTGGGCAAAACAGTAGTAATTCCCACCCCACTAGCCTGATCACAGGCAGAACAAGTTCAACCCCCAAGAACAAATCCTGGTGGTCCAGTGGACGCGAAGCCCGATCGCGGGCATTAGAGTCAACCCCAGGTCCAAGTACCCTGGTGATCTAGTGGCCCCGCACCACCGATGGAGCCCCACCACCCCATTCCCTCCACATCAGCGGCGGGCAGCAGCACCCCACCTGCCTGCCGCCCGCGCTCCCGCCGACTGACTGCTCGGTGGGCTGCACACCAGTGGTTCAGAGCAAGAGCCAATGGGTGCTGCGCTTCCTGCTAACAAAGGCAGTCAGATTGTGAATAATTTTCATTCAGCCATATCTGGACACTATGCGTATGAGCTACGCAGCTGGCTCTTGCTCTGATCAATGCAACCCCTGCGAGCAATCATCGGCGGCGGCGAAATAACGGGAGGGTGGGGTGCTGCCGCCCGCCGGCTGACGGGGAGCAGAGGGTGGTGGGGCTCTGTGGGTGGGTGGGTGGGGGGCCACTAGAACACCAGGGTACTTGGACCTGGGGGGCTGACTGTAATGTCCTTGTCAGGCTCGTGGTCCACTGGACCACCAGGGATTTTGTTCTTGGGGGTTGAACTCTGTTCTGCCCACGATCAGGCTAGTGGGGGTGGGAATTACTACTTTTGCCCAGCGATCAGGCTGGGGTGAATTACTACTGTTTTGCCCATGATTGGGCCAGTCGAGGGATTACTACAGTTTGCCTGTGATGGACCAGTCGGGGTACTTTATGCCCGCGATCGGGCTGCGGGGGGCACAGGAAGGTGGAGGGCCACCACACAGCGGCAGCTGCTGTGTTGTGCCCTGCAATGTGGCGGCTCACCTGTGGGTGGCCTCGCTCTCCTTTTTTTTTTTGCTCAAAGTTGTGCAGGTGCAGGTTGGGGTTGCGCCTGCACAACTCTCACCAACCCGGCTGAATATCGGGCTGTGCAGTTTATGCATGGTTCCTCCCCTCTGGTTGAGCATGCCTTCATTAGCATTGCGCTGTTGCTCAGCCTGACTTGGGGTGCAACTGCCTCCTGTTGAATTGGCAGAATGGTGCAATTTGGGACTTTAGCAGGCGCCAACCCTGTTAGCATGGCGCAGCCACTTTTGAATATCCAGCCCTATATTTTCAATATATTATTTTTATGACCCAACCTAATGAACCCAGTAGGTGAAAATGCTAAAATCATGGCACAACACCATTTCGCCCACAGCGTGAAAACATTTCAGTCAGGAACTGAAAAATGACAACTATCATGTTCATAAGGTGGTGTGGAAAATGACTATATTGAAAATCTGAGGTCAAACTATTGAAAATGACCAGTTAAGAGTGAGCATTGGAAAGTTTCAATGTCACGGTCACAACTTTGTTGTTTTTAACAATTTTTCACCAAATTTTCAACATAGCCTTCTTAGGACTCCACCTCATTAACAAGGGTGGAGAAATTTTCAAAGCCTGCCCAAAGGTGATTTTGTGCATAGTGATGGATGAAGCGAAAAACTTCACTTTGCAGATTATTTCACAAATTTTACAGAATTCACAAAATTAATCCACAAGGCAAAGCTGTACTTCACCTGAAAGGTGGGATCTGCAAAAGGTAAGGTTGCACTTCACCTGAAAAGCAGAATTCATGAATGTGAAAAATGGCAAACTTTGCCTAACTTCACCTAGGGCTAATAGTTCTAAGGCAGAAGATACCAAGGATTCATGGGATAGGTGGTCACATGGGCTCTTTCGATGCAAGGCTGACTGTAGTGGAGTGTGTGTAGGACAGAAGTGGAGTCAGTTGTGTTCTCAGAGCTTTGTTTAAAAACAAACCTTGCAAAACCCCTCAGACTGTGGAGTTTACTGTCCAAAATCATTCTAGTAAGGTGTGCTGTGCCTTGTACCTGTGGATAATTGACCATTTAGTGGTGTTTGGTTATTTTCCTACTTTAGTACTTTCAGTTTCTGTATTGCAGGCAGCGTGTGGGTGCTTTGGGAGGGAGTTTTGCAGCTCCAATCTTGAAGAAGCAAAAGGCAGGCTTGCCTTGTAAGTGTTTTAATTGTGTAGTGCTGTTTTTTACTTAGTGGTTGTGTATTTTCTTTTCCTGTTTTCTGTGCATTGTTAGTATAGTTGTGTAGAACAGTGAGGTTTGTTTTACTGAATTGTTTCTGAGTATACTTAGTTCAACAATTGTTTCTGTTGTAGGCGGTAGCTTTATTTCATGCACATGTAGTGTCTACACGTGTCTGAGTCTGATCCTAGAAATCCTGCTGTGTACTGTTTGTCCTAAAAACACAGAAAATACAGCTGGTATTCTTTGACTAAAGTGTTGTGTATCCGTCACTTGTGTGTGTGTGCCTTTGTCCCAATAGTCCCACTTGAGTATTGTTTTGTGTTGAAACTAAAAAGAAAAGTAAAAAAAAATCTGGCTTATTTGTTTCAGTGTAAAGAAACATAGAAACATAGAATTTGACGACAAATAAGGACCGCTTGGCCCACCTAGTCTGCCCATTTCCCTACCTAATAGACAAGCTGCAGATCCTAGTTAACCAACAGCCTACTTCCTCCTACCCTCCACTAGAATTGCCTTATGTCTGTCCCATGCATTCTTGAGATTCCCCACTGTTTTGACTCTTGACCTCCTCAAGAAGGGTGTTCCATGTATCCACAACCCTCTCTGTGAAAATACTTCCTCACATTACCTCTGAGCTGTCCCCTCTATCTTCAAATTGTGCTCCTGTTTTTGCACATCTTATTTTCTGAAAGATGCTACCCTCTTGGACTTTGTTGATTCCCTCGAGGTATTTGAAAGTTTCTATCATGTCCCCCCTCCTCCTTTCCTTGAGGCTATACATCTCTAGTTCCTTTAGTCTTTCTTCATATATCTTCTGATGCAGACCCTGCATCATTTTGGTTAACGTCTTCTGGACAGTCTCCATCCTGTCTATGTCCTTGCAGAGATGGGATCTCCAGAACTGTACACAGTACTCCAGATGTGGTCTTACCAACTATCTGTACACAGAAGGCCAACAACTTCCTGTTTTCTACTAGCGATGCTCTCCCTATGCATCCCAGTATCCCCCAGCCCTTCTTATTGCCTTCTCACATTGCTGACCCACCTTTAGGTCATCTGATATGATTCATGGGTCCCTTTCCATTTTGTTGTTGTCAGTATCTCAACCCCATTGTGTACTCTTCCCTGGGTTTTGTTTCCCAGGTGTATTACTTTTCACTTCTTTGCATTGAATCTAAGCTGCCATACATTTGACCATTCCTCCAACCTTTCCAAGTCCTTTGCATCCTATCCATCCCACCTTGTGTATCAACCCTGTAGCAGATCTTTGTGTCATCTGCAAAGAGACATACTTTCCCTTCAGTCCCTCTGCAATGTCACTTATAAAGACATTAAAAAGGACCGGCCCCAATGCCAGACCCTGCGGTGCCCCACTAGTAACCCTCCTTTCTTCACTGTGGACTCCATTTACTATTACCGCTGTGTCCTGTTGTCCAGCCAGTGTTTTACCAGGCTACCACCCTGAGGCCCACTCCCAGGCTGGCTAATTTGTTTATTAATCTTTTATGCGGAACTGTGTCACATGCCTTGCTAAAGTCTAGGTAGACCATGTCCACAGCCCTCTCTGGTCTACTGCTTTGGTCACCCAGTCAAAGAAATCAATTAGATTTGTCTGACATGACCTTCCCACTGTGAATCCATGCTGCCTTGGGTCCTGTACCCCACTGGCCTCTAGGTACTCAACAATTCTTTCCTCCAGAAGTGATTCCATCATTTGCCCTACCACTGAGGTCAAACTGACAGGTCTGTAGTTTCCTGCCTCTGTCTTGCTCCCATTTTTGTAAGAGGAATCACATCTGCCCTCCTCCAGTCCTCAGGTGCCACACCATCCTCCCATGATTTATTTAAAGGGTAGTTACTAGTTCTCCCTTAGTTCTTTTAGAATTCTGTGGTGAATCCCATCAGGCGTAATTACTTTATCCACCTTCAGTTTAAGAGTTCTTTCAGAACCCTTTAAGCTGTGAAAGGACTAATATCAACCCCGTATCCAGAGTGCTTCTATTGACCTGATTAAGTATTTCCCCTGCTTTTCCATTGTGAATACTGAGCAGAAGTATTCATTCTGTATCTCTGCTTTTTCACTGTCGCTCTCTGCCCAACCACCTTCCTCTTTGTTCAGCCTCAGTATCCCTGCCTTAGTCTTTCTTTGCTCCCTAATGTACCTATAAAAGGTTTTATCCCCTTCTTAACTGAGTTGGATATCTTTTCCTCGGTTTGGGCCTTTGCTATTCTGACTGCTTTACCCAGTTCCTTCTGCTTTAACTGGTGCAGTTCTCTGTCCTGCTCCTTCTGTGTTTCCTTATACTTCCTGAATGCTATCTTTTCTCCCTTACCTTCTCGCCACTTCTTTTGAGAACCATAGTGTTTTTCTTCGTTTGATTTGTTTATTTGCTTCACACAAGGCTTGTTGCCTCTGTGATGGCGGGTTTGATGTTTCCCATTGTTGCTCCACCCACATTCTTGCCTGTTTGCTAGTGCTTTCTGAGGCACTCTCCCATTTGACAAAATCAGCCTTCCTGAAATCCAGTACCTTCACTTTGTGTGACTTGACTCTACAGCTAAGTTTATACGTGAACCACACTGTTTGGTGGTAGCTTGTTCCCAGATGGCTACCACTTCAAGATCAGAGATCTCTCTCCTTTTCCATTTGAGAGTACCAGGTCTAAGATTGCTGTCTCCCAAGTGGGTTCCAAAACTAGTTGTCTGAGACATTCCCCTGAGGGCATTGAGAATGGCCCTGCTCTTGGATGTGGCTGCAGCAAAGGTGCTCCAGTCAACATCTAGCATATTCAGGTCCCCATCAGCAGTATCTCCTTTCTCTGCCATCCCAAGGATGCCTTCTATTATTCCTTGTCCATTTCCTTCCCTGAGATGGGGTCTGTATACAACCCCTGAGCAGATTGTGGAGCCTTTCCAGTCTCCAGGGTGACCCACAGTGTCTCCTCTCCTCCCTCTTTACCCTTTAGCTCTGTTGCTTTGATCCCTGCCCTTACATGAGAGCTACTCCTCCTCCTCTTCTTCCTCCCTGTCCCTCCTGTAGATTGTATACCCTGGTATGTTGACAGCCAAGTCATGGTTCTCTGTATACCATGTTTCTGTGACTGCACAACATCCAGGCATCCCTCTTCCATCAAAGCCACCATTTCAGGTAGCTTTTACCTAGACTACAGGCATTGGTACTCATTACTTTCCATTTTTCTATGGCTTATTTCTTTTGCCTCATCTCTGTCCCTACTGCCTTTGTCTTTTCTCCATTTACCCTGCCCTTCTCCCTGTTGACTGCTCTATCTTGGTGTTTACCTCACTAATTTCCCTGATTTTTGGAGGGCTAGGATTTCCTTCTCCTCTTCATTGCCTCCCCTTGGCTAGTTTAAATGCTTGCCATTGAAGCATTTCAACCTATCACCTAGGATTCTAGTTCCCCTCCAGGATAGATGCAGACCATCACACCTGTATAGGCCTGCATCCTCCAGGTGGAGCCCCAGTCCCCAA
Organism: Neoceratodus forsteri; assembly: GCA_016271365.2. Lineage (NCBI taxonomy): Eukaryota > Metazoa > Chordata > Ceratodontiformes > Ceratodontidae > Neoceratodus > Neoceratodus forsteri. The sequence goes on from CM057459.1 coordinate 1,089,985,421, forward strand.
TGAAGCCAAATCCCTGAGCTCTGCACCAGCTTTTCAACCCATCATTGAATCTCATGGTGCAGAGTGCCCTAACCTCATCTATGCCATAGACAGGTAGCACTTCTGAGAAAGTTATCATATGTGCTACTTGTCTCAAGCCCTCCCCAACTCCACAAACTCCTGTTGCACTGCTCTGATCCCATTCTCAGCCAGTAAACCTATGCCATCCAGAAACAATCACCTACAACTCTTACCCTGCACCCGGAGCCTTCCTTCCTTTCAGACTCCTATTTCACAAAGGCTAAGTAACAGGTCTAGTCAACAACTGACTGCAAATATCTCCTCAGCCACAGTTCCTCCTGGCAAATTAAAGTTAAACTAAGAAAGTCCACCCAAAAACAGAATCAATACTAGTTACTTACACAGGTACAAAATGTAATAATTCAGTTCAGTGGAGTCTAGAAAATAACCTCCTTGATTCAAGGAAGCTGTGTCTTTTGTGATCTTGTGTGGGTGCTCCCAGTCCCAGTCATAAATCCCTCTTGTGTATTCACTTATTAAACCCACAAAAAAAAAAAAAATCTTTCTGTTGTTTTTACTGTCTTTGTAAAGAGTTTTAAGTGCTGTGTGTGGTTCCCTAATCCCTAGTACCTTAAATAATCCCTGTTGTGTAGTGTATTGTACAAACCCAAAAGAAAAAATAAAGGAAAAACATTTCTGGCATATTTATTTCAGTGTAATGTCTTGTAAAGTTTTGTGCAGTCTTGCGTGGGTGCCTCCCCCAGTTCAGCCTTAAACCCCTCTTGCGTATTGACTTATTAAACCTCTCCCCAAAAGGAAAATAAATCTTTCTGTTGTTCTTTACTGTCTGTGTAAAGTGTTTTAAGTGTTGTGTGTGTTCCTAGTCTCTGATACCTTAAATTATTTCCTGTTGTGTAGTGTATTGTACAACTCTAAAAAGAAAAAAGGAAAATAAAATGTCCGTGCATATTTGTTTCAGTGTAAAATCTTGTAAATTCTTGTGCAGTCTTGGATGTGTCCCCCGTTCCAGCCTTAAATCCTTTTGTGTATTCTCTTGCAACCACACACCCCAAAAGGAGAAAAACATATTTCTGGTGCTGTTGTTCTTGTTGCTGTCTGTTTAATATAAGAAAATGCCTGTGAAGAGATGATCTACCAAGGAATTTCTGGCAGTGGTGCAACTGCCAAGAAGATATAAGGTTCTGTGTTTCTGAAGGGTAGCACTCCAAGTTGTGATGATGCAGATTTATCAGGTGCTGGTAAAATTGGTAATGCGGTTGTAGTAACCAACAAATTAGTTTCTGCAAGAGGAGGCATTAAGTGACTAAGTTTTCTCTGCCAAATCAGTGTCATCAATGATGGTTGGTGGGGGCTGGCAGAGAAGACAGTGCATGCAGGGACAACAGGAGCAGTAGTACAACAACCCCCAAAGTTTTATGTGGGAATGTGATTGAGTCTGAGGACTCAGAGGTAGTTGATGTCCTCAAAAGTGTTGTAGAACAGTCTAAGCCTGAGTCACAGTGTGATGCTTCAGCAGATCCTAGTGTCAGGGCACCAAATGATTCAAAGAATGGAACACAGGATGATAAAAGTGAGGATGAGGAGATGGAGAAGGCAGCCATATCTCGGAGGTCAGCATCATAGGTGGGAATGATGATATGGACCCTCTATGGGAACCCCCAAAAGGAAAGGAAGGGATAGGGCAGCAGTAAACCCCCCAGTTCTCCAGCTGTTGGATCTGTTGAGCCATTAGTAGTAGTAACAGAGAGGGTAAGTCAATGGTTGCAGCAGGCCAGAAATCATGCTCCAGAGCTTCCATTTCTAGTCCTCCAAGAATGGTGCAGTGGTAGTAACCTATCCACCACCATCATGTCAAAGCAAGGGCTGCAAAATCCCTAGTTTGGGATTTTTACAATCTAGAGCTCAACAATGAAACAGTAGCTATCTGTCATCTTTGCCGAGTACCTGTGCAGTGTAGGAAAAAGAGTAGCCACCTTGGCACTGTGGGGCAGCACTCACACCCAAAGTCCAGGAACCTGACATACTGGACTCAGCACCAAAGGGAAAACTGTTGCATGAGGGCCTTCTTCCTTATCAACCTCATTCAGAAAGGTATCCCAAAGTATGGTAGATAGTGATCCAGGGCAGAATTGTGAAGTAAGCCTGGAGCATTACTACAGGCAAGAGGAGGAGGAGGAGGAGGACTTGGTGAGATTTCAGTGTAGTGGTCAGAGTAGCAGTGGAGGTGTGAGTATTAACAGCCAACATAGTCAGTCAAGCACACCAACCCTTGTCTATGAAGCATAAAAATCACATCCTTAATTCAATGATCTTCTGTGCCCATCCTTGAGTGCAATGCTACCCCATCCATGTCAGTTTGCAGAGAGCATCTGTTTGGCATCTCCAGCCCAAAACCTTGAACATTGCAACCCTCACGCAGCAGAGCATATTGAGCATCACACAAAATACCCACCAAATCATGCTGTTGCATGTGAACTCAATGCAGCAACTGTGAAAATGATGGCAATTGACCTGTTGCCATTCTCTTTTGTGGAGAATGCAGGGTTCTGCGAGTTGATAGCATGTGCTTGTCCAAAATGGAACATCCATCACAGACATATTTCTCCATCCATGCTGTTTCAGAGTTACATAGAACTGTAACACAGACAGAAAGACATGTGCTTCAGTATTCTTCACCATACATCCACCTAAGTATGGATATGTGGACCAGTGGACAAACAACCGGTAGCTCTTATTTTAGTATTATATCCTACTGGGCACAGGTACCTGGGGTAGTATTGGACACTGGGATTGAAAAAAACTGTATGAAGCCCAACTGTGATGATAGCAATATTCCAGGTATTCACTAGCATGCCGCTCTCACAATGAGAAGCTTTGTATGTGCGTAATGGTATAAAGGCAATACAGATGACTTATGACAATGGAGCTACCATGCAGGACAAGAGCATTTGGTTGGATGTTTGTTTGCCTAATACAAAAGTGACAATATGGGTTATATATAGACCTTACAAAAAGGTAAAAGTTCCAGCCACTCAAGTAGTTTTAAAAAAATTCTTTCTTTTATTTTCAAATATTTTTCAAATAGCCATAAGACCCTTATTCCCAATGTTTCAGCTGTACAGTAAGCTTCTTCAGGGAGGATCTAAGGTGTAAACAGTCAAAAAGTTTTTAATACATATATTTTTCTAAACAGAATAACATATTTTTATTCTTAGTAATATAATTATACATAATGCATTTTATGGTGCTGGGCTTTATGATACGTTCTGCATCTCTTGACCGTATGGTCTAAATCTGTTCCTAGAATACAAGCAATCAGTTATAGTGTACTGTTTTCTTATAGAAGTTCAATATATATAACAGTTCAAAACATTGGCAGAAGAGGGCGTGCTTTAGGAGGTTCCCACTGGAACTAGATATACAGTACCACCGATATTCAGTTAGTAACACCAAATGCATAAATTGTGTTCTTAAATATTTTTCATTCACAGTGTTAAACTAAATATTCTCTAGTTACTTTATTCTTAATATAGTTATATTCTGTCACATATGATCCTGTCCTTGCTTTATTTAGTAAGTATTCTTTTTGGAGTTCTTAACTTGTTCATACTGCAGGACCTTTTCGTATTGACACTTTCACCCTCCAACCCTCAATTATAACACTACTTATATTGAAGGAACCCACTTATCCAGCGAACTGACGTATGCATAGGCCACCTAATCAAGACAATGAAGAACATTCTAACTTTTGAGGCAGTTGAATGAACTAGATATTGAAGGAAATTACATACTCCTAGGTGATTTTAACTATCCAAATATAAACTTGGAAACCTATACATCTGTAGAAGTACAAGAAAATAAGTTTTTGAATGTAATAATACAAAAAATCTTGAACAATTGTTTAGAGAACCTGGAGGTAAAACTAACATCTTGGAACTGGTGCTTACTAATTTAACAGAGAGAACTGATTGGTTCAAATGTTAGAGCCTTTGGTTGATAGTGACCATAATATGGTCAAAACTATATTCAAAGGTGAATTGAATTGTATGGGGGGTGGGGGGACAAAATTGTAAAGCTACAACAAGGCAAATTATAAACAAATGAGAGAATTCACTGAGAATTGGGACTGGAAAAATTATCTACTGGGGAAAATCTTGAAGGAATATGGAACAAGAATGAATCTAAGATTGAATATTGTATCAGGGAGTATGTATGGGAAATAAGGAAATATAATTCACACAGGAGAACACCCAAATGGTTGACTAATAGAATAAAAAAATATAAGGAAAAAAGGAATGCATGCAGAAAATTCAAACAACGGCCCTCAGCAGAGAAATGGGAGAAGTATAGAAAACAAACACAAGATTGTAAGAAAGAAATAAAAAAGACAAAGGCAGAAAATAATGAAATTCATATGATGACATATACTTTGAATAATAAAAAATAATTTCTTTAATTATATTGGAAATCTGAAGGGATGACAAAACACAATAGGACAAATTAAGGATGGAGATACAGTTATAGCAAATGAAAAGCAAATGGCGGATACTTTTAACAAGTTTTTGTAAGTAATTTTAAGCCAAATGACATAATTTGTGACTCAGTGGACATTACTTATGAGGGGCTGAGCATAGTGGAGTAATCACCCATGATGACGTCTATCAAAAGTTAAAACATTTAGACACTAATAAATCACCAGGTGTGGATGGAGTGCATCCAAGGCTCCTGAGGAACTTGTGAATGAACTGGCAGGGCCTGTTCTGAGGACCCCATCTCCATAAGGACATAGACAGTATGGAGGCAATCCAGAGGAAGGCAACTAAAATGGTACAGGGTCTGAACCAGAAGCCATATGAGAGAGACTAAATGAGCTTAATATGTATACCATAGAGAGGGGGTGATAGAAACATTTAAGAACCAAAGGGGATCATCAAAGTCCAAGAGGTAGCATCTTTCAGAAAAAGTGTTGTGCAAGAACAAGGGGCACAATTTGAAGATAGAGGGATGGCTCAGGGGCAACATGAGGAAGTATATTTTTCACAGAGCAGGTGGTGAACACATGGAACAGCCTACCAGAGGAGGTAGTGGGGTCAAAAATAGTGGGAATTCAAGAATGCATGGTACAGACATAAGGCAATTCTAGTGGGGAAGGAAGAAGTAGGTTGTTGGTTAACTACTGTAGGATCTGCAGCTTATTCTAAAGGTAGGAAATGGGCAGACTGGGTGGGTCAAGCGGTCCATATCTGCCATAAAAGTCTATGTTTCTATGTTTCTATTTAACAAATCGGTTCCATACAGCAAAACAATTGCTAACTGGCATATGGCTAATGTGATGCAAGTCCATAAAAAGGATGATAGGAGTAATGTACAAGTTTTAGACCTATTAGTCTGACCTCTGTGTTAGGCAAGGTAATGGAGGGTTTATCAAAGACAACATTATACTGTATATAAAGAAGAGAGGCCTAACAGACATCACACAGCATAGGCTTTAGTCAAGCAGATCCTGTTTAATGAACCAGTTACACTTTTTGAGTCGGTTAGTGGACCACTAGACAAGGGACTCCCAATGGACATTATTTTCCTAGATTATTCTAAGGCGTTCGACTCTGTCCAGCACAAAGAGCTTATTATTCATTTAATACAATATGAATTCCATCCCTGCATTATATCATGGGTTCAGTAATGGCTGGGAGATAAGCATCACAGAGTAACTATCAGCGGCCATAATTCTAACTGGATGGGTGTGATGAGTACAGTGCCTCAGGGGTCTGTGTTGGGTCCAGTTCTATTTAACATCTTGATCTCGACCATGCAGACCTACAAAAAGGCATGGATATGTAAATATGCAAATGATGCTAAGATTGGGGCCCTCGTTAATAATGCAGAAGCTGCTGATGAATTTCAAAAGTAATTCGGTCAATTAGGTATGGGCAAATAAACATGGTTTGATTTCAATACTGAAAATGTAAGATAATTCACATAGGATATAACAATATAATGGCACAATATACCTTAAATAATATAACCATATCATCGACAGTGTTGGAAAAGAACTGCGGGTGTACATCTCTAACAATTTTACATTTGATGATCATGTCAGGGAAATGGTTAAGAAAGGACCTAGGATGTTGGGATGCATACTGAGAGGTATTAGGAACTGAAGGAGAGAGGTGTTGATTCCATTTTGCACAGTGCTAGTTAGGCTACACTTAGAATATTGTGTGCCTGTCATTTCTGTATATAATATAGGTAGCATTAAACTTATGGAAGAGGTTCAAAGGAAACTCATCAAAAAGTGTGGACTTCATAACTTGACATATAAGGAAAAATTGCATACACTGGCCTATATTCAGTCACTAACAGAAAATTAAGGGGTTATCTATGCTATATGTACAAGGCATTTAATAATGAAAGCCTGTGGGTAACATCAGGACTACACAGAAATGACAGTTGTAAAGAAACTAAAGTGCATGGAATGCAATTGAGGGAACAATTTGCAAAAGAAATAAAAGACCACAATGGTTTAGCCAAAGGATAGACCCTGGAACTCATTGCCAGATGGAGTAGTACATAGTAATTCACTGACTCAATTCAAAATGGAACTAGATAAATATATGGGTAAGGACAGGTAACGTATTACCACTGATATGTGCAAATCACTAAGGAATACAAAATCACACATGCCCCACCATGCAAAGCATCATGGGCTGCATTTGCAAACCACCACAGAATATTATGCTGGTTCAACTTTAAGCAGAAATGCATGGTGCTGAAAGGCCTCTCACACAGTTTATAAGGGTGCCAACAGAGACATGAACACGTGTTTCATCCTACCAGGACTCATAAGTATGCCTCGTCTGTTTGACACCTCAGTGGATTGAACCAGCTATCCAAAGATGGTCGATCTGGGTTATGTTGTGGTGAACCCAATTAAAACAAAAACAGTTTAAAAGACAAAGAAAGTCACTAAGGGATAACCACCTAATGACTTGTAGCTTACTATGAAACTATGTACCAGGCTCACATACTGGTCAAAACATGTTAGAATTGTTCCTGACCAAAACTGATGAGTGGCTGCACCCACTGTCACTGAAGCATATTTCATTGCAAGTGATAATGGCTCCAATGTGATAAAATGCATCAGCATTGGTGGGTTTGTCATGGTTCCCAGTATGGCACACTGTCTAAATCTTGTACTGCAGGGTTTCTGACTTACCCAGAAATTAAGGTAATGTTGCCTGTGGCCTGCCGCATCTGAGGCCACTTTGCTCATTTGGGAAAGGCCTATGACCAGTTTAGGCAGCTACAGATACTAAACAAGCTGCCCCACTACTATCTGAAGCTTGAAGTTGTCATTAGATGGAACTCCACTCTTACATGACAGAGCACTTGCTCGAGTGGTACAAAGCAATCTCTCGAATATCTGCTACTCTACACAAACTGTGATAGCTCAGGAGCATCCATGTCTTTGACAACTGAGCAATAACAACTCATGGACAGCCTAATAATGGTTCTGAGGCCATTTGAGCTTGCCACACAGGCAATGAGTGGGCACAGTGTATGTATCATTCAGGCCATCCCACTGCTAAGGGTGCTGAGGCAGATCTTGTTCAATGTACAGCAGGTGCTGGAGGCAGGCAGAGTTTATTTGAACTCCTCAAATAAAATCCATGAAGATTCAATAGAGTACTTTTCATTAATTCTCCCTCCATAAAGGGCTTTGCATGTTTTGCAAGCAACAAACAATGCAATAACTTGCCAAAGTCACCACGTCACTTTCCAACATAGCACTTTGAAGCATATGATATTGGAAGCCAGGCCAGTCTTGAGCATTATAAGCTGCTGAGCATGTAAAGCAGATCCTGAAGGAAACTTTACTTCATAGGCAGAATGACGGGTTTCATAATGTCTCTAAACATTGAGCCATTTGTGAACTGACAAGTTTTCTTTGCAAATGAGGCAAAATAGTTTCCACTGGTGTAAAGTAACAAAACAATCAACTCCAGCTCTCTTGAACAGTCCTACCTTCATCATCAATCTTTCACTTTTTGACTTCACTTCCGTCTCCTCTTTTTGAAGCTGTAGATGAAGTTGTCTGTCCACCATTCTTTCCACCTAACCTGGAAATCAATCAATCCATTTCTGTTTTTTTTCTTTAATTAACAGCGAAGTCTTCAACTAAACTAGTGGGTTTACTCAAAAAACTCTCATGCAAACTCAGAAAACATTACCCAGTAAGAGTCTTGCATGAACTAAAACATCATACCTTGCACCAGCATTGTCTTGACTTAGCAAAGACATCCACTATCTCTATCAGAAAAGTGGATTATACAATTTTTAAATACAATTTTGGGGGATTGATGAGGGGCTGCAGGTGACACCTAGGGGCTGCATGTGGCCCGTGGGCTGTGGGTTGCCCATCACTACTCTATATGAATGAATACTGTTCCCAAATCATTCCCTTTCTATGATGTATTTATTTCAGTAAATATGCTTCTTTCTGTCTTTGTGTATTGCATTACAATGTATGAAAATGAATGTATCACCTGATATGTATTCCCTCCTTCCCTTCACTGCACATTGTATTTCAATGTATTATATTGTATGTAAGCTTGGATGTACAGTAGTCTCTCAGGTCATACCTGATAATAGGCATTGCATGTCTAGTTGCTTACCTGGTTAACAAAAACTAAATAAATTAATAAAGTTAACTGCAGGCAAGACTAATTGTATTTTTGCTCTCCTGTAAAGTAAAAAAAAAACTCTTCTTATCCTCAGCTTGCCAATAATACAGCCGGGCATTCAAACTAGTGAAGTTCAGGAATACAAATATCCTGGCTACTGGATGGATTCTATGTGGTCATAAGATATGCATCTTGAGAAATTAGTTAAAAATTGGGTACCAGAGTTGGTCTTTTATAAAGAGATACAGACTGTGTAGAACTAGATATTCTACTGAAAATAGTATGAACATCGGTGTTGCCAATATTTGACTATGGGGCTATATATGACCACTGTACCATGGAAACATTACATAAATTAGAGGTTTATATAATAGACTGGCAAGGCTAATGGTGGAGTTACACTGACCTGTTTTATTCACAGAGGAAATATTGGCAATGACACCTGAAACTCCTCTTCTTCATTAAGGGCCATTGGTTCTTTTACTTCCATCTGGACAGTGGCCAGAGATTGTCAGAAGAGATCTCAATTTAATGTCTCATCAAAGGATAGCACTTCACCACTGCAGCACCCCTTGTGCTGCACTACAGTGGCAGTTATTGATATTACCCCATGTGCCTGATGTGTGACTAGAACCCATGACCATCTGATCTTTCAGCCCCAGAGGTAAGTGCACTACCTAGTAAGCCACTGACACCTCCATAACTGCTGAAGAAGTATTGAATTTGTAGTGCCTAAAGTAAAAACTCAAAGGGCAACATTTTATTTTAGATGTATGGGTTCGTACACTTGGAATTCTCAACCTTTTGAGTTAAAAAAATGCTAAACCTTTAATGGCTAAGGTGTTGAAATCTTGGTATCTGGAAAACAGGCCTATTTGTACATATAATAAACCAAGAGAAAAAGAGAATGATATGATACTATTCTGATTGTTATCTGGTCACCCTGCTTCCTTTCCCTTGAAATGTGTACTTATTTGATATCATGCTCTAACCATTGTGTAGCAGTACATTTGTATATTTGACTTAAATTGTTAAAAGGACTTTCAGGATATACATTGTATTAGTTTAAATTATTACAGTGAATTACATGTATTTGATATTCTATGAACTCTGCTAAAGTTTTTGTTGTATTAAACAATGTATTGTTATTACTAGTTTTGCTCCTAGGGTCTTCATTGTAAATGAACATTGCTCAATGGATTTTCCAAGAACAAAAGTTAAAAAATTGGAGCTGAAATTGCTGGTTCCCAAGTCTGTGATCTAACCAATAGACCCTATAACTTTCCTCTGTCACATTTCTAAGGCCGCTTAGTGAAGCTTAAAGCAGACAGTAGTGGAAAGGAGGAAACTCCGGGAACCTAGTTCCAGGATTAAAACTGAAAGTCTGACTCAGTTCCAGGATTAAAATGAGGAAGGACTGCTTCTGTGTAAAGTACCAGAGTTTGTTCATCCTGCTCTTATCCCTTCCGTTTGAAGTACAGAAGCCCATAATTTTATGGAATGTCCATGCCTACTAAGGTCTGAAACATAGGTTTTCCTATATTCAAGGCACTTTAATTGTGAATCTGACACTTAGCAATAGCCACCACCACCACCCTTGCATTTTAATTCACCATCTGGCTGTAAATATATCATTAGTGTTTTTTAATTCCAGTTTAACCTTCTTCATCAGCAGTAGGACTCATCCACATGGTTTTGTAGTTAGTCCTAGTTTTATCTGAGTAGGATCAGGCTTCAGTTTCAACTCTGAAATATAGTTAGATATACATTTTCTAGCTGTGCTCTAGCTTAAAGTGTTCTCATGCTTATTAAAATTAAATCTGACAGCATTCATCACAATGTGCTCAGAGGCATATTTCCTCTTTCTTTTCAAATAAAACATTTTATTAAATTAGCAATTATAAAAAACACAAACTTCTTACTGATGAATACAATATAGGACTTAAACAGAGGAAACTCAGTACACCAGTAACTTATTAAGAGAACAGTTAAAGTTTAAAACTCTGTCTGAGAGACACTATAAGCTAATTATTCATCTATTTAAAAGAACCTGTAAAGAGGAAAGTCATGATAAATACAGTAGAAACTGATAATTTTAGTTGAACAAATAGCATTGAAAGACAGCAAGAGGTATAATTTACTTGTCATTATCTTATTTACAGTGTGGTTGAGAGAAATGGCTCCCATATTGAGTTGAAAATATGAAGCTGATTAGATAATAAATAGCACATACTTTCATTTTGTGCTACTGCTGAAAGGCTACTATACCATTCTCCAAATGATGGGGTTCTAAGGGTTTTCTAATAGAACAGCAATAGTCTTTTGAAAGCAAGTGATGTTGCTAAGACCCATTTCTTCTGATCCTCACATACATTTTTTAAGATATGAATTCAAGCCTAGAATGAAGAATTCAGGTCAGAAGGGAATCTTTGCTTTTAGCACTTTTCACATTTCATATATCTTACCCCTGGTGTTTGTAATTTGACTGGTAAGGACCAAAGCATGTGGAGGATGCCTGCAAGGTTGTTCTGTGTCTCCAACAGGGTCCATCCGGCAGATAATGCATTTTCCTAACCTTTGCATGAGTAGTAATAATTATGCAAGATTTTTAATTGGATGGTTCTGCCTTGAACTTCTCTACAGAACTTGAAAGCATTGACCTAAAGTAGAGAATCAGTTTGCCTCTAAAATTTGTTTGATCTAATTATTGTTCCTATTTTTGTTTTGAAGGTTTAGTCAGACTACATACCTGGGTATTAGCTGTGAACATTTTCATTGGGCTGTTTGAGAACCTGTTTCCAGGCACTTTCAATATGTGGTACTGACATGTCAGAATTTAAGATAGAATTAGCAAGTGCTTCTCATATCTGTAGATAAGACAAACTGAAATCTGTGAATTTTAAAACTGTGTTTGATCTCGTCAAAGGAAAGGAGGATTCTGTTTACTGGGCTTGCAATATCACTAACATCAGTGATGCCCTTTTAACTCTGGACCATATTTTGAATAACATTTCTGTCCTAGATAATTATATGGTTATCCTAAATTGTAGTCAGATATTCAGGTATCTTTTAATTTGTTAAATGAATAGTATTTTCCTGATTATATCCAGAGAATTCTTTATGCATGAGTTTGTAAGGCTGTGTTTGGAGAGTTTCATAAAAGGTAGTTAGATGGAACAAGGAGAGAAGCATGCCCATGGAGGAGGAGGGAGGATGGAGGGAAAGAATCAATGCTTCTGACTGGCGCTGGAGAAGCTGGCTCAAATAGCTCAGGAAGGAGGCATGATTCATTGCTTCTACCCACTGAACTGCAGGCATAGCCTTTGAATTCAATGGGCATAAGCAGCTTAGTGAGGAGTTATGCTTGTGCAATATTGTTGATTGTCTGAAGGTATTTGAATGAATGTGTCATTGACTGTTATATGAGGACACTTTGGCCATTCACACTCTCTGTCCCAAAGGAAACTACCACCCTGTCAGTGTACCGTGAAGGCAAAGGAACTATCTTGAGGAGGAGTACGCCCTGAGGTGTCACAGAAAATAATTCCTTTAGGCTAAAGGTACCTTTGGAAGGAGCCCAAAGTATTGCATAGCAGGTGGTGAACACAGAGTCTGAGTGAGAACAGATGAGAGCAGCTAGTGACAACTGGTAACAGAGATGTAACTGAGCAAAGATGACAGTGGGTCACCCTGGAGACAGGAAATCTCACCACAATCTGCATGGAGGTTGTATACAGACCTCCATCTCAGGGGAGGAAATGGACAAGGAAATGATAGAAGACATCCTTAGGATAGCAGAAAAGGAGATATATTGTTGATGGGGACCTGAATATGCCAGATGTTAACTGGAGCACCTTTGCTGCAACCACATCCAAGAGCAGGGTCATTCTTAATGCCCTACAGGGGCATGGACTCAGACAGCTAGTGTTGGAACCCACTAGGGAGGAGCAATCTTAGACCTGGTACCCTCAAATGGGCACAAAGAGAGGATCTTAGATTTAGAAGTGGGTAGCCATCTGGGAACAAGTAACCACCAAACAGTGTGGTTCATGATAAACACAGTCATAGAGTCAAGCCATGCAAATGTGAGGGTACTGGACTTTAGGAGGGATGACTTTGGCAAAATAGGAGAGTGTCTCAGAAAAGCATGAGCAAATGGGAAAATAGAAGGGTGGAGGAACAATGGGAAACATCAAAATGGCCATCACAGAGGCAACAAGCCTTTGTGTGAAGCAAATAAACATTAAATTCAAAATGAAAGAAAAACACTTTGGTTCTCAAAAGAGGTGGCAGAGAAGGTTATAGAGAAAAATATAGCATTCAGTAAGTATAAGGAAACACAGAAGGAGTAGGACAGAGAACTGTACCAGTTAAAGCAAAGGAAGCAGGAAGGCAGTCTGAATAGCAAAGGCCCAAACCAAGGAACAGACAGCCAACTCAGTTAGAGCGGGATAAAACCTTTTATAGGTACATTGGGGAATGAGGAAAAACCAAGGGGATAGTGAGGCTTAATAAAGGGAGAGTGGGTGGGCAGAGAGTAACAGTGAAAAGCAGGGATACTGAACAAATACTTCTGCTCAGTATACAAAAAGAAGAAGAGGAGGGAGGCACCTAATCCAATCAATAGAAGCACTCTGGATAGTGGGTCAATACCAGTCCATTCACAGAAGAAAGGGTTCTGAAAAGTCCTGAAACTGAAAGAGGACAAAACAATGGGACCTGATGGGATTCACCCCAGAATTCTAAAAGAACTAAGGGCAAACTAGTGACACCACTGACTACCCTTTTAACAAATCATGGTAGGATGGTGTGGTACCTGAGGACTGGAGGAGGGCGGATGTGATTCCCCTTCATAAAAGTGGGAGCAAAGCAGAGGCAAGAAACTATAGACCTGTTAGTTTGACCTCAGTGGTAGGAAAATGATGGAATAACTTCTGAAAGAAAGAATTGTTGAGTACCTAGGGCCAATGAGGCTGGGGACCAAGGCAGCATGAATTCACAGTGGGAAGGTCATGTCAGATGAATCTAATAGATTTCTTTGACTGGGTGACCAAAGTAATAGTCCAGGGAGGGTTGTGGACATGGCCTACCTAGACTTTGTAGTAGGCATTTGACACAGTCCCACACAAAGAATAATAAACAAGTTAGCCAGCCTGGGAGTGGGTCCCAGGGTGGTAGCCTAGGTGAAAAATTGGCTGAACAACATGACACAGAGGGTAATACTAAACGGAGTCCACTCTGAAGAAAGGGGTTAGCGGTACTGCAGGGTTCAACTGGGACCAGTCCTTTTAATGTCTTTAAAAGTGACATTGCAGAGGAACTGGAAGGAAAAGTATGCCTCTTTTCAGATGACACAAAGATCTGCAACAGGGTTGATACACAAGGGGGGTGGAAAGGATGAGAAGGGACTTGGCAAGGTTGGAGAAATGGTCAAAAATGTGGCGATTAAATTCAATGCAAAGTAATGCACCTGGAAACAAAAACCCAGAGGAAGAGTATACAATGGGAGGGTACTAACAACAACAAAAATGGGAAGGACCTGGGGTAGTCATATCAGATGACCTAAAGGTAAGCAAGCAATGTGAGAAGGCAGTAAGGAGGGCTGGGGGATACTCAGATGTATGAGAGAGGCATCACTAGTAGAAAACAGGAAGTTGTTATTCCTCTGTACAGACAGTTAGTGAGACCCCATCTGGGTACTGCATACAGTTCTGGAGACCCCATCTCCACAAGGACATAGACAGGATAGAGGTAGTCCAGAGGAGGACAACTAAAATCATGCAGGGTCTGCACCAGAAGCTGTATGAAGAGAGACTAAAGGAGTTTAATATGTATACCCTTGAGGAAAGGAGGGAGATGGGACATGATAGAAACTTTCAAGTACCTCAAGGGCATTAACAAAGTCAAGAGAGTAGCATATTTCAGAAAAATAGATGTGTAAGAACAAGGGGTACAATTTGAAGATAGAGGGAGTATGGCTCAGGGCAACATGAGGAAGTATTTTTCATGGAGAGAGTGGTGGACACATGGAATGGCCTTCTGAGGAGGCCATGGGGTCAAAAACAGTGAGAAATTCAAGAATGCATGGGACAGACATAAGGCAATTCTGGTGGGGTTAGGAAGAAGTAGGCTGTTGGTTAACTAGGATCTGCAGCGTATCCAATAAGTAGGAAAATGAGCAGACTGGGTGAGCCAAGCGGTCCTTATCTGCCATCAAAGTCTATGTTTCTGTGTTTTATGTAATTGGTAACTGATAGCAGACAGAAGCATGAGTCCCGTAATAAAGAGAGAATGGCAGAATGAAAGAGGGATGCCATGCAACCTAACTCACAGCAGAAGCCTACTAGGGTAGCTGCTAAACTAATATAAATGTACTACATTATGGGCCACCACCTACAAAGACCACCTAATTTTTATGACCTTAGGCATGGAAGAGAGGAAAAACGCATGTGGGAGGAGGAAACCTGGGGATCCAAGGCCTAGGTCACCTTCCCTGCAAGCTTGGGATACAATTAGTGATGGCTCAGCTACTGCAATTTAGGGACTCACTTCAAGGAGAAAATTTTAGTGGAAGGCTCTCACTTTATCCCTCTAATGGGAATGCCATGGGGTGCTGCAAGCAAATTTCTGCAGCTAAAGGAGGTACCCCATGAAGGAAGCCTAGCC
Source organism: Neoceratodus forsteri (assembly GCA_016271365.2). Taxonomy (NCBI): domain Eukaryota; kingdom Metazoa; phylum Chordata; order Ceratodontiformes; family Ceratodontidae; genus Neoceratodus; species Neoceratodus forsteri. Next base: position 1,090,000,792 of record CM057459.1, read on the forward strand.
CCAGGGCAGGAGGAGAGCAACAACTGCTGAAGGCACTCACCTAACCTCCACTGAGGGGTGGCCTAGAAGAAGACAAACCTTTGAGGATAAGGTATAGGTGTTGGGCCCTTGAGAGGCTGAAACTTGCATAATTTATGATCTTCACCCTTGAGGGCAGAGTAGAGGAAGTAGGTGGAGACCAGGTGAATGTTTGGTGGTCTTGGGGGATTAGCTTTCGAATGTGCTGCTGATGTGGTTTATACAGCGAAAGGAGCCCCATGGACTTAACCACACCTTCTGGCAGCAAGCCTTAAATGCTACATCAAGAGGTGCCACTGAGTTGATCTGCTTAGTCAAAGCTTCTCCTGGAGTGTAGGACAGTCTCACCTGAAGTGCAGAAAGAGAAAGGCCCACCAAAGTCAAAGGACCCACCCTCAAAATGCTAACTTCAAGGGAGCAGAGCAAGACCATAGACATAAGGGCAGTGAGCCCTGGAAGCCATGCTATGGTTGCGGCTGGCATGCGTCTAAGTGCAGGAATAGTGGGAAGCCAATGGCAAAGCCTGAAAGACATGAGCACAAGGTAGAAACAAAATGTAGGCAAGGCTGAAAGACTGACTGAGACATCAAATGACAACTAGGGCATTGTATGAGACTGAATGATACAAGCTTGGACTGAATGGTGAATGCATACCATCCAATTCCATAAGGGTCAGTGTTAGCTGCTGATGCATTTACAGTCCAGGTGAGAGAACAACTTCAGTGTGCTACAGCAACTTTGGTATGATGTATGCTTGTGTGTGTGGCTGAGATACATTGTGGCTGTTCTCCTCTCTATCTGTGGGATATACCACCCTGTGGGTGTATGAATGCAAGGAACCCTAGAGGAGTGTTCCACCCCTATAGGTGCCATGGGAATGATTCCCTTGGCTAAAGGCAGCTTAGGAAGGAGCCCATGGGAAAGAGAGACAAGCTGCTGGAGGAGGAGGAGGAGGAGGAGGAGGAGGAGAGGATGGTGGGGCAATGAGAGAATGCTTCTGGATCAACCAGGAGGCGGCCTTTTAAGGCCTGCGTGAGGGCATGGTTTGTTGCTCTGCCCATTGAACCATGGCAAGCCTTACAATTCAATGTGCTTACACAACTTTGGTATGATATATGCTTGTGCAACTGAGTTACATTACAGCTGTTCACCTCTTTGTCCATGGGATTTACCACTCTGTAGGAGTACAATGGCAAGAACCCTAGAGGAGGTTCCACCCTGCTCGTGCAGTGGGGAATGATTCTCTTAGCTAAGGTAGCTTAGGAAGGAGCCCAAAAAGAGTACTCAAAGGGTGTCAGGCCCCCAAGAAAAAGGCAAGGAGTCAGAAAGGTATCAAGGCCGAGAAACGAATGTTGATAGGTGTAGAAGGGGAGGACAGGAAAGAACAGGATGGAATGAGGAATAATCAGTGGAGAGGAAGTTGATACAGGTAGGAGGCAAGACTTCCTAAGGACAGAGGGAACAGTGGGGTCACCATCTGACTCCATCCACCAGCAGAACCTAACTATGGAACCTATGAACACACTAACCCTATCTAAATATTATGACAATCGGCACAGAGGATGGAAAAATCCCTTTGAGGAGGAAATCTCTGGGGATCCAAGGCCTAGGGTCGCCTTCCTCCAGGCTGTGGGCGTTTTGGTTAGTGATGACTCAGCTACTGCAGTTTAGATCGTGATTGAGAGAGAGGAAAAGATTCCAATTTAGAGGCTCTCGCTCTGTCCTTCTATCAGGAATGTCGTTGAGGGTTGTGAGGAATATCTCTGCAATTGGGCACTCAAAAGCAAATGAGAGAAATGACTGCTGAGGCACTCAGCCAGCCTACCGAGCCTATGGAAACAGACCAGGTGAACCAGAGGTGGTCAGAGGAAATAGTGGAGAGGATGACCATTGAACCCACTTGGGCAGCCAAAGGGGCCCTGTTGAGAGAACTCCACCCCTCACAGCTGAAGTCATAAATTCTACATCCAGAGGTGTTGCCAGAATGAAGAACAACTGAAGGTTCACCCAGAGCAAAGACATTCTTGCTATGGGCCAGGGAGAAGAGCCACACTCTGAGCTTTGCATGCTCTAGATGATGACTTTGTGGTGCAGAGGCGAGACCATCCGGCTACAGGCTAGCCCCAAGCCATGGAGCAATGGACACGGAAGGCATGACTCAGGAGGAGAGTAGGTGGAGTTGAGGTAGCAGGAGACCCACATGAGAGGCATGCTCGAGATAGTCAATGTGAATGAGGAGATCTACAGAGAGGTCAGACAAAGCAAAGTAGACCCGATGTGGGTCCAGAGAAGGAGACTGCAAGTAGTAACCACAAGAGTGCATGCCAGCTGGGTTCATTGATGAGCAAAATTAGGGTGATTGCACAAGAGAGAGAGAAGAGAATAGCTGGGCGCAACCCTTAGCTGACAGTGGAGGTACAAAGCACCAGGCGTAAATTAGGTACAATGATGGGTAGTCAGAACTGTGAAGTTGGTATAGGAAGGATAAGGTTCAAGATGAATGTAATCTGACCTGCAGCGGAGAGAGATAGGAGGTGAACTCTCTGGGGCGTAGGATTAGGAGAAAATATGTGATTAGGTAAGGTAATGGTAGGACAAAGAGCTCCCAAAAGAAAGCATAGAGCAATCTGAGCAGGGTCGACCAAATTACGATGAAGAAGAGGCACAGCTGGATGGAGCAGCAGAGAAAGCCAGGTGAGCCAGCAGGTAAATATACTAAATGAAGGAGGTGCTACAGCTACTTGGAGCCATGGTGCCAACTGGAGCAATGCAGTCCCCACCATGGGATAAACAGAGGAGCAACCAATCAGGCATTGGGACAACAAACAGCTAGGGAAACAGAAAATAGTACATAGATTGGTTGCTTTAAACTAGGAGATGAAAGGAAGGAATTAGATAGCGGAGGCAGCAGCTGGGCAAGGTAGGAGACACTAAAGATCGAGTAAACAGACAACCAAGTAGTGCATTGAAGGGGTGGTGGGCTGAGATGAAACCCAAAAGAAAAGGGTGCTGCAGCAAGCGTGACAGGTGGAAGGAAAGCCAGCAGACCATGGAGGCATGGAAATAGGTGTGGTAGGAGAAGGAATGTGGTTGATATGCCGACTGCCAAAATGCCAGGAAGGCTGGGAGTCCAGGTTGTTTGAATCAGTTCCTGGTGTGGTCAGAAACCAAGGCAAGCAGCATGATGTACAGCAGAATGGAAGGCAGTCACAGGCCAGTAGGAAGGCCCAGCAGTGAGGAGCAAGTGAGGTACAGGGCAGAGACAGTGAGAGAGAAGAGCAAGGAAAGCGAGTGGGTGAACCTGGGGCTCCTGAGGAGCCATAGCAAAACAAAAGGAGAATGGAGAAAGAGTGGGGATGGGCCAGGTTCGGCAGTTCACAGAACTAGCTGGATCGCCAGAATCACGAACTGCAAGCAGCCCAGGCAGAGGAGAGCGGGACGAGTGGAATGAAATAGGGTGGAATGGCAAGGAGCCAACACAGATGGATCAAGGAGTGGTCAGAGAAAAGAAGCACAAACCAGAGAATAGGACAAGCAGCATGGAGGGACAAGCCTCTGGCTATAACAGAAGAGCTGGCACCAACATGGGAGAGCAGGTGGGGGAATGAGAGGAGGAAAAAGACACAGAGAGCTGCAGCACAGAGGCTACAAAAGCAGAGTGGGAGAAGAATGGAGATGAGGGTAGAGAGATGGCCAGAGGCTACAAAAGAGGGACGTGGGTCAAAAAAAGAACAAGACAGACAAGGGAGCAGCCAGCAAGCTTCCAGCTGCAATGAAAGAATGCTCCTGGACCAATCAGGAGGAGCGTCCTTTTAAGGCCTGCTTGAGGGCGTGTTTGTTGCTCCGCCCATTGAACCATGGCATGCCTTGCAAAGAGAAACTGCCAGGGAAAAGAGGAGCATATGAGAACTGAAAACTGGAAGCAGCCTGCTGCAGAACTGAGCAACTAATGAAACTACCAGAACACAAAAGCGGAGTGGCTGTATTGATAGCAGCCAGGTGTAAACAGTTAAGGATTGTAGTAGAAGTGGGAGATTGCAAATTGTATGGAAGAAACAGCAAGAATGGGAGCCTGAAATAGCACAAGACAAAAAGAAAATGACAAAGGCAGGACACTGTGAAAACTAGAAGCACACAAGAACTAAAACAAAAGAAACACATGGTACATGAGAACAGGAGTGCAGTAGGAATAGTTGACTGAGAGAAGCACAAATTGCAGCCAGGAAGGTGAAAGCAACATACTGACCTAGAAAGCCGGTGGAGGCACAAACCAAACAAAAGGTCAAAACTACAAAGGGTCTGCAGGGGATAAACACTGGGAGAAAGGAGGGCAAAGTCTCTGGCTGCAGCAAAGAAACAATGCTGCTGAGTGAGGCTGGAGGAAGCAGGCTTAAATAGCTCAGGCAGGAGGTGATTGGTTGCTCTGGCCACTGAACTGCTGGAGCAGCCTTTGAAATCTCCTGTTAGGCAGAGTTTGCAGCTTGTAAATCATTTACTACATTGCCAACCACCCTTATAGGAATTAATTATGTCTGTGTCAGTGTCAGTGGCTCAGCAGGTAGCATGCTTGCCTCTGAAGCAAGGAGATCAGAAGGCTGTGGGTTCTATCCCCACACCAGGCAACTGGTTAATATCCCAATACTGACACTGCAGTGCAGCATGAGGTGCTGTCTTTTGGATGAGATGTTAAACTGAGGTCCCATCTGCCTGTTCAGGTGGACGTTAAAGACCCCATTCCACTTCTCGAAAGAGTAGAGGAATGTTTTATTATAACTCTGAAGAAACATGAGAACAGTGTAACATCACACCAAGTAATATGGAAGCAAAAAAAAACCAAAACAAAACCCCAAAACACCTCACAGACATACAGTTTCTGGGTTATAAGCAATATAACAGTCATACCAATAATTAAATTAATAAACAAAGTAAAATAACTCCTCCCTCACTGAAAGGACTGGAGAATGATTCAACGAATGTCAAAGAAATGGTGAAAACACAAAAAATTGTGTTAACAGCACACTAAAGCATAAAAAGCTAATAAAAATAAATCCAAAATCTTAGAAGTATCACAGTCATACATCCTGTTGCCCAGCAGAAATAAATTCATCAAGACCAAAATGGAAGACTGTGGAGAAAAACTAAAACACATTCACTTCCCCTAAAGAATGGGAAGGTTTATGTATCCAACAAAAAAACATAAAAACAAAACTGAGTCACTTCACATAAAAGCCCAACCTGGGACTCCTTCCCTCCCTACCATCCACTATGGAGGCAGAGTTGTTAATCCCCAATTATTAATGTAAAGCACTACTACAGTGCAATAAAACCTATGAATGCAGTCCGTGAACTGACTACTGATCCGTAAGAGAAACTATCGAGGCCCACAACCAAGGACCGAAGTCCTGGAAGACCATAGAAAAATCTACCTTACCCCATATCAGGCCAAGTGATGTCATCCCACCACCTTTTATACAAAGACAGTGAAACTGTAAGCTGTTCGGCTTGTCGATACAAACACAATTTTATGAATCAGCCAAAAAAGTTGTTCTGGAGTGACATACTGCTGTATCAGGGACCATTGTCATTGAGTTTGCCAAATATAGTATTTAAAAAACAATAAATAAATAAATTGTCCCTGAATCATAATAATGCCATGCTCTAGGCAAAATCCCAAAAACAAAATAACAGGTGTAAGAAGCATAAAGGGACTATGGACCCAGTGCTTTAGAACCAAAACAAAATTACCAGAACATAGGGGCAGTCAAAATATGTGTTCCATAGTTTCCACCTGGAGGACACAAAAATCGTGTCTTGGGCACACCTTTTCCCCACAACCTTATGTTTTAAATTGTTTTTCACGTTCAGCCTCCCAAGTGTGCTCAACCATAGAACATCCCACATGTAATTACACAACATCTGCTCTGTTTGTGTCCTCTCAACATCCAATTTCAAACCAAAGTGAGGGTAATCCAAAACAACTTCTGTAGTACCAAACCATACAAATCTTTTCCAGACAAAGACAAGGCCTCAGATTTAGTAAAGCCCCATAAATTCAGTTTACCAAAACAATGTTGCATGTATTCAGCTAATCCCTTCAGTGTTTTTTTTGTTTTGGAATACCCTTATGTAATTCCCAAGAAGTCAGACATGGTTCCAAATTATCCAGAACCCAAGGGACCAAATCTTGTCAGACTTATGTAAAGGGGTTTATGTTATTCTGAAAAAGACACTAAAGAAAAACAACACTGGATTTACCATCCCCAGACCACCCTTCCCAAGAGGCAGATACGTTATACCCCTCTTTATGGGGTTAAGTTTGCCCCATATACCCTGGAAAAAACACTGTAAATCCTTGTCTCTAAGTTTCTGGAAACAAATATACCACACTTAAGTGTAAAAACATTCTTAAGAGAAAAGTTTTAAGCATATAAACCCTCTTTTTTCTCCAAAAGATACCACCTATTCAGAGGCGTAACTTTTCTGGGCTTCCAAAGCAATAGATCCTGTTAATATACCCATCTCATCATTGCCAAAATATACACCAAAGATCTTACAATGCGGGAAGAAAATATGCATCCCAAAAGCATCTTGTGTCAACTTCGTCCATCCCAACTGTGGTGCACTTACTGTTGTTGAAATTAATACTAGATCCTGTATCTCAGGTGAAGTTTTCTAACAACGATCACAATACTCCACCAGAGGGATAATCTGCAATGTAAAACACAAATCGTCAGCATATGCAATATATTTTATTTCTGTATCTAAACTAGACACTGAGACTCCCACAACAGAGCCTTCTAAAAGTACCTTATGCAACAAAGGTTCCAGAGTCAAGATGTATATATCATAGGACTCAATGGGCAGCCCTGCTGAACCCCTCGCCAAACAGCACAGAGAGAGAACCACATCACCTGTTTTAATTTCATTAAATTTCATTAAAGATTTTGTCAGAGCCGTCTTATAACACATTTTATCCAACTAATGAAAGGTGCTGGGAATTTAAAAAGCAGCAAATATTTCCACAGATAACTGTGTGCTACCCTGTCAAAGGCTTTCCTTTGGTCCAAGCTAACGAAAAACTTGTAATTCCTCAGTATGCCCCCTACCCATACTATCACAGCAATAAAATCAAACCATCCTTGATTTTGTGCCCGGGACTGAACAGAATTGTTTAGGAAGTACTATATCCTGTAGAACCATACTCTACCTGTTATTAAGACTCTTAGTATCTTCACTTCTGAATTTAAGAGGATATTGACCTCAATTTGCCAAATTTGCCCTGTCCTCTGTCTTAAATAGTAGGATCAATAAGCTGACTTTCATGGTAGCTGAAATATGCTGCAAAGTTAAACATGCATTAAACACTGCCACCAATTCTGCACCTAAATGGTTTCCCAAATGCGTTATAAAGCTCATTAGGTAAACCATCCTGCAGTGCCTTCCCTTTAGGCAGGTTTGTAATAACCTGCATCATTTCCTGAACTGTAATTGGAGTGGCCAATGAAATAAGAAACATTTCAGGAACCAGTGGGAGACTGACTTCCCTTAGCCAGTCCTCCAAAAGGTCCCCACGAACCCCTGTATCCACTGCAAACATAGTAGAGACGTAACCATCTACTTCCTGAAGTATGTCAGTATTAGTCATCAGAACAGTCCCGTCTGCCTGCTGTAAAAACTTTATATCCCTCTGTTGTTGTCTAGCTTGGCAGCTATCGAAAGGGTTCTAAAGCCTGTTTCCTTGGGTTCCGAATCTCTGCTCATTCTCCAGCGACTTCATTCTGTCATACTGGAGATGGAACAGTTCGACTTTTAGTTTGTTATTTGAGATTGATAATCCCTATTCCCGTTGAATATAAAGTTTGCAGAGACCCAGTTTTCCTGCAGTCCCCCATCTGTCATTTGCAATTTCCCCAGAATTTTCTCCATTTTCTGAAAATACTCTGTAATGTCCCTTTACTATCTTCCACCAATCACAGACAGAGTTGTACAGAAAATATACCAAACTCCTGGTCTTCAATAGAAGATGGAAACCCTCAAGACCTCTGGATGTTCTAAGAGATAAGTTCAATTTCCAACAACCTGGACCCTTTGTGGTAGCTTGGAAATGAGAAACCATCATTTTCAGTAAACCATGGTCTGGGGGTAGCTACAACGAACTGATTGATGTCTAAAGTTCAAAGTGGGGTGGTAAAAAAATAATCAATCCTGGTAGCCCTTTTGCCCTGAAAAAGTCTTAGCACCTGACAGATTTGTTCCCCAAAACATCTAAGAGCCCTGATTGCTTCAGCAGGTCATTAAAAATCCTGAATGACAAAATACCTTTTCTGTGGTACCTATCTTATCAGAAGAGAACCTGCTAATATTGAAATCTCCTCCAAATACAATATTCCTACTAGTATATACAGTAAAGGGTTTACTCAATTTTTTTTAAATTTAAATTTATTGAGTTTATATATAGAAAAAACAAAAGGAAAAAAAAAAGAGAAAACAAGGTACAAATACAGATATTGGAGGATTGTCTGATCATAGAGTACACAAGTCCAGGATAAAGCACATATAGATGTAAACAATCGTAATGACATAAGCAGGAACAGTAAGAAAAAAAAACAAAGTACAAAATGAAATACAAAATATAACCCAAAAAACCCAACCCCATCACCCAGAGAGTTTCATAGGTGAAAGAGATGTCGGGTCAATAAGGAGGAGATCTGTAATAGGGAGCCTGGTAACGCTGCATGTATTAATGCAACATCAGTAACCTAGGGTATTACCAGTGTCAGGGCTACCCTAGATAGAGCTTATTTAATTTACCCCATTTCCGATTAAAAGACTCCAGATTATGTCTAGAGCTAGCTATAAGTTTCTCGGTATTGAGACAGAGGGACATCTCCTTAAGCCATTCCTGATAGGTAATAATATCCTGATCCATCCAATGCCTGAGGACCAGCTTTTTATAACTATTGAGATGAGAGCCATGTGATATCTATGTTCTTTCACCGAAATGCTCGAGTAGAAACCCAAGATACAAATTTCTAAGGTAAATAGATTTTTAAGCCCTAAAGTGGGTCTAAACTGTCTCTAACAGTGCTCCATAAAGGTGCCACTTTAACGCATTCCCAAAGGATATGCAGCAAATTCCTTAAGGGCTCCACATCTAGAGCAAATACTCGAACTTAAGCTTGCCAATTGGGCCAACTTAACTGGAGTATAGTAAAGATTATTTAAAATATAGTATTGGGTCAATCTATGATTGTCTTGGGATAAATAACGATACACCTTTCCAAATTGAATCCCATGCGGGAGGAAATCAAATTAGAGAGTGACCAGATTTTGGAACCCTCCTAGAGTCAGGAAAAGGTCATCCAGCAGTTTGTTGTATATGTTGGATATACCCCACGCATACCAACCGCCTCCTGAATTTTCTCAAGGAATGGCCTTATTTTAGAGAAGTGAACATTGAGATTTTGAGGATGAGGTGTCTCAATTGGTAGACTTTAAAAATATGCTTCTGGGGAATGTTAAGGGGCGCTAAGATTTCATCCGACTTAAGAAGTGTGCCTTGCTCATACAGAGATTCCACAGGTAAGTTATGCAACTGCGGAAGCCAATCAGAGGTTAACCAGCTACCTCCAATTTTGATATTAGGATTTAACTACGAGAGGTTGAGCTGAATCCTTGGAGGGGACAAATTGAAAAAATTCCAACATTGAGAAAGAATTCTAATAGAAAGGCCAATAGGAGAGTCTCGGATGGCTGGGGGTAACGTGGAGAACGGATGCCCAAAAACACGGGGGGCTCAAATTGACTTGGTCCAATAAGTTTAATTCAAGCTGTAGCCATACGGGTAGAGCGTGGTAGACTGAGTGGTGGACCACCTGCCTATTCTAGTCAGGTGACTAGCCCAATAATATAGCAAGAGATTGGGTAGACGAAGGTCACCCTTGTCTCTAGGTGCAGTGAGTTTAAGAAAGGCTCTACGAGGTTGTTTCCCTTCCAAACAAAGTTGGATAGCATCGAGTTTACCTGACTGAAGAATTGCTTGGGTAACCATAAATTAAGGTGATTCAGGGGTAAAATAACCGGGGAAGGATATTCATTTGATAATATTGATTAGCCCCAAGTGGTTAGTGGCAACTTTTGCCATCGGTCCAAATCTCTCTGAATTCTCGTTACAGTGTTGTCTAAATTGAGTTCCTTGACCGTTTCCACCTCCCTGGCCACATGTATACCCAAATATTTAAATGAGACGAGGACCATTTCATTCGAAACCGTGTAAAATCCGATTTAAAGGTGAGAGAATTTACTGGAAAAATAACCGATTTAGAAACATTCAGCCTGTAGTTAGAAACCTGACCAAAACGGTCAATAATTTTTAATACTTGTGTTAAAGATGTTTGGTTTAGTAAGGTATAACAGGATGTCGTCAGCAAAGACTGATACAGTCAGGGGAGATTGAGCAATGGTACTCCCCTGATTCGTGATGAACTTTTAATACTAACAAGCAGCGGTTCCAAATACAGGTTGAAGAGGTAGGGGGAGAGAGGACACCCTTGGCAGTGCCAGCGCATAAAGGAAAGCTGGAAGAAAAGACCCGTTGCAGTAGACTTTAGCCGAGGGGACTTGTATATTGCCATAATCATATGGATAAAGGAGTCAGGGAAGCCCATTCTCTTCAAAGTGGCCACAAAAAGTCCCAATTCACTTGATCAAAGCTTTTCTGCATCAAAGCGACTAGGACCATGGGATCTGACAAGGTGTGGGCTGCTTGAAGAGCGTGGGCTAAGGTTCTCAAGTGATCAGCGGAAGATCTGCCCTGGACGAAACCAGCCTGTTCGGGCTCAACAAATGCTGCAAATCTTTTGATTCTGAATGATAAAATTTTAGATAAGATTTGATATCATAATTTAAGAGCGATATTGGACGGTAGCTGGCAGGATCAGTTAAAGGTTTATCAGGTTTAGGGATTAAAATTATTGTCACTTCTAAGAGAGAGGTCTATCACATCCACTGAAAACAAATATTCATATAACTTAAGCAATAGGGGATAGTTCTTTACAAAAACCTTATAGAAGTTTGGGGGATAACCGTCCGGCCGGGGCTTTCCTAGTGGCAAATCATTGATTGCATCTTCTACTTCACCTAGAGTGATGGGAGCAGACAATATGTCGCAGTGATGAGTCTGGAGGGAAGGAGCTTGATACCATCTAAAATGCTCTATCATCCGGGCATGCGGCGATGTGGAGCTCCTACTGTAAATGTCATTATAAAGGATAGAAAATTTGGACAATCTCCCTAGGTAGTGTCTTGGTGGTGCCATCCTGAGATTTGAGGGCCGAATTATCTGAGAACTCTCTATTTCTTTCAGTCTCAGAGCTAGCATCCGACCTGACTTTTCACCCTGATCAATATATCTAGTCCTAGTCTTGAACAATGCATATTCAGCTCTATCTCGAGTCAAATCATTGTATTCATTTCTGAGTTTAATAAGAGCCGTTAAATTAGCTGGGGAGTTGGAGGAGAAGGTTGTCTTCAGCTGCCCTCAGCAGGCTAGATAGCGAATTGATTTTGGACTCCCTTACCCATTTCCTAGTGGCAGCATCTTAATGAGTTCCCTCTGATAAAACATTTGAAGAGCACCACAGTAAATCCTCTCGGTGTACAGATCCCTGATTCAGGTCGAAATACTGAAAGGATCATGTCCCTGATTTGGGAAACTGTGTGCTCTTCCTTCAGGATTTATGTTAAGTTTCCACGACGTGTCTCTTTGTCCCTGAATACCGGGAAATCTTGATCCAAACCAGGGAGTGGTCCGAAATGACTATAGGTTCGATACCTACTTGATGGGTACAACTCATTAAAGAAGAACTAATTAAAATATAGTCAATTCTTGACCAAGTTTGGTGTACCTGGGAGTAAAAGGAATAGAGTCAATTGTCAGGGTTAAGGAGAAGCCAGGGGTCACACAGACCCAGCAGGTTTGTGAAATCAGAGAGGGCATGTTGTGCAGGGGACATTGGTTTAATGGTCTATAGGTTTTGTCTAACTCACTGGAAGGAGCCACATTCCAGTCGCCCCTAGGATGAGAAGGGAAGGCAGAAATCTGCTCAGGATATCTGCCAGGGACATTAAAAGGACGGGTCACCTCCAACTGGGCGTATATCGCTCCTAGAACCACACTACTATTATCAAGCTGGCCCTTGACCAATCGTATCTACCCTCGTGGTCAATAACACTGTCCTCTACTACGAATCTGACGTGATGTTTGATTATATTGCTACCCCTTACTAGCTTGCAAGCTGGAGGCAGTGAAATTTGGGTAAACCTAGCCTTCGTAATTTCTTGTCCTCTGAGGCAGCCAAGTGGGTTTCCTGCATGAAAACTATGTCTACATTAAGAAGGAACAGTTCAGAAACACCTGCTGTCTCTTAAGAGGGTCATTAATGCCTCTGACATTCCAACTTGAATTTTAAACATTCTCAATGCCATGGTAGCTAACACAAGAGTGAACCAGACACAGAAACTTCAATCCCATCAGTACAGATAGTAATAAAGGAATTGCACCAAGTTTGCCGACAATAATAATAATAACCATAGGGACTGAAACTCTCGAGGCACCCTCCCTCCCTAACCCCCTAATAGAATAACCATCAAAAATGACCAAGTCACCAACAAACTTAAATGTAGCTGAGCACTGAGAGCCCCAAAACAGGAAGCGAAACAAAAGGTGACTGGACTAAAAATTAAGACATACCCCCAAACCCACCCCCAAAATGACAAAACCTATGAATAACCGTGTAATCACCCAAAACTATTTACAGCCCGTCCCTTCAAAACGAGAAGCATGCAAACACCAAATAAGTAACCTGTAAAGGGATCGGTCCCCAGGACTAGCAGGCCCTCGACGAACTATAAGAAATCCCTGAATGGAGTCCCCATTAACAAAATGCAACATGAGGCAGAGTAGCAAAAGAAACAGGGTACTGCTGTCCCCCAGTTCAGGATGCGAGACTGCATCTCAAGGCTCTCCATTCCCAGCCACCCCAGCCAAAGGCAAATGCTGAACAGAGTCATTACATCTTACCCAACAATCGATGCACTGATCACCCAAATATGAAAACACAAAGGCTCACAGCTCCAGAAAGCTAAACGGAACCATCATGGCTTGAAAAACTCACGTGGTGAGAAAGGGATACACCAGCTGGTGCAGCTCGTCATTCGCTCCATTCCGAGTGTGACAGCATCAGAAGCAGAATTAAAAGCAGTGAGCGGAGCTCAAACCCACGAGCTGGCCATCACCTAACCCGGAAAAGGAAGGAAGGAAACTGGTAGGGACCCAGCTGGTCCGTCGGTGAAAACTATCCACCTGAAAACCACAAGCGGTATGGGTCCTACCCCCACCACTGGCCATGAGGCAGAGGCCTCAGCTGAAGAAAGCCTAGGCCTCAACCCCTGACCAGACAAGCTAAATTGCCCCAACCCCCTCTGGAAGGCCGGCCAGCCTCAACCCAACTCGAGAAAAAACATAAATGCAGGCATATAATCAGACCAGAATCACTCAGCTGAGGTAAGCAAAATTAACACTGATATTTATACAGAACAGTCAGCCAGATTTGAAAAGGTCAGGAAGTCTCTGGGAAAGTTCACTTTTGGCTTGATCAGGATTCTCGAAGGTAAGCCAGACATTGCTCGAGTTGAACTTGCAACCTGGCGGATAATTCATCGGAACTTGAACCCTAAGCAATCAGCTTAGTCACAATCGGAAGAAATTCCGTCTCTTCAGTCGGGTTTCAAGTGGTAGGTCTTGGGTTATTCTCAAGGTGTGATTCTCCCACAAGACCGCCTTGTAGACTCTTGATTTTATACAGGATATGTTGCCTTTCGAGATAACTAAGCAGCTTGATTAGTATGGGTCTAGGAGAAGAGCCTGGCGGAGGTTTAGGCTTCAGGGATCTGTGGGCAGCGTTCGATGTGGTAGGAGGGATAGATGGGCGAGGGCCAACAATCTTGGTTAGAAGTTTTGCACAAAGACAGAATATCAGGCCCTTCCTCCCCCTCCGGTAAACCCAGCACCAGAATGTTGTTCCTCCTACTCGTCCCTCGAGGTCCTCCGTCTTTAGTTTTAGTTTGGCAATTTGTTGCCTGGCGTGATAATCTCGGGTTCACACTTGGCCTTCCAAGACTCCAGGGAACTAATACGAGCCTCAAGAGTCGCCCACTCGAGTAGTGAGAGAAGCTGGATCACTGCACATGGATTTAAGCTCAGAGGAGATCTCCTGAAGAGTTTCACGGAATGGGATCAGCTCCTGAAGAACCGATCTTCTGTGGCGGGCTGGAGAGCGTTAGAGGAGCCAGATTTAGCACCCGAACCCATAGAGCAGGGTTCTCGACTTTTAACCCGCTTTTTGGGAGTGGTCGGCGGCGTGTGCCACAACAGTGGTCTTCATCTCGGCCTCCATAATCTTCACCACACCTTGGCATTAACTCGTTAGGAAATCGCTCAAACGCAAATATGAAGTGATGGTGGGTTGTAGAGAACTGCGATTAACGAGGACACGCTAAAAATAATATTCAAGTCAGTAAATATAGGAATCAGCTGGTTGAGAGGGAGAGCTGTGGATTAAGCTGCCATTAAGCGCTGCCCCACGTGACCTCGGTTTACCAGTTTAGCAACTCAGTATGGGAGACCTTGCCCTGTAGGGCATGAATATGTATGAGATGAAATTCTACCCTTTTCACCTGAATGTCTAACAAAAGAGCCCTTCCTGGCGAAATATCCACCAATGTGTCAATGTAAAGTTGGGAAACGTAAAAACAAATTCCCACCCCACAACACAGGTCCTCCCTACCCGACCAATAACAAAGCCCCCATACCCAAGCAGCGAAGCCATGTCAAAATCTTGTACCATGTACAACCTAGTATCCTGTAAGAAAACTGTTAGTCAAACAATCTAGAAATAAAGAAAAAGTGGCCAAACATTTTCTCTCTGTATGAATGCTGTTGACATTTAAGCTAGCAAATGTCAAATCATATGACTTACTTTGGAGAGCAAAGTGTCAAGTTATCGAGTTCATTTTTTCTGGGAGCTTTTGCAACCCGCCTTGGGACACAAGGCCTTTTCCTCTGTAATGCCTTGACAGTCTCAGCTGTAGAGTCCACATCTGAAAAGACATCTCTTTGTGAAGAACAAAAGGATGCAGCATCTGAATCCATCTCCTCTGTTGGCTGTAGCACCTCAAAGGGATTGAATAGGGGAAGTTCTTCGCCCTGTGAGACCACCTGAGAAGACTGAGGAGTCCTGACTTTAGAAGGTAGTGAAGGAGTCTCCACATGAGGAGTCTGTGGGGGGCATAGATGCACACACATCAGGTTCAGGCAGTTGGACTGGTGCCTCCATGGGCTCTTGCATTACTGCTGGTCTGAAAGCAGCCTCCTGTAGTCCAGAAATTGGAACCATGTCATGTCCAGATGATTGGGGTGGGCCACGTTTTGCAACCTCTACGTGCGTGTACACTATAGAGACATGCTTCTACGAAGAGGCTCTGGTGGGACTTTAGCAGAGGATCTACAGAGTCGCTATTCTAGCAGCTTTGTCCAGATAGGAATCCTGTACCCCAAAGTCAGCATCTGCCTGTATTGTGGGATACTTTCAGCAGTCTGTGAAACCATGCCCCACTTCAGTACAGAGGGTACCTTTTGGAGGTCTTTCACAATGGAAACCAGAGTGACCAGTCTCCCCATACAAGGAGCATTATAGGACCAAACAGGAAGTGCTTATATGCCTGGCAGAGCCACAGCAAAAGCATTGTCAGGGTTGCCCCAAGCAAAGATAAAACCCTTGTCTCTACCAATGAAGAGACAATTAGGCAGATGTTGAAAATCCATACCCTCTTGAAATAACTTTATCTTCACCTCAGCCACCATTCCAAAACCTTCTGAATCTATAATGGGGTTGGGCATAACCAACACATCACATTGTTACTCTAACCAAAACAAAAATCCATAATGTTTACCCCTCACTACGAAAAATTGTGATCACCGAAAGCCTGTTTGGTGAGAGGAGTCACCTGGAAGGCGGTCCAGAGTGGGTTCATTTTCAGGATAGCATATTTTGCCCAGAACTTCTCTTAACAAGTCAGTAGAGTGAAAACACGTCAAACATGTGTTCTCCGGAAATATGAATGAAGGCATAAATGTAATTCGATGGAAATCCCAGTGACAGTTTAATTAGCACTTGCCCACATATTGTCTGTGCGGAAATTCTAGGACTGTTAAATAATGCAAGCGTATAGTGTGTCTTCATTTGCCAATTCAGTTTGTTTGTGCACCTGCCCTTGAGATTGTAGTCCAGGCTTCTGAGATAGAGGGAGGCCGGAGGAGACTGTACCCTCTCCTGCTCCATGTCCAGATGTTGCCCCTATGTCTTGTGAGACTATCATGTCTCCCATTCCCTGCTGAAGTTCAGTAAAGCCAACTGTATGAGACCCCAAAGGTAAACTTTGCATATTACCTGCAGCTCCGAAGGTTGACATCCGGTGGGGGAGGGGCTAAATCACCATGCCTTCTGTCTGAGCCGAGAGTGTACATAATGAGCAGAGCAGTCTGCTGAGGCTGCTCACAACCGTCCATATCAACCAGTGTCTCCATGGGACCACTCAAAGGATTCACCCTCCATTCTCCATTTCAGGGTCTGGTCCAGCCCACGTTCTGCAGAGCTCCTTTCAGCGTCCACATATCTGTAATTCCTTAGGCCCTGTCTCTTGTGGAGTCAGAACAGTAGAGATCCCCATTGGCAATAAACCCCCCTCCTGGGGTTGCACAATAAAGATTTTAGGAGTGAGTGATTCTGAAGCACTAGGTGAGTGCTCCGACTCTCTCTTCTGCTTTCCCCGTCGTCCTGACTGCCCAGTTCCTCCTGAAGCTGCAATTCAATTTTCCCAAGTCTAGGCTGTAAAATCTCTTTCCTCTTGACCAGAGACAGATGCAATTCCATCTCCAAAGTGGTTGAAATCATCGGTGCTCCAAAAGTGAAAGTTGCACTTCAGTCTCAACACGCTTCTTTGGCGTCTACAGTGCCCAGCTCTTGCAGCTCAGAACTGTTCTCCTTCAACTCTCGACTAAGCACTAACAGCAGCCATCTCTTGCACAGGCGTAACAGCACCACCTGTCAGAGATGGGGAATTCCTCAGTGCCCTGGCCAAATTTCCCCATTCACTAAAAACATCACCAACAGCTTAATCTGGTTCAAGGTCAGTTGGCATTCATTTGTATCCCTCCCCTGGGTTGTGCCTGAAAATAGGCAAGATTGTCTATTGCACTTGCTAGTCAACAAAAACGAAAAAAAAAGAAAAGACATGACCGAATGGGTTGACAGGAAGACAGCTACAGACAGACTGCAATAAAGAAAAACAGAAAAGGTACTGTGCAGAAGACAAGGCAATATCAGGGACACTTTATGGGAAGCAAGCACTGAGGAATGCATTTAATTGCAGTAATTGTTAAGTTCTGCAACTGAAAAATGTAATTGTAAACTCCTCTTCCATTCTCTTTTAAAACATAACTCTTGCATCACCCATTAAAGGCATTTATCTGTAGTTGTGCTACATAAACCACTATGCTGCATTATTTGTAGAAATGTCCTGTTGGCACTGTTATTTACCATCACACTATGCTAAACCACAGAAACATATAAAATCCTAATTCTTGTTCTTAATCTTGCCAGTTGTATGCTAATTTATTGTTCAGTGTCCTATTTATTTTGCCTGTAGAGCCATTTATTTTGCAAATGTATTCCAGCACTGTTTTAACCCATGTATCTCATTACTGCTGTCATCCTTATTCTTTGCCAGTCTAGGCCCAGGGGTGCCTGAAAAAGTTAATTGAATCAGTGTACTTAACCAGTCAAAAAATTAATAAATACAAGTAAAATAAAGACATTGCATGGATCAGAGATGCTAGTACTTGAAATAAACCAAAAGCAATAGTGGGCTTGATTTCCAAAGAGCCCCTAGAGCCGGCATAAGCTGTGCCAAGTTTCTGCTTGCAGCAAAGCCAGGTTTACCAGGGACCCTGCACCATATTCTGGTAGAAGCTGGGTCCCTCACCAAAGTCCCCAACAATGCTGCAAGCAGTCCCTTGCATCAAAGAGGTGGTGAAAGGGAGGGATTGACAGAGCTACCATCAATCCCTGGCGTGGGGTCCAAAGGTTTTGTAGTACACATACATTGTGCATTCTAACTCTGGCTCACTTGGTAATCTGACAAGATTATACACTGGGTCCTAAAATGTAAGTTTTAAGCAGTTCAAATCATTTCACAATGTAAAGCAGTACAAAGCATGTAACTACCTGTAGTGAACTGTCACTACACAAAAGGATCGGCAAATAAAAGGAGAGATGGATAAATGGATAAAACTGTCCCATCATTCAAGTACAATCCTGGATATATGAAAAATAGGAGTTGAATAAAATGCCATGTTTTACATATGGCCACATTGATAAATAATGCTGCAAATGAGCAAACATGAAAAGAATTGCAAGAGGTTATTGAAGCATGCTACAAAACAGTAAATGCAGCACTCACAAAACACAGAGTAGGAGAAATGATCCAGTGCTCCACATTGAAATACAGTAATATGATGACAAACACTATAATCACAGACATCACAGTCATCTATATTTATAGCTGGGACTATGTAGATATGCAGATGCAGCACATGGGATAGTTCCATCAACGTATACACTACATGGCATCAAGCAACTGCAGTGCATTTGATTGTATATGGTAACACCAACTGACAAACTGTGTGGGAAAACACATATTTGGCACAGTCTATTAGTGATTTGGTATACTCAAGTTAGCACAACCTAATGGAGAAGCTGTTGCCTGGCAGGAGGGTGGTGCATTGGATTGGATGTCTACAGGGGGACCCATTTTAGATATGCCAACCAGGAGCAGCAGTATGTCCATGCGTACATGATACATGCGACTGGATATCAAATATATATACATTGTACATTGTATGGTCTGAGTTTTTCTCCATCTTTTCAACCTGTTAGATTGCAGACTAGCAGACCTCAACAGAGACAGCATTGGTAATTACTGGACATCTGTAGTCTGGTATATGCTGGGAACCTTTAGCACCAAATGTGCAATATAGTTTTCTATTGTAAACTGCTTCAAAATGGGACTGTTCTCCAAGGCTGTCGAGTGTGTATGACTGATTGTGGTCATGTATTTATGTCTCATGCTTTACTTGCTTTGTAGCAGTGAATATGCCATTTGCATCCATCTGCAGCAGGGCACAGGTTCACCTCCCACCAAGCAGCAGCTCCAGGGTGGCATATGGGATGTTAGCCAGCTCTTGCTGATCTAACACCTTGAGAGCCATGCTTCCTTTGGGGGATTTGAGAATCCTACATAGGGATGATGCAGCACTGATGTGGCACAAGTCCCCTTCCACCATTTTGCAGTGGTGCATCTGTTGCAAGGATGGCGCAAGCCCAGCTGACATCGTGGCCCCTATGTGGGGCATGCAATGTTTGAAACTTGGGAATGATGCACAGTGTAGCATAATATGACCATTATGCCATACCTTGTTGGTGCAAGCATGGTGTGCAATTCCCCACCTTTTGAAAATTAGCCTAGTGTCTCAAAAGACACACGCACAAATATTGCTTTGCCCTAATCACTCAGTTTATTGCAAGAGTATTAAAGTAAAAAGCTGCATTAATTTTCCAAATTACAGTAATTATGACAAGAAAAAAAAGATTTGACCTAAGAGCAGCTCTGTACTGCGGTGTGTACTTCCACTAACTTGTTCTTTCAATGATTAGCATTTTACAAGAATACTGTGTTTTTATTTCCAGATTTCTTTTTCAATGTTGATAATACGTCTTGGTAGTGTATCCAAAATGTCTGTATAAAAAAACAGTTCATTATCCCAAATGACTCTTTAGCGCCTTTGTTTATTCCATCATAGAGCTTACACTGTGTTGTCTTAATACAGCTGTTGTTAGGTCAGCTGTGGACAATCAGATAGCTTTTGAGAGATTAAGTGATGTAAGAACTTCAGTCTCTGAAATATTTAGTAGACTGGTAACAGGAGAGTGTAAGAAACATAAAAACACTAATTTAAAACACAATTGTAAATATCATAGTTTAAAGACAAAGAACATCAATGCGCAAGCATTGAGGCAATGGTAACCCCAAAGGACACAGGCCGGAAGCCAAGTTTCAAAGAAATGCAAATCACATACCCCATAATGCAAAGCACCATGGGCTGTATATGCAAATCACCACAGTACATTATGCGGTTCAACTTTAAGCAGAAATGCATGGTACCAAAAGTTCTCTCACACAGTCTGCAAAGGGTGCCAACAGAAGACACATACATGTGTTTCGTCCTACCAAGACTCATCAGTGTACCTTGTCTGTGTGACACCCCAGTCGAATGATTTTGTATTTCTTTGAAACTTGGCTTCCCGGCCAGTGCCTTTAGGGTAACCATTGCCTCAGTGCTTGCATGCTGAGGTTCTGTGTCTCTTAGCTTGTTTTTGTTTTATTGGGTTCACCACAATATAGCCCAGATTGACCATCTAACAGTAGCTGGTTCATTCCACTGGGGTGTCACACAGATGAGGCACACTGATGAGTTCTGGTAGGATGAAACATGTGTATGTGTCTTCTGTTGGGACCCTTTGCAGGCTGTGTGTGAGAGAACTTTTGGTACCATGCATTTCTGCTTAAAGTTGAACCGGCATAATATACTGTGGTGACTTGCATATACAGCCCATGGTGCTTTGCATTATGGGGTATGTGTGATTTTGTATTTCTTTGAAACTTGGCTTCCCAGCCAGTGCCCTTTGGGGTAACAATTGCCTCAGTGCTTGCATGATGAGGTTCTTTGTCTTTAGCTTGTTTTGTTTTTTATTGGGTTACCACCATATAACCCATATAGGCCACCTTTGGGTAGCTGGTTAATGCCACTGGGGTGTCACAGAGATGAGGCACACTGATGAGTCCTGGTAGAATGAAACATTTGTATTTGCCTTCTGTTGGCACCCTTTGTAGACTGTGTGGAGAGATCTTTTGGTACCATGCATTTCTGCTTAAAGTTGAACCAGCATAATATACTGTGGTGATTTGCATTATTACAAGACTACTGGGCATAAGAAATAGTAATTTGGAGATATTGCTTTTGCTGAATTGAGAAATAATAGTTTTGTAATATATTTTTAGTAAATCTTTCTGATATGAGATTCTGAGTACATACTCTTATCGAGTTTGGTTATAAGGAACATACATCAGTAATAAAAGTCATTTGAACTATGCCAGTATTCTGTAGGTGTCTTCTATACATAGAAAATAGAATATTCATAGTGTGTTATTCAAACCAGTAACATCATGGCGCCTGAAAAGGTCAGACAACCTGGAAGTTAAATTAGATAGTTCATAGTGGAATTGGTAGGATTATACCTTTTAATGCAAGGGTCCAAGAATTCTAGAAAAAAATAGTAACATTGTGAGTGGGCAAATATGGGTGCTAGCGGGCTCCACAGTGTCCACTACACCTCCTAGTAGACCCACAACCCCTCCCCATCAAATCCCCAAACCAAGGCATCAGACAACTGAAGACGACTAGCATCATGCCACTATGGTTGTGAGGCAAAATGATCAGGAACTACAAACGGAACCTATAATAGACCTTCCAGTTCCTCCACCATTAGAAAGCCATATCTACACAACAGCCCCTCCACCAGACCCCTGATAGTTTCTAAGGATCCTGAAATAGTTTACTTAAGCCCAAATCACTATTTGAACAGAACTGTTAAACTGTTGTACCATGATTTAAGACTAAAGACAGGTCTATGAAAGCTATAAATGGCACAGCCACTCCACCTGAGTTGTGGGAAATGGTAGATGAAGGCATAACCAGGGATATGTAGTTTTTTCTACTATGTGCAGTCTATGGATTGGAAAATATGGCTAGACAAGAACTAAATAATTCCAGGAAAGACTAGAAGAACAGGCAGAAATTTTAATACTGTCCTGAGAGAATTTTAAAGTTTCTACAGGACTCAGATAAACAGACACTTACACAATTGGAGAACACAAGGGCCTGGATATGCAGAGCTGTTGCGCATGGCGCAACTGAGTTGTCTTAACACAAGTGCAGTATTGTGCCAAGCCATATTCAGCGGAGCCAGTGCGCAGTGCAAAATCCATTGTGCCAATGTGCAACTATAATGAATGTGCGCAACAGCAGGGGCGTGCCCATGAATATCCTGCGGCTGTGGCATATTCAATCATGAATCCATGGTGCAGGTGCTGAGCAAATTGAAGTTGCTCCAGCAGACATGTTTCTATACATACAGGATGCAAACACACAGACAGCACTTGCTCCAGGGGTGAGAGCGAGAGGGAGTGGGAGAGAGAGAGAGAGAGAGAGAGAGAGAGAGAGAGACAGACAGACAGACAGACAGACAGACAGACAAGCTGCACAGAGGAGGGACAGAGGTGGCATTGGAGAGGGAGAGGGAGCACAGAGAGTGAGAGAGAGAGAGAAAGAGACACACACACAGACAGGCAGTGTACCAGGGTGGCACACAGCCAGCAGCAGCCAACTACCCAGGGGACATTGGACAGCAAGGGCCATGGACAGTGCACCCTTCATGATGGAGGCCATAATGAGGGGTGTGAGGGGCAGGAGGAACAGTGACATGGCCGAGGAAGGGCCCATTGGCAGTATGCCCAACACAGGTGGTACTGTGCCGCATCACATTTGAAATTACAGCGACACAGAGATTTGTGAGCCAGTACCACCTGAACAGGGCCATTCTGAGGCAGCCGTGTGAGCTGTGCAGTGAGAGATGCAGGCACCCACGGACGGTGCCACACCATGTCCGTGGAGATGAAGGTGACAGCCGTTATGCTGCCTGCTCACCACAGGCACCTTCCAGAGACCAACAGTAGACACCACAGGCGCACAGCAGTTGGCCACATCCCATCTCCTCAGACAGTTCCTCAATGCTTTACTGCCACGTACTTCAGAAATTCATCCATTTCCCAGCACACAGGCAGAGCATACAGCAACCATGCAGGACTTCCACAGGGTTGCACATGTGCCTGGCATGATTGGGGCCATTGACTGCACCACGTGGCCATCTGCATGCCACCTGGCCCTGAGGGTGTTGCATACATCAACCAGAAGGGAGCCCCAGCATAAACTGCCAGGTGGTGTGCAATGCCACAGGGCTCATCACCAATGTCTGTGCCACACACCCTGGGAGTGCACATGATGCATTCATCTGGCACAGCTCTGCGCTGTGCCACAGGTTTGAATGTGGGGACATCCCACAAGCCACCTGAGTGGGTAAGTATGGCATGGGCAAGGGGCAATGGGCAGAGCAGACCTTAGGATGGGGGAGGGCAGGGTGTGTATGTTGGTGTGGGTGCCAGGGACAGGCTAGGGGTGCTTAGAATAGCGAGGGCTAATCATGTCATTATCCACATAGGAGACAGCGTGTACCCACTGAGGCCCAGGCTGCTCACCCCTACCAGCACCCATCGTCCCCAGCAGAGGAACACTACATCAAGGCACATGTCAGCCACGCAACATCATGAGCATGTCTTTTGCATGCTGAAAGCACAGTTCTGTTGCCTAGACAGGTCAGGTGGTGCCCTGCAGTACAGCCTCGAAAGCCTGTGGCCTATTCCTGGCCGGCTGCATACTGCACAACATGGCCATTGACCATGGGATAGCTGTCGAGGGCTGATGGGGCAACAGTAGTGGGGACATCAGAGACAATGGGCTGGAGTGTGGTGGTGAACAGCCACCCCTGGGCGGAGGGTTTCCGGCTTGCACAGCAGGCGGCTGCTGCCACCGGGACACCACAGCCAGGAGCACTATAGTGCACAGAGGTAGGTGGTATGACACACATGCATGGGCCACACAAACAGATACAGCACACATGCAGGGACATGCATGGCACCTGGCATGCACACACAGAGGCATGAAGCAGGGGTAGGCGGTCAGTGGCACACAACCACAAACAACACACACACACACACACACACACGCATGCACAGCACACATGCCCACACACCACATACCCACACCAGGTGTTGGTATGTGGTGTGGATTAGATGCATTGCACCGGTACTCAGACACAACCAGTGCTAGCCTGCCACATCATGCCCATGCCACAAGGTCCAGCAGCTGGGTAAGCATGCACACAGGCAGCATGCAGGCGACACCAGTGGAAGGCACACATATGCCAACCATGTGCTCATAGGGCAGCAGCGGCAGACGGCGGTCGGGGTGGCCCACACATGAGGACCACTCGCGGAACCATGGCCACCACAGCCATGAGGCGGCCAAGCTGGGGCTGATCGGCAGTCACAGGCCCATGCTCCTCACCCTCCTCATGATCCGACATGTTGCTGCCTGTGGACATGGACAGCACAGTGTATCAATGGCAGCATCTCCCTGATCCATCCCACTCTGCAGTGCTGTCCACTCCCAGTGAGCTGCAGTGGCAGGCACAATTGACCTCAAAGGATGCAATACCGGTCCATGGCCTGTGCTGTACAGTGGTGCTGATAAGGCATAACGATGCAAATGAGGTTTGGCGCCAGTAATGACATGCTAATGCACCCAGTGCACACATTGGCTGATGAGCTCATTTGCATGTGGTGTCTGAATATCATGATATTGTGTCATCGCAATGGGATTGCACTGGAGCAAATCGCGGTGGAGCAATGCGACGCGGATGTGCAGTGTGCAGGCCCACAGTGCTCATGCGTGTCATGGCATCATGGCAGCAATCCGCACCATGCACAGACAGCGTGATGCAGTGGCATTGCATGTTGTGCATGGGCCAGCTACATGCATGGCGCATTGGTCTGCAGTCTCTATCGGCGATGTGTGCGCAATGCTGGTCAACCCGACCCCTGGGTCAGACCTCTGTCCTGTGACCCCACGAGCCATGCCCATTCCGTGCATCTCGGCACTGTGCAATGTGCATGCACTGCACATGCACCCATGCAGCAGGAGCATGGTGTGGACACGTACACCTTTGGCTGCCATTTTGCCACCCGAACACAGTTGGCAGAACATTGTGCAAGCATGGCGAAGGAGAGCTCAGAACTGGTCTCCAATAGAGGTGGCCAACCTAGTGGCATGTGTGGAGCCCACACCCCAGCTCTTTGGGCAGGTGCCCTGCAGTGGGCCAGGGGCACCGTGTGGCAGGACATCACCACAAGCCTGGAGCACAGGACAGGGTGCCCAGGGCTGGGGAGCAGTGTTGCCAACATTATGGGGACCTCATGCAGTGGGATCAGAACATCTGAGGAGGCTATAGACACGAACCAAGTGAGGGGCCATGCCACAGCCAGGTAGGTCATCCTATGTTGTATGTCTACCCTCGTGCTGTACTGTGGTGTTGGCTTGGCTGCCTGCCATGCCCTGCAGAGGGTACATTGTCATCATGCACATTGTGGGGTGGCATTGCCAGCTTCCACTTGCATTGAGATGCAGCCGTGCAGGATGTATCGGGCAGGGGCACACCCTGTGCACAGGGGTGGGGCAGCTACTGTGGTTGGTTCCTGATGTGCACCTGCCTTTTTACATTCCCAGGACCTGAGGGACTGTCAGAGGGCCCAGGCTGCTGCAGCAGTGCAGCAGGCCACAGCAGGAGCAAGCTGAAGTGGGACCAGCACCAGCAGGGCACGAGAGGGCAGATAGGCACTGTCATGGTCCTTTGCACTGTGCATGGGGGGTGTGGGGGTGTGGGTGTGGGCATGGCCGCATGTGCCATTGCCATGGCAGCTGTGTGTGTCGCACTGTGCGTAATGCATGCCACTGTGGTGCGTGCATTGGACATGTGTGCCGGCTGTCAGTGGGGTGGGCATGTGCCAAGCTGCCACTGTTGTTACTGTGGTGCCACTGCTGCACTGTGCCATGTGACTGTCACTGCGCGAGTCGTGTGGCCATTGTGCAGCAGGGCCCACCTCTGTGCAATGTCATGGTGTGCCAAGTTGCTGGCTGGTGTTGCCTCCCCACAGGTGGCCATTATAGGCCCTCCAGGGTGTGTGTTCCCACTGCCCATTGCAAACAGTAGGTCGGTATGGTTCCTTGGGACATTGCACTGATCACCTGTCCTGTCCCTTGTTATAGGAGTCTGGTGGCAAAGATCACCTTGCTCGATGCTTTCGAGGCTGCTGTGACAAACCCTACTGGTGGCCTCTATGACACTGAAGGCGGTCATCCAGGTCCGCAGATGATGTTGGCAGAGCAGAGGCAGCGGCAGTGCACCAGGGTGGCTGGACAGGGCCTCTGTTAGTTCAGCCCCTGTTTTCCCTGCTGTGCCTCCCCTTTAGTTCCCCTACCACTGTACAGTCCCTGTTCCCTGTCCCTGTCCCCATCCCTCACCTTACCTACCCTTTCCCAGCCCTAGTTTTTGTAAATAGTGCCTTTAAATACATATTTTCTAACTTACCTGCCTGTGTTTGTGTCTGCTTTGCAGGTGGTGTGAGGAGCCATGCTGAGTGGCCCAGTGTCCGTCAATGTGGTGTGCATGTGCCAGGCACATGTTGTGCTTCCGTGGTTCACTGCTGTGTGCTGTTGTGTGTCCCACTGTGGTGGTGTCCATCCCTGAGTTGGTGGCTGTGCCTTGGGGTGCCCTTGGGCCATCTGTTAGGGTATGTGACAGTTGCATGTGTGGTGGTGGTACACAGCCATGGTCCTGGTCAGGTGCCATCCGCACACTGTGTTGGAGCCTCTGCTGGCATTGTGCAGCCGCCTCATGTGGTCTGCCATGCTCCTTGCCACCTGGTGAGTCTGTGCCCACCTGTGTGGCATGTGTGCTTGGCTGCTTGGTCCTGGGTGTGGCCTGCTATGGTCTGGGGGTATGGACAGCGCCTGCAGGAGCTCCCTTGGTGGCCTCTGTTGGCTGTTGGCACCTCCTGTTGCCTGCTTTCTCTGCCACTGTTGTTCTGGGGTTGGGTGTCTGGGTGCCTGTGGGTGCCCTGCTTTGCCCTGCTGGTGGAGGCCTTCTGTGGCTTGTCACTGTGCTTCCCTGGCTCTGTTCTCTGTGCTATACACCCCTCTGTTGCTCTCTGCTCTGCTCCCACAGTTGCGCTGGAGCATCTCTTTTGCGCCATGGCGAACTTAGTTGCATATGGCCAACTCTATTTGCACCATGGCGATTCTGTCATATTCAGTAGGGTTGTGCTGGTGCAGTTCGGCCCATGCAACCTCTGAATATTGCTCCAGTTGCATCATGGTGCATCAGATTTGTGCTGCACTGGGCGTGCACGGGCTTTGGTGTATTTCTGAACATCTGGGCCATGGGGTAAAACTAGGGAGAATATGCAGGGAGAAGCTACCAGTTCCTATCATAAGGAGACGACTAGATGATGCTTTTGGAAGTTATCAGTGATGATAACACTTTAAAAAGAAATACATCTAGAGTTGTTTGGGACTGTTTGGAATTCCACAATGATCCCTGTAATACCCAATATGAGGATGACAAATCCTGTTCCCTTCTGAACCCCCATTACCCCCAAATGAGGTTGGTTCTCCAGGTAGATATCATATGGACTGAATTCCCCATACCTTCCAGACTCAAATTGCAGTTCAATGGGACACCCTTACCTACTAGAGGCCATTAGGGAATGGAAGACAATCCTTTAACTTTTCTCAAGTGGAAGGCCAGTTGTCCTCTTATGAACAGAGAATGGCAAGTTACTATTCCTCAGGGTTTGAGGAATGGGATTAATCTCACTCCAGGTGACTCTGAAGGATTTGGAAAGCATAGTTAAAAACATCAAAAAGGGTGGATAATGGAGGAGAGTAGATCCCAACATGTGGAGAAGGCCATGCATGCAGGAGGCGGAAGACAATTAAGACTGGAATAAAAGACTAAAATGAAATTTATCTGGTTTTGTATGGAACCAGTACAAATAAGACGTCACCACAGAAAATGGATCTTCAGGCAGCTAGGAACCAAAACCATACAGGTGTTCCTATCAGTAACTTACCTCCACATTATCAACTATCAGTAACTTACCTGCACTTTCAACAGTTCTTTTAGGTTACCTCCTGACCTATTAAAATCAAGGAATTTGATAGGAACAAATTATAACCTCCATAACCAAGCCAATATTAGGCCACCTGTGAGGTTCTCACCCAGTCCCAACCAAGACCAACTGCTAACCAAAAAGCATAGGATACAGGCAGCCCTAATGTTAGACCCACAAAGTTGGTTAACATTTCAGATTCAAAATACAATGCTCTTGTAGATACTGGGCCTACCCATACTTTAGTTAATTTACATATAATATCAGGACAGCCAGAATTTTGCAATGGCTTCAAATTATAGCGATAAATGGAAATGTGTTCCCCTTACAGTCATTGTGACCTTAACATCATGGTTTGGCTCCCATAACATGGAAGGACTAGGAGTAGATATCACTGAGGAAGTGGTACTGAGAATGGATTGGATAATGTTGGTCCGATACCCATTTGCAGCAACCTGCTCAGTCCCTTCCCTAGTCGTGTCTAGATCATACACAGTGTAACCACACACAACCTGACAAAATTATGCTCAGAAATATAGTTCAAAAGTATATGTCCCTATATGCACAGACAAAAACTAGGCAACATTAAGAATGAAAGGGCATAGTGTGAAGCTGGAGGGGATAAATTCAGGAAAAATATTTATTATTTATTTATTTATTTGGAAAGTTTCACCAGGAAAGACATCATGAGCTTCAAAGAGCTCATTTCCAGAAGCATCCTGGGAGGGAGGAATGGGATACATTATACATAGTAAGTGCAGACTAACACAATTGAAGTAGTGTAACAAAATTGCATGCAAAACAGCTGAACAACAAAAGGGTATAACAATACTAATTATAAATGAAACTATCGGTAAACCAGAATGAACACAAAAACATATCGTTTACAAATATCCATGAACTATATATACTGTGTATATATATATATATATATATATATATATATATATATATATACTATATATAGTACATACACAATAGCATATGTAGTGAAGAAGACATTGTACACACATAAACATGAACAGCCACTTAAAACATAATGTGGAGTAGGGGATTCAAAAATAATGGAAAGAGGCAGGATAGGTAAGAAAATTAGGAAGGGAGCAAGAAAATGGATAAAGTATTGAAGGAAGTAAGGGAGATGAGGGAGGGAAGGGGAATGAAAATGCAAGAAGGAGGCAGGATAGAGAAGAGAAACAGGATGGAGAGCAAGGAAAAGGGATAAAGTATTGAAGAAAGTAAGAGTCAGGAGCATTTGCAGAGAGGGAAATACATTTGCGGATAAGACAAGACAATGAACTAGTAGATGTGGCAGAGCAGACATCTAAGAAGAGCGAGTTCAGGGATTAGGAAAATGATAGGAGAAAGCAGCCCTACCAAAGAGGAATTATGGGCATGGAGGGCTAAAGTCCTGTGGGTGGATTTGCAGAGGAACAGAAGATAGAAGAGAGAGAGTGGAAAGGAGTGCACTTAGGTAGGATGGAAGGAGCCAAGCCAGAACTTACCAACTAGTGAGGCACAATGAGCAAGGCAGCTGGCCTCGAGGTGGAAATGAGACAGCAGTATAGAGGTAGCAGTGGTGAGTGCAAGGATGGACAACTAAGGGCAAAGTGGCAGAAGGAGTTGAAAACAGTGTCCAGTCTGGCAAGGGTGGACTTAGGGTGACACTGTAGACTGTGTCTGCAAAGTCTAAAAATGGGAGAATCATCTTCTGGACAATTTCTCGATGGGCCTGAGGGGTACATCCACGTGTCTGTAAAGAGCACCAAGTTTGGGATAGAAACGTAGAAACATAGAATTTGACAGCAGATAAGGACCGCTTGGCCCACCTAGTCTGCCCATTTTCCTACCTAACAGATAAGCTGCAGATCCTAGTTAACCAACAGCTTACTTCCTCCTACCCCCACTAGGACTGCCTTATGTCTGTCCCATGCATTCTTGAATTCCCCACTGTTCTTGACTCCATGACTCCTCTCAAGGAGGCTGTTCCATGCATTCACAACCCTCTCTGTGAAAAAATACTTCTCACATTACCTCTGAGCCGTCCCCCTCTATCTTCAAATTGTGCCTCCTTGTTCTTGCACATCTGTTTTCTGAAAGATGCCACCTCTTGGACTTTGTTGATTCCTTGAGGTACTTGAAAGTTTCTATCATGTCCCTCTCTCCCTCCTTTCCTCAACGTATACATATTAAGCTCCTTTAGTCTTTCTTAGTATGTCTTCTGGTGCATACCCTGCACCATTTGGTTGCCCTCCTATGGACAGCCTCCACTCTGTCTATGTCTTTGCAGAGATGGGGTCTCAGAACTGCACACAGTACTCCAGATGGGGTCTCACCAACTGGCTGTACAGAGGGATAACAACTTCCTGTTTTCTACTATGGATGCCTCTCCCTATGCATCCCAGTATCCCTCCAGCCTTCCTTACTGCCTTCTCACATTGCTTGCCCACTTTTAGGTCATCTGATATAATTACCTCCAGGTCCCTTTCCATTTTACTGTTGTCAGTATCTCACCCCCATTGTGTACTCTTCCCTGGGTTTTGTTTCCCAGGTGCATTACCTTGCACTTTTGCATTGAATCTGAGCTGCCATACATTTGACCATTCCTCCAACCTTGCCAAGTCCCTTCTCATCCTTTCCACTCCATCTTGTGTATCAACCCTGTTGCAGATCTTTGTGTCGTCTGCAAAGAGACATACTTTTCCTCCAGTTCTTCTGCAATATCACTTATAAAGACATTAAAAGGACCGTCCCAGTACTGAACCCTGCGGTACCCACTAGTAACCTTCCTTTCACTGTGGACTCCATTTATTACTACCCTTGCGTCCTGTTGTCTAGCCAATTTTTATCCAGGCTACCACCTTGGGACCCACTCCAAGGCTGGCTAACTTGTAATTAATCTTTGTGTGGGACTGTATCAAATGCCTTGCTAAAATCTAGGTAAGCCATGTCTGCAGCCCCTCCCTGGTCTACTACTTTGGTCACCCAATCAAAGAAATCTATTAGATTCGTCTGACACGACCTTCCATCGTGAATCCATGCTGCCTTGGGTCCTGTGGCCACTGGCCTCTAGGTACTCAACAATTCTTTCCTTCAGAAGTGATTCCATCATTTTCCCTACCACTGAGGTCAAACTAACTGGTCTGAGTTTCCTGCCTCTGTCCTGCTCCCACTTTTGTGAAGAGGAATCACATCCGCCCTCCTCAGTCCTCAGGTACCACCCCATCCTCCCATGATTTGTTAAAGTGAGTAGTCAGTGGTGTCATTAGTTCTACCTTAGTTCTTTTAGAATTCTTGGGTGAATCCATCAGGCCCCACTGCTTTGTCCACCTTCAATTTTATTAGTTCTTTCAGAACCGTTTCTTCTGTAAATGGACTGGTATCGATCCCCATCTTCAGAGTGTTTCTCTTGTTTGGTTTAGGTACCTCCCTCCTCTTCCTTTGTGAATACTGAGCAGAAATATTCATTCAGTATCCCTGCTTTTCACTGTCATCCTCTACCCAAATTCCTCCCCTTTATTAAGCCTCAGTATCCTCCTTTGGTCTTTCTTCGCTCCCTAATGTACCTATAAAAGGTCTTATCCCCTTCTTAACAGAGTTGGCTACCTTTCCTCGGTTTGGGCCTTTGCTATTCTGACTGCCTTCCCAGTCTCTTTCTGCTTTAACTGATAAAGTTCTCTGTCCTGCTCCTTCTGTGTTTCCTTATATTTCCTGAATGCTATCCTTTTCTCCTTAACTTTCCCTGCCACCTCTTTTGAGAACCATAGCGTTTTTCCTTCGCTGTGTTTTGTTGATTTGCTTTACACAAAGGCTTGTTGCCTCTGTGATAGCTGTTTTGATCCTCCCATTGTTCCTCCACTCTTCCTTATTGCCTGTTTGCTAGTGCTTTTCTTAGGCACTCTCTCATTTTCCCAAAGTCAGCCCTCCTAAAGTCCAATACTCTTGCTTTTGTATGGCTTGATTGTATGGCTGTGTTGTAAGTGAACCACACTGTTTGGTGGTAGCTTGTTCCCAGATGGCTACCCACTTCTAAATCTGAGATTCTTTCTCCATCCCCATTTGAGAGTACCAGGTCTAAGTGCTCCCTCCCAGTGGATTCCAATACTAGCTGCCTGAGGCATGCCCCTGTAAGGCATCAAGAATGACCCTGCTCTTGGATGTGCCTGCAGCAAAGGTGCTCAGTTAACATCTGGCATATTCAGGTCCCCATCAACAATATCTCCCTTTTCTGCCATTCTAAGGAAGCCTTCTATCATTTCCTTGTCCATTACCCCCGAGATGGGGGTTTGTATACAACCCCATGTGGATTGTGGTGCCATTCCTGTCTCCAGGGTGACCCAGGGTGTCTCATCTGCTCCCTGTTTACTCTTTAGTTCTGTTGCTTTGATCCCATCCTTTACATGAGACTACTCCTCCTCCTCTTTTACCCTCCCTGTCCCTCCTGTAGATTGTCTATCCTGGTATGTTGACATCCCAGTCATGGTTCTCTGTGTACCAGGTTTCTGTGACTTGCCACAATATCAGGCAACAATCTTCCATCAAGACCACTAGTTCAGGGAGCTTGTTACACAGACTACGGGCATTGGTACTCATCACCCTCCACTTTTGATGGCCTTACCCTTTTAGCCCTATTCCTGTCCTTATTGCATTTGCCTTTTTACATTTACCTCTGTCCTGCTCCCTAATGACTTCTCTACCTTAGTGTTTACCTCACTAATTACCGTGTTTTGTGGGGGAGGCTGGGATTTTCCTGCTCCTTTTCAGTGCCTCCCCCCTTGGCTAGTTTAAATGCTTGCCAATGAAGCATTTAAACCTCTCACTAGGATCCTGGATCCCCCTGGACAGATGGACATCGCATCAGTATAGGTCTGCATCCCTCCAGGTGGCTTCCCAGTCCCCAATGAAGCCAAAACCCTGAGCTCCACACCAGTTTTCAACCATTCATTGAATTCCCTGGTGAGAGTACCCTAACATCACCCTTGCCATAGACAGGCAGCACCTCAGAGAAGGTTACCGTACATACTACTTGTCTAAGGACCCTCCCCAACTCTACAAACTCCTCTTGCACTGCTGTAGTCCCATTTCTAGCCAGGTCATTTGTCCCTAGGTGGACAATGACATCCAGCTCCCTCCTCCCACGTGCAGCTGCTCCCGATCCTGAGGATTCGCTTCCTGTCCCTCAAGCCATGGCACCAGGCAGGCACCTTGTCTCCCTCTCCCCTTCCTCCCCATTTATACCTCCCAATGATTGAGTCCCCCACCAGGAGTTGTTTCCTTCCCATGTGGGGTCTCATCCCACCCTCCTGTGGGTCTCCTTTGTGAAGATTCCCAGCATCCTCCTTGGTTTCCTCTGGGTGCCTCTGTGGAGAACCACTATCCACCAAAGAGTGAATGAATTGTGGAGAGGTACAGCTGGAGGGATGCAACTCTGTTCCACCACCCTATCCCTCCCTGAGCCCACCCTGGTCCAGGATCTCCTCTTTCTTGGCAACCTCTGAGGTAGTGGCATTGGCCCTGGTGGTCCCTGGGTGGGGGAGGAAGTTTCACAAATCCTAGCCAGGTCAGCCTGGAGACGGGCAACCTCCTCCCTCAGACCAGAGAGGTGCCTGCAAATAGGGACAACATTGCAGCCTCCAGAATATCTCCGGAACACTGCCGCCCCACAGCCATTGCACTTTGGGATAACGCTTTTTTGAATAGCATCCACATGCCAGAGAAGTCAGGGTTCCTGTTGAGCCAAAGCCGAGCTATTTAAAAGAAGAGACATCTTCCAATAGGGAACCATCAAAAGTGTGGAAATCTGGGGTAACTGTAAGCCTGGTGAGCCTTTGCATGATGCTAAAAGTCATAGAGACCATCTTTTATTTTTAGATTACTATTTATGTCTCCTCCTCTCATGCCCAGTCTCCTCCTTCTGGAGACACATATGCATCTCCTGCATCGCGATCTGCCTGATTTTACCCTGGTGAGTCCCCATTGAGCCATGGCTGTACCTCCCCAGGTGAGTACGGGCAGGGCTGCTGCACTCAACAATCTTGCAGTGTTGGGCTCACCAGGACATCAGGAAGACACGAGCAATCAGGGTCTCTGCTGTGGTCTCCATCATCTAGGAGACTGGGCACTGGTTTTCCAGTGTTCTGGGGGGGGGGGTGTCACCAGACATCATGGCATCACCGCCAAATCACACTCCCCAACCCCTCGAGTCAGCTACAACGCTTGCTGTGCCTCCATCTTCTGCTAGAGGCCAGGCAAGCGCAGAGCAAGAATCCCCTCCCTCCGGGAGAGGAGAGCTGTCCATCGGATGCTCAATCCTCTCCCATCCTGCTGATCTCCCCCATGGCCTGGGCTCATTCCCAAACCTGGGTCACCAATGTAGCAGGAGGTGTGGCGTCCAGCACCTCAACCCTCAGTGCCACTGGGCTGGCCAAGAGATGATCTTTTGGAATTGAGGAACAGTTGGTTAGATCAAAACCAGCATTGGACATTATCAAAAGCCAGTTGAAGGGTGGATACCACGTCAGTGGGGAAGGTACCAGAGCAATACAAAACAGTATCATCTGCATACATATAGATATCTGTAGTTGAGCAGGCAGTAGGCAAGTCATTCAGAAATATCGAGAAGAATATCAGAATATAAGAAAGTTCTTCACAGAAAGTGCAATGGAGCCCTAGAACAGGTTGTCAATGTTGGGCTGAAACAGTGAAAGGACTCAAAAAACCATGGGATAGGCATAAGTAGCTCTTAGGGGCAAAGAAACAAGGGCTGGGGAAGAACTGGAGCTCATGTAGGGTCTGTGGGAATACTGTAGGCAGAGTTAAATGGGCAGACTGGGTGGATCTAGTTGTCCTTATCTGCTGTCAAATTCTATGTGTATATGTTTTATGATTAGACATACCCTAGGGAAATCTGAGGAAGGGACATAAACCAAAGGACAATACTTACTTCAAGTATGGTAAGGAGTCAATTAGAACCACAAATTTCTGAACTCTTGGAATTAGGGATTATTAAAAAGTGAGGGCTAAGACAATATCTCTTTTGCTACCTGAAAAGAAACCAAAAGGCACTACCGTTCAGTGGTTGACCATAAAGTTTCAGATAGACAGACCAAACCTTACACAGTACAAAACAGTTCCATTCAAGCCACCTAGCTAATGATTTTGGTCAAACCCTTCTAGAGGAAGACCAAGAGAAAAACAGCTTTTTCCTTCAGAGGGCAATAGTATACATGGACAAGGCTCCCCAAGACTTCATGAATTCCCCAGGGATATTCTCAGAAGCATTGGCAAAAAACATTGAATGGCACTGAAAGTGTCTTTTTTTTTTTTTTTTTACGTGGATAACATATACATTTCTCAAGACCTAGAATCAGATCATTTGTCATGCCTTGAACTGGTCCTTGCAAAGCTGCAATCAGATGGTTTAAAATTAACCTTAAATAGAGCCAGATAGGGATATTAGAGGTAGAGTTTAGGTACTAAATATCCCCATAGGGAATAGGTTATCTCTACAGTTTAAAGATAAAATTACAGACATTGATGAGCAGGGTACCACAGGGCTTAGTACCGGACCTGTCCTGTTCAGTCTCTTTATAAGTGATGTAGCAGAAGAACTTGAAAGGAAGTATGACTTTTGCAGATGACACCAAAATCTGTAATAGGGTAGATACTCAGGAGGAGTGGAGAAAATGAGCACGGAACTTAAAAAACTTGACTAGTGGTCAAGGGAATGGCAGCTGGGGTTCAATGCAAAAGTGAAAATCATGTACCTGGGGCACATAATCCCAGGAACTGAGTATAAAGGGGAGGCACTGTCAGTCACTAAGCAGGAAAGGGACCTTTAGTTTATAATATCTGATGACCTCAAAGTCCCAGGGCAATGTGACAAGGCAGTGGGCATGGCCAGTGGAATGCTGGGGTGCATAGGGTGAAGTATCACCAGCAGAAGGTGGGAGGTGGTATTACCATTAAATAGCTCACTGGTGACACAACACCTGGAATAGTGTGTCCAGTTCTGGATGCTGCATCTCCAGAAAATACATAGACAAGGTAGAGTCAGTCAAGAGGAGGGCAACTAAAATGGTTCAGGGTTGCATGAGAAACCATATCAGGAGAGACTGAGGGAACTTGACATGTACAGCCTGAAGGAGAAGGGGGCATGATAGAGACTTACAAGTACCTCACAGGGTGAATGACGTACTGGTGGGGAGCCTGATTCAAATGAGGAATTGCAACAGAACAAGACGCATGCAACAAAGCTAAAGGGGAAGTTTAGAAGGTATGGAGGAAATATTACTTCACGAAGGAATCGTGGATGCTTGGAACAGCCTGCCACCAGAGATAGCAGGGTGAAAACTGTGGAGGTTTCAAACATGCATGGGATAGGCAGAAGGAATACTGGTAAATAATTGGTGGTGAGGTAAACAGAGACCAGTTCGGGTCTGCTGAGTAAAAGTGGTGCACAAATGAAATAAAACATGTCAGTGCACAGTCAAAATAGCTGTAAGTGCCATTTATTAGGACCTGGAAAATAGTCAGAACATACACGATTACCCGGTGCTTGAATCACTTAG
The DNA here is from genome assembly GCA_016271365.2 of Neoceratodus forsteri. Classification (NCBI taxonomy): domain Eukaryota; kingdom Metazoa; phylum Chordata; order Ceratodontiformes; family Ceratodontidae; genus Neoceratodus; species Neoceratodus forsteri. The sequence goes on from CM057459.1 coordinate 1,090,037,460, forward strand.
ATTCTTCTTCAGGAGGGTGGGGTGGCAGGCAACAGACACGAGTTATAAAGGAAACAATTAAAGGTATACTCAATTTAAGTAACAGAAGTGCAAAACAAAAGGTTTATATAGCCTACAACAACTCTGTCAAAATCAACACAAACCCAGTCCCCATTACAAAAGGAAACATGTCCCAATCATCATTCAAACCATTAGGGATATAGGCACCTAATTTAAAATTAGTCTACTCTCAAGCTATAGGAGGGTTCAGGTTCTATCCTCCCTCTTGGAGACATAGGAATATGATCAATGCCCATAAAGTTAAAAGTACAAAGATCTGAACCATGTGACTCCTGCCAGTGTTTACATAGTGAAGTACTATTTCTACATTGCATATTGAATGTACAGTACATGCTCTTGGATGCACTCTTTCAGAGGATGTGTGGTTCTACCTACAGTTTGTATAGCTTGGTATGGGCACCCAATGTATAAACCATATATATTGTGTGACAAGTAATAAAATGTTTGACTTAGTCGATACACCTGGTTAGTAGAGCTTATGAATTTAGTCCCTTTGGAAGTATATCTGAACACATTACAATTCCCACAGCGATGGAATCCAATGGGAAGGTTCCTAACCTGAAACCCAGGTATCTGATCCTCAAAGTAGCTATGAACCACCTTATCCTTGATACTAGTGCTTCTGCTACAGGTGCCCTAGACCCCTTCCACTACTGGGCCAAGATTCTCATCCACCGCCAGAACATGACAGAAGCATTTTAAAGTCCCTACCACTCTGGGGACTACTGAATTATATTCAGCGACAAATTAATCTGTGATCTTGACTCACGGGGGTTAGTGGTGCCAACAACTCTTTCCTATCCCTAGTCCTAGTTCAAGCACTTGCCTAGTCCAATAGGGACCCATTATGCCCCTGTCTAGGAGCCTATCCCTAAGTCCCCAACCTGCTTGTCATACCACTTTAGCTCGGAACAATTTCACCGAAACAAAGAAATTGACCATATGGGATACTTGCCATAAGGTGCCCAGGATGACAGCTATTTGCTCTCAACAGAGTTTTTGCCCTGAAGATGCTTTTCAATACCCCTTAGTGGAGATTCTCCCATCCTCATGTCCAATCAGAGTCAAATCAAAAAATAACATTCTTGCTGGTGGCATTAGTAAATTTGAGATTAACATCATTGCCATTATTCAGTCTGACAAATGCCTCTGCTTCCTTCCTGTGCCTTTCCAAATGCAGAAAATGTCATCAATAAATCAACCCTAGTACTTAATCTTATCCACAAAGGGTTAGTCCTGGAGTCATAGACAGCCACTTCCTCCCACCAAGCCATAAAAATGTTGGCATAGGAGGGCACCATTGATGACCCAATGGCTGTCCCACAAGTCTGTAGATAGTATTTTGAATCAAAACAAAAGTAGTGAGATATAAGGATCAAATTCAGGGCATCGACCATGAACTCTGGATCAAGAACATTATCTGTTCCAAGTTTGTCCATGAAGTACTTCATAGTATTCAGTCTGAAATGGTGTTGGATGCTGGTGTAAAGAGATGTCACATCAATTGTGAGACACATTAACCCAGTATTCCAGCTTAGGTGCTCAAGGGCCTCCAGCATAGCCATGGTGTCTCTCAAATATGATGTGACACAAACTAAAATAGTTTTCAGGAAGGCATCTGTAAAGGTAGATACATTTTCCATAAGAAAACCGACAGACAAAACAATAGGTCTACTGGGTGGTCGCTGGAGATTCCTGTGGATCTTAGGCAGCACATAAATGTATGGATTGTTGGTGATTGCTGGAACAAAAAATACATTTCTGCTTTAGTGATAATTCCTCATCTTAATAACTCATTCAAGAAACTATCCAACTGTGCCTTAAGGGGGCAGTAGGGCCACTGGATGAAGGATAATAAAATTCCTGATTATTCAGTTGTCTCATAACTTCTTCTTTGTATGCATCTCTGTCTGATACTACCATGCCCCCTTATCTGCAGGCTTGATAATAATGTTAGACATACTACCAAGTTCCTGTAAGGCAACCTCTCTTCTGCCAAGAGACAGACTGGGTACCAGGTCAATATGCCTATTCAAAACGGCATAGGCAAAACTGTGCACCACATACAGTGCGGGGAGATATAGTGACAGGGTACAAAATGGAGAAAGGATGAAATGTTGAAAGCACTGTTTTTACCCTGTTGGTCTTAGCTAGGAGCCAGTGATGCAGAGGATAAGACCTCTGTTGGGAGGGAACTCTGCAAGCTGCTGCTGTAGCTCAGAGGGATGAACCACCAGCAGCAAGGGAAGCAGTGTGTCTGTGGACCAGGTCTTGAATCCTGGTCCCAGACCAATTGCACGTCTTGTTTTCTTCTGGCACTTTGTGCCATCAATTTCCACCCACCACGTGTTTCTACATCCCGGTGTTCACACTGCCTGGAGTTGGTTATATAAATACGGGTGGTTCGGGAGCACAGCCCACTGTAATGAGGGGTGTGTAGGGTGGTGCCTCCCACAAAAGTACAGATTTCTTTTGTGTTTTCTCTGACAATGTCATGTATGTCAGCGAGTGCTTGTAATGTACCTGCTGTATTGACAGTGCACTGTTTTGCTTTTGACAATATGACCCGTGCTGACAAAATGTGTATAATGTTGTGTTTTCAAAATATTCACAACTTCAGCAAGTACCAGTCTTTCAAAGCTCATTATTGCTAGTGACTGAGCATTATTGGGGCAGAATGTAGAATGTTTCTGAAAGGATTTCTTTAAGAGAAAAATCTTGCCCAAATATTCATCCCAATGCCATTCTTTAAAATGTCCAAGGCCAGTTCAGTATTCCAGTCTCCCAGTAACAGTTACTCAGTATCCAAATTAGCAAATCCAGAAAATACAATTCATTCCCTGATGTTGCTTGTCTTGCTGCCAGTTACTCCTGTGTGTCACTGAAACCAACAGAATCCCAGCAATCTCTTCTTCACCAACACGGCCAAACTTAGAACTGCCCATCCTGTCCCTCTTAGTAAAAAAAAATTAAATGAAGTTTCGAAATGTCTTTCTTAGGTCCCCTTGGAGTTGGAACTTATTGGTAGGTGGTCCAGGGACAAAGATAATCCTTAGACAAGACCTTGATTTGTGCTGGGCTTAACTTACTTGGTACAGTAGATATTTATCACTTTGTTTTTCAGAGATTGTGTTGTACCTGCGTTGTTTATGTTGTTAATCCTATTTTGTTTCTACACTTCCTCTATAGGTGTGCAAAACCGTGGAGATTTTGTTTTGCCAGATCACCTCTGGTTTTGGTTCTGGTTTGATTTTGGATTCACGATCAATGTTAGTTCAATATAAAACATGGCATGTACCTTCATTTTAAAGTATAATATAAAGGAAAAGAGGTTAAATTCTGTAGAAAAACAGTTTAATAGCATGGCAGCTAGCAAGGCCCAGCTGTTAGTAACTAACAGGAAATTATGTATCTTGTAAGGTATTTTAAGTCGGTGCTAAAGCTTAATAAGCACATAGTTTCATTTGCTTGCAGCCTAAATTCCTAGCAATAAATGACAGGAGACAGGACGATTAAATACAGGGACATAGGCTGAGTTGATGTAACTGTTGAGTATAATAGAATAGCCCGCAGTATAGCCTAGAGGTTAGAGTAATAAACTGTGATTGAGCTTGGTCCAATGGACCTGGGTTTGATTCAGGGGTCCACCTTAGCATTTTTTTGCACTAGCCTGCAGGAAGTTGATTCAAAATTGCAGTAGCCCACAGATGGTTGCACTAGCCCTCAATTATAATGGTACATTTTGATCACTTATACAGGAAACCATGAAAGCCAGAAATACTCTGACTATTGTACATTTATCCATGCTCCCACCACTGCTTCCAGCTCCCAGCAGAAAAAAGACTGCAAAGCTATCACGCACAGTGAGCCCCCCCATTGTTTTGTAGCATGGCCTCCTCTCTTCATTTTTCTGCCACCACCACCACCACCACCACCAAATCAGAGGACAACAAAACAGCAAATGTTCAATCAAGCAGTCCTAGCTCTGCACACACACAATAGCTGACATCATCATGCACCTCACCAGACTCTCACCACCACCCACAGGGCAATGAACCGAGTCAGGCAGAAAGACATTCTCAGCTCCCACCCTATGGTCGACTAGAGACCTGCACTTCTGGAAGTTTTTGTACAGTCTTAACTGAGACAGGAGCACATCTAAGATTTCTTTGGGTGGGGGCTACACAAACCTAAGGGACCTGGGAAATAGAAAACTGTGACATTTTTATGTTTAACAGTATTGATTTTCATGTGCTCTGCCCCAACAATAACAGATTTTTCTTTAACATTGCCCTTTCATCACCCCAGAGGAAACAGTACACATGCATACTGCTATACTACCTCTATTTCTATATAGGATAATCTCTAATACCCCCAGGAATGCCTATTTTAAGCTTTCAAATTATTTATTTTATTAAAGTTTATTTTGTACCATAAATGATCCAAAGCTTTGTTTTAGGATTAAAGGACATGTTGGGTGCAATAAGGGTGGGACTGTATGGATGGTGATGCTGACACGGTCCATTTAGAAGAGCTGGGAACCCCCTACACTTGTCAGTAATGGCAGCTATGGATCTCTGAATGGCCATTTCAAAATCTGGTCTACAGTGGTGTCCAGGGAAAGAACAGAGTTAAAAGATTTGGAGGAAAGGGAAGTTATGGTGAGGCTGGGATGAAACCCACCACCTGCAGGGCCGACCCTGTATACCTCCTCACATTTTGTCACTGAAATGTTGGATACAGACACTCAAAATGTAGGAAAATGAAGGGCACTGGTCTTAATAATATTGAACAAATTGTTAGATAGAGACACATTCAGAAAACTGGAAGCTAGTGACTTAACAACACAATACCCTTGATCACACCCCAGAAACTAGTTGAAAGTCTAACAGTGGAGTGATAATGACTCACATTGAGTTTTGTGGGATCCCTCTTGAACTGCCAGATGACTGCAACACTTAATGAGCTGTTAATCTCATCAGGAAATCTGGAACATTGAGAGAAGGATCATCAACTCCAGGGGTGCATGTTGGGAAGGGGCAAGATTCCTGAAAAGGAAAAAAAAACAAGAGGAAAACATTCTCCCCGTCTCTTCCCAGATCCTCCTATGCTGGAGCCAGCCACTCACCACACACACCACATGGGCTGGCTCGGCAGCATCAGGACACTACCCCACAAAACCCTCTATTCCATCCTTCCATTCCCCTCCGCTGTTCCTGCTTTCCGGTCGCCTTTCTGAATGGTCACCTTCGACATAAGGTTGCTACCTTACAGGGTAGCCATTAACCATTTCAGTGAAAATGACTCACTCATTTGTAGTCACCCTTTGATGTGATTCCTGTTAGCTCCATTGTCTGCAACCATAAATCCTGGGACAAAGCCATTAGGAGAAAGCCATTCTGAGAACCATTTCTTTAGCTCCTGTAAGATGTTCACACGGTGTGATTTTCTTTGTCAAAGTTTACAATATAGACGGCAGCCTGTTTGTGAGGATTTTGTTGGTTGCTGGTGGTGCCAGAGGATGTTGCAGAGGAGAGTGATACCCAGTGGGCAGTGACAGTCACTTAGTCTACTGTTTGATTTCTCATCCACATATCTGTTGTTATATGTTTTTCTTCAACAGTCAATGACTGCAAGGCACTGTTTACCTTCTGGCACAGTTCCTATAAAGAGCTGGCACAGCCTTTCTGGAGAGGTGCAGCTGCTCTAAGTGAGGCTGCTACTGTTTCCAAAATTATACCCATTGTGGGCATCGCTAAAACTTACATAATGTAAAACTGATGACCAACAAAGAAAACTAAGAGTATTGTGGCACATGTGGTTGACATGGTGGCAGTGGTGAGTGGTTCTATTTTTGTACACAACCTAGTCATCATATTCAGTATCACTGTTTGCAGGCTGTTGTTCATGTTCAGGGTCAGACTCACATTAATTCAGTGTTTGGGACAATTGGGAAATTGTAAGCATTCATTTTGAGAAATGTAAGCCGTTCCACATTTGCAGGACTTAGCAGTGTCCTGTGGTCAGTGACTATTCCTCCAGCTGCACTAAATATGCATTCTGAATATACACTTGAAGGTGGACAACTAGGCACATTATTGCAAGATCTGTTAGATCTGGCCATATTGTTCTCTTTTGTTTCCAACAGAGTAATGGATCTTCCTCCAGACCAGTCATAGTATGGTCTGCAAAATACTCCAGGATCATTGTGCTGTGTGAGATGGTTACCAGTCTGGCAGATGAACCAGCTGCTCTTTCTTTACAGGATGCTAGTCCATGTCATTGCAGGTGACTCCAAAGTGATTTGCTTTTCTGACCCTGAACATAGGATGCCGAGAAGTAACTGTAGATGACCTTTCCTCGCCAATTGCTGTCTGATTGCAGCATCACAAGAAAAGCAAAACAAGTGTAGCTGATTTCACTGAATTGCTGCAGGACAATGTGATTTTCAGGGCACTTCCCATGACAGCCTGCATGCAGAATTCTACATTAACGCACTTCATCCTTGTGACCGGCACTGTATTACTTAATCACATCTGTTTGTACATCTGTCACTACTTCTTCTGACCTTGGATCTGAAAGAAAACAGTGGACAATGCACTCAAACCACAGATACTGCGTACTATATGTACTCAGTGACAGCTTAGTCGGTGGCCAGCTGTGGTGGAGGGAGGGCTGTGCTGGCCACCAGCTTGGTTCAAGTTGGGGGAGCAGGGTGGTGGGTCACTACCTGCCATGGTGGGAGGATCCCATAGATCACCAGGGAAAGGGTTCAGTTAACTAATCAGGGGATCAGTGATGGGGGAACTTATACAGGACACCAAGAAATATTTCTTATGATTATTGGGTGGATGAACAGGCAGGGTGAGGACCACTAGCCACCAGAGGAAATATATTACAGTACATTGGGACAGCAATCGGCTGGGGAGGGACCACTAGACCACCAGGATGTTCTATATATTTTCTGAACGGGCAGCAATTGGCTGGGAGGGACCACTAGACCACAGGCAATGTTTCATGTATTATCATTGGGACAGCGATTGACAATGGGGAGGGACCACTAGACCACCAGGGAGTTCTATATACTGTTTCTGAACAGGATGGCAATCAGCTGGAGGGGCACCACTAGCACCAGGGATAGCTCTCAGTGAACGAGCAATTGGGGGCAATGCCACACAGTACAGCCTCGCCCCTATGTAATGTTTTGCAATGGGCATGCACATGGCCTCTTAGTGCCTTGCATGCCCAATTTGTTCATTTGCATAGGTCCTTTGAATATGGGGAATTTAACGTGGTGTAAGCCCTTTGCAGGAGCAGCACAAAGTTTGCCTCTGCTTTGCCCACATTTGAATATCTAGCCCTGGACGTCTTGCCCACTGTTTTAACAAGGTTGCAATTTTCCTTTACTTTTTCATATAGTTTTTGTCCTCTTATTTGGTCCTAGTCATCCTACTTTGACCACCCCTCCCTGTCAGAAGTGTTCTCCAGAACTTACCTTCCATTGTCATCCTCTGCCACAGGACTTGTGAATGGTGCCCAGCTGCTGGTACAGTGCCTTTGAGGGTCAGCTGTTATCCGCCATTGGGGTGGTTTTCCACCAAGTTTTCATCCCTGGGCCCATGGACATGCAATAGGCACAATGTGTGAGCTGCACCTCTGCAGAGATGCCCCACCGCCCTGAATATGGGATCACTTCCTCATGTGTGGATCACTTGTACTACCACCCAGACACCTCCAGGTGGCAAACAAGCTGCAAACCACAGCAACCTCCATCCCCAAGGGAGGACAGCAGCCTTATGGATACTCAATCCTCCCTCCCTAGCCAGCCTCTAGTGACCTGCATCCATTTCTGATCCCAGGTTGCTGATATGGCAGGAGGTGAGGCGCATAGTGCCTCAGCCCTCCACCCACTGGGCTGGCTTGCAATTTCCCTTTATAATTCCTTTTGCATTTTTGTACCCCAGGGCCTGTACAATATATGTATTTCTGCCTGTAACTAATTCTGGGTCACTCCAGAAAATTGAACTTTTTTCTGGTTATCAAAACAAATAAAATAAACAAATACATTATCACAACTGCCAAGTATTCTAGTGCTCCAATACTTGCCTCATCTTCTCTTACTATATAGTACCATGTAAGATGTAACATGTTCCTCTAAATATTTAAGAACCATGTTCATGGCTTTGTTTTAAAGGCTTGTCCATGCTGACATACAGTATATAACATCCAGGATCTCTTTAATATTGATGCCTTCAGGTGACTCGGCTTATAATCATTTCTTGTTTTTGTTCCTTTACCTGCTCCTTTTGCTGTTTCCATTTCATTCATGTTCAGGCCATGCTCAACATTTCAGCAGGAGTGAAAGGGATAGGGAAACTAATGCAAGCGGTATCACAAAGGACGTGGTTAAAATATAGATTCTCCACCAAGCATATGTGATCTTAATATAGTGAGTCTCTTAGTTTCTAAAGTCAGTGATATAAGTTAAATATTTTATATAAACAGATAAATGAGAACAACAGCTCTTATACCACTCATGTTGCCTTATCCCTAGCCCAAGTAAAACTGAGCTCAGTGTTACTTTGGGCTAGCACATGGCAAATGGCTAGCAATATGGCAACATGAGGGCACAAGAGCCTCTTGTTCTCATTTATCTATTTACTATAAAATGTTTAGCCTACAGTATATCAGGTTTAGGATTGAACTTGGGAACTAGCTGGGCAGCATTTGGGGAGGGGCCAGGAGGCACTGCTGTGTGGCAGTGCTCCCAGCTGGAGGGGTGATACCACAAAGTTCTGCTGCACTAGCAACCCTGGGCCAGACCTGGGAGCTTGACTCTTCCACAGGGAAAGCAACATGTTAGTTTGGCCTGTCAGGGCATTGCCTTTCACCATGTGGTTGGTGTGGACAAAGATTTCAGAAGAAAAAAACAGTGACTGACAAAGCATGCAGTGGCTTGCTCAGGTCACTTTACAGTCACTGCTTACTGGACTGTGTCGGTAAGGTGGGGTGGGGACACCTGTGCTCCTTTCTGGCCTCACTATAGGGGAGAGTAATTCATGGAGGACTTGAGTGCAATGGTTGCAGAGGCTGGGTGGCTGCAGCTGGATACACATGCAAAGTGTGAAAGGACAGTGAATCAAGGAGGATAAATACCAATTACAAGAAAGAAAAACAGCAAATTAAATAACTTGGGACAAGCTGAGTCGTATGTGAAAATAGGCTGGTGTTTGCCTAGTGCACGACTGCCGTTACCAAAAGCAAATAAATAAAAATAAATAATTCTGTCATGTTTGTATCTCACTACCTTTTTAAAGAGAATAACAATTATAAATGTCTAAGGGAAGAAATAATTAGGCAGTGATGACTGAAATTATATCAGATTACCGTGGGTGGCAAAGATGAAGAAAAGGTAGCAGAAGAAAAACACATCGACTGACACAGTCTCATGGTAACAATCCAAACTCAACTGCCTGGGATACAGTACCTCCCACTTCCCACAGGGTCACCCCACCCGCGAACCAATCAGTGCAGTAACAGTCCCCACAAAGCATGCAAACAAAACACTCTAAGGCAGCAAAATTAGGTCTGCTTTCAGTGATTTGACACAAAATGACAGAGCTTAATTTAGGGTCCTGTGTCGGGCCCTCAGTTGGAGAAAATGAAATGGCAGCATAAGTCTGTTAGTGCAGTTTGTCCAGACTGGTTTTCCATACCCTTCCAGGCCCATTGCATTACAAACAAGGGCTACTCTTCAGTGCATGCTTAGGCACAGTTAAATAACTGTGACCTGGGATAGTGCTTTATGTCACCATCCAGGCACAGACAAAATACCAGTGCCCGCCCCCCACACCACACATGTACAGTACAGTGGCTTAGTTCCTGCCCACCTGTACTTGGGTGCTACTCTCACCACTGGTGCCTGTGTTTAAGCCATTTATTCTATTAGCAAGCTCCCAGTGCTTCACTGCACCCAGTCATGGAAACAGTGTAGGCTTGATGACGTTGGATTGGTTGGTTGGTGGTAACGCCTAGGTAAAATAAAGCAAACAAAGCAATCTTTACAAGCTAAATCCCCAAACCCAAATGCTTATTCAGCCTATGAGGAGTATGTATAAATTCCAGCTGGATGGCCTAGTTCATTAAATGCTTTCCCAATATACAGTAAGAAGATGCAGGTGCAGGGCTAGCCTGAATTTACTCATGGTTCCCAGACCAGGGATCTCACTCAGTGGCCAGGGTGATGGCACAGTTTTTAATGAGTCCTCTCTGGCTGACTTCACTGTCTTTTCTCATCTGTGTGCAGTGATAATCAGTACTGGGCTGAGGTATTGGCTTGACAACTTTCCAGATGTGCTGCAGTCTGAGTCACAGTGTCTGGCTGCAGCACAGTAGCATAGTAACAGTCTCTATTTAAATTTGCTGTGGTCTTCAGCTTCAACTCTCATGCAGGACTTAGCATGGGATAGAAGGAATTCCACCTCTCACTCTCACTCATTCTCTGGAAGATGCACAGTCTGTCTCTGCATTGCAGCAGCACCACGCTAGTTCAAGTTAGAGGTGAAGTAGAATTGCCACAACTGGTAGTCCAAAGGCAGTCTCTCCACAAATATTCTTATGTGTACCAAAATCCTGCAGTTTAGCAGTGTTTGAGTCCCAAACCAGTCCTGTGTGGGGTTCATTTTAACATCTGGCTCAGGCATGATAGTAATCAAGAAAGTTCTGGCACAGTCAGGAGTGCTGAAGCAACTGCTCCAGCACAGGTGACAGGTGCCTTTGATGTGCGAGTGTAAGGCAGCCTGATGGAAAGAACCTAATATGTTCACTTAGAATAGAAAATGCAGTAGGATATTTTGGCTTTATATAATGCCTTGCATGCACATTGTATATCAAACTATTCATATCCATGAAACAGATACATCCAGTGTAAGGACGGCATTTGTACATACATGGCAACAGACCTTCCCTACCTCTACTGAAGCTAGCATGCTGCATTAGAGGGGTGGGAGCAAAGTGAGACAAACATTTTGAATGGGAGAAGCCAGATGGATAACACTCCCTCCCTTTACACTGTAGCTGACATTCTGGCAGAGGAGGCGGCAAAATGTTGTTCAAATTTTGAATGCCCAGAAGCCTGATGTTCCCCTCAGCTACTAATAGAAATATTGTTACTTGGCCCAGTGGCGCTGAGGGTTGAGGCGCTGGACACCACACCTTGCTCACGCCAGCGGCCGGAATTCAGGAGCAGGCCGGGGTGCTCGAGGAGTCAGCAGGGGAGAGAAGGATTGAGCGTCCAGAGGACAGCTCTCCTTTCCGGGAGGGAGCGGGACACACACTGGCCTGACTGGCCTCTGGTGGAAACCGGAGGCACAGCAAGCTTATGAGAGCACAGAGAGGGATGGGAGTGGTTGACGTCGGTGGTGATGCCTTGGCGTTGGGGCATGCACCACTCTCGCGAAAAAGGAAAAATCACCCTGCAGTGCTCCCGGTGGACGGAGCACCAGGCCCTGATCCCCAGTGCCCCTGCCTGTCCCGGTACCAGCGTCCCGGCGATATCAAGAAGGACTTGGGGGTGGCCCGACCCTGTGCCGCCTGGGGAGATATAACCACAGGCTACATGGGGACAGACTGCACCGGCTCCAGGTAAGAGGGCGGGACTAGAAGGCCATAGGTGTCTCCTGAAGAATGGAAGTGCTGCGGGCAGGGGGAGTAATAAAGAATAAGTGAAAAAAAAAATATTGTTGCAGCTGGAGAAGATGTGACAGGTGGGGTAGTGGAATGAGGGAGACCAGATTTTCTGGGCAAAAGCCATGAGTATTTTTTCCTACCATCTTCAGGGTCCTCCTAGTAAGTGAATGTGTGTGTGGGGGGTAAGGGGCTCAAATGCTGAAGAAGAAATGAGACACAAAAAGAACACAAGGAAAATAAAAATAAATGAAAGCGAGGTATAAAGAGCTGAAAATATAAGAGAAAGGAGAAGAAAAAGAGGAAAATCAAGGTAAGAAAACAAATTTCAGAAAATAGGCTTTTGACATATAGAGCCTTATGCATACGAAGCAGGCAAAGGTCCTTCAGTAGCAGAAAGGTGGCAATGCCATGTGAGGATGGGCCTCAAATGCACAGCCAACAAGTTGACTGATAGTGCCAGTGTTACAGGGTGTTACAAGGTGGCAATGCCAACTGGGCATGGGTCTCATGGCTGCAGTCATATAGTGAGTGACATTGCCAAGCCAGTGTGGATCTCCAGTGGCAGGAGGCAGAGATGAAAAGTGGTGTGGCTTGTAATACTCAGCCAACTGACAGCACCAGTGGTCCAGGTAGGCAGTGTTAATTGGGTATTTCTTCATGTGACATTAGTCACAAATAGTGTTATGCAGAACTGAGAAATTTTGTTATGCAAAATATTTCACAAAATTTGTGCATTTCAAAAAATATTTGCAGGTGCAAAATGTGAAATTTCATCCAAGAATTGTGAAATTTCACCCAAATATTGTGAAATGTTGTCTAGAAATTGCAACAGATTGCCCAAAAATGGCAAAATTGCATGGAAATGTGAAATTTCACAATTATGGAGTGAAATTTCAAAATCTTTGGGGCGACATTTTGAAATTTGGGAGAGAAATTTCCATTTCACACTTGCAAAATATTTCATGAATTTTGTGAAATATTTCACATGATGAAATTACTGATTCGCTGCAATTTTGCTGTCGAAATTTTATTTTGCAACATTTCTAGTCATAAAGGAGGCAGCAGCAGTATAGTAGCCTTGGATCCCCTAGTAAAGTAGCAGTGAATTGGTGATGTCAGGCAACAATGAAGAAGCAGGCACTCAGAGCTCTGTTCATACAAAATGTATTTAAAGTGCAACAGTGCAGTAAAATCAGCTCACATCCTAATGCCACGAACACCGACAAGAATAGCTCTGCCTATGTACTCGGCGTCACATGACATCTTCCTCAGGGTGGAGCTACCATTCAGTGGCCAGGATAGTCAGACTGAGCCGGGCAGTGGTGCAAGCCTGGGCGCATGCAACAGTGATGCGCTGGGGCGAGGTCCAGGTGATATTTTATGGTGCTGTGCCATGGCTGCCCGCTGAATGACAGGTACAGTATAGGCTGTAAGCCCATTGGTCCCTAGTATGGACCAGCGGGCTTGCAGGGCATACTGTACTAGACAGTCCCAAATCTGTGAATAACTCCAACCTGGGTGCACAAGGAAGTTGACTCTTCCACAGGGAAGGCTACATGTTAGTTTGGCCAGTCAGGGCATAACCTTTCACCTGGCATGTGGTTGGTATGGACAAAGTTTTGGAGGAAAAACAGTGACTGACTAAAATATGCAGTGGCTTGCTCAGGTCACCTTCCAGTCACCGCTTACTGGACTGTGCTCAGGTGAGTGGGGTGGGGACACCTGTGTTCCTTTCTGGCCTCACTACAGGGGAGAGTATTTCATGGAGGACTTGAGTGCAATGGTTGCAGAGGCTGAGTGGCTGCAGCCGGATACACATGCAAAGTGTGAAAGGACAGTGAATCAAGGAGTATAAATACCAATTACAAGAAAAGAAAAACAGCAAATTAAATAACTTGGGACAAGCTGGGTCGTGTGTGAAAATAGGCTGGTGTTTGCCTAGTGCACGATCCGGTTACCAAAAGCAAATAAATAAAAATAAATAATTCTGTCATGTTTGTATCTCACTACCTTTTAAAGAGAATAACAATTATAAATGTCTAAGGGTAGAAATAATTAGGCAGTGATGACTGAAATGATATCAGATTACTGTGGGTGGCAAAGATGAAGAAAAAGGTAGCAGAAGAAAAACACATCGACTGACACAGTCTCATGGTAACAATCCAAACTCAGCCGCCTGGGATACAGTACCTCCCTACTTCCCACAGGGTCACCCACCTGCGAACCAATCAGTGCAGTAACAGTCCCACAAAGCATGCAAACAAAACACTCTAAGGCAACAAAATTAGGTCTGCTTTCAGTAATTTGGCACAAAATGACAGAGCTTAATTTAGGGTCCTGTGTCGGGCCCTCAGTCGGAGAAAATGAAATGGCAGCATAAGGCTGTTAGTGCAGTTTGTCCAGACTGGTTCTTCCATACCCTTCCAGGCCCATTGCATTACACACAAGGGCTACTCTTCAGTGCATGCTTAGGCACAGTTAAATAACTGTGACCTGGGATAGTGCTTTATGTCACCATCCAGGCACAGACAAAATACCAGTGCCCACCTCCCCACACCACACATGCTCAGTACAGTGGCTTAGTTCCTGCCCACCTGTACTTGGGTGCTACTCTCACCACTGGTGCCTGTGTTTAAGCCATTTATTCTATTAGCAAGCTCCCAGTGCTTCACTGGGCACCCAGTCATGGAAACAGTGTAGGCTTGATGACGTTGGATGTGGTTGGTTGGTGGTAACGCACTTAGGTAAAATAAAGCAAACAAAGCAATGCTTTACAAGCTAAATCCCCAAACCCAAATGCTTATTCAGCCTATGAGGAGTATGTATAAATTCCAGCGGATGGCCTAGTTCATTAAATGCTTTCCCAATATACAGTAAGAAGATGCAGGTGCAGGGCTAACCTGAATTTACTCATGGTTTCCAGACCAGGATCTCACTCAGTGGCCAGGGGTGATGGCACAGTTTTTAATGAGTCCTCTCTGGCTGACTTCACTGTCTTTTCTCATCTGTGTGCAGTGATAATCAGTACTGGGCTGAGGTATTGGCTTGACAACTTTCCAGATGTGCTGCAGTCTGAGTCACAGTGTCTGGCTGCAGCACAGTAGCATAGTAACAGTCTCTATTTAAATTTGCTGTGGTCTTCAGCTTCAACTCTCATGCAGGACTTAGCATGGGATAGAAGGAATTCCACCTCTCACTCTCACTCATTCTCTGAAGATGCGACAGTCTGTCTCTGCATTGCAGCAGCACCACGCTTAGTTCAAGTTAGAGGTGATGTAGAATTGGCCACAACTGGTAGTCCAAGGCAGTCTCTCCACAAATATTCTTATGTGTACCAAAATCCTGCAGTTTAGCAGTGTTTGAGTCCCAAACCAGTCCTGTGTGGGGTTCATTTTAACATCTGGCTCAGGCATGATAGTAATCAAGAAAGTTCTGGCACAGTCAGGAGTGCTGAAGCAACCGTTCCAGCACAGGTGACAGGTGCCTTTGATGTTTGAGTGTAAGGCAGCCTGATGGAAAGAACCTAATATGTTCACTTAGAATAGAAAATGCAGTAGGATATTTTGGCTTTATATAATGCCTTGCATGCACATTGTATATCAAACTATTCATATCCATGAAACAGATACATCCAGTGTAGGACGGCATTTGTACATACATGGCAACAGACCCTTCCCTACCTCTACTGAAGCTAGCATGCTGCATTAGAGGGGTGGGAGCAAAGTGAGACAAACATTTTGAATGGGAGGAAGCCAGATGGATAACACTCCCTCCCTTTACACTGTAGCTGACATTCTGGCAGAGGAGGCGGCAAATGTGGTTCAAATTTTGAATGCCCAGAAGCCTGATGTTCCCCCTCAGCTACTAATAGAAATATTGCTTGGCCCAGTGGCGCTGAGGGTTGAGGCGCTGGACACCACACCTTGCTCACGCCAGCGGCCGGAATTCAGGAGCAGGCCGGGGTGCTCGAGGAGTCAGCAGGGGAGGAAAGGATTGAGCGTCCAGAGGACAGCCTCCTTCCGGGAGGGAGCGGGACACACACTGGCATTTGACTGGCCTCTGGTGGAAACCAGAGGCACAGCAAACGCATGAGAGCACAGAGAGGGATGGGAGGTTGACGCCGGGCGGTGACGCCTTGACGCTGGGGCATGCACCACCTCGCGAGAAAAGGGAAAACACCCGCAGTGCTCCTGGAGACGGAGCACCAGGCCCTGATCCCCAGTGCCCCTGCCTGTCCCGGTACCAGCGTCCCGGACGATATC
This sequence comes from Neoceratodus forsteri, assembly GCA_016271365.2. NCBI lineage: Eukaryota > Metazoa > Chordata > Ceratodontiformes > Ceratodontidae > Neoceratodus > Neoceratodus forsteri. The sequence continues at coordinate 1,090,053,470 of CM057459.1, forward strand.
AAGAAGGACTTGGGGGTGGCCCGACCCTGTGCCCACTCGGGGATATAACCACGGCTACATAGGGGACGGACTGCACCGGCTCCAGGTAAGAGGGCGGGGACTAGAAGGCCATAGGTGTCTCGAAGAATGGAAGTGCTCGGGCAGGGGAGTATAAAGAATAAGTGAAAAAAAAAAAAGAAATATTGTTGCAGCTGGAGAAGATGTGACAGGTGGGGTAGTGGAATGAGGGAGACCAGATTTTCTGGGCAAAAGCCATGGAGTATTTTTTTCCCTACCATCTTCAGGGTCCTCCTAGTAAGTGAATGTGTGTGCGGGGGGGTAAGGGGCTCAAATGCTGAAGAAGAAATGAGACACAAAAAGAACACAAGGAAAATAAAAATAAATGAAAGTGAGGTATAAAGAGCTGAAAATATAAGAGAAAGGAGAAGAGAAAGAGGAAAATCAAGGTAAGAAAACAAATTTCAGAAAATAGGCTTTTGACATATAGAGCCTTATTGCATACGAAGCAGGCAAAGGTCCTTCAGTAGCAGAAAGGTGGCAATGCCATGTGAGGATGGGCCTCAAATGCACAGCCAACAAGTTGACTGATAGTGCCAGTGTTACAGGGTGTTACAAGGTGGCAATGCCAACTGGGCATGGGTCTCTCATGGCTGCAGTCATATAGTGAGTGACATTGCCAAGCCAGTGTGGATCTCCAGTGGCAGGAGGCAGAGATGAAAAGTGGTGTGGCTTGTAATACTCAGCCAACAGGTCAACTGACAGCACCAGTGGTCCAAGTAGCGGTGTTAATTGGGTATTTTCTTCATGTGACATTAGTCACAAATAGTGTTATGCAGAACTGAGAAATTTTGTTATGCAAAATATTTCACAAAATTTGTGCATTTCACAAAAATATTTCATGAGTGCAAAATGTGAAATTTCATCCAAGAATTGTGAAATTTCACCCAAATATTGTGAATGTTGTCTAGAAATTGCAACAGATTGCCCAAAATGGCAAAATTTACATGCTAAATGTGAAATTTCACAATTATGGAGTGAAATTTCAAAATCTTTGGGCGACATTTTGAAATTTGGGAGAAAATTCCCATTTCACACTTGCAAAATATTTCATGAATTTTGTGAAATATTTCACATGATGAAATTACTGATTTGCTGCAATTTTGCTGTCGAAATTTTATTTTGCAACATTTCTAGTCATAAAGGAGGCAGCAGCAGTATAGTAGCCTTGGATCCCCTAGTAAAGTAGCAGTGAATTGGTGATGTCAGGCAACAATGAAGAAGCAGGCACTCCAGAGCTCTGTTTATACAAAATGTATTTAAAGTGCAACAGTGCAGTAAAATCAGCTCACATCCTGAATGCCACGAACACCAACAAGAATAGCTCTGCCTATGTACTCGACGTCACATGACATCTTCCTCAGGGGTGGAGCTACCATTCAGTGGCCAGGATAGTCAGACTGAGCCGGGCAGTGGTGCAAGCCTGGGCCATGCAACAGTGATGCGTGGGGCGAGGTCCAGGTGATATTTTATGGTGCTGTGCCATGGCTGCCCGCTGAATGACAGGTACAGAGAGGCTGTAAGCCCATTGGTCCCTAGTATGGACCAGTGGGCTTGCAGAGCATACTGTACTAGACAGTCCCAAATCTGTGAATAACTCCAACCTGGGTGCACAAGGAAGTTGACTCTTCCACAGGGGAAGGCTACATGTTAGTTTGGCCTGTCAGGGCATTACCTTTCACCTGGCATGAGGTTGGTATGGACAAAGTTTTGGAGGAAAAAACAGTGACTGACTAAAATATGCAGTGGCTTGCTCAGGTCACCTTCCAGTCACCGCTTACTGGACTGTGCTCAGGTGAGTGGGGGTGGGGACACTGTGTTCCTTTCTGGCCTCACTACAGGGGAGAGTATTTCATGGAGGACTTGAGTGCAATGGTTGCAGAGGCTGAGTGGCTGCAGCCGGATACACATGCAAAAGTGTGAAAGGACAGTGAATCAAGGAGGATAAATACCAATTACAAGAAAAGAAAACAGCAAATTAAATAACTTGGGACAAGCTGGGTCGTGTGTGAAAATAGGCTGGTGTTTGCCTAGTGCACGTACTCGGTTACCAAAAGCAAATAAATAAAAAATAAATAATTCTGTCATGTTTGTATCTCACTACCTTTTTAAAGAGAATAAAAATTATAAATGTCTAGGGTAGAAATAATTAGGCAGTGATGACTGAAATGATATCAGATTACTGTGGGTGGCAAAGATGAAGAAAAGGTAGCAGAAGAAAACTCATCGACTGACACAGTCTCATGGTAACAATCCAAACTCAACCGCCTGGGATACAGTACCTCCCTACTTCCCCACAGGGTCACCCCACCTGCGAACCAATCAATGTGCAGTAACAGTCCCCACAAAGCATGCAAACAAAACACTCTAAGGCAACAAAATTAGGTCTGCTTTCAGTGATTTGACACAAAATGACAGAACTTAATTTAGGGTCCTGTGTCGAGCCCTCAGTCAAAGAAAATGAAATGGCAGCATAAGGTTGTCAGTGCAGTTTTCCAGACCAGTTTTCCATACCCTTCCAGGCCTAGTGCATAACACACAAGGGCTGCTCTTCAGTGCATGCTTAGGCACAGTTAAATAACTGTGACCTGGGATAGTGCTTTACATCACCATCCAGGCACAGACAAAATACCAGTGCCCGCCTCCCCCACACACACATGTACAGTACAGTGGCTTAGTTCCTGCCTCACCTGTACTGGGTGCTACTCTCTCACCACTGGTGCCTGTGTTTAAGCCCTTTATTCTATTAGCAAGCTCCCAGTGCTTCACTGGGCACCCAGTCATAGAAACAGTGTAGGCTTGATGACGTTGGAAGTGGTTGGTTGGTGGTAACGCACTTAGGTAAAATAAAGCAAACAAAGCAATGCTTTACAAGCTAAATCCCCAAACCCAAATGCTTATTCAGCCTATGAGGAGTATGTATAAATTCCAGCTGGATGGCCTAGTTCATTAAATGCTTTCCCAATATACAGTAAGAAGATGCAGGTGCAGGGCTAGCCCTGAATTTACTCATGGTTTCCAGACCAGGATCTCACTCAGTGGCCAGGGGTGATGGCACAGTTTTTAATGAGTCCCTCTCTGGCTGACTTCACTGCCTTTTCTCATCTGTGTGCAGTGATAATCAGTACTGGGCTGAGGTATTGGCTTGACAACTTTCAGATGTGCTGCAGTCTGAGTCACAGTGTCTGGCTGCAGCACAGTAGCATAGTAACAGTCTCTATTTAAATTTGCTGTGGTCTTCAGCTTCAACTCTCATGCAGGACTTAGCATGGGATAGAAGGAATTCCACCTCTCACTCTCACTCATTCTCTGGAAGATGCAGTCTGTCTCTGCATTGCAGCAGCACCATTCTAGTTCAAGTTAGAGGTGATGTAGAATTGGCCACAATAGGTAGTCCAAAGGCAGTCTCTCCACAAATATTCTTATGTGTACCAAAATCCTGCAGTTTAGCAGTGTCTGAGCCCCAAACCAGTCCTATGTGGGGTTCATTTTAACATCTGGCTCAGTTATGACAGTAATCAAGAAAGTTCTGGCACAGTCAGGAGTGCTGAAGCAACCGTTCCAGCACAGGTGACAGGTGCCTTTGATGTCAGAGTGTAAGGCAGCCTGATGGAAAGAACATAATGTTTTCACTTGGAATAGAAAATGCAGTAGGATATTTTTGGCTTTATATAATGCCTTGCATGCACATTGTATATCAAACTATTCATATCCATGAAACAGATACATCCAGTGTAGGGACGGCATTTGTACATACATGGCAACAGACCCTTCCCTACCTCCACTGAAGCTAGCATGCTGCATCAGAGGGGTGGGAGCAAAGTGAGACAAACATTTTGAATGGGAGGAAGCTAAATGGATAACACTCCTCCCTTTACACTGTAGCTGACATTCTGGCAGAGGGAGGTGGCAAATGTGGTTCAAATTTTGAATGCCCAGAAGCCTGATGTTCCCTCTCAGCTACTAATAGAAATGTAACCCTGGGCGGCACCACCCCCAGTGTTACACCCTGCCTACTTACCCTGGACATATAGGCTAAGGGGTTGGGTTCACTAACTTATAACATGTTTTAAAACCTTTGTGCAGTGCCTCCACTCAGGGTGCTTTATGTGGGTGAGATGGTGCTGGGTGTAGCCCCTGAGCTGGTACACCACCCACAATGACCAGTTACCTTCCCCAGACATGCCCCAAGACTCAGCTCCCACATTTCAACATTTTGAATTAAAGGCTCTCTCTAATAATATGCTCACAGGATTTCAAACAACAACAACAAAATATTTATATCAGGGTAATAAAGGAGCTAGGAAAGGAAACAGGAGGAGTAGAGGTTATCTTACCGTATTTACACATGTACAGAGATCATTTCATATTTTGCTGGTGAACCCTCCAGCTGGGTGGCTACATAACAGGCAGACATAAATCACATTTTACCATTCGACTTAAGACATCCAGAGCCCTGGCTATCTAGTTGCTGATAAATCAGATGTTAAACATAATTGTTAGCAATACCCACACTGGTACCAGTCCCAGATACAGCAGAAACCCTCAATCTCATACCATACTGGTTAAACAGATACCACAGTCCAAGATGTTGCAGGCCTGATGGAGTTGCAGCTGGTCGAGGTGTCTGGCTATTAATTTGAGGGTGGGGCAACTTGGAAACAGATTTTGTAAAGCAGCAAATTACTATTTACAACCACAGCGGGATTGCCCTGCACTTTAGCAGACAAATCAGGGATTGCCCTGCACTTGCAGACTTCTGAACATTCCAGAACAAACTATGTGGATCTTACATCCAGAACATTCAGCACAATATCTGAAAGTCCTATCCAATGCAATGAGAGTGATACTTCTGTCAAGCATCCTAAATGCAGTTTAAACTTGGTCACATCAGTACTTTATATACCAAAGGCATCCATCCAGAGCAAGCTGGCAATGACACTTTTATCAAGCATCCCATACTTTAGTCACAGGCAGTCACATCCAGTACATTCTATATACCAAGAACATTATCCACAAGCAGAGTCCTATCCAGCACATTTAGCCATTTAACACTTATACCAAGTGCTCTTAGACAAAATTCTGGTCAAACACGGTACATTCTCTTAAAGTATCTTAGACATTAATATGCTCTAGGGCCTTCTGTCTCATGAGGTGGCAAGATGCGTCTTGACGAACCAGCTCCATGATGGCAGGACTCTAACCCATATCCCCACATTTATATGATTCACTTAGCCCAGCATCTTGCTGCACCTGCACTAGCCATTTGGGCCACAGATAAGATGCATCCATTACTTGAACTAGGCAATCTCTTATGGGTTAGTAGCCCAGACTGATGACTTCAATATTTCACATAACAGCACACATTTCTTAATGGGGCATGGAGCCCCAAGATTACTTGCTTAGCTTCTCCCTCGCACCTGGGGCACGAGGGTACTCACCAGGTCCTCCACAATCTGCAATCAAGGCATCCTGAAGACTTCTTCAGCTCTCTCACCGCTGAGGTACTTGGCCGCGCTCACCACTGCATGATGTCATCTGGTCTGGTCAGCACCTCACCACTGCTGGACATCTGATTCTTCGGTCCACATCTTTCCCGATGTGGGAGGGAAGGCTAGCCTCTGGAGGACAGTACTGGCAACCTCCAGACTAGCTGTTGCAGAAAGCACAATTACTGTAACTAGTTAACTGTTAACTGAAGAAAATGACAAATGCCCTCTGAAGACTGATAGGGCTGGAATTAAGTGGCCCAGGCCTGATGGCATGGCTGGAGCCTGAGCCCCTCCCCATGGGGCTCCCAGCAGGCTGAAGCCTGCTGTGCTGCTCTCTCTCCAAATCTGTCTCTGAATGAATCTCCAGACAAACTGGCAGCATTGTCTCTTTATAGAACTCTAGCTCTGCTCTTGATTGGTAGCAGGGATGGGGTGACATGTCTCAAAGCTGCTGAAGGACCTGTCAATCAGAACACTCGAGGCACAATTGGGTTGTGGAATTTGCGCCTAAAATAATGTCCCTGTATGCCCCATAAGCACTTGGGTGCTTCTGGCGTAAAGCAGTGAATATCCCACAAGTCCTGGCTTTCTATTGCTGCAATTCCAATTGGCTGTACTGCTGGCAATGGCTGCTTAACCCACTGTCCCTTATAGCAGATTAGATACAGTCCTGAATAATGTCCTGGTGCAGCCAGAAAAGTAATTATTTGCCTCAAATACCCCACAGTTCTGTAGCTTAAAGACTGTACTTGCAGTAACATGAGCAGATGAAAAACATGGCTCTTTACTTTTCCTGTCGCTACTGCACTTATGCAAGCTCCCCTTGCAGCAGCTGACAGGCTGACACACAGAGTTCCAGATACTGGAATTGCCAGGAAACAGTACTCATTTTAACTTTAAGCACTTTTCCCCACATGCACAGTATATTCCCAACAAGCAGCAACAGTTCCCTTATTTAAAACATTTTAATTCCTTACTTTTCTGCTGGAGCTGAACATAGCTACCCTGGAGGCAGCCAGATACACTGTTATGCATTATTCAGATGACTGGGCCCTGCACAGGCATACTCAAATGAGCCCCAGTCAGAACTCCTTTAATTCCCATCTGAGCGGTCCCCAGCAGGCTGTCCGTGGTCACCGGGTCCCAAATATGTGGAAGGGATCCGGGACCCCAGCACAGTCCCTGAGACAACCGCCAAAAACAAGCGGGTCCACATCAAAGGCGCTACGCTTAACGCGACTCCCACTGCCCTGGAGGAGCATTTTGCAGCGGAGCTCGCTGTCAGCAGCTTAAGCCCCGAGGGGCTGGATTTTCATTTGACTGCAAGCTGGGGCACACATGAGGGCAAACAGGACCTGGGAAGCCAGAAAAATTAGAGGCCAAGTCAGGAGAAGCCCAAGAGACAGCAGGAAAAGGACAGAACAAAAGCAGGCTAAGGTACACCAAACTGGCATTTCTAGGAACCCACATTTGCAGGGGTTATAGAAATATTGTTGCAGCTGGAGAGGATGTGTCAGGTGGGGTAGTGGAATGAGAGAGACCAGATTTTCTGGGCAAAAGCCATGGAGTGTTTTTTCCTACCATCTTCAGGGTCCTCCTAGTAAGTGAATGTGTGTGTGCTGGGAGGGGGCTCAAATGCTGAAGAAGAAATGAGACACAACAAGAGCACAAGGAAAATAAAATAAATGAAAGCAAGGTATAAAGAGCTGAAAATATAAGAAAGTAGAAGAGAAAAGAGGAAAATCAAGGTAAGAAAACAAATTTCAGAAAAATAGGAATTTGCCATATAGAGCCTGTTGCATATGAAGCAGGCAAAGGTCCTTCAGTAGCAGAGAGGTGGCAATGCCATGTGAGGATGGGCCTCAAATGCACAGCCAACAAGTTGACTGATCGTGCCAGTGTTACAGGGTGTTACAAAGGTGGCAATGCCAACTGGGCATGGGTCTCTCATGGCTGCAGTCATATAGTGAGTGACATTGCCAAGCCAGTGTGGATCTCCAGTGGCAGTGAGGTAGAGATGAAAAGTGGTGTGGCTTGTAATACTCAGCCAACAGGTCAACTGACAGTACCAGTGCTCCATGGTAGCGGTGTTAATTGGGTATTTTCTTCATGTGATATTAGTCACAAATAGTGTTGTGCAGAACTGAGAAAATTTTGTTATGCAAAATATTTCACAAAATGTGTGCATTTCACAAAATATTTTGCAGGTGCAAAATGTGAAATTTCATCAAGAATTGTAATTTCACCCAAATATTATTGAAATTTCACCTAGAAATTGCAACAGATTGCTTAAAATTGCTAGGAATTGCAAATATATGAAACTTCACAATTATGGGGTGACATTTCAAAACCTTTGGTGACATTTTGAAATTTGGGAGAGAATTTTTCCATTTCACACCTGCAAAATATTTCATGAATTTTGTGAAATATTTCACATGTTGAATTGCTGGTTTTGCTGCAATTTTGCTGTCGAAATTTTATTTTGCAACATTTCTAGTCATAAAGGAGGCAGCAGTATAGTAGCCTTGGATCTCCTAGTAAAGTAGCAGTGAATTGGTGATGTCAGGCAACAATGAAGAAGCAGGCACTCCAGAGCTCTGTTCATACAAAATTTATTTAAAGTGCAACAGTGCAGTAAAAATCAGCTCACATCCTGAAAGCCACAAACACCAGCAAGAACAGCTCCCTATATGTACTGGCGTCACATGACATCTTCCTCAGGGGTGGAGCTACCATTCAGTGGCCGGATAGTCAGACTGTGCCAGGCAGTGGTGCAAGCCTAGGGCGCAGCGCAACTGTGATGCGCCTGGCCAGGTCCAGATGATATTCTATGGTGCTGTGCCATGGCTGCCAGCTGAATGACAGGTACAGTATAGGCTGTAAGCCCATTGGTCCCTAGTGTGGACCAATGGGCTTGCAGGCATACTGTACTAGACAGTCCCAAATCTGTGAATGACTCCAACCTGGGTGCACAAGGAAGTTAAGTGACTTGTTAAGGGTCACACAGTGTGCAATTGGGGCTGATGGGATTCAAACCCAGGTCTCTAGGATTGCAGCTCAGTGCCCTTAACCACTACACTGTACGGCCTCCTAACAGGAGAACATTCCAATGGCGCTTAATTCTTTTTGTCAGGCAGAAATCTCTGACACACTGCCTTGCATCCTACCAGATTCCTCTGTAGCAACTTACGTAAAAATCCTTTTATTCTATAGGATCCATTTTATTTTTCGTAATAAGGCACTCAGGGCATGTGTTATGCTGTTTAAAGCAGCTATTTTTGTAAGCAGTGACTTTTGTTTTAGTAATAATGTATTTGTAGCAGAACATCACTGCATCAATTAGTCTTCATTTCTTTCTTTCCTTTTTTCCTCCTGAACTGAGATACTTGATTTTAAACTTTACAAAATTCCTGCTGTCTTGTAAGACCCACCATGAAAAAAATTAAGTATCTTGTTATGGTGCGGTGCTATTTACCATCAGAAAGATTTGTAATTACAAAATATTTATAAAAATGTTTTAAATATCTGAAGAAATTAAAATGACATTGATTATGACTCTAAGGATGTCAGAAACAGTTGTGCTAAAATGCTATATGATGAACATTTTGATGACTAACAAATACTGCTGCTTTAAAACACTTACTGGAGGGGTTAAGGCACTTGATTGTGTCTTGTGCCTCACAACACTCCCAAGGTGATGTTATTCCAACAGAATGCATGTGTACCCCTAGGTGGCGCTATCCCAAGGGCTACTGCTCTTGCCCGTGTGGCTAGTCGTAGGTTAAGGGGCCTGGGGACTGAAACAGGTGCCTCCACTTGGAGGACAGGGTTATTAGAAGCAAGGCTACGGACGCTGTAACCCCTCTTTCCCTTCTAGTGGCCTAGACAACATGCAACAAACACTTTCAAATAGCCCCTATTCAGCATACAATTCCCACTGTTTGCACTTACCACCAGGGCTGGTTCCACCAGTTAGACACTGGAGACCCCTGTAAAACAAGGTTAGGCATGGCAAATAACAATACAGTGCTCGTACAGACTAGAACCACAGTCAGATTAAATGCAAAAAAGTTTGATCTGATTTATTCAGGGGAATTGAGCAAGGAAGGGGCATAATCAGGTTGATTGGCTTACAGGCTACATCAATCAGGCAGTCGTGGCATGCACTTCAGAGTCCCTACACAGTCACACACTCTGGGTACCCAGGTGTAAGTAAGGTGGGCTAGCCTGGGACGTTGCCTGGGGTAGGCTGGTGTTGCAGCTGGTTGGGGCCCTATGATGGAAGAAAGATACATGCACAACCACACACAATTTGTAATCTGGAGCCGAATGGTTCAGTTCGTGACAAGAAAACAATAAGCAAATTAGATGAAAACACTTTTGATTTGGCTGATGTTGCAGGGAGCTACCCTGGTGTTTACTCATGATACCCAATACAGGACACAGAAGGGACAAAATTGAGACTGCAGGTTGATGAGCTGGAGTGCCAGGAGGCGGGGCCCACACGAATCACCAAGGCGTCATTTCCGTTCAAGGCGTTGAGCAGGGACTGATCCCCAGGCAGGTCTCTTGTCGATGGTGCTCTCTGGTGTGAGTAATCTGGCTGGGCCAGTGTGACCAGGCCCAGATCGAGGAACAGTTCGGATGCGAGTCTGAGAAAGTTGGGTGCAGCCTCCAGCAAGCAAGGCACAGTTACACACTCAGTGGGGAACCAAATTGTGACCCACTAGCAGCACACAGAGCACATTTATAGTAAAGTAATCACCATTATACCAGGCAGATGACAGTCTAGTCTCAATCACAGAGCCTCTCGTAAAAAGCGGAGATCAGCAGTAAATGCAGGTCCTGACAGGCCGTCGCGTTCAGCAAATCTTCGGTCTTCTTCAGGTTTCAAGCCTGGTCACCAATTCAGTGGCTTCGTCTCTCACAACTTCAGATGCAGTTTGATTCTTTGGAGCTCCTCACAGGGACAGCAGAAGAGGCAGGCCAAACTCAGCCTTCCACAGTTCTCCCGTGAACTACACAGAAGCTGCTACTCGAATCACTTGAACTGTTCACTCTTCCGATTCCCAACTCAGACTAACTCTTTGCTGCAAGCAGCCTGGGATTTTCCCAGGATCCAAAAGGTTCAGTTGGCTGATCCATCTGTCTGTCAATACAAGGGCTCCCTTCCAGGTTCATATAGGTGCCAAAGTCTTAAAAGACAATTCCTACAGAGTTTTGTTCCCACATTACCCCTGGGGATAGACACCATTTTAGGTCCCCAAAGGTACTGTTAAGCCCATTCTGGCAGTCCAGTACCAAGATGGTGGTGATAAACAGAACTATCCATGCTGCAAAAAGGCAGGTTAAACAAACTTCCATAACATTACTATTTTAATAGATAATCAGCAAATAAGTACAGCTTCTAACAGAGCTCCCTCTGCTCAAATAGCGATGGCAGAATGGTGCGATTATCCTGCAGCCAGGTGGGACTTCAGTATAAAACACTCAGCCCCTCCCAGATTATATAAGCATCATGTTATAGGCAGCTCTTAAAGAGACAGAGCACAGAGGCATTAAGGCATTCTCATACAAACACTTTTAAATGCTAAGACACAGGATACCAGCCTGGCCATGGGCATTTAGGAGCCAAGGAAGACTTTTTGGGAACCCCATTTATATGGAGGCTACACATGTCTTAGTGTGCTGTATTGCTCAAGTGTACCATGCTGGGGTGGAGGGAGGGGAAAAGAGGTGGACTCTGTGCCAAACAAATGCATTTGTTCTGCCTTTTGCATGAATGCAGTATGGCATAATTGTCTTTATTTATAAAGCTGATTTTCCATTAGTTTGGATGAGTATGAAATCTTTAGATATATTGAAAACCTTTGTGTAACTACCATCTGCAAACACCATGAAAACAAAAGCAACAAGGAACATTTTTTCAAATATTACTGTACCTCTTCAGTTCAAAGGCACGGTGGTTTTACTGCAGGGCCTGGTGGGAATGGATAGTGGGAAGTAATTCTAATTTCTAACCCTGCACAAAAATACTCATGGTAATTGACGGTAAAGTAGATAAACTTTCCAACTGAATGAGTAATTTAAAGGAATACAGTAACTGAGGTGATGCGGTAGATTCCAGAACTGAAATGGAAGTAAAACAAACTAGCATGCTTTCTGAAGCTCACATAAAGGAAGTTATGCAACAGGTTGTAGTTCTTGTAAAAACTGTGTAATTACCCAAATATTAGGTTCCTATGGTAGGATTTTCCAAGACCCTTGTTTGTGCAAGCTCTAACTGTACAATTTTGTTTCCTGCACTTAGAAGAGCTTGCACCTTTTTCTTTTCCATTTTTATTATGTTTTGAATACCTGGCATGGTTCAGCCACATGGATCATTTATGTCACTTTGTGGATATTTATGGTAAAGCTTGCATTCAAATGGCCTTAAAGTACATAAAAATATGTAAGGATTCTTCGGGCCATTGGGGACCAGCCAGGGCAGGAGGAGCCACTGTTCCACAGGACACTGTATATCTCCATGAAGGAAGATACAGAGCTGCTATTCTGCCACTTGAGATACCACAAGTAGCGTGGTGAAGTAAGAACTGCTTATGGGTGGGCAGATGACAGCTAACTATAGCACATGAGCACACCTTACTTCAGCAGGTGCATGCTCCATGGTGTCCGCTGTTGGCATTCAATGAGAATGAGAAACCAAGGAGAAACCCTGAAGCATGTAGCATGGTGCCGTTGCTCTCGCAGGCCATGCCAACCTGACTGGCTGGGCTTAACTTCCCACACACTAACTGGACCTGAGGAGGACTACTGTCCACTACCCATGGAATCCACCATAGATGTAGGAACTATTCTGAGCACTCCCTGTAAGACAGGTGGTAGTGCCAGGGAAGGGAAGGAGGGGCTGGGAGGTGTCAAGTAGATGAGGCAGCACTGGTGATGTAATAGATGGTTGCCAAGTTTTTTGAATGGAGAAGCCAGACTGCCTTAGAGTCATAATACCATTGTTCTGATGCCAAAATGGTGGTATTACAGAAAAGAATGCCTAAGTATCTTGCACTTAGCTGTTCTCAGCTCTTGCTCATGTCATGGCTTTCAAAAGTACAGTTAGAATGTGACACAAGTGGTGCTGATAGTTAAGATGGCAGGACTTCTGTTTTAATTTCTTCCTTTTTAATCCTTGTGCCTCATTAAATGAATTTTTAATCTTATAGTAAAAATCCTAGCCTCTCACTTGTACTTGCAATGAGGGAATGGGAGGTGGCAAGGCCGAGCTAGAGAGGGCTGAGTTTTAGTACTGGGTGACTGTTTCCCGTGAATCGTTGACTACTATCTGAGATCAAGCCAACATAAAATATTGGTTTTCACTGTAAAGAATCTAAAACTACTGGTCTGTCACTATAATGTAAGGTAACTGAGCTCTGGGAGTTGTGAGTGAGGGAATGAGGGCCGACATTTCCCATAATGTGAGCGGAGCTGAATTGAAGTGAAAATGCTGTCTGAGATCACACTGGCATTTTAAATCAGATTTCTATTCTCTACGGGGAATGGAGGGAGAAATGGCAATATTACAAAAAACAAAACAGATGGACATCCATCTGTTATGGATGATTTAACTCCATCTCAGAGTTCCTGAGATGACATAAACCTCTCAAGCTGTGCTTTCGAGATGTATGATGTCACAGGAATCACTCAATGCTAGAGGTGTGCAAAGTTAAAGAATTTTGTTTTGCAGAGAAATTCACAAATTTGCCTCAGTTAATGAATTTTATCCACAATGCAAAATTGTAATTGCATCACGGTTAAACTTTTGTGAATGGTAGATTTGATAATGTCACCTGTGGACTGGGGCGCACAGGTGAGTTTATAATGTCCCATGGGATTGGAGGTGACATGGCACTGCAATGAGCCAGATTGCTATGCATAGGCTGAATTCAGTGCAGTCTTCTGAAGGGAGTTGGTGTTAAGCCAGCTCTGAATCTCTGTGCCCAAAACCTTTCAGAAGTGCTTCAAACTCAGATTATTTTATAAGTTCAAAAGTTTATTAATGTACATAAAAAAACAATACAACAATTTTAGGGTAAGCATGACATAATACAGAAAATGGATACATATGTCCAACATGCTATGGAAACACCTTATGTAACAAAACTAAGGTAAGAGAGTCTAATATATACAGATATTACAGTGTCAACAGAACAATGGCAAACAGGCCTATCAAAGCCTCTAAACATATGGTAGTATTAGGCTAAGAAGTGAGTAACATACCTGTAGACATGGAAGAAAATACCCTTGCTGTATATCCCAAACCAAAAGTCCAACAGAAATGATATACAGTAACTAGGCAACTGTAAGGAAAACCATAAAATTTACATTACTGGAGAGACGAAACACTCAAAGGAGACACAAGGCCTCTTGATGCCTAGGCTAGAAAGGACCCACCCTACTGAGTATTGTGGCAGTAATAAGAATTTAGGCAAGGCTGCCAGCATCTGAAGTATCTGGTGAGGAACCACATGCAAAGCTGGACATCCTCTCAAAGGGTGCCACTTGACCAATGAATAGCAACAGTTCCTGAAAGGATGGCCACTGAGCAGTTCACCATCTTATCAGTATCAGTCTTTTAGCCACTACACCACCATCACAGCCCATTGTGTACCAGGGTCATGTTTAGGAGTACCTTCTGGAGTGCATCCTAGAAGTAGGAGGGTGCATCTGTTATCACATCTCTTGTTACTTGCAGGCACATCTTGGTGACCATATCCCAGAATGGTTGTATAACTAGACAGGACTAAAGAATGTGATATAATTTGGTGTCCGCCTGACAACCTCTCAACAGGTATCCATTGAGAAGACCTAGATTTTTAAGTCCCATTGAGATTTGGCAGAGTGAGTGGGATCTGGGAAGGCATCCCTGAGGGCTTGGTAAATCCTGCTGTCCTGCCATTGCTGGAATTTCAACCAAGCTAGCACTGGGGACTCCCTGTACTGAGACCATATGAGGTGGATGAGTGGCCAGATGGTTAATAGCATCCCGGATAAGTAGATACCGCCAAAACTGGTTTGGAGGGAGCTGATAGTGCTCTTTAAGAGCCCCAAATGAGTCACTAGAACTGGTGCTAGGCAGTAGGAGATCATGGATCATTCGGATGCACTGGGCTTTCCACAAATGCCAATAAATAGGAGATCCTTCTATGGTGATAGCCTAGTTGTTCCACAGGAGAGTGACCTCCCATGGAGTAGGTAAGGTGAGCACAGTTTTGTGAACCTTCTGCTAGTATTGCACAGACAGAGCCATGGGAGGTGGAAGACAACGACAATTACTGCTAGTGAGTATAGCAAAACTGCAGGTAAGGGAGACCAATAAGTGCAGGCTCCAGTTGCATCCAGGTTGGGAGAAAGCAGAGGGGCATGAACTATTGCACCATTTGAACCATTATAAAGGCCATATGGTAACCCAGAAACCATGGTAGGCCCCACCTCCCCGATCCAGTGCTGACATAGCTTCTGCCTACTAAAACTCCTACTGGGTCATAATGTCACATATTTAATGGCGTGTCATTGTATAGCTTGGTACAGCACAGTATGCTACCGCTACTGGTGCATACCATATACTGCTGTCATGATATTATTCAATAGAGCGTTTCCCAGGCAGAGGATAAGACCTCTGCTGGAAGTGGGTTCCGATGAGCAGCTGCCGTGGCTCACAAGACTGAGCCACAGCAGTAGGAATCAGAGTTCCAGTCCCAGAAACATTTTATTTTTTCAGAATTGTGCACTGTCTGAGTTGGACCCCCCTAAGTTCGAATCTTTGGTGGGGTGGGGGCATAGTCCCCATAACAGAGGACTGTGGGGCAGAGTCCCCACAGAAAAAAACTTATGCCTCATGACATAAATGCTGCTGTATTGGCGAGCGATTTTGCCATGTGGCATAATGTCTTGTGACACTATGACCCGTGCCCTAAAGTGGGGATGTCTCTCCCATAAGAAGTGACCCAATAGGGTGTCTACCCTTTGAAACCATTTAGAGGAACATGGACTGGGAAATGTGCTGGAGGTTCAACAAATTGGGAGCAACCATTAATTTTATGGAGTCAATCTTCCTGCAAGGGACAAATGCAGATTTCCAGTGCTCGATGTCCAGTCATAAATATTTCAGCAGATCTGCCAGATTAATCTGGACCAGTTTGGAGAGGTCTTGGTGTATCTTAACCCCTAAGTAGGTAATACCATCTGGAACCCATTTAAGTCCTAGTGACATATAGGCCTCCAAGTTTATTCAGTGGAAGGGCCTCCATTTGGATTTGTTAACCTGGAGGCCTGATACCTTGGTAAAGGTAGCAAGGATAGATAGAACAGAGTGAATGGTCTGAGGAAACATAGAAACATAGACTTTGACGTAAGATAAGGACCGCTTGGCCCCACCTAGTCTGCCCATTTCCCTACCTAGAGGATAGCTGCAGATCCTATTTAACCAACAGCCTATTTCTTCCTACCCCGACAAAAATTGCCTTATGTCTGTCCCATGCATTCTTGAATTCTCCCACAGTTTTAGACCCCACAACCTCCTCAGGAAGGCTGTTCCATGTGTCCACCACTCCTCTGTGAAAAATACTTCCTCACATTGCCCCTGAGCCGTTCCCCCATCTTCAAATTGTGTCCCCTTGTTCTTGCACATCTCTTTTCTGAAAGATGCTACCTCTTGGACTTTGTTGATTCCACTGAGGTGCTTAAATGTTTCTATCATGTCCCCCTCTCCCTCCTTTCCTCGAGGGTATACATATTAAGCTCCTTTAGTCTCTCCTCGTATGGCTTCTCTTGCAGACCCTGCACCATTTTAGTTGCCCTTCTCTGAACTGCCTCCATCCTATGTCCTTGCGGAGATGGGGTCTCCAGAACTGGACGAGTACTCAGATGGGGTCTCACCAACTGTCTGTACAGGGGATAACAACTTCCTGTTTTCTGCTGGTGATACCTCTCCCAATACATCCCAGTATCCCCCAGCCCTCCCTACGCTTTCTGCATTGCTTGCCAACCTAAGGTCATCTGATATGATTACCCATAGGTCTCTTTCCATTTTGTTGTTGTTACTACCTCCCCATTGTGTAATCTTCCCTGGGTTTTTGTTCCCAGGTGCATTACTTGCACTTCTCTGCATTGAATCCAAGCTGCCATACTTCTGACCATTCCTCCAAACTTGCCAAGTCCTTCTCATCCTTTCCACGCCTCCTTGTGTATCAACCCTGTTGCAGATCTTTGTGTCATCTGCAAAGAGGCATACTTTTCCTTCCAGTCCCTCTGCAATGTCACTTATAAAGACATTAAAGGACTGGACCCAGTACTGAACCCTCGGTACCCACTAGTAACCCCTCTTTCTTCAGAGTGGACTCCATTTACAATTACCTTCTGTGTCCTGTTGTTCAGCCAAAGTTTTACCAGGCTACCACCTTGGGACCCTCCCAGGCTGGTTAGTTTGACTACTAATCTTTGTGTGGGACTGTGTCAAATGCCTTGCTAAAGTCTAGGTAGGCCATGTCCACAGCCCCTCCCTGGTCTACTACTTTGGTCACCCAGTCAAAGAAATCAATTAGATTCATCTGACATGACCTTCCACTGTGAACCCATGCTTCCTTGGGTTCTGTGCCCACTGGCCTCTAGGTACTCAACAATTCTTTCCTTCAGAGTGATTCCATCACTTTCCCTACCACAGAGGTCAAACTGACAGGTCTGTAGTTTCCTGCCTCCGTCTTGGTCCCACTTTTGTGAAGGGGAATCACATCCGCCTTCTTCCAGTCCTCAGGTACCACACAATCCTCCCATGATTTGTTAAAAAGTGTAGTCAGTGGTGTCACTAGTTCTCTGCTTAATTCTTTTAGAATTGTGGGGTGAATTCTATCTGGCCCCATTGCTTTGTCCACCTTCAGTTTTAGGAGTTCTTTCAGAACCCTTTCTTCTGTGAAAGGACTGGGATCAACCCCTCTCCAGAGTGCTTCTGTTAATTGGATTATGCCTCCCCACTTCCTCTTTTGTGAATACTGAAAAAGTATTCATTCAGTATCCTACTTTATCACTGTCACTCTCTGCCCACCCACCATCTATTCTATTCAGCCTCACTATCCCTCCTTTGTCTTTCTCTGCTCGCTGATATACCTATAAAGGTTTTATCCCCTTCTTAACCGAGTTAGCTATCTTTTCCTCAGTTTGTGCCTTTGCTATTCTGTCTACCCTCCCTGCTTCCTTCTGCCTTAACTGGTACAGTTCTCTGTCCTGCTCCTTCTGTGTTTCCTTATACTTCCTAAATGCTATCGTTTTCTCCTAACCTTCACCGCACCTCTTTTGAGAACCATAGTGGCTTTTTCTTTCATTTGATTTGTTTATTTGCTTTGCACAAAGGCTTGTTGCCTCTGTGATGGCAGTTTTGATATTTGCCCATTGTTGGTCCACCCCTCCTTCTAGCCTGTTTGCTAGTGCTTTTCTAAGGCACTCTTCCATCTTGCCAAAGTCAGCCCTCTTGAGTCCAGAACCCTCTTTTTGTGTGGCTTGACTCTGTAGCAGAGTTGTGATGACCACACTGTTTGGTGCACTTGTTCCCAAATGGCTACCTACGTCTGGATCTGAGATCCTCTCACTGTCCCCATTTGAAGTCATGGCGATTAAAGGATTGCTCCCTCATGAGTGGGTTCCAAAACTAGCTGTTTGCGGCAGCCACCTGAAAATGTTAAGGTCCCCATCAACAGTATCTCCCCTTTCTCTGCCATCCTGAGTATGCCTTCTGTCATATCCTTGTCCATTCCCTCCCTGACTTGGGGGTCTATATACAATCCCTATGCGGATTATGGTGCCATTTCCAGTCTCTAAGGTGACCCACAGTGCCTCCTCTCCTCCCTGTTTACTCTTTTGTTCAGTTGCTTTTATCCCTTCCCTTACATGAGAGCTATTCCCCCTTCTGCCCTCCTGTCTCTCCTGTAGGTTGTGTACCTGGTATGTTAACATCCCAGTCATGGTTCTCTGTGCACCATGTTTCTGTAACTACTACAATATCCAGGCATCCCTCTTCCATCATGGCCACCAGTTCAGGGAGCTTGTTGCTCAGACTACAGGCATTGGTACTCATTACCCTCCATTTCTTGATGGCCTACCCTTTCTGCCCCATCCCTGTCCTTATTGCATTTGTCACTTTCTCCATTTACCCTGCGCTTCTCCTATTGATATCTCTATGTTGGTGTCTACCTCACTTAGTACCTTGATATTTTGGGGGCTAGATTTCCTGCTCCTTTCCAGTGCCTCCCCTTGGCTAGTTTAAATACTTGTCAATGAATTATTTAAACCTATCACCTAGGATCCTGGTTCCCCTCCTGAACAGATGCAGCCCATCATGCCAGTATAGGGCCTGCATCTCCAGGTGGACCCAGTCTCCAATGAAGCCAAATCCCTGAGCTCTGCACCAGTTTTCAAACACTGATTGAATCCCATGGTGTGGAGCACCCTAGCCTCACCGTGCCATTGACAGGCAGCACCTCCGAGAAGGTTACCATGTGTGCTATTTGTCTAAGGCCCCTCCCCATCTCCCACAAACGCTTTTGCACTGCTCTGATCCCCTTAGCCAGGTCATTTGTCCCTAGGTAGACAATGACATCCAGCTCCCTCCCTGTGCAGCTGCTCCTGTGATCCTGAGGATTCGCTCCCTGTCTCTCAAGCCATGGCGCCAGGCAGGCTACCTCCCTCTCCCTTCCTCCCAGGTTCTACCTTCCTAAGATGGAGTCCCCACAAGGGTTGTTTCCTTCCCTGTGGGGTCCCATGCCACCCTCCTTGGGTCTCCTTTGTGGAGGTTCCCAGCATCCTCCTTGGTCTCCACTGTGGGTGCCTCCATAGAGGAACCACACTTTTCCAGAATGGCATAGAAATTGTGGAGAGGTACAACTGGAGGGATGAGCCTCTGTTCCACCACCCTCACCCTCCCTGAGCCCACTGTGGTCCAACCACTCTCTTTCTTGGCAACCTCTGAGGCAACGCCAGTGACCCGGGTGGTCCCTGGGTGGGAGAGGAGGTCCCACAAATCCTGGCCAACTCAGCCTGGAGATGAGCAACCTCCTCCCTCAGCCCAGAGGTGTCTGCAGATGGGACAACACTGCATCCTCCAAAACATCTCCCGGAAGACTGCTGCTCCACAGCCACTGCACTGCATCACTCCCATCATGTCTTTTTCTGGCCCCTAACTGTTATTTGAATACTTACTCTTTCCTCTGTTTATTTCTTTTTTTCTTCTCTCCCTACTTACTTACTGCCTCTGCACCTTTTATCTCCTGATCTTCCTGTTCTGAGACAAGAAGTTCCTATATTTCTCAGTAGTCTCTTTACTTGCTCAGAGTCAGACCTCCAGCAGCTGGGGGGTGGGGATGGAGATCTACTCTCGCCCTTCTAGGATGGTGAGTCTTTGGTGGCTCTGTGATCACTCACTTCCTGCTCCCAAACAGGAAGTTCCTGTTGTCAGTTAAATCATGTGCCTATAAAAGTAGAACTGGTTTAGGCTGGGGGTGGAGTGAGGGAAGGAGGGCAATATAGTCCCAGTAGAGAAGTTTTAGTTATACCAGTAGCTCCTTCCTCCTGGAGTTCTGTCTGTCCTCTGGCAGAAGCTATCTAGGGCAGTATTTATATTTGGTCTTAACCTGGCTCCTTCTAGCTAAGCCACTTCCCTACTTTGCAAATCTTAATACACTTAGTTAATTTCACAGATAACAATTCCTTCTGACACCTGTGACAAGCACCTAGATAAGTACATAGATAACACAGATAACAGATAACAATTTACTTCAACTACCTCTGACAAACACACCAACTCCTTTTTTTTCGCTAATTGAAGGTCCCAGTACAAGAGATCTAGTTCTTAGTCCCAGTAGAGAAGTTTTAGTTATACCAGTAGCTCCTTCCTCCTGAAGTTCTGTCTGTCCTCTGCCAGGAGTATAAGTGGTGGTAATAAGGAGGTTGTCGGCATAGAGAAAAGTTTTAAAGGTTTTGGTGCCATCTAAATGCATGGTATTTCTTTTGCTGCTCTAAGGGCAAGGGCCAGGGGTTGAATCGCCAGGACAAAACAGTAATGGGAGAGTGGGCATCTCTGTCTCGATCCCCTTTTGTACAGCAAATGTAGGTGATTTAAGCTAGTTGGTGAGAACTGAGACCTTAGGGAGAGAGTATAAAAGGCTAACCCAGGACCGGAAGCCATCCCTATGCCCATTTTTTTTCCAAGTGGTCATCAAATAAGTCACTTGACAGAGTCAAGGCCTTTTCAAAGTCCACCGCTAGAGCCGCCATAGATGAGTGACTGGTCAAGGACCAGTGGATAAGAGAGATCAATGTCCTGTGATGGTCCAAGCCCAGGCAACTTGTGACAAACCCAGCTTGTGCTGGGTGTATAAAACCAGGGAGTCTCTTCAAGTCAACCTACAAGACCTTGGCAAGGATCTTAGCATTCACATTGATGAGTGAAATTAGGCGGTAGCTACCAGAAGCAGTGGGTCCTTTTCCTTCTTTGGTAATATCATAATCACGCTTCCCTCATTGTAGGTGGAAAACCCCTTGGAGATAGCGTCCTGGAATACCTGACGGCTATAGCCTGAAATGTCACCTCCTGGTTTTGATAGAAATCAGTGGAAGCCATCACCCCAGGGGCTTTGTGAGGGGTTTATAGACTTGATGGTCCAATGGATCTCAGCTTCTGATATGGGACTGTCCAGGAAGATGCCACCATTGGAGAAATACTGCGAATGGGGAGTGAGGATGAAAGGCCTCAATTATGGCCGAGCTCGGGGAGAAGGAGAGGCATATAACTGTTCATAGAACTGAGCCATGATCTTATTGATGCCCTCTTGTGAGCAGGTCAATATACCTGCATCATCCTTCAGAGCTGAGATAGTCCTGGCCACCTGCCTGCTCTTAAGTCTGTATGCCAGGAGTTTACAGACCTCCACCCCCAGTATGAGTGGTGTAACCTTTTACAGCCAACTCAGCCTTCCTTGTGAGGAGGGCATTGAGCTGGACTCGGGTACTGTTTAATTGGGTGAGTACAGTTGGTAGGGGTGCCAGTATTATAAGACTTATATTGAGCCTCTGTTGTGGCCAGTTGCTTTCCTTGGGCAGCTTGTTCTGCCTCCCTCTTTTATGCCTACCAAGGAATAAGCAATAATTGAACACATGAATGATAACCTTGAAAGCTTTCCACAAAGTAGAATCCGATATCTCCTGTTTTCATTAATCCACAAATAATCAAGGGTTTCCTTTTTTCAACCACTGAATAAACTGGTCATCCTCAAGTAGCAGAGTATCCAGACACCAAGAGGAGAGCTGTGGAGCTTCTGGGTCCCATCAGATCCTCAATTCTAATGTGGCATGGTCTGAGATGATAATGGAGTGGGTCTGAGTCTTAGATACTAATTTGTATGCCAAAGCGATATCAGCCACAGGTCTGTCCTGCTGCAGGAGCCATGAGTGGCAGAGAAGCAGGTGTAATTTCATACTCCTGGGTGCTGGGTATGCCAGGCATCCAGAAAAGAGTGTTCAGAAATTAGCCTGCAGATTGCCTGCACTACTTGTCTATGCAGCTCCATACTCCCTCTGCTTCTGTCCACTAAAGGGTTGAGGGTAAGGTTAAAATCTCCCTATTATGACAGGGAGACAGTCTGTACTGAAGTCAGTTAGTTGTTGGTTGAGACCATGGAAGAAACCTGGTCATCTTAATAAGGTGTCCAGACATTGAGCAGAAGTAAAGACCTATCAGGGTAGTCACTTCAGCCATTATCCATCAGTCATTTTGTCCCCAGAACTGAGATACTGACCACCAAGATCTTTGTGAAATAAGATTAATAGCTGGCCCACGGTGCAGTGGTTGGATTTCCATCTGCACACCAGCAACCTGGGTTTTGGAGTGAGCTTGACCACTGGAAGGCTGGCGGGGGAAGGCTTGAGTGTCCCATGACTGCTCGCCTTCTCCGGGGAAAGGTGGACCAAGGTCCACAGCTTGCCTGACCCCGAATGGAGGCAGGGTACAACAAGCCCTGCACTTGTAGGAGGGCTGGTCAAGGCGTGTGGTGGACATCAGCTCATTGCAACATGATGTAAAGGTGAACACCACATGCGGGAGGAAAACAGGAAAAAAGACTTCCATTGCCGGGAAGATGGAGCACAGGAGCGTCACTGATGTGTCGCCACCCACCTGACCACCTTGGCCCGACGAGACTTGAAGTGTCGGGGTGTCTGGAGCCCACCCGGGGTAATCCGAGGCTTCATGGGAATCCAAGGTCAGAACAGGTAGGGTGGCCAGCAGAGGGATGTCTCCTAGGTGCTTCTGAAGGGTTGGTGATGGAGGGACATAGGAAGAGAAAAAATAGAAAGTAAAAAAAAAGGAAATAAGATTGCTATTCCCCTTTCTGGGACACTGCCTCACAATGCAGCTCCCTCCCCCACCCATCACTGTTTAAGTTTTTGCCTCTGCACCAGACAATTTCATTTCATGCAGGAACATAACCTAGGGTTTCAACTTCTTTAAGTGGGATACGACTTTTTTCCATTTAATCGGAGAACTGAGGCCCCAAGCGTTCCACGAGACAAAGCAAGTCTCCATTAAAAAGAGATGGATACATAGCAGTTGGATAAGGTCAGGTTGGCTAATCCAGAGACAACACAAGGCCTTCCTAAGGTCTCTCCGCTATGAGTGAGCCTCCCTCCCTGCAACAAAATACAATTCCCCAGAAACCATAGCCAGCTGTAAAGAGAAATAAGTAACATTATCAAGAACAATAACAAAAACAGGTGGCCCACAGCACAGGGCAGGGTACCTAACTGCAATGCCGATGGCCTGGGTTCGGGAACAGATATGGGAGTGTCAGAGGGCCAACAAGGGGAAAGGATTGAGCATCCTAGGGATTATTCTCCTTCTCTTGGAGGGAGGGGGTGAGTGTCCAGCACAATGTGGACTCTGGGGAGGCTGGGGTACCCTGTGTTGGCGCCATTACTTGTGGGGTGGGTCGGACATGGGACATCATTGCATGTCCCCATCCTGAGGGTAAACTAGCAAAATCATGGCCACCACCTATGATGCCTGCTCACTGGCTCTACTGCGATGCTGCGGGCACTCCGGGATCCCGACCTAGATCGTCGGGCCACTATGGCCAGTAGGGCTCCACGCCCACCTTGGGGGCAAGCCAAGGAGGCAATGCCAGTGGCTCTTCTGCTGGCACCCCTGTCCTGTTGCTGTGGGAGTCCTGCTGGATATGGTGGTCCCACCCTGGGGCAATCCAAGGGGTATCGGGAACAGGAGAAAGGTAAGTCCCCGGGTGCAAGAAGGTGGCCGAGGGTTCACAGGGGCTGAGTCTGAGGTGAGCTGCCTGAAAAAAAACAGTAACAAAAACAGCTCATAACAGAGGTAACCACCACATAGCAATAAAACAGAACCCCTCCACCCACCCACCCACCCACTAAATGACCAATTGTCGCCTTAAGCATAAGCTAGGAAAAGGCCCACATGCCAGAATCTGTCATGGTGGGGAGGGAGGAAAGAAACTGTCTATTCCTACAAAACTATGTCTAGCATCTGCAAAGAGAATACCAAGTCTTGCCCCCAGCTCCTGGAGACCAACTGAACAGAAGGTGACAAGGAAGGCTGCATGTGAGGCAAGGTATTACCTCTGTCACAAATAAGCCAGACCTTGAAGAACCAGAGGCCGGAAGTGGCACCTGGTTACAGGTAGCAATACCAGTGTCCCTAGGGGCCTGTGCCATCAGTTAACAAGAATTCTGTGATATAGGGACCAGATTCTAGATAGGCCCAGTCCTCTAGAGCTCAAAACGATCTGCCATAGTTACCCCACAAGAGTGAGCCTCCTGACAGCAAAGGTGATATAGTCCCTTTCAAATGGAAGGGTGGGCCCTCTATCTGTGTAGACAAATACCACCTGACCTGCTGCTGCACTGTAGCTGGTTGCATAGCAAACCATGAGGGAGAGGGGAAGGAAGGGATGGAGCCCTGACACAGCCCTTCACTACAAAGGAAATGAGGAGCTACTAGATAGCCCACTGGTGAAGGCACAGATATTAGGATAAAGTTCACTCCAACCCATTAGCTAGCTTTACCCTCCCACCCCTGTATATGGGGTTGGGTATTGAACCACAGATGTAACGCAGTGGGATCCCATGAAGGCCCACCAGAATATGAGAGAGCGCAGCAGCACCTTCACCATCTTACTAGCCCCCCAATCCCAGGGTTAAAAAATTATATGCCTCGATTGTAACATGTAAAACCTTGATCCATAGACTGATGAATCAACAACATTTTGTATTCAGCAGCCCCAAGTACATGGATCCAAACATTTAAAGCAGTAAACAGGGTTGACCCATACTTAATACAAACATAAGTCCTAACACCCAAGATGCTGTGCCCCTATAAGGGCAAGTCATGGTTACTTACCCCACAACCTGAAAGGGTAAGCAGCCAGTGGCCCACCCCCTTGTCTTTACACAGATTTGCACTACAGTTAATTAGAAGGTGGGCCATAGCCAAACAATTGCAGCCACAGCCATGGAGCCATCATTATGGAGTCAGTCTGCTGCTTGCAACTCCACAAGACAGGGATGTAGACCTCGGCCAGTTCTGGGAGTCATCAGCACTTGATGCCTCACTGGTTGGGAGAGCCAGCACGGCCACCTGTTCAGCCCAAGTCTGGAGTGAAGGGACATTCACAGCAGCAACCAGAGAGGTTCCTTGTCTCCAGGCATCAGCAACAGTGGGGAAAATATTCATGTAAGTCATGGAGGGCCACAAATCTGTTCTCCTTGAGTAGTGGGCCTGCTGACCCAGAGGAGGTATGGAAATCCCTGCTGCGGCTGTGACTCGAGTGGAGCCTTGGAGATCTGTATCTGTGTCTCCCTCCTCGGATCGCTACTTTTGTTACATTGTCAGTTCTTCAGGGCCAGAATCCATGGGTCCAACTTAGTGGATAGTAGAGAGCAAGGTGGGGCCTCTGAAGTTGAGGTGGCCTGAGACAGGACAGTGGGAACAGAAACATCCATCTCTTGTGGCCAATCCAGAGCCGTGCGAGTTGGGTGCTGGTCAGAGTCTCTCCCAATTCAGTTGTGGTGCATAGCCAGCAAGGAAGCCCTCAGCCACTTCAGGATGTTGAAGGAGCGTTGGGCACCATTGATCATTATCTGTAGGGTCATGGGATAGCAGAGATAGTATACCAGGCCCAGTTTGGTCATAGTCTCTCTGTGCGATAGTGAAGGTCTTTCTCCTCTTGGACACTTCTTGTGAGTAGTCAGCAAATGTTTGGATATGATGCCCTGTCTACATAAGGTTTTGTCTGTCCCTAGCAGCCAACATAACATCTTTTCCATCCCTATATTGCAGGATTCAGGCCAGGATGGGCCCTGGTGAGCCGCTGGAGCAGGCTTAAGGGCAGGCGAGCAGTGGGCCCTGTCTATCTCGATGGGGCTATCTCACTTACGGTCCAACATCTGTGGGAGAACCTTTTGGAGAAACAGTAGTGTATTTGAGCCCTCACAGCTCTCAGGGAATCCCACAAACCAGAGACTGATTTCTGCAACTGCAATTCTCCAGGTCCTCCACTCTGTGCCACAGCAGCTTGATGGTGCGATCTTGCTCCTGCATGTCCAAGTTGATTCTCTGGTTACTGTCCTCATTATCTGAGATGTGCTGCTCATTCACATTTGTGCAGTGTGATAATTATGTGATGTCTGCCACTGTGTTCTGAGCAACAATCTCCAGTTTACCAATCTGAACAATTAGTTGGGTAAACATCTGCTTTTTGGCTTGCAAGCTTACATTCGCTGATTGGGGAGATGAGGAAGCCATGCCAAGGTTCTGCTGACAGGGTAGGCTCAGTATTTAAAGGTAGCAGCTCTGATAATCAAAATCACTAGGCAACATGCAGCACTCAACTCATAGAAGCAATCAGCAGCACTGGTAAATACTCAGCAGTACAGTAATGCTGTTTATCTCTCAACAGGGTTAGGATGGTACAGATATAGTAGGATGCTTATCAGGCTAGACAGAGCTGTCAAATTAAGCGCCATTCCCCATGAAGGCAAGCCGCCAACACAGAGTATTTTAATAAAATCAGTCTAAAAAATGTGTAGAGTGCCTTGTGTCTCTAAATTGGCAATTATGAGGGTATTTTTCTGCTTCATTTACTTTAAAGTAGTGGTTTCATTTTGTGTAGTAAAACAGTACTGTGGGAGGGAGCTGTGTTAGCTAGCAGCAAACAAGGCAGCCCTGTCTGTGATCAAAAGTGTTGTTTTACTCAGATTTTCTTCTTCTTTATTTTTATTCTGTTTTCTGTGATTTGTTATTTTATTTTTGTAGAACAGCTTAGTGTGTTTTATTGAATTATTTTTGTCAGTCTGGTTTTGCTGTATTGATTGTAGTTATTTTGTTTAGTTATTGAAGTTACAGTTTCACTGTAATATTGACATTAACGTCTTCATAATTCCTTAGTTTTTGTGTCTCCTTACTCCTTGTCATGTATTGTTTGTGCAAATAAATAAAAACATACAAGTTATTTTTGTGTTGTTTTACTGTAGCTGCTGTTAGCTCAGTAAACTGTTGTGTTATTTAAACACACTGCTCTGTTGAGGTGTTTAGTGTTTCTGTTGCCTGTATTTACTTTACCTGCATTGTTCAAAAATCTGCATATAAAAATTCCTGCAAGGATACTTGAGTAAAGTTTAAGTTGTTGGTGGTGGTGATGTTGTCAAGAAGGGTGTAAGTTCTGTGGTACAGAAGGGTGTTGTATCTGAAAAAAGTACTTCTGCCACAGGTTCATCAGGGGCGGTAGTACTAGTACATAAAAAGGAGTAGTTAAGTACAAGTGATGGGGGCATTAGTGTGGCCAAATTTTCCTCCAGCCACATTGGTGGCATCAATTTTAGTGGGGTGCTGGCACTGCAAGCAGTGGAGGCAGCGAGAAAGAATCAGACCAAGAAGCAAAACTGTCTTGCTCTGGAAATGTCGTTGAGGTGGGTGAGGTGGTTGATGTTGTTCCTAATGACAGCTGTGGAGGGTGGCGTTGATGAGCATGAGCATGACTCAGACTGATGCAGAAGATCTGACTGTTGCATGCATGGATGCTGAGAAGTAAATAGAGGTGAAGAAAGTGAGGAGGAGTACAGATCTCAGGCAGAGGTCATGAGTCTCAGTGGGATAGGAATGATGATTTGGACCCTCTGTGGGAACCTGAAAATAAAATAAAAAGTAAGGGTGATGTGTGGTGCTGTGTACACCACAATTATTTCAAGGAATAAGCTGTTGCAGAATGCAGAGGCCATGTTACTGATGGGCCTGCCCAGGTCATGTCATGCGACCCTGGTCCTGCAAGCTCTGCCCAGGCTGCCTGTCAGGTGGAGGCTCATCTTCAAGGTGGGCTTGTGGTGAGCTACCCCATTATTAGTCCTTATTGGTAGACACAATTTTGTTGTATATATGTTTTTAAGTCATTCTATGTATTTCCTAAATCAATAAAATAAAATATGCACATGCCACAAATGCCAGTGTTAATACAAAAGCACATAGAGAAAAGACTGGATTTTTAAAAAGGTTTTGACCTTCCTTTGACCTGGAAGACCAACTTGCTTGCCAGGAATCTGACAGAGTTATTGTCAAAGGCTTTGGGGATAACTGATCAAAGGGTTTTTCCAATAGTTAACTGACCAAAGGAAACAGATGTGAATAAAGTGTTCAGGAGATAGCCTTTTAACTTCAAAAGCAGGATGCTGTGATCCAAGATATTGCCTTTGTTGAGATGAAAAAATAAACAAACAGGAAACTTCCTTGTAACAGTCCTGTGTGAGACTGTAATGTCAAGTGTCATAAATGTGCATGGGTAACATCACCAGGTGGCAGAACATTGTGTTGGGAAGTGCAAGAGTGACACCCGTAGCCTAAAATGGAAGGGCCAGCCTCTATCCACAGACTGGGATGGCCATCCTTATAAATAGCCTCAGATCAGGGCATTTGGACACACCTTTTTCATTTTGACTCCACCTAACACACAAGAAGCCAAACTGCTGAGACTCAGTGGCTACACACACTTTTCATTTGGACTCACCTGACACACAAGAAGCCAAATTGCTGAGACTCAGTGGATGCACACCCATTTCATCTGGACACTCTGCTTGACACACACCAGGAACAAAACTGCTGAGACTCAGTGTGGCTGCCAAGGACTAAAGTAACTGAGAACCTTCATCTTCCTTTCTGGACTTTCAATTTACTGCAAATGGAAGGTAGACTTTCAGGTAACAGTTTTAATGCAGTTCACTGTACATTTTTCCATTTTTGTTTATGTATACTGTAACCCAAATTAGAGTATTCTCTTTTTAGCTATAACTGTATTTATATAAGTATTTCAGTAAAAACATTTGTTTTTAAAGAATATCTGTCTGAGTGAGAATTCTGTATCTGTGTGTGACTATAGAAGGTTTATTAATAATCTGTGAAAACTGTTATTGCCAAAGAGGTCTCACCAATAGCAACCAAACTGAGAAAAGGGTCTGTAAGGAATCTGGAAGGATTGTTGCAGAAACAATCCAAAATAGGGACATAACTCAAAGAACGGAGAAGCAGAATGCCATATATCCTTGTTAGAGGACAATTTGTTTGTAATGCAGAAAACAATTAAGCAATATGAAGATGATATTACTGGCTTAAAACATATAGACTGATTGACTATGAATCCAGAGCTAAAGGAAAAATATCCACATAGTGGGTGTACTGGAGAAATGGAACAAGCAGTAACCAATTACTCAGACAATTCAGAACTTTCTATCTTCACTGATTCCACCACAGAGGTGAAAAGCATAGAGCTTGACAGGGTTCACAGATCTTTAAGAAAACAGCAAGAAGAGGACTTCTCCTGAAGGCAATAGTGGCAACGTTTTCAAGCTCATCAGATAAAGACTTTGTTATGCAGGATGTGTATAAGAAAAACAGTAGAACTGGATGGAGCAAATATTTCCATTTATATTTATCTACCCTATGAGATTATCCAAGACAGAAAAAAGTTTTCAAATGCCAGAACTATTTTGTGGAAGGTTCACATTAGATCAACCTTTTCACAGCCAGCAAAACTAAAAGTCTACTTGAATGACCAGATTTTGTGATATGAGGAACCGAGCAAGCACTTCTAGATTTACGCAAATGTTTGCCCATTTATCTTCAACAGTTTCATAGGGTCTGTAGTCCCCATTATGATCTAGGCACCTTTTTATGTATGGATTGTAGGGGACAAGGGGTGCAATTTGCTATATTTATTTCAACAGTTTCATAGGGATTATAAGTCCCTGTTATGATTCAGGCATGGTTTTACTGCAAGGGTTTTGGGAGGAAGTGGTCTATAGGCTATATCATTTATGGAGCTACAGTAGCAGAACTAAAATAAAGATTAGCTTATTATTTCTAAAAAGGGAAGGAGAAGAGTGGCCTTCTTATCTGTATCTTCTTTAAGGGTTGCACCGGGGCAACTGTGTATCCAGTTATAGATACCACACAATTTCTTTTTCAGTTTATGGGAGACATATAAGGGTGTCTAATGGATGGTATAAGGTCATAAAGAAACAACTGATAAGCAAATTAATTAATGATACGGTATTTGTAAAGCTTATCTTTAAAAAAGCTACTGATTTCTAATTGTGCTCCTTTGAAAGTGGAAGTCTCAACTTGGAATGTTCATGGTATGCACTTTCCTATTAAGCAGAAACAATTCTAGTATGCACTACACAACATAATATTGATATTTTGTTTCTAAAAGAAACATATTTAGTTGATAAAGAAATAGTGAAATTAAAAAAAACAGTTGGGTGAAAAAGCAATATTTTTCTACAGTTCCACTAAATGTAGGGAGTAGCCATACTAATTAGTAAAGACTCAATTTCAAATTTATTATTCAATATAAAGACCAAGAGGGCAGAGTGAGTATGGTGAAATGTTTAATCATGGGTGTGGAATATATAATATTTTCAATTAATGACCTTTTGTAGCTCAGCAAAATGTCCTTAATGAAATCACACAGGGTCTAATTACTTTGGGATCTGGATTTTTTCTTAGAGGTGGGGACTTAAATGTTTGGATCTAGAATATGATAAATCTGGAGGAAACTGCAAGCATGACAAACCTCTTTATTACATAATCATTTTTTGCAGGATAACCATTTATTAGATATATGGCATTTAACATACCCTAAGATTAACAGTACACATATTATTCCCATTTATTTATTTATTGGAATGTTTCACCAGGAAGGTTACACTGAGCTACAATGCTCATCTCGTGGTATGTCCTGGGGAAGGGAGTGGGAACAATAAGTAGTACAACAGGATACATACATCAGGAATTAGCTTAGCAGCATATAGACAGACTGTGCAGTTAACACCAACAATAGCTAATAGTATTTCTAGATTGGGATACATTTGTGAGTGGCTGACAGGGGTATAGTCAAAAGGTACTTGGGAGGGTGGAACAGTAGGGAGATAGAAGTGCTAAGTTGCTAAAGTGCTAGGATTGCAAGAGGGGTTTGGGATGGGGGCAGATATTTGGCCCAGCTGGAGGAAGGAGGAGGTATAGACCAGCAGCTAGGCAGGACCCCGTGGGGCTAGAAGCAGTTGCAGTTCATCACTAGGTAGCTTGCTAGGGATGTAGGGAGAGAGTAGGCTGATGAGAAGTGGAGGATTTGGGATGGTAGTTGGTTCCAGAGCTTAGGTAGGTGATGGGAGAATGCCATTTGGCCGGATGTAGTATTTCTGTAGGGTATATTTAGTGAGAGAGTCATCAGATCGGAGACTGTATTTGGTGGGGTGAGAGGCAGATAAGGAGGTGGACAGGTAAGAGGGAGAGCCTAGCCAGAATTTAGAGGTAAACTTTGCCACATGCAGTGTTCTCCTGTCAATAAATGAGGGACAATTTAGAGAGCGGTAAAGAGTGCAGTGATGTATCAGAGCAGGAGCATCCAGGGCAAACTGGCAGAAGGAGTTAAAGAGAGGTTCAAGCCTGGATAAGGAGGATTGAGGGGCAGCTCTGTATACAACATCACAATAGTCAAAAGTTGGCAGTATAATTTTATGTATCAGTTCGCCCTCGCTGGACGTAGGATGCTACCACTGTTGCGAGAGGGCCCTAGCTGAGGCGTAGTTTTTAGAATGGCATCAATGTGGATGGAAGTTTAGGTTCCTATCCAGCCAAACTCTGAGGTAGCGGAAGGAAGAGGTGTCTCTAATACAGTCCCATCAATGGTGTAAAAGGTGGGTAAGGAGGGAGCTCTTGCCAACCTCTGCCTAGTACCGAAAGTCATGGAGACTGTTTCTTTGAGTTTAGGAAGAGGGGTGCTCATTTAGCCAGCGTTGTACATTTTCAAAATCCAGCTGGAGCCTGGCAGTGACATCAGTGACTGAATTACCAGTTGTGAACAGGACAGTGTCGTCTGCATACATGTGTATGTTAGATGACAAACAAAACTGAGGGAGGTCATTGAGGAAGATTGAAAAAGGAGGCCTGAGTACCGATCCCTGGGGACTCCCATGGTAATGGGAGGGAGAGGAGATGGCATCAGCTATGTGGACCGATTGTGTTCTGCCTGACAGATAGGACTTGAACCATTCAATGGCATTAGGGAGAGACCAGCGGTGCTGAAGCAGGACAGGAGTAAAGGGTGGGAGACCGTGTTGAAGGCCTTGGCCAGGTTAATAAAAATAGCTGAGGTTATGAGGCCTTTGTCCATGCCCATGGTGATAGTGTCAGTCAGCTGTAGCAGCGAGGTGGCAGTGGAGTGGTGTTTTCTAAAGCCAGCTTGGAATGGAGTAAGAAAGAAGGAGTCAGTAATGTGGGAGGAGAGTTGTTCGAGTACTATGTGCTCCTGTAGCTTAGCCAGGGTAGGAAGGAGAGAGATAGGGCAGTAGTTACTAGGGAGGAGGGTCACCTCCTTTAGGGAGTGGTAGGACTGTAGCATGTTTCCAGGCTGTAGTGACAGTGGAAGAGACAAAGGAGAGGTTTAGCAAGATGGATATAGGATAGGCGATGGCAGGTGCAGACAGAGAGGGAGCTTAGGGTCCATGCCATCTGGGGAGGAGCCTTTAGCCTTTCCTGTCCTACTGGTTCTTCTTCAAGACTGGATCATGTATTGTGTTCTAAAGATATATATATATCTATATATATCTACATACACATACACCCAGATGTTTTGATGGCAGATATAAAAAATGATATCTCAGATCATGCAATGGTACAAGCCTCTTTCATACCAAATAGGGCGAAAAGTAAATCACCCCAACTGAGCATGGATAACTCACCAGTTAGAAATGAAGATTTTGTGGATCATACACATGTTATGATATTGGCCATTTTACATTTCAATTTTGATGGTACTCAGAAGGTAACAGATTTGTAGAATACCTTTGGGCTACCATTAATTCATACATTATATCTTTGAAAATAAACATAAAAATATCTAAAGGAATACAGTAAAAGATTTGGAAGAGGAGAGTGAAGAGTTAAACACACATATACAGTTGGAAGAGAAAGATCTCTTGGAGAAAAGAATAAGAAGATAATTGCTTTACAACAAATTCTTAATACTCAGATAGAAAGGATATGGATCTACAAGAGCGATGGCCTGCATCCATCTGGGAAAGGAACCACAGTCATCAGTGGATGGTTAAATGCTACTTTGATGGGCATTTAAACTAGCTGGGGAAGAGAAAGGAGAAAGAAACTGCCTCCCTCACAGGAGGAAGGAGGATCCAAGGGATTGCTGGGGTCGGTGGGCAGGAAGGGGAGCTTGACATCACTGTCCACCTCGGGACAAATGATCTACAGTAGCTTGGAGCAAGCCAGCAGTAGTCCAGGAGGATTTCAAGAAACTGTGGAGGTGTCTTAGACAGGTGGCATGATCTGTAACCTTCTTGGAGGTGCTACCAGTCTATGACAGGAAAGGACAGAACTCCCGGACCAATGAATTCAATGCTTGGATGAAGGATTAGTGTGGAAGGGAGGGTTTGTCTTCATTGGAATTGGGACAGTACCTGGAGAGATGCAGGCCTGTACAGCAGGGATGGCTGGCTTCTGTCCGGGAGGAGCTCTGATGTCCTCAGTAAAGGTTTAGATGCTTCATTGTGCAAACACTTAAACCAGATGAGGGAAGGTAGAATAGGGCATGGCAACATAGTTTGTCCCCCTCCACAG
The DNA here is from genome assembly GCA_016271365.2 of Neoceratodus forsteri. Taxonomy (NCBI): domain Eukaryota; kingdom Metazoa; phylum Chordata; order Ceratodontiformes; family Ceratodontidae; genus Neoceratodus; species Neoceratodus forsteri. The sequence goes on from CM057459.1 coordinate 1,090,087,256, forward strand.
GTTCAGCAGAGGAACTATTTTAATCAGAAGAGAGTAAGACAACAAATAGAACCATGGAGTAGGGAAGAACAAGGGTCAGGAGGTGGGAATGGTATCGAGAAGGGAGTGGGACAAATAAGAAAAGATAGCATATAAAAGGAAGAGGAGGATGCAGCACATTGGAAAGCAATGTGTAAATGCCTGCAGCCTTGGGAGTAAGATGACAGATCTAGAGGCTGCCATGGTGGAGGCAGGCCTTGACTTAGAAGCCATCACAGAGACCTGCTGCAACAAAACCAGGACTGGGATCTGGCTATCCCAGGGTAGTCTCTGTTTAGAAGGGACAGGGAGGGAAGGAAGGTGGGGTCAGTAGCTTTACTTGAGCGAGACATAAAGAAAATGGAAACATGGGGAAAGCAGAGAGGGCTAAGTTACTGTAGGTCACCCTGCAGAAAAGAAAGGGACATCATCTGCATAGGGGTGATCTACAGACCCATCTACAGGGGAGGAAGTAGATGAGGAATTAATGGAAGAAGTTCAGAATATGGCTCAAAGGAGAGGTACTGTCAGTTGGGGACTTCAATCTACCAGACATAGACTGGAGCCTGGCTACAGCAGCAACTACCAGGAGCAGGGATATACTGTACTGACTCTCTACTAGATGCCTCCTTCAGGCAACTAGTGGAGGAACCCACTCACAGAAGGGCAATGCTGGACCTGGTATTGACAAATGGGGACATCATTGCCGATGTAATGGTGGAGATCACCTGGGAACCATCGCCACTGCACAGTATGGTTTACCATAAGGACTAAGGTAGAAGTAAACAACACCAGGACTATGGTTCTAGACTTCAGGAAGGCTGGCTTTGAGGCAATGATGAACTCTCTAAAGGACACCCTAGTAGGGATAGGAAACCTGAGAGAGTGGAGAGTCAGTAGGTTAAAATTAAGGAGGTATCAACAGGGTTACAAGTATCTGCATCTGACAGGTTAGCAAGGGTAAAAAGGAAAGAAGACCACTATGGTTCACAAGAAAGGTAGCAGAGAAGGTAAGGGCAAAAAAGCAGGCCTTTTGAGATACAAAATATGTCAGAAGGAGGAGGACAGAGAAACCTATCAGCAAAAACAAAAAGAGGCAGGAGGGCAGTCAGGAAGGCTAAAGCACAGACAGAAGAAAGAACTGCCACATCATTAAAAAGGAATAAAACATTCTTCAGATACATAGAGGATAAGAGCAAGGCTAAGGGAGGGATAATTAGGCTGAAGGCGGAAGGTGGCGTTTGTGTGGAGGAAGATCATCAAAAAGTAGACATGCTAAATAGATACTTCTGCTAAATATTTACAGTGGAAGGATCAGGTAATGGACCAGTGTTAGAAAATAAGGGTGCAAGGGTATTGGATATGAACACAAGCCCCTTTACAGTAGACAAGGTCCTAAGGAATTATCATGTCTAAAAGTGGATAAGGCAATGGGCCCTGAAAATACACCTCAGGGTGCTGAGGAACTCAGGAAGAGCTGGCTGCACCTCTGATGGCCCTTTTAACCTATCTCTGGAAACAGGGCGGTTCCAGGAGACTGGAGGAAGGCCAATGTTGTCCCACTGCACAAAAGTGGAAGCAGAGAAGAGGCAGGAAATTACAGACATCTCAGGCTGACCTCCGATAGTGGGCAAGGTTGTGAGTCACTGCTGAAGAAAGGATGTTGGAGCATCTGGAGGTCAACAGGCTGCTGGGTTCAAGGCCGCATGAGTTCACAAGAGGAGATCCTGCCAGACTAACCTGGCTTGAGTTATTTGCTTGGATGACCAGGGTGGTGGATCGGGGTGTGTGGCTACCTGGACTTCAGCAAGGCTTTGACACTGTCCACATGAAAGGCTAGTAAGCAAACTAAATAGCCTGGTGCTGGGACCAAAGGTAGTTAGATGGGTGAAAAATTGGCTATAAGATAGAAGTCACAGGATGGTGGTAAATGGTGTGCACTTGGGGAAAGACAAAGTGATTAGTGAGGTGCCACAGGGGTCAGTGCTAGGTCCAGTGGCTCTTCAATATATTTATCAATGATATCGCTGAATGACTGATAGGGAAGGTGTTTCTGTTTGTGGATGATACCAAAGTCTACAACTGGATAGACACTCCGGGAGGGTGGAACAAATGAGGAGGATTTTATCAAGCTGGAAGAGTGGTCAACAGTCTGACAACTGGCGGTAATGCAAAGAAGTGTAAAATCATGCACCTGGGTCACAGGAACCCTGTGACTAAAGTATCATCGGAGGGAGAGAACTGATAGTCACAAAGCAGAAAGGAGACCTCGGCATAATTATCTCTGACCACCTGAAGGTGGCTAAGCAGTGCACCAAGGCAGTGAGGAAAGCTAGCAGGATGCAGGGGTGCATAGGCAGAGGTATCGCCAGCAGAAGGAAGGAGGTCATAATACCCTGTACAGGTCATTAGTGAGACATCACCTTGAATACTGTGTACTGTTCTGGAGGCCCTACCTTCAAAAGGAAATAGACAAGGGTCAAGAGGGTTCAAGGTAAGGCAACCAAGATCGTGCAGGGCCTGCACCTGAAGCCCTATGAGGACAGACTCAGGAATTAAACATGTATTCTCTAGGAGAGGAGGGATAGGAGAGACATGATAGAGACATAAATATCTCATGGGGACGAATAAGGTACAAGATGGGAGTATCTGCTGTAGAAGGAGTTGTGCAAGAACTAGGGGACACACAATGAAGCTGGAAGGGAGGAGACGAGGAAGAATGCCACAAGTTTTCTTCATGCAGAGGGTGGCGGGAGCTTGGAACAGACTCCTGGAGGAAGTGGTGGAAACTAAAACGATCATAGGCTTTGAGAACACGTGGATAGGCATAAGGGAATCCTAGCAACAAGACAAATGTGGGGAAAATCTGAGGACTCAAATGGGACTGAGGTGGTGCTATAGACAGGACCAGCAGGAAGAACTAGGTGGGCCAGCTGGTCCTTCTCCCCAACAACTTCTATGTTTCTATGTATAGTTAAAATGCAGATATACCAGAATGGGGATAATCAGGTAAATTGTTAGTGCACATGTTAAATCAGAAAAATAAAAATACAATAGTAGATATTATGGACAGCTCAGGAAATTTAATACAAGAAGATCAAAAATTGGGGAGATATTTGTGGATTATTATAAGTCCATATATCAAAGGAATTATACATTGCAAACAGGAGATAAATATATATATAGTCAATTTTGTATTCCATATATCAGCAGTCTATCTTGTATGACTTTTTCTTTTTGTATTTCTCCAATATTCTCCTCACTGACTTTTATTCATGCATATTCAGCATGTCTGCTCTGTGTTACTTCCTTAGGAAATACATCAGAATCGCATTTTGATAAATGAAAACTATTTTGCACACCATGTCACCCTGGAAGGAACCTCTATATAGAGGAGAAACGTTGAGGTCTATGTCCATGTCTTGGTTATCTATGTGCAACATTCGATGAAATAAAAGAAAATCAAAAATATTTACTTTGGAGTTGGCTGGGTTTCTGCATACTTCCTCACTATATCTAACCAGTCAGCTGATAAGACTGGCTCATGGGGCACAAATGTTACTGTCATGGTTATGTAGGCACAACATGAAAATGATCACAGACTGGGTGATTCTACCACCTCAGTTAAACAAGCAGAAAAACAGGACTGGTAACAGAAACAATGACAATAAATTCACTTTGGAATGCTTTGTTAATTGCAGACGTGGAGGAATAGGAGAAGGAGGCTGATGAGTTGACAGGTTTGTGTGTAATCCATCACATGGTGGATGCTTATTGGTGGACACCAGGCACCTTAACATATTGGAAGAGCCACTGCTGTACTGGAGTAGCAAGGTCACTGATTTGACCTCAATAACAATTGAATATCTGAGCTGTCCACCCTTGCATGTCAGCATGGAAAAGGTATTCAGTTTGGCTGGGGCCTTTGTGTGGGACAGACATACAAAGCTGTTCCCTAGAAATGTTGGCATGCTAACATTTATTAAAATGAATACAGAGCACATTCTATATAACACAGTTATGTTTGCATTCATACCACATGACTTAGACAGTGCTGATGAAGAAGAACCAGAAAAGCCTGGTGCTATCAGCAATGGCAAATTGCCATCCACTAGGTAGATGATGCAGTAATGAAGAAATAATTTCCATGTGGGCAAAACTTCAGTCTGGAAAACTGTGAGGGCTGCTTCCTGATGAGGATGACTGTAGCATATAAACAGGAAAGTATTAGAGCCATCCTTTTCTCCTCATCAGCGAATCATTTTCTTTGTGATTCAGTTTTGTTTCCTGTGAATATGTTTCCCAAGTTGTGCTGCTATTCTGTATATCCATCTGATTAACACCATATACCCTCTCCTATGTAATGCCTACAAAGTAGAGCATCTTTGAAGACTACATTAGCCAGCCAGACAGCTATCCCACCAGTCAGTCTGCCAGTCATCCTGCTAGCCAGCCCACCAGCTATCCTGCCAGTCATTCAACCAGCCAGCCAGCCCACCAGCCAGCAAGCCACACCTCAAGCCAAGGCTCCAGCCATCCAGCCCATCAAGACAGCCAGACCAGAAGTCCAGCAAAAGACAACATTGTCTGCTGTGATGGTAAGTTACTTTCATTGTTTTTCACATTACTTATCCTCCCTGTTGGTAATGAGTCTGTCATTGCACAGAAAGGGCTTTCGCCTTGCTTACACAACACTAAAATGTGTTTATTTCTTTTATTTTGTCTCCTCTCAATTGAGATAGCACACCGGAAGCTGCAGACTAAAGTTGTGTCTTCCTTCACCATCCCTTTCTGTGGCACTGTTGTGCAAGTACATGGGATGACCATCATTACTTGAGGGTAAGTATCTGACATTATTTTCTTTTTGTTTTTCAAGTCTTAATGTTAACATTTTCCTTTCACAGGTAAACAAGTGACACAATGGCCATGCCAAGTTAGGCTAAATAATTTCTCTTTTTCTTGCCAGGTGTGAGGTATAGAATGAGTGGGATTGGACAACGGATCTATCGTGTGGCCACAATGGCGACACAGTCAGGATAAATTACTTTTTTTCTTCACAGGTGATAAAATGGAAAGAATGGAATTGGACAATGGATCTATTGTGTGGCCACAATGGTGGCAGTCTGGCTAAATGACTTTTTTCTCGATAATAGATCCATTATGTGTCCATAATGGTGGCAAAAGGCTGGCTAAATTATTATTTTTTTCTTCACAGGTGACATGCTTAGTAAGACTTGGAGTGCACAACATATATACTGTCTGTGTGGTCAGTTACCCACAGTGGTCACTTTAGTAAGGTCCACACAATATGTCCTTCTCTTTACAGGTATCCTCCTGTCCTGCTCTCTTCTTATCCAAGAAGCAAGGCTTCTCCTCCTCCTGCACCTACTCTGTCTGGGACAATACGCTCCATTTCAAGGCTGGTACATCACTGATGTGATGGTAGATATCCTTTCAAAATGTTATTTTTTCTTTAAATTTTTAATTCACAGGTGTACTGTAATCCAATATGGACTGTACTACAGCTACAGTTTAAATCATTTCTATTTGTATGCACCTGAGGTCTGTATAGATTCTGCCATCAAGATGAATTCTCATCCTCCTCCAGCAAGCAAGCCATTACCATCTTCTTATCTCCACCAGATTGCAGATGTGGTCAACCTTGCCGACTAATACTCAAACTCCTCCTCCAGCTTCTCCACCATTATGTGGTGTTATTAACACATCTTCTGTATCAAGCATACATAACAGTCTCCTCCAACTGATGTTGCTACCTCATTGTACAATTAGTCCCACATCAGAAAAATACCTGAAACAAGAGAAACAAAAGCAGACAACAGTTATACAATGACAAATGAATATACTGTGGGGCACTGCTACACTTCAAAAGCCCATGCCGCTCTGTGGCATAAGTATGAGTGGTGCAAGCACCACTCAGAAACAAAAAGCAAAGGTGTTTCTGAAGATGCTCTATGGTAGAATTTACTAATAGTATTTGATCAGTGGAAATATCAGTTTACTTGATCTATATAAGTATAATCTCATCTAATTATTTGGTATTTATTGCTGGTATCCATTTATAGTACTGTTGTATTTTACTAAACAGGGTTAAGGTTAGAGGTAAAGTTTTACTTTATCCAAGGTGGGCTTACAGAAAGACTGGGAATGAGTTTGTGTGGGCTAGGGTGTTAGGAAATTAGCTACAGACAGTCTAGAGACATCTCTGTATCACTTAGCTTTCTTCCACCATATGATAATACAGGCACAATTTCTAGCATAATGATACAGAACAACTTCTCCAACCTGGTTAAAATAATGTTCATACATTGAAGCATTGAATGGCTGTTTGGCAAATATAAAGCAGCTTGGCAACAAGCAGTTTTCTAAAAGTATGGGCAAAGTTCTGTTGTTTTTTTCAGATAAATTGACTACGGCCAGAGGTTTGATGCTATTGTGCCTTTGCTGGCTGATGATCTCCAATTAAACCCAGTCCTCCAGCTGGCCACAGATATCAATGCTGGTATCTTTAAAAGTGGAGAGGTTAGCTTTCTACATTTCAATGTGTGAAGCTTAGCCCTCAAAATGAATGCAGTAAGGAATTGTTTTGAATTTAATCACAGTATAGCTGTTATTACAGAAACATGGCTAAATAAAAGAGTTGGGGATGATGATTTTCTGATCCCAGGTTACCAAGTGTGGTGACAGGACTGAAACAAAAGAGGTGGAGGGTATTAATATATGGACAGACAAACTTAATTTATTGTGCATAGAATGCAAAGATATACAGTACATGTATGTTGATGCCATAGCAACATTTTTATAGCGAAGTATATTACAACTGCAAGTCACTGTTGCCACTGTAATATACCTGTGGGACCAGCACTGCTTTTAAAGGTTTGCCCCTCCTGAATCAACTCCAACCTGGGGTTGATAATCTTTAGTTATGAGGGTATGGGGCAGAGCCTCCCACATTGGGGGTCTGGGGTGAAGCCCCATGAAGAAAACAGACATTTTCCCAATGGATTTATGCTGACCACAACTTGCAGTCGACATAAATCTGTCACTGTAGTGTTGCATCAAAACAAAGTTGTCAACGGTGTGTCATGGATCCAGATATACAAACCCCTGGGATGGAAAAAATAGCTATGGTTCTGAGGTTGCTATATAGCAGACCTATATTAAATAATGGGCTATTTGCCACCTAAGAGACAAAAACAATTTTGTTAAATTGCAGGATTTCTTTGTATAACTATAGAACTAGTCATGAAATCCTTTTGATAAGAGACTTTAATGTGGATTGGCCATCATCTCCTGTGTATAATAAACTATTTGAACTCTCTGCAGGTTTGGGACTTGCTCAGCTGATGGAATCACCCACTTAGTTAAATATGAGAGACATAAATCATTCCACTATACTGGACTTAATTTTAACAACAGACCCAGCAAATTATAATAGGAGTGGAGTTCTTCCAGACTCATTCAATGACCATCAGGTCACCTTCTGTATCCAGAAAAGAGAAAGAAAACAAGGAAATATCAGCTTAGGGAATATTGTTCTAAGAAAAACTTTGATTACACAAACATTTATGATTGACTTGGAGGGAAGGAACTGGGATAGAATGAATGTTAGGCCAGGTGTGGATACTGCTTGGAGTTACTTTTGTAATGAGTTTTTAGTTGTATGTAACCAACATGCCCAATTTGTAAAATGAAGCTAAAATATAATAATGTGCCTTGGTATACAAAAACTTTGCATAATCAATGGATAATAGGGATAAAGCATGGAAACAAGCAAAAGTTAAAATACTAAACCAGCATGGGAAAAATATTAATCTCTTAGAAGCCTATACTTAAAAGAAATAAAGTCAGACTACCTATTTAAAAAATAAATTTAGTGCTGGAAAGGAACAGGATGTTAAAAAAGAATACGATCATCGTGAGTTTTGGAAGTTATTTTCAGAAATGAAGGGACAAAAATTTCTGAATTACCAGGATCTTTAAAAGTAACAGAAATATGGTCCCAATCTCAAGCTTGGTAGCAGATGATTTTAATTTTTTTGTAAAAGCTGGCATATCGGCGAGTAAATGAAAATAGAGTAATAAGGAGGAAACATATCTAGACCTTACACTGAAAAAGTTGCAACAAGCTAAGTTCTCTTTTGAATTAGTAAGTCCAAAATTAATCTTGAGAGAGCTGTTAAAATTGAATGTGAGGAAAGCAATTGGTTTGGACAATATACCCTCAATTTTTCTTAAAATGGCTTCCCTCTAATATATAAATTGGCAGAGCAACTTTAACTTTTCATTACATACTGGTATATACCCAAAATATGGAAACAAGCAACTGTTATTCCAATATATAAGAGTGGCCTAGAGAGATATTAGTAATTATAGGCCGATTTCACTTTTATCAGTCACCTCAAAATATTAGACAGGGTTGTAGAAATCAGTTGAAAACCTGCTTAGAAACAGAGAATTCAAACAACCCAAATCAATCAGAATTTCATGCAGTCCTTAGTACTGCTACAACATTCTTAAAAGTGACATTGGACATTCAGTTAGCTTTGGATGGTGGCCACCTAGTCGAGGCCATATTTATAGATCTATTCAAAGCTTCAGATACTTTGGATCATGGAATCCTATTGGGCAAGCTGGAGAGACTTGGCCTTGACCAGATAGCCCCACATTGGTTTGGGGAAGACTTGATTGAAAGAACACAGCTGGTTACCCTGGGAAATTGCAAGTTACATTCTGAGTATATTAGATCTGCAGTCCACTAGGGAGTTAGTTTTGGGACCCATTTTATTTAATCTGTACATGGAGGATTAGGCCCTTATTAAGGAGGCCAGCACCATCTGTATGCAGATGATATTATAATATATCTAGAGGGTAAAACAATGCCAGATATACGAACAGGTTACAGAGATTTTGATACTACACAAAACTATTTTTAGATCATGGATTGATATTGAATGATAAGAAATCACAGGTGATGGTTTTGAAAACAAACTTACAAATACAAATCAACTGATACAAATTTCAACTATAAATATTTCCATTTTGAAGCTAGTGAATTCCTATACATACCTAGGAGACTGGTAGGACTCCCAGTGTAAGTGGGCTGTTTACATAGACAATTTAATTAAAAAATCTGAATGCGAGGTTGGGGGTTTTGTACAGAGTTAGAAAATGTATCCCTATAGATGCAAGAAAGCAAATCATAACTATGATGGTTATCCCACTATTTGGTTATGGGAATATGGTGTATGGGGGGCTGGGAGGAATTGCGAAATTAGATATGATATATAATAAGTTTGCATGTTTTATATTGGATGTCCTTGGTTAAGTCATGCTGCTCATTGTATCATTCATTAGGTTGGTTAAGTTTGAATGAACACAGGAACTTGTATATTTTCACTTGATACATCAAAGTCTTTAAAGAAAACTCTGCCATGTCTAAATAATTTGTTCCAAATCTACCCAATAAGAAGTAGTTTAAGATCATCTGGAAATTTGGAATTAAAAATTCCAGTACTTAAAAGGTAAGCTGACAATAGTTAGTTTTGGACCAAGCATCTGGAATTACCTATTGCGTTCCCTAAAGGTAATAAATGGGAAAACATCCTGAATCGGATAAAATTCTGGTATTCAAAAGAATCCTCCTTGTCTAAAATATGTTGTGTCTGATGAAAATGATTAATTAGAGTATTTTGATACATGCTGATCTACTGGTAATTGTGTATCTACTGCAATTGAAATGTAAATGCTGATGTCTTTTTATGTAATTAAATGTTATATTCTATGATGATAAAACATGTGTTGTACTCTTGTTGTGTGCATGAAGGACCTTAAAGTAAATGAGCCTTGGCTCAACTAGGGTCATCCTTTTATTGATTTCAAGAAATAACAATTACTACTACTACTACTACTACAGATAACATTTAAGGAAAAAACAGAAAAAATACTTTCCTCCAAAGTGCGAAACACTCTGAAATTAAATAACCATTGCCAGGCAAGATCCCTGTAGCAACAGAATTCAATCACCTTAGTGATAAATAGCTGCAAATAAAGAAACAGTGACAAAAGATGTGTAGTAATACAATTGCTCATGTACCCTCCTACCCCCACAACCCCAAAATGACAAAAACAAAAATATTTAACTTTGCAGGTAGGTCACTACAAAACAAGCTGATTCTCGAGTTGAAGATCATCATCTGGATCCAGTTGTGGTAGACTGCATTCACAAAGTACAGCAGCAGCAAAAATATTTCTGGGGCACATCTCACTTCTGTGCATCATGCAAATTTTTCCAGCCATGGAAATTCACGTTTATTTTCTGGCACAAAGTGCATCTTGACAGTTGCTGTGGAGACTCATCTCAGCACAGCAGCAGCTAGCAGCAGCAGCATATACGATTTCTGGGAGCACGTCTCATTTCTGGGTGTCTTGAGAATTTTTTTCAGCCATGGAAATTCAGTTTTATTTTCCAGGAACTAAAGTGCATCTTGACAGTTGCTGTGAGATTCGCACAGCACAGCAGCAGCTAACAGCAGCATATAACTTGGGGAGAAAAAGTATCTCATTTAATGGTGTCATGAGAAAAATTCACAGCAGCTATACATTTATTTCTCTCACTCATGCCTCAGAATATTGGAATACAGAATTTATGTGTATGGTGCAATCTGAAAAAATCTTGGATTGTGATGTACATACAATTAACACAAAGTGCATTACAAGAGTGTTTGGATCACTTACACACTGTGAACTACATGTTGCAGCACCTAGCAGCCTGTCTAAGATTTTTGGTGGGCCATACAGAAAATCTGCAAATCACAAAGTTAATGTAAATTTTGATTATCACGTAATTAACACAAAATGCGTCACAACAAGAATGTTCAGGCAGTTGCACGCTGTGAACTACTGTGTGGCAGCATGAGAAGCCTGTCCAATTTTTGCACGCACTCAAGAAATACTCTGATAGAAGAGAATTTATGTAAATTGCTATTTATGCACAGTTAACACTAAGTGAGTAACAGCAGCAGCTGGGGCAGTACAAACACACAGCGCAATTCCATATAACACTACCTGCAACAGACTGACATATTTACTCTGGTAGTTGAGAAATGTTTAGGAAAGAGACAGAAATAGAGATGAAAGTTATCAAGAAAATATAGGTAGGATATATATATATATATATATATATATGTATATATGTGTGTGTGTATGTGTGCAGTAGCGCCCTATAGTTAGGGCTAAATGGGTAGTTCAATGCCAAACTCAAAATTTTGCACTTTAATAACTTCATAACTGTTCAACAGAGTTACATAAAATTAGGTATGCACTTTCCTATGCGGTTGATCTCTTGACTTGGAAAGTTTCATTCTGGTCATATTTGTGGTCTCCGAGTTATGGAAGGTAAGAAAAACATGTTTTAAGCTCATTGTCTTTGCTGGGATTTTCTTTGAACTTGCCTACAGCCCAGAGGGTTTGGTTGTTTAGTCCGAACTTTGCAGGTCAAAGGGACTACTTCACAGATGTGCCTTTGCTAGTCTGGTGTAAAATAAATCAGCATTTTATGCGCTATTGCAATTTTAAAATTTTAAAAATAATTTCTGAGTGTGCTCAGTAAGCACTTCAAGATAGCTGTATGAAACAAAGTAGGAATCCTGCTCCACATGGAGAATTCCTACTTCATATGAAAAATAGAAACATAAGATTTGATGGCAGATAAGGGACCGCTTAGCCACCAGTCTGCCCATTCCCTACCTACTAGCTAAGCTGCAGATCCTAGTTAAGCAGCCTACTTCTTCTACCCCACCCCTAGAATGGCCTTATGACTGTCCATGCATGCTTAAATTCCACCACTGTTTTTGACTCACAACCTCCTCCGGAAGGCCGTTCCATGCATCCACAACCCTCTTCTGTGAAAAATACTTCCATAAATTACCTCTGAACTGCCCCTATCTTCAAACTGTGCCCCTTGTTCTTGCACCTCTTTTTTGAAAGATGCTGCCCTCTTGGACTTTGTTGATTCCCTTGAGGTACTTGAAAGTTTCTATCATGTCCCACCCTCCTTTCCTCGAGCATATATATATATATATATATATATATATATATATATATATATATATGGCTGCCATCTTGTTTTCAATTATGCCCCAAAAAGTAAATTTGGAACCCTCCAAAATAATATTCTGGGAGGAACCAACACATGTAGCTTGCTTATTGGAAACCCTTTAGTGCATTCTGCACTTACGGGAGAATATACCCATAAAATGTATTTATTTAATCACTGTAATCCTACTTCATATCCACATAATAAGACCTAGGATCCTGCCCATTATGCGAGATATGATATAAGATCATGGGTGGTCTGCCGAAAATGATTACGATTAAAACACATTTTTTTGCTGACAGGTGCCCAATCCCCATTGAATGATCTAGACTATTTATTGTTTTACATATGTATATTAACTAATACTGCTTACAATAGACTATTCTATGTGAGACTGTTTCTCATGACTCAATGTACTCAGCTCTACTCACTGTTATGTACTCTGATGTATCTGTATCCTTGTTGTACTCTCCCGGTCGTTCCTGAAAATAGGCATATAACTTGTCTAGTGTACCTACCGGTCAACAAAAGCTAAATAAATAAAATAAATAAAGAGAGGACCCACACCAGTATGGGACACTGGGAGTCCACTCTCAGTGTCCCATAATGGAAACAACCATAGGCAACAATGTGGTGCCCAATCCCATCAGCAGTAGCCCCTAAAAACATATCCGACAATGGGGTGCCCAGTCGGAGTGTGCCATGGGGTTGTCAGGCCCAGCTCTCACCCCATTCCTATGTAAACATGCTGACATGGCACAGTATAGCAGAATGAGGTGAGAGTTAGGCTGACAACCTCATGGCACACCCGATGCCTGTTGATGTGTGGAGGGTGGGGTGATAAGGAGGGAACCCTAACATTGAATTTCCCAGCTTTTGACAATTTAATAAAACCTAACTGATGCATTAACATAGTTTTTTGCAATATATATATATAAAATATAAATTGTTTTTAAACAAAGTAGGAAGAATACAGATATAAAACTAACGAACAATAAGTGAAACAGTACAGTTAGGTAGTAAAGATAGATTTTAAATTTTATATTTTTAAACTACTTTTGGTATTTTTTGATTTGGGAAACAAATGAGGAGTACAGAGCAGGGTAATTCTTGATGCCCTACAGAGGGCATGCCTCAGACAACTAGTGTTGGAGACACTCAGGAGGAGTAATCTTAGACCTGGTACTCTCAAAGCGGGGATGGAGAGAGGATCTCGGATTTAGAGTGGGTAGCCATCTGGGAACAAGTGACCACCAAACAGTGTGGATCACGATAAACACAGCCATAGAGTCCAGTCACACAAAGGTGAGAGTACTGGATTAGGAGGGCTGACTTTGGCAAAAAGGGGTGTGCCTCAGAAAAGCACTAGCAAACAGGCAAGAAGGTGGGTGGAGGAACAATGGGGAAAAATCAAAGCTGCTTTCACAGAGGCAACAAGCCTAGGTGTGAAGCAAATAAACAAAACAAAACAAAGGAAAAACAACCATGTTTCTCAAAAGAGGTGGAGGGAAGGTTAGGGAGAAAAAGATAGCATTCAGGAAGCATAAGGAAACAGAAGGAGCAGGATAGGAACTATACCAGTTAAAGCAGAAGAAAGCAGGGAAGGCAGTCAGAATAGTAAAGCCCAAACCAAGGAAAAGATAGCCAACTCAGTTAAGAAGGGAAAAACCTTTTATAGATACATCAGGGAGGGAAGAAAGACCAGGGAGGGATAGTGAGGCTTAATAATGGGGAGATGGGGGTGGGCAGAGGGTGACAGTGACAAAGGAGAGATACTGAAAGAATACTTCTGCTCAGTATTCACAAAAGAAGAGGAGGGAAGGTACCTAAACCAAATAATAGAAGCACACTGGATAAGGGGTCAATACCAGTCCATTCACAGAAGAAAGGGCCCTGAAAGAACTCCTAAAACTGAAGGCAGACAAAGCAACAGGCCCTGGTGGGATTCACCCCAGAATTCTAAAAGAACTAGGGAGAACTAGTGGCACCACTGACTACCATTTTAACAAATCATGGAGGATGGTGTGGTACCTGACGACTGGAGGAGGGTGGATGGTGATTCCCTTCACAAAAGTGGGAGCAAGGCAGAGGCAGGAAACTACAGACCTATTAGTTTGACCTCATTGGTAGGGAAAATTATGGAATCACTTCTGAAAGAAAGAATTGTTGAGTACCTAGAGGCCAGTGGTGCACAGGACCCAAGGTAGCATGGATTCACAGTGGGAAGGTCAGATGAATCAATAGATTTCTTTGACTGGATGACCAAAGTAGCAGACCAGGGTGGGGCTGTGGACATGGCCTACTAGACTTTAAGAGGCATTTGACACAGTCCCACACAAAGATTAATAAACAAGTTAGCCAGCCTGGGAGTGGGTTCCAGGGTGGTAACCCAAATAAAAAGTGGTTGAACAACAGGACGCAGAGGGTAATAGTAGAAGGGGTTACTAGTGGCATACAGCAGGGTTCAGTACTGGGACCAGTCCTCTTTAATGTCTTTATAGGTGACATTATGGAGGGACGGAAGAAAAATATGCCTTTTTGCAGACGACACAAAGATCTGCAACAGGGTTCATATACAAGATGGGGTAGAAAGGATGAGAGGGACTTGGCAAGGTTGGAGGAATGGTCCAAGTATGGCAGGTTAGATTCAGTACAAAGAATGCAAAGTAAGGCAGCTGGGGACAATAACCCAAGGTAAGAGTACACAGTGGGGGTTGGGAGCTATTAACGCACAACAACAATGGAAGGGGCCTGGGGGTAGTCATATCAGATGACCTAAAGGCAGGCAAGCAATGTGGAGAAGGCAGTAAAGAGGGCTGGGGACACTGGAATACATAGGAGAGGCATCAACAGAAAAAACAGGAAGTTGTTATCCCTCTGTACAGACAGATGGTGAGACCACATCTGAGTACTGCATGTAGTTCTGGAGACTCCATCTGCACAAGGACATAGACAGAATGGAGGCTGTCAAAGAAGGCAACTAAAATGATACATGGTCTGCCAGAAGCCATAAGAAGAAAGACTAAAAGAGCTTAATATATATACCCTCAAGGAAAGGAGGCAGGGGGACATAATAGAACTTTCAAGTACCTCAAGGAATCAACAAAATGCAAAGGGTAGCATCTTTCAGAAAAAGAGATGTGCAAGAACAAAAGGGCACAAGTTGAAGATAGAAGGGACAACTCAGGGCAATGTGAGGAAGTATTTTTTATGGAGAGGTGGTGGACGCATGGAACTGGCTTTCTGAAGAGGTTGTGGGGTCAAAAACAGAGGTTTAGAATGCATGGAACAGACATAAAGGCAATTCTAGTGGAAGGTATGAGGAAGTAGGCTGTTGGTAAAACTAGGATCTGCAGCTTATCTGATAGGTAGGAAATGGGCAGACTGGATGGGCCAGCGGTTCTTATCTGCTGTCAAAGTCTATGCTTCTATGTTTCTATGACAGTTGGAAGGAAAGACTACAGAGAGGATAGGAAATAGTTAAAAGTTAAAAATAACAGGAGTTAACCTGCTTTAATATTTTAAAACAAGTGACAAGTGCCAAGTTCACTGAATGCCACAACTGTCAGCACCTGTATAGCTATAGTAGACTCGGCCATCCCCTTGAGCAGCTTTCCAGTAACTGAAAGTATGACTGCTTGTGCTTTGACTGTACAACAGGGCAAGTCCCACAGACTCTCAGGACTTTGAGCACTTAACACAGCAGGCTAAAGAGAGTCATCAGATCCACTGAATATGCAAACACTCAGTACAAAGTGTGACTCAGAATAAGCAGTTAGTGATCCTCTTTTATTACCTTCCGCTTGAATTTTCACAAAATCAGTCAAGTCACCCAAATCTGCAGTCTGTGTCCCAGCCATAGAATCCACAGTCTATGCCCCAGCTGGGAATACAATTTACTGTGCAGGACAGGGGAGGTTGACCTGTCCATTCCTTTCAGTCACAGTTCAGCCAGGCCTTACCTGTTATGAACCCTGATGTACGAAGGCTGTCCAGCAGCACATGTGGAAGTGGCCAGCACGGATACTGTGCAGGGTTGAAAACCCTGGATGTTTCAGTAGAAATGCAGGTGAAAACAGGCAGTCTGGGTGGTCTGTGCCTGCCCTCCCCCACAGTCTAGGAGCCTATTCTTAATGCAGTCCAAGATAATGGCATAGTGGTGGATCACCATTGTGGCCAGACTTTCTTCAAGTGAAACTGCAGTAGTTATTGAACCAAGTAAAGATCATGATACCAGCTCTCAGCCTGATGCAAAGAGCCAACCAGCCTAGCCACACAGATAACACCCATTTCTCTTCTGCTGGATCTGAGGCAAGGAACTCCTCTACACCAGATCAAGAAGGCACTTAACCTGGAACATCCAGGACCCTACCGAGATTGTTTGCTGATTTATTTTCTTCATCCAGTCTTTCCCAAGCCCACCAGGAGGATAAATGCTGCATGTCTGAAATAGCAAGGTGGGTTGGAGACTGTCCCAGATCGTGTTCATGTGGCTCAGAGGATGCTCAAGGATTCACTACATTGTTTTGCTTCCAAATTATAGCTTTGTTCCCCATACCGAGAACACTGTCTTCAATGTTAATTTTAAAACCCCATTATCTTTAGAATGCTTCTAGCAAAAATAACAGTGTTTGGAAAGATACAGAGATATGTCTCCCCGCAGCTATTCTGCTAATGAAACCAGCCATTAAGTTTGTGACAATACTGTTACAGAATGAATGAGTAAACTCTGCAGATGTAATATACTGGGTAAAGCAAAGATGTGATTTACAAGGTAGTTTGGAGCCTATTGTGGACACTGAAACTGTTTGGACCGGGTGTGTGTGAAATTAATAGTGAAACTATGGCAGGCAGGTATTAGCCTTCATCATTTACCTAGTAGTTTTACACTGGAAGCCAAAATGTGTTATAAGTGTAGGTCTTGACAGCATTTAAACAGTGGGTGTAGTCAACATCATTGTAGATCGTGTGGAAGTTCGGATTCTCCAGGGTCTGCTGTCCAAATTCCGTAGATGCAATCCATGTGAAGGAAAGGTCATAACTTAGGAACTGCTCCTGTGCAGCACATTACTGTGAGCCCATAGTTAGCCAAGATAACCTGGTGATGATAGCCAAAAATATGACTTCGCTAGGTCCCTTGGTAACTCCCATACCTCCGCTTTCATCATCTGCTAACCTAGCATTACCAGTACCACAAACAACAGACCCAAACCAAGCTACAGAGGACTCTCCATCTGCCTTCCACACCTGTTGGCCACACTTCTAACGCTTGCATCCTCTGCTTTGATTGTCACTGATCCCCCCACCACCACCACCACATTTCTCACTCTGCTGAGACTCATGACCTAGTGGAAGAGGTTTTATCCACTGGAGACACACAAGTCTCTCAGGATATACTGATGGTAATTATTCCTCTTCAACTCTAGAGGAGGAGGAGATACAAATGGTAACCTGGCAACAGAGGAGGATGGCATCCCAATTCAGAAGTAACATTCTAAGAACAGATGAATTGTTATTAGAAAACAGATTTGAACCCTTACAACAAATGTGTAACAATGCTGACTAGCTAGAAAAAAACACAGAATAAAATGCAATTGATTATAGTGTCCATCAGACATGAAAGATGTTCAAGCATCCTTCAAGCAATATGTTAGATGATGTTGGTGTAATGTCTCACATGGCACGTAAGGCAACTATTAGCACCAGCAACATTCCTACAGGATATACAGCCAAAGGGCTCTAGGCACTATCAGGATACATAGCAAAACAGGTGTTAGCAGTGGGGTAAGCTGGGGAAGTGCATACCACAGTCTTCAAAGGTATTAGAGTCAAATACAACTATCAGTAAAAGAAAAAAAAAAGACTTGGCACACACCAGACATTGAGTGGAGATAACTGTTACTTTATTAAATAAAGTGCATGACACACTTGTTGAGCTAGCTCCCCTAAGTATCGACTCAGAACAGCAAGTTTTTGACGGGCAGAGTTAGCCTGTAACATGCCACCATAAATGCCCACTGCATTTAATTGCATACAGTGAGACAGCTGTGATTTCATTCATGGAGCAAATTTTATTTGTTTTAAATTTTGGATTACAAAGACCTCTGAGCTAAAAGCTCATTTACAAAGGTTCCATGTTGGTAGTGAAAAGTACAGAACTTACAAAGTGAAATAACACAGAACAGCAGAAATAACAGAGATGATGACAGTATGAAAAGCAATGTTACAAACAGAGAAAACATATACATTCATTGTAAAACATTGGCTTGTGACATACAAAATTAAGGTGATGCAAATATGTTTATATTGTTATTGTCATAAGTGCTGCTGAGAAGAGTACTTAGTGTCGTAGGGATGATTGGTTGATGACTAGTCACAGGTGGGGTCAGAAGGGAAGGGAAGGAGAGAGAGTGGAAGTTTAGTATGCTCTGAGAGGGACTGACAAAGGGTGAGACAGAAGGAAAGGGGCAAAGGTGTGGATTTAAGAGGAGAGCTGTCCTGCAGGGGAACTTACTCGGGAGGAGGGTGCATTTTGATGGCTAGTTGTGAGATACCGAAAGGTGAGGGTGACAGTTAGTGAGATAGTAACCTGCATGGGAAGCAAGCAAAGTGAGGTCAGGAAGGAGGAAGAAAACGGGGAAAAGGGTTGAAGAAACTATTAGGATGATTGTTGGATAATACATAGAAACACAGAAATATAGAAACATAGACTTTGATGACAGATAAGGACCACTTGCCCACCCAGTCTGCCCATTTCCTACCTATTGGATGAGTTGCAGATCCTAGTTAACCAACAGCCAACTTCTTTGTAACCCCCATCAGAATTGCTCTGTGTCTGTCAAATGCATTCTTGAATTCCTCCACTGTTTTGACCCCACAACCTCCTCAGGAAGGCTGTTCCATGCATCCACCACCCTCTCTGTGAAAAAATACTTCCTCACGTTGTCACTGAGCCATCCCCTTCTATCTTCAAATTGTGCCCCTTGATCTTGCACATCTCTTTTCTGAAAGATGCTACCCTCTTGGACTTTGTCGATTCCCTTGAGGTACTTTAAAGTTTCTATCATGTCCCCTCTCCCTCCTTTCCTCGAGGATATACATATTAAGCTCCTTCAGTCTCTCTTTTTATGACTTCTGGTGCAGACCCTGCACCATTTTAGTCCCTCCCTGGACTATCTCCATCCTGTCTATGTCCTTGTGGAGATGGGATCTCCAGAACTGCATGCAGTACTCCAGATGTGGTTTCACCAACTGTCTGTACAGAGGGATAACAACTTCCTGTTTTCTATTGGTGATGCCTCTCCCTATACATGCCAGTATCCCCAGCCCTCCTTACTGTCTTCTCACATTGCTTCCTTACCTTAGGTCATCAGATATGACTACCCCCAGGTCCCTTTCCATTTTGTTGTTGTTGGTACCCCCCATCAACCTTAAAATCAACCTACTACCACTACCTCCCAACCTCCTAGACAAAGCCACTTCTTTTGGCCGCCCATCTCCCTCCCCAGTCTCCCTCCCCTTCACCTTGACTCCTCCTCGAATCTCACACTAGGTGTCACACCTCTTTATCTCCTTCGCTACATATAAACATTGTCCTTACCCTAGTTGAGTGCTCTTGATGCTGTACTATCCCCATTGGTATTATGAATGACATTGTAACCTTATTGTATACTAGTTACCTACTATTCGAGTATTGTATATAAACTGTTTTATTTTTATTCATTTTATGTTTGCTTGCACATGTGCAAGAAACATAGTGCCATCAGTTTTGGAGGTGGCACCTGTCTTCCAATTCAGTCAGTGTGTTTGTAGGCACGGCCGCAGTTCTCCAATGAATGCTGCAGCTGTCTATGACAGCAGTTGAAAATGCGGTGTCAGACAGCTGAAAGGGAGAGCTGCGCCCAGTGAGCAGCAGTCCCCCACACATCGCACATTGCATGCTCATGCGCTCCCCAATGCACATACTGCATGGCTGACAGGGGGCCAATCCCTGCTGGCTCCATGCACCCCAAAA
Organism: Neoceratodus forsteri; assembly: GCA_016271365.2. Lineage (NCBI taxonomy): Eukaryota > Metazoa > Chordata > Ceratodontiformes > Ceratodontidae > Neoceratodus > Neoceratodus forsteri. Next base: position 1,090,107,403 of record CM057459.1, read on the forward strand.
GCTTTCCAGGTTCCACGCTGAAGCCCACCCCAGTGTGTCAGAAATTGTAGACAGGGTACCAATCCCCACCGGCTCAGGCTCCCCCAAACAGCCTTCCAGCTGCCACAGCTGGAGACCACCCCAGTGTGGCACAGATCCGTATGGCCAATGGGGTGCCCAATCCCCCCATCGACTCCAGGCCCCAAACAGCCTTCCAGCTGCCACTGAGGCCCACCCACCATGTGGCGTCCTGCGTCGTCTTCATAAAAAAAAACCTGTAAACAAAAGTTCCCTCGGCGGTCTCCCTGCCCACCTGCACCCACCCACTGTGCACCCTGCCTCCCCATAGCCCCACCTCACCCCATACTTACCTCTGGAGCTCGGCGTGACAATCTTGGTGGAACAGGAACCGCCTGCACTCTTCAAAGCCGACTGTGAACTGAGGAAATGCGGTAAGCTGTATAATGCAATAAATAGGGTTTTTTCAACTTTAATGCATATCTCAGGCATTGTTTTGGAATTTGGTACCAAATTTTCAGCGTGGGGTTTGGGACCCCCCCTCATGAATTCTTGAACTGTCCATGGCATTAATCGGGCCGAAGGGTGATTTCATGATCACTGCACAAAATCACCTTTCAGGACTGATTAATGAAATGACAGTGCCAATATTCATAAGGTGAGGCTCTCAAAAAGCCTATGTTGCAAATTTGGTGAAAAAATTCCTAAAAATGTTCTGTTTCTGACGTGCAGTGCACAGTTCTATACGCTCGTAAGTTCTAAATGTTTAATATTTGCACTCCAGATTTTCAACATTGCCATTTTACCACACCTCCTTATGAGCAGTACAGCTGTCATTTTCACATCTCAGCCCAAAATGTGTTTCATACATGTAGCTGCATAATGGCGAAGTCGGTGTGTGCAAAATCAATGTATGGGACACCTTAAGAAAATCACAGTGGCACTGTTCATGAGCAGAGGTCTTAAAATGGCTATGCTGAAAATTTGGTGAAAAATTCCTAAAAATGATCTGTTTTACGTGTATGCGCGCTATGCGCAGGTTCCTACGCGACGTCAAGAAGTCATGATTTTTAATATTCGAGATCTAGATTTTTTTCAACATTGCCATTTTATTACACTTCTTATGAGCAGCACAGCTGCCATTTTTCATATCTCACCTAAAATGTGTTTCAAGACATGTAGCGCATAATGGTGCAGTCGGTGTGCGAAAGCAATGTTTGGGACAGATTAAGAAAATCACAGTGATGCTGTTCATGAGCAGAAGTCTTAAAATGGCTATATTGAAATTTGGTGACAAAAAGTCCATAAAATGACTATGTTACGAGTGAGCATTGCGAGTTTCCACACTCCCTCGTAAGTTCGTGAATTTGTAATATTTTCAGTCCAGATTTCACCAGTGGCATTTTTCCACACTTCTTATTTTTATTTTATTGAACTCTAGGATTTCAAGTACCTTTGAGCAAGGACTGCTCATTTACAAAGGTTCCACATCAGGGAGGTGGGTAACATACATACAAAGGTAGACAATGATTAACAGTCTTAACACATATTACAGTTACAGTTACAAATTGTTGCTTGATTTCAGAGGACAGCTTAAATAAGGTTTTCAGAGTAGCAAGAGCCAAGAAAGAAATGATAGGAAGGATAGATTGTGTGTGCGGGGTAGTGGGGAAACAGGGAAGAGGTAGGCAGGCAGAGGTGCCTCTGTCGGAGTGAGGGGTGAAAGGGTGAGGTGTAAGGGGAATTATGGTGGAGGCAGATGCCTAAGGGTGCAGTAGTGAGAGGTGGCATGAAGGACTAGCGAGGGCAGGAGTAAGGCAGTGGGGGCAAGGTTAGAACGGGAGGGCAGTTGCCATGAGGCAGTTATCTGTAAGAGGTTACTGGTCGCAGTTCAGAGACGGCCAGGGATACGGAGAGCTTGAATTATGAGGGCAGTCGATTGTGAGGTTGAGGTGAGATAGTGTCAGATATTCCTTTTGAAGGGTCCTAGCAAAGCAGATGCCAGAGAAAGTGCTTCCTTGTTGAGGGTGTTGTACCACTGCGGCGCCCTGTGCATAAATGCCCGCTAGCCCATTGTGGTCCTGCACCTGGGAACCTGGAAGATTGACTGTTGGGTGCCATGTGTGCTGAGTACTGTTGTGGGCGGTAAGGAGCTTTTCAACCCCTGGAGGCATGAGCCTGAGGGTACCTTTTGGGATAGCAGGCAAGTCTAGTATGAATTCGACTGTATGAACAGTACAGCTGTCATTTTTCACAACATGGCTGAAATGTGTTTTCACACTTTCAATGCAGAAATCAGGTTGCCGTGGGAAATCATTGTTCGGGACAGATAAAGAAAATCACAGTGACACTGTTCATGATTGGAGGTCCCAAAATGCCTGTGTTGACAATCTGCTGTAAAAATCCCAAACTAATTACATTATGGGTGTCGTTGCAGAGTTTCTATGCACACTATTGACTTCACCAGTTTTTAGTATTTTCACTGCAGATTTTCAACATTGCCATTTTTACACCTCCCCATGAACAGTACAGCTGTCATTTTTCACATCCTGTTCGAACGTGTTTTGCACCTGTGGTGCTAAATGCCATAGTCACTGTGCAAAGCAGCTTTTGGCTAACAAACTGATGTTGCCATTGTTCATGAGGTGGGGGTCGCAAAAAAACATGTTGAAATTTGGAGTGAAATACCAACGAATGCTTGAGCTAATAGAGTTTCTGACTGATAACGCCTCACCCTGTAGAGAATTACAGGCATCAGGGGTGGGACTTGGGATTCTCACCGTAATGCTCATACCATTCACAACCCTGCAGCCAGTGAGAGGCATCGAGGTGTAAAAGTGCTGGACTCTTCTCGCCCCAAAGTTCACCCCATTCTCCTATACTGCACCCATCTCCGTATTTCCTGATGAAATGGGGTGCACATAAGGGCCAAAGACCTCAAGGCACACCGTGACACTTGTTGGTGTCTGCAGGGTAGGGTGTGGTGAAATGGCAAGGCCGTTATGCCTGGCGACTCAAAGGCACACCCCAATGACTGTCAGTTTCTGCAGGATGGTGGTGGGGTTGGCTTCAGTTCAATACTTCACTGCCATTCCTATTATGCAGCTCTGTATCTCCTACACTACCAATGCCAATGCCAGCAAGCAAACATTTGGCATTGACAAATGCTTGTTTTTACCATTGTTGTCATTGTCACTATTTGACGTGGAACCTTTGCAAAAGAGCTTTGAGCTCAAAGGTATGATCCGAATCCCTAAATAAAAAAAATAAAATAAAATGAAAATTTTGTACTCTTCCCTGGGTTTTGTTTCCCAGGTGCATTACTTTACACTTATTTGCATTGAGTTTAAAAGCCACTCTGAACTTCGGCATGTACTTTCATAAATAAGATGTTTCAGTTGTTAATTTACTGGAGAATACATTTTTCATTTTCAATATTCCTTTCCAAGGCACACAGCACATCATGGTAGTCCAGCTAAAAGGTCTGTATAGAAAACATTTGAAAAATTTGCCTCTTCCCTATTAACCTCACAGTGCCTTGGTTTTGCCAGGCAGTATAGTGCAGTGGGTTAAGGCTCTGAGCTGCAGATCTGAAGATCTGAGTTTGAACCCCACAGCCACCTAGGGTGCATATTGTGTGATCCTGAGCAAGTCACTTAACTTCCTTGTGCTCCCAGGTCACATCTGGAAACAACTTCGCTTAGAGTGCTACTCCTGGATAAACAATGTTCCTTCCCTTTATGACATCATAGTGCTCATGGCAACAGATTGTGATGTCACAAACAGCAATGGTGTGGTTAGCAGGGAGAGTCGGATACATTTGAAAACTTAGTGAAATAATTACTCGTTATCTACAATATTTAGTAGACCAACACAAGGGCTAGTAAAGAGAATAACAAATAACTAGAAAACAGTAAAGTTAAAATACAATTGGTGTAAATAAAGTGTTTTTAAGGTTATTTATTATAACAGAGAGTTGCTCATTAAGCTGCCATATATTTGACCATTCCTCCAACCTGGCCAAGTCCCTTCTCACCCATTCCACCCCTTGTGTATCAACCCTGTTGCAGATCTTTGTGTCATCTGCACAGAGGCATACTTTTCCTTCCAGTCCCTCTGCAATGTCACTAAAAGATATTAAAAGGACGGTCCCAGTACTGAACCCTGTGGTACCCCACTAGTAACCCCTTTCTTCAGAGTGGACTCCGTTTACTATTACCCTCTGCGTCCTGTTGTCCAGCCAACTTGTTACCCAGGCTACCACCCTGGGACCCACTCTAACTTGTTTTGTGTGGGATTGTGTCAGATGCCTTGCTAAAGTCTAGGTAGGCCATGTCTACAGCCCTTCCTGGTCTACTACTTGGTCACCCAGTCAAATAAATCTATTAGATTCATCTGACATGACCTTCCCGCTATGAGTCTATGCTGCCTTGGGTCCTGTGCCCCGCTGGCCTCTAGGTATTCAACAATTCTCTCTTTCAGAAGTGATTCCATCATTTTCCTACCACTGAGGTCAAACTAACAGGTTTGTAGTTTCCTGCTTCTGTTTTGTTCCCACTTTTGTGAAAGGAAATCACACTCACCCTCCTCCAGTCCTCAGGTACCAAACCATCCTCCCATGATTTGTTAAAAGAGTAGTCAGTGGTGCCACTAATTCTCCCTTTAGTTCTTTTTCAAATTCTAGGGTGAATCCCATCAGGTCCCATTGCTTTGAAAACCTTCAGTTTTAGGAGTTCTTTCAGAACCATTTCTTCTGTGAAGGTACTGGTATTGCCCCCTATCCAGTATGCTTCTATTGATTGGATTAGGTACCTCCCCCTCTACTTTTGTGAATACTGAGCAGAAGTATTGTTCAGTATCCCTGCTTTTCACTGTCACCTCTGTTCACCCTCCCTCCCCTTTACTAAGCCTCACTATACCTCCCTGGTCTTTCTTTGCTTCTTAATGTATCTCTAAAGGTTTTATACCCTTCTCAACCGAGTTGGCTATCTTTCCTCGGTCTGCACCTTGCTATTCTGACTGCCTTCCACTTCCTTCTGCTTTTAACTTGTACTATTCTCTGTCCTGCTCCTTCTGTGTTTCCTTAAACTTCTTGAATGCTATCGCTTTCTTCCTAACCTTCTCTGCCACCTCTTTTGAGAACCACAGTGTTTTCCTTCATTTTGATTTGTTTATTTGTTTCACATGAAGTTTGTTGCCTCTGTGACAGGCAGTTTTGATGTTTCACCATTGTTCCTCCACCCTTCTTCTTGCCCATTTGCTAGTGCTGTTCTGAGGCACTCTCCCATTTTGCCAAAGTCAGCCCTCCTAAAGTCCAGTACCCTCACATTTGTATGACTTGCCTCTACAGCTGTGTTTATCATGAACCACACTGTTTGGTGGTCACTTTTCCTGGTAGCTACCCACTTCTAAATCTGAGATCCTCTCCATCTCTCTTAGAAAGTACCAGGTCTAAGATTGCTCCCTCCTGAATGGGCTCTAACACTAGCTATCTGAGGCATGCTACCTGTAGGGCATCAAGAATATCGAGCAGTGGAGTGACCATAACTGAGTAAAATAGGGCATCTATTATACTCAGAAGTTGCAGGTACTGGTTGAGATAAGTAGGACACATAGCATACTTTTAAATTGATTAAGTTTGGTTGTGGATAGGATTTTGTCAGGCAATGTATTTAATCAATAGGGCACCGATACTCATGTTCATTGACCTTGGGATGTCTGCCTGAAAGGGACTAAGAAGGATCAGTAGTTTATCTCCCTAGTACTCCTGAGATTGTTGGTTTTGCTGAGCAGGTTCTGTGTACAATGGGGAGTTAAGCCCAGGGTGGATTTCATGGCCAGTAGGCATATGTGGTATTTTTATCTGGCTGTCAAAAATTGAGCCAGCCGGTTATTGCATAGAGCTGACAGGTATGAGTGAGGTGGTGAGCTCCCAATATAAGTCTACATGCTTTACTGAGCATCATTTTAAGCATTTGAGAGCTGAGTTGGTAGCGGCTCCATATACCACCAGCCCGTAGTATAATATAGATAGAACTGAACTAGTCACGCTAGATTCAGTGCCTCATCTGTGAGGCACTGCTTGTTCTTGTGGAGTACTCCAAGCTTGGCATTTGCTGCTGTGGTGACAAGGTCAATATGCTGGGCAAAGGTGAATGAACAGTCAGTGGTAAGCCCAAGGTACTTCAAAGTTTGCACCATTTCAAGTGTCTCATTACTGCTATTTCTGATGTTTAGGTAATGGGAGGAGGCAAAAGCATGGTTTTGGTCTTTTGAAGTTCAGTAGTAACTAGGACTACTGGATTGGTGTAACTTGAGTAAGTACTGTGTCATCTGCATATAGTAAGACTTTATCATTGACAGCTAGCGGTAGTTGGTTCAGGAATTGGCTAAAGAGCAGGGGGCCCAGGATGGAGCCTTGAGGGACCCCTGTTGCAACACATCAGCTGTCTGAGAGGACATCCATGATTCTGACTCTTTGAACTTTCCCAGAGAGGTAGCTCCAGAACCATGCAACAGATTCTGAGGATAGGCCAGTGTACGAGTTGGATTGGCAGTAAATCATGATTAACAGTGTCAAAGGCCTTGGTGAGGTCCGTAAAGGTAGCCCCCAAGAGCCCTCAATCTAAAGCATCTTGTATGTGCCCTGTAAATTCCACTAAGGCGGTAGAGGTACTATTATGCTTTTGAACCCGTGTTGTTCAGGGCATTGCAGCTGGTATTTGTCAAGGTGCTTGATTACTTGGTCATACATGATGCATTCTAAAGCTTTGGATAGTGGGGAGGATTGAGCTATAGCAATAATTTGTGTGGTTAGTGTTAGCCCTGCATTTGAACACTGGTGTTACCGTGGAGGCCTTTCACATGAGGAATTTACCAGATATTAGTGATAGGTTTATGATTCTTGCTAGGTGCGGAGGATCACATCCAGAATGAGTGCAATAAACATTAGGTCCAATGAGTCGCTACTTGTTCTCACTTTGCCAAGAACTTGGGAGGGTTATCTTTGGCTTCCACTAGTATGACAGTTTTGATGTAGAAGGGTGGGGGCTTGCTACAGTAGGTTGGGTATCAGCTATCTTCTCATAGTTGTTAGTTCTTGGAGCAACAGCCATCTTGTTGTGATTGTTGGAGCTTGGAGGTTGGAAGACGTCATGAGGCAACACACTGCTGAGGTCGATAAAGGCCCTGTTGAAAGTGTTGGTGATGGTAGTAGGGTCTTATGTTGGGCCACCATCTACATTCAACGTTGTAGGGAGTGCCTTATTTGGTTTTCCATTAAGGGCCTTGATGTTGTCCCAGAATTTTGATTGTCATTCCAGGTGTTAGCCAGTTCACTTTTGAAATGATGACTTTTAGCCATGATAGCTCAGGTACACTTGTTGCAGGCTGTTTTATAGGCCTGCATGTCATCCTGTCATCCTGTGCTTTTTGCTGTGTTCCAGAGATTGTCTCTAGCCTGCATGTGTTCAAGTAATTGTGGGGAAATCCACAGATTAGTTGCTCCTTTGACTTTGTATTTTAAGTAGCAGGTGAATATATTGCAGGCATCATTGAAGTTTTTGATAACACTTTCCAGTGCTATGTCTACGTCAGTAGTTGTGTGAATAGCATCCCAGTCTTGGCTCATCAAGTGTGCCTTCAGCGCTTCAAGTTTCCATTTTTTTAGAACTCGTGGTTGTAATTATCTTGGCAGGGATCTTGGGAGGCTTATTGGACCAGGTTCAGAGTATGGGAGAGTGGTCACTAATAGAATCAGAGAGGACCACAGTGTGGTAATTTGTTCCAGATGGTTGGTAATCAGCCAGTCAATTCACATGCTAGTCCTGACCAATAGTTTTGGTGAGTGGGAGTGCTAACAAGCTGGGACATGTGTATGGAGGATAGGGCATCTCTGTAGGTGCTGCATCAGGGACATCCAGTTAATGTTAAAATCCTCTACCATTAGAAGTTCAGTACTGTGACGGAGATCAGTGAGGAAGTCGAGGACCACCTTGAAACCACTGGATTGATCCTTAGGAGGGATGTATACTGATACCACTGTAAGGCTTTTCCGCTGTTTGCCTAGACATATTTTTAGTGCCAGTATTTGGGTGTTAGTACTGGACTTAATTGGAGGAAGCATTACCCCTGGAAGCGGCCTTTTAGGTAAATGATGCATCCACCTCACGTTTGCCTTTCCTGCTGAGTCTGATGGAAAGTGCCCTGTATCTGAATGACTGCATCAGGTACCCTTGGTGTGAGCCATGTCTCCACTGCTGAGAGTATGTCTGGTTGATGCTGGGTTAACCATACTTGCAGTGAGTCAAATTTAGCCAGTAGGCTGCAAATATTAATGGAGGCAACTGTTAATCCCTTCTACTTTTTATGTTGGAATTGTGTTTGTTGCCCTGGGCCAGTGTTTGGGTGGATACAGTATTTCCTGACAGCAGCAGAAGCCAGGGCAATATAATTGCCTGCCACTTCAGATACCTTACTACTTATGAGCTGTTATAAGTTCTGGACTGTTTTTCTTACTGTGTATTCCAGCGGGAATGAAGCTGAGTATTGGCGGTGGGATGGGGTAGTTGTTTGTGGGTGTTACTTGCAACAATCTATGTGAGGTCGTATGATCCTCCAAAATGTCCAAGTAGTGGTAGATGTATTTTTTGTCCATATCAAGAGAGTAGAGATACAAATAACTTGTGTTAGTGTAGTTGTGTTGGCTATTCTGCGATGAGCGGTTGCCCCATAGAGAGCTGTGGCTGAGTACCAGCCATACATAGTGTGACAAATGTGGCTATCAGATACATAATGCAGGACACAGGTGGTGACCTAGGGATAGGGCACTAGCTTAGGTACTGCTAAGAGAAAAATATAGGTAGTAGGAGAAAACGCTGAAGGCTTAGCTAAGGTAAAAGAGAAGTACTAGGTTGGTATATATTTAGCAGAAATGTCTAAGACCACAACACGATGATAATGCTGCTAGTAAGTTAATACCAATCTATAGGTTTCGTGATCTTAGACTTATGTGAATATGAGTATTATTAAATAAATCATTAATAAAATCCATTATGTTTGTGTTTATGTGGTACATTACAACAGCCTTCATAAAAACTTTATTATAAATGTGAAGACATTTTTTTAAATCAGTCATCAGATGTTCAAAATGAAGAAGCAAAACATTAATACACACTTAGTATTAGCCAATGGCAAGCAGCCATTATTTTTTGGTTTGTATCTTATTTAATGTAATCCCAGTTACAAAAGAATGCTACATATGTTGCCAATCGCCATGAGGAAAAATAATTTTATTATCATAGTTATTTCATTATGAGAAAACAGGGGATCTGGCACCAACATAGTAATCTGAATGCAAAGCCATTGTATCCAAGTGTGTTAAAAAGACACAGATATAACAAGGGAGATAAACATGCCATATACAATGGTGAGCTCTCAGACAAGCCATGAGTGAGGTGTCTTAGGCTAAACAGCATCAGTGTAGATAAATCATTTATCTGACAGCTCATCAGTGTGTATTTCATTTATGCAATAAGGAATGTTTCTATCAGTGGACTTCAGGAGGGCTGACTTTGGCAAGATGGGAGAGTGCCCTAGAAAAGCACTAGCAAACAGGCAAGAAGGAGGAGTGGAGCAACAATGGGGACACATCAAAACTGCCATTACAGAGGCAACAAGCCTTTGTGTGAAGCAAATAAACAAACCAAAATGAAAAAAAGCCACTATGGTTCTCAAAAGAGGTGGTGAGGAAGGTAAGGGAGAAAAAGATAGCATTTAGGAAGTATAAGGAAACACAGAAGGAGCAGGACTGTACCACTTAAGGCAGAGGGAAGCATGGAAGGCAGTCAGAATAGGCAAAGGCCCAAACTGAAGAAAAGATAGCCGACTTGGTTAAGAAGGGGTAAAACCTTGCATAGGTACATTAGGGAGCGTAGAAAGACAAAGGGAAGGATAGTGAGGCTGAACAGAATGGGCGGTGGGTGGGCAGAGAGGGACAGTGAAAAGCAGGATACTGAACAGAATATTTCTGCTCAGTATTCACAAAAGGGAGGGAGATGCCTAATCTAATTAACAGAAGCACTCTGGATGGGGCAGGGTCGATCCAGTCCTTTCACAGAAGAAAGGGTTCTGAAAGAACTCCTAAAACTGAAGGTGGACAAAGCAATAAGGCCTGAGGATTCACCCCAGATTCTAAAAGAATTAAGAGGAGAACTAGTGACACCACTGACTACCCTTTTAACAAATCATTGGAGGATGGTGTGGCACCTGAGGACTGGAGGAGGGTGGATATGATTCCCCTTCACAAAAGTGGGAGCAAGACAGAGGCAGGAAACTACAGACCTGTCAGTTTGACCTCTGTGATAGGGAAAGGATGAGAAATCACTTCTGAAGAAAAGAATTGTTGAGTACCTAGAGGCCAGTGGACACAGGACCCAAGGCAGCATGGGTTCACAGCAGGAAGGTCATGTCAGATGATTCCAATTGATTTCTTTGACTGGGTGACCAAAGTAGTAGACCAGGGAGGGGCTGTGGACATGGCCTACCTCGACTTTAGCAAGGCATTTGACACAGTCCCATGCAAAGATTAATAAACAAATTAGCCTGGGAGTGGGTCCCAGGGTGGTAGCCAGGGTAAAACATTGTCTGGACAACAGGACACAGAAGGTAATAGAAAATGGAGTCCACTCTGAAGAAAGGGGGTTACTAGTGGGTACAGCATGGTTCAGTACTGGGTCCAGTCCTTTTAATGTCTTTATAAGTGACATTGCAGAGGAACTGGAAGGAAAAGTATGCCTCTTTGCAGATGACACTAAGATCAGCAACAGGGTTGATACACAAGGAGGTGGAAAAGATGAGAAGGGACTTGCAAGGTTGAAGGAATGGTCAGAGTATGGGCTTGGATTCAATGCAAAGAAGTGCAAAATAATGCACCTGGAAACAAAAACCCAGGGAAGAGTACACAGTGGAGGGGAGGGGTAGTAAAACAACAAAAATGGAAAGGGACCTGGGGGTAATCATATCAGATGACCTTAAGGTTGGCAAGCAATGTGAGAAGGCAGTAGGGAGGGCTGGGGTATACTGGGATGTGTAGGCAGATGCATCACCAGCAGAAAACAGGAAGTTGTTATCCCTCTGTACAGACAGTTGGTGAGACCCGATCTGGAGTACTGCTTCCAGTTCTGGATACCCAACCCTGCAAGGACATATGATGGAGGCAGTCCAGAGGAGGGCAACTAAAATGGTGCATGGTCTGCAAGAGAAGCCATATGAAGAGAGACTAAAGGAGCTTAATATGTATAGCCTTGAGGAAAGGAGAGGAGACGGGGACATGATAGAAACTTTAAAGTACCTCAGTGGAATCAACAAAGTCCAAGAGGGTAGCAACTTTCAGAAAAGAGATTTGCAAGAACAAGGGGACACAATTGGAAGATAGAGGGGCACGGCTCAGGGGTAATGTGAGGAAGTTTTTTCACAGTGAGGGTAGTGAACTCATGGAACAGCCTTCCTGAGAAGGTTCTGGGTCTAAAACTGTGGAAGAATTCAACAATGCATGGGACAGACATAAGGCAATTCTTGTGGGGTAGGAAGAAATAGGCTGTTGGTTAACTAGGATCTATAGCTTATCCAGTGGGTAGGGAAATGGGCAGACTAGGTGGGCCAAGCAGTCCTTATCTGCTGTCAAAGTATATGTTTCTGTGTTTCAGTGCAGGGACATTTGCTTTTGACTGTTGTCTTCTTTGTAAATGATAAGTTCTGTGACTTTTTGTTAACTTTCCTAGTATAGGTCTGCCTAGTATAGTGGCCGCTGTTAAATGAATCACCACCATTTTGTAGACATTTTGTGCCAACCAACATTTGTGTTCAAAGTACCATGCTATCATTTTTGTAGTAGAGATAGTGGCAAGGATGGGAAAAGGGACGTGAAAGAAAAAAACTTAGGAGTGGTGGTTCAAGTCTACATTTAATTCATGTCACTCTAATAACAACATATCTCAAAATACAATGGGACATGTTTTAGAACCAAAAGTTCTTTTATTTATGAAAGTGACTTATAGTCTATTTGGTCATTTAAATCCCTGGGGACAAGAGCATCTAGGATAAAATCCATCTTGTCTCACACTAAAGTACTTTTGAGAGAATCCTTACCTCATGTTAGTGGATATGTCTGCTCCAAATCACGGAATTTAAACCCTGTAGGTCTTGAGCCATGTGCCCCTGAAGTGTGCACCCAGTGCATTATCGATTTTGCCATTAATGATAGCTCTAGCAGGCTCCTGGATGAGACACTTCAGGAGGCATTTTATCCAGCCTACATACAGCAGCCCACAAGGGTACTATGTTGTATAAACTGTGAATTTTAAATAATCACATAACCTGTGTTTCTTCTCAGTTTTAGGGTGGGTAAACTCTTCCCCTGTGTCTGCATAACAGCAGACATTGTAACCTGCAGCGATAATCCCCATCCTTTAGTGAGACTCTATGGGATCTGGCACTTGCTTCTTGGTAATTGCTACTAGTTAGCATGACTCTAAGGTTGGAGTCTATTCTGAATGCTGTTAAAGGAGAGCACCCATAACTGGCCCCAGAGTCTCATCTTCTATCAAAACCAACCACCTGTTCTTGATGACGGCTAAGTTCCATAGACCTGACATTATGGTCTGTAACAAATTTTACTTGTGCTTCTGTCTCTTTGTCTCTCTTTTTTGTTTCCAAGAAAGATTTACGTTCAAGGCTGCACACTTTCCCAAATTCCTATCCACAGTCTCTAATGTATATCTTTTATAATTGTTCTGCTTCCTCAGGAAACACTGAGTTCTCAGTACAGTTTCTTTTTAATCTTAAAAATGACCAAAAGAATGCTTTCAATCAAACAATGCGTAAGGGTGGCAGCTTTTACCATTGGGGCTCACATTCAATCTAACATCTATTAATTCCACACTTGTTTGTCTGTTCTGTAAGTACATGTCATATTCAGATTGCTAATATTAATCCATGTCATGAACTCTGTTAGTTATTTTCAGACCTTCTACCACAGATACATATGATATAATCAACAAAAGATAGTACAAAACTATGTGTCTATGGTAGGGGTTCAAGTATTTGAAAATGTCATGTTTCTCCCACCAGGCAAGAAAAAGATTGGCATGTGAATGCACCAACACAGGCCCCCACCATCCCCAGCCATTCCTTAGGTGCTTTATTAAATTTAAGGTCTGCCTCAAGCAACTCCTTAACAGCAGAAATTCTTGCAGCATGCTACTGTAGATGCAGGTATTCAAAGGGCAATATCAATTGCCAACCAACTAAATTCATTACTCCATTTAAACCCTTCAGTTTCCTGCAGTAAGTCAACCGTGTCCTGTATAAAATGGGGACTTTAACTACCAGTTGTTTAAGGAAATAATCAACAAAACTTAACGGACCCTCACTGAGAGACCCAGTCCCAAAACAATAGGTCTTCCAGAGGGTTCCACCAGGCCTTGTGAATTTTGGTAGGGTATATAAAGTGGGGCAGCTGGAAAAATAATTTTTCAAATACAAAGCCTCATCTTCATCAACCACCCCTCATCAAATGCATGGTCATATATCATATAAAATATTTTTAAATATAAGGTTCATACTAAGGTATCTAGGAGCCAAGAAGGGGTGTCCATTTAAGGCTCCTGTCTGCTACAATATTTCCTTCAATATTTATCTATCTAGTCACTGCTTGAACTGCTGTTTACTGTTACTTGCAAAACCTCTAGGGAAACATATTCCAAGGGACACCACTCTCTGTGTGAAAGCCTTCCCTTCTAGTTGTGTTGAATTTCTTGGATTGGAGCCAGGTGTCCCCTGGTACATAGCGGATTATGTTTAAATTCTAACTGCAGTTGATTTAACATATATGGGCCCTGCATGATGTCATAGCACATCAGGAGACCGCCTAATTCTCATTTTCTCTAAAGTTATGAGGTTAAAATCTAAGATTGTGTCCGTGTATGGTTTATCTCTTAATTCATATATTATTTTAGTGGCTCTTCTCTGCACTCTCACCAAACTGTCCACCCCAACCCTCGACACAGGACCCCACACCAGACTACGATAGTCCAGCAATGGTCTCACATATATGCTCTATAGAGGGCACAGTCACCTCACATATTCTACTTTTAAAATATATTTTATCGCCCATAGTATTTTATTTACTTCTGCTATTTGAGTAATACACTGAGTTTTATATGTTAGTTACCTATAATCATACCAAGGTCCTTCTCTCTATTGAGTGCCTTAAAGCTTTCCAGTCAGGGAATAATTTATCATTTATTATGTTTGCCCAGGTGTATAACACAGCACTTATCAGTATTAAAGCTCATACCCTTTTCAGAGTCTCATTTATATGTATATTGTACAAATCCTCCTATATAAATGCTATGCCTTTGTCATCCTGTGCAACCCCTGCAAGCTTAGTATCATCTGTGTACTTGCTCAGCCAGTTGATTGCATTCTTCCCCATATCAAATATAAAAATTTTAAACAGCACCGTCCCAACACCGACCCTGTGGCACCCCACTCATCACAGCCACGGGGGATCCATTAATACACACCCTCTGGGTTCTGTCCATCAACCCTGCTGCCACACACCCCACCAGCCCTTCATCCAAACCCTGGTCCATCAAACTATTAATGATTTTGCAATGGGGACTTTATCAAAGGTCTTCGCAAAGTCCAGGTAGATGCAGTCCACTGGTTTCCGCCATCCAATGCAGAAGATATTTTTCATAAAACACAGTTGATTTGTTGCACATGATCTTCCTGCCTGAAAGCCATGCTGCTGCTCATAGTCAGACTGACTGCTACCTATAAGGTGATAACTTATTTCATTTTTAACTATAGTCTCCAATACCTTCCCTGGGACAGTCATCAAGCTGATTGGATGGTAATTTGCATAATTTGCTTTATCGCCCTTTTGTGAATAGGAACACAGCGCCCCCAACCAGTCTTGTGGGACCTCCATCTCCTGCATGATTATAAGAATATTAGTCTTAGTAGCTTTGCAGCCTCTGGGGATAGCAATTTTAACATAACATTTGATATATTATCTGGTCCGTAGAATCGTGTTCTTTAGCTTGTTTATTGTTTCATTTATAGCATTTTCAGTTATCTTTATAGGTTATGAGGCCTGCTTTTTAACCTGATGATTCATACCTTGTTTATGGGAGAAGACTGTGCAAAATATGGATTGAAGGTATTTACCATTTCTGCTGGATCATCAGCTACTTGGTTGTTCATCTTAAGAGTGCATAACCCAATGTTTGTTTATGAAGCGAGTTTTCATAACTGTAGAACTGCTGCATATTGTCCTTCTCTGCCCTATTGACTAGCCTTATTTCCAGATTTTGCTTACTTTTCCTAATTAAGTTTTACACTGTCTCTGTGCAACTATATACTTTTCCCAAGTTGCCTTTGTGTCACCACTTTTATATGCTTTATACAGTTTCTGCTTTTCCTTTATTATTATATTTCTTTCTTTTTCAATATATTTATTACATAATGCAATTATGTGGTGTTAAAACTCACTCACATGTCATTTACAGCTCTATTTTCAAATATGGTTTCCCACTGCAACTTCTTTAATTAACTATATAAAGGACACAGCTATGATCGCTGTTTCCAGAGGGACCCTACAGTTGGTGATCTAATCTCTTTCTTGCCCTGACTAAATCTAGTATGTTGTCCCTCTTGTTGGGTTCTTTACATATTGGTATGCCTGCATGGTTCATAATATCTAATAGCTCTTTACTTGCTGTTTTATTTGCTTCTAGTGTGTCCCAGTTTATATCAATTAAATTAAAGTCTCCCATTTATATTACCTCTCCCTAGTGCAGGCTTCCTCTATTTCCTTATAAATAGGTATACTGTCTTTATGGCTTAACCCGTGGGTCTATAACATACTCCACAATTATACAGTATCTTGTCCCTGTTTTCAGCCTTATCCAAACAGTTTCAGTATCTTCTACCCTAGTTCAATCTTATCTGATACATCAATGGATTTAATGAGGTCTGAGATATATGTATATATCCTGCTACCTCCACCCTTTATTTCCTTTCTATCCAAGTGATACATTGTGTAGCCTGTTATTTTTCTGCCTCTATATGTCAACTGGAGTCCATCAGGTTTCTGTTAGTCCCACCACACCAATTATACTACATATTAATCCTTCTAGTTCTTTCTTCTTATCTCTTATGCTTCTGACGTTAGCAAGTAAACATTTTAGCTTGTTTTACTTTTTATTTTTCTGTCCCTTTTCTGGCTTAGCTGGCCTGTCTGGGGTGAAGTTATCATGAATTTTCCTCCCTCCCCTTCCCAATTAGTTTAAATGAAAAGTATTTCATTTGCTATTAGGGTGGAAGAGCTGATTTTCCAAGGGGCTTAGGTGTAACCCATCTTTGGCATATAATTTTTCATTTTGAAAGAAAGTATCCCAAGTGTGTAGGAATCTTATGTTAGTGGTTTCACATCCACTTATTAAGTAGAGAATAATAGATGAGGCAACTGTGTGTTATGGATTTTTATTACACCCAAGGTGTGTGATAACCCATAAACCCTCGAGAGCGAAGCTCGGGAGGTTTATGAGGTAATCACACACCAAGGGTGTGTTAAAAATCCACATACACACAGTTGCTTATTTTATTTTTTATAATTACTGGCAACCCTTTAAAAAATGCAGAGTATCTGCTATTTACAAACACACACATACACTCTCTCTCACACACACTGTCTGTCTCTCTCTCACACACACACACACACACTGTGTGTCTCTCTCTCTCACACCACGCTGTCTTTCTCTCTCTCTCACACACACACACTTTCTCTTTCAGACTGACCTTTTTTTTTCAGCAACGGCATCTCCTTTTCTATTTGGAAGGTGGGATCAACCAGATAAAACATTTAAAAATCAAATCGAAATGGGGAGGGTAGTAAATAAAAATGGCTGGGTAATAGCGAAACATGAGCCGCCATTTTTTTAAAGCTATTCAGCCGCCCACTCACAGGCTGAACCAATGAAAAGACAGGATACAGATGGTGACACACAAAGGAGGCAGGTGGTTTTGCAAATGCCGTAATAACTCGCTTTTGAGTTATTACGGCATTTTAAGGTGCTCAAAACCGTTTGTTAAAGGGGTTGCCAGTAATTATACAATAATTTATTCTTTGAATGGTGCAGGTTTTTTTATATCGAAACATAATTTTGGGAGTAACTCAGAGATTATGGGGTTTATAAAATGTCAAGAAAAATCTAGAAATCTTATTGGCCATGACAGATCAACTGACGGTACATTAATTCTCTGCATATGCACAGTCATCCTGGTCCTAAACCACATTACACAATGAGCAGATCAGTTCTCCTACAACCAAAACTATCTTCCATCAGTCTCCTACAACCAGAACTGATCTTCCACCACAAACATGGCCACTACCTTTACACTGTAGAAACCTTAAACTGGGCCCTAAAATTAAAATTATCTTAAATATAAAATAAAACAAATTAATTAAATGCTGTTTACCAGATTGTCACGCTATCCTTACACACATAAACAAATTAGAAACATTAAGTATTGTTTATAGTTTTCATTACAATTGTTTGTTTGATAACAGTGAAAAATCCCTTCTATCTTTACCTGCTCGTCAGGGAACTCTCTTCTGCTTTCCTGACAAGTGAAATAATTGAGTCTCTGGCTCTAAACAGGCCTTTGTGTATACAGTATGTTAGTAGAGGAACATTCTGCTAGTAGAACTGAGCAGAATTTTGAATCCCTGTATTCCATGGTAAACATTCCATGATAAACATTCCATTTCTTGAATGTGGGAAACACAGAGGAAAAGGAACAGAATGAAGAAAGTAAGCAATAATACTATATAAACAAAAGAAAAGGTGGTAAATGACTCACCCTGCTGTTTATCTTTTAGGACAGAGCAAGCAGTTCATGATGTTGTCAGTGAGTGTGGCAGTTTTGAACCACGCTCATGCTTGCAGTACCAAGGAACTGAGAAGCCTCTATTGTAGCTTCCTTTTAGTTTTGTCTACAGAGGTGAGAGGAATTAAATAAAATAAGGGGCTATGTGCAGGGGTTGACCTTAACTTTTTTGCACTAGCCAGCAGGACAAGTCAGTCAAAAATTGCACTAGCCACAGTGATTTGCACTAGTCCAGTCAAGTCACCATGTGCTTTCTACCACAACACAATGAAGAAATGATGAAAGCAGCGCGGTTTAAAAATGTATTTACATTTATACAATGTTGAAGCAACAGACAAAATGACCAATTGTTTCAAAATATAAGCATTTTGTGAGTCATAAATATCAACTGTATTCCACAACAACCCCCCAATGTTCTTTTCAAGGATTGCCATGACATGAGGATCAGAATCATGCATCTTCATCTTAGGAGTCGGATAGATACTCAGTCACACTACTAATGTCCTCACGTCACTGTAACAGTCACTTTGTGAGTCTGCTGAATAGTCATCCTGCTGTGCGTGCCACAACAGTTCCAGTCTGTGGCCACCTCCTCATTGTACCCACTGTTCCAAAGGCAGACAGGAAGCACATGGCCACCCCACAACAAGCCACAGCCCCCTCCCGTTAGCAGGCAGTAGACAGAAGAAAAATGCAGGAGTACTGCACACCCAAGACGATCCCCCATTGCAGTTACTGAGCTGGCTGGGGCTTTAATGGCAAGAAGTTAGCAGCAAATAGCAATCAGGGGAAAAAATAGGCAGTAAAAAAACAAAAATCAGTCAACACAGCTATTCCTCTCCTGAAACCCCCACCACATTGCCGCCAATCTGAAAATAAATGATTGTACCTGACTGAGCCTAGCATTCTTCTGTGGCAGTTAGGTGATCCAGCTTTCAGTCTGTCCATCTCAATTTTCAAGTTCACAGCCCCTGAGAAGACTCCACAAAACAGCAGTCCTGAGTCCTGAAACTGATGGATGGTACACCGCGCAACGCCAATCTCGGCGTGAACTTCCATGGCAATCCTCCGATGCCAAAAAGCTACGCTGCCTGTCCGACTGTCCCAATCAGTTTGCCACCAGCCTTCTTCAGCCTTCTTCTTCCACCTCCTTCTTCTTCAAATGTTCAAATCTTCCGTGGTTTGGCCTTCAGCGCATCACCCTTTATTCCCATTCTGGCACATTAAACCCCTCCCATCCTGCTTGCTGCCAATGACCAGGCTCACTGAAAACATTGCCCAATCCTGGTATCAGCCTGTGTGCTGTGGCCCGCCCATCCGTCACTGCTCTCTTCTATTCTCCTGCCCCTACTCCCCCTGCTGCTGCAGCTCAAAATACAATTGGTGCCCTCTGTTCTGATGTGGCTCCCAGTGCTGTTCCTGATGGCTTCGAAACATTCAACTAGCCAACCAGGAAGGAATATCTAGTACAACAGCCAATATGCTGCCCGTAACACAAGCAGGGCAGGAACTTGCAAAACACGGAAGTACTGGGGCCTTTTGTCTCTAGTGGTGGCCAATTAGAGCTCCACACCCTTGGTGTAATTTTGCTGCCATGCATCACGGAAGCTGGCGTCGGATGCCAAACGCACTAGCCCACACGGACAGGTAAGGAGGCATCTGCACTAGTCCGAGGTAATCTGCACTATGCCCCGGACTAGTAATTCTATGTTAAGGTCGAACCCTGGCTATGTGTCATACTTAGAATGAGGAAACAGCATTTGTGAATTGTTGTGGCTGGCAGGGGAATATGCGTTTAAGTGGGCAGGGAGGCACACACTGTATAACACTACCTTAATCTAGCACCAATAGGTGGAAGGACTATTTTATGTTAAAAGCACAGATTCACTTACATTTTACTCATTTAAAAATGTGTTTAAAAATAAAAAAACTGCTTCTAAAAATAAAGGAAATTTTATAAGTGCAATAAGATATTCGGGGTTGTGCATTATGGTGTGATAACCACACTCCTAGGGAACAACTGGCACTCGACCTTCGACCTCGGGCCTAACTAAGCCCTAGAAGTGTGGTTATCACACGTAATCCACCCATCATCTTCCTGCTTATGAACAACTTGTTTCATGATGTTTGCGCATTCCATTATTCCCTGGCTACATCTTTCGTGGTCTCTCCCAACATTATGTATCCCCATGAATAACTATGATTTGACTACCTTGCTTGCTTTCCATTAGCGAGGTAGTCTGTCTTTATATCTTTAACCCTAGTGCCAGATAGACAGCATAAGACTGTACTTGTTTTATTTTGTTTACAGATAACTGAGTCAGTCTCCTTAATATGGAGTCCCAATTACCAAGACATTTTACCTTCATTTTCAGCTGTAGTGGAGTAGCGTGTTTATGGTGGCAACTTCTGTTTGGTCCAATTCTACCTGATCCTCCTCTTCCTCTATGCTCAGGGAGGCAACTTTATTTTCTAGTGCAATTTCATTAACTACCAGGCCCTCCTTTTTTTTTGGGGTACTGCACTATCGTGGCCCAGGTAGTGTCCTCCATGTCACCTTCATTAGTTTCCCTAGACCCTGAAGTTGCCTCTGGTAACTACTCAGGGCTTCTGTGTCCTGTTCATTATGTACTTAGGGTTCCATGTACTCCCTCTTCTGTACATGCTAGTCTATTCTGAGGGTTTTAGCTCCTCCTTACTGTTACTGGCTCCATATATTTACTACATGTGTATTGTTCCTCCAGGGGCGTTAGTGGCACTGAGTGTGTGCACCTGGCAGTTTCCGCATTTCTTGATAGCCCCATTTCTATACAACACCCTAATAGTCCCTCCATTACCTCAGTATTCTGCATTGTTTCTGGTAATATCTATTTCCCTCCTTTCAGTAATAGTATGTTATAACCGTTTCTTTTAGGAGGTTGTCTACTTACTGTACTTGTGTCTCGTTTCTCCTATAGGGTGAGGTTCTTCTCCCTTATCCCCACCAGACATGCCTGACACAAGCACTAGATGTACATGTCTCTTCATGTGTCGCTGTGCATGCCAGCTGAGCTCTAGCTGCTTGCTCCAAGTGTTGAATTTAGCCCCAAGGACGGAGTGACATCACTCCTGCCTTCACGCTATCTACTTACATAGAAACATAGAAACATAGAAGTTGATGACAGATAAGGACCATAAGGCCCATCCAGTCTGCCCATTTCTTTTCTACCTTAGAAATGTGCCACTGGCCTTTGCTCTGTCAGTGGCCTATCTATTCATACTCATTTGTATTGCTCCCATATGCCTATCCCATGCCTGTTTGAAGCCCTGCACTGTATTCATAGCCACCACTTCTTGAGGTAGGCCATTCCATGCATCCACCACCCTTTCTGTGAAAAGATTTCCTCACATTCCCCTTAATCAGCCCCTCTAATCTCATTCTGTGTCCTCTTGTCCTGCTATTTTTCTTATATCTAAACATGTTAGACTCTTTCACCTTGTTAATGCCCTTAAGGTGTTTGAATGCCTCGATCATATCACCTCTCTCCTCCTTTGCTCAAGGGTATACATATTGAGCTCTGTTAATCTGTCCTCATATGTCTTCTGATGCAGTCCCTGCACCATTTTGGTTGCCCTTCTCTGGACTGCCTCAATTTGGTTAATGTCCTTGTGAAGGTGTGGCCTCAATCTGCATGCAGTACTCAGATGGGGCCTAACCAGTGTCTTGTAAAGAGGTTATTACCTCCCTCTTACGACTTGTGATACCCCTACTAATACACCTAACACCCCCAGCCTTACCTACTGCTTTAGGGGTCTGCTTGGATGATTTCAGGTCATCAGTGATGATGATGCCCAAGTCTCTTTCTTCCTTTGTGAGTGCTAGCAACTCCCTCCAAGACTATAGGTGGCTTCAGGGTTTCTCTTCCCTATATGCATGATCTTGCACTTCTTTGCATTAAATCCCAGTTGCCACTCTTCTGACCATTTGCTAGTTTATCCAGATCTCTTCTCATTCTGCCCACCCCATCTGGATCATCTACTCTGTTGCAGATCTTGGTGTCATCTGCAAACAGACAAGCCTTACCCTCTAGTCCATCTGCAAGGTCACTAATGAAGATATTGAAGAGGACTGGCCCCAGGACTGATCCCTGAGGTACCCCACTTGTGACTTGCATCTCCTCTGACTGTATACCATTTACCACCACTCTCTGTTTTCTGTCAATCAACCAGTTTGCCACCCAGTTGACCAACTTCAGACCCACCCTAGCCTACCCAGCTTATTTATCAATCTTCTATGTGGAACAGTGTCAAAGCTTTGCTGAAGTCAAGGTAGGTGACATCAACTGCTCCCCTTGGTCCACCACTCTGGTTACCCAGTCAAAGAAATCTATGAGATTAGTTTGACAGGACCTTCCTTTGTAAACCCATGCTGTCTTGGATCCTGTGCCCCTATGATTCCAGGTGTTGCACTATCCTTTCCTTAAGGTGCCTCCATAATCTTGCCCACTACTGAGGTAAGACTGACTGGTCTGTAGTTCCCTGCCTCCTCCCTGCTACCACTCTTGTGGGTGGGATCACATGAGCCCTTCTCCAGTCTTCTGGGACTTCTCCTGTGCTCAGAGACTCTCTAAACAGTTCTGCTAATGGCTCTGCTAGTTCCACCTTTAGCTCCTTAACTACCCTGGGATGTATGCCATCAGGTCCCATTGCCTTATCCACCTGAGCTTAGCAAGCTCTTGTAGGACCCTTTCTTTTGTGAAGGGAGTAGTGCTCACCTCCCTCCCCACTGTGTCCATGGTGCTGAGCTGTGGGCCCTGCCCTACCTTCTCTTCAGTAAATACTGAGCAAAGTATCTATTTAGGATAGATGCTTTTACATGATCCTCCTCTCCATGCTCCTTTTCTCCATTAAGCTTAGCAATACCCCTCTGGACTTTCTCCTTTCACTAATGTATCTATAGAAAGTCTTGTCACCTTCTTTTACTGTTTGTGCTAGTGTTTCCTCAGTTTTGGACTTTGCCTGCCTTACTGCCTTCCCCTTCCCTTAGGGCAGTTTGGTATGCCTCCCTATCTTCATCCTGCTGTGTTCCTTTATATTTCCTGAAGGCCAGCCTTTTGGCTCTGACCTTTTCTGCTACTGTATTTGAGAACCAAAGTGGTTTCCTTCTTCTTTTGCACTTCCTTTTCTGTCTAACACAATGGGATGTTGCTTCAAGTATTGCATCCTTAATGCTTGCCCACTTTGCCTGTACCCCCTCACCTGTGTTTCTTTTTGCCTGGGCTAGCTTAACTCTGTTGGCCATCTTATCAAAGTCAGCTCCTCTGAAGTCCCATATTTTGCCTTGGAATATGATGATTTGGATGTAGTAGCCAAATTGAACCATACCATGTGATGGTCACTGGCCCCAGGTGACCTTCTACCTGGAGATCTGTGATCCCTTCCCTGTTAGTCAGTACTAGATCTAGGATAGCCCTGTCTCTTGTGGGTTGTTGTACCAGTTGTTTGAGGCCCTCTCCTGCAGGGAATCCACTATGTGTCTAGTTCTGGCAGATGTTCCTGCTGGTATTGAACAATCTGTATCCAGCATGTTGAAGTCTCCCATTATCAGAACCTCCCTTTAGCTGCCATGTTTTGTATATCTTCTAACAGTAATGTGTCTATGTCCTCCGCCTGGTCTGGGGCCTGTAGACAACCCCAGTTCTTATGGCTGTCCCATTTCCTGTTTCCAGGGTGACCCACAGTTCTTCTGGCTCCTTATGTGTATTCTGAATTTCTGTAGCTTTTATATTTTCATTGACATACAGGGCCACTCCTCCCCTTTTTGCACCTCGGTCTCTTCTGACAATACATAGCCAGGTACTGAAGTCTCCCAAGTGTGGTTACTGGTAAACCACATCTCACTAATTGCTACTATGTCCAGTTTAGCCTCTGACATTGTGCCTGCAGGTCTGGGATCTTATTTCCCAGGCTGTGAGCATTTGTGTACATGATTTTCCATTGGCCAGATTTTGGTGTGTTAGTTGTTGGCTGAGGTTTGGCATTACCCTGTGCGTTGTATGGGGAGACAAACCTTTTTCTTACCTGGTGATGCAAATGAACTGCAAACATGTGTATTGTTCCTCAAAGAATAGATTCACAGCCTTCAATTTTCATATTTAGGGTACAGAAACCCTTGTTTAAAGCCTATTTCAACACTGTTTTGCCCCAAATATGAGTTTTATTTAGCCTTCAGAGCTCTGTAGTCCACGCTTTCACTCTAAGGATTACAAGACCCCCAGTTACTACCTCCATCCTGTTTGTAAGTCCTATTAGTTAGACATACTAACATACTAAAATGCCAGCAGAATAGGCCTAACGGTCTTTCACATCTGCTCATGTGGTCAGCCCCACCCTGGGAGCTGACCTTGCTGCCCTCTCGCCTTCTCTGGCTTCTCCCTTTCCAGTTCCAGATATTCTGCTGCATTGGTTTGCTTCCAGAACCCTCCCCTGTACCTGTCCCACCCTCTTGAACCCCTCCACCGTCTCTGCCTCCACCAGCCCCTAGGCAGCACATTCCATGGCTCCACCACCCTCTCGGTGAGTAGCACCTCCTCCTTTCTCCCTGAATCTTCCCCTCCAGCTTTCACCCATGCCTTGGTGGCCCTTCCTCCTTCCTTCAGAAGCACCCTGACTGTTCCTCCCTATTTACCCCTTCATGTACCTGAAGACCTGATCATGTCCCCCGGTCCCTTCTCTCTTCCAATGTGTACATATTTAGCTCTTTGAGCCTTTCCTCATAGGTCCTATCCCCAAGCCCCAAATCATTTTGGTTGCCCTCCTCTGGACCCTCTCCAGGAGTTTAATGTCCCTCTTTAATTGTGGCCTCAAAACTGCATGCAGTACTCAAGGTGCGGCCTCACCAAGCAGTTATACAGAGGATTATCACTTCCCTCCTTCTGGAGGTGATCCCCAGCGATGCATCCCAGCATCCTGTTGACCTTGGTTGCTGCCCTCCTACAAGTCTCTGAGTTGTTCATCTTGACATCCACCACCACCCCAGGTCCATCTCAGCCATTGGAACTTCTAGCATTGCCCCCCCAGGGTGTACACTTAGCCCCAGGTTTCTGGCCCCAGGTGCAAGTACTGCATTTCCCTGCATTGAACCTCAGCTTCCACTTTCCTAAACCATCTTTCTAGAGCCTCAGGTCCCCCGTAGGGCCACCCTCCCCTCCTCCCCATCCACCACCACCCCAGTTTTCAGATTGAAAGCAAGGGGCCTGTAACAATTCTGTCTCCTAACTGTTGCTGAATTTCCTGGACATACAGTGGCATCCCCAGGATGAAACCCACTTTTAAAGCACTCTGCAGTATGCTGCATCAGACCTACTGAATAAAGCAATGCAATTCAATGGCAATTAGTCCCCTTTGTCATGCAGGATACTGTGGCATTCTCTTCATCCTGGCTGTGTCACATTTTGCTGAATGACAATGGGGACTAATTGTCATTGAGAATTGTTCTTTATTCCAATGGGTCTGCTGCGGCATTCTACAGGTGCTGCAGATGCTCTAGCTGAATTGGGTTCATCCTGGGGATGCCACTGTAGATTGAGATGTCTCTGTACCACCGCAAACCCTTGCTTGTCCGCTGGTTTTATGGTAATTTTATGGTTAGATTTCATCTCCTTAAGTGCCTGCCACTCCTCAGAGGACAAGTTATGGTATCTGTTGGTTTGTGTCTTTTTAATATGTCCTCCAAATCTCTTCTAACCAGATTTTCAAACACTTTTATTCTTGGATGCCTAGGGTTGGAAGTACAAAATGTACTCTTGCACTTAAGCTATGTTTGGCATGTGGTCTAGAGTCAGAGTCTAGAATCAGAGTCATTAGACTCTTCAATAGGATCAATACTTACATTTTTAGTACATAACTCGGACACATTTTAAAGCAGATGCATAGGGGAAGGGCAGGCTGCACGCAAGAATGCCAACATGTGCAATGACATTACATTCTGGCTGGCAGTATAGCCTAGAGGTTAGAGTAATGAGCTGTGAATGAGCTTGGTATCTCCAGCAGATCGACCAGAGTTTGATTCCCACAACCTCCACTTGCATACTGCAGTGACTTTGAGCAGGTCACTTAACCTGCCCAGTGCTCCCGGGTCACCCCTGAAAATGGGCACCTGTGTCTAGTGGCTCACTTAGTTACCAAAGAATAAAAAAAGTATTCAGTTAGTTAGCATGTTCTATGCACCGACAGATGCACGGTAGCATAAAGTTAATGTATGAGGTGTAGATAAAGGGGCAGAAACAGACATATACTGCACAAGTGAATATTCAAATGAAATGTGCCACTTCACAATGGTGCAACATAGATGTGCACCACACAAAGATAGGTATAAAACAGGCAGCCCTAAATGAGCCAATCATCTAGAGGTAGGCATCAGAACTGCACTGAGTGAGAGAGAGAGAGAGAGAGAGAGAGATACACACACACACACACACACACACACGCACAACAACAACAGCATGGCAGACCTTGTGTTTGATATGGCTGCTGTGATGGTTGATGTGAGGAGATGGAGGAACATCAGGTTGGCTGAAGGAGGCCCATAGGCGGTATGCCCAACAGAGACGTCGTCCCACATCACATTTGAACAGCTAGCAGACACAGAGATCTGGGGTGATATCAGCTCAGCACGGGCTCTTCTGAGATAGGTCTGTGAGCTGCTCCAGATGAGCTGCAGGCACCCCACCACATAGAAGCCATGCAATGGCAGTGGAGACAAAAGTCAGTGCAACCATGTGCCTGCTCTCCATGGGAAGCTTCCAGATACTGGTGGATGACACCACCAGAATCACCCAGTTGGCCATGTCCAAGCTCCTCACACAGTTCCTAAATGCCCTGCTGCCCCATGCTAGTGAGTACATCAGATTCCCTAGAATGGTAGTGGGTGGACAGAAACAAAGCAGGACTTCTACAGGGTGGCACACCTACCAGGTGTGCTTGGTCAATAGATTGCCCCGTGAGGGCCCTGAGGGCGCCACCCTGGCATTGACTGTACAGAACCCGCAAGGGATACCACTTCATCAACTGCCAGGTGGTGTGCAATGTCACAGGGTGCATCCCTATGTATATGCAAAATACCCTGAGATTGCACATGATGCATTCATATGGCACCAGTCTGACCTGTGCCGCCACTTTGAGTCCAGGAACATAACGGGGCCATCTTGTGGGTGAGTGCAACCATAGCAAAAGAACAGGTGTACACAGGGTGCCAAGGGTGCAACCATGGAAGATGTACAGGGAACACTGCAGGGCAACTTGCTGAATGGACTGCAAACATGCAAGTGGGCTGGGGGGTGGAGAGAGGGAACAGGGCATGTTGGACAGGATAGGCAAGCACAGGTAGCACCACTATGGCATGGAGAGCACATAGCTGGCCATGGGACACCAGAGGCAGGGAACATGGCAGGCCTACTATTTGGGCAACACAGTGGGAATGACAGGGCCAGACACAACAAAGGATGTCATGACTGATGGCGGGCACCTACAGCCACTGGTAGTGTTGGTGCACATGGACAGGCCAGTGTACTGGAGGCAATTGTGGCAACAGTGTATGTACAACAGCAGGGAGCACTCAAGGGTGGCAGCTGCAATGCCAGAGTGTGCAGGTGCTGAACAGTCAGTGAAACTGTTGCAGGCCCATGGGCAGTGCAGCATGTACATATATGTAATGAAATGGCAACAGATCTTCCTTTCTTGCACAGGTGACAGCCTCTGTCCGTGGATGCTAACACCAATACTGCGGCCCACATCTGAGATGGAGGAGGGTACAATGAGGCACAAACAGCAACTAGAAACATCATCGAGCATGTGTTCGGCACTCAGCCTGAGTGCTGCTACATCGGATCAACCCCCACCACACAAACACTGCAAGGTATGGAACTTTGGATCTGGAGCTTGAAAACTGAAGCAGTCTTAGAGAGCATTTTTGTGCTAAGTGTTTACCCGTCAACACTTTTGCGTCGACTCCGCCCAGCCCAGCCCTACTCTAGTTATATAGGTCAGATCCTGTCACGCGACCTATCATGTGACTGCTTTTACAAAGTCCCTACTTTCCCATTAGCTTGTTATACTATTCAACCAGTAGGGGTCAATACTGAGAGCTGTCTGCCTCCTCATTTCTTTCTCTATTATCCCATTCCATTCTAGCTCTCACTGTCACAGTCTTCAGCTCCACTTGTCTGCCTCTGTCCCTCTTACTACCCTCTATCTTCCCCGGATTTGAACCTTGTACCTTCCACACTAAAGGCAGCCATCCTACCACTATACTATTCTATCCCCTATTTTCCAACGCCTTCTTGAATACTTATGCCTCTTTGCCCAGGTGTCCCATATCTTAGTGTTCCATCTCTTATCTAGCAATGTATCCTTCAGTCAACATCTTCTTCCCACTGCTCCTGTTCCTCTACCCCTTGGTACCCATCAGTAGACTCCTCTCTCCACAGCGTTCTTTTCCTCCAGGTAATTTCTCATCCTATTCTTCTGGCACTCGCGAGTGCTGCCTCCAGTCTCTCTCACATTCCACCTAGTTATATTGCCATGACTGCCCACCATCCTTTCTGTTCTCACTGCTCCTCCTCCAACTTATCCATTCACTTCCACACCCACTTTTTGCCGCAGGAACTCCAGTAGGCACCAGTGACCACCTCTACACTTCAAAAATATGTACTGTTTCCTTATGACCTGCTGCTATTGTTGTTCTCTGGTAACATCCACCCTAACTCAGGACCTGGTTCTACTCCCCTCCTTCCACCCATGTATTTGGTGACCTCAAGAGCACATCTGTTAACATCTGCAGCTTGCAACTGAAGGTTGATCTGCTCCAAGCCTGGGGTGTACAACATAAACCTGGACAGCCTTGTTGTTGTTGAAACCTGGCTACCCCTAATATCCCTGACTATGCTGTCTCGCTCCCTGGCTATTCATTGTTTAGATTCAACAGGTTGGGTAAGGGGTGGGGTTGTACTCTTTACCTCACTGATGTACTCCAGGGCTTGCTCTCCAAACCTCCATAGCCCCTAATGTTGCCCAGGCACTAGCCATTAAAGTCTCTATTGGCAGCATGGGCAAAACCATTATAGTGCTATCCACCTATATCCTCCTTTGTAATACCAAGGTAGGATTTGATGCTATACTCTAATACTATGCAACTCTGCCGAATAACGTGGAGGTGATCTTACTGGGGGATTTCAACATAAACTGTTTGGCCTCTGCCTCGGTCCAGCATAGAGATGCTGCTTCTGCACTGAACCTCACTTAGCTTGTCTCCACTCCTACCAGGATAAATTACAAAACTGGTACTAGCACTCTCATTGATCTTATACTCACCAATCATCCTGAGACTTACTAACATTGTGGTGCTCCCAGACTCTATGAGTGACCACTTTCCCACTCTCTGCCACTGGTTCAATTGCCACAAAAATGCCCCCCAATTCAAATTGTATGTGTATGTTTCTCTTGGATGCATTCTCTGTAATAATAATCTCAATAAAATCTTAATAAAAAAAAAAATGCCCCCCATAACCTCTTACCTAGCATTATGCTTTAAAAGGGATGCTAGGTAAATTCCATGACTATCTTCTTCACGTGATTGGCCCCTTAGATTCGCATACAAACATTGATTCCACCTTAAATTTCTTCATCACCACAGTTAATGCTGCTTGTGACATCTTAGCCCCTACTCAAACATTTCAGTAATCCTTGGATCACCCCCTCATTATTAAACTTTATGGCTGCCAGGGATGATCTTTGGCATAAAAGCCTTGGCCTCTAGTCTACCAGCCAACAGGCAAAAATACCAGGCTGACTAAAAAAAAGAAGAAAGTGCACACAGTTAAGATCAGGTGCTGTAAAATGAACAACTCAATTAACAAAATACACAGCACTTCAGGCTAGCATTCAAAATTGTTTTATATATTAATGAAATGGAAGCATAAATAAACAATGTACATTACATATTTAAATACATATTGTAATGGTTTACATACCAATAAAGTGTAAACAACCCAGCACTTCAAGACCACCAGGACCTCTTCTTCAGGGTGCTAGAAATGGCTGCATTAGAAATCTGCCATGCTAAGGCTTATCATTTAAAAGAAACTTGCCTCCTCTTGGGGTAATGGCAAGAGTTCTGAGCCAACATAAAGGAACTCAAAGGTAAAGCCAATTCTGGCCCACCCTCCTCTTGAATATTAATGGTGTCATCACACAGGATCCTCAGGTAATAGCAGACACTCTCAGTCTGGCTTTTCTGATCTAAATGGGGTACTTCTTTCTGACTTCTTCAACAAACCCGCTAGTCCCTCTCCTGATTCACTGGCTAATACCCCACTTTCCATTTCAGGATGGTCTCCATTAGTGAAGCAAAAACGTACTTATGAAAGTACTGGGTAAGTCTAGGTTCACTGGTGATATGCTAGACCTGAAATTATTATATCTTGCCCTTGCTGCCATTCTACTCCCCTCACTAAGATCCTGAATCTCTCCCTTTGCCTAAGTCAATTCCCTCTCAATGGAAATCTGCTGTTGTCACCTCTATTCACAAGAGTGGTGACAAAACTCTCACAGCAATTACCTCTACTTCCACCCCCATCTCCAAAGCCTTGGAAAATATTGTATCTGATCAATTATACAAGTACTTAACTAAACACAACCTCCTCTGTGCCCAACAACACGGCTTCAGGAAAGGCCACAGCACCACAACCACCCTACTGGAGTATACCAGTTTTGACCACAAAGCCTTAGACCAGGGTCAACTTGTAGGTTCCATATACATAGACCTGACAAAGGTGTTTGATACGGTAAACCATGAGCTCCTCATTTCATCCTTCCAAACACTTGGACTCTCACACAAAGCTACCTCCTGGTTTGTGAATTACCTCTCTAGTCACTCCCAGCAAGTAAAATTTGCAACACACTGTCCTTGTCACTGTCAGTCTGATCGGGGTCCCAAGGGATCTATACTTGGCCCTCTCCTTTTAGCTCTTTTCTAAACACCCTCCCCTCTCCTGCTCAGGTAACCTGCTACTCTATGTGGATGATGCTGTTGTTTACACTTGCCACCTGACCCCTCATTGCTGGAATGTTCTGTTCAATCAAATTTTTCTGAATTAGAGTCGTGGTTCACCCAACACGTAACTAATTATTAATTATAAAAGATGAAGTCAATGTTATTCACCGATATCTAACACAAGCACAAAAATGCCCCTATTACTACCTTAAATAATAAACTCAGCCGCTTGAACAGGTGTACAGTTTCAGATACCTTGGCATCACTCTAGACTCCTTCCTCTCCTTTCAAGGCCATGTTGACTCAGTTTGTAAAGCCATTAATACAAGAATTGGCCTCTTGTATAGGCACAAAATTATCTGACTAATGATGCCCTCTGCCTAGTGGTCACTCGTTCTGTTCTCTCCATAGTGGACTATGGAATACTTATATATAGCTGCATCTGACACTGTGTTTAACAGGGTTAAGGTCTCCCTAAATAAAGTGTACCATCTTGTTCTTGTGGCCCATAGGCTCACCCATACCTGTGACCTATACCAGGAAACACACTGGCTGGACTTTAAAGGTCATCTAACCTACTAAACTTACCTACTAGCTATAAAGATACTATCATGTCAGTCCCTCCTCAGCCCTTCAATTTCTGACTCCCGTCCCTCATTGCACACCACCAGGAGCTCCTCTAAGGACTTGTACCTAGTTCCTTTTGGTAAAACTGCTCATGGGCGCGTGCTTTTCATATCGGGCCCCATCTGGTTAAACAGACCGCCCTTGGGAATTCTGTCCACTGACAAACTCGGCCCCTTTAATGCAACTTTGCCAGCATCTCTCTCTCAGTGAACGTTGTAACTGCTCTTAATCTCCTCTCCCCTCTCTCCAAACTGTCTCCTCCATCTCTTGTCCTCATTTCTACCCTCTCTTTCCTCTTTCCTCTTGCCTTCCTAACTTGCTAATCTCTGATGAGCCTCATGTATTTTTTATCTTATTTGCACTTATGCTGTTAACTGGTGGAACCTTTGAATGTAAATTCTGTATCATATGCATTAGATCCACTGGTTTCTCAACTTGTTTTTGTAACCCTGACTGTGTTTGCTTGTTCGCTGTATGATTGTACCTTGTATTATACACTGCATTTTACCTTGTGTTATCCCTGTACAACGTTCTGTATTCTCTGTTTGATGTGGAACCTCTGTAAAAGAGCTCTGGGTCAGAGGTGTTTCTGAAGCGTCAAATAAATAAATAAATAAATAAAATAAATTCTGAAAATGCAGTTCAGATACCTGGACAGGTTCAGGGTGCTCTACAATACTCACACAAGTCTGTGACATATTCTTGGCCTGTTGCATGCAACACAACATAACAATTGAGCATGGAATTGTGGTCCAGGACCTTAAGGGCAACAGAGCTGAGGATGTGGAGCCCACAGATGGTGGTGAGCAGCCATGGTATGAGAAGGGTAACCCACAGATGACCATTATGGGACGCAGCACAGGTACACCATCATGCAAGAACACTTCAGTGACAGAAGGTGAGTATGGGTGGCAGATGTGACACAGTAACTATGCACTCAAGCACAGCATATGTGAGTGGACGTGACCACATATGGTAATGGTGGCATGCAACATTAGATGATGGGAACACTGGTATGGGAATGGTGCCTGAACACATGTCCACACAAACCAGAACAGACACACTGATGCCCAGAGGTATGGTAATGCAGGTGGCATGAGTCAGAGACAGTCCAATGGCACATCCCCACAGTGGCTCGCCACAGGGCACTCATCACTCCCATGCAATGCCCACAACAATTGGTACCACAACCATGTGCCCCATGACATCCATGTCTGGTGACAGTATGGGGTATGGCATAGGTGTGGGATACAGGTGGGGCACAGTGTATGGCAACAGGTCATAGGGGACACAATGTGGCCCACCTGCAGCCTGGGAGAAGTCAAGGACTGGCAGCAGTGTGAAAGAACACTCTAGGTCTTGTGTGTGCAGCCCCCATGTACACGTATGGAGCCCCTGTGCAAGGGTGTACCTTGCAATGGTGTGTCACAGGGTGACCTGGGGCTAGGGCTGCAATTGTGTTGGTTAGAACATTCATGTTTAGTACATCCTTGGGACCTGGGGTCCCAAGTGTAGTGAGCTGTGCCGATGTCGGCGTCACGTGTGCACACAAGCAGGAGCCTCCACGGGTTTGTGGTGTGACATTGAAGCGAACACCACCCACAAGGGGTCAGTGGACATGGGGTTGGGCATTTGGGAAGAGGATAGCACTGTGGAATCCACCTGATGGTCACACCAGGGTGCTGAGGTTGCTAGGTGCCTGTAAGGGGTTAAAACACAAAACCCACAGTCTCTGATGATGCGTGTTCATGTATGGCTGAAGCAATGTCCCTCAGAGCCACTGTATTGACCTCGCAGGTGTGCAGCGATAACCCCATGAGCTCTACATGGCAGACTGTGCATGTTCCTCATGGAGTGTAGCACTCCTCTGCAACCCCACAATATCATCATGGAGTTGCACCTGGACATCCACGGCAGCCCTCAGTAGCAGTGCATAGTTGGCAAGCAATGGGTCCTGGGGAAGCTGGTGCTGGTCAGGGTCTGCTGGCCAAACTGGGGGGGCACATGAAAGGTGGAGTCGTTGCACCCCTGTCCTGTTGCCTAGTGTGTGGAGATAGCACTTATGCATGGGTTGTGCGTGGTTGTTCCACCTGTACCTCCTGCAGGACAAGCTGCCGTGCGGCACCATTCTCTGTTGCAGGTCCAACACACCCTGCTGCAGCACCACTGCAGATGGCAGTGTGCCACCCTGTAGCTGCGCGAGAGCAAGACCATACGATGGCCAGTGGGCTGCACAGGGGCCATCCCTGGAGAGGATTGCCATCAGCATGTGCTGCATTGAGGGGACACCATGGGCGCTGTAGGGTCTGTGTTGTGGATGACAGTGTCTATCAATGAGTCCCCATGGACAGTTTCTGGAGCAAGCAGTTCCCCAGGGTCTAGGTTATCCAGCTCACATACTACTAGGAGTGCCTCCACCCAACAGGGAGGGTGTGGCATCATCATCATCGGCACCTTCATCATCCACACCCTGTGCGGCCTGATCTGGGGCACAGACACTAATGCAGCAGTGGCAGTAGCCACTGTTGTCAGCACATGGTGTTCTGTGGCATGCACCTGCAGACCACCACTGGACCCAGCTCGTGATAGTGCTGTGAAAGGAAAGAAGCATAGTTAGGATCTGAACACCATGGTAACATGTTGACAAATACACGCCCTGGAGCACATGTGTACACCAGGTGTGCAGGCAATACAACCATGCAGGAAAGGCATGGCTGGTCAGATTAACGCATGCAGTGTAGAAAAATATGTGCAGTGTGCATATGTATACAGTGGATGTGCAGGTTGTGCAAGAACGGACACCAAACTGTGCCCTGTGAACATGACTGCCCTGTGTTGAAACCTGCAGGTGAGGCCCTGATGGTACACATGCATACTCTCAATGCTGGGCCTGTAGAAGACCAGCCTCCTGGCCACCAGCCGGAACACCCTGTAGAGCCACCTGGCAGAAGGTTGTCACATCAGTGCCTCCTGCATGGACATCTGGATGACACTCGATGGCCCCCTGTGGCCTGTTGGTCCTGATGTGCCTTGTCAGTATGCCCTTGTCTGCACCCTCAGGCCACTGGCATGCTTTCTGTACTCCTGGGTGTGCAGTGTACACCCTCTGTGCATTTACAGCCTTGGCCACCTAAAGCCAGCCCTGTTCATATTGTTGACAGTGCCCATCCTAGAATAAGATAGCCTCCTCAGGAGATAGGCCTCAGTCAGGGCCTTAAGCTCATCCTTTGTGAATTTGGTCTTCTACGCTTGACAGAGGACATCTCTGGTGCTAAGGAACACATTGACAGAATTATGACCAGTCAGCATGGCATGGAGCTGTGTTCAGCAAGCACCACAGCAGACAGAGTGACCCCCATAAACAATGAAAACAAGTCCTACCTGTAAGGATGCAGTTCCTTCTGTATAACACCGCGGCCCAGTGGAGTATCCCTTCTCTTATGCTAATCGGCATGCAAATTATCTGAATACATTCCAGTAATGAGATGCAAATGTCCTGGATGGGCACAGACTGTCTAAGTAGGTCATTTGCATATCCTGAAAGAATATTGCTGGTGCTGCACCATGCAAAACACATTGCATCACACATATCAGTTGTGTGGTGGACCGCCTTCGTGCACATTCGGGTGTCTGCACAGTGTCTGACACATGTCATCGCACTGTGCACCACATGTCAGGTGCAATGCTGTGGCATAAGCATTCCGTATCACACAGGGGCGATGTAGTTAGCTTGCGTCGCGTGCATGCATGCTGCGATTCACAGTGCATAGTATGGTCCAGATGGTGCTGGCTGTGCACTGCATAATCTCCACAACATGGCACCATGTGGCTGCTGCACATGTGGGTTAGCACAAGTCATGATCTAAGTTTGCCACCCAGCCATACGCCATCGCACATGCCCAGTTTGCTGACAGTCATACCCTATCATGCAACTGAATCGCATAAACACATGCCACGCACGCAGAACACACACACACATAATCGCACAATAGGCAATATCCCAGTCTGCTGTGTCACACATTTTGGACACACTGCAAAGGAGAAAGGTCTAGCACAATGGCAAGGGTGGCAAGGCATGGCAGCCAGTGGGCGGGACCAGGGGTCCAGTACAGGACTGGCCAACCTTGTGGACCTTGTAGTCCCTTGGAGAGCCAGCTGTTTGAGGTTGAAGACCTGGACAGGCCCAGGTCAGTATTGTGGGTGAAATTGCCAGCAGGCTGGTGAGGAGGACAGGTGTGGTGTGTTCTGGGCAGAAGTGTCACCACCGGTATGAAGATATACACCAGAGGGACAGGGACAGGCTTGACAGATACCGGGCCATGGTGCAGGACAGCTTGGTGTCACGCCCAGGTATGTAGGGCATCCACATATGGCCACACCATAGTCAGACAATTGCAGTGTACCTACTGTGTCCAAGGGTGTATGTTGGGGACAATGGCATTGCTGTCCACCATGACACTGGGATCACGGACATGCCACGCATTGTGTCAGTGGCCTGGCACACCCATTTCATGGTGCTGCAGTCATTACTGTCCTGCATGCTTATACATGTGCACAGCCACTGCATACCATGACAGGCAAGATGATGAACGGGTGGGCAGTGAGACAGACACTGCATGTTGCAGCCCACGGGCACTGCAACGGGTGCCTAAGGTGCGCATGCCTCATGCCTGACTGTACGTGGACACGCCTCCTGTGTCCTGAGTTTTGGGGATGCTGTGGTATGGGGCATGGCTGTGCGGTGGAAGGTGTGGCTCTGAGTGTGTCATACAGTGCAGGGTACACATGGCAAGTCACTGTACAGGGTGCTGGCAGTGTACTGGCAGTACCCTATAGGCAGTACATGCATCTGTGGGCTGTGCACACCCACTATCCAGACACTTAGGCCTGTCACAGGGTCCTTCATCCACTGTGGACATGCCTCCTGGTGTGTGTGTACAGGAGGTAGCATCATTACTGTAGTTTGTGTAGCTGGGCTGTGGGGGCATGTGTGGAATGTCCTGAATCTTATTGTGTCCTTTTTTCAATTTAGTATACTTTATTAAAGTTTGCTTAATACATGCAAAACACAATAACATCAACAAACATATCAGAAACAACAGCACAGTAAATATACACCAAAACTAACCCCCCACAAACCCACCACACCCTCCCCAACCCAGAGCACAGCTACCAAAGAATAAAAAAGAAAAGAAAAGCAAGCCTATCATAAACTGGAAGCAAAAAAGAAAAACTAATTTGAATTGAGAAGCCTAAAACATAAAAAGGAGGATATCCTTGACCAACCAATCCAACCTGCACCAACCTAAGAACCCACTGAAATAGGTAAGAGAGCCAATAGTGGTGCCCAGCAGGACATACATTTATTGAACCTATTCTGTCAGGAGCTATATGTTTTCTGTTTCCAGAGCTTGCCATATTTCTGGGTGCCATTCCCTTAATAGGTAGGGACTCGTCCGTCAATGCGAATCATATTCATCTTAGCCATGATGGAGATCAATGACATATGCACCCTACAAGAGCCAAACAAATCTGACAGGTGGTATCCCACGAGACAGATCTGCGGTGTAAAAGGAGTCCAGACCTAAAAAGTGGGTCTAGGGGCTGCGAATGGCCTCCCAAAATGGAGCCACCTTAGAACATTTCCACAGAATGTGCTTCAGAGTCCCTTTGGCAAGGCCACAGCAGGTGCTGGTTGAAGAGCTGGATCTACCAATTCTGTACAATCGAAGTGGAGTAAAATATAAATTAGGTAGGCTGAGAAACTGTAATAGCTGGTGTTAATTCCACCATGGTACTCATAGTGCTCCCTCCATATGAGCTGCCAGATCTTGACATCAAGGTTAAGGTTCAGTTCCTGATGCTGATAAAAACAAATCCCTCTCAGGCTTCTTGAGTCCAAACTCTGGAGCTGTGCATAAAACCCAGAAATGGAGGGGTTGGCCTGCAACAGACAAGAAATCCTGCAACATAGATCTGGATTGCTCGGTCAAGGGGAGGGACTTAGAAATGTAGAGACTGCCCTGGAAAGTTGGAGATGTATAAAAGGATGGTATGTAGGGATAGCAAAGTGCTCTTGTAGTAAACCAGCCATAATAAGCTTACCATCCTCCATTAGAAGCTAAGAGGTGACATTAAGAGGCGGGCAAAAGTTGAACAGGATGGGGTGGTTAGCAGTTTAGAGATTTGGGTTGCCAATGATCTGTTGTGTAATGTTCTTACTCAGTCTAGATCCAAGTAAGTACAGATCTGACGATATAACTTCGAGGACCACAGTAAGGGGTCGAACTAAGAAAGCTGCTTAGAAGGCTGGCCGGCTTCACCATAGAAGGCTGTTAAGCCATACTGCTGACACAGGTGCTTCTCTAATGAAAGCCATAGAGGGCAATATGACTGATCCAGCTGGGTTGATAGGATACTACCTCATTGAAACACTTTACTACAATGGATCGCTCAATAGTACAGGAAAAAGTTAGGTAAGCAATGGCCCCAAATTCTTTTGGTATAGTCAACTTGAAATAAGCCCTCCAGGGAGCACCACCTTTCCATAAGAAGTCTGAGATTAAGCTCTGAAGGCATACAAACCAGGTTTAGGAAGAAAAAGCCCAGATATACCAAGCTGGTATAACACTCGTGGTAGAATTCATTTTAATGACACTCACTCTCCCCAGAGGGAGAGAGGAAGTGCCATCCATCATTGAAAGTCTAACTTAAAAATCCTGACAGAGGGAGATACTGTAGATTATATTTAACCAGATCAGTAAGAGTACGAGTCAGATGAATCCCCAAATAGGTGAGAGCCTTGAGTTCCCAAGAGAGGCCCATCTCATCCACCCAGTGCTTAAGGACCAGAGAGTTTAGAGGTAATACCTTTGATTTGTCCATGTTCAATTTATACCCTGCTACCCAGGAGAATTTATTGTGTCATTTTATCTGTTTCCTTGCAGACCTATCAGCCAGGGCCAGGACCAGGGCTAGGTGGGCGTCCAGAGTGCAGGCTCATGATGGGGACGGAGGTGCAGGATAACCGTCGATGGGGGTGCATTGCACAACAGCCGGTCACATAAGTACACATGCCTATGTCACCTTACCATATCACACATGCCCTCACAATATACATGTTATGGCCCACAGTGCACTGCAGTATGTAAGTCCTGTGGGTATGATCCCCAGGTGCACATGTGTGGCATGCACCCTGTACTGCCTGCCATGCCCATGCTTGTCACCCACTGTGGGTGTCATGTGTCATCCATTATTGCATGGGTGCTGTGTCACGGGTGGGAGCTGCTGACCACCATTGCATACACACAGCCACTTTGTGGCCACAGCTGCACATGCAGGGTCCACAGCAGGTCTACACTGCACAACATGCACTATGGTATAGTATGTGAGCCATGCCGAATATCATGAATACCCGTGCTGATACCTAGTGGTGGTGGCACCCATGGCATATTCCACACCTGCCAGCCTCTGTGTGTGTTATGCATACCTGTGATGCCCACAGTGCCTGTGTCATGAGTTCACATGCGCGTGTGCACTGCAGGGTGTCAAACACCTGCCTACAGGGCCGGTATCCCACAGCCATGGACTGTGTATGCACAGCTACCTGTACCACGTGTCTGCATGTTACAGTGTTGATCATGCCATGTGCTGTCATACCATTATGCTGTGCCACCCACAGACACATACACTGTACACAGTGACTGGCAGACTGTATGTCCCACTGGACATGCACTGTCCATCACTGTCAGCCAGCAGACAGGTCCTCCGCACAGTGACTGTCATGCACACATTTGTACGCTGCATCTTGTAGCTTAGATATGCAATGGTATCCAGGCACTGTGATGTATGCCTTGCTACATTTGATCTGCTGTTGGTGACTGCACATCATCCACTGTCATCTGTGCTGCATGTGGCCATCCCGGTGATTGCCACACAATGTATCCATGCATGGGGCTGTGGCTGCTGTGCCATGTGTGCAAGTCATTTCTGCCTCTGCATCCTAGTGCTGGCATGCAGCACCACTCACACATCCCATTGTGTGCCATGCAACCTTTGGCATATCCATCATTGTGTGCCATATGTGTGTGCCTAGGCCTGTGTCCAGACATCCACCTGTTGTGTCCCACCAATGTCAGTCAATGGTCCCATTCCATAGCTTGCATGCTGGGAGGCACATCCGATCCCTGCTCTCAGTGCATCCATGCCACACATACCACACATTGTGTGCATGGCATACAGCACGGTGTGTATCCACAGTGCCATACGACACTGCTGTCAATGGCATGTGCATTATCCACAACACACCACAAATGTGCTGGCATGCTGTACTGACCTATGTTGCTGTGTGGTCCACATGCCATCCCCACACCACACTGCCACCCAAGTGCTGTGGCTATGTGTATGCACACGTGGCGCATGTGTACGCCTGCATCATGTGTCCTTTCTGTTGTTGGCCCTGTGTGCACAATGCAGATTTCCATTATATGGGTCTGCTCGTCATAGTGATGCCACTGTCCTGATGGATGGTGTCCTGTACTGTTGCATGGAGACATAGGTTGGGACAGTGGCATGCATACCACCACTGTGAGGCATTACCCTGGCCGGCAACTGTCCACAGGACTGTGTCATGCATGTTCCACCTCATGTCTCTCCAGTATGGCGAGTATTTGTACTGCCATTGCTGGTCTCACAACAGGCATGGCTGCATGATCCAGCTCATTGGGGACTGTACTTGCATATTGCACATGTCTCCAGGCGGCTATACTGAGTATTTGTTTTGTTCCACGGATTGTTCCCAGCCAGTGGTTGGAGCATGGAAGGCAGTGCAGCAGGGACAAGGTCATAGATATCAGGCACCTGCCAGGAGTCATCACTGCTTCTTAGGACTGAGATTTTTCAATTAGAGCCCTGCTTCGACTGTGGAACATAAGCTGAAATGTGGTGGCATTTCGTGGTGACATTGTCACGTCATGCTGCCGCTGCCTTCCAGACAGGCACGGCCTTAGGTTACTGGACTTGGTTGTTTATCCCCATCTCCCACTGCTTCAGCCCCACATTGTACATAGTTGCCACCCTCCCACCCTTGCCGCTGTTTTCCCCACCCCAGTTTGCTTCCTCCCCCATGTTGTTTTCCTTTTATACTGTTTTTAACATTAGTTCTTGTTTTGCCTTTTGATTGTTATTTGTTGTTGTTGATGTTGTTGTTGTTTTCTTGCTTTGCTTTTGTGCTATTTAAATATTTTCATACTCACCTGGTGGTGTGCAACGTTCTTCCTGATGTATCTTGGGCAGGTGGTGTTTCCTGTGCCCCCATCCCCTTGTCCCCAGGTGCTGGGACATGCACAGTCCTGGGCATGCGTGCCTGTTGTGCATGTCTTGCCCCCCTGATTCTGTGCATGATGCCCTTTTGGCCCCTGGGTTGTGCCAGAGGGTCTCCCTTCAACTGGGTAGTCGCTGTTCAGCACCATCCGCATTCACACATGTGCATTCACATGCGCCTGTGTGCTCGGTGCCCCATTTTCAGAGGTGCCCTGTTGCGCTATGGACTGTTTGTTTGTGTGATCACGCTTCCATGGAATATTCTGCAATGTTTGCATTATTGCATTTCCAAGCACTTGTGCTGAATATTGCACTGTTTTTCAGTGGATGTCTCTTGCGTGGTGCACCTATGTGCGCTGCACTATTGGCCTGATTTTCGAATATGTGCCCCCCAAGTCAATATCATCCCCATTAATACCTTACCATTCAGTCTCAAAATCTTCATTTGCATTAGACGCTGACAGTTCACATGCAATGTCCAGACTTAGTTCTGTGTTATTAAACTATTTCAGTAAGTTCATCCTGCTCAGAATAACCCATTGTTGGATCATGAGCTAGGTTGGCATTTTCACTAGCCAAGAAATTGAGCTTTAAATTGAGTTTCTTAAAAGTTTGTTAAAGTCCATCTTGAGATTAAACTTGTCAAAAGTGGTGGAATGAATTAAAAGAGCTGCTTTGAAAGGACTCTTACCTGTGCTTCAGTTAATACTACTGTAACTCCCACCCAGGTATGCTGTTCTATCTACCTGGAGGGCTGGGTTTGGGGAGGAATATGTCACTCGGCACATTGGCTAGGTTTGGCTACTCTGCTCAGGGTCACTCAAGTAACTCCGGACAAAGGAGCAATAACTGTAATGTCCAATACCAGAAGTGGATTCTAAAGTGTGGCTTTATTCACATCCAACAGGATAAACAAAGCATAGATGGACTCCTATGGAGCTGCGCTCCTGGTAATGCAGATTTAAGGAGACCAGAATACATCCTCATCATTTTAGCCCTCAGGCTCTGAAACACACTAAGCGCACAGGCCCAAACTTGTACACTGCTCTGGGTTTTCCTGGCTCTGCTCCCTTGCCAGCCACTTGGACACTTTCCATATAGCATGGAAACATTTACTGGTGGCTCCCTAAACCACCTATGAGCACTTCTGCTCCATAAGGAATCTTCCTCATCAATACCATGTCTGGGTACTTTCCTCAGGCACTGGACAAGTACCTGAGAGAAAGCAACAGGTGTCCCAGAGCAACCAGAGGTGAATTTGATTACTACTGATGGGGGGTCTCCGCCGCCTCCATAATTCATACCCAGTCATTTCTCTGGACTGTAACACCTCATCCTTTAAAAACACTTTGCTGTGTAGATTCTTTTTAAATGTATTCACATTCAATCTACTGTCTTTACATCCCATTTGTGCTGAACTTGAACATACTTAATAAGAGGCTGTGTCCATTACTCTAGAACCCCCACAGAGTTAAGCAGTCCAATCCCCACATCTTCCAAACTGTACTTGGCTGTCTCTTTCCCTGACCCCACAGTAACAGTCCCTTTAGTTTCATCTTGATTCAGGTGAAAACACATGGCCCTTTAGCAGAGCGAACTCACCCCTTGGTTGCACGTGTCTCCACAGGTGTTTTTCTCTCAAAGAACTCTTGTCCAGAGCTTCTGGTGCCTCAGCATGAACTTAAATCAGGCAGCTTCTTTTCCCTAGCTGGACCAGGGGTTGCCTCTGAAGCAAGCTGATTCCTTCCCCATCCCTGCAGGGATGGGGTCCTGAACTCACTGAAAGCAGTCTCACCACTCAATGTGTTCTTCTTGTGTTCCTCTTCAGGTGAGAACACACACCTATACAACATAAAATAGCTCTTTGACAGAGCATAGAGCTCTGAGGGCCTGCTTACAGCAGAGCACCCTCTTCTACTGCAGACTGCAAAGACTCTACTGACTCACTTCAAATTCCCCAATGTTCTACTCTAACCTCCAACTGCAACAGTCCAGTGTGGCTTATGCAGCCGCGACAGTTCTAAATGATGTCATCCCTCAGTCTCAGCTGAGACTGAGAACAGAGTGAGACAGTGTGAAACCATTTAACTGAGTTTCCTCATGCTGCCTTCCTGCCACCACTAGGTCTTATTGGGATTCTAGTAACCTCGGGTAACAGGTTACACTTCATTGGAGATATTCACCACCTGTTCTGCTGCTGTCAATTTCTGTTCCTGTTGGAGTGTCTTACTGTTGTTTGTGTTTGTATTTGTATTTGTATTTGTGTGCCACTTCTTCCTTTGGCCCCTCCTGGTTTTCCTCCACCTTTGGGTTGATTTTTGGCCACAGTGTTGGCAATATCATTGCTTGTAGATGCTGTTTGCTCTTCTTATCTAAAAATGTGCTTGTCTTGAAGGCAATCCACTTTCACTTGTACTATATTTCTGCCCTCTGCTGCTTATTAGTGTATTATCTGCTTCAGCTGCATGAGCATCCCCAGCTTCTAGACTGGAACTTCCTCTTCAATTGTTGACCCCTCGGCCTCATAGTTCCTTCAGTTATGATCAAATTTATTCTTTTTTCTTTGGTCAGTTTCTGCTTTAAGTTTACAAATTCTG
Organism: Neoceratodus forsteri; assembly: GCA_016271365.2. NCBI lineage: Eukaryota > Metazoa > Chordata > Ceratodontiformes > Ceratodontidae > Neoceratodus > Neoceratodus forsteri. The sequence goes on from CM057459.1 coordinate 1,090,150,933, forward strand.
GATTCTGTCTGAATGGCTCTAATTCTTCACGTACTTCTGCCAATTCAGTTTTAACTTCAAATGCTGTGACTTGTCCTGTTTCAATAATATCGTAACAATTGGGTAAACAGTGGGGTGACTCAGAGGGGAACTCAGATGCTCCTCCATGGCTTCTTCCCAAAGTGAACAATAATCTGAAGCAGAAGATCTAGCTCAGCTCAAGCACAGAAGCAGAAATGAAATCCCTATGGCTGTAAAGGAGGAAGAAATAGGCTAATCAGGTGAGAACCCATCAGTTATAATCCTATCTAACAACATTCTTTTATGCTATTCCGCTTTCATCACTCTTTGTGGCACTCTGAATGTAAACAATATAAATAATATACAGAAGGTATACTACTTTTTCTGTCTTACTGTACATCAATTAGGTATTTTTTTGCATGACACTCAACTTTGAACCATGTCCAGTATACATTTGGTTACATGCACAATGGCATGGAACACCTCTCTTTGTATCTTTCAGAGGAAACGTGCAGATCTTGGCATGTGTTTCCAGGAGGATGCATGTTTTCAGTATCTAAAATTGTGGACTTATTCTTAGGCAGGGCCCTTATTCTGGATGGTAGCTTTCAATGTTTTGATTTGCAGTTAATCAACATATACATGCCACAAATAAAAACAGCAGGTGCAGCCCTGTTTACTGTGATAAAACTGTAGGAACAAAACTGTTGTTATAATATTTTATAATTATTTTATTACTATTTTAATTACTATTGTATGTTCTTTATAAATACTTAATAAGATTAAGGTTAAGGAGGCAATACTATAATTATCTGGTCATCATCCTTGTTTACATGGGCTTCAAGAAGAAGAAGAAGAAGAAGAAAACTTACTTAAGTGAACACTAGAAAGGACTGCCTTCAGAGTTTGAAAATAAAAATGGTTCTGCTATTTAATTTCCAATACTTTCCATCTGGCTGAGAAAGAGATGATGCATTAAATTTAAGCCGTGATATTAGAAGGACAATCTGCAGTGTTAGTCCAGAGAAAGAGGCCTACCTACTTGTAGGAAGGTTCAAAGGTTATAGTACCCTAGCAACCAGAAAAAGGATGAAGCTTCACTCCTTAGAAGGGGCAGAGTGAGTGGTTGCTATGGACTTGACCATGATGTATGGATATGTTTTTCATGTGCTAGCCAGTCCCTAGTACTGCTTCCTATGCTGAGATGTTTTAGATAGGTGCCTTAACTTTCATGGAACTGAATAAACTTTTATTCATTAAAAATGTTTTAAGACCTATTAAGACCAAATTCAGAGACCTAATAAGAAATTCAGAAACCTATAAGATGACTGAATCTCAGGAATTCAGTGACTTTGTAATTTTGCTATTGACCAGACTTGGTGGCATCAGAACTGTCATGAATAAACAGACTTATTTAGCCTACAAAATGGTTGATCTCATGATCTTTCTGGATATATATATTTTGAGTAAATGTCTAAAAACAGAGAGCTGTTGTTTTGTTACAAAACGTTTTCAATGAACAGCATGGTCACGCATCACCAGCACAAACAACAAGAGCTCACTTTAAGAAAGACATTTTTCAATATTATAGCACTGTGTGAAAATGGCAGATAAGAAAGAGATATATCCTCTCGATCTGGAAAAATGTACTTCAAGAATCTTAGAACACTCAAGATATTTATAAAATAAAAAGTTTTATAAAGCTTTCATAAACGGTAGACTTTATATTAGAGTTAACACTATCATGTTTGGTCTTAAATGAATTCTGGTTTCAAGCTGAATCTAAAAATATAAGTTTAAAGTTTGTTCCAAAGTGCCTTTAGACACAAGAAAGAGAAATTGTTTACACAAAAACTTTGTCCTAAGCTGAAATCATTTCTAAAAAAAAATGATTCTTGGAAGGTAAATAAAGCACACCCTATAGTCTACACAAACCAATCAGAATCTGTGATGATGTCACTAAACCTGAAAACATATGTGCGAATTTGGCCAGGCCAACTTCAGATTTACTTAAATCTTGGTGCTGGATGGACCCACATTGGTTGGACTAAGAAATATTGTTATTTTGGACTGCTACTAGGCCAAAGCCTAAAGACACTCCTTCTTGGATGGTCTGAAACCAGTTTGGTTAAGCCTTGCTGTATCCATCAGTGGTGTTAAAGTCAAGCCTGCAAACTGACAAGAGTGGCAAGAGGTCCAACTTCAAGAAATGCTTGTTACAGAAGGATTTTTCAATATGGGATGGAGCAAATAATACGTTTACACTGGACATCCTGACTAAAGTAATGTTTTAAACTTCTGCTCAAGCCAAGATCATGAGGCCCAAGTGGAAATGAATTAAACAGAAAAGTCATAAATCCAGTTACCAACCAAAATACTTTGCCATCCATAAGGAAAGCCTTTTCTGCAAACAACTGCAGTTGGGAAGAAGCTTATTATCGTGCCTTGGACTGTCAGTACCTTACTACTTGAGGTTTCTGTCAAATCCTGATTCAGGCATCAAGCAAGGAGGATTCAGCCTGCACTGCTTCATTGATGCCAGTAGAGTATCCGGCTCCAGGTTTGAGGGCTGACCAGGGAAAGACAAGTGCTACAGCAAAGCTTGATGCCTAAAGGACTTTTATCATCCAGAATCAGACATTTCCACCAAGAATTTGGAATTTAAAAGGAAAGAAGACCGTGCCTACAGATAACCAGAAATTTAAGTATTATTACAACCATATTAATTATTTAAATTATTTCAATTTTAATACTTTAGTTTGACATCTGGGTAGGTAACATATTGGACTTTTAACTACAACACCTTGGGGTATATAGCTAGCTTAAATTTATACAAAAGAAATATATTTTGCATACTATGAAGTTTTGAAATAAGTCTTACACAGAAATGTAATCTGAGACACTAATGCATTGAGTTTGCATGTTCTTATATCAGAAGGTCATGCTAAATACTGTATGCTGAAGGCATAGCATATAGCCAATGCCATTTATCATGTTGAATATTGCTTATTCATTTGAATTGTTTATTTGCTGAAATATTCATTTTATTTTATTTGTTTTACTTGATTTTCTGAAACCATTGTTGTTGTTTACACTACTTTTATTATTCTTGATATTTATGCAAATTAGGGATGTTGAATTATGGTATGTAGGTGTCAATAAAATATATATTGTTTTATATTTCTAAGTATGGCAGAAACATTTTCACCATTATCATGAAACTTGGAAAACAGGAGTAATATAATATTTGAATTTTATAATTATTTATGGTAATTTGTGAAATTTTTGGAGCAAGGTCTGAGGTAAATCCAAGTGCTGTATTATAAAAGTGATATTATAACATATTGCTACGATAAAACCATTTCTGTATACTTTTGAAATATTGTACCAGTGGAGATTTCAACTGTGGATTGTCTAAAAAGATAGGGATGCCAATACTAAAAAAAAAAAAAAACTTTACTCTGATTCCAATTTTTTAAACAGATTATATAAAGAAGCTGGCTTAATAGACGCCTATGGATCAATCCATGGGGGGTATACATTTCACAAAGGTAAATTATCAACACAAATTGATTCTTTATTCTTGTCTAAGTGTTTACCTATAGCTATAATATCGGTTGTCACTCTGCTGATGGAAACTACAGACCACTTTTGTTAAGGTGTTATATCGGGTCAGTCCCATATCCTCTTCCCAAAAGGGTTTATGGAGACGAATAAAAACTTATTATAAAGTTAAGTACTTCATGCTGTTCACAAAACATGGTTGGCATGCACAGTAAAGCTGTCATTTACATGTATGATAATCTATTTACATGGTGGGAAGATTACATAAAAATCTGTTCAACCTTACAATTCCTTTCTACACTCAGAAATGCAAGCCTATCATAATTATTTATCCTTGCAATAAAATCTCTCTATAGACTGATTTCAAAACACCACAGTGGCCTAGAAATTTTTCAAATCAAATTCAGTTAATAAAATCCTTATGCAAAAGTATCAATATGACAGGCTAAATTCCTTAAAGGCTGAACAAAGATCTGGCACACAGGGCAGGAAGTTTCCAATTGACCCATTTCCTAGTTGCCAATATGGGGTACAGAGAAGAATAATGTCATCACTGAAATCCTCAGTAGGGGATGTTTACTCTGCTCCCGTCAATGTCAGCTTACATGGAATGATATATGAGGCATCCTTTGGAACAGAGGTCAGTCTTCTGTGACATCTGACACTTTCTAGCAGACATAAAAGTACCCCCTCCACCTCTCATTGAGCAGACCTTAACTTTGATATTACGAGGAGGAGTTGATGCAGGCCATTCGTCAGATCACTATCAAGGATACAGGTCCTGGGAGTGAAAGATTCACCACAGCCTTTTATAAAAATTTTCAGAGTTGCTAGCAGATGAACTCACTCTAGTATTTCAGTGTTGCCTTGTTAAAGGAATTCTGTCCTCTTCCATGTCGTAAGATACCCTTATTATTTTTTTTACATACAAAACAAGCCTTGTATGAATCAAAAATTAATCTTTAAACACATATACCTGTACTAACAAAGCAAAAATGAGAGCACCGGACATCTATGGATAGTGCTATATTAACAAAAGCATACAGTCAGAAAAAAAGCACGATCACACGGACTAAACCAGACACTTTTTGGTGTCAATAAATATTTATTCTACACGTGGCAAACTTCAACCAGTAAAAACTAAAAGGCTAGGCCACGCCTTTTAGTTTTACCAATTAAAGTTTGCCATGGTGTAAAATAAATATTTATTGACACCAAAAGTGTGCCTGGTTTAGTCCTTGTGATGGGTGCTTTTTTTCTGACTGTATGCTAAACAATCTAATAGTCTTCAGGTGAGCTACCTCTGGCTGGAAGCTGCAACACAAGACTTATGATTTGCAAGAAAGTGAGTTGTGCTCACAACAGAGGAGGTGAACCTTACAATTTACAATTGTCTTTGGTTTGAAGCAGATTCCTTAGGAAAGTTAATATTCTTCAGGTGGAGGATAATTCTAACTGAAGGGTGAAATAAGGAACTTAGAATTATCAGAAAAGGCAGTCTTTCAATCAACAGAGGGAGCTGGACCTTGGTTTACTTTTGTTTACTTTTTGTTACAATTGTTAAGATTTTCAGTGCAGGAAGAGCTTAAACCCACAGGAACTGAATACTGTTTTCTGTGTCTGTCCTTCTGCACGGTTGATTTGTTTTGGGGCTGACTGCTTTCAGAACACAAGTCACCTGGCTGTTTTGGGGCTGGGAGGTTTATCTGTATCTGACTTGGATGTTTGGATTTTTCTCTGTTCGATTAGCAGGGTATTTTTCTGTCAAATTGTCATGTAGGGCATCTTGCTGACAGGAAGACACCCATCGAGCGGTAGGTCAGAGCTTTTAGCTGATTGTTTCATGAGGGCACAGTTTAGGCCCAAACCCTTTGCACCCTCTCCCACCCACCCTGGACATAGTTCCTTGTACCTGGGGGTTCTGACATCATTTCCTCAAGAGGGCAAGGTGCATATCACTGTCATATCCTGTCTAGCACACTGCACTGACAATATGAGCATACACATTATATAATACATACATTTCTATATAATAAACCAATCACACACACAAAAAAAAAAATAAACAAGGTATACAGACATGTGGAAGTAGTGCAATGTAATGGTTGGGGGCATCAGTCTCCAGGAGTCTTTCTGGAGGCTGAGATGCTGCCCTGTTTGCAGACAACTATCTGCCCTGAGGGAGGAACTTGCCTCATCTTCAGGCCACACTGGACAGTAGTAAGGAACCTCCCTCATCCAGAGAGCACCAGAACAACCACCACTACCTCAGAGGTTGTGAAGAAAGCACAGCAGTTGGACCACAGTGGGCTCAGGGAGGGCAAGGGTGGTGGAACAGAGGCACACCCAGTCAGTTCTTCCATTCCACAATCCATACACCATTCTGAGGGAGCATAGTTCCCCTATGGATGGACCCACAGAGGAGACTAAGGAGGTTGCAGACAACTGTCACAACGGAGGCCCTCAGGAAGGAGACAGAGGGCATCACAGGGAAAGGAAGCAGCTCCTGGTGGGGACTCAGTTATTAGGGGATAGAACTGGGGGAGCAGGAAAACTGAAGTAAGGTGCCTGCCTGGTGCCATGGCTTGAGGGACAGGAAGCGCATCCATAGGATCACGAGAACAGTTGCACGGAGTCTGAGCTGGACATCATTGTCCACCTAGGGACAAATGACTTGGCTCATCATGAGATTAGAGCAGTGCAGAAGGACTTTGTAGAGTTGGGAGGGGCTAAGACAAGTAGCACACACAGTATCCTTCTCAGAGGTGCTGCCTGTCAGTGGCATGGGTGAAGCTAAGGTACTTTGCACTATGCAGTTTAACGAGTGGTTGGAAAAATGGTGAGCACAGGATTTGGCTTCATTGGGGACTGGGGTTCACCTGGAGGACACCAGCCTATACTGGCAGGATGGTTTGCATTTGTCCAGGAAGGAACAAGTCTTTTTGGGCAATCGGTTTAAATGCTTTCATTGGCAAGCTTTTAAGCTAGTCAAAGGGGAGGCACTGATAAACAGCAGGAAAATCCCGCCCCCTACAAAAACAGGGTACTAAATGAGAAAAGACCAAGGTAGAAAGGTCAGTGGGGACGCTGCTACAGAAGGTAAAGCCATCAAAAATGGAGAGAATGAGTACCAATGCCTGTAGTCTGGGTAACAAGCTTCCTGAACTAGTGGCCTTGATGGAGGAGGAACATCTGATAAAAACAGTGTAAGAAACCACTATGGTTCTCAAAGGAGGTGGCAGTGAAGGTTCAAGAGAAAAGAAAGCATCTCAGAAAGTATAAGGAATCACAGAAGGAGCAGGACAGAGAATTGTATCAGTTAAAGCAAAAGGAAGCTGGGAAGGCTGTCAGAACAGCAAAGGCCCGAACCGAGGAAAGATAGCCAACTCAGTTAAGAAGGGGATAAAACCTTTTAGGTACATCAGGGAGCGAAGGAAGACTAAGGGAGGGACAGTGAGGCTTAATAAAGGGAGAGGGGATGGGCAGAGGGTGACGGTGAAAAGGCAGAGATACTAAACAAATATTTTAGCTCAGTATTTACAAATGAAGAGGGGAGGTACCTAAAACAAACAATAGAAACACTCTGGATACAGAAGTTGATACCAGCCCATTTACAGAAGAAAGGGTTCTGAAAGAACTCTTAAAACTGAAGGTGGACAAAGCAATGGGGCCTGATGGATTCATCATAGAATTCTAAAAGAACTAAGGGTAGAACTAGTGACACCACTGACTACACTCTTTAACAAATCATGGAGGATGGAGTGGTACCCGAGGACTGGAGGAGGGCAGATGTGATTCCCTTCACAAAAATGGGAGCAGTGCAGAAGCAGGAAACTATAGACCTGTTAGTTTAACCTCAGTGATAGGGAAATGATGGAATCACTCTGAAGGAAAGAATTGTCGAGTACCTAGAGGCCAGAGGGGCACAGGACCCAAGGCAGCATGGATTCACAGTGGAGGTCATGCCAACAAATCTAATAGATTTCTTTGACTGGGTGACCAAAGCAGTAGATCAGGGAGGGGCTGTGGACATGGCCTACCTAGACTTTTAGCAAGGCATTTGACTCAGTCCCACACAAAGATTAATATACAAGTTAGCCAGCCTGGAAGTGGGTCCCAAGATGATAGCCTGGTAAAGAGTGGCTTCAGAATAGGACACAGAGGGTAATAGTAAATAGAGTCCACTCTGAAGAAGGGGTTACTAATTGGAATACCGCAGGGGTTCAGTATTAGGATCCGGTTCTCTTCAATGTCTTTATAGTACATTGCAGAGGGACTGGAAGGAAATGTATGTCTCTTTGCAGATGACACAAAGATCTGCAACAGAGTTGATGCACAAGGTGGGGTGGAAAGGATGAGAAGGAATTGGCAAGGTTAGAGGAATGGTCAAATGATGGCAGCTTAGATTCAATGCTAAGAAGTGCAAGGTAATGCACCTGGGAAACAAAAACCAGGGAAGAGTACACAATGGGGTGAGATACTAACAACAACAAAATGGAAAGGGACCTGGGGTAGTCATATCAGATGACTTAAAGGTGGGCAAGCAATGTGAGAGGGCAGTAAGGAGGGCTGGGGGATACTGAGATGCATAGGGAGAGGCATCACCAGTAGAAAACAGGAAGTTGTTATCCTCTTACAGACAGCTGGTGAGACCCTCATCTGGAGTACTGTGTGCAGTTCTGGAGACCCAATCTCTGCAAGGACATAGACAAGATGGAAGCTGTCCAGAGGAGGGCAACTAAAATGGTGCAGGTCTGCACCAGAAGACATATGAAGAGAGACTAAAGGAGCTTAACATGTATAGCCTCGAGGAAAGGAGGGAGAGGGGACATGATAGAAACTTTCAAGTACCTCAAGGGAATCAACAAAGTCCAAGAGGGTAGCATCTTTCAAAAAGAGGTGTGCAAAACACAAGGGGCACAATTTGAAGATAGAGGGGGCGGCTCAGAGGTAATGTAAGGAAGTATTTTTCACAGAAAGGTTTGGGGATGCATGGAATGGCCTTCGGAGGAGGTTGTGGAGTCAAAACAGTGGTTGAATTCAAGCATGCATGGGATAGTCATAAGGCAATTCTAGGGGTGGTGGTAGAAAGAAGTAGGCTGCTGGTTAACTAGGATCTGCAGCTTATCCATTAGGTAGGAAATGGGCAGACTGGGTGGGCCATGGTCTTATCTGCCATCAAATTCTATGTTTCTATGTTTCTATGTTACATATACTGCAGTAAATTACTAGCCAAAATGTACGTGCACCAGATTGATTACAGTGACAGGGCATCTATTAAGCCAGTACCAGGCTTGCCCTGTGTCTTCTAGGAAGGTACAAGATCATACATATATAAATATATATATATATATATATATATAATTTTTTTTTTTTATTGAGGAAAATGTTTGAAGCTGGAAATCAACAGGAATTAGTGGGCATCATTATAATAACTGACCAGGAAAAAGCATTTGATACAATTTTGTACAAAGTTTCAGTTTTACACCATTTTGGTCTTGCCGATAATTTTGTGACTTGGATTTGCACACTGTATAAAACTGCAAAATTTCAAACTAACATAAATGGATATCTGAGTAAAACTGTTATACTAAAATGAGGAGTCAAACAAGTCCTTCTTATGCATATTTTGTTAAGACTCGGTACTAGAAAATTGCAGTTGATCCCTCGGTTAAGGGTATATCCTCATGTTCACAAATTTCCCAGTGTCTGTTCTTGCATATTCAGAAGACAGGTGCATAACAGCTCAAGATGACATTTCTGATATCAGAACTCTACAGCACCTAGATACATTTGCAGTAGCCTCTGGTTCTAAAATAAACAGAGAAAAGTAGTGTCTTCTGTCTCAAATCTGGCACTACCAACCTCACCCATTTGGGAGGTACCCTCTTTTCACAGGCACCAGTTACAATTTGGGGAATCACATTTGGTTCCCCAAATCCAGCATTAGACAACTAGTCAACATTGATGTCTCTTTGTAACTCTAAATTGACATGTGGAAACACAACCAGGGCCCAATATTCAAAACTGTGCTAGCAGAGTGCAAACATTTGCACTTGCCTTGCGCATTGCCTGGGAGCCAGGAGATGCTATAGTCTGTCAAATAATGCACCAGTGCTATTGAACTGAATGAATATGGCAGCAGCACTAAGCCACTTAGTGCTGCCCAAACATTGCTCCCAAAGTAAACTGCAAAAATGGATAGCATCGGAGTGCTATCTGCACTATTCAAAGGGACCCATGCAAATGAGTCCACTGGGCATGCAGGGTGCTAAGGGGCATTTCCATGCCCATTATGGGCTAATTTGCATAGGTAGTAAAGCAGGTTAGTATAGTGCCACCCCACAATTGCACAGTGGGTAAATATCCCTCTGGTAGTAGTCCCCCAATCGCCAGCCCGCGTCCTGTCATTACCACAGTCCCTGGTGGCTTGTGGTACCCCCACCAGCCTGTCCTGTCCAGTCACATAAACCCTTGTGGTAGTGGTCCCCCCTGATCACCAGCTTGTCTTGTCACTAACAAAATCTCTGGTAGTAGTGGTTCCCCCAATCGCCAGGCTGTCCTGCCATTCACATAATCCTTGGTAGCAGCAGTTCCCCTGATCGTTAGGCCATCCTGCAGTATAAAATGATCCCTGGCATCTAGTGGTCCTCCCACCATGGCACCAAACACCCCCATCATGTTACACTTCCTCTTGGTGCCATGGGTGCATATGGTGACTGCACAGCCCTCCTCACACCTCCTCGGTCGGGTTGCTGTATGTTCAGGTAGAAGAGTGCCTCTATTTATATGACAAGGCATATCACTCTGTCCTATAATTACAAGCACACTTTGCTTAAATATATGGTGGCTGGGTCAAGGAGAGGAGGAGGGCTGTGCCAGTCACCTTGTGCATCCATGGCACTGAGGGAATGGTAAGGTGACTGAGGGGGTGTTCAGTGCCATGATAGGGGTGGCAATTAGACTCCAGGGATTGTTTTATACTACAGGAGGGGCTGACGGTCAGGAGGACCACTACCACCAGGGACTAAGTGAATGACAGGATGGGCTGGTGATTGGGGACCACTACCAACAGGGATTTTGGTAATGACAGGATGAACTGGTGATCGGAGGTGGGTACCACTATCACCAGGGATTGTGGTAATGACAGAACATCTGGCAAACAGGAGGGGAACCACTACTGCTAGGGATTATGTGAATGACAGGACAGGCTAGTGATTGGGGGACCACTACCACCACGGATTTTGTTAATGACAGGGTGGGCTGTTGATCAAGGGAGGACCACTACCACTAGGGACTTTACTTGTACAGTAGGAGCTGGTAATCAGAGGGGAGTGCAGGGACCACAGAGGGTGAGTGTTCTCCCAGCAGTTAACCGGCTAGGAGGTTGCATTACCTCCAGCAGCCTCTAGGGTTGCCCAGAGTAAGTTGGGGTTTTATTTGGTGGTATTTGCACTGTGCAAAAGGATCATGCAAAACCCCTTTGCATAGCACAAAGCTGTTGAATATGGAGTAGCACAATTATTCATGGCCAGGATCTTCCCTTGCCTGCCCACATGCATTATGTTTTGTGCGGGCTCACGTATTTATGTTTTGCATGGGCGCTAACCCACTTTGCTCACAAAACAGTCCCTTTTGAATATGGGGATCTGGCACAAATGCTGGTTTGAGCGGGCAAAGACCTGTTAGCGCCTGTGCATACATTTGAATATCAGGCCCCAGAAGTCTAAAAAATGTTTGTGCTGTCAGAACTTTCCTTCTTCTAGTTTATTTTTGTACCTAAGTTATGGCCTCACCCCTTTAGTTGGCAACATCCCTGTTTAGTCTATTTTTCAGATGATTTGGGGCAGCCACCTTAATCATATCAAAAGGATATAACTTATCTTCAGAGCTCACGCAGTGACCCAAATATGGTACATCCCATTACTTTTTCTATAGTACTGTTATTTATGCTATTTTACATGGGTTCTTACTACTATACCAAACACTGGGTTTCTTGGTTTAATTTTTTCTTTTTTCCTTTTTACTATGGTATTTCTCTTGTCCTGGCCGGCACCTTAGTACCATCAGCTGTCCCCACGGCGCTGTCCCCCAAGGATCAAGCTTCCTCTGTTATGCTCCTATGGCTTAACCTTTATGCCAGGGTAGTAGGGAGCATCTCAACCCACCCAAAACAGATCCAGCCAGGAAGGTGCCTTCTCAGGTGGTGTATGTGGGGACAGTATCATGCCGCGCAGCCAGGAACTTTTCCACTTTTCTTCCTGAGGTGAGCAGTGCAATGAAGCCCATGGAGAGAACATGCATGTCCGCATGTGTTCCTCCAAGCGCCTGCTCCATCTCCTCCCCTTTCTGTAGCATCGGCGCACTGCCCCATCCACCACTAGGGGCTAGTAGAATGCCAATCACTGGTGACCCCCTCCTGGAGAAGGAGAGCAGTCCTTCAGATGCTCGATCCTTCTCCCCTGCCAACTCCTGGTGGCCCGTGCTCATCCCCAAACATGGGTCACTGGCGTAGCATGAGGTAAGGCATCCAGTGTGTCAGCCCTCAGCGCCACCCGGCTGGCTGGTTTCATGGTTTTCAACATTACCTCATAATTATCTTTATTCCAAGCAATAAACTTTTTTGAGACAGAATCAGCTTCCCAGATTCCAGTTTATGTAAACCAGACCATTAAGAAAATGTCCAACTGGAAATTAACAGCAACCATACTGCTACAAGAAATTATAAAAAGTGTTTTATCCTAAAGTCATCTAATTCTATAGGACCTCAACACCCAATCTGCACAGTGCACCACACTAAGGAGGTTTGTCAGCAGTTAACAGATCAATGTATCCCATCCAGGATGTGGGATGCGGTCTGCGCTCAGCTGTCATGGGTGCCTTGACATCGGGAGCAACAATAAACATAAGGCTATAAAGGAATGCTACTGTCCAAGGTAACCTTGTCTGCAACAGATGGAAACTGTTTTCCATCTGTACAGAGACTGTCTTTTATACAAGCTTTTTTGATCTAGTAGCTGAAAAATGGAGAGAACCATTATTTTCTACACTTCAGCACTGGTTTTAGGACTTTACTCCTTGAGTGGAACAATTACCCTCCAAACACCTTGAAGGATATTTTTGCATATTTTAAATACCACATTTGGCAGGCATGGTGTCAGCTGGTTTTACAAAAGAAGTTAATTTCAAAGAGGCATTATTTGTGATTATTGAGGCAACTTTTAAAACTTATTTATAGGGGAGGAGGATTGAGCATCTGAAGGATGTTGTCCTCTGGGGAGGAGGGAGGGTTGCCACTCCTGTGGCAACACCACCACCTGGGTGCACATGGGTGGAGGTGCAGCAAGAAGCATCATGTGGGAGGGAGGATGTTGACTGAGGTCCAGAGTAGCATCACATCTCTGTGTGTGCTGCGCCTCCATGGACCCCCTTGGCAGCTGGCGTTCTCGGCAGGGGAACAGAAAATGGAAAACTTCCCGCCTCTGAGTCTGGCTTCAGGACCTTGTGGCAGTAGTGGCCGTCGGAGACCGGCAGAGAAGGCCTGACATGTATGGTGATTGAGGAGTTGCCTCCCTACCCCTTCCCACCGGAGGGATGTAATGTGGCAGGATGGGGCCAAAGACCGCTGGCAAGACTGCAACTGGCCATGGGTCCCTCAGAGTCAGGTAAGGTGGCAAGAAGAAAGGGCATAACATTCCAGTTAAAAAAAAAAGAGGTGAGCATGCAATCTGCTGAGCCACCAACAATGATTATTAAATTGTTAACAATGCAGCAAATGTATTTTAATGTGTTGTTCAATAGTAAATGCAATTTAAATTTATATATTTGGAACTTTGTATATTTAGAAATGCGAAGGAAAATCATACCCAAAAATAAAAAGGTCTGCTTGCTTTGTGAAGTTTTAAATAAATGTCACACTTGGTATTGCACAATGTGGATGTTTGCTTTGCTGGGTGATCTTTTTATCCTCGCTGGAAAAAATATATTTTCTAGATGAACAGTCAGAAGATTCCAGTGGTATTTTGTGAAGGAGGACCACACCTTTTTGTAATTTGTTTTTCACCAGCATCATTTTATTTTCTCTTGATGTCTCAGGAGACCAACACTATAGTCATATAACTGTCATTTTATGTTGCATGACAAATGTATGATTGTTGGAAGTAATCAAGCATGAGCCAATTAATGTAACAAAACAAGAATCAAAAACAAAAATAATGTGTTAAGATTCTTTTACTTCATTCACTCATTGAGAGCTATGAAAATAAACATAACTGGAGGAAACATTAAAGGAAATGTGTTGAGTTGTACAGTTCTACAGTACTAGAATGCCATCATTTTGTGGACTATGTAATTTCATATGACTATTGGAGATATTATAGAATACCATTTGGGCTGAGGACTTTAAAAACACCAATATCTGGAGGCAACGATGAAGCATTTATGAAGAAAATGGGAACACATATAAATCAGTGCTAATTAAGAAAAAATAAAATGAAATCTGGTTGAATAGAGTGTGTCAGACATAGGAATCATAGAAATACTACCAGTCAGGAGTGTTAACCATTAGTGACTCACCATTTTGCAATGGACTACTGTTTACAACTTCCTATCAAGTGTTTATCCAATGCTGCCTTAAACAACTCCATACTCTGACAATTCACCATTGGCTCAGATAAACTGTTCCAAACAGCCACCACCCTCTGGTTTAACCATGATCCTCATTTGGAGGTCTTATATAGTTTACCCTTAGTTGATAACTGTGGCTTCTTGTTTCATTATTTGCTGTCTTTTTGAACAGGCCAATACACTCCCAGAGATCACTGTTTCTAAAAGCCTTATGTATCAAACACAAATCCCTCTGTCTTCCATATCCCAAGGAGAAGAGGTCCAGCTCATGAAGTCTCTGTGTATGATAACTGTGAAATTCTAGCAATCCTTTTTGTTGCACTTCTCTGCACCCTCTAATAATGCAACATCATGTAGTTTGTTTGGTCCCCAGAACTGAGCACAGTACTCAAAATAGGTCTCACAAGAGAACTGAACAAGGAAAAATGACTCTCCTATCCTACTTCTAACATGCTTTAGAATGCATTCAAACATTATATTGCCCTTTCTAACCACCTCCTGGGTATGGACACCAAAGGACAACTTATTCATTATAAATATGCCTAGATCCTTCTCCTTGTCAGTAGACTCAAGTTCTGTTCCATTCAAGTAATACTTAACCATACTGTTCCTGGCAAGAAGTGCATTACCTTGCACTTGCTCACATTGAAGTCTAGTGTATGGTCCCTAGCCCATGTCTCTGTTTTCTTTAAATCTTCCTAAAGCCCCAAGATAGCTGTCGATTTTCTACCATGCCACCCAACTTTGTATCATCCACAGATTTGTGGACCCAAGCGTTGGGAGATGTTTGTACAGTAGAGATGAAAATACTTAAAAGGTTGGCCTCAACACAAACCCCTGGGGTACCCAGTGGTCAGCTCTACCCTCTCAGAAAAAGCCTCTGTTATTAACTCTTTGTTTTCTCTGGTCCAAACAGACACCAATCCATTTGATAATATTTGGCCTGAAACATGGTTGGATTAGCATTTTAATTAACTCTTTATGGGGTACCATGTTGAATGCCTTAGCATAATCCAAATAGGTGACATTATCAGGTATCCCTGGTCCAGTGCACTACTAATTGGTTCAAAGAAGTGGAAAAGATTGGTTTAGCAGGACCTGTTAGTCTTAAAACCATGTTGTGTGTGTTATGTCTTCCAATCTCATATTCTGAATATGCTTCTCCATCTCTTCTTTAGCAAAGTTTTCTAACATGTTGCCAACTAAAGACATCAAACTAATGGGTCTAAAGTTTTTGCCTCATGTTTGGGGCCATTCTCATTACCCTCCAGGATACCAGTCCTTCTTGAGGGAAGAGGTTCAGCTTCTGCTTCAGAAAAGAGTCATAGAACTAGTTCTTCCCACAGAAAGGAATGGGGATTACTCCAAGTACTTTCTGGTTCCAAAAGCCACAGAAGACTTGCATCCCACGTTGGACTACAGAGCCCTGAACAATTCATGAACAAAGCGTTTCACATAATGTCCCTTCAGGCTCTCATTCTCCTTCAGTTCACCCATGCCACTAGGGACAACCAAGTTGCTGGTGTAAATTATGTCACCAGCACTTGGTTGACACCTGGCAGAGCGCCCAACAATCTGACGCCTGGCAGTCGGACCACCAATGATTGTGGGAGCTATGCCCTCGCACCCCATATATTTAAATAACAATCTCTGGTCATGCCCTGGTGTTAAGAAGGGCAATCTGAGATCAGCAACAGTGCCCAGCAGAAAAAACAAGTCAAACAAGATGCGGCAACATTATTGCCCCAATATCATTCCAGTGGCAAAATCCATCAGCACATTAATGGACAACCATCCACTTCCGAAGAAAGGAGAGTGGCTTTGTGGTCTGGATATGAGGATGCTTGCCTTCTTATGTAAATCAGACTATCCATAGGTGGCACCTTAGGTTTACCCTGGAGGACTGCCATTATCAGTTCCAAGTCTTGCCTTTTGCTAATCCTCAGCAATGCAGGTATTTATCAAATGCTTTGTGGCTGTGCAGCAGCCCTCTGGAGGAATGGATTTTGTGTCTTCTTATCTGAACAACTGGCTTCTGAATGGCCTATCCAGGAAGTGGTTTAGTACTCAGTATTTTGGACACAGCAGCTATTCAAGAACCTGAGTATCATAATCAAAGCACCCATATGTGTTCTCACTCCATGCCAGTGCCCACAGGATATTGGAGAAGTACTGGGCATGGCAGTGGAAGAGCATTCCTGCCCTAGGACCAAGCAGAGACCCTGATTGCCTGGTTCATTCACAGGAGTCACTATGTGTCTGCCAGAGCTATGTTCCACCTCCTGGACATTATGGCAGCGGAGCTGTTACTGTCTCATTTGCACGCCTGCATATGAGAATGCCACAATGGATTTTTCAGGTGCAGTGAGACCAACTGATGGATGAGTTGAAACATATGATCCACATAACATCCCCTCCAAGAAAGTCTCTGCCATGGTAGATGGATCTTCTGCACTTATTGCTGGGTGTCCCCATCTTTGCCCCAGCCATGGAGCTCATACTCATGACAAATGCCTCTCAGAAGGGTTGGATGCCCATCTGGCCTGTACTAGACCCAGAGATTGTGAACAGATCAGGATTTGGATCTCTATATCAATATTCTGGAGATGAAGGCTGTTCTTCTTTAGCTCCAGGCCTTCTAAGGGTATCTCTCTTCAGGTCTTCTGTTGTTACAAACAGACAATGCCAGTGTGATGCACTATGTCAAGCAAGCAAGGGGAATGCACTTGTACCTTCTGTGCAGGGAAGTTATAAGAGTATGGTAATAAGCACTCTCTCTCTCATGGCCAGAAATTGGCAGCCATTTTTTTCAAGGAGTCCAAAACATCTTAGCAGATAGGCTAGGATGGTCCAAGTCTTGGGTACATGAGTGGAAACTACTGGCCTCCATGGCAAACAATCTTTTCTTAAGATGGGATCATCTAGAGTTGGACCTTTTTGTCCCCACACAACATAAAACTCTGCATTTCTGCTTGCTTGCTGCAGGGTCTGGAGTTTTATGGTGAGGCACATTGTCTTTCTCCTGAGGGGGAAATTCCTTTATGCATTCCCTCTAATTTAGAGAGTCCTTCACCCTGATACTGATTGACCCTTTCTGGCCAACCAAATATGGTTTCCACTTCTACAGCATCTGGCAGTGTAATCACTGCTTCAGTCACCCCTGTGTCAGGGTCTACTGTCTCAGGACAGGGATCCTGGACAGTTGTGTCATTCTCACAACAATCAAAGGATTTGCAAATGTCCCCACCTACCAAATGTTATAAGATCCAATCCGACAAAACTCATGTTTTAGGGGTTCATAGGGGCTACAAGAAACATCATAGGCACTGCAAAGAAATCATAGGGTCTCAACTGCAACCCCTGGCTACCCCAAAATGACACTCTGGCCCTGGTTCACCTGGACCTCAAGTCCCTTCATCTGCATGCTTGTCTCCTGAGGACATAACCATTGCGCATTATGGGGTGTCTTCTCAGTGGCAAATGTCTTGCTGGCAGCTAGGAAGCCCTCCACAAGACATATGTATTCAATAAAATGGAAGACATTCACCATCTGCAATGTTTCTCACCCAAACACCCAAAGACCTTTTATGTGTCCTGTTAATACTCTACTTGCCTACGTCCTCCCTGTATCAGACTCTGGTCTACAGTTTTCCTCTATTAAGGTACATCTGGCTGCCACATCTGCTTTCCATGCCTCTTTGATGGAAGCATGATGGCACAACTGAAAGTGCCCCATACCTTCTTGAAGGGTATTTTACACATGTGTCCCCAGTTACGTAAACCTGTTCCACCATGGACCTTAATTTTATACCTGAAAAGTTGACTGTGGCTCTTTTGAGCTTGCTACCTATGCTTCCTTTCATGGAAGGTACTTTTATTTATTTATTTATTGCACAGTATTGGAATTACAAACATTTGAGTCAGAGACTCATTTACAAAGGCTCCATGTCAAGGAGAGACAAGGTACAAAAACATACAAACATTGATACCATAGTTTACATTGAGTAGTAGGGCAGGTTAATGAAAACAGTTTACAATAGTCATTATAGAGTTAAGGTCAAACAATCAGAAACCAGGTTGCAAATACAATATTGCAAAATGAATGGACCAGGGTAGGTCAGTGGACATCCTCTTTCTGGACTTTAGCAAGGCACTTGATTTGGTACCTACAGTGGTCTGCTGGCTAAGCTGAAGGAAATGGGGGTAGGGAGACAGTTCTTAAGATGGATAGGAAATTGGCTCTTTGAGCATACTCAGAAGGTGGTGGTTGGAGGGTTAGCCTCATCCTCAAGGTGGGTTACTAGTGGTGTCCCCAGGGGTCATTGCTGGGCCACCCTGTTCAACGCCTATGTCTCAGATATCAGGAAGGGATCAGGAGTGAGATGAGTCTCTTTGTAGATGACTCAAAGCTGGGTGCAGTGGTGGATGAGGAGGAGGGAGGATGGCCTTGCAGGAGGACCTGGAGGCTCTGGAAAGGTGGTCAGGAAAATGGAAACTAAAATTCAACGGGGAAGTGCAAGGTTCTGCACCTGGGAGTCATAAATCCAGGCCGGGTATACCCTTGGAGGAGACATGATTCAAGTCATGGAGGGAGAGAGGACCTGGTGGTAGTGGTAGATGTCAAAATGAATAACTCAGAGACCTGTAGGAGTGCATTGGCAGGGGCAAATAGGATGCTGAGATGCATTGCCAGGGGATTACTCCAGAAAGGTGGAAGTGATCCTTCCACTGTACAACTGTTTGGTTAGGCCACACCTCGAGTATTGTGTGCAGTTTTGGAGACCACATTTAAAGAGGGACATTACACTCCTAGAGAGGGTCCAAAGGAGGGCAACCAAAATGATCTGGGGCCTGGGGAGAGGACCTATAAGAGAAGCTCAAGGAGCCTCGACATGTACACCCTGGAGGAGAGAAGGACAGGGGACATGATAGAGGTCTTAAGTACATGAAAGGGATCAATAAGGGAGGCCCAGTCAGGGTGCTTCAAAGGAATGAGGGTGGGGCAACGAGAGGTCACGGGTGTAAGATGGAAGGGAGCAGGCTCAGAGGGCAGAGGAGGAGATGTTATTTCACTGAAAGGGTGGTGGAGCCATGGAATGCACTGCCCAGGGAGCTGGCAGAGGTGAGACTGTGGACGGTTTAAGAGGAGCTAGGACAGGTACAGGGAAAGGTAAATCTGATCAGGAACAATACAGGTGGAACATCTGGGCCTGGGGACAGTAAACCCAAGGAGGAGGGGGACACCAAAATCGCCCTCAGTGCGGTGCTGAAAATCGAGTAGACTTGAGAGACCATTAGCCTATTCTGCTGGCATTTTAGTATGTTAGCATGTCAGGCAGGACAGAGGTCCTTTGTCAGACAGGGATGGGTGGGGTGCAGGAAAGGAAGGAGAGGGGCCTTGATACAGTTAAAGTCTGTAATTAGCTGAGGTTTGTCAGTGGCAAGGGCAGGGGTGAGTAGAGGGGTGGTAGGGACAGGGCCCCTTGTCAGGGAGAAGTTGGTTGAGATTGGTTAGCGGTAGTGCAGACACGAGAGTTGGAGCAGATGATCCCTAAGGAGGATTTAGAATTTGCCAAGTTTGGGAGTCGAGCTATATGGGTGGGAGAGAGCTTAGCCAGGTAGGGGTGTGATAGCAGAATGAGCATTGCCCCAGAGCAGTTCTGAAATGTGGTACTTGGAGAGAGGGTTTGGTGGAGCTGTGGATAGCTACCATTATTGTGGAAGGGTGAAGGAGGGAGGAGACACCTGGTGGGGCAAGGCCACTGAGAATTTTCCTGGTGAACAGGCAGGTCTGATACCTTAGTCTTTCATCAAAGTTGAGTAAATTAGCTAAGTTGTAGACAGTGCAGGTATGAGTGAGTCTGTCACAACCGTGATTAGGGTGACACGCTTTGTTTAGAGAGACCCTAATTCTATGCAGGAGATGACATCAGGAGACCCATAGACAAGAATGCTATAATCTATGAGGGACAATACAGATGAGGATACAGCCAGTTTAAGGGCCTCAGAGGGAAGATAGTGCCGATGGCAGTAAAGCTGGTCAAGTCTAGCATTAATAGCAATGCAAAGTTGGTGTATGTGAGCTTGGAAAGTAAGGGCAGGGTCAAGGGTGATCCTAAGGTATTTAAGGTTCTGGACTTGTTCGGAGAGGTTGATAATGCTCGTGTATATCAGGAGAGGGAATTATCAGATTTGTTTTGGTAATGGGAGAAGAGCATGACCTTGTTTTTTTTACCGCTCAGTAACAATCTGTGATCAAAGAACCAGGCCTCTACTTTAATGAAGGAATTGTAGGGATTGCTGTAGCAGTGTTGGGTTGGGATGTGCAGTAAGAGGACGGCATCATCTGTGTACATAAGAATCTTTCCTGGACAGGCTTTTGGAAGTTTGTTTACAACAGACTGAACAGGGTGGGCCCTAATATAGAGCCCTGAGGTACCCTGGAGCAGACTGGGAGGCAGTTGGAGAGGGTCCCACTTATTTTACACTTTGAGACCTGGAAGAGAGGTAGTCCTCAAATCAGGCAGTGGCTTTGTTAGATAGGCCAAGTTGGGAGAGTGCTTTTCTAGCTGCACATTTCAGCCAGACAGTTTTCTGAGCTTCAGGCTTTTATGAGTATCCACCCTACCTGATTTTTCATAGGATAGGGTGGCATTGCATACAAATCCACACTTTTTTTCTAAATAAGGTGATATCTGATTTCACCTTGAATCAGACCATTAACCTACCAGTGTATTATCCTGAGCATACCAACAAGGGTGAGGAATTGCTCCATACCCTCGATGTGCACAGAACCCTGCATTTTTATCCAGAGAACATGAAAGAGTGTAGAAAGTCCCTCTGTTGTTTGTTTCATTCACCCTGAAGAGAAGCCATCTCACTGACTAAGCAGTGCCCGTTCAAATGGATGGCTAACTATCCCTTTCTGTTACAGAAGAATGATAAGGAACTTCCAGTGGCTGTGCATGGCCACTCTACTCGTGGCATGGCCACTTTGGTTGCCTGTTTGCAAGGTGTGTCTGCTGCTCATATTTGTGCTGCTGCCACATGGAGCACTGTCCACACTTTAATTTACTTAACCCTAATGTTCTGGGTTGGACAATGCATTGACTGTCTGACTCTATCTTTATTGTAGAACCACACAAAGTACAAACTGTGTAATTAAAAACTGTCTTAAAATAGCAGAATAAATTTAAAAACCCAAATAAAGAAACTAACAATATATCTATATTACTGCTAAAAAATTGTAGGATGAAATTTTGCTGATTAACTAGTATAGCTTCTTTGAAATTATAGTTTATATAATTATTCACAAAATACACAATATATAGCATGTCAATCCATACATCTATGTCTCTTCACAAAATGCAGAGAAGCTACTGAAGGTAGAAACCTATAAACTTTTAATGTTAATAACAGCAATTTTTGTTTTATAAGAGTGTAATAAGCAATAAGTTAGACATCAGCACTGCAGCACTCAAGCATACAAAAATGCTGTCACTAAATCTGTGATCGCTAGCATGCTTGAAGGCTCAGGATGGTTGTTTACACTTTCCTCTTTTTCTTCATAGATTAAACAGGCAGCAGCCCCAAAGGGACCTGTTGCATAAATTCTCAGACAGTTCTGTGATTTCCTTTATCTTTCAGTTTGTCACTCTGCAAGTGGTGCTTCAGCCAATGGAAGCATGGAGTGAGAGTAACTCCTTTGACACATGAGATTGCTATATGTAATTTATTGTGTGTGTGTGTGTAAGTACATATGTAATATTTTGGGCAGAGGTCATGAGGGTTATGTATTTCTCTCAGGAGCTGTGGTACCTCATTCCTGTTAAATTGTTTACTGGATAATTATATTGTTATGTGCTGTAACAGCAGCACAAGCCTCGGGATCAGCTAACTTGTATGTTGAGCTGGGTGCAGACAAGACAGGGGTAATGTGCTTTGGGCAGCAGGGACAGAAGGAGCAGATCCCTCACTGGTGTCAGAGAGATTATAACAGACAACAGGTGTGGATTATTAGATTTACCCACGCCTTCTGTGGTATGTCACGGTGCAGCCGATTGACTTAACCACACAAGAAGTGGTAAATCACCCAATAACTCACACCCTGAGTGCCTTTATTGCGATTATACAATGGATATATGTGTAAAATAAATTTAAAATGTGTTTATATATGATTTTATTAATGCCATTTCTCAGTCAGAGGTTATGCAGGATTTACCCACAGTCATGTGACATGTTTTGACCAATGAGGTTACATGATTTTCATACACCATTGTATAAATTTCAGTAATCTGGCCTAGGTTAGTCATGTCCCTGTTTGGGATTCTGCTATACATATGGAAAAATAAATAAACTGCAACTCCTGGTGGTCAGTACAGAGATGCACAGGAATCTTGTTCACAAAAGTGACCCGGGGAGGGGGAATTGGGACACTGCAGGGCACCAAGTGATAATAATATAGGTAGCACGAGCAATTAAAACTATAACAATACAAGTATTTTCAGTCTGTACAATGAATGAATTGTTAGAAAACAGGACAGATATTCAAACGCAGTATAAATCATTATTAGAGAATTAGTGTACAGCATGCCTAAGTAGCAGCATAGTCAAAGTGGTGGTTGGCATTGTTCAGGGAATATGAGAGTAGACACTTCCAGGGAGTTATGATCTCCAGACACAGCAGTCAGCAACATAACAGACTGATGCGAAGTTCTTCATTGGATTCAGTTTAGCAGTTTGGAGATAGGAAAAGATTAGAAACAGTCACTGATTTAAGAACTAATGCTGAATTGTAGATAATTCAACTTAGTCTGGAGATAATTGTTTTCCACAGTAGAGGTAGGCCCAGTAGTGTTGAGAATGGTGTCATCAGTATTTGAATGGAGATTACAGGTACAGGTATGGAAAAGTTCCATATCTTGATTATCAGTATGTCTACCAGTAGAAATGTCTGATTTATTCATTCAAACTTTTCTTTAACCAGGAAGGCACACTGAATTGAAAAACAACTTGTTTACAAGTGCATCCTGCAGCACAAAACAAAACAGGGAAAGAGACAGGGAAAATTTCAGTAATAACATGTTACAATGAAATCACACAGATCATAATGAAAAAGGTAAAACAAACTACTGTAGTACAGCAAGCATTCTCCAGTATGGCATTTGTGCAACATGGAAGGTTACAGGATAGTGCAGGCTTGAAAAGTGCATTTCTAGAACTTTGAGTTCATACGCAGCTGGAGTATTCCAGGTGGTCTAGTAAACAACATGAAAACCCAAGTACTGTAGGACAAATCTCCTGCTAGTATGGCTAACAATACAGCAACAAATATTGCAATATTTGAGAATTCTTTTTTGGGGGCAGTGGCACACTGGGCACCTTTAATTTTGTAGAGAAGACTGTTCTTCAAGTTTGGGAGCCTGTAAGCAAAGGGTACCTGATCCCTGACCTATAGCTCTGAAGCATCTAGACTAGAGGTGGGTGAATGTTCACAAAACTTCACTATCTGAGAACTTCCTGAAGGTGCGCGATATCACATGGTGTGAAGTGACACTACATAGTTCTTCACCAGTGAAGGGCCTACTTTGTGCATGTTGAAGTCTATGCATAGGGCCTCTTTGTTGGCAAATGTGTTGGCAAAGGGTCACTATGTGTAGTATTTTAGGCAAATTATTATCTCACTGGTGAAAACTATGTAAAGTGTTCAAGTACTTGGTTAAATGAAAAAAAACTTTAAAACCTATCAGCCAAGCCAGCCCAATGGCAAAGAAGGTTGAGGAGCCTTGCATCTTACTTTTTCCCTGCTGGCAACCCAGGTTCGGAAGCAGCTCAGCTTGAAAGGGATTGGTCAGGGTGGAAAGGCTTGAGCATCCAGAGGACAGTCCTCTCTCCCAGGGAAGGTGGTTTGCTATCCTGGCCCTGGCTGCTCCCAGGTGGAGGCCTGAAGGTAGCACTGGCAGCCTTGAGCAACACAAAAGGAGGGGCCACAGTTCCATAGGTGTGTGCACACCTCACATCTACACCTACATACTGCAATGGCAGGGGGACTTAGGAGAAAAAATGGTTGGTGCAGGCTATATGAAGCCCTGCCCACCTACCTCCAGCCCACACTGCAGGTCAGTGGGCCCAGCTGGATAAGTGTCATCAGGTGGGGAGGATGGCCCTCCTTCTCAGCCCCACCACAGGGGGAATCCATGGGAGATTGAGGGCACAGCAGTCTGATGCGCAGGTGCCGGTTGAGAGGGGCAGGATAGGCTGAGAGCCTGCCCACACTGGCCAGCAGGAAAAAGCTGTATAGCAAAACAACAAAGCTATGAGCCACTCCTACCACTCAGAACATTTACCGATACATACCATCCCCTTCACCCTTTTGCACACCTCCCATCTTCCACTCCTGTTTAGGTAATGTTTCATAATAATAGAGTATACCCCTTTCCCACCAATGCCATATCTGTAAACACCTCATTGGCTACCACCCACTTCCCCACCCCATCTCTGTCCCTGACATGCTAAAAAGTGTGATTACCCCACTCTAACCACCATCTAGTACCCACTTTCTCTTCTTCTCTTCTCTTCTCTTCTCTCTTCTCTTCTCTTCTCTCTCTCCTCTCCTCTCTCCTCCCTCCCTCCCTCCCTCCCTCTCCTCTCCCTCCTCTCCTCCCTCCTCTCCTCTCCTCTCCTCTCTTCTCTTCTCTTCCTTCCCCAAACCTCATAAGAAAAGTTGTCTAAAAGGAAAGCCACAATTAAATTATTTAAACCTGTAAAAAAATTCCCCTTGCTGGAGCCACTGGACTCACTCATTAGTGTCCTGTAATAGAATGAATAAATGATGATGTCCTCACCAATAGTACAACCAGATTGACCACTTGTCGGACAGTAAGGTTTTACTATATGTGAGAATGTCATCATTCAGGAGCACAATCTAGATTCCAGAGGGGGCCAGTTGGTAGTGCAGGGCTTGCACAAGACCGGAGCTTCATCCTGCCAGTCAGGGATTTATCGCTGTTATATTCTCCCCATAGGCTGCTGGCTGTGCAATGCCACACTGTGCATGAATGGGCAAGCTCACATACACAGGTATCCACTGGAAACCCTGTCACCATACTGGAATGCTCTGACTGTGCTGCCACCTGGCCTCTGCCAGAAGGCAGGCAAGAAGTGGCACGATGTTACCCTGTACAATAGAGGAGAGCTTTCCATGGGACACTCATCCTTTTTCCCCAGCTGGCCCTATTTGATCCGAGCTGGCTCCTGAACACAGATAACCAGTGTGGTGGGGAAGCACTATAGCTGTGCCATCAGGCCAGCATGAAGAAGCGCTTCCACTAAGGGGATAAAATGATAAGGGTAACCTCCAGGAACTATCCAGGTTAATCAGGATGTTAAGAGACAATCTTGAACACACAGGATGATTCAGATATTATGAGAGGACATAGGAACAACAGACTTAACACAGAGTTGTTTACAGCCAGCAATGGCTGCTTTGGCCTAGCATTAGCTTAATGTTTAAGGCTGTATTGCATTTGTAGTTTGCTGTAATCTAACACAACTTTAGGACACACACACACACACACACACACACACACACACACACACACACACGCCCTGTAGACTTTAGATGCAGTCAAAGAAAGGGATTACAACTGGCACAGACCCCTCTCTCCACTTTGGCGACAACGCATGAATGACTGGAAGGCAGCATTTGTTCATTGTAATCATCTGCTAATTATGACTCTTTGATCCTATGTAGCCCACTCTCTCCTGGTGTCTAGGAGTATGCTGGTGTTACCGTCCCATGGGGAGCGGGCCACAACAGAAACTACAAAAGATGACTTTCATTTTGTTCTTTGGGACAGGGTGCATCTTCATCCATGGGGCGCTATGTTAGGAGCAAACTGTTTAGCAGCACATTCCAACACAGTGAATGTGAATAAATTCCTAAACTAATTAAGGACAAACACGACCCTTTAATTCTGAACTTGATTAAATATAACTTGATTCCAGCTGGTTAGTTGCTTGAGCTATACCCTCACTGAAGAAAGGTTAGGGCATCAGAACCCAGGTGTCCACAGCCTCAATGTCCATGCATTGTCCATACTTTCACTGTCCATGATTCACAATAATGGTCATTTCAAGTATAAGGCATCATGTAACTACTTCTTTCTCTGTTCTTTATCCATACATTGCTGGCAGCATCATATATCCTTCAATCACAGCTTCACCACAGACTATCTCCCAGGCAGGATCCCATTTACATACTCAGAACCATGGCCCTCCAGTCTTTGTTTCTGGATGCCATTTTCCACTCACTGTACTGATGTCCCTCCATGCAGATGACTGCAAACCCATGGTCACTTCAGAGCTACTCCGGTCCTCTCTACTTGGGTGGCAAATACCCATGGAGCCGTCCTGCTAAATGTTCCCAATGCCTAGCTGTTAACTCAGCTTTATGCTTCCATTGCTTTCAGTGGCTCAGGAATGGTGGTGTTTCCCACTATAGACATAAAGTTCAGATCCCCATGGCTGCCACAGGTGACTCACCACCTCCCAAAGGGGTCTCAATGAGTATAGCCACCGCCATTTTCTTGAGGGGTTCAAACTAGGCCTCTACAATATGAGAAAAACAGGCTCCTGCAGAAATGGGCACACGGCCCCACTCCCACCTCTCTAGATTGACCCATTCAGCCCCGCTGTCTCATACAGACCAAATAGGACCCACCACCCAGGAGCACTCACAACCAATGACTGACAGTTCTCTGAGGGAAAGGAAAGTTAACCCTCATGAAAAAGGAACAATGTTTCATGAAGACCCACCGCATAGTCTTTCTTTTCCTGGGTGGTGTTACACCAATTTATTCAGATGGTAGCCAGCCAAGGGGGTAAGTGGAGGGTCTGTGCCAATTTTCATCCCTTTTGGACTGATATTCTTTTCTTGGGATTGCATGGTGGTGGAGGGTGGATGGGTACTGCTGCAGGTGGATGGGAGGGGTATCTAATTTTGCCATTGTGGCTGGGTGAGGGGTTGAGATTTGAAGATGTGAACATGTTGAGGAAGGGTTCTTTCTGCTAAGGTTGGGGAAGAGGGTGGTGGTGTGTGTGCTGGCTACAGTGGGTGGGTGGAAGGGGTTCTATATACACACACAGAAGGGCTGGGTGGGAGGAGCAGGAGGATGGTGGTATGAGGCGCCCAGACTAAGTAGGGTGGAACCTTTCTTTGGTAACAACAAAAAAATGAAAATAAGAAAAGGAAATTTGGGCTGCAGATTGCCAGAGCTATGCATAGCACAAAGTTTGGCACTCCAACAACAAATTGCCAGCAAAGTAGAACTTCAAATATAACCCCTCCCCAGTAGTTCCAGTTGCTCCATCTTGCCCATAGAGATTGCATATAAGTGTTACATACAGTCAGTTTGGTAATACCCATGGGCAAGCAGGAGGTGGGGGACTTCTAAAAGCAGCATGCTCATCCCATCAGGAACAGCTGCCAACTATCTCTCTCTCTCTCTCTCTCTCTCTCTCTCTCTCTCCCCCCAGGCTCCTCCTTAGTCTGGTGACAATGCTGCTCTGTTGCCAGAGTTCTCATTGCCCCTTTGGTTGGCATGTCTTTTTTCCTCCATTGATCTGGACGAGTTTTAAAGAGCTAGCAGCCACCATAACTGGGAAACATCTGCAGCTAATTACCAGCTCTCTGCAACTTTAATACTTTATTCGTTAATTACACAAGAATATACAGTAGAAATACAAGTGATGCTTCAGGGCCACTAAAGATGCACTGAATTAAAACTCACCTGAGAAAATGGTACAAAGCTGGGAACTTTGCAGTATGTGTTGTGGGGCAAAGTTTTCTGATTTTGCCTCACTTTGCCAGATGCATTTAAAAACATAATTTTTAAGTAAAAAACCCACATGTTCTGACATTGTCCACACTTCTCCCAGCACCCCAACCATTGAAAAAGTATTTCCCATGCCCTGACACCCTCTAGCATCCCAACTCCCCAAGTCCTGGTGAAGTTGCATTTGCAAATGTAAAGTAGTTATGTTTCTCTGCCCACTTCCAGTGGTGCCAAAACTCTCTCTTCACCCATCCAATCCAGCAGTAATATATCAAACTGACTTCCCATCCAAGCACCCTCTGGTACCTATCACCCTGCCACTCCTTTTCCTCCCTGCCCAAATGACCAGCAATAGGTATGTGGGCAGCTTCAGTACTTCCTTTGTGTAGATGGGGAACAAATAACTGTAATGTAAAGTGGCTGTTTCTCGGTTCGACCTTGTACAAAATGTCATCTTTCAGTTCATAGACACATAGATATATAGATGTTGTCGGCAGATAAGGACCTTGTGGCCCATCCAGTCTGCCCTATTCTCTTCTAATGCTTAAGGTACCCTAGATGCTACAACCCACCCCTTCACCCTAGCTTGATAATTCCCATGTGCCTATCCCACGCATTCTGAATCCCTGAACCGTGGCCACCCCCACCACTTCCTGGGGAGACTGTTCCATCTCTCCATCACCCTTTCAATGAAATAGAATTTCCTCAAGTTCCCTCAAGTTTTCCACCTTTAGTCTCATGCTGTGCCCCTTGTTCTGCTATATCCCTTTATGTGAAAGATGCTCCCTCTGGTATCCTGTTGATCCCTTTAGATATTTGAAGGTCTCTATCATGTCCCCATCTCTCCCTTTCCTCCAGGGAGTACATATTTAGAGCTCTGAGTCTCCTCATAGGACTTATACTGCATCCCCGACACCCTTTTGTCACCCTCCTCTGTACCGTCTCCATCCTCTCTATGTCTTTTGGAGATGGGGCCTCCAGAACTGAACACAGTACTCCAGATGAGACCTTACTAGGGAGTTGTACAATGGTACCACCACTTCCTCCTTCTACTTGTTATACTCCTCCCTATGCACCCTAGCATTCTGTTAGCCTTTCCAACTGCTTTGTTGCATTGTTTAGCCACTTTGAAGTTGTCTTCTATGACTACCCCTAGATCCCTTTCTCCTGTGGTGGCCTCCAGTGTTATCCCATCTAGTTCATACTCAGCCTTAGGAAATCCCTCTCCCTAGGTGCATAATTTTGCATTTTTTTTGCATTGAAACCCAACTGCCATTCCTTGGACCAGTTTTCAGCCTCTTCAGATCCCTCCTTATTTTTCTATACCTTCCTGTGTGTCTACCTTGTTATACAGCTTTGTATCGTCAGCAAACAGACTAACCCTCCCTTCTAGACCCTCTGCAATATAGCTTATGAAGACATTAAGAGCACTGGTCCCAGCACTGATCCCTGGGGCACGCCACTTGTTACCCATCCCTCCTGTGAGCTAACTTCATTTACCACCACTCTGTGTTCTGTTACTCAACCAGTTTCTAACCCACATGACCATCTCTGTCCCTACCGCCAGATTTGCCAGCTTGTGGATCAGCCTCCTGTGTGGGACTATGTCAAGGCCTTCCTGAAGTCCAGATAGGCCATGTCTACCACTCTGCCTTGGTCTATTTCCTTTGTCACCCACTCGAAGAAATCAACTCGTTGGTCTGTCATGACCTCCCTGCAGTGAATCCACATTGCCTTGGGTCCAGCAGTCCCTTGTCTCTAGGTAGTCCACCAGCCTTTCCTTAAGTAGAGTTTCCATCATTTTATCTACTATCAAGGTCAAACTAACTAGGCGGTAGTTTCCTGCCTTCTCCTTGCTACCACTTTTGTGCAGGGGTACCACTTGTGCCCTCCTCCACTCCTCCGGACCCACATCTGTTTCTAGTGATCCACTGAACAGCTCAACCAGAGGTTTAGCCAGTTCCTCCCAGAGCTCCTTTAGGATCCTCAGGTGTATCCCATGGGGTCCCATAGCTTTATCCACCATAAGCTGTTCTGAGCTCTTTTACTCTGTCATCTGAAAAGATCTAATGTTCACCCCTTCTCCCTGTTTGCCCTTCTCTATTAATGGGGGACCATCTCCATTTTCTTCCGTGAATACAGAGCAGAAGTATTTGTTGAGGACGATTAGCTTTTCAATGTCCTTCTCCACTACCCTGCCTCTCTCTCTTCGCTAAGTCTCACAATCCCTGCCCATCTTCCTTCTCTTGCTAATATACCTAAAGAATGCCTCCTCCTTCCTTCACCGATTTAGCTAGCTTTTCTTTGTTTCGGCCTTTGTTGCCCTTACTGCCTTGTTCGCCTCTTTCATTTTTTCAAGTATTCTTACCTGTCCTCCTTGCTTTGTGTTGCCTTGTACCTCAGAAATGCCATCTTTTTCCTCTTACTAGCTCTGCTACTTCCCCGAGAACCACAATGGTTTCCTCTTTTTTGCTCTTGCTGCAGGGCCTGGCACAATGGTTTGTTACCACGTGGAGGGCTTACCTTTATCTTATCCCACTGTTCCACTACTCCCTTATGTCATCGTATCCCTGCATAGCCTTCCTGAATTTGTCCTTCATCTTACCAAGTCTGTCCTCCTGAAATCCAGGGTTCTAGTCCTTGTGTGGCTAGCCTCCTGTGACATCCTTATGGTGAACCCCACAGCTCGATGATTACTAGTCCCTAGGGTCTCCCCACTGTGACTTCCTTTATCCTGTCCCCATTGCTTAGGACAAGATCCAGAATTGCATTCTCCCTCATAGGCTCTCTCACTAGCTATGCAAGACCTGCCCTTTGCAGGGATTGCAGGAATCCTACTCCTGGCTGAGGCTGCCGCCGGGATGCTCCAATCCACATCTGGCAAGTTGAAGTCACCCATCAGCAGCAGTTCATCCTTTGTTGCAATGTTCTCTATAGTCTCTAGCAGTTCTCATCTACCTTGGAAAATACTGTGCTTTTTGTTAATCTACCACTTTACGATTTACTGTAGCTAAGTTCTGAAGGCATCCTCAGAACCTCATCGGCCCTTTATTCAGAAATTATGTTGGTCAGACTTTGAAAAACATTTGGCCTGACCTCTGGAAATGTCTGGTAACCTCCCAGTTGTGGATGCCATTTTCTTATCTGAGTCATCTCCGACCTTCCTTAAACCCAAGTTCTTGCAATTCCCAACCACTACAATAGAGGGCCCCTTCTTTTTCTCACTTCATTTCTGTCTCTGGGACTTTGTAGGCTTCCCTTCTGGGCCAAATTATTCAAAATCAATAAAATGAAATATCAGTTCTAATTTCTCTGGCTGTGTGGCCTCCTGTGGGTACACACTTTCAGTATTACTCTGCAGACGGTATGGAAATCTTTCCAGTATTGCACAAGGATATTGACCAGGTAAGGTTTTGAAAATTTCCACCTTAACTATTCCTGCACAGTTGCCCAATTTTAACCATATTGTGAATGTAGGATATTTGTGGTATCCCCAAGCATGCAGACAATATTTATGGGATCTCCTCACTGGCCTAGGTTGGGTCCTACCACTGATTGTTTAACTAATGTCAGTTCACAACCTAAATCCACCTGAGCCATGACTATTTAGTTCCCCACTTGCACTGATATCATATACATGTTTTTGGCCTGGAACTCTTGCTAGTGGGTAGTAGCTATGCATTCTGCAAAATCACAGTCCAAGTGCTCACAAAACTTACATATACAGTACCTTGATTAACCACATCAAAAACATGCAATGTTATTGCTAGCTTTCAGCTAAGGCCAATGTAACAAGTGTCAGGCAATAGTTCATTCCTCAGGGGCAATATGTTTCCCACTATATGCCATGACTCCAATCAATAGGATCCATGCACTAGTAAGGGATTGCCTATGCACCACATATCTGAGGTGCATAGGCAACCTAAGTGGGAATGCCACACAGCAGGAGTCCCGCAAACCCGCGGCATTCACAAATAGTGTGCCAGTCAGTTGCACAGTGGATCCCCTGCCACATGGGCAGCTACGTGCCATAGGCAGTCTAGGGGAGGTTGAAGGTGTGCCCGCTCACACACCATTGACCACAGCTTGTAGTGTTGGACACAGGCTACAGCTGTGAGGACCCTGCCATAACCCATTATGCTCCCCATGGATGACACCCGCCAGCTGCAGTGGGACTGGGAGTTGACCCCCAATTTGCTCAGGCCCACTGGGCACATGTGGAGGGCTGAGGGCAGCTAGTTGGGTGAGCACCCATACTTTGGAAACTCCAGACCTGCACCTTCCCACAATCCCCTGCCCCCACTGTGCAAAGGATCCATTCTGCATCCGAGGATGAGCATCCCATTGGATGCCTGCCTGGGTCCACTGCTCCACACCATCTGCCCCCAACAAATTTGCATGCTGGGGGATGGGGCTGTGGACAGATGCCCTGTGGGTGCTTCTGGTCTTGAATGCTGTGCACCCTGCACCTGTCTGGGCCACAGAGATACATGGGTGGGTATGCGCTTTAGTGTGAACCTTTGCCCCATTGGTGCATAGGGCCCAATATTTGTATATTGTGTCACAGGAAGAGGATGTGACAAGTGACATCCCACATGGGTTTGTGATGGGTCCACTACTATTTAACATTTATACTGTATTAAGGAGCTTAATAAAATAGCAGAAAACTAGGTTGCAAAGCTTGCTGATGATTCTAAACTAGAAGGAGTAGTAGATGGTGAGGAGAGGAGAGGATTAGCAGTATATGAAGGACTTATAAAAAGAACTGAACGGGCAAATAAATTGGACATAAAGCTTAATAAGTGGAAGTGCACAGTGTTACATTTGGGAAAGGAAAATAGAAGGGTAAGCTACTGATTTACTGGGACAGAATTAAAGTTGAGGAAGCAGAGATTCGGTTTATAATAACCAGCAGATTTTAAGCTGGGATGCCAATGTGAATCAGCTTCCCAAGAAGGCAGCACAGGTATTAGGAGGTGTAAAGAACAAATTTGGTAGCAGATTCACCAACCTAGTTATTTTATTTCTTTAAAAGTTTCACCAGAAAAGGCATACTGAGCAAGGTTGCTCATTTCCAGATGCGTCCTGGGAGAGAAAGGAGGGGAGGTAAGAATACATCATTGTAACTGATAATAAAACAACATACCAAGTATAGGATTTACACAATAACAAGTGCTAGACAAGTATAACAGATTGAGACAGCATGGATACAGCACATGAATACAGAGTTGAACTGTTGTGAAGCAGGTACAGAGTTGCAGTTGTTCAGTGTACATAGGCCGGATAAACACAACAAAGGAGAGAACGGTGCAGCGTGTTCAGTACTAAGAAACTGTGAAAGGAAGGAAGGGACAGTATAAGAGAAGGTGCAGGAGACAAAGTCAGACTACTGTGAGCTGAGGCAACAGAGTAGGGTGTATAGCATCAGTGGAAGGGGAAGATTGGGAAGGTGGGAGGGGTAGAGGGAATTAGATGCAATTGCAGATAGGGAGATGAAGTTACACAGGAGAAAGGAGAGTGCATTGGGGGAATATGTATATCCTGGAGGAGAGGAGGGAGAGGGGGACATGATAGAGACCTACAGGTACCTCATGGAGGTGAACAGGGCACAGGAGGGGTGTCTGTTTCAATTGATGATGTGTATCAGAGAAGAGAGCATGCAATGAAGCTGGGGAGTTTAAGAGGGATGTGAGAAAGTACTACTCACTGAAAGAGTGATGGATACCTGGAACAGTCTGCAAACAAAGGTAGGGGATGAAAACAGTGGGGAACTTCACTCACATGTGGATAGGCATAGGGGAATACTGGTAAATAGGCAGGAGGGAAGGGTCTCCAGAGACCAGCTAGGGTCTGTAGATACAGAATAGGTAGGGAACATCTGAGCAGACTGGGTGGGTAAGCAATCTTTTCTGCTAATAATTTCTATAGTCTTCTATAGCCCCACTTAATGGGGCATACTTGAGTTTTAATTTATTGGAGTATTGCTGCCATTTCAGAACTCTGTATTATAGCAAAGATATAGGCTGGAGAGGATTCAAAGGAGAGCAACAAGAATGATGATGGTGGGGGATACAATGCAATATAAAGAAAGACAAAGCTCCCTAAACATGTTTCACTTTAAACAGAGGAGAATTGGGAGAGACCCAATTGCCCAGCACGGTTTCATAAAAGAACCCAAATTATGCTAGGATCTGAGGCTTTGTATGAAGGTAAATGAAATTCTGACTAGGGGCCACAATAAACAAGTGAAGAGGAGATGTTTAGAGGGTTTGAGAAAGTACTGTTTCCACAGAGAGTAGTGGAATCTGGAATTCACTTCCAAGTGATGTAGCAAACTTGGAAAGCATGAAGCATTTAAGAAAGAATTAGATGTGTATTGATTGAGACACAATTAAACAGGTATTAGCACTGACATTTTGGGGTAGGACAGTCCCACTGGGCAACAGTTCTTCTTTAATCCTTTTTTACATTTGTAGGTATGGACAGAATTACTAGATTTTTCTTGCAATCTTGGGAACAAATTTGGTCACAATTTGATCTCTATGGGCAAAGATGTTAAGGCAGGGGTCAAACCAGTGACCAAATATTTGAACTTGCTCACAACCACCAGAGAGGGTCCTGATAGAGTAATGAGGCAGTTGTTGTTATTGTTGGTGATGGGGGTCATTAGGTAGAGTTTACTTTGATCCAAAAAGTATGACTATATTGTACTGTAAATGATTATAAGTCCAATAATATGGCTTTTAACATTCGTTATCAAGACCTGGATGAGAAAGCTGCTCCATTTGAGGAGATCATTACCACCAAGTTATACAGTACTGCAATGTGCAAGACTGGAAAGAGGGTGGCAAAGTAACCATGTGTTTTACATCTGGAATGAAGTGCAGTGCATGACCTTATTCAGGTCTTGTAAGCATTTTATCATCTCACTGGACACAGTTCCCAACTTACAGTATTATTGGTACAATCCCCTTGGCACTTTATTTATTTAGATTAGATTAATACCTTTGAGTCAAAGACCCATTTTCAAAGGTTCCAAGTCAGGGACAAACAGCAAAGACAAGCACAGTACAAATACAAATAGTACAGTAAAGTAAGAACAAGAATACAGTAAGTACAACAATTAAGAATGAACAATGGCAAATAAAGCATGGTATACATCATGGAGAGCATTACAATGGGGCATGAGGCACAGGTCTTGCTACTTTAAAGTACAACTACACAGTAGGAGTATATAGCACTACATCATGTTGTTGCAATGTAGGATAGATACATTAGTGATAGTGGGTGACATGTCAAGAAGTTAGCCGTGTTTAACTATAGGGATTGAAGGGAAAAGGGGAGGGAAAAAAAGAAAAAAAGGAAAAAGAAAGGGAAAAGGGAAAAAGGTGAGCAGCCAGACTGGCATTGTCAAAGTGGATAGGGATAGGGAGGCAGGAGTAGAGGAGAAGGTAGTGTAGGCAGGTGTAGTTAGCGTAAAGCGGTGGGGAGTGGGGAGATGGGAGGTGAAAAGGGGAAAGGGCAGGGGGATTTAGTTAAAATTAATTTTTGCACAGCTACAGGTGGTGGTGGCTAGAGGTGGGATTGTAGTCCCTTTGAACAGACTCATCCTAGTATTTACTGTCAGGGTGTCAGGTAGTTCATTAAACCATTTTGGGCCCTTAAAAGTAATGCATTTTTGTGCCAGTGATGTGCGCTTGAAAGGGACTTGCAGCCCTCCTTTGTAGCATTTCTTGTTTGTTTATTATGCACAGCCTTCTTGAACAAACTGCTTATGGATTCCGCATGAGGCCTAGTTGTGCTTTTTTACAATCAGGCAAGTTTGATATTGGGCTGTTTGTTACAGTGGCAGCCAGCCTGCCTCAGAGTAGAGTGCAAGTGTGGGTCCAGCAACTGCCCTAAGAGCTAGGTGACAGGTCTCTATTCACGAGTTTATGTACCCTGTTTAGGCAGTGTCTGATCCAGCAATATATATTGGTATGCATAATCAACAGATGGGAATACTGTGCTGCCTATGGTCAATTTGAGGGCCGCGAGGTGTCATAGAGTGCTTGTTCCTGTGGAGGATGCCCAGTTTCATATTGGTGGTTTTGATTACTTGATCAACGTGGTAGGAGAAATTGAGAGTGTCATCAAGGAAGACACCCAGATATTTAAAAAGGAGACTTGTTCGAGAGTATGACCCTTATGGTTCTGAACTGGCGGGCTGAAATTCTTTTTATTCTGTGGGATTGAGAAGAGCACGCTTTTGGTTTTTTATAGTTTAGTAGCAGTTTCATGCTGACAGAACCAGGTTTCAAGTTTGAGGAAACTCTCACGCAGACCTTCTTCAATGGTCAAGTGGTCCTTCCTGGGACTGGTATGACGGCATCATCTGCATATAAAATGATATTAGCAGGGCAGGCTTCGGGAGGCAGTTTATGAACAGGCTGAAAAGGAGCGGATCGAGTATGGACCCTTATGGTACCCCAAAGGCCACTACCTTTGAGTCAGAGAGTGTGTCACCTATTCTGATTCATTGAGATCTTTGCATCAGGTAGCTAGCCAAAACCAGGAGACTGTATCGGGCCAGTCCCATGGAGAGCAGTGTGTTTAGTAGTAGCTGGTGATTTACTGAGTCAAATGCTTTGGTAAGGTCAATGAATACTGATCCCACCACCATCCCTTGGTCTAAGGCATTGTAGAGCTGGGTGGTGTAATTCAGCAGTGCGGTCATGATGAGTGCCTTGTGGAAGCTATGCTGATTGCTGCAGAGTAGTTGGTGACAGTCAAGGAAGTCAGTGAGTTGTTCTGAGACTATTTTCTCAAGGGCTTTGGAGAGGGGAGGAGGATGGATATTGGCCTGTAATTAGTAGTGAGTGTTTTATCCCCTGATTTAAAGACTGGAGTAACTAGGGAGGATTTCAGGTGTCTGGGAATACACCTGATCTTAGTGAGGCATTGAAAACCTTGGTGATAGGATCTGCTATAACATCAAGCATAATGGCAACTAGCTTCATATCTATCAGATCACCCCATTCTGGTCTTTCCGAGTACCCTCTTGCTTGTTTGATGGTTTCAGAGGTAGTGACTTGTCTGAAGTAGAATAATGGCAGTCCTTCCCTCCAAGGGGTGATGTGTTGCCTTGAGGTTGATTATTTACGGGTTTAGGAACTCACTTGGAAGCACCCCTGATAGATCAGTGAAAGATGTATTAAACTCATTGGCAATCAGTCATGGTTCTCGGAGACCCTTCGCTCGTGGTTATTAGGTCAGGTGGAGCCCTTGTGGTCCAACCAGTAAGGGATTTTAGTGTGTTCCAGAACCCTTTGGGGACCCCAGTTTTTGTGTAGGAGGTCCTTGAAATAGCTATCTTTAGCCGAGCTAATGAGCCAGGTAGGAATTTCTTGCAGCTTTGTAAGCTGATACATCTTATGCTTTTCGTGTCCTTAGCTTTGTGCCACAGGTTGTCTGTATTATGCAATTGATCAAGGAGTGTGGTTCCTTTGGCTTTTTGTTTTCTGGGGGCAGAGATGTCGCATGCTTGAATAAATGACTTCTGAAGAACTGAAAAGTGATGTTACCATCAGTTGCTCGATCTAGTGACGACCAGTCAATCAGTGATAAATGGAGTTTAAAGTCATTTAGTAGTCCAGGTCTCAGCACATGATTGGTAGTGACCTTAGACGGGCACTTTGTGAACTTGTTTGTTCAGGTGCACATGACTGGCGAGTGGTCGCTGAGGCTATCAGGCAGAACCTTGACATCTGATATGTGATCTGGGTTGGTGCACAGTAGCCAGTCAATGAGTGTACTGGTGCCTGTTTTGTAGTTGTGCCTAGTGGAGATGTGACCATTTGCATAAGATATAGGCCAGCTATTAGGTCCCTGGCTTCATCTTCCTTGTTTGAGTGCCAGTTAATGTTTGAGTGCCAGTTAATGTTGAAACTCCCACACTTACCTGCTTCAGGAGGAACTGACTAATACTAGCCCTGTTGACATTGGACTCTTAGGAATACATTTATTTGTAATTTATAATCAGGAAAAGTACCCTGAGCTACAGCTAATTTTGAGAAACAGTCTGAGGAATAAGGAAAGGAATCAGGCACAAGAACAAAATCAAAACAAAACCGAGAATATTAATCCTTGGAGACTGTAATTGTAGGTTGATGTGGTAGAGGATCATCGCTCAGAAATTTTCACAGAAATCATGGGGAATTTTAGACTGGTGCAGTCAGTTGATTTATTGACATATGAAGATGGCCACCAGTTGAACCTGACCTTTGTTGGAACATCAAAGTTAGGGAGGGGTTGGTTACCAAATGGTTTAAATGACAATATGGAGTGTTTGATGCTTAGGGCTTAATCCTGCTCTTTGGAACAAAGATGCATTTTCACACATTGGCAAATTATTTTACTGAACCTGAGAAATGTAGGCAGCATGTGATGGATTTAGATGCATTGTGGGCCTGTTCTGATGGTGTTAATGCAACTGTGGAAGGTATGATCTGCTTTTGTCAGTTGTAATTCACCTTGTCACCTTTCTTCTCCAGCTCTGAAGAATGCTTTGAGACTGCCTTGAAATAAGGACAACCTTTGCAGGCTTAATTTTTGAGCAAGGCATTACAGCATAGGTGGAGATTGTCGGTTTTGATAAAGACAGATTGGCCCCGAGGGTTCATTTTTTAACCCTTCATTTTCTCCAAGTTTCCCGATCCCTACTCCAACAATTGTGGTTAGCATTGCTGCACACTTCCTCCAACTGAGAGGGTGGATGAGCCACTACATTCACAGCTGGCACCAATACTGCTTCTTTTTGACTGGTAGGAGGCTACACAGCCTGTGGCCTCCTTCTCTAAGATCCAAAGAAAGTAATCTGATCCTTGAACTTCATTATCAAGATCCAATGAGGAGGGAAAAGGAACTGCTCAGTGCCTCCATCATTAACTTAACAAGAACAGGTCTGCTTTTCTTTCAGGTGGTTGATCATTTTCTTAATCCTGGCTGTCTCACTGCCCATAAGAAAAGTATTCTAAGAAAATATCAGGCATTGTACCATTCTGTTGAGGAATATTCAGTGATATTGAGTTAGCATAATCTCTGCTGGTTTATCGTGGAGCTCATCTAAGGAAGAAATATGGCAAATGATGACAACTTCCAGAGGATCCTAATGATTCATATGGAAACAGGAGTACAATGGAGAAAGTGATGTCTGGCCCTCAGAAATGTCAAGCTAATTACAAGATCTTAATTCCTCCTGGAAGTTCAGATTACATTCATAAATCAGTTGATCTTTAGTGGAGTTATTCTTGTTGTTACCTGAACCTTGAGATCAAAATATATCTTTATAATAACTGGTGACCTCCTTTATCAACCTGTGTGCAGGTTCTATGAAACAATAACTGGGTGTGATGTCAAACTCAGTTATTATGGCATTTCTTCTGACACACTTTGTTGCTCTGTTTTAAATCAGAGAGAAGTAGCATGAAACACAGTGTAAGTCAGTCTCGATACTGGCAATTGCTTATGGAAGCACAAACTGTTTTCAAACTGTGTAATCATTAACCTCTGACATTTAACCCTCTGAATCACAACACTAGCCTTTGATTCTTAATCATTTTAACTTGTGACGCTGCCAGTGGGTCTGTGACTGACATCTGAGTGGTGCATTCACTTCAGGGTATGTGGATGCTCCCTGCACCAGTTATAAAAAAAAACACAAGCAGGTGAAAGGCAGGAGGTTTTTTACACTCCTCAATGTATGATGACCTTGTAAACCTCTCAAACTTCACTCTCGAGGTTTATGGGTCATCATACACCTCGGTATGTAATAAACCTCAAAACACACACCTGCCTATGCATTATTCTATATATAACACATGGTTAGGCATGTTTTCTGTGGAAAAACAATATGTTATTTCTCCATATTGCATACTGCTGAATCAGTACTACATACCTGGAAAGTAATGTTTTAAACTCAAGTCATTATTTCACTACCTAATGTGTTTTTAGACAAGCAATAGAAAAATACCATGTACTAAGAAAACAATACCATTTCAGGGACTGAAGAGCTCATGAAGATACTTACCCTTGTGGCTTTGAGCTCTTTAGTACCCAGTGGTATTATTTTCTTGAACACAACGCTTCTAGTATTTATTCTATATATGATTTAGTTGCCCATACTAAATATGATAGCTTTCGTGTGGGTTTGGAACGTTATGCTGCTTTTTCCTACTATTTACTTTTGAAATGCAGTTTAGCCTGTACTTAAGCAATAATGCCTACACAAACAGACATTTCTGGGGATTAATATTTGGCAGAGGGAGTGTTTTTGGCCTGAGGTGCAGCTGAGGGCCATTAACTCACAGACTGGACATTAAGGCCCAAGAATGACCACTGGAAGAGTTGCCATTTATGTTCACCAAAACCTATCCTGTTTTGTCTCCCTGCGAATCCCTCCCTCCTCACATGATCTCCATCTGATTGATCTCAAGTTATCTTCCTTCCTCACCATCTTTGTAGGAGATCTATACATCTCCTAAAAATATCTCCTCTCGCCTCATTGACATCATCTCCTCTCTTGTCTCTCTAGTCTCATCTGGTGAGTTTATTCTTCTGGGGACTTTAACCTTAATGGGTCCTCTCTGTCCTCAAACCCACCATTGAAAAGATAGAGAATCTAAATCTCAGCTAATCAAGGAATCCACCTGGCCAAATCCACTCTCCCTAAAACACTCTCTCCTGGACTGGATGCTCTTCTCCCAACCCCACCACATTGTGGCTGCTGGTACTCTTCCCAATGCCTTCAGTGACCATGATATGACTTACTGTGTCAAAAGGTATGTATGTTCCACTGTCCACCTAACTATCTCTGGGTTAGATCCTTCAGGTTTCTAAATACTGATGCTTTCCTTCGCCACCTTCTCTCTTCCGACTGGTCTCTTGTCTACTCTGCCCCGATATTGATTTGGCTATCTCCTTATCTGCTATATCCTAAACAAGGTATGGAATACTCATGACCTCCTAGAAGATGTCGGGTCAGACACTCCCACTACCCCTGGGTATCTGCTGACATCATCCAGCTTTGTAAGTCCCGAGATCTCTCCTGGGCTTGCTACAAATCTTCCCTTTCCCACTCTGATCTCTAACTCTGTAGGTCCTAAAGAAATGCTTGTATGAAGGCTGTTAGAGCAGGGAAACCCAATATTTAAAATCTACCTCCAACACAACCTCAACTCTCCCTACAAATTCTGGAGGGTTCTTCACTCCCTCTTGATGCACCTCCCAAGCCTCCTCCCACACTGCTGTTGACAGGTTGCCACTCTCTGACCCCACCTTTGCTGCTTCTATACTCAACTCCTATTTCACTACTTGAGCACTTTCTACAAACCCAGTCCCCATGCCTCCTGCCTACCCTGCCTCCTTTCCATCTAAGGGCTTCTGCTTCTTATGTTTCTGTGCAAGAAGTTTTCCTTGCCCTCCTTTGCTCAGTCCCTATAAATCCAGTCCAGATGGGTCTGACCTCAAAATTCTCTGGACCTCTGCCCCTGCCATTGCTTTACCGCTCTCCACATGATGAACCTCTCTTTCACACTTGGTACCATTCTTCAGGACTGGAAACATGCCTGGGTGCTCCCCTTTAAAAGTGGGTGATCCTTCTATCCCTGGCAGCTACAGACTTGTATTGCTCTCACCGCTTGGGCAAAATTGCAAGAATCCCTCATTTTACTACACTTACTGAGTTCCTTAATGCCTCCGATTTCTCTCTCCTTTCAATCTGTCTTTAGAAAAAAATCACTCTACCATTTGTTCCTTCTGTGTGTTACAGACTCTGTATTCATGGCATGGACTGGGGCCACATCTTTATAAACTCAGCTAAGGCTTTTGATTCTGTATCTCATCCACTACTCTTATCCAAACTTCTCTCTGCTGATCTGTCAACTCATGTTGTAGACTGGTTTAGGTTTAGAGGGCCAAAAGGTAAGTTTCAGTAAAATTTAAGGAGACTTAAAGGAGGCAGACAGGAGGTGTACCTAAAGAATCTAATGGACGGGAAAGCTATAAGGAGAGCAATAATAAATAAATAATAAAACTTTATTTTTAAAGCGCCTTTCTGCAACCAAGGCTTATACAACTTGCAACAGATAAAACTAATAGAACATAAAATTACATACAGCATGTTAGCCAAATAAATAAAAATCTAAAATAATTTGTCTGGGTAGCAATGTGCCTCAACTGGATCTTCAAGGCCCTCTTAAAACTCTCCACAGTTGTGCACTCACATGTATCTGATGAGGTAGAGAATTCCACAGGGTCAGGCTACATACATAAAAAGCACAGGCCCTGATGTTTTAAGACGTATCCTAGGAATCTCTAATAACCTCTCATCAGCTGAACAGAGTGGTCATCCGGGGCAGTAAGGCAACAGGAACTCTTGCAGATAGTCTGGGCCCAATCCATGCAGGGCCTTAAAGGTCAGAAGTCTGACCTTGAAGATGATCTGCCACTGAATCGGCAGCCAGTGCAGTTCGGACAGCACCAGTGTGATGTGACTTGAATGAGGAGTCCCCATCAACAACCGTGCCACAGCATTCTGCACTAGCTGCAAGTGGCAGATAACAACCCCAGTAGCCTAGGTACAGGGAGTTGCAGTAGTCAAGTGCGAGGTCACAAAGGCGTGGATCAAGCGTTGGAAGATTTCTGGATGGAACAGGTGCTTAATCCTGGTGATGTTCCTGAGATGGTAAAACAAGGACTTGATGACTGCCAACACCTGCAAACATAGTGTCAGCCCGTCGTCAAAGACCACTCCCAGATTTCGCACCCATTCGAAGAAGGCAGCTGGACACCTCCGAGAAAGTCCAGAAGGTTGTCCAGCCACCGACCCTCTGTCAGGTGACCTGGATCCACCACCAACACCTCAGTCTTTCAAGAGTTCAATTTCAACGAGCTGGATTTCATCCAGTCCTGGATTTCTGTGAGACAGTTATTAAATACCGAGCACGCACTACCTGGTCGGGTGCAATAGACAGGTAGAGCTTGGTATCATCAGCATAGCAGTGAAACCTCAGCCCATACCATCTTACAATGTCTCCAAAGGGCAGCATATACACTGCAAACAAACATGGGGGACAACACCGACCCTGAGGGACCCCACATGGCAGAGAAAATGGGCAGTAGGAAAAATCCCATACACCACCCTCTGAGATCTGCCAGTGAGGAAAGAATGACACCATCTGAGAACTGTACCAGACAGGCCACAGATGGACCTCAGGTGCCTGAGAAGCACCCCATGGTCCACGGTGTCAAAGGCTGAGGAGAGATCAAGAAGTACCAAGATGGAGCAGTGCTTCTGATCCCTCACTATCAGGAGATCATTGAGCACCGAACCAGAACGATCTCAGTACTATGCCTCTTATGAAAGCCAGACTGAGAGGTTTGTAGATATCGTGATGGTAAGGTGGTTCTCCAGTTGTAGCACCACAACTTTCTCAATTACCTTCCCTACAAAGGAAGGTTTCAGATGGGTCTGTAGTTGGCGAAGCAGCTTGGGTCCAGAGCAGCTTTCTTCAGGAGTGGTGTCACCACCGCCTCCTTCAGGGAGCTAGGAAACTCACCTGACTCTAAGGAGCACCAGACTATCTTCGCAAGGACAGGGCTGATGATGTCAAAACATCCCATTATCAGGAGTTGGCTCAGGTCCAAACTACAGCACATTGGGCGATATCCTGGGCAATCCGCACAATATCCACAATTTACAGCTGGTCAGAAGAACTCCAGGCAAACCAAGGAGGAGTGACCGGGCACTGTGCACCATCAATTCCTATAGAGTGAGCCAGCAGGATCTCAGCCCTGATGCTGGCCACCTTATCTGCAAAGAAGCGAGCAAGCTCATCACACACAATTTGTGAAAAGGCCCTTCGAACCTGCAGACAGGTTGGGTTGCACAATCTGTCAACAGTTTGAAAGAGCTGAGCCGGTCGATTCTGAGCGGCAGCAATCTCCCAGACAGGAACTCTGCCTTCTTATGGGTGATTGCTGATTTATAGATTTGATAATGTTCCATCAATCTAAGGTGGTCAGCATCTAGGTGGATTTCCACCAGCAATACACTAACCTTCATCCTGATCATCACAACTCCCTCAAGGTCCCATCAAACCACAAGGACAGAGGGCGGAGAGAGAGAGAGGGGACAAACACGGACTGGAGTGATAGAGTCCAGGTCCTCAGTATCGCCTGTATTATAGGCCTGAACTAGGCTCTCTGGGCTTCTGCTTGCCCTGGAACTCCGATAGGTCTAATACTGACAATAGGCCATCAGGGCTCACATCCCGCAAAGGGCGGTATCTGATCATCTCCACAGGGGCAGGTCCATAATAGGGCCTGGAAACTGAACCTTATAGTGTTATGATCCAACCATCTGACTGGTTCCACCACCAGATCTGAGGTTTCAATCCCCAGGAGGAAACCAGGTCAAGTGAGTGACTGAGATTATGAGTTGCAGGGCAACAACCTGTGTAAAGCCCAGCAATATCATCAGCCAAAGGACATCCTGACCGAATTGTGAGAGTTGCTCATTGACCCAGGCATTAAAGTCCCCAGGACCATCAACCTGGATGACCCAAACTCCATGTCGACCATGAAGTCCGCTACTTCCTGTAGGAACTGTTTCTCACCCCAGGTGGACGGTAGATGAGAACGATCCTACAACCTACACCGACAAACCACAGTACACTCAAATGAGCTGGATTCCACAACTGGCACACCTACATGGTCCAGTTCCATCTTAAAACAAATGGCTACACCCGCCCCTGCAGTCCGATCTCGGCAGTGTATCACCGAGAACCTGGCTGGAACAGCAGCCTCCAATATGGGGCCAGCATTTTGTCCAACCAGGTCTCGGTGATGCATGCCAGATCTGCTGTCCCAACAAGATCTGCAATTACTGCTGTCTTGTTCTTAAGACCTGGCATTGCATAACACCACT
The DNA here is from genome assembly GCA_016271365.2 of Neoceratodus forsteri. NCBI lineage: Eukaryota > Metazoa > Chordata > Ceratodontiformes > Ceratodontidae > Neoceratodus > Neoceratodus forsteri. The sequence continues at coordinate 1,090,195,924 of CM057459.1, forward strand.
CGAGTCAGATGAGATTCTGGTGCCGCCCAAGCTATCAGCCCAACAACATTGGAGCCCTTGGGTATGGAGACCAGGCATGGTGAACCATGTTCCAGAATCCATTTCATCCCAGGGCATCTCCTGGACCTCACTACCAGATACGAGCACCCCGCCACTCTCCTCTGACATTCAGGACCCCACCCAGCCCGCCCTTTGTGAGCAATTCCTAATGCTCTGAATGTTGATATACTGCAGCCTGCAGTGGGGGGTGGAGGTATTAAAAGGGAGGAGGTCCCAAGTTCAGAGGGTGAGTAGTGCATGACTGGGAGAGTAGCCTGTCAGCACATCTAGGCCACCAATATGTCAAATCACTCACACCCAAAGACTAAAGATACACTCAAAAACAACTAATCCACCAAACAATAAATACAAAGCATATAACAATTATAAATCTAATAAAAGTTTAAATTGTAAAACACTAAGAATTCCCTCCACAACATAAATAATCCAATATAATTCGATCCTCCACTCTCTCACAGAGTGGGGAAAGAGATCCAAAAGAAAACCACACACTATCACTATCCAAAATACTTCAATCCTCCACTTTCTCTCACTGAATGGGGAAGGAAGTCAACAAACAATGGCCCCTCACACTGTCTCTCACACAGTGGAGTAGGCAAAACAAAACCCAATAATCAAATTAACTCTAAATCTGAAGTAAATATAAAGCAAAAACAAAATGAACAGAAACTTAAACATGCAGTAAAATCTTAAGGCAGCATAAAACAAAGTAAAGGAAAAGTTGCTTAAACTTCTCAAGTCAGTTTGTGAGTCCATAAGCTCCCACCTCCTCAGAAAATGGATCGAGACTTTATTAAATCCAACTGCTCACATTTGGCTTAGAAATCAACAAAAGTGCACCGCCAGCTCTATAAAGCCTCTCACTGCTTAATACAGTGTCAAGAAACAAAAGCAAAGAAAAGTCTGATTGGTATGTGGCTTAAAAGATATTGCTCGCAGGAGTCCTGTTCTCGCAAGGAGGATCTTCCAGAAGTTCCATTGATAAAAGCCTTGTCTTCACCACGGGCAGGAGAACAATAAAGGCACCAACTGAGGGTGGTAGTAAAGGGGCTCCTCAATACCCAGTCCGATAGGCAGTCACCCCAGAACACAGAGACCAACATTACGTTGTCTGGGTCTAGACCTGCCCTCCAGCACACCCGATGCAGAATCTCCCTGCGTGGCCAAGGCATCCCAGAATAAACCACCCCACTGGGACAGGCAAGAAAGGAGCCTCCTGCACCGACCCTTGGAGCCCAAGTTCAAAAAGGCCCCTACCTCTGGGGCTTTACACAAGGGTCGACCAGTTCAAAGAGCAGGGCAATGTTATTCCAGGCAAAGTTCTGGTGCCACAGCTCCTCGTTGATGTTCCGGTCAACTAATCACAGTCCAATAGTTCCTCTGGTACTCCTCCGAACTTTCCCACACTCTGGATATCCTCACTCCCTCTTCCTCAGTCAGTTAACCCACAGCCCAGGAAAAAGTACAAATGCTCAAACAGCAGGGAGCACAAAACTGGCAGGTAAGGCACCACAATATAAAATATACTCTGGCAGTTAAATAGTCGCTGGAGCTCTTACAGTTTTTAAATGAGCTCAAAATTAAAAATTGTTTACTAACTACCAGAAGCGCTACCTGAACTAACTAACTCACTTAAATTCCTTTACTAAACTGCTGTAAACCTAAAACTAAAAACAGATAAGTAAAATAGCTAACAAAGACCAACAGAGACAAATAAAATAACTAATAAAACAGGCTTAAGCTAACAGTGCTGCTACTGCTGATCTTGGCTAGCCCAGTGTGGCCACCATCTTGAAGAGGAAGTAAAATGAAAAACAAAATGCAGACCGAAGAAAGATTAACGCAGATGGTGAAGAAAGGAGACAAGACATTCTTTAGGTATATCAGGGACAGAAGGAAAACCGGGGTGGGATTGTAAGGCTCAGAGAGGATGCAGGGAGGTAAAGAGGAGACCTGGATAGGGTGGAAATATTGAACAAATACTTGTTCAGTATTCACAGAAGAGGGGAGGGTCATGGACCACAGGTGAGTAACAGATATGAAGGGGGTAGGTGACACTAGTCCATTCACAGTGGAGAGATTCCTGGAGGAGCTCACAAAATTGAAGGTGGACAAAGCAATGGGCCAGATGGCATACATCCAAGGATATTAAGGAACTGCCAAGGGAGCTAGCAGTGCCCCTGGCAGCCATGTTCACCGAATCACTCAACACAGCAGTGGTTCCAGAAGACTAGAGGAGGGCACATGTGGTCCCTCTACACTAGAGTGGTAGTAGGGAGGATGCAGGAACTATAGGCTGGTCATCCTCACCTCAGTAGTGGGGAAGTTCATGGAGGTTGTGCTGAAAGAAAGAATAGTGGCACACTTGGAACCCATTGGTGCCCAGGATCCGAGGCAAAATGGATTTACAGCAGGAAGGTCATATCAGACAAATCTGATAGATTTTTTGACTGGGTTACTAAGGAAATAAATCAGGGAGGGGCTGTGGACAGCCTACCTCGATTTCAGCAAGGCCTTCAACACCGTCCTACATAAAAGGCTGGTGAACAAGATGTGAAGTCTGGGCATGGGCCACAAGGTGGTAAACTGGGTTAGGAACTGTCTAATGGACAGAAGGCAGAGGGTGGTTTTAAATGGGATCCAATCTGTGGAGAAGGGGTGACCAGTGGGGTGCCTCAGGATCAGTCCTTAGGCCAGTCCTGTTAAATGTCTTCATTAGTGACATTATGGTAGGGCTGGAGGGTAAGGTCTGCATGTTTGTAAATGATACCAAGGTCTACAACAAGGGTTTATAATCCAGACGGGTGGCTAGAATGAGAAGGGACCTGGGAAAGCTTGAAAATGGTCAGAGGAGTGGCAACTGAAGTGCAAAATAATGCACCTGTGATGAGGGAACCCTTGGGAGAACTATAGGGTGGGGGAAGAGTTGTTGACAATCACCAAGGAAGACAGTGACCTGGGGATTATCATTGCAGATGCCCTAAAGGTGTCTAAACACAATGCAAAGGCCGCAGGGAGGGCAAGTGGCATGCTGGGATGCATAGGAGGAGGTATCACTAGCAGAAGGTGGGAAGGTGGTGATGCCATTGTAAAACACACTGATGAGGCCTCACCTGGAGTACTGTTTGCAGTTCTGGAGGCTGCATCTTCACAAGGACATTGGTAGGGTGGAGATGATCCAGAGATGGGTGACTAAGATGGTACAGGGCTTGCACCAGAAAACATATGAGGAGAGATTAAAGGACCTCAATATCTATTCGCTGAAGGAAAGGAGGGAGCGGGACATGATAGAAACATTCAATACCTTAAGGGCATAAACAAGGTGCAGGGGGAGACATCTTCCAACATAGGAGGAGTACAAGAACGAGGGGCATGATATGAAATTGTTGGGTGGCAGGTTAAAGGAAATATGACACATTTTCTTCACATAGAGGGTGGTGGAACATGGAACAGGCTGCCACAGGAGGTGGTGGGAGCAAGCACAGTGGAGAGATTTAATTATGCCTGGGACAGGCATAAGGGAATCTTAAAGTGGAAGGAGGGACAAAAGTCAATGACCAGGTCTGGTCAGAGGCTACAAATTGTGTAGGGCTTCTGAGCAGACTGGATGGGCCTAGCGGTCCTGATCTGCCAACAATTTTCCAAGTTTCTGTTATCTTATGGGCCATATGCAATGTGTTTAGGCTGGTGATGTCCTGTTCTCCCACTTCCGATTCTAGCAGTGTCCCCAAGGCTCAATTTTGGGCCCTGTCCTGTTCTCGATCTTTCTAAATGACCTACCTTCTGCCTGTGTCACTTCTCATATCCATATGTACGCTGACAACATGGTCCTCTATGCCTCTGGACCTTCAACCTTGGAGGTTGAATCTCAGCTGTAGAGTGACTTTCCTAGAGTTCTACACTGGATCCAGGCAAATCAGCTTAAGGTAAACACAAAGAAGACCGTGTCCATGACTTTTGGTACTGCACAGAAACCTCGCCAGGCTCCTCTCCCACTCTTCCTTTTCCATCCTAGATGGCGCCACTCTTGATTCTGTCCCCGCTTCAAACATCTGGGCATCTGGTCAGACAGTCGACTCAATTTCTCCATCCATATTGATTAGGATCTGCAGCTTATCTGTTAGGCAGGAAAATGGGCGGACTAGGTGGCTCAAGCGGTCCTTATCTGCCATCAAATTCTATGTTTCTATGTTTCTACATCCACTCCAAACTCTGTTCTAAGCTTGGTGCCATGTATTGGAACAAAGTCTCCTCCCTCCTGACGTCCACTGTGAGCTGGTTACTAAAATGATCCTTCATGTATTTGACTAAGGCAATGTGGTCTTTGGATCCACCCTGCCTCATCCCTCTCAAGTCTGAACTCCTCTATAATGCCTTTTGGCTGTTTTACCTCTAATCCCCACTCGTATGCACCACTGTTCTCTACTCTTCCCTCTCTTCCCTCTCTTCACTTATGCTGGCAGCACCACTGTACCACTATTATCTCTAAATTCAGGTTTGATCCCTCCCTCCTACCTCCTCTCTCTCCCTCTCATCAGTTTCCTCCTACCTGCTACATGCTTCAGAGACTCCCATACCTTCTCTCTACCCCACCTCTATATCCAGTTCAGGGCAGGCTGCTTTCTCCTATCATCTCCCTCCCTCTGGAACTCACTACCAATCTCTCTTCATCTAGCTCCATCTCTTCACAACTTAAAGCTGTATGCTATCCCTGACCCTCACTCCCTCCTGCTCCAATCCTTCCTCCTCTTGACAACCTGGGGTGTGTGTCTCTGTCTACCTCTATAAATTTGAATCTTTATGCACTATACTATTCCCCAAATGTTATTGAATCTGTTGCACACTGTTATTTCCTTGCTGTCTCTTCAGCATTATTTTTATCCATCTTTTCCATTTATTATTGCTACTGTTCATTAGCTTATGTCACTGCCAATTTTCTTGTGTAATTACTCATGCTTTGTTCCAATCCCTACCGCTCACATAATTGTACTTCAAGCAACTTATATTTTTACTCAAATGTTTCTGATTAAGTTTAATGTCTCTTCATATATGCACTACCCTCCCTCCCTTCCCCCAGGTCACACCTGAAAATGAGCTTCAGCTCAATGTGCCTCCCAGTTACCAAAATTTTAAATAAATCAATTATTGCAATTAGAAGGTTAATCGCATTAAAAAAAGTTTTTTTTTTTTATGTTTTATATACTTTGGATCTGCTGCCCATTTTTTTGAGCTATGGTGCCTGGTAGGCACCTTATTTTCTATCACTCCTCTTCTTGTTCTGAAATCTCACCCCAAACGACTGAGTCCCCCACTTGAAGCTTGCCACTTCTGCTGGGGTTCTCTGCCTCCTACCCTGGGGCATGCCCTGTGGAGGACCCCCATATCCTCCTTGCCACTACTTTGGGTGCCTCCTTCTGGCAGTCCTGTCCTGCCAGATCAGGAAAGGAATTCTGTAGTGGCACAGGCTGAGGAATATGCCCCAGACCTACCACCCCACCATCCCAGAGACCACGATGGTCCAACTAGCCCTCCTTCTCCCAGGCAATCTGGGGCAATGGCAGTAGATTCTGTGGTTCCTGGGTGGGAGAAGAGGTCCTAGATCCCAGCCAAGTTGGCACGGATTCCAGCAACCTCCTCTCAACATAGAGATGGAGCAATACTACAGTCTCCAGAATGTCTTCCAGAAAACTGAAGATCAGCATCCACTGCACTGCTCCACTCCTATAACTGAGTTTATGTATTGCTACCTACTGCTATCAATTGTACCTTGCCCCATTGTCCCCTTCTGTGTTTTTTCCCCAACTACATCATGTAAGAGTATTTACTTTATCACCCTACCCTAGATAAGATTTTTCTTGATTTGTCATTTTCCCTTGCTATCTACTTGCTTGGCTATATCTCACCCTGTACTATCTGCCTCTTTACTTCTTTCTTTTTAATGAACCATTCCTCTACGCCTTTCTCAACAGATTTTGCATCCTACCCTAGAAAGGGTGTCTTTTCTGTTCCTATAATGTGCCAAGTTCTGCATTCTGACATGCAAATACATTACACAAATTAAGTTGCTATTATATGCTCTTAGAATATGATCAGGACAAACCATAGTTAAACAAGGATTAACCATGGTAGTTGATCATATTGTGTCCGAACATTAGGAAAACACATTGAGAAAGGCCAAAACACAGAGATCATGTTCCTGAATTGTATAGCAGCTTTGACCATGAACATCAGCCAAATGCAACCAAAATGTACTGTTATGTAAGAACTTACAAAAAAGTAGATCTTGAGAGGATCTCTTGCAGCAGGCCACACTGGTAGATCTAAGCCACCAGGCACTAGGACTGTATGGAAACTTTCTAGCTATCAGTCTTCTAGAGGGGGCCGTCCACCACCAATGTCACCCTCTGATGTTGGTCTATTCTATAAGAGTGGGCAGCCTCCATACCTCCTCAGTTCTCATGCTGGAGACCAAAAGCAGAAGCCCGCTAGGGGAACCAAGGAGGAAACCAAGGAAACCTTAAAGAAGGTAAGAAAAGAAGCAAAAGGCTCTCTGCTATGGAAAGGAGAGTTAGGCAAGAGGCCTAAAGGCCACAAAAGAGGAAAAAGTGGAAAGAGGGAAGGAAAGAATGGCCTTCTGCAAAGGATCCTCTTAAAGAGATACTGTTACTATAAGTTCTTACATAACTGTACTATTTTACTTTGATGGTATCTCTTGCAGCAGGCCACACCAGTAGGATGAGTCCCAAGCAGTTCTGGCAACAACTGTCAGACAGTCCACACAGCTGGCCATAGGGACCTAAGAGAGAAGGCCTTATAGAACAGTCAGGCCGAAATTGGCCCTACCCCTAGAGGCGATGTCCAGACTGTAGTGTTTTGTAAAGGTATGGAAAGTACTCTAAGTAGCAGCTGCACAGATCCCTGCAGCTGAAATGTTTTGAAACATGCTACAGAAGTGGCCATGCCTCTGGTTGAATGGCCACATAACCACACCAGGAAGTTCCTTACCATACTTCCTATAACAGAAAAGGATACAATTGTCTCAACCATTTGGATAAACACTGTTTGGACACTGGAATGTCCTCTTTCCAGGGATGAAGGAAACAAACAACTGGAAGGCCTTCCCACAGTCCTTTGTCCAGTATGTATAGTACTGCAAAATTCTATGCACATATCCAAAGTATGGAGCAATGCTTCCCTGGATTGGCATGCTCTGGAAAAGAAACAGGCAGGTGGATGGATTGATTAAAAGTAAACTCAGACACCCCTTTAGGAAGAAACTTAGGATTGGTATGCAAAGACACCCTGTCTTTGTGGAAAATTAAATATAGTGCTCTCACATATACACCTAAAGCTTGGAAATCTTTCGAGCAGAAGTGATAGCAACTACAAATAATGCTTTCCATGCCAGATAGTGTAGCTTACAACTTATGCCTGGTTCAAACGAAGGCAGGATGAGTTTCTCTAATACAAAATTTAAGCCTCAAGCTGGGACAGGATTGCAGAATGGAGGCTTCAAGTGCAGAATGCCTCTCAAAAATGTATAAGACACTTCAAGTTGAGTCACAGTGCAGCCATCAACAGATACATGGTAAGCAGAGATGGCTGATGGATGTACCTTGATGGAGGAGCACTTGAGACCAGAGTCTGAGAGGGAGAGCAAGTACTCCAAGATCTGAATCACCAGACAGGTGAAGGGACTTAAGTGGTGTGAACCAGCCCATATAGCAAAATGCTTCCACTTCATAGAATAGGTGGCCCTGGTGGATGGTTTCCTAACTGCCATCAAAGCATCTGCCATCTTAGGGGACACCCCAAACCTTGCAATGGCTAGGTCCTCAGGAGCCAAGCATAAAGATGGAGGATTTGAGTCTGATGGACCAGGGTGCCTGCTCCAGGGAGAGGAAGCCTGTGCATAGGGCAGGGGCACTGGAGGTTCCACTGCCAGCTACTGGAGTAAGGAGAACCAGATCTGACGTGACTGGAAGGGGCTATAAGTATCATAGTTGCCCCTTCCATTTGAAGTTTGATCAGAATCCTCTGAAGGAGTGGAACAGAGGGAAGGCATACAGATATCTCATTTCCAAGAGAGGGACAACACGCCTCCACCAGAAAACTCCAAGCTCTAGAGCGAATAGAGCAGAACAGTGGCAGTTTTGCATTGAGAGGGGACAAAAAAAGTCCTACTCTGGACGACACCAACGGTCGAGCAGATCTTCCACCATGGAGGTCAGGGGCTCCCATTCATAAGCTCGTGACTGAGACCAGCTTAGGCTGTCTGTGAAGACATTTTGTTTGCTGGGAACATGAATGGCTGAGAGTTCCAGACCATGATCTGTGTTCAATGCCAGACCCTCATCGTTTCCAGACACAGAGGTATGAATGAGTCCCCTAACACCCTATTTGTTTATGTAATGAACTATGCTGGTGTTGTCTGTTTGAATCAGCAGTGGGCCTGGGGAGAACTTGGTCTGGAAGGCCTGCAGGGCACATAGAACTGCTCGCACCTCCAAGACATTGATGTGGAGTTGTGCTCCATAGTGGAGCACGTCCCTTGAGTCTTGTGGGTACCCAAGGAACACCCAAGCCCAGACTCAAGGCATCCGCTGTGAGAATTTGCTGTGGGGTGGAATGAAGAATGGCATCCCTCTCAGGAAGTAGCTGGCTCTAGCCACCACAAAAGCACCTTCTTGACGGGATCTGAGACCAGGACTGGCTGCTCCAGGATGTCTGCACGCTGGTCTCACTTGACTCTGAGTGTCCGATTGAAGAATTCTCATATGCAGTCTGGCTAGGGGAACATAATGATGGGTGCAACCAGGAGTCCCAGGAGGCCAGAAAGACCGTGCTGGGACATGATGGCTGGAGTAGAGCTGATGGACTTGATCCATCAAGCGCTCTGCCCTGTCTGGTGTAGGAAGGCCATCACCTGAGTCATATCCAATACCGCCCAATGTACAAAAGTCATTGGCAGAGGGTCAGAAACAACCTGGGACAATTGATCATGATCCTCAAATCCTGGAACAGGCAGCAGGTATGAGCCAGGGTTTGGAACTGGTGCTCCTTGGATGGTGCTGCCAACAGCCAATCATTCAGGTAAGAAAACACACAGAACTGCCAAGCACTTGGTGAACAGCCAGGAGGCGGAAGATAAGTCAAACAGCAGAGTCCTGAACTGGAAATAGGCTCCTTGAAAATGAAATCTGAGGAAGCGCCTGTGAGAGGCACATACCTTGATATGCAGTTAGGCATCTTACATGTCCAGGGAGCAAATCCAGTCCCCTGGTGTAACAGGGCAGCAAACCTGAAGATTGACCACCCTGAACCATTTGTATTGGATTGACAGGTTCATCTGGCTGAGGTACAGAATGGGCTGGAGGTCCCCTGTATGTTCGGGGACCAGGAAGAAGTGGGAGTAAACCCTTTCCTTGCTGGGACTGGGGAATGGGTGCTATGGCCATTTTGTGAAGCAGGGCATGGATCACTTCACAGATCAGAAGGACGTGACTGAGAGGGTATGAGGACAGAACTGGGGTTGTCCTGAGGCCACTCAGAAGTTCCAGGAGTAGCCATGCTCTATGAGCTGCAGCACCCAATTGTTCGAAGTTATCTCCCACCGCCTGTCCAGATGGAGGGAGAAGCAACCCCCTATGACCAACTCCTATGTGTCTGGAGGGATGGGGTCTGGCAAGGAGTCAGAAACGGGGAGCTGCAGTTGGGGCTGGGACCTCTCAGAGAGCTGTTGTTGGTGGGGGAGTGGGTAGGGCAGCCACCATTGTCTGCTGCTTTCCTGAGACTTGGCAGACGCCGGGTTTTCCTGTGGGTATCCCAACGAAGGCGTGCCTCTGCCCAGACTTGGGCTGTGTGTGACATAGAATGGACAAATCCCAGGGTGCATCCAGACACCTGTAGGTGGAGAGGATATCCTCAACATCTCCGCCACACAATTTGTACCTCTGAAAGGGACATTCGTGATGGACAACTGGACAACTTGGGTGAACTCCAACACCAAGCAAAGAATGCCAGTGCATGCATATGCTGGTAGCTGCCCCCATCCACTGCATCATAGGCCACCTGGTGCAAATGGGCACCATCAGAGGCTGGCTTAAGGGAATCCAGGGCTTGTTGCTTGGCAGGGTCATCTGGTAGGGACTGGATGGCATCCCTGACCTTATCAAATAGGACATTTTGGTATTGGAGCATGTGGGCCAAGTAATTGAGGGTGCAGATTGCCAGGGTGGCTGAGATTTAACGCGGCTTGCCCAGAAGGTCCAGCCAAAGTGACTCCTTGTTTGGTGGCATGGAACTCAGATACTTAGTCAGTTTACTGTGGTTGTGAGCAGCTTATCACCATGGAGTCCACTTGCACCTACTCCCTGAGAAATGGTTTCCTGCTGTGGCATGGTACAGACAATAGGTCTTTCTGGACATGGCCAGGACCAGATTGGACTGGTGCCAGGTGGTCATGGTGGTGTCCTCATAAGTATCTATGAGAGGAGGGACTGCCAACAGAAGAGTCTCTGGCTGGTGAAGGTAAGTAGTGAGCTGCTGCTGCTCCAGGTCCTGCTCTTCCATCTCAAACCCCATAGCCTCCTGGATATGTCACAAGATGGCCATGAAGTTGGGGTTATCTGGTGGGATTTGGGACATACTTAGGGTCCCTTCCTTCAGAGGAGCCCATGGAGGGGTTAATGAGCCACTGATGTCACCTTCATCTTCCTCATCACCCTGCTCATCCTCCTCTTCAGGCAGATGCAGGTCTGGGCAATACTCATCCTCTCATCTGTGGTCTGCTGGGGAGTGGGGGTGAGCCGACCTAGGTGGCAGAGTGTGGATGGTGTAATAGATGACCTGGGATTTTCCACTCCTGTTTGGTTGACAGCTGCCATTGTATAAAGAGGGACCACTAGAGGCCGCTGCTGGCCTAAAGGGCACCTAATCAGGCACTCCTCTATGGACTGGACACAGGTAAGCACAGATTTATCTGAATTTCTCCTGTTAACCTAAGCCCAGACATGCCTTATTTTCTGTTATACCTGTAAAGCTAAAGTCAACTGTTTGGTGGGTTTTAAACCAAAAGGCAAACAACAGGCCACGGACCTTTCTGTGGCTTTGAAAATGTGCTTCTGTAATTCATGCAGGCCTTAACCTAGGGCCATTCAAACAGGCTCTACACATATCATTATAATTTCTAGAATGTTTTAAATCAAGCAGCTTCGGCTGTTGTACCTATTGTGAGACAGGGGTAGAGCTGTAAAACTAAAATTAAAAGGAACAGCTCTTTTATCTTTCCCGATGGCTGCAACTTTAGCCAAGTGCCAGTTTTCAATAATAAAACACCTCCATTTCTGGAGGAGAGAGCTGGAAGCATGCAAACAGCTTCCTTAGGGAACCTGGCTAAGCTTTACTTTCACCTCCACTAATGCCAGATTGTTTGAGACTTGCATTGTCTCCTAGACGTGAGCACACGGTGTGTAGCACGCACGGGGTTAAGAGCAAGAGAGAGAGAGTTATACACTGAAATGTTTATTTTCACCCCTCCTCTCTTCTTGTATTTTGTCCTTTGTTGAGCTGGGCTATGGGGACTTTGTTCTGTCCTGGGAAGCAGGAGATGCACAGTGCTCATTGTACACTTGCTACTGAGCAATAGGAGTGAGAGGGAGAGGGAGAGGAGTGCTTTTCTTGGTAGCGTTGAAAAAAGAAAGCCCTCTTCTCTCCTTTGCTCCTTTGGTTTTGGGCTCTATTTTCTTTATTTTTTTATACATGCGCACCATAACTCAGTGCATGCATTAATTGGGAATGAAAGAGAGGAGCGCTTTGCAAAGTGCTGCATCAAACCCTCACCTCTCTGTTCTTGTCTCCGAGGCTCCTTTTATTTTCAATACAGTGTTCACTTTTCTTCAGGCATTTCCTGATTAAAGCTTTTTTCATCAATTCTTATAGGGCATACTAACCAGACCCTTGCAATACAACCTACTGTGTTTATTTTACAGGGCAGGTTTCTTTTAACTAGGCAACCTACCTATTTCTACAATTTTAGCAGCTAAAAGGACTGTCTGATCAACAATTGTTTGGCCAGATTATCAACACATGGCTTTGTGACCTATGGTTCCCAATTGGTGGGGGTCCTCAGACAATTAATCCTTAGACAGAGGAAACCTTACTTAAGGGAAAATCTATAACATGCAAGGGGAACATAAAACTGGCTTTACAGCCAAATGCTGTCTAATCATTCATGTCACAAGTCATTTAGGGGCAACCATATGCACATTAAGTGCCTTTCTTTATTGTTTGCTGATATAAGATCACATAAGCCTGAAGGTCATGTTTCATTTGACCTCCCGTGTTGCTGGGCCCAAGAGGATGTAAGAAAATAAAGTACAGTAATAGAGATAGGTTTCAGAGAGAGAGAGTGAAAAGTTTGCCTGAAGGTGGCCTGCCTTCTGGACTAGAAAATATAGAGACCAAAAGAAAAGAGAGGTTGTAACCTAGTGTTTGAAAATAAAAAGGCCCCATTCCATGATGGCAGGGATGTCCTCAATCACAGATGGTCCAAGAGAAGGTCCCTGGTGAGTGGAAGGAGCTGGGCCATAAGGAAGGGGAACCTGTGACTGCATAAAGCCCTAGAGGGATACACGGATATTTTGTAAATCAACTGAGACAGTCGCTGGTCCTGCAGGTGCCAGATGAGGATAGACCGTGTAGGCCCCACAAGCACTGGATGGGGCTAAACCAGTGTAGGTCCGTGGGGACAGGCTGTGGATAGGCCATTGCAAGCCTACCTGGTGCCAGCTGTGGGTAGGCTGGGCGAGGTCTGATAGGCGCGCTGAGGATAGATGGGCCCAGGCCCAACGCGCGCGGTTAAGGCAAACCAGTGTAGGCCCAACTGGTGTCAACTGAGGAAAAGCCAGCAAAGGTCCCATGAGCACCAGCTAAGGTAAGATGGGTGCCAGAGTGGGAGAAGCCCTGACAGGTGAAAGTGGTGGAGTACTCAGCCCTGGGAGGTGCCAGTGTCCTGCAGCACCGGCTCTAAGGCCAGAGATGGGCATCAGACCCCAAAGAGGAGACCAACACACGGGTTGCAGGCAGGAGGCAGAGGAGATACCAGCTTCTGCTAAATTCATGACTGCCGAGAATACACCAGTCCAACCACCATGCTGTGTACCTGTTGTGAGCAAGAGCTGAGGGGCAGGGAGGAGCCCTGATCCAAAATGCCCCCACTTGAGATAGTGAGAGTGGCAGGAAGTAGTGCCATTGGTAGCCCCAGAAGAGAGATGGCATGTGCAGCAGCTGGGGCCAACCCCAGAGGAGGAAGATCCCTTCATGGTTGAAAAATGGTGGAAGATCATGAACAGGAGGAGAAGGACCAGGGCCTATCCCGTCCTTATCCCAGTGTTTGTGTTTCCCGCTGGCCTTGTCTCAGGACTTTGAGGACTAAGAGCCCAAGAACTTGGCTGGGGAGACTGAGGAGCTCCTGGCTTGCAGCTTCCATTCCATAATGACGACCTTCTGCTGCAGGAGAAAGTTCCCTAAGGTCCGCTGGCAATGGAGCCGAGTGGTCTGATTCAACCCTTGACAGACTTCACAGGCTTGGACATTGTGGTCTGGGCCTAGACAGAAGACACAGGCAGAAATGACTGTTCTCTGGGAGTTGCTTTCCACAGGCACACTTGGTTTTGGAGTGATCCAAGGTCAAAGTCGATTTAGAAGACATAAAAAGAAAAATGATGGACAGGAATTACGGTGAAAAAATGAAAGAAAACCCTGAAAAGCATGTGAAGATGGTGGTCAACTGAAGCTACATTGATTTCCAGAGGTCCAACGTGTGTTGGTTGATGGTGCAAAAAACTGAGGAAGGTATCTGGGCCATCCACTCTACAGGATAGGCTGAGGTCAGAGGCTAAAGTTTGGTGGGTGGCCCTCTGGAAGACTGCTAGCTAGAACGCTTCCATGTGGTCCTAGTACCTAGCAACTTAGTCCTACCAGTGTGGCCTGCTGCAAGAGATACCCTCAGTGGAACAATTTATTAATTAATATGTCCTATCAATAAGTTAAAATTTTAGAAATATAGCTCCAACTTGAATATAATTTAAGAAACTGCTTTTTACTTTGAAAACATAAAAAGCTGAATGCTTGGCAGTTGTCATTTACAGTTATTTAAGAGATTTCGTAATTTAGTTTGAGAATTAAACTGATCTTGGCTGTCAGGATGGATTATGAGTTGAATAAGAGAAGGCTGAAACTAACAAAGAAGCTTACAAGAAATAAGTGTATATTTCAATCTAATCTTCACACTTGTGGATAATATCTCTAACTCTACTTAAAAGTATCTGGACAGCGATAAAGTACTTAAGTGGACTTGTCTCAAAAAGGCTAAATTGACAACTACAAATATTTTACACAGTTTTACTTTTTTTATAGAATGTATACCACCAGTAGGTTAACTGATGGCATTTCTAATATGATAAAAAATTATAAAATGGCAAGAAAAATCTAGTTATTTAATTAGTAGAGAAATCTCAGCTGATCATACATTAAATCTCTATAAATGCATGGTCAGCTACTGAATCTCATTTTCATCTTTAAAACCTGCAACACACACAAATCACTAAGCCTTTTAAAACCAAGAGGCACCACCTTGAAATTCTAAGCCTATCCTACTTCCATTATTTAAACCTCTCTAATATAACCTGTTCACCTTTTAATAACTGAAATAGTACAACTCCTAACTCAGAACACATTTCTAAATATCTCCCTACCAGTTACATACCCTAAACACTTCACCACATCTTAAATAAACCCTTTGGCCTCTGTTTCAAAACTACAATTTCCATTTAATTCTTACTAATGAACAGTACAGCATTCAGTCTAGAGTTTGTTCTCACACTTTCATTTATTTTATTGAAATTGACATTCCTTACCTCTTCCTTCCTGCTGCCTGTGATAGTCTGATGTTAGGTGAGAGGGAACAACATAAGTTTGCTACATCACATCTGAACTGTCCTGCATGGAGAAGGAGATGGGGGCACCCAGCAATGCAATTCTTCATACGACTAACTGCAAGTAAAACCACTGCTCCTGATCTCCCCTGCCGCATTTTTATATTGTCTTGGCCTGGCAAACAACAACCACGATCCTCCTGCTGTGTCTATCCTGTGGGTGGAAAGACTGAGTCATCATGTGGCTGTAGCCACAAACAAAGCAACCTGCCAGTCTACCACTACTCAGGAAGGACAGCCGGTCAATTAAAGACTGTGGTCACGGAGCAAGATTAGCAGGGAGCTGGCATCCTTTTAAACTGCTTGTGTTCAAAACAAAGTGCGATGAGGAAGCTAGTTGTGTCCATTAGATGAAATGGGAGTGGAAACCATCACCCCCAAAGTACTCCAAACTTACCATTTTATTTAAAGACCTGATTGATGCCACAGATCAGGGCACAGACTACTAGCAACCTGACATCTTTTTAAACTGTTCATTCTTGAGCACACCAGTCAGTGCTAAACAAAATGTGGAAATTGGGGCAGAACTGTGCAGGCATGGTGAGGGTGGTAGTTCCATAACAGTGAATCAATTTCTTAAGGATTAGGGTTCTGTACTCAGAAAGGCAGATTTAAAAATAAGTGAATGTCTCAGAGATGACCTAACAGTAGGAGATGGCCTGGGTGGATGGAGGAACAGTGGGCCAAGTTAAGGGATGGCATGGTGAAGGCAACAAACTTCTATGCAAAATAAGTGAGCAAAAACAGGAGGGAAAAAGACTGCTATAGTTCTAAAGGGAAGTGACTGAAGAGGTACTGTAAATGCTAAAAAGGTAGCACTCAGGAGGTGCAAAGAGACAGAGAGTAGAGTATAGGTACTGTAGGTGTACCAGGATAAGAAGAGGATGCAGGAAAGTGGTGAGGAGCATAAAGGCACAAACGGAGGAAAGGATAGCCACATTGGTAACTAAAGGGAACAAGACCTTTATTAGGTACATTAGTGAAAAGAGGGAGGGATTGTGAGGTTAAGAAAGGAAATTGCACCAAGGTAGATCAGGAAAAAGCCAATGTCCTGAAGATACTTTTGTTCAGTGTTCACAGTGGAAGGGAAGGAGATGAACCAAATAAAAGCATCAGGAATACTGGGGAGGAAGGTAGACACAATTCTATTTACAGAAGAAAGAGTCCTGAATGGACTTGCAAATCTGAAAGTGAACAATGCAATGGGGCCAGACAGGGTACACTCAAGGGTTTTGAGGGAGCTCCAGGGGTACTGAACAGCTCACAGGAAACAGAGGTGGTTCCAGAAGACTCGAGGAGAACAGATGTAGCCTTGCTTCATAAAAGTGGTACCAGAAAGGAGGCTGGCAACTATAGGCTGGTCAGTCTGACAGTGGTGGGGAAGTTAGCAGAATCACTTTGAGGGAAAGGATTGTGGAGTATCTTGAATCCAATAGGTTACAATTCATGGCAGCATGGATTCATGGGGGGCGCATGTCTTTGACTCAGTGACCAGGGAACTTCTGTAGGGTAGGTGGGGCAGTGGATGTGGTCTACTAGACTTCAGCAGGCCTTTAAAACTCAGCCATGTAGGAGGCTCATAAGAAAACTAGGCAATTTGGGAGGGTCCTAACATGGTAAATTTGCTAAGAAATTGGTTGATGGATAGGCAAGAGGGTGGTGGTAAACGGAACTCATTCAAAGGAAGGGAGAGTGACCAGTGGTGAACCTCAGGGCTCAGTACTGGTACCAGTCATTTTAATGTCTTGATAAGTGACATTGCAGAAGAGCTGGAAGGAGGGTATGCCTCTTTGCAGATGGCTCCAAAATCTGTAATAGGGTGCACTCCAGAGGGATGAAGAGAATGTACGAGACCTGAGAAAACTTGAGGAGTGGTCAAGGGTATGGCGGCTGGTTTCAATACAAAAAAGTGCAAAATCATATTATCTATCTATTATGGAAGAAATACCTGCACCAGGACGTTTACCTTAGCTTGTTCAGGCTTTCTTCAGGAAGAGTTACTATTACTGGTTAGGAGTTGTACTTTAAATTCAACCTCAGGATGGTTTTGGGTTTTGTAATAAATAAATCATACATGTTCCCCTTCTTTTATTACTTGTTTAATGTGAACTGAGTTTCCCACTAAGGCCTGCATTTTATTTGATTTTCTTTTGAGTGGGGACATCTGCCCTAACCTTGGGCCATTATCAAGTAATGTTAAAACAGAAAAGGTATTTTATTTATTAATTTCAATATTAGGAGTATTTTACCAAAGATGGACATGATTAAGCAATTTGTGGTTGACCATAAACCTGATTTTATGATTTTTAGTGAAACATGGTTGAGTGATAGGCAGGATGACATACTCTGAAATTTCAAGGTTATAATATGATGAGAGCTTATCGGAATAGAAGAGGTAGGGATATTTTAATTTATTATTTTGAAAAATATGCCCCAAAGCATTTAGTATTACATTTGGACAGTAATTGTTGAGTACTTAACAATAGAAATAAGATTATACTTAGGTAAGCCTTGTTGATTTTTGAGACTATAGGCCACCCCATTTCCCTATGCAAGCTCTATCGCCTATTTATGATGTTCTTCCCCATATTTCAACCCATGAACTTTCGTTATTTGGAAACTTTAATGCTGATTGGCTATGTCCCATTAAGTCAAAATGTTTAAAATCTATTGCTTTGAACTGGGGTTGTCTCAGCTTTTTGAAGAACCTACTCGTAAATTTAAAAATCTAGTGATTCTTCCCTGCTTTGATCTAATTTTAACTAATATTCCTAATTTTTATACTGAGGAGGGGTGTCCACTGATTTCTTCAGTGACCATAATGTAGTGTATTGTTTAAGGGGAAAACTAGACCTAGAGGACCTAGCTAAATATGTAAGCTTTCATTCTTTCAAGAATTTTGACTATTTTAATTTTATTGACTGATCTTGAAAGTTTAAACTGGGAATGTCTGGGTTGATACCTGACCTTGATCTGGCTTCGAATATTTGAATAAACTTTAAAGGTATGTAATAAACACATGCCTTTGAAAACTAAAAGAGTTAAATCTAACTCAGCTGTTTGGTCTCCCCAAAACTCTTAAAATTAAAAAGGGATAAAAATAAAGCTTGGGAAACAGCCCAAACAAATGGAACATCGTGGATTGGCACAATATAGGAAACTTAGAAATAACTATGTTGCAGGGATTAGAGAAGCTAAGAGAAACTTCTATAGGGTAAAACTTCAGAATCAGTGGAAATCCTAAAACATTTTGATCACTTATCAAAGATTTAAATGGTCATACCAAATGTAAGGATACTATTTATTTATCCCTGATGAAATGTTTGATCCAAGCATTAGTTTTCTAGACAGATTTCATAAATTCTTATCAATTCTGGTAATTTTTTGGTGCTGTAACCCAACCTTTACAGAATCCATGGAAAACATTGATGGCAGCTCATCAGCATTTTCCTTTAACAAAATTGTTTGCCATGAAGTTCTGGAAATGTTGCTGAGCTAAAATCAAGTGGAAGCTGTAGACCCAATGGTCTGTCCTCTACTATGTTGAAATATTCTGCCTTCCATATTGCTGGGCTCCTCACTTATTTGTTTAACCAGTCACTCTTATCAGGTTATTTCCCACAGGCTTGAAGCTGGCATGGGTTGTCCTCAATTTAGGGGGCAGACCTTTCTAATTTTAGACCTATTCCTGCCCCTATAGTTGGTAAAATACTGGAAAGACTGTTGGCTAAACAAATAGTGTATTATCTCCAGAAGCATGATCTTTTGATCAATTCCAGTCAGGTGTTTGCAGATTTCATGGTATGGTGGTCTCCATATTGAGGGTCTTGATGACATCAGTAGGCCAATGACCAACAACATTACACTGGGGCCATACTGATTGATTTGTTCAAGGCCTTCAAAAGAGTTGACCACCAAACTCTGGTGCAATGACTATATGAAGTGGATCTGAGTAAGGATGTATTGACTTGGTTCTGTTCTTATTTAGGTAATCATTGTCAGATTAAGGCGTGAATGGTTCTGATTCAGCCCCTTAATAGCGGTAAGTGTGTGCCCTAGGGCTCAGTCATGGGGTCCTTCTCTCCACATATACCTGAAAGACCTTGGTAAAAGTGTTGGGGAATCAATTACCACCTTTTATGCTGATGACACAATTATTTACACGTCCCATTCTTCAGTTTTGGAGATTCAGACTACACTACAAAATAATTTTGATGCATTACAACAGTTTTTCACAGATTTCAAACTATAATTAAACACCTTCAAGAATAAATTAATATTATTTGGCCCTGAATCTAAAATATAACTATACAATAAGTTATAAATTGTTGATAGTGCTGGAACTATATTGGAATGTATTGAAACATACAAATACTTAAGGTACTGGTTGGACCAGTGTGGGTTGGGAAATAAAACACATACATAAATTAGTTACGTAAATTGAAAAGGGTAGGATTTCTTCAGAAATCAACATTGTCTAGATTCGGTTTCTATGAAAAACATAGTCCAGGTTCATATATTGCAATTGTTTGATTATGCTCATATTTTATATGACAGTACATCTCAGGATCAATTGCACAAACTAGATGTACTTACAACTGTTTTGCTAAACTGATTCTGAAATGCCCCTTGGATGTCCATCATTGTGAATTGTACAGGACGCTGGTTGTGTTTCCTTAACTTGGAGGAGGGGCAATCATAAGTATGTGTTTGCATGTAAATGTGGTTTGGGTCTTATTCCAGATCATTTAACAGGTTAAATTTCTGGTGAATTGACTCATCTTTGAGAAATGCATTAGTTCAGGAATTAATGGTAAAATACAAAAACAAAAGATCATTTTTTCAGTCAATTTGTTCCTATTTTTGGGGAATAAACTCCACATGATTTTAGGAAGTTGTATATGAAACCACTATCTGTTGCTAAGTTAAAACAATATTTAACATCATGTGTACATGTTTGTAACTGTTTTAAATAATTAGCTATTGTACATTCATGTTACTGATATGTATGTATTATTGTATTTAGGTCCCCATTTGAATGAGCTTATGTTTAATGTTTTTCTAATAAACACACAAACAAAAAAATACACCTAGGGCACAGAAACCAAGAGACAGAGTAGAAAGTGGGGAAGAGATATTAATGGTCACCAAACAGGAAAGGGACCTTGGAGTAAAAATATCTGATGACCGTAAGTTGGCAAGACAGTGCAAGAAGGCAATAGGTAGGGCCACTATGATGCCTGGTTCCATAGAGAGGGGTATCACCAGCAGAAGGAGGGAGGTGGTGTTGTCACTGTATAGATCATTGGTGAGACCCCACCTGGAGTAATGTGTCCAGTTCTGGAAACCACATCTCATAAAGGACATAGACAGGGTTCAGCCTGTCCAGAGAAGGACTACTAAATGATGCAGGGCTGCATCAGAAGCCCTATGAGGAGAGACTGAAATATCTCAATATGTACACCATGGAAGAGAGGAGGGAAGGAAGCATGATCATAAAAGCTGGTTTATCTAAATTTTCTCTGAATAAAATGATTGTATTCATATAATAACCAACATATCACATAACAATATGTCCCGAGTACAAAAATATAGGCAGCTCAGAATCTTACCAGCTGTCCCAGTGCTATCAAGTATAAAATACAGGCAACACACACACACACACACACACACACACACACACATGCACGCCCACACACACACACACACACACACACCATACACCTCATACAATTGTGTATTTGAGATCTGTGCCACTGGAGGCTCAGTTTTAGAGGGAAAAAGCTTTGCATGTTATTGCATAATAAAGCAGCACCTGTGCAGGATGCCAAGAAATTACAGCACTTTCAGGTTTCCTACAGGCATTTTTGAAGATAAAACTTTTATTAATATGACACCCATCTCAATCTCAACCCTAACAATCAATCCCAGTTAACTGCTTAAGGATCATAGTGATCATGCAGATTTGTCTTGGGTGATCCAAGGCATACTCATCACTGTAGTCTTTATTCTAGCTTGGGATGGTTCTCCCCTGTACGAAAGTGAATTATTCTTTAGGGTGTCTGATGTATAAATCTTTTCACTTTGTTCCCACTTCCACCTTTGTAAGACAGCGTGTAGTAGAGAAGTACTTTCTGCCTAAGGGCTGCAGATGGTCCTCTATGCTATGTTCCCAAGTTTCATTAGAAGACCACTTCTAGGACCTTTTCAATAGCAGCGCCTGCTTTTTGGAATACACTTCCAATTTCAGTTAGACTTGCCCCTCTCTTTCAACTTTTGAAGTTAGATTGAAGCAATATTTGTTATTACAATCTGCTTGTAATTGTAATGTATGAATTATTTTTTAAATATGTATAATGGTATGTATACGCTGTGTATTTTGTTTGTTTTTGTCCGGTCAGGCCTGAAAAGGGACTTTCATCCAGTGCCTTACCCAGTTACCAAAGAATAAATGAAATGAAATGAGACTGGCACACAACACTAAATACAAAAGGAACAACAAAACCGGTTTTAATTTGCCCTTTGTTATCATTTATTTAGATTTTGGTAACCGGTAAGCCCACTGAGACCAGAGGTCCCTTTTCAGGGTGACCCGAATTAGTTACAGAAAAGACACACATAATAGCTTTATTTACAGTAGTTACAATAGTTACACAAATACACATTAGCAACAGTTTACAGGGTAGCATCAGGTTCACATTCAGGCTCTTATAAGCAATACATGACGTCAAGTTACACACCAATTAGTAGGGAATTGAGACAACAACAGAAAATTGACATCCTTGTTTTGGAGATACATCCGGGATGAAGGGAGGTTTAAGGC
Source organism: Neoceratodus forsteri (assembly GCA_016271365.2). NCBI lineage: Eukaryota > Metazoa > Chordata > Ceratodontiformes > Ceratodontidae > Neoceratodus > Neoceratodus forsteri. Next base: position 1,090,217,803 of record CM057459.1, read on the forward strand.
AGTGTGACAGAAATGAGACCTGGGCTAGGGAGCTAACGGTTACAGCCTCCAGAGGCTGAGATTGAGGAGATATAGTTTGAGTCCAGTCTTGAACTGTTTAAGGGTGGGTGAGTCAATCAAGTTAGCTGGTAGGGAGTTCCATAGGTGGGAGGCAGCATATTTGAAGGGCGTTTGCCTTGGTTGGAGTGTATCTGAGGGATGTCTAGGGGTGATTTGCAGAGGATGTAGGGTTCAGCATTGTACTTTGGGGGCGTAGTCCACTAAGATGGGGAGGGGACCGAGGGTAGAGAATTTGAAGGCAGGCAACGGGTAGGCTATTTTGTGCCAAGAGTGGGCCAGTTCAGTTCCTTAAGTGCCTCACAGTGATGCCTCCTAGGGAGGAGTTTGTGGCAAAGCGAGCCACCAGTTATAGAGTACAGTAAGTTTATTGAGTTCCATCTCACGGAGGGACTGCAATAGAGGAGCCCCATATAGGATGGAGGGGAGAAGATTGCAGCAGGCAATTGCTCGACGTGGCAACACAGGATAGGGAGTTCCCAGATGGTAGAGGAGGCCAAGCTTTTGGTGGATGGACCGGGTTATGGAGTCAATATGGGGTCTGTAGGTCATCTCTTGGTCAAGATGGATCCCAAGGTATTTGAAACTGGTCATGACCTCAACTTTTTCCTTGGATAGTGCTGATCTGGAGCAGCTCACTGCTGTCAGAGCCAGACCTCTAGAACCAAACAGTACGGCTTTGGTTTTTTCTTCGTTGAGCTTCAGGAGTTTGAGGAGAACCAGGCCTCAAGAGTTGAGAGACTGTCCTGCAGTTTGGTGGAGATGACACTAGGTTTGGGGTCACTGCAGTATATGACAGTGTCATCCGCATACAGAATGAGTTTGCTGAGGTGCAGTTTCCTCAATATTATTGAGGAAGGGTGAAAGAGCAGGGGCCCAGGATTGAGCCCTGGGGCACCCTAGCTGTAATGGGTCTGGGTCCAGACTGTGTACCCTCCAGCAGACTTTTTGGGTACGGTTGTTCAGATAGCTCTCGAACCATGAAAGTGAGTGGTCATCCAGTCCTAGGAGCAGGAGTTTGGAGAGAAGGAGATTATGGTTGACAAGGTCAAAGGCCTTGGATAGGTCAATGCAAGTGAACAACCTCAAACTACTCTGATAGGTTACCTGGCTGTACGCCTCTGTCTTTTACATCCCGTGATCAGGTATTACTTAGGTGGTCTGGTCTATAGGTTTAATCCCATCCCCGCTGAGTTTTATCCTAGACATAGATCATTTATTGTTGTTCTTAATTCCTCCTAAATAAAACAAATGTAAAGGAAGTGTGCATTTTGACTCTTGTTTCTGCCATTTGAAGTGGCATTTCTGAAGCTCTAGGAAGTGAGAGGACTTACAGAGTTGCTAAATGTAAGCTAAGCTTTCTGAAGGATACAGGGACAAGAGCTAACTCCAGTCTTTTCTCCAAGTTGCACTCATAAATTGCAGGAAGCTTATCTTATGGCAACCGTTTCAAGAAAATCAACAGCCTGCCCCATTCTGCACTCCCACCATCTGAAAGAGAGGTACAACTGAACTGTAAGGGAACCTCAGAACACTGTAGTTTCATTCAGCACAATCAGCACACTAGCTAAGCATGGTAACTGTTTTGAGTTGGTGCTTCATGCCAGGCAAACAGCAGAAGGAGGAGGATTAAGTGTACAACATGATGCTCAGCTTAGCTGGAAAGCATGCTCTTTGTACAAAAAAGGCACTAAAGGCAGATTTGTTTTCCCCTTTTGTAGCCCCTCCCCCATCGGGTCAAGCTGTAAGCCTGCATCACTGCATACATGTCTCCTGAACTGAATAGATTAGAAGACTGCATGCCAGAAGATTCCTCAAGGCCCCAACCTCACAGGTTATTGTGTCGTGAACTTGAGTGGGAATGATGATTCCTCCTCTGGGCCTGTCACCTCACATTGCTGGCCTGGACTGGTGACAAGTTCAGGACACAGTCATAGTTAGTTCTCACCTCTCTCCTACTCCTGCTGCCACCCTTATGAAAATGAAATATATTGCAATATATTGAAAAATATGCACTAATGTGTGTCAATACACTGAGAAATACATTGTCCCAATGTAATATATTATATATTATGAAACATATGTTTAAATATACTAACATATTTGTAACTCATAGTATGCAAAATTATGTGTCACTATATTAAGAAATACATTGACTCAATGAAATATAATACACGGTGCATTTCAGCATATACTAAACATATATATTTCTAATTAAAGAAATTGTAAATGATCTAATGCATGTTGAAATAATATATTTTATTAAAAAAGAAATATATTTCAATACACTGGAAATTATGTTATGTGTGTCAATATATTGAATTGATGAAATACATTAAACAATATATTTCAGAAATATATAATCATAATGTATTTCTGCCTCATGCATTGCTTGAGATCATGTTAATATATTTTGTAATACATTGCCTGAAATATATTAGTATACTGTATTTCAAAATATATACTGTTTTCCTTGTATATGTTACATATACTTTTCATATACATTACATATATTTTTGTATATGTTACATACATTGTATACATGTTAAATATATGTTTGTACTGCTATATATATTTTGTATGTTACATATATTTGTAAATGCTTATTCTTGTCCCATGTGTATATTTCCATAACTAATTTGTATATTTCAAAACATAGTTTATTAGCCAAAATCATGATTTCTAGTTTTATAATAATTTGAATTGGCAACATTAGCTTACAGACTGAAAGGAAAGGTACATGTTATAAAGCAAGAGCATGTAGGATCTCACCCTGACCTAAAAGTGAAATAAAATAGGGTGGTATAAACACTGATATGATCTCTTAATAAGAACGAGCTTGTGAGATAAGTCTAATGTGTAAGTATAAAGGTGTAAAATGTCTGAGTTAAAGCTGCACTGTAAAACAATAATTTCAATGTAAATATCTCCATGGTTACTAACAAAATGAACTCCTGTTGTACAGATAAAGGTACATTAAATCAGAAATAATTCCTGTTTTTTGTCTGGTTAAGTAAATGGTTATATTAGTATTTATAAAATAGACATAACATTTCCTAAATGCTGATTGACTGAAAGCCTTTTCAGCCGTGACTTTAGACAGCCATAAGTTTGCAACTAGTACTAGTTCAGCCAGGCAGAACCACATTACAGAAATGTATTAGTGTGCTACTTACAGTCTTGGCAACATGGCATAGCTAAGCGATTGAAGCATCCTGCTGCCTTTCCACAGGCTACCTGCCACCCCTGTTCTCTCACCCTTGCTGCTGTTGACACCCTCCTATACCATATTATACTATATAAATCCATACACAATTCAAAATAAAACACAGTTGTTTTTTCCCTCAGGTTACCTCAGTAAAATGAAAGAGTCCACTCGACCATTGAAATGGGATGCACTTTATATAGATGACTTTCTTTCACCAGGTGCTTGCTGTCTCAACATCGTAACCCTCCCCCACTGATGGTCACCTGAACTAAAACCATCCTGAGAAACCACATGGTCACTCAAAAATTCCTCTCTCTTACAAATACGTGCTCTGTCTGCAAGATGTCCTGTAACAGAAATATACACTGCAGTACAGCGTGAAGAGGATACACTCACTCTGTAACTGCCGTTATCAAACATCAAATTTAAAACTTTGCACAAAAGCAAAACATACACTATGTGACACTCTGTGTGTGGCTGACACAGAGTGAGGTACCTGACCTCACCAGAATGTATGGCATGGTGAGGGAGCTTATAGTTGACATAAGTAAATACAGTACTGTACAGTACATAGAGGGACATAGGAAAATACAGTACTGTACAGTACATAGAGGGACTATTTTAAGCCTTTTAACATAACACCCTTTTTTATTAATATTTTCCATTTGACATTTTTCTTTATTTAATTCATAATTTCTACTGGAGGGTCCATTTATAAGTTCAATAAGACACCCAAGGTGTGATTAATGGCCTGATAAGAGCACTTTCCAGGATAAAGGCACCAGCGCACGCGCCTCATGCCTTATAATGCTCCTGGGTGTGCTCTAGCAGGCTATAACCCACACCTCATCGTGTCTTATTGCTTGCCTATTACACATGTATATTACATATATTTTTAAATATAGGAAACAGCATTTGAAATGTAAAAATACATTTATACACATATTGGCAATATACCAATGACATTTATTTGTCATCCTTATTTCAATACATTTGGAATTTAATCAATATATTTTGCAATATACATAGTATACTAAGGTGGCAATAATGTGTATATTTACAGTACATTGTGATCTATTTGCAAATTTTAAAATATATAGAAATATATTGATTTTCCAATACATTACAATATACTATAAAACAAGTAGATTGGAATATATTTCATGATTTGTAAATATATTGTTAATAATTTATTTAAAAATATATTTGATTTTCATAAGAGCAGGGCTCGGCTCTTACATCCCTTGCCCCTACCACCTTACCTAGCTACTGCTGACTTGCCTGTGGTTCTAGTAGGCTGGGGCTCTTGATGGTTTTGTTGGACAGGGTATAAGTTACCATGCTCCTACCACTACCCACAGTGCTGCTGAGTTTCTCTCTCCTGCTGGTGGCAGTGTGGAGCGAGGGAGGACAGGCAGGACTTCATGAAGCCTGCAAACACCATCTTCTGTTTTCTGCCCAGGTCCCGTGCTGTGGTATCACACAAGTGCATGATGTGGAGGTGTGCACATGCTACATAACCACAGCCCCTCCTGACATTGCTGCACTAGAGGCCAATGTTACCTCCAGGCCTCCAGCCAGGGTAGCCAAGGGCTGAGCCAACAAACTTCCCAACCTGGGAGAGGAGAGCTGTCCTAGGATACTCAATTCTCTCCTCCCCGAGTATCCTGCAGCAACCCACGCTTGCTTCCAACCCTGGGTTGCCAGAGTGGTAAGAGGTACGGCGCTAGACGCCCCAGCCCTCTACACCACTGAGCTGAAATTGCATAGCTTCCTATCACTATTTTGATAGGTTTTTGCTACATCTCTAATTTTTCATGTTTATAGATAAAACATGCAAGGCATACATGTTATATTTAAAAACTAAAGATAATGAAATGATTGAACTAAATATGAATGTACTAAACAGAGATTGTCTTATGATTTGAAAAAGAAGCAATAAGATCAGCATATACCTCATAGGGAAGAACGAGGCACAGGAGGGTATCATCTTCCAAAATAAAAGATGCTCAAGGACGAGGGGCACAATATGAAGTTGGGGGAGATTCAGAGAAAATGTGAGGAAGTACTTCTTCATGGAGAGGGTCATGGACAAATGGAGCAGCCTACCAGCACAGGTGGTGGGGGTAGAAACAGTTACAGGATTCAAGAACACATGGATAGACACAAAGGGATCTTGAAAGTTAAGGGAGTAGGGGAGGACCTTAGGCTGATTAGGGCCTGCAGCGCCACTTTGATAGGGAAATTAAGAACTGGGAGGGCCTGCAGGCCCTTGTCTGCCATCAACTTTTATGGCTTTATGTGATGAAGGAAATATGGTAAAATAACTTTGTTTATTTCAAACTACAGTATACTACAAAGTGAAGCTTTTGAATAGCACAATCTTGAAAATCTTAAGAGTTTAGGTAATGACTTTTAGGAGTTTGTAATGAACCATTTGCTTATTGAATCTTGGATTCTTGGACAATATCAATTAATTGGACCTATACTGCACTATATACTGCTTTATTTTATAATTACAATGGACTTCATTTTTAAAATCCTAGTTTGTGATTGTACTATATTAATAAATACTATAACATATAATTAGCAGATGTCATATTAGTTTTCCGTAATGTAAATTTTATTTTATTACTGCAAACATAAAATAAAAAACATTTAAATGTAAAGGTTCACTTTCCTAACAAATACTTTCTATAGCTCCAGATTATTAAAAAACTTCATTTGAGTCATGGATAACTTCAAATACTTCTGACTGAGAATTCTAGGACTGTAACACCTTTGTGACACATAAAGTTAGTCAGGTAGGCAGTACAGTTGGTGTGGAAGAGAGATGGAGCAATAAAGGGCCATTCTCGAGGCACCTAAGTAATGCATGAGAATGGTAGCCAAAATGATATACAAGAGACCATCATGGTTCTTGGTAAGGGTCAGGAAAGCAGCTAGGCTAAAAAAGGCATTCACCAGGTACAGTGAACAGCAGCATGAGGATGAAAGGGAGAATACCTATTGAGAAATAAGGACAGAAAGAGGAGGTTAGGCAGACAAAAGCAAATACTGAGTTGCATTTTGTAGAGGGGTTAGGAGCAAAGAAAAATTATTTTTCTGGTATATTAGGGAAAAAAGGAAGATAGCAGGGGAATTGTTAGGCTATCTATGGGAAGGTGACAGAGGAGGATTTGCAAAATGCTGCCATCCTTAATGACTATGTTTGCTCTGTCTTCACAAGGGAAGACAGCAGACTCTTGTGAGAGAGTGGCATCAAAGCATCCACAAAGGAGGTCTCAGAGATGAAGCAGTCAGTATTTGCACATAAAGGTCCAGAAAGGGCTAGCAGCCCTAAAGATAGATATAGCCCTGAAACTGGATGGGATGTATCCTTGGGTACTTTGGGAATTGGCAGTGGAACTGATGAACCTCTGGTAAGACTATTCAATAGCTTATTACAGATGTGGTAGTTCCAAAGAAATGAAGGGCAGGGCATAGTTCCTGTCCTTAACGAGGTAGGGGACAAGGAACATGCAGGGAAATATAAGCCTGTCAGTCTTACCTCTGTAGTAAGGAAGCTGATGGAGTCACTGGTCAAAAAGGCCCTCATGGACTAACTGGAATGCAGTGGTCTCCAGGAAAGTAAACAGCATGGGTTGATGGCAGGAGGTCTCATCAGAATAACCTAATAGTTTTCTTTGACTAGGTGATGAGGGCATTGGCTAGCGGCTGCTCCATGGATTTAGTCTACTTCAACTTCAGCAAGGCTTTTGACTTGGTGTCTCACAGATGACTGATGAAGATGGAGGACCTGGGTGTGTCTAGGGACATGGTAAGATGGGTAGGTAACTGGCTAAATGGGAGGCAGCAGAGGGTTGTGGTTAACAGGGTCAAATCAGAAGAGAGTGAGGTTATGAATGGGTAGCACACGGATTTGACCTGGGCTTGGTCCAGTTCAATATGTTCCTCAGTGACAATGGAGAAGGAATCAGGGTCAGGTTGTGTCTCTTCACAGAGGACACTGAGCTCTGTGGGAAAGTGAATGGTAACAATGGAATCAGGGACATGCAGAATGACCTGCAAAGATTAGAGAAGTAATCTAAGATTTGACAGTTGAAATTCAATGCTGAAAAGTGTAAGGTCATGCACCTATGGAAAAGAACCCCAGGACAGAGTACTGGATGGGCAGGGATAAGATTTAGCACTATGACCGAGGAATGGGACTAGAAGTTATCATTAGTGACTCCTCAAACAATCAAGCCAATGCAACAGGTCCTATAGTAAGGCAAATAGGATGCTGGGATGTATTGGAGGGTACTGACAGCAGAGGAAAGGAGGTAATACTACCTCTATATAGATCATTGGTGAGGTCACACCTGGAATACTGTACCTAGTTCTGGGATCATCACCTCCTGAACGACAAGGACAGGCTGGAGATGGTGACAAAGATGATTCAAGGTCAACAGCAGGTCTTCATAAGGATCGCCTCAAGGCACTGAACATGTACTCACTGGAGACCAGATGAGAGAGAGAGATATGACAGAGACCTTCAAGTTCATGAAATAAATAAACAAGGTGAACTGCATGAAATGATTTGGAATAAGTAACAGTTTGAGGACACGAGAGCATGAGTGGAAGCTGACAGAAGGGAGGTTCAAGAGGGATATGAGAAAGTATTATTTTATAGAAAGTGTGGTGGAACTGTGGAGCAGTCTACCAGCTGAGCGGGTGGGTGCTAAAACCATTAATGGTTCCAAGCACGGTTGGGACAGAGAAGTAGTAGTGGTCACTGAAGGTGACACTAACAGGGAGGAATAGAGGTGTGGATAAGGAAGGCTACAACACTGTATGGACAATAGGTCCTGGGTTTAGATATGGAACCATAGGCAGACAGGATGCACCATCAGTCTTTATCTGCCATCATTGTCTATGTTTCTTGTGTATTCTTCTTTTATAAGAAGACTCCATCTGGACTGGTGTCTGCCCCGACTGTTTTAAAAATACAGTAATATCTCCTTTTCTGGTGGGCATCCCTAATGTGATGGTTTATTTAAATTACACTGTTACACTGTACTTGGATAGGCACCTGTGGTGCATGACCATGCCTTGTGTTTTGTTAGTTGTTAGCAGCTAATCTGACTGTTAATCTTTACAGCCGCTTATATCGCCTCTGCCCAACATTGGCTTGTAGGACATAAGCTGTTTGAAATGTGACTTCACCATTAGCTTCTAATGTGGTTGTCATCCATCAACTTCCGAGTCAATGGATGCCAAAACCTTGCATACTATCTAGGCATTATAAAATATGACTTCAAGTTGTTTGCTTTTGTAAGACAATTAGTTGCTTGGGAGTGTAGGGTGAATATCTTCAATTCTGGCAATTGCAGATGGTCTGCCCAAGAAGTTTGCAGAGGTGGCTGACTTCTGTACATAGTTCTTTTCAAAATTGCAGTAATTACCTCACAAAAATCTTGAGTTTGTGCTCATTTTACTTCTCTGTGCAATATAATCATAACATTAACTATTGTCACCTTCCTTGTAATAGCTAGTCAACTTTATATATATATATATATATATATATATACACAATATTATGTGACTCATGCTAAGGGCTTTTGCATTCTGGCCAATTGCACGCTTCCTGCTATTTACTTTTAACCTCTCATTCTTGTACTTATTGCTTACAAACCTAGCTATATAGATCAGTGTTTTGTCTGGGAAGATTTTTATTGCATCATGTGGTCCAGGTCTGTTTTAAGTATAAATATTCCACAGATTCATTTTATTATTGAGTTGCCAGGAACGACACTGCATGATTCTTATAGTCAGTTTTCAGAAACATAGAAATACTGTATTTGTCAGTAGAAAGGACTGACTGGCCCTCCCAGTCTACCCGGATAGTCCCTGCTTAGTCTGTCTCCACAGATCCTAACTGGTCTGTGGCAACCTCTCTTCACTCTGTCTGTTTACTAACATTTCCCTAAGTCTATTCCATGCATGCATGCTTGAAGCCCTCTGCTGTTTTTGCTTCAACCACTTCCATTGGCAGTCTGTTCCAGGTGTCCACTACTCTTTCAATTTAGAAATACTCTTCACAGCCCTCTTTACCCTGCCTCACTCCAGCTGCATCACATGCCCTCTGGTCCTGGTACTTTTTCTCATTTTAAAAGACTCCCTCCTGCACTCTGTTCACCCCATGAGGTATTTTTAAGTCTCTATCATGTCCCCTATCACTCCTCTCTTTCACGGTGTACATATTGAGATCCCTCAGTCCCTCTTTGCAGGGCTTTTGATACAACCACTGCACCATTTTAGTTGCCCTCCTCTGGACTGCCTCCTGATCTATGTCCTTTCTAAGGTGCAGCTTCCAGAAGTGGACACAATACTCCAGGTGGAGTCTCAGTAAGTGATACCGTGCAACACCACCTCCTTCCTCTTACCAGAGATACCTCTCCTTATGCATCCCAGCATTCCATTGGCTGTATTCACTGCTTGCTACTTTAAGGTCCTCAGATATGATAATCCTAAGGTCCCTTTCCTGCTTCATGACTGTCAGAACCTTCCCCATCCTATAGTCAGCTCCTGGGTTCCTACGTAAAATGGGACGAGTTGACAAACTTAGCTCCACAATTAATTTGTGAATTTTGTGCAATTTTAGAAATTCAAGAAATTTGTAGATCGCAAGTGTGGAACTTTGCTGGTGAAATTCCATACTTCACAGCAAAAACTTCATGATTCAGGCAAAGTTGAAGTTTCTCTGGTCTGAGGAAAGATTTGCAAAACTTCCATAAAAGTGTGAATTTTGCCACTTCGTGTGAACTTCACCAGTGAAGTTTTACTTTGCCACATCTCTATTCCTACACCCTAGATGTATGACTTTGCACTTTTGGCACTGAACCCAAATGCCATGCTGTTGACCACAGCTAGAGTTTCCCAAGATCTAAACATATCTTCCACCCTTTCCTGAGTGCCCACCCTCATACAAATGTTGGGGTCATCTGCAAAAGGCATACCTTCCTCACAGTTCTTCTTCATTGGTACTTATGAAGATAATGAAGCAGACCAGCCCCAGTACTGAACCCTGATTTTCTCATATGGTGTCTGTTGACACAGTTGCTGACCTTATCCTCACTTTTTATCTATGCTAGGTAGAAGGCTTGACTCTACAGATTTCTGAACCTCTGTATTACGTGTTTCCCTGCCTTCAGTTCCATGGGGCTCAGTGTCTCGGCATTATTTGAGCCTGTGACTGCTATTACTAATTACAAAACACTGGAAAACTGAGTCATAATTTAACGTACATCTGCTTGACAGAAGCACAGAGTTAAATGCATGCCATGCTGATCCTTTAACCAGTGTTGCATTACCTGTGTGAGTGATGAGCTTTCAGCCCAGAAGGTCTTCATCAGAGCTGTAACATTTGGGAACAGACCTTAATAACATTTGTGGGAGCATAATTGCTCTCTATACGGGTTTGCACTGAGCACTTTTACAAATTTAGGGCCAGGCCTCCCAAAGTCCATTGATACGGAAAAAGATGCTTATCTTCAACGATCTGCACTGCAGACAGTCTATGTTCACTGCATGGCTCACAAAGTGGGTGGGGTCGTTAACCACAGGTGTGGAGTGGGCACAGTGAGCTGTGGCCAGCTCCACAAAATGGGATCATGCCCATGGAATGCTCCATGACCTTGCTAGATAAGCAGTGCTTGTGCACATGATGCACCATGTGGATATGTCAACTGTGGAGCAGGCACATGCTGAATGAACTAAGGGAGGGTTCTGATAGCCATACTGGCACACTGCAGCCTACTATGGGTCCACCACCAGCCATACCATGGCAAGAGGGGTAAGGTGGAGCTGTGGGCAATGGATGGCCATCTTGGCTTTGTCCATGCATGGTGAACTTCACACTGGAGGAGACAGTGATCATTGCCCCATAGGTTAGCTGTAACTACTGGACCATTTTTGGTACTGCTGTTTAGTAGAGGACATCAGAGCACAACAGGTGATATGAGAGATGATACAGGCTACCATTAATGCTGCTGGTAATACCCTCACAACAATGGACATCAAGCATAAGTGGTGTAACCTCCATAGCATGGGAAATAAAATGGCACTGCATCACCATGTACAGCTGTCCACCAGTGGCCTGGTCTGATCACAGTGGAAGATATGGTGGCTGACATTCAGCAGGAAGATCACTGGAGGAAGAAAGATGGTGAGGACATAATGGATGATATGCAACAGCTGTGTATTATCTGCATGTGAGCCATATGTGGAATGCAAACCACACAAAGTAAAGTATGCAATGTGAGGTACTGCATTACATAGCCACTCAGATAAATAGTACTGAGGCAATGTAAATTAATATAGTCTACAGATCAGGCCCCTGTCTTCAGCATCCTGAAAGAAAAAGATTATTATATTAAAGAAATGGTAAAATGTCAATGTTATCGCTGAGCCCTTCAGAAATAAGGGCTCTCAAAGTATAAATAGGCATTCCTAGTCTGGCACCACCCTAGGATTTATAAGGATGTGCTCAATGCCCATAAACATTAACAAATGTGGGTCACTATTGTGAATTTTGCATAGTAAGTGCCCAGTGGAGTACTGGGACTAGCTTTTGTTACAGAGCAAGCATACTCTATATCCTCTTTAACACATTAATAGTGCAACCAACATAAATTTTGGGGTATGGGTATAGAAGCACATAAATAACAAAGGAGGGGTTGATATAGTGAACTGCTTGATGGAGACAGTCTGGAGTATTTAGGGTATTGAAACCTTTGTCCTAAATACAGATATGACACACATTACAGTGTCAAATTGAAAGTAGCTAATAAGGTGTGGCAGAAGCCACTCAGGGCATGATGTTTTGGGGTTTGAGGTGAAATGTCTGAGTAATGAGGTCACCAAGATGATCTTTTAAAATAGGAGATTCTTAGTTTTGCATCTAGAGATCTCTTTAGAGCAGGGTCACCATCCACTACATGCCCAAACTATTGGCAACTTGTTGGGGTGAGGGCAAGATGGTTGAATTCAGTGACAAATGTCACTGTTCTTCAGAACAGATTTTGGCTTTGGGGTAAGGAAGTCAAGACAACTCAAGCGTCTTGCCCTCATTAGTGTGATACATTTTGGTTGGCCTCGCTTGCTCTGAGTTTGTGAGTATTTACAACTTTTTTTGAGTGCTACCATTGTATTTTGCTTCCTTGTACTTGTTTTGGCTTAGCACCTGTTCTTGTCCATGAGTACATGTTTTTGTCTGTCATTCCTAGTGGTGCAGGATGGGCCCAGGTGAGCTGCATCCCAGGAGTTGGAAGCAGGCTTCTGTTGTCCCAAGTCACAAAAAGGGAACAAGTCAAAGGCAACAAATTATAGGCTCATTAGCCTTACCTCCGTGGGTGGTAAGCTCCTAGAAAGATTAATCAAAATAGAAATTGAAAAGATACATTAAAACTAGGACTCAAAGATAATACCCAGCATGGGTTTCAGAAAGGCCTTTCCTGTATAACCAACCTTGTGACATTCTATGAGTTTATTAGTGATCACTTAGACAAATGCATACCAGTCGATGTCATACGCTTAGATATAGGAAAGGCCTTCAACACTGTCCTCCGGGATCTATTGGTCAACAAAATATCACTGATGGGTATAAATAAATGTATCATTAGATGGCTTTACAACTGGCTAACTGACCATAGACAATCAGTTAGGATCAATGGATCATGGTCTGATAAGGGTGTTGTTACTAGCGGTTTGCCACAGGGCTCAGTCCTCTGCCCTGTGCTATTCAGACTCTACATCAGTGATATGGGATCAGGACTAAGCAGTGTAGTGTCTAAGTTCGAGATGATACAAAGATCATGTGAAGTTGACTCACTGGAGAAGCATCTTGTATCAAGCTATAATTTAAAACAAACAGAAGAATGGGGTTAAACAGCAAAATGATGTTTAATGAATCCAAATGTACAGTTATGCACTTTGGTCAAAAAAAATCAGAGGGTTAACTATAAATTAAATGGTAAAACTGAAAAATCAAGTAAAGAGAAGGACCTTGGAATAGGGTTAATACAGATCTGTCATCAACGAGTCACTGCAGAACCATCTCACAAGTTACTACTAGATTACTGCATTTTATACATAAAATCTTTGTAACAAGGGACAGTAAGAGTTTAATTAAATTATACAAGACTTATATGTTACCCTATCTGGATTATGGATCCCTGTTCTGAACCAGATGGCGCATGACATTAATCTCAGAAAAAACACAAAAAGGTCACAAGGTCAATTAAAGGATTGAAAGGTCTTGAATATCAGGCTAGGATTTCAAAACTAAAATTATTTACCCTGAGACCAGACGCAAAAGAGGGGGACCCATTACTTCTTTACAAAATCCTCAATATTCCTAGTTTAATGGCCAAATGTGGCATACAATTTAACAACAGGACAAAAAACCTCAGATCCCATAACAAACAGTTAATGATCCCCAGGGTAAATACAGTGAAGCGTAACAACTTTTTACTGTAAGAGCACTAAGATCATGGAACTCTCTACCATGCCATTTAGTTAGTGCCCCAACTTTGAAACCTTTAAAAAACATCTTGATGGTTTCATGGTCCAGATTGAATCAGGATAGTAGACCCATTAGAGTGGAGACAATTCAATGGACCTTGGCCTACTTTGTCTTTAAAAAACAAGTATTACCAAGTTTCCTGTGTTCTACTTATATCCATGTGCCCACCCTGCTGTTACAGTTAGGTTTTTCTACAGCTCATACCTTTTTCCTTCATACACTGTGTCTTTTTTTGTGTCTGTACAGTGTTCCTTGTCTGATAGTGTTGAATGGTGTGGGTGCAGGGACAGTGTTCAGCTGAATTACATTACCCAGGTGGGGTGTATGTAGGGACTGGCATACAATTGTTTTTATGCTGCAGGGTCTGACTGTACAGGTTTGTGTGTGCGCACTGCTTGGTCTTGGTCGCTCACCCACTACAGCTGTCCCTTGGGTGCATTGTATGAGGGCCTATGTTCCACATGTGAAAATGCATTTATTGCTTTCTAGCTGGGGGTGTTCATACGACAACTGTGTCTATGCCTGGGAATGGCCCCTATCACTCTGGTGTATGTTAGAAGAACATAGCTCACAGCATTTCCTTTCCGCACTAAACATAAAGTGTTCAGTGAGTGGGCTTCTGACTGATTTCTGCTATTTCACTATGCATCCTAAGAAGCTACTTGGAGCTTTTGTGCATCAGGCCATAAAGATAAAATAATTTTTAGCACTAATTACAAAGCCCTATTGCATACAACTATACTGCCTATGATAGTCACACAATAGCTTTACAGGCAGCACAGTAATAAAGTACCAGTGGTACTGAGCAGTGCCAGGGCATGGATGTGTCATTTTGTAAAGTAAAATACACATTTACATGCTAAACAATGTACATGCAAATGCACAATACAAATACATGCATGCAGGTTCACACTTGTACCTCACAAAATGAAAAGCATACATAAAAATAGAAAGTTGATGGCAGAAGGAGACACAAGGTCCATCTAGTCTGCCTAGAGATTCCTTAAGACCATTACTGATCCATGGTCCCAGCCCCTAAGCCATTGTGAACCTTCCTTGGTTTCAATCCAGTATTTCATTTGTCCAAGCCCAGTTTGAATGTTGTTACTGACTTAGCCCTCACCAAATCTGCTGGCAGCTATTCCAAGGCTCCACCACCATTTCAGTGAAGTACTGTTTCCTGAGATCTTTTAAAAGCCCCCAACTTCCATTCATGCCCCTAGTGTTGGAGCAGAGTGCCTTTGAACAGTTCAGGGTATGGAACCCTGTTTATTCCTTTCAGGAACTTGAAGGTCTCCATCATGCCCCCAATTTCCAGTGAAAACATGGTCCCAAACAGTACACAAACTCTGAACTTTTATGTAATCAATTCCTGTACTAGGGCTTGGAGTCAGCATAATATTTTATAAAAAAAAATAAAAAATAAAAAGGTCTAGTGAACTGTGATTAATGAGCTCCACTACTCTCTTTAGTGATTGATTAATCTTGATGGAGGGACAGTCACATTTTCCATGTTCTTCATTTCTGGGTCACTAAGAGTTCCATGGTCTGAAAACCTACTCCAAGCCACATGAGAGCCCTATCATTGATACCAGCAATGACATATAACAATTACCTTCATGCCATAGAGGATATGAAAACACAATTGTAGTGAGAAAGAGAAATGTTCAACACTGGAAATCAAACCAGCCCCTCCCAACTACTGTCCTGGTGCTTTGCCACTGTGCTATCATTCCACATGGTGGGACAGAAAGTTTCTAGACAGAAATTAATGCTAACAACATAAATTGTAGTGAGAAAGAAAAAAACATTCAGCACTGGGAATCAAACCCAGGCCCCTCCCAACTACTGTCCTAGTGCTCTAATACTATGCTATAATTCCATATGGTGGTACAAAAGGTTTCTAGAAAGAGATGCATACTAACAGCATACAGGGAGTGAGAAAATATTCTGCACTGGGAATTAATCCCAGGCTCCCTCCCAACTACTGCCCTAGTGCTCTGCAACTGCGACCATTCCACATGGTGGGACAGAATATTTCTAAGCAGAAATGCATGTAAATAGCATACACTGCAGTGAGGAAAAATATATGTTCTGCAGTGAGAATTAAATCCAGGCTCCCTCCCAACTACTGTCCTGGTGTTCTGCCAATGTGCTATCCTTCCACAATGTGGGACCAAAGGTTTCTAGACAGATGCATGCTAACTTTATAAAGTTTAGTGATAAAGAAAAATGGTCAGTACTGGAATTGAACCCAGACCTCATCCCATCTACTGTTCTGGTGCTCTGCCACTGTGCTATTGTTCCACATGGTAGGACGGAATGTATATAGACAGACATGTATGTTAACAAAATAAATTGTAGTGAGAAAGAAAGAAAGAAAGAAAGAAAGAAAGAAAGAAAGAAAGAAAGAAAGAAAGAAAGAAAAGAAAAAGAAAGAAAGAAATATTTAGCACTCAGAAATGAATCCATTCCCCTATCATTTTCATCCTTGTGCTCTACCACTGTGCTATTGTTCCAGATGGTAGGACAGAAGGTTGATAGACACACTTGCATGTTAACAGCATAAATTGTAGTGAGAATGAAATAATGTTCAGCACTGAAAAATCAAACCTAGGCCCCTCCAAGCTACTGTTCTGGTACTGTACCATCATGCTTGGCTTTCAGGTGAGGAACTGAAGGTCTAGACAGAGATAATCGCAATCAATTATTAGGCTACACGCTAATACCTTTACACATTTGAAACCCAGATTAGGGTAAGAAAATTCATTTTATAAATAAAATGAATTTTCTTAAATGAATTTTCTTACATGAACACACAAAAATAGCCAGCAGAAGAAGGCATTGCATTCCATCTAGTCTGCTCAGTTTGTGGAGCCTTTCTCAGCTACTACTATGGCCTTTCTTCCCCATCAACCCCAACACCCTTCCTACTTTCCCAGCCCCTTCAACTTTGACCCACCTTTTCATCCTTTGCCACCCTCTTGAATTCATCCACCTACTGTATGTCTGAGAGGCGGCTTCCACTGGGAATTCATTCCACCCTGTCAATACTCATTCTGTGAAGAAGTATCTCTGGATCTCTTTCTTGAACCTTTCCCTGTTAGCATATAGCAGTGCCCACTTGTGGCCTTGTTCCTCAAGACAAAAGAGATCACTGTATTCACCTTGTTGACACCTTTCAGGCATTTGAAGGTTTCAGTCATGTCCCTCCTGTCCTTCCTCTCCTTGAGCAAGTACATGTTGAGGTCATTCAGCCTGGCCTTCTATGCCTTGTCCTGTGGTCCCTGGATCATTCTCATCACCATCCTCTGGCTACCTTGAGCCAGTTTTACAGTTTATGGGCACACATGATGAACCAGTGGTCTTTTTCTGCCATCATTATTTATGTTTCTATGTTTTATATCCTTTCACAGGTAGGGTCTCCATTATTGCATGCTGTACTCCAAGTGCAGTCACACCAAAGATCCAAAGAGCAACAATATAACATCTTCCTGCTTGTTCACGATCCCTTTGTAATACACCCAAGCATTCTACTGGCTACTGCCTTCTGCACTGCATGGTTTGTTTTAGGTCACTGGTGATAGCTACCCACAAGACCTTGTCCTCTTTTAATTCTTTGGTAACTGGATAAAGCATGCTAGGCACAAGTGCTTGTTTTTAGGGCACCCGAGAGTACTGGGGAGGTTAAGGACTTGCCTCAGAGTCACACAGAATGCAAGTGGAGACTGTGGGACACAGATCCTGGTCTGCTGGATGTATCAAGCTCATTCACAGCTCATTACTCTAACCTCTAGGCTATATTGACAGACTCAATTTGATTTGGTGACCTGCCCCTCCAGGCTATAGTCAGTTCTTAGGTTCCTACTACCTACTATATGTGCATGACACTGCACCTCTTTGCATTGAACTCTAGCTGGCATATGCCAGGACACCTTTCCAGCCTTGCTAAGTGTTCACTATGGTCCATACCTCTAATCCAGATCCACTTTCCCACACAGCATGATGTCATCTGCAAGAGGCAGATCTTGCCCTTCATGTGAGCTCCAATGTCACTTATGAACACATTGAACAACACCAGGCCAAGCACTGAGCCCTGGGTACCTGCTTGGTGACTTCTCATGATCCAGAAAGCTCCCCTCACCACCCTCTGAGTGCTACCTTCTAACTAATTTGCCACCCACCTATTTAATTTATTTCCTGCCCTAGGTCATCCAACTTCCTGATCAACCTCTTGTGGAGCAAAGGTCTTGCTGAAATCCAAGTCACACTATGCCAGCCTCTTGGTCCTTGTCTACTGCAATTGTTACTTGTCAAAGAAGTTGATCAGAACAAGAACTGCCTGTCATAAACCCATGTTGCCTTTCATCTTGGAGACTATTTCCTCAAGGAACCTGACAAATGTTCTTTAGAATGGTCTCCATAGGTTTACCAACAATGGAGGTCAGACTGACTGGCCTGTAGTTGCCAGGGTAATCTCTGGGTCCACTTTTTGAAGTGCTACCATGTTTGTGGTTCTCCAGTCTTGTGACAACCCCCATATCCAGTGAGCTGTTGAAAAGATCCACCAACTGACCTGTCAGGTCCTTCACTAGCTCCCTCAATACCTTTGGGTGAATACCATCTGGACTTGGGGACTTGGTTGCTTTAGGAGTCATAAGTCCTCCTTTCACCCTGTCTTCTGCCCTGCCCAGGCCCCTTCCTCCCTTGTGGCACTGGTCCATCCTTTCTTTCATAAAGATATAGCTGATGTACTGCTCAATACCTCTGCCTTCTTTACACTACTTTCCACCCATCCCCACTTTTAACTTCACTGTTCCTCCTTGTTGTCTCTTCTCTCCAGATATACTGTAAAGAGGCTCCCATCCTTGATATTTTCTGCTATTTGCAACTCCTTTCTGTCGTTGGCCTGCCTAAGCAATTTGCTTGCCTCCATAGCCTTTCTACTACCTTATCTTCAACCTCATCTTCATGCCTCAGAGGTTGCCAAGAAAAAGGAGCGTTGGACCACGGTGGCCCAGGATGGGTGAGAGTGGTGGAACAGAGGTGCATCCTCCAGTTGTACCTCTCCACATCATATGCCATTCTGGCAGAGTGTGGTTACTCATGGAGGCACCCACAGTGGAGACTAAGGAGGATGCTGGGAACCTCCACAAAGGAGACCCACAGGAGAGTGGCATGGGACCTCACAGAGGAAGGAAACAACTTGTTAGAAGGGCAGAACTGTGGAGGGAGGGAGGGGAGGTAGGTGCCTGCCTGGCACCATGGCTTGAGGGACAGGAAGTGAATCCTCAGGATCACAGGAGCAGCTGCACGGGAGGGAGCTGGATGTCATTGTCCACCTAGGGACAAAATGACCTGGCAAGAAAAGGGATCAGAGCAGTGCAGGAGGGAGTTTGTGGAGTTGGGATGGGGTTTTAGACAAGTAGCATGCATGGTAACATTGTTGGAGGTGCTGCCTGTCCATGATATGGGTGGGCTAGGGTGCTCACACCATTTGATTCAATTAGTGGTTGAAAACTGTTGCAGAGCTCAGGGTTTTGCTTCATTGGGGACTGGGGTCCACCTGGAGGGATGCAGGCCTATACTGGTGCAATGGTCTGCATCTGTCCAGAAGGGGAACCAGGATCCTAGATGATAGGTTTAAATGCTTCATTGGCAAGCATTTAAACTAGCTCATATAAGAATTTGAAAAGGAGAAAGGAAATCCTATCCCCTTCCCCCAAAAATCAGGTTAGTTAGTGAGGTAAACACCAAGATAGCTTGGCAGAAGACACCAGGAGAAGGACTGCTGTGTGACTGAACTTCTCGCTGGGACTATATTGCCCTCCTTCCCTCCCTCCACCCAAAGCTAGTTCTATTTTTATAGGCACAGGATTTGACTGACAACAGGAACTTCCTGTTAGGGGCACGGAGTGAGTGATCACAGAACCACCAAGGACCCACCATCCTAGAAGGGCAAGAGTAGCCTCGCCCCCTCTAGCTGCTGGAGGTCTGCCTCTGAACAAGTAAGTGGTCTACTGAGAAATATAGAATATTCTTGTCTCAGAACAAGACAATCAGGAGCTTAAAGGCACACAGGCAGAAAGTAAGGAGAGAGAGAGAAAAAAACAGAGGAAAGAGTAAGGATTGGAAACATTTAAGGGCCAGAAATAAGACATGATTGGAGTGGTGCAGTGCAGTGGGTGTGGAGCAGCAGTCTTCCGGGAGATGTTCTGGAGGATGCGGTGTTGTCCCATCTGCAGGCACCTCTCTGGGCTGAGGGAGGAGGTTGCTCATCTCCAGGCTGAGTTGGCCAGGATTTGTGGGACCTCCTCTTCCATCCAGGGACCACCAGTGCCACTGCTGCCTCAGAGGTTGCCAAGAAAAAGAGTGGTTGGACCACAGTGGGCCCAGGGAGGGTGAGGGTGGTGGAACAGAGGCACATCCTCCAGCTGTACCCTCCACACCCTATGCCATCCTGGCAAAGTGTGGTTCCTCTATGGAGGCACCCACAGTGAGACCAAGGAGGATGCTGGAACCTCCACAAGGGAGACCCACAGGAGGGTGGCAGGGGACCCTGCAGGGAAGGAAACAACTCCTGGTGGGGACTCCATTGTTAGGAAGGTAGAACTGGGCAAGGAAGGAGAGAGGGAGGGAGGTAAGGTGCCTGCCTGGCACCATGGCTTGAGGGACAGGGAGCGAATCCTCAGGATTGCCAGAGCAGCTGCACAGGGAGGGAGCTGGATGTCATTGTCCACCTAGGGACAAATGACCTGGCTAAGAAAGGGATTAGAGAAGTGCAGGAAGAGTTTGTGGAATTGGGGAGGGGCCTTAATCAAGTAGCACGTACGGTAACCTTCTCGGAGGTGCTACCCATCTATGGCATAGGAGAGGCTAGGGTGTTCTGCATCATGGGATTCAATCAGTGGTTGAAAACTGTGTGGAGCTCAGGATTTGGCTTCATTGGGGACTGGGGTCCACCTGGAGTGATGCAAGCCTATACTGGCAAGATGGGCTGCATCTGTCCGGGAGGGGAACCAGGATCCTAGGTGATAGGTTTAAATGCTTCATTGGCAAGCTTTTAAACTAGCCACGGGGAGGCACTGGAAAGGAGCAGGAAAATCCTAGCCCCCAAACAATCACGGTAGTAAGTGTGGCAAACACCAACATGGAGGTGTTGATAGGGAGAAGGGCTGGGGTAAATGGAAAAGTGACAAAGGCAAGAAGGTCAGGATGGGGCAAAAGGTGGTAAGGCCATCAGGAAATGGAGGGTAATGAGTACCAATGCTCGTAGTCTGGGCAACAAGCTCCCTGAGCTGGTGGCCTTAATGGAAGAGGGATGCCTGGATATCGTAGCAGTCACAGAAACATGGTACACAGAAAACCATGACTGGGATGTTAACATACCAGGGTACATAACCCACAGGAGAGACAGGCAGGGAGAAGAGGGGAGGAGTAGACCTCTAAAAGGAAGGGATAAAAGCAACTGAACAAAAGAGTAAACAGGGAGGAGAGGAGGCACTGTGGGTCACCTGGAGACTGGAAAGGGCACCACAATCTGCACAGGGGTTGTGTACAGACCCCATGTCAGGGGAAGGAATGGACAAGGATATGATGGAAGGCATTCTTAGAATGGCAGAGAAAGGGAGATACTGTTGATGGGAGACCTGAATATGCCAGATGTTAACTGGAGCACATTTGCTGCAGCCACATCCAAGAGCAGGGCCATTCTTGATGCCCTACAGGTGGCAGGCATTAGACAGCTAGTTTAGAACCCACTGTGAGGGAGCAATCTTAGACCTCGTGGTCTCAAATGGGCGAGAGGATCTCAGATCTAGAAGTGGGTTGTCATCTGGGGACAAGTGACCATCAAACAGTGTGGTTCACGCAACTCAGCTACTGAGTCAAGCCACAAAAGTGAGGGTACTGGACTTTAGGAGGGCTGACTTTGGTAAGATGGCAGAGTGCCTCAGAAAAGCACTAGCAAACAGGCTAGAAGGAGGTGTGGAGCAACAATGGGGAATTATCAAACTGCCATCACAGAGGCAACAAGCCTTTGTGTGAAGCAACAAACAAATCAAAATGAAAGAAAAAGCCACTATGGTTCTCAAGAGAGGTGGCTGTGAAAGTCAGGAAGAAAAGATAGCATTCCGAAGTATAAGGAAACACAGAAGGAGCAGGACAGAGAGCTGTACCAGTTAAGGCAGAAAGAAGCAGGAGGGAAGTCAGAATAGCAAAGGCCCAAACTGAGGAAAAGATAGCCAACTCAGTTAAGAAGGGAGTAAAACCTTTACAGGTACATCAGCGAGCGAGAAAGACAAAGGAGGGATAGTGAGGCTGAATAGAATGAACGGGTGGGTGGGCAGAGGGGACAGTGAAAAAGCAGGAATACCGAACGGATATTTCTGCTCAGTATTCACAAAAGAGGAGGGGAAGTGCCTAATCCAATTAACAGAAGCACTTGATAGGGGGTCGATCCCAGTCCTTTCACAGAAGAAAGGGTTCTGCAAGAACTCCTAAAACTGAAGGTGGACAAAGCAATGGGTCCTGATGGAATTCACCCCAGAATTCTAAAAAGAATTAAGGAAGGAACTAGTGAAACCACTGGCTACTCTTTTAATAAATCATGGGAGGATGGTGTGGTACCCAGGACTGGAGAAAGGCGGATGTGATTCCCTTCACAAAAGTGGGACCAAGACAGAGGCAGGAAACTACAGACCTGTCAGTCTGACCTCTGTGGTAGGGAAATGATGGAGTCACTTGAAGGAAAGAATAGTTGAGTACCTAGAGGTCAGTGGAGCACAGGATCCAAGGCATCATGGGTTCACAGGGAAGGTCATGTCAGATGAATCTAATAGATTTCTTTGACTGGGTGACCAAAGTAGTAGACCAGGAGGGGCTGTGACATGGCCTACCTAGACTTTTAGCAAGGCATTTGACACAGTCCCACACAAAAGATTATTAGTCAAATTAACCAGCCTGGGAGTGGGTCCTAGGGTGGTAGCCTGGGTAAAACATTGGCTGGACAACAGGACACAGAAGGTAATTGTAAATGGAGTCCACTCTGAAGAAAGCAGTTACTAGTGGGAACCTAAGGGTTCAGTATTGGGTCCAGTCCTTTAATGTCTTCATCAGTGACATTGCAGAGGGACTGGAAGGAAAAGTATGCCTTTTGCAGATGACACAAGATCTGCAACAGGGTTGATACACAAGGAGGTGTGGAAAGGATGAAAAGGGACTTGGCAAGGTTGGAGGAATGGTCAGACATATGGCAGTTAGGATTCAATGCAAAGAAGTGCAAATAATGCACCTGGGAAACAAGAACCCAGGGAAGAATAACAATGGGTGGGAGGTAGAAACAACTACAAAACAGCAAAGGACCTGGGGTAATCATATCAGATGACCTTAAGGTTAGCAAGCAATGTGAAGAGGCAGTAGGGAGGGCCGGGGTATACTGGGATGTATAGGGAGAGGCATCAGCAGCAGAAAACAGGAAGTTGTTATCCTCTGTACAGACAGTTGGTGAGACCCCATCTGGAATACTGTGTTCAGTTCTGAGACCCCATCTCCACAAGGCCATAGACAGGATAGAGGCAGTCCAGAGGAGGGCAACTACAATGGTGCAGGGTCTGCAAGAGAAGCCGTATGAGGAGAGACTAAAGGAGCTTAATATGTATACACTTGAGGAAAGAAGGGAGAGGGGACATGATAGAAACTTTCAAGCACCTCAAGGGAATCAACAAGTCCAAGAGGGTAGCATCTTTCAGAAAAAGAGACTTGCAAGAACAAGGGGACACAATTTAAAGATAGAAGGAGGGCGTCTAGGGCAATGGAGGAAGTATTATTTCACAGAGAGGTAGTGGATGCATGGAACAGCCTTCCTGAGGAAGTTGGGGTCTAAAACTGTGGAGAATTCAAGAGTGCATGGGACAGACATAAGGCACCCTGTGGGGGCAGGAAGATATAGGCTGTTGGTTAACTAGATCTGCGGCCTATCCTGTAGTTAGGGAATGGGCAGACTAGATGGGCCTAGCGGTCCTTATCTGCCATCAAAGTCTATGTTTCTATGTTTCTAAGATAGAGAAGTTGATAGGGAGAAGGGCAGGAGGAAATGAAGAAAAGACAAAGGCAGTAAGGACATGGATGGGCAAAAGGAGTAAGGCCATCAAAAAATGGAGGGAATGAGTGCCGATGCCCATAGTCTAGGTTGCAAGCTCCTGAAGTGGTGGCCTTTATGGAAGAGGGATGCCTGGATGTCGTGGCAGTCACAGAAATATGGGACACAGAGAATCATGACTGGGATGTCAGCATACCAGGGTACACAATCTACAGGAGGGACAGGAAGGTAGAAGAGGAGGAGGAGGAGGAGTAGCTTTATATGTAAGGGAAGGATCAAATCAATGGAACTAAAGGGTAAACAGGGAGTTGAGGAGGCACTGTGGGTGACCCTGAGACTGGAAATGGCACTGCAATCTGCAAAGGGGTTATATACAGAACCCCCATCTCAGGGGAGGAAACGGACAAGGAAATGATAGAAGGCATCCTTAGGATGGCAGAGAAAGGGGAGATATTGCTGATGGGGACCTGAATATGCCAGATGTTAACTGGAGCACCTTTGCTGCAGCCACACCCAAGAGCAGGGCCATTCTCGATGCTCTACGGGGACATGCCTTAGACAGCTAGTGTTGAGCCCACTGAGAGGGAGCAATCTTAGACCTGGTACTCTCAAATTGGGACGGAGAGAGGATCTCAGATCTAGAAGTGGGTAGCTATCTTGGAACACGTGACCACCAAACAGTGTGGTTCACAATAAACTCAGCTGTAGAGTCAAGCATACAAAAGTGAAGGCACTGGACTTCAGGAGGGCTGATTTTGTTAAATGGGAGAGTGCCTCAGAAAAACACTAGCAAACATTTAAGAAGGAGGGTGGAGCAACAATGGGAAACATCAAAACTGCCATCACAGAGGCAACAAGCCTTTGTGTGAAGCAAATAAATCAAAACAAAAGAAAAAAACACTATGGTTCTCAAAAGAAGAGGCTGGGAAGGTTAGGGAGAAAATATAGCATTCAGGAAATATAAGGAACACAGAAGGAGCAGGACAGAGAACTGTACTAGTTAAAGCAGAAGGAAGTGGGGAAGGCAGTCAGAATAGCAAAGGCCCAAACCGAGGAAAAGATAGCCAACTTGGTTAAGAAGGAGGATAAACCTTTAATAGGTACATTAGGGAGTGAAGAAAACAAAGGGAGGGATACTGAGGCTGAATAAAGAGGAGGGTGGTGGGCAGAGAGGAGCAGTGAAGAAGAAGGATACTGAACAAATAGTTCTGCCCAGTATTCACAAAGGAAGAGGAGGGGGTACCTAATCCAGTCAATAGAAGCACTCTGGATGGGGGTCGATATCAGTCCTTTCACATGAAAGGGTTCTGAAAGAACTCCTATAACTGAAGGTGGACAAAGCAATGGGGCCTGATGTGATTTGCCCCAGAATTCTAAAAAGAACTAAGGGGAGAACTAGTAACGCCACTGACTACCCTTTTTAACAAATTTTTGAGGATGGTGTGGTACCTGAGGATTGGAGGAGGGTGAATGTGATTCTCCTTCACAAAAGTGGGAGCAAGACAGAGGCAGGAAACTATAGACCTGTCAGTTTGACCTTAGTGGTAGGGTAAATGATGGAATCTCTTCTGAAGGAAAGAATTGTTGAGTACCTAAAGGCCAGTGGGGCACAGGACCCAAGGCAGCATGGATTCACAGCTGGAAGGTCATGTCAGATGAATCTAGTCAATTTTTTGAGTGGGTGACCAAAGTAGTAGACCAGGGAGGGGCTGTGACATGGCCTACCTAGACTTTAGCAAGGCATTTGACACAGTCCCACACAAAAGATTAATAATTAGCCAGCCTGGGAGTGGGTCCCAGGGTGGTAACATGGGTAAAAATTGGCTAGACAACAGAAAGCAGAGGGTAATAGTAAACTGAGTCCACAGTGAAGAAAGGGGTTACTAGTGGGTACCGCAGGGTTCAGTACTGGGACCGGTCCTTTTAATGTCTTTATAAGTGGCATTGCAGAGGGACTGGAAGGAAAAGTATGTCTCTTTGCAGATGACAGAAAGATCTGCAACAGGACTGGTAGACAAGGTGGGGTGAAAAGATGAAAAGGGACTTGGTATGGCTGGAGGAATGGTCAAATGTATGGCAGCTTAGATTCAACACAAAGAAGTATAAGTAATGCACCTGGGAAACAAAACCCAGGGGAAGAATACACAATTGGTGGGGGGATGATACTGACAACAACAAAAATGGAAAGGGACCTGGGATTAGTTACATCAGATCAAATCAAATCAATCAAATCAAATGTTATTTATAAAGAGCTTTTCAAAAAGCCAAAGCACATATACAATATAAAAACAGACATTCAGTTGGAAAGAACATAAAATAAAACAGCAGGAATATGAAAGCTAAACATTATCCCCAAAAGCCAAGTCAAATAAATAAGTTTTAATGAGGACTTAAAAGTCTCGTGGACAAGCACTCTAATCCGATGAGGTAAAAGTTCACCAGGATCGGGGCTACAAAAGAAAAGCCCTAGTACCCGGTGTCTGGAGATGGGCACGTGGGAAACTCTAGCAAGCCCTCATTGTTGGAGTGGAGTGAGTGGAGGGAGCAGTAGGGCCAGAGGAGGTCTTGCAAGTAACCTGGTCCCTGTCCATGAGGGTCTCATAGGTCAGCAATGCGACCTTGAAGGTAATCCTCCATTGCACCGTAGCCAGTGCAGGTGGGCAAGGAATGTGAGAAGGCAGTGAGGGGGCTGGAGGGATACTGGGATGCATAGGAAGAGGCATCGCCTAGTAGAAAACAGGAAGTTGTTATCCTCTGTACAGAGTGTTGGTGAGACCCCATCTGAGTACTATGTGCAGTTCTGCAGACCCCATATCCACTAAGACAAAGACTGTCTGTCTGAGGCTGTCCAGAGGAGGGCACCAAAATGGTGCAGGGTCTGCACCAGAAGACATGCGAGGAGAGACTAAAGGAACTTAATATGTATGCTCTCAGGAAAGGAGGGAGAGGGGACATGATAGAAACTTGATAGATAGGAACTTTCAAGTACCTCAAAGGAATCAACAAAGTTCAAGAGGGTAGCATCTTCAGAAAAGAGATGTGCAAGAACAAGGGGCACAATTTGAAGACGGGGGTCGGCTCAGAGGTAATGTGAAGAAATATTTTTCATGGAGAAGGTTGTGGATGCATGGAACAGCCTTCCTGAGGAGGTCAGGAGTCAAAACAGTGGGGAATTCAAGAATGCATGGGACAGACAGAAGGCAATTCTAGTGGGGGGTAGGAGGAAGTAGGCTGTTGGTTAACTAGGATCTGCAGCTTATCCATTAGGTAGGAATGGGTATACTAGGTGGGCCAAGCGGTCCGTGATTCGCCATCAAATTCTATGTTTCTCTGTTTCATCCTTCTAAATTTCCTGTACATGGGCCTCTTTCCCTTATAGCCTGGCTTATATCACTATCACATCAACTTGATTTCCTGGCTTTGAATTTCTTTCCATTCAGTCCAATACATTCTTTTGATAGCAGCTGCTATCTCTTCCTTGATGATCCACTCTCATACCTTCCTTGATGCTAGCTAGGTGTCTCCTTAATACGTCCCCATCTTCCTAAAATCAGCCTTCCTGAAATTTAACACCTTTGTCTGAATAGTTGGGGATGCCTACCATATCCATTCTGAAATGTAATGTTCTGTGGTCGCTTCCCAGGGTTCCTCCACTCTAATGTTCTGGACATATTCACTATTAGTTAGAACCAGATCCAGAATGAC
This sequence comes from Neoceratodus forsteri, assembly GCA_016271365.2. Taxonomy (NCBI): domain Eukaryota; kingdom Metazoa; phylum Chordata; order Ceratodontiformes; family Ceratodontidae; genus Neoceratodus; species Neoceratodus forsteri. Next base: position 1,090,245,439 of record CM057459.1, read on the forward strand.
TCCTCATGTCTGGACTGAGCAACTCCATGAACCAAAAAGATGCTCTGATATGCATCTAGGATCAATTGGCTCCTTGAACAGCCTGAGGACTGGACCTCAAATCCACTTTGGGCAGACTGAAATCCCCCATTATCATAACTTTATCCTTTCCTCTGCCACCCAGATCATGGTACCCAACTCTCTGTCCCTTTCCTCCTCCTAATTTGGTAGACTGCATAATACCCATAGCATTCTTTTCTTCCTTTTGATGTTTGGAGTTGCACCCACAGTGTCTCTACCTTCCCATCCCAAGTCTCCTCTTGTGGTAGTATAGACCTCCTTACACAGAGTGCCACACCACCCGCTTTCCCTGTTTCCTGCCCCATACTGGAATTGAGAGGTTCCAGTCATGGTCTGCAGTAGCCCATGTCTCTGAGACTTCTGCTAGATCCACATTTCTTTCCACCATCAGTGCTTGCAGTTCATCCATCTTGTTTCCAAGACCTCTAGCATTGAGGGACACCACACTCCACAACAATCCTTTGCCTCCCTTCATCTGCCTGGTTTCCTCCCTTCCTCTTCATGCCCTGGCTCTCCCTGCCTCCTTGCCCCTAGCATCCTCTTTTCTCTCTAATCCCTTCCCTATTCGATCAACTTGTGTCCATTACCAGAATGCCCCTCCGTTAGTAGCTCTTTCCTCTGCCCACTTCCTATTGCCATTCTTCCTCCTTCACTTATTCCACCACTCACTGGGGGCCTGGCTGTCCCTTTCCTAAGAAACCTTAGTGATGTGACCCATTCTGCCCCTCCTTCTTTTTAAATGTAGGCTATTGCTAATATATATTCCTCAATTTTGAGTATCTTGGATCCCCGACCTAAATGCAGATGATCTGGTGCATAGAGGGTTTTATTGTTCCAGGTTCCTTCCCAGTTCCCTATGTACTCAAATCCTTTCTCCTGCACAATTCCCTTAGCCAGCTATTAAAGTCCTCTCATCCTACATTTCTTGCTATGCTGGCTATCAGTACTTGAGAAGGCTACTTACCAGCCACCCCGAAAATCTGCCCCACTTCCCTAAATCTCCTTTGTACCATCTCTTTGTCATATCCTGCTAGGTCATTTATACCTACAGTAGGTGTACTATCCCATGAGGTTCCTCCTAATCCATATGTGAGTGGGCTATCATCAGACATATTCATTCTGCCACCATTCCTGGCATACACATCACCCTTCTAGTTTGGTATACTTGCCCCCTCTTTTCCTATCTTACCCTTGTGAGCCTGCCAACTCTCTGCCTCTTCTTCCCAGTTGCTGACACTACCATTTCTGTTCTACCCTCCTAGCTACCCCTCCTCCTGTGCCACTTCCTGTCCCTCCTTCTGCAGTCTTATGCTGGTCTGCATTTCTTCTTCCTTCCCTTCACAATTCCTCTTCTGTTTCCCCTTCCCAATTGTACTCTTACCTCCCAGTCTCTCTGCTTCACTTCCTTCCTACTCCCTGACTATCCTTTCTACTCCAGTTTCCCTGCCTCAGTCCCTCTGCCCACCTCATCCCTTGTAGTCTCCCTCTGTCTCCTTCCATGGGCTGCTTCTTCCCTTGCTTGAATGCCACCTTGGTGCCCCTTTCTTCTACTGTACACAATAGTTGGAATTGATTTCTCAGTGATACTCTAGTTGGTGCATCCACTTTTCCCTGCTGAACTCCCCTTCTCCATTCCATGATTCTCCAACCCTCTCTAGGCTTCCTCTGCTTCTGGGGTAGAGGGACCCAGTTTATCTAGCCCACACCCCTGCTCTCCCATTGCAGCTATTCCTCCTCTTGCTCAGTCCCACTACACCTTTCCTCCCACCTGATCAGGCCTGCTCCTGTACCCCTACTAGTATTCCCACCTCCCTTCTTAGCATCTGTACTTCAGCCATCAAGAAACCTAACCATTTTCACACTTGACAACCCCCTTTCTCCCACATTGTGTACAGGAATATGACTGTCCCAGATACACTCCCTACTTAACTTGCCTCTGCAGGCCCACCCAGATAGGAACCAGTTTCAATTCCTAGTATTCTACCTTGCAGAATGATACCAGATAGGAAGTAGCTAAAGTCCCCAATTACCCTGCCTCTTCAGGCCTACTCTAGATAGTGACTAGTATCAGTCCCTTAATATTTTGCCTTTGTAGGCCTACCCTAGGTAGGGAGTGGCTATTACCCTTTAGTTTCCATCTTTAAGAGCCTACCCAAGATAGAGATTAGGTGCTATCCCTAGAACATGTCACTGCAAGCCTACCCCAGATAGGTAGTACTCTATTACCCTTCTCCCACTTCCTACCTTCTTCACCTACCCTTTCAGCCTCATAGGTTTTGTACTGTACCTTCCTGGGCAGAACCCCTGTGCCCTATGGTCTACTCTGTGGATGCCCTGCCAACACCCCAAGCATCACTTAGTGAGATATCACACTCCTCCTTCATGGCACTCACACTTCTGGGTCACTCATGCAAGGGTTGCTTGGTCTCTGAGAATTAAATAGGAGACTGCAGCAACCAAGTGGCTGGCTATAGTCACGTGATTCCCTCCCTGAAAATGGCTTCCACTCCAGTTGCCAGGTTAGCCTGCCTTCAGCCTGCTATCTGCCAGACATCCTCTTCTCTTTCCTTAGCCCACACAGAGCTTAAAAGCAAAATATGGTATTTCAAAACAACATTATTTTATGCAGAATGGCTACATCCTAGCCTGTGTTTCATATGTGTAATAGTGTGTGTGTGTGTGTGTGTGTGTGTGTGTGTATGTGTAGCCCTGGTAAATAGTTGAAATGGTATTATCATTTCCAGGGCTCTGTTCTACTCAGTGCTACTGTGTCTGGCTTCTAGACTGAGATGCATATTGGCAACATAAATTATAGTGAGAAGGAAAATGTTCAGCACCAGGGATCAAACTTGGGCCCCTCCCAACTACTGTCCTGGTACTCTGCCTCTGTGACAATCTTTCCACTCTAGAAAGATATGCATGCTAACAATACAAGTTGTAGTGAGAAAGAAAAGTGTTCAACTCTAGGACTCAAGCTCAGGCCCCTCCCAACTACTGTCCTGGTACTCTGCCACTTTGCTATCATTTTACATGGTGGGACCAACTGCTTCTTGACAGAGATGCATGCTAACAACATAAATTGCAGTGAAAATGAAAAACAAAATTGTTCAGCAGTGGTGCTTGCTAGGCCCCTCCTGACTACTGTCCTGCTACACTGCTACTGTGCTATTATTCCATGTGGACTAAACAGAGATGCATTCTAGCAACATAAATTGTAGTGAGGAAAAAAATGTTCAGCACTGGGAACTGACAAGAGATCCATGCTATGGGAAAGCACATCTGCATTAGTGCAATCTCCCACCATAAATAGCTGTAGTGGAGTTTAGTAATGAACTATTTGCCAGCTTGAGGTAATACTTCTTGCCAAGTTGCATTCAGACCTAGACAAGTCTCAAAGTCTCAATTTGAACTATTAGTTGACTTCAGCAATAAGTGACAGTTCAGTTTTCTGAAAGTATACTCAAACCTTGCTGTAACTCTATCACTAACATCAACAATGACATTTAAAAATGTCTTTCATACTACCTAAATTGCAGTGAGAAAGAATATTCTACACTAGTGACTGAACCCATGCTTATGTACCTCAGAAACATTACACCAAGACCTAAAACCCCTATCACTGACATCATCAATGGCATCATGCAGCTAAATCACTTAGACTAAATGTAACTATAAAGCTGACTAAATGCAGAAAAGAACACATATAACCTCAAGAGGTGCTTACAAGCATCTTGGATAAAGTGGTACTATGTGGCTTGGTGTTCTAGCCCTGAAGCTTAGTTATTCCCCATCAAAGTTGCTTGAACTGTGTCCAGTTGATGACCCCTGCCAGTGTGACATACAGGCACTGCAAGTAGGTGGGTATCGAGGAAGGCAGGATGACAGGTGGTGTTGAGAGTGGGAGTGCTAATAGGGTGGCACTATTGGGGTAGTGAGGGTCAGAAGGTGTCTGGGGTGAAACTGGACCTAGAGAGGCCAGCCATGGTTAGTTGCCATGTCCATGGCTCTCTTCAGGCATTGTTATGCAATGCTAGATTGATCAGGAACAAGACAGTGACTATAGTGGTCTTGAATTCCTCTGTCATTGTGGCTTGCATCATGGAGACCTTCCTGAGTGGTGATACTGATCCAGTCTTGGAAGCAGCATCCCCAGACAGATACTGTGTGGTTCATCTGCCCATGGAGGGATCACAGTGGTGTGTATGGTCATCTGTTTTAGACCTGAGTTGAACATTACTGTGTACTCAGTTTGGGAGCATTTGTCATTTGAATGCATGTCCATGCATGGGGGTCCAGGTACAGGTTGCAGGGCCCTTCTCCTCTACAACCCATTGGGGCACAAGAGGGCCATCTTGCAGGAAATTGCAGACTTCATTAATAGGAGGGTGTTGGAGTCACACAGATGATTAGTTTGGGGTGACTTCAACACCCGAGTTGTCTATAAACTCTTGCACTTTGGCTATGATTTCATCCATCCGATACATTCACTGGAACTGGCACAAGTAATTTCTTCTGTGACCAACCAACATGGACATACCTTGACTTAGTATTGTCATTCGTGCTTGAGATTAAAAACCTAGAGATGGATCCAGTCAGTTGGTTGGATCATTACACAGTGAAGTTCTCATTCAGGTCTCTCTACAGTCCACCCCATTGGAGGTGGGTCAGTTCTGCTCATTAACAGGGTTGTCCCTGAAGGACTCCAGGTGATCTTAGACCTTTCAGGTGTGATGGATGCTTGTGCAACAGTGTCAGAGGAAGTATAACAGGGCCATTATCTTGGCTTTCAACTCTGTTACAGTGGTTCATGTATGACCTCTGGTTATCACCCAATACCCTGTGGGTAGATGGGCCCTCAGGAGATGAAATCTTTGGGTCAGAGGTTGGAGCATTGTTGGAGAAGATCTAGGTTTTAGGGTGACAAACTGACTTTGAGTACTCACTTCAGTGAGTATCAAAGGGCAATCTTCCATAAGAAGGCAGCTGTCCTGTGGGAGATTGCAGAAAGAAGAACAGGTCATCTTAACTCTTCCAGACTGTGGACAGGGTATTTCACCCTGCCTATCTGTAACCAGCTAGAGTATTTTCTTTTGCCAAGTGTGAAGAGTTCACTCAAATCTTCTCTGACAGGGTGTCACCCATTTGGGCCAGGATCTCCCAGTTTAGCTGTTGTGGCCTGGCAATGATGAGCTGGTTGTCAACTGGTGCCCTTCTCCTGTCTGTGAGTTTATGCAGTTTTGGTGGAAGAGGTCTGTGAGGTGATCTCAGAGCTGTGGCAAACCTTTCATGAACTAGACCCAGGCCCATCACACCGTTTAGTAAGTTTTGTGGGGATGCTGGGTCCAGTGTTCACTGTAATAGCTCCTGAAGAAACTATCTTTGGACCTGGACTGCTTGGCAAATTATCAAGCAATCTCTAACTTTCCCTTTTAGGAAAGGTTATAAAGAAGATGGTGACTTTGCAGCTTGAGGCACAACTCACGACTTTGACATTTATGAGCCTCTCTGGACCAGTTTTAGGATGAGGCATAGTACAGAAACTGCATTGGTCAGGGTGCACAATGACCTCCTCAAGGTGAGAGACAAAGAGTAATGGTCAGTTCTTGTTCTACCCAATCTCTCATTGGCTTTTGACACTGTGGACTATGGGTTAGTTGTGGACCCCTCATCAAGTACTATGGACTCACCAACACTATCATCAGCTGGATTGAGTCCTTCCTCAGAGATAGGATGCAAAGGGTTTTGATGTGGAATTTCTCCTCACTCCTTAACCCCTGCTCTGTTGTGTACTCTGAGGTTGGAAAATATCCCCATACTGTTCACGGAGTGTATGCTGCCTCTCAGAGAGATCATAAGATGATACAGGCTGGGCTTCCACTGCTATGTAGATGATACCCATCTGTACCTGTCCTTTGCAGCTGGGACGCCGGACATAGTCAAATAATTAACTTTCTCACCAACATTCAAGACTGATGTCATCAAGCTCACTAAGACTGAACCTGGATAAGACTGAGGTACTAGTGACTGAGCCTGGTTGAAGCGGGGGTGTGGAGGCAACCAGGCTAGTGACATGGCCCAGTGCCTGGTCTCATCAATTTAGAAGCCCCTACTAAGGGGAAAATCTGGGGTAATTCTGGATAAGAGGCTGACGCCAGGCTCAGGTGTCAGCAATAGGTATCATAGGTATCACAGGTTTATCAAAGCTTTGTTGTAGACCAAGGTCCATTTCAGTTCGTATTTGTGTATGTTATTTAATAGCCCACAATATCATTTTTAATCAGGTAGTCATCTTTGATTTTATTTGATTTTAAACTATTCCTATTATAACTTGCCACTACTTCCAATGGAAGATTGTTCCAAATTTTGGTGATTCTTACTGAGAACCACTGTGTTCTTTTCCTTGTTCTAAATGTTTCCAGCTCCAATTGTAAGGGCTGAGTTCTGGTGTTATAATGTAAACTTCTGTAATTTAACCCCAATAATTTCCAAATATGAGGATCAGTAGTTGTAGGTACGTCAAACACAAATTGCCCTTAGTCGTACATACAGTAGGGAATACAACCCTAGGTTTTGAGTCTTGATTCATAGTCAAGACCTTTAACTTCACTAATCCTACAGGTTGCCCTTCTCTGAATTTTTCCAAAGCTTTTGTTTCTCCTTTTCCTCCAAGGGACCATAACTGGGCACAATAATCAACATGTGGTCGTATGAGAGATGTATAAAGTGGCAAGAATACTTCCTTGCTTTTACATTTAATGTGTTTGTTTACACAGTGTAAAATGCTGCTTGATTTCTTAATAACCTGGTAGCATTGTGATTTAAAACTTAAATCATTACTTATTCTTATACCCAGATCCCTTTTATCTTCCATCTTCTTTAATGTTTGACCTCCTACAGAATAATTATTCAGTCTGTTTTTATTTCCATAATGCATAACATTGCATTTATCAACATTAAATGTCAGCTTTTTTCATGTGCCCATGTTTCCAATTCTCCCAGGGCTACTTGTAGACGTTTGCATCCTCATGGGTTTCCACAATGTGCCCATGTCTGGTGTCATCTGCAAATTTGGATAACCATGCCTCAGTTGTGGTCTGCAAGGAAATAATATAGACATTAAACAAGCATGGTCCCAGGACCGAACCTGGGGCACCCCGCTGGTTACGCTGACCAACTTGAGTTAATTCCTTTAATACTGACTTTTGATTCCTGTCAGTGAGCCATGCTTCTATCCATCTAGTAGTTTTACCATCCATACCAAGCTATATTAATGCATTGACAAGTTCCCCATGGGGTACCTTGTTGAATACCTTTGAGAAATCCAAACAAATTACATCCACTGGGTGTTTGTTATCCAAGGCCTTGCTTACCCTTCCATAGAATTCCAACAGGTTAGTCTGGCAAGATCTACCCCATGTAAAATCATTCTGTGTATGGTCTATATTATTTGTAGCTAGGAGTTGGTTCATGATGATGATCTTTAATAATAGTCTCAAGAATCTTTCCCAAAACTGCTGTTAAGCTAATAGGTCTATAATTCTGCACCTCGTGTTTGGGTCCTTTTCGTAACTAGGCAGCACTATAGCTTGTCTCCATGCTTCCAAAACAAATCCTTCATCTAATGATTTATGATAGATGGCTATAACTGGGTCCACCAAGAAGTTCGGCTATCTCTTTAATAACTCTAGGATGCAAACCAACTGGTCCTTGGGATTTATTCTGGTCCAGGCTCTGAAGCCTTTTAAGGACATCCAGTCTACTTATACTAGGCCCATTATTTGTTGCCAAATCTAAATGCTTTATTTTTGTATGTGTTTTATTATTAAAAACAGAAATGAAAAATGTATTATATTGTTCAGCCATTTTGGCTTGATCTGACACTATATTACCAACATGATCCTTTAGAGGCCCAACTGATTTACCTTTTCCCTTAATTATATTAACATATGTATAAAATTACTTATAGTTATCTTTTACTTTACCCACAATTTGTACTCATGATTTTGTTTGGCTGCCTTTATACTAGTTTTTGTTTGTTTGAGAATTTTTATACATATCCCAGCAAATACTGTTTCTACTTTTTTGCCTTAATAAACATGTCATTTTTTCTTTTAATTAACTTTTGACTTGGGGGTCATCCATGGTGGCATCTTGTTTTTGTTCTCTCAAATTTACGTATTGATGGAGTAAAGTGTTAACTAGTGTATTTACCTTATGGGTCATTAGGTCCCACGATGTTGCAAGGATTTGTTCTTAAAGTTATTTTCCCAATCCCAATCTGCCAAGTTTATTTTAATTTTGTCAAAATCAGCCTTATTGTAATTAAAAATTGTTGTATTACCTATTTGATTTCCCAGCTTACCTTTATATATGAAGCTAATTATGGAGTGGTCACTGGACCCTAATGGTGGTAATACCACAGTCTTGAATATTCTTGTCTAGATTACTCAGAACCAAATCAAGATATGATTTCCCCTATTAAATTCAGTTACATGCTGACTCATTCCTGTTAGGGGCAAGACTTGCAAATAATTTTGCTCTGAAGTAATATTTGCCTGCATTTCATCCCAGTTTATACCAGGGAGGTTTAGGTCCCCAGTATAATATTGTTATCGTATCACCTATAGTGCCAATAAAATTCAGTATCTTTAAGTCTTCTTCTCGTGTTATAGATGAGGTCTATATGTAAGTCCTATATTGATACTGCTGCACATGGAGGGAGATCTTTACCCATATAGTCTCGGGCTATGTCATTTTGAGTATCTACTAGTTCTGAAATAATAAAATCAGCATATATATGGCCACTCATCCACCTTTCCTTAGTGTCCTGTCTTTATGATATAAATTATATCCTGGTATGTTCCTCTCCCAGGAATGCAATAGAGCAAAGTGGCTTTTCCATCTCTGGAATATCACCCAGATTTAAACCTTGATCCCACCTGAAAACCTGCCTTCTCTGGTACACACATTTGTGACTCCCAGATTAATGCCCTGTACTTTGGGGTTGGGGAGGTGTCCAATGATGCCTTCTAATAGTGCAGAATGCAGCTGCCAAATTGCTGGACGGGCCTCCTGTGGTCTTGTCATGTGGTCCCAGTCCTCATGGCTTGCACTGGCTGCCAGTGTAGTGGTATATCACCTTCAAGATCAGCTTATTGACCTATAAAGCCTACATAAACTGGGCCATGGTTACCTGGTGGCTTCCTGACTCCTTGCTGTACCCCACGCCTCATTCAGTCCTCCAAAGTGGGCCTCCTGACTGTTCCAGTGGCCAGGCTTAAGTCATCAGGAGATCGTACCTTTGAAGTTATTAAACTGGCCCTTTGGAACATGATGCCAAGATCCTTGAGGAAGGCCCTTTGTTGGATGCCTTTAAGAGGAGCCTGAAGACCCATTTGTTTAGAGGCCTTTGGTTCAGGTTAGTCTGCCTCCAATATCTGGTGTTCACGGTTTATATACTGGTGCTATATTCATGGCAAAAAAATCAATTTAATGCATCAGTTAGGGTTGTTCCACAGTGACAAAAGTGAGGAAATTTGATGTTAGTGTTGAAACCCTCGCCTTGCATCCCACCCCACCCCGCCCCCAACCGCATCAGGGTGTGTGATGGGGCTGTCGGTTCCTAACTCTCACCCCATCCTGTGTAAAGAAGCTGAGGTGGTGAAGTATAGGAGAATGGGGTGAGAGTTAGGACTGATGACCTCAGTGCACACCCCAATGTCAGTTGGGGGAGCGGGGTGGGGGGCAAGGCGAAGTCTAACCCTAAAATTGAATTTCTACTTTTGTCAGCTGTGGGAACAACCCTAACTGATGCATTAAATGGATTTTTTTGTCATGAATTTCTTTCTTTTGAGAATGAGAACTATAAATAGTGAATGGAAGTTGGTGGGAGCATGGGCCCTTCAGGCTCCATGCTCCCACCACATGATTTTTGTCACATAGTAATGGTAACTGCAACAGAAATGCAAGCGCAAAATGGTAACGCACATGGTGAAGCAAATGTAAATGGTAATGCAAACGTAAGAGAAATGCAAACTGATGCTAAAGTGAACAGTAACGTAAACGGAGACAGAAATACAAGAGCATAATGGAAACGCAAGTGGTAACACGCACAGTCACGGTACCATAATTGGAAATGCAAATGGTAATGGTAACAGCAATAATAACGCCAAAGGAAACAGAAACACAAATGCAACCGCAGTATGGAAGTGCAAACTATAATGTGCACAGTCACAGTAACACAATTGGAAATGCAAATGGTAACAGTAACAGCACCGATGACGCTAAATGAAAGAGAAATGCAAACATAAAGGGAAGGGTGACCGCAAACACAAATGGAAATGCATACAGACGCAATTGAAACGCAACAGAAAAAAACAGTAGTGAAACACAAATGGCAAATAGTAATACAAACGCAAGCGTAAAGGAAAACACAAAGGGTAATGCACATGGTGGTGTACACAGTAACACAAATGGTACGGAAACACAAGTGGAAACACTAACTGTAACAGTAATGGAAGCAACACCCTGTTTTTACCCAACAGCTGCATAGAGAAACACAGTGAGTACAAAGAATGTATGTATAATAATGGGCCTCAGAGCAGAAAATGAGCACTTGGAATACTAAACTGATTATATCTCAGGAACTGTACAACGTAGAAAAAATGTAAATTTCGTATTATTTATGACTTTCCTGGCTAGTTTTGTACTTGGGGCTAATGATTTTGTGACAAAAGTCCATATCTTGAAGCGTTTCTGAGATACAGGCCGAAAAGGCGCGGGGACACTCGTAATGTTAGTCTATGGGAAAAGCATCAATTTCGAGCACAGTAAGTTTCTATCCCTGCAATATTTTGTCACCAAACTACTGAAAGACATATCTGTTTGTTGTTGGCTTTCTTGCCTCAAATTTCAGCCCAAAACACCAAACCAGTGTTTTGCAGCAGGGAAGGCAAAGAATTCATGTTATTTTGCCCATAGTGTGCAAAATAGTGTCACAAAACATGACACTTTCAAGAAAAATCACAAAAGTGTCACAAGTTCAACACTACTTGCAACACTACTTTTCCCCAAAATTTCAAAACATATTTCTGGGGTGTTTAACCCCCAAAAAGTCATGCCTAGCATCTTCAGGGTCCGACTAGGAAAACACAAAAATTGTGTCCCTAGAGGGTCCCAATTTTAAATGCCACATTTCTGTGATCAGTAACTGAAAACAAATGGCAGATTTGCGACACTACTGGGGTCATTTGGCACACTAAAATGCCATTTATGTAATTGTCAAACTTTTTGTTAACTTTTCCCATTGACTATAATGGGAAACTTGTTTTTGAATAACTTTCAAACCGTTCAATATTTGTTCACAAAATCTTAAAGGCACATCAGGGACCCTGGCTGCATGTTCCTGAAGTTTTTAGACCAGTCGCACAAACAGTGACTCAGGCGAAAGAATGCTCAAAAAAAGGTAAATGTGCTACGGAATGTCGCTAATAACTCCATTAACTGTATATCTGACCAGTACAAAACTAGCCAGATCCCAAGATATATGCTACCGCTCCATACATGCCCAATTTCAGGCATATCTGTCATACAGTGGAAAAATTATTAAGGTACAAAATTTCACACTTCAACCTTAAATGGGGTCCTCAACCCTAACTATGTTTATTATTATTATTTATATGTTTAATATGTATATAAATATTTTATGAATTTCCTGTGTAAAGCACCTGAGCTCTTGAAGTGGACACTCAAGAAATAAATTAATACTACTACTGCTTGTTGGAACTTAAAATGGATTTGAGAAATATTTATATTTAAAAGACCACAGCTGCATGGTGCAATAAAAACCTACCTGCAGAAATCACTTTTACTTAACAGATCCATGAAAAGGATTATTTCTGATCACATTGATCAAATCACAGCGTGGAACACTACTGTATATATCTTCTCAGGGGATAAGTAAAAGAAAAGAGAATTAAAAGTGAATAACAGCATACTGAGAAAATAGTGCAATTGTCCAATAAGCAAAGATCCTTGTTGTGAATCAAATACAATACAGTGACTGCTACTGCAATGTGGGTGTTACCATTTCAGACCCCAATTCCAGAATTAATTCAAGTGTTGAACACATTACTAAATAAAAGTTAACAATTTCACACTCTGACACATTTTGTGTGTCTTCTCAGTTGAGTCGGCAAGATAGCCAGTTTCTAATTCATTTTACATTCTCCTTCATGAGTAAGTGCACCAAGCTACATCCTGATTGAGCCAGTGGACACATGGGTTTGGCTAATTCTAACCTACAGTATTGTTTCTGCTGTAACATCACCTCACATGTCCAAAACCCATAAATGCTTTTCCTGGTAGCTGTGCAGAGGCATGTGGTATTTAATACTTTTGGCAACATTCACAAAACCACGCTGTAGTGTGGCATGCAGCAAACTCCCTTTACTCATCTGAAAGTGCAATGAGGGCATACAGCTTAACATTGAGCAATCACCCACCAGAGCATGTCCAAATATATTTACATAGTTTATTTATGGATACAAGCCCAGTCTTACTTACTCCGTGCTTAGGTTTTCAACCCACTTTCATCTGGTCAGTGCCATGCTCTAGACTCATCAGCATGCAAATGCACACTGCTCAATCTCAGGGCTCTATTATATTAAGAAGAGTTTCACAATAGCATGCCCTGGTGACTATAAACCTGCCAGCACAAATGTTATTGAAAATTCCTGTATATCTGATGGTTTCTTTCTAGAAACACAATGTCTGTTCCTGCATTTACAGTCCCTTCAGTGTGCCAAAAGCAGTAATCAGTTAAAGAGGCGCAGACATTGGGCACTTTTGACCAGAAAAATGTGACAGGGTGATTTGAAGACAAATGACAGCTAAGCTCTTACGTGTTCTGTTGCATTGCCAGTATTTGTTTTAAAGCAATACTAAAGCTTATTTATATCGTGTTCATAGAAGATCAGGGATATTTGGAATAAATGGTTGTTTTGTGATGATACAGTATATGTAATACACTGATACTGTTACCGCTATACAAAAATGCATTATTTAGGTATGAGCCAAGACATTTTTAAGCAATAAGACATGATCAGGGTTATGCTAATGGTCTGCTAATCGTCCTCTGTGGATGTTATGTGGTCCAATGCACAGCTGAATGCCACATGCCCCTAGAGGATGATTAACTGAGCATTAATGTAACCTCTACAAATTACTTATTGCTATTATAATTCATACTTGGAATCATACTTGGGTTGTAAGACAACAGAAGGTGTAAGCCTATTAAGCAATAAGGCCGCGACAAAGTGTGTGTTATCATTAATAACATCACTCCTGGGGTGGGTTGAAGCAGGTGAAGCCAAGTGCTTCCATCACCCCAGGAGTGATGTTATTACGAATACACCATTTTTGTGCCTTATGCAAATTTATACAATGGCTCGATGTTATACAAAATAAAAAATAAAAAAATGTTTTAGTAGATTTTGGGGTTTCTGAAGAGACAACAGTGATAGAAAGCTCCAGTAAACAATACAGTGATGTTATTGTGTAATAACATTACTGTCTCAGGCACCCACTGACCAATCAGAATACAGGACATTTCCTTGCCATTGTATAATTAAGCAATAAGGCATGACAGGATGTGGTATGTCATGGGATATACGTCACGCCTTGGGTGGTTCTGCATGAGGCGCGTGAAAAGGCCCAACCACCTGAGAAGTAATAATATCCCATGATATACTACACTCTGGAGTGACTTATTGCTATTATGAACTGGTTTCAAGTTTTTAAATAAAAAATAAAAGAAACAGGTTTCAAAATGTTTTATGAATGAGTTTTGGGTGGTGTAGGAGTACATTTTGAAAAATAGTTCTCAGACAGTTGAAAGCAAGGAGGCTGGTGGAGCTGGAACTTTTCTGAAGCCGTGATGATGTAGCCCAATATCATCAAGGCTTCAAAGACTCGGACAATCAGATTCCTCTGTTTGTGATCCTCAGTTCATAATATAAGTTGTCCCCACTACTCAGTGGAGGTAAAATATAAGTATTTTTTAATAGTGTTGTACCTTGTTCAGCATGTAATTAGGCTTTACATGTATGTTAACAAAAGATTAACATGGGGCTGATAGAATGCTTAGAGCCAATCAGAAAGCTCTATTTCTCAAACACTTTTGTAATTTTAAAAAGCTGCTTCATTTTTGCATTTCAGTGTGCTTTGTTTAATCAATGGCATTTGTCATATAGATCATATTTATCTAAAACATACTGACTGGATAGTCATAATGATTCAAGGTGCCACCCAGGGCGAGGATACAGTAGGGAATGAAACAGAATGAAAAAATATAGTGACACCAATATGTGCACGTACATGAACAATAACAGTAATGTTTTAGTAAAAATTTCAGAAAAAGGAAAAGAAAGAATGTAGAAAGTATGAATAGGTTATTGGGGTAGCAAGGATGGCAGCTAATTGCATGTGCAGTCAATATATGGAAAGATATTTGTGACTGAATCATGGTGGCATACATTTCAACCTACAAAATAAACTGAGTTGATAGCCACAGTATGCACTTGAGTAAAAGGCAAATGGGTAAACAGTGTAGAAGGTAAGTAGGGCATAGGTTGTTGTAATGTGGAGAGAAGAGGATGATGGCTAGAAGCAGGTGCATGCTTTTGATGAGTTTGGCAATCAGAGTGATTTGAGAGAGTAAACGGAAGTTGTGAGATGGATGAGGAGAGGGAGGTTGTTCCACAGTGTGGAAGGCAGATAGAGAAATCAGACTGCCAACAACAGATTTACAGTAAGGCCTATGATAGGGATGAACATCTAATAATTGTAGGGACCAGAGGACAGGATGTTAGGGTTAAGGAGAGAGAAGAGGTGCATGGGAATAGTAGTAAGCGAGTGTTTGGCAAGGGTGAATACACTGTGTGAGACACCAGACCTCTAAGGAGTAGAGAGAGAAATTTGTATAGAGAGAAGTGATCGGTGAGAGATGAAGAAAGAAGGGCCAAGTGGCAGAAGGAATAAATAAGCCTTTGTCAATGCCGAACATTTGCTTGTATGTACGCATCTTTTAGCATTTGTACACTTCAGTTATGTTATATAGATAGAAATGTCACAGATACATTACTTAATGATTTGTGACATTTCTTCTGCATAGAGAGGACACTGCACGCTGACTCCGGTCCTGCTTTCAGGGAGACAGCTTTACTGCATGGGTTTTGAGGTATGGGAAGGTGAACAGTCAGCAGCTCCACAAAGGAGGCAGACAGAGAGAAAGAAACAGACAGACAGAGAGAGAGAGAGAGGAGACAGAAAGAACACTGCTGCTACTCTGTACACACGAGCATAGGAACGAGCCCCTGACATGAACCTCATAGGAAGGCTGCCTCTCATTGTGGACATGCTGTCTCTCTCTCTCTCTCCTCTCTCTCCACTAGCCATTCAGCAAGACAGCTTGCTATGACTGCACACAAAAGTTGATGTCAGACCCATCCTCTCTTGCCATCTCTCGGTGCCCTATACTACTACTACTACTACAGCACAGGAGTTTGCTGACTGAAGCAGACTATCTGTCAATGACTGGTGGTCATGTGGGGTACAATAACAGGACATTTGGGTGCTGCCTCTCTCAGCTAAATTTCAGCACATGATTTAGAGTAACCAATCCTAGCTTGAAGCATACAAGGCTAGTACATATTGATAAGGGCAATTTCAAAATCTATTTAGCAATAGAAAAGGGGAGCAGGCAAAGTAGTGAGAGGGGAGTAGGCAAAGCAGACAGCACATGGACAAGAGAGTGGACAGAACACACAGTCAGGTAGCAGGCAGAGCAGGGACGGGATTGGGGAGTTCACGCAGAAACACAGGCAGCGATTGTGCTGTCACTGTACCTCTCAGCAGTAGTGGATCTAGGATTTTAAAATGGGGTGCAGTTGGTGAGTCTTGGGGTGGATTTGAAATGCAGACTAGCAATTAGCATACTACTGAAGCAGCAGTTTGTTACTATGAAATTTTATTCCATTTTAGAGCACCCTTTCTCCAGTCCTCTTGTAAGATGGCTTTTTCCACCATTTTGAGTCTGCCGTAAGTTCATTTATTTTTAGATTTGAAATAATTAATGGTAGGCATCAGTAAATACGGCAACCACTAGGTTTTCATTTCTGTACTGTATTGGAACACCTACAGTCTAACATCACTAATAGTCTGTTTAGCGGCTGCACCAATGTCTGCAGTGGTCTGCTCCAGTCCAGCCCCCTCCTTCTGCACCTGCTGAGGCGCTTACACAACCTCCTCAGCACTAACACAAGATGTGCTGGAGATGGTTCATTAGTCCAGGGTTTGTGGGTGTTTAGCAACATCAGCTGTGATGTATTGGATGGTCTGCGGTCTGCTGAGGTGCTATAGAGTCAAGTCTGCTGCCCCAAGCAAAACAGACACGCATGCAGAGCAAACAAGGTCTGGAGATTTTCTTGTAAAGTGGGCAAATGACTAGAGCAGGGTCTGCAGGCTACAATGTTCTCTTTGCAGGCCTTCCCACTACTAAGTAGAGGGTAACTGATTTCAATACCTGCTGTGGAATGGAGATCAAGACCAAAGCCTTCTTTTTAATCTTAACCATGTCACAACAAATTAAAGTTTCCTGTGGTTGTTTAGTCCATACCACCTGCAAGCATCCAAGCTAACTTTAATACCATAGAAACACATGCAAACTGATTACATTTCAAGCGCCAGTGTTATTCCAGAGTAATCACTTTAACAATGTTTAAACCACGTATAATTCTTCAGAGTAATCTTGAAATGTTCACATTTGTTATCCTATTGGGAATATTCCTAATTCTCTCTCCGAGAATTGCACTGAAAGTAGCTTGCAGCATTTTTGCTTGAAGTATATTGCACCACACCATAGTATTGTGTCTCAGCCTGTAAATGGTCCCAGATAGTGCAGTGTGCAAATCACAGATTAATTGGACAATACCTTAGAGCAAAATATTCAGTTAATTGTACAGAAACCTACTAATGCATTTTAAACTAGTATGTCTTTTATAATAATGTGCAAACTATATAAACAGTTACTGCACTCAAAAGAGAAATGATGGGAGGGGATGGGAAAAGAAAAGAAAAGAAAGTTAAGGAGGCCAGACAATTTAAAGTGCAAGATATTGTGCAACATAACATGCCATCAGTTCATCTTTCTTTACTGCTGGAACAATTCCACACAGGAAACTTCTATACATGTGGGCACCCCATAGTAGGAAAAAAATGAAACAATGCAGGATCAGAATTCAAACATTAGAAACAGTCTTCATCGTTATGTCTTATAGGGAATAACAACATCTTATTTGAGGAAGGGACAAGTTCCATGTGGTGTTTAGGTCAAGTCACCTGGAGCACCAAGTTGAAAATCCAATAAGATTCTCTTTTTCATTTTGATGCTTGTTCTCCATCACCCCGTACAGTCCCAGTTTTACCTGTTCATGTTCAGTACCTGTGAACACATTACGATAATTCCTTAATTAACTACAAATTTAAGCAATGAAGTGCCTGATCTTAACCATGTCACAACAAATATAAGAAGAGCCTTAGGAGTAATGCATTTACAGACTGTATCAGCTGTCCCTTGCTGCTGCAAGGCTTGGGACCGACTATCCTGTCCACAGTGACAGTCCAGTGACTCCCGGATGTTGTCCATCGACTCAGCTCTGTCCTCCACTCCAGTGGCAGTCACACTCTTGAGAGAGCAGCCTGATGCCCGAGCCCAGTGTAGACTCGGACCTGAGCTGTGTCCCGCGCAGTGCTCTCTGCCTGGGGTCGACCAGATGCACACACCACAAAGAAAGTTTTTTTAATGCCACAGTGGGTCTTGAAAATGATGTTGTTCTCTAGTGAATGAAGAACCATTCTTGCCGCTGACTCTGACTACGCTATATACTACGTTAAAAGTCCAAAAGTTCCAGCTGTTTGTGCTCTGATTGAGCTCTGGCTGAAACAGAATTGTGAGACGGGGGAGGGGGACAGAGGAAACAGGCAACCTGGTAGAATCCTGACTTCTGTTGAATGTTACGTGGCCCAATTTTCAGACAGCAGCAGATCCAATAAGGATAGACAAGCCCAATTAGGGAGGTCTACAGATAAGTGAAGATCCACAGGGTGGGTGGGTGAGGAGAAACAATGTGGCGCTCTGTGACAGACCCTTGGGGACAGTCACTGGGGATACTGTGGATCGTAATGGGAACTGCAGAGAGAAATGAGCACTCCATTGCATATTTTATTTATTTATTTATTTCAGCTTTGGATTAACGCCGTTCATCTGGGGAGCTCGTTTACAAAGGTTCCAATTCAAAGGTTTAAATAGGGCAAGACAAGCAGGTTACATACAGGTAATAGACAACAAAAGCAGTCATACATTTCACCAGAGACAATATAGTTACAAATATGGTCATACATTTAGCATAGAGGCTATAAAGTTTAAAAAGTGCAAGTTTATTACAACTATCATAAGACATGGAAAGTGAGGGTGGGGAAGGGATAAAGGTGATAATTGATAAGGAGGAATTCTTAAAGAGGCAGCAGCAGCAGAAGAAAAGCAGCCAGAGAAGTCTTTGTCCAGAAAGAAGTGGGGGAGTGAGCATTAAGGGGTGGTGAGCAGGGAGGATAAAGTTAAGAAGTGCTAGTATTAGTATGTTAGCTGCCTGTATGGCATTGTCAGTGGAACCTGTTGGGGGTAATGGGTAGGTGAATGTATGGGGGAAAGGATGAGAGTCAGAGTTCTCAGGATGGGAAGGCACACTGAGTGTTCCCTATTAAAAGGAGATGGAGTTCTCTTTAAAGGACTCTAATTTCTTACAGTTAAGGAGGTGGACAGGGAGGTTGTTTAGGTACTGAGGCCTTCGGTAAGATAGCACACGATGGGCAAATGAGGTTCATTTAAAAGGGGTGAGTAGTACACCTTTAGCAGCACTTTTAGTAGACTTAGCAGCTAGGTTCTACTGAAAAAGTCTACTGTGGATGCAGAGGAGTGACCAAGCAGGCCCTTTTACTGATAAGTCAGGCCTGATATTTTGCCCTCAGGTGGAGCAGTAGCCACCCTATTCCTGAGTAAAGGTACATGTGTGAGTCAAATGCTCTGCCCGATGACCAACCTGCAAGCCTTGTTGAGAAGGGTTTTAATTCTTTTAGGGCAGTGTCTAACCGCACATAGATTGCCAGTCTGTAGTCAATTATTGATAGTACAGAGTTCCTGGTAACAAGGTTCAGCACCTCTGTGGACAGGGCTTGTCTATGGTGATTATATGATGCCAAGCTTAATGTTGGCAGTTTTCACTATGTGATCAATGTAAGTGAAAAGGACAGGGTGTCATTCAGGTAGATGCCCAGATATTTAAAATTACTAACTTGCTCAAGTGTATGACCCTTATTGCTTATAATATTCAGAGGGTCAGCTCTTCTGTTGTGGGGTAGAGAATAGCATAACCTTGTTTTTTTATGGTTAAGGAGGAGTTTATTCTTTGTGAACCAAGCCTCAGGTTTTTGGAAGTTGTCCTGAAGGGTTGAGGTTATATCTGACAGTCATTTTCCTGAGACTGTGATAACAGCATCATCCACATATAGTACCACTTTAGCGGGGCAGGCAGAGGGTAGTGAGTTCACAAATAAGTCCAATAGAAAAGGTCATAAGTAGATCCTTGAGGAACCCCATTGACACTACCCTTGGGGGATACTGCCCCATTGATCCATACACACTGATGTCTGCGTGGCAGGTAGCTGTTGAACCAGGAAGTGGTTTCAGAGGATAGGCCAAGTGTCTGGAGGTTTATTAACAGTATTTGATGGTTCACTGTGTCAAATGCTTTTGTGAGGTCCACAAGGATGGATCCCACTGACATCCCATTGTCAAGAGCGTCATAGAGGTGAGTGGTGAGTCAATGTGTGCAGACACTATACTATGATTTTTGCAGAATCCATGTTGTTATGGGCAAAGTAGTGAGTATTTATTCAGGTAATCCATTAACTGATCTGACACTATGCATTTAAGAGCTTTCGATAGTGGGGAAGTATGGGTCTATAATTTGCAAGAAGGGTTGCGTCTCCACTTTTAAAGAGAGTGTGACAAATGCTGTTTTCACTGTTCATGGATGACTCCGTTCTCAAGGAAAGGTTAAATAGTTTGCTGATGGTATTGTGGGTATTGCAATAGGTCAAGAACAAGAGCAACCAGCTTCATATCAATCTGGTCACTACCAGTCCGAGTCTTACCAAGGACTCTCTTGATATATTTAATGGCTTGTGACCTGAGATCTGTTTAAGTAAAATGGTGGTGTCCCATGGTTTTGTTGGGGAGGTGTGGATCATTTGATTGTTACTGCAGGACACTGCTGTGTCAAGTATTCAGGAGGGAGGACAGTGCTTAAGTCCGAGAAAGCTGTACTGAAAGAATTTGCCAGCTCTTAGGGTCCTATATTGTACCAGTTGTGGTGACGAATAGGTCTGGAGGTGCCTTGATATCCCTGCCAGTGAGTGTTTTTATGGTGTTCCAAGAATTCTCTGCCTCGACTCCAACTGCTGGTTAACAAGTCTTTGCAGTAATAGGCTTTGAGCTGCTCTCATCAACTTTGTGAATTTGTGAATTTGTTCCTAGCTGCCTTACATGCAGCATAGTTAACTTGAATCCCAGTAGCCCTAGCCTTATGCTAAATGTTGTCTCTGATATTCATTTGCTCCAAGAGTGCCCCTGAGAGCCAGAGGTTGTGGGACCCTTTGACCTTTGTTGATTTGAATGGAGCCAAGATGTTGCAGGCATTATTGAAGGTAGTTATAAGGTAGTCCAAGGCCTGATTAACATCAGGTAAGTTGTTGAGCACACTCCAATTGGTCTTGGAGAGGTATTGTTTAAAACTGTCAAGTTGTCCTTTTCTCAGTAATCAGTTTTGAGTGTAGCAGGGGGTGGGTTTGAAACCTTTATTAGACCAGAAACACATTACTAGGAGTGGTCACTTAGTGAGTCTGGTAAGACTGTTACATTTGAGATATGTTCAGGGCAATTAATACATAGCCAATCAATTAACATGCTGGAACCAGTATGATAATTCCTCCTGGTTGCTTGTGTCACTAATTGAGTTAGGTATAGACTAGCAATTTGATCCTTTAGGTTTGCTGTCTCTTGTGCTAACCAGTTGGTGTTAAAGTCACCCACAAGAACCTGTTCCATATTTTGTTTAATCTAATTCATATGGTTGATGAACTGTTCAATGTCCTTTGCCTGCTTGCCAGGGATATATAGACCACTGTGAGTACCATTGTCTTTTTCTGTTGGCCAATGGTTAGTTTGATAGAGTTGTGACTCTTTGATATGGAGCTGTTTGACATCACCTATCCTTTCATATTGTTGCATATGAAGAACATGGGGTCTGAGTTAAAGCAACAGAGAGGAGACAGCTAGCAGCTGGAGTTGTTGTTTAGTAGAGCTGCACCACAGCTCAAAGAAAGCTAGGAAAGCAGACAGGAGGCAGCCAGCAGCTGGAGTTGTTGTTTAATGAAAGCAATGAAGCGCCTCTCATTGGAGCGGTTCATTTCTTTCAACTACACAAGTGCCAAAATGCCATGTTAGCAAGCAGAGCTAGTATTGTGACCACGTGCCTGGTCATTGGTCTACACTGCCAAGCCCATTGCAGTTTCAGCTGTAACTGGCCGCAGTGACACACCTCTAAAATGCCGCTTCATTGCAAACGCTCCTTGCACAAGCGCAAGTGAATGTAAAAAGTGGCTCCAGCCTGGAAAGTGTAGACTTTGGGACAGCTCTGTTTCCTTTAGTTTACTAAGATAATCAGCTTTAAATCTGCACACAGTGCTTTCCTTGATTTTTTCTTGTAATTGGTTTCATAGTGTCACATGGCATTAATACCCTAAACTAACAAGAGAGCTGTCCAAGTTTGAATCTGACCTCAGGAGAGTAAGCAGCATATTATGTATAACATTTTTGGATGGTGTGAAAGGTACACTAGCAAACTGATACTGAGTAACAGATTCAGCCATCAATGAAAAATGCCAGCTGTCAAGCTTAAAACTTTAGCATCGAGATGACCAGTCTGTAGTGCAAAGATTCTCACTTTGTTGCTTTTGGACGAGTAAGTTAAGCCAATAAATGAGCAACATGTTAGTAAAACTACTATAGTCATACTACTGCAGAGCATTTGGTGTTACTGTTAGCAGTCAGCTGTCGCACCTAGTGTGGATGGTGTTTTAATAATGTCAGCCATAATCAGCTGAATGTCCATGATTTTTCTGAGAAAATGTGGGCAGTCAGCAGATCGTGAACTTAAGTTTGTACAAACATTTCTAGTTTACAGTATAAAGCAGTCAGGATTTTTACACATGCATAGTAGAAAAAGCAGACTCATTTTTTCATAATGCCCCACATGCACATAATGAGTTTTCTCTGGTCTCACTGAGATCCCATTAGGGCAGCAATACAAGACTCCTGCAGTCAAATTACAAGCACAAGTTGATGGGACCACAGAGGACATTCTACCAGTGTCCTTTGTAGCTAGTGATCAGGTGACACATCTCCCATGAATGAAGCATTTATAATAAGGAAAACTACCAGCAACAATTTGCAAACATCATCCACAATGCAGAATCCAAGGAGGATGTAAAATGAGATCTTACCATTCTTCTATAGGCAGCATCATAGTAAAAGCAACAGAAATAAGAGGATGTGGATCAGTTTCATATATTGCTAAGACATTGTTGAGCAAGTTTGCCCACTGGATATCATAAACAGTGCCGACAGCTTGTTTACCAAAGCAATTAAGAATGCGAGCAATTGTGCTTTTCTGCCTGTTAGTTTTGTGGATTTTCATGATTTTCTGCTTGAAGCACCAACACCTTTTCTTACACATTCATATGAGAAGCCTCCTGGACAGCATATTAGTAAAACAACATCACCAGGTGTGGGCATTTTCATTTCAAATCAACTCTTTTAATGCCATTCCAAACAAAATAAAGGAACACTACCATTCAGCACATTGAAATATAGAAACACAAGCTGCACCATGCACTAAGAACCACTAGTACAGAATACAACAAACTCTCTGGGTTTGGAAACGCTAAAGATCTGCTGTATTTTTGACAATGCCCTGGATGCTCCTCTTGGTGCAGCAATTAGCACCCTCTAAGAATGGCTACCTGTTGTTAAGTGAGCTATCTGCTGTTTGTTGCTCTTCCCAGATTCTCCTGGGTTCCCCACCCTGGCTGTTCTCTCAAACCTGCTTCCCTTTGAATGGTTTGGAGGCTATACTCCTGGGCAGACACGCATACAGAACCTCACCTGATCATGACACATCTGGAGCCACAAGCCAGGGGTTGAGTCACCAATAAGCTTCTTCTCAGATCCCCAGAGAGTGCCTTTCCATTGTTTTCCAGCTATCGACACTAAAATAGTCTAGCCAATAGGCTGCATGGCTTTAGAAGGAGACAGGACTTCTTCATGAAAAGGCTTCATGCCCTCCTCACAGTCACAGAAATCCCCCAGGACCTCACCTGACCATTCCACATGGGCAGAGGTGCCAGTCAGAGGCCACGTCACCTACTGGTTCACTCCTTTATGCAGCCAGAGAGCCTGCCCTTTATTTTCCTTGAAGCATTTAGGGCTGCTGCCACTTACAACTGCTCAACCAATTAGCTGCTTAGATTCTTAGGAGGAAGGTGAGACTTCAGTTGATTATAGGCCCCCATCCTCCTTTCAGCCACAGATACCCTCAGGTCCTTTCCTGCCCTTCCACATCGCTGGAGCTGTCAGATGGTAAGGCATGGCAAATTTTATTTATATAGCCCCTCGAGGGGCTCAGAAACTGTACAATACATGATAAAATAACCAAGTTTGGAATAAAAACACCCCAAAAATAAAATCAAGTATTTCAGATAAAATTGAAGACCTCCTCCAACAAAAATCCATTTAAAGAGACTTTAAAGGCTCCACCATGCTGGCTGCATGAATGTAGGGTAGAAGAACATTTCACAGTGATGGTGCAGCCGTACCAAATGCTCTATCACCAGATCTCTTAAAGGACAATGTCAATCTTTTTTGCATCATGTTATTTCTAGGTAAACTCACATTTTATGATTGCTTACCTTCTCTGAAATTTATTGATGTTAATGGTTGTTTAATCTGCCTCTTGTTTATCAGAAGTGAAATGCATGGGAATGTATAGTTATACACAGCCTTGTTTTGCTCCAAATGGTTTACCTAAGCTTATTGCATACTTCCTGAACATTAGAAACACCCTCAAACAATGAAGAATGGTCTCCTCTACTCCACTACATAATGAGTAGCTAAACAGTGCTAAGGTTGTTGCTGAGTTCAGGAAAGATGCAGTTGTAGTTGGTCAAGAAATGTAAACAAACATGTGTTGGTGTGGTAACACCAGTATGGCTGACACTGAGTTTTTCACTTTTAAAAGGAAAACGTAGTCTGAATCAAACAGCCAGCTACATCAACAGGCTCTACAGAATGAGAACAATCACAAAATGTGCTTTTTAAACTAGGGACACTTTGAGGCCATATGAGGTTGATAGTGTCCCTTTAAGGTGAGAGTGGGTACAGTCAGCAAGCCAGCCTCAGCAGAGTGTAGGGGGCAGATAGAGATATACAGAACAAGGAGCTCTTTAAGGTAATGAAGTCCCAAACCATGTAGGGCCTTGTAAATTAAAAAGCATATCTTGAAGGTGATGCGAACTCACAGGCAGTCAGTGCAGAGCGCGCAGAATAGGAATGACATGATCTCTCACTGAGGTACATGTCAACATCTTGCCACAGCATACTGCACAAGCTGCAGTCAATGCATCAATCCTCCAGACAGCCCTAGATAAACAGCATTACAGTAATCAAGTCTGCTAGTAACAAAGGCATGGATGACTGTAGCCAGGACAGCAGGCATCAGGAGTGGGTGGATCCTGGCAAGTTTCTGAAGATGGAAAAACCCAGATCTAATGACCAATGATACCTGTTGTTCAAGGGTAAGTCAGTTGTCATGAAAACACCAAGATCCTTAACTGCACTGATTACCAGCAAGGGCCACCCATCAACTACTGAACAAACAGCCTCCCGTCAGCAGAGACACCTCCATTATGTGGCTTGGTCACCGTAACCTCTGTCTTGCCAGGGTTGAGATGTAAGCGAGTTTGTAGACATCCAGCCATTGATCGCAACTAAACACTGGCTCAAACGTACCTGAAGTGGAAAAGGTCACCTTGGGCACTAGACAGGTACAACTGTGTATCATCCGATAGCAGTGAAATCCCAGATGGTACCAGCTAATGATCTCTCCTAGCAGCAGCATGTACATTGAGAACAACAGGAGGCCAAAATTGAGCCCTGTGGAACACCACAAGGCAGTGCAAAAGTCCAGAGGAAAAATTCCTGAGGTATACGATCTGCGATCTTTCAGTTAAATATGAGCTAAACCAGTGCAGGACTGCACCGGTAATGCCCACATAGTTCTGAAGACAATGCAGTAGCAACCCATGATCCACATGTCAAATGGTGAGGATAGATCAAACAGCACCAAGATGGTAGTGTGCCCTCGGTCCCTCACCATGAAGAGATCATGTGCTACCCTGACCAAAAGCCATCTCAGTGCTGTGCCAAGGCCAAAAACCTAACTGGAGGTTCATAGATGGACAAACTCTCCAGACTCTCAATCAGCTGGTCAACCACCACCTTGTCAATAACCTTCCCAAAAAGGGAAGATTAGAGATAGGCCTATAGTTCAAGAGAACATCATCTGGTAGAGTTACTAATCAGCACCCCTTAATGTAGCTGAAGAGCCTGCATTTTGTTTTCCTGGGCAGCAGCTGGAGCTTCTGCCACTCATAAGCTCCCAGCTAATCAGCTGTCTGGACTCCTTGGTTCTTTTCTTTTCTGCCTGGCTATCTGACCAAGTGGTCCTTAGCATATCAATCTCCGTTACACGGCCAAAGCACAAGGGTGTCACACTTGGGAGTGTCAGCTTGGGAAGTTAGCAAATTCTGCCTCCCAAGTGTGTCCTTCTGCCACCCTTGCTGGTGACTGCTACTGAAGGGTCTCAACACTGGTGTGTACTGTACTATATGTACAATGCTTCTTGGGCATGCTAACCTTGCTTAGGTTTTGCTAGGTATGTTTGTAGCCCATATTCTTTGACTGGTTTTGCTTGGAGTGCTTGCAGTCTATTACCTTATAAAAGCCACCCACTGACCTGCCCTGTTCTGCACTGTTGTATTGCCTGTCATTATTTGACCCCTTTGTGATATAAACAATGGCTATAATTTCAACCATATTTTACATAATCCTCTGCTCGCTTCTCAATGGCTACAGGAGGTGTGCCTGTTCCTTTGCACCTCCTAGGTGGTCATAATCTCAACTGTCCCAGATTTTCAGGGATGTTCCTGATTTTGCCTCAAAAGTTTTCTATTTTGGAGAAGTTTGAAAGATGGTTGGAGATGTGACAACTGAGGTTTAATGCAAAGAAGTGCAAATTAATGCACCTGGGTAGAGGAACCCTGGGGAGTGCTACAGGTTGGGGGAGAAGCTGACTGTCACCAAAGAGGAAAGGGACCTAGGGGTTATCATCTCTGATGAGATTAAGGTATCAAAGCAGTGAGCAAAAGTGGCAGGAGGGCCAGTGCCATGCTGGGGTGCATAGACAGGGGTATCACTAGCAGGAGGCGGGAGGTGGTGATGCCATTGTATAAAACATTGGTAAGGCTCACCTGGAGTACTGCATGCAGTTTTGGAGGCCACACCTGCGCAAGGACATAGATAAGGTGGAGACTTTCTAGAGAAGGGCAACAAAGATGGTGCAGGGTTTGCACCACAAAACATATGAGGAGAGACTAAGGGACCCTCGGTATGTACTCATTGGAAGAGAGGAGACAGCGGGGCATGACTGAAACTTTCAAGTACCTCAAGGGCATAAACAAGGTGCAGGTGGGGACCTTTTCCAATGTAGAAAAGTACTAGACATAGGGGCACAATATGAAATTGAAAGGGGTAGATTAAGAGGTGATGGAGGAAGTTTTTCTACACAGAAAGCATAGTCGACACTTGGAATAGTCTGCCACAGGAGGTAGTGGGGCACAGCGGAGGGTTTAAGCATGCCTTAGACAGGCACAAGGGAAGCTTGAGAGGGAGGGAGTGATGAAAGCCATTGATCACATAGGGTCAGTGGCCACATACAATGTATAGGGCCTACGGGCAGACTGGATGGGCCTAGCGGTCCTTATCTGCTGACAATTTCTATGTTTCTATGCCCTCATAAAATTTGTGTTTTCTGACTGCTCAGTGGGGATTGTAAACACAAAGTATGCTAAACATTACAGTTACAAACTTGTTCTTCAGCTAATGTATCTTTTTATTAACAGGAAAATTGCACAAGTACAAGCAAAGTATGCTTATGTTGTGTATGTGCAACTGAAATATATGCATAACATAGAGTGGACAATAGGTCAACAGCACATGTTACAAACTTCAAGAAAACCATAAAGAGGAGTGCAGGCATTAAATAGACTTTGAGTTCAACCCACAGTGATAGCAACCTCGTTGAAGCAGCTTGTCTATTATGTCCATTATATGCTACCAACATCATTACAGAGTCACGTGTTACTACCTTTACACAGGGTGTTAACTAAGACAATTCCTTAAACATTATTGTATGTGATAACAATATGCCTATCGACAGCTACTTAGGTAGATTTTACCTCAGTGTGGGTGTGCTGAAGCATGATGTTTTAGCATGGCCATGCACCTGAATCAATGGCTGCCATTAGTGGATCCCATATTTTTTGAAACAGTTCTTTGTATCCACTGGCCAAAGTTGGCCCCCTCTGTCTTCAAACAACTGCCCACACTGTGGCCCAGTGTTCCACTGTGGGCAGTGCATCGAAATCCATTGTTGGGCAATGGTTTTCAGGCATTTATCAGTGCAATGAACCAGATCAAGGATGCGGATCCCATCTAGTTTTGTGCTGGTTCAGCTTCCACTAGAGTTCGAGAAGAGATTTTGTAGCGTGAGGTCCATGACTTGTTCCATTATGCCATGAACTGCATACCAAAAGTGAGAGACCTTAGGCATGTTAGGGTCATATGTAAGAAAGTACCCTCCTCCTTTCAGCATTTGGTGCATATTGAGCACCTGTCAGGGTGTCTACAATGTCCTCAGGCAGGGACAATATAAGCTTGGTATAGATAGTTTAGTTTTATCTAGCTTAATTTATTGTTTCTGGAACGGGTAATCAGGTGGGCCACAGCTCTTCCAGATTTCCTTGGTGATATGAACACCCAAGTCCTCTTCCCAGCATTTGTGAATATTGCCTGTAGGTGGGTGCCCTAGCCCTGAGCAGAGCATAGTAGACCAAAAGGGGTTTTCAAGAGGCTGCAGCAAGTACAACTCTTCCTTGAAGGGGGATGTGTGCCAGTATGGTTGGAGATCTTAAACCCCTTCCATGAGGCCTTCTGTGAGCATATGCCTTACTCTCAGGTAGGCAAAGAGGTCACCAGTTTGGAGCCCAAATTCTCTTCAAATAGTGTTAAAGTTATGGAGATGGCACCCCTTTAACAACTGGTTCATGAGATAGGCCCAGCTTCTCCCATTTAAGAAGAATCTGGTGCAAAAATACGTTACATTTGGTTTACTCTTTAGAGCAGTCCAAAGTAGCATGTGCCACTAGATGCCTTGTACCTATGCTAGTTGTTTGTGTACAGAGATCCAAATCGCAGCTAAAGTTCTGGTTAAGAGGTTTAAGAGTTGTGGAGTTTTCATGTGCTCCAGTGTAGCTGATAGCAGGCCTTTCTCCAGGTCTGTCCCTGTTTCTTCCACTTCCATGTCCAGCCATGCCATATTGCAAGTGTCCTCCCCAGTGGGAAGATAGCTGAGATGTGTAGCCCAACAGTACTTCTTAAAGTTGGGAAGTGTACACCTCCCATCACAAGAAAGAAGCCATAGGATATCTCTTTTATCCAGGTTGGCTTACCATGCCATAAGAACCTGTGCACCAAAGCAATCACCTGAAAAAGAACCTTTGTGTAGCAGGATAGGAGTGACTGAAACAAGTATAAACATTTGGGTAGGGTGCACATTTGAGGACATTCACCTTGCCAGTAACTTATAGTGGGAATGTTTCCTCTCTCAATGTGACTTAATGTCAGCTAGCAGTGTAGGAAAGTTCAAACTGTTCAAGTGTGACAGCCTTGAAGGAATCTCCTGGGTATTTTAGAACCTCTACTGCCTGAAGCCCCATGGAACTGTTAACTACGCTCTCTCTCTGCTGCCTACCTACAGGAAAGATTTCACTCTTTGACCAATTTATTTTATGTCCTGATAGAGTTCCAAAGTCATTAGGGAGTGCAGGTTTGGAAGGCCCTCCTCAGGACATTGCAGATATAGCAGCATATTGTCTACAAGGAGAGCTACTTCATGCTTCCTCCCCAGTTGACACCATTCTCTCCCTTGGTGCTGCCTTGTAGCTGCTGCTAAGGTCTGAGTGATATAACATAGGGTAGTGGGGATGGGGGCATCCCTGTCTGGTATCCCTAGTTAAGTTAAATGCTTCAGTTAATCATTCACTGATGTTTATCTTGACAGAAGCGCCAAGCCAAGTTAAGTCACTTTATTTATATGGCACCAACCGGATGGCTCTGCTTTTACAATCAACAGATAAAACAATTAAAACAAGTTAAAATTAGCATAAAAAGTCAAGAGGCCAGTCTAAAACATAGACTAAAATAGTGCATTTTCAATAATGATTAAAAATGTTCAGTAAAGGAGACCTCTTCACTTCATGGGGAGGGTGTTCCACAGAATTGGATCTCTACACAAACGCCCTATTCCCAAGATTGCAGTCGTGAACGGGAACAAAGAGAGATCTGCCTCTGCTGATCAGATGACACAAAGAGGAGCATAAGGATTCAGAAGGCCTTTCAGACAGACCAGACCCAGGCTGTGTAGGGTCTTGTAGTTAACATGCAAAGCTTGAAACTGCTGTGCTACCTAACCAAAAGCCAGTGCAGAGTGCGGAGAACCAGAGTGATATGCTCAGAACAAGATGTCCCTGCAACCAACTAGGCTGCAGCTTTGAACTAGCTGTAGGCAGCACATCACATTTGCGGAAAGTCCTAGGAAAACAGCATTGCAATAGTCCATTCTAGATGAGATGCAGGCTTGCAACTAGTGTTACAAGATCGAATGATTTGAGATAGGGCCTGATCGAGGCAATATTACAAAGATGGTAATAGCCACTGCAGACAATAGCTGACACCTGCAATTCCAGTGTCATTAGAGTCCACAATGACTCTATATTCTTAACCCTATCTACTTAACAGAGGTTCACTCTTCCCAATAAAGAGAAGAGAGGTTCCAAATGTCATGGAAGAACCTTGTCAACCTGGCTCCACCAGTAGCACCTCCATGTTAGATGGATTCTACCTGAGCCAGCTGGCCACCAATCAGTCCTGAATCTCTTTAAGACACTACGCCCAGTACTGAGAGAGTTGATGCATCATCCGGGACACAAGACACATACAGAAACATAGAAACATAGACTTTGACAGTAGGTAAGATCACTTGGCCCACCCAGTCTGCCCATTTCCATACCTTGTGGATAAGCTGCAGATCCTAGTTAACCAACAACCTACTTCCTCCTACCCCCATTAGAATTCCCTTATGTCTGTCCCATATATTCTTGAATTCCCCCACTGTTTTTGACCCAAATACTTGTCCTGGAAGGCTGTCCCATGCAGCCACCACCTCTCTGTGAAAAAATACTCTCATGTTGCCTCTGAGCCATTCCCTCATTCTTCAAATTGTGCCCTTGTTCTTCTGCATCTCTTCTTCTAAAGATGCTACCTCTTGGACTTTGCTGATTCCTTGAGATATTTGTATGTTTCTATCATGCCCCTCCATTCCTCTAGGGTATACATATTAAGCTCCTTTAGTCGCTCTTCATATGGCTTCTGGTGCAGACCCTGCACCATTTTAGTTGCCCTCCTCTGGATTACCCCGATCCTGTCTATGTCCTCACGGAGATGAGTTCTACAGAACTGCATGCACACTCCAGATGGGGTTCACCAACTGTCTGTACAGAGGGATGACAACTTCCTGTTTTTTATTGGTGATGCCTCATCCCTATGCATCCCAGTATACCCCCAGCCTCCCTACTGCCTTCTCACATTGCTTGCTAACCTTAAGGTCATCTGATATGACTACCACCAGGTCCCATTCCATTTTTCTTGTTTTAGTACTTCCCACCCACTGTGTACTTTCCCCTGGTTTTGTTTCCAAGTGCATTACTTTGCACTTCTTTGCATTGAATCTGAGCTGCCATACTTTTACCATTCCTTCAACCTTGCTAAGTCCCTTCTCATCCTTTCCATCCCCTTGTGTATGAATCCTGTTACAGATATTTGTGTCATCTGCAAAGGGCATACTGTTCCTTCCTGCCCTCTACAATGTCACCTATAAAGACACTAAAGAGGACCGGTCCCAGTACTGAACCCTGGCGGTACCCCGCTAGTAACCCCCTTTCCTTGGTGTCAACTCTGTTTACTATTACCTCTGTGTCCTGTTGTCCAGCCAATCTTTACCCAGGTTACCACCCTGGGACCCAGTCCCTGGCTGGATTACTTGTTTATTAATCTTTTGTGTGAGACTGTGTCAGATGCCTTGCTTAAAGTCTAGGTAGGCCACATCCACAGCCCCTTCCTGGTCCACTACTTTGGTCACCCAGTCAAAGAAATCTATTAGATTCATCTGACATGACCTCCCGCTATGAGTCCATACTGCCTTGGGTCCCAGCCCCGCTGACCTCTAGGTACTCAACAATTCTTTCTTTCAGAAGTGATTCCATAATTTTCCCTGCCACTGAGATCAAACTAACTGGTCTGTAGTTTCCTGCCTCTGCCTTGCTCCCACTTTTGTGGAGGGATTTACATCCTCCTTCGTCAAGTCCTCAGGTACCACACTATCCTGCCATGATTTGTTAACAAGGGTAGTCAGTGGTGTCACTAGTTCTCCCCTTAGTTCTTTAAGAATTCTGGGGTGAATCCTGTCTGACCCCATTGCTTTGTCCACCTTGAGTTTTAAGAGTTCTTTCAGCACCTTTTCTTCTGTGAATGAACTGGTATCAGACCCCCTATCCAGAGGGCATGGGGTCATTATGTCACAAGACATAATGCCGCATGGCACTATCGTGTTATAGATTAATGCCATGAGGCATCATGTCTTTTTTCTGTGGGGCTCTGCCCCACACTTTATTATGGGGGCTGCTCCTGGACCCCCCCACTAAAGATTCTCAACCACGGGTCCAACTCGGGAGCACACAGGTTCATTTCACTATAATGCCGTGACGTTATTAAGTGTGTACATTATGACCCAATACGTATCCAGAGTGCTTCTATTGTTTGGTTTAGGTACCTCCTCCTCTTTTGTGAATACTGAGCAAAAGTATTCATTCAGGATCTCTGCCTTTTCTCCGTCACCCTCTGCCCACCTCCCTCCCCTTTATTGAGCTTCACTGTCCCTCCCTTGGTCCTTTTTGCTCCCTAATGTACCTATAAAAGATTTTATACCCTTCTTAACTGAGTTGGCTATCTTTTTCTCTGTTTGGGCCTTTGCAATTCTGACTGCCTTCCTGCTTCCTTCTACTTTAACTGATACAATTCCCTGTCCTGCTTCTTTGTGATTCCTTATACTTCCTGAATGCTATCTTTTCTCCCTAACCTTCTCAGCCACTCTTTTGAGAACCATAGTGGTTTTTCCTTCATTTTGTTTTATTTGCTTTACACAAAGGCTTATTGCCTCTGTGATGGCAGTTTTGATTTTCCCTATTGTTCCTCCACCTCCTTCCTTCCCATTTGCTAATGCATTCCTTATGCACTCTCTCATTTTGCCAAAGTCAGCCCTCCTAAAGTCCAGTACCCTCGCTTTTGTATGGCTTGACTCTACGGCTGTGTTTATCATGAACCACACTGTTTGGTGGTCGCTTGTTCCCAGATGGCTACCCACTTCTAAATCCGAGATCCTCTCTTCATCCCTGTTTTAGAGTACCAGGTCTAAGATTGCTCCCTCCTGAGTGGGTTCAAACACTAGCATTCTGAGGTATGCCCCTGTAGGGCATCGAGAATGACCCTGTTCTTGGATGTGGCTGTAAATGTGCTTTAGTTAACATCTGGCATATTCATATCCCCATCAATAATATCTCCTTTTCTGTCATTCTAAGGATGCATTCTATCATTTCCTTGTCCCTTTCCCTCCCCAAGATGGGGTCTGTAAACACCCATGAGGATTGTGGTGCCATTTCCTGTCTCCAAGATGACCCACAGTGCCCTCTCCTCACTGTTTACCCCTTAGTTCTGTTGCTTTGATCACTTCCTTACTTAAAGAGCTACTCCTCCTCATTTTTACCTCCCTCTCCCTCCTATAGATTGTGTAACCTTGTATGCTGACATCCCAGACATAGTTCTCTGTGTACCATGTTTCTGTGTCTGCCACAATATCCAGCTGTCCCTCTTCCATCAAGGCCACTGGTTCAGGAAGATTGTTACCCATACTATGGGTATTACTCATCACCCTCCATTTGTTGATGGCCTTGCCCCTTTTAGCCTCTATCTCTGCCCTTACTGCCTTTGCCTTTTGTACATTGACTAAAGCTACTGACTTTCTGAGGCCTCAAAACTGGGGCAATCCATCCTGACCATGAACCCCCCTACCATGTCACTCCCATGGGCAACGCCAAGAGAAAATGTTGCACACAATCAGTTAGATTTTGCTACTTGCTCTGGCCATGCTGCCCCACAGTAACATCAGTAGCAAACATCCAGATTAAAGCAATACATCATTCTGCTGCAGCAAGTTCCAAATCATGATGTACAGAAAGTTCATTAAAGCAAACCTACTTTAAATTGTGATCAGACATTTGAGCTGCATGTATTGCTCCTCTTGACAGTCCCATCCAGCCCGCTTACACTCACCTCATTTGCTGAGCAAACTTCACTTCAGTGACTCCCACCACCACACCAGATTGTTTTCACACACTTCCTACAGCTGATCAGGTTCAGGTACCTTAGTTCACTGCTGCCGGTCTTTCTCTGTCTGTAGTCCCTCTTAGCTACTGGCAGGCAGATGTCCACATGCGCTTGTTTGCACTACTACCCAGGCAAATCTAGCAGGAAGGAACATGCTTTACTGTGCTCCCACTGACATGCTTGCAGTGCAACACAGGCACTGAGCTGAAGTTGCAAACTGCTGTTCAGCCTGAGTAGCACCACAGTGTTGCTGAAATAACTGTCACTCACGGATTAGCAGTCAGCAAGAAAAAATGGGACAAAACTGGGACATGTAAGCAAAACCAGGACAAAGTGACATTTTGCAAAACTTGTGGGGACACTGGGACATGCTGCCTAAAATAGGGACTGTTGGTAGCTTTACCATTGACTCCTGTCCTGCTTCTCATCAACTTCTTTACCTTGGTGTTTACTTGCTAACTATCACATTTTGTGGGGGAGGCTAGGAATTCCCTGCTCTTTTCAGTGCTCTCCGCTCTGGGCTAGTTAAAAAGCTTTCCTATGAAGCATTTAAACCTATCACCTAAGACCCAGGTTCGCCTCCTGGACAGATGCAGACCATCATGCCAGTATAGGCCTGTATCCCCCAAAGGTGGACCCCAGTTCCCAATGAAGCCAAAACCCTGTGCTCTGCACCAGTTTTCAACCATTCATTGAATCCCATGGTGTGGAGTACCCTAGCCTCACTCATGTCATACACAGGCAGCACCTCCAATAAGGTTACCATGTGTACTACTTGTTCAAGGCCCTCCCAACTCCACAAACTTCTTCTGTACTGCTATGATTGCACTCCCAGCTAGGCCATTTGTTCCTAGGTGGATAATGACAACCATCTCTCTCTCCATGCAGCTGCTTCTGTGATCCTAAGAATTTGCTTTCTGTCCCTCCAAGCCATGGCACCGGCAGGCACCTTACCTCCCTCTGTCCTCCCTCTCCTAGTTCTACCCCCTAACAATTGAGTCCCCACCAGGAGCTGTTTTCCCTCATGGGGTCCAATGCCACCCTCCTTTGGGCCTCCATTGTGGAAGTTCTCAGCATCCTCCTTGGTCTCCACTGTGGGTGCCTCCATAGAGGAACCATACTCTACCAGAACAACATTTGAATTGTGGAGAGGTACAACTGGAGGGATGCCCTCTGTTCCACTACATTTGCCCTCCCTGAGCCCACTGTGGTCCAACCACCCTCTTTCTTGGCAACCTCTGAGGCAGGCCATCAGCCTTGGTGGTTCCTTGGTTGGGGGTTGTTTCCCCTGCCAGTTTGGCCTGCAGATGGGCAACCTCCTCCTTTTTTTTTTTTTATTTTCATCTTTATCCTCCTCCTTCCTACCCTCCGTGCCCCTCCTTCCGTCCCGCTCATGTCCCCTGGTACTCACCTTAGGGATCTGCCCCAGAGTGCCAATCCTCCTCTCCTCACACAGTGGGTCTGTCCTGTAGGTGGTCCGGTGGACTTAGGCTGCCTTCATCTAGGGCTGCCGGAGGGGATTTTCCGGTTTCTCCCCTTACGCCCCCACTGCCCCTAGGACGCTCTTGCGGCGCTAGGGACGCACATCCCCAGTGCGGTAGCGCGTGCTTACGCATGCAGACCCTCATGTGCCGTGTGACATCCCTCCCGCCCGGCTAAGTGAAGCCGGCCCATCCTTCCCACCGCCGGGTGCTTCCTACCAGCTACGGAAGGAATGCAGAGCGCAATGCGCCTTGTAACTCCGCCTGAGGGAGGAGAGCATCCAGTGGGACACTTGATCCTCCCTCTCCTGCCGACCCTCGCCACCCGGAGTCCATCCCTGAACCCGGTCGCCGGGCGAGCACGAGGTGTGGCATCCAGCCTCATCCTCAGCGCCACTGGGCTGGCAACCTCCTCCTTAAAGCTGAAAGGTGCCTGTAAATAGGGCAGCATCTCAGCCTCCATAATGTCTCTTGGAAGACTGCTGCCCCACAGCCAGTGCATTGCACCACTCCTCACATGTCTCTCACCTTTCCTGTTTAATTGTTTTTGTTTCTTTCTTTCTTTATATTTTTGTTATTGTGTGGGTTTATTTATCCCCCCATACAGTGTGCTGGACTACTTAGGATATGACAGGTGCATGTCCTTTGCCCTTTGAGGAAGTGATGTCAGAACCCCTGGTATAAAGGAAATTACTTCCTTGGGGCTGGTGGGTGAGGGGCAGGGTGGGGGACAAGCCCATGCCCTTCCAAAACAATCAGCTACAGCTCTGACCCACCATCCCAGTGAGTGCTTCCTTCCTTTCAGCAAGACAACCTGCACAACAATCTACCAGAAAATATACCCCATGCAAAACAATTTCAAACACAGAAAAATAAAGCAGCTGAGTCCAATGCCTATGATGTAAGCAGAGCCTTATATACAACCTGGTGATCTAAGCTCTGACGACAATCAAATAAAACCAGTTTCTGCCACCTGAGGCAATGTCTGGGTCAAATACACAACCCACTAACCTGCACTAGGACTTACAATGGAAAATCCTCAGCTCAGTGAATAATTCAAAGTACCAAGACTAGTTTGATACAAAATGTCACCAAAATACTAGCCCACAACAAGCCAACTGCCCACAGGGAAGAAAAAGTATGCAGTATTTAAATCCCTATTGGTTTAATCTCCTTCTCTACAAAGCAGTACTGAAACCCAAAAGCAATAACAAGTGTAAAATTTAAAGTAAGGTACACCTCCCTCGGATGTGAGCAATAACAAGTGTAAAATTTAAAATAAAGTACACCTCCCTCAGATGTGAGCAAGATTCTGTTTCCTGCTGATTCCAAGTTCCAAGTTGACTCCAAGTTCAATATGTTGTCTCTTTCCCGGCTTCCAGTTGTTTAAAAAGCAGTTTCCACCTCAAGTAGAGTGGCCAGCTGTGTGTCATTGGCAAAACAATGAAATGCTAAGTCGAGTGTCTAATGATCTCCCCAAAGGCAGCATGTACACAGCAAATAACATGTGAGCCAGGATTGCCCCTTGAGGCACCCCACAGCACAGCACAGCAGTGCTCGATGTATAGGAGCCAAGTACCACTCGCTGCATCCTGCCAGTTATGTAGGACTCAAACAATCACAAAACAATGCCCAAGATACCCACATAGTGCCTACGGAGAGCCAGAAGCACACCATTATCAACCGTGTCAAATGCTGATGAAAGGTTTGAAGAACAAGAATGGAACATTGTCCACTATCCTTTGCTGAAAGGAGATCATAAAATACCCTAACTAGAGTAGTCTCTGTAGTATGGCTAAGTTGGAAATCAGACTGAAGGGCTACTAGATGTCATACCTTCCAGGTGTAGTTCCAGCTGTGACACCACCACCTTTCAATCACCTTCCTAAAAAGGGAAGGTTTGAGACAGGTCTGTAATGGTAAGAACATCAGGGTCCAAATAAACCTTCTTAAGAAGAGGCCTCACCACTGCCTTTTTAGGGCTTAAAGGAAAGACACCTCAAAAAGTGAACATCTGATAATCTCCACCATACTGATTGAGCAGGTCCTAGCATTCTAGAAGAAGTCTGATCTGCCCAGGATCCAAAAGGTAGGTCGCAAAGCAGAAACCACCCATAAGATATCATCTAGAGAGACCGCCCAAACTCATCCCACAAAGATGAACTGCCCATCACCCCTACAGACTGGACACAATTAGCCGCTGACAGGCTGCTCGGGAGATCTCAGCCCAGAAGGAGGACTCCTTGTCTAGAAAAGAAATGGCTAAACTCCTGGCATTTTTCATGAGAAAATGTTTCACAAGACTGTAGACAGACTGGATGCAATTATCTGTCAAGAGAGTTAAAAGTTGAGCTGGCTGGTCCTTTCTGGCAGCAGTCACCCATGACAGGAATTCTGTCTTTTCAGAGTGATTGCCCACTGATACTCATAGTAATGAGTTTTCAGGGGTGCTGTGGAGCCCGAGCAATGTGGCTGCTCAAACTTAGTACTCTGCAGGATCTGTGATTAAATAAACATTTAAAGTAATCTTACTGAACTCTCTGACTGGTGCAAAAGCACTCTTCATAAATCAGAAGACCTCCATAGAAATGGGTACTCCAAAGAAGGAAAAAGCTCAGCAGATGGACATAAAACAAAAATCCTCCTGGTCCTCGGGCCATGCAATTGGCCCAAGGTTGCAATCTTCCCAAACCTGCAGCCAAAGGGAGGAAACACTACAAGTGCTAAGTCAGAAGATGAATCAATGCTCCTATCAATAGCTGGTCTGTCTGAGAAATTTGACTTACTGACGAACAGGGTTACAAACTTGGAGACAGATATGACATTTGTGAAGATTGAGGCCACAGAGTCGAGGAAACAATCAGAAGCTGCCTTGGGGGCTATTACCACTCTAGTCCAGGAGAATACTCATCTGAGATCCCAGCTGGAGAACTTAGAGAACCAAGCAAGGGCTGCCAACATACGACTGATCAGACTGCCGGAATGAAGTAAAGGGACCACCTGAGAATTTTTCTTAAAGAGTGGTTGGAGCAGCAATTGGGACACCAGTACTGGACCACAACATTATTATACAAAGTAGCGTTTCGTGGCAGGCCTATGAACCCTGATGCACCAAGGGCTGTGCTGATGGTCGTGGATAGGATTGGGATGTGGGACTTTTGTTGGCTTTGGCAAGGCAGAAACGACCCTACTATCTGGACCTAAGTTATGGTACATGACAAAAAAAATAAAAGATTTGATGGCGTCCTGTGTTTCTCTTGTGTGAAACAGATATTCCACATAATATGCTGTTCCTGGCCTGATTATGACTGTTCCATGAAGAGAAGATGTTTGTTTTCTTGAACCCTGCTGAGGCTCTGAAATGTGCCCCAAAACACTCACAGCCACAAAGGAGAAGGGGAGAACAATCCAGGCCATGTCGGTGGAAGAGGATGAAATGGATACCTGAAATGCAGCCAGAGACTACAAGTTCAGATTTTTCAATTAACTTGATTGACATTGGTCTTTTATAAATTCATTATGGTTGGTTGTCAATAAGTTTCAAGTTTTGAATACTTAATGCAAGCTGGAATTTAAAAGGCAGTATATTCGAACAACCATACTTAAGCTCTCTCATTTTCAGTGGTTGTACTGTTGAAAGGTTCAGATGCATCACAGTAATATGTAAAGTAACATTAGTCAGAGAAAATTCTTTACAGCACAGATATTGCAGAGTTCTAATCCCATCATATTGGTACTCTAAAGCACCATAACAGGGTTAAGCATGTTTTCTCTTTTACATTACTATACTTAGCTGTTAATGTGTTACATGCAGCTCATGGGCTTAGTATTTATAGCATATACTATAAGAATTAAGTACAATCTTTTGTTCTCCCAGATAATGTATCTAATTGACGATATACAATGTTTTTGATGGCATTTATTAAGAGGACTGGCGTCCTCAACAGTTATACAATGTGTCCTCCTAATGTACTCATCCGAATGTATAATGTAAGCTTTACTGCAAACTCAATAAACATAAATTAAAAAAAAAAAGTAATGAGTTTTCAACACCAGTCTGTCCACCTCCAGTCAGGACCCCTGCCAGCAGTGCTCTAACCTCTGCCCCTCAGTTTTCAGCTTCCTCAGTTCAGCATCAAACCAGGGCAAACTGAGGTGTGAAATTAGGGGCATACACAGACTGGAGCTAGAGAGTGGAGAGCAGAGGAGAGGCAACATTGTAACTTCCACTGTAGCCTCAACACCCATTGCACAAGTCGTCTGCATGCTTGAGATGTCAAGGACCACCAGGATGCTCTGGTGCTCCAAATGTTTAGAAAAGTGGTACTTGACCATCTCCATGGGAGGGATTGAATGGGGAGCTCTACAAAGAAGCTGAACGACATGATGATTTGACAAAAGATTAGGTTAACTTGACATTACTAATGTCAAGAGTGATTGAGAAGATCAGGTCCAAGCGTGGCCATGTTGGTGGGTACCGTGGCAACTGCCTGCACAAAGCCCAGGGATGACATAACCTGGGAGAACTGCCTACCAAAAGGATATGTGTCATCATCAATCTAGCATTGAAGTCATCCAGAACCATCAGTCTGGGTGACTCCAACACTAGATTAGACATGA
This sequence comes from Neoceratodus forsteri, assembly GCA_016271365.2. NCBI lineage: Eukaryota > Metazoa > Chordata > Ceratodontiformes > Ceratodontidae > Neoceratodus > Neoceratodus forsteri. Next base: position 1,090,285,666 of record CM057459.1, read on the forward strand.
GACCTCCAGTTCCTCCAGGAATTCGTGCCCATGGCCAGGAAGGTGGTAAATGAGCATGATCCTGCAGCTTGTATCCAGACCACCTTTCACAGCCACACATTCAAACAACCTGGTCTGTCCCAGTGGGTATGCCAATAGCTTCAAGGTGGATCTAAAGCAGATGGCTACCCGCCCCTCTCTCCTGCCTAGGGCAATGCACCACAGAGAAAACTAGTGGAATAGATGACTCAAGCACAGATCCTGAGTCATCCTCCAACCATGTCTCTATGCTACATACCAGGTCTGTAAAGGAATCCAAAATAAAGGCCTCAATCACAGCCATTTTATTCCTAAGAGACCTGGCATTACAAAGAACTACCCTAAGGGGAGAAATCAAGTCGGCAAGTCTACTGGCCATCTGTTGAGACAAAACTCAGAAGCCAAAAGAACAGGAATAAGGCAGGGAAGACCCCATTCCAAATACCTTCAATTGCCCCGGTGCCTCCTAGAGAACACACTCCCAATCCTACCCTCAAAGTCTGCCTGCAGGAAGATTTATGTTGTGAGCTGCACCCCAGAGGACCCCAACATCCTGCAGTGATCAAACACAGCTAATGGCAAGGTACAAGGTGTCCTCCTAATGTAGTCACCGGAATGTATAATATAAGCTTTACTTCAAACTCAATAAACATAAATTAAAAAAAAGTAATGAGTTACAAGGGAACCCTCGAAGGGACCACACTCTCATAACTGCTCTGCAGAGTAGACAAAAACTGACCTAGCAAAATACATGATAAGGTAAGTAAAACAGACACACTAAATTAAGCAAAACACACCCTTTGTAAAGCAGCAATCCACCCAACCATCTGTTCTTTCATGCCAAACTGCCTGAGAGTAAGGAACATGTACCCCCACTCCACCCAGTCAAAGACCTTTTCGATATCTAAGGCAAGGAATGTTGCTCCATGCCTTTCTGGGTGTTTAGCCCATGTATAAATGATGTTAACAGTGCATCTGATGTTATGTTTTCCTTGCCTCCCTTGACAAAACCTGCTTTGTCTAAGTGGATGCAGGATGGTGGATATTTTCTAATCTTGCCACAATGATTTTTGCAGCCATCGGGTTTGCTGTCAACAGGAGATTGAACAGTATGAAGAGCAGTGGACTGGTCCTTGCCAGGTTTGGATAAAACCATAATGGTTGCAGCCTGGGTGAAGGGGTAGGACCTGCCAAGAAGGCCATCTGATCCTGGGGCTTTTCCTCCATGGAGGCTCTCATGGCATCATGGACCTCTTGCCTCAAGAATGGTTTAATCCAAGCTTTATATATCTGAGGGTTTTAAGGAGTAAGGAGCCTTACTAAAGAAGTTCTTATATTGCTTGGCTGTGGGTGTTGCTTCCATAGTGTAAATATTTGTAAATTTGTTTAAAGTGTCCCACCTTGCTTTGACTTATAAGCACTCCCAGTTCTGGATGATGGATCTGGGGATGGATCGCTTCACTCTCAATGTGCCGAAGCTGCCAAGTGAGCAACTTCCCTGTCTCCATCAGAGTATTGGCCAGCCTGGTTAAGAAAAATGGCCCTTTTATTACCACAGTGCTTAAGGTGTTGAACTTTCACTTAAGATTTTGGAGCAAATTATATAGTACAGGGTCAGGCCAGCCATATGAAGCTTTTCAACTTTTCTAATTTTCTGCTCAAGCTTTCTAATTCCAGAGTTTCTCCTTTCTTTTAATGTTTGGCATATGCTATGGACCGGCCTCTAATACATTTCTTTAATTCCTCCCATCTAGTGGCATAGTATGTGTTGCCTCACTCATTATGGAGGTGAAATAGGGGATATGATATGCCCTGACTGAAGATATCATATTTATCTTCATGAGAGGCTAATTATATTATTATAACTCATGGTGGCGAGCCAAATGTGAAATATCTTAATATCATTGGTTTCAAATTGTGGACCCTTGGAGGTGATCCACAATGCCATTCTCCCTCTATCCCGGCCCCCTGCAGTGACCAAAACTGCCTCCACTTGTCTCTACACACCCAACAGGACCTCAGGGAATGAATGGAGCTGGCTGGCTGTCAATGAATGAGCAACGTGCTTGTACAAGTTGCGCTCATTTATTGTCAGCTCAGTCAGGCAGGCAGCCAGCCATGGCAGAGAGAGGGCTGTGAGTTGCCCGCCTCAGGGTTGGGGTGGGGGGAGTAGGGTGGAAGCAGTACCTGCCAGGGTGGGAGTATTGAGGGGTCTACTTGACACCAAGGAAGAATAATAATTAATATGGGGACACTTGATTATTTAATTTAATCAAAAGGAATCAGGAATAGGGAGGGGGGTCCCTGTCCACAGATTCAACAGGATGCTTGGGACTATTTTTTTTTTACTTACAGGGGATTGATTGGGGATAGGAAGTGGGGTCCACTAGACACCAGGGAAAAGTAAGAAAACAAAAATTTAAAGAGATGGTGACATGTTCGGGAGAACTTAAACAAAACATAATATTTAGGCACTCTCCATCTTGCATTTCCCATCCTACTGGGTCATAATGTCTACACGCTTAATAGCATATGACATTATGGCTAACCCAGTACAGCACTGCACTAGTGAGCGAATGGTGCAATACCGCATACTGCTGTACTTGATATTGCACCATTCCCACTTTCTACAGCAGAGGATAAAACTTCTGCTGGGAGTGGGTTCCCACTCAGCTGCTGTGGTTCAATGGACTGAGCCACAACAGCAGGGAACTCAGGCAGTGCTTGGGACTAGGGTTTGTTTCCGGTCCCAGAAATTTTATTTTTCATTTTTGTGCGCCTCCCAACTTGAACCCCCGGAGTTGAGAATCTATTTTTGGGAGATTCAGTGGCACAGCTCCTCGTATTGGGGGCCCCCACAGAAAAGAAAGATGTTCCACATGGCAGGAATTGCTGCAGGGGGCCCCATCGCAGAAAAAAAAAAAGATGTTCCAGATAGCAGAATCGCTGTATCAGCAGTACGACATTGTGCCATGCTGCATAGTGTTGTGCGTGGTAATGACCCCATGCCAGTTCCCATTAGTTCTGTATTCTTCCTCCTCATTATTTGGCAGAGAGGTCATTTGCATGAAAACATTATCTTTGCTCCTGAAGAGTTCATCTATTCATGTTGCATTCTCCTACCTGAAGTCACAGAGCACTGCTTGTGACATCACAGTTACTCCCATGGCAACAGATTGTGATGTCACAACACAGGATTATGACTTGAAGTAGAGAGTAGGCCATAGAGGCAGATGAACTCAAATGAACTGTAATAGACGACAATCATATATTCGCACATCTACTTGGTAATAAATTATGGGAAGGAGAAATATATAAAATATAAATGGAATGCAAGCAGAATTGTACCTAATTACTATGTTTGTTAAAGTTTTCTTTAGGCTTCAGTAGCTCATTGAAAGCTGCATAATGGCCCCTATGTTCTATCGGGGCATAGGAACATAGAAACAGCACATACCCATTTCGCATAACTGGGCGCCCATGGATAGGTGTGCACAAGTCGGTATTCACAACCAGCACCCACCTGTCCAGGGGTCCCCGGCTCCGCAGGACTCCTCAGAGCAGCTGGGGCAGAGTCACGGTCGCAGGCATCCAATGGGATGCCTGTCCTGGGTCCAACAGTGGAACCCTTGCACAGTGAGGCATGGGTCTGGGGTAGTACATGCCTACTGCAGGCAACTGGGCCCAGCGGCATGGGCCTACAGCCAGTCTGTCCACTGGTACAGCCCTCAGTCCACTGCACCCTCCTGGTACACTGCAGGACTCCAGCATTAGGAACCTGCTTCTGGCCCGCACCTCACATGTGCAGCCATGCCCTGACCACAGTGTGGCTGTACTCCCGAGCTCCAGTAGGTGGGCTGCGCCACTGTCCATCTGCCCCTCATCCAGCAACATCTCATCCTGGTCCTGCCACCCTGCTGCAGTGTTGGGTACTCACCGTCCCACTGCCCCTGCCCTGTCTGGCTGCCTAGTGAGTTGGGGCAGCATGGAGTGCTCTGTCCTGGTCCTCCAGTGTCTGGCATGTGCTGACAGGGGGGCATGCAGTCGGATATGGCAGGGGCCCACTACCATAACCTGTGCTATCTCTGCACCGTGTGGCCAGAACTATGCACATTAGTGGCTGGAGTGTAATGCTGGCACCCACACACCCCACCTGCCCCGCACATTGCTGTTATCACAGTTGAGGGATTGGGTGTCCAATGGCTGCACACCCCAGTCGTGGAATGCCACGTGACCACTGTTCTGCAGCATTCGACTTAGCCATGCCAATGCAACAGGTTTATGTGGTGCATTGGCATAGTGCATAGGGGCCCACTATTCTAAAAGGTTTGTATATGATTGATAAGCACCTGAACCTTTTTTCTTTATCTGAGCGCTTTAGAACCTCCAGACCTTTTAAGGTTCACCCATCCCTACTTTTGAACCTCTGCACCATCTTGTTTGTCTTTCTCTGGACCTCCTCCACCCTGTATATGTCTTTCTTGAGGTGCAGTCTCCAGAACTAGACACAGTATTCCAGACTGAGTTGTACTAAAGAACAATACAGTGGTAGCACCACATCCCTCCTCCTGCTGATGATGCCCTCCCAACATCCCAGCATAGCACTAGCACTGCCCATGGCCTTGTCACACTGCACTGCAACCTTGTGGTCTTCTAAAATAATAACCCTGAGGTCCCTTTCCTGCTTAGTGACTGCCAAATACCTCTTCTCATCCTATACTCAGCATCAAGGTTTCTACGCCACAGGTGCATGATTTTTTCATTTTTTTGCATTGAGTACCAACTACTATGCCTTTGACTACTCTAATTTCTCTTGATCCCTGTGCATTTTCTTCACTCCCTTTTGGGAGTCCACTGTATTGCAAATCTTGGTGTCATCTTCAAAAAGACAGACCTTCCCTTCTGCTTCACTGCAATGTCCCCTTTGAAGATATTGAAGAAGACTGGTCCCATCACTAAACTCTGCAGTTCCCCACTGATCAACCCTATGTACTTAGTGTGTGTCATTACCACTACCCTTTACCTCTTACCAGTTTGGCAGTTACAAACCCACTTTACCATTTTAGCCATCACCTGCAAACTGGACAGTTTCTTAATCACCTTTTTGTGCTGCACCATGTCGAAAGCCTTGCTGAAGAGCAGATAGGCTATGTCCGCTGCCCTTTTCTGGTCTATTTCCAGTCACTAAGTAAAATAAATCTTTTAGATTTGTTTGGCATGGCCTTCCCCAGTGAACCCATGCTGTCTGTGGTCCTGCAGTGCATTTAGGTAGTTAGTCAGTCTCTTTAAGTTGGGTTTCCATTGGTTTCACCACCACTGAAATTAGGCTGACTGGCCGTAGTTGCTAGATTTCTCCCCATTGCCACTCTTGTGCAAAGGGACCACATCAGCCCTTCTCCAGTCCTCCAGAACCACTGCTTTTCATGAGTACTGAATCCAAATCTGCCCCATCCCTGTAGGTTTTCTAACAAGCTGCCTGAGAAAATCTCCTGTAGGAAGCCTAGAATGACCCTGCTCCTTGCTGAAACTGCAGGTGGTAGATTCCACTCCACATCCGGTAGGTTGAAATCTCCAAAACAACAGCACATCTAGATCCTTCACACCTTGATGTGCCCACACTTCCATGACTTTTATTCCTTCCCTCATATACAGTGCCACCTCTCCTCCCTTTTCTCAGCCCAGTGGCTACCAAAAGCTAGTCATGGACCATGTTAAAGTCAATGCTAAAATCCTTTCAGGAGCGCCATAATTGACCTAATCCTAACTTCTACCAGCCATAATAAGTACTCAGAAGTGGTCTTTTGCCAGGATGTTTGTGATCATTACTACACTGCTTGCTCTAGGTATGGCCCTCATTCTGTAGCATCAACCAGAGTTACCCTTAAACATCATGAAATTCAAGGAGCAGGCTTTTCTTTCTGATTTGGCTATGCAGGACTGGTATCATATGTACATGTGCCACTCCATTCATGGGACCTGGTGCTTTCTTAAAACTCTGTCTTGGCAGTTATCAGTAAGCATAACCTCCTAAAATGCTCTAGTGTACATAATCAGTTCTGCCTCTGGTTTAACTCTAAAATTACTTCTATTATTAAAGGGAAAAATAAAGTCCAGGATGCTGCTTACATGTCCATGCTAGAAGATGATTGGCTACAGTTTCATATACTCCACAACCCATGTACCTCTTCTATAAGACATTATAAGAGGCACTTCTACTAGCCCTAGCTTACTCCAGCTGACCCTCATAAATTCTGTCAGACTACTAAATGGATTCAGGAAGAGGTGACAGTGAGGATTCCTGATGTCCCTGCAATTTTACTGGTTTGCATCCACTGTTATTTGTAATTTCTGCTTTTCCTACCACTAAATCCTACAAAGGGATATTTGGAAGGACTTGTGAGGTGACCTTTGACCACTCACATGTGAGGAACTGAGGTATATGCTGTTATTTGTAATTCTGCTTTTTCCTACATGTATGTGATTTAATCATATTCTCGCTGGGGTGCCTGACTGAGGGTTTGGGCACTGTTTTACAACTAACCTGAGAGTTTTGAGTGCAATACCACTAAATCCTACAAAGGGATATTTGGAAGGACTTGTGAGGTGACCTTTGACCACCCACATGTGAAGGACTGAGATACATGCTGCTGCAGACTTAACCTACTCCTAGTCTGTATCCCATACTATCATCACTCAACAGTCCCTGCCCTTATCTACAGCTATCCTTTCTTTTACCTTCTATCTCTACCCTCCTCCTCGCCACCTCCATAGTGCCCTTGCCCCTGCCAACATAGCCACCCTGTTATATCTATTTTCCCCCCATCCTCCTCCTTGTTGTCTGCCCTTCTAGCTCTGTCCTACTTCATGCTCTGTCCCCCCTTTCCTCTGACCTTATCCCACCCTTACCTGTGCCACTATCTTTTCTTTCCTTGCTGGCCTTGTAATTCTACTTCCTCATGAGGTACTATCTTGTTTACCCAGAGCTAACTGCTTATTTAACTCTTAGCTTTAGTGCTACTAAGTATCTATGAAGTAAATATTACTGTCCAATTTTCTTCTCATGGATTATTCATGTGTTTAATGCTTATTACTTTGTATATGCTTGTGTAATGTCTCCTAGTTGTTAATCAGGACCTCCTTGTAAATGGAGCCTGCTCAACTGAGTTTTTTTTTTTCTGCCAATAAACTTGAACTAACCTGCAGCTGGAGAGTCTTTTGTGCACTCCAGTAGCCGGACAACTGCCTTTTAAAGGCAGTTTACTACTGTAGCAACTTCTAATTTAGTTTTATTTGTTTGTGGTTGCTGGGGACAAAAACGGAATTGGAATGATACTTCCACTAAGACTACCATATCCAGTGAGCCTCAGTGAACAGAGATGAGCACTGGGCAGAAGCGACACTGGCAGAGGCAAGCGAGTGTCTGCCAGTGTCAGCTAGAGAAGGTGGAGAAGGGGTCGAGAACTATAAAGAAAGTGCAAGAGAACACAAGAACTGATATAAAGGAGCTGAAAGTAAGCCTAACTATTACTAAATCGTAAATTGGAAAGCAGGGCTAGTTGGCTAGTGAGGTCTGGTGGGACTGCAAGTGGAAATTAACTGGATTAATCTGTCATTGCTTGTATATAAAAACAAATATAATGAAAATCACTAGGTTGTTGCCTTTATAACCTGAGTAATTATTAATCAGGTGACAGTGGTTTAACAAAAGTTGAGCAGGCATGAAGTGATACTAGTAACAGGTATAGGCCTACAAGTGGTAATCAAGGTACTGTGTATCTGAAATTTATTGTCCCACTGAGTTATATTAGGGAAGGTTAAGTAGCACACACAACACAAAACTAAAAACAAAAAACATTGTTCAATAAACCAGAGGAGCTGAAGATTACTAAGGAACTGGTTAATTCAATTGCATGGGTAAAGAAAAGAAACTAATATAATTAAAGTTATAAGTCACATGCGAGTAAGCAAAGGCTGTAAACATTTAGATCTAGGCAGCAGTGGCATAGGGAGGTGTCTCTGGTTCTTCATTGAAAAGCTCATTAAACAACTCAGGAAACAAGGAGAAAAGTGCAGATTATTAGTTAATCAGGAACTGACATTATAATTAAAGCACACTTAAAGACATCTATATAAATCATGGATACTGGTATTGTCAGACTTGAAAATGGTGAACAAGGCATCAGATGCATAGAGTGTGAAAAAATTGCCCCAAATCCTTACCAGATTTTATGGCCTCTCATGATGTTTATGGCCTCACATGCTGTGAATGCTAAGAAATCAGGGAGCTAAAACTGAAAATAATTAAGCTGTGAATGGAAACTGTAACACTGAAACAGGCTACCTTCTTAAACAAAATGGTGGCAGAACTGAAATTATAGTAAATAACTCAAACAAAGTAAACCGGATTTGTCAAAGAAAAATGAGACAGAGAAGTAGATAGTGATGAGGAGGAACATGGACTATAGCGAGGAGAAAATTAAAGAAAGGCAGAAGAGCTATGGGATTTGACATTGCCTTACCTAACACCTATCAACCATTACTTGAAATTGAAACACCAAACCTGTATTTCATGAAGTACAATTAGAACCCATTAATATTATTCCCCAGAAATACAGTTGGAGAGAAAAGGCACTGTAACCCATTTTACAAACTGATAACACAGATAACATAAACTCTGAATTACAACTGAATCTGTCAACAACAAGCAAGCCAAAACAGATCTACGTGCTGGGGACTCAATTGTTAAATACACAGACAGACACACAGCTAGAGATAATAAAGAACATACAACTACTAGTTATTTTCCTGGTACAAAATGAAGGATATGGAAAACTTGGTGCAGAATATTGTAAAGGAAAGAGATAACACACTAATTGTAATACTGCATATTGGAACAAATAACATCAATAGACAGGATGAACCAGAGATAATACAGGAGTTTAAAAGTATAAGAAAGGTACTGCAAGACATGAAGTGTGATTTTTTTTTCGGAAATCCTGCCAGTACCTAGGGCCGAATTAATGAAAACATCAAAATAAACAAATAAATGTCTAAGAAGATAAATGCTACAAGAGAGATCACCTGCCTTACTCATTGGGAGGAATTCAGTAACAATCCAGGGTAATACAGTTATGATGGCTTACACCTAAATAAGTCAGGCAGTATAAAGTTGAGAAACAGTATAAGAGCACACATTGATAAACATTAAAATTAGTGTATGGAGGGAAAGTGAGGCAACACCACACATCCGGTGCAATAGCGAAACACAGGACAGAAAAGGCCAACAAGAAAAGTATGGTTTTAAAACAATTTCACAAAATACCTGAGCCTAAACATCATTAAGAAGCTGGAACTCAAGTTGCTCTTAGTAAATACAAATATATACATATATGCTGTAACTGAGATGTGGTGGGTCGAACAAACCATATGGAACAAGAGATATACAGGGATATACAGTGTGTTAATTTTAGGGACAGAGTTGAAAGTAAAGAAGGGAAGCAGCATTCTATGTCAAAAGCTAAGCTGAATGCTCAGTGTGCAGTGTAACTAATAACAAATCAAACCATGAATCACTTTGAATAATGATTAATGTACATAACAACCAAAAACGTTTTCTAGGGTATATTATAGACCTGCCAATATATTGGCCAGTGAGATTCTAGCATCAACCAAGAAATAGATGAAATAGCTGTAAAAGGAACTACCCACAAAATTGCCCCTATGCACTAATGGTGCCCACCGCATCAGATGCAGCAATGGGGGAGCACGGCACCTATAAGAACCTGATCCCCTGGCTACATGAAGGGCAACGACCAGGATGGGGTAAGTGGCAGGCCAATATAGCACCATGCACCACAGCGCATAGTGCTGACTGCAGGGTGCAGAGGAAGGTGCAGGGTATGACAAGAGAATCCTGCCATAAGCCCCTATGCATCCCATGCACACTACTGTGCACTGCCCAGATGGGGCGGTTGGCCCACATTGCCAACTGGACCACAGCTGTCAGACCACACCTTAGCTGCCCAGCACCACCCAGCACACATCGGTGCATGGCATCTACCTGGCACCCCACCACACTCACATGAGCACCAGCCATGGATGCTGCCTGCCCCAAACAGCACCGCCATTCAACCCCTGCCCCAGGCCACCCAGGCATGTTGTGGGGTACATTGTTCCCCCTGCACCACCAACAGACCCCACACCAAGTCACAGTGACCCACTCCAGGGCCACATCATGGGAGGGCCGCAGCACTGCCTCCACTCACCACCTCAGCCACCAGCTGTAGGTCTTCCATGGGTACGCTGCCAATGCGTGCCCCACCACATAGAGGGATCCACTTTGTGTCCTGGTCCTGGCATCCAATTGGATGCCTGGCTGAGTCCGTGTCCCCACCCCAGCCACCCTCAGGAGTCCTGTGCACTGTGAGGGGACAGGCCATGGACAGGTGGTTGGTGGTCATGAATGCCACTTTTGCGCACCTGTCTATGGATGCACAGTTATGCAGGCAGGATACATACTGATTCTGCATATCCCCACCCTAATAGTGCATAGGGGCCAGTGAATGACCCAGTAAGACACCTACAATCAATACAGAAAAGGAGTTCATAAACACATTCTAAGAGGCTGGTTTACAAATAGCTAGTGTTTAAACCCACAAGAGGTGATAATATTCTCTTATAGTAACTGCATACGGATTTAGTTAAAACATGATCATAAATGAAACTAGGCAACAGTGATCACAATATGATTGAATTTTCTATCACATTTAATATTATTAAACACTCAGTGAAGACAATAATTAAAACTATAACAGAGCTAATTTTCCTAAAATCAAGAGGGAGCTAAGAAGTGGGAATGGCAAAAGCATTCCAAAACAAAGGAGTGGAAGAAATGTGGACCATATTGAAAACAAGCTGTTAGATTTGAAAATGTATATGTACCAAACAGGTGCAGGTACAATAGAAAAGGTAAAATACCAATGTGGTGCACTGCAAAAATACTGAGACAAATCCAAAAATAGAATGGCTTTTAAGGCAATGAAAAGCAATGAGAATGACTATACTGTATCTGACTATAAATCAGAACTCAAAACATGTTATTAAAATAGAAAGGCAGAAACTGGAATTCTGTATCTCGTATACTAAAGATAATGTCAAGAGTTTTATGCTTATATAAACATATGAGAGCTTTGGATATGTCCATAGGACATATAAACATAAGGAGTAATGAAATCAAACAACCACGTGAAATGGCAAATACATTCAACAAATACTTCTTGTACTGTATTTCATAAGATCATATCATTAAATAATACTAGTAGATGCACTGCAGGCCCCTGGTTCAATGAACATTTAGCTCCTCAGAGGTGTCAAAATTGTTGTCCCAGTTAAACCCAATACAACTCTGGGATCAGGTATGCTGCATCCAAGATTGTTAAGGGACTTTAGGAGATCATTGTGGACCCTTTAACTCACTTATATAATACATCATTCAACACTGGAGAAGTGCCCAAAGATTGGAAGAAGGCAGCAGTGGTACAGTACCCAGATTCAAAAAGGGAGATAGGTCAGAAGTAACCAATTATAGACCTAGTAGTTTGACTGAATAAAGTCGGTGAGAGCCTGATTAAATTGAAACTAGTAGAAAATATTTTAAAGAACGGATTAATGATAGCACAACATATGGCTTTGAAAAGAACAGGGGTGTAGTACCAACTTGATGTGCTCTAAGAAAAGGTGAATAAAACCATAAATTAAAAGATGCCCATTGGCGTTGTCTATTTATATTTCCAAAGGCCTTTGATAAGGTTCCACACTCCATCTTACTAGAAAAGTTAAAAGCATTAAATTTAGACCAACAGATCATTACTTAGGTGCAGAACTGGCTGTCTCGACAGGACACAAAAGTAGAATAAGGGAGTTCACCCTGGAGGGTAGCATTAGAAGTGGAGTGCCACAGGGCTCAGTGTTAGTCAGTACTTTTTCAATCTTTGTCAGTGATCGACATACAAGCATCAACAGCTGGATAGGTAAATTTGCTGATGACATTAAGCCAGGGGCCCTGTGAACACTGACCAAAATGGAAGAAAATTCTGTGATGACCTATACTGGTAGAACAATGGGCTATAAACAATATCATGTTGTTCAGTGTCAAAAACAGTTCCATTCTGCACCTTGGGAAAAATAATATACATCAGGACTATAATATAAGTGTCAAATTTGTTAAGAAAATGGAAAGCCGAAAGGACTTTGGTAATAGACAAGGAGCTGAAATTAGTAACCATTGCACCAAGTTGGTTCAAAAATCCAACCATATAGCAAACTGCATAAAAAGGCCTTCTTGAGTAGGAGTATGCAAAGTATTATGCCTCTGTATAAAGCATTTGTTAGCCCTCACTTTGATTACTATACACTGTCACAAACTCAGCTCAGCCGGTCAGCCCTCTACTCCCAAAGTGCCAACCTCTGAGTGTATGATTTGTGTACAGTGAACAGAACAAGGTAGCCCTCTTGTTTGTTTGTGGGTTCAAGTCACCTTAGTCTCAAGCTCTGGAAGGATTCAAACTGATAACCTCTTGTTAGCATACCCAATTATCAGGCTCAGATAATTCTGTCTTCGGAGGCCAGATATCTTTCCTACAGGCACCCAACCAGGTCTTTCAAATGAACCCTTAGAACTCTATGCAAGACTTTTAGAGAACTCTCATCCATTTCCCAGTTTGGTATACAAAAGCCCATACACAGTGTACTTATAACCTTTAAAAGCTCCACTTTAAATAAAAAGAAATGTCAAGGCACTCCAGCAGTTTCATTTGTAAAAGTATCTTTACTTTAAAATATCAAAACAGAACAATAATTACAAGAACAAATATATATCCCAACACATACAGCCTTAAAACAAACAGATAAAAAGTACAGTTCCTACAATTTATAACTTCAGACTGGTATACTCTAATGCTTACTTTCTTTCAGTGCTTTTAGGGTCTCTCTTCTCTCAGTCAGAAATATTTTCTTGTGTCTCTCTGTCAGGTTCTTTCAGCAATTAAGCACACTTCTAGGCTAGCCTTATGAGGTCACTAACTCCGCCTTGGTGTATCAAACTCTATATTTCACAATACAGGGTCTCCAAATAAAATATTTAAAAACATATGAGATGACCTCACTGACTTTCCTCTCCACAGGTTAACTGGCCAGAACTGGTTTGTGTTCTGCTACACATACATCTCAAAAGTTTCTTTGATCTAAGTCACTGTATTCAAAGCAAAAGTGTATTGGCCACTTTAATCCCATCTGAACCTTGGACTCTACACCTCAGGTCTTTCTGATGTAATTCAAGGGTTCCCGGAATGTATATTTGGCTGTCCAAATTTGTCTGGGTTCTGTTTGGCCCAGCCATCAACCTCTTTGATGAAATGAGCCGTTCCTGGAAAGTTATTCATAACACAAGCATGCTCTTTCCATATGACACCTAGAGCAAAATCAAAGGATTCCTCTGGGGATGCCATGAATGGCTAATTCATTTCCTGGGATCAAAGCAATTTGACAGCGTAATTGCACCTCAGATCACTGCAGTTTAAAATACCTCCTGTCCTTTGAACTTATCCCTGGGGGTCTTGATGTGTCTGTTCCAGTAAGACAGCCTTTTCCTTGAACTGACCTTCCCTTCACATATTTTGTATGTAATAACAAAATGAATACAGCACTCGAGCACTCAGAGCTGGCTGTCTACATCACATACACCACTGTGGAATCTTTATATGAAGAAGGATATACTGTAGATAATGTTGAGAGGGTTCGATCGCTGGGTTGCACCACGTGACAAATGAGGATAGGTTAGAAAGCCTAGGAATGTATTGCTTGAACACAAGCCAGTGAGAGGAGACCTTCTAATGATGTTTAAAATAATGAATGATAACAGAACTGATGATGGAAATGTGATTTGAGATTCATAATAATCCCTTAGCCTTAGATTGCACAAATTTAAAATTAGGCTGGAACATACTACAAGGAATGGGAGACTAAATGCTTTTCCGTGTGTGTGGGTAGGCTATGGAATATTCTACCAAATGATATAATACAGAGCAATATATTTAAGCACAGATTAGACAAATACCTGCTCATTGGGTGGGAGCAGGGTACTTATACCTGCTAATGTGGGTAGAACAGACATGATGGGCTCTGAGCCTTCTTCTGTCTATTATCCAGTATAACTATCAAGTATAAACTGCCAATCTGCCACTCTGCTGTTTGTAAATATCACTGTATTATTGTTGTATGGTTTTGTGATTGCCTTGTAACTCTCTAGGTCGCACATAAAATGGGCACTGTGTTTGTCTATTGTGCTTACCTGATAAAAAGCTAAATAAATGATGATGTAATCTCAGATAAACAGCCAATTATTGATGCTTTTAATTTAAATTTTCATGGGTGGGTGTGGTTTTGCTACTGCTCACCCTAATGTACCTGCCTCCCATAGCCATGGTTTCCTGAACATATCCATATTTCATGTTTAAGCCTTTCAGTGAATACGAGGCACCAAAGAATTGACTGGACTTAGTTGAAATAAGGGCCCTGACCTGGATATGTTCCATCCTTTCTTCCTTAAAATTGACTGCCCTGTCATTGCTAAATATCTTACATACTTGTTTAATCTCTCTATTACAGAGGCACGCTACGGAGGATTAGAAAACAGCATCAATTATTCTTGTCTTTAAAGGTGGCACTGCCTCTGACCCTAACTGCTACAGCCCAATTTCTGTTTTGTCGGCCTTCTAAAAATTTTAGAAAGACTTGCCTCCACCCAACCACTGCATTATTTGAACTCCACAAGCTACCCTCACAAAATCAATCGGGATTTAGACTGGCTCATAATATTGCTTATGCAGTTATTAAAGTTGCGAATGACATTCTCATCTGATTTGAAAATAAGTAGATGTGCCCAGCTACATTCCTTTTCCTAACAGAAGCATTTGACATTGCTGAACATAATATCTTGATCAATAGTCAAACTGAAGGTAATCTAAATTCTCTAGATAAAGCACTTCATTGTTGCAAAACATAGAGGAGTATTTTGCAGACTGTATGTGCCGCTTTTAAATTTTTTTAATGCAATAAAGTTTTTGCACATTAATTTTGTGGGACATTATTCCAATTATGGTTTCATTAAGTGAGCTAGGCTGTTTTGTTTTAGTCATCTTTCAATTTGCCTCTGTGCTCCCATTGTTCCCTCTGAGCTACTTTTGGGATTCTGGTAATCTAAATTCCAAGAACTTCTACAGTTCAAAGCTATAGCTCAGGAAGGTCCAAATACAGTATGTTCACACTTCTAACCTTATATCAATTTTCTCAACCATTAATAAAGGTGTCCCACAGATCTCGTTGCTAGAGCCTCTTCTGTTCTCACTCTATATGGGTGACTTTCCCATTTATGTTCTTAACTCCACTACTCTGCTTACTTTGCTGATAACACTGTACTCCTCCAAATCTGTCGCAACTGGAATCTCCACTTTTAATCAAATTTACACAGGATAGAAAGTGCCCATTTTGATACGGCGATATCACCGTGGAGAAACCATGCACAGCACTATCGCACTGTAAGTAGCACATATGGCTTTCGAACATCAGGGGAATTACAGCTATATGAAAGTATCTCTACCCCTGATGCTCACCACAAAGGAGAAGTGTTGAACACTGCCGGTTGGTGTTATTGAGCCACCCCATGCTGGAGTGGCTAAAGCACCCTGCCCTACAGTGAATGGGGTTGGGGGAATGGGGTTTCATTCCAGACTCGGAAATCTTTACAGTTTTATTTTTTTTCTTGCTCCTAAGTCCACACCCCTTGGAGTTAATTATAATAAGTCTGGGGTGTGTGGGGTCAAAGCCTTCCATGTGGGGGAAGGAGGAAAGTCCCCTGTAAAACAAATGGAAATAGTCGAGCATGTTTTCATGCTGTTTGCTGCTGCGTGGTTGTGGTATGTAGGGCGTCTGTGACATTATGACCCCATGCCATTGCTTTTACACTAGACATTGAATACAAAAACCAAAATAATTGGTGCCATTCTCCAAAAGTAAATATTATGCCATTGACTCTTTGACTCCTCCCTGTCAGCATCTAACAAGGTCTGGCTTGGTTGTATCCTATGCTATAAATACCTAGGGACTGACCTACTATAGACAGTGCACTTATTTTTTAGAATCATATTGACTCCTTTGTCTCAAGCCTAAAGATGAAGCTGCACTTTTTTTTTACAGGCACGTGGCCTTATTTAGTTTCCATCTTA
Source organism: Neoceratodus forsteri (assembly GCA_016271365.2). Classification (NCBI taxonomy): domain Eukaryota; kingdom Metazoa; phylum Chordata; order Ceratodontiformes; family Ceratodontidae; genus Neoceratodus; species Neoceratodus forsteri. Next base: position 1,090,301,964 of record CM057459.1, read on the forward strand.
AAAATAATTTCTGTCACTTCCTTTTCTTTTCCAAACTTGACTAGAGGATGTCAGATATTGCTCCCCTTTAAAACCTTAATCTGTCTACTCAATCCTCTGTGCCACAGTGCTGTTTGGTACATCACTGGCTTCTACCTTCACACTTATCACTGCACTCTTTACAACCTTGTGTGATGATCAAGCCTAGCAGATAGAAAAATCCTTCACTGGTATATCTTTAGCTACAAGGTCATTGTAGGCAAAGCTCCCTCCTCCTAACTAAGTTCATTCCATTTAACCCACCAGACATTGACTTTATTCTGCCAATATGGTGCTTCTTGCTGAACCTAAATTCCTCTCTGAAACTGGTTACTCATCATTCAAGTTTTCAATAGCTCATTGTCTTCATAGCAAAGATCTTTGAAGCTGTGAACATTGGTTACTGTGTCCAAATTTAAGTCTTTGATCCACAATACCTTGTTTAATCTTTGCAAATACTGATTAATAGCTTACATAGGTTAATACAGGCACAGAAGACCATAATTCTTATTTACTTTGCTACATTATAACCTAGATATACCCCTGAATTTTGTTAGCTATTAAGTACTTATCCAGTTTGTTTTAAACTCATTCATACAATTGCTGGCCACCACATCCACAGGCAAGCCATTCCAGATAGGCACTACCCTTAGGTTGAACCAATGTTTTCTCTTTTTGACAGGTACCTTTCCCAGCTAATTGTAGGGGTGGGCTCTAGTATGATATTTCTGCTGCCTAATTTCGAGGCCCAACTTCTCCTATAACCCCATATCTGATAGAGCCTAAAAACCATGCATCGTCACCAGTTAATCGGTGATATTCCTGGGTGAACATCCCCAACTCAGATAACCTTTCCTCATAATCTTTATTTTAACTTCAGTAATCATGTGCATAGCTCTCCTCTCTACTTTCTCAAGTAATCTTATTTTGGTTTTATATCCTGGTAACCAAAACTGAGCACAATACTCCATATGTGGTCTCACTAGTGACCAGTACAGAGGGACTAGTACTCTCTCTTCCTGCTCCTAATATGCCTGTTGATACAGTTTAATATACCACTAACTGTCTTAACTACTTGGCTATAATGTTATTTAAAGAGTAGATCATTTGAGATTCTGATGCCAAGCTCCGTTTCTTCCGTGACTTCCTTCAGTGTCTGCCCATTAAGTTTGTACTCCGCTTTATTAGCTCACCCAAAGTGCATTACCATCACTTATTGGTATTAAATGACAGTTTGTATTTATGGGCCCACTCTTGAATCATAGTCAGTGCTGACTGCAGCTTATCTGCATCCGATGTGTTGTTCACTGTTGTTCCTATTCGAGTATCATCAGCAATTTCGACTCCCAGACAGCCCCCTTATGAGTCATTGAGTGAATATAGATATTAAACATAGAAACATAGAAGTTGATAGCAAATAAGGACTACAAGGCCCATCCAGTCTGCCCATTTCTTTTCTACCTTATGAATGTCCCATCGGCCTTTGCTCTGTCAATGGCCTATCTATTCTTACTCATCTGTATTGCTCCCTTATGCTTATCCCATGCCTGTTTGAAGCTCCGTGAGTGTATTCATATCCACCACTTCCTGAGGTAGGCCATTCCATGCATCTACCACCCTTTCTGTGAAAAAGAACGTCCTCACATTACCCCTTAATAGGCCTCCCTCTAATCTCATGCTGTGTCCTCTTGTCCTGCTATTTTCTTATATTGAAACAAGCAAGCCCCAACACAGATCCCTGGAGAACTCCGTCGTCACTTCCAACCAGCTAGAAAAAACCCTGATACACACCTTTGCTTCCTATTATTAAGCAATGAGGCTAACCAGTGAGTTATGTTCCCTGAATTTGGTGTTCTATAAGTGCATCAATTAATTCCCATGTGGAACATTATCAAATGCCTTTGAGAAGTCTAGAAAAATCATGTCCACTGAGTTTCCACCATCCAGTGCCCTGCCATATGCCTTCCTTTTCCTGATTAATAGTCTCTTTGCACTTTGTGTCATCTGCACATGTATTTTACCTGACCAATTATATTTCCTTTTGGTGGGTACATTTTTTCAACCAAATAGGTAATTTTATTCTTCAATACCTCCCATATCTCTTGTGATGACTTTAGTTTGAAGTCCCCTTCCAGTTCCATCCTAATTATTCATTCCTTATATTATTGAAATTTGCCTTTTCATCATTTCTAATTACTGTGTCTCCAGAAGTACCAACCTCATGTCCAACAATATTGAATCTCACCATAGCGTGGTCACTGGATCCAAGTGGTGTAGTCACCATGCAGTCCTGTATATTATCCCCATGTTACTCAGTACTAGGTCCAGTATATGCTCACCCCTAGTAACATCAAGCATGTACTGCTCCATCCCAGCTAAGATGAATGCCTCCATGTACCGTGAATCTACTGTCATTTTTGTTTTTGGTTAACCCAGTCTATCCCCAGTAGATTAAATTCACCTAGCAAGATAATATTTGTCAGTGTTGTCAGGGTTTCAATGTATTCATAGAGTGCTTTATCTTCCTGCTGGGTGTGTGAGGGTGGTCTATATAGAGAATAATGGATGGGCAACTATGCAGAACCAGTGTGTTCTGCCACAGAGATTCTGATTCCTCTGACCTTGAGAGCGAAGCTCGAGAGGTCCATGGGAATTAGAATCCTGATGTGGCAAAACACACTGGCTGTGCACAAAGTTGCTCATCCTGTAATTTTTATAGTGTATAGTACTGTGAAAATGTGTTTTGTGAGTTCTTTGCTTTTAAAATGAAACTGACTCATGTAGTCTCTAGATGTTCTAGAATACTGTTCTACCACAGTAGGGTAGAACATCATTCCATGACATTAGAACTGTGGTAGAACAACATTTTGAAAGAAATGGAATTGCATACAGAACAACACTCCACTATACACTAAGGCCCAGATATTCAAACTGCGCTCAAAGTAGGCGCAACAGCAGGAGCAAGCACAAACCAGTTGCGCAAATGCAACAGGTGCGATATTCAAACATGGAGCAGAGCAAATTGCGAAGCAACCAACGCCTCAATATCGCACATACTGCGCCATGGCGCAACCAGGTAGGAGAGGTTGAGCCAAAATGCTGCGCCATGGCGCAACCATGGAAGCTCAGCTGAGCAGTGCAGAGCTGCCATAGCGCAAGCACAGCCCCCCAGAGCAATGGAACTGCACATCCAGGGAGGCGGCTGGGGCCACCGCCAGCCATGCCACACATGGGCACAGGAACTCACTGCAGATCCCACACCCACTGGCACACCCCAAGCACAGCATCACTGGGGGTGGGACGGATGATCCACGTGCCCATGGGGACAAGCCAACTAAAGCATAGCAGAGCCATGACACCCCAGCACAACCACTGGCAGGCAGAGAGTGCCACACCCGGGGTTGACAACCACAGTGCACATCAGTCCCCCGTGCGCACAGCAGCGTGCACCATGCCCCCAAGACACCACTCATGTGCAGTGACAGGCACTGCAGGAAACACCATGCTCTCGTGCCACACGGCAACCCCATGCTGCAGAGAAGCAGACCAGCCAGACCACCCTGTGCACCCAGCAGTGGGTGGCAGCAGATGGCAAGAGCAACAGAAAGGCAATGCTATGCTGGTGATACCTCCCCATGGACACACACACACATACACACACATATACCCAGGACCATAGTAGCCCAGATGGTATGTACACCCTGCAACGGAGCACCCAGAGCCAGTTGCAAAGCAGACACCAACACAGCAGTTGTACCAAAATAGAAATGTATATTGAAATAAAAACAGTGAACAATAAAGTTATAACTATGTACAAGTTGGGGGATGGGTAAAAGGCAGGGTGTTCAAGGGGAGGGAAAAAACTTGGAGAGGGAAGGCAGGGTGAAAGGGATGGGTGAAGGTCAAATGAAAGGTGGCGCTCGCCCAGCAGGCTCCTGCTCCTCCTTGCTGTCGCCCCTCCTATGTCTGCGCCCGTTCCCCCTGGCGCTGTAGGGCTTGCAGGAGCTCCCTGCTTTCAACCACAACCTGGGTCAGCCCGCACATCATGCGCCATGCACTGAAGCACACCGAGGCCTAGGAAATGGGAACACAGTCAATGGCTGAGACTGACCACAACCCTGAACACCACCCAACCTGCAACCCATCTAACCCAATGTGCTGCACATGTGATGGCATGCACCCACCCACAGTGAACATGCACATGGCCATCACAAACAGGCGGCACCAGCCATCGCACCACCGCCCACACACACTGCCCATGTCAATCACAGTACAAACTAGGCTGTCATGTGATGTTGCAACGTGGTGCGATGCCAGTTACACAGCTATGTGCCCAGTGCATGCCTGGACCACCTGTGATGCATACACAGATGTGTCGTGATGCTGCACTGTGATGCAGGTCACCTGTGTCACGCCTACATACATGGATACATAGACAGTGTCGGCAGATAAGGGCCTATGGGACACCCAGCCTGGCCATTTGGCCTTGTACGATCACTCTCTTGTCCTATAAATCCATTCCTCCTCACCCCTGACCTCCAGAAGTCCCTCATGGCTAACCCACACATACAGATATCCCGTGACCAAGTCAGCCCCCACCACATCCTCTTGCAGGGTGTTCCACTCGGTCCACCACCCATTATGTGAAGAAACACTTTCGATGTTCCTCTTAAACGAGCCCCCTCCAACTGCATCACATGCCCTCTAGTCCTGGAACATCCTTACACTGACAAATATTGTTTCCTGCACTCTGTTCCCCTGTACAATACTTGTATGTCCCCATCATATCCCCACACCCTCCTCCCTCCAGGGAGTACATGTTCAGTTCGCAACCGGTCTGCATAGGACTTGTGATGCAATCCATGCACCATCCATGTCGCCTCCTGTGAACTCTCCACCCAGTCCCTGTCCATACGCAGGTATGTTTTCGGAACTGTACACTGTACTCCAGTGTGGGACTCACTAGTGTTTCATCTAGTGGAACTACGACCTCCCATTTGGTTGTGTCCATCATGGTTGGTGGTCCTGCCCCCAGCATGCAATAGCATCCATGACGTAATGATACTCACACTCCTCCAGCAGCTCGGTCTGCCGCTGCTGCTGCTGCTGTTGCTGCTGCTGATGATGCTGCTGTTGCCCGGATGGCCTGTGGCACTGGGGCCCTGGCATGGCCCACATCAGCCTCGTCCGCGCCTCACCATCCGGCCTGTGGGAGACATATGGTGAGACAAACATCAGTGTGACTCAAAAGCAGAGTGCCCCTGCCCCAGTAAGACTGCCTGCCCACACAGCCATAACCATCCATCGCACAGCTGCACACACTGACACACCGATGCACAGCCACCCAGGCACACACACACCCTACAGAGAATATAGGTGAATAGATGGTACACTCACGTGGCTCAGGCACCAGGCCCTGCCTGGCATGGGAACGCAGCCGCATTAACAGTTCCGGTCCCTCCGCGGAGATCACTGTACCAGTGCCGGCACTGCCCGCAGACCGCCCCGCCAGTGACCCCCACCAGGTCAGTGGCCACTTGCTGCCACACATGGGTCCTAGGTCCGTGAGGGGCCTCACCATAATCCCTCATAGTGGGGCTCCACTAGGGCCACCAGGTTGGCCACTTCAACTGGGCTCCAGGACACCGCCTCCTCCGAGCCATGGCCCCAACTTTACAGCAGGCAATATGGCGCCCGCCACGCTGTGACCCCACGGGAGTTGTTGTGCAATAGACCAGCACAGGCTCCAATCGCGCTGTTCACACAGCGCCTCATTTACATGGCGCTGTAACCAGACAGCGCAATAGGGATGTACACATGGCATGCCCACAGCGCCAGGGGTCAGAGGGCATACACAAGGTCACGGCAATGACGCAAGGCTACGACAGCGCCATAGGATGTATAGGCATCCTGCACGACTGCTAAGCAGAGCACCAGTGCCACAGTGGACTATCACGCAGAAGTGCCATAGCGCCATATAGTGCCCAGTGCTGTAGCACCACTGGCACAATGGTGGCTATGGCCAGAATCGCCTATCGCGCTCAGCAGGTCTGCAGCACGATCGACATGCGTAACCTGTCTGGGCATGCGCAATGCAGTGTAGCACACAGCCAGAAACATGCGCCATCGGCTCAGCCGGACCTTCCTTATTGCGCCTAACGCAAATACGCGATATTCAGCCGACATATGCAAAATCAGTCGATCAGCCATGCAAAGGCGCAGTGGTATGATTAGCATGTCATTAAAGTTGCGCCACACCTCATTTGCATGTGTTGCACTATAAAAAGTGCGACACTGGGTTGTGGGGGCCAGATTTGGTTGTTGCAGCTGAGAGGTGAGTTACATGCTGTGTGATGCTCAGGACAATGCTCATGGGCAGGGGTGCTGGAGGATGTCACAGGTTGAGGGGGCTGAGCATGATGAGGGCACTTAGAAAGGGGCAGAGGGCACCCTTTCCATCAGTATCTGCCATGCGGCGAGGAAAGGGGGCTTCGCCCCCGCCTGCAGCTATGCTCATGGGGAAATGCTGTGGACTGCACAGTGACAGGTGTCCACTTCCACCCATACAGATCAGCATGAGTGATGAGAACCAGGCCGAGGCTGTGGACGGCGGGCGAGGAGGAGGCCGAACTTCACCACAGCAGAGACCGAGGCCCTCTTCCAGGCCTACCTGGAGGATGAGCCGCTGAGTGGGCGGAGGGGCACCCTCAGCAGCCGCAGCTGCATGGGAGGGGGTAGCTCTGGCCGCCAACCTGCACGGAAGCCACCAGCGCCCATGCAGGAATGCCGCAAGAAGATGAGGACTGACCGCAGGAGGCTGAAGGAGAAGGTGGCAGCCTTCAGGGGGACGGCTGCCACTGGTGGGGACCACCAGTGGTGTTGCAGCTGACCCGACTGGGAGACACTGGTTGCGCCATGCAGCCGAAGTGCCATTGCGGGTGTTCCTGGCGGAGGATTCCAGACAGGTGGAAGCCCATCACTGCACGGTATGTCATGGTGATGTTGTGGGGGCTGTTGTTCACATGCACTCACATGTACTCTCTTCTGTTTCAGATCCTGTTCGCCTGCAGGAGACGGTGGTGGTGGTGCTGACAGTGAGGCAGACCTGCTGGACCAGGAGGAGGACCTTCCACCTCCGCCAGCAGCCTGCACGCACTGCAGCAGCAGGCTCGGCTGGGCCGACAACTCCGCCCGGCAGTGATACGGGTGCAGGGGGTGCACAGCCTGTGTCACAGCAGTTTGGCATGCAGGTGTGCCAGCATGCTGTGCCTATGGCATGGCACGACCGCACTATTGATGATGGCAGGCCTGCAATGGCCAGTGAGAGGTGTGTGTCCCACGAGGGACACATGGCAGGCCAGCACATGCCCCTGGGCCGCCCAGCTCCACACTGTGTACCAGCATGCTGGCACAGTCACAGGCTGGGCCTGTCAGCACCGGTGGGGCAGCATCGGTGGCTGAGCAGGTGTCTGGCACTGTTGACAGCACAGGGTGGAACAGGTGGACCTGGGGCTCACCAGTTGGAGGGGCGGCAGCAGCAGTTGCACACCAGGCCTGGGGGACAGCGCAGGCAGTGGCACTTGTCCACCGCCTTAGATCAGCCCATACCTGGTCCTGGTGAACAGCGGCCACCCTCAAGGGGTGCTGTGCACCAGGACCATCCACACCCTGGGGGTCACGATGCCATTGGGGCACAGTACCCTTTGATCGCCAAGACACCCGCCTGCTGCAGGAGTCGGTACAGCTGCAGGGGCGGGTTGCAAGGTCTATGGAGGCACTGACTGTGTCCGTGGGGCGGCATAGCAGGAGTGTGCTTGGGACCGGGCCGAGATGGTCCATATGTGGACGGATGTGACCGCTGCCATCACAGGCTGACCCAGGCAGTGGTCTCTGTGGTGACCGCGTTGACCACACTGTCTGGTGACCCTGTACCACGCACCACACAGTGCGACTCCACTCCCCATTCCCCGTGTGAATGCGACACCAGGCCTGTCGACGCTGGGTTCTGCTGTGGGCATCCCGAGCACCCTGGTGCAAGTTTCTTCGTGGGATGCAGACCCCTGTGCGGGCAAGGTCGTGGTCACGCACTGGGACCCCTGGTGGTGCAGTAGTGCCACCCGACATGGCCCGGCGCAGCCTGCCAGTGCTGCTAGCCAGCGGGCCGCCCATGCATCCGGCAGTGGCTGGGACAGTGCTCCCTGACTGAGCTGTCTCCCAATGCAGGCCCTGTCTGGTGCTGCCCTGTGTGCAATGTGTGTCATGGTGGGCATTGCACTGCTGGGTGCTCTGCTCACCAAACTGACACACGGACTACCTGTACACCTCCTAACTGCTGTCCACAGGTGCGTGTGGATGATGATGCCTGCATTGCACTGTACACAAGGCTGCAGGTTGCCCAGGTCCTGACACACCTATTGGGACAGTCCAGGTGGTGAGGGTGGTTGGTGGTGCTGTGTGATAGCGTGTAATTCCGCAGTGCGTGCTGCTGCCCCTGTATGCCGCCTGGTGTGTGTGTGTGTTCATTTGAGTGCTCACCCCTCTCTGATGATGTGTTGGTATGCCTAGACCCTTCAACTCCCTGACCTTCATGCACGGTGTCCCCTGTGTGCCTGTGGTTTGGCATGATAGACAGTGTTGCCTGCACATGTCCCTTGACTTACCTGTGTTGGGCGAGTGCTCTTCTGCAATGGTGTTCCGTGCAGCTGGGCCTGCCGTGTCAGTCGGGGTCCCTCCGTCCCTAGGGGGTGGCTCATCACCCATATCACCGGAGCCACTGGCGTCCCCATCGCTGTCCCCTCTTGGACCTGTACGGCTATCCCATGGTCTTTGGCCATGTTGTGCAGGATGCAACAGGCCAGGAATATCCCACAGGCCTTTGGGGCTGTACTGTAGGCTCCGCCGAGGTGTCCAGGCATCGAAGCGTGCCTTGAGCATCCTGAACACCCGCCTATGATGTTCCGTGTTGCGGCATGTGCCTCATTGAAACCATGCTGCGCTGGAGGTCGGGGCACCGTATGGTGTGAGCAGCCAGGATGGAGTGGGTATCCACAGTCACCTGTGTGGGAGATAGTGGAGATCAGTGTTAGGTCAGGTCCATATTGCCCATATCCTTGTGTGCCACTACCATGGCACCTGTGTCATTCCCACCCTTGCACAGAGTTTGCATTCCATACATGTGTACTCACCCACTAGATGACCCGTGGGATGTTCCCACTCTCAATCGATGGCACAGTGCAGATTGGTGCCATGAAGGCATCATGTGCTCCGCCAGTGTGTGTGGCACAGACATTGATGATGCTCCCAGTGGCATCACACACCACCTGGCAGTTGACACTCAGAAGCCCTTTCGGTTCTGATATGCTTGTCATCTCGCCGGGGCCAGGTGGCGTGGCGAATGGCCACATGGGTGCAGTCTATGGCACCTAGCACGCCAGGCATTTGTGCTACCCTGTGGAACTCCTGCATGTTTGCTGTACGCTCTGCCTGCCGCGGTGCTGGGGAAATGGATGTACTCGCAGCATGAGGCAGCAGTGCCCTGAGGAATTGGGTGAGGATTGTGATGTGGCCGACTGCGTAATGCCTGTGGTGTCCCCTGTCGGCCTCTGGAAGGTCGCATGGCGGCGCAGGCATGCAGACTGTCACCTTGGTCTCCACGGACAGAGCATGACTCCGTCGTGAGGGTGCCTGCATCACATCACTGCACAGCTCACTGAGCTGTCTCAGTTGCCCTGTTCCAGGCAGTACCGGCCACAATCTCCACAGCATGTACAGCTCGTAGCTGATGCGGGCCCGACACCGCCTGTAGGGGCGTGACTCACCGACAGGCCCTCCACGCCACGCCCCCTGCAGCATGCTGTCTCACCCCTCATTACAGCTTCCATGTGGAAGCTGACACTGTCCATCTCCCCTGGCTCCTGCCCCCAGCTGCTGTTCTTGTGTTACCCCCACTGCCCCACTGCCCCCACTGCCCCCACTGCTGCTTCCACTGCACCGGGCACCCCCACTGGCCTCTCTGTCCTCCAGGACCCACTGTCCCTCTCTGCCCTTCCTGCTCCTTGTTCTGTCTCTGTCTCTCTCTCTCTCTCTCTGTCTCTCTGTCTCTCTCCCCGGTTTGCGGCTGCTGAGATTCTTGCACGCTCCTTGAGCCTTTATTTTTGGCTCACATCCGGTACAAGCATCCTCCGGCTGAGCTACTCTTACTTTGATATGTTCAAATATCGATTGCGACTTTATGCATGGACCCGCCTTTGGTTGCGCATGCCTTCATTTCCATTGCACTGTGGCTCAGCGTGTTTTCGTGGCGCAACTGGCCCCTTCTCAATATCGCAGAATGGCGCATTTTTGAGTTACACGCCGCCAACCCTGTCGTTGCATGGTGCAACCCTTTGAATATCTGGGCCTATATGTCACCCAGTGTTGATCTTGGCACTGTATGGCGGAGTTATTTTGACCTAAATATGTTCTGGCCCTTCCAGGTCAGTTATTTCCACTTGGTCTGATGTAATAGCCTCAGTCCATATATGGCTACCCTCCTCCCTTTATTTTGCCTGTCCAAGCAGTACACGGTGTAGCCTGAGATTGCCTGCCTGATGTATCCTCCCTGTTCCAGTATGTTTGGTAATAGCATGTATCTGGATATCTTCTGCATGCAAGCTATAGACTAACTCATCAAACTTTTAAACCAAACAGCTGGCGTTTAAAGATAAGCATTTCCAAGTAGGAGGTTTGTTTATCTGTCTAATCCTTTGAGGATTTTGCTACTGTCCTTTGGAATAGTACTACTACCTCCCCATACCCCCATAGTTTAGTTTAAATGTTTTTCTACATCATGTTTTATTTTGTGCACCTATATTCTTTTTCCCAGCCTATTAACATACATCCCATCCCATGCAGTCTGGTATCTTTAAAGCTGTTCCAGTGTTGCATGAATGGAGCACTTCCTAGAACACCACAATTTCAACCAACCATTCAACTGCATGATATCCCTTGTTTCGCTGTACCTGCTTTCAGGACTGGGAGTATCTAGGAAAATAACAATTTGCAGTCCTTTGCTTTCAGCGCATGCCCCATGTCTGCAAAGTCCCTTTGATGTCGATCTGTTTCTATCTGCCCACAACATTTACCCCACATGTATCTGATATCCCTTCCTATTCCTAGAAATTATTCCTTTTATATTTAGTGCTCTGAACCCAGCCAACATAATCAATACCGTCTTATTTTCACTGGTGGAACACTAGTGCTGCTATTATATAGTGGCTCACCTAATAGTCACTGTCTTTTATTGTCACGCTAATATAAAACTAGCAAAAATGGTGAAAGTAAAATGACAGTGAATGTTCCTCATACAGTATTTCAAATGAATACCCTGTCACAACACCATGTTTTATCATTACCCTATTTATTCCTTTACCAATTATATAGAAATATAGAATTTGATGCAGCAAGTCCTCCACAAGAAGCAGTGTTGGAGGACACCACCTGATTGTTTGTTTTGCAGGTAAACAACCACATGCCAGCAGCAATTGTGGCCACTTGAAGATTTGGGATAGGCAGAAAGAAGAGCGAGAGGGAAGGAGTAGTGACAGAGAAGGAGCAGTGAGAGAGAGAGGGAGCAGCATAGAGAGCTAACCCTCCCGCCTACCCAGAGTTGTCTGTTCTTGTAGTTTCCGTCAATCTCAGGATGATTAATCACCCTGCAGACTGGAACTAATCAGGACAGATGATTGGAGCATCACTGGCACAGCATAAGATATGTACATTGCAAATTATTCAACATTTAAAGGGGATATCATCCTACAGCAATGTATGTCAGGAGACATCTGTGGTTGGATAGATTGCTATTTTCACTATCTGAGTGTTGTAAGTCCAGGGTGCTACCGAGGAATGTATGAATATATTCTGCATCTGAGGAGTGTTTAAATTGAGAATGTATTAATGCAATGGGCTCTGGGATGTCATACTAAGGGGGATATGTAACTGTGTTTGTGACTTTATGCTAAGGGTGGAAGTGTATCTGTGAACTATAAGTAAACAGGGTGGCTGATACTAATGCACCTGTGTTTGTGATGTTATACTAAAGGTGGAAGTAAAACTGTTGCCAAGTAAACAGGTGGTTGTTACCCTGTGGTTGTGGGATTGTGACATTCCAGTATTCCTCTAGGAGTAGCAGCAAGCTCCCATCAAAGGGTCAGGAGTAGCCACACATTAGCAAACAGAAGAATTTCTAAGAATAGGAAGGGCTGGCACATACGGTAGAATGTGGGGAGTGGTGCAATGTAATGCTTGTGGGGCAGAAGTCTTCTGAAGCACTTTCTGGAGGCTGCACTGCTGCACTATTTACTTGCACCTCTCTGGGCTAAGGAGGAGGCTGCCAGACTCAGAGATGAGCTGGCTTGGGTCGGGGAGACCTTCTCCCACCCAGGGACTGACAAGTTCACCACTGCTGCCCCAGAGGATGCCCAGACAGAAGAGCTGATGGACAACAGTGAGCTCAGGAGGGTTTATTTATTCAGTTTTGTTAACTGAGTAGGTGCTGTAGCCATAAAATAACTTTTTCAGGCATGACCGGGAGAGTACAACAAATGACAGGCATACAATAAGCATTACAAGAGTGCAGAACATTACAGGTATGGTCAGTAAGAAGCAATAAACAATAAAATAAGCAGAAGTAGTCAGAATCATTGGCAGGAAAAATAATGACATTAACATGAGTAGTCTAGAAATTAGGCAAGGTAGGTCTAAATAAAGCAGAAATATAGTATAAGTTACAATGCATTTCAAGAAGTAGGTAGGGATAGGAAAAATCATGAGACTTACGGGTTAGGAGACTAGTAATGAATATAACACAGCAGGTAGGTGTGACAGATAGAGGAGGGAGTCAGTATGGGAAGGAAACACATGAGGGTAAGCATAGTAAAGAAAAGGTTTGAAAAAGTAAATAGTAGACAGAGTAATAGGCCAGGTAAGATGAGGATGAACTTGTACCAGTGGTTAATAGGAAGGGATAAGGGAGAGAGGGTGGAGGTGGAGGGTGGAGGAGTGGAGGAGTGGAGATAAGTGATGAGTTGTAGGAGTGAAAAATTGAGGAGGGCATGTCAGGAAAATGGAGACTGACGTGAAGTTGTAAATGCCTCCAGTTCTTTTGAAGGAAGAATTGGACTTTGATTGTTCTAAGACCTAGGGGAAGAGAATTCCATAGCTGAGGGGCAACATTCTGAATGCATTAGAATCTTTGGATGTACATCTATTTACATACAACAGAGATCTGTCTACTGAATGAAGTCCGTGAGAGGAGTTAGCAGGAGCAAGTAATACTGCAAGCGAGGAGGGAGTATGTTCCTGATAATTGAATCAATAAGTGAGCCCAGACAGTATTTCCTGCTAGATGAGGGAGAGAGACAGTTAAGGTCACTGTATAGTTGACAGTGATACTTGAAGTGAGGAGACAAAGAGGCATAATGGCAAATACTGTTGTAGGTGATGTCTCACTTTTGCAGGGTAGTTTTATGAGCTGAAGCAAAGATAGGAGCACCATAGGTGAGGGCAGGGAGCAGTATCCTCCAGCAATAGCTAAGCTTGGCTGATGGCATTAGTAAGTAGCTAGTTTTGTGAAGCGTACCAGTTTAGTGCTGACAGTTTTGCATGTAGCTTGTATGTAGAACTAAAATCAAGGGACTGGTCTAGCAGGACATCCAGGAATTTAAAGGACTTGACAGATTCAATTTGTGTCCTGTCCGTTACATACCATAAAGGGCTCAGTGCAGGCCCTTAGCTTTGGAGCAGAGCCTAGCAGCATAGATTTTGTCTTCTGCCCATTTAGTTCCAGTTTAAGGACACCAAGCCAGTTTTGGACATTTTAAAATCAGCAGGTGGTTCATAGGCACATTCGAAAATCAGTTCTGTTGCATAACTCTGTGCTGCCCTGGCAAGCAGGAATGCCCAGCAGAGGAACCCACAGCAGTGACCGGAAGGGATGAGAGGTACCTCCACAATGGGACCCTATGGGGAAAACAGGAGACCCCAGAGGAGATGGAAGTGTATCCTGGTGGGGACTCCATAATAAAGAGATTAAAACTGGGAGGCAGCAAGCAGGTAAGAGAGGTACAGTGCCTATGTGGCACCACTGTGTGGGGGATGGCAAGAGCATCCAAAAGATCGCTGGGGCAATAGGAAGGAGGAGAGCTTGATATCATTGTTCACCTGGAGACAAATGATCTTGCTCAGAGTGAGCCAGCAGTACTGCAGGAAAATTTTAGAAATTTGGAGAAGGGTCTTAGGCAGACAGCATGATCTATAATCTTTCAGAAGTGCTACCAGTCTATGACAGTGGAAGGACAGAATTTGCCTCACCAAGGGATTCAATGCTTGGTTGAAGGATTGGTGTGATAAGGAGGGGTTTGGTTTCACTGGCGACTCAGGTGACACCTAGAGATGGAAGCCTGTACAGCAGGGATGGCCTGCATCTGTCCAGGAGGGGCTCCAATATCCTCAGTGAGAGGTTTATATGCTTCATTGGGGAGGATTTAAACCAGCTGAGGGCAGAATAAGGTAGGGTGATACATCTCTTCATGCCCACAGACTCAGGAGGAATACTCAAACCTGGAAAGAGTAAAATCATGGAGTGAGAAAACTAGGGGAAGGAGATGGAAATGTTATCAGGACGGATATGGGATGAATAGGAAAGGGAAACAAATGAAAGGAAGGGGGATGGTGATGCCTTCTGGAAAGCCTTGTGTATAAATGCCCAGAGCCTTGGAAACAAGACTGCAGATCTAGAAGCCACCATGGCATTAAGCAGACCTGGACTTAGTAGCATCACAGAAACCTGATGCAACAAAACCAGGATTGGGATTTGACTATACCAGGGTATACTCTGTTTAGAAGGGACAGGGTGGAGAGGAAGGAGGGAGAGTGGCTCTTTATGTAAGGGAGAAAATAAAGGCAATGGAAACACAGGGGAGGCAGAGGTGGGCAGAGGTACTGTTGGTTACCCTGGAGAAAAGAAAGGGGACATCATTTGTGTAGGGTGGTCTACAGACCCCCAGCACAGGGGAAGAAGTGGATAAGGAATAATGGATTAAAATTCAAAGGATGGCTCAAAAGGGAGAGGTACTACTAGTTGGAGACTTCAGTCTACCTGACATGGATTAGAGGCTGCCTGCAGCAACAACTACAGAGCAGGGACATATCAAACTCTCTACAAGATTGTCCTTTCGGCAGCTACTAAAGGAAACCACCGACTGGGGGTGGTACTGGCCTGGTATTGACGATGGGGAAAGCATTGCTGATGTCATGGTGGAGGACCACCTGGGAACCAGTGACCACTGTACAGTATGGTTTACTATAGGACTGGTGTAGTATTAACAACACCAAGACTAGAGATCTAGACCCTGGAGGGCCAACTTTGAGGCAATGTAGAAATGCCTAAGAGGCGCCCTGGCCAGGATAGGGGAACATGAGAGAATCAAGAACCAGTGGGCAAAAATAAGAAGGGTATCAAAAGGCTACTAATATCTGTGTCCAGCAAGTTAGCAAGGGTAAAAGAAAAGAAGACCACTATGGTTCTCAAGAGAGGTAGCAGATAAAGTAAGGGTTAAAACTGGGCATTAACGAGATACAAAGTAACTTAGAAGGAGGAGGACAGAGTGATCTATCAGGAAAAACAAAAGAGGCAGGTAGGGTAGTCAGGAAGGCTAAAGCATTGACAGAGGAAAATATTGCAAATCTTGGAAGAAGGTGACAAGCCATTTTTCAGATACACAGGGGACAAGAGAAAGACCAAGGGAGGTTGGATTAGGCTGCAGGGGAAAGGAGAGGTTTGTGTGGAGGAAGACCACTGAAAATGCAAGACATGCTAAATAGATACTCTCCTCTGTATTCATGGTGGAAGGTCAGGAAGTGGTCCAGGGTTAGAGAAAAGGGCATGAAGGTAATGGAGATGGACACAAGCCATTTCACAGTGGGTCCGGTCCTAAGTGAATTTCAAATGTTTAAAAGTGGATAAGGCAATGGAACCTGATGGGGTTTGTGACGCTTGTACAGCTGGTTCTGATTAATCTATGCTTTTTGTAATATAAAAATGTGTTATTGAGTGTCTGTCATGAGACATGCTGTTTCAACTAAAATATAAAAGCCAGGAGATAATTAAAGGCTAGAAGAGACCTAAATTAAGGATCTCCTGTTTATCTAGCTTAATTGTAGCTGCCAGCTACTAGGCTGGAAAATCATAAACTTCTATGACATTTAGAAAAGAATACAGGTTATGTCACTGTGGTGTGAAGTCATAAAATGTGCTTTGATGTCCTTGAGAGAGGATACTGCTCATGGATGAAAGAAAGGACTTAGAAAATTACAGACTTAATGGGAAGTCGATGGGAAACAAGTTTTTCTGCCGATGTCACCTATTAATTTACCTCCTGACACAAGACATCCTGATTGTATAATTTTAATAAACAGAGGAGGAGCTGGGTGACATCATGGAGAAGGCAGGGTCAAAACAGTGTTTTAATTATGCTGTAACAGACCTTTAGACACACATGTTTGGACTCTGAAAAAGAAACATCTACAGCACTATAAGACAATAAGAATAAATTAGGTAGACAGGTCTAAGTATAATATGGTAGGAATTTGCACTTTTAAAACCTTATTGTTTTAAAAGATTGTATGTTTTGTGATATGTTGTTCTGTATTTATATTTAAAATTTTTATCTATTTTCAAGTAAACATCTCATTTTAGAGACTACTTAGTGTGCCTTTGAAGTTCTTTTCTTTGACAAGTGAAGCTATATGATTACAGTAACACTGTGCAAAGCTTACTGGTTTTACCAAACTGGGAAAAGGTAAGAGTATATTCTGAGGTCTTTCATAGAGTTTTATGGTTCATTTTGTACACCTGGTTAGGTGCCCAGAGTAAAAGATATCTGCCTCCAAGAGCAGAATTATCTGAGCTCGTACATTGGCACGCTAGCAAGAGATTCACAGTTTGAATCCCTCCAGAACTTGAAATCAAAGTCTGATTTGAACCCACAAACAGACAGGAGGGTTACCCTGTTCTGTTAACTGTTCACAATACTGCACTCAGAGGTTGGCACTGTGGGAGCAGAGGGCCTGATCTGTGGAGTGGGGCTGTTCACTTGGGAGCTTAAGCAACAGGTTGGTAGAAAAGAGGCCAGGAGTTATATTTTGTTTTAAACTGAAATATTTGAATAGTTTGTTAGTGAAATTAGTTCTATGTGTTAAAAATTATTACCTTGAATTTGAACTGATACTTGGGCTGTGATATTGTAGGTTTGGGGATAGATGTTTGGCAGGGAAAATTAGAAGGTAATTTAAATGTGTTGTTTGCCTGGTGTTTGGAGGAGGGACATTAGCTGCAACTAACTTGTCTTTAAACAGGAATTACTGTGGCTTTCATTGTTCACTTGGGAGCTTAAGCAACAGGTTGGTGAAAAGAGGCCAGGAGTTATATTTTGTTTTAAACTGAAATATTTGAATAGTTTGTTAGTGAAATTAGTTCTATGTGTTAAAAATTATTACCTTGAATTTGAACTGATACTTGGGCTGTGATATTGTAGGTTTGAGGATAGATGTTTGGCAGGGAAAATTAGAAGGTAATTTAAATGTGTTGTTTGCCTGGTGTTTATAAGAGCCCTCCCTCCCACCCTGTTTTGTAGGCTTTCTTAAATACTGAAAAGCCACTGGGGTTGGATTGAAGGCTGAGTATTTCTGTTTGGGACTGAAATTTGAAGCAACAGGAGTTGGTGGGCCTGTGACATCATACGGTACCTGGAGTCTGCTTACACACACTGTTAGTGGGACTGAACACATACTGGACTGTATGTGTTTGTGAGACTTGGGAACTTTGTTGGTGGGGTTGAAATTGGGTTTGTAAATAACTACAGTCAGTATAGAGAGAAACTGTACCCAGGGAAAGGGACTGAGAAAAGGGGTGCTATTATAAACAGAGGGGATAATCAGGGTGGCCATATTCCACCATGGCAGGCATCTTCGGAAGGGTTGTAGGCTGCACAGGCTGTGGGATGGCAATAATTCTAAATTGGGCCTGGAGAGAGGGAGGGCCCACTCTGTAGACAGCTATGTTGTATCAGGAGTGAGGTATATTGGTTAAGGAGTAAGCTGTGGAGCTGGGGGTGTCCAAGGATAAGGGGTGTGGATATGGGCAGCAGAAGGGTGGGGCTGAGGGAGGCTGGGGCAACGCCTGAAACTACAGGACATTATGCTACAGCAAGCAGAAGGGGGATATGGGGACAGAGGACCCTTAGATAGGGAAGTTGATGCTAAGGGAAAGCGTACAGGGTGAAAAGTCTGAATTCAAGGAGACTGGAGGGGAAGAGTCAGGAGGGGCTGTTGTGCGAAGCCTAAAACAGCAGACTGTGGGAAGGGAGCCCTAAGGTGAACAGTGCAAGAGAGGAAGAAGAGGGTCAGTTTAGAGATGCAGTCAGGGGAAACTCGGGTTACTTGATGGAGGCTGACATAGAGTGTCACAAATTTGAGATACTAAGCATCCTAGAGGGGAGGAAGGGGTTGGTGGAAATGAGGAAACTTATACAGAGGCCGGAGGGAGGGAGTCAGATACCCATAGGGCATCACAGAACAGCTATGGAAAGGATAGACATAGTCCCAGAGGAGAAAGGGAAACATATATGTTAAGCAAATGGGGAGATGCAACATATTCCAGACATGAGGAGGAGAGCATGATTGGAGGAACTAGGAGACAAGGAGGTGGGAGAGGCCCCTTCAGCAGGAAGGTCAGTACCAAGGATGGGGCCCTAGCTAAAGGGACCCACAGAGAGCCTCTGGAGACAGGGTACTATTACAAGGGGGATGAGGGTGCGGGGAAGGGGAAACCATCAGGGCCAGGATAAATGGTTCAGATAAGAGAGGGTTAAAGGGACACCTATTCAGAGGGGTTTGAGTTAAATGGGCAAAATAGCAAGGGAGGCAGAAAGGGAGGGTGACAAGGGGTCTCTAATAAGGCAGGAAGACTCCCATGAAATGCGATCATGAATAAAGTGGGGGAGGGGGGCTGAGGCAGCATAGTGGAGGTAACCATAAGGATGATGGCGGTGTTAAGGTTCTGTTACTGGGAGACTGGAGTGATTAAGGGTATCCATTGGGAGGGGAGGGGATGGATGCCATAGCCAGGTGAAGGTAGTGAGTATCTCTGGGCTGACAGTGCACAGAGCAAAGTTCATGGTGTATGAAATGGTTAGGGATTGTGGAGGGAAACCTGGATTTCCTGGCATTTGGGAACTAATGATCTAGAGGAAATAGCATTATGGAAATCCAAGCAAGGTTCCAAGAACTTGCCAGAGTCTGTCGGGATAATGGATGCAACATTTCCTTTTCGGAGATATTGCCAGTACCAAAGGCCTCAGTGGAGAAAAATATAAACTCACAGAGGTTAATAAATGGCTCAGGAATGGGGTGAGAGAATGGGTTGGGGTGTTAGGGAACTGGAATGGAGTTTGGGAGGATAAGGGACTATATGCCAAGGACAGGTTTCATCTTGCCCCATTAGGGAAGAAGTCCTTAAACAGGGGATGGCTGACTACATACAAGAAAGGTGGGGTTTAAAATGTAGGGGGAAGGGATAAGGAGGCTGACCAAGCCCTCCCCTCAGATGAGGGAGTAGCCTCAAGCCCAAGGGGAGGGGGAAACAGACTGGAGGTGGAGGTTTCCAGGAGGAGCAGGGGAGGATGGAAGTTTAAGGAATCTGGGTGGGTTCGACAAAAAGGACTAGGATAAGGGTGGGGTTAGTGTTAGTAAATGCAGGAGCTTGGGGAAACAAATTGCCAGAGTTCCAGGCCATGCTGTTCGAGGGGGTGGATGTGGCGGCAGTCACGGAAACGTGGGCCAACAAAACCATGACTGGGACCTAAATGTCATGGGGTACACTATGCTAGGAAGGATAGAAAGGAGGGCAGAGGGGGTGGAGTGGCTATGTTCATTAGAGATGACATAGAAATTGCATGGCAGAAGAGGCAGAGGGAAACGTGGAGGCCTTATGGGTCACTCCACGCATCCCCAGCAGGAGATAAGGTCAAGCTGGGAGTAGTATAAGGCCCCGGATGAGTGAATTCCAGAGGATGGTTTGCTGGACAACATCATTGCCCAGTGTGGTCCAAAAGGGAAGGAGTGGTGTTGATGGGGACCTTAATATGCCAGGGTACTAACTGGGGAACCATGTCCTCTAAGGTGGCCAAGGAGCAGAGGCTGCTGGATGGCTTCCAGGATGTGTTCTTAACACAGCATGTGATGGAGCCCAAGGGAGGGCATGTCCTGGATGTGGTTCTGGCAGATGGGGATCTAGTAAGGGACATGGTTGTACAGGACCCCTGACTGGGAGTGACCACACATGCTGTCTAGTTTCAATAAGCATTGGGGAGTGGGGTGAGATCTAGGACACTGGCAGGGACTTCAGGGGGCAGACTCTTATGGGCATGGGAAATATTCTCAAGGATCACTTGAAGGGATTACCTCAACAACAAGTGTGGAAAGGAGATGGAGGTCATAAACGGGACTTCACGAGGCAGCTGTCAGGATCTGCGCTGTTGAAACGTAGGGAGCAAGATCACATAAACCATGCTGGTGGTCCAGTGAGGTCCAGGTAGCAGTCAGAGAAAAGAAGCGGCACAAAAAATATAAAACAACAAGAGGGATAGGGATAAGGAAATGTACCAGCTTGTATCTAGAAAAGTCACCCGTATGGTGAGGGAGCAAAGTCCAGTAAAGAGCAACGGCTGGGTCACAGGGACATGGAGGGAAAAGGGGTTCTTCCGGCTACATTGGGGAGCCGGAGAAAAACTAAGGGCCATCTCAGCAGATTGAGATCAGAAGGAGGGTGGGTGGAAGACGAGGACCAGGCAGAAGGTATTTAACGCAGTACTTTGCCTCTGTGTTCACTAGGAGGGGATGGGATATCTACAAAGCAAGGCAACAAAGGGGATAGAAGCACGGACGGAGGGATCAGGGGAGCAGCAGTGAATGGAGCAAAGGGAGGGAAAGGTACCCAGGGGTGTCACATCTGGATAAGGATAAAAAGACCAGTAAGGTGGAGGGGACGGATGATGCCATCCCCACCAAAAGAGTGTGGTTTGCCCTCAAGGCCCTAAAGAAAGACAAATCCTGGCCGGATGGCATTCATCCGAGAGTACTATGGGAATTGGCATGACATACTGGCTGCACCTGGCAGGAGCTTTTCAACAGGTCACTTGAGACAGGGAGGGTACCTAGGGATTGGCGAGGCACATGGTAGTACCAATCCATAAAGGGGTCAAGGAAGTACCAGGAAACTATAGACCCATCAGTTTAACCTCGGTGGTGGGAAAATTAATGGAGAGTATACTAAAGGAACGATTGGGGTTTACTTGGAGGAGGTGGAGGTCTGGATAGTCGGCAGCATGGGTTTGTGCCAGGCAGATCATGTCAAACCAACCTTGTGGAGTTCTATGAATGGTAACATCAGAACTGGACAGGGGTAAGCCTGTGGATGTATTATTCTTGGACTTCAGCAAGGCGTTTGACCTGTCCCCACAATGGTCTGGGTGGAGAAACTGATGGGGTTAGGAGTAGGCCCTTTGATGGTCAGGATGGATTGAAAACTGGATAGCTGGACGCACTCAGAGAGTAGTGGTCTGTGGGGAGCTCTCGAACCCTACAGAGGTTGGTAGTGGGGTACCACAGGGCTCGGTCCTGGGTCCAATCCTGTTTAATGCATACATATCAGACATCAGGGATGGTATAGGGTGTGAAATGAGTTCTTCGCGGATGACTCCAAGATGGGAGCAGTAGTTGAGGGAGAAGAGGGAGGTTGGCCCTGCAAGGGACCTGGACACCCTGGAAAGCTGGGCTCACACATCGAAATTAAATTTCAATATCACCAAGTGCAAGGTGTTGCATCTCGGTCGGGGAAACCCTAAACACAATGTACACCCTGGGAGGGAGGTGCTGGAAGCCTCAACAGGGAAAAGACCTAGGGGTCATGGTGGATACATGTATGAATAACACTGAGCAGTGCAGAGAGCAGCTAGCAAGGCAAACAGGATGTTGGGATGCACCATGAGGGATCACCTCTAGGAGCAAGAAGTGATTCTGCCACTGTACAATGGACTGGTTAGACCACACCTTGAGTACTGTGTACAGTACTGGAGACCACACCTGAAGAGGGACATACAGCTCCTGGAGAGGGTACAGAGGAGGGCAACAAAGATGATACAGGAGGCTAGAGGATTTGACTTACGAGGACAGACTTGAGGAGCTCTGCCTGTTTCATTGGAGGAGAGGAGACAGGGGACATGATTGAGGTCTCAAGTACCTCAAGGGAATAAATAGGGTAAACATGGAGGGATCTTTAGACTAAAGCAGGGAGGCATCACCAGAGGGCATGGTTTGAAGTTGGAAGGTGGAAGGGTGAGGGGGAAAGAGGAGGAGGTTTTGACTGAGAGGGTGGTGGACCCTTGGAAAGCTTTGCCTGGTGAGCTGGTTCAGAGATCCACAGTGGAGAGCTTTTAGAGAGGGTGGGACAGACACAGAAAGTGGATGTATCAGATGATGGCCTGTCCCGGGGTGGGGATGGATGATAGGGGTTTCTGGAGCACAAGGGATGGGAGGGTCCGGCACCCAACTAAGGATCTAGGTTCGAGCAGACTTGATAGACCATAAGGCCTAATCTGCTGGCAAATAGTATGATAGTATGATAGTATGATAGATTGGCTGGCAGCAGTGTGCATAAGTTTGGTATTACAAGCTTTTATTGTTCAGTGCATCAGCTTGAGACCATCAGCTCACTTACAAAGAAAGAAAAGGCAGTGATTTATTTTAAAAAGGAGACAGAACTATATCACTTGGCTTACAGTTGAGTTCCCACCTGTTTTATTTTTTTTCTAAGTGCAAGTCAGAGAATCAGAAGTTAGGAAGAAGATGGCTTTCAACTACAGTGGGCACACTGTAGACTACTTAAAGCAGTTGTGCAAGGACAGAGGAGTCCTGCTCGAGGTGAAAGCCACCAAGCAGAACCCTGTGGATGCCCTGGTGGTAGCAGATACCCAGAGCACTGAGTCACAGGCAGTGCCCATAGGCGAAAGATATCTGGCCCCCAATGAGCAGAAATATCTGAGCCTGTACATTGGGTATGCTAGCAAGAGGTTCACAGTTTGAATCCTTCAGAACTTGAGACTAAAGTTTGATTTGAACCCACAAAACAGACAGGAGGGTTACCCTGTTCTGTTAACTGTTCACAATACTGCGCTCAGAGGTTGGTACTGTGGAGCAGAGGGCCTGACCTGTGGAATGGGGCTGAGACAAGGTTCACTACAGGGTGCTGAGGGAACTCAGGGAGAAGCTGGCTGCACCTCTGATGGCCCTTTTCAATCTGTCACTGGAAACAGGGATGGTTCCAGGAGACTGGAGGAGGGCTTATGTAGTCCCACTGCACAAAAGTGGAAGCAGAGAGGAAGCTGAGAATTATAGACCTGTCAGCCTGATGTCTGTGGTGGGCAAAATTATGGAGTCATTGCTGAAGGAAAGGTTGGTGGAATATTTGGAGGCCAATGGACTACAGGATCCGAGTCAGCATGGTTTCACAGGGAGAAGATCCTGCTAGACAAACCTCAGAGAGTTCTTCAATTGGGTGACCAAGGTAGTGGATTGGGGTAGGGTGGGGCAGTAGACCTTGCTTACCTGGACTTCAAGGCGTTGACCACCATCCCCACAGAAGGTTAGTGAACAAACGAAATAGCCTTGGGGTGGGCCAGAAGGTAGTTAGATGGGTGGAAAGCTGGCCAGAAAATAAAAGTCAGAGGGTGGTGATAAATGGTGTCCACTCTGGGGAAGGCAATGTGACCAGTGAGGTGACACAGGTGTCAAAGCTAGCCCAATACTCTTCAATATCTTTATCATTGATATCACAGATGGACTGGTAGGGAAGATCTGCCTGTTTGCAGAAGATACCAAGATCTGCAACAGGGTGGACACTTGGAGGAGGGTGGAACAAATGAAGGAGGATCTTAGCAAACTGGAGGGTGGGTCATGGTCTGGCAACTGTTCTTTAATGCAAAAAGTGTCAAATCATGCACCTGTATCACAGAAATCCAGCAGCTAAGAACCAAATGGGAGGGGAAGAACTGATGGTCACAAAACAGGAAAGGGACTTGGGTAATTATATCAGATGACTTGAGGGTAACTGCACAGTGTGACAAGGCAGGGGGAAGCGAGTGGGATGCTGGGTGCATAAGCAGGAGATCACCAGCAGGAGAGAGGTCATAATACCCTTGTACAGAATATTGGTGAGGCCTCACCTCGAATACTGTGTACAGTTCTGGAGGTCCTACCTCTGAAATGACATAGACAGTGTCAAAGGGTTCAAAGAAGGGCAACAAGATGGTGCAGGGCCTGCACTTGAAGCCCTGTGAGGAAAGACTCAAGGAATTAAATATGTATTCCCAGGAGAAGGGGGGCATAATATAAATATATAAATATATCATGGGGTAAACATGGTACAGGAAGGAGTATTTTCCAGAGATAAGGATGCTCAGAACTAGGGTTCACGCCATGAAGTTGGAGGAGGGTGGGCCAAGGGAGAATGTTAGCAAGTATTTCTTCATAGTGAGGGTGATAGAAACCTGTAATAGACTCCTGGCAGAAGTGGTGGAAGCAAAATGATCACAGGCTTAAAGAATACATGGGTTAGGCATAAGAGAATCTTAGTACCAAAGCAAACGTGGGGGAAATCTGCTGACTTAATCGAGGGTGAGGTGGTACTATAGATAGGTATAACAGGGCAGACTGGTGGGCCAAATGGCCCTTATCTGCCAACAAATTCTATATTTCTATGATGGCAAATAAGGACTACTTGGACTCCTAGTTTTCCTATTTTTCCTACCTACAGTATCACTGCAGACCCTACTTGATCTCCGGCACATGGTATAAGCTGCAGTAATTATTGTAATAACCTGCAGTAATATTCCTCCACAGTACTGAATGCTGTGCTGAGTATATTCATAAAGACATTATACATGTCTTCAGTGTAATGAAACATTTGAGAGAATCATTGTTCTAATATAAGCTTATAAATAAATATTGTTAGTATTGCAATATAAAGGTTCAGTTAGATATTGTGAGAACTAGGAAACAATGTGCATGCAAAGAAAGAGTTGCCTGACAAATTAACGTCACACTCCTTACAAGGAAGCCTGAAGTTATAAATGAAATATAGCTTGTTTATGTTTCATGAGACTGAAAGGCAAACACAAGTCAGAGAGAGACACAGACAGAAAAATTGACTAACACTTGTCTCAGAGTAGTTTAAAACTTTAAGAACAGATGAATGTGTGTGACGTGTGTGTGTGTGTGTGTGTGTGTGTGTGACATCATAAATAAACTTCCAGTTTTGCAACATGAAAGGTTAAGCTGTCTCGGTTCTGTACAACTAATATACAAATGTCTAAATTCTAAGTATCATTAACTATAAATGTAGTCTGTGCTAGTTACCTTTTGGATAAAACAGTTTACCTATATAGCCCACAGAGGTACACAGAGACATACTTGAACTAGCTAACAAACATTTGTGACTACACCTGGAAGACAGTCTGGTGCATCAGTCACAGTTAGAGAGAATATGTATATTCTTCAAGAAGACAAGCAAATACATAAGCAAACAGAAAACAAACAAGAGGGCATCAATACATGTTTTTACTTTGAACCAATGTTGGGAAAAGTGTGATATTTCTTTCAGTCAGATTTGCTGGACCCTCTGCTTTGAATTAGAACACTGTCTGTGGATCCTTTACTTGCCACTTGATCTCCAGCCTCAAGACAACTCATCTGCTTGCCTTCAAGTCTTAAATCTTTGTCCCACCTGGACTCCTGTTCTGTCTGTAGCACTTGAGTTAGACACTGACCTGCAGGACATATGCCAGGGCCATTGTTTGCAGACTCTCAACTGCCTGCCTCCAAGAGTCTACAAGCTTGCCCCCTGCATGACTCTAGCACTATGAACTGAGGGTCACCACTCATCACTGACCAACAAGGTTCTTCCATCTCTATAGGGCTATTAACAACAGCCCTCCACCACAAGGACTCATGTTGTCTCTTTCTCCATCCATTACAGCCTTCAAGCAAGATAGCACATTTCCCTTCCTTACCTCCAGTGTAAGAATTTTCTTGTTTCCTGGACTGCTTTCATCTGCTTTCTCATTTTGGTATTCATTAATCTCATTCTTTGAATAATGTTTACTACTGCACAGCACCTGCTTAGTAAGCTCATGCTTTTTAATTTTAACTCAGCTTTATTAGTGAGATTCAAAAGGGGACTAAAGGCCCACCTTCTGGAGCTAAATCAATGCACTTGTCACCATTGACATTCCTACTATGGTCCTGTTGATCCAAAAATTCCATCAGTGAGTGAGTGTATTCACTAATGTATATAACATATTAACAAATATTGCTATGTGTCATATATTTGTTAATTGTTCTCACTTATAAGTGATGTGTTATTGTAATTTCTGCAAATGTTATATTTTGATGTATCTGTAATTAATTCTGAATCGCCCTGAAAAAGGACCATTACTGGACTCAGTGGGGCTACCCAGTTATCAAAATTAAATAAGAAATAAATAAATATTGATAGTTTCCTAAACAGTATGCAATATTATCCATTACATATTGACAGCCCAAAATAGACATTTACAATATTGTTGGTTCAGTTAAGCAGAAAGTCCTTTGGCTGTTAAAGTTGGCATCTTCTTTGTGTTGCAAGATGCAGTCCATGTTGCTAATGGCAATGCTATAAGAACCACCTTAAACAAGTGATAAAACAAAACAGCTCTGACCAGTGTAACTGTAGTAAAACATAAACACAACAAACTAATTTATGTGTCAATGATGAGGTTAAAAAGTTGGCCTTAAAATATTGCCTTCTCTAAGGTTGTGAAGTCACCGAGTCTCTTCCTCCCGTGCATTCTTCCCCATTGTTAAGCAGAGCACTGGCTGATCATGCAGTGTGAGGGATGCCTCCTTGTTAGGGAGGTTGCCTGAGTAGAGAGGTAGAGGTATTGGGCTACACATGGCCCCTACTGCCAAATTATGCCACCCACATCATATAGCTCCCACTGCATTGATGTCTGTGTGTTTCTCTAAGACTAATCACAGAGTGGCAGTGATCCGCTCAATCCCTAGTAGTTCACACACTTTGAGGTCCATGTATCTCTATGTGTGATCCCTGTTGTTGCAACAATACAAAGAACCCTAAACAACATTTGCTGTGGTCTGTGTCTGACTCAAGAAACTGCCTTTCATAGCATTAAGTGGTCAAAAGCGAATGGGATGGTTGTACCCCAGATTTGATCAAGTGCCCTATAGGTTTGTGCCCAATATGTCTGTGCCATAGGGCAGCTCCAGAAGGTGTGGTAGTGAGTCCCTATCTGCTACATTTACTCCAGCATAGGTCTGAGCCCTCCCCAGAAGTGCTTCATTATGGTTGGGGCATGGAAGTAATGGGAGACACTTTCACCTAAAGACGTGACAGCTAGATGATGCTATTATCCAACGGCCCTGCTCCAATATCTTGTTTGTTTGTTTTGTTTATTTAAAATCTGGTAAATCCATGGCCAATGACCCGCTTTCATGGGTGACCACAGCAACATACAAATATAAATCCACGTAACAAACAAGTTAAAAATACAAGCAATCAATATGCAACCAAAACAGTCACACAAACTAATCATTAAAGCATTTACATTGACTCATGAAAAATAATTTCTCAAAACAAATCTAAAGCTATGGAAAAGACATTTAAGCAATAAAAATAGTCTAAACAGTGTTGAAGAATGATGGTATGTTGCAGATTATAGTTCTTTGACCAGCAGATCTTATTCCACTCCTCCTGGATAGTGATGTGAGAATCAGTTTCCCAGGTCACTCTCAACTGTGAGAATTTGGGGTGCTCATGGACCTGTAATGTATTATAGGCTGTAGAGATGTTGTCCCTCCTCCCTGTGAGCACAGCTGTCCAGCAAATAAAGATTTCAATGGCTGTGAGATCCTTGCTTACCTTTTGTAATGATCTCCAGTCCCTAGAGAATGCCTGTCCAGTAAAGTATGATGCATATCTTGCCTCAGCAGACCATATCTCTGTTGGAGTTCATCAAATATCATGCATGTTCCATCCATAATGAAATGCCTATATCTGGTGAGGGACAATTGATTACAGTGCAAAGAACCCATATTATTCCTCAGGGAGGTAAAATCTGGATCACCAGTGATGATTGAAAGGTGGCCCACCTCATTTGGAGTGTTGGTCGATACCTTAGCCCTGAGGAGTATCCTACGTGTGTGAGCCATCCATCGTTTGATATGCTGGACAGGAGTGAGCTGATGTGGTACATGTGCCAGGGCACAAAGTGGGGCTGGCAGGTCAGAACCTGCCTCTAAAAATACAACCATCCTGAATCACTCTTTTGTTTCATCCATGTAACTACAAGGGATAGAGAGAAAGCTTGAGGTCTGCATAGTCAGGGCCCCTCCCCTAGGTAGATGTAGGAGCTTCTTCCCAGTTCTGTATCTATGTGAGGCCCCCAGACAAACTGCAGCAGTAGTTTCTGTGTCTGGCACCAGTACCGATCTGGTATGCAGACTTGGAGGGCCTGAAATGGACAAAATCTGGACGAATATTCATCTTAAAGTTGTAGTTCTGCTGCCCAAACTTAGTGGCAACAGATTTCAGCAGCTAATATCTGTAGTGACCTCACTGAGAAGCTTCTTGTACTGTAGTTTAGGGAAAATAAGGTACAGAATTACTGGGAAATTTGGATTACTAGGTACCACACTATTTTCTGTGATGCCCAATGAAAAGTGAAGGCTGGTCTCAGAGTGGAGGAACATACTCCACTCAGCCTAAGTGGCTCAATTTTCATAGTTAATTTTGTAGCCTGAGCGGTCCCATACTCCCCAGCTCCACCAGCAGTGCTAGCACTGATGTTTCTGGTTTGGTGTGAAAAGAGGAGTTATATGTATAAAGGAGATTTTATGTTCCTTGTTTCTTCCCTGTACTCAAGCTATCCCTAATTTTGGTGGGTCACTTGTGCTAAAGGCTCCATACACAGAGTGAAAAGGAGAGGAGAGAGGGCATCCCTGTGTGGTTTCCTGGGTCAGAAACCTCTCTCCAACTGGGGCCTTTATCAAGATTATGGTTGCATGGGGCATAGATATCCTTCATGCAGGTAATGAAAGTATCCCTCAGCCCCATCTTTTGAGTGTCCTATAGAGGAATCCCCTAGCTCATCACTCAAATGCCTTCTTAGCATCCACAAGCACTGTGAGGGCCAACTTGTCACTCCTCTGGGATTTAGAAATGATGCTGAGAAGGCATTTGATAGTATCATGGATAAGTCTGTCATGAATAAAGCCTGTTTGGTCTGGGTAAACCAGGTATCCCATACAGTTCTGGAGGCAGCTCACCAGGACCGATGTGAAGATCTTCATGTCTACATTTAGCAAAGAGATGGGGTGGTATGAACCACAGAGTGCTGTGTCTTTGCCAGGCTTGGGCAAGACTGTGATCTGCAGGAATTGCCAGGATGTGGGTGCCCTCTCTCCTCCTGAACCCCTGCATGTCTCCAGTAAGAGTGTGTTCAATAAGTCTATACATGATTTGTATAATTCAGCACTTAGGCCATAGAGGGCTGGGGATTTCCCAATTTTAAATTTGAAATGGCCACGTGATTTCTTGCATCATGATCGGGCTCCCATGGCTTTCTAGTCTCCTTGGTAAATATCTACATTCACACTCTCTGGAAGAAGGCATCCATCTTCTCCAGACGATCTGGCACTTCCTTCTGTGTATAGAGGGTTTTGTAAAATTTTACAAAGTGTTGGAGGATTTTGGTCTGGTCTGTATCACAGGAATGGCCCTCCTTCCCCTTCAATATGAAGTTTTGTGAGTCTTGCTGCTTCCTTACAGAGCTACCAAACTAGCAGCCTTCCCACTTGATTTCTCACCTGTAATATCTCTGTCTGGAGCACTAAATGGACCCCTCTATGTTGGCTTCGTATCCAGCGATTATAGTGACTCTAAATGGCGACTCTTAAAGAGTGACTCATTTACAATACTATCTGTTGGGCTACCCTGTAAGAGGTAACATGGGAAGAAGACGACAATGGATGAGTGAGGAGGGGCCCGAAGGGAGGGATAGGGATGAGAAGGGGAGGGATAGGGAAGACGATTTGTGTAAGATAGTGTGCTCTTGCTGCCACTGAGCTAGCTGTGTGGTGGTGAGGGTGGCTAGCTTCAGTGCAGCAGGTACTGGGTTTGGAGCTGGGGACTGGGGAATATTTTATTGCTGCTGTAGTGTTTTTTACATTTTTTAGACTGTCTCCCCTCCCGACATGCATCCCTTGGAGTTGGTTATATTTAATAAGGGAGATGTGGGGAGTTCAGCCCCCACCATATAAAACTGTTTTCACTTGCTGGATGTGTTGTCACCCATGAAGTGTATGTAACCCCTTTGTTACCCGGGTTACTAGACTCCAGTAAGACCTAGTGGCAGGCAGGGAAGGCAGCTTGTGAAATTCCAGTTAAATGGATTTCACACTGTCTCACCTTGTTCTCAGTCTCAGCTGAGATTGAGGGATGACATCACCATAGAACTCTCAGCAGCTGCATGAGCCATACGGAATGCTGCAGTTGGAAGTTAGGACAGAATGTTGGGGATTTTTGAACACAGTCATGTGCAGTCTTGGAGACAGCAGCAGCTTGACAGTCTGTCTTGCGTAGGCTCTCAGAGCCTTAAGCTCTGTTTAGAGCTACTGTAAGGAGGTGTGTGTTTCCACTGAAGGAGGAACACAGTAAGCTGATTGTGAAGTGGTGGAGACCGCTGTTACTGGTCCATGTGCCCATTCCTGAGGGGATGGGGGTGGAAAGGTTTGCCTGTTTTCCAGGGGCAACCCTCCTGGTTCTGGCTAAGGAAGACGCTGCCTATTTCAAGTTGTGCTGGCACCAGAAGTGTGGGAGAGAAATTCCTGTGAGGAATCGCCTGGAGCACCTGCAACCAAAGGGTGAGTTTGCTGTGACAGAGGGCCAATGTTTTCACCTGAACTGTTGGAACATGGGGATTGGACTACTTAATTTGTAGGCGGGTCTAGTGTAATAGACATTGCCAGTTAATTCAAGTAGGTTCAAGTCCAGCACAAAAGTGAAGTAAAGCAGGGATTGGACTGCTTAGTAAGTGGGGGCCTAGAGCAATGGGCTAAGCCAAGTAAAAGTATGTTCAAGTCCAGCACAATGGGAAAGCAATACAAGTAGAGGAAATGTGACATACATTTAGCCTTATTTCACATTGCCAAGCTTTACAGAATGAGATGTTTAATATCCATAGAAATGGCCAGGTATGAATTGTGGAAGCAAGAGGTGGGAGACCCCCATCAGTAGTAACCAAATTCCTCTCACAGGATTTGCTCTGTGGCAGCTTTACTCTCTCAGTGCTTGGCAGTGCCTGAGGAAAGTATCAGACATGGGGTTAAAAGTAGAACTCCCGATAGAGCTGAGGTGCTCTTAGGGTGGTTTAGGGAGCCACCAGAAAGATTTCCATGACATATGGAAGGTGTCTGAGTGGTCGGCGAGGAGCCGAGCCTTGGGATCCCAGATAGTGTACAAGTTTGGGCTGTGTACCCAAGCTGCATGCAAGTCCAGGCTGTGTGCTCAGTGGGTTCAGAGCCAGTGTTCCTGATTATTTTTATCTGCATTACCAGAGTGTAGCCCCATGAGGTCCGTCTATGCTTGTTTGTTCTGCTTGGATGCGAATAAAGCCACACTTAGAATCCCATTCCTGGTATTGGACATTACAGTTATTGCTTCCTGTGTTCGAATTATTTGGGTGCCCCTGTGCTGAGTAGCCAAACCTAGCCCTTGTGCCAAGTAACCTATTCCTCCCAGACCAGTCCCCAACTGGTATTGCTGTCAGATTCAAACAGCATACAACCTGTCGTTTTCAAAATGATGGGGGTGGGGTTACATGTACATTGTCGTGCTTTTCAGCAATGTACACTCGCTCTAATAGTGATCGCTCTTTTGCAATCGCCATTATGACATGGAACCGTTAGCTTTCAGCAGTTACTGAACTCCACCCTCATGCTTCCAAGCAAGCTTTTTCTGAATCACTCAAGGCAATTTTGTGCTCTGCTTCTAAAACGTCTCTCCTCCAGTCTGAGCTGCTGCCTTTGTGCCTTCCTTATACATCTGGATGCAAAGCTAATAAAAACAGAGAAACATAGAAACATGGGCAATGACAGTAGAAAAGACAATTAGTCAACCAGTCTGCCCCAAACCTCTAACAAGCCCAGAAACTATTATCCATATAGACCTTTAACCCACACTATACACCGCCATGCTCCCCATCCTACTGCTTCCACCCTGAGTAACCACTAAGGCCTATTCTCTGTACCAGCCATGTTTAAAACCACTGATAGTTTTGGCACCCACCACATCAGCTGGCAGATTGTTCCATGGCTCCACCACCCTTTCTGTAAAATAAAACTTTCTACTTCCTCTTAAACCTTCCCTCCATCAGTTTCCACTTGTGACCACTTGTTCTTGATCTACTACTTATTTTAAATAGTTACTGCAGTTTACTTTCAGGGACTTGAGAGGTCTCTATCATATCTCCCTCTCTCATCTGGCCTCCAGTGAGTACATGTTCAGTGCTCTGAGCTGATCCTCATAAGATCTGTCCTCCTGGCCCTGAATCATTTGGCACCCTACATTGCACTGTCTCTAGCCTATTCTTATCTTTCTTTTGGTGAGGACTCCAGAACTGGGCATAGCACTCCAGGTGTGACCTCACCAGTGATCTATAGAGAGGTAGTAATACCTCCTTCCTGCTGTGTCAGTACTCCTTCCTGTACACCCCGCATTCTGTTTGCCTTGGTGTAGGCATTATGACACTGCTTGATTGTTTTAGTGAGTCACTGATTATGACTCCTAGGTCTCTTTCCTTTGATGTCATGCCCAGCTTTCTTCCCCCGCAACCAGTACTCTGTCCTGGGATCTTGTTCCTATGTGCATCACCTTGCACTTTCTAGTACTGAATTTCAACTGCTAAACCTTTGACCACCCTAGCCTTTGCAAGTATCTTTGCATCTCCCTAACCCTCTCCTCCCTCTACCCTGCCACAGAGCTTATTATCATCTGCAAAGAGACTCATCTTGCCATGGATTCCTTCTCCCAAGTCCATCCGTGGACCATGTTGAGTGAGGCATCCATGGAGGACAGTGATCCCTAGGGTGCACCACATGAGGCAGAGGGGCCCTGGGCACAGTGGCAGAGTGAAGACCTTGCCTGGAATCCCTGTGCAACACCACCCTGGGCTGAACCCATAGGCAGCACAGAGTACATTTCTTTTTATTGTCTCTCACCTTGCCGTTAACCCATTGTGCCAGGTGCACTTTATTTACTATTATCGCTCCTCTGTGCTGCTTATCCCATGCCTCTGCTTGCACTTGCTCAAGGTGACTGGCACTTCCTTAATCCTATGGCTCATGGCGCTAGTATCCCTCCCAGGTCATACCTTCTCGAGGCATGCTGTGCTCCTTCCTCTTGTGTGCATTTTTGCTCTTATCTAGTGTTTTGCTGAACCAAATTGTTATATTTTGCATTCAAACTGTACTGTTTTTTCTTTTCTTTTTATTGTACCTTGATTCCTGTTTCTTGTATTACTATTATACTGTACTGTTTCTGTGTATAGCTGTTAACTTCAATCAATCAATCAATCAAAATCTTTATTTATCCAGATGAACATCATCGGCGAGGCTCATTTACAAGTTGGACCTGGGTATAACAAGGTCACACACAAAGAAAAGGAAAAATCATACATAGGTGTATATACAGTATATGCATAAATGATCACAATGCACTAAGAATACATAAGAAATAAGGTGCAACAGAAAATAAAACATACAAAAGGAAATATCATAGGAGAATCAATACCAATTTCAATGTCCATATATAGCTATAGTAGTGGAGTGTGACCCAATGGAGCCAATTTTTGAGTACTGCATGAAAGACATGTACCTTAGGAGTCAGGGAAGGAAAGAATGGTGGGTGAAAGGTAGTAACCCACTTGGAATGAATCAGAGTCCTAGGGACCAGAACCACGGACCAGGATCAGGCAGCATTAGGTTAGAAGGATGAAGGGATATTGGCATAAGTACAGTGGAAGGCATTAGGATGAGGGATACTAGGGGGTGAGCTAAGGGAAATAGGGTGATAGGGGTAGTGAAGGAAGGGTGATAATGAGGAGCTAAGGATAAAGAACATACAGCTTGATCTGCTAGCTGAACTAGGAACATCCACCATAATGGGGGAGGAGGGAAATAAACTGAAGAGCTGTGGGGGCTGGACAGAGAGCTAGAAGGCAAGAACGACAGTTGCATGAAGGATGGTTTACAGGCGTAAAAAGCAAGGAGTAAGGAGAAGGGAGACCTACAACACAGTAGGTAGATAATTGCAGGATTAGGATCAAGGAGACAATTACAGGTCTCCTTAATGAGGCGAGTAAAGGGTCTTGAAAGTAGTAATGCTCTGACAGAAGTACTCAGCTTCAGTGCTTTCTGAAGATTGTTCCATATGGAGGGCAGCACAAAGCTTATGGCCACTCTATCAAAGCGTGATTTGGCTTTGGGGACTGCCAAGGAGATGGTTGTCAAAGCTCCTCAGGGCACACTTGCCTAGCTGGTTTAAGGGAGGCAGTCAGCAATGTATTTGGGAAGCTTACTGGAATTGCTCTAAGAGTCCATAGAGCAGCATTTCTTGTTCCTGTGTTTTTATCTTGTATGTAGCTCATCTGTTTGTACTACCCTATTGTAACCTCCGGTCCATACCTGAAAATAGGCATTTAACTGTCTAGTGTGCTTACCTGGTCAATAAAACTACATAAATAAATGAAAAATAAATAATGTTCCCCAATTTCAGTTGCATTTTATGTACTTTTCTCCCTCCTCCATGCTGCCTATTCCCATGCTACAGTATGTTCTCTCCAGTGCCAGGTGCACTTTATTTACTGTTCTCCTCCCCGTGCTGCCTGTCCCATGCAATGTTCCCCCCCTTCATGCTAGGTGCACTTTGTTTGCTTTTCTCCCTCCCGTGCTGCCTATCCCATGCCATGTATACTTTTCTTCCTCCCGTGCTGCCTGTTCCCATGCCATGTTCCCCATGCTAGGTGCATTTTATTTACTTTTCTTCCTCCCTTATGCTGACTGTCTCCATGCCATGTTTCCCCATGCCAGGTGCACTTTATTCACTTTTGTGTCTCCTCTGTGCTGCCTATCCCGATGCCATGTACCCCATGCCATTTTCACTTTTTACTTTTCTCTCTCCCTGTGCTGCCAATTCCCATTCTGTGCTCTCCCTCATGCCAGGTGCACTTTATTTACTAATTGTGTCTCCCCTGTGTTTCCTGCGACCATGCCATGCTACCCCTACAGGTGCACCTGATGTACTTTTGTCCTCCCTATGTACTGCCTATTCCCATGCCATGCCCCGGGTGAACTTTATTTACTTTTCTCTCCCTGTGCTGCCTATCACCATGCTATGTTCTTTCCAGTGCCAGGTATACCTTATTTACTTTTCTCCTTCCCCGTGCTGCCTATCACCATGCTGTGTTTTCTCAAGTACCGGGTGCACTTTATTTACTTTTCTCTCTCTCATGCTGCTATCATCGTGCTATGTTCTCTCCAGTGCCCGGTACATCTTATTTACTTTTCTGCTCCTTCATGCTGCCTGTCACCATGCTATGTTCTCTCCAGTGTCCGTACACCTTATTTACTTTTCTTTCTCCCTGTGCAGCCTATCACTATGCTATTTTCTCTCAAGTACCAGGTGCACTTTATTTTCTTTTGTCCCTCCCTCTGTGCTGCCTATCCCCATGTCATGTTTCTCCCCCACCAGTTGTACTTTATTCACTTTTCACTCTCCCTGTGCTACCTATTCCCATTCCATGTTCTCCCTCTGCCAGGTGCACTTCACTTGCTAGTGTGTCTCCCCTGTGCTGCCTATTCCCATTCCATGTTCTCCCTCTGCCAGGTGCACTTTACTTACTATTGTGTCTCCCCTGTGCTGCCTATCCCCATGCCATGTTCTCCCATGACAGATGCACCTCATTTACTTTTGTCCGTCCTCTGTGCTGCCTACTTCCATGCCATGTCCCTCCCCATGGCAAATGTACTTTATTTACTTTTGTGTCTCTCCTGTGCTGCCTAACCCCATGCCATGTGTCCCCATGCAAGGTGCATCTTATTTACTCTGTTCAGTCGGACAGTCCTTACCACCTTGGAGCATCTGGCCAGTCTGGGGTCATGCACCCCACAGTGGACCAGTGGCTGTTACTCTATATTGCACTGCTGCCACCATTCATGGTGTCGCCCTCAGGGCTGTGCAGTGGTATCCCATGTTGAACCACTGTGTTGTGAAGGACACAGCACACCAGGAGTATCAGGCACACCTTCACAGGGCTGTACTGCTTGAATGGACTGGTCCAAGCATCAAAACCCCATCTTGAGGATTCTGAAGACCCTTTTGCTGATGTTAAGTGTGCTGCCTGGTGTGTATCTTTGTAACACTTCTCACTGCCAGATGCTGGTCACAGCCCCTGTGTCATCAGCAAGGGATGCAGGGATCTCCACTGTCACCTGTGGAGGGAGGAAGAGACATATGTTGGTTATGTGCCTTTGTTGGTGTGGGGGTTGGGGGAGGTGATGATATAATTACCAAGAAGCATCTGTCCTTTATCTGCCCAGTCTCGAACATAAGAATTCGGAAGAACTGCGCCAGATGAAGGCATCATTTGTACCAGTGGGGTTCTTCACAAGCACATTTGTGATGTGATAGTTGCCATCGCACACACATGGACATTTAGGGAATGGAATCCCTTCCTGTTTACAAATGCATCCCATTACTCCCAGGTGGTGTTTTGATGGCAGCATGGGTGCAGTCCACTGATCCCAGCACACTGGGCATGTGTTCAACCTGTATGAATGCCTGCACTGTTGCTGATCTCTGTGCCTGTGACATTGAGAATGTGATGTGGTCCTCACACCACTTAATGAGAGCATCTAGGCACTGGGTCAGTAGGTGGGACATTGATGACTGTGTAATCCCAAGGTGACCCAACAAGACATCTGGAACATGCCAGTGGACAGAAAGCACAGCACTGTTCTTACCTTCGGTTACACTGCAATGCCTTATTCCAGGCTGTGGTGCATGGGAGGTCCTCTAGAGTATATCTCTGAGTTCATGTATGGTGCTGCAGTCATGCTGATGCCGATCAACTATCTGCTGGTCTGACAGCTTCAGGTAGGTGTGGTAGGGTCTGTCATTCCTGTTGGGGCATATGACCATTGCACACCCCTGTTTTGGTGGCAGGCATGTGCCAGAGCCTCCTCCAGATCCAAAGTGAGCTCCAGCAGCAACTGGTGCAGGGCATGGTATGCATCTGGGTGTGTCCAACACAATCCTGTCTGCTTTCCTAGTGCCCTGCACAGGTGTTCTACATCCTTGTGTTGCGTTACAAATGGATAATGGATGACATCTGCTTTTTGTGAGTGTGCTGTCAGTGATCATTATCCACCACTATGGGGAGGCAATATGCTTTGAATATGTGACTGCACTTGATCTGCAAGGCCGGGTCTTCATTTGTATGTTGATTGCATGCCTTGATTTTAGCACTCACTACTAATTTTGCAATCACTATTCCCATAAATCCAGTATAGGGCAGGAACTACTAAATGGTTGCAATTACATTTAAACACTTGCTAACTGCATTTGCGAGTTGCAAAACATTTGAATATCCTCCTCCCCATAAGTTTTCATTCAGCAAAAAATAGACCACAGAAGAAAGAACAAATGGTGTGGTGCAAATAAACGTAATCTGAATCTTGTATGTTTGACATACTCTTGATATAAGGATCAGCAGCAAAATCTTTCAGATATTTGCATCAGTCTCTGAATGTAACAGGTTTAGAGATTTTCTTGTTTGATAAAATACTGTATTTCTCTTCCTGTGTACTGATGGTGAGGAAAGCAAACAGTATGTGCAGTATGATTCTTTTACATCAAAAGATTGCAGGACTCGTAATCTCCCTGATGGTATGCATCCTCATTTTCCTCATCAGAGAGTGCAATGAGGGCATGCAGTCAGTAATGAGAAACTGCCCAGCAAGTTGAAATATTTTAACACAGATTATTTACGGGCACTAAAAACATTCCTAATCAGTTTGTAATCAGAGTTGGAAACCAGAATCTGTACTGCCAAAGCCACACACTTGTTGTTGCACATGACAAGTCAAGAGACTGAGGCCAGCTGGGCTTCATATAATGTGCGAGACCCACAGCTCGAAGTAAAATTACAAGTACCTTGACCCTGGTGACTCTGAAGCTGCCAAACCAATCTTTTTAGTGTGTTTCAAGTACAACATGATTTCATGCCAGCACCAAGTTCTCAGTAGTGTCATCCTGTAACTCCCAAGACAGCAGGCTGTGAACAGTAAGAAATTTTCACCAGATATACTGGAATAACTAAAAGATGACAAAAGGTCAAAAGTGTTTACTTCAAGCAGCAGTGCCTTTTCCTTTATTGGATGTAGTACCATCTTTCGTTTGTATACATGTAAACATATTGCATGAGTACATCCTCTTCTGATGGTGCCAATATTCTGTGCTCAAGAAAGGGGTTACTTGAGGACAGCACCAAAAACCTCAGGTTTGACAGTAGAGGTGCCCTCATAATGTCTTTTATGAGTCATAATACTGTAAGCTAGCAGCTGTCTGGTTTAACTGCAAATCAGACTACCCATAATTATGAGACAGAGTCTGACAAAACAACACTGAGAAATACAAACTTTGTGATAATTTACATACTGATCAGCTAGTCCCCAGATAACTAATCCTATATTTTGCCATTTTAAACCAACAGGAGAAAATGACTGATGTGATTGGCCATACCACATAGAGTCATAGATGCATAGACACTGTTGGCAGATAAGGGCCTATGGCTCACCCAGTCTGCCCACAGCTGTCCTGGGGCTCAACGCCATAAGGGATCATAGGAGGTTGCCTGCCTCCCCCTGCCAAAACTGCATCGCTGAAATCAGCTGTCCTGTGGGCTCAACACTGTAGGGATCGCAGGGAGGTGCCCTGCACCCCAGAACCGCATCACTGAAATCAGCTGTCCTGGAGGCTCAAGCGCCGTCAGTGATCGTGTGAGGTGCCCTGCCTCCCCGAAACGCATTGTTGAAATCAGGTAGACGTGACTTCCTCGGCTTCTCTGATAAACAGGTTGCTGTGTGTTTTGGTGCCATTTTCAACTTTGAATTCAAAAAGAAAAGGGGCTCTCATACCTGCTTCAGGACCTTAACTTTAACTGCCTTTAATTTTGCTACCTGCTCCTCATTTTAAAGTCACCACACAAGTGAAGATAGTTTATTTTCTTAAAGTTACTCTGTGAAAACGGCTATATGTCCTGATACGTAGGTTACTTTAAGTAACTTTGCTTCTATTGGCTAGTATTCTGTGTTATTAGGCTGCCTTAGTTATTTTGATTTGTAAAACTGTGCTCAAACTGTGTTGGTAGGCTGCCTTAGTTATTTTAGAATTATAAATCTGTGCCCAAACTGTGTGCTTTGTGTCTGTCTCTGCCCTCTTGACCCTTGCCACGGTATTCACAATCCCTCCCCTTTAGGAGGTATATTAACTCATCTCTCTCTCTCTCTCTGTCTTCCACAGCTGTCCTGGGGGCTCAACGCTGTAAGGGATCATAGGAGGTGCCTGCCTCCCCAAACTGCATCGCTGAAATCAGCTGTCCTGGGGTTCAACACCGTAGGATCATTGGAGGAGCTCTGCCTCCCCGAACCGTATCTCTGAAATCAGGTAGACGTGACTTCCTTGGCTCCTCTGATAAACCGGTCGCTGTGTGTTTTGGTGCCATTTTCAACTTTGAATTCAAAAAGAAAAAGGGCTCTTATACCTGCTTTGGGACTTTAACTTTAACTACCTTTAATTTTGCACTGCCTACTCTTCATTTTAAAGTCGCTACACAAGTGAAGATAGTTTATTTTCTTAAAAGTTACTCTGTGAAAATGGCTGTATGTCCTGATACACAGAGGTTACTTAGGTAACCTTGCTCTAAGTGCTAGTATTCTATGTTATTATCCTGCCTTAGTTATTTTAGATTTGTAAAACTGTGCTCAAACTGTGTTGGTAGGCTGCCTTAGTTATTTTAAGAATTGTAAATCTGTGCCCAAACTGTGTGCTTTGTGTCTCTCTGCCCCTCTTGACCCTTGCCATGGTATTCACAGTCCCTCCCCTTAGGAGGTATATTAACTCATCTCTCTCTCTGCTCTGTCTTCACAGCTGTCCTGGGGGCTCAACGCTGTAAGGGATAGTAGGAGGTGCCTGCCCCTAAACTGCATCACTGAAATCAGCTGTCATGGGGCTCCAACACCGTAAGGGATCAAGAGGAGTGCCCTGCCTCCCCCGAAACGCATCGCTGAAATCAGCTGTTCTGGGGCTTAACACCGTAAGGAATTGTTGGAGGCCCTGCTCCCCCCAAAACTGCATCTCTGAAATCAGGTGAGCGTGACTTCCTCGGCTCCTCTGATAAATCGGTCGCTGCGATGTTTTGGCGCCATTTTCAACTTTGAATTCAAAAGAAAAAGGAGCTCTCATACCTGCTTTGGGACTTTAACTTTAACTGCCTTTAATTTTGAACTGCCTGCTCTTCATTTTAAAGTCGCCACACAAGTGAAGATAGTTTATTTTCTTAAAAGTTACTCTGTGAAAATGGCTGTATGTCCTGATACACAGAGGTTACCTTAAGTAACCTTGCTTCTATTGCTAGTATTCTGTGTTATTAGGCTGCCTTAGTTATTTTAGATTTGTAAAACTGTCCCCAAACTGTGTTGGTAGGCTGCCTTAGTTATTTTAAGAATTATAAATCTGTGCCCAAACTGTGTGCTTTGTCTCTCTCTGGCCCTCTTGACCCTTGCCATGGTATTCACAGTCCCTCCCTTTAGGAGGTATATTAACTCACCTCTCTCTCCTCTGCTCTGTCTTCCACAGCTGTCCTGGGGCTCAACACCATAAGGAATGGTAGGAGGTGCCCTGCCTCCCCTCGAAACCCATAGTTGAAATCAGATGGGCGTGACTTCCTCGGGTCCTCTGATAAAGCCGGTCACTGTGTTTTGTCCCTGCCGGCGCGTCGGCTACCCACCGCCCCACCACCACCCTTGGTGAACTCTTGCTTTATAGCTCACTTAAGAAAGTCTGGCCCCCCCTGCACAAGTCCCGCCCCCTGCGCTCAGAACCTATCAGGCTACTTTCCCATCTGCTCCTTATATTCTGTCACCACCAGAGGTCTCACCATCTCCTGATCTCCCTCTCACTATATGCTCAAGCCATTTCTCTTACATCTCTAACTCACTAATCCTTAAGCTATATCCTCATCCCCTTAAACTAACCTGCTACTACCCTCTGCTATCCCTCTCACAATGCTGCCCTCCTCCACTCCTTGCTTCCTCATGCCATAACTTCATCCCCCAGCCCAGCATCCTACTGTCACCTTTATCCTTATCACCCTCCTACCCCCACTCAAAAGTCGAACCTACATGGGTGCACAACTGCAGACAGGCAGGGGCTCTCCCTCCTGCCCCCTCTTTTCTATTTATACCTGCGTGGGGATATGCTACTATAAGCTGGCAGATACTTTACTACCAGCACCCCTCACCCTCCCGACCACCACAACCTTAAATCTCCCACTGTCATACTCTCTGTCACAAGCTATCATTATGGGCACTGGACTCTATGCAGCCCTGCCCTCCCGCACACCCCAATGATGCTCCCACAGCTGCGCCACCCACTGTCTCACCTCCTCATCCTTCTGGCTGCACCCCAAACCTTGAAGCTTCCAGTTCCCACCTACTATCCAGCCAAAGGGTATACCCTACTTAAATGCCACACACCATATCCAAACATCAAAAAGCCACCTCTGGTCTCTTGTCCTATTGCTTCTTGTATTGGAAATATCCATCCCAACCCTGGCCCAAAGCCTGCCCCCTGCCCACCCCTCTCCTTCAAATGGGCTACATCACCTCCCTTAACATCTGCAGCCTGCAAAGAAATGGGACCCTTCCAGGGTGGGTATTCCAGCACCACCCTGATATCATCGGTTTAAGGGAAACCTGGCTCTCCCTCTGTACCAGACTCTGCTGTGAACCTTCCTGGCTACATCCTCCATCGCTCTGATAGAATAGCTAAGCGAGGTGGTGGCTGTGCTGCCTACTAAAGCCTTGCTATCAGCCCAACTACTCCCTACCCTGCAGTTCCCCCTAGGGCACAAGCCCTAACTCTAAAATTAGCTCTTGGCAGATCTGCCCCCTCCTACTCACCATTGTCTACATTCCTCCCAACAAACACAAACTAGCCTTCCAGGCAGTCCTCAACTACATCGCAACCCTGCCGTCTCATTATGAAAAATAGTCATGGGTGACTTCAACATAAATTGACTGGCAAATAAACTGCCCCATTCTCTGATGATGCATGGCACTCGACCTCACCCAGGTTGTCACCTTACCCACCAGGGTAAATGCCCATACAGGGACATCCTCCCTCCTGGACCTGGTTTTACTAACCGCCCCACAGAATAACCAACACCCAGGTACTCCCCAATGCTCTAAGCGATCACTCTCCTGTGCTCTGCTCCTGGTCCTGCAAGCCTCCCAAACACCCCCTTAAAATTACCTTACAGTGCAAACTTTGCCTGGCAAACTCTCCAACTCAAGGCCTTCCTTGAGGCTGGGACTGGACACTTCTCACAAACACCCTTGACCATGATCATCGCTCAATCTATTTATCTCCACTTTCAATAGTGCCTGTGACAAGTTTGCCCCCTTACCAAGAAAATGGCCAAAGGATACAGGTCCCATGGTTTTCTGTTCATCTCCTTGGTCTATTGCAGCAGCGTGACTCCATTTGGCAACTTGCTAATGAAACCAAGCGACCAGCAGACATGCAACGCTACAGGGAGGCTAAACAATGCACATGGGCCCTCCGCACTGCCAAAGCGGACTATTATAAAGTCGTTCTTAACATCAACCTGGGGAAATGGGTGTAAATTCGGGATAATATTATGGAACTCTGTGGTAAAACCTCTAACAGCCCCCAGACCTACTAGCAATAGCGGTAGCAATAGCGGTAACACCTCCACGGATCCCCCAGCATAGCCTCAGCCTAAACTCAGCTTTCACCAATCTCAACCATATTCTCCCCCAACCTCTTGACCCCCCACCACCACAGCCCATCTGCCTCCCCTTGCCCCTCTATTTTTATCATGTTCTCACCCGCAGAGGCCAAACTGTACTTGGCAAAAGCCCTAAACCACTCAACAAACTGCAGTGATTCACCTGACCTGAAACTTCTCTGCCTTACTCTCCAGAGTCCTCTTCCCTCTCACTCATATCCTAAATCGGTCCCTCTGTAAGGAAAATTTCCCACCCTGTGGAAGCTGGCCAACATCACCCCTATCTTTAAGAGTGGGACGCACCTCCACAAATAACTACCACCCTATATCCATTCTCCTCTCCCTCTCTAAAGCCTTAGAACGACGTCACGACCAAGTCACACTGACCACCCCACAAAATACAATCTCTGTGCCCAACAACATGGTTTCTGCAAGGGCATAGTACCACTACCACCCTCCTTGCCTTTGCCTCACATGCCCCTCCGCCTGGATCGTGACCACCTCACAGGTGCTATCTCTCGTGGACTCTCTAAAGCTTTTGACACCATCAACCATACCATACTGCTTAACACTCTCTCCTCCAGTGGTTTCTCCAACGACTCGCTAAACTGGTTCGCCAGCTATCTGTGGACAGAACACAACAGGTCAAAGTAAGGTACCGTCTCGTTCCCCTGCCTCCCAGTCTGCTCTGGTGTCCCACAGGTTCGAATCTTGGCCCCTACTTTTAGCCTATACCTAAATTCCTCCCATCGGCCATCTCAGGAAACCTTCTTCTATATGCAGATGATGCCGTACTGTTCCCTCTGACTCCTACCAATTATACTCCACCAAACACTCCAACATAGCTTCCATGAAGCAGAACAATGGTTCTCCACCCAGCGTCTAATAATCAACTACATGAAAACTAAAGTCATGATCTTCTCCCACCTGCAGAACTCCTGCAAGAACCACTGTCCACCATTTCTCACTGTCAACCACATCCCCTCGAGCAAGTTAGCAACTTCAAATACCTAGGGATCACTCTTGACCTGGCTCTCAACTATAAACAACACATTTACCTCCTTGCCTCAGCCATAAACTTGAGATT
Source organism: Neoceratodus forsteri (assembly GCA_016271365.2). NCBI lineage: Eukaryota > Metazoa > Chordata > Ceratodontiformes > Ceratodontidae > Neoceratodus > Neoceratodus forsteri. Next base: position 1,090,346,367 of record CM057459.1, read on the forward strand.
AGGTGTGCTGTATAGGTACAAGCATTGTCTCACCCTGAGGCTATTCGGATCTCCATCAACTCCTCCGTCCCGCCCTCCTTGACTACGGCTTTACCATTTATTGTGCTGCCCCAACTCTGTGCTAAATGCACTCTGCTTGGTACTCAACAAAGCCTGCTGTCTCATACTAGGCTGCGATTGACTCACCCATACCTGTACACTATGCAACGCCTCTAAATGGCTTAACCTGGATAGCAGAATCAGGTACCATACAGGCCTGATGACTAAGAAGATACTCCAAGGTTTTGTCCCCCTCGCCTCTATTATTTGACCCATATCCCAGGCGAGATCCACAGAAACTCTAACAAGTCACTGCTATGGGTACCCGCCCCATACCTCCCAACTGCAAAGGACTTTCAGCTACTAAGCCTCCACTTGGTATAACTCTCTCCCAGTCCATATAGCCAACGAAACAAGGCTGGGTCCTTTTAAAGCTAGACTAAGGGAACTCCTCCTTGACTCTAATGTGTGTGACTGCACCTGACTCTCTCCTACTGCACTCTATCTATCCCAGTCCCTGTTTCAATACCTCTACTACCTCACCATCTGACTACCAGCCGATTACAGGTCTCCCTGCAATCACTGTGGCTGTGCTATAGTGTGACCCCTCTACTGTACAGACCTTGATCACATATCTGATCAACCCTATCTCCCATGTCGTGTATTGTATTATAATGTAATGTTATATTTCTTTATCTCAAATGACTACAATGTGCTGAAGTATAATCTTCATTATGTAATGTAATGTCTCATTCTCTGTTACCTATTGTTTGTTCTATACCCTAATGTATGACGTGGAACCTTTGTAAATGAGTCTTTGACTCAAAGGTCTTTCTGAATTTCTCCAATAAAAATAAAATAAAAATAAGTTCCCTTTACATTTTCTAGGAGTCTGTTGCCCATTATCCTGACCTCCAGGATTTCCTTATGTCTATCCCATGCATTCTTAAATCCTGTGATTGTTTCAGCCCCAACCACGTCCTCTGGCAGGGTGTTCCACTTGTCCACCACCCTTTCTGTGAAGTAATTCTTCCTCATGTTTCCTCTGAATCACCCTCCCTCCAAATGAGCAGTGCAGTAAGATTTGCTTGTACAGTAGCTCAACTGTCAATTAAATTGGTGTTTGTTTGTTTTTAAATTATAAAATATCCTTTTCAGATATTTTTAACTACAAATCCAGGGATGGATTCTTAAAATCGGCCTTAGAGTGATGCAAGCTGCAGCAAGCGGCAACTTGGACAAATGCCAATGTGCCAGTGACCCTGTATCCATTTTCAAACAGGTGGTTTCCAGCTAAACTCCACAGTTTGCCGCAACCACTTCTGTCGCCAAGCAAAGGCACATGGGAGGGATTGCCACAATCTGTGGGAGGGTCATGCAGCATGGTAACCAGTGCCAGCGACCCATTGTTCAAGTGCTCAGTGTCAGCAACCAAACTCAGATTGGGTCTGAGGTAGCTCAGACCTATGCTCAGGACAGGGACGATGATGGGGACAGTAGTGACAGTCTCGTGAGGGATGAGAAGCACTGTGCCTAGTGCCAGCTGGTTTTGGTCAACAACAACATGGACCTGGCCAGAGGAATGGTCTGCAGCATGCCAGCATGGGACATGTTCTGGAGTTAAGAACACCCTGATGTGGTGCTTGCCACTGCACACTGATGGTGAATGGTATGTATGGGAGCTGTGTGGGTATGGGACACCTTGGTAAAGTGACTGCAACAGGGAGGAAGGGGAGCACTTACACCTGGCACTGGCTCCAGAGGTGGTGCACAGGCTGTTAGATCAGCTCTGGGCTGGTATAAAACCCTGGTGAGTCACGCACCTGTCTTGGATCTTTGGGAATCCCAAATATGGGGATATAGCAGCACCGTCATGGCGTAAGCCCCCATCTGCCAGATAACAGCTGTGCATCCACAACAAAACCAGCACAAGCCCAGCTGGTGCACAGCCAGCCCTTCATGTGGTGCAAGCTGCATCTGAGAATCAGGAATGGGGCATGTTGTGGTGCAGGTTGCCCTTGTGGCATTCCTGCTTTGCTGCAAGCACTGCGTGTATTCCCATCATTTGAGAATTGAGCCCTAATGTATAAACACAAAACAATTCATGGCTCACTAAAAGAGCTGCGACTTATGCAGGCTGAAAAGTTGGCTTACAAAAGAATGAAACACACAAACTAAACAACTGACAAACAAAATTATTATCAGAGGGAATATTAAAAGTTATACAGATCTCTGGCTTCCTGCCCCCTTGCTTCCCTCTAAGACACCCTTTGGGCCCATCCCATGCATGCTTGAAGTCCACCACTGTTTTTGCCCCCACTATCTTTGTTGGAAGATTGTTCCTGGCATCCTCTACTCTTTCAGTAAAGAGGCACATATTCACATCCTCTTAAATATACCTCTTCCAGCTTTATTGCATGTCCCCTTGTTATCATGCATGTTTTCCTCTGAAAATACTCCCTTCTGTTTCTTATGTGAGGTATTTATATGTCTTTATGATATCCCCCTCTCCCTACTGTTCCAGAGTGTATATATTGAGGTCCTTCAGTATCCTCACAGGGCTTCTGATGCAGACCCCTGCCCCTGTAGTTGCCCTTCTCTGAACCATCTCCACTCTATGTCCTCCTGAGATGTGGCATCCAGAACTGGACACAGTACTCCAGGTGGGATCTCACCAACAATCTATACAGTGGCAACATTATCTTGTTCGTCTGCTGGTGCTACCTCTACTATGCACCCTAACATTGGTATTAGCAGACTGGAAGCTGTCCAAAAGGGAGCTACCAAAATGATGTGGGGTTGATTGGGAAGCCATAAGAAGAGAGGCTGTGGGATTTTAACGTGTACTCCCAAGAAGAGAGAAGAGTGAGAGGGACCATGATTGAGACCTATAAGTAGGAGCACTCTATTGGAAAAAAATATATAACAAATTCATAGTTGCAATTAAACACCAGTGTTTTATTTCAGAGTGTGGAGAGGTTCCCTGGTGAAACAGAGAAACACAGAAATTGATGGCAGAAGGGACAACAAGATCCATGTAGTCTGCCCAAGAACCTACCCCCAACTGCTACTCACTGTTATGATGCTTTTGTATTTATCTCAAGCATTTTGAAAGCCCCAACTATTTTGTCTTCACCACTCCTTAGGGGATGCTGTTCCATGCATCTACTACCCTCTCCTTGAAAAAGAACTTACGTGTGTTGCTCCTGAACTTACCCCACTAGCTTCATATCATGTCTTCTAGTTCCTTGTATAACTCTTGACTTGAAATAGGTCCTGCACATGTACCTTATTTATTCCCTTCATGTATTTGAAGGTTTCAGTCATGTCTCCCTTTCCCTCAGTTGTTCCAAGGAATACATGTAAAGATTCCTCAACCTTTCACCATATAATTTCTGATGCAGTCCTTATATCATCTTTGAGGCTCTCCTTTGCACCATTTCCAATCTCTCCATGTGTTTTCTTAGATGTGGTCACCAGAACTGTACACAGCTTTCCAGGTGTGGTCTTATCAGTGATCTATAGAGTGGCATCACTACTTTGCTCTTTCTACTAGTAATTTCCCTCCCTATGCATCCCAGCATACCATTTGCCTTTGATGCTGCTTTCTGCTGCCTGGTCTTTTAGATCTTCTGTTATAATCACCCCATATCTCTCTTTTTGCTTTGTGGCCTCTAGTTTGACACCCACATGGTCGTCTTCACCAGGGTTGCCCTTCCCTAGGTGCATTATCTTACACTTTTCTCATTGAATTTCAGCTGCCATGTTTTTGACCACATTTCCAGCTTTCTGAGGTCCACCTTCACCTTTATCTGCTCCCCTAGGAATGTCCACCCTATTACATAACTTCATGTCATCAGTGAACAGACTTACATTTCCTCAAAATATCAGAAATGTCCTTAATGAATACATTAAAGAGAATGGGACCCAGCACCAACCCCTCGGCATGCCACTAGTCATCTCTTTCTTCAGATAAGGTGCCATTTACCAGTACTCTCTAGATACTCACCTAGCTCCTTATCCAGTTGACCACTTTCAGACTGATGACTGATGACCAATTCCATGCTGGTAAGTTTGTTCAGCAGCTTTCATGTGGAATGCAGTCAAGGCTTTGCTGAAGTCCAGCTATACCACATCCACAGCACCTTCTTTGATCCACTCTTTGATCATCCAGTGGAAGAAATGTATTAGGTTTGTCTGACATGATCTTCCTTTGGTAAAATCATGCTGTTTTGGATGCAGATTTCTGCTATCTTCTAGAGATGTTAGGATTCTGTCTTTGAGTAGGACCTCCATCATTTTGCCCACAATTGAGGTGAGGCTAACTGGTGATGGTTGCCCGTGACTTCCCTATTCCACTGTTGTGGAAAGGGACAACATTGGCCCTTCTCCAAACCCTTGGGATCTCATCAGTTTCGAGTGATAGGTTAAATAGTTCAGTCAGAGGTGCCAAAGCTTCTCTCTTAGCTCCCTAAGAATCCTAAAGTGAATTTCATCTGGACCCATTGCCTTGTCTACCTTGAGTTTCCCCAGTTCCTCGAGAACTGTTTCTCTTGTGAATGGTCTTGAACTTATCTCTTGGCTAACGGAACTTCTTCCACCCAGGGTGGGCCGCAACTGTCCTCCTCCTTGATAAAGATGGAGCAAGTGTCTGTTGAGGATCTCTGCTTTGTCCTTTTCATCCTCCATGGCTCCCTCCTCTCTTGTGATTCTGACTATACCTCCCTCGTCTTTCTCTTTTCTCTAATATACCTAAAGAAGTCTTGTCACCCCTTTGACCTTCCTAGCTATCTTCTCTTCTGTTGATGCCTTTGCTGCCCTGATTGTCTTACTTACTTCCTTGGTGCTTCAGGCCTGACATGACCTTCCTCAACGTCCCCTCATTCCCCTGAGGAAGGGTCACATAAGACCCCAATTGCTAAGGATTCTCTCAACACACTCAAATAAAACACTGGAGTTTAATTTCTACTATAAGTTATGTAATAGATAACCCACTCTGAGGTGTGTGGTCATGCTCTGATATACACACACCTGGTGTGCGTTGTTATGAATGAGGCAGCAGGCCGAGTGCTTCAACCACCCAAGATTGTGTGTATATATCAGAAATGCGACCGCACACCTCAAGTAAATTATCTATCTATAAAATGGCAAAATTGTTTGAGGGGGGAAAGTGCAGGTGTGCGGTCGCGCCTGATATCACGCAAGTCATGTGATGTTGTTCAGCCAATAAAATAGCTACAGTTTCCCTACCCATTTTATAAATATATAGTATATATATATATATATATATGTATATATATATATATATATATATAAAAACATATTCTCATGCGGTTGTTCCCTTAAAGGCACCTACTCTGGATGGATCATCAGCACTGGTACTTGTCTTCTCCTCCTGAGACCTATGAATACTTCACAGGTGTGAACAAGGTGCAAGTGGAGAGTCTCTTTCAGAGGAGGAAAGCACAAGAACATGGGGGAATACAATGAAGCTGGGGGATTTAAGAGGGATGTGAGAAAATACTTCTTCACAGAAAGGGTGGCAGATGCCTGGAAACAGCCTGCCAGAAGAGGTAGTTGGGAGCAAAAACATTTGGGAACTCCAAGCTTGCATAGGATAGGCACACGGGCATCATTAGTAGAGGAAGGGAGGCAGGAGGGATGCAGATGACCAAATAAGGTCTAAGATGTTGGAATAGGCAAGGAAAAATAGGGCAGACTGGCTGAGCCTACTGGTTCTTTTTCTGCCAACAAATTCAATGTTTCTAACATCCCACTGGCCCTACCCTGCCTTGTTGCAACACCTTGCCACCTTGAGGTCATTAGATATTACTCCCAGGTTCCTTTCTTGTTTGGTGACCACCAATACTTCTTCCCATTTTGTACTCTGCTTCTGGTTTCTGTGCCCTAAGTGCATGATTTCATACTTCTTTGCATTGAAACCCAACTGCCATGCTCTGGACCATTCCTTGAGTATTCTCAGGTCTCTGCACATTCTTTCCAGCCCTCTAAATTGTCCACCTTATTACAGATTTTGGTGCCATCCAAAGAGGCAAACCTTCCTTTCAGCTCATCTTCAATGTCACTCATAAAGACATTAAGACAGACTGGTCCCAAGTATAGATCCCTGTGGCACCCACTTGTCCCATTCCCTTCCCCAGAATGGACTCTGTTTACCACCACCCTCTGTCACCCATCCCTTAACCAATCTTTTACCCAGTTTACTACCTTTGGACCCAGTCTTAAGCTACACAGTTTCCTTTATGAGCCTCCTATGGGAACAATGTGGAAATCTTTACTGAAATATAGGCTGGCCATGTCCATCACCCCACCATTTTGTATAATCAAAATGTTTTGATTTCAAAAGAACAAAGAACGGTTCATACTGTACATTGGTTAAAATACAAGTGAACACAATGCCCTGCTGGGTTTGGTATACAAGGCCCCACTGAGATATAGTTCTAGCCAAGCTGCTGTTCAACTAAATATATGCAGTAAATTGAAAAGCAATAATCAATGCATTTAAGATTTACTGGTATAGCCAAACCACAATTCCACAATGAGCAAGGCCCCGGTGGGTGGACACAGTGAATAGTAGACTGTCAGTACAGGCATGTATGGCAAACAGGAGAGTAGGGCTCCAATGTCCAAACAAAGGCTGGCAACAGCGACCCACTGCAGACTGAGTGCCATATGCCCAAGGCATGACATGGGGAACCAGGGGTCTCATGCAACAACTGCCCTGTGCAATGACAGCAGGGCAATAGGGCCAACAGTGCATGTATGGGCGGCCGAACAGGACACTGTCACGTACCATGCCCCCAACAATACAGACAGTAACCCCACAACCCCTGGCACCGACAAGGCCCTTTAGTAGCCAACAGTCACCGTACAGTGGGAAAGGTCATTACTGGCACAGTACTGACGGTGCACTACACCAGTGTGGCAAGCCACCGGTGAAGGAGCAAACCACCCAGCACCACGCATGCCATACATGTTGGGGGTGTTCACAGAGATACCACAGTCAACAGTGCCTGATCGTAGCCCTGTGCAGTCATCCATGTCTTCCACAGCAAACCCCCACAACCCCATTGCACAATCAGCATACTGTCCCGAAGGCCTCATTCATGGCACTAGCCCATGGAATGGAACATCAGAACACATAGGTGGGCTGTGGCAGATGAAGGAGGGACTGTCCTGTGGGATGGGGTAGTGGGTGTGTGAGGGCCTGTCTGTCCTGTACTGCTACTGAGGTTCCACACACAGGTAGCTTCTGGGCCTGTGCTATGCAGCTGGCAGTGCCAGCAAACAGGAAACTGATCTGTACATCATCCAGGCATTTCAGGCACATGAACAAGTGGGTGTCCTTGTGGCTGCAGACACAAGGGGATGGAGACAGCTCCTCAGATGTGTGTGCAGATGAGAGTTGTATAGAAATGTCCTGCCTACAGCCAGCGTTGGATGGGCTGCAACGTGTGGCACCAACTTGGGGAGGGGTACACAGCCATAGGTACTTATGGTCCCCATGGCAACGGACCACAGGTGCTGCCTAATGATCCAGGTGTGCTGGGGATAAATGGGTTTTGCTTGCTGCAGGACACACACAGTTGTCTGACAGGCATCCAGGCAGCACTATGGCAGTAGAGTGTATGTGTAGCCAGAAAGGCATGCCCTTGTGGTACACAATTGATTCATGTACTGAAAGGACAAAGATGGACCAGAAAAAAGTATTGGTGGTGTACTGATGCCCGCTGGTACAACTGCCTGACATGGCTACACGGTCTAGGACAGGGCCATGAGGGACCATGAGAGAGCATAACCATGTCCCTGATACGGCTGACATGGGGTGCACCGGGTGCTTGGTGACCATCGGGACCGGGCATGGACGAGCATGGACATGACTTCCCATGTTGTGGTGGACTGTACAGTGGTGTACCAGCAGCTGCGTAGGGTAGATCCAGGTGTTCATCCCTCCTGCAAGGATGGTCCAGCATGTGCAGCATGTGACTGGGAGGTGGCTGGTGACACGATGTCTGTTACTGTGCTCACACTACTGGAGGAGTTCAAGGTGACTGGTGAGGGAGACCGATTCCTCCTCTTTGACAGCAGCTGTGAGCAGGACCACCTCATGATCTTTGCCACTGACAGGGGTCTCCAGTTCCTTGCTGACTGCCCTGACTGGCTCATAGATGGCACATTCAAGTCCTGCCCAGCCCTATTCAACCAGCTGTACACCATCCATGCAGTATAGTCAGGGGTGGTTGTGCCAGTCATTTATGCCGGACATGCTCCGAAGGTACAAATATAGATGAGGCTCTTGGGGCAACTGAAGATCTACTGCCCAACACTGGCCTCCATGACGGTCCTGCTGGACTTTGAGCATGGCAGCTGGAGGGGGTCACCATGGTATACCCAGCCACACAGATTTGGGTCTGTTTCTTCCATTTTTGTAAGCCCTCTGGCATTGGATCCCACAGTGCCCTGAGGTCCTTGACCGCTATACCACCAATGCAGATTTTGCACTGCACTCCATATGCTCCTATCACTGGCATTCATGCCAGTTGACAACGTGCCCAGTGTGTTTGAGGAGATGTATGAGTGGGGATTTTCCTGCAGAATGAAGAGGTGTTGCAGCCAATCCATGGTTATTTTGAAGATAACTGCATCAGGTGGCCAACTGGATGTTCCGGTGGAGATCAGCATTCCCATGGCACAGAGGAACTCCCATGGGGCGACTGCTCAGGGGCTCATATGTACCAATAATGTGGTGGAGGGGTGGCACACTTACATTCAACAGCCACACTGGCGTATGCCACCCCAGCATCTGGCACCTCCTGAAGTGCCTCCAGTGGGAGGAGCGCATGTCGGTGGTCTGATCCAGCAGCTTGTGTCTGGGGCAGAGCCAGCACAGGTCTGAGAGCATTATAGGGACCTCAATGCACGGATCACAGCTGTAGTCTCCGAGTTTGCAACCCATAGCCACTTTGACTACCTTCATGGTCTTGTTCACAACTTTCAGTTCCAGGTGTCAGCCAGGGTGGGGTGGTCGGTGGCATGGGCAGTGCTCCATTGTGCCACTGGTCCTGGCTGTTGTGCGGTGTCACCCACATCATGGGCACCCACTGTTATTTTGTTTCCCAGAGTCGCTCTTTTGATGCACTCCTTCCTGCACTCGCTCCACAGGGGTCACTCATTTCACTTTCATCCCTGTTGTGATTTGCACCCAGAGTCACCCTTTCACCTCTCCCCTTATTCCCATTCACTGTGTATGTGATCACCATTCCATTGTCGCCCTTTCCAATGTCACACTAGAGTCCTCACCCTAGTCACATAAAACCAATGTGACCTAGATGGGCTAGATAGAGACAGAGAACCTAAGCCTGGCCATCTTGGTAATGCAGCAGATGCGGGGCTTAGTGCAGCCACAATGAATAAAAGAAACCAGCACTCCATCCATCAGGTTTTTGAATGTTTTCCACTTTACTGTTGAATAAATATGAAATACAGTCACAATACCTTAAAAAGCATCTAGAATTTCAAAGCAATTTGATACAGATTCCAACCAAGAAACAGTGTACCAGCCCAGTACTTCGAGGTGCAATACCTCTTAGGTCAGGGGTGTGGCTCAAAACTTCACCTCAGTGTTTAAATATGGTGAAAATAATAAAAACACATGCCTTCAATCAATTAACAATAATTTCTTAACACCACACATTTAATGAAATAACCACTGTTGTGAAAATAGAGTTCCATTTAGGGATGCATGACACCCCATCAACAATTTCTTCTCCACCCGACATTTCCTCAACATCACTGTGTTGACTGCAATTCTTGGTTGGCATGGTGGCGTGGAGAACAAAGTTATTTTGAGGGGCTGCACCCACCATCCTCCCCAACTTACTATCGTTAACTCTGAGAAAGAGCTGATTTGGGGATGGGGTACAGGACGATGGGAAGGGTGTTCCGGGGTCCTGAGGCGGACTTTACAGTGATGTATCGATGTTGTCGGCATCCCATCATCGCTGAATAAAGTTGTTGCTGTAGAAATGGCATACACCCATTTAGCAATCATGCCTGTTGACACTTATAAATCCCATTGTCCCTTCTTATTTCATTTTGGGAAATTTCCTTGTAAATAAAGATGACAGGTTAGTCAGCAGTGATGTTACCAAAGAGGGCCGCTATATCCTTTTATTTGTTATATTTCAATCTCAAAGTCTAACACCAGACACTTAATGTTTAATACCAAATGGCACTAAAATGCATGTGTAAGTGAAGTGATGGGGCGGGGGGTGGGGATCTTGAAAAGTAATTGTGCATCAATTCTCTGAAGTTATACTGAAAAGAACTGTCGATTATATTTCATTAAAGAAATTGATTAGAAAATACAAGTCATTTTAGCTCTTTTAGTTCTAGCTGTGCTTTATTTTTTATCTTTTATTCTTCAGTATGTATATCTTTATTTACACAATCTAGAAAAACAAATTTAAATAATACAAGGGCTAAATAAAGGGGATGCTGGATAAAGATTATTCATTCATTTATTTTATGTTTCTTATTTAATTTTATTTATGGAATTTCTTTCTCATTTCTTTTCTTCTTTTTTTTCTTTTTTTCATTTTTTCAGTCGGTCTTGTCTTTTCTAAACTAATGTAAAAGTTAAATGTATGCATCTGTTTCCTAAGAAGATGTGTTTTTCTTTTACAACATAGGTTGCCACTCCATGACATCATTGAACCCATTTGGTTTTAAAGTTCTAAGTTTATATATCCATAAAGATTCCTTCTTGTCCAAAAGTAAACCTCTGTTACCACCATGGGGTCTGTGTGGGACATGATCGATGCCCATATACTGAATGCTGTGTTCACTTCTTTTTTTTTATTTATATTTTATTCATTTTGCATAGTACTAGTATACATACATAATGTCCCACATGAGGAACAACCAATGGGTACATACTCAAAGAAAATACTTCATGATATAGAGGAGTCAGTAACCCTTACTTAATACCTCTTAAGGAGGGAAACCATATGTGTATCAACTTATTTCCTTCTAAATTTTCGACTAAAAGCTGCAACATTTCGGCCCATGAGCACATAACTATTAACTTTTCCATTCCTATCATGTGTAACCATTCATCCATAGCCCCAGAGGACCTTTGGTGTTATGCATTCCCTATATGTAAACAGAACATATACATATTGAGTCGTTATAAATTCTAACCAAAGAATTTCAACAGGAAAGCATCGGAGCAATATTTCGTAAAACACTTTTACAAAATGCTAAGGCTAGGGATATGTTTTTAAAAACCCCAGAAATTGAAGATACAGAAACATAAAGGATCACAGTTCTAGTGCCCTCTTCTTCCTCTCCATCTTCGGACTCAGCACTCCTCGTGGCTTTTCTGGCCACTGCCATCTTCACTGCCCACTTCCCAGCATCAGATGGATCTGTAAAAATGTAGACCTAACTTTCCAGTACAGTGTATAGTTTGGTTGGGAACTGGATGGTATGGGTATGTTAAGGTCCCAAAGTGTCACTCGAACCCCATCACAAATTTTTCCTCCTCAGTCTGGTAGCATAGGAAATATCCAGGAATTGATGTACTGAGGCACTTTCATATGTCAGTGGACTGCGTCTCTTTGTCAGGTTTAGCCAGGTTTAGCAGCTTATCTCTGGTAGCCATGATATCCATTACTGCCATTAGAACTCTTGGGAACTCCGTCGGTGGCTTAGATCATTGCAGTAATCAATAGGCTTTAACCACCCATATCTCCACTCCCTGCAAATGAGAACAAAATTGCTCTTTGAGCCAGTCTTTTAGAAACAGGTATGCAGAGTTGCTCTGCCTCCTCCGATAAACCCACCAGTCACAAATTCTGACTGCTGATTTGATTTTCTAAGATCTCTAACCTGTTGGTGACATGTTGCTCATTGCAGGGTGGTACTTTTGGCAGATCACAAAGTGCTGCTTCATTTCTCCACTTCCCACTGAGTGTCCACCGCTTGTTCTACAGTGGCAATCCTGCCACCATGAGGTCCAATTTAGAATTTGTGGTGCCGAGAGAAGCCAGGAGTTGTCACATCTTCCGACAGAGTGATTGGAGTGCTTCCTCTGGCTCTTCTCCTTCAGATGCATCTCCTGGCATAGATCTAGTACTGGGGCCTGTAGGCAGACCTCTCCGTCATCTTATTTTTATTCTCCCCACATTGGATTTTTATGGGTCCTCCCATTTTCTTCTAGAGACTGTCAACTTCAAAACCATATAACTTTTACTTGATTTACTGCTCCGATAGTTTTGTTAGATTAGATTAGAAAGTACTTTTCTCAGATGCTGATGTTTACCATGACTGTTCAGCTTAGGCTCCACAGTGCCCCCGCTGTGTTCACTTCTATTCAATACCTCGCTGAGGTGTCTCCCACTGGGTGCTGAAGATCTACCTTTCTGATAGCCCTGTAATGCTCTTTGGACCCATTCATTCACATTCCATGTTGTTTGCCAAATATAAGTCCTACCACAAGAGCACCACAGGGCATAGATTACATACTTAGTATTACAGGATATAAAATGTTGGATCTGCACTTGCCTCACATCTGTGGGGCCCAGGTTATAAATGTCTTCCCTGCTTTGCAGATTTACAAGTTACACAGCATTCGTAAGGGTAAAAGCCTTTTGTCTTTGTATATTACCACCCAGTTTGTGTCTCCTGAGTTTTATATTCACTGCTCACCAACAAATCCTTTAGATTTTTACCTCTGCTGTGGAAGGCAATAAGGGGTCCAGCTAGCTGCACTGATTTTAAATCTTTACTCCTAAAGGTGCCAGTGGCTTTTAATAATGGTACATAAATCCATGACAGGGTGTTATAGGTAGAAACAAATGTAACTTAATCCAGTTGGTTATTAGACATTTTATAACTTAAGATTTCCTCCTGTTTAAATTATTGGCTTGCTCAATGCTTTCACTCTGGCAGTCACAAAGGAAGAAAGAGACTTGGGCATCATCATCACCGATGACCTGAAATCATCCAAGCAGACCTCTAAAGCAGTAGGTAGGCTAGGGGATGTTAGGGTGTATCAGTAGGGGTATCACAAGTCGTAAGAGGAGGTAATAATCCCTCTTTACAAGACACTGGTTTGGCCCCATCTAAGAGTACGGCGTGCAGTACTGGAGGCCACACCTTCACAAGGCCATTAACCAAATTGAGGCAGTCCAGAGAAGGGCAACCAAAATGGTGCAGAGACTGCATCAGAAGATATGAGGACAGATTAATGGAGCTCAATATGTATACCCTAGAGCAAAGGAGGGAGAGAGGTGATATGATCGAAACATTCAAACACCTTAAGGGCATTAACAAGATGAAAGAGTCTAACATGTTTCAATATAAGAAAAATAGCAGGACAAGAGGACAGAGCATGAGATTAGAGGGAGGCGATTAAGGGGTAATGTGAGGAAGTTCTTTTACAGAAAGGGTGGTGGATGCATGGAGCGGCCTACCTCAGGAAGTGGTGGCTATGAATACAGTGCAGGGCTTCAAACAGGCATGGAATAGGCATAAGGAGCAATACAGATGAATATGACTAGATAGACCACTGAAGAGCAAGGCAGATGGCACATTTATAAGGTAGAAAAATAAATGGGCAGACTGGATGGGCCTTGCAGTCCTTATCGGCCATCAATTTCTATGTTTCTATGTTTCTTTCTGCAAAACTATCTTATTATAGCCTCTTGCCATGAGTCTGGTAAATAGTTCATCTTTGCTTGCAAGAAATCCCTTTCATCAGACCTATTACTTTTAATTCGGACAAGCCACCAACAGGGAGATTATTTATAGTATGTTGGGATGCGCATCACACGTATGCAGGATGTTGTTACCTGCTGTGGCTTTGCAATAAATCCTGGTTAATACCACCTCTCTGGGTTGCCATAGAGTGTTAAATCCAAAAATGAAACTGTTCTTTCATTATATTGGACAGTGAACTGGAGACCAAATCATTATCATTGATAAGTTCTAAAAACTGTGCAATTCATATTCTTTACCCTCCCAAACTATCAACAAATCATCAATGAACCAAACATATTTTTGATACAGTGTTCAAAAGGGTTATTGCCTGAGTCATATATCACTCCATCCTCCCACCAGCCCATGAAAAGGTTGTCGGATGGGGTGACCGAGGAAACCATGGCGTGTTCCACTCTTTTGCAAATAATATTTGCCATCAAAAAGAAAGAAATTGCTCTTAAGAATCTGATCTGAGGCTAGACAAATAAAAGTTGGTGACCAGGTAACTCAAGGAAGAATTTTCCAACATTGTTTTCACTGCAGAGATACCTGCCTTGTGTTTTATACAGGTGTAAAGAGAGGAAACATCTATAGTTAACCATAGATATGTATCTTTCTACATAAACTGCTGAAACTCTCGAGGACAGCTGTCATATCTTTATATAAGATTTTAATTTCATTACTTCCTGTTGCAGCTACCCATCTACATCCAATTCTAACGATTCCATTATTGACCCATTTCCAGCTATTATAGGATGCCCAAGAGGGCTATGGCTATCTTTATGTAACTTAGAATATGGTAGAAAACTGGTGTTACCAGAAATTCACACTATAAACCATCAAACTCAGCAGCTGTAATCCAGCCCGCTCTACACAGCCAGATTCAAAAAGGCTTCCAATTTCTCCTTAAACATAGATGTGGGGTTTGGTGCAGAGCTTTATAAGTTGTAATGTCACTTAATTGGTGTAAAGCTTCAGCTTCATAATATTCCCTGCTTAAGATCACAATGTTCCCCTTTGTCTGATGACTTTATTATTATATCAGACATATCCTGTAGTTATTTTAATGCTTTCTTTCTAGGAAGTTAGATTGTCCCAGTGGTGATTTATTTATTTATTTAGGAAATCGGAATTACAACTCTCTGAGTCATAGATTTGTTTCCAAAGGCTCCATGTCAGAATACAACATAGACATTCTTACAGTACATACATAGAACAAATGTGGGTGAGCAATCATGCAGAGTATAAGTACAATGAGCACGAGTTAATGCCTATACATTTGGTAGCTAAAACAGGGCAGAGCTATCGACATATTTACCTAATGAGTGGTTAAGACCTATACAATTGGTAGCTAAAGCAATGCATGATATGAATTGGTAGTAAGCTGCCTCAGGGAGGCTTTGTCTTATACATACTGTAATATAATGCATTCATAGTCCAGTGCAACTATATGGTAAATGAGGGAGGTGAGGAGCTTGTAGTATAGAAATAGTGAAATAGAAACAGAAATAGCTTAGATTTGTGCAGTTCAATTGCTTTGGCCACATCTCTCAGAATAACATCCTGAAATATTTTAATAGTCTCACTACCAGGGCTAGGGGAGGAGGAATTTAGATTGTTTCTTTAAAACTGGCTTGTTAGCTACATATCATGCTATAGGGTCTGTGATACCTGTCACATCTCCTAATCTGTTTTCAATTTCAAAGCAGTCAGCATGGAGTTAACATATGATTTAATTTGTCTTCTGTGAGAGCATCAATAATAGATGTAACTGACTGTCTATTTGGTAAAGAATCTATTGAGCTACTTTTTTCACTGTTAGAAAGGGATACATCATAAATACATTCATTAGCAAAGGACATCTTTAAATTCAATTTCCTAAATAATTTGAAAAGATCACAATATACCTCAAATTCATTTACAGGGTGCACTAGTACTAATGACATACCATAACCAAGTACTGTTAATTGTGCATCAGTAAATGTTTTATCTGTTAAATTAGCAACCATCAATTTCTCAGTGTCCCATTCTTGTATGTTCACTTGTTGTTGTCCTCATCTCTCCCGCCTTGTTTTTTTTTTTTTGAGCTAGATTGTGCTGCATTTGAAAATTCTTCATTAAGTGAATCATGCTAGAAAAGTGTACACTTGTACAGAGGTGGAGGCAGGAGTTGAAGTAGTAGTTGATTAATTTGATAATGTGGCCACATTGACTGCCTATTCTATTGGTATTTTGTTCCTCCTCCTCCTAGACCTTCTTCTGTCTCTTGATTGGGATCGTGTGTAATTATCCAATTTATACACCTTATTATTGGCATAATCTCCTTCATCCCTTTACAACTTTGTTTTTTTCGATCAATTAATTCTTATTCCCATTTTTTAGTCTTTTTAGTCAGTTGCTTATCATGTTCCTTAATCAAACCAGCGTTCCTGCACTTGCTCACAGGGGTTGCTCACTTCATGTTCACCCTGTTGTGATTTTTTACTGCAGAGTCACCCTTTGCCTCTCACCCTTATTCTCATTCACTATGTGCATGGTCGCTGTTCTGCTGTTGCCCTTTCTGGCGTGCTAGAATCCTCGCCCTAGTCACATAAAACCAATGTGACCTAGAGGGGGCTAGATAGGGGGCATGGAGCCTAACCCTAGCCGTCTTGGTAATGTAGCAGATATCTGGGTCTTAGTGCAGCCATACCCTGTGTGGGGGAAGGGAGAGGACGTGAGGTTGGTGGGAGAAGGTAACTCTCTAGATGGTAAATGTCTTGGGGGCAAGAGATCCCTGGCCCTGTCATGGTGATGGAAATTGTTGTCCATTCCTGCCCAGGGAAGGGGTAGGGAGTTTAGTGGCCTGTGACTTGGTGGACAGCCTGTTGCTACAGTGGTGTCTAAGACCGATATCATGTCATGAATTGCCCTCTGAAATCTTACATTAGACTAAGGGAGGAATGCTTGATACTTGGCTTGTATCATCCATTCTGTCTGTGATCATGTGGTGCACCTTTCTGAAACTGGCTGTATTGCCCACATCCATTAAACATTCTTCAGGGTCTGGGGCTGTTGATCCCTCCAGCACAATTTGTTTAGCAATCACTAGGGTGCCTAACAGCCAGTTGTGGTGTGTTGGGGATAGAGGACAAGGTTTGAAGCCACCTCTGGTTTCCAGTCATCACCAATGGTGCCATTAGGGCAAGCTGCACCACTAGGACAGAGCTGCACATGTCTTGGACCCTCTGCCAGAAGCAATGCAGTTTCAGACATTCCCAAAAGAGATGTATGTTGGTTCCTGTCAATTCCCGACAACCCAACTCCTGTCCAAGTGCAGTAATCCCTATCTGTGGAGTCTCTGCTGAGTTCTGCCACTGGGGAAGTATTTTAAACTATGTGAAATGGCTGCAAGTGTCTCTGGAGGTAAGGCTCCTGTTTATCCAGCACTTGACCCATGGATCTTGGGTTGGTTGTATTCTAGTTCCAGCAACCACTTCAACTGAAGATTGTCAATGGAGCCAGCTGGAGATTTAGCAGACTTTTGTATGAAACTCCCTTTGGGACACTGCCTTTCCTTGGGTGTAAGAGGCTTTCTGTCTCATTGGGGGCCTGTGACTTTTAAGGATTGCCTTAATATCTTATGTAGGGCATGTCACAACTACGGAATTGTTAGTGTTACTGCTTTTGGAGTGAGTATGTCTCTGCAGCTGGAGAAATGATCTGAGGTGACCTCTGGCTGGGTCCAGCAGGTGCTCCAGATATTCAATGCATCTGGAGGCCCAGTTTCCCCAGTAAATTAATTTCTCTCTTATCAAAAGGTAAACATTCCTTCAAAGGGGAAGAGAGAGCAGCACAAGGGGTGAAAGTTGGATAGCCTTGCTCATTTCTTCCAGATTTCCCAGTAACCAATATGGTAGGGAGATCCTGCAAGTGTTTTGGAATATCTACGAATTGAATTATACTGTCTAGGCTGAGCCTCGGTAGATAGGTTTCACATTCTATCCACTTGGTTAGGCAGGTAGTTAGTACCCATTCTGAGGGCTGTCAGTGAGAGTTGCCTGAGTAGGTGTGCTTCATGCTTCTGCCCAAAATCTGGAAAGCTAAGACCTCCCTGTACTTCATTTGTGATAACTTCTTGGAGATAAGCTTCTAGGGCCTGTGCTGCATAGAAAGGATAGCATCTTGTTATCTGCTGTCTTTAGCAAGTCTGGCTGTAGGGTAATGGGGAGAACATTCTAGGACATACATAATTTTTGGGCCTCCATCATTTTATAGGCATGAGCCCTTCCCCAAAGTGTTAAATGCAGTTTGCTCACATGGCCAGATCTTGGTCGATGGCTATATATATTGGGGTCAGGATAAAGCTTGTCTAGGTCCTTAGGTGACCAGTTAAAGTTCATCCCCAAGTATCAGATGTGGCTCTGGACTGGGTGTAGGCCCCAGGGAAAACTCAGCCAGATTTTTGGTTGGCTGACCAGAGGCAAGTAGGTGAGACTTTATAGAATATGCTTTACAGCCTGAGTGGTGGCAATATTGGTCCAGAAGGTGGAGGTTCGTAGGCACAGATGTCTCTAGCTGCATCAAGGTGAGCAGAATATTGTCTGCATATGCCAGGAATTTTGGTTCACACCACCAGCACACCGTGGATGTTGGCATGTTGTCTATTGGCCTGGGCAGAGTCTCCAGGCTAGCATGAAAGTGGTAACCAGTTAGAATAGTGTGGCTAGAAGAGCGCAGTCAAAGCTCACTTCCTAAACTGTGTTTGCCTGTACACAGTGACGGGTAGAATAGCAACATTAGTAACCGCTTAACCCCTGTGGTTGTGAAGGCACGTGGGAAGTGGAGAAGTAAGGGAAAAGTGTGTGGAGGCTGGCTGAGCTGCTCCTATGGTGGAGATGTCTATGCACAAGCAGCTCATCCAGTACATAGCTCAAGAGACCAGGGTTCCATCCTGGTCTTCTTTGACACATGTAGTTACACCTTTCCTCCCGCCCCAAAAGATTTTTAACAGCCCAGATCTAAAAATTCCTCCCATCCCCAAGTTTCTGCTTTTCTCAAGATCTGTCCCAATTCGGGCCTGGTTATTTAAATAACTAGGGGTGCAGGTGGCAGAGCCGCCCCATGTCATGGGGTGGGGTGAAACATAGCTCCACAAAACAAAAGTGTACATTTTGTTTTTGGGAATGGTAGCAGTTATAGGTGTGGTTTACAACTGCTGCTATGGACGCTGTTTGTTTCACAATATTTTGTCATTGCACTGTTGTTGACAGTGCTGTTTATACTGTACTGTTCTTGATAGCACTTTTGTTGCTGATGCTATTCTAACCTAGTGCCCATGAAAAGCAACGGGAGAGGGGCAGCCTTGACATATGCATCTGCCAAGAGGGAAGGCAGCCAAGTCACTGGAGCTCATTTCCACAATGGCTTGTGCACCCTTGTGTAACATTCCGACCCACTGAATGAAGGTCTCTCCTGTCCTGAAGACCTTTACTTGTGAAACAGGAACCCCACTCAACCCTACCGAATGCCTTCTCAGCATCCAGTGATACCAGGACACCTGGTCAGTGGAGTGCATAGCTTTCAGATGAGGTTAGGTATTATCAGAGCCTTGGCATTGGGATGAACCCAACCCGATATTGTCTATAGGGTCTGGCAGAACCACCTGGTGTCATAGTGCCATTATTTTTTGCAGAACTCTTGTTATCTGCACAAATGAGTGAGATTGATTGGTAACTGCCACGTGATTAGAGGACCCATTCTCTTCTTCAGGATTAGGGAGATGGTGGGAATTCTTGTCAAAGTGGGAGCTTCCCCTTTCTGCAGGCTTCATTCAAGGCATCCTTCAGTGGGTCTAAAGAGGACTTTTGCTAAAAGATTGTAAAAATTGTGCTGGCAGATCATCTCCCTCAGAGGCTCTGCCCACCGAGCTTTCAAAGGGCTGGGCCTAGTTCTGCTCTTTGTGAAGGGCCTGTCTAGCTGCTCCATTACCTGTTCAGAGTGGCTGGAAGAGGCCTAAAAGTGCTATGAAATTTGTCATCTCTGATTCAGACGGGACTTTTCCTGTGTATAGAAACAACTTGTAGAAATGTAGGAAAGCAGCTGCTGATGTTTCTGGGATCAGTTAGCATTTCCCCAGTCAGTCCCTTCACCCTGGGGATTCGAGACCCTCTTGGCACTTTTTGAGCTGATATGCTAAGAGACTGCCAGGGCTTTCCTTGGATTCCTAAAAGGACTGGTGGAGATGGAACAGGGCATACTCTGCTTTTGATGTAAATGCAGGTTTTCTCATACCTAGTCCTTGAAATATTTGCCAGGAGGTTGGATGCTGTTCCAGCTGCTTAAGCCTCTGCAGCTGTACCTCAGGTCCTTGGTGCAGGCCTTATTCATGTGGGAAGCATAGCCTATGCAGTGACGTCTTATAAATGCTATAAGTGCATCCCACCTGACAGTGGCAGACATGTTTCGGGTCTTGTTTGCCTCAAGGAAGATCTTTAGATCTGTCATCAGAGAGGATGTGAAATTTGCATCCTTCAGGAGAGAGGTGTTAAAGCACCACTGTTTGTCTGGCCAGTTTGGGGATCAGTGGGGAACCACATGAATGAGAGGGGCATGGTCTGAGTTGACAATTGCCCCAATTTGGGCATCTGGTACTGCAAGGGTCCAGCTTGCAGGGATAATGCCACAAATCAATCTTGGATTAAGACTGGTGTGGTGGGGAGAAAATAAGTACTCCCTGCCTGCAGGATGTATGAGTGCCAGATGTCTAGCAGGGCTAGGTCAATCTGCAGCATTTCTAGTGCAGTTGAGGCCACAGCTAAGGGGTCCCAAATGGTTTTAGACCTATCGAGGAAATCACTGAGTACAGTGTTAATATCCCCACGCATGATGAGTTGTCCCTTTAGATTTGTGACTAGCAAGAGCTGTGTAGAAGATGCAGCAGTGTGGATGGGGCCATAAACATCGCATAGAGTGAAGTTTGGCCTTGTTCCAGGTCATAACATCCTTCAGTATGTGTTTTAACTTTGTGCATTGAAAGGGCACATTCTTATGTATTAGTATAGCCCTCTGCTCTTGGAGTTATAGGAACTTCCAAAACCTAGGAGAACCATCCTGTTCTAAGCTTGTCAGTTTTAGGGTGACTCAGATGTGTTTCTTGTAAAAGGCTATTCCACACCCTCCACCTTAGATGATCAAGTAAATTGCACCTCTTGATGAGGGAGTGGATTCCTTTTATATTCAAGGACAACCATTTGAGAGGAAAACCTCCCTGATAAGCTATATTCCAAAATAGAGGGTGTTACCTATTGATCTGGCTGCACTGCGCGATCCAGACTAGGGATAAACATCATCTGTCTCCCAGAGCTTTGGAGCTACTGGCAGGGGTGTCATGTACAGTGCTGTGCATAACCCCTTCCATGTAGGGAAGCAGAAACAAAGAATAAATTATAGAGCTAGTATAAGAACCAACAGTAGAAAGAGTATAACAACATAATCAGTAATAGACTGCCAAACCATCAGAAAAGAGCCATTTTAGGGCTGTATGGCTAGGGCTGAGTGGGAGGAAACCTCTGAATCACATGCCTTGTAGTCCATATGCTTGTGTGAAGCCAAGAGAAAAAGTGTGCCTTATGACATAAACAGGGAAGCACCAGCTAGTGCTGAACAAAGATCACTGGCAATGATGGATATTGGGATTGGGTGTGGAGGTGGTGGGTCTATCCTTCCTCCATCCTCAACTGTCCTTTTCTGAGTTGGACACTTCAGTTACTCTGAAGTCCTCTGCATGGTGGAGAGAGCATGGGGCAGAGGGAGATAGTATCTGGTGGGAGACAGGGAGGGGAGGTGGTGCAGTGTTACACTAGCCAGTGTTGTTTCCCTGACTCTGTTCCTCAGGCATAGCCTGTTACTGACTCCATGGTTAGCCTGGCTGGGGGGTGCTGTCCTACGTACATTCAAGTGCTGTACACTGGTGGAGTGCAGGTGCCCGATTTCCTAGTCATCTGCATTCTAAGTAGTGCTCCTCTTCTCCCTTTAGGCAAGCCCACAACCTCTAGTCATTTTAGTTGCTCAGTGTATGCACTAAGTATGACTTCTGGCCCAGTTCCCAAACTCCACCTCAGCACAATTAAGCAGGGTGTATGCTACTATGACATCCCATGGATGAATGGTGATGTGCAGTGACTGTGTTCCGTCCACCTCCTGAACAGGAGAGCAGCCCACCGCATGGTACACCAAAGAGGGTGGGGGAGAGTGGGGCCCATACTCAAGAGGATTGGGGCAGCTTACCTTGGAGAGTGAAGTATCCTACCTTGATGCTTTACCTTTTGCTGCCCTCTGCACTAGGTTCAAGCTTGTGGGGGTTATCTATGACCTGTCAGTCATGGCTTGACCCTAATTGAAGGTCTTCTCAGAGTTCCCCACAGGCTTCCTCTGTGCCCCGAGAGCTCATCTCATGTGACAGGGGCTGCATATTCATTAGTTGACTCCCAGGTTTTGGTGATTCTAATGATGTCATCTTGGTGGCGGGAGCAGAAGTGAGCTGTTTCTCTGTAATGGAGTGAGGGGTACAGGGTGTGTGGTACATATGTTGGAGCCAGCAGCTTGTAGACAGTTGATAACCTCCGAGGGAGTCCACACTCTATTAGGGTTGTCAATATTAGAGACAGCCTGTGACATTCGAGCTGCCAGTGCAGGTAGTACTGCTGAATGTTCAAGAGACAGGTTGCCCCCCCGGAAACATAGAAAACATAGAATTTGATGGCAGATAAGGACTACTTGGCCCACCTAGTCTGCCCACTTCCCTACCTAACGGATAAGCTGCAGATCCTAGTTAACCAACAGCCTACTTCTTCCTACCCCCCACTAGAATTGCCTTATGTCTGTCCCATGCATTCTTGAATTCCCCACTGTTTTAGACTCTATGACCTCCTCAGGAAGGCTGTTCCATGTATCCACAACCCTCTCTGAAGAAATACTTCCTCACCTTATGTCTAAACCATCCCCCTCTATCTTTAATTTGCTTTTGTTTTTGCATCTCTTTTTCTGAAAGATGCTACCTTCTTGGACTTTGTTGACTCCTTGAGGTATTTTAAAGTTTCTATCATGTCCCCTCTCCCTCCTTTCCTTGAGGCTATACATCTTTAGTTTCTTTAGTCTTTCTTTATATGCCTTCTGATGCAGACCCTGCATCATTTTTGTTGCCCTCCTCTGGACAGCCTCCACCCTGTCTATGTCTTTGGAGATGGAGTCTCCAGAACTGTACACAGTACTCCAGATGTGGTCTTACCAACTGTCTGTACAGAGGGCCAACTACCTCCTGTTTTCTACTGGTGATGCCTCTTGCTATGCATCCCAGTATCCCCTCCAGCCCTCCTTACTGCCTTCTCACATTGCTGGCCCACTTTTAGATTATCAGACATGACTACCCCAGGTCCCTTTCCATTTTGTTGTTCAGTATCTCACCCCCATTGTGTACTCTTCCCTTGGGTTTTTGTTTCCCAGGTACATTACTTTGCACTTCTTTGTATTGAATCTAAGCTGCCATACATTTGACCATTCCTCTAACCTTGCCAAGTCCATTATCGTCCTTTCCACCTCACCTTGTCTATCAACCCTGTTGCAGATCTTTGTGTCATCTGCAAAGAGATATACTTTCCTTCCAGTCCCTTTGCAATGTCACTTATAAAGACATTAAAAGGACTGGCCCAGTACTGAAACTCCCCAGGTACCCACTAGTAACCCTCCTTCTTCACTGTGGACTCCATTTACTATTACCCGCTGTGTCCTGTTGTCCAACCAGTGTTTTACTCAGGCTACCACTCTAGGACCCTCCCAGGCTGGCTAATTTGTTACTAATCTTTTGTGCAGGACTGTGTCAAATGCCTTGCTAAAGTCTAGGTAGGCCACGTCCACAGCCCTCCCTGGTCTACTGCTTTGGTCACCCAGTCAAAGAAATCAATTAGATTTGTCTGACACGACCTTCCTGCTGTGAATCCATGCTGCCTTGGGTCCTGTGCCCCACTGGCTTCTAGGTACTCAACAAGTCTTTCCTTCAAGTGATTCTATCATTTTCCCTACCACTGAGGTCAAACTGACAGGTCTGTAGTTTCCTGCCTCTGTCTTGCTCCCACTTTTGTGAAGGGAATCACATCCACTTCACTCCAGTCCTCAGGTACCACCCCATCCTCCCATGATTTGTTAAAAGGGTAGTCAGTGGTGTTACTAGTTCTTCCTTAGTTCTTTTAAAATTCTAGGGTGAATCCCATCAGGCCCCATTGCTTTATCCACTTTCAGTTTTAAGAGTTCTTTCAGAACCCTTTCTTCTGTGAAAGGACTAATATCAACCACCTATCCAGAGTGCTTCTGTTGACCAGATTAGGTATTTCCCTGCTTTTCCATTGTGAATACTGAGCAGAAGTATTCATTCAGTATCCCTGCTTTTTCACTGTCGCTCTCTACCCAACCACCTTCCTCTTTGTTCAACTTCAGTATCCCTGCCTTAGTCTTTCTTTGCTCCCTAATGTACTTATAAAAGGTTTTATCCCCTTCTTAACTGGGTTGGCTATCTTTTCCTCGGTTTGGGCCTTTGCTATTCTGACTGCCTTACCGCTTCCTTCATTAGGCATTAATCTTGGGTACAGTTCTCTGTCCTACTCCTGTGTTTCCTTATACTTCCTGAATGCTATCTTTTTTCCCCCTTACCTTCCCTCCTCTTCTTTTGAGAACCATAGTGTTTTTCTTTCATTTTGATTTGTTTATTTGCTTCACACAAAGACTTGTTGACCCTGTGATGGCGGTTTTGATGTTTCCCCATTGTTGCTCCACCCCAACTTCTTGCCTGTTTTCTAGTGCTTTTCTGAGGCACTCTCTCATTTTGTCAAAATCAGCCCTCCTGAAGTCCAGTACCTTCACTTTTGTGTGGCTTGACTCTACAGCTAAGTTTATCGTGAACCACACTGTTTGGTGGTAAGCTTGTTCCCAGATGGCTACCCACTTCAAGATCAGAGATCCTCTCTCCATCCCCATTTGAGAGTACCAGGTCTAGATTGTTTCTCTCCTGAGTGGGTTCCAAAACTAGCTGTTTGAGGCATGCCCCTATAGGTCATCGAGAATGGCTCTGCTCTTGGATGTGGCTGCAGCAAATGTGCTCCAGTCAACATCTGGCATATTCAGGTCCCCCATCAGCAAAATATCCCCTCTCTCTGTCATCCCAAGGATGCCTTCTATCATTTCCTTGTCCGTTTCCTCCCCTGAGATGGGGTCTGTATACAACCCCTGTGAGGATTGTGGAGCCATTTCCAGTCTCCAGGGTGACCCACAGTGCCTCCTTTCCTCCCTGTTTACCATTTAGTTCTGTTGCTTTATCCCTTCCCTTACATAAAAGCTGCTCCTCCTCCTCTTCTTCCCTCCCTGTCCCTCCTGTATATTGTGTACCCAGGTATGTTGACATCCCAGTCATGGTTCTCTGTGTACCATGTTTCTGTGACTGCCACAATATCCAGGCATCCCTCTTCCATCAAGGCCACCATTTCAGGGAGCTTTTCACCTGACTATGGCATTGGTACTCATTACCCTCATTTTTTTATGGCTTTATTTCTTTTGCCCCATCCCTGTCCCTACTGCCTTTGTCTTTTCTCCATTTACCCCTGCCCATCTCCATATCGACTGCTCTATTTTGGTGTTTACCTCACTAATTACCCTGATTTTGGGTATCAACACTACAAATCTGGCCAGGTGGTGTGCAGAGAACTTCATTCAGTTGATCACAAATGAGTACTGCAGCATCGCAGGCCTCCTCCCCTTCAGTCTCATGCAGACCTCTAATAAATTGTGACTGTTGTCTTCCTGTCACACTCCAACTCCTCCATCAAGCCCACTGCAGCTGAAGAATAGCAGTTGGAACAGCCTGATGCATTGCTGAAGGACTAGAAATTATAGGGCAAGCCTATCTCCTTGCAGGAACTGCTGGTCACCTCATGAGTGCAGGCTGAGTTGGGGAGTTGAAGGAAAGATGCTTGGCTGTGGGTAAGCTGTGCTCTTGGGACTCTGTTCCACAAATAGAAACTACTGTAGAGGTACCACCAGTGCTACAGTGTCTGCTAGTCCCCTTCTCTGATCACCATGTGGAGCATTCAGAGGTGACAGAGGGGTGAGTAAGTTGGTTTGGTGGGTATGAGTCCCCAACACAAGGAGCCAGAGCAGTGTGTCGGCCAGCTCATTGCTAAGGGAAGCTCCCTCATGTTCCTGGGGGAGGGGTACTATCAATCAGCACAACTGAGTTCAAGCACTAAGAGTACTGTAAAATAACAAGAATTCAAAAAGGATATCAATTTAGTCTATTCAGTCTCTGTGGCTGTATAGCTAGGGTGCCTCACTCCTATATCAAGAGAGTTCTGTCCAGGAATCAGGTTGTTTTCTGTGAGCTGTGGCTCCTGCCCAGTCAGGAGGCATAGAGCCTATGGTGTCCTCTTTACCTGGTCTAAGGCTACTCTTTCTGCCCAGCTGTACCCACTGTCCAGTTGACTGACTTTAGATGTGCCGGAGTCTGGGAGCAGCATGTTCAGGGGGAGAGCAGGAGGTTTACCATGTCTCTTTGGGGTTGGCTCTTCCGTGGAATCAGAGTGTCCTGATTCTTTACTGTTATCCCTCTTTGAGTCTCTGTTATCCTTTCTTCCTGAGCATTGTCTGTCTCTTCCTTTCCAGTTGGACCTCTTCAATTTGGACATTGGCCACTCTATCAGGTCTTGTGTGATGGCAGCAGCTAGGGTAGTAGGGTGTCACTAGTGCCAGGTGATTTGGGATAGGAATACTGCCCAGGTGAACACTCTGTGTCTGAGTGGAGGTCAGTCTTTTGGCAGACTCTAGCCCGGGCTCTAGCCAGTGCTGGTAATGTAACCTAGGCTTCCTCTAGGGTGGTGAACATGTGTAATGCCTCATTATGTGTAATTGCCAATTTAGCAGGGTACAGATGTTTGTAGGGGACATTCTGCTCCTGTAGAACTTTTTACCTCAGTCTACCCTTTGCTTTTCTGTACCAGCTCTGAAGAAGTCCATAAAAATGTATATTTGATTGCTCCTGCAAGGTGAGAGGGCTTTGGTTTCTGAACAGGACTAGAATATTTGCTGTGTCTGTGTACTATAGAAACTTGCCAGGACTGGTCAGGGTCACCCTCTGTTGTCACAGGTCTGAGGATATGGTGGGCTCGCTCGATTCAAGCCCTGATTTCTGACTGTCTTTGAGCACTCCATGGAGCTCTCTCTGGAAAAAAAGCAGACACATCCTTGTTTTGCATCCATTCTTTTTTTTAATCTTACTTCACTTTATTTCACTTTATACAAATACAGAGCACAAGACATAATTTCTATTGTTTGCAATCAGAAATATCAGAATTATCAGGTGTACAAACAATATTCTATCACACAAGTTAGAGAAGAACAATCAATATCATGAATTCTTGATCATAGCAGTGGTGATTATTACCAGCTCAAAGAGTAATTAAATCAAATATAAGAGAATAAAGAAAGATGCTGTATTACAAAGGAGATTAGGAGGTTAACACCAGATTACATCCATTATCATGTAATACATATACAATGCAATCAGAGTGGGGCTAATACAAACTGAACTCAAACTAAAAAGCTAACCCAAAATGGTTAAGTAAGTAAAACTTTATTTTTACAGCACCTAATCCTGGAGGCTTTGGGTGCTTTACAGAAGGTGCAGAACATTTAAAACAGTTCAGATAAATGTAGTAAAATAAATAGGATCAGTTATAATAAAATACACTAAATAATATAAAACTCTAAAACCTCAATTTCAGTTTTACTCAAGATCAAAGACTTATCTAAACAGATGTGCCTTAAGGCAACATTTGAAACTTTCCACAGAGGTGCCTCCCACAAAGGTCGTGGCAGAGAGTTTTCTAGGACAGGTCCTGCACCACAAAAGCGTGGTTGCTAGATGTTTTGAGCCATGCCCTGGGAACCACTAGGTAACCCTCTATGGAAAATCAAAGTGAGTGCACTTGCCAGGCAGGCATCGAGGCGGTCAGACAGATAGCCAGGACTCAATCCATATAGGGCCTTATAGGTGAGCAAGCCCACCTTGAAGGCACTCCTCCACCTGCGGGCAGCTAGTGCAGTTCCATGAGACTGGTGTTCTATGAACAGACTAGGGAAGGCCCATTAGCAGTCTTGCCACAG
Source organism: Neoceratodus forsteri (assembly GCA_016271365.2). NCBI lineage: Eukaryota > Metazoa > Chordata > Ceratodontiformes > Ceratodontidae > Neoceratodus > Neoceratodus forsteri. The sequence continues at coordinate 1,090,374,375 of CM057459.1, forward strand.
CATTCTGCACTAGCTGCAGTCTGCCCAGGTTGCCCCAGTGACCTGAAAGTAGATAGCATTAGAGTAGTTGAGTCTAGATGTCACAAAGGCATGTACCAGTTTGGGCAGGTCATCAGGCGGATTAAGTGCTTGCTCTGGGTGACATTTCTCAGATGGTAAAAGCTGTTCGGGTGACAGAAGACACCTGGGCCTCCAGTGTCAGTCCATCATCGAAAATGATGCCTAGATTTTGCATCTTATTTGATGCCACTAGTGAGTGGTACCCAGGAACAATCCTGCCCCTGCCCCAGTGGGGACAAATACTGCTGACGACTCAACTCTATCACTAGTACCTCTGTCTTATCTGGGTTGAGCCTCAGCTACTTAAGGACATCCAGTCCTGGATCTTGGATAGACAATTATTTAGCACATCCACAGTGTCCAATGTTCTGTGCAAAGGACATATACAGCTGGGTATCATTTGCTTAGCACTGAAAACCCAAGATGTAATGCCTAATGATGTCACCCAGGGGCAGCATATACACCGCAAACAGATGGGCAACAAGATCGAGCTCTGAGGAACTCTGCAGATCACAGGCTTCAGGCAGGATGAGAAATTCCCAACACTACTCATTGCTTCCTTCCTGATAAAAGGACTCAAACCAGTTGATGACTTTGCTAGCAAGTCCACAGAGCCCCAAAGTGATCAAGAAGCACTATGTAGTCTATGGTGTAGAAAGCTGAGGAGAGATATAGGAGAACAAGAACGGCCTTCCTCCTGTATCCCTCACCCTGTGGAGTCATTCTGCTCCCTCACTAATGCTGTTTCAGTGCTATGCTTTCTCCTAAATCCTGACTGGAGTGGCTCATAGATGCTGAAGGTCACCAGGTGAGCCTCAAACTGCTAAGCCACCACTTTTGCCACAACCTTCCCAAAAATGGGAGATTGGAGACAGGTCGATAACACAGGGATGTCCAGGTCGAGAGATGTTTTCTTCAGGAGTGGCCTCATTAATGCCTCCTTCAAGGTAGGTGGAATAGCTCCCCTGCAAGCAAAGCTGGACAATCTCAGCTAACACTAGTCCAGTGGATTCCACGCATTCCACTAGGAGATTAGTCAAGTCAGGGTCCAGTTCACAAAAAGTGGGTCACAGCTTAGAGATTACTCAATGGTCTCTGCCACCTCAATGGCCTAAACTCTTCCCAGACAAACAGAGTACTCATGTGAGTACCCGACTCTTACTTCTTGAGATTGTTCGTATCCCACTGGAGAAATCCTGGATCTTATGGAGGACACCCTGCCAGAAAGAACTGAGCCAACTCCTCACACTGAGTGATTGAAACTGCTCTTTTTAGCTGCAGACAGACAGGTTCTAATAGCCTGTCCACAGTCCAAGGAGCATAGTCGTCTGTTCCTTCCTGCAGCAATCTCCTGGACATGAACACTGCCTTCTTATGGTTGATTGCCCTTTGATACTCACCATAGGAGTTTTCAAAGCCAGTTTATCCTCAAAGACCCAGACTTTCTACAGAATGCTCCAACTTCCAACTCTTAGTCTTCTTCTCTTTGAGAGCCCGTCAAACCACGGGGTCTCAAGTGAAAGACATGGAGTCGTATATGAATTGGTGACGCGTTGTTGGAGCACTTTGGAGACAACATTATTATATGTTATCACTGCCTCGTCAACCCCATTGCACATGCATCATTCACCAGAAGAATCCATTACCACCATCAGTCCCTCCAGGGACAATCCTCTCAAAGGGTGGCAATGGACCATCTCAACAGGGAGGGACTAATAGGAGCCCTGAACAAGAACTCTACCATGCAGTTATCTGCCCAAGTGACGGATCAATCCTGAGATTTATGATCTCAAGCCACAGTGTAAATAATAAGTCCAAGGCATGGCCATGGTGATGAGTCACAGAAGTGACTGCTTGTGTGAGGCCTAGTGATGTCATCAACTGGAGGAGTCCTTGCAAAATGCAAGAGTTCAACGTCAATCCAGGCATTGAAGTCTCCTGGTATCAACCATCTGGGTGACTTCAACGCCCTGTTGGCGATGAAGTTCATGACCTCCTCCAGAAAATCCCCTCATGTCCTGAAGGACAGTACATGAGGAATATTCTGCATCCTGCACCTGGACCCCACGCTCTGCCATATATTCAAATGATGAAGTAGAGCCCACTGGGTGCACGGAGAAGTTCAAGTCGGATCTAAAACTGATGGCACACCCCACCTCTGCGTTCGTGCCTCAGGCAGTGCACTACAGAGTTCCTGGGTGTGGCAGATGCCTCAATACTGGACCCGCATCATCCTCCAACCAAGTCTCCATGATGCAGGCAAGGTCCACAGAGGATCAACTCTGCCTTAATAGCGGTCTTGTTTCTTATAGACCTTGCATTGCATAGCACTGCCCAAAGAGGACCAGTGGAGAAGGCCAATCCCTTGGTTACCCATCTGGTTGGAGCCCTGGGAATGGGAACCAAACACATTGGGCCTCTTTCTAGGTCCCATTTTACCCCAGGGTGCCTCCTGAACCTCACAACCCTGATGCTACTCACCTTGGCCATATTGTAACTAAACTGCCACCTGCTCCCCCCACTCCCTCACAATACCCACCTCCTTACAGTGTGTGGCGCTGCTGTTGTTGGTATGGTAGGTCTGCAGAGGGACGGAGGATGCAGCAGAGATGACAAGTAGACAATACAGCCATTTTCTGTACCTTGGCACATCCTGTTGCTCTCTATCAATTTTCTTTAGAAATTACTCAAATACCAATCCCTTAAAATACCCTACTATACAACCTCCTTTTAAAATAAATAATAAATATATATTCCTAACTTTCTGAACACTCATAACCACTCATACAATTTAAACCACTATCTGTCACACAACTACTCACATGCACTATCTCCCAAACCAACCACCACCACCCTCTAATAAATCCAAACCCTAAATTATATTACTGAATAATCAGACAGTATTAAAGTTGTTGGAGAATCCATAACAATTGCATGACCAGGAGAATATATATTATATCTGAACAGTTTGAAAGATGTCACTCTGAATTTAGAGCAGTGTCCAAGTTCTGAGCTTCTCCATACAGTGCTTTCACCACTGTTCGATAGTTATTTTGAAAATAGTTTTCAGAGATATCTTCCAGCCAGAATGGTGCTCTCCATACAGTTCTAGGCTGAAAAGTTCATCAGAGCCCTTTTATTTTGGCTGCTGAGCAAAAACCCACAGATCCTAGATAGTGTTAGTGGCTTTCATTCATTTTATTGGAAAGCAAGATTGAGAGTGAAACTCTCTTTTCAACTGAATCCAGTACAAAAGCAAAAAAAAATCACTACAGTACAATTCAATACAATACAATACAGTACAGTACAATACAATACAATACAATACAATTCAATACAGTACAATACAATACAATACAAAATACATTTAGTTCCATCATAATCCAGATAATACATAAATGAGCATAGGTTCACTCAAAGCAATTACAATAGTCAAAAATACTTTAGTAATTATAATTTCAAATCGTGAAATAGATAGCATCAAATTAAAGTTGCAACACTTTGTTTATCAATTCCCAGGCTCAAGGAACAGGTACAGCCAGTATATAAGACCCATATTTTATTCTTTGTCTAAGAATAATAAAATTACTCAAATTAGACAATCTAAGTGTATAACCAGATTGTTTTCTGAGATACAGTATCTATAAGATAATTATGTAAGGTTTCAGCTATAACTTTATTAACATACAAATATCAGTGAATATTCCTCACGCAGAGCCAATGAATTCCAGCCAGCAGCAAAGTATAGATGACAGTGATGCATGCTTCATGAAAGCCCAATAATAAATCTCATTATACAATGGCAAGAAAGAATCCTGGCTTCTGATTTGTCAGTTGGTTATCACAGCAGGGATGTTATCCTGGCATAACATCCCTGCTGATTGTTTGATTAGTTATTTGTATTTGCCTTTCTTTGCATATTCTCTTAAGAAACAAAAATATTCTTCCAGACTAACAAAATATTCTTTAAAATTATTTATTTTATTCTGTATAAAATAACAAAACATTGTATAATAGGAATAATGCCCTCCAGGGTGGGTATTATGCTGGGATAACATTCCTTCTCAGGTGTTGGACGACCTTGAAAGGTGGCCTCGGGCGAACCACCCAAGGTGGGGATGTTATCTCAACATAACACCCACCCTGTCAGGCATTATTCCTTTAGTACGATGATATAGTGAATCCAATGTGCTCAAAACCTTGCTGGTAGCGCTTAATAGATGCAGTCACCGTAGTCAAGGACTGATATAAATAAAGAATTAACAAGAGATTTCTTAAAGAAGTAACAAAAATGTGACCTATTCCTATAAAAACAAAACTAAATTATTTTAAGCTTACTAGACAACAAATACATGTTGACCAAAATGTAATTGTTTATCCAAGGTCAAACCAAGGTATGTGTGAATGAATTACTTTCTCCAATGCCACACCTTTATTTGATTTCAAAACTAAGTCTAAGTTAGTTGGACATTTTTTGCAGACCAAGCCATTGAGTTTTCTTTTCATTCATCAGCACTCTTAAGTCCACAAGGCATCCTGCACAGTATCAAAATCAAGCTGCAACATAGCAACTGCCTGTTCTGCATCACTGTGGGCAGTGTACATAACAGTGTCATCAGCATATAAAATATGATTGCAGGTGGAAGCGGACCTGGGTAAGTCATTAATGCAAAGAAAAAATAGCAGAGGACCCAGGATTGAACCCTGGGGCACCCTCTATTGACTATAACCAGGTCTGAGCTAATTCCACCCATTTAACACATTGTTGCTGTTGAAACAAATAAGCACTGAACCACAATAATGCAGGCTTGACCATACAGTTCCGGATCAAGCCCCACTAACTGAATCGTCCTGCCAGAGTCTTTGTTTAACACAGTCTATAATCAATTGATACAACAGATGACTGGATTAAGACTTTCTAACTTGGAAAACAATGCTGAATGTTCTTTGCCAGATGGATCATGTAGTTTTCTTCAGGCCCAGTCCTACAACTCCCGTCTTGGGTGATCAGCTCCTCCATGCAGCGTTGCACACTTCGGCTAATGGACTTCCACTTCCGGTGTCCAGTCTGAATCAAGTTCTCTGCTACCAGGAGACCAGTTCCCCTGATGGTCTAATGGTAGTTTGGCTCAGTCTGGTATTATGGTGTTCTGGTGTTCGTATTCGATGAAGGCCCTTTCTCCCAAAAAGGCTTGTCCTGTTTCAGAACTCCTCAAATTTTCAGTAAACCGACTACTCCAACTGTTCTGGATCCTCTGCAGCCGATAATAGGGTTCTCTGGGCTACTTTCTTTGCTCCATTTCCAGGTAGGCTCTGTATCAATATGCTCATCAGTAAACAGCACCAATGTATTTACTCAATGTGTCTCCTTGGCCATACAATGCTAGTAAATTCCTAAAAATAAAAAATCTAACTCCTAAAGCTGTCTCACTGTCCCCGACCCTATTTACATTTAGCACCCTACACCTCAAACTACTTACTATTTTTAATAAAACTATTTTAAAACTACAGCATTTCAGAAGCAGTCAAAACGCTGAAACAGATTCCCTGATCGTCTGTAATTTCTTCACTCTCCAACTTGAATTAAAATTCTATTTTGGGGTGAAATCTCAGTTTTCTTTGCTCAAAGCAGGAGTACAAACAGATGGCAGCCCAGCCTTTAGGCAGTCTCAAACACTGTTCACAGTGAACTAAAATGCCAAGCCACTTGGAGAAGAGTGCTCAACCATTCCTATCTTTGCTTATAGCCAGGCAGATTATGAAGGATACTAGCATTTGACTTTTCCATTCTATGGATGGTAAGCATTTTCGTGTGCCATTCCTTGTAAGAAGGAGGTTGATTGTCAGTCCAATGTCATAAAATGACTAATTTAGCAACTGCCGAAATGAGGGGCCATATGGTACATTTGAGAGCCCAACATCTGGGAACTGCCTAGGCCTAAGAAACAGAGTTCTGATGTGAATGCCTCTTGCAGGCCTGGAAGTGAGTCCAGATGGGACTGAATTTGGATCCAACAGGATTGTATGTATGGGCAATCCCACAGAAGATGGTGGAAGTAACTTCCTGAGCATTACATCTCCGACATAAAGGGCTGGGTGAGTTCCCAACCCTAATCATATGTTGTGAAGCAGGCATTATGCAGGATCTTACATTGCATCAAATGCAGTTTACCTAGCTCTATATATCTAAAGATACTGTATATTGCCAAGGGAGGGCTGTCCCAAGGGATGCTGTGTAGACCAGGCATTCCTTTTCCCAGTACATGCATTTCAAATGGGGTTGTGCTCTCATGTGATCCCTGAGGCCCTTATATGAGAGAGAGATAGCATATTGTTTAGTCACCAGAACTGTCAAATTATGATATGCCACCCCATCTGCTAAGCACCAGGGCAAAGGCCCAGGAAGCTTTGTATCAAATAGGTAAGTTGGGTGAAAGAGAAAATGAAGGAATGAGGACTGCCAAAATTCATCCACTGTAATAAAGTGGTCTTCCCATATTAAACTTGACAGACTATGCAATTCAGCTTATGAGAGAAAGGACATATGTATCGGTTTATTGGCTATCCTTATATTAGGATTATGGCAAAAGGGTTGCATGGGGTTCCTCTGGGCAGCGTAGTTGAGAGAGGCAGCAGAGCTGGGTATTGATCTAAGTTGACAAGCCAATAGGATTCTGCCATAAAGGGGCAGAAGCTTGGACCATGGAATGTAGGGCAAAGCTTGTGAAAGCATGCTATAAAGTTTACATAAATACAATTCAATATCTTTCCAAAATGAACTGTATTGTTATGGTCCAGCCCCATATCTGGGAAGCTCCAGGCCAGAAATGTATTAGTCTGTGAAGTTAAGTAGTACCAACAAAAGTTTTGTAATTGTAGCCTTCCATGCTCTTTTGCCAAAATAAATTGAGAGCTCTATGCAGGGCTTTTACCTTCCACAATAAGGCTAAAATGACCCAGTGCAGCAGTGAAAACCATGTTTGTGGAGAGGGAGTCCTAGCATGAGAGATATAGTACTTGAGGCAACACATTAATTCAGATTAAGTACATTTTTCCCATAGTGACAGTGGCAAAAGATTAGCTGTTACATCCCATACTATGGGGGCTAAATTCCATTCAATCAAAGTTTTAGAGCTCAGTGCCAGTCAAATACCAAGATATGTAAGCCCAGAAGCAGACCAGCAGGGCTGTAGATTTAAGGGTAGTGCACTCTGTGGGTCCTTGAATTGAGAGGCATAAGGACAGTTTTAGTAATATTGAGCTTGTAACCTGGTCACTGTCCAAAGTCTGCAAGGCTCTGAAGAGCTGCAGGCAGCGAAACAGAAGGATTAGATTGATGAAGGAAGATATCATCTGAGTAGGTCGAGAGTTTAAAAGAATAGGGACCTATAGACAAGCCTGATATTTGTGTGTGTTGTATAATGTGTCTAGTCAGGAGTTTAAGGTACAAGTTAAACAAGTAAGGAGATAAGAGGCACCCCTGCCTTGTACCTCTTAGAGGGAAGGTGTCTGACAAGACTCCATAACAAAACACTTGCGCAATAGGTGTAGAATAGAGTAATTTGGTCCCTTTAATAAATTCCAGCAGGATACCAAACCCAACAGAATATGGAAAAGAAAGGGCCAGGAAACCCGATCAAAAGCTTTTTCAGCATCCAGTGAAACCAGCACTGTTAGAATGTCCGATCACCTGGATGCAAGTAAATGGAAAATTTTACGATGCGGTCAGAAACCAGGCAACCTTGCATGAAGCTGTTTTGCTCCCTACCATTAGTGGTTGCCAAACTGTGGCTAATCTTTGTCAAAACATGTGAAAGGATTTTAACATCACGCTCAACAAGGAGATTGGTCAGTAAGTTACTGACATCTGAATGGTCCTTTCCAGGTTTGGGTATGACAGTGATAAAGGCTTCCAAGAAATCTGGGGAAAGGGGTTGGTTTGATAACAGTAATTGCAAAATCCGTGAGTTGGGATGCTAATTCCAATTTAAAGGACAGGTTAAAATTCAGGAAAAGCCATTTGGTCTTGGGATTTGTCAGTGGTATGGGCAGAGATGGCCTTCTACCTCAAAAACTGTAATTGGCATAGTTAAAGTCTGAGACAATGTGGGATCCAATTGAGGGAAGTGGGCCTTTCTAAGATATTCCAGGGTCAATGAAGCTGACTCAGGCAGTGTAATCTCTTCTCTATACAATTGCTCATAATGTTGTTTAAATTCACCCACAATTTCTGTAGGAGTCATTAGCACTGAATTATCTGAGGCCGACTGGACAGTTGTCACCAAGCAAGCATTTCTAATTGTTTAATACACATTGCTAAAAGTTTACTGGCTTTCTTGGCATACATCTCATACTTTAAATATGCTTACTACAAAGCATGCTCAGCCTGCTGGCTATTTAATTTGGCATAGTTGGCCTTTCCTGGTTCAAGCACATCTATTCAGCCTCCAGAGAATTAGGGTTAATGTCCTTTTACAATTGATGTTTCAGTAAGAAATGTCCCACTTTGGGCTTCCTAAAAGGTGGTAACCCTAATCTCAGCAATTCCTGTGCCTGGTTTTCCCTGTTTTTTTTCTTAAGATGGCCAACTGGAAAAGATCCCCCTAATGACACACTTATACAGTGGTGTGAAAAGTATTTGCCCCTTCCTGATTTTCTCTATTATTGCATATTTGTCACACTGGATGTTTTCAGGTCTTTAGACAAAATGTAATATTAGATAAAGGGAACCTGAGTGAACAAATAACACTTGTTTTTTTTTTATTTCACTTATTTAATGAAAAAGTTAACCAACACCAATTGGCACTGTGTGAAAAAGTAATTGCCCCTTACACTTAATAACTGGTTCACCTACATTTAGCTGCAATGACTGCAACCAAACACTTCCTATAATTCAATATCAGTCTTTCACATCGCTGGGAGGAATTTTAACCCATCTTCCTCGAGAACTGCTTTAATTCAGTAACATTTGGTAGGTTTTCGAGCATGAACTGCTCGCTTTCAGGTCCTGCACAGCATCTCTATTGGGTTTAAGTCTGGACTTTGACTAGGCCACTCCAAAACTTTAATTTTACTTCTTTTAGCCATTCTGATGTGGACTTGCTTTTGTGTTTTGGATCATTGTCTTGCTGCATGACCCAACTACGCTTCAGCTTCAGCTGACGGAAGGATGACTGGACATTCTCCTTAAGAATTTTCTGGTACAGAGCAGAATTCATGGTTCCTTTAATTATGGCAAGTCATCCAGGTCCTTAGGCAGAAGCATCCCCACACCATCACACTACCACCACCATGTTTGACTGTTGGTATGGTGTTCTTACTGTGGAATGCTGTGTTTGCTTTACGCGAGACATTATGGGATCCATGTTGTCCAAAAGTTCCACTTTGGACTCATCTGTCCATAGAACATTTTCCCAAAAGGCTTGTGGATCATCCAGGTGCTTCTTGGCAAATGAGAGATGAGCATTTATGTTCTTCTTGGTTAGCAGTGGTTTCCGCCTTGCTACTCTCACATGAAGCCCATTTTTGCCCAGTCTCTTTCTGATTGTGGAGTCATGAACACTGACCTTAGCTGAGGCAAGAGAAGCCTGCAGTTCTTTGGATGTTGTTTTAGGATCCTTTGAGACTTCTTGGATGATTTTACACTGCACCTGGAGTAATTTTGGCAGACCGCCCACTCCTGGGAAGGTTCACTACTGTTACAAGTGTTCTCCATTTGAGATTATGGCTCTCACTGTGGTTCGATGGAGTCCCAGAGCCTTAGAAATAGCTTTGTAACCCTTTCCAGACTGATAGAGGGCAACAAAATGTTTTCTGATCTTTTCAGGAACTTCCTTTGATCATGGCATAATGTGCTTGTTGAATCTTTGTGCTGGCAATGTGACTCTGATGGTAAGGGCCAAAATAAGTGAGGTTTATATTGAGCAGGGCTGGCTGTAATCAAGCCTGGCTGTGTTCAATCAGCTGACTCTAATTATCCCTTTAATTGGGTTGATTTAACTAGGGGCAATTACTTTTCACACAGTGCCAATTGGTGTTGGTTAACTTTTTCATTAAATAAATGAAATAAGTAAAAAAAAAAGTGTTATTTGTCCACTCAGGTTCCCTTTATCTAATATTATATTTTGTCTAAAGACCTGAAAACATCCAGTGTGACAAATATGCAATAATAGAGAAAATCAGGAAGGGGCAAATACTTTTCACGCCACTGTAGGTGCTCCAACAAGTAGCTGGAGATTGTGCCAAAGGTTTATTGATGACAAAATAATCTGCAGTTACCTGTTTTAGTTTAGCTCAGCACCGCCATCTTTCAGTAAATGGTTATTCGGTCTCCAGCATTTATCTCTCTCTGGAGAGAGAGAGACAGTAACACAGAGAGGGATACTGGGGCATGGTCCAAAATAATCTGGCTATTGATCTCACAATAGTGGGTAGTCTGTATAAAGGAGGGTCTGACTCACCGTGATAGTCCATCCGAGAGTGAGTGTCATGAACTGGAGAGGAGAAAGAATATTATCTCTTCCCAGGATGGAGAATTCTCCGGATGTCCACCAATCTGCAGTTGTTTAGCAGGTCCAGCTCTCTGTGCTGGAGAGAGATCCTTCCTATGAACACCAGATCTATCTAAAGTATCATCTGGAGTAAGACCCCAATCCCCCATATTCAACTTAGGAAAAGTATCATAGACAGCAATGATATTCATAAGAGTAGTAAAGAAGGAGGGCGTGTCTGTGTTAGGGCCATAAATATTTCCAAATAAGATCTCACAGGTACCTACTAGGGCATGTAAAATGAGGTAATGACCCTCAGGATCTGTGTGCTCCTGCAAAACTTGAAAGGAAGGTGTCTCCTAACTAGGACAAGGACCCCAGCCCTATGAGTACTGTTGCCCACACCACAGGTGTGGCCCTCAAAATCTTTGGAAGAAATGGGCTTTTTTTGCACTTGCCGGTTCCCACGGCTTTCAGAGGAGGCCTCGTACCCCCTCCACTCCGTCTGCCTGGGCATTCCCTCATAGCTACCCCTCCCCAGTTTCACTTTGCTCTGGGGGCTAGGCGTATACATTTTCCTTTTTCTCCCTTAGATCCTGAGGACACTAGCATGAAGGATGTACTGTACATCCAGGCAGATGATGTGCTGACACCGCCATTGCCAGCGCCCACAACGTCCTCCCTTCCCCGACTCAGAAGAGCTGTCTTTCCCTGAAAGCCCTTGCTTCCACCGCCCCAGGAGCATCGGTGCATGAAGCACCCCTGGTAACCACCCAGGAGGAGGAGGGCATCCGCTGGGATGCTCGATCATGTTTCCCTGCTGGCCCCCGCAACCTGAGTCCATTCTTGAACCCGGGTAGAAATGGGCATTTTGAATGGGGATATGGGTTTACATGAATGTATGGCAGGTCTACCTTAAAAGTGGCCAAGTTAATGAGGAGCCAGGTGCTCCTAATGTTCCATGTGACGTAGGTTAAGTGGGGTACTGCAATTGTGGAGAGCAGACAATATATGATAAAAATCAAAAGGTTGTGAGGGTAAATCAGAGATATGGTAAGCATTCTTCTAATCAGTACTGACAACATGAGACAATCCATCCTGTGATACAATAGAAAGATTAACCACCTGTACATGTATGCTCTTTATTCTGATACAAGGAAACAATTTCAAGAAACTTCAAAAACCTGAAACTCCAAACTGGCAAACAGTTGAAAAATCAACAATAACAGACAGTGAACTAGTATATTGAGAACTTTCCCTGTACCCTAACCTAAGCAAAAAGGGGCAAGTAGGGGACACACCCACCTCGGTAACCCCCTCCTGCTGGATGGACCATGGTGGCTTGGTGAACACGCATAAAATCCCAGCCGCTGCATCATGGCAAAGTTTCTAAGCCTTCAATCAGATAGTAACAGCCAGGTTAAAAAGAAAAGGAAGAAGCAACAAAGAGGAAAAAATCCCACCCTGCACCCTAATAGGGTTGTTCCTGTGGTCCCACTATGGCGAGGCATGATCTGCCCAGGCTCAAAGCATTGTCCGAGTATAAACAGCACAAACGTAGTCATTCAATACTCAGTATAAGAGCACAGCCTAAAGCCAAAATGAATGCCAATAACGGAATGTGCAGCCTGGGAGTGGCGATCTGACCAGCAAACTACAGGTTGATGATGCCCGTAGCAGTTCCAAAATGCAACTCAGATAGTCTGTCAAAAGCTATTAGAGCACCCAGTCCCAAAGCTGAGAGTGCTGTTATATCCCAAAATATAAGAAGTTACAGCAGAGAATCAGATGACAAAAGACCAAGTTCAACAATAGAAAAGCTCACAGGTGCCCAGAATCAAACCAGATACTTACAGTACCAGTAAAATAAGAACATATGAAGTAGCTGGCAGCCCAAAATTTCTACCCCTCCTGTTTTATTACTCCTTCAGATGCCCGCATTGCCTTCCCCATGCTAGTTTGAATTCTGTACTGTCTTCAATGCTACCACCTCTGAGGGCAGGCTGTTCCATGGTTCTATCACCCTCTGTGAAAAAGTTTTCCTTATATTGGTTCTACATCTGCCTCCCACTAGACAGATTGTGCCCCTTGTATGGGTCGTTTGTTTTCCTGGAATAGGTTTCCTGTCTGGATTGTGTTGATTCCTTTGTATATGAATGTTTCTATCATGCCCCCCATTTCTTCTTTGCTCTAGAGAGTACAAGTTTAATTCACGCAGACTTGTTTCATACTGTTCTTGATGCAGACCCTGCACCATCTTAGTAGCCCTTCTCTGAACCCTTTCTAAGCGTCAACGCCGCTTTTAGGTGGGCATCCAGAACTGCATGCAGTATTCCAAGTGCAGCCTGATCAAGGACCTCTAGAGCGGGATGATTACTTTGAGCTTCCTGCTCATAATCCCTCTACCTATGCAGCCGAGGATTTCGCTGTTCTTCTGTACTGTTTTTCCTTTTCCTCACTTTTAGATCATCTGTAACAATTACTCGAGGTCCCATTCCATCTTTGATTCTTCTAACTGATGCCCATTCAGTGTACGCCTTTCTTGGGTTACGCTTATCCATGTGCATCACCTTGCAGGATCCATGACACTGGTTCAACAACAATGTTGTCAACTGGCGTTACAGCGATGGTTTATATTGACTGCAAGTTGCAGTCGACATCAATCCTTCAAAATAAACTATCTTTTTTTTCGGGGCTTCATGCCAGAACCCCCATGCAGGAAGCTCTGCCACCCATATCCTCCATCCTTTAGGATTATCAACTCCGAGTCAGAGTTGATTTGGGGTAGGTGCAATACCCAGTTAAAGCAGTGCCAGGGTCCCATAAGTACAATTACAGTGGCAAAAGTGAATTGCCGCTGTAATGTCATTTGCTGTGCAATTGTCACTGTTCAGACGGCATACGCATCTTTACACGCCTTGGCATTACATTTTAACTGCCATATTCTTGATCACTCTTTTCACTTTTTGAGATTGGCTTCCATCTCAGAGGCACCTTCATCTGTGTCTCACCCTGTTGCTGAGTTGTGTATCATCTGCAAACAGGCAGACTTTCCCCTCAAGTGCAATGTCGCTGATGAATATGTTGAACAGGACTGGGCCAAGTACTGACCCCTGTGGAATGTCACTGGTTACTCTGCCCTCCTCTGATAATGCCCCCTTGACCAGGACTTTCTTTGACCTATCCTGAAGCCAGTTCTTAATTCAGTTGATTATTTTATGGTCTATGCCTGTGTGCTCTAATTTTTGGCCAATCTTCTGTGGGAACAGTGTCAAAGCTTTCTAAATTTTTTTTTAATTATATACTTATTCATTTTAACATATACACCCAATACAGTGCACATTACAGAAGATGAAGCATTGTACAAGATACATACAATTCAGAGGATGAATGTCCATTAAATCCCCCACCCCTCACCCCCATACAAAATCCCTCCAAATCCCCTCTTATCCCTCCAAAAAACCTCCCTACTAAAACCCACGCCCACCAGAGCCAGTTCAATATACTGTAGTAGTACTAGTTGCAATTATAACCTCTACCAAAAGAAAGCTTTGCTAAAATTTAAGTAAATCATGTCCACTGTGCTACCTTGGTCCTCTGTTCTGGTTTCCCAGTCGAAGAAGTCCACCATATTCATTAGACACGAATGCCAGCCATAAACCCATGTTGCTTTAGGCCGAGTCTTCTGTTTTCCTTTAGGTAGTCTACTATCCACTCCTTAAGCAATGCTTCCATATTTTACCCACTGCTGAGGTTAGGTTGACAGGGCAGTAGTTCCCTGGTTCTTCCTGCTTCCACTCTTGTGCAAGGGCACCACTGTTGCTCTTTTCTAATCATCTGGTACTATACTGCTTCTATCGACTTATTGAACAGTTCAACTAGTGGTGCAGCAGTCTCTTCCCTGAGTTCTTTCAGAACCCTCAGATGGATACCATCTGGACCCATTGCCTTATCCACTTAACTTACCAAGCTCCTCTAGGACCCTTTCACATCTGGAATCGGCATGTTGCTCAGTATGCTTTCCTGGTAAAACTCAGTAAATAAATAAATAAAATGAAGGGGCTCGTGTTGTACACATTGTTATTTTGCCCAGTGCTACTTAATATAGCTCATTTGCTGCTGTCTTCTATAGTGAAGACAGAGCAGTAGAAGTAATTCAGTACCTCTGCCTTATCTTCATCCTCCTCCACCAGCTGACCCTCCTTTGGTGCTAGACAGACTATTCCCTCCTTATTCTTCCTCTTCTCTTTTATGTGGCGATAGAAAGTCTTATCACCCTTCTTTACATCTGTGCTATTCTCTCCTCTGTCTGCACGTTGGCAATCCTAATTGTCTTCTCTGCCTCTTTTAGTTTATTTATTTATTTATTGAGAGTATCAGAACTACAATCTGAGTCAGAGACTCCTTTGCAAAGGTTCCACGTCAGACAAAATTAGACAGATTTACAACAACAGGCAATAGCAGGAATATAAAGCAATACATGGTTAAATAAAATAGGCAGGTACAAAGTAAAATACAATGAAACAAATGAGCAACATTGAACAATAACAAGCAAAATATTTTGTGCAAGTTAGTTGTATACAACCATGTCATGCATCACACATTAGCAGTTGGTGATAGCTAAAACAAGAATTCATAACAGGTCATTCAAGGTCAGGTAAAGCAGCCTAGGAGTGAAAAAGTCAGGAGACCTTGTCAGAGGATGGAGTCTAGGAGCAGTCACAGAGGCTGGAGGTGAGTGGGTGCTCCCTGAGATTCGATTTGAAAGGGCCAAGCTTCATAATAGAATAGAGTTTGGAGGGAGGAATTCAACCAGATCAGAGCATTGTACATAAGGACCACTGACCCAGAGATGTCCTACAGTGTGGAAGAGTGAAGGTGGAGTTGCAGATCATCTTGTGGCATGGGTATTTGGGGTCAGGGTAAGGAGGTGATTTAGACGGGGGTGAGACCCAGGGCAATTTCTTTTGTCTAGGAGACAGGTTTGATAGTGAACCGGTAATTGAAATTTAGCCATTTGGACATTCTGTAAAGGTCACAGGTGTGGACTTGCCTATCACACGCCATCATTTCTGTATTCCTCACTGTCACTGTCCATCTTTGTTTCCTTGTATTGCTTGAATGCTCTTTTCTTTTCCTTAATCTTAGCTGCTAACTCCCTAGTATACCAGAGTGGGTTCCTCCTCTTCTTGGATTTGCTGATCTGTTTTGTGCAATCCTCCATTACTGTAATTAGAGCATGTTTCATGGTTTTCCAGCATTCTTCTATGTCTCCCTACTAATGTTCTTGTTCTACCTCTTTCATAGGTTTAATGCAGCAATAGTAGGATAGCCACCTACCACCATGTAACATTCACAGTGAGTCCAGGAGTTTTGACCTCCATCAAGTGGTTGACTTTTTGATATGGAAAATGAAAGCTGGAGGAAATACTTAGCAAGGCCCACCATAGCTTGCTCTGCTGACAAGAATTCCACTGTTCCTGAAGTCGTTGGCATGATCAATCAGGCAGGATACCTCATGTAAAATTTTACTCCAGCTTTATAGAGAGTGTGCTTGAGGTCTCTATAAGCCAGCTAACACTCTCAGAGCAGTGCTGTGGTATTGCTAAAATGAAGAATGGATGGCTGTTCCACAGGAAAGGATGTTTGAACGAGCCCATGTAAAATATGCATTTTGTCCTGATAATTCAAGTACCAAAGTATAATGGCACAAGGCTTTCCCTGTGGAGGAGGCTGTGGGTGGAATGAGCAATGAGTCCTTTTGATGGGATAGCTGGAGTCCTGAACTGGAGGACCAGTGATATCCTGAAGTAGCCCCTGCATGAAGGACAGCATATCCGAGCACTCAGCCTGCTCCAGAATGCCAACCAGGACCATATTTTTTGTCTGCTGCGGGCTTCCAGATTGTCAGTCTTCAATTCCAGTTTGGTGATCCATTTTCTTAGTTCAGATAGCTCGTGGATCTCCTGGGCCTGGGTGTCTTCTAAGGAGCTGATACATGATTCAGTATCCCCCAGCCAGCAATTAAAGGTTTCCAAAGTAAGCTTCAAGAGTTGCAACTCATCAACCACCTTTTCCAAAGTAGTTTTATTCCTGCCATATCTGCCAATATGAAATCTAGTTTATCTGGTTCAGGGTCAGCCTCTGGGTAGTTAGGTGTGGGCCTCTTCCGATGAGGTTGCAGCCTAGCAGCTTGCAGTAATGCCATCTCCGCAGAGCCTGAAATATTGGTACAAATTGCAGTTTTCATTGTGATAGGATAACTAGTCAGAGATTCCATATGTTTTGGGAGGTGCAGGTAACAAAATGAATGAAAACTTTGGTCGTTCACTATGAAAAATAGCTTTAAATTCACCCCAGGAATGTGGAGCTGAGAGGAACGCTGCTGCTCATCCCAGAGTATCATGTGAATCCCCATTTTGCACCTATTCTGGAAAACTTTTGAATCTGAGATTGTTTTGTCAGCTCTAGTTTTCTGCATCCTCGCTCATTCTCACACGGTGCTTACCAGGTGCACTAGCTCTTGGATCCTGGCCTCATGGCAGCTATCTATGTGTCGATGTATGACAAGAAAGTCTCAGCGTCCCTTGCTTTATGCTTGAGATCCTGAACTGTTTTGTATAGTGAGAACATGGACATGTTGAATACTGATATTTCATGAAGCACTTGATGTAGCAGAGCTTATATTTCCTGTGCTTCTGAGGTGGAGATGCCGCCTCTATTTCCCTCACCAGCTTTCCCTACTGTTCACTAAGCTGTTGTGATTTTTCAGGTATAACTCCTCCAAGAGTGAAATTCATCACAAAATGTCAGAGTTCACTTAGGCAGATTTCTTAACATCAGAAGAGACTGGTTCAGTCACCGTAGCTAGTGTAAAACTAGGGAAATTAATGGATTTCTAGCCAGTTGGCCCAAGCTCTCTACTTAAGCTGCCATCTTATCAGTTGTATGAGCAGCTGCTCCAAAGCCCTGGTCTAATCTATTTCCTGGCCACCCAGTCAAAGAAATCTATCAGATTTATTTGTCATGCACTCCCTCCCCATGAATCCATGTTGCCCTGTGCCTTGTAACCCACTGGATTCAAGATACTCCACAGTCCTTTTCTTAGGCAGTGACTGCATTAACTTCCCTGCCAAAATGTCAGGCTGACTGGCTTATAGTTGCCAGCCTCCTCCTGCTGCAGTTCTATCATTATATAAATTCAGTTATTTAACCCACTAAACCTGTCAGACCTATTGTATCACTGAAAACAATGCAATCTTAATAAAAGATGAAACTATGACTGAAGGTCTTTCAACAGCTATTTCTGTGGCATTTTAAGAAATGATTGTATTGTCCAACCAAAAATGATATTCCCTCTTTACCTCTGGGGATAACAACTGGTTACTCATAACAGAACAATGGATCCAGCCAGGATACAGAAACTTAAAATACTACTACTGCTGATCCAGATGGAATTGCAGCTCTTATGATTAATGCAGTACCTAGATTCAAAATTCACTGCCCTCTAGTCAAGTGTTTCTCAAGAACCAAATCCTGCTTGCCTTAAAGGGACTCAAATTCTGGGCTCAAAGTATGTCCACCAGAACTTAGTGGTGGCCTCACTCCTATTTTGACACCCTGATATACACCAAACCCCATGATGCTACACATTTTTCACATAATAAACATTAAATGCAATTCTGGTGTATACTCACTTGAAATGCATCTTCCATGATTCTTTTATAAGTATAAAACCATATTTTCCATTACATTCTTATGTGGGTTCTAAAGAGCTCTGTGCTAAACAAATTGTTCTGGTGACCACATGGGGCACAGTGCTCTAATTTAAGAAACACAGCCCTAGTCCATATATTTAATCATTCCTTACTGTCAGGTCAACTCCTGCCTGATTGGCATTCCACATCTGTGTTTCTGATTTTTAAAATGGTTCAAAATCTGACTGTTCAAATTACAGCCAATAAGCTTTAGCCTTATTATTTGTAAAATCATGAAAGGATTTGTTTTGTTACATCTTGTGTTTGTCCTTCCTAACTCCTTGACTGGCTCCAATCTGACGATGACCCCAGCCCCATCAGACAGCATCCTGGGAGTTACCCCATCCTCTTATGGACCACAACTGGTGGGTTGGTGCCTCAGGTGGAAGTGCAGGCCAGTGGGTCACCATCTTCATACACCGTCAGGTGTTTTCTTCCTGGTTTTTGGCCGGAATCCCCAAGATTTCATTCATGTGCACGGACATGTGATGTGAAGATGTCACACACACTCAGTGTCTGTGCCCAACCCTTCAAAAGGCATCTGCTACTACTGACACTCAATTTCTGCTAGGTATCCACAATGCAGCGGCATGCAGTATCCTTACCCCAAAGGCAAAGAGCAGTCTACGTGCACTTGATCCTCCTTCCTCCAGCTGTACCCCAAGTGACCCTGGTCTGTTTTTGAACTTGGGTCCCCAGTGAAGCAGATGATAAGGCCAACCCACTTCCCAAATGGGCTGGGCATGGAAGGGTTAATTAATCAGTTATTGAACAAATGAAAACCAGCAGGAAGATTAAGAAAAAGAAACAAGCATTCAGAAAGTACAAAGAAACACAGAGGGAGGAAGACAGGGAATTGTATCAGGCAAAGCAGAGGGAAGTGGTAGAAAGCAGTCAGGAGCGCAAAGGCACAAACTGAAGAACGAATAGCACAATCAGTAAAAGAAGGAGACAAAACCTTCTTCATGTATATTAGGGAGAGGAAAAGATCAATGAAAGGATTGTGAAGCTAAAAATAAGGGGGATTGTGTGGAGGGGAATGAGAAAAGCAGAAATTTGAATGAATAATTCTGCTCAGTATTTACAAAAGAAGGGAAGGGAGGGACCAAAATTAGATGGTAGGAACACACATGGAGGAGAGGTGAACACCAATCCATTTACAGAGGACAGAGTCCTAAAGGAACTCTCAAACTAAAAGTGGACAAGGCAATGGGTCCAGAAGGGATGCATCCCAGAATACTGAAAGAACTCAGAGTGGTAATAGGGGCACCATTAACAGCCCTTTTCAACAAATCAATGGAGGAAGGAGTGTGCCAAAGGACTGAAGGAGGGCAAATGTGGTGCCACTGCACAAACGTGGGAGCAAGGTGGAGGCTGGCGATTACAGGTCAGTCAGTTTGACCTCAGTGGTTGGGAAAATAATGGCTTTGCTGATAAAAGAAAGGACTGTAGCATATCTTGAGGCCAGCAGAGCACAAGACACAAGACAACACGGATTCACAGCTGGTAGATCATGTCAATCAAATCTGATGGATTTCTTTGACTACGTAACCAGGGTGGTTGTTCGGGGTGGGGGGAGCTGTGGACATGGCCTCATCTAGAGTTTAGCAAGGCATTGAACACTGTCCCACACAGGAGGCTATTAAACAAATTGGCC
The DNA here is from genome assembly GCA_016271365.2 of Neoceratodus forsteri. Lineage (NCBI taxonomy): Eukaryota > Metazoa > Chordata > Ceratodontiformes > Ceratodontidae > Neoceratodus > Neoceratodus forsteri. The sequence goes on from CM057459.1 coordinate 1,090,394,339, forward strand.
AGTCTGGGAGCCCTAAGGTAGTAAAGTGGTCAGAAATTGGCTGAGCAGTAGGACACAGAGGGTGGTTGTTAATGGACTTCAATCCTGGACAGGAAGGTGACCAGCTTGGTGCCACAGGGCTCAGTGCTGGGGCCAGTCCTCTTTGTGACAGGGTAGAATAGGACACTCACCCATTTGTTATGGAGATAGTGTTTAAATGCAAGGATCTTTCCTTTTCTGTCTCTTCTCTATCTGATTGCACAACCAAATTTTCCTGTGAGACCTCAGATCAACCCTAACAGTTTCTCAGTTCTTTGCCTCTCACTGTTTCTCACTTTTCTCTTGCTGTCTGTTTTCCTCCCTTGCATATCTATATCTGTTAATATAAAAATGAGTGCAAATCAATGTATGGAAATGTAGTTGATATTGGGAGCTCTGTTTAGAAAATATTTAGTATTACTGTTGAAATGTATATTAATTGTAGAAAATGAGAGATTACAAAAAGATTTTATTTTGCCTCTGTACATAGTTCTTATAAACAAGTTTACATTTTTTATGTTACTGCTACAATAAATTAAGTTTTGGTGATTTTTCAACTGCTCCTGGGTTTATCCTATGCTTCCTGACCTGTGCCTCGTGACACTCTTCAATGCCTTCATTAGTGACATTGCAGAGGGGCTGGAGGGGAAGGTAAGCCTCTTGCAGATGACACTACGATCTGCAACAGGGTGGACACTCCAGACAGGGTGGAAAAACTGAGAAGAGACCTAGGCAAGTTGGAGTAGTGGTCAAGAGTGTGACAGCTAAATTTAAGACAAGAAAGTGCAAGTCATGAACTTGGGACACAGGAACCTGAAGAAGAAGAATAAAAGATGGGGTGGTGGGTGGGAGATACTAACAACAACAAACTCAAAAGAGACCTGGGGGTAATTATAACAGAGGACCTGCAAGTAGCCAAGCAATGTGAAGTCAGTTGGGAGAGCTGAGGGATAATGGGGTGCATAGGGAGAAGCATCACCAGTAGAAAGCAGGAGGTGGTGATGCCACTGTACAGACAATTGGTAAGGCCACATCTGAAATACTGTGTTTAGTTCTGAGACCACATCTCCAGAAGGACATAGACAGAATGGAAGCAGTACAGAGAAGGGCAACAGAAATGGTGAAAGGAATGCACCAGAAAACATATGAGGAAAGATTGAAAGACTTCAATATGTATACCCTTGAGGAAAGGAGGGAGAGGGGACACATGATAGAGAAATTCAAGTACCTTAAGGGCATAAACAAGGTCCAGGAGAGAAGCAGCTTGAAAAAAGAAGTGTAAGAACAAGGGGTCACAGCATGAGGCTGGGGAGGGGTAGAATCAGGGGAAACTTAAGGAAGTATTTTTCACAGAAAGGGTGGGGGATGCATGAAACAGTCTCCTTCCAGAGGTCATGGGGCAAAACAATAGGTGAATTCAAGAATGCATGGGATGCACAGAAGGCAAACCGTAGTGGTAGGAAAGAGAAGGTAAGCTGAAGATCATTTAGGAACTAGAGCTTATGTAGGTAGGGAAATGGGCAAACTAGGTGGGCCAAGCAGTCCTTATCTGCCATCAAATTCTGTTTCTATGTTACAGAGATAATGGGCTCAATTTTCAGAAGCCTGTTAGACTGACACAGGTACACCGAACCATCACTTGTGGCAAAGCTGGGTGCTTCAGTGACCCTGCACCAGATTTTGGTAGAGGAGGGGTCCTGGCACCAAACTTGCTACAGCTGCCACAAGTGGATCACTGTATCATGTTGCTGGCACATGGAGGGTTTTGACAGAAGCTGTTGCCATCTCCTGGCCATGAATAGCCATCCCTTTGGGGCATCAGTACAGATGACCAAGCACTGACAGGCAACTGCCACAGATAATCCTACACAAGTCTGGCAACACAAACAGTGCTGCCTAGTATTAGGACAATGGACAGTTACCAAGGACACTGACCAACTGAGGCACTGGAGCCGGTGTGGGCAACGCAGTCTGCACAGCAATCGCACTGTGTGCCAGAGTGGCAGAGGGTGACAGCAGGAACTGGTACTGAATCAGGCTGATGCCCTGACAACACATGTGATATCCATGGACCATGGCACCTGTGTCCAAACATTGGCACTGCCTTTTCCATGGGACTCCCAACCCCACTTAACACTGGTGACACAGTGCCACCACCTCTGTGGCAGACTGAGGACACACAAGTGGGATGTTCAGATGTGTACTGTGCCAACGCCCATTCACATGATCACTTGGCCCATGTCTCTTTGCCCAGGCTTACATATGCCACTGTAATGTATCAGCCTGCTGGCTCCACTTTATGTCTCTTTCTCTCTCATGCTGCTTCTACCTGTCTGGTGTGTCACTGTCCAGCTGTGTCCCAGGCTGCTGTGGCTGTCATGGCTGCAGATTTGACTTTCTGTCTGGATATGTGTGCCTGTTCCAGTCAGTCTCACAAAGAGCATCAAGTGATGCACACCCACACAATGCCACTATGGGCTTTCCCTGTCCCCATGTCCACACAGCTGCACTGCCCACTGGACATCCGCTAGGACTGGAGACATGCTCCATGAGGTCATTGGTTACCATTTTCAGGGGTGCCCATCACTGTGTGCAACTATGGCATGGCACAGCCTGCGGCTCAGTGCAAGCCTGGTGCAAGCTGAGCTGGTGCTGCAGCTGGTCCCATTGGGAATGCAGGCAGTGTTTGAAAATCAGGAATTTATGAGAAGGACATTAAGAGCCTTTGATAAAGGAATACCGCTGGATATCATTTTCCTAGATTAAACTTTGACAAGGTCCTGCACAAAGCTATTGTTTTAAAATTAAAAGGCTAGGATTACATTCAGCAATGATAAGACAGGATTCAGGAGTTAAATTATGAGGTCACCACTCACCAAATGGGCCAGTGATGAACCATTTTCCTCAGGGCTCGCTCTTGGACTAATCCACATTAATATTATTATTATTGATTATGTAAGTCATAGGATCATGCATGCAGATAATCTTATTCTACTCCATAGTGACAATAATCTCTCTAACTTATCAAAAACCTAAATGAGGATTTCAGCTACCGACCAGTGGTTTGGCGCAACACAGATCGATAGTAAATGCAAATAAAATAAAAGCCATGCTGTTCTGCTCTTAAACATAGACTCACCAGGTCTGAATACAATCAACTACCTTCACTAAGCATCATGCCCTCTGAGAGTAACACCTGAGTCAGGTAAACAACTCTAAATACCTGGAGTTGACTCTTGACCTCTCACTCACCTTTGCTACCCATATTAGCCAGGTAATCAATAACGTTAACCAGCGCCTGGGTGTTTCCTACAGACTTAAACACCTTATGACTCCAGAAGGAAGATTGGCAGTGGTAGGGGTACCTTCTCCCATCCTGGAATATTGCTCCCCATTATCTCCCTTGCCTCTCCTCAACTCCTAAATTGTTTGAACACCGCATGTAACAATATCTGTAGGTTCATTATTCAAGCCCCTTTCAACACCCACCACTGTACATTACATCAAACCCTAGGATGGCTTCCCCTCGTTCCTATAGGAATTTTTTTTTTATCATGGCACATTTTCTCCCTGCCAGTCAGCCCCCATCCAACCGACACCCCCAGCCCTGGCCCCCAGAATCACTGGCTCTACCTGCCGGGTCCAGGAACGGTGCCTGTGGAGGGTCAGTCTTCACCTTTCCAACCAGCATTTTCTCTGGTTTTCTCCCAGAGACCCCAGGAGTCAGAGCGCATGCGCATGGAGGCACACATGCGCCAAACAGCCCGATAATGTTCTCCTTCCCCACCCCTGGCCTACTGCCCAGGACACCCTCTGGCCCGAGCTTCCCAGCCTGCACTGGGGTCCCCATCAGTCAAGGGACGCTGCACTTCCTCCCCAGAGAGGAGAGTCTGCCTGTCGGCAGCTCCATCTAGTTCCGCCCTCCCCTGCATACCTCCGACGCCCTGGGCCTGCTCTCAAACCCCGGTCGTCAGCATGGGTCGAGGTAAGGCGCTAGTGCCTTAGGTTCTCTACACCACCTGCCAGCACTATTCCCATAGGAATCTGATGCGAGGATCCTTCATCTTCAAAACCTTTCATGAAGGATCTAAATCTCTGCTGTCATGTCTATAATCCCTAAGCAGAACTCCCGACTCTGAGGTCTTCCTCTAGCAGGCTCTTGAATGCACCAGGATAATGACAGGCATGGGGCAATGAGCCTTTTCTTGTGCAGCACCAAAATTTTGGAATACCTTCCAGAAGATCTCCAAAATATTGTATCCCCCCATCCTTCATAAAGTACTTGAAGAATACACTTATATCAACGTTGGTCTGTAACTGCTAGTAAAGACACTAGTTGGGTTGACTATTACAAGCAATACCTGGATGTCACCCAGGTCCTTACAAAGGGGACATATGTTGACTGTGCTATGTGTGTTTCTGTAGAACATTTGTTTTACTACTATCTTAATGACCCTGCCTGTTTTAAGCATTCAAATCTATTGTAACAAAGTTTCGATGATGCTGCTGCAAACTGCTTAGGTTTCTGTATGTTATGATTCCTGTGCTGTATGTGCCAGCAATATTGCCGGGTCATGCTCTGTAAACGGTCCCTGGGACCAGTGTACTTACCAGGTTACCAAATGCATAAATAAATAAATAAATAAATAAATAAATGGATATTGGTATCAGTTCATGGTACAACATGCTACAACAAATTCACCAATGAATAGGATCTGAGGGTAATGCAGAAGAAGACAACATAGAGGATAATGGCTGGGGATCGGGTGAACTGATAACCATGCTGTAATCTTTCAGTGGTTGCTAGGGCAACATGATAAACCTCAAGAAGTTTACTGTAGCCCTAGCAACCACGTAGAGGTGACTTCAGCGTGGTTGTCGCCTCAATCCCCAGCCATCATCTTTTATACTGTATGGCCAAAAACACTGTTTGCATTCTATGTGTGAGAATTATGGAATTTTGGTGCATTCTTTTTGTTATGCCACTGTTTGAAGTTCAAGTGTGGTTAATAACTTTAAAATTCTAAACAGTGCATAACAAAGCTGTGTGACTTCTGATTATATTGGTTAATAGGCACTTACCATACATTATAAAAATTTATAATCCAACCTACAGTACATTTAATTGTGGTCTGGACAGAAACCTGAAGAATGGAACTGAACACAAATAAATGTAAAGTCATGCATTTGGGCAAACATAATATTGAATACAAATATCACAACAAGGGAAAGGACATTTTTAACACTTTTGAAGAAAAAATATTGAGATCATTATTATTTGGAACATCAAAACTTCAAAATACTGTAGGATATAGCAGCCTAACACTAATAGAGTCACTGGTTGTATTAAGTGTCATTTCACTTCAAGGAATGACAAAGTTATATTCCCACCATATAGGAATCTAATTAGGCACACCTCGATTATTGTCACCTATCTACAATCCATATTTTAATAAGAACAAGATCATGATAGAAAGAATACAACAAAATGCAATAAAATTAATTTGGAATGTTAAGGACCTAATTAAGATCACTGAGAAACTAGAATTAAGCAATAATGCACGACAGGGTGTGAGTTGTGCTGGGATAACATCATTGCTGGGGTGGTTGGGCATGAGGACACAGGCGGAGTGCATTTAACCACCCCATGTTATTCCAGCACAACACACACCCTGGAGTGCATTATTGCTATTATACAATGGCCTGTTTGTGAAAATTTAAAAATAATTAAAAATATGTATTTTTAAGCTTTTAATTGTTTTTTGTATGAGGAGGTATACTTTTAACAAAAAGTCCACAATTCCTATTGGCCCCTATGCACTAATGGGCGGTAATATGCGCCAGAGGCACGTTACTCCACCCATGGAGCTCTGCACTGGACAAGTGTTCATCAGTGGCATTCGTGACCATCAGCCACCTGTCTGTGGCCCCACCCCGGCATTCAGGTCCAAGCAGGGTGGGGTGTGAGAGTCGTGATTCCAGATGGGCATCCAATTGGATGCCAGGCATGGGTCCAACAGTGGATCACCCGTGTGGTGGGGGTACATTGGCAGCATGCCCTACAGATGTCCGACGGCTGTTGTGGGTGGTAGGGGCATGCCGCGCTGCCCTCTCTGATGGCACTGAAGGTGCAGTGGGATGGGGGGCATGTCTGCTGGCAGGGGGGACATTATCGCTGGTAGTAGGGTGGGGGGTTGACATGTAAAACTGCTGTGGGACCGGCAGCAGCCTTGTGCCAGTGCCCCTGTGAGAGGTATGGGTGTTGCATGTGTTTGGGGGCCAGGCAGCCACATGCACTGCTGTGTGCTGGTGTGGGTGGGTGGCATCGGGCAGCCATTTCTTGTGGCCCTGAGGGTCAGTAGGCTGTTCACCCTGTCCTTCGGGTGTTGGAGGGCATGTAGGGGTTTAAGGAAGGGTCCTCCCTGGTGTACCTTACACCCCTACACACCCCAGTGACTAGCATTACATGCCATATGTGGTGCATAGTGCCGGCCCGGCCCTCGCCCTCCTGGCACATTGCTCCTCACATGGCTGGGGATCAGGTGCATAGGTGCTGCATGCCCCCATCGGAGTATCCTGCAAGGGGTGCGAGTAGGGTGGAGGAAGCAAAAGGCCTCTAGATCTTTGCATATTACTCTTGGCCTATTACTGCATAGGGCTTACTTCATTGCTTTTTTGCTGTTGTGGGTTTGCTCTTCTTGTGCATTACTCATTTGTGTTGTAGTTCATCTGTCCACCTCCCCAAGAACAGCACCACCGCATCTCCAGTGTAATTGAGTTGTCCCTCTGGCTGCACTGTGAGTAGATGAAGATGTGAGTGTTTTGTTTTGTTTTTTGTAAGAAACCATGATGTGAAGAAACATAAGTTGCGGACATTTCCAGATTTCTGTGGGGTAAGTCATCCCAACTCATGTGGACCAGCTGTTGGGATGGGTGAGGTTGTGAGTCTGCATTGGGTTTTGGGAGAGGTTGCTATCAACACTGCCACATATAGTGAAGTACTATTTAAACTGATTTTAGAACCAGCTACTATCTGCTGCTTTGTGGCAGAATGGCTGAGCTGAGCTCCACTGTGATGCTGTGTGACTGAAAGTGAGCGTGCACTGTGTCAGTGTCTCAAAGAAATAAAACACAAAAATGATAAGAAAGTGAGGTTTTCTTTAGGGAATGATCATTGCTGGGGAGTGTTGGGAGGATTCTCTTACTTTTAATACCAAAGGAGCCGAGAGAGTAGTAATGTAGCTTTAGAGTGGGTGAAGGGGCAGCAGAGTGAGGATCACTCATGCAGGCTGCATGGAGTAATTTCGTAATAGTTGATATGTCATTCAGGTTTTGGGACTGTAGCCGGATGTTGTACTGAATAACATCAAGGCTCCAGCCCCAAACTGACCAATCAGAGCTCAGAATTTTTCTGTGCCATTGTATAATATACAGTATGTCACCTGAAAATTGTAGGTGAAATGGTGATCAAGAACTTTTATGTATGATATAATTATTTGCAAAATGCATTAATGCATCAGTTAGGTCAACTCCATGCCCCAAAAGTAGGGAAATGTGGTGTTAGGGTTTCTAATCTTAACTCCCCACCCCTATCCCCAGGCAGCAAAAGAACAAGATACCACACAAGCAATCAAAGACAGCCATCATCAGATAAGACAAAAATATACAACTGTTTCTACACCCACTATCTTCTTAGGCCATTAAAAAGTAACTATATTAGCCTAGTTTGTGCTTATAAAGGTAACATTTTACTTTTCAGGAGAAAGTGCTACCCTTAATCAAAACTGTTACCCCTTAAAATGTCAAAATCCACTGCTGAACCCATGATATGGCTCCATGGGACCTGTGCTTCTGTGAGCACAGGTACTCATGCATGTTTTATGACATACACACACAGGTGTGGTTGACAACATGAGCCCTTGTGAGACCTGTGCTTATGCAACCACAGATACAATCCACAATAGTAGCACATAACTGCTACTGCATTTGTGTAATCTGGAAACAGGTTTTGCAGAAATTGGGTGAGGAGTTCACTAGACTACTTGGAATGAGTACAGATGAAGCCACCTAAATGGGACTCCTGGCGGCAGGAATTTCATCCCAATTATGAAGCAATCCCAATTAACAGCAGACTCCACCTGAGGGAGCACAAGTAGGAGATTTAAATTCTCCCACGGTCTTGCCTGCAGGTCTGCTGACTGAAGAGCAACAAGTGGAAATCTCAGCAGCATAGCCGCATCCAGGCTCCATCTCATCGGTGGCTTCTTCTCTCGCCAGCAGCTTCTGCTGCAGCAGTTCCCTGGGCAGTCCAGCATTTGAGAAGGGCGGTATTGTCCTGCAGCCAGTGGATCGCTCCTCTCTCTTATAGCAGCAGGGTGCGGGACACACGGACCACAGGCAGGAGGTTTTACTGCATGCAGATGGGGACTCCATGGAGCTGTTCTGAGCCAAAAGGCAGAACAACTGAGCTACTAACCAGATTTGAGTACAAGCTAGATCTCATCTGTTCAACAGCTACCTGATTGTTTTCTGCAGCATACAGAGGACAGTAGGATATGCCCACTCACCCTCCCCATAATCCTACCCTCCCCAGGTGCTCCTGCTTTATAGGCATGTAGCACCACCCACAACACCTGATAGGAGATAGTCTCATAGGTAAAACAAAGCTTTTTAGACTTTCGTCCATTATGCTTTCTGTGCATGCAATCTATAGTATCACCCCTTTATTTTATAATGTTTGTCCAATTCAGTTTTAAAGGCTGCCATAGTTTGACTACCTACCACTGTCATTGGCAATGAATTCTAAATAGGGATGACTCATTGAGTGTATCAATTCTTTCTTTTAAGTAATTTCCATCTGCCCAATTTTAATTGCAATGTGTGTGCTCTAGTATCATGGGGTTGTAATTTCAATTACAACCCCAGGTTGTCCCATAGTGTATGGTCTATGAAAGCCTGGAAAAGCAAGCACATACCCCTCTTAACCTCCTATACCTCAGGGAATAGAGGTCAAGAGTCCTCAGTCTGTCTTCATAAGTTAGATGTTTCATACCTTTGATAGATCTTGTTGCCCTTCTTGCACTCTCTCCAGTCTATCTATATCTCCCTTTCTATATGGGGTCCATACTTGGAAACAGTACTACATCTATGATCTCACCAGTGATCTGTACACTGGCAACAACACCTCTCGACTTCTGCTCCCTATACTGTATGTCTAAGAATGTAATTCAGTGTACTGTTTGCTTTTCTTATGACATTATCACAATGTGTATTAAAAGTTAAGTCATGTTTTATTGTTTCCCAGGTCCCTCTCTTCTGTTGTGGTTGCTAGGAAATAATTATCTAGTGTGTATGTCCAACCCAGGATTTTTTCTCCCCATGTGAATTACTGTGCATTTGTTTTATTTAGTTGCAATTTGTTTTACATGTCCAGTTCGGTATGTAATCCAGTGCCTCTTAAAGATATCTACAATCCTTTGCTGTGTCCACCACTGCCTCAAGTCTACAGTCATCAGTGAACTTATTTGTCCACATATTTTACTTTCATATTTCAGAGCTGTCACATATATATTGAAAAGACAGGGCCCCAGTACTGAGCCCTGCAGCACCCACTGGTCACCATATTCCAATCTGAGAGTACACCATTCACGAAACTCTGTGTCTCCTGTCACTCAACCAGGCTGCTAGCCATTTTACTATATCAACATTTAATCCAGTGTCCCTTAATGAGCAAACTGATTCTTTATGAGTTAGCAATCAAAGTCTTGGAGAAGTCAAGGAAGACAACATCCACCGCTTGCCCTACATCCAGTGCCTTACTAACTTTTCATAAAAATGCAGTAAGTTAGTCTGGCATGATCTAGCTTTTGTGAAACCATGCTGAGATGGAGGCGGCATATTGTTTGTGTCCAGATGTGATAAAATTAGATCCTTTAATAATCCCTCCAACAGTTTACCCATAACTGAGGTCAGACTCACTGGCCTATAGTTCACCAGGTCAGTTCTAGCTCCCCTTTTATAGATTAGAATGACTGTTGCTTCCCTCCAACCTTTACCACCCCCATCCAGTGAAACCTGAAAGGTATATGTTAGAGGGAGCTATTTGTCCGCTAATTCTGTAATGACTCTAGGGTGTATACCGTCCGTCCTGGTGATTTGTTTTATTTAACTTTTTAGTCTGTCCATAACATCCTGAAGCTCAATTTGTATTTGGCCCTGTATAGACTTCACCTCCTCTATAGCATGTATAGTTACTGGATTGGGGTTAAAGACAGAACTAAAACAGTGATTTTGTATATCTGCACTCCCTTAGAATCCACTACTTTACCCTCCTTGTCCTTGAAGGGTCCTATAGATTTTGATTGCCCTTTTACTATTAATGTATGACTAGAAGGCTTTATAATTGTCTCTTGTATCTTTGCCAGTTTTAACTCATATTCAGCTTTTGCTTTCCTTATTTCCTTTTTATTGTTTTACTGTCTCCTGGTATTTTTGTTGTTTTCAGTGCCTATATCCCTTTTAGTTTGCTTATACATTTTCTTTTTTGATTTGTTTCTTTATTTGGGGTCGACCATTTTGGGATAATCCTTTTATCTGAGTATTTTGCTTTATGGGGAATGTGTTTATTTGTTTCAGACTGTACTTTGTTTACCAACAACTTCCACATATCATCCAGTGAACAGTTGTGAAACCTCAGAATCCTAGCTCCATTTTGCTAGATGTGCCCTCATTGCTCATTAGCCCTACTAAAGATTAGGATTTATGTGATCCCTGTCTGGTTTTTAATGGTTTAATTAATGCTGAAGTATACAATCTTGTGGTCACTATTACTTAGTGGTGCGTCAGTTTTGATGTTATTGATCGACTCTCCATATTAGTCAAAATAATGTCAAGAATATTTTCACCTCTTGAGCTATCTGTCACCATTTGATCTAGTCCTAGTTGATCGAACAGGCCTAAATAGACTCTGTCCCTTTTGATGCCCCAGTATGTGTACTCCAGTTGATCCCAGGTAAGTTAAATCTCCTGTTAAGTATTATATTATCTGCTTGGTCCATATATTTTGAATCTTGACTTTATCATCCTGGCCAATTGATGGGGTGCAGTATAACACTCCTAAGATGATTTTATGTGAATTAGATGGTAGTATTTTTATCCACAGGTGTTTGAGATTTCCTGGGCTTAAACTGATTTCTTCACAATGTATTGATTCATGTATATAAATTGCTACCCACCTCCTCTTCTATGTTTCCTTGGTTTGCTGAAGAGGTTATATCCTGATATTTTTATCCCAAGTGTCCCCTTCTTCCCACCATGTTTCAGTTAGTAGTGCTATCTGCATATTGTTAGATTCAAGTAAGTACCTAAATTCTTCAAATTTTTTGTCCAGACTTCATACGTTAGACAAAAGGCCACTCTATACTGAATGATATTTCCCAGCTCCGCTTTCATTGATTGTCTTTGATTTTAGTTTCTCTGGTACTTCTCCCACCCCAGCCAGTTTAAATGATGCACAGAGATTTGACTGAATGCTTTTGCTAGAACTCTTACTCCCATGTTGTTTAAGTGGAGTCCATCCTCCTTAAAAAGTGTTATAGCCCCAATATGCTCCTGTTTTCTATAAATCCTTTTCTTTCTGAGTCACAGAATTGTCTCATCCAGCTGTTAAGGGCTGTTATGTCTTTGTTTTGTATGAATGGTATTTCCCAGCTCCGCTTTCATTGATTGTCTTTGATTTTAGTTTCTCTGGTACTTCTCCCACCCCAGCCAGTTTAAATGATGCACAGAGATTTGACTGAATGCTTTTGCTAGAACTCTTACTCCCATGTTGTTTAAGTGGAGTCCATCCTCCTTAAAAAGTGTTATAGCCCCAATATGCTCCTGTTTTCTATAAATCCTTTTCTTTCTGAGTCACAGAATTGTCTCATCCAGCTGTTAAGGGCTGTTATGTCTCTGTTTTTGTATGAATGGTGATCATGTGGACAGTATTCCTGATATTATTATATCCCTGTTTTTAATTTGAGGCTATATATTTAAGCAATAAGGCATGACTAGGGTTAGATTAACAGTCTGTTAATCACTCTTGGTGTAATGTGGCACGAGGTATAGCTGAGTGCCATATTGTTGCTAGGGGTGATTAACTAACTGTTAATCTAACTCCTGGGAGTGTCTTATTTATTATAAAAATTGTTCCAAAAGAAGAGGGTTAAAAGAATACTTTTTGAATGTTTTCCTCATGTTAAGGGAGATTTTTAATAAAATAGTTCTTCCACCAACAGTGTAAGAATGCTAGTTCAAAATCAGAATGCATCATTCCAGTCATTCAGCAGTGCTAGAGGATGGAATTAATTGAGGCTGTTGGAATCCTAACAGCCAATCAGATTGCAGCATTTCTGAGAACCTTTTTATAATAATGTTTTGTAGGTTTCAAAGATTTCTTTCAAGTGTTTTGTAGGAATATCATTTGTTCCAACTTGCAGTATAACTAATGGATTTTCAGAATGTTTTAGGAAGCCATCCAATAATCTCCCTATATCCCTAAATTTGACCCCTGGGAGCATGCTGACCATTGTCTTTTCTTTTCTGCCCTTGCAGACTAAAGTACCCACACCTCTAATAGTTGAGTCCCTTTTATAATGATGTCTTTATCTTGTCCTGTCTGATTTATACCTTCTGGTTTATCCTGCTTGTACTTTTTAGATAGTTTTCTATCTTTGGAATTTTCACCATCTTATTTAGTTCCATTCTCTGTTTCTCTATCCTTTTTTGATGTTCGAAGTTTGACTCACTGTCCTTGCCCATCCTGTTTGTTATCTGGGGCTCCCCTATAGTTCTATTGCTTGAATCGTGAGATTCAGTGTCAATGTCCAGTGCAGTATATCTATTCTGCAACTGAATTGGGCACTATTGTAAATCTGTCCTCACCATAGTAAGGTCACAAAAAAACTTCACTGTTCTGGTTTCTTTTTGTCCACACTTCCTGCCAAGAAACAGGAATCAGCACTACCACTCAACTAAAACAAAACAAACAAACAAAAAATAAATAGAAAAATAAAACAAAAACAAAAAGGACCTTGTCAGTTGAAAATGGTGGTGCACTGTTCAATAGGATCTACAAATGACAACCAGGAACCTGATATGTGTACTGCACCATAGCAGATCTTGCAGCCCAATTACAGGATGCTTACACTATAATATATGACCTCCAATACAAGGAACTCTATAGCACACCACATCAACCCCCCAACACTAGTAGTAGCATGTCAGCCAGGGATCAGGACTTGAGGCAAGGCCCAGAGACTGACATATGGTAAGGAAAAAGAGACATCATAGGAGGCCTAGGAATATAGCCACACATCAGGAGCACTTCCTGGCCATCCAAACCGAAAACAGGTTCGCTCCACTGCTACCAATCACAGACAAAGTATACAAGGTAAAGAAATCAAACCACCAGAAAAAGGCTAACACACCAATTAAAACCAATACAAACTACGATAAAAACAAAATACTAATACTCAAAATATAACCAACAACAATACCAAAACCAAATGCAATAACAATAAAATACCAAAACTCAAAATAAAATGACACAAATTTAAACAAAAACAAAATTCTCATAATCAGGATTTCATTATCAGAGGAGTGGAACACCACCTAAATGATAAAAGCGACATTGTGTTAAAGTGTCTTGCAAGAGCCTCTGCAAGTAGGGACACTAACCGCGTGAAGACAGTCATGCAGGAATCAGGGATGTTATATAACAGTACACCTTTGTACCAATGACTTGGCAAATCATACAGTTCAGGAGGCCAAGAAACACTTTGAGGACCTGGACACCAAACTTTTCCCTTCCGTCAAATTAGCCTTCTCAGAAGTGCTGCCAGTGTGGAAAAAGGAAAAACACAGCCAAAGTCAGATTGAAGTAGGTGAATTCAACTCATGGCTGCGATTAGTGCCAAAACAAGGGATATCACTACATAGGAACTGGCACAACTTTTGGGAAATAGCTTTTTTAAATACGACCTAAACAGAGAAGGTGTGTGAGCACGCAGACAAAATTTGATGTCCATACAGGTAGTTTAAACTAAATAAAGGGGAGTATGATGCAGCTCACCCCTGCCATCAGTGGGCTAGTCATCAATCCCCAAAACACCAAATGCATGCATACATCCCCAGAAAACAAATCAGAGCCAACAGCCACCTGAACCTGCAACCTCCATAATCTCTGGCTGGAAAGAGTAAACTGGAGCAGTCCAGAGGATGGTACAACCTAGCATGAAAGAGGATGTACATTCCTGGAAGGCAATGGTTGCAAATATTAGGAGCCTAACCAACAAGCTTCCTGAATGCACAGCCATCTTGGAAACAGAAAGGGTGGACTGGGTGGCTGTAACAGAAACATGGTTCATGGAAACCATGGATGGGATATGGTCATTCCAGTTCACGATCTGTTCAGGAAACATAGGCAGAGCAAAAAGAAATTGGGCATAGCCATTTACATTTGGGGGAAATAAAGTCACAGAAGTAAAGGGCAACCTGGTGACTTCAAGTCACTCGAGCTAACAGTAGACATGGGCAAGGAAATTCAGGAGTTTGCATTACATTCAGGTTATGAATTGAATCAGGATAAATCCCTGGCTGTTCCGATTACAGCATTATCTGAGGAAACTAAGAAGTGCTTGATCCCTGTTAGTATTGTAAACAACATGAAATATCTAGGTATCATTCTTACTAATAATATAGAGGAAATGGTTAAAATCAATAGTAATAAAACATATAGTAAAGTTAAGACATTGCTTGAAAAATGGGAAAACTTGGCTTTTTACTTTGGGGAAAAATTGAAACAGTAAAAATGGCTATACTTCCACATTTAATGTTCCTTTTCAAGCATTGCAAGGGAAAGGCCAGATCAGTGGTTTTCAATGGTAAAGCATGCCTTGGTTAAGTTCTTATGGAGAGAAGCTTCCCTAGAATCACATGGTCTAAGATAAAATTATTGAGATTGTACTTGGGTATGTGCTGTCCAGATCCTTTCTCTATTATATAGCTATCAGGGTTAAAACGGCTCTTTCCTGGATGGATAAAAATCAAAAAGATGATTGAAAAGGGTAATTATGTCAATATTGTTCAGAGATTTTAGATAGGGAATGTCCGGATTTGGTTATTCAGGATATAATGAGGAAAATAAATTATTTATTGGATCAGAAATGAACCTGATAATTAAGGGGTAGCATTAGCATGTAAAGAATGGATAAAAAAAGTAACAATAAAAATTATTTGTTGTACAGCTCTAGATTATATAATAGTAGTTCCTCCTTTAAACATAGTTGGAGACAGGCATTAATATAAGAAAAATTATTAATTGACAGATTTGTTGGAGGATACAGAATTTATATCATAAGAAGCTTTTAAAAAGCTACCCTCCATACAATATCTTCAAGATAACTGGTGGTTATATTCTTTGTTGAAATCACAATTTAGAGGTTTGGAAAAGAAAACTGATTCATTTTATAATACTGATATATACTTAATTATGAACTGGCAATACGTAAATGGAAAGCCGATTGGCTGAGAAGGTTTCGAAGCCGTGATGATATCGGGCTACATCATCACGGCTTCAGAAAACCTCCGATTCAACCTTCTCACCGCAGATAAAAATCATTCCGACGACAATCGGCAGCCACGCTGAACTTGCAGTCGGCAGCAGCAATAGCTCCTCACGCATTCCGCTTTGCATCATTCTTGATACAAAAATTCTCGCAGTCAGCTGCTCCTGTTCGCCTCCTGCAGTGGTCTTACTAACCGACATAAAAATAAAATACTGAATTCACCGCTGATGTAAAAATATTTCATTACTCAAAGTAATGTTTTCTTCGAAAGCTAAACACGAGACTCGAAAATGCGGATCGGCATCTGTAGCGGACACTGATGCGCTTCTCAGAATCACGGCTTTAGTTTTCAAAAGCACTTCCCAACTAAAATAACACTCGTTTTAAGCACTATGCGAGTATTTTGACATCAGGGTGAACTTATAAATTAATTTCTATGTTTGGAAAATACACCACAAAAAGTGATTTCTCGTCATGGTTGCCACCACCATTCCTGCTCAGGAATTCAGAACCTTGTCACCCGTTCAACAAGCAACTACAAATTTAAAAAAAATTAATTCAATTCACAACCTAGTTCTTCCTCATTCTAACAAAGCATTACAATAAGGCCACCTACCACCCACATCAAAAACTAAACAGACTATATTATTTCAATGTATTCCTACACATTACAAAATGCATTACTAAAACATTTTAGAAGCTTTTTGTAAAATATTTTATTGATACATATATGCAATCCAGTTCATAATAGAATAATGCACTCCAGGGTGTGGTATATCATGGATAGAGTCACTTCGGTCATTGGACGTACCGCCCGTGCCTCGCGTCAAACCACCCGAGGCGTGATGATATCCCATGATATACCACACCCTGTCGCGCATTATTGCTTAAATAGTGGATTGAATAAACAGCACAGTATTATTGCACACATATACAGATCTTTTTTGATCTGGAAAATAAATTAAGTGTTAAAAATAAATTAATCTTGACACAGGAGAAGTGGCAATTACATTTGAATCAAACTTTTCTCATAGAGAATGGATTAAGATTAGGATAGATGCAAATACAATTTATACATATATTAAGAATAAGAGTATTCAATTTTAAATATTAGAACATGCCTATTTTACACCATCAAGATTGGGTGCTATCCAGGGAAGAACATGTGGCTCTTGTTGGTGTTTATGTGGTGGTAGTGGTAGTCATTGGCATATGTTTTGGTCCTGCCAAAAATGTTAATATGGTGGCAACAGTTACATGTGCAATTAGAGACTATGCTCAACAAAAACTGTTGTTTGCTCCAGATTTGTATATACTGAATAGATATGATTTAAATACATTATCTAGAAAGGAAATGAAAATATGTGCGTTAATACTATGGTGCTTAAAAGACAAATTTTAGAGAAGTGGAACTGGACAGAAGTAGGGAATGGAACCATAATCAATGGATTTATAAATTTAAAGAGATCTTAAGATTAGAAAAATTAGAATGGAAATTAAAGGAATGGAAAATAGTACAGAGGAATATTATATTAATTGGTCTGAAATTATTCGATCCTTCCTCCTGTTTTAAGGTTAGAAGAATGATTCTGAAATGTTACTATGCTATGTTTATGTCTCATTGTAACTGGAGGAATGTTCACGTGGTGTAATATGTACTTTTAAAAATAATAAAGAAATATTTATAAAAGACACGGACAGGGGAAACCCTTCAGAATCGCATCGTGTATAGGCCCCCAAATCAAAGAGATAAAGGAGACAAAGAGCTAATAGATGATATCCACAAAATGTCTGATAAAGGCAAAGTAATACTGGTGGGGACTTCAGCCTACCAGATATAACCTGGAGCACACTAACGGCAGCAACAACAAGAAGTAGGGCCTTCTTATTGTCATTACAAGGCATGGGACTGTGCTAACTTGTTAGAACCCCAACAAGGAGATGCTATTCTGATCTTGTCTTCACAAATTTGGAGAGGATCAAGAAATTGAAGTGGGATGCCATATGGGCAACTGTGCACTATGGTAAGGTAAGCTCTAAGGTAACATAACATAGGACACCAGCCATTCAAAGATAAAGGTGCTAGACTTCAGAAAGGCTGACTTCCAAAAATGAGGAACAACATAAGTAGCCAGTTATAGAGACTGGGGAGGTGGAGGTCATGTGGGGAGACTCACAGAAGCAATAAAGACTGCCACAGATCAATGTGCAAGATGGGTCAGCAAAGCAAAAGAAAAAATCTATGGTTTTCCAAGGAAGTGGCTACTACAGTCAAAGAAAAAGAAGGCGTATAGCATATACCAGAAACCAAAACTGAGAAAGACTGGGAGTCATAAAAGGAAAAATGAGACAGTCTAACAAACAAATTAGAAAGGCAAAAGCCCAGACAGAGGAAAAGATAGCAGAAGGGGCAAAGACAGGAGAAAAATATATTTTTTAGATACATTAGAGAACATAGGAAGGCAAAAGGGGGATAGTAAAGATTGCTACTGAAGAAGGGAAATGCACCAAGCATGACCCAGAGAAAGCCAAAATCCTCAACAAATACTTCTGCTTGAGTTTACCAAACAGACCAAGGGATGGCCCAACGCTGAAAAAATATAACACCCAGGACCAGGGCTAGACACTAGTCCTTTACAGAAGCTGAAGTACAGGAGCGCTAAATAAACTAAAAGCAAACAAAGCCATGGGACAGACGTAGATGCACCCAGAATCTTTAAGGAACTGGGGCTGAATTTTCACCATCTTTACCTCTTTTTACCTCTTTTACCATCTAAGAATATTGCCTGGATGAAACACCTAGTTCCTTCCAACGATCTTCCAACTTTGGGCCATGCCTTCGTTACCTCCTGCCTTGACTACTGCAACGCCTTTACCTAGGGATACCAGGGTTGCATCCACCGCCTGCAGCTAGTGCAAATGGAGCAGCCAGGCTGTTGACTGGTACCTGTATGACCAGTCATACAATGCCTGTGCTCTGCAGACTGCACTGACTGCTAGTACAGTGGTGGATCACCTTCAAGGTCGGTTTGCTGACCTATAAGGCCCTACACGGCCAGGGACCCAGTTACCTGCAAGATCTATTTCACCCTTACTGTTCCTCCTGCCCTCTCCGATCCACCAATGAGGGATTGCTAGATATTTCCAGGGTCCATTTGTGAAGACATCTGAGGCTAGGTCATTTAGTTTTATGGTCTGACCTTGTGGAATTCTCTACCTCATCAGGTGCAAGATTGCCTGACCATTAAAAGTTTTAAAGTTGCTCTTAAAACCTTCCTTTTAGCCCTAGCGATCCTGATTTTTAATGGACACTGTTTTATTTATTGGTTTTATTTGCTGTATTGTTGATTTATTGATGTGTTTTATTTACTGATTTTTGTACAGACACCTTCATTTTGGAAAGGCTATTTAAAAATAAAGATTGATTGATTGAAATTAGCAGCCCTCTGGCACGCCTATTCACAAAGTCCTTTGAAGAGTGTGTGTTACCCAAGACTGGAAAAGGCAATAGTGGTTCCACTTCACAAATCAGGCAGTTGTGAAGAGGCTAGTAATTACAGACCGTGAGCCTCATGTCTATAGTAGGGAAACTAATGGAGACATTACTTAAACTGAGGACCATGGCATTCCTCCAAACTAGCAACCAACAAGACCCTAAATAGCATGATTTCACAGCTGGTAGGTCATGCCAGACAAATCCCTCAAGTTTTTGACTACGCTACAAAAATAGTGGACAACAATGGGGCAGTAGATGTGGTCTACCTAGAATTTAGTAAGACCTTCAACTCAGTTCCATACAGAAAGCTGGTAAAGAAGGATGACCACACAGGTTGATCCAGAAGTAGTCAGATGGGTACAAAACTGGTTACAAGGCAGAAGACAGAGGGTACAGGTTACTGGAATGCAATCAATGGAAGGGAGGGTAACCAGCGCGATGTCCCAGGGCTCAGTACTGGGGCCTCTGCTCTTCAATGTTTTATAGCAAACATCACTGATGGACTGGAAGGGAAGCTGTGTTTGTTTGCAGATGACTCCAAGATATGTAACAGGGTGGACAATTCAGAAGGAGTGGGAAAGATGGAAGTCGACCCTCAAGAAACTGGACGAATGGTCAGGAGTGGCAGCTGAGAATTAATGCCAAAAGTGCAAGATCATGCAAATAGGAAAGAAAAATCCAGGAAAGGAATATTACTTATGAGGCAAAGACTGGTGGCCTCAAACCAGGAATGAGATCTGGGAATCATAATCTCAGACAACTTGAGGTGTTAGTAAGCAGTGTGAAAAGGCAACATTGAAAGCCAACAGAATGCTGGGTTGCACTGGGAGGAATCCACGAGCAGGAGGAGAGAGGTGGTACTACCACTGTATAGATTGCTGGTCAGACCTCACCTTAGGAAGGACATTGACTGATTGGAAACAGTACAGAGAAAGGTGACAAAATGATTCAGGGTCTGCAGTACATGAGGAAAGAGTTAGGGAACTGAATATGTACTCCTGAAGCAGAGAAGAAGAGAGAGAGAGGGACATGATTTATTTATTTATTGAGAATATCAGATTACAACCTTTGAGTCAGGGACTCATTTCCAAAGGCTCCACATCAGGTACAAAACATAATAGAAAGAAGACATTTATACAAAATTACAGTGGGGGTAGGAGAGAGATACAACAGGGTTAACAATGTATCAAGTAGCAGGCAGTATACAATATTACAGAGTTAGGAGACAAGGTACACAGCAAGGTATGTAAAAGCTGCTAGTCCTATACAGTTGGGTAGCTTATACAAGTCCTGTGGGAGCTTGTGAAAGTCGTGAACTGTCTAGTCAGAATATGGTATAGCATATGAGCTAGCAGGAGGTGCGAGCAGTCGGATTACCAACATTGTCATTAACACACAGTAACAGCAGTGGAATAAGTGTATATCTAACCCAGTGTCACGCTGCCTGTAGGCAGGTTCCAGTTCTTAGTGGGAACAATGGCAGTGGCTGGTCGAGATTATGTGTTTTGAGGGTTGTTTTGAAGGGGCGAGCCTGGAGATAGAGGTGATGGCCTGAGGGAGATCACTGTACCAGGATGGTATTCTATAGGAAAAGGACTGTTGTGCAAGGGTGGTTGTGACCCTGGGAACAGTCCACATTCATTATCTGCCACACAGGTGTTTGCAGAGGATGCCACGTGGAGGAGGCTGAGACTCCAGTGGGAGTGATGCCTGGCTGGATTTTGTTGCAAGGAGACATGTTTGGTAATGTACTCTTTTGCTTAGGTGGGGATTTTGTTAGGTCATACAGGGTGCAGCTGTGGGTACCCCTATCCACTCCAGCCAGGAGCTTACAGGCTTTATTAATGGATAGATGTATTTTATCTAGTGCAGTGCAGTCAGCAGCCGAGTAGACAGTTAGCCCATAGTCTATGAGGGAGAGAAGAGAGGAGGTAATTGCAATGTTTAGGGTCTCTGGAGGTAGGCAGGCTTTGTGTCGAAACAGTAGTCCTGTGCGATATGTATGACAGAGGAAAGATTACTAATATGTGGGTGGAATGATAGGTTTGGATCAAGGTAATGCCCAGGTATTTATAGGTGTAGACCTGTTCCAGTGGGAGGAGGATTTGGAAAAGATTGTTAGCCAGGCATTGTGGTTCTTGCTCTACCGGTGTGAAAAGAGCATTGATTTGGTCTTTTACATTGATCACAGTCTGTTTTCAACTTGATTGAAGGCAAGTTGTAGGGAAGACTGAAGAATAGTGGGATCCAAATGGGAGGCATACATTACTACGTCATCTGCATAGAGCAGAAGGTTACATGGACAGGATTTAGGCAGGGTATTCAGGAAGATGTTGAAAGCAATGGGCCAAGGATGGAGCCTTGGGAGAACTCTGAGTGGACTGGTAGAGTGGGTGAGAGGGTGCTGTGTATCTTCACACATTGGGACCTCATCTGTGAGGTAACTTGTGAACCAAGCAATGGGCTCTAGGGACAGGCCGGAGCTGCAAAGAGTTTTAGAGCAGGGTGTGGGAGTCTGTGTTTAACGCCACTAAAATGGCTCCCTGAAGCAACTTTATCTAGGGCATTGTGCAGCAAGTTGGAGAACTCTATGAGGGCAGTGGTTGTGCTGTGTCTGGCTCTAAAACCATGTTGTTCCCTGCATAGGACATTGTGCATAATTAGGTAGTCTGTGAGTTGGGTGGCAATGATTTTTTCCAAAGCTTGATAGGGAAGGGAGTATAGAGGTAGGCCTGTAGCTGTTGGGTAATGTTGGGTTCCACTCTTTAGTATAGGTGTGATGGTGGCCACCCTTCCAGCCATTTGGGAAAATCCTAGACATAGGGAGAAGTTAAGGAGATCAGTTGGGGAGAGCACCGAGTCTACCATATTAAGGATTTTCATGTCAAAATGAGTTCCTTTGTAATAATTTGAGCCTCCTAGGGCTTTTTTAAGGTAAGAACTTGGTTTATTCTATAGTAACAACCTTAAGGTAGAAGGGAGGTAGGCATTGCTGGGTTCTGGGGTCTTAGGGTAGGGTCATAGTTGTTTGGCAAACTGCACTTAGATCAGAGAAAGCCGATTTAGGCCATGGTGATGGTGGAGTGGGTTTGAGGTAATATAATTGTTTACATTTAGTTGGGGGGCATCCTGGACTTTCCATTCAGTTCCTTTAGATTGTCCCAAAATAGTCTAGCATTCCCCTAGGAGAGGCCAGGTGGACTTATAATAGCTGGATTTGGCCATTCTAATTGCCCAGGTACACTTGTTGCAAGACATTTTATAGGCCAGTCTGTCTGCTTGCACACCAGAGGCAACTGCTTTGTACAGAGGTCATCACAGTTTTTAGTTGCTGGAGCAGTGCTGGTGTTATCCAGGGGCATTTCATTTTGGTTAGATCCTTAGTAAGCGGGGTAAATGTATCACAGGCATTGTTGAATGTGCGGGTGAAGTAGTCAAGGCTACATCTATGGTAGGAGCATGTCTGATGGGGATCAATCACACTGTGTAAGATATCTCCTTAGATAAGTGAGGCCACCAGGTAGAAGATGGCGTCGGATAAACTGCAAGGTTGGGAGAAGCTGCCGCTGGTATGACCAGGTGACGAGGATTGGGAGTGATCACTTAGTGAGGCTGAGGTAGATTTGGTGTTTGCGATTCTATTGGGTTGATTGGTGAACAGGAGGTCGATTAGGTGCTGGAATTATTTCTGGATTACTCAGTGGTTGGTTGCACTGAGAGGGTATCTTTATAGCGCGATCAAGCTAGATAACCAGTTCACATTAAATCCCGATGATAATGTGCCTCAATTTTGGGTGGGAAGCTGGAGATATAGTCGTTAGGAATTGACAAGATGCGGCTTGATTACGTGGTGGGATGTACACCACTGTAATGGTTACAGGAGCTCTGGTAGGGCCTGGTGTGAGCTTTAGTGTCAGAACACTGTGCTCCATGGGTCAGTGGTGAGTTGGTAGGCTTTGGCATAACAGAAAGTCTCGGATAAAAGCACTTCCCCATTTGCCAGATCTGTCGGCTGTATACGTGTGAAAGGCCAGGGTGTGCAACGGAGGAGTCTAGGGCCGCCTTCTTTGACAGCCAGGTCTTAGTGAGGGTTAGCACATCTGGTTGATGTTGCTGAACCCAGCATTATAGCTGTGCTAGTTTTTGGTAAGCTGCAGATATTCATTGGCTAGCCACTAACCCATTGCATGTGGTGTCAGGACTGACTGAGATGGGGCCTGGGTTAGGGGTGAATATTGCCTGACATAAGGAGTAGGAGTGTGAAGATTCTGAGGATGGCCAGTATTCTTTGTTTGCTGATGTTGGCATGTTGCTTTTTTGCTGAGGTACCGCCTGTGCAGGGGATGGCTAGGAGACGAGGGTAGGGTAGGAGAGAGGAAAATGCAATGGGACATGGGAGGTGGTAATATGAGGAGAATGGTGGGCGATGAGAGGAGGGGAGTGAAGTGGAGTTACCATGACAGGTAGGGTGGGTGGAAGCTGGGGTTTGCATCACAGAGGTGCCAGAGGGGTAAGTTGGTGAGGGACTGGGAACATCCCTGGAGGAGGAAAACAGAGGCGGGAGTAAGGTAAGCATTTTAGTGCTGGTGCGCTGTTGTTAGGGGAGATGCCAGGGAGTTGGGGCGGCAGATGGAAATTGTCGGTGCAGTACAGGGAGAGGCTATTAGGAGAGCATAGGAAAGAGAGAAAAGGAACAGAGACCAAAGGACTTAGTATACAAATGTAAAGTAAGGGACTTAGCATTTGGTAATGTGGTACAGTGCTGCCTCAAGTGGTGAATTTTTATAGGCTGCTAATGGTAAAGTGGGCTGATTGGTTCTGGATCAGTCTCATCCTATTGGATCTTGGGTCTTTTCCAACCCTATATAAGGGCATGTCGACCAAGAGTGGTGGTGGGGTGTGGGTAGCTAACGGAAGTGAGGCCAGGCCTACACCAGTCTTAAATGTGCCACAGTCCTGTGGCTTACTGTGCCTGCAGGCTCCAGTTTCACTCCGCTGAATGTCTCTGGGGACTGAAACACCAAGTACATCAAAGGCATTAGCAAGGTACAGGCACAGGAACTTTTCACTCAAGAAGGGTTCCAGGACCAGGGACATGACCTCAGGTTGCAAAAGAGGGAGATTCTATACCAACACCAGGAAGTTTTCTTGACAGAAGAGTGGTAGATGCCTGAACAGCCTGCCCCAAGAGGTTGTGGGGGCCAACACTGTGGGAGGGATCTAAGAATGCATGGGATAAACACAAGGGAGCACTGACTACAAAGAGCAATTAGATGGACTTGACGGTCTCTTTCGCTATCAACTTCTATGTGTCTATGTAAACAAAAACAAACAAACAAATGGGCAGATAGATGAATGTTGGGTAGGGAGTTATTGAGGAAAGAGAAGGAGCTGTAAACAAACTATGATTCACACCTAATCAGGTATGACAGTAGGTGTCAATGAGGGATTACAACAACTGTGTTTCAGGGACTAGACTGCCCAAGATCAGTCCAGATTGTCCTAAATAGGCATCAGACATCTCTATTTACGTGGAGTGCTTGAGGACATCCCAGTAAAGTAGACTTCCAGATAATCTGTGTTCTTTTCTAATTAAATGGCTTCTTTTTTTTGAAATTCAACTTTATTAGTTTAGCAAATAAGACAATGCAACGAATCCAAACAAGACTTGTATATAATAGGAGAAGGAAAAAACAGAAACAAACAACGACCCCCAAAAACCTGACCTAATCCTGCAACCTCCCCCAAAAAGAATCCCCACTCAAAACAACCTATATCAATGACTAGGATACTGTACCAACAAGACTATCATTATAATTAACTCCCTAACCTCCCCGAAAGTGTGCTTTACATTGATAATCAGGTTATAACACAGAGCCAGAGTTAATGCCATGTAATAGACTAAGGAATAGAAAGAAAGGAGGTACAAAGGAAAGAAGAGGAAGGAAAAAAAACTAGAGAAGACAGGAGTTAAAAAGGGTGCTAGAGCCCAACCAAGAGGTCAATGATGAAGGTAGAGCGAGTATAGCTTGTCCCATTTTTGTGAAACAACTCATTCGGTTACATGAGCTAGCAGCAAGTCTCTCGTTAAAGCAGGTTGATAGGTCCTTTATCCAT
This sequence comes from Neoceratodus forsteri, assembly GCA_016271365.2. Classification (NCBI taxonomy): domain Eukaryota; kingdom Metazoa; phylum Chordata; order Ceratodontiformes; family Ceratodontidae; genus Neoceratodus; species Neoceratodus forsteri. Next base: position 1,090,419,578 of record CM057459.1, read on the forward strand.
TCAGTATATGTTATAGGTAATTGATCGTCCAATGCTTTAAGACTAGCCTTTGACCACCATAGAGATTAAGGCAATGTGGTATTTGCGCTCCTGACAATCTATGGTGGTATAATTGCCTAGGATGCAAATATCGATCATGAAGAGGCTATCCAGGCCTAAAGAGGCTCTAGATTATCCTGAAGAATGCCACAAGGAGCTACCTTAACACATTGCCAGAAAATGTGAAGTAAATTCCTTCACCTTGTGAGCATCTAGAGCTAAGGGAAGAGATAGTTTTTAAATGAAACAATTTAACTGGGGTGTAATACATGTTATTTAGAATATGGTATTGGGTAAGTCTAAACTATCTTGGGTATGGTATTTGTGCAGATTCTTCCATAAACTGGCCAATTAGGGGTGAAATCAGGAGAAAGAGAGAACCAGATACTAGAACCTTTGAGCCGGCATGGGGAGTTATAGTCCAGCAGGTAGGAATATATTGATGAAATGGAGGTCCTAGGCGCTAGAGTTTCAATTTGAGAAAGGAAAGGACTGACCTGTGATTCACTAAAATCCAGACCAAACTTGGACGTTGATGAGATGACTTAATTGATATATCTTGATAATAATGTTGTTGGGAAGATCAAATCTGGTGCAGTGCTTGTGAAGAGAGAAGGAGCCTTGGGAGTAAAAAATTACTCACTGTAGTATCTTTAATTCGTGGGATCCAACCTAGGAAATTAGAGAGCTTCCCAGTCTGATATTGGGGTTAGAACAAAGGGGTTGTGCTAGATCTGATTTGGGTGAGATTTTAAGGTAAGAAAGACATTGGGAAAGGGTTTTAAGAGAAGTTATAATAGTTGGTTTGAAATCCATGAAGTAAGCTTTCAAGTGGGGTGAAGAAGATTGTTTTGGAATCTATTTTGGCATCTAAGAAATTTGCTCTCAATCTGAGAAGCCAGAGCGGGAGGACAAGTAGATGTATCAGAGAACCATCTGCCCAGCTTAGAGAGGTGAGCCGCAGTGGTAGAATATTAGATTGGGAAGGCGAAGGCCCCTTTATCTTGGGGAGGCATAACTTAGAGAATGAGCGTCTGACAGCTTTATTTGCCAGATAAATCATGCGTAAAAGATGGAATGAAATTGACGTAAGTATGAAAGCGGTAGCCAGAGGCCTAGTAAATTGAGAGGGTAAAAGATACAGGGAAGAATATTCATCTTGATAATGTTAATCCTGCTCCAAAGAGAGATGGGAAGTTTAGCCCATCTTGTAAGTCTAATTGCATATTAGCTTTGAGGTCATCTAAATTAAGTTTTTAAGCATAGCCAGATTGGAAGTGAAGTGTATACCCAAATATTTAATTGACTTGGGGACCATCTCATACCAAACTTAGAGAGGTCGTGTTTGAGTGTAAAAGAGTTCAGCGGAATATTTCCGATTTAGATATGTTCAGCTTATAATGGGAGAGGGAGCCATAATGGGTAAAGATTTGGAGTGCCTGATCTAATGATTTGGCAGGATGAGCAACATGAAGCAAGATGTCATCTGCATAGACAGAAAGTACGGCTCCTGCATTTGCACTGGGCAATCATGAATGAGTGGGGAGTGTTAGTTTGAGAAGAAGAGGTTCTAAATACAGGTTGAACAAAAAGGGTGAGAGCGGGCAACCTTGTCTGGTGCCGTGTAAAGGAAAAAGATTGAGGAAAACACCCTATTGCAGTAGATCCTAGCGAGGGAAATTAAATGGCTTCTATAGTATACCTTGGTAGCAGGTAACAGCGGTGTGGCCATGAGGTTGCGATGAGATCATTAAATTGCCAGGGAGGGTATTGAAATGTATCTGTGCATATCAGGATGGTGATCAGGGGTAGACCACTGGACTACCAAGGCATGGGTTAAGCATTGGTCTCTGGCATATTGATATGGTGATGTGGGGGCAGCTAAGGTTCTACACAATGCCTCAGCACATTCGTGAATGGCAGCATTGTGCGGAGATGCTAATGGTCATGTGATGCATGCAAATGGCCTCTCAGCAGCTTGCATGCTGCTGTATTTGCACCTATTAGCATGCTGACCACTGAATATGGCTCACAGCAGTAGAGGTGCTATCCAGTTTGAGATGCATGATCTTCCTTTACTTCAGTGAGTCACTTTCTGCATCGGTGTGTTACTGCCTCACATAGTCATTGTAGACAATGCTAACAGAGCCCCATATTCAGACTGGCAGCACATCAGTCAGAGCATGTTGTTTGTCTGAATATGATCTCAGGCTGGTTATGTATTATCTCATGTGCACCCTAATGGGTAAGTGGTGTAAACAGTCAGATTTGAAAATGGACCTTCTATTTTGTTTTAAAACTATGTTATTTTATAATAATAAATAGTAATAAAACTTTATTTATTAAGCACCTTTCAAGCACCAAGGCACTGTACAAATGAACAATAAAATCAGAAAAAATACAAATCTAAAATCAGAATAATAACAACAACCTCAAGCCATAAAAGCTTGACTCACAAATGGGTCTAGTTCCCACTTGAAACTCTCCATGGTCATGCATTCCTGAAAGCGGTGGGGCACAGAATTCCAGAGGGTTTGGGGCTATAAACATAAAAGCCGAGTCCCAGAAAATGTTAAAATAACTTGAACCTCCATAGCAACCCCTCTTCAGCCTAACGGAGCTGCTGTACAGGGCTGAAGGGAATCAAGCTCTTTCAAGTAGTCAGGGCCAAGTCCATGCAGGGCTTTAAGGTCAAAAGACCTACTTTAAAGGTGATCCACCACTGTATCGGCAGCCAGTGCAGATTGTGCAAAACAGGGTAATGTGTGTCCTTCTTGACATCCCAATCAACAACCTAGCAGCAGCGTTCTACACTAGCTGCAAGCGGCGGATATCAACCCCTGGAAGCCCTGGGTACAGGGTGTTGCAGTAGTCAAGTGTGAGAGGTCACGAAGATGGGGACCAACACAGGTAAATCACCAGACAGAACAAGGTGCTTCACCCTGGCAATGTTCCTAAGATGGTAAAATGCAGACTTAATGACTGCTGACGCTGATAACGAAGGGTCAGCCCGTTGTCAAATACCACTCCCAGGTTATGCACCAATTCAGAGGCAAGGATCTGATCTCCCCAGAAATAAACCAGAGGGCTGATCAGACCCCAGCCTCTCTATCCTGCAACCTGGTCCACAACCATAACATCGGTCATACCTGCATTCAACTTTAACCAGCCTCGAATTCATCCAATCATGGATTTCAGTGAGGCAGCTTTGAAATACTGAGAAAGCACTAGCCTGGTCAGGAGCAAAGACAGGTAGAGCTGGGTATCATCAGCATAGCAGTGAAACCTCAGCCTATACTGTCTTACAACGCCTCCGAGAGGCAGCATATACACTGCAAACAACATGGGGAAAGCACCGAGCCCTGGGAACCCACACAGCAGAGAGAAAGGGTCAGAGGAAAAACTCTGACACAACTCTCTGTGTTCTCCCAGATAGGAAAATGTAAACCATCTGAGTACTGTACCTGACAGTCCACAGATTGACCTCAGGCGCTCGAGCAAAACTCCATGGTCTACAGTGTCAAAAGCTGAAGAGAGATCAAGGAGAACCAAGATAGAGCAGTTTCGCTGATCTCTCACCATCAAGAGATCATTGAGCACCGTGATGCCTTACGAAAACCAGACTGGAGAGGTTCGAGATATTATGGATGGTCAAATGATCCTCCAGCTGGTTTGCCACTACCTTCTCAATAACCTTTCCAATAAAGGGCAGGTTAGAGATAGGTCTCTAGTTAGCAAAATATCTGGGTCCAAAGAAGCTTTCTTCAAAAGGAGTCACCACCGGCTTCCTTCAGGGAGCTTGGGAACTCACCCAATTCTAAGGAGCACCAGATTATTTGAGCCAGAAATGGCCCACGATCTCAACACAACCCAAAATCAGGGAGGATGGACCTGGATCTAAACGACAGCACATAGGCACATCCCTGGACAATCTGCATAACATCCTCGAACTGCAGGTCAAAGGAGCTCCAGGAGGCTCGGGTATCATGACCAAATGCTGACTAACAGCACCCCCAGAGTGTGTCTGGTGGATCTCTGATCTGATGTCAGCTACCTTATTCACAAAGAATTGAGTGATCTCATCACACTCCTTTTGTGAAAAGCTCGATGGAGCTGAAGACAAGCTGGGTTGCACAGCCTGTCCACAGTTCTGAAAAGCTGAACTGGTTGATTCTGAGTGACAGCGATCTCCTGGACAGAATTCTGCCTTCTTACAGGAGATCTCTGATTGTAGAGCTAATAATGCCCTTGCAAACTAAGGCGGTCGACTTGTGAGCAGATTTCCGCCAACGACACTTCTAACTGTCATCCCACACACTGCAACTCCCTCAAGGACACATCAAACCACGGGACCCGAGGGCGGAGAGGAGGGCGAACAACAGACAGGAGCAATTGAGTCAAGAGCCGAGGAAATGGCCTGATTATAAGCCAGAGCCATTGACTCCAGACTCATGCTGGCAACAAGAAACTCTGAGAGGTTCATCACCGCCATCAGGTTTTCAGGGCACACATCCCGGAAAGGGAGGTATCAAACCATCTCCACAGGGGTAGACCCATGAGGAGGAGCACAAAAATTGAAGCCCTTGGTGTAATGATCAGACCAACTGACAGGTTCCACCACCAAATCAAGGGCCTCAATCCCCAGGAGGAAAACCAAATCCAAAGAGTGACCATGATTATAAGTAGCTGAAGAAACAATCTGTGAAGCCCAGCAAAATCATCAGCTGGAGGAAGTGTTGACCAAAAGATGAGAGTTTGTCATCGACCCAAGCATTGAAGTAGCTCAGAACCATCAATCTGGGTGACTGCAATGCCATATTGGCAAAGAAGTCTGCCACTTCCTGCAGGAATTGCTTCTCATCCCTGGTGGACGGTAGATGAGGGCTATCCTGAAACCACACCAGCTATTACAGTACACTCAAAGGATTCAGCCTTATCAACTGGTACACCTGTGAGCACCAACCTGGTCTTGAAACAGACCGCTCTCCCCATTGATTCAATCTTGGGTGGTGAATCAAAGTACCGGCTGGAACTGCTGCCTCCAAAATGGGGCCAGCATTTCCATCCAGCAAGGTCTCGGTGATGCAAGCTAGATCAGCTGTTCCAACAAGATCAGCAATAACAGCAGACTTGTTTTTAACAGATCTGGCATTGCACAACACCGCCCAAGTTGGACAAGGCTCCTGAGCCATCCGGATACTTGCCCATCAGAACAGATGGTGCCCTTGGGTATGGGGACTAGACATGGAACACCACGTTCCAGGCTCTATTTGCCCCAAGCGGTCTTCTGGACCTAAACAGCCCTATATGAGAGGTCCGTTCATTTGCCCTCAAAGTCCACACCCCGCTGTACCCACCCCAATCCCTCCCTACGACAATACCAAGCACCCGACAGCGCTGGTAGATGGAAATGGCAGGAGGGGAAAGTGGAGGGTATGGAGATTGAGGACTATAATGCACCCACCGGGGCTAACCAAACATATGACAAGCAGGAAACAAACTAAGTACCAAACATCTCAATAAAATCCTAATTAGCTCATAAATAAATTACTCTAAATTACAAATAAATTAAAACCACCCATAATTACACCTTACTCAAAACACAGCTATAAAACCTGATACAAAAATAAACAACAAATAAATAAAACAAACTAATAAAACTTCCCACCCCAGGATCCTCTCACAGCTCTGAGGAAGGAAAAGAAATTAATCAAAATAAAACCAAAAATAACACATAAAATAATACAATTCAAGAATAATTTTCGTCCCAATGGTCCTCTCACTACCAGCAGGACTAAAACACTCAAAGACAAAAATATAAATGGTCCATTTGCAGTTTAGGCACTTTCACTGCCAACGATGATTAATTTTGCACAGAGTCCAAGTATATAGGGACAGCGAGGCCCTCTCACCGCACACACTTTCCTTCATAGGATGAAAACAAGATCCAGTAAAAGCCAAATGGCCCAATAACAAAAATCAAAATCCAGACTACTCCAACTTGTACATCCAAAGGATAACGACATACAGTCTCGATGCAAGTCCATTGGTGGAAGCTAGGAAGTCTCGAATAAATGGCAAGAATATATACAGGTAAGCCACAGAGTGGAGCTCCCCAATGCACACCGAACTGCCTAATCAGGCTCTACTGTACTACCCGGGACCGCGCTCAGATATCCCGAGGCCAGACTAACAAGGCCGACTCCAGAGTAGCTTTATGTTAAACTGGATGTCTGTGAAATGGGTTTTAGCCCACAGACCTTTCAGTATAAAATAAAATGAAATGAAATGAAATGTTTTCAGCACTAAAGGTTCCAAAGTTAGAACATTCAAAAGCTAATTCTTTTAAATGGGATTACTGTGGAACTGTTATGCTAAGAACTACATTTTAAATGAAAATTTGGAGGTAGCTAAGTTGATATAGCAATGTATCATGCTGCTACAGCTGCCATATACTAATACATAAAAATGTCAAATGGTTTAAAAAAGGTTTCAGTCCTGTTGTTTTACCAAACTATAGTATATCAACAATAAAATTTAAAGCTAGGAAAGTATAAAATGAGATATCGATGTAAGATTACATAGAGAATAATGCATAGGGACTGTGTGATATGAAGTATCTTTACACACTCGAGGTATCGATGTGACCCATAAATCTCTAGAGAGAGCTTGAGGTTTAATGGAAACTGTAATGCTTAGGGTGTAAAAGAAACTCATACACAAAGTCACTTATGTTTTATACAGTATTTCATAATAACTGGTGCAGGGACATAAGTACAGAAAAGATGACAACCAAGAAGATCCACATGAGCCAAGTTTCCCAATGTAGAAAGATAAAGTATAGTGCAAGTGCTCCAAATGCCATAATAACTGGTTATGATGTCATAAGTGGTTATTACAGCTTGATCACACAGATAATCAGTGTGATAAAGGGTAACCAGTTATAGATAAACAATATTTGTAGTCAGAAGATACTAGTGATTGTTTCATTACAGAGCAAACATATCCTTATCTAGCTACTCTGAATAGATAACTATATTTGTAACATGGGCAAAGACATTTCTGTGAGGTCATTGGAGGAGACACACAGGTGACCATTCATTAATTTCAGTTAATCTCACAGTATCTTTCTGTGGTAAACAGTCTGAAGAAATACTGTAGATATTAAGTAGCAGACCAAACTAGTTATAGAGAAGGCTGTGAATGTTTGTGAAGGCAGCCATGCTTTATGTAAGCGAGGGTCTGCAGCCAGAAGCAGCATACCTCGACTATCATGCTGACACTTAATATTGATGTGGGATAATACATGTACAAATTTTTTTTCTTTTGAATTTTATTTCTTCACCTCCACCCCTCGGGAACTCTCTCCAGCAATCTCTGGCCTCTGCTCTCTACCTCCCACCTGAGACTCTTCTCCTTCTCCCTCGCTCGTTCCGACACAGCCCCAGATCTGAGCCCCTGGGAGGGCCGCCCTATTCACCCAAGATGCTTTATCTATAGTGTAGAGTGCTGGGCCGAGCAAGTAGGGGCTTGAGAGGAGAGCGCCCGTGTTGGGAGTGGTTAGAGCAAAGGTGTCTTCGCCTGTCTCTGAGTGGGAGGCGTGACATTTGTTTCCTCCCAGGAGTGCGGTATGCACGATGACTGCACATGGTTACTCCTGCTGGTGTCTGACGACTCTGCCCCTGCGTCGACCAGTGAACCTGAAGTGCCTCTGATCTCCATCGGGGCTGCAGGACACCGGGCATCCCTGAATCTCACTCCAGGAAGAGGACAGCAGTCCTCTGGATGCTCAATCCTCTACCTCCTCTGCCGACCTCAGCAACCCGAGTCCTTTCCCTAACCTGGGTCGCCAGCATGGCACGAGGTGGTGTCCAGTGCCTCAACCCTCAGTGCCACTCGGCCAACTGAACACATATACAAATTGAGGCAAAAGTTGCTAGTCTGTTTTCAGTCATTACTCAAGTCAGCAGCTGCTCTGAGCATTTACCCACTGTCTGCCTTTCATCAATCTGTCTCATAAGACTCAAGAGTCACACGCAAATGCAGAGCCCCAACATGTACCTTAATGTGTCTACAATCCACCTGCCTGCCTGCCCATTCTGTGGAACTGAGAGACTGGCATGGAAGCAATCACACTTTCCATCCAGCCACCCACCCACCTGCCCAGCGTAACATCATCATTCCCGTGGCACAGTATTACCCAGCTACTAGAATTCTTTGAAATCTCCCAACATGGTGCAGAGACCTGCCACCCAGCTGTCCAGTGGAAATGTTGCGATATCCTGAGGAGACTTCTAACCCACCCACCAGTGGAACTCCAACCTCAAGATAAGTGATGCGCACATGTAAATACTTTACAACAGAGCCGAACAGTATGTGCAGTATTTAATGTTCCTTCCTGAGTGACAATTTTAAATCCTGTTTGCAGCAGCAGCAGCACGGCAGTGTACAGACAGAGAAAGTAAGTATTTTATATGCAGTGAGTGTGAATGATAGTATTAATTTGTTGTGCCGTGGATCCTCTTTCACTGTGTATGTGTGTGTCTGTATAATAATTGTAAAGCAGCACAGCTGAAAAATTAAGCACTTTTGACACTATAATAGATTGGTGTGCTTGTTGATCTTATGTTGCAGGCCTGTTCTCCACAAATTCTGTTTGTAGACCTATTTTTCTTGTCCTCTTTCTTCAATGCTTTCCAGTCTGGTTTTAGGAAATCCACTTCATTGCCACCACCTCTTCTGTCTCACTGACTCCATCAGATTGGTATGAATTAAGGACTGATCACCTCTCACATATTTGTTGATCTTGCTAAAGCTTTTAACACTGTGACACACCCCTTCCACACAACCCTTCCATCTGGACAAGATTAAAGCAGCAGACCTCTTTGGCTTCTCAGTCAGTTAGTTCTGCTCCGACTTTGAGGGAAGGTCTCAAGCTGTCTGAATCAGAAGATCCTTTTCTCACTACTCCACATCTTCTCAGGCATCCCTTAGGGCTCTGTCCTGGACCATATTCTCTTTTCCATATTCTTGAATGACCTCCACTCTGTCTGTTCCTCTGCGTACATTCACATACTGTGTACTGTACACTGATGATAGAACATTTTGCATCTGGCTCCTCTTCCAATGACCTTACTTCCTAGCTACAGCTGGATTTTGTTAATATTCAGTGCTGGTTCCAGTCTAACCAACTGTCCCTCAGTGCCAATAAAAAAAACAAATGTTTTCATGACTTCTAGCACTTGACAAAGGCTTACCAGATTCACCTCCTTCCTTTATTCCACACCCTTGCCGATGCAATAATTGAGGATGTATCTTCCTCTAAATTCCTCAGGGTCTGGTTAGACTGACATCTTGATTGCTCAGTGTATACTGATGCCATACACAACAAGCTCCACCCCAAGCTTGGTGCACAGTACAGGAAAAAGTGAGTATCCTACTTCCTGCCCACTTGGAAAATGTTTTAAAGATGATTATCACTATTTTTGACTATGGTGATATAGTCTACAGTGAACCATCCAAATCCTCCCTTGTCAGACTGGACTGTTCTTTCACTCATTTTTCTCATTTTACCTTAGACAGTCCCCTCATACCCACCACTGCTTGCTCTACTTATCATTTTACTGCCTTGTTGATGCCATGTGCATTTCCATTGTAACTCTTCATATCGAAATTCTGGTTTGGTCCCCTAGCCTTTCTTACCTCCCTACTATCCATGCCCTCCTTCTTTTCACTTACCCTTGCTGCAGTAATGTTTCCAATTTACTTTCTAATCCTACTAGGAAATCTGACATTGATGAAGCTGCTTTCTCATGTAATTTTACTAAACTCTGGGCCACCTTCACAGTCTATCTGCTCTGCCTCTCTGCTTTCTCCCTTAAGTCTGTATTTTATTACTTTTCTACTCCTACTTGCAACTATCCATGACCCTCTTTCATTTCTCTTGACTACCGACACCACTCATATTGCCCTAGCCATTTGCTCCCTCCTCCCTGCTATACCTGTGTTAGTAATTTCCTTGCTAGAAAAGCTCATTTTTATCTACCACATGTTCCTGTTGTACTTGATTTGCCTCATAATGCGTAGGATTATGCTCCTTTGATATACTGTATTGCTGTATCTGACTTCTATTTTGTAATGCTGTTAATATTACTTTTTTCTTTCTTCATCGCTTGAAGAGGCATCGGCAAATTAATTGTTATTTGCTCAGTATGTCTCTTTCTGGTGAAATTTTTGACATAGATAGATAGATAGATAGATAGATAGATAGATAGATAGATAGATAGATAGACAGAGAGAGATAGATAGATACAGTAGATAGATATCATCCCTTTTATTTTTATAAAGCCATGGAGTCACAAAGGTTAACAAATGTGGTACTATTGCTTTTACAATAATCACTTGCTATTATTGGGGAGGTGGTAGTGGCAACTATAATGGTTTTACAAAACAAAAATCATCTGACTTTAAAGTAAGGAAGGAGTTTGACTTTTATATATTTAGCAATTTTCTTTCTCATTATATCCCCAAACCTTTTACAAGACAGAAAAGTTGCAACAGCTATTGGACACAGGTGGAAACTGAGAGTGAGGGAAGTTAACAACCATTTAGGGAGGTTACAGAGAAAGTGGAGTTACACAGGGTGGTTAAATGACTTGCTCAAGGTCACATAGGGAATAAATGGCAGTGGTGGGGTGAAATCCAAAACTGGGTCTCTCATGTTCATAGCTCTGTGCTGTAGTCGCTAGGCTACGCTTCTCCTTAGTACTTTCCTAAACCATAGGTGAATATCCTAAAACAAATGTCTTGTCTCTCCTTGAAAGAGTCCTGTTGTCTGGCAGGAACAGTGTTGCAACAAAAATATTTGATTGGTTAAATCTCATCATTTTCATCATTTCTTACAGGATAATTAGAGAGCTGTTGATGCCTGAGAAAACTATGGAAACATAGTACTAAGAGTCAGAACACAAATGAAGCTTGTATTTTGTATAAAGCATCTTCTATTGATCTCTCCTTCCCCATTTTGTTTCTACATAGGAAACTGGTATGACAACATCACTTTTTTCCTTAGAGTTCATTTGCCCCCATGGCTTCTTCCCACAGGAATTTACAATTCTCTGTTGTCACTGTCTTTGCCATGGGAATAACTGTGATGTCACAAGTATTATGACATCAGGTGGTGACTAGGCATAAGACCTGATGAACTCTGGAGGAAAATATCCTGTTTTATACACATGCGATGAGTAGCTAATGCCCGACAGGGTGGTGGTTGGGCAACACCGGACCGCCAGGGCGAATGAGGGACCACAGGCGGAGGGCCTTATAGCCCTTGGCCGGTCCGGTATTGCCTATACCGCCACCCTGGAGGGCATTATTGTGTTTAGAAAATGGGCACTGCAAAAGAAAAAGTTTCATTAAAAAAAATTGTTTAACTAAAGTTTTGTAGTCATTTTTAGTAAAGTAGTTCCTCCTCCAGTATGGATTTTGTCCTATTGCAGATTCCGTGGGGGTTGGTGTGCAGTTTGGACGGAGTCGTTGTTGCGATATTCGGGAGTAAAGAGGAAGCTTGGAGAGTGGGGGTTGGTTGCAGTTTGTGAAGGGGCTCTGCTGGTGTGGTTGCGATACTGGACCGGGAGGAAGCAGAAGATGGCGAAGGAGAGTCAGCAGTGCAATGAGTTCCGTAATGTTAGTTTTTTTATTTTAAATGGAAGCGCTTGTTGGCATGCGGACGAGGTAGCTTTATGTAGTGGCGCAAGGCTGCAGTTTTGAATTACTCGCTGGTGACTGCGGTGATGTGAGACAGACAGCTTGAGTTTTATTTAAAAAATTTATTTTTTTAATTGTGATACTTTCTGGATGTGGCCAGGTCTGGGTTCATGTGGCAGGTGGCACTGAATGGGGAGGGGCAGGATGTCTCTCTAAGTGAAAAACATGGCGTTAATTTGAAATGGAAATGAAGTATTTTGGCCAATTGGGAGCCATGGTGGTACTAGGATACTAGAGTGGTTGAGGGCAGTATAGGTTGAGTACTTCTTACTTGCTGGTCATCTATTGAAACTTAATGTACCCCTATCTTGAGGGTACTGACCAATCAGATTGCAGCAAGTAAGAAGCCCATTTTCTAAGTAATAAATAATGGGAGAAGAAATACAGAGTTATTGTATACAAGGCTGAATTGTGTGTAAATATTTTTTTACATTGAAACATAGAACAAGAGATTATTTGCGACCAGAAAAAGACCAGTGGTCCATATGTTCTTTAAAAGAAAGCAAAACTGATGCACACACTAGTAATTGCTTAGTAAAGAGTTTCTTACAACCTGAGTTGAGCTCCATTATTATGCTGGATGCAACAGATTCAAAAGGCAAGATTATGTTTTATCATCATCAAGTATCAGGCTTCAGCACTGTAACTATTCTTGGTCCATCAGTTCTGCCTGATCCCTACCTGTGCTGTATCACCTTGTCACTGGTAAGGATTAGGCTGGTTCACCTATTTGGCAGGTTAACCTGATTCTTTGCTGTCCTACCCACTTCTCCCCTGATATGTCCTCACCAACCCCTAAAATCTGTTCCAACATCTCCTTAATCACATAAGATTCTCTAAACTCACCAACTTTCTGGACAAACAATTTCACTTGTCCACTACTCCCTGTGTAAATGAATACTTCCTCACATCCCTCCTTAATCCCCCACTAGCTTATGTATGTCCTCTTATTGATCTCTCATACTGTCTAAACAAGGCTCTGCAATCCACCTTATCAGTGCCCCTTTAACGTCTGAGGAAGGATTTTGGTTGGTCCAAAAGCTTAGACATTGTTTTCTTTTTGTAACATTTATGTTGTTCCAAAAAGGTATCAAACCATTTGCTTTTGATCTGTCTTTAGAAATTGAAAATTTCTATCATATCTTCCTCCTTTTGGCTTCCAGTGTGTGTGTGCTCAGGCTACTCAGCTGCTCCTCTCATGATTTCCCCTGTTGCCAGCATCATTTTGATCACCCTTCTCTGGATTGATTCTGGGTGATCCTGTTTCTTTTCAGATGAGAAAACCAGAAATGCATATAGTATTACTAATGATGTCTAACCAGGAGCCTATAGAAAGACAGAATCACATCTTATCATCTATTGGCAAAACACCTACCTATGCAGCCCAGCATCCTATTGACCTTCCTTATTCTTTGCTGCATTGAGCTGTAGAGCTGGCACTATCACTAATGATAATCCCAAGGTATCCTGCTTCTGAAGACTGGGCCACCCTTACACCTCCCATCCAGGAATCTGTTTCCGAATTCTTTTGCTTACATGCATAACTGCACTTCTGAGCACTGAACTTGAGTAGCCAGACTTTGACCACCTCTTCCTAATCCCCTCTTCCTTATCCACCCTGCTACAGGTTTTAATGTCATCCCTGAACCCCTTCACTGGTGTCACAGGTGAAAATAATAAAGAGTACCAGTCCCCAGACCCTGTGCTTCTCACTCATCCTCCTCACCACTGAGTACCTGTCATTTAATACCACCCTTTGGTCCTTCCTCCATCCAGTTTCCTATCTGAGTACTTAGTCTATCTCCCACCCCAAGTCCACTAACTTCTTTACAAGCCTTCTGTGTAACACAGACTCAAAGGTCATGCTGAAATCCAGACACAGGATATCCACTGCCCAGCCTTTCCCTCAGACATCAAGTCAAAGAAGTTGTAGTTCATCAGACACTACCTTCCCTTTCCGAAACCATGTTGACTCCAGTCTTTGAGTCTGTTAGCCTTAACTCCACTGTTTGCTTTGTGATGATAGTTTCCAACAGTTTCCTCACTATTGAGGTTAGACTAAGCAGTCTGTAATTCCTGGGGTCACCTCTGCCCCACTTTTGTGAAGTGTAGTTTAAGTTTCTCAAGTTTAAGTTTAAATTTAAATGTTATCAGGGATATGACATTGGGCAAAGGCTCATTTACAATGACACCCTACACACATACACACAAACCTTGCATCATAAAAAGTACATAACATAAAACTAAAGAATTATAACAAATATTGACAATAATGCAAAACAGTGTCATATGATAAGAAATGTATATCATCATTTAAAATGCAACTGGGGGCTACAGCAATAATATTTTGTGTAGTATAACATAATTTCATCTCTACATTTATCACATTCTTGAGGTTGGGAGATAAACAAATATTTTGTTTAAGAGTTATGAACTTATTCCTCAAATTCTAAAAGACTCCAGAAGGAAGTTCCACACCTGTGGGACTCAATTACCAAAAATAAACTTGCTGTTACTGTTGATGTCCAGGGGATACTAACTCCACAAGGCATGCATCTCTCAGTGACATATGCTTATGCCTAAATACTAACTCTCTGCTAAGTATTCTGGGACTTTGTCCTGTAAGCATTTTAGAGCAAAAATAGTTTTATGCAACTTATGTCTTTCATTCAAGGTGATCCATCCTAATTTGTTGTTTAAATCACAGCTATGTGTATCATAAGGACAGTTCAATTGAAATTGAGTCTGAAGGGATTGGAAGACCTAAGGGAAAACAAGGTGATACGGCCAGACTGAATTCACCCAAGGGTGCTAAAGAACTGAGCATGGTGCTAGCTGCCCTCTGGCAACACTATTCAGCACCTCATTAAAGATGGGGTAGTTCCAGTGGACTGGAGGAAGGTCAATGTGGTCCCTCTGCATAGGAGCAGCAGCAGCAGGGAGGAGGCAAGAAGTTACAGGACAGTCAGTCTCACATTAGTAGTGGGAAATTAATGAAGACCCTGACGATGGGGAAATTAACGAAGTCCTAGGTGATTAAGAGGCTGATAGAGTACCTGGAGGCAAACGAGCTGCAGGACCACCAGCCATACGGTTTCATGGGAGGAGGTCATGTCAAACAAATAACATAGATTTCTTTGACAGGATGGCTAGGGAGGTGGATTAGGGATGGAGCAGATCTGGACTTCTAAGGCCTTTACGCTGTGCCACACAGTAAGTGAATAAAGAAGCTTTAGCAAATTAAGGGTTAGGGAGAATGTGGTAAGCTTGGTATCAAACTAACTGAAGGATAGGAGACAGAGAGTGATGGGAAATACAAGTCATTTGAGGGACAGAACAGAGACCAGTGCAGTGCCACATGAATTAGTACTGGGTCTTGTCCTCTTCAGTGTCTTCTATAGTGAGATTGCTGGGGAAGTGGAAGGAAGGCAGGTCTCTCTGCGGATAACACAACAATCTGGAACATGGTGGACACGCAGGAAGGGGTAAAGAGAATGCAAAGGATCTGGTGAAACTAAAGGAGGATCTAGGTGTGGCAGCTGGATTCAATGCCAAAAGTGCAAAGTCATGTAATTGGGGTGGGGAAACCCGGGGCTGTGTATAAGATGGGGGTACTTACAGTCATCAATCAACAGACGAACCTGGAAGTAATCATTCTGAAGATCTCAAGATTGCAGGGCAGTATGACAAGGCAGTAAACAAAGTTAATGGGATATTGGGGTACAAAGGAAGGGTGATGTCTAGCAGGAAAAGGAGGTGGTATTGCCGCTGTATTGCTGACTAGGAGACTCCACCTAGAATACTTTGTGCAGTTCTGGAGGCCACACCTCTTCAAGGACATTGACGGGGGGCATTCAGAGGAGGGATACTGAAATGGTGCTGGTGTGTAGGGGCTGCATGAGAAACCATATGAGGAGGCTGCAGGAGCTAGCATGTACTCCTTATAGGAGAAGAGAGTGAGCAGGGCATGACTGAGACTCATAAGTACCTCACGGAGATGAACAATGTACAGGAGAAGAATCACTTTCAGAGGATAAGAGCAGCACCAGAATGTGAGGGCATGCAATGAAGCTTGGGGAGGCTTTAGTAAGTAGTAAAGGGTTGTGAGGAAATACTACTTCACAAAAGGGTGATGGACACCTGAACAGCCTGCCAGAAGAGGTGATGGGGTGAAGACAGTGAGAAGCTTCAAGCATGCATGGGACAGGCATGGAAACATAGAAACATAGACATTGATGACAGATAAGGACCTCTTGGCCCACCCAGTCTGCCCATTTCTTACCTATTGAATAAGCTGCAGATGCTAGTTAACCAACAGTCTACTTCCTCCTACCCACCACTATAATTGCCTTATGTCTGTCCCACACATTCTTGAATTCCCCACTGTTTTGACCCCATGACCTCCTCAGGAAGGTCGTTCCATGTATCCACCACCCTCTCCATGAAAAAATACTTCCTCAAGTTCCCTTGAGCCGTCCCCCTCTATCTTCAAACTGTGCCCATTGTCGCTAAAACATCTCTTTTCTGGAAAGATGCTACCTCTTGGACTTTGTTGATTCCTTGAGGCACTTGATAGTTTCTTTTTTTAAATTTACCTTACTTTTTCTTTCCTCTGCCCTTTGTCAGCACATCCACCTGGTCATGGTGCTCCCGAACCCTACCTGCTATTAAGCCCCGCTTCCCTTGGTCACTCCCAGCTTACCCCCAGGAGGCGGGCATGGCACCATGAGTGAGGCACCGTGCCATGGAACCATATCTAGTTGGGGAGCCATCAGCCAGGCAGCTAATTAAGTCTCGGGAGCAGGGCGCCATAGAGACATCTGGCAGGGAGGGATTGTTAACCCTATATGCTGGGGAGGAGATGTGCAATGATGCCAGCGCCTGTCCCACTCCAGTACTCATTGATTATGTGTCTGTGCACAGGGTGATGCACCTAGGCATCACTATGCACCGAGCACAGATACCCCCGGACAAGGAGAGCAGTCCTAGGGACACTCAATCTTCTCCCGGCCTCTGATGACCCTGGCTCATTCCTCAACCCGGTTCATCAACATCGCAAGTGGAAATCTAACTGCTGCGCCGTGGGCTGAGGCATTTTAAAGTTTCTATCATGTCCCTCTCCTCCTTTCTTTGAGGGTATACATATTAGCTTTTTAGTCTCTCTTTGTATGGTTTCTGTGCAGACCCTGCACCATTTTAATTGCCCTCCTCTGACTGCCTCCATCCTGTCTATGTCCTTGTGGAGATGGGTCTCCAGAACTGCATGCAGTACTTTAGATGGGGCCTCACCAACTGTCTGTACAGAGGGATGACAACTTCCTGTTTTCTACTGGTGATGCCTCTCTGTGCATCCCAGTATCCCCTGAACCATCCTTACTGCATTCTCACATTGCTTGCCTACATTTAGGTCATCCAATGTGACTACCCCAAGGTCCATTTCCATTTTTGTTGTTGTTAGTACCTCCCCCATTGTGTACTCTTCCACTGGGTTTTTGTTTCCCATGTGCATTACTTTGGACTTCTTTGCATTGAATCTAGCAGCCATACATTTGACCATTCCTCCAATCTTGCCAAGTCCTTCTCATCCTTTCCACCTCCCTTGTGTATCAACTCATGTTGCAGATCTTTGTGTCATCTGCAAAGAGGCATGTCTTTCCTTCCAGTCCTCTGCAATGTCACTTATAAATGCACTAAAAAGGACTAGCCCCAATATTGAACCCTGTGGTACACCACTGGTAACCCTTTCTTTGGAGGGACTCTGTTTACTACTATCCTCTGTGTCCTGTTGTCCAGCCAACTTTTACTCAGGTTACCACCCTGGGACCCACTGCCAGGCTGGCTAACTTGTTTATTAATCTTTTGGTGTGGGACTGTATCAAATGCCTTGCTTAACGTCTAGGTAGGCCATGTCCACACACCCTTCCTGGTCCACTACTTTGGTCACCCAGTCAAAGAAATCTATTAGATTCATCCGACATGACCTTCCCTGCTGGACTCCATGCTGCCTTGGGTCCTGTGCCCTGCTGGCCTCTAGATACTCTACAATTCTTTCTTTCAGAAGTGATTCCATCATTTCTCCTACCACTGATTTCAAACTAACAGATCTGTAGTTTCCTGC